>JAJQWJ010000010.1:21159266-23651766 GCA_023637945.1 Phaethornis superciliosus
CCACTGGGGCTTCCTTTTTGTGGGACTTGGAGTGAGCTCCTTTACTGCCTTGTGCCTTGGTGATCTCATTTTGAAATAGAGATTTATCCTATATTTCACATCACACTATTAACATTTTTCAATCACTCAACAGCATTTAGCAGCAACTGTCATGATACTATCACAGGCCCCGCTTAGGTCTGCCTCAGAGGCTTAATTATTTATTGTTTCTAACATGGGAGGTGGGTGATGCTGGGAGTGCAAAATATTGCTTTTCATCACCAAAATCCCATTTCACTTTCTATGTTTTATTATATTATTTTATTTATTTATACGCTCAATTATTCTGACTCAAATACTGTTCCATAACTGAAAAGCAGTTTGGGATGCCCTGTAAAATGTCCACAAATACTGGAAGATTATTTTTGTCAGGATGAGATTTTTAATGGCATGAACCAGGTTCCTATTAAATTAAATGGGAGCTGGGGGCTGACATCCTCCATGTCCCAGTAGCCAGGCTGTTCTAAAGCCATTTGGCTTTTAAATACAGAAAAATCATAGCAGTGGAATACATACTGTTGGAGCAGAAATAGAGCATGATTGCTCTGACAGTTGGGAGCTTTTAGATTTCCAGCCTGTTGTACCCTACAGCCAATCCTGACTGGGTTGTTCTGGTCTCAGCCTAACTGCTTTTTCTGTTGCTTCTCCTCCCAGGCTGTTGATGGGAGGTAAATGTATCTCCATTTAACCTTTACTTTTGCTGAGCTGACTCAGGAAGGTTGTTTTACTCTCCCTTCCTTGGTTCTCACTTCACTGCTAACTCTGGCAGTCCTTCCTCATGCTCCAGCTTCAATTCATGATTTTCTGAAAAATAATTACCAGAACGCAGCCTTGATTTATTTGACACAATTTTATCAGTGCCAGGTTCAGTGAGGTGAATCTCCCATGTCTGGAAACATCACTCCTGAGACACTCAAGATGATAATAAAATTATTCATTTAATTTCTTAGGATTGGTATGATCAACCAAAGGAGGAGAGCTGCCTCCTCTGGTATTCCCAGCTCGGGAGCTTCAGGTTTTGGGCAGGTTTTCTTGGTTTCATACACAAGCACACATCATTTCATTGGAGTCCCACCACTCCATGACTCCAAGTCACCAGATTCTTCTGGAATGAGACCCTGATCTTCTCTAAGGGTGATGATGCTCTTTTGCTTGTCAGCCATTACCCTCATTCCTGCTTTTCCTGCCAAATTCTCTGCTGCCACCACCAGTGAGATATTTCTCCTTTCGTGGCCATCTCCTCCTTGCCAATGCTCTACCCACCCAAAAAATCTTTTTGCACAAATCTCCATCTTTATCATCCTAGCTAATAAGTTCAGTGTATCTTTGCATCAACTCTTTTACTGAAATCTAGGTAGAATAGACCTATTTTTGCCTTGCCTTATCTAGAAATACAAAAAGATTTCACTCATACTATTTAACCCCTTCATTCCAGACTGCACTTTAGTCCTTTTTCTACTTGTTTCTTTAGCTTGAGTTAGTAACACTCCAAATAGATTTTCTGCAGCATTATGTAGTGTTGATCAACATGTGGTTGCATGAATAGTATATAAAAAAGAATTATTTGGACAGATATTTATTTATGCTACTACTTTTGCTACAAGCACGTGCTGCTCTGATATATATAAGTGAAATAAGACACACCATTTGGAAAACGGGGCCCAAACTTCTCTTTTGTCTTCAAAATCTTCTGCTAAAAATGTGTGGAGTTTTTCAGCAGTCTTGTGGGAAGAGAAGGCAAAGAATATTTTCTTCCCACAAAAGAGCATTGGTTGGAATACCACATTTTAAAAAAATTCCTTTCATCTTCCAAATAAAAATATTACCTTTATGGTAAAAAGGATGTTTAATATTTCCCAGCTTTTCATAGTTTTGTAGTTGCCTATTGGTTTTTCTCAAATTTTCTAATTTTATGCCGGTTTTTAGCCAGGAATAAAATTTTAAGCCAAGTTATAAACACTTAAAGAGAAAGATTGGTACAGCCTTAAGTATAATAACAATGCCTCTGTGCTCACTATTTTGATATCTGTGCTATTAATTTGTATATTTTGAATTCTGAGGTAAACATATGCAATAAAAAGTGCAGGAATTTTTCTAATTAGGAAATCTTTACACCCTCCTGGTTATAAAAACAGTGACCACTGCTTTGTTTTATTGCTGAGATCCCAAGAAAAAGTGTTGGGGCTGCTGCTTTCCTCAGTTCCACTGATGTCAGCAGGAAAAAACCTTCCTGAAGCTGATGGCAAAGGTGTGAGAGATTCAAATAATCCCTCTTATATCCAGGGAACAAATAATGGGTTCCCCTGAAGACAACAGCTGCTGTTCCAAGGAGACAAGATCTTGGTACTAAAATGAAATAGACACTTTTACAACTTTATGGGAATGACTTTCCACTGGAAGCTTAAAAAATTGAGTTAATTATCTGCTCCTTTGAAGCAGCCAGAAGTGACATCCAAAGCATTGATGTCAGCAGCTCTGACAGCTGAAGGAGGTGGAGGGCCCAGCACCACTCTCATTTGGATAAGAGGAACCTTCAATTCCTTGATTGGGGCCCAATACTGTAATGGAGGAGACGTTTCCCTGGGTGAGCACCAGGTAGCTGCCACCAGCTCAGGATGGGATGGGGCATGCTGGAGGGGGTTCCTTGGCAATCAGACATTAACCTGATCACAGCCACCTGCAGAAGGGCAGAAGGTTTCAGAAATGGGGTTGATGAAATAATAAGGTTCATGTGTGTGTGTTTGGTCTTTGAACTCTGCAGTTTCTTTTTTTTCCTTTTTTTTTTTTTTTTTTTGAGTACAGATGATGTTAATATAACATTCATATATAACATTTATATAACATTTAATATAACATTTATATATCTCTATGGTTTAAATACCTTGGCATTAAATTTTTGTGCAGCCTGGGCTGTACCCCAGCCTGGTCGTTGCCATTAAGAGTTTGCAGGTGTTCCCATTACAGAGTTCAGCAGGTTCAGCTGTGGGAAGCAGATATAAAATTGGCTGTGAGCTCTGAGGGATTCTTGGCCAGTGTCTGTGTTGCTGGGGAGAGGTTAAAGCACCTTCTCTGCTTCTCCTCCAGGTAGGTTATCCTGATGATTTTATTTAGTCTAAATTCTTAAGCTAAGTTCTTGTGGAAAAAATTATGAATTTACTCTGAGCTGGGTTTGTATAATTCTGTAACTTTGAGTAACAATCTTTCAGCTTCTCTATGTATTATACATCCTTAAAAATTCTTCTCCTTTTTCTCTTAAAATGGGAGCTGGTCTGAGCCATGTGCTGTTTGCTGGTTTTATGGTGCTGCTCTGAAACCAGTGTTCTAAACAAAACAGAGAAATTTTGATGGCAGTTCTTTCAGTATTTCTTTGAACAAAATGCCTTCAAATTTCTTTTTCTTAATTTTTTTAAAGAATATGAATCTTAAAGTGAATTTGAATGCAATTTCTTTTTCTTAATTTTTTTAAAGAATATGAATCTTAAAGTGAATTTGAATGCAAGTTCTTAATCCGAGTGACTCTGACTGTAGAGGGGGAAGCCTGTACTTGAATTGGGTATCTTGAGCTCATGTGTGATGAATTTTCCAAAGAAGGATAGAGCAGGAGCAAAACCCCCTAGTTCTGTGGGCATTACCCTTCTGTGTTCCCAGGATGGTGAAACCCCAATGACTTTGACTGTTATTGGAGTGGCACAGTTAATATTCTAAGTGGGATGAGTGGGAATTGTGCCTGGGTACCTGAGAACTGTATTTGCTTAAGGTGACTTTCAATATCTTATTATACTAAAGTACCTAAAGTGCAAGTAATCAGATCAAAAATTGTTTGCTTAAACATTGAATTCTTTCATCCATTCTGACTACTTGGACTCTTCCTCTTCTCTGCAGACATCTAAGTCTTTATCATTTGATAGGAGTAAACAGTATCAAGCTACAGGACACTGGGTTAATATACAGTTATTTTGTATTTTCACTTTGTTCCCTTTAGTAGCACTGATTATCAGTTTAAATGGTGGAAAAATTGTTTAAGATGACAACAGTGGTGGAGTGAAGGACAGAGATATAGTTCTAGTTCTGTGAAATTTAATCCCTTGCTTTAGAATAATTGTTAAACATCCTGAGGCTACTGCAGGGGAAAACCTAAATTGCTCTGTCTTGACTTCTAAATTATCAATAATACTTAAAAAGTCAAAATTGACCTGGGGACATTTCAGATGTTACCTGCCTCAGTGAGGAAGTGGTTACTTGTCCCAAAAGCAGCATCTGCAAAGATGATCTTTATACCTATGCTTGCCCTCTCCCTGTGTGCAGAACCTGAAGGGAGCAGCTGGAATGAAATGAAATAACAGCTGCTCAGAGTTTCTCTCATTAGGCTCTTGCCTTCCATTGAGATAAAATTCACCTGGACTGAAATGTTTCTTCTATGATCCTCCCCAAAACCATGCTCAGGATTTACATATAGTGTAGGGCTCTGTGAAGGATTTTCAGTTAAATACGTAAGTTTTGGTTTAACTGGAGAAAATGACATCCTGGGGGATTAGGAAATGCTCTGCTCCCTAAAGAAAGGTGCTGCTGAATCAGGATGGAGATCTGCTTCCTTCTTGGCATTTGCTCCAGCTGTATTAGTGTGGTTGGTGCATGGAAAAGTCACAACTGTCCTGTGGGAATTCCTGGTGGCATGGGCTTAAGGAAAGATATTTCCAGCTCTGAGCTGCTGCTGAAGCAGTGCTGTGATGTCTGGGGATTGTCCCAGAGGTACAACTGGGTCACATCTCTCATCTGTAACCACAAATACATGTTCCTGACTTGTGCTTCAGCAAGACTTTGGGTGTAGTCTCCATGCTTTGCAGCTTTAAATAAAGCTTTGGATGGGAGGGAAAGGCTTGTGATAATAGTGTGACACTGCTTTGTTTTTCTTAGTTTAGATGTGAAACTGCTTGTGGTTTATGAGAGCCCCTCTCTGGTCTGATAGAATGTAGTTGTGTTTTCTCTGCACTTGAATGTGGTCATGCTGTGTCTGTGGGTTGAAATGGATGTGTGACTTATCAAATCTGTTTCTAATGCTGGTTGTGTTGTAAACCAGCCAAAACTTTTGAAATTAGCAATAAATTCCTTTCACTGAGAAGATGGAGTGGCATATTTGCATATTATATATGGTAACTGGACTGTTTAATGGCTTTTTAAGATAATTTCAAATTCAAGGTGGATAGAGTAGTTTCTTGGGAGTGAGTTTCTGAGGTGAGATGTCTGTAAAAGCAAATTGCTGGGAAGCTGCTGATTGCTGTCTCTGTTCTGGATGAATAGCCAAATCCCAGCTGGTGTTTGTATGGATATCTTCACTTCCAATGGAAGGCTCTCTGCAAAGTCCTGGGGAGCCATTGCAGTTTGACAAAGTCTAATTCTGATGAGAAAGATACAAATGTTGGAAGGGGATTATCTGGAGCTGCTGGTAGCTTTTACATATGCCTGCATAGTCCAATTATAAATAAAACCTGCAGAAAAAAGCCTCTGAGTGTCCCAGCTTCTCTCAGGGATCCTCAGGTAAGACAAAAGTCTTACATTGGAATAAAAATTATTTGGAGCATCTTGTGTAGCAGCACCATAAAATAGCTATAAAATGGAAAAGTTCAGATGCTGCTTTGTGCTCCCAGGGTAGAAGCCAGAGAGTGAGCTGGGCTCTGGGCATCCCATGGAGAACATTTCTACATCCCAGCAGAAAGAGGGGAAGAGGTTGTTCCTGTGCCAGTGAGAACTGCTCCTTTCTGGGCAAGGCAGAAAGTGGGTATTGTAGGGTGGTGGTTATTTATTTATTTAATAGTGGGTATTTCTTAGTGGGTATTGTAGTCATTTATAAAAGAGCAGATCTGCTTCCCAGGGTCCAAGTGAGGACCCAAATGTGCGTGGTACAGAGCTGGGGAATGCTTCAGCTCTGGGATACTTAACAACAATTTCTCCCCATGTTATGTGTTTTCAACCCAGAGTGTCAAGGCAGCCTCCACTGCCATGCTGGGATGTGAAAAGAGGGTGACTGGGCCAAGTTATTAATCCAAGCCTGTGCTTACATATATATATATGTATATTTATATATATAAAATCTGGTCACAGAAGCCAGTGTGCTGGCTTGGAAAAAGAACATTTTTCTTGTGCTGGTGGTTGGTGTTCCCATGTGAGGACCATCTATGTGAAGAGCTGGAGTGCTTTAGGGAACAGAATAATGTGTAATCCACTTTAGGTTTTTAGTGTATAGCCCACTTATTTAAAAAATGTTTATTAAAAAAATAAAATCTTCCTTAATAGATTATTGGTTCTTAATGAATAGACTCCCTTGTTATAGGACAGCTTAGTGCTGTTAAGGTTTTTCTCTCTTTGGCTTTATTAGGTGCT
This sequence comes from Phaethornis superciliosus, assembly GCA_023637945.1. Lineage (NCBI taxonomy): Eukaryota > Metazoa > Chordata > Aves > Apodiformes > Trochilidae > Phaethornis > Phaethornis superciliosus. Next base: position 21,165,684 of record JAJQWJ010000010.1, read on the forward strand.
ATCTCCCATGGCTATCTGTAAAGCCAATTAGTGGAGAAAATAACAGCCATATTAATCTCCCAGAGCAGTGTAAGAAAAAGAGTCATAATATCATAGGGAAATTGTTCTAAGTGTGAAAAATTACCCACTTTGTCTATTTCATTTTTCTCAAACTCCAAAATTAATGACTCTGAAAAAAAAAAAGTATATTTATCTCTGTATAAAGGGAGAGATTTGATGAATGCTAAAGAGAAACCAATAGAGCTTTAATAAAAATGTATATGTCCATAATCCTATGAAATCCTACGAATCCCATTCCAGCATGTTAAACTGCTGATTTGTATCTCTATGTCAAATGTAATTACAGGCAAACAAGAGCTGTGTTATAATATCTATTAATCAAAATTATAATTAGGGTTTTAAGAAGCTGCTTGCTGGAGTTAGGAAGTGCCAGAGCTGCTGAACCTTCAGTGCTCAGCACCCTTTGCAGCCTGGGCACAAACCTTAGGGCTTGCCCAGCATCCTATGGAGAGCAAAACCCTTCTGCTGAGGAGGTGAAAAAGAGGTCACTTTGCAGCCATTCATGCCAAGTCAGCAATAAGTCTTGATTTTTTCTGGGGGGGATGGAGTGGTTCATACCATTTATGTGGATTCCACTTGCTGGTGTTGGGTCTTTGCTTAATAGATTCCACTGAAGAGCATTGCAGCTCAGGCTTCTCCAATGTAGAAGGCAGGGAATGATGCACCAATTTTTATAAAAACATTTTTGAGCCCTTCTGAGACTTCTGACCTCTGTAAGTGCCATGCAAACAAAATAGGGTTTGGAAAAGGGATGGGGTTGATGGGCTTGTTGGCACAAGAGAAGGAACTGCTGAAGGTAGGCTCAGCACTATGTTCAGAAAGCCCAGACCACTGTTAAAGCAGTTGATGATTCAATATTTCAACACATTCAGGACTTCTTGCCCTCAAAAGAGTGAGCTTAAATGATTTTTCTTCTCCTCTGACCCCTTTATTTTTTATTTTCTTTAAAAGGCTGCCTAATGTTCATGACTTTGGGAAATTTGGATCACTTGCTTTGTCTGCTTTCTCTCCCTTTTATTATTTTCTTTTATTTTATTCTTGTTTGTTCTCCAGGTGTATTTTCCTCAACCTCTACCAGGTCTAGTCATAACAAGCTGAACATAGCATGAATGTTCCCAGCCTCATTTTAACTAAATTAACTACACTTACAACCTCAGTGTCAGGGCTCTAAACAATGATGCTTGCCACCCAACACATGAAACAAAAATGAAATTAGCCAGTGGTAGGAAACTACAAAGAGCTGAGGCATTCAATTGTTTGCCATTTGAAGGATTAACTTCTAAATCATATAGAGTTCCCTTGGTAGTGTAGCTAGTTGGGCACTCAAGGGTATATAAAAACACACTTTAAAGTAGAAATGTGTTTCTTTACCTATATATAAAAAAAAGAGATTTACTGGCAGGTTGTGATATTACTAATGCTGGATTTTTCTACCATCATCTATAGTACTTAAACACACTTTTACTTTCTAAATCCTGTTTTTCTGTTGGGTTCTCAGGGAAAGACAGTGCAGATGAACTTGGTGTTGGGAGACAGATGAAGTTATTACTTAGAAATATATTTTGCCAACTGAAGTTTGTAGAAATGTGTGAGCAGTTTGTAGAAGTGAAGTTTGTAGAATGTGAGCAGTTCTTGTATGTGAATAGCTTCCTTCTATAAATATTTCTCCACTAGGAATATAAAATGCTCCTCTGGGGTTAAATGTATGTATCTGGTTGTCATTCTACTAATAATTATAGAGAATGCTCTGTACATTGTCATTCTACTGGAAGCTAAGAAATGCCATTGAGTTGGCATATCTTTTGTAAAAGTTGGTAAAAGATTTTTAATTTGTAGCAAAAGTCACCAAGGGCTTAATCAGAACCACAAGAAAGGGAAGTCCACTCGTGATGGTCACACATTTATTTGAATTTAGCCTGAGAACACTGTCATGGACCTATGGAATTTCATAGAGGAAAAAGTTCCCAACCCTTTGCTTAATGTTTCCTTCAAACAAGACCCTGAAGTCTTCAGACAAGTGTTTATTCAATCAAACCCTTTCAGATTGCACAATTAAGATTGATGAATTTTGTAGGAGTCTTTTTTTTCTTTTTAAATGAATAGCACTAACCAGAGGTGACTTCCTCTCCTAGCCCAGGCTGATAATGAAGCCACTGAATTTACCCATAATATAAATATTTATTTGCCCAGAGAGCCTTTTGCAGTAGGAGTCCAAAGCAAGGAGCTCATTTGGAGGAAAAAAGAAATAACAGCAGCAAAAAACAACACAAAGCTGAAATAAAAGGGGAAAATGTAGAATCACAAAGAAAACCTAAACAAATAAAGTGCAAACAGAGAGTGACAAGTGCACTCAGCCCCTGGATTGGTTATGGATGAGACGACAAGTATATGATGAAATTAATGACCCCCTGTCAACTTTTTAGATCTCACTTTTAAAGAGAATGGACCAAAAATCAATAGCCCCCAAACCACTAGTACTCCAGTGAACCAGTTTATCATTTATCTTACTGCTGGCACTCATATAGAAAGTGCAGCCAAGCACAGCACAGGACTTTCATTGGTAGTCATCATTACATGCAATGTTTGAGCACTCCAGTTAAAGGTCAAAGGTGTGCAGCACAGCTCCTCTGAGTAGTACCTATTTGAAATTACCAATATCTGTGTAGGGCTGATCCATGCTGTACACCACTAGATTTTTCCCTTCTGTGCATTTCCCCTTTCTGAGCTTTACCTGCTGGCTGTAGCCCTTCAGCAGGGGCTCTGAACCCAGGCCTGAGCTGAGCTTTCTGGTCTCCCATTCTCAGTGTTGCATCTTGGTTGTTTCTAGTGGCATCAAGAAGAATTCACTGCCATGCGAGTTAACACCTCTAATGAAAAGTGCTCCCTGCTCTCCACCCTCAAAAGTTTTAGAATCTTATTTAACATCTGGTTTTTAGATCTTTAAGAAGTTAAAGAAGACTCAGTTGGATCTAAGGTCTGCGTATTGTAAATGTTTTTTTTCTGGTAGTGATCTTTAATCTGGAAGGCTAGCAAGATTTTTTTTTTTTTTTTTTTAAAAAAAGACATCTTGGGGAGAGAGTGTAAAGATGACCTGTTTGTTATTTCTGGTATTCCTCTTATTGTGGGATGGCAGTGAGCTCAGGAGGAGTTGTGCCACTTGCTCTGCACACACAGTACTCATTGACTTGAAATCTGCATGGTCTGAAGGGACAAACTGGGACAAAATAGGACAACAAATTATATTCCCTCACACAGATGGGAAACTGAGGCATCAAGCAGATAAGAGGTGGTTTTCAGAAACACTTGAGTTAGAAACTGTTCCAGTGGGAAATCTAATGAAATAGAGACATGAATGGAGATTTCCCAATCTTCCAGTGCATTGGCCAAGGGTCCCTCTGGGCTCCTGGTGTGTGTTGGAATTCTGCTGGGGGGCACTCAAGGCAGGACCTTCCCAGGTGCTGTACTGGTGTCACACTGGGACTGGGGAAGCAGCTCACTGTGTTTTGTCCATGTAACTGGCCTGTCTGTGCTGGGGATACTGGGAGTTTAAACCAAAACCCAAATAACTCATAAAAGAGGAAAATCTAAGGAAAGAAATATAGTAATGTGTAGTATGTAGGTGATCTGAAGCTGAAGGCCAGAAGCATCCCCATGACAGCACTTCCAAAGGTTCTGTTTTGACTTCAGTATTCCTTTGCTGATGGAGAGGGCTCCTGTTCCTGCTTTCTCAGGTTTTAGATGTGATTCCAGAGTGAAGAGAAGCAACACATCCTTGGAAGGAAAAAAACTGGATTTCTCAAGTGGTGCATGCATGCAGCTAAGTTTTTCCTGGGATATACTTCAGATCTGCAGGGCACACATGGTGATATAGGATGCTCTATGAGTGTCTGCATACACATCTCTAGGATTTAGTGCAGCTTCCACTGACATCAATGGAAAAGCTCCTATAGCTGTGAAAGTGGGAGCTGGATCTTCTGGGGTCTATTTTGGAGCTGCAAAGTCAGTAGATAAAACTAGAACCACCATCAGTGCCTATGAACAAACAAGCAATTTATTCAATATTCAACATTTTTTTCCTAACATGGTAAACCCCATATTTTATCTGTAAGGGTGAATAGACACAATTCCTTGAGTCACACCTATCATATCCTGTTTGCTTGTACAGTAAGTGCCTGATACCAGGCCAGTGAGCTCACATTGTGTGTTCCTTTCAAACAGAAAAGGCAAGTTTCTTCAAGTAGAACAATTCTCACCCTAATTGAGACCATTTCAACTTTGCTACTCCAGCTGGTTTCCCTGAATGAACGTGGTAACCTGTTAGGACTTGTAATATGCTCAGACATTTAATACATTTAATAAATGTTTTCTTTTTACTTTTTCTTTTTTGCTTTACAACTCGACCAGAGACTTTTCAGTGGAAGAAAGTAGGGAAGTTTTGTTTACTTTGACATTAAATCGTGCTGTATGCAATGGGGCAATAACTTGGCCCCAGGGGATACTTGCTAAGATGGGGAGGGAGAAAGGGATGATCACTGTCACAACCCCATTTCTGGCAGTTCTTGAACCAGTTGGCTGCTGCCTCTCTCCTTACAGAGGGACAGGAACCAGAACACTTGTGACCAGAGCCAGGTGCACCTATGTTTCAAAAATTTTATGATCCAGGCTTTCAATTTTTGCCAGTTCACTTGGTTGGGTGAGGGAGATGTCTTTTCCTTCCCTGCCTCCATCAACAGTACCAACATCAAACTGTGTTGTGTTTCCCAATTTGTGCTTTGATCATCTGTGTTTCCAATTCTGAGTGTTAAAATCTGGATCAGGACGATGAAAACTCCCAAGCTGTTTTAACAACTGGAGCTTGGAGCTGCTTTTGAAGCAGATATTTTTTCCTGGTGTAGGCAGCCTGTCCTGTGCTTCCATGCCTTGTCATTGGGGTTTTGTTCCTGGTGTGGCTGCTGGGGTTGTGATCTGGTGGGGACCATGTGTGTCCCTGCAAGAGGGGAGCACTTCAGAGCTGCTGCCTGCCCCGAGGTTTCACAGGATTCAGAATGGGTCAGTGGATGTTGGTTTTCACAAAAGGTTCCCCATAGCTCAGCTCAGAAGGGTCATGGTTACTTTTGTGCATATTAACTAGAAATCTTTCTCTTTACAACCAAGCACCAGACATGTTGTGTGTATTATAACTTAAAAGCTTCAGTGGAGCTGCATTTTTGAGAGTTGTATTCATTCTGGAACTGTACCACAATTCATCATGTTAAACTTCATTTGTTGGAAGCCTTGCACTGGAATATGGGCTTGGTCTCTAAGGAAGTGCTTCGTTTCTGTATTCCTTACCAATAACAGCACAAGGCACTGTCTTTTTATTACTCTGTGGCTAGCACCATTCATATAGTGCATTTCTACATCAGGGCTGGAGAGACCCCCATCCTGCTGAAAAATTTAGATGGCTGCAGCAGTAATCAGAAATACCAATAAAGTGTCCCTGGTTCTAGGTGGTGATGTGGGATGGAGGGAGAGAATGATATAAAAATGAATCATGATGTGAGACAGCATTGCTCTGGCAACTGCTTCAAAACCTGAGTGCAGTGAGACCGTACAAAGGCTTGAGAATATTCCTGTGATCCTAAAGAGACCTGCAAAGACATTGCAAACTCATGAAGCAGCCAGGGCTGTGAGGAGGAGGAGAAATGTTATTTGGAGTCATTCATTCCCAAACAACAGATGTGCCTTAACCTAGAAATAGGTAATATGGTTTCCCACTGAGGTGAGCTGCTTTGGATAAACTTGGTTAAAAAACAACCATACATTTAACACAGGAAGCTGTCGAAGGTGTAAAGAATTGCTAAGTAAGTGAGTGGGACACCATTAATCTTGGTTTGTTTCAGCACTACATCTCTAGCTGTTGAAGAAAAAAAAACAACCTTGCTCCTAGCTCATAACCTGAGTGTTAAAACTGATGTCCTCCCCATTAGGGCCTGTAAGCTCATTAGCACATGGCAATTTATCCTCTTTTATTTCTTCTCAATTATCCTATCATCCATTGTATCTGGATCTGATTACCCTTTCCCAGAGTCAAACATTATCTTGTAAATCATTTGCTTTAAGTCTAAGCCTGCCATTGCATTGCCCAGGATTTGCTTAGGCAGGTAATAAATCAATTAGCATTAAACTTGGGGCATCATCAATTTTCTTTCCCTGTGACTGAAAAAAGGAGTACCTGAACTTTGCAAAACCGTATCAGATTTCCTTATGCCATCCACACTGAGATTTCCCTCTTCTTCCCTTCTTTCCCCCCACATCCCAAAATCTCTATCAATACACTTTGCACTGAACTGGAGACAGAAGTGGTCAGAGGAACTGCTGCTGACCCAGCTGGAAAGCCCATGGAAAGAGCCTTGTTGACTTGGGATCCCTTGGAGCAAGACCTCTGTACCTAAGGGAATTTTTGGTTCTGCTACTTGATAAATGTCAAAACCTGGATGGTGATGATTGCCTTGCATGACAAGCTGCCTGCCTCAGGAATGTGGAAATAAGGTGATATTCCTGCCCTTCCAACCCTGAGTGGGATCTGCTGGTGCTCTGCCAGCCCAGAGCTGCCCTGGGGTGCCTGCACCAATTCTCTCCAGCCCCTCTCTGAGGGGAGCTATGGCACAGGGCTTCTGGCCAAGCTCCTTCCCCAGGGCTGCTGTGGTCAAAGTGTCTCTGCCCAAGGTGATGCTTTGACACAAATGCAATCCAGAACGGGTGTGGACAGGAGGAGCACAAGGGGCTTTCATCTGCTCCTAAATGCTCTGCTTCCAGATTTGCTCTCATGACTTCTTGGCAGATCCCCAAGGTCTGATCTGACAGTTACTACAACATTTATTAGCTGTAGGCTGAGCAGATGATGCAAAGGGAAACATTTCTTACACTCTTTGCACATAACCTACCAGGGAAATTGCTGAATCAGCTTTCTTGTGTGGGGATTTTGATGTATGCAGCCCCTTACAGCATTATGGCCTTTTTTCCACATAAAGCCTTCAAAATGGGAGATGTAAAATTTTAGTTGATTTGCCATGCTCCAACCACAAACTAACTGCATGTGAGACCTGTGCTGAGCCTTACTTGGTGGAATGCCTGACATTAAATTTATCCATTTGTCTCACTCAAGACATGTATAAAAAGGTCTAAAGAAGTGACTTAAAACCCATTTTTAAAAAAAGCAGGCTTGTTCAGACACAAACTTACATATTAAGGCTTGGAATGCTAACCCCTGTGGAATATGTATTGCTCCTTAACTGCTGATCCCACTGAATCTTCTGTATCTTCCTTAGAGGGAGTTGGTGCATGCCACTGCAGTGGGGCCATCCAGGACTCAGGTCTGGAGTCACACATCCCATCTTTTTGTATTGCTGCTGAACCCAGCTGCTGGAGAGGAACTTTCTACAAGGGATGTAGGGATAGGACAAGGGGTAACTGTTCCAAATTGAGAGGAGATTTAGATGAGGTATGAGGGAGAAACTTTTCACTCTGAGAGTGGTGGGATGGTGGCCCAGCTGTGGCTGCCTCATCCCTGGAAATCTGTGAGGCCAGGTTGGATGGGGCTTGGAGCAGCCTGGCCCAATGGGATGTATGAACTTTGAGGTCCCTTCCAACCCAAACCATTGGATGACTTCTGTTGCCTGCAGTTGCCCTCTCTGAATAATGGAAACTTGTCTTTGCATTGAACCTTGTATTTATGGGCTTGCACAACTGCTGCAACTTCAAATGTTTTATGCTTGGGATGCTTTCCTAAGCCAGATGTTACACAATTGTTGGTGATTCTGAAGGCAAACCAGCTCTTGCTTTGATCAGCTGTTCACAAGTAGAGGTGTCATAGTGTCTGAGCTGCAGAGTGGAATTTCCTGGTGTATTCCTAAACAAATTTGTGGAAGACATGTCCAAGATGAACAATATTGTATTTTACAGCTATTTTCTAACTAGAGACACTGAGGCAGTTGGCAATGAAATGGCAAGGTCATGCAAAACCTCTTCGGCAAGGATAAATCCCAAATCTCAGCTTTGTGATGTAACTCCCAAGATTCTTTATCTCTCCCTCTCTCTTTGCATCCTCCCCAGATAAAGCATGCAAGAATAAAAGAGAGTCAGTGATTCTCTTCTCAAGAGTTAGGATTCACAATGGGAACTTCTTGATAATATTCAAGTCCCTGGAGATACTATATATAAGGCCTTTCCTGGGACTCTTAAAGGTCATTTGTTGAACAGTTTCTTCTGAGTATATATGACAAATTACCCCCTTGGCACGATAAGCAGGATGCAAGCCCTTTAATTATAATATAGCACTCAATATCTTTAGACATTTCAACGTTTCCTATGTATCCTACACATTTCATTACAAGGAAAGGTTGGACAGAATTAAAAAGGTGACGTTACCCAAAGATTGATAGTTTACCTGTCCATAAGGGAAAAGTCACAGTACAAGTGAGCACAAAGGAAAGAGGGATCCAAAGCAAGCTTTGATGGCAGAGGAGACTGGGATAAAGGAGTTTTTATTATCCACAGCTTTTAGCCTTATTTACCATCAGGCTATCTTGCCACAAGCATGCTTTTTAGTTCTGACAGCTCTGAATTATGACCATTGTGGGATCCTATCTCATTAACTGAAATGGGAGAATAAAACATCAAACAATCATAAAAATAATTTGGCACTGTGAAACCACTTAGGAGCAGCTGTCAAACAGGTTGGAAGATAAAGTTCTAAATAAAAAGAATAGAGAGAGCTGCAATGTCCTGCCATATGCTTCCTCTGCATTATAGACTCCTTAATAATATGAAGTGCCTGTGTTTATGCAGAATAGGCCAGACACTCCATATATGATATTGATTATGCCTTAACCCCAATTTAGTAAAGACATACTCCTCCTTTTCCTAATCAGATATTGCAGAAGCAGTTTTCTGAAAATGTACCTAATGCCAAGACATATTTTATCTCCAGAGGCTGTGGCAGGAGATAGGGCTTTGTCTTGCCTGTTGTCATGGCATGCAGCCCAGTTTTAGGACAGCAAAGCCCCTGTGGGGCTCTTCTCCAGCAGTTTTCATCCAGCAATTCAAAAACATACATCTTTATCAAGCTGTTGTTGTCAGACAACATTAGATAATTAATAGGCCATTTGTCAGCCTGCACAAAACATGTTAAAATCCCAAACACAATCAGGATAAATATAGTTGCCTGTTCTCTGAAGGCTTTTTGTTCTGACATGCAGGCATTGCAGGCAGATATTTACTATTAAACAAGACTCATTATTAATCACATCTAATGTTAATGAATTAACCACCTCTGTGCATTGAGGGCTCTTTGTGACTTTCAGTTGTTTTAAGGAGCTAATTGGTAACTTAGCAGTTTGCATGGAAGTTGTTTCTTGTTTGGTTCACATCAACTTTTCCAACTTAATAAGAGTGTTCATTAAAAATAGAAACAAAATGGGATATTTTTAGCAATGGAAATTTACTATTGAAAGGAGCTCACATCTGGGCATTGAGGGAAGGTGCAATGATTTGGTTCAAACCATCAGCATTGCTGAGCTAGGGAAGGTGCATAGGTACAGAGCTCTGGGGGCTGAAAGCCAGTGAGATGGGATGCAGAGGTGTCAGACAACAACCTTCAGAGCCCAGGCAGAGCTGCTCTCAGATGCTGAAGACATCCCTGAAGACACCCCAGCAGCCTTATTGAGCCCCGAGGACTCAAAGACCTCAGGGCTGCTGAGGAGGAGTAATAAGAAATGTCTTTGGAAACCTTGCTCTCTGTACAGGTTGGTCTCAGCTCTCCTTGGCTCATCCCTGAGCAATAAGTGTCAGTCCTACTGGTAAAATGTCACCAAGTCTGCTTTGCAGACTTGGTGCTGGGATTAAACTTAAATCAGTGGTAGCATTACTGAAGAAGCCTCATTGGCTAAACCTAAGTGCTGTCTGAAGCTGCAGTATAATCTCTCTCATCAGAAGCCCAGCAATATGCTCCAATTAAACATATGTCACAGGAATTTATCCTGAGCTGTTCCAAGCTCCTGATACATTTGACTGCTTGAGAAAAGGGCTTCCCATTTCAAGATGTCCTTCTGAACCCTGATTATTTCTTATATAAGGGGAAAAGAGGCAGGACTAGATCTGTTAGATCTAGATCAGGTTAGCTCAGTGATCTGTGTGGAAGCCAACAAGGCAATGCAACACTTCAGGCTGCAGAATTCCTGTTGAACCAAGCTGGAGGGCCAGGGGCTTACAAACTCCATTGTTTGGCCCAAGAGCTGCACCACGCTGTGGGTACCACTTGATAGCACTGTAAACAAGTGTCATTCTTTTCTCTTTGTTTTTTCTTAACCTGCCCACTATATTCTACACCCCGAACGTGCCTTGGATGCTGTGGTGGTTGGTTGTGCCAAATAAGCATGTGGCAACTAAGTATACATGTAAGAAGAAATAGCTTGTGTAACTGTAGAAAAACGTTGTAGGAATGGGGGGGGGGGAAGTATTGCTTCATTACCTGTTCCTAGAAAATTTTGCTCCTACAAAACTTCCATGGAAATCAGCAGGAGTCCTTCATAGAGAGCTCTCAGCATTAATCCCAAACATAACTTGTGCAAACTGCCTTCCCTTTGTGTTCCCATTGTATAACTTGGGGGCATAAGTGTCTGGGCTACAAAAACAATAAATCTTTTAAAATAGACACTGATTTCATCACCTACTAAATAAAGATGACATTTTTTGTGAATTATTTCATATTGAGACTGTCTGTCCAGCCATGCTCTTGCACTCTCTCCTCTCTGCTGTGTCAATATTTGCATTACCAACCCTGTTTTGGAGGGTTTCTAACTTGATCTTGCATTTATTTTGGCGAAGCAAGTGGAACACAATTTCTTCCTCAGAGAATTTGTTTATAGAGATGATGATGGTGGCTTTTGACTTGGAGAGGGGCTGAAATCCCCGTGGAAAATTCAGCCCTCCTAGACCTGGGGGGAGGGATTTGGGTTAGGATTAAGGGGGGGCTGCCCTAGCCTGTCTGGGAGTGTTGTCCTACAACTGACTGGAACCATGATGGGAAATATAGTTCCATGTCTGAAGGTGGTCCCTCTGCTTCTCGTGGGACTCATGTGTGGGAATTGGGTTTTTTTAGCACCTTATAGCTCTGCTAATTTTGGGTACATGTCCTGCTGGGTCTCACCTCCAGTGGGATGTGCAGGGCTTCCCTGGCAGGCAGAGCAAATCAGTCTCTATTGCTTGCTTCCTGAGGCTCTTTCTAAGCCAGCCAGCAGCTGAGTCCTGCTAGAACTGCCTCATTGCTCAGATCTCAATATTTGAGGTTGATAATTGCATTATGGCTCAATTCTTTTGAGCTTCCAGCCAAAAATTCCCCAAATAATTAGGGAAATGGACTTCTGGATGCAAATAAAGTTCCTGAGCAGTTTGACACTGCTGGTCATTTTGAATTCTAGCCATCTATTTGCAGCTGCATCCAAAATATGTAGTTGTAACAAAAAAAATTATATTCCTACACATGCATGTGTGCATAATTGCATACATGCAGGAATAGAGATTTTACAGACTTATATTTGTAATGTGTGTGCATGAAGGATTTGCTTGCAGAGATACACCTGAAGAGCTCTCCTACAGAGGAACTGAAGAATTCTGAGCATTTTGTTCCTGCTGAAAATGCTTATGTTAAATTGTGAGAAAGGAGAAGCTTATTCCAGAGTGAAAAACATCCTTTAACTAACAAAGCCTGGTGCTGGGATTAAACTTAAATCAGTGGTAGCATTACTGAAGAAGCCTCATTGGCTAAACCTAAGTGCTGTCTGAAGCTGCAGTATAATCTCTCTCATCAGAAGCCCAGCAATATGCTCCAATTAAACATATGTCACAGGAATTTATCCTGAGCTGTTCCAACCCTATCCCTTTTGGGTACATTTATCCAGGTTTGACTGTTCAGGTGATGCTCAGGTTGTTTGTGTCACCCTCCAGTGGCACTGGTCACGTTCGGTTGTGTGCTAGGATTTTGGTGCATGAGAAAATAAAGTGACCTCTCCCAGCAGCCTGTTCATCCCATCACACACTGCCTGGTGCTGTGGGCTTGCTGCCGAGTTCCTGAGCTAGCCCATTTGTCTTGCTTGTAGCCCCTGGGGCTCCCAAAACCTCTGTGCCCACATGGAGCTTGGCTGGTGCAGTTCTGCCCCACATGGGAGCTGCAGTGTTGTCTTAGTGCTGTGTGTACAAAAATCTGACAAACTCTGAATTTCCAACACAGCCTTTAAAAGATGCAGGATTAAGTGGTTTAGTAGGTTTAGGCTAGTGTTTCAAGCAAGGCCCCACACTTATGAAATAATATTTGTATTGGCTCTGTGCTGGCAAATATACAATCAAGAGACAAACCAGAAACTTTCTTTCAAGCTGTAATGCTGTGTTAGGAGGAAGGGATATTTCATTTCCCAGATAGAAACAGCAGCTTCCCTCATCCACACTGTGAGCTGGGGTGCACTGTTTCAGGCAGCTAAACACCCTAAAAATAATAAAATTATTTTTAAAAAATACCATTTAACTCTCCCTCTTATCTCAGATGAGCAAATTTTCAGGAAAGAAGATGGAAAGTGTGGCACTATCTACGGAGAACAGAGGAGTTTGCCATCAATTTGCATTTCCCACCTCCCTGTTATGGACTGAAGGTTTGCAGCTATTTTCAGTCCAGGTTACATCTATGTCATCAAAAGCACAAAAAGCTACCTTAGCCCAAAAAGCAATTTTATTGAATCATGTATTGATTACCAAGTGGTATCTAAGGCTGACCAAAACATTATAACCTAGATTTCCTTATGGACTTTTAAAGAAACTTTCTTGGGGTTGGGTAACACACAATTTCAGGTTACCTCCATGCTAAAAATGCAAAGCCATTTCAAAGTAAGAAATAATTCTAAAAAATTTGTATATGCTTGATTAATTATCTTATTTTAATCCATATTAAAGCTTTAAGTCTTTAGGTGTGGCTCTTTAGTTCTAACATCTCATAAATTATGGCTATAATGAAGCAGTCATTTATCCAGGGCTGATGATAAATGGCTTGCCCTAGGAGGAACTAAAGAATAGGCAAGTAGATCATTTTCATATTTGGTGAAAACAATATTAAGTACCCAGACCTCAGTGATTGCCCTAATAAATGAATAATCTGAGGTGAGGGGCTTGGCAGTCAGTGTAAAAAATAACCTGAGCTTTCTCTGTCATTTGTCAGGCTTTGCTATGACAGCATGCATTATGGGTAAATGAGCAATCAGCAAGAACTATGTTATGGCTGGGATGTTTTTGAGAAATTTATCATATGCATTGCTTGGTACCTTTAAGACCTTAAGGCTTAATGGCTATAGTGCATGACTGCAAGTGAACACAGTCCTTATTTACCATCCTATGCTTCATTTGCACTGGATCCCCTTTTTTCCATGTATTAGGGGAATGAGCCTCTGCCCTCTTCTAGTGTTGTTTCCCAGACTTATTCTCGCTTGTACAGGATATTCCAGCCTGCTCCATATTAGTTGTAAGGCACCATGATATTTAAGGGATTTTGAGGATACTCAGCCCAGTATGGGAGAGATGTCAATTTCTATTTAATGAGCTAAGTCAGTAACACACGGATAGGATGTGTAGGAACAAAACCTGGGGGAAATGCAAGGGAAGGCAATAAAAGTGCTCCTCCAAACATCTGAAGTGCAAGGGGAAATTAGGTCCTATTAATTAATTAACCATGCAACATTTGGATAAAGAGTGGGGAGCATGGTGAAGGCTCTTAGCAGGTGTCTTGGCATGATATAAACCTTATTTTTCCAGACTGCTCCCCAGTAGTGTGCTACATGGTGCAGGGCAGGGTGGCTCCTGGGCTTGTGGCAATCAGCATCCAACCTTTCTGCTCAAAAAGTGCCCACATTGCTCCTTCCTGCTGCTGAGATTTAGCACTTCATCTGCCAGCTCTTCCCCAGGTCATTTCACTCAGTGGAAGACAAAAATCCAGTGGAAGTTGGTTTAGATCTCTTGTGTGATCATTTAATGGAAATGGAAGAAAGCATCAAAGGATGGAGCAGAGGTGGGGGGAGCAGCTGAGGCTGCACACGTGGAAGGGGAGTCCCAGGCAGTGTCCACTTCTGGAAATGTTGACACAAGTGATATTCTCAAGTGGGCACAGATGTTGAAATCCAGGGCCTGGATTTCTGTGAGACTTCTTAGTTGTGACTGAAATGGATAGGAATTTCTCTCCCTAAGCAAACACAGATTAGCAGGAAAAGCAGTTAGGTGAAAGAACAAGCAAAGAAATTGCTCTTTTGCTGAGGCCTGGGAAACAAAGCTTGTCCTGGCATCACACCTACCCCTTCACGGGGTGTTACATCCCTTTGCTTGTTTCTTAATCAAGGTTTTTGGATGCAAAAGTGATACAGGGACACGGATAATTTTTTTACTATCTGGAAAGCAAATCTGTACATCCCAAGTCATTATGTTTCCCCCTGGCAGCAAAGACTGTCAAGATGAAACCTTTAGAGGAATTCTTATCTATCTTAATTCTTATCCTAAAGCCTCACTCTGAGCTGCTGAGGGCACTACCAGCAGCAAGACTGTCTTTGTTTAATTTTTAGTTACAATTCTAATTTTAAGTAACTTTTTAACACTTTAGAAGCATAAACTCAGATGAGCACTGTTCAGGAGGTTGGGGAGGACAGAACTCCACAGCATGCTCCAGGCTGAAGCCCCCAGAGTTGCCTCTGCCACACTCAAAGTTTGCCCTTCTGCCACACTCAGAGATGTGCCATCCTCCCAGCAATCATAACTTTGGACTTTATTGGTTTTGTAGTGTTTTTTTTTACTGTCATAGAAGAAAGGAATGTTAGAAAATGCTCTGATCTGGCTTTTCTGAACATTTAAATGCTGGCCTGCTACAGCTTTCAATATCTCTTTACCTGCTGCCACTTATACCTTTCACTTCTCATTAAGGAAATGAACCCAGAAGATTAAAGCCCTCCCAATTTAGCTTTCTAAATAGGAAGTGAAAGTTGAAAGCAGAGCAGCTGAGAATAAGCACCACTGAGAACTGCAGCTGATGCTATTAGAAATGAGCCCACTTCTTGCTTCTGATCTGTCATTTAAGGAAAGTTGTTTATGCAGAGGTCTGACACCAGATGAATATGTAGTGACCTTTCTCATCGAGATGAAAGTTTTCCTTTAGACTGATCAGATATCACATCACTAAATACTAAGAGTTTTATAAAAAACTATGGCAACAATCCTGACTAGAAACAAGTCCATCTTTGTGGAGCCCATGAATATCCCAAAGATCTGCCTGAGATCGGAGAGGGTGATTTACAACCCTCTTGAATGAATTTTGGGAGTCTTAATCTGGATTCTGATTTGAGGCCCCAGAGAGAGGAGGGCAGAGGGAGGTAGAAGATTCTTGATGTGTGTCCTTAAAACTTATACTTGTTTTTAATATTTGGCTACTGGTTTCCCTATGTCTCTATATCTGTTCAATGCTGAAAAATTGGAGCACTCCAGGAAACGTGGATCAGATCCTTAGGGACCAGGACTTGGGAGCAGCAGCAGAACACACTTAGGAGGAAGGCAATGGCTGCAGCATCCCAGCTGAGCACAGCAGAGGGTACCAGGAGCTCAGCTGCTCCAGCACATCTCTTTGTAGTGCTTACAGATGGAGAAAAGAAAAAGTGGAATAAGAGGCACTGCTGGATCAGGGAGTTAAATGTGCTGAGCAAGGGATGGGATGGGCACTCCTCCAAGCACAGCAGGACCAGGAAAACTTTGGGGTGATGGGAAGGTACAGAGGGAGCAGCCATGTACAGGAGGACAGCAATGAGTTCCTACATGGCTGTGACCCAAATGTCTCCCTTGACTTTGAGGTTGAGCTCAGCAGCCCAGGAACAAAGCATTTTTAGTCCCTTGATGCCAAGTCTGCTTGGAATGGTGCTGTGAAGGTCTTGGACAGCAACATTTGCCAGAAAGAAGTGTTGTCCCTTTGCCTTAGGAACAGGGCTCTAATATTCAAAGAAGGCAGCGTTTCTAAAGAGACTTTGAGACACTGTTTTTAAGGATAGTTTTTGTACAGCTATCTTACTGCAGATAAAGAGAAGATTTTTAGAGACACAGCTCACTAAAGCAGTGCCAATAAGAACATTTTGTAACTGAGAAGGCCTCAAGTGGTTATTGGAAAGGTTAGAACTATCTCTTGTATTAATATGTTAGAGTTTTGTGATTTAAACTTTGCGTCTGAATATCTGAGTCAGTGTCACTAAATCAAAGACTTTACTTTTTCTGGAATTTATGAAATAGTATACAGCCTCAAATAGAAAACATAGAAACAGGGTTTACTGCCTGGTAGTCTCCAATGGGATGGGGATGTTGTATCTTTAACCTGAACTATGCTGTGCACTAAGTGATCTCTGTTTATACTTAGAGTATGTTCCAAGTATCAGTTTACCCTAAATACATGTCTTTTAAATAACTCCTGACAAAGCAAAAGAAGCTCTGACTAGAACGTGTGTCTTTTGTAGCTTATTAATATTGATTGCAAGTAACAACAAAAAAGTAGAGTGACTACAGAAAGCACCCTAGTAAAATCTAGGAGCTTTGGTGTGGCAGAATTTCTCAGTTTGATGTGACTCCATCTTTGACAGTTCTCCTAAGGTAGGTTATTTTGGAGAAAACATATGTTTCCATTTTCTCTCCCTCGGCTTCCCTTTTAGTCCCCAGGCTCCACTAGGGTCACAGCAACATTAAGGCTTTTGTCACTGTGATTAATAGCTCTTTAGATCATCTTTAATTCACTCACTAATGACTGAGGGTCTTTCTGCTCTCCAAGTAATCGTGTGATGTATGAGCCAATAGTACACCTTGTGGCAGAGGTGAAAATCATTCAGGCAATGCAAATATTGTCACGGGGACAAATGTTTTCCCTGTTAATAAAAATTAATGAATTCTACCCAGGAGCTAGCAAAAGAAGCTCTGATGAGAGAGATCCAAACACAAACATGTTCTTGCTGCTTGGGACCATTAATTCAGTCTTTCTAGATATGCAAGGATAATTATTATTAGTATTTCTGCATCTGGATAATAGATGAGACAGTGGCAGGTTGATTTAATTATACAAATGCAGTGCACTGCAGGTAGATCTGTCAGTTATGCCCATGTGTTGGTCTTGACTTGAGAGCTGTTATTTTGCTTTGCCATGGCCATCCTAAGGGTTTCAAAGCATTGAAGTCTCTGAATAAGTAAATTCCAGTTCCAGGTTGGTGCTTATTTCTGGCCAAGAAGGGCCTTGCTCAGGATATCAAAACTAAAAATGATGCAGAATTTTGTATTTTTTGCTTCCTGGGTACACATCATAAAAGGTTGATGAAACAGGCTATAAATTAATCATCTGGAAGAATAGGAAATGTTTAATAATCTTACTTATTGCAGACATATTACCAACAAAAGTGCTCCAACCAGGTCACCTTATGGAGTGGTCAGTCCTGTTGTGATCCTTGTGCTCAGCTCTGGCACACGGAGTTGTTGGGAAGGTGTGTTTCTTATTTCCTGATGGAGCACAAGCCACCTTTAATGCTGTTTTTCTTTTTGTTTCATTTTGGTAGTCACCAATTCTTTCTTCTGATGACAAAAAGCCATTGTCTCGGTGGAATAAATATTTCTGAATTACTTCCCAGTCCCAACCCTATCGTTTACATCTTAGAACAAGAAAACAGTAAACTTTTAAAAGACATAATTTTACCTCTTCACAGTGCTTATCTACAAAGGAACATATTACTGAGGGGGGGAAAGAGCTCTAGTTGTTACTATTATTTCTGGTAGACACCCAAGGAGAGCAGCTAATTTGTTCTTCATTAATGCCAAGGACAAATGAAAAAGCAAGGACTGAATTATGCATTTCTTTCCATTGTGCCTCTAACATGGGCTTCCACTCCCCGTCATCCTCCAAAAGAATTCCCAAACCTTTGCTGTGCATTTCATGTGGTACCATAGGGTGCCATAATGTGGGTTTAAAAGAAGATGAATTCAGTGGTGAATCTTAATCGAAGGCAGAAAATTACATGTGGCCCCCCTGCTGCAAGGAGGATGGACAGTTGGCTGCAATCAGTGTTTTGGTTTCTTTTTTTTTTTTTGTACTGTAGCTTGATAATAACCTTTTAGTATTAGTTTCATAATGGCCTGTACATAAACCTTACAATTTAAACATTTTTTTTTAAACCTGGCTGTGATGGCAATTTGTTGAGTTGCACCATTCTGTAATGAGCAGAGCTGGTCTTGGAGCTCAGCTTGAATTGTGGGTAACTGGAAATGAAATTCCCAACCTGTCCAGCCCCTTGCAAAATGAAAGTTATATGGAGCTGACCTTTCAATTATTAGCACATGAGTTTATGTACCCAGGTCCTCCTTTTGACAGCTAAATGCCACAGGGCCCAAGCTCAGTCTCTTGGGGTTGAAGGGCATTTTCAAGTGATTCACTGGGCTTTAGATGTGCCCCTTACAAAGGTTTTGCACTTGCATAAAGCCCAAAGCACTTGGATTTGAAATTAATAGGTTTTTATGTAAAAATTTCTTTTTTTGATTCACTGGAGAACATAGAAGTACTCAATGAAAAGTATTTTTATTTTTTCTCTTAGAAGAAATGTTTGACCCTTGTCTCAAAATGCTGTGATAGATTATATTGCCTTACATGCATAATTAATCAAATATTAAAACAACAGTTACGATACAAGTTCCAACTAAAATGTATAAAATGGCATTCAAAAATACATTGCCATACTAGAGACAGAGCCAATTTTGTTCCAGCAGAATAACTCTCTGGAAAGCTAAGAATGATTATCCAGTATATTTCTGGAGATGTAACCATGATGTATTTGGGGAAATAAAAATCTGGATTTTGCAGCTTGAGTCTAACTTCAGAAAAACAGGCTATATCGATTATTTTATTTTTTTTTCCTCAAAAAAAGTCAAAGATTTCTTACTGCTCACCAATGATAAATTGCTGCAACGTTCTGCTTTACTATGACCCTGCTACTCCTCTATTGCTCAGGCCCCCGTTAGGCATCTAAATAAGATCCAGATTTGCCAAAGTGCTCAGGAATCAGGAGTTTCCACTGGGACACTTCTTCCTGAACTTCCAGAAGAATTAGGTAATGGAGACAGACTGTTCAGTGTTGCAGGGGGAACCAGTCTGTTTGGCAGCCTTGAGCTAAAAGATTTCAGTTTTGTGGGGGTGATGCTTCTGCAGTTTCAAACATCTCCACAGAACACAGGGCAGCTGCTTCTGTATCATCTCCTCCTGGAGAGCTCCAGCTTCTGGTGGTGGTTGGGGTGAGAGGGGACAAAGTGCCTCCAGAAAGCTGCTCCCTAATCAAACACCTGAACTTTGGGTGTTGCTTCACCTCTCCCTTTGGATGGTTGAACATCAACCACTCTCCTTGACACTGAAATTAGAAGCAGGTAGAGCAGCCTCTGCTAGAACCATGCTAAAGCTTTGCTGGAGCATTATCTGCCCTTAGAACAATTTTAATATTGTTCTGGTGGAAAGTTCTAACTCTGTCAAAGCTTGGGTGTTACCACATAAATAAATATGCACATTCTAAAGATTTTCAAGGGAAGAAAATTGCATCAGGACATCACTTTGTTCAGCCATGGGGTGTTATTTCCCTGTGAAGAACCGAGGCACCCTCTCCCTGTTCCCCCTTTGGGCTTGGTGAGCTGAAGCCCCAAGGTCACCTGTGCCATGGCTTTTGGTGGCTAAAAGCCATCTTATCACCAAGAGAGCAGCTGCCTCTCCATGTTCAGGTCAATAGGTAGAGAAGGGATAGGTAGTGAAGCTTAGAATTTCATTAAAGCAATTTAAAAAAGAAATGAAAGCAATTGCATCAGAAACCAAAGGGTACACATTGTATGGGGTGTGAAGGATTTATATCAGGTGGTTGTCTAATCTTCCATGTAAGGAATTCTTTGGCCTTGTTTTGA
The DNA here is from genome assembly GCA_023637945.1 of Phaethornis superciliosus. Taxonomy (NCBI): domain Eukaryota; kingdom Metazoa; phylum Chordata; class Aves; order Apodiformes; family Trochilidae; genus Phaethornis; species Phaethornis superciliosus. The sequence continues at coordinate 21,185,751 of JAJQWJ010000010.1, forward strand.
ACCTGAAGTAGTAAAGAAGGAAATGAAAGTAAAGGTAAACTTAAAGTATTGTTTTACTCTAAATGCTTTCAGTAAAGGGCCTTGTTATCTAATGATTGGTACGAGCTGGCTGGTATAAATCCCCGTGGTTGTTCCCTGCACTCGTGGTGAAGGGGAGCAGAGGCAAAGGGAAATCAATTGGAACTAGCAGGTAACAAATGACCAGTCTTAGGCAAGCATAGCAGATGGGGAAAATAGAGTTGTGGGCATACATTATTAGGAAATGCAGTGGTGACTTTTCCCTGGTATTTAGGAAACGCAGCAAATCATGAATATTTTTGATGGAGGGGGCAGTTGAAACAATTCAGAATGTTTCAATATTGAGTCGTGTTGCTAGTGATTTCTTAGAAGGGATTTTTGCCCTTAATATTGAATTATCAGTGTGAAAAGGGAGAACCAGAAGCAGTGTGCTGGCAGCTCTTGTGGAGACAGCCAAGCCCCATGCTCCCCAGGGACACTGCTGATGGAACCAGCCTGGCAGCTCCAGAGTTGCCCAGGACACTATGAAATAATTTGGCAACCTTTTGCCAGACTGAACCCTGCAGAGTGCTACAATATTGTTTAATCTGAATTTAGATGAGGAGGAGTTCAAGATAAGTTCCAAACTTTCTTTCTGGGGGTCTCTCTCTTTACTGATACACCTTTATAGTTGTTCAGAAGTTTCATTTCTGTGAAGTACAAAACCACATGAAAATTACTCAAGAACGAGCTCTGCTACAGGGGCAGATGTCTTTGGGTTTTGTTGTTTTGGTTTTTTTGGTTTTTTTTTTTTTTTTTTTTTTAAGGAGACATAACAGGGAAAGGACTAACAGGGCAGCAGCTCTTTTTACAAGGCTCTAGTGGGCACCTTGGTATTGAGGACCAGGACTGGATCACTCAGAACACGGACAGCAGTGAAATTTTTTTTTTATCCCCTTTGCTTGTCATCTTCCCCAGAAATACCAGTTTTGCATCCCTGGTGCAAGGAAAACTTTGGAAAACTGAAGCTTGGTGTAGGAAAACAGTGTCCCATGGGTAAGCAGGCACTGGAACCCAGTGTGTTGGGTTAGCTCTGTACTGGTTGGCTTTGAAGCTCATCCAGACATTGCCTTGGACCCAGTTTGCACTGTCTGGAGGTTGATGGTCAAGTTTTCTTCTGGTCAGCCTGGTCTTGGGGTTGCCCTCCCCCTATGTTTGCTGGGCTCCTTTGGGAACCTGAAGCTTGGTCTATTAGTCTTTCATGAATGTCTAGGTAATGGGGAAAACTTTCCTCTTTTAAATTTCTAAAAAATTTGTAAAAAATTTCAAAGCATCAGAACAATGTTTTCTGTATGTTGCCACAGTGTATTCTGCAAGCAAATCCCAAAGTGCTGCAGAGGGGACACCCTAACACCTTGAAAAGTATCAGCAAAACCTGCTGAGAGCATAAAAATAAATGAATGACAGGGTGAGAAGTAGCATGACAAGTAAATAGGTGGGACATAAAACACCTCAGGAATCTGTGGGATATTTGCAGGTACAAGGGGGTTTCTAAGCCATGGTTCATTTACAATGTCTGGTTCCTCTCTCCAGGAAAGATTTCTAATAGATTCATAGAGACTCCAAGATTTTAGTAGGTCTTGGGAAAAGAAAGGCAGCTCTGTAAGGGAGAGAGGTTTGGTTTGTTTATGGAGAAAACTCACCAGGCACGTTTCATATTGTGTCCCAGTCAGAAGAACAGCCAAAGGCTTTCACACAGTGGAGGAGATTGGAGTTTCCCTCCCAAAGCTGTGGCTACAATATGGAAATGCCATCTCCTCCACGGGGTGAAAGCCCACCTGGAGATGGGCTGCAGCCTCCTAGAAAGCCCCTGCTCCATCAGGAAAACATTTGTGTTTTACAATTAGATGCTGGGTGGGTTTTTTTGTATTTTTTTTTTTTTTAACTGCCCAGGATCTGTTCCAGCTCATGGCTGCAGCAGTATCTGAATGGTGGAGTTTTGCCAAAAGTGAACAGCATCGAATATTTTGTTTTACCATAACAAGTGCAGAGGTGAATGAGTGCTGTCAAGAAAGCACCATGAATACTCTTTTCTGTTATTAACTGAATTTATGATTTTGCTGGTAAAAGCTAGCAGCAGAAGGTAAAAGTTAATTTCACATCTGCATGAACTTGTGCTGGAAATATTTTGGGGCTCATCAGGTCAGTGGGTAGGAGAAAGCTTTGCCTGCTCATTGCTAAACAAAACAGCTAAAATCTCAAATATTTCCAGTCAGCCGTGACTTTAAAAATATCCAGAAATATTTGAATAGGAGACACATAAAAGAATATTACCTGCTCAAGTTGTTATGTGGAAGAGAAACCTGCTGAATAAATGATTGCCTCTATTTATTCACCCAGCTCCTGCTTGTCTGACACCAGGGCCTTGGTGACACTGTGGTGGTGTAAACCAAGATGCCTGTCCTCATCTAGTTGCACATCAGCCCCAGCAGTAGCCAAGGGGACGGATAAATGACATTGTTTTTATTTGTACTACATCAACAGTTCTGAGAACCTTGCTTGGTTCAGAACAGCCAAAGAAATTACAGTTGTTTCACTGGTTCGATTTTTTTTTTTTTTTTGCAGTCGAATCAAAAGCCCAAAGAAAATCACTACCCTGCCATGACTTTCTATACAAAAGAATATTTAATTCACTTTTCTCATAAAGAAGAAAAATGAGTTTTCCTCCTGGGAGGATTCAGTGTTAATATTCTCCTGGAAGGGTGGAAGAAGATAAAACCACCACCATCATCTATTCAAACACCCAAAATTTGAGAGTAATAAGGGTCTGAAGGAGTTCTTCAGCAGTTCAGAAATAACCAACCCCAGCTTTAGGACAGGCTCTGCACAGTCCTCCAACCTCCCTAGAATATTGCCATGGGCTGCTTTGGGTGTTCTGAACCCATCCCTGGGTGTATGAAATACCCTGGGGTGGTTTGGGCAGGGAGCTGCTAAATGCAAATTGACCCAATTGATGATGAAAGGCAAAAAGAGCAGAGAGGATTATTTCATTAAAATATCTAAGGCAGGGTTATTAGTGCTAGGAAGTAACTTCTTTGTGGGATGGGAGGTTTGACATGACTGTGTGCTCTCAGCTCTGGCTCTGGGAGAGGTGACTCTTTCCTTTTTGATTAGGGATGATATTGCCTGGGGAATGTTCAGCAGTCAGAGGTTTGTTGGGTTTTTTTAGTGGGTTTTTGTTTTTTTTTTTATTTTTCTTTGTATGGAGAAACAGGTTTGCAGTGCAGATGATCTTAATTTATGGGCTGGGTTTTCCTAATGTGGGAAGCCATTCATTGAGGGTGTGTTTTGTTGTGTTTTTTTAATGACAAAAGCAAATAGAAATATTCAAATCAGATCACACTAATTAGTGAAGCTAATTATGTTTTCCCAGCCATCTCTCTTCTTACCTACTCTGCAATGAAAAATCATTTGCTCATGATGTAAAACAGGAGAAAGGAGATTGCCATGACAATTACCAGTAATTAATGAGAAGCTTTGAATTACTTTGTGTTAACCTCAAGATCTATTAGCTGGCAGGGCTTGGATTTGCCTGCTGAGGGGTGCAGGGATGCTCAGACCCCTTCCCTCCCAGAAGGGAAGCAGAGAGATGTGGGAATATGACAACAAATTTAGAAGCTTTTACCTACTTTTTAGTGAGAGTTGGAAACAGTTGCACCTGCTGCAGATTCAAATCTGTCCTCATAGATGCCACAGGTAAAAGGATATGGATAAGTGTTTTAATTAAAAGGAATTTTTAACTCTTCAGGACATGTTATCTTGGCTTGAATAAAAGCAAAATCACTGCAGCTGCCTGTAAGATGTTGCTTATTTTCTACAGAAGCCTGTTATGTTTCACAATTTATTTTTGTTTCACACTGGAATGAAAATAAATGTTCAGAAAGTTTTTATGAAAGGGAACTCTATCAAAATTAGCATTTTTTTATGTCAGTAAGATAAAATTTCCTCAAAGGAAGGTCTTGGCAAAGGGAGGTTCCTCTCTGCCCTGAGACACAGACATATAAATACACAGAATTATATTGATATGATGGAGTCCACCTGTATTCAGAACTAAAACAAATATTTTGGCTGAAAAGATCTTCAGCAATGATGCATCTCCAAAGTGGTCCCATTTAGCTTAAATGGAAATGATTGAGAGCTCTGGGTCAGGCTCATAAAACTGCATTTTACAGCTTCTCCCCAAACTGCTTCTCCCCCACATCCATGGCACATGTGAAATTTGTATAGCAGAGCCTGAAAATAGTGCAACAGAGAGCACAGATGACATCTTGCCCCATGTCATCAATCAGTAGTTTGCCTTTAATGACAGAGATCAGGATTTAACTGATGTGTTTTGGTCTGTAAAATGCTTCAAAATCTTTTGCACAATTTGAGCTCCTGTGTGGCTGATAGGTAAGAGCCACATTTTGGGCTGTTTTCCTTTGGAAATATTTAGATAAGAAGTTGTGAGCCACATGACCAGCTCCTTCCTTAGAAGTGACATGTGAAAGAGCTGAGAAACAGATCCATCTTCTGCACTGCTGCTTCCCTGTAATTGCTTCCTGAGAGCAACTTGTCCTGGATGTGATTTCTGCAGCAACAAGGGAGGAAGTCACATTGAACCCACTGAAAGGGGAGATGCTGCTTTCAGTTCTCCTCTTGCCCCTCTTTTCTGATTTATGGATTAATTGCACACTTGCCATGATGTTGTGTTTTCTCTGTGATGGTGGCTGGGATGATGTCTCCTGTTCTGAGGTTGCTTGGTGTTAAGAGTTGCACCATCTCTAATTGAACAGCTGATGATTGATAATTGAATTAAAAAAGAGGGTAAAAATCTTGGCTGGTTTATCTGAGGGAAATAAAGGCTGATGGAGGTCGTGACTGATACTGAAGGTGATAAACACACCCAGCAAACCTTTTCAGCTAAAGGACAGTGCTGGAACAGATACAAATGGGCAATAAAGAATCCATGAATATTCTGAGGCTGGAAATGAGCTTTCTAGCAATGAGAAGGTTAAAAGAGAGAGGACCAGGTCCTCCACAGGAACAATGGAGCAAAGACTGTCCAAGACAGAGCTATGGGAAAGGTGCCTCCAAACACCCCTTGTCCTGGTATGGAACTGAATCCAGTTCTGGGCCAGAATGCCATGAGATCAATGTGTTTTTTTTGTGGATAGCAGGCATGGATCCCTGGGGGCTGCACCTGTGCTTGTAGCACATTTTCCAGGTTTTGTTGGGGTTTTTTTGTGTGGATTTTTTTTTCTTTTTTTTTTTTTTTTTTTGTTTGGTTTGGGTTTTTTTGGGTTGGTTGATTTTTTTTTTTTTGGGGGGGGGGGGAGAGGGGGCTGTCTTTGGGGTTTTTTTCTCTTTTGGTGTGCTTGGAAGGGAACACACTAAAGGATGAGAACATCCCAAGGCAAAAGACAGTAAAGAAACTCAATTTATCATCACCCCTGTCCTTTCTGTCACTGATGGACTTTTTGGATCCCAGGTAGAATGTGGAAACCTGAGGGGTAGGAAGCTGACCCACTGTAAGATTGAGATATTTGACACATTGCTGCTGGGGTAGAATGAATGTGGAGACCCTTTGTCTTAAGGAATTCAATTCCTGAGCATTGCTTTGGTTTACTCCTGTGATGTGTGACTTATTTTGCTACATTCTCTGCTGAGCTGGGGAAATAATCTGAGACAGGTGCTTTGTGTGAAGATCTGTCATTTTGTCTCAAGCTGTGATGCTGGAGTTTTGGGCTTAATGGTGCTCAGTCCTCAGAGTAATAATTTTGTTTTCAAGAACTGGAGTTTTCAAAAACATTTGTTAGCCTCATTTTTCTTCCACTGACCTGAGCTGTAAACCCCAAAAGCAGAGTTAGCTGAGGAGCTTTGCTTTTGAGAAGCCTTTTCTATGCCCAAGTCCTCTGACTTGCTTTGTGTCAAAAAATTAGTTTGTTACTGGAGTTTGAAAGTGCTCCACAGTATTTAATCTAATCAGTGAAAACTTCCTCATCCCATTATTTAGGCAATTTTGGGGGAGGAGTGGTTGTTTTCATTTGGGTTTTATGATTTACACTTTATTTTTATGACATGTTTGTTCAGGAGGAGGATTTTTCATTACTTTCCTTTGTAGTGATTGTTTGGTACATTCTTGGGACAAAATCTGCTCTTTTGAAGGTGCCCATGCTTACGTGCAAAATATTGGCAGATCTCTGAGGCTGAGGAATGTGGTGGAAACTGTAGTGCATCCTGTGCTTTGATTCCTGCAGATCCCTGTGTGTTGCTCATGGTTATGAAGCAGAGTTTCTTGCTCCTGGCTCCTATCAGTGTGATCATTTTCTATTTGTATTAAGTTTATCAATACCCAGTTTCAGTTCTGATGATTCAGTTCTACTCCAGACTGGGTTCAATCAGCCCTGAAACAAGGCTGTAAATGTTAAAAGCAACCCTAGTGGCAAGTCCTAATGAAACTAGGAAAATCTCAACAAGTTTTGTGGTTTGGTTGTCTGCTTTGAGGCAGCTCCATGATTTTTTGGACTCCTACCTTGGGCAGATCATTGCTAGAAAATGAAATAAAAGCTTTCTTCATCCATGTAATATATCCTGGATTTATTTCCTTTAGTGAACAGTAGGATGAATATTTTTGCTGGTTATATGCCCTGTTTGTCTCTTTGCACTGGTGTGTTTAACTCACTAAGAATAAAATTGGTTTACTCACATGACTAAAATTGGATTTAAGTGACAAACAGCTCCTCAACAAGCATGAAGAATTTATGATCTGATCCTTGGTTTTCCTGGAAGAATTTCATGAAATATGTTACCAATGATAATCTCTATCACCCTGCTTGGTGCCTTGGCTAGCAGAGCTGATGCTGCAGCTCAGATATTTGGGACTCATCTTTTAGGTGTAGTTTGGAGGCTGGGATTAGAAAGAGGAAAATAATACTGCTGCATGGGTGCCATCTAAGCTGGTTTGCATCTCCAGGCTTATAATTTGAAAACATGCATACTGATAAAATCAAGGAAAATTTACCAAACCCTCTTTTTTATTTTTTTTATTTTATTTTTTTTTTTTTTTCTGAGGAGAGATTTCAGTGGGAGCGTTTGGTTTGTTTTGTTGTCTGGGTGCTCTGGGTTAATTTATCTAAGCTCCTTTTCCTATTTATTTTTATGCTTGCTTTTTCTTTTCTGAGTGCTAATTTCTGAGATTACATCTTGTTTAAATTTCCCCATTGTACAGGCATCTTTAGCTTGTTTTTCTGCCTGTTATTTTTGGATGAAGTGGAAGGGGAAAAAATAATCCTGCGCCACTGAAAATAACACAAACTTTAAGTGTTGTGATGTCTGCTTTGTGTCATCAGGTGCCTTTTTTGCATGGGGAGAATCACAGCATTTGAAGAAAATAATATCCAGTGGGAACTCTTCCTGGGGTTAATACTTCTCATTTTTCTCTACTTCATCCTTACTTGGTTTTCTTGCCCAGTGATACATCAGCTTGCAAATTCTGTCAAAGGCAAGAAGTTTGCACTTGAAACTTATAAATTAAACTCTCCTCCCCACCTCAAATAGAGGCTTTTTAAGGGAATTCCATGGTATTCAACAATACAGCCAGCCCCTCACACTGGGCTGGTGAAGCAGTGTCTGGGTCTCTCTGTCACTGGTGGTGAGGACATTGGGGTTGCTGCATTCAGACATGGGAAGCTTGGCCTCCTCTTCTGTACAACAAGCCAGAAAAAGACATTTCTCTCTTCCTCCTGCCACACTATAGCTGTTTTTGCTTTCTCAGGCAGTCTCCAGTTGGATGTTAGCTACTTTGGGCTGTCAGACCGCTCACAACCCTCATTTTTGTGCATTTATTTTGCCTCAGGAAATAAGTTATGAGAAATCTGTAAGCTCCTATACTCTCTGTCACCATCACACATCACTCTGATTGTTTGTGTAAACACCACTCCTTGGGATGCACCAGCATCACAGGCCTCCTAATTTGTTGCACTTGGTTTTTTTAGTAAATACTCTCTTTGTGGATATTAAATAGTAAGCAGATGTCCATCAGAAAATGTGCTTTATAGGCACTCTTTTGTTTGACAGAGCTTTGAAGAGCGGATACATATTGCCTAGTAGCTTTTATTTTTTTGAATCTGTTTATTTTAACAGATCAGAAATAAAATTAAAATAACTAAACAGTAAACTTTCACCAAAATTGTAATTTATATTGGAAGTCATTATATCAGCCAGTTTTGCTCAGTCCATTATTTAGCTCAGAGTTTTACACATGATCACCCCCTAAACACACACATGGACCTGCAGAGATGTGGTACAAAGGGTGGGTCAGTAGCAAATGTGCCATTGGTCCCTAAAACAATCATTCCAAATAAAATTTGGCTTTAGACACCCAATGGGCTTTTGGCCCCTGATTGCAGTGGATATGGACCCCATCCTTCTTGTCTGCCTCAAGCTCTCTTGAGTTTGCTGAGAGGAGGAAGAGCTGCCATTGCCTCAACTGAAGTCTCTTTCACTTAGCCATCTGATTTTGCCTGGAACTTTGGGTATATATTAATGATCTCTAAACTAAATTTGCCAAATGGCTTCCCAATCCTCAAAATTATTTTTGCCTCTTTTACTGTTAGTAAATAACATTGCTGAAAAGCTGCTCTAAGGCAGGGAAGAATTGCAGAGGGAAAACTCTTATCAATGCATTTCTGCAGCAAAAGCTTTATGTGGCACCTCTGGAACCTATAGGAGATTTGTCATTGATTTCAGGAGGAAAATCTCACTATAAAAGAAGCATCAGGCAGATCCCCTCCTCTCCATATATTTGACAGATGGCACAGGATGCACAGTTCTCTCCCACCTTTCCCAAGTTTGTAATTTGTGTTTCACCTTAGTGCCACTTTGTGAATTTATTGGCAACCAGAAGCACTTCATCAAGATTATAGAGTTTTTGCCTACCTTTTGGTAGTTATAACATTTTTTTAAAGGAGCTTTTTAGTTATTTTTCACTTAAGTGCCACATGGGTGCCAAGTACCAGCCTGCCACAGGAGCTAAGTCATATTTTTAAGAGCCTAGGAGGATGCATCAAAACTCAGCTAGCACTTCCACGGATGGGGGGATATTTGGTTAAATAGATGTTTATCTGGGAAAGTCATCATCTGGCTAGCAGCATACTGAATGTTTCTAAGCAGCTAACTTATGTATACTAAACAAATTTGGTTTGGCTGCAGCTAGAGCTGCCCTGTGGAAATTCTCAACATACATTTGTTTGATTGAGCTGTCATTTTCAGTTGATCTGCTGATGATCTGTGTCACTTTGTTTAAATGTCCTGGTGGGTTTTTTTTTTTATATATACAGTGCAAAGCCAGTCCTCTTTCTGTGATGGATTAAATTGAGGTGAAATTTGAGAGTTACTCCTGTTTTCGATTTCTGTGCTCTGAGACAGGTGGGCTGGAATGACAAAGAACTTCACACACAAACACATTAAAACCAAAATGGAGTGGATGCCCTTATGATTTAAAACATCCATAGATGTGTCAACTACCAAATGCTCCTGTTCAAAGAAGTTGCTGGGATTTGCACTTTAAACAACAAGTGGTATTTATTTGGTCTATCCCGATCAGCTAAAATACCTGGAAAAAAATGATGCTGAACTCTTTCTTCTACAAAATTCCCTCTGGATGCTTAAATGCTTGGGGTTTGGCCTCTGGTGAAAGAACATAAGGCTATCCCAAGATGAAGTCCCTGGTGAGCAGCAGGGAATAGAAATGGACTCTGCTGCATAGTGGGAGTCCTCCAACCCAGTCTGGGAACTGGGCAGCATCTCTGGTGGTCTCAGCCCAGGAGCTTTTTGGAGGCACTATCTAACAGACCAAAACTCCTTTTGGGCCACAGCACTTGGCTGAGGTTTTCTGGGCTTTGGGAAATACTTCTCAAGCTTTGGGCTTTCACTTCTGAGTTGGGAGAAGAAACCAACACCCACGTTGGTACCAACCTCCTTTCAGGAAGTTGTAGAGAGTGAGAAGGTCTCCCCTCGGTCTCCTTTTCTCCAGGCTGAACATCCCCAGTTCCCTCAACTGCTCCTCATGATAATATTTGTTTTTTATTTCCTCTACCAAGCATGGAGTTCTGCATGGCCTTACCTAGCTTGTTGAATTAAGAGTCACAGGAGTGTGGAGAAGGTCAACAAAGTACTAGTTTGCCTGCTTTGAATAGAGCTCTATGAAGAGTTGATTTTATTGACTTCAGTTTTTAATGAATTAATCAGGGACAGTTAAAAAATGTAATTTGTTGTTTCCACTTTGTCTCTCAGAAAATGCATTTCTGTGAGCAGCAAGCTCAGCCCATGCTGCTCTCCTGGCACAGACATGGATGCTACAGGGAAGGCTTTGGGATAAAAGATTTCCTTCTGTGACCACTCGTGGCTCTGTGAAGCCTAGCAGTCTGGCTTGAAAGTTTCTGAGCATTTTTGACTACGTTTTGGGAAGAAAGGAAATTAAGTCATTCTCCGAACAACGTCAGGAAAAGACACACTGTTTTCCTCACACACAAATGTGTACTCCTCAAGCTATTTTTAATCAAAGACTCCATCACTTCCATGATTTGGAATGTGTCTCTGGGTGTGTATATATAATATTATATTACATCCACATTTTGTATATATACATTCCTGTCATTATAAACAGTGCTTAAATCCATGTCCATAAACATAAATAGATATAGTTAAGTACTCTTTATAACAGAAGATTAGACTGTAGTGACATAATAAGTAGAATTAAAGTATATAACAACCTCATGTTTGTTTGAGTTTGCAGGGTCCTCTGTGAGTCCTTGGGATGGAGAGCCCTGGGCCAGGGTCTCTAATGGCATGGCATCCTATTACACTGAGCCTGAATTTGCTCCATTAAGTTCTGTGTTTTTATTTAAGCTGTTGTACAGCAGCCTGCACATGAAAACAATAGAACTCATGAGGGTTGCCAATTTGAGGAGGGGAAAAAAAAAAAAAAAAAAAAAAAGAAAAGATTATTTTTCAAATTTGTTTCCAAGTTACTGGGATGTTGGGATGAACCAGAAGCTTTCAGAGTGCTGATTTATTGCTCTCCACTAACAGCTCACCAGGAATCCTCTGCTTTTCCAAGATCAACAGTTTCATAGAAAGTGATACAAGGTGTACAGAACAAAGAGTGGAATAAATTACATTAGCAGTTAACTTTCTTTACAGTTAATATATATCAATAAATATCTACAAAATCTTTGAGGCTTTGACCAGGAAGCCATGCAAAATAAACTGAAGTCCTACTCTTTTTCTTTCTTTTTTTTTTTAAAGTCAAAACAGATCTAACTGATGTTAACTGTTTCACAGCAGGGGACTCGTTCTGGTTTCACACTGGTGTCACTGTTGATTTTGGAGGGGGGATGTGATCAGAATAAGGACTGTCACTCCTCCTGCCTTACAACAGGCTACTGGTGCTACAAAAGAGCACTTGGCATTTCCATACTGTCCTGCTCTGCATCTTCAAAGCACTGGGGAGAGATGAGCTGTGTGCCAAGGGGCTCATCTGAGACAAATGAAATAATACGATCCCGTGGAAGAAATGGGAAACCCGAGAGGGAATGGGAGAATTCATGACTGGATATGTTTGCAAAAGCAACTGCATGTGCAGTTACTCATTCACTCTGTAAGCCAAGGCTCTACGGTTTGTGAGACCCAGGGAGGTGAGAGCCCAGGTCTGTCTTTTTAGTCCTGTGTGTGCTGAAATAACTTTAAAATCTTTTTGTAACTAGCTGGTCTTGAAAAACTCTGGTCTTTGTTGCTCAAACCCTCCCCGATGGTTTCTGTTTCTGTAATATCTCTGTCAAGCTTTGGCTTCAGTGGAAGTCTCCAAACATGAGACAAGAGAACTCTTGGCAGTGGGGCTTCTGGTCCCTGAGAGCTGCAGGGGAAAGGTTTTCCCTGCAGATGGATGTAACATATTTTACTCATTTTCCTCCAAAGAATGAGGAAAGGAGGTGAACAGAGCGAGGTGTTACTCTGACCAAATGAAGGGTGTAGCAAAGGGTGTTTTTTGGCTGAGGCTGCAAATACTTAAAGAGGGAGCAGGCACCTCCTGGTGTCGGTGTTGGACCACCAGCAGGTGAGAGAAGCAAGAGTGGAAAACTCTTAGATAGTGTTGAAAACCTCAAAGCAGTCACCTTGCAGAGAGCTTACCCTTCAGAGACGTGCAGGGTGAAAATACAGCCAGACACTTTCAGCAAAGTTTCTAAATTGCTCAAGGAACAGTTTTATAGGAAAGAGGTGACAACATCCTGGATTTGCCTAATTTCTGCAAACACTTCTCTTTTTAAAAAGTCTCCTTATTGCTCAGCAAAAGTCTCAGAGCTGTAATATTTTGATTTTTTTTTTTTTTTTTACATCTCAATATTTTCCTTTTCTGTGATTTTCTTGGTAACAGCGTGGAAAAAAAACCGAAGCAGTTCTGAGAAAAGTGAGAGGAGAGAGAAATGGGGAAGAGTGGAGATAAAAGAAAAAGTTTTCAGGGGAAAAGCCAACCTCTGTTTCTCAAACACCTTCTCAGAGCAGAGGGTGCAGGCAGGGCATGGGGAGGGGCAGCATCCCTGGAGTGCACGGAGCCCTGTGGTGATGGAAGGGCTGGGACCTCCTTTTATGTGGCTGGTGTGGTTGCAAAAAGCCCAGCCTATTCCCCTTACCCAAAGGCCAAGAAAAACACGTGCTACAAATCCTTGTAGCTCATCACACTCTCGTGTGCCCTGATTTTTAGAAAAAAAAAACCAAAACCATCTAGAATGGCAGTGGAGAATTGTGTGTGTACTTAATGGGTGTATTTTTCTTTTGTCTCAATCCTTGCTTAAAGTTCTACTGCCATGAGATACCCCATAAATTTCAGCTTTGCTGTGATAGACCCACCTTTTGAAAGGTGTCAAGAGAAACAAATGGATACTATTGAGTGTAAGGATTCTGGTGATATTATTGGGTACTTTTAAAAATGTAGGACAGGTAGAATATGGTTTGTCAGAACAAACTGGAAGTTTTTACAGGAATGGGCAGTGTCTGGAGCAAAGGGGAACGGGGATCAGTGAGGATAATGTAGATCAGTTCAGAGTGCTTTTGTTTTCTGGACAAATGAAACAAGATTCTTTCTTTTTAAAACCATTTATGTGTTGTGTTGAGGAAGATACAGATCAGAAGGATTTGTCAAAGCTATGTGTGCTAGTGAAGGACCCACGTTTCACAGAGACAAAGGGGAATAAATTGTCATCCATGTCTTGGGAAAAATCCCACCCAAAAGAATGCTGTCATGCAGGAGTGTTCTTCCATGTGATGATATAAAACTGTCCCAAAAGTTGGGGTTTTTTTGTAAAAAAATTCTGACTTTACTGATCAAAAGAGGTTGGATATAAACAGACTGATGCCCTACAGAATGATACAGAATACACTTGCAAGTGTGACATAAAATATAAGTTGCTCATAAGATTCATGATTTTCCCATCAGCTAAGTACATCTTGCTTGTTACTGGGTGACCTTGTGGAGGTATAACTACAGCACATGCTGCTGAGAAGTCACTTGCAGGAAAAGTCGTGGCCTTGTATCTCCTCAGAAACAAATGCTGGAAACCAGTTCTGCCAGACCTTGAATTTTTGAAGTGGACAATGTTGTAGGATTAATGGCTGGATACTTTTCCTGATTAATGTATTTTTTACATGTACTTCTGGTAGCATCTCAAGGACTTAACTACCCTACATCACAGGGTGGCTCAAATAGAATTTAGTCTCTCTCACTATTAATTGCATAATTAAAAAGCTGTCTGGCTGCTGCTACAAACCCTTCCTGCTCCTCTCTATGGCAGCTCAATTTTCCAGAGGCAACTCTCTGAAACTCAAGCCCTCCCTGGAATACTTGGGGACGTCACTGGTGCTCTGCCATGTCCACTGGGCTTCTCCTCAGCTCTTGCTCTTTCATTCCCAGTTCCCTCCTCTAACTGGTCTGTGTCCTGGGCTCTTCCCAAGTGGAGTGTGGGTAGGGCATCCCTGTGGGGTTCAGGCAGGGCAGGTTCCTTCCTTGATGATTTTCCCAGACCTTTTTTTATGAATGGGCATGGATGGGGTGGCTTAGCTTTCAGAAATTCCTCTTTTTTGTTTTTTAATTTGTTGCTTAACAACAGAATTGCTAGGCTTCCCAATAGGATATTTGTAGGGTAGGGCTGAAGTGGCTGCTGACAGGAATGGGTTAAATTCCTTTTTATTTGTAATGTGCTTTTGAAATGGAACTTCATGACCTGGCTTTTTCCCTTTTTCTTTTTTTTTTTTTTTTTTTTTTTTTTTTTTTTTTTTTTCTCAACTGATTGCACTTTGCTGCATTATAAGGGAGCAAATGCATTTGTGTCTCAGGACCGTACTCTACCAGATACTGACATGTTCAACATCTCCTGTGGCTTACCAAACACATCAGGGATGTAGACCTCCCTCTGTTTTCTCATTATGCCAAATAATGAAATGTGGAAATAACTCTAATCCTTTCTTCTGGTTGTGCTGTACCTCTGAAAATACGATAAACTCAATCCAATTAAAAGTCATTACCTCTACAAGGCTCAGTCTCTATCTATAACCTTTATTTTATAATTCACTCTGTTATCTGTCTTCATTATAATTTGGTCGAATAGTCATCTTTTATTAGTGCTTTCTTTTAGAAAGAAGCATATGATTTCCACTGCTAATTTGTGACACTTCTTAGTTTAAAACAGTAAAGGTCTAGTAATGAGTAAAAAGTTCAGTTACGCTGATTTATTACATTGAGATAAAGTTTCATTTGCGTTGATTATAAGACTGCAGGTTTTAGTAATTTTCATTTTAAAGTGTTTTTTTGCAGCAGTAGTTTTTTACTGTGTCAGGGCCTGTTAATGTGTCTTACCTTTTCTGTCTTACATTTTGTTACCAGTTAGTGTTTTCTATCTAGAAGTGGCTGATCTCACTAATTCACATTTAACCTTCCTGTCCTTAGGTTTCTCCTAAACACACTGGCTTCTCATGCCATGTCAGTGTTAGAATATATGTCATGTTTACCATTATGGCAATCAAACAATGAACAAAAGCTGGTCCCTCTAATCCATTTTCCTCCCTTAGCAGTGACCAGTACTCCGGGCTCAAAATTTCAAGGCCAATTCCTCCCCCCCTTTCCTTGCATCTACTCCACAAAAGGAATTAGTCAGTAGGTGGTAGCTGCTGCAGCTCTGCTTGGTTGAAATATTTCACAAAGATACAAATTTAAGCTATGAGTTAGAATTCCAGCATATTTTGGGCTGCCTCCCAGCTAATGTGGATCTCTAGAGGCTCCTTGCTAGCTTCAGATCTGGCCTTCAGTCCATCAAACCCTACCCCTGGCATTTCCTTCTCCTCTTACCCCCCTGCTCTGTGTAACCCAGAAAAGATTTTTGAAAGTCAATTATATATATATTCCATTGAGGAAACTTTATCAACCAGCACCAAAGTTTATTGGCACTAGCTAGTGATATAATGGGTAGTTTAAACCCTGCTAACTGTGAATAATTTTTCAGTGGTGTTTATGATTGCTGTAGATTTGAACAGACCAAGAGTACAGATAACATAAATATTTCTCCCGGAGATGATTGTACTGGAACTATAAATAAAATTAAGCTTAACTTGTAAATAAATTCAGTGCGTGCCAGCCAACATTTATAATTTTTTTGTTGCTGTATATAATACAATAATTTGTATGGAAAGTGCAAGGGAACGTGAGCAGCCAAATTTTCTTTTCAGCCATGCAGGTGCAACTTCCCCTGACATCAAGGAGAGCAGCTCCTGTGCAAATGCAAGTACAGTTTGACCCAAAGTCTCTGAGTGCTGGACCCTAATTAAAAGCCAGGGTCTGGTCCACATCAGATGCTTTTGACTGTGTTACTCAATTAGACATGAATGACACTAGACAGAGCACCAAATGCTACCAGTTATTGTAGGGGCTGATAGTGAGAATTGCCAGAGATGACAGGCAGGTCCCTATGCAGTTGCTATATCACAACTTTGCTGGTCTAGTACCACCACCTGGCAATGCTGAAATTATGCTCTCTGAAAGCCTTGATGCTCTCAAATATCTGCAATGTGGCTCCTCACTCCCCTGGATGGATTTTTCCCAAGGAGTTGGTGCTCATGCAGCCCTCAGGAGCTCATTCCTGCTCCCACTGCGAGCCTCTCCTTTCAGGGTCACTTTTTGTGAATTATAATTTCAGAACAAAAAGTTGCTTCCCATGTGAGGCTGATTGCAAATTTTTCTTGTGAGTGATCTGTGCCCTCCCTGGTCTGCATCTCCCCGAGAGGCACAGCTAGAACCTCCAGGCAGCCCTTGGAAGGGGCTCAAAGCGATGATCCCAGCAGCACCATCAGAAGTTGGTGACCTCGGTACTTCAGCCCCATAGCAGGCTGTGCTCAGCCTCTCCTGGCCTGCCTTTTCCTCTCTCCTGCCTTTTCTTTTCCTCTCTCCTGCCTTTTCTTTTCCTCTCTCCTGCCTTTTCCTCTCTCCTGCCTTTTCCTCTCTCCTGCCTTTTCCTCTCTCCTGCCTTTTCCTCTCTCCTGCCTTTTCTTTTCCTCTCTCCTGCCTTTTCTTTTCCTCTCTCCTGCCTTTTCTTTTCCTCTCTCCTGCCTTTGTCTGCGCAGCTTTTCCTACAACTCCCTCTCCTGCCAGCACAGCAGAAGGTTTGCTCGGTGCCGGGGGGCTCCATGGAGCATGGGGTGCCAATGCCCTCTGCAATCTGCAGCATCACCAGCACCAAGGGGAAGCTGCAATCCTGTTTTTTTCCTCTCTCATTTTGTTACATTAGCATCAAGCCAAAGAAATTCCAGCGGTTTTGGCTAACTCCAGGCCAGAGGCTCCCCTCGTTTGTGCTGTGGTGGAAGTCTAAAGTAATTAATCTGGATTTAGCAGTTGTGTAAGAGAACTCAGAATCTGGCCTTTGAGGGTGCTTTGGTGCTCCTTGCTCTCACTGCCTGGTCCATGCACATGGTGCTCCAGGTTGGACATTTTGGGTGGGTTCAGGACAGCTTTGGTTTTCTCACACTTGTGCTAGTGTCAAGTAATAGAGGGATGTAAAATAGTTGTGCATTTGAAGGTTGATGTTTGTGAAAGTATTTTTCCTTGGTAATTGAAATTTGTCTCTAAACTCAGGTGTATAACCAAACTGTCTATTTGTAAGAATGCTTTTTCTCTCTCCTCTGAGTTTTGTGATTTTCACCCAACTGGCAATTACTGGTTCTATTCTGTTTAGAATCTAATCTCACTTATTAGATCTGTCTGATGCTTTTCACAATGGGGTTCTCCCTGCCCCCCAGTGTTACAATATCAATAATGATAGATTATCATCATTAGGACAAACCAGCTCCACAGAACAGTTCTGTGAACAGGGAGCAGTACAAACCAGTTTCAGGTATGTTAGCTGATAAAATGTGCAAGTAAAATAATGTAGCTCTTGGCTAGAGTCCCTTCTGAGTCTGGAGATAGTAACCCAACCTCTTTGTGTTTCTAAAGCCTGAGGATCCTTCTCTTTTTCTCCTCCAGAGGAGGTAAAAGTGGCCCCCATTGAGTCATGGTTACCTGGCATGGGACTCTTAGGTGGCTCACATTTTTCATTCACCACTGGCTAAACGTTCCTCATGGATTTTCTTTTGATATTCTGCTTTTCCTGACCTCCCATGTTCTGGACTGCTGTGGATATATGTTGCAATCAATCAGTCCCTGCCTGTAACAGGTTTTCTTTAATACTCGTTCAAACAGAAATTCAGATAAAGGTGTCCCCTTTGTATGCAGCAGGAAATGCCTGCCTCCTTTTCAGATATCTCTGCAAATACTCCATGCCAGTTTCCTCAGCACTGAATAGAAATGCTAGGTCAAACAAATAGAAATGTTCTCTGGTCTCTCTCAAGGCTTCAGATGAGGGTTTTGTGGTATACTCTGATCCACCCTTGCTTTACACAGGAGGAGGGTCCAATTCACCCTGTCCTACTGTGCTGCCCCAAAGCCTTCACTGATGCATCCTAGCCAAAAGCTCATATCAGGCATGATCACCAGAGGTAGTGGAGCTCAAAGCTCCTGACACATGATGGACTTCTCCTAATTAACAGTGTCAGGTCCTTCCAATGTCTTTGGAGCTTGGGCTCATCTTGAGAAGCTGCAGGCATCAGCTTATGATGCGTATGTGAATATTCTTTTGCAAAGAACCACTTCCATATTTTTCTCAGCTTTCACCTTATCTTGCTTTGAAGATGGTGACATTAGAAATAGTGTTGAAGTAGGCTCTCTGGATGCTTTTGCTTCCAGCCTAGCTCCTCCATCCAGAGCACTCAGCCACCCAGCTTATGTCACTGGTGTCCACGTGCAGGACTCCAAGTGCAGAGAACATTATTCATGTGCTAGAGGGTTTATCAGTCAATAGTTGCTTTGGGAATGTGTATCCTGAGACACAGCTTACCTGAAGAAAGGGAGGATGGATAGTCTGCATGGATGGATTTCTGGCTTTTAGGGGTGGCTCTGGGTCTGGAGAGCTGGGTGAAGCCTTGATTTTTGGAGGACTTTCAGGAACTTTGAGTTGAAGAACACTCTGAAATGCTGATATATATATATATATACACACACATACACAACAGGCCAGCACATCCCCTTGAGGTGAGATGCTGTCATGTGGCATTTTGGCTACAGAAAGGCATCATGTGTGCTTCTGAAAAGAGCATCTCCATGTGTTTGCAACTGGAAAGTGGTTTGGGTTGCATTCAGCAACCTCTGCCTGTCTTGGTCCTTAGTGCCTCCTAAATAATTCCTCTTGGAGAGGAAGAGTGTGCTGAACTGCTAAGAAACATGGAAATGGAAGGAAGTCCTCTCCTCCTCCCAGCCATGCCCAGGAGACCTCTTGGTCTCAGAACTGACCCCAGACCCTGGAGTCCTGGTGACAGCTCTGGCACATTGCTCGCCTCTCCTCCCCGGGCATGTCCCCAGCAGGCAGCCACGTGGCCTCTTTCCTGCTGGCGTGCAAGGTTGTGTCAAAAGTGCAAATGCAGGTGTCCACCCTGGTCATTTAGTAGCAATTAACCTTTCCTCCTGGGTTTCCTTTGAAGCTTGCTCATGTTTTTATTATAAAATAACAGTGAAGAATTTTATGGAGGTTAGTATCTAAGCTTCCACATTACCTAATCTCATCTGTTCCTTTATCAGGGGCCTCAGTTTTATTTCATCTCATTTTGAGCTGGGATAATTACTGGACTTTAAAGAAGTCATCTTGAATTTCAAAACTCTAGTGCTGTCTGAATGATTTGCAGTTCACTGGGAAAGTGATGCTTACCAGCACAGTCCTTGGGTCTAATTCTAACCTCACAAAGATTTTCTCTGAGTCAATACCCCACAGTTCTGTTAGAAGTCCCTCTGATCCATGGGCGTGTAAATTTTAAGAAGAATAGTCCCACACTCTTTGAAAATGAAGTCTGGATCCTGGTTCATGCACATTGATTTTTAATACCTCTTTTCATCATTAATTTCACAAATATATCTTCATGGTCTTCCTGTCTCTTCGTTATTTGGCTTCTTTTTTCTTTTGAGGTTTTAACATTTTTTGTTCGAATACATCACTATTTCAGGCAGAACAGTATTTCTATTTTACCCACACTGTTAGGGCTTTGGGACACCATAGGCATATTATATTTTTCCAGAGCTTTTAAACTGAAATCCCATGTTTAACGAGGACATTGGGTGTGGCTGCTGGAAATCAAAGGAGGCACAATAGACCCAGCAAAAGGACTTGTCTCCCTGCCAGCCTTCCAGAGCCCAATTTATCAGCTGCAGGTTTGACCCTATATGGCTAAAACCGAGCGTAGCCAGAATGACTGAGATAAGTATAACCCAGGCCTCTGAGTCTGCAAGAGAGGAATTAAACTGGACTGTCCCTGGGGGAGAAGAAACATCTGCAAAGCCATGCTTCTGCTAAATCTTTGAGGCTCAGCTTGTGCCTGCTCGTGGGCAATCACTGTTGGAGAGGGGGGTTAAGGAAGGTGGTGCTGGGGGAGGAAGGCTCAGAGCAGGTCACTGCTTGTTGTGACTTAGGTGGCTTGCCTAGGGTTGCCTTGTGGTGGAGAGTGGATTGTGCCCATGGGACACAGGGAAAATCTTGGTTTGGAGGTTGTGTCATGCACTCAGCTGTCATGGAAAATCAGTAGGTTTTCAATGCCTGAAGTTTTTAAGCCTCCCCCACCCCCCCTTCCAGTCAGCCATATGCTTATCATCATCCAGATCACTTTCCTTGTGTGATTTCTCTTCCTGCACCCCATCTGTATACATGGGTTTGGGTTTTTTTTTTTTTTCTTTTTTTTTTTTTTTTTTTTTTTCCTGTTTCAAAATCAGCTGAAGTCTTTTA
Source organism: Phaethornis superciliosus (assembly GCA_023637945.1). Lineage (NCBI taxonomy): Eukaryota > Metazoa > Chordata > Aves > Apodiformes > Trochilidae > Phaethornis > Phaethornis superciliosus. The sequence continues at coordinate 21,206,192 of JAJQWJ010000010.1, forward strand.
GACAGCCCTGCAAGCTAAACAGTTGGGGGAAGACATCTGATGGGAAGTGGGCCTTCCATGAGTGGATGCAGTATCCCTGCTGACCTCTGAAGTCAGGGGAGCCACTGGAGCTCGTGGGATGCTCAGGAGGTACTCAGGAGGTACAGCCCAACCTCTCCCACCACACTGGAGCAGAGCCACCTTTGAGGGCAGCAGCAATGCCCCAGCATGACAGAGATGGCTGATAACTTGGTTCTTTCAGTGCCTGGTGAAATGAAGGGTGGCATCCAGGTGGAGCTGTGTCTCTACTCTTTTCATGACTTCTTTCCTGTCGCTTGGAGTCCAGGGTGAGTTTTGCCACGGGCAGGAAAGTGCAGGCATGGGCTCATGGGTGCTACACACAGAGCAAGGCTTTCTGCACTGGTGCTTTCACCAGCTCTTGAGCATCTTTGCCAAATTCAGTACCCACTGAGCTATGACAGGCAGGATTTCTGAAGCTTAAGTGATGGAAAATTCCTCTGCATGTCCTCTGCTAACTGGCAGAGTCAGTCAAGAATTTTGACTGCTCAAAGAGCCAGGTATTAGAAAAGTGACAAACTAGTCAATATTGGGTCCAATTGTGAAAGTGCAGGGAGAGTCTGCCAACCCAGAGGCCGAGGCAAAGGGTAGCTGAACTTTCCTGTGACATGTATGAGGTCATAGCCAGTGCCACATAAAAGAAAGAAAAACAGTTCATGGCTGTGAATAAATTGCTCACAGATGAAGAATCCAGTTTGCCAGTCATGTGATGGGAGCAATCTATTCCAATGATTTGTTATGTCCCAGTGTTTGTCTTAGGCAGTACCAGAAGCATGAAAGTACAGATATAAAACTGTGAGATAATATGTAACAAAGATGTGAGAGATAATGGGCTATGACCAGTTTCTAGTGGAAAAGGCATACGGTGCTAATCTACCATGGATAGTTTCTTAAATGAGCAAGAAATTGAAAGAATATTTTAAAGTTTCCTGTTTCTTCACTGAAACGGAGTCATTCTGAGTGCCAAGCTCAGCGTAAAACTTTAATTTCTGAGCCAACCATATTATGCAAATATCCTTATGCCTAGTTCTTAAATACCTGATCTCTCAACCTTATTCCTTGGAGAACAGTATTGCACCTCTTATTTAGGTTAGCATTCAGTGGAACGAATTCTGGTGTTTAGGGAAAATACAGTAACATTAATGAAGTGAAATGAATGTAAACAGTTCAGAAGGTTTTTGGTTAGTTTGGCTTTTTGCTTCTTTTGCCTGCATTAATGGGTTGAGTACTGCATTGCCTGTGCAGCTGAAGCCCCTGCTGAAGTCACTCAGGTTTTTTTTTAACTAAAGGAATGTACAATCAGCCTTACGTTTTGAACTGTCAAAAATAGTAAGGTTTTTTTCTTTTTTTCTTTTTTGTCTGCTGGCTAGGCCCCAGAGATGAAGGATTTTTTTTTTTTTTTTTTTTTAATGGATTTTGGGTCTGCCCCAGGTCTTTTGCAACTGTAAAAGGAGAAGGTTCATGCTCTTTTTAAGGTGCTGTTTGGATCCTGAACTTATTTTAGACCATTGAGTTTCTCAGAGGTCAATGGCAAGACACTGATTTACATCAGCTGAAGCTCTTGCCAGGAGTCGTGTGGTAGGCTGGATCCTTTCTTCCAAAGACTAATTGGAGGCCATCAAACTTAATTTTGGCTACTTTAAGTTCAATCTGTCTCTCTGAAAGACTGGTAAAGCTTTCCTGCTTTTCACTTCACTTAGATTTCAGTTGTAAGGTATAATGCTGCCTTTCAATTTTAATTTCAAAGAGTCTGTGATGCAAAGCGCTCCATCCGGAGCAGATTGGACAATAGGGTGTGCCTGCCCGGACATCTGTATGCAATTCCCTTCCTTGTGCTCAGTGATGTAAACCACTTTTGATGTCAGGAGTACTGAGAAGTTCTGTGTACCCCCAGACCTATGATAGGAAAGAGGCTCAGCTCCTTCCAGGGTGAGGCTCTGCTTCTGGATTAGTGATTGATGAAGGTTCTGCCCTCTTACCAAACCGTCCTCTCCATTTCGTGGGTGGGCCAAAAGGGTTTCATGTGCAAAATCCATCAAGATGTCTCAAATCCTGCTGTTTGGCTTTGTTTTCCAGGTGATGAATGTTTGTATGAAAGTTTTCCTGAACTTCCTTTGGAGGAAGCACCAGAAGCTGATGGAGAGGCTGCGAACATCCAGTGCCCAACCTCCATTGGCATTCAAGAGCCATCTTCTCCAGCAACCTCCAGTGAGGCTTTCACACCAAAGGAGAGCTCTCCTTACAAGGCTCCAATATACATTCCTGATGACATTCCCATTCCTTCTGAGTTTGAACTCCGAGAATCCAACATTCCAGGAGCAGGATTAGGAATATGGACCAAAAGGAAGATTGAAGCAGGGGAAAAGTTTGGCCCTTTTGTAGGAGAGCAGCGGCCACACCTTAAAGATCCCAGTTACGGTTGGGAGGTAAGGCACTTCACATTCTTTTGGTCTGTTGAACTCTCTTGTGTGTCTATAAACACAGAAATATTTGCAGAATTTGAGTCTTATCCTGCAGCAGCCAGGGGATATTTTTGTGCACTGAGACTGCTTCATGGCCTTTCGGGTTTTTCTGGGTGGCAACAAGTGTAGATTAAAGAAAAGGAAGGCAGGAATTATTGTTGCTTTTTGTTCATGAAATCTGGGTGGATGCTTACAGGTGATGCCTTTTTTGCAGAAGGAAAGAATTTGCATTGATGGAACATTTCTGTACCATTTTCTCTTGTGAAATCCTGCAGTATGTCTGGGGGTGAGGGATTTGCAAAGGACACTGTGGTACCCGTTTGAAAATGAAATGGATGCTCCCTTCAGGGCCGTGCATTGCCACTTTCCAACAGCAATGGTTGGGGCAGTGCTCAGATCTACTCTTGTTTGGCTAAAATTGCTATTGCAGAACCTTGTCCTACTTAGGGATTTCAAAAGCTAAGGGTTTCATCCTGCTTCTATTTAACTTCATGGAAATTTTGCCATCCATTCAGTGAAAGTACATTTGGGTGCTGGGCTTGAGCCTGGGGCATGTGGGGATAATGATATTTTTGTAAGTGCTCTTAGAACAGCTGCTTTTCTTGAAGGAGCCCAGGGCCTCCTTTTGTGGGTCCCAGAAGTTGCTTTTTCCTTTCCCTGCCTTTGAGGGCAAAGTGTTTTCCTCACTGCTGTAGCACCATGGAGCTGGCTGAGTTTCAGGCCTATGGTCAGGTCAGGGCTTTAGAGCCCAAGCACTGCACATTGCCAGTGGTGTTGTGATCTAACAAACCTTGCATGGTTTTATTCATAGTTTTAACAATGTGCTGGAGGAGCAGACTGCAATCTCAGCTTGCCATCTGTGCATTTCCTTTGGTTCCTGATAAGGGAGAAGTGCAGATTTTATATGGCTCTCCAGGGGCATGGCTGACCTCTGGAGAGTTGGGAGGTTCATTTTCCCAGGAAAATTGGAGTTTTGCTGTGGAACAGAGCATTGCAGATATGGTGGAAAATAGAGATTTGATTTACTCTTAACTGTCCATAAATACTCTGTGAATTCATTCCAAACTTTCTAGTTCTTTAAACTCTGAGACCTGTGACAATATGACCAAATAGTGTCAGGAGAAATTACAGACTTGGCAGCCATTCTATCAAATTAATAGACCCTGATGTGATATAATTGCTGGTGAGAAATCTTTATTATTTGAAAAAGGTACCAGGAAGCCATAAAATCTGACTTTTAACCACACCACAATTAAGCTTCAATATTGATAACAGAAATTGGAGCAAAACTGCCCAGATATGTCTGTACTTTCAGGCTTGACATGTACCAAAATGAATGTATTTTATGCTGGTTTCTCAGGTGGTGTAGTGCATGGTAACCCCAATAAATCAAGGGCAAACTCATCTTGATTCTTGCACCCTTAGATACTGATAATATTCTATGATACTTGAAACTAGTTTTCCTGGTTTGAATACTAAAGATTTTGGAGTCTACAAAATCCAGACAAGAAATGCATGTCTTGAATAGTGCTGGAGGTCCAGCTGACAGGTAGAATCCCTTCAGAGGTGCAGGATTTGTGCCTTTTGAACAGTGTGATGTGTTTGGGACAGCTGGGGAGAAGCTATTGAAAAGAGTTGGAGCAAAATCACACAAAATCAACAGTTGAGTCCCTCTGCAATTTGCCCACTCATCTAGAAGTACTCTGCAGTGCTCAGGGGAGCTTGACACAGAATATTTTCCCAACAAGTGGCTTAAGTACATTTATTGCAATTAAAGGGAGACAAAGAAATTCTGGTTCCCAGAGTTCACACAGTGAGTACCATGGCATGTAGTGAGGGTTAAGGGACTTGGCAGTACTGGAAAAGACCTTCCCAGTACCCATCCAGCCCAAATGCTCATCATGAAACTACTCTAGAAACCAGCACTACCTTGGTCTTGTGCTTTGGGATAAAAGAGGGAGAAAGGTGATGTCAGCAGTGTGAGGGAAAGGGGTCATTTATTGAGGGTTAGGTACAGATTTGAGGAGATGATCTGTCCTGCTGTCAGTTTTTCTACCTGAAGGGGCCCATTTCTCCTGCCAGGTGTCAATAAGTCAGTTTTCAGACAAGCATGGGCAGTTGGGTCTGCACTGAGAGCAAGGTGAAAATTCATTATTGTATTTGGAATGAACAAAAGCTTTTGTATGGTATTATCTGAGTTTAAGTGACTTTGGAGTATAAAGAGGGTTTAAAAACTTTTTTTTTTTTTCCACAATGACACTTGCATTCTGAGTGAATTGCACTGATGTAGCTACTCTCTTTATATTCTTTTATATTGGATTATAGGTATTTTCTAGAATAGTTTATGATGCTGCAGAGGTCAGCTGTATCTGCTGGCTTCAAAAGGTGAGATCCCTCAACCTGTTGGAACTACTCACTGGTGCCACAGGCCAAAGAAAACATTTTTCTGTGTCCTGGCTTACTCATTTCTTCCCATGTGCATCTCCAGAGAAACACATAGTGGGGTTGCAGCATTGCTAGTGTTTGTGTTCTCATTTAATGCTCTTGAATAGGCTCCATTGCAACCATAGTGAGGATGATTAAGTGATTGATTTTCCAATCTTTCTCTTTTATCTGCATTTTTTGGAGTTTAAAGTGAAACAGTGAACATACAGTGCACTTTAACTTTTGAAGATGATGATGGAAGAATCTCTTTTCAAGTGAATAATTAGAAGGAAATGAAATATATTTGGCAAATTAAAATACTTCTGAGCATCTTCCTTATCTGTTTTCTGATGCTGCTCTATTAGTGATTTTTGCTATGAAAGATTAGCTCTTTTTGTGCAATTGATTAACACTGCTGGGTACCCTAGAGTCTCAAACTAGAAAATTTCAATAAGAAACACTATGTGTAAGTTGCAGGAAAGATTTTATAGCTGCACCCAAATTTGGCCTGTGACTTTGTTTTGGGGAAGGGCATTTTTACAACAGGCTATGCTAAACTGCCCTGCAAATGTTTGCCATTGGGTATTGGGTATTTCCAGCTGTGGGAAGCTTCTGATTTCCACCTCTTGTGCCTCGTGTCCATCTGAGCTGATACCAGGATCAGCCTAAAGTGGTGAGCAGGAGTGGAAGCTGGAGTAAACACTGCTTTTAATTGTGCAGCCAGGCAGCTGATGATGCAGAAAAATTTGCTGGAGAAGGCTGAGGAATTTTATGGGTCCTGTTCCTCCATTTCCCTATAGCAAGACTCCCCAGTGCATTAATGCAGAGTGTGGTCAGAATGAGAACAACAAACTCCAGTCTGTTGTCTCCATTTATATGCTTCAGCCATAAACCACACTCAGGGAAAAAGAGAATTTGTTGTGATATGGTTGTGCTTGGGTCGTGATTAGAGTACTTTAGACTGGTTTAAATGAAAAGCCATAAATTTGAATTTTACCTCATTTTGTGGGTCTAGAGCCCAGCATTATCTAATCAGGTATTGGTTAGCTGAAGTACACATTGAACAGGGGGTCACTGGACAAGGGGAAAGGTTGAGCTTTTTTGCAGTTTTTCACCATGGTTTTAGTATTCTCTGGCAGTGGGAATATTTGAGGGGGTTGGGAGGCTGTGGCTCAGTAGTTGTTTGAAAAGAGAAAATGGACTGCTGCTTAATCAACAAAGAAAACAAGCTTTTAAGGGAGGGCAGTAATTTTTTTTTTTTTTTAACAAAAGCAAGAGAACACAAATTTAGCCATTTCATCATGGTTCATGCCCTGCTATGAAAAACAACTGGGAGAATATTTCAAAGAAAAGCTTGGAATAGGTCAAAGCACATGCACCTATCTTGGATCAGCTTCTTCTGGAGTGTGTCAGATATTCAAACTCATGACTTTTACTGCTATAGCAAACTTGGTGTCATTCGTAGGTGCCATTTTTTTGCAGCTTTTTTTATACCAAAATTTTATTTCTTTGCTAGGAAGGTAAAACCAGGAGCAATAAACTCTAATAAATCAAACTTGTCACAGAAGTAAAAATATTTTAGAGCTTTATAAAGCAGCATATAATCTGTTTATAGAGCAGAATATATTTTCCTGTCATGACAGTGAGGTTGAAAAACATCTCAGATTTGGTGAAGTATGCTTGAGTTGATGTTATTACTTCTAAATGGAAATTAGGGAGCTGTTTGCCTATTTGTTTCCCTCTCCTCTCATGTTTTTGATGTGCATCTTTGGGGAGAGTGGGACAATTTCTTAAAAATTGTTTTGGAGTAAAAGCTTCCCACTGATCTTTAGGGATTACAATAGCTGGAATTTTAGGTTTCAGTTCTGCACGCTTTGGCTTTCTTTTGGTATTTTTAAAATTTAAATTTGTTTAATTGAGGTTCAAGAGCTGCCCATCTAGCTTTATGAAGATTGAACAATAACTTACAAAATGCATAGGTTTTAGAGCTGGAATCTAATGTATATCCTCTTAAATCCAGTTTGTGTCTCCTAAAATGAGAGCTTGTTTTTTTTCTCCTAGCATCCAAAAACTTCAATTATAAGCAAAAGGAGTTACTGGCTCGTTCTGCTCTGTGCATCAGTATCATCCCACACTTATTGGGCCTCCTTTTGGAAAGCCTTTGTCAGAATGTTGAAAGCAGCATCTATCTCTTTGTAAAACCAGAACAAAAATAGGATCTTTTAATAACTGGGCACAGGACTCTCACACATCTTAAAACTTGTGTTAACCTATTTTAAACAAACAGTGATGGCGCTGAGGGAAATATCCCCCTGTCAGTGAATTCATAGTAGGATAGAGCAGTAGATTGTCTTTTGCAAACAGGAAAAATCAAAGGAACAAAGAATCTCTTCAGAAGAGTTTTCTTTGGGATTTAGAGTTTTACCCTAATGTTAAATAACTAAAAAAACCAACTTAATTTTCTGCTGTTTGACACTTTTCACACTGCACTGATCTACAGACCACATCTTGACCCTTATCTTGAATCTTTAAGACCATCAACATGCAAAGCAATTCCACACCAGGTGGCTGGGAAGTAGGGAGATTCCTTGCCTAGTTTTTTTCCTCATGTATGGATTTGAGGTGTATAAGGACTCGAGGGACCTTTGCAAATTTCTTATTGAAGCAAAACCAGGAATAGGAATGTGAGTTATTCTGCTATTTCAAATGAAAAAGGAGTAATAGATTTTACACTCGGGGGTGGTGGAGAGGATGCTTTTTGATCAATACAAGACCCAACCCAGTTTTTCAGATTCCAGCAGACCATCCAGTTCTTGCAGCTGCAGGACACATCCATTTTTTCTTTTTCATCCTTACCTTTTCTTCAGTACAGACGTGAGGTTTTATCTCACTTGGAGCACAGATTTGCAAGGCATGGAGCACTCTGGCTGAGATCCAATAAAGCACTTAGGCACAGGCTTATCATCAGCAGGATTACCCAGGTGTTTGAGTTAAGCATGTGCTTAGCTGCTGTGTTAAGCTCTCTGCTAGGGACACAGTGTTCAGTGCCACATGGGATGGAGTTCATACCTTGGATCTCACCTGGGGTCAGGAAGCATGAGGGGGCTTAAGACATCCCCTTGAAAGCTGTGTACAAAAATGACATTGCTAATGCTACCTGTCTGAATTCTTCTGTTGTCTGTGTCCTGTGGTGGGGCTGGGACTGAGATGCTACAGCAGGAACTGGAGTCCTGTAGCAAGGTGGATAGATGCTTCCTGAGGTGTTCCTGGGATTTCAAGGTTGAATGGAGAAACCTAGTCTAGAAGGAGGTGTCCCTGGCCATGGCAGAGGGGTGCAACTAAATGACCTTTAATGTCCCTTCCAACCCGAACCAGTCTGGGAGTCTATGAGCAAAGTGTCACTCCTGAGAAGCCATGTCAGTTGTACATCCTAGCCAGCTACCTGGCAGTTACTGTCAGAGTTCTGCCTGCTCAGAGGACAGCCAGTTTAATAATAATTACAAAACAACAGGACCTCAAGATACAAACTGGTGGGCCTATCATCCAGTTTGAATTAAATATATTTGACAGCAAGTGTTCTGTTGGTCCCTTGGGTTGTTTCACATGCATGGAAGAGTGTTAGAATATGGAGACAACACACCCTGTAGTTCATTGTTGTCTGTCTCTGCTGTTCCTTAATTCCATGCTTTGATTTTCCTAATTCTCTGATTGACACAATGAGTCAGGCTCACATTGTGAGGTCGCTGGGATGTGATGCCCTGTTTCTTGGGCAGAGACCCCAACCTTCCCCTGCTCAGGCAAAGCTGATGCTTCCTGGGAGGGGGGTCAGGAACAAGATCTCCAGAGCTCTGTATTGTAGCTCAGAGGCTTTAGAGCTGCCAGGAGGGAGGTGCCACTCAGCCCTGTCCTGAGCTGGCTCTGGGGCTGTTGTCACTGAGCCAACCCAAAGGCAATGGAGCAACAGCATCAGGAAGAGGTTTTTGAGGGGGTGCTGCTGTGGCACAGCTGTGAAATCTCACATAAAAAGGACAAGGCAGCACATTTGTCTCAATGCAACCTGAAATGGTTTGTGTAGATGTGTTTCTCCACCCACGATGGATGCTCCTCTGTGTCCTTGACCTTGGAGGCAGGAAGTCACCAATTTCATGGCATGGTCAAAAGCCTCAGAAACTTCTCTGTAGCTCTGTGGATGTATTCCCCACAAAGCCACGGAGGTTTTAACTTAATCAAGAGGAGCATTAACTCCTTGAGGGAGGCAGAGTGAAACTGTAAGGGTCAAGTGGACTTAGAAGTAGGGAGGGGTGAAGGAAATTTTGCTGACTTCTTCAGAACATAACTGGGGGATGTTTCAGGAATTTGTATTCCTACACGACATAAGAGAGTTATTATTTACTCAAACATGACCCAGGTAGATCTTATTTGAGTTCAGCAGCACTTTGTGCAAGGAGCTAATAGCACCAAATAAACAGAGAGAAAAGCTGACACTGGAATAGATCTGTGATATTGGGGAAATATGAAGAAATATTTTGAGATGTACCAGATGTCCCTTTGAAAGACAAAAACTGTAAATTGAATTTAGCCATTAAGAAAGACAACATCAGAAAGAAAAAAGACAGAACTGAAGAGAATAATAATTGCATCTAATAGAACTGACAAACAATCATAATTCTTCCCATTAAATGAATAAGTTATAAAAAATTTATTATGAAATGCCACATTATGCAAGCCAGGATTCAAAGATGAGTTCTTTGCATTAAGTACAGTAGATACCATTAAGGAAAACAGTCAATATGTCACTAAGCCACAGCCTGTAAAATGAAATTGATTTGGTAAATGTAAGCAAGATAGATCTGTTTGCTTTCATCATCAATTTTGAGTGGGTGAACAGGTGATGTCACCAACCTGGGAGCGATAAAGATGCAGGACCATCTGGAAAGCTTTGTGATGGATGGGCAACTGCTTTTGGATAGTGACAGTGCTGTGGTACTTTGTCACTTGGGATGCAGTACTTAATAACTTTTCAATACCATCATAATAAATTTCACTGCCTTATTAATATAGAAATGGTGAGTTATTACTGTGATGGCTATTGTAAATAACAAGAGATGCAGCTGTCAAAAGCTGATTGTTTGGGCATGTTTCTTTAAGCAACACAGTTGACTTGGGATAATCAACGTATGTCTGTACCAGCAGAGTTTATTGCTCTTGTCAAAAGAAAAAGCTGCATTATTCAAAAATTATATGAAGTCCATAATAAACAAGTTTAATATATTATCAGACTTTTCCTATAAGTTTTCTAACACAGAGCAATAAATCACTTTTAATAATGCTTTTCCTTGTACAATAATATCCTTATGCTGTAATAACGTCCTTTCCTAACTACTCACCAAACAGAGAACTTCTGAAAAACAGAAAGGTATCTCTCACTCATCAGAACACTTACAAAATTAAATCTCTCTATTTCATTAAAAGGCTACTTTTGATATAAAGCTGGTGGACTCTTGCTGTGCCTTTCTTTTTTTTATTTTAATTGAACAGATGTAGTTAAAAGTAATCTATGACAAAGAAATACAGACAAAATTATAACCATGTGTCCCTAAATGCTGGCAGGAAAGAGCATCTGTGGGTGCTTTATGAAAGCACAGGACTGCTCCGTGACATTGCTGCTAATGTCATGGGTCTAGAGGGCTGGAGAGAAACAAAATGCATAGATAGTTGTTAGCAGAAGATGAATTACCAGATCAATCATTTAGCACCATTCAGAGTATTATACCATTGTTCCCTAGGAAGATAATTAAATCAATTATGTCTTTCTTATTTGTGCAAAGAGGCACAAACTTGTAAAGAATATCCAAGGCTCCTCAAACCATATTATTTCTGGAGATTTCTTTATTTATTTTGTTTTAACCCTCCCGACTTTGTCTTTCAGGCTCCAGCTTTGTCCCTCTTTTCAATTAAATGTCTCTCCACCATTTCTATGACTGCTGAAAAGAGAGCCAGCAGTCTATTAACAGGCAATAAAGTTCAGGAAGCCTAAGACTAGTTTCTTGGGTCAGAGGTGAAAATTGCATGCTAAATGAAACAAAGGTGTGTCTTGATGGCTCAACAAGCAGTGGAGAGAGGAGCATACATGTGGGCAGGAGGAGATGGTCACCATTAAACAGAAGCAAATGAGGACAGGAGTTGGTGTACAGCAGAATGCTTATTAGCCCAAATGAACACATGCACTTCAGAGGATATAGCACCCAGGGCTGGCATTTAAACCACACATGATTTAATGGTACCACTGAAATCTGGACTTTTGGTCTAATAAAGACATCACTAAACTTGAAAAGGAAAACGACAAAAAAATCCAAGCCGAGTCTTGCTTGCTAGAGCCTGCAGATTGGGATGCTACAAAAATAGACCCATGTGGAAGGAAGGGGTAGGGAACAATAATTAGCTACAAGGGTATTTCCACCCCCGAGAGTATTACTAGAGGGTTTGATTGATGTGCCAGCCCTCTCATTTCCTGGCTGAACGGCAGGTGGCACACACAGGAGTGAAGACATCACTTGTCATAATCCAGCCTGATTTTATCATCATGTGAACTTTGGTGCATAGAATACATATTCATTTGGGGGAAAAAAAAAAAAAAAAAAAAAAAAGTTAAGTAGCCCTTCCCTTCAAGTGTAGTCCTAGCACTGAGTGTTAAAAGATGAGAAAGATTCCACAAAAGGCAAACCGTTTCACCAGGCCAATCCTATGGCATAAAGGGGCTCTGGTGTATAGTGGGTTTCCCAAAGTGTTGTTCTTACTCTCAGCTTGATGAAATGTTTTGGCAACACGTCAGGAGTGGGCCTGGGTTCTCCCTCAGTGAGTTTTCCCATGTGCTGGAGACCTGGGATGGAGCTGCTCAGGAGTTCTGAGGGCAACTTTCAGTGCTTTCTATATTCTTGAAATGGCCTCAGCTGATAAATGGTGTAACTAATGGCATAATCTAAAGGTGTAACTGTGCCTGCATATGTGTTTTATTCAAGGTTAAGTCTGAATATTCAGGTTTTCTAAGAGATTTGCAATCATGCTACTTCTGTCCTCCTCTGCACCTTATATCTGCCCTCATCTTCTGCATTTTATTTTTCAGCAGATCACTGATATTCACCTTTCTCACTGACCACATAAGCAGTCTGCTAACCAGGCTCTGGTCACTTCTTAGAACCTGCATATATTTTAATTTTCTGCTGCATCCTTTGCTGTACTTTTCAGTGTCCCTTGGTCCACCCAGGCTTGATGCTTCACCTCTCTCAGGGTCACACTCTTCCCCTACCTACTTCCACACTTTCCTCTTCTTGAATCATCACCACCATCACCCTTGGCAAAGCAGCTCAACCCCTACCAGTACAGGGCCCCACTATTACCTTTCAGAATTTGATTATCTAAAATCATCTAAAATCATCTCCCAGATTTTATGGTAGTGGTGTGAAAAAGGCAACATCTCAACTTCTATCCTCAAATCCTGTTTCCTTCCACTGATGTAAGCAAAGCTTACACAAATAAGGCTTCCCTCTTTTCACGCTAGTTTAAAAAATTTATTTGAAAATTACAACTTGAACAGAAGCTGCTGCCTACCTAAAGAAACCCTTGTGGCAGGGGTTCAGCTCAGCACTTGTGACTTGTTTGGCATTTGCATTCTTTTTGTACTTCTGGACCATTTTTAAGACTGTCTGCTCCCACCACCCATGACAACGATGCACAAACAGAAGATAAAAATTCTATTTTTCAGCCCCAGCATTCCTGAATTAAATGTAGCTGATTGTAACAGGATCAATTCAGGTGTGATTTTTTTTTTTTTTCTTTTTCCTTTTTTTATAGCGGGTTTGAGTTTGGGTTTGGAATAGGTGCTTGAGCTGCTTTTGTCCCCATGCTAATGCCCCTGTAGCAGTGGGAGTCAGGAGGAGTGAAATGATGACCCGAAATAGCAGACGGCTCCAAACAGAGATGGATTAATGGGAAATGGGGCCCTGGCCCATCCAGCCAGGAAAGCTCCAACCAGCCCAGGGGCACCCATACAGTACCCCATAGAGGATTCCCCCAAAGCCACCACCACTGAACCCCTGTCCCTTTTGCAGCAAAGAAATTTCTCCAAGTGGCTCTTGAGCAGACTTGCCAGGACTTTGCCCAATTCACTGGATTCTGATAAGCTTTGTATAATTTTTATGTGCACCAGAGGCATTTAATGTGTTTGGAAAATCCAGCAGTAGCATTCCCCCTCCTGTGATGTTGCCAGGCTTGCTCTGTAGTGCTGGAGAAAAAAAAAAAAAAAAAGCCTTAGTGTTGGGAATTATAAATAATTTGATGCAACAGGTTTAAGTTACCATTTTTGTGGTGAAAAGAAAAGCTTAGCATGATCCAGATTTTCCTTGGTTTCCTCCCATTCTGCTGAGAAGGAGAGGTATTCACATCTCTTTGTCTAACAGTTTTATAATGTCTTAAGAGATTAACAGTGAGCATGAATGAGGGGCTGAGGATTAAACGACAAAAAGCCCGGGCTGGCCACTACCTTGTTTGCACATTTTACATTTTTCAGCATTGCGAAGTGAGCATAGAAACTAAGGAAAGATAATAAGGACCAGAGTCCCAAAAGTGTTTAGTGATTCAAAAAAATTCAGATGCCATGTCAGAACTGACAGAATGATGGAGCATTATGTGGCAGGACCCACTTTTTTGTCTTAGGGTAAGCTCTTGCCCTGAGTGAATGCAGATGTTATCGCAGGATCCCAGACAGACAGTCAGTGAAATGTGACAAGCTGTCAGCAAAGTTACACTACGTTGAGTTTGCTAAAATATCCCAAAGCTTTATACATGTTTTTTGGGTTTTTTTTTTTTTGGTATATATAGAAAACTCTTTGCTCGATCAATCGGGAGTGGAGGAAAAAAGAAAAAAGATGGTTACAGTAACTTTTCTCCTTGGGAATCCTTTGAATGGTTCAGACGTGACTGTAAAAGTAGAGGAAAAATTATCATCTGAAATATTTTGAAGGTTACGTTGGTGCTGGTAAAATTTCTGAAAGCAAAGTGTGTGCATGGTAAGGCTGTTAACCACATGTCAGCCCATGTCAGTCCCTTCCAAATGATTTGGGTATTTACCCCTGTGAAATGCTTAGTCAAATGGGTAATAGCACCCAGCAAAAGTGAATCTTACCAGTACTCAGCTTTCTCTGTTGCAGCTTCAAAAAAGAGAATTATAAGCAATTCCTACGCTGATTTTTTTAAAATTTTTTTTATTTGTTAACCTCAGGAATAGATGCAAACAAGCTGGGAAAATTGCAAACTGAACGGCAAAAAAAAAAAAACCCAAACCAACCCAAAACAGGATGCCAAAGTGAAGTGGTTAAAACACACTCAGAAAATCAAAATATGTTTGGATAAATTGATGCAAATGAGCTGAATTCAGATACTCTGAAGTTATAGTGAGTTTCAGAAAATGACTTTTATTTTGAATTTTGGATCTGCAAGTGAGATTTGGTTTGTAAATATTGTAACAAGATATATGCTTTGTAAATGTTGAGTAGAAAAATAAGGATCCCGTTCTGCATAATCTTAAATGTTTAACTCAAGGAATCTGCAGTGCAGTGATGTTATTTATGTGCCATCACACTCCCAGGACAGGACTGCACTCAGTGTTTTCTTGTTTTAATAGTTTATTACTTAGAAAATATAAATTTATACCGGGAAACTGGAATATTTTTACACATGCAACTGATTTCCACTTTTGAATTAGGACTGTGTCAGAACCAAGCTTTTACATAATTAGAGGACAGGGAGCCTAAAATGCTGATGGTTTCAATTTATCCCACAGATTTATTTTAAAGGTGTATTTCCTTGTACAGGCAAGTAGATTTTGATTTGAAAATGCCAAAGTAAATTGCATGTCTGTTTTGCAAGTAATTATGTAAATCATTTACAGGAACCCCTTTAATAATTTGTATTCTTGTCTTATTACTGTTAGCTTAAGCCTAAATTTAATGAGAAGGCTATTTATAGTGGCACAAACTAATATATTTTGCTAGAATATGAGTTGCTGCACGTTCATTCTCCTTGAAGCAGAGCAGAATAATGCATGTGATTTATAATCAATTTAGGTTTCCTTTTGAATAAGATGATCTTGTATTATTTGTTTCCATATACTGAAAATATTAATTTACTTCTGGAAGCAGGGGAGAAAGGGATATATATCCAGCCACAATTTAGTGTAATTTGTGCTGTAAAATTACCAGCCAACACAACAATCCCATTCTGAAAAATGGGATTCAAAGAGGCTTAGGAGATCTCATACGACGTTTTGGGTTGGTTTTTTTTTTAAAAAAAAAAAAGCAGAACCCCAAACACCCTGAAGTAAACAATCCAACTAAATTATGCATATGGAGGAAATGATTGAGAATATGTTTAGTGGGTAATCACACTCAGGCTGAAGTTTTAAATTTCATCTGTCTGCTCAGATCTATTGTGATCCATTAAGTGGCTTCCTTTTTTTCCGACAAATTGAATGCTGCAACTGCAAGGAGCTCTTTTGTTCTTTTAATTCAGTCAGCATGGAAATGATTTTCTCATTTCAGGCCCTTTTCTGTCCTCTCTTCATTGTGTCAATAAAATAGAGTTGTGCAGAGCTGCTCTAATCAGCTTAGAGTGCTAATTCATTGCACTGGGATGCTATCTGGGTCTGGCTACAGGTGGGCACTATAAGGGGTCAGTCTCCAGGGGAGTCTAATTGTGTCTCTCTTGGGTCTTGTTTGCAGAATAACTGAAATCTCAAACCCTGGCTTAAGAAAGGAAGGGAAATGGCACAAACACAGGAGCCAGCAGGGTCTCTGGGTGCACCACATGGTCTCAAAGTTGTTTCCATTTTGACACCAGGGAAGGGAATGCTTTGGTACAAAGACAAAAGATTAAGAAACTCTGTAGATAAATTTTTAAATTTAACTAAGAACATGATCATTTTGACCTGCAGGTGTGCAAAGAGGGGTCATGGCTGCTGTGGTGCTGGTTTGAGGGGTTTGAGGACAGGCTGGCCTTTAGATTTTGGAGGCTTTCAAAAGACTAACGGTAAACAAAAAAAAATGTGTTGTTTAGATAACAAATCCTCTCTGCGTGTGCCAGAGGTGGTCTGTGGCCTTTTCACCAGGATATCAGAGTTTGTTGAGTGCCAGGGAGTCCAAGCCAGTGTCCAGGATAATCTTGAGCAAAGGAGGCAGAGAGCCAGGGCTGCTCTGGTCTCACCTTGGGCTGGAGTGACTGTGCTAACACAGAAGTTGATCCTTTCTCCTGGAGATTCTGGGTCTCATCCTGGCATATCTCAGAAAATCACTCGAGAAAAATCAAGAGAGGAGGAGTGTGAGGGAAACAGAAACCTCATGTTTGTCTTTTGCCCTAATATCATGTGGTTTGGCTACAGAACTCTCCCTGACACAAGATAAGCAGGTACAGGCTTTGTGGTTTTCTTTTGCTGTTGGGTTGGATTTTTTGTTTGTTTCTAAATCGGTGAACATTTTGGTACCAGCAACCATAAAAAAAAGTGGTGATGGGGAGATAGGGGACTCCTGGTGATGTCTCTTGACACTTTGTCCCAGGGGGTTTGGAGCATCTGCCCTGAGATGCTTCTGCCAGACATCACCCCCTGGGCACTTGGCACCTTTTCCATCAGAGACTGAGCAGCAGAGCCCAAATTTCTCAGACAGACATTGCCAAATTTCCTCCTGGTGTAGAGCCAGCAACCCCAGTGGCAGTATAGCACTTGCTATGCAAGCCAAGGGAGATGGGCAGAGATGCAATAATTATTGGGCTCCTACCAAAAATCTCAGCACCTTAAAGCTGGCAGAGCATCCCTGGCACAGCTCCTTTCTGGGGAGGAAGGGCATGGCTTGCTGCAGAGCAGCTGGTGGCTCTGGGGAAAGAAAAATGGAGAAAAATTGGTAAAGAAAACTAGGCAAATCCTAAAATTCCTTAACAGTGCAGCAAAATGTAAAAGAAACTTTATTTGAATAGGATTTTGGTTTAAGTTTACATGAAGATCCCACACAATGTATTTTCTGTGCCCATCATGCAAAAATTTAGCACTCTTTGGAATTACTTTTGAAATCCCAGTCCTGAAAAAAAAAACATTGGGTCCCTCCCATTCTCTTTTACCCCTGTAACTGTTTTCTTACATGTAGGCAAAATGGAGAGAGTGTAGCCATGGCACACAGCCCTGGGACAGAGGCAGCTCCTCTCCTGGAGCACGGGAGGTTTGGGTAACTGGGAACAAAATCTCCCAAAAGCCCATGTAATTTTTGCAGAGAGGCCAGTGCTGACTTTGGGAAGGATTTCAAGGCAGTGTGGGCTCTGCAGGGCATCAAATCCTCATCCTTAGCTACTTCCGTGGCTCTGGTCCTCCTTCAAAGTGAACCTGATTGAATTTGGGCAGGACTGGTCCCCATTGGTGGCTTTTCCATAGGAGAGATAAGCTTGTCAGTCAACTACCACCATGAAAATTAATTAACATACCTGAAGACACCCCTGAGCAGGAAATCATAGTGTTGCTCTGTGATTCAGGGGTGAATAGGATCCCTCCATTATCAAAAAGTCCATCAGGGAAGAGGAAATTAAGTTCCTAATTAGACAGTGTCCAAAGGAAGAAGTGAGGCATTGAAGAGATGAAGAAAATTGAGAGGTAGCTGATGCACGTATCAGGCTAATGATAGAAAAGGAAATAGTAGAGCTTGAAAGGTCACTGACCTTATTAGGCTGGAAGAAAAGTAGTAGATCTTCAAAAGCTTTCACCTATGATAGGTTGACAATGTGTGAAGTTCTCTAGATGGTCAGAGAGGAAAGACAGCCCAGAAAGAGCATGGGAACAAATTAGGTAGATTACAGTGAACTGCATAAATGCAGCATGAAAAGAGAGGAATTCAGTGTAGAAATAGCCAGAAATACTTCATTATTTGATGAGATCTCTTTTCACTACAAGTACAGGATTTTCTTTCCCACTTTTATTTTTTTTACTATGAATTAAACTCAATAATGATCCCTTGCTGGGTATAACGTTTCCCTGATGAAGTATTTGCTTTCTTCTAAACTGAAATATTTAATGGTAGTCAGTTCTGAATATTAACTTCAGTGAGAAGAAGACAGGGCTGTTAACAATAGCTTCAGCATTAGGTTCTGCACCACTTAGTGAAAGCATTGCAGGTTCCTTAGTGCTAAGAGGCTTTTCACCTGGAATACCAAACCTGGCCAGCTGCAAGACTTTTAAAGGCTGTTAGAGGCTATTTTCTCAGTAGGTAAAAAGTCCCTGGCTCTTTAAATGAGATATTACAAGAAACAGGTCCATAGAAAGTCAAATGAAATACCCCTAAAGCCTGCCTCCTCCCAGCCTCTCTTCCTGCAGCAGTTTTGTGCCGTCCGTGGGTGATTTCTCTGAGCCAGCAAGGACTGATTAAAATCCTCCCTGCTGGTTCTTACACAAGCATGGGGATGAGTTTAGAGGTAAAGTTGTTTCTCTGTCCTTCTGGTAAATGCTCGAGTTTTCTTGTTCTGACTGTTGGTAGGAAAGGGGGAGAAGGAACGCAAAATAGAAGAAATTAAAAACACAGCACTGTGTATTTTTTTTTTTTTGTGCAAGCAGACCAGTCCATTTACAGGGTAATATCCCAGCAATATCTCAATCAAACTAAGTGAGGACAAATTCTCTGCTGGTAAAACAGGATGTAGCACCCTGACTTTCCTTTAACACAAACTGAGCAAGTTCCACTTCACCAATGTAAAGGCAGACCAGAAAAGAGCCTGTTTTTTTTGTTTTGTTTTTGTTGCTTTTGTTTGCTTTGCAATGAGAAAGCCTAGTGGTGTTTTGGTTTGGTTTTTTTCTAATGTTATGGATAACAAGGCTGTTTTTAAATAAATATTGCTATATTCTGAAATGGAATAACTCTTTGTGAACAAACACTGCCATGTAACATTTCACAAATAAGGCAAAAGATGCTTCCTGGATCTACCTAGAGGAGCTATGAGCTTTCCTATCATTGGAAAGGAAAACATAGTGTGCTTAATATATTTTCCTGGTGCTTGTGAACCCATCCTGAAGCAGAACCATGTTGTAGGACCCCAGCATGGAGAGCAGAAGTGCTGCCCATACCTTCATCCCTGGAAGGGCTCTGCAGAAAGGCCCCATCTCTGTGGGTGCTCACGTTCCTGGAGAAGGAGCAGGACTGCCATCCCCCATTAGATGTGGTTTGTAATGGTCTCATCCTCTTTTCACTCATCAAGGTAGAACCCATCTACTAGGCAAACAAGGCATAGGGTAATGAGAAACATGCCAGGTTTAGGGGAAAGAGGAGCCAAAGCTCCATACAGGAAACAAATGTGATCAATTACCCCAAGTGTAGAGCTCACAGATACCTTATCTCAAGGCTCCTTAAAATAAGAACTTGATTGTTTCCAAATGCACCTAAGAAGCTAGTGATAGAAATGCATTAATATGAGAGACAGATGAAATTTTATTACCTCCAAAAATTGTCATTATTGCCTGCTTCTGAAGATATGGAAGAATCAACACAACTGTCTAACACATGATCATAGCAATAAATCTATGACTACCTGTGTGCAGGCTGTGCAAGTAGAAGCAGAGGTTTAACATTACAGACATCTAAAGAGTATTTTAAAAAGCCACCACTACTTATCACAGTATAAGTTTATTTTTGGGGCTTTTTCGTTATCATTGGACAGGATTTTTTTCTTTGCAACAAGTATTTTAAAGACATTTTCCTGGTGATTATTCCCCTTGTAGATAGCTACTGAACTGAGGCTGACACTGAAAATGGAGATTGTTAGCTGGAGTTTCTGACAAACAGTGTGTTTTCTGAGGATGCATTAGGAGCAGGGGGAAATGTGTAACAGCAAGCTCATACTAAGGTATGGCCTTGACCTCAAGTTATGTGCCTGCCAGATTTTTAGTGTAAATCTGCTGTGTTTAGGACATTTAGGAATATTTTCCTTTTCATTTAATTGCTACTGTCTGTGGGAATGTCTCCCACGGATGAATTAGCAGGAGAAGGGAAGGCAATGGGGGAAATTTAACACACTCTTCCCACGCATCCAAGTCCCTTGGGCAGCATCAGGAGTTGTCCATGAGGTCTGGTGGAGGTTTGTGACCCAAAAACTCCCAGCTCCAGAAATTGCTTTAGATGAAGGTGGCACTTCTGCCCTGGCACAGGCTGGGACTGTGACTCTGGAACCAGGCAGATAGTGGCCACCAATTTTAACAGGAGTAAGACCAGGCTCTTGTACTCCTCCACGTGATTGTATTCCCTAGGAAAGCAATTTATAAGCTGGGCACTCTGGACTGATGTATCCATAGATGGAATCAAAATCCAACGTTGGTGGGTTTTGTCAGTAAAGAGTCCAGACTGGATTTCAAAGCAGTCTGGTCACTCTGTAAACTCACCCCTGATCCACCTTTGCATAATGAGGACTGAAATGATGCCTAGGACATTTAAATTTTGCTAGACATCTCCTGACATAGGTTTGCTTTACAGAGGGGGTTGTTGCTTCACTCTGCAGTGACACAGTGACAGGCTTGTTTTCTTTAAAATGTGTTTGCCTCTCTTCTAAGATGACATGTTCAGCAGCATCTTTAATGTGTTATTCTATTTTGAATGATTGCTTTACGTTTGAGATTACAACTAAGTTGTTTTAATGCACTTTTACTAATTCCAGAGGCTAAGGTGCTTATTACAAATAGGTTTTTGGGTGAAGCCTAAATTCTTCAGATGCTGGAGTGATGCATCGTGTGGTCATTTCAGCAGGCAACACTAAAATGTTTTTTAAAAATTAAGTTTCAGGCATTTAGCTGGAATTACATTCAATACTGACCTGTTATGGTTTATTAAAGTTCTGCACTTTAGCCTGGAGACATTTGCCAGTGCAAAAGTAATGGCTGCTTTAACATCCATGTACAAAAGTGGAATTTAAGAGATTAACTTGCATTTGACCTGCTTCAGCTCTACTGGTAATGAGGGGTGCAGGGGCACAGAATTAATTTCTCTCAATTTGTGGCTCTCAGGGGTGCTGCTAAGTTTGAGAGTGCTTGAATTTTAAGAGTCTCCTGGTGTGCTGAGAAGGTTTTGTTGCTGCGTGGAGCTCTGTTAGCAGCAGGGACTGAAGTGCCAGTTTTATCTATTTGATTAATAGCCTGATTGAGTTCTAGTGTATCTTTGAAAGAAAAAAAACATGTTTTCTCTCCCACTCAAACAGCATTTTTTCCCACATAGCTGAATCCTCCTCTCCCACCCAGCAACAGCAACTCAAAAGAGCCCATGGACAGGGAAATGTCTGCTGGGCCTAAGTAAGTCTGCATCTCTTAATTTGGGTTTTACATCCCAGATCCATCTCACCATCACAGCAATCTGGGATTTATTCAGGATCTGCTGTATGATCCTTGGGTGTGATATTAATGCTGCTTCTAGCAGGGTATAACTCAGAGAGGTATCATTTGGACTGATGAGATTTTAAAAGCTAGCAAAAGGCTGTGCAATTATTCCTCTAGTTCTGTGTCTTTACCACAGTATTAATGCGTCCAAAGAGATTTTTGGCAAAGCAATTTCTACTCTCATGAAACTGTAACTACTGAATGTACAACACTTCTTTTTTTCCCCGAGTATAAAAGGTCTGGTTTAGTGTTCCTTATTGGTACACTTCATCTCTTCTCTCCCTTTTGAAATAACTGCTGCTTGCTGGAAGATTCCTTTGTGTAGAGCCAGTAGTGACATGACATGATTTATTCCAAGCTCGCTGCAGTTTATCAAAGAAATAAACAGAGGAAGCAATAATGCATGGAAATGCCATCCTGTGTCTAATATCCATATTGGGGAATAAGATGAGAAAGCTAAAAGATTTCTAAAGTTTTGTAAATATTTTTTTATTGATTCCTCACTTTATCACAGAGGAATATTGGCATTGGGAGTTTATCTTTTCTAGAAAATCTCTAAGTAAAAGCTCCCTCTGCTTCTTTCAGAGATCCAGGTAAACCACAGCATGGAAGAGTGTGGAGCCTGCACGTGTATTTATGTTACTATTTACACAATATTTAACATCTTTCATCTAATGGAAAATGACCTATTAATTGTAACAAACCATCTATTTTTGTATTTCATGACATATAAGAAAAAAATAATTGTGCCAGAATCCACAACAACGTGCAATGCACCTCTACAGGAATTCAACTGAATTCAACATAATTGTGTAACATGAACCTATCAGATTAATAGAGACAAATTGTCTTGAGGATCTTTCTGGGAGTTCACAAAGCCTTTGCCAGGTTTCATTGTCAGCTCCTCCTTTCAAAAACCTGTGATTCCAGGAAAACATAGCTTCCCTTTGGATCTATGATCTCTCAACAGAATGATACTAGCTGCTTATTTTCAGCAAGCCCGGGCTGACCAGTGCTTTTACCTTATGGAAGTGGCTGATCCTTTTGTTTTCAGGTTAAGGAAATTGAAATATTTTTTAAAAAGAGAGGTTTTCTATACAGAGCACTTCCACAGGGCTCCCTGTAATGGGATGCACACGGGCATCCTTGATGCAGTTTCTGACACGCAACTGCTGTCACAAAGCCCTTAAGGATTTTCCTGGTTTTTAGGAAAAAAAAAAAAATTTAACATATTTAAATTTTTTTTTTTTTTGCTTGGCTGTTAAAATGCAAAAACATTCCTATGATGCATTCATAAAAATAGTATCAAGGCTGCCCAGTTCAGCTCTGGAGAAAGCAAATCATGCTCTCATAAGCTTTCTTGATTTTTGTGGAAATTTTAAAACATTTTATATTAAGGAAAACTTGAAAACCTTTTATTGTAAATGTTTCTTACTCTTCTTTCATCTGGTGGAAGGCTTTAGTCATTACCATATATGCTTCAGTGAAAAGCAGCAGCACCCGACCCACTGTACTGAGTTTATGTCCCACAATTTTTCCTTGCTCCTGAGAGTCAGGGGCAGTTTCCAGCTCCACTTTTCCTAGCAGCTGCCAACGTTGTCAGCACTGATCTGTCAGAAAGGATTTTTCCTGGCAAAACTTTGAAGCTCCTTTCTGACATCCCCAACAAACTAATTGTTGTCTCCTGCCTCCAAGAGCCCTCTGAAGTCCCAACGAGTTAGTGTCTTCTCAGGAGATGAGAAAGGGGACTCACAAAATCAATTTATCAGGCTATTACGCATTGTCATCAGCCAAAACAAAAACCTGCTAAAGACAGGAGAAAAAGTAGAAGAAATGGGTCTCTGAGAAAAGGTTACAGAACATCCATCTTCTCTCCTCTTCTGATTGTTTCCTTTCTTTACCCATTTTCATACCCATTTCCCTCCACTAAAAGACACTTTATGACAAGCATTGTAATCTCTTTAAACCAGGGGGGAACCTCTTCTTTAGGACTGAATCTTTGCAAGGAGTGAGTGACAGCGGGAAGGGGTCCAATTGCCACCAAAGACACGAGGCAATAAATCATCCACCCTGGCATCAAGTGCCTGGACTAGTCCCCACTTCCTGATGGCCACCAGTGCCTGGCGGTGACAAAACAGCTATTGTCACCGCCCAGCAGCCACATTCCCTCTTCCTCCCTGCAGAGGTTTTAAGTTTACCTAAGGCATAAGAAGCACAGATTATGGCACCAGGAAAAAAAAAAAAAGAGGAAAAAAAAAAAAAAAAGAGGGGGGGAAGTCCACCGTGGGTATAAGGGATGTGGGAGAACGATGCTATCATCACATACTTTTCTAAGTCCAAACAATAGCAGCGACTGGAGAAGTGCCATTGGGTTTTTAGTGGTAATTACTAAAATATCTTTTGAAATGCTGGGGTCCAGACAGTGATTTTGTTTGCGTGTTTTTAAGGCTTTCCATTTCCAGGTGAGCCCTGGTGCTGTGGTTACTCTTTAACCGAGGCAAGGCAGTGCAAGGAGGTGTGCACTGTTAGGAGCACAACAGCTCTTCACCCAACAGAACAATCTTAAGGAGGAAATACTGGATGGAAAAATAAGTGCTTGTCACCCAGATACAAAGATTGGAGCGTGTTTTGGATTCTTTCGGGCCGAACCCAGAGATCTTTGCATTGTCAAGTTATCACACTAAATACCATCACGAATATTTTATCATTCAGAACTAAGTTGCCATAAAGGAAGCTTAAAAAAAAAAAACGTATGGGGTTTGTTCCAGCAAGAGGCTTGTGAGCTGCTACCGCATAAAAGACGTTTATAGATAAGTTGTAATCAGCTTGGAGTTACATATTAACTGATGAATTATGGTAAAGAGAGGAATAAAAGACTGTAGTGGGATGAGTCTTTAAATCTGAACTCCCTCAGAAGGTCATCAAAGGATAAGAGTAGCAGAATATTTATCACTGCTGCATTTTTATCCTTATTGATTTTCTCCTCAGTGTCATGAAGGTGTTTCCTTCAGACAAACGAGCCACAGAACACTAACCACTTATTAATTATTGTTGATGCTGAGAAAAATGACCTGTTCCTCCCTTAACTTTAGTGCACTTGCTAAATGCAGTGCAAGTGAGGAACCTAACTGGAAATTTAAATAGTGAATTAGTTAACGTGTCATTGACTGTTCTGTTGTGGTAAGTGGGAACCCATGTGCATTCATTTCCTGGTGTGCTGTGATTCTCTGTGTCCACTGCCCCACTTCTCAGTTATAAGAACCATTTTAGGAGGTATCAGAATGTAATAGATATTAAAAAAAAAAAAATTAAAAAAATGTCTGGAGCTCCGTAGTGTCAGGTAGACATGCCTTTCATTATCTTAAGAAATACAGAGATTGTATCATCCTTCCAAATATTGACTAGCCCGGGAGTGAATAGTTTTTGTTTGAGTGAGTAAAATATCATTAGTTTTTCATGATCACCATGGGAAAAGGTGACAAGTAGATTTTTCTGTTGGCTGGTGTATTTTTGTGACAATTTTGTAAGGTTGTGTTATACGGTTCTGCATGTAATGAAACTCCTTCAGAGTTTAGTAACAAGGAAAAATATTCTTCTCTTTCTTTTTAACTGTAAATTGATTAGGCTGTACTGAACTTGCAAAAGTAACCAGGACTCTGCTTTGACATTGTGAATTATTCAATGAAAAGCCTTTAAGGTCTTTGGATTCCCAATCAAATTGCTACAGAAAGTAAATGAGATGAAGGTTTTTCTAGGCTGTGTGACAGTTCTATCCCATTTCATCATCTTAACTAAAAAATAATCCTATCTAACTTGAAATCCACAGCTGCTGTAAGTAGAAAATAAATCCAAACCGCAGCTCAGACTTGTAACCTAACAGCTATCATAAATAATCAGAACCTATTTGAAGGTGGAAGATGGGACATTAGAAGCTATTTACACTACTAGAGTGATGCCATTGATCAGTAACAGCAACCCGTAGATAAGACTCATATGATGTCATGGTTATTTATGATGGGAATTGACAGTAAAGCTACTATAGAACTTTCTTCCCGACAGCTTCATTCATTTCTGTTTGTGATGCATTTTGCTGTTAAAGAAGCAATCAATAGCAAAATTGTGGTGATAAAAGTTATTACTGGTTAAATATGTGAAAAATGTGCCTCTGTGTGTATACATATATAATGCCAATGATGAGAACATTAAAAAATTAGGTCAGCAGAATTTATTTAATTTTTTTATTACCAATGTACACTAAAGCCATTTTATGCTCTTTGATGGTGAACGTGTACTACATTCTGATTTATTTCTTGATTTCATCAAACTTATTGTGACCATGAGAAATGCAGCAAAGGTTTAATATAATGTTAGAGGTTTTCTGCAGTAAGCCTGCAGCTTAGAAGGCATTGGTGCAGGTCAAAGAAGAGGAAAAAACATTCCCTGGGGAATCTGTTTTGCAGGACAAGTGTGTCCAGCATTAGATGTTTGCATCCAGCAATTAGGAGGATTTTAGCAACCAGTAAAAACTGATGAAATATAGAAAGACCACGTCCAGTATGCATGCAACCAAATGCAAATTTTGTGTTTAAAAAAAAAAAAAATATTTTCATACATGCTTTTATAGCATTTTAATACAAGATATTGGTTAAATCTCTAGCAAAAAAACCTGTAGAAGAGCTAAGAATGGATAGTGTCCTCAATACATGAAGGATCACGTTAGCTTATTGCTTCCTAAAGTTGTCCAAATTTTCAGTGTTTACTTTTTATTAGTTCATACCCAAAATTTATGTTTCATTCATTAATTTTTGCAACAAAAGATTTGCACAAAACTTTGAGCAGGTTCATCACCTGAAAAAGATGTGAAGATGGATACCTGTTTAAAAATGTAATGGGCCCTGTAATAGTCAACTGGAATTACTAGCCACTAATTACAGAAACCACCTCTGGAGACTGAAAACTGAAACTGATGCTATGCAAAAACTGTACAAAAAGTCATGAGAATCACAAAACCACAAAAATTGGCATGAGAGATGAGAGAATGATTGAAATATTTTTTTTCTTTAGTGTCCCTATAGACTACAAGCTGATTATTAAAAATATACTGATGATTTTCAGGGTAGCATTAGTCTAATGCTCTGTTTATTAACAAAATCAGTGTCAGCAGGCTGACAAACTTCTTTGTTTGTTAAGCCATTTTTTTCTGCTAAAAACTGGCAGAAAATAAATGTAGCATCATAATTATCCCAATGCTGACTAATTTATGGAATTCTTTAGTACGTTTATCTGTATTTAATCTTCCTTGCTATCAGTCCCCATCCTCAAAGGAACTGTCTTTTTCTTTTAAACAATCCAGGCTCTGTCTGGTATGGTTGCTTTATGTGTGATTGTATGTACACAGCAGGTCAAAGGCAATGCTGCCCAAGACCATTGTTGGCCTGGAACAATAAATATTAGATTTAATTTAAATAGGTCAGAGTTCATTCTCATCCACTGCCCATCTCTATGGCAAAACTGTCTGGTCAGTCAGTTAGTTAAGACAGGAATTGTCAATGTCAACAAGCTGCTAGTGAAAAAAATGTGTGTTTGATGGAGCTGCTTCTAAGTCATGATAAATCAATGTGTGGTGCTATATCTGTGTATCTGTCAGGAAAGAGTAGATGTCCCCAAAGTTAGCTTTACATTGTAGCATCTCTCCTGTACAGTGTGGCTTTTATGTTTGTTTTGGGTTTTTTGAGGTTTACACTTAGTACCTAGGACTGTGGTTACCCAGCTAAACACTGATGTACCTCTTGGTGGAATTTTTGGTTTTCTCTTTTATGTGATGAGGAATTATTGCCCGCATTAATATTTCACACAATTTATCGGTGATTTTACCTCGGTGACTTCACACTGTTCTTCTCAAGTGGTCCCCAGGTTGTACTTGGGAAATGCTATTATAAGACTTTCTGTTGGTTTTTTGGGAAAGGAGGGGTTCTGAAGGGTGATTGCATGGAGTTTTCAGCTACCAAGGACAGACAGCTGCTCCCTTAGAGATGCGAATTGTCATCCACACAGTAACAGCAAACTGCAAAAATAATTTGGGACAACTGGGTGGACCAGAAACATTTTGTAGGGAACAAGGCAAGCCTTCACTTTTTGGTAGTTTACAGCTGGCATTGTGTTAAAACCATCCCAGAGAAAACCAGTTCAGGATGGCACAACATGTTTGCCAGAGGCAATTTGCCTAAATGTCATGAGTGGGCATATTGCCTAGAATTTGGAATTTTCTCCTTGGAAAATGCTTTGCTCTTTTCCAGCATCTTCCAGCTGACATTTCCAAGGCACTTTATGCATGTTGCATTTCCTAAGATCAGAATGTCTTGCATTAGCATTTGCTGGATTTAACCTCATAAATAAGTTGGTCTTTTACAGGAAAAGAAAACAGAAGCATAGAGAGATGAAAATGCCCATGTTCATCCTCACTACCTAAGGTTAGGGTTATAAACTCTATTTTTCTGTGTCCAAGCAGGCAGCCCAGTTCTCAGTGCCACTCAGCAGCCTCCATTGACTGCAGAAATTATGGGGTGGATAAGTTGGCCTCTTTTGTTTTCAGTGTTTCAGAATGTGCTTGACTCCAGCTGTGTTAGGTATTTTTTGGGTTATTTATGCCCAACAACAGTCATATGTTAATGACCCATCTGTCCTTTGAAACTGACGTGTCTCTGAGTTGAACTGGATAAAGAAAGAGGCTGCTTGTTGTGATTTGGAATTTTATCATGTTAAATGTTCACTGATGATGTTAGAAAGAAACACAGGGACGCACCTTCATCCAGAGGCTCCTGTTGTTCCTGTGGACCACAGTCCCTTTGGGGAGGAGCATCCACAGGGCCCTGTTGTCCAAGGACAAGGCCAAGCCAAACACCAGATCTTTGCAGTCCCAAAAACCTTATTCTGACATCCGAGATGTGTTACTTATTATTTAATTGCTACCTGGATTTTCCTAGTCACTAACATGGCAGTCCTGTTGGATACAACCAAAATCAGTAGATGATTGCTCTAGTTATGTTAGGCCAAGTGGATTGACATAGAGAGGAGCTACCTAAATGTTAAAGGAAAAACAACCACCTAAAGCCCAAAAGTTTATTTGGATTTGTACCAACATTGTCCACAGTTTATGCAAGCTCATCCTTATTAGATGAACCCTGAACAGATAAACACATCCAAATGAGCTGCTCTTGTGAGCTTGGTTATAAATTGATTTTACAACAGGTTTGAAGAGTAAAACACCCTCTTCCCTGGCTCCTTTGCATGTTATTGAATAAGTCCCTTGAGCTCAGGTTTTCAGAAGTTGCCACCAAGTTTTTCTATGTGATCTATTTTGAAGCACAGCTGAGCACCTGACTCCTGCAGGGACTGGGCAGCTCTTGCTGACGAGGGGCACACAAAAAGGTACCCACAAAGGAAGGTACCTCTAAAAGTGCAGCTCTTGTATAGGTGTTTTTTCATCTCTAATCAAGGGATACATTGCATGCTTGGGCTGTTGGTGTGATTGACTGAACTAATTATGTAGAAATTGATTGGAATGGAAATGTTTATAGAGAATGTGCAATGTAAGAATGGAGCTTATTTTCTTCCCTTTGAAGACAAATGTCCCCGAGATTGTTTCAGTTTAGATGAATGCCTTTTTCATCATTTGGTATGCCCCAAATTTCCAGCAAAGGTGAGCTTGCCAGGCTAGGGCTGAGCTTGGAATCTGCTGGTGGTTTGAGTCCTGCTGCACTCAGGACACAGCATCAAGAGGCTCTGGATCCTGCCAGGCATTAAATATTCTGCTCCATTCATAGAAAAGCATCACCTTTGAAAGACAGCAAAGCTCTGAAACTCCCAGCATGGGAAAAAAAGTTGCCCCTTGCTAGCATTTATTAGTAGACCATATCTTCTGTTTTATTGTAGTGTGTAAATTGTGGCTTCTGTTGAGCTCACATCCATCTTTGTTCACATCTCTCTAAATTACTTAGCTGCACCCTGAGCTAAGGGACTCCATGGGATCCTCCCTTCTTTTTTATTCAGTTTGGTTTCCCTTCCCTTTCCTCTCTTGTTTTCCTAACTACACGTATCTTTGATGAGGAGAAATCCATACAAGACACAGATAAACTGAAAACAAAGACTTCTAAAGCTTGGGCTATTTGACCCAGAAGCTTTATATGTCTGTAGACATGTCTGCTCATATCTACCTCTCCTACAGTCAGGAATTTGCCCTGGTAAATTGGTGCTAACAAAAGCAGTTGCCTAGGGTGCCCCTTTCACACACACATATGCATTTATCCAGATGTTTGGAACATATTTTCTTTTAACCCATCAATGAATTATTATGATGTGTTTTGACATACTGGGAAAGGGGAATTGTTTCTTCCGTGAAACAATTGGGAGGTAAAAAAAAACCCAAAACAAACCACCTGCTGCCTTCAGGATTTTTTATGTCAGCCAGCTACTGCTGAACTTGAGTTTGGGGTTGTTCCATTTATTTCTTGTGACTCACTGCAGAAATGAGTGTGTGTATTTTCTCTGGGCTTCTGGATGTACTCTCCCTTACACCATTCCCTTGTCCTGCCTCAGACTGCAATAACTTTATGTTTTGGGAGTTCCCCACTTCCAAGATTGATTTTTTTTTTTTTTTTTTTTTTCCTCATCTTCCCCATTTTTCCTAAAAGGCAGAAATCTAGAGAGTAGGAAGAATGCAAAAGTCTTCCTATGGAAGAGATAACTAATAAAAATATGGGCTAACTTGGAGTCCTACCAACTCTGGTTGTGTCCTTTTTAGATGCATTTTAAGCCATCCCTACAATTTGTGTGGATTGCACACACAATATGGGCATGTGAATACATTAAATACTCTTTCATAGGTTTGTCTGTCGTATCATAAAAGCAGCAATAAAATACTGAGAGTATATTATACTTATTAATGTACATTTGTAATATGCAATCATTAATCACAAAGTACTAATAACAAATTTTTTTATAGTGTTGAGGCAAAACTTGCCAGCTTTGACTGTTATGGCTGACTTTACAGCTACCTGCCTGTCAGCTTTAAACATGGTGGTGGGAATATTTTATGGGGAAAAAGCAAGGTCCCTAAAACATCTGGTTATAAACCTGCAGTAGGGTTTGAAGCAACAATAAAGCTTGTGATGGATGAGTCACGTGAAGATTCCTTCACCAAAAAGCTTTTGCATTTTGGGCTTATTCTTCTCTAATAATAGACTTGCAGGACCTGGACAATAGCTGGAGCTTTCCTCTGATCCTTGGGGGGTGAGTGGCAGTGCTCTCTTATGGGGCAGGAGATGTCCTCTTTTCCCAGCCCCATGGGAAGAGAGGTGTCCTCAGCCCCATGCTCCATCCATAGTCCTCAGCACAGGGTGAGACTCAGACTCCTGGAGGAGCAGAAAGCCTTCCTCCAGCTCCTCCCCTACCTTCCCCCCTATTGGATGTGTTCAAGGCATCCCCTGCTGTAAGGGGACCCAGGCCTGCCCTCCAACTTGGTGGCTGCTGCCCTTGCAAAACGTTTTGCAGCCTTTTCATTCTTCAGGATGACCACAGAGGTGAAAGGTGGATGAGGGTTTTCTCTTAGGTGCCACCAAGGCTCTGCTGACTCTGGTGGGAACAGTCCCCAGGGCTTTGGGCTTTGGATTTGCCTCTGGGATGGTGTAGCTAAACTGCTGATGGGCTGCCTAATGAACTCAGATACCACTTCCCTCTGATTTGCCTTTCATTTGTAGGGTATTTTATCCATTTGAGATAATTTTTGAGATCTTTGAGGTGATATCCATTTTGAGATTTGAGCATCAGATTCTGTGACAACAGCTCAAGGAACCCATTTACAGCCAAGTGGAGAGTTTTCCCAAAGCCATATGTTTCCTATGTAAATGTATGTGGTGACCTTGGAGCCATCTAAATCCCTGTGCACATCTCACTTGCTCACTGGCACTTTTTTTTTTTTTTTTTTTTTTGGTGAATCAGAAGTAAAATCAAAAGCCTCTTTGAGGATTACTGAAAAGGAATTCCACATGTGTTAGTGTGTGCACACAGGCCATTTATTTTAGAGCACAAGCTCACTAAAATCACATGAATATAATCTGAACATGCTTTTAAAAGATTAAAACTCAAAAAGATGAAACTGGAAAGCCTTTTGAGTTTTTATAGGAGACAAACAATTTATGTGGTCCATCATGGGCATTTTCAGAACAGTCTTGTTAGAGCAGATTTTCAGCATATAGAGCTGGAGTTTCATCATGGACTGGAGACCTCAATAGGCTATTACAGTCCAAACACTTTTAAAGATATCTGTTCTCAGTGCCATCCTTCTAGAAGAAAAACAACCCCTTCTTCCCAAAGTCATCTGTCAACAGCCTTTTAACCTTTCATCCTCTTTCTGGGAAGGTGCACATCATCTTTGTGCTCTGACTGGAGCCTGGAGGCTCAGTTCCAGCAGCCTCTTCTCAAAAGAGATGTTTTGCCCTCAAAACTCCCTAGGAGTTCCAGAATGATTTTGCAAGTGAAAATTCTGCCCAGGTCTCCTGTACAATATCAGAGAGAGGACAGATGGCAAGACACTGACTTTTTTTATTAGGACAAAAGGTCCTTCCTCTCATTATGGTCTCTGTCTTTATCTTAATTCAGAAATTCAGAAATTGAGGAAAGTGGTGACTCTAAAGACTGAGCCCTCTGTCCTCAAAACAGATATAAATCACGGTCATGCTCTTCCTCTTGTGCTCTTCCAGAGGTACTTAAAGTTTGGTTTCCTCTTCTTTGCTTCAAATTGTATCTCCTCTAGGACAAGATAATCCTCTTCCAGTGCAAATATGCTCCTGAGATGGGTTAGATGGGGCTGGCACAGAAAATTAACAGCATTTCAGCCAAAGAGAACATCCAAAATTTTCCATACAAAGCACAAGTTAAGTTTGCAGAAATTAAAGCTCAGGATTTTAGAATCTGCTATACATAATGCTTATGTCATGCATCTTTCTTTTAGGGCAAGGGAAATATTAATGTTATGTAGCTCCCTGTGTCCAGTGGTTTTTATATCTTAAGATCTTAACATAACAGGGGGAAGAGTTTTAAAAAGTTGTGAACTGTCACACAGCAGATACAGCACCCACTGCATCCCAAAGGCTGCAGCTATTTCTTCCTTTGGGTTTGTTTTCATCTTCCCTTGTACCCTCTGATACACAGGTGGTACATATTTCACAAACTTGTGTGTGTGTGGAAGTGCTCTGGTTTGTGCCCGTGGATTTCCTCCTCTCCCTGTGGTGAGTTGGATGGATTGGAGTCTGGGCTCTGCAGAGTGGCAGCATCCTAACATCCTTACTTTTGGTCTTACTTTTGGAAGATACCTTTAGGACCATTTCCAGGCTCTGTACTTCTGTTTTGGAGGCTCATTAGCTTTCATGGCTTGATTTCAGTGGTGTGTCTACATGACATTTATTTGCTTTATGAATTGAGGTTTTAATTCACTTATTTTGCTTTTAGCGAGTGAGTGGATCCATGCTGTAAAGTTTTAAGACTTGCTCTTGAAACACTATCTTCTTGGCTAATAAACTGAGATGATGACAAGATCTGTAGTGAATATTCAAATAAATGTGATTACTTCATTTCATGTCAACAGAGGAGGTGAAAAGTGCAGCTCAACTGGCTTGGTAAGATTGGAAGGAGGGGCTGAGAAAAAGCAAGAGACAACAAAGAGATAATTTGTAAGATTTAGTGTCTTTTTTTCAGCAGGGGTGTTGAGAAGTCAGTGTTGCAAAGTGCAGCAGGGTCAAACTAAGTGCAGAAACTTTCTTGTATTCATTGAGAAAAGCCTGATGCACACTTCCAAAATTCAAATTATAGTAAAATGAATGGGCAGATGATGTGCTAGTTTTACCTAGTCTAAACAGGCTGAAGTTAGCACTGAGCATATATTATCCTTTTTATATCAGAAAGCAGAATACTGTCTTTCATACTATCTTTCTATACATACTGTCTTTCACAAACTACAGCTGTGATAAGACACTCTTCCAGGAAATCATAAAAGACCATTACACCAGTGATGGTGTTTCCTGGCTTGATGATGGACTGACCCAGAAAAACACACTTATCAAAATGAACTTTTCAACCTGCACGGTTGTTAATACTAAAAGAATAATTTTCAAAAGCAGATTGGACAAAACTTGGCTTATTTGAACGAAGGCAATCAGCTGTGCAGTGGTCACATTGAATTTGCTCCTCTGGCACAGAAAATGCAGTCTCACCTCCAGGCAGGTGATGTTCCTGGGCAAGGTAGGCCAATATTTGGTTTATCTGTAGACAGTACACAGTGTTTTCCATCTAAAGTGGTGATGCTGTTAGTGTGGAGCAATCAGACAATGTTGACACAGAGAAAACCTTTGTCTCAGATGAAAGTGGTAATGTGGGTCTGTTCCATTAACCTTTGCTTTGACCCTGGGGTGTCCTTGGAAGAGTCCCTGTGCAGGCTTCCATATGCTGACTTGTCCTGGGTCATAACCTTGCTTCAGTACTTAGCACAATAAAATCTCTGCAAGCAGCAGTGTTTGTAGTGTCCTGATGTACATGGGAGTGTCCCAGCTCCATGGAGTTTTCTGGGTATAGCATAATTTCACAGCATTGTATAGAGAGATGGGTTCTCTACTCTGCAAAACACCTGGGTTGTCACCACCCATTTTTGTCCTTGAAAATCTGCAGTTGGACATCAAGGAAGAGGTGGTTAAAGTGCATTAGAGATTTTGTACCAACAAAGGTGCCTTGCTCCTCATGCAGCTGGTGGAAATACTTTCAGTGATACCAAAAGGACAAAAAAGTACATCTAGCTGTGGGAAGAAACTACTTTCATTAACAAAAAAGAACATGATATCTATAGATCAGTACTGACCCATACAGTTGAAAAGTGCTACTGATCAATACAGTTCAATAGATCAATATTGGTATTAGATCATTACATGGTTTCCCACCAGTAATTTTGGACAATGCAATTTACCTGAATTAGGGACATTCCCAGAGTTATAGCACATTAAAAAACTGTAAAATAAATTTTGAAATGCACTTACAATTTTATCACACCCATTTTTTATTTTTTTTTCATTTGGGGCCTTTCATGTATTGATTCCTAGGACCACATAGACTGCCCATCTGGATGGGTCCTTGCAGAGTCACTCATGCTGGACCTTATGCTGTAGATGTTATTGTTTCTCCAGCCTACCTTCTGAATTTGTAAAACCTGGGATGGGTGGGATTCATCATTATGAACTTGAAAGGGCTTCTGAGGGTGGAAAAGGAGGCTGATTCAAGGGACTGATTTCCCTTCTTCCTGCAGGTTCCTGCACTGGTTGGATTTTCAATGCATATCTGTGCTCTGTTGTGTCCCAGACTAAACAAGGATCATAAATCTTACTGGAGGCTGCACTACTAAAATCATTCATGTCTCCACAGAGCTCTGAAATCTTCATTTTCATGCAAAATCTTAATTTTTCTTCCACTGTATGAATATACACAACCTCACCTAAATCTCAAGCTTAGATCATTTCTTCCAGACACATGATGTAAAGGGTTTTTAAAATACTTGTCCAACCTGCAAATCAGTTGATGAGATTTGTTATCACATTTATTTGGAAAAATATTTCTCTGGCTTCAGACTACATTTGGAAGGTATTATCCTGGAGAGAGGCATTGTCAGAAAAGTCATAAGCAAGAGGCTATAGAAGCCTGCTGTCAATAAAAGCTGTCATGAAATGCTGACTAGAGTGGTTGATGGCCAACATAATAAACTCCCCTCTTCTTCCTCACCCAGGGAAAAGCTAATTTGTGGTATCAGTGCTGATGGGATGTAGTGTTATTCTCCCAGAAGCTGTGATGGTCCTGGAGAGGGACACAGCACAGAGGTAGGGAGGCAGCATTTAGGCATTAAACAGATACAATTTATATATAAACTGCTCTGATGGCAGGTGATAGAGGACTTATCCTTAAAAGACTTTTTATACCATGGTGATTCTGTTTCAGACTTGCCAAGTGGATTTGGAAATGGGTTGACATTAAGTGGATTGAGAAAAGAAAGCAAGAAAACCTCATAATCCAGAAACCAGATAGCTGCCTTGAGTAGAAAAAAAAACCAACTTGTAATGTCAAACAAGAGCTTCACAGGGAAATAAAACTGATGTTTGCTTTACAAAACCTTCCAAGCAACACTGAAGATTCAGGGTAACCCTTTTTTTTTTTTTTTTTTTTCCAGTCTGCTAATTCCACTTCAGAAAGGAGAGACATTGACTAAAAAGGCACTAAACACCAGAGAGGGATTTGCATCACTTCATATTTTTTTCTTAAAGCAACTGTTACCTTTTAATTTACAAAAAAAAACTTATTTCAGCATGTGTTAAGATGAGAAGCAGATAATCTGTTATTTAATATAAACTTTAAGACTAGAAGAAGACAGTTTTTATTTTTATTTCCACTTGAGAAATTTATTCTTGATTTTTATTATAGTTTAGGTAATTATATATTTTTCCTTTTTTGAGAGGAAAGATTTCCTCAAGATCCTTGTGGTTTGATTGGAGTGCATCTATTTCCTCCATATTCTCAATTCTGAAGTCTCTCACAGGTCTTCTATGACCGAGAAACTTGTGTAGGTGATGAATAAGCTTAAAGATTCAGTTTGAGTTCTATTCTGTCAGACCACTAAAAGTATGATTGCCTACCCTGAAATAACATACTGAATCTGTAAAATTACACTGTAAATTGAGTAATGTAGAGAAAGAATTTAATAAATTAATTTGCAACTGAGTCTCTTCTAAGAAATAAGACAATTTTCCCTTTCTTCCCCTAGTATTTCAGGATTTCTTGGTACCTGTGTGTTAGGTCTCAGATCAGCACTGATCTTGAAATAAAAGAAGACAAGCAACAGACATCCTTGTGGGGTTTTTGTACTTTCTGGCCCTATTAGAACTATTTATACAAGTATTTTATAGCATTTGGCACTTTCTGTCCAAATGCAAGCTCGAGCTGGAGGTACAAAGCTCCAAGGTTGATGGTCCCAGCAGAGGGTTTCTCAGCTGAGGCAGTTTACCTGGGACCTGGCACAGGATGGCCAGGCTGACTCTTTCTGTGCTTTTGCAGAATTTTGCTGAACTTGGATTTTGAGTAGATTCATCCACACCACTTCCAGCATCCAGCCAGAGAGGATGCAAAGAGTTCAAATTCAGAATGCCAGATGATTTCACCCAAGTGTCTGTGAGAGATCTGTGGACCTCAGAGTTGACTGCAGAAAATGTCTGTGAGGAAATCCTGAATAACAGAGATGACTGAATAGGTTTCAGTTTTCTTTGAAGGCTTTAAAGAAGAGGGTGCTCTGCTGGAGCAGTCACATTTGCAGGTTGCTCCCAAGCTGCTTCTAAAAAGATTATGTGAGGATTGTTTGCGCCCAGTAAAAAGTTTAGTTGAATTATTAATATGCCAGTGCTATAATACTATAGTCATAATGATACTATAATACTAGCAGGGAGAAGTCAGCTGAGCAGGTCACTTCATTTTGTCCTCTGACAGATAGCAGCTATTACAGGACCAACTCTAAAATTCTGTTTTTCACTTACAATTGCCACCCTGATGTGGTTCTATTTTAGGAGCCCAGCACAGTGTTGAATCTCACAGCTCTGCTGTCTAAACCTGCATGTTTAGGCTGCTTTAACATAATTCCTTATGCTTTTGAGCTTGAAAAATCAAAAGGGAACTTTTTAAATGTTGTGCCTCTCTCCAAGACAGTGATTACTGGGGAATTTTTGTTGTGGCCATGTACAGAATAAATGCTTTTAAAGCATGGTCTTGTTCTTTCCATTTACAAACAAGCAAAACGAATGATTGTTTTACCAGTATTGAGTAATACTAAACACATGAGGTGATTATTCCTGCAGTTTATTTTTTCACCACATGGATGTTAAGGGTTAACAGTTCCCCAGCATATAACTGACAGTGGTAATATTCTCTTTAGTCCAAAGCGGAAGAAGAGGGGAGTTGCTTGTTGTTATAAAAGCAGGGAATTTCTGGATCTTAGTAAAATAAACCAGGACTTTGTTTCTTGAAGTAATTATTCTCTGGAGAGAGAATAGGAAAGATGGAGGCAATTAGGAGTGACCTTGCATCACTGACTTGTTGAGAACTTCTGGATCAGTGGCTGATATTTTCATAACTCCATTTAAGCAAAGCTTTTTTAAGCTGTTCTTGCCACCACTAGAGAAAACAGCATTTAATGGCTGGTCCAAAGCCTGCTGATGTTAAGGGTCTCACCATGTGCTTGTTCTTGGGTGGGATGAAGCAGGGAGAGAGGAGGAACATGAGAGGTTGAGATGGGCACAGGAATGGCTCCCAAGGCATGGGGGACATGGGGAGGGGGAGTCTGAGCCCTAGCCCTGGTCCTAGCCCATGTGGGCCACATGGTTTTGGGTGCTTATCCCACCCTGGACTTGCTAAGGTGAAACCATACAGGTCACTACATCCCTCAGGTGGCCAGGGTCACAACCTTTACTGGAACAGTGAGGAGGAACAAACCTGGGAACACTTTTCTGTAACCTCCATCTAACCCCTTTTAAGCATTCTGGTGGTTTTTTTCTTCTGAAAACTGTCTTTTGAGTGTTATCATTTAGAAAGCGTGTTTAACTTTTATGTGTGAAGTTGGCAATGAATTACTATAAAGCAAATAAAACTGTCCTAGCAGCCTGAGAGTGGTGATATAGCAGATAGCATTCACACCCTCATCTTTGTATTCCCTTCCTTCAAGGATATCAGTAGGCAAACAAGGCTGAGTCTCTAATATGTTTAATGAAGGAGCAATTTCTTAAGTTTCCTGACCCAGCTGTGGGAAAGGTGACACTGGTCCCAGTGCTTTGCTCCAGACTGAGCATGGCCCCTGGCTATGGCAGGATGCAACAGCTCTTGGCTCGAGGTCCCTGAAAGCCAGGTTTTGGCTCAGATCTTCTCTCTGGACCACTCTTTTGGAAACTCTTTCCTTTCTCTGGGGAAAAAAAGTTTCTGTCTCCAAAACAATAAGCTCAGTGGTTTGAGCAGCTTCAGCAATAAAGATGTACTTTTTTCCAACGTGTTTCTCAACTACTGTCACTTTTGTAATCTGATATGATCAGAGCCCAGCAGAGTCACATGAAAGCTGTTTCCCTGGATGGCATATGCATGTAAGGACCTATCTCCATGTGGCATAGCACTGCAGAGGAGGTTACTCTGAAAAAAAGGCATGCAAATTTTTTTCATAACTTTCGTGTTGTTTGGTTTGTTTGATGTTCTTCTAGTTCTGGCAGACTGCATAAAGTTGTTTTCTCTCACAGAGGCCATCACCTTCTGAATGATATAAAGGAGTCGCTCTGTTCTTCTGAGCTGTTTTTCTGCTATATATTTACTTAACAATTTCATTTGCTGAGTAGTTGTTGAAAGAACAGGAGTTTGTAAATTATACAACACTAAGCAGTGGATACTGTCCATGGCTCTAAGCCCAGACACTGTCAAAAGCTTCTCCAGGTTCTGGCTGGTTTGAGAAAAACATTGTGAAT
Source organism: Phaethornis superciliosus (assembly GCA_023637945.1). Classification (NCBI taxonomy): domain Eukaryota; kingdom Metazoa; phylum Chordata; class Aves; order Apodiformes; family Trochilidae; genus Phaethornis; species Phaethornis superciliosus. The sequence continues at coordinate 21,245,146 of JAJQWJ010000010.1, forward strand.
TACAGAAGTATTAACTTTTTTTTTTTTTAATATTTTGTTTCTTTGCTTTTCCTTAGTATATTCTTACTTGCCTCCATAGCTGGCAACCAGTTTTAAGAAGGGGTTGGAACTGGGTTGTTGCACATATGGAACTGAACATCTGCGGTCTCAATTATTGAAAAATTAGAAAGTTCACAAAATAAAAGTAAAATGAATGTTAGTTCTTCAAACCTCACTCTCCTGCTATTTGTTTTCTTTGTGTAAAAATGCCTTCTGTCATAATAATAATTCTCTGGACTATTACCCCGGGATCTCAAATTACTGGATACCCATTAAAGTGTTATGTTTTCTAACATGCTTGCAAAGTCTTCCCCCCCTTCCCATTTTCCAGATGGGAACACTGCTACAGAAATGAACCCACTTAATGCCATACCAACCTTCCCAGAGAAACTGGAAAGAAAACCACTGCCCTCCACTCCTCCCAGTTAACCCCAGGACATGGTTTCATCCCTCCCAGCCCCAGAGCTGCACATCTGGGGACAGGGAGCAGTGCCTTGGGGTGCACAGGGCCAGGGATGTGTGGCTCTGGTGTGAAGCTGGGGGACAGGATCCAGCCCCAGCATGGGCTGTGCTGGCAGAGGGAAGGCTCTGGGGTTACGTGTGTCATGTTTCCCTCCTGTGGTTCTCCCCTCTTGGACAGCCCCAGCGGCGTGGTCCCCGCCTGTGCCATCTGGAGCATCTTCTAAAATCACTTTGGACATCTCCTTATGAATCATACCTATATCCTATTACTGCAAACAGAAATCACAAACGTGGGGATTAGGCTGGGGTTTTTGTTCTTAGAGCTGGGCTCGGGAAGAGCAGGAACTGGCCCAAGCTGGTTGTGCAGGGCTACCCCAGTTGTGTCTGGGCAGCCACGTGCTTCTGACCTCCAGCAGCTTTGTCCTAGATTATCAGTCTGTGCATCTCTGCATTGTCATTCATGAGGATTAATGGTGTTTCTTTCTGTTTAGGCAAACAGTTTATCCATCGAAGATGGAAGGTTTCTCAGCTTTCCATTTGGTTTACATATATATAACTTAAAAGTTCCATTATTGAGCTTGTTGCTGCAGACTCTTTTGAACTGTAGCCATTGTATACATATCCTGAGCTCTTCTTTCATTGTATAATGTTATAAACATCCATCATTTGCCTGACAAAGATATTTTTTTTTTTACTTTCCTGGGGCAAAGATGGGAAACTTACTTGCACTAACTGACATTGCTGGCCATAATGTCCCTCTGACAAAGCTTGGTGGTGCACATCTCTGTCTATAACCATGTTGTTCTGTAATGATCCTTTCCACCCAACCATTCCAAGCCAAGAGCAGTAGTAATACACATAACAGTGACAATCATCACTGATAAAAAGATTTTTATTTTTTTTCCTTTAGAATAAATTATGTGTATTTGTAGTTGTGACTTCTTTAGATCATAAATTAGTTCACATGTTGACAGAAAAAATATCCTGATCACTCAGGTGCTTGTTATAACTGTGCTTCACTCAAAAAGGAAAATTTTAACCTTACCCTGAGGAAAAATTTGAGTATGTTCCTTGAAAACTTACCCTAGTCACAGAGTTCAGCACTGAGCCCAGGTTCACCCTCAATGGTCCCATTGATCCCAACAGTGATTGACAGCACTGTTGCCACAGATACAACGTTCCTCCAGACTACCAGGTTTCCCACCAGAAAAATAAATATTTCTAAAATCCTTTCCTTTAGGACCGTGCTGGATGCTGAGCCAGACAGATGGTGCCAGCTCTGGGACAGTTCCTGTGAGCTGATGGCACCAAGTCTCATCTCCCTCCTCCACAGCAGTGCTGTCCACACCCCTGGAAACTGCTGTCCCTGAAAAAAAACCCAAAAAACCCTGCATTTTCCCCCAGAACAGGTCCACCAACAGGCAAGGCTCCACTTGATGCCTGGGAACCCAACTAATATATGTGGGGGGCACAGGGAGGAGGAGCCCCTGGCCCAGGACTGGGGAGAAATGGGGGAAAGTGCAGAGCTCTGATTAACACCCAGGGCTGGGGCCTGATTAATGTGTCCCTAATTAATGACACCTCCAGTGTGCCCCAGTCAGGCAGCTCAGCTCTGTCTCTCCTCCTGGCTTGTGGTGCTGAGGATAACCACCTGTCCTCTTGAGCAACTCCCTAACCACCAGGGCTGGGAAAACTGGCTCAGAGATCCTCAGGAGGAAGCAATCTCACAGATGGGAAGTGTCTTTACTGGTAGCAATAAAACAGTTTTATCATTTCCTCGTGCCAAGTTTGAGACAGGCAGAGCACAAAGTCACACTGGTGTTTTTCTAAGGACTATGTGGTGGAATTTATAACAGCCTCATAAAGATATTCTTCCCCATCCCCACTACAGTATTTTGCAGAGTAATCAGAACGATGCTTGCAACCCATCCCAACTCATTATCAGGCAGTGGCACAGTAACCTTCAGACTCACTTTCAGTGCTGATGTGATCACAGGTAGCAGCACAGAAGTTAAGCTCAGGTTTCACTGCATTTTTCAGCAACACAGAATTTAAGCTCAGGTTTCCCTGCATTTTTCAGCAATACAGAATTTAAGCTCAGGTTTCCCTGCATTTTCCAGCTCACACCTAAAATTCTGCAGATCTGATCTGTTCTCCTTCATCCAAAACATCCTTGGTCCTGGATTTGGGAGGGTAGCAAGGAGATGGTGTAATTTGCTTTAAACCCTAAGTGGAATCTCCTTTAGTCAATCCATTTTTGTCTTGAATGCTTGCAGAGCAGTGTTTCAAGGGGATAGCTTTTGTACCTGCTGTTACGAAAGTCAGCAGAAAAATATTGTTCTTGGCTACTGTCCTGATTAACCCAGACATTTTAATGGGTGTTATGATAGATCATTTGATGGATAGTCACCTGCACCCTGGGATCAACTCTGACATGGCCACTGGGGCTAAACTTTAGCAGCTAGGTGTCATAATTTCCCATCTTTTGCTTGATTAATGTTTCCTTTTGTGATCTAAAGGGAAAGTGTCTTTCTGCATATACCAGCCAGGCTGGATTAGTGGGAAGGGATTGCAGGAGCTGCTCAGTAAAAAAACATAACATGTGAACAATATAACAGGGGCATTCTTTGGGTGTTGATGTGTTTCCTCCTGGTCTGTAGGCAGTAAACTTTGCCTAGTTGGTGTGCTTGGAACAACTCTAGTGTGTTCCTTGCCTTTCTATACACCTCCAGATAAAAGCCCCTGTGAATTAAATACCAGATGGTGATGCCTTGATACTGTGTATTTGGAAAAGCGGCTTTGAGTGATCCTCTGGGATTTAATTGAGACCAATATAATATCTATGCAAAAGTTTAAAAATTAATAGAAGGGATATTTGTCTTTTATGTTGCCCTGTAATTTTTTCTATAATTTTAGGAGCTCCAAGCATTTTTTCTGGACCTCTGTTAGGTAACTCCTTCCTGATTTCATTGCTATTGGCTTGTAGAGAACTTTTCCATTCACTTAGGTCAGCCTCTGGGGAAGTAATGCAATGTCCTTGGGACACTTTGTTTTAGACCAGTGGACACTGATGCCAACACCTTCAGCAGCACATGCAGACACGTTTCTATTCCTTGCAACATCTTACCTTTCATATTTTCTTAATTTGCACGTGGTAATAAAAGCTACTTATATTTACAAGATCTCACTGATCACCACTTAACAGTATTCAACTGGACATCTCTGCAATAAATGTTATTTTTCAGTTACATGCACAGGTCTGAGTCTTTTGGAACTTATCCTGCTGCTCTCAGCAGGTGTTTGGGCATCCAGGTAAAAGCCAAACCCTCAAATGCAAATCTTTGATCTCAGGTTAGTAGTTGAGGTTTTCATCCATGTGCACCAAAGATAAAACAAGTCAGATAATGTGGACTGGGAACATCAGGGGTATAAAAAAAAAAAAAAAAGCCACCCCTATCTTAAAATATGAATGCAAGTTCATTGAGCTTGGCTGGAGGCTTTGAATTTAGATGCCTGAGATAGAGTTAAAATCCAGAATTTGGAACTGTTAGGTCATTAAAATGAGGGAAAAAACAAAAAAATCCCTCTTGTAACAGGTGAGTTGAAACAAGAACAAAAGGTCTATAAAAAGAGCCAGGTGAAGCACTGGAGAGATAAGGAACAATCTTCCTGTGCACTTACTGCCATAACTGAAAGGATAGGTTGTTTTTTTTTTTATTATTCCAATGGGTAGGGCAAAAAATTATACTAAAATCTCTTCCACAAGTACAGTGCTAAGTATTTCTTCCTGACCCTGGGAGAATCATCTGCTGTTCAGTAGGTTTGGCTTGGGACAAATACTCTTGTAAACCCTTTTAATTTGCTCATGAGTTTATAGGTCTGTCATAAACATTGCTCCCAAGCTGTTCTTCACCCAGCAAGGTCCTTTACAATATTGTTTAAGAAGCTGCTGGTATTTTCTAACATCATAAGGATGTGAGGGTTTTTTTTTTAATCTGTTTTCATTGTGGAGCTGAAGCTCACTCTGCTCTCTGCTCCACATGTGGATGTGATGCCTGTAGCCCTGGTTGCACAACTTTCCAGAACAGAGGTGTTCAGCACTGCAGGTAAGAAAATTCTTGCTTTTAATTAGAAAAAGCACACTCTTTTTGGGTAGAAATATTTGGAAGAGTGTGGGAAAAGGCCCCTCTAAAAGCCATTTTCATAGACTGCAGAAAAACTACAGTTTGATCTCTAGGAGAGTGTTTATCTCCAATTAGTTCCCACCTTTGGAGATTCAGGTCCCACCAGGGGTGTGGATCTTGTGGGCACAAAGCAATGAGGGCTCTGAGTGCAGCAGCCAGGAGGAAGCAAGGAAGAAATTCAGGGAGATGTCAGGACTGAAAAACATCTGAAACTTTATTGGTAGTGAAGCAGAGTTGCTTAGGAAGGGGGATGAAAGGATTCCTGTGATTCATAGGACTTTAATCTATTTGTCTATTCATCTGGTTGTATTATCTGTGCCTTCATCTGGCCATGGGAAGAGGTGTGCTGCAGGGGCAGGCTGTGTGCCACTGTCCTTGAGCTATCTCATATCCTCTTGGGTGGGATCTTGTGACAGTTTGGGTTCCCCTGAGTCATTGTTTCTCTAAAGCTCATTACTGGCAGGGGCTCACAGTGAGAAATCAAAGCAGTGTAGTGTTATCTATGCTTCAGAGAGTCATTAATGTGTGTCACCACTGGAGTGTCATCCAGCAGAAATGTAATTCTGGATCTTGGGCATGTTCATCCTTTGTGTCCAGCCAGGCTGAAACTCAGCACTCTCAAGTGATGGCTTGGCTTCCCATGTCAGTATTAAAAGGTTTTGGTTTCACTCTAGTTTAGGTGTTTAATCATGGCAGGAAGAGGAGGGGAAGGAAGGATAGAGGAATGTTCCTCACAAATCAGTTCTCAGGTCACACGAGCACCAGATCTTTTCTCACCTCAATCCACCACGGTCGTCTCTGTTCTCCTTTTTTTTTTTTTTTTTTTTTTTGACTTTTATTTCATAGTTCTGGATTACTGGGAAAATAGCATGAATGTCACGAGGCCTAGAACTTCACAGATCTCCCTTCCTTCTTGGGGACAGTGGGAGCAGAGGTCTGCCAACGTGGCACTGTCAAATGGATGTGGTTAAAAAGGCTCCTCAGCCCTAGCAGGAATGCTGGCTCTCTTTGAGCAGATTACTAACTTTTGCTTCATTTTCTCCTTCCAGCACCTCCTGGCACCCAGTCACTATATAACAAATTACTCATGGGTTATTGTGTTACAATTCTCTGCCTGAATTGGGATTTTCTAAGGCTCCATCCATCAAGCATTTGATTCCTCTGGAGCATAGACAGAATAAAATTAGTCTGCCGTTGCAGAAGAGGGAGTGACTTGCACATTTCTCCTCCAAACATGGTACTTTCAGTAGACTCACAGACCTCCAGCCCTCCTGTGGGAGGCAGAGACTGGGGCACTGGAGGGATGGCAGCTCCTCAGAACCACCTTGGCACAAGGTCTTGATCAAAGCAAAGTGCAGAGCTGGGCAGCTGCAGGTTGAGCAAGTTGCAGAGTTGTTGCCTCTTTTTGATGAAATGTAAACTATTTTCACACCTCTGCCTAACTTCTTTCACCCTTCTCCCTCTGGATTTCTCTGCCTTTTGCCGTTATTTACATCATATGCCTCTGAAAACATCTTGGTAGTCTTGTAATTCTAGAACATAGATAGTTATCATCATAACATTTATTTTTTTGAGTCTTTGAATCCTGAGCCATTTTTTTCTGTATTTTTTTAAAGTACTTTTTTTTGTTTGTTTTTTAAAAAAAGGTGTGCTGTATACCTAAAGACAAACTTCTCCCAATATTTGCTGTCAGAAAAGATACTTCTGGCATAGACTGCCTCTTTTCCTATTTGCAAAACAATGTTAAAGATAGATAGTAGATAACACATTCATACAGCAGTAACCTTTGCATTTTTGTCTTTATCCTCAGCTTATATTTTTTGCATTTATTATAGGTATTTTACCTTTTAAAGGAATTAAGGGTGGGAAAACACGATAAGCCTTTTTGGTCACTAGTAATGTGATATTTTTCTAGCAGAAACGGGGGCCTTTTGCTAAACCCTTCAGGTGATCATTCTGGTAGATTTAGATGTTTCCTTGGTTTCAGATGTAGTGAGGATATCCAAGTGCTGTTTACAATAACTTCCTTGTTCTGTAATTTTCCTTTGACATCTGTTTGATACCAGGAGGCTTGTGCATTCCCATCAGCTCTCTATTGGTTTTATGCAAATCTCTCTCATCCCTCTACAAGTCCTTTCAAGTTAAAATATTGTTTCCTCATGCTCACTTGTATTACTTGTAATTCCTGCACAGTGACCTGTTAGCCACCCATATATTGGGCACAAAAGACATAATCTGTGTGAATCAGATATCTCTTATCTCATCCCTGTTTGTGTTCTACATTCCCCTCACAATATACCTTTCCACAAGGCTCATCCCTTCAATGCCCAAATACCTGAGGTCTCTTATGTCTGGCCAAGATGCTCTTTCCATTACTCATGGCAAACTGATGAGCTGAGAGATAAAAAGACTTGAGGTAGGTGGTGTGGGGATCAGTGGCACAGCCAGAAGACAAAGCAGGCTCTAAGAGCCCTGTCTTTGTGGTTTTAGCTGGGGTTTAACAGCCAAACTCTCCTTTTCAGGGAGGTTAGACAATGACAGTGGTTTGTTTAGTGGTATGAGTTTACCATGGCCATAAATTTGCAGTGGTTTAAGATGAAACAACTTTGATGGTATGTGAAACTGTCCCAGCAGGCATAAGGGTGCCTGGAGCCCTCAGAAGGTGATTTCAGATCCCTGCTGCACTTGTACATGGGTATGAAAGTGAGGTCAGGCAAGCTTTACAAGACCAGGGTAGGTAGAGCAAAGCTTTGGGGAATCCTTGTCACCAGGCTGAAGGAAGAGATGGGAGGTAGAAGTCATGGCTCTAATAACTGTGCTATTAAGTTACTCTACCCTTTAAAAAACTGATGTCTTGTGGTGTGATGGGGAACATCCATTCCTCAGAAGAAGGATCTTCCCTGCATCAGCTGTATTTTGAATATAAACCCAGCCCCCCACTGGCAATGAACACTTTTTTGTATGAATTTCTACTTTTTACCTCATGCAAGATTCCTGAAGGAGATTAATTTGTGGTAAGAATATCTCCTGAGACTTGTTTTAGATTTCAATAGTATAATGCTGTTTGAAAACGTTTAGATGGCCTTGAAAGATTTTGTTAAAAATGGTGGCATTCTGGTTTGCTCAGTAGTCTGGCAGGCTCTGGAGGCACCAAGGGGAGCAGGGTTTGCTGTTGGATTTATTTACTGAATGTTGGTCTTGGTCTCAGTTCTGCAAAATTTATTCTGTTACTAGGCTCAATGAGCAAGGGTGAAATACCAAAGGTAAAATTATATTATTTTTAGTGTAAAAATATTGTTAATTTTATCACTTGATTGTTTTAGTTAGAAGGTATGAGAATTTAATCAGTGGCATAAAACATAAATAATGCAAATACCTGCAACATATTAAATCAATATTTTTCTACTTACATTTCAGAGAAGTATACTTGATGTGTTTTTTTACTTTTTTTTTTTTTTGATGTTTTTATAAATGTGATTCTTTCAGAGATCATTACTGCTGATGTCAAAAAAAAAGCCATAGGCAGTCCAGGTTGGATATCAACCCTCCTGATGCTTAAATTACCAGAAAAAGGAAAAGATAGAGATTTATTTTACTTTTGTGGGACACAACAAAAGGCAGGTTGCTACTATGGCAAGTATGGTGTGTCCTGCTCAGTGCCCTGGCTGATCATAAATACAGTTTTAGGCTTCAAAGAGAGGATTCCATATCTGAGAGTTGAAAACACACAATTTTCCATAGGCTTGTTTTCAGAATTTCATTTTGACTTTTGCTAATTGTCAAGAGATCTGGATGTATGCAGGAGCTTATTTCAAACACCCTTCATGGGTATGGTGCCTCTGAAGTGAATGGCTCTGATTCTTTCTCTTATGAGAAAGAATTAAACAGAAATGCAAAAATTTCATTATGTTAATAATGTCAGGTGAAATTATTATATTGGTCCCTTCTGGTCCTTGCATTTAAGATTCCAACACTGCAATATAAGAGTAAGGAAAGGATGAGAATGATTTAATTTTATTTTCTGTAGCAAGGTTTCAAAATTGCACTCACTTCTCAGCTATCTCTGTGTTCATGGAGCCATCAGTAAATATACTCAAGATATATGGACTGCAATTAAAACAGCCTGTAAGAATGTAAGAGCCTAATGGTCTAATTTTTCAATTATGTCAGAGTCTGTGGGAATTGAGGTTGTGCTTATTATCTTCCAGAAGGCACCTTTCAGACAGCTTGGCCTGAGTCAGACAGGAGTCTGGGTTTGCAAGAAACAGACTCAATTCCAGAGCCCCAGTCAGACACCAGCATCCTACTGTGAGCACTTTGAGTGCTTTGTCCCACAGTGAAGGGTGACATGGATCATGCACACAGCACATGAAAAATTCAGCCTAATCTGCAAGAAGCAAGAATGCACAGATGCATCCCAGTGGTCAGCCCTGAGGCTGGGAGCCCTTGGCCCTTCCCAAAAGCATCTATATTAACCAGCCTAAATTTGTGAGATTCCATGTAGGTGTAAAAAGAGGAGGGTGTTTCAGACACAGCATAAGGCATGGATAAACTGGCCATAAGCCATGTTCAAGGGGTTCCCCACCACTTTGCTTCTTACAAGACTCAAGGTGCTGGTCAGCTGTAAGGTCCCTCTCCATCCCAGTTCTGTGTGTCCCCTCTTAGGGCTTCAGAGCATCCACAAAGGACACGGAAAGCAGCCCAGTGCAGGTTTTGGAGAGTGGACACAGCATGGTGTTCTTGTGTCACCGGTTTGCACACGTGGGTGTTATACATCTCCGAGGGGCAGAAGGGCAGAGAAAAAGAAACATTCATCTTGTCCTCATATAGCCTGACTTTTCCAAGACTGAGTGTTTCCACTAAAGCTGGTCACACAGGATTAATGTCAAAGGGGTGTTCAGATGTTCGGGGCTGATAAAAAGTGGTGTGCCAGCATTCAGAGCCCTCAAGTCCATGTTCAAATTAAAAATAATAATAAAAAAAGAGAGACCAGCAACATTAAAATAGTTGAGGTTCAAAAAGCAAAAGGAAAAACCTCCTCAGTTCTCTGTGATAACACCATTGTTTCCATTTTTTATTATCTTGCTTGTTACACGCCAATGAAAAACAACACAGATCGTCAATAAGGTTTTTAATTGCAAAGATTTCCTGTGACGTGAGTGTTAATGAATGTCAAGGCAATAACACAAAAGACATTACTTGTTTAATGATTGATAGAACAAGAAAAGCACGAGGTCTTTTGCAGGATAAATGACTACTGTTCTGTGTTCCTTTACATTAGCAGTATCAACACTTAGATCACATGGCAGGAGATAATGGTCCAGGAGATAAAGTACAGAATCACAGTCTGTTATACAATAACATAGTAATGATAATTAATGTGCATTTCTTTGGCCATTCTCATGCTTGTCAGCACTGAGCCATGGGGACCAGTGCTTTACTGTTGACTTAAACATGGAGAGGACAGGACAGGGCACTTGGCTGGTCCAGGAGTCTGACTTGTGCTCTACTGCCAAGATAGCAGACCTTAAAAGCTTGCCTTGTCAACTGGTTTAAGTGGACATTCATGTATGCAGATTTTCTGTGTTGTAGTAGCAAGATACCTCAGCTGCTTAGAGTAATTTGGCTGAAACAAAAGGACTTATATAGTGTGATGGCACACTTCAAAACAATTCCTTGGGCTTTGGCCAGGAAGGATCAAGATCATGACACCCAATTAAGGGCTCATCATCTTTCTCTTCAGTAATACACGTGTAATAACTGCGAGCTTCCTCAGAAAAAAAAAAAAAAAACAAAACACAACAACAAACAAAAGGTAAATTTCCGGGGGAAGAAGTTTGGTCAAAATTACAGTGCGTAAATACCTTGTGTAGCTAGTAGCTCTGAGGGATGCTTCATGGTGTGGGCAACAGCCCCAAACCACACCCTCACATGGCTTTGGGTATTAAGACTTTGGAAAAGTTGTACAGTTTGGTTTGGTTTAAATGGGTTTGGACTCACCAGGTTTCATTGAACAATGTGCACTTGGCAGCTTGTGACCAGTTTGTGCCCTGAGGTTTCAAGTGCCCCTGGAACTCTGCAAGAGTCTCCAAAAATGTGCTAAGTATGAGAAAGATTTTGTGGTGAAAATTAGTTCATGGTTTGGCAAAATGTTTGGGGAGTCAGAAGAAAAGTTTGGATGGAACATGGATGGTTTAATTATTGGCCTTGAACCACAAATTAATGGAGCTGCACACAGCCTTTAGTTTCAAAATGTAGCACTGGATACTGTTTTCTCATTTTTGAAAGGTTGATTTGCACCTATCTGCCTTGGCATGGGATTGCTGCCTGAAAGCTGTACTGGTAAAATTGTATGTGTTTCCTCTAGAGTAAGGATCTTATTCAAATTAATAATATAAAATCTCTAAAAGCTTTTTTTTTTTTTTTTTTTTTTCAAGTTCCTGGAGATGTTTGTTAGCGTTGAAGTAAATTGTTCAAATATTTTTTGGTCCTCTGAAAGTTCACCAAAGCTGGTTTTGAGCTTTACTTGAGTAAAATATGCACAGCATTGTGCCATTTCTCTTCCTTTAGAAAAAGCAGCTTTTAAAGAACTGCCAGGAGCCAATTTGACCAATAAACATGCACCTTGAGGTGTACCTGGGTTGGAAGTCAGAGGCTCTTGGACAACCTGAAGAGGACATGGGGAGGGGCTGAATTTGCTGCTTTCAGATTTTGGACCTGTGGGGTGAGTGTGCAAGACCTACAGAGCCTTCCCCCATCCTTTTGCTAAACTGGATTTGGGCAGTGCAGGTCTGCTCCTCTTTTACATCATTACACCTTTCCCAGTCCTGGCTGTGCATCCTCCTCCCCATCCTCTGAGTTTTGAATTTTCAGAAGTGACTGAAGTATGGCAGGAGCTCTGTGTTGAAGGCAGCAAGCAGAGCAACAACCTAAAGAGGTTCTGGGTGCTTTTTTAATGTTAAATTTCTTCAGAAGTGGTGCCAGGGAGGGCAGCACAGGAAGCATGAGCACTGCCCTGCTGTCACTGTCCTCACCCAGGCATCCTCATCCCTGTGCTGATCCTCTGGGTCAACCACTGAGAGGGTTCCTGAAGCAAATTAGCTTTTAAAATGTGCTTAGCTTAAACATGTTGGTAGTCACTTTCAAAATTTCCCTAACTCTGTGGTGTGCAACAGCAAGTGTTTACCTGGGACACTTGTGTTGAGCAGAAAAAAAAACAGAAAGAGAAGAATGTAAAAGAAAGGACTGGGGGAAAAAAATGGCTTTCAAATATTCCATCAAGAGTACTTGGATTTAGGCTTTATTTTGGCTCTTGTGTTATAAAGTATTGCAGAGGTAACCCCAATTTGCCTCATATTCAATCTAAACCCAACCTGCTTTAATCTCCATTCTGCAGACAAAGTCGTTTTATGTCTCTGTTTCACTCACAGCCTCAGGACAGGCAGTCAAGGGGGTAAGGGAACTTCTACTTGTCATTTCCAATTTTAGGATCAGGACCTAGATTTGGGAAATCACTTAAGCATGTGCCTGACTTGAAGTAAAACTTTTCTTGTGCAATGGTGCCCTCCTCCAAAGAGATGTTCTCAAGTATTTAATGCTAGAAATTGGGATGACCCAGGGAGGTTGCTTTTTTTCCCCGGAATTGTGAAGGACCAGACCCCTGAGTTCCCAAAGACTCCATCCTATTGACCTCCTTGCTGCCCTTCCTAAGGAAAAAAGGTTGGGAGAGCACGGGCAGCCTCCTGGCATTTCTGTTACTCCCTCACCAGAACAGAGCCCTCCACTCTCCTCGTGGGAGCATGTTAAGGCATTAATGAAATGCACAAAGCAAAGAGGCTCATCCATATAAATGGGTGATTTAAATAATGAGGAAGGAGGAAGGATGTGGTTCAGTGTCAGTACTGATTAATTAGGGCATAAAATAAATAACCCTCCTAACAACATTGGCTGCTTCCACTCTAACTTACTCTATTAGCAGGTGATGGAGTTAATACAAGTGACAGTGTAATTACAGGTTAGTTAACCAGCTCATTATGACATTTGCTTAATTTCAGGGGATGGACCTATTTACACACCCACATTTTCCTATTGTAAAGAACCTAATGGCAAAGGATTGATAAAAATTGGTTGCTAATCCTGTGGTTTCACCACTTGTCAGGCACAGGTTTTCTGCTCCCCCCCACCCCCTTTGGGAAAGTCAACCACTCCAATGCCAAAAAGCCTGGAATAATTCCCCCATGTGCTTGTTTGATGTCACAGCTGAGGTCATGGGTAGGTATTGTGCTCTTATGAGTAAGCACGTTTATCTAATGTGTGGCCACACAATGAAATGATGAACAGATGTTAACAGTGAGGGGTTTTTAACATCTTAGCTCTTTTGTATGGAAGTTTCATTGAAATGTTTTGTCTGTTAACTCTATGAGTGTCAGGCAAAAGAGAGAAAATATATACCTAGATTTATAGGGTTTTTAGAGTGGATTTTTAAAAACAGCAATGCCACACAGTAAAGAACTGCTGATGCTACAAGGCCTTTACATTTAATACTTCAGTGGCTGCTGGCCAATAGCTTCTGCAGCTTGTGGTATGGATCACAAATTTCTCATAGAAAGAGAAAAAATGCAAAATCAGTTCTCCTAGATTATAATGCATTGCTAGCCAAACTTCACATCATCATCAAACATGACATCAAATCCTGAGTTTGTTTCATGGCTCCATGGAAGTGCTGAAGCTCTTCTGAAATCTTTTTAGCTGTTGGTCAGTGGGTTTTGGGTTTTTTTCCTGTAGAATGGGAAGAAGGTGGGGAGGAGGAAGTCAGATAATTTTCCTACATTGGGGTTTTGTGACAGTGATATTGATACTATATTCCTAAGATCTCCTTAGGTCACTACAGCTAAAAACAGGATCTGTAAGTGAGAGTTTGCACAACTTGGAGTACAGGTGATTATTGCACAGGGCTTGTTTAAGGTTTATTACTTACTATTCCCAGGGCTAGTGTACATATTTTTCTAAGTAATCTGAAGCACATTGCAAACTCACAGTGCCTCAGTTTCTCTACTTCTTATCTACAGGAGATAGAATTTGATTTTGAATTACATAATACCTCTGAAATATTTTAGGATTTTTGGGTAAAACATCCAAATACTATGAATTGTCACTAAAAGAGCAACAAGATTTGATTCTTTAGAATTCCAGATAAATATCCATATTTCTATTTCAGTGTAAATTATAACATTATCCTTTTTTGTACTAAGTCACTTTTTTATATGCTATAGAAAGTCACTTTGAATTCAAATATAAAATGAGGCCATCCATCATGTTAGCAATTTAATTACCTCGGCATATATTTTTTCGGGGGAAAAAAAAAATAAATCCCAAACACAGCAAACCACCTCTGTTATTTGTTGTGTGTGTATATCTTATTACAGATTCATTGCCTGAGGACAGGCAGGGCTGTCAGCAGGGCAGTCCTTGTGGTTAGAAATGCTGAGATGGGGAGCAGATAAGACATGAAGTCCTTGTGCCTTCTGTTCGGGTCCACTCTGCGCCGTGTTTCCTTGGGGCCTTACCTGTTAGATTCCCTGTAATCTTTGTTGCAAGAGTGAAATGGTGCCTTGTAAAGCAATGAAGTGTGACAGGGGTATTGAAAGGGTCGAATGAGGTAGGAATGTGATATTTTCTGTCTTCTGCGAGCCCAGGAAATAAGGGTCTGGCTGCTGAACTGGGATTTGGCATTCGCCATCACGTTTTGTGACAAGAAAGTTGTGAGATTTATTGTTTAGCACTTGCAGAAGAGACAAAATAAGCAATGCTCAGGATTTATCTGATTGTTTAACCATCTGGTTTCACAGCAACTGAAGATTAAGCATTGAGGAAACTGGGAAGGTACAAATAGCAAGGCAGGGCAGGGAGGAGGGCTCTTATTCATTCAAGTTTTGCTAATAAAATTCACAAAATACTTAGGTGTCCTTCAGAGACTGAGATAAATATCATGGTTTGCAATATTCATTTTTAAGGGTTAGATAATTTAATGGTCACTAAAACATGTAGCAATAAAAGATGAGATAATGAGCAGTGTGATGAAATAACTTGGTTTAGGGCATGAGCAGATTCAAGAGGTGGGGTGGAAAAGGAGATCTCTCTTTCCTGTCCCTATCATGGCACCCAAGCCATGTTGTGGTACAAGAAGAGACTAATTGACTGATTTTCCAGTATAGCTCTTGAAGCAAACAAGGCAAATCATCTTTGGGGCTTGAAAGAAGCAGGAAAAAGCATGTGGGTGTAATGGTGTAAGTGGAAGAGATATGAAGATAATATTTAAGAGGGACATAGCTCAATCATTTTTATTCTCTCAGATAGAAATCTGTGGAATAAAGGAGACCAGATACTCTTTCATTCCCTTTCTTTTCCTACATCTGTTTTCTTTGTGAATTTTGCCCTATTAGGACCCAAAAATATCATACTTTTGACTAGTTTCATTTGGACTTCAGTACCAAGCTTGAAAAGCAGTTATTTTGTCTGCACATGTTATTTTTCCATAAGCACATCCTACAAATAAAGTCTTCAGGGAGGTTTAAAATTGGTCTGCAACAGCAAGAAGAGAGAAACAAGCTGGCTTGTTTTACATAAAAGGCTGTGCAGGTATCGACCCCAGAAAATTTGTCAAGTCAACACCTCATGATGGCTTAGCTGCTGGGCTTGGCCATACAATATTTAAATCAGGCTCTGTTTTTTTACGCCTTGGATTTTAGCATATGGAGCCTGACTGAGTGAGGAGAAACAGAAGCCCCGTGTGAGTATTTCTTCTCAGAAGCTGGAGCAGCTCTGCTAAAGTTTGGCCATAAACTCTTTAAACTTTCCCTTCTCTGGGGAAGGTTGGGCAAACTTCTCCACATCTGCCAGTGGTTGTGTTTAAAACCAATTCTCCAAAAGCTTGTAAAGCAGCAGGGGTGATGGGAGAAGCATCTTTCCAGAAAGGGGATACTTGCTGTATGCAGCAAAATAGGAGCAGAGCCTGGAGAGCAAAGGCAGAGAGGTCCCAGCCATGGGATGGTTGATCTCAGCCTGGGATACTGGGAGAAGCTGATAAATAGCTGGTTCTGAAGCTGGAGGATCAGGGCTCAGCATGAAACCAGTGTCCAGCCTGGAGCTGTTGATGATCCTCCTGCTTGAAAAAAAAAATAAAAAATATGGATTTATTAAAAAAACACCCCAAACATGGATTCATTAAAATCCAAGAGGGTTTCATGAGAGTTTTCCCCCTGCGTTGAGGCTTCCCTTGGGAAATATTTCTCAGGTACCAAGAGTAAATGAGTCAACTTCAGCTTGGTTAGATGTTTGACCCAGAGCAGGGTGTTACAGATGGCTCTTGCTTGTCCCAAGGCACATCCTGACCACCCCCATCTGAAGATGTCTTCTTGGGGTCTTGGTCTCTTATCTGGAAAAGAAATAAGGAATAATAAGAAAATTTCGAAAATGAAGGATAACCAAGTAAATGAGCAAAGCAGATATTTCTTTGCAACACGTGGCTTCCCAGCCACCTTCTGTCACTAGAGATATGAGAAGCCAAGGTAGTTTCACCCACCTGGCAGGTCTTTTAGGTTCTGAGAAACAAAATATCTAGCAGTGTACCTGTTTATCAGTCATCTTCTGAAAGAAGGTGAATACATAGATACCAGGGAACATCTGGCATCTTCATCCATACAAATACTGATTTATATTGTTTAGTTGTTGGGAAAATGATTGAATAGTCTTCCATCAGAGCCTCAGTGTTTTGGGGGGAGAGTGTCTATATTTACATACTTTTAATGGAAAAAGTTGAAATAATTTATTTAAAATTTATCATTTGTTTTCAGCTTTCCCATTTTGTTTCTCCAGTGTCAGCTATTTTCTTGCTTTCAGAGATTTATGTGTCTGAATCATGTTTCTATTGAATACAACTTTGTAATAAAACACATTTTTTCTTAATATTTTTAGACTTGAAAAAAATCAATTAATCTAAGCAAGCTGAAATATAAATGAAATACTGACTTTATGTCTAAGTGAATGAATTCAGGATTTTTCCTGAGTATTTGCTTCAAGAGTAGCGTTGACCTCTCAGGTTTCAGTTCTGATTTAGTTTTTTTTTTTTTCCTCATTGATATTTCAGAATTCCCTGAAAATTTCAGATCTCTATGCAGCCCTGGCAATCCTACAAACCAGGATTTTCAGGGTATGAAGGAAATACTGTGATATAGTTAAAAACTGAATCTAAACTTATCTTAATCTGAATCTGGTGACTTCAGCAGAGGGATTTTATTATTTCTTCTCTTTGTGATCAAAGATAGTGCCAAGAGCTGGATGAAAGCTTTTACTGAGTGCAAGAATAGATGCTCAAGCACACTGAAAAGTGTAACTAATGTTGCTTTAATAAAACATAAATTCTGAGTCGTGCTCCCTGCCAGCTTGACGTGGGTGGACTCTATTAGGGCTGGGAGGTTGGGATGGGAAACCCGTGCTGCCTGGATGGAGTCCAGGGAGGAACTCCACACGGAGTAGAGCCAACACTGGAGAACTTCTTCTTCCAGGTCCTTTAAAGCCAGAGCAGGGAAATATTCAGCTGAGCTAGTGGGGAAACGTGAAGGCACCGCAAGACAAATTTTGAGGAGCTGCTCGGTGGGCACTTAGGGGGCTCTGGGTGCAGGGAAACATCTGCAGAGGTTCATGGTGAATGAAGGTGATGGACCACAACAGCAAACCCAGTAGGTAATGGGAATGTTCGTCACCATTTCAGGGGGTGCTTTTGGCTTTTGAGCCAAATCCAGGCTTTCGGGGGTGTCTGGGTGAAATGCAGTAACCCGAGTTATGCAGTCAGACAGGATAACTGCTTCTGCCCTTTGGTGAATGTAATAATAAATCTGATTTTATGTCAGTTTTTTCAGTTACATATCTGTGTATCCAACAGCAGATTTTAAGCTGGGCTGGTTGTCAGCATCTGTGCCTGATGGGAATGCCCCCTGGATTAAAATTTGGCAATTTTGATAGTTGGGCAAAATGTGTGGGTGCAATTACAAACACTATCATTTTTTTAATGATTGCCCTTTTAAATCACATGAGCAGAGAGGATCTATCAATTGTTTTTCTTTTGGATAATGGCAAAGAGAAAGAAACTGCTTTAAATTGACAACTCACAGGTTTAACATTTGAATCAGACAAATTTGTTTAATACGTGTTTTAAATCAAGGAAGTAGGTGGTAACCTAAACCCATTTGGGGAGTGATCCAAACCCAAATGTAGTTTTTCTAGTCAAAAATTAAGACAGGATTTTCCAACTTGAAGTTATCGCTGTGTTTCAGATTTGGTTTCAGACAAATATACCATCCCATTATTTTGGACAAATTTCAAAACGAAAAAAAAAAAAAAATTAAAAAAAAATTAAAACTAGTGAATGAGAGAATGTAGCATGGCCTCTCGTGTTCTTTGTGCTGTAGAGAGCAGAGACAGCCACTGCCCAACTCATCACTTTGGGCTGAAATCACAGCAGAAACACCACCAGGTACCCTTGTTAGGAAAATGAAGCAGATTTGATATTTGAGTTTAATAACTACTTTTAAAAAGACTTTGGGTTCAAAGCAGGAAGTTCACTAATAGGTTTGAAGCAAACGTGTTCCTGATTACACCCCATTAAGAAAGTGGAATGCAGAGAGCACAGCTTCCCCCGAGGAAGCCCCAGCACGCCTGGGATTTGAGGTCTGCAGCCAGCCCAGAGCTGATGCCAGACCTGCTGACCCTGTGAATTTTGCAGTGTGTTTTCAAAGATAATGTGTCTTTTGGGCTTCAGTGGGAAAGAGGGGAAAAGATACTTCACTGCATGGATTTCAAAAGGGTCTGGAATAAGCTCAGTTTATTGTGAGTTTTGTTCTCGTACGTGTTTGCTCATCTCTCATAACAGAGGGAAAAGACAAAAGTGTCTTAAGATTTGCTGTATTTTGGCACACTCGTTTGTTCCATGGCTGGCCTGTGTGCATCCAAAGCAATTCTGCCTGTTCCAAGTGGTTTCTGGTGAGGCAGAGCTGTACATTGCATCTGAATCATAACATGAGTCTGGTATGAGTCTTGTCATGATGTGTTCTTGTCTGTGGAATATAAAAAATTTCTTTAATATTTTTCATCAGATAATCCCATGGAAAAAACAAAAAAATGTAGACATGGTGAAACTTTAGAGGATACAATATTCCTTTGTACATGCAGGGCTGCTGGACTGGTCTCTATGCCAAGGGATAGAAACGCTTCATTGGCCTCTTTGTGATGAAACATCACTGGAGATGGTTGGGAAACCTGCAAGTGGTGATCAGGAGGTGGAACAAAGTGAAGGAAAGCTCAGGGATCTGCTCAGAAATCACACCACTAATGTCAAGCAGTGTTTCTTGGAAGGGCTACATTATAACTCAACTGTATAACTGGGAATTTGTGCATATGCCAGCTATCCCAGACGATGCAGATTGTAAATGCACACACATTTCATTCTGTGTGACAACACCTTGAAAATGTAGGTTAGTTAAGACAAACCACCGTCAATTAGGTTTATTGGATGATGTCAGTGGTGCAGGTGATATATATGTAATCATGGATTTAGAAAAAGGCCCACTCTTCTCTGGATCTGCAAACAGGTTGTCAATACAGGGACAAAATTTACAGTGACAGTTGGGGTGATTTTGCAATATGCAAAATGGACTTAATTATCAGCATGGAGAAACCACTGCATCACGTGTAAGGGTTTTGATTTGTGCTTCTGCTGTTTCTTTCAAAAACATTGCAATGCAAACGGCAGAATTATTTTCACAGTCTATTTCTATGGATTTACTAGAAAGAGACAAACTAATTTTCTTCAGCTGAAGCTGACACAGTCCCTAGCAAGGTGCACAGAGAAGCAGCAGTGCCTACTCCAAGAGACTTTTATAATCAGAGACCAGTTGGTTTATTTTTCCTTGGTGCTCTTTTTGACACTTGTAGATGATAATGTTGCTAACAACTGACACTGAATTTTCATACCTTCTCAATTTAATTAGTTGGAAGCTAGGAGCAGTGACAACTACTAGTACAGGAATGAAACCTTCAGAAATTATCCCCTAATTATGTGTATATAATCAATTCCACAAGATGGGTTTCAAATCCAACAGTAATGCATTTTTTTTTCCCCTCAGGACCATAGGTTGGTTGGTGATTCCTAGGAGCTACTCTTGTAAAGGCTTAACCCACTGTTTGCTTATACAGAGTAAACACTTACAATAACAGCTTCAGTAATTTCTAAATCCCTTCTTAGTTTGTTAATACAAACTGAGTACTACCCCATTCTCCTGCAGGTTGATCCCACTGTCCTTGTTGAACATGGAACTGATTTTTGCAGTAGATTTTTAAGCCCTGTCCATGTTGCCAGTAAACCTGACCACCTTTTCTGTAGTGTGCTACAATTCCTTTACTATTTGTTTTAATGTCCCCTTCCTCAGCTTGATTTACTCAAGTCTGTGATTGGAACTGGCTAATGTAAAATTGATCCAAATGAAATTAAATGGAACAAACCCCATTGCTTCTGAAGAAGGAGCTATGTAAGTTCAGGTTCTCAAATCCTTGGTTTTTCTTAAAATCATCTCCATTACTTACAATAACTTTTTGAGCTTTTTTTTTTCTTTTTTTCCCCCAGTTTTTTTCTTTTTCTTCTTACCTACTGTTCAAACTACATCCTTGTTTCATAGGGTAAAGGTGCTTAATATTACATGTACAATGCTCTTATTCCACTGGGCCAACTCTAATCTGTGCTGATAACATCTATTTTTGCACAAAATAATTTTTATTCTTGCAGTGACTGTTGTTTTTTTTTTTTTAATACCGACAAAGAATGGAGCTTCTTCAGCTTCTCAGATGTGTGTTTTGACATTTGTTTTCTTATGAAGTGATCTGTATTTCAGAAATAGGTTATACTTGTGGGTCAAGAGCTGTTGCTTTAACTAGTGTTCATGCCTTGTATTCACGAAAGGCTGTAATTGATTCCTGTCTCTTTTATGGAATAGTCCTATTTTCTTGCTGAATAGATGCTTCTGGTTCTTTTAAAGGCAGCATTCATCTCAATCAGCTCACTGTTCCTTTTTCTCTACTGTCACCCAGAAGAAGCCCCCTCCTTCCTTCAAATCATAGTTTTCAAATCACTAATTTTTCCCTCTGGTTTGATCTTGAGATTCATTGGAGAGCTTCACCTCAACAACAAGCAACTGCTTTGAGATTTAAGATAAAATACCAAAAGTTGGTAATTCTGCTTTCATGTGTCTTTGTTATAGGTGTAATTCTGGGAGGGAGGAAGTTGCAGATGAGCTGAGCTGAGGGATTTCCAGAGGCTCTTCCAATAGCAGGGGCTTGTGCAATCTCAGAGCTTAACATTGTAAAAGTGCAGAATCAAAAGGCAAAATGTTAAGTGCAAATTGGGTAAAAATAAGGTGTCACAGCCCACAGGGTGAGTGCAGCACTGTCACATCTCACAAAGTGGGCACAGCTCCCCAGAAGTAGGGGCCAAACCAAATATCACATCCCCCAGTGTGGGTATGGGCAGAATTCCCCATAGTGGGGGTCAGCCCAGGGAGATTAAAACTGGACCCCCTTGCTTTCTAAACTCCTTCAGAGAGGAGCCTGGGTGTGGCTGGGCCCAATCCTCCTCCTTTAATTAATCTCTCCTAACAAACCCTTTGGTGAGAAGAAGTTTGAGAATTCCCCACCCACTACTCTAGGACTAAAATTATTACCTAGGTGGTTTGTATAAAAACACAACTTTACTTAAACCCAAGACTTTAAAGCCTGACAGATTACAGCTAGCAGGATTAGAAATGATGGTACTTTCAACCAATGGATTACAAACAGCAGAATTTAAGGAAATTGTCAAAACAGCAGGTTACAACCAGCAAAATTTAACAAAGAAAC
Source organism: Phaethornis superciliosus (assembly GCA_023637945.1). Taxonomy (NCBI): domain Eukaryota; kingdom Metazoa; phylum Chordata; class Aves; order Apodiformes; family Trochilidae; genus Phaethornis; species Phaethornis superciliosus. Next base: position 21,266,772 of record JAJQWJ010000010.1, read on the forward strand.
GGGGAGTAAAACTTAAAGTTGGAAACCATGTTATCCTTATGTGCTGAGATATGGTTAGAAACAGAGACACAGAAGGAGAGAGAGATAAAGAAGCGATAGGAAAGATATCACCACCCTTGGATCCAGCAATGATCTTGGTAGGAAGTTTTGTTCCTTGGATGGTGGGCACACATCCAGTGTTTTGAGTGTGCTCTTTTATGGCACCTGACCTCACCTTTTTTGGGGGAAGGCTTTGGCATAGCTTGTCCAGCCAGGCGTTCACTTGGGCCCCTCCAGATGGGATGAGAAGGCAATAACCTTTATTTCTGCCCATGTGCCCTCTCCAGTGGCTTTACCCAGGGCACACAGAGGATGGCACTCTGCCTCTGCAGGGCTCAGCTCTCCCTTATCAAACAGGGACAGTGTCCTGTCTGTCAGGGTGGCCATCAACCAGATGGAAGGCCAGTGTTCAGCTTATCAGGATGGCCACTGAAGGAGGGGCTGCTCTTGTGACAATAGGGCCCCATTTATCAGGGTGGTTACCCAAATGAGGGTCTCTCCTTGAGAGAAGATTGTCCAGGTGGCTTATCAAATGTGGTCTCCACCCGAGCACAGTGTCCATTTTGGGAGGGTGGCTGTTTTGAGACAAATATTCTGTTAGGGATTCAACATAAGGGAAGATCAGTGTTTGTAACCTGGCATGAAGAAGGTTTGAAAATGCAGTTACTCAAGGTACATAAAGAAGGTCTGAAAATGCAGTTACCCAAGCTTCATGCCCACAGAATCTGTAAGTAAATAAAATATGTGGGGAAAAAAAACCACCCAGTTCATGCCTAGAAGGTGTGGATTCTCCCTCAGTGCAGCACATCCAAGTATTGCAAAAAAGTGATACCTTAGTACTGCTTATTTTTATGCCTAATATGTTTCAGTTTTGACTGTTTCCTACCAAAGAAAAAATTAAATGTTCCTATGGCCACCTTCCTCTCCAGTCACCTACTTTGCAGGGCCTTTCTTTGAAGCTTATGGGATAATTTATTGCAAAGAATTGTACTCAGTGAGAATAGATGTGGCACAATATGGCATTAAAAACAGTCTTTTAGAAAGACATTTGAAAGAGAGACAATGTCTCAAGGTTTTTACTTTGCCTCATCATGACATATAAGTCCATTATGGAGAAAGACAGGAGTAAAAGGAATGAGAAGCCAGAGCCCTGCAAAATATTTGCCATGAAACCCAAAGTCATATGGGAAGTGCTGCTTGTTGAAGGCACCTGCTTAGGCTGAGGTTTCCAAACTTTTTGTACAAAAATCTGGGGTCAGTTTCCAGTGTCCTGATTTATCATTTTAAACCAAAGCCAGGTGGGACTGAATGTGGTTACAGGTGAGATCTGCTGGCCTCTCAAGGGTTTCATTCCCTGAACAGAAGCAATCAAACTCTGTGATTCAATGCTGGGTTTTTTTCCATAAGTTCCTGCAAATTGACACAGTTTATACAAGGACAAAGTTTTGGAGTGGCTGGAGGGCAAATTTCAGTAGAGCAATGTTGTGTGACAGCAGACTTGATGTTCTCCCACGATGTGGGACCTTAGCTCCAAAGCCAGTGTGATAGCCAAGGGCTTGTGTGGTATCCTGGGCAGATAGAATCTGTGAAAGGGCTGTCCATCTGGTACAACTGCAATTAAACACTAACATTTTTTAAACAGTGTGTATGCCACAGCCCTGCTGTAGGCGCAGTAGCACTTCTTTGTTAGCAGGATTCACATGGTATACGTACAGCAGAAAGTTAATGCTCTAATGGATTTTTCTTTTTTCCCTTCATATTGATCTTATAGAGGAATATGTGACTAAAAGTAGTCCAAAATGTATTTGGTATTTCCCAGTTAATTAAGGCACTGCTCTCAAAGAGCTGCAGCAGGCATGCTGAATCCTCAGGCTCTCACCTGGGCCCTTCCTAAGCTCCTCATTTTCGTTACAGTTTGGCTGGAAGCTTGGACACTGGTGGCCCTGAGTTTTGTCTCTGAGATATTTTTCAAAGTTTTTATGGCATCTTATAGCCCTGGTTTTAGTGCAGAGACAAACCAGTGAGTCATATACTTCTGCATTAAAGCAAATCATTGTCCTGTAGCATGGTATTTGATTTCTCATCAGGGCAGTGAAGAGGTGGCAATGTTTTTTACCTGGTTAGGGAAGAGAGAGAAAATTCAAGTGAGTAGAATTTGTAAAGAGCAAAAATAATTCCCCTACTTGATGGCACAATTTCATCTTCAGATTAGAGTAATTCATGAGGGACTTAATTCTACCTTCATTTTGCTTACAAGTCTCACCAATGTCATTAAAACATACATTCCAAGGGACAGCGAGGATATATGGGCCAGGCTTTAAAAATCCATAAGGATCATTAAAGAGAGAGGTTAAAATATTCATTTGCCCATGAATGGCACACAAAGACATTAAGCCTTTGATGGCTTTAGGCTTCTCAATAGAGAAACAGGGATTAAAATAGATTTCATAAATAAACATATAAATATTCTCAGTAATGTCTCCACACCAACGTGTCCAGACTCAATTAAATTGTTCTCCATTAGAAACTCATATCCTGAAAGAGGCTGATGCTCCAGCAGAAGCTGAGTCAGGGTAAACACTTTTTTCAAAATTTAAATTTTGTCAAAGGAGGAACATAAGAACATACCTTTAGAAAGCTCATGCTGGTTTTGATTCACTCTCTTAGAGTTCCTCTGACATAATTCAGAGACAGGTAATTGTTTTATGGGCTACTTTGCAAATCCAGCTATATTTATTTAGTAAAAATACACCGATAAGTGAGTACCACTGAGAAGGTAGTGGTGCTCTGTGCATGTCCTCTGCTTGGTGCTTTGCTACATAATCTTTGGTATACTTAAGAAAGATCTCTGACATCATTTGTCTGTTTAAACTAGCACCATACATCTGTCACTGAATTTCTTAAAAGAACAAGCAGAGGTCATTTAAGAAGTTTAATAAATATATTTGAAATCCTCATAATTCAGTAAATAACACTAAATGAGGGGATGGGAAACATAGCTGCTTAGTTGAGAGAGGACGTGTGTCTGCTCTTGACATTTGCTTGCTGTAGGTAATGCCTGAAAATTGGATGTACCTTTTCTAGATTTTGATAATACATAAATCTGGTGAGAAAGGTAAGTTCTGACATTAAGCTTTAATCTTTTAGAAGCCTTTGGCTGAAATCTATTTACTTTAACTGGCTTGTTCACCGATAATGTGTGATTTTTAAATTTCCTTTTGTGCATTCCTTAGCTAAAGAAAAACACAGCTGTGTGTGAGACAAATTCTATTTATTTTCTCATTAAGAAAAGTACAAGAAGATAGCATCATTGGAAAGCTACTAATAAAGAACTACTAAAGAACGCCCTTCATCTGTTTGCTCTGCCACTTTATGAAGGCTTTCCAAACAATCTTTTCAGATGTATTAGTAAGGAAAGGTATCTTAAAAGTCAAAGGAAGACAAAGTTAATGCATTTATAGAAGTACCATTTCAGATAACATTTTCCCTGAGTGTTTAGATTAGTTAAATATTAGAAAGGTAGAGATAATAGCATTGTTTGTATTCATAACTGTGGAAAGTTGCATTTTCAGGGCAGTGAAGTGTAAGGCATAGCAAAGTTTTATCATCCTGGTATGCACAGGGAGCTGGGTGCCCATCTGCAGGGAGGCTGCAAGGTGCTCCCTCACCCAAACCTAGCCAAGACGATGGGTGCTTTGGCTTTTGTTTCTAAAACCCTTTCTCCCCAGTTTTCTATCCATAGACAAATAGATGGAATTAAGAAATTTAGTTTGGATCAGTCAGGGAATTGCCTGGGCCCTGGGAAACTGCACAAGCACTGGAGCTCTTGTTTGAGGGAGGTCCACTGATGCATGAGAGAAAATGAGACTTGTGTCTAGCTTGCTCATTTTTAGGCTTTTCTGTGAATGCCATTTATAGGATAAAACCTTCTCTCTTGTAAAGAATAACACTAACATTCAGAAAGCACCCTAGATCCTGGGAAAAGGCTCAGCAGGCTCTTCACTAGGTATGGGCAGTCACATTATGTGTCCAGGGATGATCCTGGCCATCCAACCATACAGAGGTGCACATCATGAGATGGAAAAGGCACAGCCAGCACCTGCCTGCTTCCATATGTGCACACAAATGCAGCTGTACACATCTGGCATTACCATCTTCTCTCTGCTCACCCCAGACCTGAGGATGAGCCTGCAGACACAAAAACCTCACCCGCAGAAACAGCCAAAATACAAACTTCTTGCAGAGGGTTGCAGCAACCCTGCCAGCAACCCCAGCCCATAGTTTTAGTCTTGTTGCCATCCTTGCAGTCAAATTTTCAAATAAATGTGTTGAAATGAGCTGACAATAATGGTCCTGGTTAAAATATTATGTTGTTTTGACTGAATGTGGTTTCAGCTGCCATCTGCTGGCTTGTACTTTTCAGGGCCAATATTAAAATGATGTTCCCTCTTACAGTAACCCTCGTTCATATGAAAATAAAGCAGGCTGAGTAATACCTTCCCTTCTGAAATGTACAGCCAAAAATTGCACCGAAGAATACAAGTGTGGCCAAGTGCAAAGGTAAATCCCAGTGCTTTAATGCAGATGCCTCAGGGATGTTTTTGTTCAATTTACACCTTGAAAACTTTAGTTGCAAATGCATGCATGGAGCTTCCCCTGAGGTGAGGGGGACACACACATGGAAAGCTTTTTTGTGCTTGTGAAGGTGGCTTCCTGGAATATTACCCAGGATTTTTGACAGAGCAAGGACCAAAATGGCCCAGCTTGTTCTGTTCAAAGTTACTTTAAAATAATTAAGATTTCATGTTCCTTTTCCAAACTATGAGAGGAAACTCCAACTATTTGACTCAAAATTTGGCAGTTTCTTGAGGAGGACACAAATACCAATAGCTGCTTTGAATCGTTTTCCCATTAGTGTTCTTGTAAACCTTTTGAAATATCAGGGTGTTACTTTTACTTCTTACTCAGAGGCAGGGTCCCTGGAGGACATGACTGGTGACAGAGTGACGTGCAGGACTGTGTCATGAGCTCCTGCTGCTTGGTCCTACCAGGAAGGGGACAGGATGCTCAGCTGGAGGGTGGAAGAACACAGTGACAGGGAACATTACTCCTTTGTGTCTCTCTGCTCTCCATAAATGGAAACAAAATTGCTAAGCAGAAAAAGGAAAGGGAAAAAAATATCTTGTATTCTTGTTAACACCAGCAAAACTTTCCTCTGCAGTTTTAGGAAAAATTATGAGAAATAGTGAGGGGAGGGATGAGCCAGCATGGGTCAGGTCTGCAGAAACTACCAAGGATCTTATTTACAGAGTCCTCCACCAAGGCCACGAATATCTCAAAGACCTTGCGACCTTTATTAGTAGTGGCAAAGTGAAGTCTCAGTGTGGTGGCCCAGCAGAGCTGCACCAGCATCCCACAGCCTGCTTAATGTTTGACCCTGGCTGCCATCAGCAAGCGCAAGGTTGTCCCACAGGATGTCCCTGACATCCCAGCACATGCCACATGGGCACCTCTGAGGAGCTCAGGCCATAGGGAACCCCCTCCAGCTCCAGCACCACTGGCTTCTCACTTCTTGATTGACACAAGCTAGGCAAGCCAAGAGGGGATCATAAAATCTTGGGGATCTCAAGGTGCAAACATTGTAATTAATTCCCCATTAATTTGAAGCTGGCAGGTATCTCGGGGGAGCAGAAGGGAGAGCAAGTGTCTGTGTGGTGGCCATGGCAGAGGAACAGTGATGACATTGGTGACATGACTAATTTATTCAGCCACCTGAGTTTAGCATGGTAATGAGGATGTATTTCCATCATCCCATCGTTCATCAGATTTATGAGGTTCTCTCAGCAATGAGATTTGCTATGACTAAGTTTAGTTTGATGTGTTCAATTAATTCCTCTAAATCATTCTGGACTGAAGAAAACCCCATAAGATTGTTTGGCAGGTCAGAGGAACCCCAGGGTTATAAAACACTTGTGCTTGTCTGCCTGGATTCATCTACTTTACTTACAGAGAGACCCATGGTGAGGGGTGTCTATGGCTGTGATGTGCATGGAGATTTTATTTTTTACTTTAAATCAATTTACCATTTTTATTCCTTGCTTTTGGCACCAGAACTACTAGCGTAGAACATCTAATGTAGACCTTTTCAAGTCAAGGTAGCAGCAAGGCTTGGGTAGCATTCTTGTTCTTTATTTGGGTGTAATTTACCATCCAGGATGCTAAGGAAATTAATATTTAAGCCCTCAGACTTTTATGTCCCAGTACCATGTGGCAGAGTTGTGGCCAAAGGGACTGCTGGAGACCTTTGGGCCAGCCCTCTCTCAAAGCAGGTGTAAGCAGACTTGTCCCTTTATGTCAGGGACTTGTGACATCGTTTGTCACAGCTGAAGTTGGAGTGGTTCCAAGAACTGGAGATTTCCTCAGGGTCTAATCACCCTAGTTTTGAAAACATTTCTCCAAATATCTAATTGCTGGTGAGGCAGCCTGGATCTGGAGCCTCCTGCCCATCGCCAGGAAGATCCAAAGAGCATCCTGGTCCCTTGTGGACACTTCCAGGTGGTAGATGGAGGCAGAAATGTGCCTCTTGCTTGGCTGGGCACCGAGGTGATGACACAGTATAGTCAGAGAAAACAATGAAAGCTGTGGAGGGTGGATGATGTGGAACATGCTCTTCCTCCTGATCCCTTCATCCTGATGCCTTTTTCTATCCTTTCTTCACTTGTTGGTCTCAGGGACAACTGATGCGTTAGAGAACATTGATTTCCCAGGGTGACTACAGCTCCCTACAGCCCTTTCCTTCAACTGTGAGTGTACACTTGGGTATAAGGTGATATTGAAGCCAATGGATTGTGAAAATATGTTGGCATTCAAAGGCTGAATGCACACCTGTATTTGCTTCTGGTATTTAGCCATTAGGAAGCTGCTTCTCAACTGTGTTCAGGACTGATTTTTCTCCTTCTTGCCCTCCCCCCCACACGCACTTCTTTTCTTTTATTTGCCCTTCCCTGTCATTTTTCAGCTCAACGTATCCCTGAATACAAAATCTGGTGTTCAGGAGTATTATGGGAACTTAAAACAAGCTTCCAGTGTTGTGATACCCACAACCAATGAGCAGATGATGCCAATCCATGAATGTCATTTTATTTCAGCTGTAACTAAGAGTGCTAATATTGCTCCTTTGTCTCTGGGGCTTTAGGATACTGCCTGGGAAAGAGCCAGGGCTTGGCTGTACTGAGTTCCAGGCAGGTGCCAGCACCAGCAGTCCAGGTTTGTGTCAGTGCTGGTGGCTGCTTTTGTAATCTCCAGATCCCCAACCAAAATGAAAGCTCAGCTTGTCAGATACTGTACAGAATCATAGAATCAGACGATGGTTTGGGCTGGAATGGACCTTAAAAATCATCTGGTTTGAACCCCCCTTCCATGAACAGGGACACCTTCCATTAGACCCAGGGCCAGCCATGGATTCACCCAGCAGAGACAGGGCTGGTTTTGTTGGCAAATTTGTTTACAGAGATTCAGAGGAACTCAAGAAAAGAAAAAAAAAAAGGATTCTGGTCAGGGCTCTCACCACTGCAGCTCAGTGTGGGTTCAACAGTAAATTTCTGCCCTGCTTGTAGCCTTCAGCTGAGGAGGCATATGGAGCCTGATGAAGAAATCAAGTCTCCAAGCCATGCAGGGTGCTCCAGCAGGCAGCCAGCGGTGAGGAGAGAAGGTATAATTTTCACAGATTTAACCAAGAACAACAACACTATTTGCAACCAAGGGGCACAGCCAAAAAATTATTTGCCGGAGCGCCAGCGCACGTTCCCGAGCGGGTAATTGGAAAATGAGAACAACCTGTCAAAGATTAGTCCAATTTCTAAAGCAAGCACAAGACAGTCTGATTTTGTTTATGAAAAAGGGGCATCTAATTAAAAGACAGCTTTGGGTTTCAAAGTTAGTTATTTAGAGCTTTTGACTTGTGTGTACACACTCATTATGGGTGCGGGGTTACGGCTCCAGGCGAGGTGGGTTAACCCTGCAACAGCCAAGTGCAGCATCTCCTGGGCTGGTGTCTTTCCCTCCCAGACAGCAAAAAAAAAAATACAAAACAAAACCAAAAAACCCCCAAACCCTGGCTTTACAGAAAGCAGCTGCTAATGCTCCTAGGTTTGAGGGCTACGGTAAAAATGGTTTTCATTACCATGTTTATTTTATGAGATACATAGTATATTCTGATGAAGGCTTCTGGTAGTAAATCTTAAGGTTTTGGCTTGGCTCTTCGTGTGCTGTGATAAGACTCGGGGAGGAAGTGTGTCCCTGAAGCTTGTGAAGGGATGGGGAAAGAGGAGACAGCCAAGGGAGGGGCTTGGCCATCCACTGCTTTTGCAATCCAAATCTGTTCTCTCCCAGAGATGTTAACATGGATTTACATGCACAAAGTCATGTTGGCAGTGGAGTCGTGTGGTTATGAGCCAAGGAAAAAGGTGATCCTGCCCTGGAAAACCCCTTTGCACCTACTCTTGAGAACGGACTGTGTCTCTGGAGGTAACTTGCTGTCCTGGGCATCACCTGCCATCACATCTATTTTGGTGGCTGATGGCAGCATACCCCATGGTGGATCAGCAGTGAAGGATGATGCCTTTATGCCTCAGAGAATGAAAATACATTATTTTTGTGCTCTCTGATACTCCCTTGGGCATTTAGGATTACAGTGGCTGAAGGGCGCGTGTCCCATGTATATCTGCAGGGGAACACACCTGTTTACCCATGATATACCTTTTTTTATCAGAGGCCTGTCAGCACCTAGCTACATGGAAGAGTCACACATCTGCTCACAAATGCCACTTTACTAAGTCACTTTTACCATTTTCTTCACAAACACTTGTTAAAAGTTAGAAAGGGTTGAAGAAATGGCAGTGGGGAACATCTCCCTTGCCATAGATCTCATTCTCAGCAGGGTGATGGCAGAAGTCCTCCCTAGTGGTCCAAGTCCTCCCAGGCTCTAAAATTGTTGAGTGAAAAGGAGCTTATCCTGAAGAACATTTCAGCTTCATTTGCATTTCAGCACAGGGTGGCTCAAGAACCCTCAGCAGTTGGAGGTGCTGAGTGAGTGCTGTCTCTCACCAGCTGTGGGAGAGTTAATAAATCATATCACATGCTTAAAAAATGTTGTCAATAGAAATTGGGGTGACCTTAGGTTGGCAGAAGAGTCTCAAGCAAGAGAAAGGAGGTTTAGAAATTGATTCTCTTGTGGGAACTGACCTAATAGGAAGAAAGAAATGTGTCTCATTTCCATTGAAATGGGAGACACCATTCAAAAAACAACTGGTGGAGGGATCTTCTTCCATTGTCTAAACCTCAGGCTTCTCCTGATCTTTATACATGGTCCAAATGTCTTAAAGTGATTGTAAGTGTAGCACTGATTAAATTAAATTATTTTCTTGGGTGGCAGCATGTGAGGGAATGCAAGCTTTGTGAGGGCAGCACTGCTGGAGCCCCCGGGAGGTGGTAACTTGTGGCCATAGGAATCTTGTCCCCATCACTGGAGTTGGCTGTGCCTTTGGCCAGATTGAGCTGTCTGGAAAAAGGCTGAAATATTAGAGGGGAAGAGCTGAATACAAATTCCTCTCCCAAAACAGCCATTTTTTCCTGCTCCTCCCTGCATGTGGGAAGGGAGCAGGAAAATGCCCCCATCTGGGGATGGGTGGGAGATGCCTGTGCCAGCATCCCCATGCCCAGCTGAGCCTGCACAGCAGGCAGGGTGCTCTCTGCAAAGCTAAACCTATTGCCTTGATGAAACATCTCCTCCTGCCAAAGCCAGCATTGCCACTTTGGATCTATGCACTTGTCAGCAGTGCTTTTGTGTCTAACAACACGATCTGTTGCAACCGCGTTACAAGAAACATAAAAAACCCCTGGCACACGTTACACATTCACTGAATGTAAATATTTCCAAAAACTCAGTGACTGAAGCATCATATTGCAGTGCCGTCTTGTTTATTCCATAACATTATTTTTACTGGGGGCTGACTTATACGTAACCTTGAATTTCAAGTTCAATAGGACAGACAAAGTATTTGTTTAGAGGGCAGGACGATTAAAAGCATTTTTTCCCCTGTTTGAATTGAATAAAATTGTAATATATCCTTTACGTCACAGTAGCACCTAAGTGGTTATCATATTGCATTAGTTACATGAGTTTTCAGTGAACATTATACAGTATATACTACTTTCAGTAAATAGACCAGTCATGCTTACAGTTTCATGGAAAACTTCAGGAAATTTGTGATGACATTCCCTGCAGGTTAGTAACTCTACCCATTATTTATATTGTTTTGATTTGAGCTTTAAAATAATCTAGTGAAATTAGATAAGGCTCAACATTCTGTAAAAACTTTATTTCCTACAACTCTAGAAATACTTCAGGCTGAATATTTGGGATTTACTCAGTTTTGGCATCAGGAGTTTTCTCCTTACGCCTTAGACACAACAGATTAAAAAAGGAACAAACAACCACCAAAAAACCCCTTTGTGCAACATATAACTACTGATTCTTTTTTACATCTTTGTGCATCATTAAAAATAATATGACTAACTTCAGAGCAAAATTTGTTTTCCAAGAGGGCTGGCAGGCATGGTTCTTCTCTGGTACCAAATCACTGCTAGTCTTGCACCACGTGCTCTCTTCATCTGCATCAGCAGCATAACATGCAGCAACATTTGTGCTACAGCCCATCTTTAGCAAGCAACCACCTGCTCCAAGCAACCATTACAAATGGTATTAAATAACCACCTCTGCAGCATGACCAGAGACCACCCAGCAACTCCTCAGCTTCAGATGTTATGGCCCAGGCAGTGGTTGCAAGCATCTCCCAGGGCACCCATCTGCCTGTACCCATGGGTATGAGCTGAATTCTGCCCTGGCCAGAGCTGGTGCACAAGACATGGGCACTTCCCACTGTTCTCTATACTCACCAGAGGTTTTACCCAAGGCAACAGTTAAATACCACTGTGCACTTAACACATGTCTGAGCATGTCCATCCTGATTTTGCAGAGCTCTTAAGTATCTGCTTAAATTGATGCATATGCTTAAGCTTATCCCTGTAGAGTTAAGCATGAAAAGCATGTATTTAACCTTAAACATATGCTTAAATGCTTTAGTGAATGGAGACCATAAGGCCTAATCCAGTGATCATTTAAACCAATATCACATTATTTCAGTGGCTGCTGTGTATGTCCATTCATCCTATGAGTCCTGTAGGTAGATGAAAAAAAGGAGCAGCTGCATCAGTGCCTTGTTGACACAGAGCCTTTCTGTGCAAAGCCCTTTAAATTTTAAGTATTCTGCTAAAGCCATTCTAAATGCACAGGCAGTGTCAAAATATTTTTGCCTATAGTGGTAATATCCTAGTATCTTTTTTTTCAGTTTTTCTGCTCTGTTCTTACTGCCCATGTTCCTACACACAGTGTCTGAGCTCCTGATCTGCTCTGTTTAATAAAAAACCTGTCTTGCTGGGGAAGAAACTATTTGTTAGCCCTGTGAATGTCTCATGGTGTGTGCTTTACTGACAACTCTAGCAGGTGACTTTCCAACTGGGGAAAAAAAAAAAGCCTGATGGCCACCTCTGCCTTCTACCTGCCCAGGGGCTGCAGTGGGGTACATGTGGGGATTTCACTGGGCCAAGGCAGTTTTTGAGTCTTATTTTTTAGTGACCTGTGGATTTTTTTAACAGATACATCTAGCTTTTCCTTCCTGATGGCTGCCTTTGCCTTCTCCATCCCTGCTGCTGTTTCCCCTTAGCCCTGCCAGCACCCCTGAGCCCCGGGATGGGTCCTGCTTCTGCACCTCCCCACCCCAACCCTTCCTCAACACCTGTATAAAGACACACAAAAAGACTCAGCTCCTGTCCAGCTAAATCCCCACCCATTCCCATATCTCAGGTGACAGCAGAGGAAAATGACTTAGGGGTAAGGTGATGCTGGAGTCACCCTTCCTTTGAGAGACTATTTTGATTCCCAGTGACCCAAGACAGGGGTGATATCTTTCATTTCAGCCCTGGGTTGGACTTTGTGTCCATTAACTGATCTAATTGTGCCTCTTTACTGATCTCCACTGAAATTGCAAATTATGCAAACGCTCATCCTGATTTATTTGCTGCCAGAGATGCCAGGTCCATCACAGTGCCAGAGCATCAGCAACTGGGGCAGTGATGCTTATCCCCTTCTTCCAAACCTTCTATCTGACAGAGCAGAGGGTAAAGCAGCCTCAAGTGGACCTCAGCCTTTTCATAAAATACATCTATATCCCTTTCTCAAGTGTTTTTGGACTTGGAGATGAAAGGAAGTTACAGTTTGTTATTGGTTTTTTATTGAACCGATCAGTCAATATTTGGCTACCAACACCCTGTGATTCATGGAACTTGGCTGAAACAAGTAGATGATTTTCAAAAAAGAAAAAAAAAGATCTGGGGGAGGTTGGCAATATTTCCCATGATGCCCTTGTTTGTGTGTATTTTTAATTTAAATTTTAAAAAATATATATTTCTTCAACAATTTGTAACATGTATTAAGGCTTTAGAAAACCAGACAAGAATATAGAGCTCTCTATAAGCAGAAGCTCCTGCTAATTTTGCAAACCTCCCAGGATCTTTCCTTTCCTAGGAGATGATAACCCACGTTTTGTTTAGTTTGCCAAAGTCACTCCCAGACTGGGAAGCTGTATGCCAGCTTTTGGTCTGAAGTGGCTTTTTGTGGCTTACTTGTACACCCTTTGAAAAGCATTGCAATGGAAATCCTGACAAACTGAAGAGTGGCACTATAACATTTTGCAACTTTCTAGGAAGTTTGTAGCTAGACGGGTGGGCTGGCTGGAAATCAGCTTTCAGCAATGCTGGTTCTCATTTCCCTTCAGCTCATTGCAGGTTCAAAGGTAGGAGCTGTGGGGCTGGCCCTGTCCCCAGCCTCCTGCAGTCACCCCTGGGGTGACACTGCTGTTGGCTGGAACCAGCAGCTCTCAGGTGTGCCACTGCTCTGGCTCTTTCCCCTGACCTACAAAATCAGGTTAATATTTCTGTGTCTCTCCCTGGAAAAGCTGAGTAGGCCTCCCAGAGTATTCTAGTTTTCCTATCAGATGCCTAAAACTTTCTGATTGTGTTGTTAAACATATAGTTTTCTTTATGAGGTTTCCTTCCATGGCAAAATGCATCTTCATGCTTGATTCCTTCTTTTTTTTTGGATTTATTTTACCCTGTCTGATACATGTTAACTGCTTTGTATATGCATTCCCACTATGCACAGCAGTTAAGAAACCAAAAAAAAAAAAAAGAGTGTTTAGGTTAGAGGTGGGGCTAATCTACCTAGACACATAACTAAATATTTTGAGGAGAGGGCACCAGGCTGTACAATAGGGATACTGCAGGTTAGGGCATGTGCAGCAGGATGCTTTTGCTCTCAGGCACAATCAAGAGCAGGTCTCATGGGTTCCAGTGGAAACAGAGATGAATTTTTAAAATGCCCCATTAAGAGCCCAATCCTGCCCCTTTTGCTCACATGAGAAATCCCATTGGTATCAGGGACTCTATTTGCCTGATTAAGGACTAATTCTGTGAATAAGGATTTGCAGGAAATGGCCTTATCTCTTCTGCATACCACAGATCCTGCTCTCTAAAATGTGTTTGCTGTAAGTGCTTATCGTTTATGTAAGTGCCCTTCAATGGACATTTATATAATGGGGTAAATATTGAAAAAGTTGTGCAGAGCTTTAGCTATGCAGGGGTGAAAGGACGGGAATGCTCCTGGCTGGAGCATCTGGCACCTTTTCCCCAGGAGCCAGGACTTATAAAAGGGACATCGTGTGACTGCAGCAAGGTTTGGGAAACTCCATGCCATGCAAGAGGGAGCTAGATATTTGCATTTTTAAGTGGTATTCATTAGGGAATAAATATACCTTTGCTAAAAATGCGATGAAAAGCAGCTCAGAAATAATGGAGGTGCTCAATAATCAAAGGTTTGCTTCAACTTCTCTTTCTGGTGAGCTGTCAAGTGAAACTTCAGCCTTATAAATAATGGTGTTTTGAAAGGATATCGAGAGGGAAAATATTTGGAGGAGATGGCAACCTCCTGAATAAAAAATCTTTCCCCAGAATATAGAGACACCATTATTTATGAACACTGCCAGAAAAACATGTGCAGTGACCAAGAGGAGTCGAATGTTGTTTGGTTGTTTAATTCAAATAAACTCTTCTGCATTGTTTGTTAATCAGCAGCACACACTAGAGTTAGGAAATTAATGAAAACCAAGTGATGGTTTTGAAGAATTTTTAAATGAACCTTAACAGCTGCCTATGGCTACTTGCTCAAAGTGGGGAAAAAAAAATTAAATAAATAAAAAAAATTAAGGTGAACTAGCCACTGTTACTAAGAGTCAATTGACAGAAGGCATGGGTCATTAATTTTGTGTCCTTTGTTTTGTCAGTTTGTTTTTGTGAGGGCCTGGTAGAGAAAGTAAAACCAGTCAAGCTGAAAATTGTCTGCTCTGTAGCTGATTTCCCCTCCCAGCACGCCCTGACCCAGGGGAGAGGCTGCAGGGCCATGGCCCTCCTGCCCCTCTGCACGCTCCTGGGGATGCATCCCCCAGCACAGATCTGGATTTGCAAGAGGAATGGGTAATTCTGAGCCCTGCTCAGCTGTAATCATGTGCAGGTTGTGTATCTGGTGGCAGGAATTAAATGTCTTACCCACGTGCCATAATTTTAGCGAGGGTAAAAGCTCCTGTGGTGCTTTTGGCCATAAAGTCAAGTCTGACCAAAAATCAAAATAAAAAAAAAAAAAGAAAATTGACTTAAGGGAAAAATAAACACATTAGTGATTTTCAAGCATCCTCACAATTATTCTTGGGTTTTTTTCTCCTGTGCATCCTCTCCACCCTCCTCCCTGAGGTGACAGCATGGACCAGCCTAAGGTCCCCAGTGATCCCCAGCACCTGGGTGGCATTGCTTCTCCCACCAAAACCCCAATAAACCCCTGTGAGGTTGGACTCTTCAATATTTACATACATCCTGACTATCTCCACTGAAACAATCCCAGCTGGGCCAGGTTTATGCACGCAGGAGTGTTTTAACCCCTGATTGCAGTGGGATTGGAGGCCCTACAAACTGGCACAGAGCATGTCTCTACATGGTCCATGCATGGAGGAATGCACCCTTCTGCAGATAACTTTCTCCTTAAAACACAAAAACAGTCAGTGGGATTCAAAGAAAGCAAATATTACACATTTGCAACCAAATCCCTTAAAATTAGCAATGAAAACACTTTTCTTTCTGTACTAGAGATATGGTAGGTGATAGGCAGACATCAGATACACCAGGGAGATGCTTGTTGGTTTACTTTTCCATACCAACTGCAACCACTCGAGACCCAGATGCCCTCCACTGTGACCACTCATTTCTGTGGCCTCTGAGCTGAACCCACTGAGTCTCTCTCCCAAAGATGTAAAAGATAAATGTGAACCCTTAGTACAACATTATACCAAATCGACTTGCTCCTCTGAGCCTGTAAAACTTAGGTGGATCATTGAATTCCTTTTCATTTTTGGTTTGCAATAATCTTTTTCATCATTAGGCTGGTTGCCAGAAGTGGGTGTTTGTGGCCGGGTGTTCCTGCTAGGGCTGAGGGCCAGTGTCTCATAAACAGAGAAGTGACATAATGTCTTTGGTATAATGAGACAGCTTAATGCAAAGCACCACAGGAATTAAGGGACAGGCTTCAAGAATGGCAATAAAGTGTATGGAAAATGTGTGTTTAGTGCTCTGTTAAAAAGACACTAGGAAAAAAACTCTACCTGTTTTGATTAAACACTCTTGGAATGTGGGTGTGTTACAAAAAATGATTACCTCCATTCTCTTAACTGGCATCAAAAATAAATTGGAATTAATTGAGTAGCCTTTGAACCAATAGTTAAAATTGATTTTGACACATGCCAAAACATCACTGTTTTGGCATTGTCTTCTAGATGGTGGATGTTAGTGGGAATGTGCTAAGGAGGTCTCTCTTCCTGTTGAGAGATCACTAACATTTTTTTGTTTTATAATTTAGTATTGATGTTGCTTGATATTTGTTTTTAAGAGACCAAAACAGTTTGCTGAATCACTTTCATGGTTCATTAAAGCAAAAGCTGCAGCTTCTGTTCTGACTGCTTAGATAACGTTTTCAGATAAACACAATTTCCTGGAGTTTGCTTTTTTTTGGTGCTTTTTTTGTTTTGTTTTGCTTTCTCCTAGGTCAAGCCCAGAGCCTTTACCTTATGAGAGAGATCATGCTTTCAAAATTATTGTGTTATGTGTGTGTTGTTGCTTGTTATCTATAAATCGGATGCTGAGTCTTAATGTCCAAGAATGTTCTGTTAACTTGAAGGAGAAATGTTTGGTTTTATATAGGAAAAAACTCTTGGCAGACAAGTTGGAAGTACCAGATGGAATAGGTTGTGCCACATGGATTATAAGAATTCCCCCCCTTCTGCCTTCTTATTGATGTCTTAAATTGAACATGTTCCATCTGTCTGCTCTCAATAATGAATAGTTACCTTTTTTTTTTTTCTTTTTTTTTTTTTTTTTTTTTTTTTTTAATGGTAAAGGTAACAAATTCCATATAGAATAAATTAATTCAAGCATGTAATGAAATGTGCTAGGAGGGTGAGTGTGTGGGTTGGAATTATGTGTAAAAATCTAATATAGTTTGTGAAGGCAGCAGGTAAGGCCAGTGGCAGGATTGACAGCCACTCAGGGAAGGGTGGCTAAAATTTGCTATTAAAAGGATGCTGGGAGAAATTTGCAGCAAGAACTTGGGGATCTCATAGGAAAAGAAATTCAGTCATGCCACAAGTGTTTATTCTATTTAATAGTACTTGGATGTAGGGCTTTCAGCCTTGTCAGGTCCCCTTCCAGCATGAAGGGGCTGTAAGTAGGTAGAAATGTGGTTTTTACCTATATCAAGGCCTCTTCATGCTGCTGGAAGGAAACAGACCATAATGTCCATTAGGCTCCAGTTCCCTCTGAATCTTCTGAAGAGGATGAACATCATGCTGTTAGAACAAAAGCATTTTTAATTTTTCTTACCTGGAATAATTCCAAAGGATATAAACTTTAAACAAACTCAAGTGCTTCATACACTGAAGCAAAAACAATGTAACCTTTTAATGCAGTGATGAGCTGCTGGGTTTTAGAGACTGATATGTTTGGGTTGAGATAATTCCCTGCTCCTGCTCGAGAGTGCATTTTACTTTCTTTTCTTTACTCCATAGTGGCTTGAGATAAAGGCACCGTGCCTTTTTTGCACATGTTGCCATAAATAGAGAATTAAACACAGAGGTTTAAATGCTAAAACGGGCACAATTTGCTGTTAAAAGTTGATTTTCTTGTCATATGAACACAAAAATATATGTATTTTTGTTCTCATATCAATGGATTTGAAAAGGCTGTCTCTTTAAAGTCTTGGGAACAGTTGGTTTTGATTTTGGATGTAATAATCTCCTCTTTCTGTGACAAGGGTTTTTATCTGGAATTGGAAATTACTCTTTCTTTACTTACAGATAATTGATGCAGACCGAACTTGTTAAAGTCAAAACAAACAACTCGGTTCTTTATTACATGCTTATGTGCTTAGTCACTGACTTTATATTAGATTCTGCAACTGGTACAATTTATGCAGTGACATGTCAGAGAGTTAATGTTGTAATTTTCCTGTTCCTAATGGAGAATTAAGAACCTAGAGAAGCTCGGAGGTTCACATGCGCGGAATCCCTACTGCTCGGGTGCAGAGGTCTCGCAAAAATTTAGTAAGTGAGAAGGAGAACAAAGATCCTTAGTTGGGGAAAAAAAATTGGATAGCCTGTGGCTGAGAAGCTGATTGGGACAGGTAGGCACAGTGGGGCGCGGGATAATGAGGCACATGGCAAATGTGATGCACAGATGTGAAGCCAACTGTAGCTCTGGTTCCAGGAGCCAGGAATGCCACAGCCCTGTGCCTCGGGGCTATGTCTACACCAGAACATTTGGAGCAGTAAACGACGGGCAACATTAGGTTCAAATTAATCTATTACTCCAGAGCTGTGAAATGTTGGTTGCTTGTTGCGGAATTACATTGCCTCTGGGTGAAATGTTTTAGGGAGATTTTAATGCGTGCTCATGGCTCGCAGAGCAGATTAAGAGGAGAAAGGGAAATTAGAAGGGTTAGGAGGGCTGTTGAGGTGCACATTTCTGGTTAAAGTATATGAAAAGAGTATTACATATTTCACAAACAGGCCTCCTCTCCTGTTGCCCACCTGCTGGGGCTGAAATATCCTAGGCCATAACGGAGGCAGGTTTGCAGAAACCTTGTAAATAGTTTAGAAAGCAGATAGAGGCAACATTGGCCTTTCCAGAAAATTTGGGAACATTTCTTCTATCCTGCTCTGGGCTCCCTAAAGCCTCAACAAAGCCAAACTTTGACTCTCAGCTATTTACCTCTTCAGTTTTGACCACGCTGCTAAATGACAGGTAGTGTCCTAAAGTTTCACAACACGTTATTAGGATTAAATAACCAGATACAAGCTGTTTTCCCCTGGTACCTAAGTGGTCCTGGCAGGCCCTGTTAAATAGACCCGTGGTCCAAATGGATGTGCACCCCAAGCTGTAGAGTCAGATATTCTAAATCCTCATCAATTAATTAAACTTTATTCAATCAGCACAAACTGTTTGGAACTATCTATAAAGAATATATTTCTTTTACTATATTGTTGCTTTTCTTGTAAAAAACACTTAATTGAAATGCCTAAGAGCAGCCCAGCACAAAAGTCAATAAAAAGCCTAGAATAGAGTTTATAGGGGTTGTCTATGTACATAATTAAATCCTTCAGGCACATTAAAACTCGGCAAAATAAATGGTTATGCAAGAATGGCCTGCTGAGAGAAGAAATGCTTGTATCAGCTTCAAGCAGCTGCTCTCTGCTCGGTGTTTCTGGGCTGGAATGAGAAAGCTATTAGAAGAGGGGACGACTGCAACCCCTGTACAAATCATCTTTGTTACTGACACTTTGGGGAGTGCTTTACGGTGGCTGTCAAGCCCAATACAGAACCTGGGCTCTGCCTGCAAAAAGTCAACTGGCATTATTTAAAAAGGAGATGGTTGTGACCAAGCCAACATCTATGCCCAAATAATGTTAGGGGCTGGGGTGGAGGGAGCTGAGGTGGGAGTTACTGTGGCCTCCGGTGAGGCAGTGCCAGGCGAGCGTGGGGCTGAGGCCTGGGTCTGATGGAATAACAGAGGTTAATTGCTTGCAATGCTCTATTGCTGTAATAGGAGTTAAAGGGGAGGACTGTACTTAGATTTGATTTCACTGTCCTTTAGGGAATACAAATCGAGGAGGTGGGATTGTTATTGGGGGCAAAGGAAGTAGTGCTAAAAAAAGAAGAGTTTAATGAACGTAGCCAATAGGAAAATTGTAGGTTTGTTTCTCCCTCTGGCCCTCAAAGTTATGATAAATGATAGCACAAGGAAAAGATAACCTACCATGAGAGTAGGATCACCAAGGCCAAATACTAAAACTCCCAGCTGACTGCCCCATACACTGCAGCCTCTGTTCGTGTTTATTTTTTCTGCTCACTCTTGGTTTCGTCAATCAGTATGATAGACGATAACTCCTGACTAGAGCAGCCTGTGTCCTGCTCTCTCACGGTGGGTAGCATGTTGTGGTTGGCGCCGTGCAGTCGGAGGATCACCCGCATCAGAAGCATCAGGGGATGAGGTAGGGAGCCGTCTTCCAGCAGCCCAGCTCCTGGGAGAATAGCAGGCAGCGGTGTTATCAGCACGCAGCCGTGCTGCCAAGAAAATGACCACACATTAGTAGCTTTGTTTGGGTAGAGTCTAAGGGGGGGGATGTGGGACGTCGCTCGCAAAAAGAAATAAAAAAAAAAAAAAAGAGATTGAGACGCTCTCGTTCTGTTCAACCGTCCCGGTCGCGAGTGTTAAAAGATAGTTTGTTCAAAAAGAAACCATACGCTGCTTGCCCCAGGCCAGGCTGTGACAAGGCTGCAAGCAGCCAGGAATTTGTCATGCTTTATGTCTTGAGAGGCAGACACACGTCCCTCTGTCTGGAGGCAGCGACAGGTTTGCCGCTCGCTTCTGCGCCCAACCGTCTTCTGCCCTGCCCCGGGGCAGCCTTGCCCCTCTTTTCCTTTGCCCCTGCCTTGCCTTTCCTCCTGCCCTTCCAGGAACTCTGTAAAAGAGAAAATCAGCTTTTTGCTGGCCGCTGACATGTGAAAAGCTGCTCATTAAGCCAACAGCTCATCAGATGGTTGGAATTTCCTGCGCTCTATCCGCGGATCGCCAGCGTTGCTTATCTCCTCTCTCAGGGCTGATGCTCATCGTGTGCGTTGTGGAGGAAGATTTTGCTCCTCTTTCGCAAATTAAGGAAAATAGAAAGTGTGTTTACTGTTGCTGAAACCTCAGCTTTTTTTGAAAGGGTTGGTAGGGCCTCTGGGGCTATTTTATTTTTGAGCCGAGCCCACCCTGCCTCCCCCAGCAAAGGAAGTAGCCAATGTGAAATTCTTTTGATATCTTGTGATGTAGCAGTGGTCAAACATTTCCTGTTCAACATTTTTTTTTCCAATGTATTTGTGGTTCTTTTCCAAGGAACAAATGTTTCAGGATTTTGGTGGACTGGGCTTCACCAGGCACTTCAGGCAATAAGCTGATAAACCCATCCACCTCAAGCAGGGCAGCTGATGCATCCGCACTCACTCTCAGCATCCAAATAGTTTTTTTTAGGAAATAGTCCCACGTGTGCTTTCCCCCTCAGTGTAAATTTCTGAAATGAAACACATCTTTCCTCATTCTCACCGGTCTCTCCTTAATAACTGCTGCTCTGTGTTGAGGTGAAATTTAACACTAGAATATTAGTTTTATTCCAGCTAATTATGTTACTGCTCATGAACTCTTGGATTTAGGGCTGGTCTGTTTCTAGTTATCCTGCCAAGTTTTTTACTTGACGGAGGGGGTCTGTTTCATACTACTTGGCCTCCCAACCTTTGTAACCCCTGGTTTCCTCTCTCTTCTGAATCACAAGTTTATGTTCTCCCCTTCTGTGAAAAGATTGAAAGCTTGCTCAAGTACAAACTGACCCAAAAGCAGTAGTAATTTTTAGTAGATCTTTTTTTAGCAAAACGTTTTTGCTGAAAAATAAGGTAAACGCAGTCATGACTGCTGATAGAAAGGAATCCAACCATTAATAAAAAGCAGAGAGGGATTTTGAAACAGGGCTGCCACTGTTACAATGGAGACACTTTCTATTGCTTTATTTAGTGTAACACCTGTGGCTGCTCACATTGCTCGTGGCTGAAATAGTCCAGGTCTACACAGAAAAAAATACTGTGGTTTCATTAACTTATTTGTACTTTATATTGGTGCTACAGCATGGGTTGGGCTCACAGAGAGCAGGCTTGAGGGGGAAACAGGAGCAGAGCTGGCATGTGATGGATGGAACCTGGTGAACAGGGGTCCCATGCTGGGGCTGTTTGGAGGATCTGCAGATGACCCCAAATCCCACGTGCCATGAGCGAGTGATTGCTTGTGGAACCGAGGCACCACGAGAAGGATCCACATGGGTGCTCACCCTGGGCAATTTGGTTGGGCCCCTGTTGTGGGTGCTTCACTGCATGTGCATACTCAGGACTTGGCTGCCTCCAGGAGCCCTGATGTCCCAGGAAATATCCTCGAATGATTAAACTTCCCTGGCTGAATCATTTTGTGTTCCTGCTTTCAATGAAAGAGATGCTCAGTGTTTTCCAAGTCAGATATTGCTGCTTAAATTGAAGTGAGATGTTATCTGAGTTTTGGCTGCTCCCTCTGTCTGCCTCCTTCCTAAGGGCAGCCACAGTACCTCAGCGGGGTGCAAGCAAAAGGATGTACGTGCTAAATATCAGGCTTACTTTCTGCCAACCAACATTCCCATTATATTCTACCCTCTGGTTTCCCCATGAACATTCATCCAGCCTGTGGCTTTGTCCACTGTGCCTAAAAGCTGTGATTGTCTGTTCTACATGAACTGCTGCTGAAGAGGATGTAGCATCTTCATGGTTGGGCATGGGAGCATTTATGCAACAAGAACTCTCTCTCTCCTTTAAATACTGGAAACTAGAGGAATTCAAATGTGTATCACAGCTGGTGGATTCGAATTATTCTAAGTTTAGGAGGCCCAGCCAGTGGTGCTTTATTTGGTTTTGGATGAGAGTAGATTTTGAGCATATTCAGGAAGTTTTAAAAAGTCAAACAGGACTCAGATACTTACAGGCTTGAAATGGGCCTCCTTGGACTCTCCTCTTGGTTTCCAATAAAAGTTAACTCCTGAGATTTATCTTGGAAATAGAAGGCTGTGCTTAACAGAATAGCTGACTTTCTGCTTGATAAATATAGAGGCACTAAAGCATTGCTAAGCTGGTCATTGAAATGAGGGGCAGGAAATGGAATTCCAGTGTTCAGACACCAAAATGAAGGAGCTTCTGAATCCAAAGTGTGGGAAAATGTTGTTCCAGGTCTGTATTACTCCGCTTCAATAGGCAAAATGATTTTTAGCAAACAGGTTCAATCACAAGAAAACAACATGGACTTACTCAAGCTAAATAAAAGCATGTTTTAAAATAATCTATATCCAGCACTTAAACTCTATTCATTGTCTTGACCAACATAATTCAGTGATATGCACTTCTCTTAGCTCGCATTTCAATATGAGTTTTATTGGCCTGTTATAGCCCTGTTCAATTCAAACCAGAACGTGCTGGGGCTTTCCCAGCCCTGACTCCTCTGGGTCCAATTCTTCAAGATCTGATTCTGCTCCCATTGTGTTCTAGAACAAAACCTCTAGCAATATCAGGAAACCAACAGCCTTCATTCCCACTGAGGCTGGTGGGAAGCAGAGCTGGGTAAGAACTGCCAGGTTCTTGTTTTCTTAAATTAAACAATCCAGAGTCCTTTGGTTCCCTCTCATCGACTGTCTGTCCAAGTATCCCTGTCATGAACCTGTTCCAGTCTGAATTTTATTCAGTGTGGGTGACTCAGTTTTGTGTAGTGCCCCTGAGATCCCAGCCATGGGTTGTGTAACAGAGTGAATAATCTCTTGGCTTAATTCATCCGAGGTACCCTTTGGCCCTTATCAAGGTGTGCCTCATTGATACCATGTACTCATCCCTAATCACCACTCCACGAGCCTTTCTCGATCCTGAAGGGTGAAGGACAAGTTTCAGGGTTGCAACAGATAACTTGTTATTTGTATTATTAAATGTCAAACCATTTCCACCCTTTTTGTTTACACGCCCCTACTTTCTTTGATAAAATTACTAATGAAAGCATTTAACAAGCCTGATGGGAAGACTGCCCTATAGAAAAGTCCATGAATAGTCTTTTTTTAAACCATCCCACTTACCTTTTCCTTCCAATAACAACTTCTTGACACTTCCAGAAAAGCTGGAAGTGAACTGAAAACCCTGTAAGAGAAGACTTGGAATAAATAAAGATGTTGCTTAGTCTTTAGCATTGATTTTCAGAGCCAAGTGTGCAGTAAGCTTATACTGCAAGATTTTATAAGTGAGAAAAGCCCCACCGGACCTGACAGGCTTCCCAAACAAACAAAAAAAGCCTTAAGGTTTCCCTAAAGAGGCTAATGAAAAGACTGCATTGCTGGAAGTGCATCATACATACTTTATTACTTTGCAAAGGGGGTTTATAGTAGAAAGTCATACAAAAAGTCTTCACCTACACATGAGGAGCACTTCTTTGTGCAACAAGACCTTTGTTCCTTATAACGGAAAGTTTCACTTTAAACTTTGAAATTATTTATTATAAGTGAAGGAGCACAAAGATTTGACCATCCTCTCTGTCCAATGGTTTCCTCTGCATAGTCCTTCCCATGAATTTAAAATAGTTTGCTTCTAAAATGTAAAATCACAGTGAATGTTAGTGAAGTGACAGCATGCACTGGTTCATTACGTTATGTGTCAGATTAAATCAGTGGTCCCCCAGCTCCTTTTCATTAGAGATCTCCTCAGCAATGACTTGGCAGATTGGCACCACTTCTGTCCATCTCCCATGTCACCTTGCTTCCTACTCATGTACAATTACACTCTACACGTGAGCTCTGGTTTAGGTCCCCCCAATACCAAAGAGAAGCTGCTTTGCTTTCGAGACACCAGCCATGGACGTGTCCTTGAGTCTCATTTACAGTTTTCTTCTGATCACTATTGTTTCCTCTGCTAAAAAGAGAAGAGAATGCATCGTTTGGGGTTTGCTCTGGGTTAGTGTTTTTAGGCTCTGTGCATACGCTGTCTGCGTGTTTCATCTGGAGATTGCTGAAAAGCATTAGGAGTGTAAGACAAAACAAATGCCTAGACTACTAAAATATCTTCACACTTTTGGGTTACTTATGAATGAAGTGTGTGAAGTTTCTTTTAAGACCTTACCCACATGTAGAACCATCTAGCTGTGAGATCTCACCTTTGCTACGGCTTCTTGTATGAAATTCATTTCTTTGCAAGAATTTGTTACCTTCCTTTGGCTGTGATCTTTGCCACTGTTCCTCCCTTTCAATGTGCAAGCCCTGCTATGGATTCATCAAAGACAGACCTCTTCATAGCCAGAACTTTATCTCACCCAGCTGACTTACCAGGAGTTTCCTTATCATACACTGCCACGCTGCATTGGAGGCCGAACGTTGCTCTGTGCTTGAGACCTTTCGGATTAACATTGACAAGGAGAAGGGAAAAGGGTTCAGGGGAGGATTGATTCCTCTTGTCATGAGGATCCAACGGCAATAGGCTTCTACTAATTTCAGTGATTTGATTTGATAAAACCCTCCCAGGACTTTTGAGGTCATGGTTTGGTTGCACACACGTGTGGCTGAGGATCTGCTGAGCTGTATTTTACCTTCAATGCGAAGTTGGAGGCTGTGGATCCCTTCCCATTGCCACAACCCAAGGGAGCAGCACTGATGTATGGTTGTGGCAGAGCACAATGAGCTTCCCACTGATTAGGCTCCAGTCCTGGCTGGAACAAAGGGATGTGTCCACGGGGTGAGGCGGGATGCCAGGACTGGGCTCCTGCTCCCTGGCCCCTTGGGCTTCATTCAGCAGCAGCGTCCCACAGCTGCTTTGTTTATTTGTTCCGCGATTACGTGTATGAGCTTCCAGAATTTATGAGATCAGAGGTCAAGTGAGAGGTCACAGTTCATAGGTCAAGTGAGAGGCTAAAATTTGTGAAACCAAGGAAATGACAGGACAGTGCCAAGTGAAAAGTCAAAAGTCAAGTGAAAGGTTCAGAGTGGATGAAAGTGAGCAGCCTGCATGCTGGCCAGACCACACACCCAAGCGGGCCCATACCAATGTCCTCAGCATCAAAATGCAGCTGAAATTTCATTCCCTGGCATAGACCTGGGAGTGGAGAGCAGGCACCACTCAGATAAAGCTCCAGCACTGGCTGTGGTTGTAGAGTTTGAAGTTAATTGAAGTTGATTCAGTCTTGCGATGGACTAAGTATTGACAGTGATGAATTTTGAGCTTTTCTCACAAAATTTCCATCAGGCTGTGATGAGTCAGAGTCAGATCCTCTCTTCTTACTAGTAGTTCTGGTTTTATTTCTCTAGTGTGACTCAGTGTCAGTTTGTCCTCCTCACCTCTTCCACTGCCATATTTACATGCAAACCCATTCTTCTATACACGTAGACCAGATCGATGGAGATGACTGTTCTGCATTAGAAAACTGTTGCATCACAGAACAATAATTTCCATTTAATTCTCATTTCAGTGTGTTTTCCTAACAACAACTTGAGCCAGCAGGGTACATGCTCACTTTAGGCTCCTGAGTTGTCCTTTGGGGATCTGTAATTGTATGTGCAAGGCTTTTCTATCTGGTTTTTTTGGTTTTGTTTTAATAAATAAAAACCAGAACATAATTCGATGTTGGTCAAGACATTAATTGATCTAAAATAGTTTTTGTCCAGCTTTCCAACCCTCTCAGAAAAGGTGTGACATGGAGTGAAATATTTTGTGCTTCATGAGAGAGACTGAGATCTTAATGTCAACCCATGTCTACTCACAGTCCTCCTGGAAAATTGCTGATTAAGAGTAAAAAGAGATTCAAAACTGCAAGAAGCCACCAGTTAGTCTTTGATTTAAACCCAAGTCCACAGAAGGATTTAGGTGCTGCAGCACTGAGATCTTTGACATCTAATCATTAAGCATCTGGGTTCAACAACATCTTTCCTGTAGCTATGTAGGAGTAACCTCCCCCAGAGTCTCCCAGGAACCCCAAGTTGGGGTTGGCAAAGCCAATATGTTGTAATCATCTACATTTTACCATCAGGGACTGTATCAACATGTTTGATATCTTAAACCCCTTTCCTCTGCCTCCTAGAAGAACTGCCAGGTTCAAGATGAGAGTGGTTTAAAACAATTTCATTTTATTAATTCATGTTTGTTCCATAGGGAACAGAGTCATCTGCTGGCTGGTATTCTCCCCACTCCCAATTACATGGAGTGTTATTTATTCTTTAGAGTGATTGTCTTGTGAAGAATTACAGGGAATCACATCACTCTTCTCATTTGCTGCACAATTGTTGTCTGCTTTCCATGGTTCCCAACAGCGTGGGGACAGTTTGTTGAGAAGCATGTTAATACCATTTATTTTTTTAAGCCTAACTAGGGGTATAAAATTCCTAGTCCGAATTCTGTCACGTTCTCTGAGCACTGGTAAATGAATATCTCCTTACAACTGTTTTCTTTCTAGCAGAAAAGTAGGACTTGGTGTATACACGTAGGGGTATTCAGTGTTCTCTGGGAAATGAGACTGACAGAAAAAACCTCTGAAGTCATCTAAGGCCAAATTCCTTCCAAAGAAATCTGTATGTATGGGACCCACTGAACTTGCACATGTATATCTGAGGGCAGATTTTGACCCTAGGTAAGCAAAACAGCTATGACCAAAGAATTGTTTACTTTTCCTAAGTTTTTTGCCTTTCCTGGGTATTCATATTACTCTCATAAATTTTGTTGAGCTACACTTTCAAAAGTTAAGACTCCGGGCCCCAGAGGATGAAATACAGCAGCCCAATTACACACAACCAGAGTCAGGCTCTAGAAGACAGGAGTTTTTGAAAGACACGAACAATATTTAGAGAGCTGGTTAATATTAATTCCTTTGGGAACTATAAGTCTGGTCATTAATAGGCTTAGAGTGATAAAAATGGCAATATGGTGTGCACGCATAGATGATATTGTCAAAAAGAAGCAATTAGTAGCACAGAAAGCATATGCACATATGGTGAGCAGGTTGAAAGGAGAGCTACTGCCAGCACTGTGATAACAGAGTTCACAGCAAAAGAAGAATGAAACAGTAGCACAATCTGTTCCTCACCTACACAGAGCAAAAGTTTTTCATCCAAACAGATTTTCTTTCTTATTCTTACAATAGCAATTCTGCTATTGCTAGGGCCCTGAGTCAGGACATCAGACAAACGCTTCTTGTCTACCTCCCTACATGTGTTTCACTGAGACTAGAGAATGGGATTAATTAGCAGAGGATCTCTCAGAAATTGGGGTTGAAAGCCACGATCTGAGTCTCTCTGGCATCAGTAGACATAGTGGCAACTGCATCCCAATCTGAGATGTTGCCCTGCCCAGGTCTAACTTGTCAGGTTTGAAATTGGTGAAGTATTATGTTCATGATCAAGACTTCTAATCTTGAAGAGAAATATTAAAGTCCAGATTTGCAGACCAAGTGGCTCTAGGATCATGTTTTCAGTGTTGTCTCAAGTAGGTACAAAAAGACTGAAGGAAGATGCTCAGAGGCTGCGTAGAGCCCATTCTGATGTTGCAGATAATTGACTGACTTATCTCCCAGGCATGTTTAATGCTTTCATCTTTATCTTATGATGCTCTTTTAGGGTTAAAAATTTAAAGTTTGCATGGCAGCTGCAATATTTTCCATATCTTTGGTTGAAAAAAAAAAAAAAAAAAAAAGAAAAAAAAAAAGAGTTATGATAAGCACAGCCCCGACAGCCTTTGAGCTGAGCAAGAGTATTTTTGCATTTTGGCTTTGGAAAGGTACACACCTGTCACTCTAAAATGGAGCAGATGGGTTACAATCTTATCTGCTCACCCATGGATTTGTTGTCAGAGGGAAGTGAGGTAAGGCCAAGCAGCAAACCCAAGGCAGTTTATCTGAGATGTGGGCTGTGCTTTTCTCTCAGTGCACTGACTGCAGCAATTGGTGAATGGGAACATTTTGACTTCCCCTGAACGATTGTGTTCCCAGTTCTTACATTGTTGAACAAATAATTGATATTATAGGAACAAAAGCCTCTGAAAACAAACTGGCCTGTCTTACAGTTTCTTGTAAGCTGAAAAGCTATTTTGATTACTTTTCATGTTCTCACTAGAATGTTTTGGCTTGTTCACTATGCTGACTGGTAGTGAAAAGCCCCAGCATTTGTTAAATAATTCAGCAAGGTTGCTGTCTAATTCTCTTCCTGCTGCTATTTACCTCTCTTGGATGCATTTCCTGAGAAAAACACATGCAACCTGTGTTACTGCTGGTGAATAATGACTTTTTATTGGTATTGAATGTTGCTCTGTCCGATTGCATTACTCTTTTTTTTCCTTCTAATGATTTAGAGGTTATTGCACAGACAGTAGCAATTGAATAATATACATGTAATATAAGGAAGCCTCTACAGCAGATACCTGCTCTTGCTGCTTTTTGCTTCTGGAATTGTCTGACTCTGTGTACGGTGCGTGAAAACTTCTTGTGTTTTCCTTAAGATTTTGTCTTCTAAAAATGGCACATGACTTTAGAGATCCAGGTCTGATTATAGGGTCAGCAAAGGAAAGGGTAATCACTCAAGCTTCAGTGGGCCTAATCACTCCCTGTGGAGGGATAATTATTGTCCTTCACCATGTTTAGACTGCCAGCAGTGTCTGCTCTGTCACATAGCTTTACTTGCTTCCTGCCCTCTATTAGGATATTAAATCCTCCAACTGGCAAACCATTTTGACTCTCTAGAATAGAAAACCATCAAAAAAGATACTGTCCAATGAAGCAGAACACTGAGATTCACACAATAACAGGCAACACCTTATATATCATGTATGAGGGAAGCATCAGGAAAGATTCCAGCGTGAAAACTACTAAAAGCTATGTCAAATATGGGCATTTATCATTTTGTATTTAGAAAACAGGAAATTATTTGGCCCATCTCATCCGGACTGGAATGTGGAAGACAAATCTGGGACGGGGAAGTGCAATTACTTGCAACTCAGAATATTAAAATCTGCACACCCCTACTGAAAGCAGGCCAGGAAATAGCTAGAATATCAAAATGATCTGAAAAGGAACAGAAGGTGCCAAAAGATTGAGAGCTTGTTAAAAAGTGACCTGTGCTTAAGCGTTTCATAGAAAATCTCGGAAGGATTGGAGTAAACTGGGGGAAGTTAGAGGAAAACGTAAAGCCATTTCCTAGTTGCACGTTGGAAAAGACTTTAGTAAGCTGGATTTTGTAGTTTTTCTCTTCTGGAAATATCAGATACCTCGTTGGTATGCTTATTTTCTAATTTCAGTATGGTAAGAATGGCAGTAGTCTCCCACAAGCTGGGAATGCCAGCATGCTGGAGGTGATGCTGCTCATACCCCAAGAATTTGCCATCTTTTAGTTTGTGGGGCTAGTGTAAGGGCCACTGGAGTCAACACAAGTCTTCTAGTGGCATTTGGGCCAAACTCTGCAGTTCTGTCTTTACATAACTATAAAACTCCTGTGTCGCGAGCAGTTCAATAATGGGAGAGCACAAGCCAAGGTTTTCATAAATCCTTTCTCCTGCCTATTAACAGAAGATACTTCTCCTTCCAGTTCTACTTCAAGTGTTTTGCTTCATCCTACAATGTTTAGGTTGTCTGATATCTCCAGGTCGTGCAGAATCAGTCTCCCAGCTGCTAGAACTGGCTCCCAGGAAAATGCTTGCTGTGGTTTGCTCATAGCATGCTTTGGAAAGAACACACAGCAGACTTGAGGACTGCAGCTGCTGTATTACAAAAATATCAATTACACTTTCCAAAGAACTTACGGCTATAAAACTGTCCTGTCATGGCACCACGGCAGAAGTGCCACCTTTCTAGGATGCAGATCTGGTTGCTGATATGAAAATGCTGGAGTAATCCTGGGGATTTCCATGCCTGAGGCAGGAACTGAAAATTTATGAAAAGGCTCAGGATGGGCTTCACTCTGGGAAAAAAAAGCAACAAGAACTGTTAGGAGATGCACCAAAATTTTACAAATGGATTCTTAAAATTAATTTCCCACACCTATACTTTGCCTTGTAACTAAGTATGGCCTGCTAGACAAAAAATGCTTACACTGGGGCTCAACATGGCCAGTTACCAACTCTTCCCACTGTATTTTAATGAAAAGTAAAATTTAGAAACTAGATGATGTCTTTCCCAAAGAAGCATCTGTAAGAGGAGGCCTCAGCAACATAACAGCTAGAGCTGCAAACTGACCTTAGGAATTCACAGACTACAAGTAAATATTTATTGCCATTAAATGGTTGGCCCCCAAAAGCAAGCATTCATATTCTGGCTAACCATGTGGAAACTGAGTTCATGCACATGTTGTCAGCCCTAGGCCCTGCACCACATCATTAATCTGTGATAAGTATTTGGGAGGAAGAGGCTGGGTGTGCGGGGAGGCTGTGCACTCAGGCCTGTGGTGCGAAGGGGAAGATTGGGTAGGAACAGAAAAATAGAGTGGGTGTCACAAAACCCAAGGCCCTTACCTCCAGCAGCAGTGAAATTTATAGGAAAGTTTCTCTTTTTTTTCTACCCTGCTTAAAAGGAATGCTGCAATGAAGATAAATATTAAGTTTTGTACAAATACCTGCTTTCATGGCACCCACTCTAACACTTTAATTAGTATGGCATCCTCTAAAGGAGCAGAACAGCATCTGCTAAAACTTCATTTATTTCCTCACCTCCTTTTTCCTTGTTATTCACATACTTATGAGGTATTCTTTTAGTTCTGTCATTAACTGAGAAGCTTCATGTAGGTTTTATCGTAGATGTCTTTAAAAGTGTAATTGAGTTTTTGAAGTAATTTCACCCAGCTGTGAGGCTGTTGATTGCCACCCTTTCATGAACAGCTGGATGAGCCAAGACCAATGGCAAAATCACTGAGTGTAGATTTAAAGGAAAAAAAAAAAAAAAAGACAAACTCAAAACACTGAGAGAATTGTATTAAAATCACCTTGAACTTTAGGAGTTTCTTTGTAATTTTTAGAAATTTGACTCCAAATCGATTAAATCAGAGGGAACAGTTGTGCAGAAACCCAAAATATATCCCCGAAGTGCTGAATTACCTTTGTTCTGAGCTAAAGCAATTTATTATGTTATCCAGAAAAAAAAAAAAAAAATCAACAACATGCCATTTTGGCAGAAGCCTATATAGAGTATGCATTTATTGTTTAAGGGATTTTGATGATGGTGACTGTGGGCTGCAGTCTGAAGAAAATGCAAGAGGACAGTTTTGTATTTCCCTACCTGTATCAATACTAAAGCATTTAGGGATTGCAACTTCTGTTGTGTTGGGAGTCTTAGAGCTGAACCCAAGCCAACCAGTTCATTAAGAATCAAGAGCTGTACAGAGAAGCAGCCCTCTCTGTAAGCTGTCCAAAGCTCTTTGGTATTTATGATAGACTCAGCTGGGTGAATGAAGGATACAATATTAAATTTAAAGTTGATTTTTCCTGCACTACTATTACTTCTTCTTTTCTGGTTGTTATTTTCACCAGTACTAATTTCCGTGGGTATCTGTTCTCTATCATTAGGAAGTCTTTTTGCTGTTTTAAAACCCATTTTCCATGAGTTCCTCATCATAATGAGTATTTTAAAAACGGATTTTTTTTTTTGACCAAAAATCATCATTATTTGCTCATTCAAAACCTATTGAGGGATTCCTTAAATGACATGCTGCTGCTATGAAAAGAAGGACCCAGCAGAAGTATTTGCACAGTTGTTAATAATCTATTGCTGTGTAGTCTGCCACTTACAGAGACTTTTTCTTCCATGTGCCTAAGTTATTAAACACTTCTTGTTGGCCAAGGCAAACACTCTTCCAAACACCTCTGGAGGTCTAATTCAGGCTTTTCTCATGGCTCTGTTTTGGACTTTAGAATTCTAAGTGGTTCAGTCCAATACAAAATAAAAGCTGTGGAAGAGCTTCATTGACAACTAACCCCGTGCAATAATTATTTCCTAGTTTTTCCTAACAAGGGCCTTGCAGATTGCCTCCCATGATCAATACTTTCTACAAAGAATGAGTTCAGGGATGGAAAGTTGCAACATGAGACAATTTGTCGCCGTTGTGATTGGTTGGGGATAAAAGCTTACGGAATACAAAACCCTTCTGAGTCTTAACTACAATGCTGAACACTGTAATTATTTAAAAAAATACATATCCTGACTCTGCTTAGAAGCCTGTTTGCTATAATTCACCCTTGTGTTAATAGCCTCCTAACATATATGAATGTATGCTTAAATGGGATTTAAACTACTAGATTTATGGCTTGGCAGACTGGTAAATGCACAATTATAGTTCATAATAGGTAGGTATCTGCTGTCCATTGATTTTCCTCTTGTTCTACTTCCTTCCAGAGTGATGTCATTAGACATTAAGCAGATGACTAACAGTCCTAAGGAATGACATTCATGTGCCAGAATGCCACAAGCTGGTGTTCCCCTATGGACTCTGGCACCGTCTGCCCTACGATGGCAAAGACACCCAATGCATTTCTGCTACAGCAGTTCCTCAGCCTGGCCAGAACTGTGGCAGATCAGCAGCAATTCAGCTAGGGAGAAAAAAAAAAACCAACAAAAAAAACATAAAAAAGAAGATGAAACCACAAAAGCTATTTAGGAGCTCTGAATATTTTCTAATCAGATTGCTGGGAGTACGTTTGGACTTGTATCTATTCATTCTGCGGTGACGGAAGTAAAGGAACTATCCAGTGAGCTATCTGGTTTTCCCAGAATTGTTTGTACTGCTGACCTTTATATCTACTCATTTATCCTAATTGTTTTGAGCTGTTTGAGGAAGAATCTCAGATGAGAAAAGCAACCCAATACGTATCAGAGATCCTATCTCCTACAACTTTTGTTTTAATTTAAAGCAGACCCAGCATCATTTTGTGCGTCAGTTGCGTAGTACCAAAGGCAGGAATTTGTTGTGGGATTTTTTAATAAACTCGTAGGCCCAGGGCAGAGATCCCTGGATGTGGGGAGTGTGATCTGGGGGTGGGGTTGCCTTAGACGCCTCTTGTCCAAATGCATTTCCTGATGTTCTCTGGCTGGGGCAGCTTTTGATGTGGTACTTTCTTGTGGGAGAGTGGGGAGCACCAGTTTAGGGAGGTGGCCAAACTGGCTCTGTCAGCTTTGTCTGAGTCCAAGATAGGAGAAATCCACTGCCAGAGTGTTACAGTGGGAAATCTGGCTCTTGACTTCCATAAAACTCCCTCTCCAAGTGGAATTTCCCAGATTAAATGGGAATATTGAGTTTTCTCTGTATCCCTTGTTTGAAATTGGAGTTGAGCAGGCTTCGCTTCTTCCAGGCGATGTATTAGATCTATAATAGTCGTGTTTTTTTTCCTCCTTCCATCAAATTCCAGTCTCTTGGAAGGGAGTGGGAGGCTTGTGACATATACAAAGTGTTTGCTGATGGTTAATAGAAAAGAATCTGGGTTATCCAATAAACATGCCCCAAACTTTCAACTCCTAGGGAGCTCAGGTTCAAACAGTAGCTCTGACTACTGCAAAGTGGTTGTGGAGTAAAATAGCAAAGTGATATGCAAAAGCTCACACTGAGTATATCACTTCACTTCAGAATTCCTGCATTTACTGCTAATGCAAGAAATAGCCTTTGAACTCTAATCTGGTGTCTCCGGAGCAGTTCATAACCAAAGGCACTTCTTTCATCGAAACAGGGTGACAGTGATCCAGCCTTGCAGAGCGTTTGGTACAGTCCCAAAGCAAGATAATAAACAAGATAATGCTGTAGGCTTTGCATTTCTGAGACACCAGCCTTTTACAAAGACCTTTCAGGGATCCTGCCTCACAACAGCTGTGGGACTTAAAGGAGTTTTACTGTCATTGCCTTGCATGAGGAAGCATGAATATCACTGTTTGGCATACAAGGACACATTGCATTTTTGTGACTTTCCCTTGGTTTGTGCACTGAGCTGCTTGCAGAGCTGCTTCTTCAGCATTTTTGAAGAGTGCAAGACCAGAGAGCAAAGAGTGTATGTCTACACTGCTCCAAAGCAATCATCTGCAGGGAATATTTTGCCTGTTTAGACTATCAAGTTACCCAGTGGTTATTGTCACCAGGAATGTTTGTGAAGATATTTGTCTATACCACCTCAGATTTA
This sequence comes from Phaethornis superciliosus, assembly GCA_023637945.1. Classification (NCBI taxonomy): domain Eukaryota; kingdom Metazoa; phylum Chordata; class Aves; order Apodiformes; family Trochilidae; genus Phaethornis; species Phaethornis superciliosus. The sequence continues at coordinate 21,301,275 of JAJQWJ010000010.1, forward strand.
GGAGAGCTGGATATTTCCAATACTTAGTTGAATTTGCCTTGAAGTATCATAAAGTATTATGATACAACTTGGTTTTTCTTTCCATAAAAAATACGTTTCCATCTTCACTTCTAAACCTTTTGTTTGCTTCAGTTTGGGTAGCAGAGATCTCATTTTGCTCTTGGCAATGGTTGGACTGTTTTCTGGAGCCCTCAGCTCGTGATGGTCACCAGGGTGCAGGTTCTGCTACTGTTGTGCATCTGCTGCTCAGCTCCACCCTGGCATAACCCTGAGCTGGAGATTAACTAATTAACTCTGGGAAAAAATATTGAGATTTTAAACGATTCTACAAGACCTCAGATTAGTTTTGTACAAGACTAACTGTTTTTCTGGACCTTCTAAAGGGGAAATCACCCTTTCTGCTTTCATTTACCAAGTGTAGCAATCTCACTGGTTAGTTGGCTAAGACACAGTTCCTCCATAATAGTATTAATTTTTTATTCAGTTTTTATGTGTCCTCAACTTGATTACGAAGACAATAATTTAATTTGAAAAAATGTCCTTCTTTTTTGAGCTTCAGCAGTATTACTAGATGTGGGTATAGATAAATGACCGCATGAAAACTTCACAAAATTAGTGTTTACACATAATCTGGCAATGAGCTATAATTCGATTGGTAAAAAAATCATTTTGTGTACCTCTGCCCCTATTGTGCTGGATAATGAAAATTTATATCTATGTTTCAGACATCTGGGGAGGATGTGACAGCTTTGGGGCTGAATGAAAGATTATGTCACAGTGACCCCTGTCAGCATTTCCTCACGGACTGGTTACCCGAAACCCAGGAGCCGTTAGGCTACTTCTTTTTCTTTTTTCTTCTTTCTTCTTTTTCTTTTTTCTTTTTTCCTTTCTCTCTTTTCTTTTTTCTCATTTCTTTTTTCTTTTTTCTCTTTTTTTTTCTTTTTTTTCTCTTTTTTCTTTCTCCTTGCTCCTTTCTTTCTTTTTCCTTTTTTTTCCTTCTTTCTTTTTCTTTTCTCTTTTTTTCCCCGTTTTATTTATCTCTTTCTTTCTCTTCCTACCAGAGCAAGCTCTCATTTTATTTTGGAAGGCTAATGACACTGTAAATCTAATAGCCCATTTTAGTGCCATCATGTGGGTATTAAAGTCACATGACTGGTCAGAATCCCATATGGAGTGTTTTGGGGTTGTCGAGTAGGTATGTCAAGGCTCATGGATGGCTGTAAGAGCTGGGCATGTTTTCAATTACTCTCTAGGACAGAGCTGTTTTGAAATTAATTTAAAATCTTTGCCTATGGTTGTGTTTGCCACCTCTCTCATATTTTCCTTAGTAAATGTTTGTGTATCAAATTCACCTTTGATTCTCTCTAGAGATAATCTGTGCTGTTAAATTTATTTATGCCTCAGGACTATGAACAAAAAGTGTCTTTGTGCTCAATGTGCAGAAATGGATCAGAAATAGAGGATTTTCCCAAAGACAGTGTATTTCCCTCTCTGTCCCAGTGCAGAGGTTTTCCAGTCTCCTTGTGGTCCCTTTTCTGCCTTCCAGACCAGTGTACATCCCTTGTACTGCTATGGCAACAACCCTTAAAAGCCTTGATATTTCCCAGTTGGGCTGAAAGAAATGTTGAAGGTCTTCTGATGGACACAGGCTCTGAAAGCAAGAAGGTAATCGAACAGATATGTGGGAAACAGATAGAAAGATGGCATCCAGAGGGTACTGGGAGCATCCCAAAAAGAGAGAGGAGGTCAGAGCATGTCATATAGAGTGGAGGTCTGAAAATCCTGCTGGGAACTGCAATGAGTCCTGGCTTTGTTGCAGATAACCACAGACCCAGATTCACTCTCACAGGCATGGCTCAGTTGCATAAAATACATCCAGATGTTTTCAAAAATTGATGTGTTTTAATGAAGGATTTGGGTGCCAAGGCTCACCTTCAAAAATTATATTTCTCTCCTGCTAATGACAAGATATTGAGACCATGGACATTTTAAATGTGTTACATTCATTTGGTTGATGCGGGTCTGTTCCAAAGTGTAGGTTTTTTCTTCCCAAATGTTCATTTTTTAAAGATCACTTCGTCTGCCGCAAAAGATTTCCACTGAGCCCCACCAAAATTTGTTTACTTTGGGAAGAGAGTCTCCTGAAGCATGAGGATGATAGAGAGTTCAAAAATGCGACTGGTGTCGTAACTGAGAGAACTCCCTCATGCGTTGTATGTTTGGATATTTCAAAGATACTGACTGTATCATTTCCCATGGACACAGCTCCAGGAAATGAATAATGTTAAGGAACAGTCAGAGATGAGCCTACAAAGATTCACCACTTTTTTTTGCCCCTTCCCTTCCCGTCTTCTCCCTTCACTTTGTATGTGTTCTTCTGAAACATGGGTTTCTGTGGGGCGTGATAAAAATCATCTGAGGATGGGGGAGGCTGGGGAGTAGGATGGCTTCTGAACCCTTCTGAACACTCCCTCTTTTACTTCACTTTCTGTTGTTTCCTATCTATATGGGTGGGTGAACAACTTCTGTACTGCAGGTCCAAAGGAGTGCTGGCTGCAGAGCTCAAGCACCCCTGACCCAGGGGCTTCTGCACCACCTTTCCCCAAGAAATGTGCCAATTTGGGTGGTTATTTAGCAACCTTAATGCTTGAAGAGGCAACTGGTTTTTGTTGGGTTTTTTTGTTTGGTTTTTTTGTTTGTTTTTTTAACATGCCAAATAGTCACTTGGTCACTTGCAATCTTTTGTGTCTCCAAATGGAGAAAAGCCCAGGTCTGTTCCAACAGCACGTGCTGGGGCTGCTGGTGAATCCATCCATCAGGGAAGTCAGAACAGATGTCTTGTTGCTCATGCAGCTGAAGCTGGCTCAACTTTCAGCTACCATCAGTGAATGACAAAGTTCCCTGTCCCGTGGTTATCAGGTCTCCAGTGGAGTGGCCCATGGCTCCCAGGGGCCCATGAAACCGGATTTCCTTTCCAGAAAAAACAAAGAGTGGAGACATGGAACACATCCTGTGTCTTCCCTGATATACTGCAGGGTGATCCACATGGGACATAGCCAGAGAGATCCTCAGCAAAATGCACACACTCCAAAATAAGAGACCTGATGGTCTCTCTCTTGTCATGGCAGAGTGGCAACATTGCTGGCTCTACCACAAGAAGGTTCAGGAGTTCTAGAGGCCATGATACAAATGAACATCCTATGAAGGTCTAGGTTGTTGTGCTCTTTTCCTTTGTTTCTATTCCCTACCTATCCTGATTCTGCTCTGAACTGATCCTGAAGTGACCTGGACTGTACTGCTGTGGGGGAGTCTGCACTGCAAATGCTGCCAACCCTCTCTTTGGTCTGTGTAGTATTTTCTGCTGGAAATCTTTTAAATTATTTTTGTTTGTATCCTGAAGGTGATGCCTTTACTTCTCCAGTAGCAAGAGCAATGATCTCTCTTCATTTAGGAATTCCTGAAATCTTTTCATGAACAGACGCTTTCAGGGAAAGGAACAAGCAGTGGCAGGAATGGCTGCCTCCCCACAGTTCTAGCCAGAAAAAATTAACCATATCTGTTAACTAATCTAAAACTGGTGTGTTTGAATGCTCATTTGTTGTTTTCTTTTTAAGCTTTAATTTCTGCAACCTCTTTCAGAATTAATGTCCTGCACATTCACAATATCCACACTATCAGGTCCATAAGCATTATATCCACTTTGTTTTTTTAAGATACCCAAGTTATAAACCATAGAAAAATAGGATTTGTAATGAAAATGCTGACAGCACTTTAACTGTCACTGGGCACTGCTATAAACAAGAGTCCTGTTTATGTGCATGAGAACAAACTTGCTGCATTGGGCTTTACCAGCTTTGGGGACCAGGAACACACATTTGTGTAACTTATTTATTTGTTTTTCATTAAAAGATACTGGATTGCATTACTGCATGGCAATATAGTGCTCATTACCTTCTTCTCTGCTGGTGGGGTAACTGTCTCGCTGTCTGTCTAGATTGGCAAGTTAGAATTTGGAAAGCTGTGGTTGTGATTTAATTCCTCTCTTAAACTGTGGAACAATTAATTGCTCTGTAAGCAGTAATCTATTCCTCATTTTCATTTCTCAATCAGCTCTGGTGATGGATTTTGCACCAGGAACCTGGCATACTAGGCAGTACTTAATGTTTTACAAGGCCTGTAAATTTAAATCTGTCATTTTAAACCACTTCAATTGCTAATTTCATGATTGGGGAGAGAATTGGTGTTCCTCTGTTAAGCTGATGAACCTAAGAAATCCCGGGGTGCTCTGAAGGTACTTGAAGTCAGGCCCTGCCAAGATCCATAAACATTCCTCAGCTTTTGGGGAAATCCATCCACTCGCTGGCAAGAATCCCCCTCCTGGTCAGCAGAAGATGGGGTTGATGATGGGCTGAGAGCTAATGTGATGTTCATCCAGTTCTCCAGCTGTGCTGGAGCTCTGTGGGATGTTTCCAGTGCAGCCACTACCATCTCCTGGATGCATATTTTGGGGCAAATATCTCCTGTGGGGGAAGGCAAGTGTTGTGTTTGGGTGGCAGCCTAGCCTGAAAAGCCAAACCATTTACAAAGAGGTCATTGCCATCTAGAGCAAATATTAGCAAGAAATTCTTCACTTTGAGGGTGGTGATACCCTGGTCCAGGTTTCCCAGAGAAGCTGTGGCTGCCCCATCCCTGGCAGTGTCTCAGCCCAGGTTGGATGGGGCTTGGAGCAACCTGGGCTGGTGGGAGGTGTCCCTGCCCATCCAGGGAGATTGGGACTGGATGAGCTTTAAGGTCCCTTCCAACCCAAGCCAGTCTAGGATCCTATTGCATTGTCAGAACTGGCAGGAGGATGAGAAATTTTAGGGAATCAAATAACCACAGAGACTAAAGGTTTGCATTTAACAACACAAACTGCATGGGGCAACTGAGTCATTCTGCATTCACATGCACGTTGCAGCAAATGCCCCGGAATAACAATTTTTTAATTATTATTATTATTTTTAGCTCTTTAAGTTTTGTGTTATGAGAAAGTATGAAACATAAATCACACGGAGCTACTCCTGGCCTTAAGCCTTCAGGATGCATTTGTTTGAAATCAAGAGCCAAATTCCCTGGATCAGAGTAAACTGTTAGGTGCCAACTGGGGCGAAATGCCAGCCTTTGAACTCCTGCACATTATGGCTGATGTGATCCATATGCAAGACTCACATCGTTCTCCAAAGTGGTTTCTTTTAATTGATTTAGCAAATTAACAATATTAGGCCTTCTGTAAGATAGAAGGTACATTACTCACCATGCCCTTATATTACCCTGAAAGGAAATCTATTGTTCTTTTGTAATGAAATGGTATCACAAGGAAAAAAAAAAAAAAGTAGCAGTAGCAGGTAAAAGGAATCACATTCAGCTGTCAAGCATGTTTAATGAGGAATTTTAATTATGAGGCTGGAAATCAATGAGCATAACTTTAGCAATGAAGTCTTAAAGGGAAACTAAATTGCTTTCTATCTCGCAAAGTTTACTGAAGCAGTTTGAGTGGCTGCCAACAATCATTGTTCTGAGGAAAGGAACTTGAGGAAATTGCAAGTCACACTGTAGCATTTATTGTAGGCATATTTAACAACAAAAAGGGAGGATTTCCATGGATTCATGTTTAATGGGTTCTTCCTAACTGATTCACCTCTGCCTTATGGCTTGTAACAACCTTTGGTTTCACGCACCGTGTAAAATCTGTTCTTGGGGAAGTATGGATGAAAGGTGATTAGTTGTTCTGAAAACTGACAGTTTATGAATCATAGGGGATAAATATTGTCTTATTCGTTTCTGGTTCTTTGAGAACCTGGGCTGTGGGAACAGCATGGTATGAATATTCAGTGCACTGAAAATCTAAACCTCCAAAACCAGAACTAGCCTAACCAAATTATATTCAGGTCTCTGTAACCTGGGGCTGTGTCTCCTGACCATGAGCTGTAGCAATGTCTTCAAAATATAAACTCACATTGGTGTTTCCAGTGTGCTTGAAACTTTTGTGGACTTGTAACTGTGCCATAATGGTTCAGTTTTGGTTTTTGGTTTGCTTTTTTCTTGTAGGTGGATGGTTGGACTTAGAGGTCTTTTCCAATTGTGACAACTCTATGATTAAGTTACAGCACACCATGTAAGGCCAAATCCAATGGCTGTCCCAGCACAAACCCCAGCTCAATCTTTTCTCTACCTCTTGCTGGAGAAACTACAGGGCAGAATTAAGCCAAAATGCTTTGCAGTACCAACAGATGGGCCCACCACAAGAAGGAGTTTTAGAAAGCTGTTTCCATCCCTGTTTTAGGCAGAGCTTGATTTCTCATGAAGCAATGAGAGCTGCAGTTTCAGTGAGTTATTGCTCCCACAGTTGGTTGTCAGTGGTGGTGTTTTGGGGGTGCTGCCTTGCTCCCCAGTGTTTAAATCATGTCCCATCACTGCTTCACTCACTGTCCTTCAACCCCCTGGCACCACCTGAGCATCCAGCTCCCCAAATGCCCATGCCTGGGGATGAATGCTCTGAATTAGCATCTGGACACAGCAGCAAAGGGTGTGGAACAAACCCAGAATGCAGGTAGGGGAGAAATAGTTTTGAAACCAAACTAGTTGCTGTTCCATAGGAAATCCAAGTCTTAGACCAGGGTTATTGGTCTGTTCAAAGTGTCAGAGCCCGTTCAAGGCTGGTTATTCCCGGGAATGTTGAGGTGTTTGGAGCAGCAGTGGAGAGATATTGGCAGAGGAGTGGAAGCTCTGAGCTCACGTGCCAATGCTCTGCCTTGCTTCACTGCTATCACTCGCTCACTTTCATGAGTCTGAAATTCATGCAGCCCCAAAAGAAAGATAAATAAGAACAAGTCAGTTTTTACCCTCCAGACACAGACCGAGGAAATGATTTGAAATAAAATATATCATCTCAAGCAGGGGCAGATGAAATAGTTTTCTACTGAAGTTGTTCTCCCCAGTTGACAGAACAAATTATTGAATTTCCTCCACTGGATATGTTAAGTATCTTTTCTAAAATCATAATTACATTCACCTCTTTGGCAAAGATACTTAAGTCTGTGTTTGTGGTAATCTGTTTAGCTATGTCTGGAAATTTTTATGGTGAAAGATAAAGGTACCTTGTGATCTGGCTACCTTTAAATACTGTGAATCAGATCTTTACCAGATACCTCACTGATTTAATAATGATCTCCATGGCCTCAGTGGAGCTATAGCTGCTGATACAGGATGAGGCTTCATCAGTGCAGCAAAACCCCTTTGAGCTCAGTGGGAACAGACCCAAGCCCACTTTACTACCATCCACTTTATTAAATAAGAAGTAATTTTAAAAATCCTGTGTAGAATCTATTCCAGAATCGTTCCAAACTGGTTTAAATAATTTCAGGGGAAGAAAGCTCCTATATCTATGCTCCATCAACTCTACAGGTAGCAGCCAAGCTGGGATTAAATCATGATGAAGGGGAACTATAAAAGAGCAAAAATGCATTACAATACTTTTGCAAAATTTGAAGATATTCTCTAAAATCAAGTCTACTAAACAGAAAGTGTGAGCAGTCTTGTGCACAGTGGAAAAGCTTTGAGTTTTGTTACTCATGACTGCTGAGCTTTCCTCTGTCCCTTTTACTTTAAGGCATTTTAGGGTCATGTGTTTATGGTACACATATCTTGCTTTGTCTCATATGGGAACCACTCACCCTGACTGTCAGTATATTTTTGATAAAATTGAGGTAGAGATGAAGCAGCCTATATTTTCACCCACAGTATCTATAAATTCTCTCTCTCATCTCCTGTAAGCATTGAATGAGCCTTCAGGTGTTCAGCACTATTTCTCTTATGGTGCTCCAAGAGGCCACATGAGACTGAGTGGGGGCTGCAAAGTCCAGGAAATTTTACTGTGGTCAAAAATAAAGAAAATCCTGGTTGCCTCTCCCACCCCTTCACCTTTCAAAGGCAAGTGAGTGTTCTCATCACTGGTGCATTTTTATACTCCTGTATTTATAGTGAATAATAGAAATTTGTGTCACTTCAAAGAAAAGATTTTTCCTTTGAAAGGCTGACATAAGTTGTTTTCAAGCTCATTAAGTTTTTTGGGCAGTCAAACCATTGCTGTATACATAGAGCACATATCCAAGCAAGATCCAAACCTCTACATGTGAAGGAGCTAGGGACCAAACAGGGAAAGGAAAAGTGAGCTCCTGAGGGTGGTGTAACAGTGGAGATGTATTTTTAAAATATTTTTTTAATTGCTGAAGGGGAATTTATTGCTAAATATTCACATGCTGAGTGATGTGTAAGTCTGTATGAAGCTCATTTGAAACTCAGCTGTGAAGTCTGTTACTACATCTTGGCTGGATCCCTCCATCCTTTGGTGTCATCTGCAGCTGGGGGCTGCTGTGGAAATCTGCTGGTCAGCATGGTGCACTTAAGCAGCCAAATACTAAATCACTGGCTTAAGGACTGATTATTCTAAGGATTTAGTAACTTTGCTATCTTTTCAGAGTGTCTCTGAACCTCATTTTTGCTTGTTTTCTCAAAGAAATATATATTTTCTATGTACAGACCATTCTTCCTCGGTGTATTCACTTGCTGACCATCCTATTCTGTGGCTCTTCTGCCCTTCTTGGCAATTGTGCTGAAATGCACAGGATTCCTTCCAGCCCATGCTATTGCTTGAGATTCTCATCAATTTTTCAGTGAATTTCTGATGCTATCAGAGGGTTAATATATGAGATGATCCCAGTGTTGTGTCAGAAGGAAACCTTTTGAGCAGGGGATGGATGTACACTACAGCACGACGTATAAATCATTTTCAAATTAGTATTCTGTACATCTGGAGAAGAGTACATTTGTGTGCCTGCATAAATTGCCTGTGAACACATTTCAAAACCCCACGCTTAATCTTAGCAATGAACATTTCAAAAAGTAAATTAATATCTTCAAGGAGAAGAAATACAGTATATTAAGCAGAAGCCCACTGGAAACTGTATAGTTAAGAATCTGTCAGCCTTTCCATTATGAGCCCTGCTTTGCTTTTTTTTTTTTTTTTTTTTTGAGGGGTTTATAACTCAGTTATAAAATTTCACACTAGGCTAAAGGCTGGCACGTAGCGTCTCAGTTTGGCAGGGTGACATTTTATTAGCTCTGAAGGAGTTTTGGATCCCACGTCAATGGGATATTATTTCAAACCACAGAAATGAAGTTTAAGGAACTTGGTGTATGACTTAGCTGTAGGAAGGTGAGATGAACAGGACTGAAGGGATGCTGTTGACTCGTGGAAGGGGTTGAGGTCAGGATCTTGCCTCAGCCCCAACACCAAATTTCTTTGCTTTTATCTGTCCCCCTTAATGTTACTTTACTTCACATCTTTATGGCCAAATGTATCTTGTGCTGAGGTTACAGGTCTAGTTGGGGCTTATAAATTAGGTGAATTAACATTACAATAGGACTCAGTGAGGGTGGAAGTGTGTTTGGGGGTGGATGTGTGTGCTTGCTGACTGGAGTGCTCCATAGAAGCAGAAACAGGATTAAAGTGTCCAAGGGAATTGCAAATTTATTGTGTAAATAGCTTTATGATTTGTTGTGTGTTTGGATTAATGCAATATATATCCGTTTTAAACATTGATCTTTAAGCAACTAATGTAATAAATCTGAATATTCCTTCAAATTACTGTTTACACTGGCCATGCTATAGATTAAAAGAGACAGTTGCCTTTATAAATTTACTTGTAGGATACACGGGTGTGTATAAATACTTCTGCTTCCAGATATACCAAACAATGATGATAAACTGTTGAGAGTTCCCTGGACAATTGTGCACAGCTTGAGTCACACGGAGGGATGGTGCAGGGCAGTAACTGATGGGGATGGGCACATGGCATGGGGGGATGGAGGGCTATTGTTTAGGCCAGGAAATGTCTAAATAGGCACCTAGAATAAAAATTCTATAAATGCATCAAAACAAAGATATAGTTCCTTCCCAGCTGCAATGCTTCTAAAGGGGGAATTGTGTAAACTCATCGAAATGTGGAAACGTGATTGATTGTTTTGTGTCTACAGTAGTTTTGCTGGTTTGCAGTAACATGTTCATGAAAATGTATCTGTATGTACCCCTTGGCACTGGGCTGCTTTTGGTGTTTCATATCCCTTCCAGAGATGCTGATGGTGCTGGTTTTCATGCTCTGTATTATTAAATAGGCTTGATTTCATAGTTGGGATTCTGTGTTATCATTGTGACCCCTTAAAAATGTGTTTACGTCAAATATGGTGGTTTTAAGCAGGGAGTTATGACATGCCAAAGTTCATAGCCAGGGAAATGCACTGAAGGAGATAAATACATGGGCTTAGTTTTAGGATTTCTCTCTAAAAACTGGAACTGTGGCCACCAGAAGCCCTGTGCATAGCTGACCAGCTGCAGCCTTACTGGCCATGGGATGCAATGCCAGTGGCCAAAGTGGTCCATGCTTGAGAAGCAAGTCTCTCCCCAGGCAGGTTTCTTCCCTCCTTGGTTCACTGCACAGCCATTCCTCAGCTGAAGGACATGTCTTCCTGCTGTGTCCTGCTTTGGAGCAGTCTGTTTGGAGTGGTACAACTGAGGATGCTGTTCAGTCTTCATGTAGATGTTCTATGGTGATGACTTAGTGCACAGGGTAAGTCAGCTTCCAAACAATCCACCCAAAGAACAAATCCCCCAAAATGTTCCTTCTTCAGACATGGTGGAAACCTGGTTTGTGGCTTTTATAAAAAAAAAAAAAAAAAAAAAAAAAAAGACTTTCTAGAGTGTTTACATTTGTCCTCAGTTCAGGAAATGCATGGTTGTGTTGGGCTCTTCCACTGAATCTGTCCCTGTGCAAAGAGCTGTCCCCAGCTGGCAGTTCCTGGGGAGGGAATGTCCTCGTGGTACTGATAGGTTGAACCAGTGAGAGCTGGCCAGACTTTAAATTAATTAAATCACATAATCTTAAAACTCAGGAAGGAGAGATCACAACTGGGCCTTCTTGCTTCTTTTGCCCTCTTTGTTATCCCTCCTCTCTCAGATGTATTCCTAAAAGCAAGAAAAAACAGCAATTATGATAAATTATAGGAAGCTGGCAGCAGCAGTAATTAACAGGTAATTACCAATAAACAATTTAACCACAAGAACTTGGATCCCACCGACCACTTATCAGCAATAAAGTCATGGAGGCTCCACAGGCTGCTGGACAAACAGTCCACGGGGAGTGTGGCTGGGGCTGCCAGTGCAAATAAACAACCCTGTGCTGAGAGGCCAAACTACAGCCAGCACGGAGTGACCGCGGGGAAGCAAAAACTCCCTCGGCAGAAAAAAAAAAGAAATAACACAAAAAACCCAACAGCAGTCACAGCTTGAAGACCCAGCCTCAAACCACTTGCAGTTTATTGCATCCCCGAGTAGGTATCCCATAAACAGCAGTCGAAGCCCAGAGTTTGGTGTCTTTAAGGAAAAAAAAAAAAAAAAAAGTAAAAAATCTCTTTGGGAGAGGAAAAGGGGGAGGTAAGGGGAGGGCTGATGGGAGAGAAAACACTGCTGCATCGACTGGTGGGCTATAGCAAATGCCTCCTGGTGCCAAAATCTGAATTCTCTGATTTTGTGATGCTGTGGCAAAAGGAAATACTTGTGGCAACCACATGTGCACCCAAAGGTCCCTCAGATGTGTGCATTGATCTGCTTGGCCAAGCATCCTCCCATCCTTGGGAATGAGGAGAGCTTTACTGGTGACTTCCCCTTCTTACCCATGCAAATGGGGATACCTTTCACTCTCTTTTTTTTCATAAATATGACCTTAATGACCTTGGAGGAGTGACAGCCCTTGTTAATACTGCTGTACTTCCTAATGATCATCATCTTGCATTCCTACATTGGGATGAAGGCCAATTTTCTGTGCAAGGGAGTCAGATAAGGACAGAAGAATGAAATAAAAATGCTGAACACAGAATTAGCTTTTTGTGAGTGACTATATCATTGAAAACTCATGCAGTAAAATTAAAGCACTTGGATTTGGGGATCTCAGGAATTACTGTCAGAATCTTCTGTAAAAAAAAAGAGTTACATACAAGTTAACTTTTGTGTTAAACAGTTGATGTGGCTCTTCAGATTTGCACTTTATAAGCCATGTGCTGGAATCTTCCTGGAATTTAAATACTTAAAGAGAGTGATGATAGATTCACTTGAGGCCTTTGTTGTCTGCCAGTCAAAGGAAGCCCCCAGCATGTTTGTCATGACTAAACATCTCATCTGTGCTGTCAAGCTTCCTATCAGCTCTACTGCTCCTACCCTAAAGATCTGCTTCCCAGTTATTTCTGAGCCTGCATTAGATGCTTCAATGTCTCTGCCTGTTTTTTCCTTTATATTGTCCATAGCCTGCTGTTTTTTCCTGAGGTTCTTTAGTCGCTGCTGCATTTTCTGAGATTTTCTTAATTCCAATTTTTTTTTGGAGAATCCTAGATCTTCTAAGAAAACCTCATGCTGTGTCCCCCAGTACCTTAAAAGTAATTAAGCAAAAAGTAACGATTTTCGACATCTATCATTTAATTTGAAATTACATATGGATTTAATGGAGGGGGAGGAAATAGTGCTTTGAGAGATTAGTTCTTAAATTTTGATTTAAGAACTGAGTTATTAGCTGAAATAATATGAAGCGGGGGCCGCTTTTTTGACCTTTCTAAAGTCTAACCTAGTCAATTATTACAGCAGAGCAGGGAACCAGAGAACAGCTTTGAATCAGTCAGACCCAAACTGATTTAAGTTTGCATGGGGTCGAATAAGACATTAGTTAAAAATAACTAATGTATTCTTTGACCTCCGTAATGAGAAAGGACATTTACAGGTTTTTCACTATACATCTGATCCTGTTTATTTCATTTTGTGATTTAAAGATGGACTGGGTGTTCTCATAGAGGTCTAGATAATATATACATTTAATTTTTTTTTTAATTTTTCTGCATTTAACTACCCTTTTACTTCTGCATTTTGCCCATCAGCTTATATCATAGCTGTATTTTGAGGCAAGATCTAATAAGAAAAAGACAACCATGGATCCTAGTGTTGGAAGGATCAAGCTCACTAGAGCTCCCACCTCCCTGCAACCTGCTTTAAGAGGAGAACCCAGTTAAGTGCTGATAAACCTGCTTTATCACTGCTTTCCAGGCAGAATTTGGCAGGAGCTATGTCTGGAAGAATCCGTCTTCCTCACATCCTCATTGTCTTGCCATTCTCCTCTGCCTGAGCACTTTTGCGTTGAGGTAGGAGAAAAAAACAAACCTGCAACCTGAGAGAGAGCAGCTAAAAGCAGATTAGTTCCATAAGGAGATAAAATTCTGCAAACTATTGGTTAAAGAGAGAGAAAATAGAGTAGAAAATCAAATGAGTGTTGGAGACAAACATGGGAAAAGGAGAAGGAATTGAGAGGAAAAGGAAAGGAAAAGGAACACTGATGGCAAAGCAGACCCAACACTAGAGAAAGCTTTATGCTAGTCAAAAAGGTCCCAGCTTTGGCTAGTTCTTCAGGCTGCAGATCTTCCTAAGGACAAGGCAAGAAAATAGAAGTTGTTTCAGTTTCTTTTCTAGTATCTTTCATTTCTCGACCCAATTGATTGTCATCATGCTGCCTGCATATGCTTCCCTGGTTTGGTCCTTTGGTGTACAAAGGCTTGGCAGCCCCGATTTCTGCCTCAATGTTTTTCCATCATATAAACTGAGAAGATGCCTTTATAACTAGTATTTTCAGGGCTGTAAAGAAAACAATAGTCTATCAAGTTTTCAGGGACTTAAAAAGAGGCCAGCTGGCTCCTCAGAATGTGCAGCTTGAAATGGTCACTTCTATTTTCGACTGAGTAGCGCTGCCGTCAGGAGGAGCCTTGATTAAATTGATCACAGTCCAAGGTTGGGAGAGAGCATAACATGAAGTGACTTCTCCCTAGAGCAAGCAGAAGATTTCTGACATACACAGGGGTAGAGCACGATCTTTCCTTCCTATCCTGTATTGCAGTGTTTACTTTAAAATACTGTTTCCTTAATAGGATCTACAGAAAGAAGTGTTAGCTTTTACCATTAACTTTGTTCTTCAATTCAGGTTACATTTCATTCCTTGAACCCAGCTTCACACATAACAGCAATAGAGAGAGCCCGTGTTCTCCTAAGCATTCTTGTGCTTTCAGGAATAAAGGCTGCTCACATGAGTAAGGTTTTATAAGATTAATGATTTTCAAGCTCCGTTTCATGAAATAACTTCTTTTCATGCTTGTTTCTATTTAAGCAAATAGCTTCCATGATTTTTTTCTTTCCTCATCTTCAGTGAATATTGTCATAGGGATGTATCCTGGTCAATAAGGACTGTGAAAGAATAAAGGATTTGTTTTCAGGTTCTATTGCTTCCATTGCCTCCATGAAGCACCTAGAGCACCATGGCCCCATGCACTGAGGTGTGAGACCATTCCAGTCCCATGTAGAATTCCTAGGGAATAAAGGGGGTTTGCCACCTTAAAAAAACAAAACCAAACCAAACCATACTAGAAAGGTATCAGCAAGAAATAAATATTGTAAGTGTAGCCATACCCAAGGATTGGGGGGAACTCTGTGGGGTAGATGCACTTCTGTGGGCTTCAGGAGCATCTGCAGGAATGGAGGACACCCATCAAAAGGAGGAACCACTTGAGGATCTTTCCTTTTGGTGGTAAAATATTAACACAACAGTCCCAGAGCTTCTTCCAGCTCCTCAGCAGAGCAAAAGTGCTGAGTGAGAAAAGATAATGGCATCCCAGGCTAGGGAGCATGTCTTCACACTTCCCACTCACTTGGCACCTCAAATAATAGCTCGTACTTCCACTTGTCCCCCAAATCCAAGTAATCCACTGTGTTTCTTCCCTTTTTATATTTTTTTCATTTTGTTTAGTTACGTTTGCAAAGCTATCTTGCAGCCCAAAACCAACTGGTTGGTTTGGAAGCAAAACCCTTACTACTTTTTGGAGATGCAGTAGTGATCTTTTGTAATCAGAAATAGGTATAATTGTGTGTCTCTGGCAAAGGAGCTTAAGTGTCAAAGGATTGAGTCACATCCTGATCAATGGAAGTGACTTCCTAGAAAACAGGCAGGGAAAGATTTCCTGTAGGTAACAGCAATAAGGCAGAGGAACTTTAAAAACAACTCTCCATTTGGTAACTACAGAAATCTAGCTAAGTCTCAGGGATTTAGCCAGGGAACATATTGGTTCCAGCAGACTATGGTAAAGTTAATTAAGGATGATTAATGGAGCATTTTCCTTCCAATGATATCTGTGACAGAACAAAGCTGTCTGAGGCTTGTCAAGCAGAATTTGAGTTGAATGAGTATTTATGTGATCAAATCTGAAGGGCTGCCTCTTGACAGAGCAAGGATTCATCAATCAATTGCGCGGGCTTGCGGTGGTGGGAAATTGGTCTATCAGCATAGCTCTGTTCCCATCCCCCATTTTTTCATTCAATCATCCCTGAGGCTACAATGCATCTTTAGCTTTTACCTCTGACCACCTTAAGGGCTATCAGAGAAAAGTAAAAGCAAGAGCTAAAACATCTATTATAGTGGTTATTTCTCAGCTGTACTCATACAATTGATTTCTTTTAAGCAGAGGCCCGGGCACTGTAAAGCGATACAAGCCTGTTCAATGAATTAATTGGTTTTAATACAAGTTTAGCTTTGAGCCTGAAGAATACATAGTGCTCTCTGGCTAGAAAGTCTCCTATTAGGAAAACCACCTGCACAAAAGGCCCCGATCCTCTCTTAATCCCACTGGCCTCATCATAATCACTTCATTTAAAAAAGGTGAGATCCTTAATTTAAAGGGAAGGGGCACCAAGTGTGCTTCAGTTTCTGTGGGCTTCATCGTGTGTCAGTTCCTGGGAGGGAAATATTGGCTGCATGTACTTGGCTCTAGGTTGCCCCTTGCAGCCCTTTGATCACTGGGACACAAGTTGTGCCAGGATTTGGGTAAATGCAGTTGTGAATATACCAATGTCTTTGTTTAACCAGTGCCTTGGTTGCTTTCACTTCGATTGGGATTCAGTGGAACTAAGCAAGAACTATGTAAAATGATAGAAAACTCAGAAGAAGACAACACTTGGCCCTGCTCTGAATAAAGTTTGAGCAGGTATCCTTTTTATTTCAGGAGGTACGTCTTTAGCTTCATTCTCTAACCCAGTACACAAATGATTTTTGGTTGAACTGCTGAGTGTTTGAGTTTTGTTCTTCTTGGTCCTCATTGAGCAAAATACACGAGTGGTATTTAAATTTGAAACATCAAAATATTCATTAAACAGCTCCACCTTTAGCAACCCACATAAAATGCCATCCTTAGACACCTAGCCTACATCAGCCATCAATTGTTCAGCAATTTAAACTGATCATCAATTTTAAAAGAGAGGCATCTCTTGGGGGCAATCCACCCACTTTCCTATAAACACCTATGTGAAGGTGATGAGAGTTGCATTCAGTAAGTCTGATGTCCCTCTAAGGGGAGCTTGGACTCAGTACCTGCCTTCGAAATGTGTAAAGCTTCCAGTAAAAATAAAAGCTGCAAGGAGTGGATTAGTTTCTTTGGTGCAGGAGTAAGCTCGGTTGTGCGTCTCCCTCACCGGATTTGCACACTAATCTTCCTTCTTAAGTTACTGGTAGAAATCAGGTTTCTAGGACTTTTGTGAATTGGAAAATTAAAGTTCTGCCTGGTAATAATTTTGAGGTTTGGTACCTACCTCAGCTAGGTCAGCTATAAATTAGGAAGGATAAATTCAAGGCTTTGTTTTTTCTCCAGACTTGTATACTTTACACAAAGGAGTACAGAGGAGAAAACAACAAGGCTCCAGAATGCCCTGACCTAAAGGAGGAACAGCTCACTCATAGGTTGTCCTTACTTTTTTATGCAGGTTTCCATACTGGACTAATCCCCTGGGAGCAAGTAGCTTCCCTGTGTACATAAATTACATATAAATGCAAATAAGTCCCATGGACACTGTTGGCCCAATATGACTATTGTGGGGAGCATTTCTTTCCATCAGTAAAGAATACTATTTTGTATGTGCAAGCAAGCTTAGAAACCAAATGTCTAAATATTTAACCAATGTTATTTTAAAGAATTTCATTATTTATCTTCTTTATGATTTATATTATCACATTCTCTGTCTGTAGTTGTGGCTTATCATAAGCAACCCATCTGCTGTAACAGCCAAATTGGAACATTCATATAAGATGCGTTCCGATATCATAAACATGACAAAAGATAGATTACATTTAGTCTTTCTCCATGTTTAACCAGTTTAATTTGTTTCCTATGCAGAAGAGGCTCTAAATTTACTTAATATATGTTAGCACTTAGGAACATGGTTAGGAACATGACTAGGGTCTTAACCTATTCGTAAATAAATGGGAAGCTTCCTGTCTGAGTAAAAGAAAGAGAGAGAATTTATGTCAAACAATCAGGAATTTAATACATAGTGCTCTATTAGGATGTCCAGTTTGTGTACATACTCTTAAGGCATGATTACGAATAACTTCACTTCTTATAAACAATGTGACTGAAGAAATTACTCACAGATACAACAAAAAGGGAAAAAAAGGTAGGAAGTTTTAGCTGCAGCCAATAAAGGAATTACTTTCCCTGAAAAGGTTAAAAACTCACACATTTATTTTTGTTGCCATAATATTTGTCTTTGCAGGTTTAGCTTTCTTAAGAATCCCAAAGAAGATGCTGCGTTGGGAAAGATTTTAGTGACCTGGGTTCAAAGTCATATCATAGATCCAACATTTTCTCCGACAGCTTTGGTCTTAAAGTAACCCTAGTGCTGGACTAAATCTGTGAAGTGACTGTCCATATTTATATCACTCTAGAGAGGGCTTTTAGTGATTACAAGCTTGATCCAGCAAGCTGTTGAATGCCTTCAACTTCTGTCAGCTCTGGTGGAAGCCCAGAGTTCTCAGTGCATGGCCAGGAGTGCTCAGCACCCTCAGGACCAGGCCCCGTGTGGTTTTTCACATTGAAAGGTCAAGTAGAGGGCTTTTCATTTCAAGCTAAAGAGTCATTCATTTTTCTCTCTTAAGGTAGAAGTCACATGATTAGAGAGTATGTGATTAACTGTTAAGGAAACAATGTCCATAATGATATATAAAGGTGTTGCTTTCAAAAGTTACGGTTGGATTTCTTCAGAGGTGTTAAATATATGGTGGTCTAATACCATGCAATTCATGAATACTAAAAATAAATATAAGCTTATTTCTGTGATGGTGATTTACTACGAAGCAATTTTGAGCAAATATATTCACATTATAGGATATGAATACAAATCAAACATAACTGAGCTGGCCTTTATGAGAATGAAGTGTCAGTACATTTGAAAATATGTGTAACGTCAAACTTTAATCATTTTACCAGCATGTTAATATTGCAATTGATTATTCCCTGCTCCTGAATGTTTAAGGTTTTGCTATTGATTTGTCTGCTACAAGGACTGAACACCTTCCAGGGCTATCTGGCACTCGGTCATGTCCAGGCTGGGATACCACTGGTCTGATATAGTTTGATAAAAGAGCTTATCCTGTTGCAAAGGCCTTGTCACTGAAGAGCATTTACACAACAGGAGTACAGAGAAAGGGAAAAATAATGGTGGAACTAACGAGTTACATGTGTGCCTTCACCAGCATCACACTGGCTTTCATTGCACCTCTTCTCTGCTCATGTCATTTTCTCGGAATGCGGTTCCCGAGGTGGAGACTTCATCCTCCTGTCTGTACAGGGAGCATTTCATACACTGTCGGCACCAGGAAAAGTAATGGATAACACTCTGGGGTCCTTATTACAACAGCATTACACTTGCTCAGATAGGATGGTGGCACCAGGCCCACTCATGTTAGCTGAGATCATAATCCTCCTATGTGTGCAAATGGTTAATGAATTCTTTTTTTTCAGTCTCAAAATTATTTGTGGGCTTCAGCACAGCAGGAGCCAGGAGACCTGTGCAATGGGTAGGGAATAAAGGGCACAGAGATGGTTCTTTAGGACCTTACAGTCAAAGAGAGCATTAATGGAGGCATATAAGAGGGGAGGAAACCAAGCCTTGTCATCTTGACAGCAGCTGTAGCATCCCATGAGATTAATCCTTATGAATTCAAAGAGGAATTTGAAGGAGAATTGAGAGGACCACGGTAAAATAGCTTTGGGGGTGTTTGCAGGGAAACCCTTCTCCACCTGGAGAACAGGGCTGGGGAACACTCAGCATTTCACAAGTTGCCTCTGCAGTCTATGATTGGAAAAAGGAGTTGACATTGTGTTTCTCCATGATGATGGCTCACTTCATGGGGGGCTAAAGCAGAAAGTGCCCTGAAAAAAGTGATGATGGCAGTTTGTGTTTGAGGGGATGTACGGAGGAGAGGCAGTGGAAAGATTTAGAGATGCCACAGGGCAAAAAGAAAAGAGCATCAATATTCATCTATGGTCTTGGGTAGTTTACCTTGCAGTCTGGCCGTAATATAACTAATTAGATTTTTTTTTTAATACTACATAGATTAAAAAAAAGTTGTGTTGATCATTGAAATGATAAAGGCAGCACTAAAACCAGTTCCTTCCTATAGGACCTTTTAAAATACAGTGAGAAGAAGGAGGAAGAGTTCTCACTGCTCTCAAAGTGAGAAGAAAGGAGGAACTATCTAGAGAGGCAGGAGTAAATTGTGACCACAATCTAGTGCTGTTTATCCCAGTCTTGCTCTGCTTCCCTCACTGATAACACAGCTTAACATACACCCGGGCATTGTTCTGACACTGAAAGATGAAGCAGCTTTTTACGAGCTGTACCTCTTGGCCATGATTTCCCTCCCAATACTGAGTGGCTCCCTCTAGTCCCTTGATCCCATTTTTCTTCCCTGAAAACCACTGTGTTTACTGGGAGCAGTGCAATGGAAATTCCACTTACTGTTTATATCTGAGGTTTCTCTTCCCTTCCTATATTTCCCTGGGAATTGGGGCAGTATGGATTCTTGCTCCACACCCATGGCTTTGTCTTTGGCTTTTTTTCTGAATTATTTTCCCCGACTTCATTTCCATGGAGCAGCTGTTTGTGTTTAAAAACCACCTGCACAAGTAGTTCTGTTTGCCGTGAAGGAAAATGTCACTTGTAAAAGGAAAAAGCCCTGAGGTGTTGGAGTTTGCTGGTAGTTTTAATTCGATGCGTATTTTTTCCTACTGATTGATGAATGTTCGAAGCTCAACTTCAGCCCTTGATAACTAGTGAAACTGGGTGGTATTAACAGTCACCGTCTGGCACGGTGATGTGTAGTTAAACTGACTCCTGATGAGGAAGGAGATTGGGTTTTGACCCAGCAGGAAAATCCCAGATTCCCTGATTTCAGCAAGGGACACAGTAAGAGGCAGAGAAAAAGAAATATCTACGTAGGGAGTGAGACTGTGGGGCAAAATGTTGGGTTCTTGCATGGCTGGGCAAGGATTAAGAAGATGTGACATTTGCAGGACATAAGATTTTCTTGGAAAGGAGAAGGGACACCAGGGGAGAACCTCACCCTCATTTAAAGCCTGTGGGAATTTTGGGGACTTTTCCTGAAGGGCTCCTGAAGTGCAGTGGGGAGTGATAACATTATTTCCCAGCCATTGCTAATCTCAAGGAGTTGAGGTTTGTATTACACTTGTGTATTGCACTGGGGTGTTTGTGAAGCCATCAAGGGTAGCCAGGAGTGGCCCCAGCCCTGGGGGAAGCCCTGTTTGATCTCTCCAAGTAGCCCCTTGGCCTTTCTCATGCTGCTCCCAGGGGCCTCTCACCTCCTACTCCTCTTGCTTTGACCCCCATGTGGCATTGTTTCAGTTTAAGTTTTTTCCAAGTGGATATTAATTCTCTCATTGTCAAAGAACCATCTGCACTGAGTACCTGGATCCCCTCCACTCTCTCAAGAAGCCCTGGGGTGCTTGATGTTGCAGTATGGGATGCTCATGGGGCAAAAGACGACGTCAGTAAATGGCAGCAAATTTCATCTTTTAGCCCCTCTCAAGGCCATTAGATGATGATTTCTTGCTGCAAAGCTGACATTGAACCTCCCTGGCCCACCAGTGCAGCATTTACATGTCATTTACGTGTCAGATGATGGCACCAGTTGCAGTGAGAGCAGTAGCAAGCTTAGAAATAAATTGTACCGAATTTTGTAGACGTGTATACCATTATCTACAGATATATAATTTTTTATTTTTCAGATGTATTTAGGAATTAATGAGTGTGTGTGTTCATTCTGCCATCAACCCCACCCAAATGGTTTGAAGCAACAGTCAGTAGATCACAACCTGCCTCAGCAGGAGTCAGTGTGTCTCTCCCTGTCCATAGTTTTGTTGCATAGATGGAGGTGGCTGTGTCCTCTCTGTGTCTGGGTGGGATGGTTGAGCTCCTTCTTTCCCCATGCCAGCCAAACTCAGTCGCAGTAAATTGGAAATCAGAGAGATTTTGGCATACCGTGGCTTGTAAAGGTCTTGTAAATGGCTTGTACAAAAATTTTCCAAATGGAAACAGCACTGTGCCCTAAGTTTAAAGTAGCTTTGATAGGAAAGAGAGGTAAATATATGCCTTTCTAACCCTTCGGCTGTCTTGTAAATGCCAGGCAATGGAAAACTATTAAAGAAAAAGAAAGAAAAAGCTTTTGAAAGCAAAGAAAGCACTTGGGAGGTTAGACTTGCTTGCCTCTTGACTTGTATACCAGCGTGTTCCTCAGCCACAACTGGGTTTAGCACAAGGGCCACTGCTGGGTGTTGTTTGGGAACCCATTTGATGTTGGGCTCTGGTAGAAGCTCCTCTCACCCACCAAACCCCACTGCAGTCACCAAGCACTGGCAGCTGCCTTCTCTGGCAGTTGAGAAGATCTTAGTAAAGACAAAATGCTCTCTTTCCACTTGGAGTCCATCCTCCCTGTCTGTAGAAACCAGTAAAGAGTTTGGTGGAAAGCATCCTGACAGTGTCCTGGTCGTTGAGACAGGCTGGAAAAGTCCCCAGATGGTTTAGGGAAGAGGGGAGCAGTTGTGTCTGGGATGTGTGAGAGGGAAGGGAAAGGGTGGCTGAAGATGAGCTACACTTGTGGCAGCAGTGTGATCAGAGAGCAGTGCAAGGGCCACATCGATTGGCAGAGTTTTTCTCTCATGTCACTCAGCTGCAAAGGCAGTTTTCTCCAGGCCAAGTAAGGTTTGGAACTAGAAACTCCTGTGAGCAGACTTTGGAGCCATGCAAGGAGACAGCAAACTGGGCAGCTGTACCATGTGGCCAGATGAGATGAGTGCATGGGTGGATCCACAGGGGCAAGTGTTGCCATGTTCCTCTCCCATTCCCCAGGCACAGCTTGTCCTTGCTAGATTGGGCAGAGGAACTCTTGAAAATCAAACATTAAGTCAATAGTTTCCTGACAAATTAACTTTCAGCCCTGGCTTCCCAGAGCTGGAGATAAGCAGTGAGCTGGGCCCATGGAGAGGCTGGGAATGGGTGGCAGGAGCAGAGGTTGGGAGTTGGCCCATGGACAGCTGGGACCTCACCCCACACACCTCCTGCCTGACCTCCCAGAGGGCCCAAGCAGCTCCCAGGTCACCCCCAGAAGGTGGTGTGTCTGCAGGCAAGGAAGAAATGCAATGCAAACAGGGAAAGCTTCTCTTATCTGGGTGGAGTGGAGTTCTATATACCCCAAGTAACCTGGATAAGAATAAAAACTCAATAATAGAACTAAAGATCCTGATCCTGAGACCTGGTGGGAGAGGAGCAGAGGGATTCCTAGCTCCAACTGTGACCATGGAGGGAGGTGGCACTGGTTTTCAAGCCTGATGAGGACACTGTTGTCATATTTATATAAAAACACTC
This sequence comes from Phaethornis superciliosus, assembly GCA_023637945.1. Taxonomy (NCBI): domain Eukaryota; kingdom Metazoa; phylum Chordata; class Aves; order Apodiformes; family Trochilidae; genus Phaethornis; species Phaethornis superciliosus. Next base: position 21,324,160 of record JAJQWJ010000010.1, read on the forward strand.
AGCTGTAAAACCGGAGCTAAATGTTTGCAGGGTAAAGAAGTGACTTCACTGGGAGGGTGTCCTTAACAAAGCTGAGAGGATAGTCAGCAAATCCATCATTGCTTTTCCTACTCAGCCTTCGTGTGGGTTGTCTTTCTACCAGTACTCTCCTGATCTCCAAGTATCAGAGCTTTGTTTGGGTAGATGTTGATGCTTAAAAAGGCCTGAATGCAATTTCAAGTATTATAATAATTTATAAATGTCACCACTCACAATCACATAGCAAAGGGAAGTGTTCAGCAAAACCTGCACAACTCAAAGTTAAACAAGTTGGAAGCAACCATAGTGCTGTGGGTTGGTTTGCTAAAGGATGGTTATTTGCTAAAGAAATCACCAAGCAATGTTTAATAACAACAATGGGCAGTCTGGTTGCATACATATCAAGGAATCAATAGAGAAAGTGCTGCAGACAAGGTTTTTGTTGCTATTTTGGAGCATAAATTTAGCCTGAGACTGCCTGCAAAATTTCTGTTGTCATCTGCTCATGCAGAACTTATCTGCAACACCTCCCCAGGCAGGTGCTCTAAGTGTATATATAAATTCATCTTCGTAGAGGCCACTGGTGCCACAACAAATGTCATTCCAAACAAACTCTGGGCTACAGGCTGTGTTGGAAACCCTCATTTAACACATCATTTAGAGTACATCAGAGTGCATCTCACACAACGTGACCATAATGATTCCCTACTGAATTTTTTTTTTTTTAATCCTTTTGCCATGAAGAATAGAACCAAAGTCCCTTAACCACGTGAGTGTTTTGGTTTGGTGCCTAGCATTGGAAAAGGAGGGTTTATAGTACAATGTTTAATTATTATTTTTCATGGGAATTTCACAAAGAAAATCACGTTATCTACTTATACTGCTACTTCTGGAGGTGAGCAGAAATTACACAGACAGGCTATTTATTTGCTCATTTATTAAATTGCAGTTTACTGGGCCCAAAAGGGCTCAGATATTACCTTCTCTGCTCTCCCAGCCTATGCAAGAGAAATCCAGAAGTCAGGATGTCACCCCACCTGCTGATGTTTCCCTGTGGTCAGTGTGGCTGCATAACTTTCTTTTTATTATCAGAGCTAAATTCAGTGGGTCCTTTCAGCTGATTTCCTTCATGTGGTGAAGGTAACAGTGCAGCCACCAAGTGGGGCATGGAGCTGGTGTTCCATGGTGTATTTTTGGATGGGCTCCATGTCTTACCAGGAAAGTGGTGAGAGACAGTCCTCCTGTCCTTCAGCTTGCCTCATGCTGCAACTTGCAGCTTTCAGCAGTATTTTCAGTCCAGCAGGTTGAGCTGTGACTGCCCTGTGTTTCCAGTCCAGGAGGGCAAGGTGACTTTTTTCTATCTTGTCTTGTGCTCTGCTCTCACACACCCCAGAAAGCACTCCAAGGTGTAAAATGGCAGAGCAATAACTCTTTGTAACACCCACTATCCATTTAACCCACATTTTCACTCTTCCTTTGGAGTCAGTGCTGCTTGAGATGTAAATCAGTGCTTTTGGTTCACTATGTTCCCATTCCAGATCTTTTAAAAGGGTGTGAACAGTTACATATTTATTCAGACTCGTGCCTTACAAAGTACATGGCTGCAGTGACAAACTCTTCTGGGCTGTTTGTTTTATGGTGCTATTAAAGAGGGTGACACAGGCTAACGCCAGCTGATGAGTTCAACTGTAGAAATGATGGAAATTTGAGCAAAGAAACAGCAGAAGTGACAGCAAAATTCAGGATGCTGAGCCAGAAGAGTGGGATGGGCACCACCCTCCAGTCTATGTTCTCCTACAGTATATTTTTAAAAAACCAACACTTTGCCCAATGATTTTCCTGCTGTGAGCAATGGGAGTTCTGTGCAAATATCTGTTTTATAACATGTTTATCACCAAGCAGTGTGGGCTGTACACCACGTAATGTTCCTTTTCTGACTGCTAAATAAACACTTCAATTCTTACCCTTCTGTCTAAAGGCAATCCGGGTTTTTCTATTGTCCTCAATGGGATGAGGATTTCACAATGGAAATGTTTTATGCTTCTGTTCTGCACGTTGAGATTATCTTTTTTTTTTTTTTTTTTTTTTTTTGGTGACTTTACAGTGACTGTCTCTTTCTGTATGATCCTGGTTGTCTTCTTGGGTCAAACTCTGACATCTCCTATATGCTGGAGGTACCTCCTCTGCTTTCAGAGATTTAACATATTTCCCTCAGTAGTATATTCTTATCATTGTTGGCTACCTTTGATTTGGGGTAAAGACATTTCAGAATTACCAAAGTTCAAAAACTCAATTTTTAGCACGTATTCTTCCAAAATGCCATTTCTTTTCTCTCTCTTTTAAGTGCCATATTCCATACATCAGCTTTCAGTTTCCCCTTGGGAATTTAGCATCAAAACAGGACCTTTGCTTTGCCTCTGAATCATCTCTATGCCTCTCCAGGTCATGCCAGGCAGGTTTGGGGAAGGAGAACAAGGTGATGTTGGTATGGGACCAGCTCTGCAGCTTTCTGGGGACTCTCTGCCCAGAAATAGCTAAATATATTTTTCCTGGTATATGACTTCACCACACCAGTAGCAAGATACCATCTTGCCCTTTGTGTTTTGGGGCTGGATGACATTTTCTTCTTTCCCAAGGGGCAGCCACGTGGCCCCATCCGGGCTGGCAGGGAGGAGCCCACGGCTGGCACCTTGCCCAGATCTCCCCCTGATAAGGAGCTGGGAAAATCCAGGCTGGTTTTCTGCCTAAACTGGTGGTGTTGGTCTGATGTTCAGGATTTGAGCTTGAAAGGGATTATTTCTGAGTACCAAGTGTACTGTTTATGGAATAGCACTTGGCTTGGCTTTTCTTCCTTGGCAGTGTTGGGGAACAGACATGTCTGTCAATACTCATTTTTTTTACTCATTACAAAATGTGAGCAAACATTCTGGTGCATGGACACATACATGTGGTGGCCTTAGACCTACACCTGCAGGCACAGACTGCTGCTGTATTTAGTTGGTTCCTTGGGAGCTGGGAGTGCTTGAGAAGAGAAGCAGGAGGAAGGATGAGCAGCTGGGGGATACCACCACCTCCCCAGTACCCCATCTGGGAAGAGTCTGAGAAGGTCACTTCTGTCCCTTCTGAGTGTGCCTCATATCAGCAGTTAATTTGGAAAGAGTTATCACTTTGGGGATTTGCAAGGTTTTCATTTGCTAGTCTGCAGCCCAGCTGAATCTGAGGCCTGGAGCAAGGTCAGGTTGGATCTCCCATGCACAATCTGGGTGTGAGGTTTCCTCATCTGAAGGCTCCATTGGTTGCTTAAATACTTCATTTTTACAGCAAACATCACAGAATTTAGTGTGTGACTGGAGTCAGCATCTTGTAGCCCTTATATTTTGGAGGGTGAAATACCCACTGATTGCAAACCCCAAAGATTTGATATAGCTTGGCACCATATTTTTGTAGGAGTTGATAATTAATAAAATCAAGCAAATACCTTGTTTATTGTGATGTTCTCCAGCAAAGATGGGGCACAAAGTGCCCCAGAGCATTAATTAACACTAAATGCACGTGCAAGGGGCATGGCTGGCATCTGTAGAGAGGCACTGTGAAAACTGAAGGCTTGGATCAAGTAATTTAATTTGGAAGTCTTAAGCAGAATCTACCTATTTGTGAGGTTTAAAGAATTCAGTTCACTTATTTACTTTGGATTTTTGTGTTCGCTTTCATCCCCTTTTGTACATCCTTGGACAAAATCCAAACAGGCAGAGTAACTACAGAAAAGCTGTTCTCACCACAGGGAAATAATGTATTATGCTAATTCCAATTAAAGGAAATTTCTTAAACTGCAAATATAGCCTTCAAGAGAGAAGTGAAAAGTGTGGAAATTAACATTCTTGCCAGATTTCCAGCTCAATTCTGCATACTCAGGGGGTTTGGGTCAGGCTCAGATAAGCATCCAAAATTTGGCTATGTTTATCCAAACCTTGTTTCTGAACCTGCTAAGTTCACTCCTGACTAATCATAATGGAGTCAGTGGTAGCAGGATATGAACATACATTTAACTTAGAAACTGGCAGCTCCTCAGCATTTCACAGCTAGGAGCCTTTGACCAAATATCAACTCTGCTAACCAGAACAAAACAAAATAATGCCTTGACTTGGTCTCCAGCCATACCACCTTGTGCTACAGCCCTGGAAGAACTTCCAAGGAGGGCTGGGCCAAGGCAGGCTTTGGCTGAGGTACCTCCAGGGAAAATATTGATGTACTGGAAGCATCTCTTGTGATTCAGGAGGTGACATTTTCCCCACGTTGATGTTGTACCCACGTAATGGTTATGTGTACAGCGGGGTTTTTTGCAGATTTGGGAAATTTCAGAGGGCTGGTAGTCATTAAATATCTTTTCTGAAAGGCTCAGATGTTAACTCCAGATTCACCTGAAACACTAATGCAAAAACCAACGATGTTACATGGCCAGTGAGGTCCCAGCTGGAGGTGCTCCTCAGGTCACCATCTCCCAACTCCATCCCCACGCTCTTTGCCTGTTCAGTCATGAAAGCTCTGAGCTTCCTGCAGAATTCAATGTTGTAGAGTGTTTGGAATATATTTTCAATGAAATGAGAGGAAGATTACCAAGAGTTGTGAATTAGTCTCTGAAAGGGCAGACTTTTTCTCTGCTCTTGCTTTTGCCATCACACCCTTTGTTTTTAACCAGAGGGGAGAGGACCTGCATCTTGCTGCCCTGTTCTAGGGACCTCCCAGCTTATTGTGCACTTGACCATAATGGAGCAAACCATAATACTAGCTAAGGAGATGCCATAGATGTATCTTCCATGGATAGCGATCTTCAAAACAGCACCAGGCTACCCCCAACCACTCACCTTTTCCCCATACATTATATTTTAACTCAGGAGTGTGGCCCTAAATAGCTGTATCTGGTTTTTCAGTCTGGCCGTGAAATTCTTGCCCAGAATAAAACCATTCAAATGCAAATTTATCTCAAATAAAAGAGCCAAAATGTTTGGTAAAACTACACCAGGAACAAATTTGACTGTTTCAGTTTGGGTTACAGATATATACTCTGGCACCTAAAATCCCTTCAGATTGACTTGTCTCTGAATTACAGATATTATATCTGCAGGACTGTAATAGAAGACAACCCATTGAAAGACTTATTTCATTTTTTTAGAAAAAACCTTGTCAATTGAGAGTAAGAACAGACATCATAAAGACATATTAAGAAATACTCAGAATAGATTTGAATATAATCCTTATGGTTACAGAAAACATTAGGATTTTAAAAGTTCGATGATTACTCATTTGAGATATTTTGTGAAATAGATTTTCTAAAAGATAGCTTAAATTCTTGCCATTTTTCTTGCATCTTCTATCTGAAATCAGCAGAAATAATTGCCCACGTTTTACCAGAGCCTCTGTTTTCTCCAGTGGTACAGATGTACCACATGGAAAGATTTTTACAGTAGCAATGTGACAGTTTAAACTAAGCACCTGTTTCCCTCTAATGTAGATTTGGCAAGATGTTAGTTTCAATGTAGCTTATGCCATTCAGGTGTCAATTTTTTCTGTATTAGGCCAATATATTAGTGAACAGCACCACGCTCTAAAATTTCCATCAATCTGCCATCACATTTACATGTTGGGATTTTTTGTTCTCCTTTCAAGGACAATGAGCAACTCTTCATACATTGTGTCTTCCTCTTCCCAGTACTAACTGAATTCTTTGAATCTGAAGTGGGTAGGCAGGTTGGAAAATGGATTTTGTGTGTGTGCTGTAGCATCAGTGTCCTGTAGCAGTTGCTACCCTGAAATTTTGGCATCTTGCAGATTGGAAGCTTGTGGGAGTTCACTTTCCAATAAATTCTGTAATTCTTGCTATCGATGTCATCAAGAGTTTGGTAATGATGAGACCAAGGATATTTGGAAGGAGAGAAAAGATGATTTGCCTGATGCTTGTAGAAATAGTTCCTGGGATTCATAGTTGTCACTGGTTTTCATTTTAGAAAAAGCAGAAACAGCAGAAGAAAACTGTTGCAAATGGTTTGAAGATGTGATGGGCTTCTGTATTTTCAGGGAGCAAAATCACAGAATCCTGGGACATATGACTGTTGAGAGCTGCAAGAAAGCTCCTATTTAGCCATTAAAAAAGGGACATTTTTTACTATGATTTCTGCTTTGAGCTCTGATCAGTAATGTAGAAAAAGCAAGCAGGAGTGTACGGTTGCTTATCCCTCCTTAATGTTCCCTTTTATTCTGTGTTCCTGAAAGGTCATAAAATAGAGAAATAAAAAAGCCACTGAAGTGTAGTTTTGTTAACTTTATCTTCTGAACATTAAACATTGATTCAAATTTCCTACGGTACATAAAATGTTTTGCCTTGCTGTATTATGTATACAGAACTTCAAAAAGTAAATGAGACAGCTCAGAAAATGTGAATGGATGTGTAATAACAGCTCTTTAGATCTCCTGGGTTTAGCATAGCATCTTTTTGTTCCTAAAGGTGCTTTTAACATGATCTCTATAGCTATTTATGAAGTCATTTATTTTTGCATGGTGATAGGTCTTATTTTGTAATTAGCCCATGGGTCTATCTTGCATGAGCCCCCCCCTATTCTCCCAAATGTTGTTCAGTCTTCATCATCCCTTTTTTGTTTTCCTTCCAGAAGGCATTAACCCTAACAGCTTCCATCCCATGGGGCAGGACACCCCAGATCCCTTCAGCACCTTCTGCAAAAACATTTTGAAATTGTTGCATTGGAACAGAGTTCAAGGATGGTGGGGTTTTTTTGGGTTTGGGTTTTTTTGGCATTTTCAACATAAAGAAGTTTTCCTGTTTGCCTTAAATTCATTCATCACACCCATTTCAGCTGATGGCTTTTAACCACTTTTGCTCCACATCCTCTTCCCGGGGGCCAGAGGGGTGCTGTGGAAGGGGCTGTTGGCAGGAATGCAGCCTTCCAGCAGCAAGCATGGTCATAGAGACAGCGTTTGCCCCATCCAGCTGGAGTTTTAGGCAAAACTGAGTTTCTAACTTATAATTTGGGAAGATCTGGGAGCTCTCCAGTGCATCCAGACACAGGTCATTCTGGTGCAGGCTCAATGGGAGCAGCGGCCTCGTCGCTGCTCTCTCATTTTCCATCATTTGCATATATGCAGTGCAGTGAAATTAACAGGATTTCCCTGACGTGGCTGCCAGCAGCAGCAGTGGCATTGGTTTCCTCTAACATGTCGAGCAGGTCACTGTTCATCAGTCACTGTCAGGCTTTCCGTGCCAGCTACTCCACTCCTTCTGCTGCACGTGGGAGCAGCTGCACTGGGAAGGTCTGCAGTGCCAGCATGGGTCCCAAAACCTCCAAGGGTAAAAGAGATGATTTTTTAAATATCCAATGGAGAAATTTTGGCCACTACATATCCTCCTAAGCCAGCACAGAGGGAAGGTTGAAGGCATGGCCGGGTGTGTTGGCTGCAAAGTCTCCTTGGAAAGCTGCGGGTGGCTCCGAGTCCAGTGTGGACAGTGGGGTCATGGCATTAACAAAAGAGGTTGATGGACTTTATCCTCATGTCTTAAAGACTCTGAGTATCTTCTAGCAGTTCTTTGCACACAAAATTCCTTTAGGGAGACCAAACATACTCACTGAAACATGTGCAAGAGTTAAAGAGGGTGGCTGTGGTGGGACCCTGCTTGAGAAGTGCCGGGAAGCTTGGGAAGAAAGGTACAGAGAAAAGCTTGATAAATAACACAACATGAACTGAATTACTGCATAAAGATGAATCAAAATTATAAAATCAATAGGTATTGATCTGTATATATCACACAAATAACTGCGCCTGAAGAGGTGGCCAGATTTAACATGCTGATTATACTGCAGTCAGTAGAAATAACTTGAGATCTGAAGAGCTATTACATTTTAGTTGTTCAGTGCTGCAGCTGAAGCTGATAATATTGCAGTGAAACCTCTTTTATTTTTTTCCTGCTTGAAGTTCTTGGTAACAAGGAAATTTAATCAACAAACCAAAACAGAAGAGCAGATTTTTGGCTTACAAAATACTCTTGAGCCATCCAAAGCTGGAGTCCAAACACTAGAAATTCTTCTAAAAATATATACCTTTCATTTTAACTTCTATTTGCCTTTACTATTGGCTTTGCTCTTGCAAACTGCACTTTAGTTGTGTCTGATGGCCACTTGGTTACTAACAGGATTTGCAGTGTATCAGCTGGAACATCACACGTGGTCACCGATACTTTGTGATTGGAAATCAGGACAAGAAAGTTTTCCTTACAGCCCTTACAATGTATGTCCCGTTTACATTTTACTCTTTTCATGCCTCTTAAACTGGTGGAGCAACATTGTATGAAAAGGAGCAAGGATTGGGGTTTCTGGTCTGTCTTTGCTTTTGGTGTTAACTTCCCTCCCTCTTTCCCATCAGTGGATGTGTTAACAGGGGAAGGATGCACTTAACTCTCAGAACTGAAATTATCCCTGTATTCTTTGTCCCCATGTTTTGCCTATTAAACCCAGGGCTGGATCAACAAGTCAACACAGATGGCTAGGGTTGGAAGGGACCTTAGAGATCATCCAGATCCAACCCTCCTTGCATGGGCAGGGACCACTAGATCAGGTTGCTCAGAGCCCCATCCAATCTGCCCTTGAATACTGCCAGGGATGGAGCTTCCACTACTCCTCTGAGCAACCTGTTCCAGTGATACAGAGATATATAGATCATAAAGTCTCTGAACTCTTTCCTGGTGGAAAGATACCTGTTCTTAACACAAATCCCATTTGGCTTCCACGGACCCAAAAAACTGCAGCTTCTCTTGAGCACCTGTCCATGCCCTGTGATTTTTGCAGCCTCCCAGTGAGGTGTAGCAGTGGCTGGTGTTGGAGTTGGGACAGTCTCTCCCTGGCCCTGCCTGGTGGGAATCTTGATCCATCCTATCTTCTGAACTCACATGCTTATAAGGTGATTCCTAGCAATAAGGCTGACATCATGAGCTCTGTTTCACATTTCTCCTGCAAAAGTCAGCAACAGATTTTTATGTAGCCTCCCCAAAACTATTTCTATAGGAGGAGCACATTTATGGTACCAGTCAGCAAAATGCACTCATGTTTACAGATCCATTCCAAAGCATCAGCTATTAATTTCCAGAGCTAAAATATTTTCCTGGATACAAAAGGATGATAAAGAACAGTGTATGCTACAGATGAGCCACGTTAAGGCATGCAGAGCTGTTTTAAGTGGCAGACACCAAGCCCTATTTATCCATGGGAAGCTGTGAACACCAGTGGGCAGACAGGAGTTTTGCTTCATTATGTTCAAAGGAATGAAGGAAAAAGCAAAATCTCAGTGAATGAAAGTTATAGGAAAATATTGCATGAGGTTCCTGCCTTTGATTTTCTCCATGAACAAATCTCCATATTCCATCTGTTAAAACACAATTATGATCTTCCCATCCAGAACACTTCTTATCCCATCCATGCCAACTGTTTTTCAGGACAGAGACTCATATTTACTATTTTTCTACCCACAAAGGATCCCACTTTCAACTGGGGCCTCTAGGTGCTGCTGTGATACTAATAGTACTAATACTCATAATTCTGCTAGTGTAGTTTAGCCCAACATCTTAGGCTTAAATAAGTTACTTGGAAAAAATGGTTATAAAACAGTCCCCACCCTCTCTCAAATTCTGCAGGTCATTTTGCATCTGCAATACTCAGTTTATGGATTGATATGCATCTTATAAATTCTATCTTGGGAGTGTTTTCCTCTGAACCTCACACAAAATCTGCACTGCGAATTGTGGATAAAAAAGCCACAGGAAAAACCATGCCTGAAGCCATACCACTTACCTCCCTCCTCCTTCACAAGCCCAACTGCCTCCCCCCTTCTTGTTTTATCAGTATGGTGCTAAATTACCAAGTTTGAAATTTCTTCAGCAAATAAAGGATGCATGCCAGAACACAAGTGCCCTGAGGGATCTAAGTCTTAGGGGAAAAAAACCTCTTAATTTCCAAGTTTATAGGTAGCAGCACTTTCTTGAAATTGGAAAATGTTCAACTCATTTATGAAAGAAATCTGCCACAAGGATACGCTGATGTTCACAGCTCTTTCATTAATAACCTATTGTGATCAACACACATTTTTTTGGTTATAGGACAGGTTTATTTTGACACCTGCATCAAATATATTCTGCCTCCTTCGACCAAGATTTTCCCAGTGAGCAAAATCTCCTTGTTGTGCAAATTCTCTTTAGTGCAAACCAGGTAGCTCTCACAGTAAGATGTTTGGGGTTTGTTTTTTTTCCAAATTAATCAGGCACCTTTAGCCATGTGTGACTAATTTATGTGGAGCAGCACTTCAAATGCAAGGCCAGGTGGCTGCTGAGCACACATGGGGGGAGTGAAGCATTAACTGCTGGAGCCCCTGCTGTCCCCACCCAAGGTGGGTGCACACCACCAGCTCTGTCCCCCCCCCAACCCGCTCACCCAGCACCTGAGCTCCAAATATTTTATGACCTAATCCCAAGGAGATTGCCCAAGCAAAGGATAAGGGTCAAGCCTTGCATGTTCCTCCACCTGAATAACGTAGCATTCCTGAATTTCAGCCCATGGATTTATCTACCAAGCATGACTTGAACTCTTGATAGAGCATTAACTTATTTATACTTTCATAACAAGCCCTTAACAAAGAATTCTCCCTCTCCTACCCACATGTAAATAATACCTAAGCCTACTGTCAGGGTTTGGCAAGGGCAGTGATGTTTCCATCACTGGTGGTGGGGATCCTCCAGCAGGTCTCTCTCCTGCTCCTAGGCAAGTCCCTTGCAATAGGAGGGGAGGATTAATCGCTGCTATTAGAGGCTTTGCTTTCCTCCACAGCCTGCTTTTCCCAGGGATGATGAGTTAATTCAGCTGGAACAATGTTAGTTCATCAAGTTTTGTGGTTGATCTGAAAATCGAATTGCAGTAATTCCATATGCCAGCTGACTTACTGCCTCTTTAGTTCAGCTTTTAGACAACTCCGGTCAATGATCACAAGGAGTTTAATACAAGACCTAGATGGAATGAAACTGTAATAGCCATGTTTTCAGGCAGGTTTTTCTTCCCCTCTGTGTTAGCTGGTTACTTTGGCTGCCTGCATGTGTGTTTCTGCATGTAAGATGTGTACCCACCTCTTCTGAACCTCCACTAGAACCATCCACACATGGGCGTTTAAAACAGCAAATGCAAACCTGAAAATTTTAAAATGAGTGTTTGACTTTTTATTGGGTGATAAATTGCTTCTTACTCTTATAAAGTCTGCAGGTGTTTATGTCCACTCCTGTATGCCTAGTTAAAACTTTGGCTACAATAAGAATGCTTTGAAAATAGCCAGTCACTCCTAAAATTGATTATTAAAATAGAATTACCTGTTACGTGTCACATGAATTCTTCTAGTATAAAGTTCTGTTGCTTAACCCTTCCAGATACTTCTGGCCTGACATTTTCCCTGCTTTGCTAGTTTCTTTTCCATCTTTTTCTTTGCAAATTTTGTTGTCAGACTCTGGATAGTGCTGAGACTTGGACAGTGGCCCAGAGTTGGCTGCCACACATCCAGCCTGTGCAGCTCTTCCCATTGCCACGATGGGCTCTGAGCTGGAAGAGGTTCTTCCAAAGCAGGCCTTCAGACTACTTGGCAAATTAAAAGGCTTGCAACTTAATAATTTGGAGGAAGTTAAGAGTTGCTGAATCTCTGTTGAATTCTCATGAATATACATAAAAAAGAAAGTCTGTAAAATCATTCTACTGTGCTTTCTGGCCCCTCCTCCAAGGTGCAGTGCCATCACAAGGAGTGTTTTTTAGAGTTCTTCCATTTTTAGAGCAGCTTCTGCAAAAAAGTTGTGGTTTTAGCCAGAGAAACCTTGGCTACAGCAAGTGGGAGTCTCTGGCCACCCCATGTCCTGTCTCTGCCTGGGAGTCCTTGATCTCTAGGTGAGCAAATTTTGGCAGCAGGAACAGGCACAAACTTGGTATAGATGCCTTCAGTAGTATTTCAGCAAGGATGAATCAGAGGGAGATGGAAAAAAAATGAAATTGGGCTTTTCTGGGTTATGTTGGTAGGTTTTTGAGGGCTGTGCTCAAGGTCTTTTCCTCTTTGGGTACTTAAGAGGAAAAAAAGAGCCCTTCCAGGCCTCCCAGAATGAAGGGAGAGCCACAGAAGAAGGGCATTGCCAAAGGAGTTTCTCAGATTCTCCAGAATTTTGGCTTGCTTTCAAAACTTGAGCAAGGTAAAGCACAGGAAAACACACAGCTTCTGGGTGGACAGGAGGCCAGTGCCCACATCACTCAGCTGCTGCCTTCAGTTGGTGTTAAAATGAGCTGGGGGGGTTCTTCCCTGACTTTTATCTTAGCACATTCCTCTGCCAAACTCACCCAGTGGGGACTTTTTTGCCCTGTGGGTACAGTAACCCTGAGTGTGAGAAGGGCCTGGGCTGGATTTGGAGGTTTCCAAACTCTTCTGTAATGGAAGTAATGAACATTATGAAGGAAAAAGATCAACAGCCCTCAGCATCCTGTGCCAGAGAATGTGCCTTGGCAGGAAAACCTGGGGGAAGATTTGGAGGAGGAAAACAGAGGAGATCTCTCACGAAGCATGGACAGGCAGCACCTCAGCATCACATTTTGGGGTTGGCTGTGAGGGCCATGGGTTGTTTGTGATAAGCCACATTATCTTTTCCTGCAGTGAGGAAGGACAGCTTCAACAGGGTTTCCAAGCAAATTCTCTGACCCATTTGTACACTTTCCATATATTGATGGAGAAGGCAAATCTGCTGCTCTCTCCTTTATTCTCTTGATACACTCTAAAGCCCAAAGTCCAAAAAACCTTCAGGCTCAAATTCCAGCAGAGCTGATTGGTGCCTGCCAGAAAACTTCCCATTGGTAAGCCCTTGTTTAGGAAGTTTTTCCTCATCAATCAGCTGTGACAGGACCCACACCTCCAGGGAGACCCACACTGGTGGGATGAGAGGTGCTGATGGGATGGAGCTGGTGGGATGTGATGGACCCAGCAGCACATGCAGGTGCCCACCCTGGTGCTCAGCACTCCAGTGGGTTTTCACACTGGAAAGTGGGGCAAGACCTGCTGGGACCTTGCTCACACCAGGATAATGGGAGAAGGGAAAGAGGGGTTGGGCTGTCAAGCTTGTATCAGAGCAAGAAGGAATGTGCTGGTTTAAAGCATGGATTTTAATGGGTGAGAAAAAGAGAAAGCTTTCTGCTCCATGCTCGGGTAGATATTTGACTTCTGCCAGTAGCAGCATCGTGGCAGAGGGAAGGTGAGCAGGGAGCAGCACCCATGGGAACATGAGGACAACTTCACCCACACCTGGTCCTATCAGCCCACCAAGCATCTGCTCTACATGGGTCTCATGCATTTTCTAGGCATATATATTTATGCCAACCCTAAAGCTCTGTTCCAGGGGGTCACAGAGCAGGAGGAGGAGAGAAGACCCAACCAAGTGCTGCCTCAGGGCATGTCTGGGTCTGGGGGTGCTCTGTAGCTCCCCAAGCCCAGTCCCATCCCCACAGCAGTCCAGAGTTCTTTATCTCCTGCACACTCACCACTCTCATTTTCTTGCATGGATATGGCGTTGTTTATTTTGTTTTCCCTGGAGGCAGTCAGTATTTTTGGCTGGGGGTGTGTGTTTTTTCTCTATACTCCTCATTTCAGATCAGGACATGCCCCTTGCTGCCTGGCTATGGAGGGACAGTCTGGCTGGGGGGCCCTATCACAGCACGAGGCTTTGGGCTTTGCCAAAAAGGGGACCCCTTCCACTGGCAGGGTGACCCTCAGGGGTCCCCAGAGCCTGAGCAAGGGGGTGCTGGCTGTGGCAGAGCTCTGATCCCCCCCTGTGTCCTGCAGCTGGGCCCGGGGGGAGGAAACCCACCCTCCAGCAGTGCTGGCGAAGCCAGCCTGACCCGAGCAAATGAAAATAATCAAAAGTAATTAGAAGCGTGCTGGACTGCTCCTCAGAGATCTGTGCAAGAGAATAAACATGCCGGAGCCCTCCGAGCCACTGCAAAGGCCCATGTCTGAGCTGTTAGGTGCCCTGACCTTGTCCACATAAAGACGTGATTTATGAAGTGCAGGGCACAGCAGCAGGGCTTCTGTCTTCTCCAGAAGAACCAAATTACTGAGGTGGAGATTAACATGCTTTCAGTTGGGCCCATTTCCAGACCAAGGGAAATTTTTTATTTACATTTTTTTACCTTTAATTTCCTCCTCCTCTCCCTCACTTAAATACTGCCTTTTGGCTGGGAGGGACGAGCCCGGCAGCGTGTGAGGGCAGGAGGGGCAGCCAGGATGGGGCACTGGGCTTGGGGCTACACCAGGATGCCCACCACCACCACTCCTTCAAATGAGGGCTGGAAAAGGTCTGGCTGGCCTGAAATGAGCAGCAACAGTTGTGGTTTTTGCATGATTTTAAATTATTTTAAAGTCGATACCCGCAATGCAGGGAGGGAGGAATTAACATGCAGAAATTGTGTCACCTTTCCCTCTTGTTGCTGTTTTCCCGGGTCTGTCCAGAAGCATTTGGGGGTGTTGGAAGGGTGGTGTTTTCTGTGTGCTGATTTTGGTTTGCTTTTCCTTTCGGCCTCCCCGCCTGCTTTGCTCACCCAGTATTTTAAACACTCACCGCAGTGTTAGTCAGGATGCTCAGTGTTGTGTTTAGTCACCTTGAGAAATATAACATTAAACACTTAAAAATGCGGTTACGAAGTGGCTTGCTCTATAAACGTAAGGATAATATCAAGCCTAATATGAACATTTATGATATTTTTAAAAAATCACCAGTGACCTGTCTGATTTTTCACCATTGTCCTCTGCGGTGTTTGTCCACAGGAAGCCCATTAAAAGTGGACAGTGCAATTATTTCATCTGGCTTTGGCTGAGCTGCTTTGCTTTGCTTTAATGATGTGCTGGAATGCACCATGCCCATAGGGTCTCCATTATGAGAACTTTTACTTCTGGGACGACCATGAAGTTAAAGGCTTAAAAGAGGCATCAGTTTACAGCCTGGTGGGAATTACTAGCAGACTCGAGTACTAACTCCTTACTGCCGCCACTAATATAGCGAATGATTTTAAATAAAAAATAGCAAAAGGGACCCTGTGGAAATATTTGAGCCTACCAAACCAGACAAGGGGAGAGAGGAAAGGCTGTCGATGTGTTTAAAAGATTCTTACTTGAAAGAATAATAATATATATGTGTGTGTGTGTGTGTAGATACAGCATCCCCTTACATGACCAGCACTGAGGTTCAGCCTCCCCAGTGCCTCTTGCTGAGTCCTGCCACAAACCCCTCTGGTTCAGAGACATGTGCCTTCCTCCTTCATTTTCTCCCTCTCCTCCTTTTCGTTTTCCTCCTCCTCCTTTTTTTCTTCTCCTTCTCCCGAAAATAAGGAGACTTATTTTCCTTCTCCTCCTCCTTGCCTTTTTCTTCTTCCTCCCCTTTCTCTTTTGTCTTCTTTTCCTTCTACTTCTCCTCCTTTCCCTTTTCCTTCCTTTTTTTCCTTCTTCTCCCTCTCTTTTTCCTTCTCCCTTCCCTCTCCTCTTTCATCTTCTTTTCTTTTTTTTCCCTCCTCCTTCTCCTCTTTTTCCTCCTCCCTCTCCCCTCCTCTTTCATCTTCTTTTTCCCTTCTCCCATTTTTTCTTTCCCTTCTTTTCTTTCTCCTTCTTTTCCTTCTTTTCCTCTTCCTCCTCCTCCTTCTCCTTTTTCGTCATCCTCCCCTCCTGTCTTCTTTCCTTCTCCTCCTTCTCTTTTCCATCTCCATGTTTTTTTCCTTTCCTTCTATTCTTTCTCCTCCCTTTCCTTCTTACCCTTCTCCTTCTCCTCTTTTTCCTCCTCCCTCTCCTCTTTCATCTTCTTTTTCCCTTTTCCTTTCCTTTCCTTTCCTTTCCTTTCCTTTCCTTTCCTTTCCTTTCCTTTCCTTTCCTTTCCTTTCCTTTCCTTTCCTTTCCTTTCCTTTCTTCCTTTCTTTCTCCTCCTTTTCCTTCTCCTCCTCCTTCTTCTCCTTTTTCCTCATCCCTTCTCCGTCTTCTTTTTCCTTCTCCTCCTTCTCTTTTCCATCTCCATCTTTTTTTCCCTTTCCTTCTATTCTTTCTCCTCCCTTTCCTTCTTACCCTTCTCCTCTTTTTCCTTCTTCCTCTCCCCTTCCTCTTTCCCCTTCTCTTTTTCATTCCCACCCTTCTTCCCTTTTCCCTTTTCCTTCTATTCTTTCTCCTCCTTTTCCTCCTGCTCCTCCTCCTCGGGCCTCACTCCCCTCCTCCAAACCGAGCTACACCCGACCCTCCGCCGGGAGCGGTGCCTGCAAAGGGGCATTTTAACCAAACTCGGCTTTTTTCCCCCCAAACCTCTCGGTCCCGCTCCCGGCGCGTGCCCCGGCGGCCAGCGCCACCCAGCGGTCGCGTGAGGCAGCGCCTCAGCCCCGGTGCCGGCCGGTTCGGTTCCTCCGGTACCGGGAGGGGGAGGCCCTTTTGTTTACCCACCGGCGTTTCCTCCTTTTGTGGGGAAGGGAGGAGAGGGGGGTGCGGGGTGCGGGAGGGGGTGCGGGGTTTGTCCGGGTCCTATCGGAGCCTCTGATCAGGCCGATGGGCTGGAGCAATCAGTTTCCCAGATTACTCGTATTTAATACACAATGCATCATAAAAGAAATCCCTCATCCTGACAGGAAGAAAATAGAACAGCTCATAGCTCGAGCCGGTCCAATTTATGGCTAAATTAAAAAAAAAAAAAAAAAAAAAAAAAGGAAAAAAAATAAAAAAAAGAAAGAGAGAGAGAAAATAATAATAAGGGGGGAGAAAAAAAAAAAAATCTCCAACAATGAGGGGAGAGGAGGGAGGGCAGGAAATCAATGGTCCGGCAAAGCGGGCGGGCAGCAGGGTTCTCAGGCCCGGCTGCGATGGGAAATCTCCCACGAGGTTTTTTGAGGTAATTGGCAAGGGATTTATCCTTTATTATTATTATTATTTGTTGTGTGAGTTTGTTTGTTTTTTTTTTCCCCCTCTCCTACCTACCACCACTGCGTGCGGGTTGTTTTTGTTGGTTTGTTGTCGTCCCCCCCCCCCCCTCTTCTCTCTCCCCTCCCCGCCTGGAACAATGGCTATTATCTGAAATAACAGTTCAATGTCACAGATAACAGCCCGCTGAGACGAATTAATCGCCAGCCCTTGTCACCCGGCTACTCACCCTCCCCCTGTCCTCCTTCCCCGGCCCCCTCACCGGCCCCCGGGGAAGAAAAGTCGACTTTTAGTCTAAGAAATATATTTGCACTTTTTTTTTTTAAAAAAAAAGGTGGCACTTTTGGATAATGCAATAAAAGATACTGTTCAATCCTCTTTTATTTATTTTTTTTTCCTTGCTCTCTTCCCCAAATGATACACATAGCCTTGTCGGAGTTTAGCCCGGACGGTGCCAAACTTTGGGGCTTTTCCTGGCGCTGGGATTTCGGGGCCCTTTGGAGAAAGCGGGGGGGGGGGGGGGAGTCCCGGGGGTTGCGGTTGCCCCGGGGGTGGGAGCGGGCCCGGGGCTCGGTGGCCGCCGGCGAGCAGCTCAGAGCCTCCCCCCGGCTCCCTTGGTGGCATTCGTTAGCGAGCAAAGCAAGGAAAAATATATTTAAGAAAAATAATTCAATAAATACAATCGTTTGGGAAGCGCCGGGAAACGGTGGCTCCGCGGTCCCCATCGGAGTCGTCGGGAAATTGGGTAAAATTTAAAAAGAAAAAAAAAAAAATTGGAAGAAAGAAAGAAAAAAAAAACAAAAAAAAGTTGCATTTCATTAAAAATGATTATCGATAACCACGGTGAGGAGGGGAACGCGGCTGAGGAGCCGAGCGCTCTGCCTCGCTGAAGCCGTCGGGGCGAACGCAGCCCCGGCTTCCCGCTGGCCACGGGGGCGAGCTGGGTGGCGAATAAATAGAGGCGAAGGGCGAGGACCCGAGGCAGCCCGCACCGCCACGGCAGCCCCCCGCCGGCCCCGGGAGGAGGATGGGGGGGGTCGAGGAGGATTGGGGGGGGGTTTGCCGGTCAGCACCCGCGGCGGGGCCACTGCTCGGCGACCTGGCGGTGACCCCCGGCCGCGGGGCCACTGTCGCTTTAAGCGCGCCGGGAGCTTCGCCGCCGCCCGGGACGGGGAGGGGGGGGGGTGGGGGGGGACGGGAGAGGTTTGGGGGGGTGGGGGGGGGGCTGGGGTTGTCCCGCTTTAAAGAGACAGTGTCCGAAAGGGGAGCGGCGAGCTGGCAGGACCCGACGGGGTGGGCGGGGAGGGGAAGGGGAAGGGGGGGGCGGGCAGGGCCGGGCCGGGAGCTGCCCCGGGGGTGCGGCGGGGGGGAGGCTGCGGGGGTGGGGAGGGGGAGAGCCGGCCTCCCACGCACACTTTTCTCTCATCCCCGGCGGAGAAGTGAAAGAAGTTTGTTTTGTTGAGCGGTGTGCGCTGGGGTTTTGTTGTTTTTTTTGGTTTTGGTTTTTTTGCCCCCCCCTTTAAACTGTGAGTTTTAGGTTGGTTGGGGTTTTTTTTTTTTTTTTTTGGTGCTTTTTCTGTTTTGGTTTGGGTTTTTTTTGTTTGGTTTTCTTGTTTGGTTGGTTGTTAGGTTGCTTTTGGTCGGGGTTTTGTGTTGTTTTTTTTTTTTTTTTTTTTTTTTTTCCCCGTTCTCCCGATAACTTTCTTTGCACACACACGCACCGAGCCAGCCGATAAGACCAGGAGGGACCGAAAGGCTGATGGCAAACCCGCAGAAACCCTCCCAGCCCCGCCGCCCCTGAGCCCCCCGGGGCCGCCCCCTCCCCACCCGCCTCCCCGCGCCCCCCGACAAATGCCGGAGCGCTCCGCGCCCGCGCAACCCCGCACCCCGACGGCCGCGGCCTCCGCCCGCCTTTGACTCCGCGATGTTGCTTCCAGCCGCCTGAAGGATATTTTTTTTTTCCTCTCTTTTCCCCCCCCCCCCCCCTCCCCTTCCTCCCCCCGCCCCGTCCCTGCCCCCGCAGGCTCCCGGAGACACAAGGTAAGCACAGCCAGCGTGGGACGGGGCCGCCATGCCCCGTGGGTGCCCCGTGGGTGCCCCGTGGGTGCCGCTTGCTGCCGGGCAGCCCCTCTGCCACCGCCCCGGGGGGGTGGGGGATGAAGTCCTTCCCCCCCTCCCTTTTTTTTTCGGGGCAGGGCGGGGGTTTGCTTGGAAAAAATCAAATTCCCCCTTCGGAAAAAACCCACGAGAGAGGTGCGTGGGGGGGGAAGAGGGGGGGAGGGAGGGAACCGGCCTTGTGCTGGGCCCCTCCGGGATTTGGGGTGGGGGTAAAAGGTGGAGGAGAAGAGAGGAGGCAGGCGGCTGTCCCGGGACAATGCTCGCCCCCTCCATCCACACCCGGCATGGGCCCGATCCCGCCCCCCGGGGGGATATGGGGGGGTTGGGGGGCGGTGACCCGGGCAGCCCTCGCCGTTCCTCAGCTGGGCCCGGTTCTTTTCGTCGGGGAGAGGAGGTTTCGGCAGGGCTGGGGTGATTACAGAAGGTGAGAGGGTTGGGGCGGTGTGGAAACTTTTCTGGGTGCCCCACAGCTCCAGCCGAACCTCCCGGGGACTGAAAGTGCTCTGGGGCTGGCCGGGAGTCTAAAGGTTTCTAATAACCTCCCTCTGCCATTTCTATTCGTTTGGGGTGTGTGTTTTAAGTTTGTTTCTAATAAAATCGGGTGGTTTGGTGCCGGTGCCCAGCCGCAGGAGTTACAAATGGAGCATGGAGCTCCCTGGGATGCTGTGGAAAGTTTCAGATAGGCCGGTGGTAAAACTTGTAAAGAAATAATGATATTCAGTCGTCTGTAATGATTAGTAATTTGTCATAATATTAGAATAGAACATCCTCTTTAGCTTGTCCACAAGCGATCTCGTTATATTTGTTTATTGTCTGCATAATTGGAACCATTTATTGGTATGTATTGAATACTGCCATGTTTTGCATGAGTGTTTACATTGTTTTTCATTTATTTTCTTTAGTTTGGCGTAGGGAGTTCTATTATTTGCATCAATTAAGGGGAACGATTGCACTGAAAGGCTGTTTGGGAAGCATAATACTAAAAGAAGATAAATACCTCTGCCTAACAGATAAAGTTTGGGTCAGAGTAGCAAATACAAAAAGGCTAAGTGGGTGCTGCAAAGATGTAAATCCTGAAACAAAACACAAACCTCAAATGAAGCCAACACCAGCTCTTTTAATAATTTTTGTTATATTCCCTGGCAGAATCGTATTTACTTAAAATCGTGATTTTAAATGTAAATAGCCACCGATAAATGCCAAAAAACCCACATCCTTCTTAAATTAATATAACATTTCTTGGAAATAGTTAGACAACGTAACAGTTACATGTAAATGTTTGTCAAGACGTTTTACAGTATGTTTATTGTGCTTTTATTAACATGTATGTATCCTTACCATTCTTAAAAATTATTTTTCATCAGATGAGTTTATTTCTGAAACAGCATGCCTGTATTATTATTATTATTATTATTCTCCTCTTTTTTGTTTATCTAGAAACCTGTGATTTATCTTTTGATTAGTATGCCCAGGCAGTGACAGAAATATTTACTCTCTCATATTCTTTCTTTTAGATCTTGGATGAGTTTTGCAATGTGAAGTTCTGCATAGATGCCAGTCAACCAGATGTAGGAAACTGGCTCAAATATATCAAGTTCGCTGGATGCTACAATCAGCACAACCTTGTTGCATGTCAGATAAGTGATCAGGTATGCGGTGTGTTCATTTTCTGGATTTATTTTTATAAGGAACTTTCAAGTGTCAGTGGAAAAATAGCGATAGCAATTCTCGACAGGTTTTGGCCTGTTTGCTGTTATAGCAAAAGATAATGCACAGATGTGAAATGCAGAATAGAATAATTTTGATTATGGGCTATAAATAATACGAATTTTCAATTTTTCCCCATTGTTTTTAAATTCACAATTATTTATTTATTTTTAACTTATCTTTGATAAAAATTGGGACTGCTTTCTCAGGAATACAAAGCCAGCATTTGCTGATTTTTGAATTAGCATCTTTTTCTGGCTCTTGGTCCAGTCTCTTTGGATTGCCATATTAAACTGTTGAGTTGTTCAGAAGCTGTAACACAAAATTAATAGAAAAAGTGGAGGGGGAGACGAAAAACTGATCATGCTGCTAATGTAGTTGCATGGATAGGGTTTGAGGTTTGAATACACACACATGCATGAATATTCTGATGCCTTCGCATACACTTTGCTGGAGCTGGTGATACTTGTATGCTGAGCTAGGATCTTCAGTGGTTTTATTTTTCCTTTATTGTGCTTAAATCCACTCTTTGTTGGGATGAACTGTTGATTATCATCAATTGTTGGAAAAAAGGTTGGGATAGGTAGAGGAAGAACACGGTGACGCATTTTGTTTTCCATTAGGCTGATGAGTTATTAAGAGTTTCTTAAATCAAGGTTTGCTTTAGTTTGTGGATGATGCAAGCCATTATGAAATATTTTAATGGGTGAAGTTAGGTTAAGAATACTATACTTCTTTAAATTAAAATATCTGAAATAGCAAAGCAACAACCGATTGTAAATTCTCGTTTCCAATTTAAACTTCACTACGTTCAGCATAGGATTTGATTCATCTAATCAGTGTTTCATTTTTCTTAATTAACTGCATCAGGTGAATGTTAAAGATTATCTTTAGCTGATTTAATTGCCTTGACAGTATTGAAAAAAAGAATCACAATGAGACACAAAGCTTCAATTAGAAATCATTCTTACTAATCAAACTCCTTACATATAGGATATGAACGTGAGGCAGCCTGCTATTTCCAGCACAGTGTTCTGTATTTCACTCATGCAAGATAGCTGATTAGAGCCAGTTTAATTAACTCTTTCAGAAACTATGAAAGGAGATTGTTTAAAAGTTTCAGCTTTTTTCAGTTCAGCCCTGGGCACGCACAGTGCAGAATAAGCCAGCCGACTGAGATATAATTTATTTTTTATATAGCAGCTGGTTTAACTAAAGAAACCATAAAGATTATTAGTAAACGCAAAATACATTTTCCAAGTTAAAATATGCTTTACCCTGAAAAATGATCTCTCATTGCAAAGGATTTATGGAACAGCAACGTGAAAAGGAAGCTGTGTAGATTAATTGAAACAGCAAATTCAAGCATTTTATGTTTAATAAGAGCTGGCATAATAGTAGAGATTAGAAGTGGGATCACATGCATTTGTCAAAGCAGCTTTTACTGTCTTTGCATGGGTACTGGTGAGCTGGAACTGAAAATCCATGGTAGCTTGAAACATCAGCATCTACCTCTGTGCTGCAGACATGCACAGTTTTTGGAAGGAAAGTTATAGTGCTTGTAACTTTCTCTTTTATTTTTCATTTTTCTTTTCTCTTTTTTTTTTTTTTTTTTTTTTTTTTGTGTTTACATTTCTGAGATTTGGTAATGGTGGCTGTACTGCTGCCAATAATTTCTTTCATTCACTGGAGACTCGTTATTTATTTTGCACCATATCACGCTGTTCATAATTCCATATATTAATAGCTTATTGTTGCCGAGATTTGCAAATTAGGAATTGGTTGCCTTTCAAGTAGCATGTTGTGAGTGAGGTGCTGTCAGCAAGAGATTTTTGTTCATTTGGCCCTCTGGAAACGCTGCACATTTACCCACAAAATTGTACGCACGCTCCAGCGTTTTATGACCAGAGCCTAAAAAGTTAATGCTAAAAATATGCTCTTGAATCTGACAGTGAAAAAACCTTTCTAACAGCTCCTCCTTCTGCTTTCTTCTGGCACAAGCTTGCCAGAGGTAATATAAAATATAATAAGAAGGCAAACTGGGAAATGGACATTACATGGCCAAACGTGTGCATGTAAAGCAGTGACAAACGCGAGTCGGGATGCAGTTTGCAGAGGTGTCTGTGTATGGCTGCCTGTGGGTCACTCTGCTGCTATAACCCCTAGGAAAAAAAATGGGAGGAAAAAAAAGTGGGGGCTTAGAAAAAAAAAGGAGATGGGAAGAAGTGAAGCCCGGATATACGTGTATCAGTGGTTGTTGCAGCTAGAGATGGGAGGCAGAGGTGATGTGCTCCGGCTGGGACAGGAGGCCCCAGCTCAGCTGCAGCCACAGCCAGGGCTGGGTGCAGGGTGGGGGGACACCCCAGTTTCCCCCAGCTCCCCCCAGCTAGAAGCAATACCTTAGTAGCCCCATGGCACGGGGAGCATCCCTGCTGCAGCAGACACTGCGTGCTCCTGAGACACAGACACTCGATCAGCGGTAATTGTTCACCTCTAATTGCTTCAACTCATCTGTAAAATTCACAAGCAAACATTGGGGTTGTACCTGAGGAGGTAAAAGATCCTGCCAGTGCTCCCAGCCTCATGCTGCCCACAAGTTTATGCTACTAAATTCAAGCTTGACTGACAGGCAGGTATGATTCCCAGACTGCTTGAGGCAGGGTTTAGAGGAATCTCAGGGCGACGTGTAAGCTGGTCGCTCTGCTAAGCTCTACCTTCTGTATTTAACAAAAAAGAGTGAAAGAAAAACATTTTTCTTCTTGTTTTCTCTCTTGGACTTTTTTTCAGAGACATACCACCCCACCCCCAGGCTCACAGCTGAGGTTAGGTTTCATCACTTAGGATCAACTTTACAAAAGGCCTGGGCTCTTTCTTATGACTGTATAAATGAGCCTTGCTAAGATGAACAGCTCGATAATGGTGGGATGCAGTCAAAACATGCACGCTGGATGCAACTCATGTTTCATTTGATTGGAGTTGGAGCAGGGTTTAAAAGCTGCATTTTTTGGGGTTGTTTTTTTAATTTTTTTATTATTTCAAACGAGAGGGTGAGCTAGGATTTCTTTTTGCTGTCTTCCTATTATCTCCTGTCATACCCAATCTAACCTGAACCCGTGTAATTCAAGATGTATATGAATAATAAAATTCCACAAACAGGGCTCTCTCATTTTTGCCTTTCCCCAAGGAGACTACAGTGTATGCAGAGCTGCAAAGGGTCTTGTCACTGTTTTTGCCTTGGAATGCATTTTTTTCTACCCCAAGTCAGTTAGGATTCAATACCAGTTTCTGCTAACTTGGATGACTCCTCTCTGTTATCATTAAATGTCTTTTAGTTTAACTTTTTAATGACTTCAGAATGATTAGCCCTCTTAGGCTTTCTGGCAGGGCTGTCATCCCAGCAAAAGCATTGTTTTTAAATATATATGTTAATGAAAGTGGAGTTGCAAATCTAGCAGTGACGTGTCAGGGGCTGTCACACGTTCCAGGCACATTTTCAAGCTGGTCTCACAGTGACCTTCAAGCTAAAAAATTTAATATATTTTTTTTTAAGGACTGTAGTTGGTAGCAGTTGAAGTTAAAACTCCCAAAGATAAAAAACTATCTCGCTTATTGCTTGCAGAGCTTTGACAGCTACGTAGTGCTCCAAAACTCCTCTGAATTTCCAGCTCTCTTCCCCCTCAGCAAAGCAGCTCCCAAAGATTCCCTTTGGTTTATCCGTGCAGAACTCCAAGTAGCTCAAGTTCAGTTTACTGAGGGTTTTTTTTTAGTTTGCTGTGTGCGCTGAAGTAGGTTTACAGGCTTCTTTTTCAGTGTGTGTTTTGTTTCCTTATATTCAACATATGCCATTGCAACAGGAGAAAACCCAGTAGTATTACACTCTTTAACAACGTGCCCGATGTCAGTGATATAAACTTACCAGAGTGAAGCTACTGCTGCAGCTTTCATCAGATCTGATCCCATCTTACACCTTTTTATGAAAGTTTTTTTTTTTTTAAAACCTGCAGACACAGCTTCGTGTTTCAGGTTTTGCTGCTGCTGCCCCCCCTCTCCACAGAAGGAGGGGAAAGGCTGAGCCTCCTCTGGCAGCCTGAGACACACAACCACCTGCAAAAGTTGTGTATTTAAGGAATAGTTTTGAGGCTTTGTTGTCAGGAGAGTGAAATGAAGTTTTTGGCTGTTGTGGGTCAGCAAGGCGCACACACACCGAGCTCATCGGGGGCCCTATTCTGCCGTGATTCTTCCTATGAGTTATGACTTTATTAAGCAAATAAAGCTTAATTCAGCTCCTTCTGAAAATCTGTCTCCAGTGGAATCTGTCTCGTGCTGGTGGAACAAGGAGCTCATCAATGGTGATTTTCCACTTACTGCAGTTAGAGCTGAGGCTGTGGGTGAAATTCCTGCCTGGTTTTTGTGTCCTGGTGTTCTCTGGAGCTTTATGTATTGGTGGTGGTACCACTTTTGGCATTGCCCTGTCCTGATGTGACCTAAAAGAAATTATTCAGAACTAAACCCAGTAACTAATTGTTGCCATTTCTGCAAGGTGATGAGCTTTTTTTATCAATGATTCGTGTTTAATAAAAGCAGTGAGGCACGTCATCTCTAAGCAAAACTGCATTTTTTTGTGAAGAGTGCTGTCAAATCACAGCCATCTGCTTGCCAGAAAGGGCATGGAGGTTTATGGATGTCCACAGAGCCAGGCCAAGGCTGCAGCTCACTTGGCACTTTGTGTGGTTCATGGAGGAAGGTGGGATGTTAGAAAAAAACTGCCTGGTGTGGTGTCACCTCAGGAGGACACATGGACACACAGATGTTGTGGTCTGGTGGTGGTCGTCAGCAATTCTCAAGCAGGGCTGGAGCAGCTTGTCTGGATGTGGTAGTTCCTCACCTGGATCTGGGGCTTTCCCAGAGGCCAAAATTTATCTGTGATGGAAGAGTACACAAGTATCAGTGGGCAGGTGCTCTGCAGCACACGAGATGCCAAAGAGAGTGCCTTGTGGATGGATGTTGTGCAGCTCCCACTTGGCTTCAGGGCACCTCTTATCTCAGAAGGTGGAAAAACAGAGATTTCTGGTGCCATTTCAGGAGTGTCCTTGCTCCAGGTACTTCTGCTTGATCAGGTTTGGCAGTGTCAGGACATTTTGGAAAGGAGGAAGGAAAGGGTTTGCAGTCCTGGTACTGTGGTGCTCCGGCACCATCTTGCAGGGTGAAGAGGGAGGTCCCCTCCTCCCCACCAGGCTCCCACCCACACCCCTGTCCACCCCTGGGCACTTGCAGAGCTTTGTCTGTGGATTTTTTTATTTTTTATTTTCAAAGTTTTTTTTGGGCCCAATACAGCGCTGGGGAAGGGCTCCTCCATGTTAGCCCTTGAAAAAAACCTGCAGTTCGTTTCAATTTATCATTTGCCTGAGTATGGCAAGAAGAACCTGGCTCGGGTTTCATCATGCAGCTCTCCAGCTGCAGAAGTTGTTCATCACAGGAGCTGAAGTTGAAGCTTTGCCGTTTGGACATTTTTCTTTGGACATTTTTCTTTTCTTCTCCCCCTGCCACAGTGTTTAATTACTGCTCGTTGTTGGGTTGTGTATAGCTGTTTGTCCTTCTCATTTTTCTAGTGGGAGTAAATCCAAATTTTGATCTTGCTCCTTGACCATAATGCTAATTATTAGTTTTGGACATCTAATTTGTTTTGCTTTTCAGGCAAGTTCCACTCTTGCTCCTAAGCAGCACGGAGGCAAATGCCAGTTGGCAGTCTACACCCCACCCCTCCAGGTGCTTGCTTTCCTGCCCCAATTTTGGGGCACGTTCCTCTCCAGCTCCCTGCAGCCCTCCAAGGGGCTTGGGATGGTGCCTTGCTCAGGGTAGATGTACCCATTGCATGTGGTAGAGGCTGGGAGCTTGTTGGGCCCAGGATGGGCTGCAGGGTTCTGATGGGTTTACTAGGCCTTCAGCAGGGTGTATTCCATCATTGGTGTCTTCCCTTCCTTCCTACCATCCCATCCAGTGGGTTTTCCCCTTGGTCCTCCTGCTTGCAGCAGTGTGGTGCAGGATGAAGTCGCTCCTTGCCTTCTCCCGTGGTGCTAGGTGTAAGCTCAATGTATTGTCTGGATGAGGCAAAGTCCAACCAGCACCAGCTCTGAGCAACATCTCTAGCCTGCCTTAAAAATCGGAATTTCTCAGCCAGCACTCAGGCACGTGCAGTGTCCCCCAGAGCTCTCAGATACACTGAGCTGAAGGGTTTATTGGGATGTGATGGAATCTAAATCCTCTTTGGGACACAGCACGGCAGATCCATGCAGAGCAGCCCCTTGAAGTGTCGCTTTTTGTCCCCAAACTGGCACCCTTTGGTTAAACCTTCCTGGGGGCTGGAGGACACGCTGGATAGGAGTGGGCAGGGGGCTCAGGAGGAGGGGTGAGGGTCTCCCAGGCTCGGGTGGGATGGGTGCCTGGGGCACTTCAAAGCAGAGGGGCAGCAGTGGCCGAGAGCGCAGCCCAGGCCTGGGCTCACGGGGAGTGAGTTTTAGCTATTATTTCAATTATTACAACTTCCTGAATAGGCTGAAGGTCGTTCATAATTCACGCTTCTGTCATCTTTACACATGCCAAATGCAGTCTATTAAGCATAAATAAAATTTCAAGTGCCTGACCAGGAAAAGTAAACTGGGATTCATAACAATGAGGCCTTATTCATCCATTTAAAAGTAAATTGTGTGTGTTCCTTTTTTTTTTTTTTTTTTCTTCCCCCCATCCCTGTTCCCTTTACAGCTTTGCAGTTTGGGAGCTTTTATTTCTGCTCAGTAGCATAAATATATGACCTGTGGTGTAGGCAGGCACAGAGGACTGATGAGTTAGGCCTCCCCCAGCTTCTCCCCACCTCAGACCCCCTGAACTTTGAAAGTGTTTCCAGATCTGGATCCGATTTTGCTCTTCCTATATAAACTGCAGTCACACACGGCTGATCCCAGGGCATGTGAAAGGCGCATCTGGACTTTGCTGTTATTTTTTTTCACCCCCTTCTCTGGTTGTTTCTCTACTGTGCAGCAGCTTTTCCTAAACTTCTCGAGGCAGACTGGTGTGTGCTCGTGCATCAGGAGTGGAGGTTAACCTGAAAAAGTCAGGGAATGAAAAGGGATTGGTAGGCTGAAGGGGTGAAAGTCAGAAAATTAAAACTTTTATTTGATTACAGCGGCGTTCAGGACTGCAGCCAAGAAATCTTCAGGTTTTGCAATTGAAAAGTTCATTTATTCTGCACTACTGTTTCCTAATAGAAAATTCTGCTAATGATAGAGGTTGCTGTTGCTACAAAGCAAGGGCAGTCAGGAGGAGACCTGGGGGCTGGGGGGTAATTTATGAGTTTTCCCATCTGGGGGCTTGGAAGACCCCCACGTCTCTGCCCTCGAGAGGCTGCTGCTGCCTAAAAACTTGAGTAACGTGGTTCATTTCCACGGGTCACAGTTAACTTCTTGTTTTTTCTGAGACAGGATAATCCCAGGAGGTTGTAGCTGGAAAGAGTGAGAAAAAAACCTTTCAAGTGAAGGAAAAAGGATGGCAATTAAAATCAGAATTTTAATGATCACGTGTGATCATTTTGGTTTACAGTTCAATATATTTTATTTTAGTTTCTCACTAGAACATAATCTGGTATATAAGCTGTTAGTGCAGGTGAGGGGCAGGAGGGGGTTGTAAATACAGAAATTAAAAAATATTTTTACTCATAATTGCGGTTGTCAGCTTAATAACAATAAAAACAACAATAAAAGTAATCGTAATAATGATGTCAAATGCCAGTGCTAGAAATCTGTCACTCAGACCTGGTTTTGGAGGTGTTAGTTGCAAAATAGAGAAACATCACTCACACCAAACAGGGAGTTTTTGTCAATATTCCATCTCAGCTCCCTGATGAGGTGCAGAGAGTCTGGCCAGGTAGTTTCTGATGGGTGGCTTAATCATCTCTGATCTTTTGGCATCCCAGCACAGATGGGACAATTGTCTGCAGAGTTTGCACCCAGGTTAGGGCTTTGTCCCACACCTGCAAGAAAGATGATGTATCCTGGAGCTTCCCAAAGAGAAGTGATGCTCCCCAGCACAGCGTGTTGGGAACAAGACCCTCTTTATGCCCATGCACAATCCACGTGTCCTTGCTCTGCAAGGAGAGGTGAAAAGGTCTATCAAAGTACCTTTGATGGGGCAGCATGAGCAGAGGAGGGAAAATACTTGAACAGGCTTCTCTGTGGTTTTTCTTTGCTCTTTGGTGTGGATGCACTGCTGACCTCAGAGGAACAGCTGAGTTTACCCGAGTGTGACACAAAACCTGGCAGCACCAAGGCAAGACCTGAGCAGAGCTGAGCTTTGCCATGGTCCTGTTTGAGTCCATGGAGGTCCCAGCAAGACACAGAGGGAGCATGGTCCTGCTCCCACCCCAAAAGGGAGGTGGGTGCTGTTGCAGCAAGGTCTGCAGAGCTCTCTCAGGTGACATGTGCAAAGCCACATGTCACCCATGTTATTTCTTCCCAAAGCCAGCTAGCAGCTAGGCTTATCTTCCACAGATAGGACTGCAGCTTCCCTTTCAAATATGTGGAGACCCTTGTACTTCTGGAAGAAAAAAAGCCAGTTTTCAATACATTTTTCTTGATAAATGGAAAACCAAGCTTTGCTTAAACCAAATAGTCATTGGATGCAGTGCTGACATCAGATTTATTTGCAGAAGTTAAAAGCTGGCTTCACTTAAGTGCATTTTGGCCTTTGATCAAATGAGTTTCATTGCCCCAGCCGTGTCCCCAGCTCTCACAGCAGCCCCATATCCCTCAGCACCCATGGGTGGCATCAGCTCCGGGGGAGATTTTGGTACCAGGTGTTCATCTGGCTTCATGTGCAGCCATGCACCAGACCCTGCCACAGCTTCCTTGGCCCCTTGCACCTTTCCTAATGTTCAGTGGAGTTGAAAGTCCCCTCAGCAAGGGGTGAAAATGGCAATCCCAGGCACAGCCAGCTGGTGTTCTGACCAGGGGGGTGGAGAAGAGGAGGGAGGTACAACATGGGCTACTCAGAAACTCCTTCTCCTGGCTTTTATGGGGGAAATTTGTCATAAGCTGGGGGCTGGGGCACGGGAACATTTTTGCCCAATGTGTTTTGCCAAAACTTGTGGCACCTGGAGAGGGATGAGCACCGGGCCAGTGGGACGAGCTGGCCCAGCAGCCTTCAGCACTGCTCCCCTGGAGCACTTCTGGGGACAAGGCGAAAACCAGAAAACAAATCCGAGGGATTGCATCTTATTTTTCCATCTTTAGCCCGTCTTTGTGGGTAAAGACCTGTTGTGCAGAAAGAAACCATTAGGCTCTAGGGCCATCTCCTGGAGGACACGGGTATGTGCTCTGCTGCCGGGGCCACTGCTGGATGGGGCTCGGTTCTGTGCCACCCGGCAAGGAAAAGATTCCGAGCCTCCGACCCACCTTGTGTCAAACTCAGCTCTTTGACTTTAAACAGTAGAAGGGCTGTTCTGCCTTCTCCCGAGGCACTGTGATGAGTACTGGGAGTTAAGAGAGGAAAAAAAAACCTTTAAAAACAAATTATTCTGAGAAAACGCAAAAGCATAATTTTTTTTTTTTTTTTTTTTTTAACATAGGAAACATAGCTGTCATGTGTTTTTTGTTTAAGAAAGCCTAAGGAAGTTACTAATATTCATCTGAGCTGCTTCGTGGTGCTTTTTAGTGCTTTTCACGTTTCCTGCAGCCAGAGAGATTTGGGGAATTTCCTCTTGGCAGAGCCTGGGGGTGCCAGCATGCACTCGGGGGGGGTACATGGCCCCCAGGGAATGGGACCTCTTTGTCTCCCTTTTGTATCCCTGCCAGGGTCCTTCCTGGAGCCCAATGTCACCTGTAAAAGGGACCAGGTGCCACTGGCTTGGCTGGGGTCACCACCAGCAGCTTTGGCTGCTCATGGTGTTTCTTCACCTGGGACTGATTTTTCCTTTGATCCCTGTTTGAAGCTAAGGAATAATCAGGCACAGTGGTTTGTATAAACCTCTCACCTCACAGCTTTTGGGGCTGCAGAGATGATTGGAATGGGGAATGGATACATATGGTGTAATCAGCAACATCTTCTTAGGTCAGCTCTAAGACCTTGTGTCAGTTCAAGAGGAGTTATCTCCTTCACATGGATCACTCAGGGATACATTTTATAGCTACTTTGTTCCTGGGTTTGGTAAAACTAAATATGCAAGTAGCCGGTGATTTTTGCAGCCATCACAGAGCTGGATTTTGCTGCAGGAGCTGCTGAAAGCAATGTTCCTTTTCATCCTCATGCCAATGGCTTTGAGGCTGGAAGCAAGGACCTGCTGCAGTCAAGGTTTGTGCCTCTCCAGCAAAGAGCATCAGCAGGGTCTGGAGACAAAGTTTGGATTGTGTAACACTCACCAGTGTGGATTATGCCTCTTTGCCTGTTGGGGTAGTCACATTGCTTTCTCTTAATTTTTTTTTTCAGATTTTCTACAGAGTGGTAGCAGATATTGAACCAGGAGAGGAGCTCTTACTGTTCATGAAGAGTGAAGATTATTCACATGAAACAATGGCTCCGGACATTCATGGTTAGCTGCTTCTTACTGTCTAATCTAACAGGAATTATCAATGAAATTAGGCAAAAAAACCAGGGAGCTTTCTCCCCTGTTAGAATCCTTTGAAATCTAGAAAGGTTTCAAGGGAGTAGGGAGGAGAGCTGGATCATGGTTGTATTTGTCTATCTTCTGCCCTCCTGTTCCTCTGAAAGCTGTGCAGTTAATAAATCAGTTTAATATTATCACAGCTCCTTCAGTCCCTCTGAAGAGTGGGTCTGCTCTCAAAAACCATGGCAATGCTGGCATTGAGGTTTCTTTCCAGCCTGGTCCAACCAGGAGTGGAGCTTCATTGAGCATTTCACATGAATGCCACTGCATGGCTCTTCATTCAGCTTTGCTTTTTCCACCTCAGAATCTTGACGACTTTCAGTTTGCACATTTGATATTTTCAGCATTGCATCCCTGCAGCTCCTAATGTTCAGGTTTTACCCTCACTTACCCAAACCTCCCTGGCAGAAACAAGGGTTTGCAGAGGTAACTGAGAGCAGTAATAAGCTTCAAGATTGAAAACTGATCATTTTGTAAAAGAAGAATAAGAGCCTGGGGCCTTATCTCTAGGCTGTGCAACTCCTGCAGGACCTGTATGGACCCTGATTATAGGTTATTTTTTGTCAATTAGACAAGCAAATGTTATTCAGTCCTCTTAAAAAGAGAAAAACTCAGGTTGTTAATGCTTCTGTCACTTGTGAGAACATTTGAGCCATTCTTCCTATTTTTTCTCATTTGTAACTCATCCTGCACAGATTCTGGGTCGGAAGCTCCTGAGCTGCTGCTCAGATTTGTCCCCTACCTCCAAAAGCTCCTTTTTCTCTGCTACCCATGGGCAGGGACTGGCTGAAAGGTGTCTATCTGATGTTCATTAGGTTATGGTTTATGTCAATGTGGACATTTTACAAATTCTCAAGGATTCAGGGACAGTACACAGGGGTTTTCTCAGGGCAGAAGGTATCAAAGGCCACATGTTCTGATAACTCCATGTACATTTAGAGCAGTATCTTTGGGTCCCTTAAGAAAAAAGGGGGGATTCCTTCTTATTTGTTTTGAGTTTTGTCCCAGAGTGGTAGCTTTGTTTAGTTACTGCTAAAGATGTCCCCCTTTTCAAACATAGGGTTTTCCATGCCTAGTCCCAGCTGTCAAGTAGCTATTGTATAAATGACAGCAGAGGAAATGTTTGCAGTAACATCCAGGAATAATGTCCCACAGGGCTACTTTAGAAGCAGACTGAGGCAAAGCATTGCTTGTAGACATTGGACAGCAGAGCCCTATGATGCTCTCTCCACATCAGCCCATAGAGCTGGGATTTTAGCCAGACTCCTGGAACCAAACCAGAGCACCTGTCTCCTTGTATGGACCACCAGTAGAAAATCCAGCAGAAAAAATACTCTGGGATATACTGTTCTCCAAGTTTTCTTCCTTTTTTGGATTTTCTTCAGCTAATGTCTTCTTTTTGCAGATTTTCTAGTTAATGAAATTCAATATGCACTCCAAAGTGACACTGTAGTGGTCTTCTACATTTGTTTTCAGTGAGAAACATGTTGTGACCAGTTTTATGGAATTTAAAGCAAGGGCCTTGTCTCTATTACTCTAACTTCATGTGTGTCTATGAACACCCCTTTGGCTATTTCAGATGCTGAAGTTCTTGTCTTAAGTCAATCTTCTTGACTTGGAACTGCAGAGACTGTCAGCCTCCACTGGATATCCACCTTAGATCCTGTATATCCCCATTTAGGACAGTACATAGACTGACTTTTTTCCTAAGCCAGTGTTAGGACACCCACAGTCCCTATGGGATGTCACCCAGGTACTTAACAGGCAGTATTGCAGTGTCATATTTTGTAGAATTAAACCATATTTCTAAAATATTCTCTTTTTTACTGAATAGCCATTTATTTAACAACACCATCACTGAGCTCCTGATGGGATAGGAGTTAAAAATGACTGAAAAGTGATGTGGTCTCTGTGTGCCCAATCTCTTTTATGTTCCAGAGGAGCGCCAGTATCGCTGTGAGGACTGTGATCAGCTCTTTGAGTCCAAGGCTGAACTTGTTGACCACCAGAAGTTCCCCTGCAGCACCCCTCACCCTGCCTTCTCCATGGTGGAGGAAGACTTCCAGAAAAAGCTTGAGAATGAGAATGACCTTCAGGATGTGCATGAAATCCAGGAGTGTAAAGAGTGTGATCAAGTCTTCCCAGACTTACAAAGGTAGGGGTGGGTGTTTTAAAAGTGATTGAATGAGGTAAATTCTGTAATGGTTTCAGTCAGACCAACCAGGGCAGAATCTGATATCAAGATGAAGATGACTTTTGTGCTGATTGGTGGCTAATGGAACAGAAAGCAATGGAGTCTCAATAAATTAAAAATTTGGTCCTCGTACTGAAGTGCTTAGTGAGAACCTTAAGTTAAGAACTGAATCTTCTGATGATCAGACCTGGGCCAGTATCCCTTGTTTTTTCAGCCACAGTCTGTAGCACAGCTCCCACACTCCCAGTGTCTTCTTTCCTCCGTGTGGGCACAGTCTCAGTGACTATCAACTGCCCTTTTAGGGACAGCAGTGTATTTATTTATATTGCTTAATTTAGAATGTTTTGTGAGTTCGTATTTTTCACAGAAGTCTTTATAAGTCCATGATTCAGGATGTTGTGGTGTCTGTCAGAGATTAGCAGGGATCTGTGCATACCCAGGTTTAACCTTTTTTTTAGCAGACAGCTGCTCCTGGATGCTCCAGGTTCTGGTTCATAGATCCTCTTGACATAGTGGAGGTGACACAGCATTATGTGGGGAGGGTCTCAAATCAGCATAACTTACGACCTGATCCTTACACTTCCACAAAATTAACACCACCAAAATTCAAAAGTTATGTGCCAAACATTGGACCTCACCTCCTAGGTCAACCCTGCTGCGTGGGAATGTGTACAGGCACAAGGTCTTACTCACTGACTGATGTTGAGCAAGATTCTGCCCCATGTGTCTAATTTTCAGTCTGAGGTCTTGATTCAAAAGGGTTGATGTAGGTAGATGAGGCTGAAAATGTTTAGAGCAGTGTGGGTGAGGCAGGAGTCTGGACTGTAACATTTTTCCACATTGTGAGTTATTTGGTGTTAAGAGTTCTTTTCTGCCTGCAAGCCCGAGGACGCTCTCTAACCTGTGGGAATCATTGAGGAAATGTAAATTTAGCTTAAAATATTAAATATTGAAGAGGAAGGGCAGAAAACAAGGAACAAGTCATCATAAATAGATGGGCAGTACTGTGAGAAAGAATGAAAAATGAGAGAGAATGTGGTCATTCTCTGAACTCTTGAATTATTGAAAGACTAATACACCACAAAGACAGTTCACAGCAAAAAAGCACCAAAGTGTGCTATATACAGACTTTATAAAACTAAAGACCTGAATGAGCCATGCTGGAGGGTGTGTGTAATTAAATGGAGCAAGAGCAGAGCAGGATGATGGAAATCTGGGGGCCAGGACTGCCCGGTGCTGCTGGCAGATCATGTAGCCACAGCAGGCATCCAGGAGCTGATGCCAGAGCTGGGGACAAGAGTTTCTCTGGGTCTTATGGCAAATTTGTTCACCAGTGTATGATAGAGAGTCAACAGAAGCATAGGATTATTTTTTCCCTCAAAGGAAGGAGATTGAAAGGGGTAAAAGTAAGAAGCATCCATAGGGTAAAAGCATTTTCATCACCTGTGGCTGAGAATGGAGGTGGCTGTTTTGGGCTGCACAAGCCATGCAGGACTGTAAACCCAGCAGGTCTTGTCCACTCATCAGATCAGTGGGAAAGATCTATCTGGTTTGGCATTCCAGGCTAAAAATGCCCAGTTTCCAATGGCTTTTCTGTGAATACATTCTTACCTTATGTAGTTATCTTTCCTCAAGCAGTAGTGTGAGTTACAACTCTGTGTGTGACCAAGAAATACAGGTGTTTAAAAATATATATTTGCTACAAATAAATAATAAATAGGTATTCAGAAAATTCTGAGGATAAAAAGCATTCAAAGGTGTGTAAGAACAATTAGGTGGAGATTGACTGCTTTACTGAGAGATTGAACAAACTACTAAGAAATGAATTTATAAACAGTTATGCAGTTGAAGGCAGTTAATAATAATGAAGTATAACTTCAGTCATAGTACACTGTATTCAGGGTGTTCTTAGGCTCATCCTGTCCTGCTCCAGAGGAATTATTCCTCATCTCTTCCTGCTGTAAAAAAAATTGACACTCATCAAAGAGAGGAGTTATGCCAGGCAGTGGGATCCAAGGTGTGTTTAGAGGGAAAGTGGTAAGGTAGAAATAATTCAGACTGCAGGGAAGGATGATGACCAGAGTGAAATGCTGAGAGGTGTATGAAGCAATATCCTAGGAGATCATTCACTCTAGGGAATGATGGCAGCAGCATCTCCTGGAGCACTTGCAAGTGGCCTGGCAAGGATGTGTCAGTGTTATTCTGGTAGGGAGGAGGCTGTTCTGCCTCCCAGCCTGGAACTCAAAGCACTTGGGTCTGCCAAGATTGGGCTTTTGGGGTTGTTTTTTTGTTTGTTTTTTTCTCTGTAATTATATGCTTGGTGATCTGCTCCTCTTCCTATAAACTGCTGATAAACCCATGTGCCTAGGGGACCTCACTGAGCCCTGTTCCTCTTTCCACAGCCTGGAGAAGCACATGCTGTCACACAGCGAGGAGAGGGAGTACAAATGTGACCAGTGCCCCAAAGCTTTTAACTGGAAATCCAACTTGATACGTCACCAAATGTCACACGACAGTGGGAAGCACTATGAGTGTGAAAACTGTGCCAAGGTACAGTGAATTTGTAGGCTGCCTGGAGCTTCTTGTGTTGCTGGATGCACCAGAGCATGGAAGTGGGGATGCCCAGGGCTGGGATGGAAGAGGGTGTCAGGCTTCTGCCATGATCCAGACAGTTTCTCAAGAGTTTAAATGTGTTATCTTTCTACCCCTTTTGTTTTGGAAATGGTTGTGGAGTCTGAACCAAGCACTGATGTGGGATGCTGAGCATCCCTGAGCTCAGGGCTCAGCTCCTTGTAAGGACTGGTGGGGTGTAAGAGGGTCACCAAGGGGCAAGAAACCCCAGGGGAATGCAGGGTGGATGGGTTCCAAGGGTGTGTGCTGGCCATGGGGACCAGAAACTTCAGGACACCACTGCAATAGAAATCAAAATAAGAAATAGCAATGCACTAAGGAGGTGCAACTGTCACGTCTCCCAAGCACCTCTATACTGAGTTTGTTGTGCAGATTATTTGTATAACCTGTGGTGCTCTGCATTTTAATCTGCTTTTTATCAGATTTCCAAAGAATGGGTCTTTTGCATGAGTATTTTCTCATTTTTAAGTAGGCTTGCTGCAGTAATGGGAATTTTATAGCGAGCTGGCATTTGTAAGATGCAACCAAGCCCTGGGTGCTAGGATTCTCTCATGTACAGAATTTCTTGTTGTCACACACTCAGTTACTGCTATAAAGTGTTCCTTACAAGTTTCAAGCAGCCACATTTTTACTAGTTTCTGCTAAGTCCTTGATCCTTGACCCCAAAGGCACAGTTTCTAATGGCAGGGTCAAATGCATCTGCTGCAGCAGCTGCAAAGGGGTTAAGAGAACATAAATACTTGTTCTTAAAATACAGTTGGTGTTTAGGAACACTAAATCACCAAATACTTGGCTGATCCTGGGAAACTGAGGCTCTGTCCTGCGGGCACAGCTTCCACTGAATCCCATTAGCAAGGTTTTAATCTTAAATACTCCCAAATAGCTCCAAGGTTTGAATTTTAAGAGCCTGTTGTAATAACTGACTTCTTCCACAGTCAAATTTCTTGGTTAATCAGTACTCATTTCCTAGCAGGTTTTCACGGACCCCAGCAACCTTCAGAGGCACATTCGTTCCCAGCATGTTGGGGCTCGTGCTCATGCTTGTCCAGAGTGTGGCAAAACCTTTGCCACTTCTTCAGGCCTCAAACAGCATAAACACATCCACAGCAGTGTCAAACCTTTTATATGTAAGTCTACAACTAAACATCTTTGGTTAAGTGTTGTTTCTTTGGTTGTAAAACAGCATAATGTGGAAGCAGGAGGTTGTGTTGTGCTCCCTTTGAAATCCTCAAAAGGTTTTACGGGGGTTGTGAGTTATTAAATGAATTGTGGGTACTTCTTGGGCCAATGCAAAGAGTTATTTTCATATGATTTTCCTTTTCAGATAGACACTGTATGCTGTAGAACTCTACCTGTTGTCCCTGGGATATTTTTCTATGCACAGATGCAAAGAGAAAGTGTGGAGGGAGATTTAGCAAGAAGGAGTCAGTGTGCTTGCAGCCATGACTTCTGCTGGAGGTGGAAAACAAACCTTAGAGGCAGTGAGTTGCAGGTGGAGGAGCTTGCTGCTCTCCTCAAGGCTCCTTTGCATGCCCCAAATTGAAGTATTGAGTTGAACTATTAGTTCTGTGTGGGCCAGACTGTGTCCTGGTCTATAAATTGGATCCTCAAAATTTTACAGGTTGA
This sequence comes from Phaethornis superciliosus, assembly GCA_023637945.1. Taxonomy (NCBI): domain Eukaryota; kingdom Metazoa; phylum Chordata; class Aves; order Apodiformes; family Trochilidae; genus Phaethornis; species Phaethornis superciliosus. Next base: position 21,362,103 of record JAJQWJ010000010.1, read on the forward strand.
GAGGCTGCAATTCCTCAAGAGGAAAAGTATTGGCTCGAAAGACTCATTTGTACAAAAACTGTATACCTACCATTGGATTAGATAAAACTTTTGGTTTGGGCTTCTTCAGTGAGAAAATGGATAACTAGATTCAATAATAAATATCACTAATAATTTTTAAACCTGATCACAGGTTAAGTAATTACACTTAAAGCCTATAATTATTAAAAACCAGTAACTTCTGGCTAGGCAGGGAGCCTTCAGATGGTCCTGTTGCAATTGCCTGCATAAAAGTCTGTAAGTGTCACCTCTCATAAATGAAACAATCTCTCAAATGCTCTTTGTTACTGTTTATTCTGACAAATCAAAACAGCAACCAATATTCCTCGTATTTACAGTGTGAGGGATGAAAACCTGTTGAGCAACCTACTGTTAACAGCCATGTAATTGCAGAACAAAAGGGTTTGGAGACCACATGTTTGGGAGGCTTTGCAGAGTGATGGGAGGGAGGTAGGGTCACCTAAAGGAGCTATCTGTTTCCTACCAGAAGGCCACACACCACGATTTACTTGTACCAGTCTGTTTATGGCAACTGTCTCTTATTACAGTACACCACCCAAGCCTGAGTGAAAACTCACCAACACCAAGGTAATTACTCACTGCCTTCACAAAACCTCCAGCCTCTCCAAATAGAAACCACATGCCATAGCAGACTGAACATATTCAAAATAGTACTTAGAGTAATTTTTTTTAATAAGCAGAAAATACGCCTACTTAACTGCTGGCTAATTTGGGGTCCATTGACAATCATGGTACAGAGGCAGGAGATGAATTTTTTGCAGTTTGGAAGACAGATTGGGAGTCTGTGTTAAACTTGGGGTCTATGGAGCAATAAAAGCTGCAAGAAGAGAAGCTCCCCTTACAAGTTAGTTGCTTAAAAGTATGGTGCTGGGATTTAAAGAGTGTAATAATATATAATAGGAGAAATCAAACCCAGCTTCTGTTGCTTTGATGTGTGGAAGCAATTCAATTTGATAACTGTCCCCCATCTACCAAAGTTTAAGCATAGGTTTTCTTGGAAATAAAAGTCATCTGATGAAAATGAAGTGGATTTTACAAAATTAACTTATCTGAGGAGTCCTGGGAATATCCATGGAGGCCGAGGTGGCACAATGGATTTGGACAAAGAGTCTCCTCCAAAGCCACTGGGGTGTTGGGTGTATTCTCCACTGGTGCTCTCACACCCAAGCTGCAGGTGACAGTCCCCAAGACTAGGATTGCTTTGGGAAGTAAGGGCTTCATACCTGAACCCAAAATTTCCTTGCCAGCCTTGAGAGCCCATTGTGTAGGCTGCCAGTTCCATGCAAGATGCACCTTAAGCAAGCAGCACCTCATTAAATAGTTTTGAATAACTTTGGTTCTTCAAAAGGTAAAGTCTTCAATACAACTGTTAATTGCTTGATTGAGATTATAGTAATAAATATTTACATATTTCAGTGGTATTGCCAGCATTGGGTTTATTTAGCTTTCAGACTGATATAAAGTATATTTAGTGGAATGATTAATTTCCATGTCCTTTAAAAGTTTGTAAGGATCTCTCTCAATGGTAAGTGTGCATTTTTGCATTACTCTAGAGTAGAGCACTTCTAGGTTCTGTTGACATTTGAATGTATTAATGAAGAATAATAATTTAATAATTTATCTATATTCTTTAAGTGAGACCTTCCCAAACTTTAGGAAGACCAACCCTAAGCCCATGCACCCCTTGTACCCACTTGCCCCTCCAGCCTACCTGAGTGAAGCTTTGTATTTAGAACAGTCATATAAATAAGAAACAGGCCCTCAGCACAGCCAAGCAGAAGATCAAAAGTTCACAAAACATGATTTGGTTTTAATGATACCTGAGGCTTGTAAATACATGCATTTGAGATTTGTTTTCTGCAAAAACATCTATGGTCTGGTGCTCTGCTGCTAAATGGTGGCATAACTCTGCCAGTGCTGATGGAGTTACCCTGCATTACACAAGGAAAGGACTTGGCCTCTGATATCCAAGATGAAGCTTGTGCAAAGCTTTGGGTATGTCAGCTGAGTTGCTCCATTTTGGTCACTTTAGTTTTGGTTTCTGTGATCAACCTGATGGGAGCAGGGGGAGCTTGTTTGTGTAGGATCTCAACAGTGAAGGTAAGGGACTTGATCCTGTGCTGTGAAGTATGCCTGTCTTCTGCGGGAGCAGAAACCTTATTCCTAGGATTAGGCTAGAAATAGGAGAAAAGAGCAGAAAAATCCAAGTTTGATAGTGCAACAAATAAACAACAAACAGCTCTATATGAAATAAAAATAGGCAAATAAAATACTTTCCAAAAAATAAACAGAAAGGATTAATCAGGAAGAAATGAAGCATTTTCAAGAAACTAGAATATCCTCTCCCTTTTCCCTTTCCCCCTCTAGTTTTTCTCTTCCCTCTTGTCCCTCTTGCTTCTTTGCTGTCTTTCCCATTGTTTTTCTTCTTTTTAATTTTATTTTTTGCTTCCTCTCATTTCTTTCTTGTCTTTCCTTGTGAATGAAGATTCCCAGCAGGAACAGTAACTGATACAGAGCAACAAACATTCTTCCTGAATTACCGCATTGCAAATTTCCTGTGTTTGGGCCCAATTCTGCACCCTTTACCCCATGAATTGTCCTCGGGATGTCAATGGGACAATAAACTGGGAAAACGGGTGTCTCAGGCAGGATCAGGCCCTGGGGGCATTGTTGCTGAGATATGAAGCAGCTTGCTGAAGAGGTAAACAGTTAAGAGATGACAACAAGTGGTCAGGTTTCTCAAGGGCAGAGATTTAGAGGAGCAGGAAGGTTGGTGTGGGTCCCAGTGAGAGGACGTGATCGCAGTTCATGGGAACCAAGGGTGCAGGATGGGATACATTCAATTCAGTTTCCTTTGCAGGCTTAAAATAGAGCCATTGTAAATTATGTCAGTCTGTCTCAAATCATGAAAATGATTGTTAAAAAGGCCTCAGAATACACAATGCGTATTGTTGTGTGGCTTTGATGTGTGAAAGATGAGAGCTTATGATATAACACAAATTAAATAAAAATAAAGTGGCCACATGCTTTTTCCTGACTGGGGAAAAAAAAAAAAAAAAAAAGGATTTATTACAGAGGATAGCACTGCTTACTGATAGTGCTGGTGCTTGGTTTTTAAACAAGGCTGGAGCTGGTACTGCTAGAGGCAAGGCAGACAAATTTTAGCATAATGAAGAGCACAAGGCATATAGTACAGCCCTGGGACTTCCCCACTGTCCCTGCTTATCCAAAGGGGACACAAAAGGCGCTGGTGAAAGCTGAACATTCTCCTTTGCCAAACCACATTTGAACTTAGAGACCTGTAACTTGTTTGCTACCCCAGTTTGCTCCCTAAGATTTGTAGCTGCCAGGGAATCCCTACAAAATCTCATTTGCTTCAACAAGGTGATTTAGCCTTCAGAGCATCTCTCTCTCTGCACCATCAGGACCTCTTTCAGCCTCCTGCTCCTGACAGAGGTTGCTGGAAGTTGTGCCAAGTGCTGTGAGCTGTCAGGCCCAGGAGTTTGAGGTAGATCTGCTTCCCTCTGGGGCTCCAGGCTTTCTGCAAGTGCTGTTTTTATGAGGCTGATGCTATTCTCACCCCTGAGGAGTGTGAGAGGAAATCCATTGAGTTGTTACGAACATCAGACATGCAGATAAATACAGCTACATTCTTAAAGGAAATTGTTGAAATGTAGTGTATTTATTCATGTGCAAGGGATGAAAAAGTACAGTGAAGCCAGGTAACTTTATTAAGGTGTAGAATTTAGAGTTACAGCATCCCAGGCACCTGTAGGGACTGTATATATTATACAAATAGAAATGCATTGGACAGATGAGACAACTAGACTGAGATTACTCAGGCTCTAGCCCAGACTTTTTCATCAGATTGAATTCTTAATTGTAAGTGGAAAAAAAATATGCTTGTTAATAAGATTATTCACTTGGAATTATCTCGTTTCCTCCTTCACCTCTTTCCTATCCTTGTGGTCTTGCAGACTAAAAGCTCTGTGAGACAGCTCTATCTTCTGTCTGGTCCTGCAAATATTTGTTTAAATGGGTAAATTTTCCCATGTGAATAGTGACATAAGTGGATGTCACTTGAAGACATGACTGCTGGCTCATGCAGGAGCACCCTGGGTTCGTGTGGTGTTACAGCACTGAGCTGTGGGGCTTGGCTCTGGGTGTCAGTGCAATATGGAACAATGGTACCAAGCATGCAACCCTGTGCAATGCAAAGAGCAAACAAGGAAACTTTAACTTTTAGTGATTTCAGACCTTTTGTTGTTTGTTGGAGAGGGTTTCGGTGCCACCTTTAGACATTTGTCTGCTTGGATGCCTTGCTTTGGAAGACTAAAAGAGTTTTTTTGTATATTTGTGCACCCCGACTTCTTGTAGCTTCCTCATTGACATTTGGTGGGTAAAGAAAATGGTGTTATTTGCAAAATTTTGAGGGTGGGGGCAATTATCATAAAGCCTGAGATGTGTTGTTGTTGTTGTTTACATACAGGTGAGGTCTGCCATAAATCCTATACTCAGTTTTCAAACCTTTGTCGTCATAAGCGCATGCATGCTGATTGCAGAACCCAAATCAAGTGCAAAGACTGTGGACAAATGTTCAGCACTACGTCTTCCTTAAATAAACACAGGAGATTTTGTGAGGGCAAGAACCATTTTGCAGCAGGAGGATTTTTTGGCCAAGGCATTTCACTTCCTGGAACCCCAGCTATGGATAAAACGTCCATGGTTAATATGAATCATGCAAATCCGGGCCTTGCTGACTATTTTGGAGCCAATAGGCATCCTGCTGGTCTTACCTTTCCAACAGCTCCTGGATTTTCTTTTAGCTTCCCTGGTCTGTTTCCTTCAGGCTTGTACCACAGGCCACCTTTGCTACCTACTAGTTCTCCTGTTAAAGGACTACCGAGCGCAGATCAGACAAACAAAAGTCAAAGTCCCCTCATGACCAATCCTCAGATACTGCCAGCCACCCAGGATATTTTGAAGGCACTAAATAAGCAACCATCACTAGGGGAGAATAAGCCAGTGGAGCTTCAACCAGAGAGGTCCTCTGAAGAGAGGCCACATGAGAAACTCAGTGACCAGTCAGAGAGTAGTGACCTTGACCTTGACGATGTCAGTACCCCCAGTGGCAGTGACCTGGAAACCACCTCGGGCTCTGATCTGGAAAGTGACATTGAAAGTGAGAAAGAGAAATTTAAAGAAAATGGTAAAATGTACAAAGACAAAGTAAGCTCTCTGCAGAGCCTGGCTTCAATAAATAATAAGAAAGACCACAGCAATCATTCCATTTTCTCACCATCCTTAGAGGAGCAGACTGCGGTGTCAGGAGCGGTGAATGATTCTATAAAGGCTATTGCTTCTATTGCTGAAAAGTACTTTGGTTCAACAGGACTTGTGGGGCTGCAAGACAAAAAAGTTGGAGCCTTACCTTACCCTTCCATGTTTCCCCTCCCGTTTTTTCCAGCATTCTCTCAATCAATGTATCCATTTCCTGATAGAGACTTGAGACCGTTACCCTTGAAAGTGGAGCCCCAATCACCCAGTGAAATAAAGAAGATCCCAAAGGGAAGCTCTGAGTCTCCCTTTGACCTCACCATAAAGCGTAAGGAGGAGAAGCCACTTACTCCCATCCCCTCAAAGCCAGCAGCCCCCTCTGCAGCAAGCCAGGACCAGCCTCTAGATCTCAGCATGGGCAGCAGAAGTCGAGCCAGCAGCACAAAACAAACCGAGCCTCGGAAAAACCACGTTTTTGGGGAAAAGAAAGGAGGTGAACTCGAGCAAAGGAAAGTTTCAGAGTCCTCCTTGCAGCACGCCAGGCCCACCCCCTTCTTTATGGATCCCATTTACAGGTAATGGATTATCTGCTGCTTTTCAGCATCCTTTGTTGCAGGCAGTTAGGTCTGCCAGGGCCACCTGCCTGGAGGTGCAGGACAAACCCTTTTCCAGCCCATCATCCCTGGAGGTGTCATGGGGTAGCTCTGCTGACCCATGCACCCCATCTTAAATCTGAGCTCCTTGGAGCAAACCTTGAGTCAACCCTAATTGCAGAAATGCTGCAATTAGCAAATCTCCATGCGTCCCTTCCTTGCAGCAAATCATTAGTTTAACCAGTGCAGCTTGAGATGCAGAAGCTGAATATATTCTCCTACCCAGAAACAAATGGGCAGCAGTGTTGGGTATATGTATATTTACTGTGGAGTAATACTGCTTACCACTACTGGTTTGCCCCAAATTCCTGTTCTGTACTTCCCCTGAAAAGCAGAGGGTGTTTCACCAGGGTGTCAGTTGTACACCCCATTTTTCATTCCTCCTGAGTTAAGGAGTATTTGGGGGCAAAGAAGCAGATTTGTTCTAAGTTGTATAGGCAGCAGTCATGCTTGATTTCCATGCTTTTTATACTTTGTGACTTCATACTTTTACACTTTGTGTTAAAAGTATGGAAATTGAGAGTGATTCTGCTTTTTTTTTTTTTTCCCACTGATTTAAGCAATGGGGTGATTTATTTGGGCCTTTCATTACTGTAATTGAAGGCTCAGTGTCCTCGTGTGTACAAAGCCCAACCAGTGGGCTAGTTAATTTACTATATGAAATCACAGGAGCCTTGTTGTTGGCTTCCACAGGTGCTCACTGTCAGTGAGCTGAGGTTTTAAAAACTGATGGTGAAATCCTGCCCCCTCTGTGTTTCCCAATAGCATCAAGATGGATCTCATTGGGATCTGGATTTCACCCGTGCATATCAGTCCCTCTACCCTTCAGCTGGTATATCTCTAACCAGCCAAAGTCATGCTTCTAATTAGTTTAGAGAAATATTAGCCATAAAAATATTTGTCTGTAATATGAATGACTGATTTTACAGCCTATGCTTTAAAAAAAAAAAAAAGTTACTGCCAGGTAAATTATGTTAATTTATTACCTTATCTGGAAAAGAAATGCTGTGGGCAAAGTTTGTCTTATGGTTTTGCATAAGACAAGAGGTATGCCTTCTGAAGAAACAGGATATGCTGCTATTTACTGAGATGGTTTTATTCATGCCAGATTGATATCTGTATCAGCCCATAGGCTTTCTTTGCATCGTATTCATTTTATGTGCCTGGAGCAGCGGAAATAATGATCCATGGTTTATGATCCTGCATTGCAAACTAATGAAATCTGTACAAATTCTGGCAGCATAGCTTGGGGCTGGTTGTTCCAGAGCCTTCCTTTGCCACGAGTTACATCTACATATGGAGAGCAGGGTCTGGCCCTTAGACCATATGAATCAGGAAGAGAAAAAGGAGAAAGCTCGACTTTCCACACTGCTTCTGAGTTATCCACATTGCATTTTGCAGCCCTCTGAGTTGATTGCAGACTTTGTTGCTGGCGTGGCAGGTTTGGTGTGTTCCTACAAGCTGCCTTTCTCACCCAGCTTGTGCATGGCCATGCACGAGGAGAGGTTCCTAGGATAGGGGCTGCAATGTCTCACATGGACAGACAAGAAGGGACCCATTACTCGAGGCTCCTGTTGCCTTGAATTCCTTTCCTCTGAGTGGAGAGCACACCCAGTTGCCTTATTTCTTCATAAAAGTGCTCAGCAGTCAGTCATTGGGTCTTATTAGAATTATTGCCATTTATTTGAGATGGGATTAGTTCCTATGTAAATGGTTTAATCTCCCTTTAATGGGGATTCCCAGCCTGCAGTAATGAGTCAGATTCAGGGATGGAGAGTTGACTGTACTTCCTTCTCTTTAACCATTATCTCTTAGAAACTAATTACTTGATGCATAATTGACTATTTTAAACGTGAGTAGCTGTATAATTATTAATATTTGAGACTGATTCATCGCAAGCAACTCTAATTTTAATGTTTACAGAGTAGAAAAAAGAAAATTAACTGACCCACTGGAAGCTTTAAAAGAGAAGTACTTGAGACCTTCCCCAGGATTCTTGTTTCATCCACAAGTAAGTATTTGGGGAATTTTGATGTTGTAAACAAGCCTGTTGATGCTTCAAAGCAGGTGCAGAGAAATGAATGCAGTCTTAGTCATTTTTGGATTTCCTAAAACACAAAGTTTTTGCTGTACCATTGTGGGGGGAAAAGCGTAAGCATTGTTCTGGGTTTCTTGATGTTTTGCAGATGAAACAACATGTTTTGATTATAGAGGAAGCCAAAGTCAAACTACATGTATGTTTTAGAACAACATTCCTCAAAAAACCATAGCGTAGCTACCAACACTTGGAGCTACCCCTGTCTTCTTCAGCACTCATCCCAAGCCCTGGGAAGTTGCAGTGGAGTCAATATTAACTAGAAGGAGACAATGTAGATTCCAAGTCAGGCCAGCAAAGCTGAACATCCTGGTTTTCAATATTTAAGGACCTCCAAAAGAGAAATAAAGCCTTCCACCTAATGCTTACAAGTCCTGTAGTGCAAATGCTCCATCTTTTTTTAGGTAGCTGTTGTGGGCTGCAGTGTGTGCAATGACTTGGTAGGATCCCTGCTCCTCCAAACCTGAGCACATGCTATATGAGAGGGCTGCTGCCTGCTGTTTATTTGCTCAATAACAAAAATTTAGGAGAATGTCACCCAAAATGGTATGTAGTATAGGAAGAGGACCTGTATGCAACCTATGCATTGCTTTTTTTCAACATCACTGCACCCCCATCTTGGTTTTCTCCTTGCTCTGGGAGATTTTGCTAAAAATTTGGATTTAATTTTATGCCTGAAATGAAATGCTCTGGAGTATTTGCAAATTTGAACCCTTTTTTGACTGTGAGCTGTTTCATCCAAATAATGACACCACACAGATTTTGGTTTGGTGTTTGGGTTTTTTCCTATGAAGTCAATGATTGCTATGTCTGAAATTGCATGTCATATATTTCAAAATATGGGACTTCTGCAGAGGTGGGAAGAGCATCTGGTAGCACATATAGTTGCAGATACACAAACATACTGCCATTGCATGGCTGGAGAGCACAGAAAACCCCTGTTCTAGTTCCAGTGTCTGAAGGAAGTGATGGATCTATTAAGTGTTAAAATTACTGAGAATTTATGTACAGGATTTAATAGCAGCTCAGCACCTTTTGCTGAGTAACCTCAGTTGCCCAAGTTGCAAAGTAACAAGGAAAAATTCCCATTTCACAGCAAGTGATACTAATGCATAAATACCCAACGAGGAGCTCAATCCCCAGGTGTAAAACCAGGCTGGTTCCTTTTGACCAAGTGATTCTGTTAGCAGCAAAGGGGTTGTAAATTTAGAGTAAATTAATTAAAGGAAGGTATTTTACGTGCTGTATCAATGGAAGAAACAATATGGTTTTGCTTAGTGCTTCCTGGGTTTTCAGAGGGTGGAACCAGTGGTGTTCAGTGCACTTGGATTCAAGGAACTCTGAGGGTTTTGATGTCTCTGATGATGGTGGTGGGTAGCATGGTCAGGGGGTGGGTAAGGAGGCAGTTTGGGTAAAATACACCCAGAGGAGTTGGATGGTCTTCTACATAGTGTTGTATGACTCTGAGTCATGTAGGAAACTGGAGGGGAGGGTGAGCAGGAGTTAGGAGAAGATGCTGTAGATGTGCAGGTGAGCTGGAGATATTGGGCACTTTGCCACTTTTCCCCCTTTGTGTTTTTTCACTGAGATTTGGTTAAATCTTTCATTGGTGCCCAAGGAAGGTCCCAGAGTGTTCTCCAAGGCCACCAGTGTGAGCAGGAGGTGTCAGATGCCACCTCCCTGCTGTGGTGTCAGCTGAGGTGGGGGCAGAGCCAGCATCTTCTGCCAGGAAAAAGGGCTGGCTCTGCAGCCATGCTGCTGAACACATGTACACATACATCCCTTACACCTTTCTTGCCCATTGCTCCATGTTTATCACTGTGCAATACAAAAAAAAAAATCCATGGCAAAGACTGGCTTTATCACTGACCTGGCTGCCAGGGATAACATCTTTAACTCGGTGTGAGTTGGCTGGATACAAAGGTCATGAATGTAACATGCACTCTTAATACATCATAAAAAAACCCTAAACCACCATCACATGTCCTGTCAAAAGAGTAAATGCCAAAATCTGCTTCCTTGCTGACTTTAATAGGAAGGAGTCTCCTGCTTGCAAAGGCAGAGTTTGGCTCGGTGTTTATAGAGGACTGGGGAACAGCTTGCAGAAAAGCTGTTTTTCCTTTATAGTCCTGTTCACCCCTGTAAAAGTACAGGTGTGGAGTGCACTGCAAGTTTTCATATTCTGCTGGCAGGAATTATCTATGTAAAATATGACGAAATTTACTGTTTCTGTTCTGTGAGTTTGTGTTCCTGTAGGTGAATTTATTTCTGACACTTATCAGATGAAGCAAGACTTTATTTTTTAATAATATGATAGCTTGCTGATGGACCTTTAGGTTTCTGACATAGAGATGAAAGACATGAATCCTGAAGTCCTTACCCTGTCCCTGCCTGGGCAAAATTCTTCCCAGTGGCAGCAGCCCAATAAGTGTGAAAATCAGACCATTTAACATACACCTGGATGCAACAAATCATTCAGCATAGCATTTTAATTAGTATCTTTAAAATAAAATCTTAATTAGTAGATTGATTGCAATGAGGGTTCCAACTCAGGAATAATGTGTTGTTTTTGTTTCAATTTTGCTCCCAGTTCCAATTGCCTGATCAAAGAATTTGGGTAAGTTCATTGCTTATATTTTTAATTTAATCATTGTGAAATAAATTGCATAAGAAAAATATAGTATGAAAGATAACTTACCACTCAATTACGGAGCATGCTGTGCTTTCCTAGGGTGTTGTAAGGTGGTGTAGCTGCAGCATTTAAATATCCTCTTATGTCAAATTGGCTTTGTTTTACCTACCTAATCCTGCTGGTTTTATTTGGTGAAGGCAATGGGAGCTTTACCTGAGTGAGGGTTTTAAAGTGCAGTCTTTGTTGATATTTAACTGAAATTGTTCCAAGCCATTTCCTTCAGAGATTGCAGTGAAATTTTCAGGCTGAAATCCTGTTAGATTGCAATAGTTACAAATATTTGATCTGCATTTGAGGCATTAAAATACAGAGACTCAGAGGACTTCACATTTCTATTTCTATTCGGTGGGAGTTAGGCCCTTTAATAGCTTTGAAGTTTTGAGCTTAATTGCTCATTGCTGTGCTTAAAGCTGAAATAAAACACCCATTTATTTGCTGCACTCGGGCCAAATTTGCCCTGTGTGAATACTTATGTTGTCCCCCTTATGCAAACAGGAATTGTGCTTTTAGTACTATGGGGTAAATTTGAGCTTGCTCTTTTCTTTTTAAAAAACATTTTTAACTTGTCTAAATTGTTCATGACAAACGGAAAAAAAAGAAGATCCACAGCAACTGCTTTTGCAAATTCAGCTCAGATAAGGCCGTGTTTTGCTCTTGTGTTGCTGGCTCCTCAGCTGCAGCACTAAACCCATAAATACTTGTCCCAGATTTCTCCCAACTTTGGGGCTTTGGAGGGGAGAGTTGGAGCCAGCCAGCTGGGGCTCAGGTCCTGGCTCACTTTCACTCATCCCTCACACTGAGACATGGACTCATTTCACAAGACAAAGCCAGAATTTAGGAAACTGAGACCTGAGCTCTTCATGTACTCTTCCCCATGTGCATCTCTGCAAGGGGCAGGTGCAGGAGGCACCAAAGGACCCTTGTGAGCACCCAGAGACACTGAGTGAGCTCAAGGGATTGGAAGTAGGGTGAGATGCCAGGCTTGGGAGAGGACAAGAGGTGGTTCCCAGACATGTGCTTTGCAGTGGAGGTAATTCAGTGACCCACATGAAGAGGATGTGGTGGGATTTGTGATTTGGCCCAGGCACCCTGAGTCCTCTGCTCTCTGAAATGTAGCTCTGCTTGGGTATATTTGGGAAGGTGAAAAAAACATTTTCTTCTGACCACTTTCCTTGTCATTGATTTGGTCCTCAAATTTCCATCCTCCTCCTCTTTTTTCTTGGGACCATACATCTCCTGGCCATGCTTTGAACAGCTGCAGCAGAAATAGGTGTTTAAAGCACAAAGTGCCTAGAGCAGGGTGCTGATCCATGGATGAATCTTCATCTTGAGAAATTTGGGTATGTCACACGAGCCTTTCCATCTCAATTCACAGGTGCCATATAATTCAAGAGGATTTCAGATTGTTTTTCACTCTTTGGCAGGAACCCTATAGTGCAAATCAGTAGGCAGCACCCTCTCTTGAATGGATCATGATTTATTTAATCTTTAGACTCTTGCATCCTCTTCTGGTCCCATCAAGAGAAGGTTGCTACAAACAGATTCAGACTTCACTTGCAATAGCTTGATGGAGAATTGTTGCCAACGTGTAAAATAATTTTACAAATAAATGTAATTTGATGAGTGCATTAAAAAGGCTTTTATTTTACTGAGCTTATTTTAGGATTTGTTAGATCAGCTAAATCCCCACCCACCGCACTGATAGAAATTGAATTATTCTGGAACTGTACTGCAGATCAGTGGGAGTTCCCACTACTGCTTCATAAAGCTCAGCTGTGTGTGAGAGTTCTCCTGAATGTGAATACAGCTCAGCCAAGTTCCCTGGCTGGACGTCCAAAAACATTCAAGACAACAAATTCACAAGTCAGGGTCGTTAGAGAAAGCATTATGACTTGAACTGGGAAGGAAGAAATCCTGAGCTTCAGTAGTTAGGTTGTCAAGATTTCTCTAAATAACATTAGTAAAAATAGAAAGCAAATATTTGACCTTTTTTTTTTTTTTTTTTTTTTTTTTTTGTGCCATGAGTTGCAGCCACCAAGCCAGTTGTTTTTGTGAGAATAGCAATGGAGGAGTCACATTTGTAAAACATGAGGTCATGTAATCTGTGACATTGTCTGCTGGATTATTTCATGCCATCAGCTCAGTCTGCAGGAGCCACAACAGCAAACCTTGGGCTTGATTTGTGCCCCTTTTTCTTCTATTGGTTAATAATTTTTTACGACAAGTACCCAAGGCCCCTGCTGATGGTATCTTGCCTGTTGAAATGTTTATAAATACTTGTTTTGGCCGATTATGGTAATGTCTGCATTTCTGAGTTGGAGCTGGGGAATTGTGAGTGCATGTGAGCTTGCGTCAGTAGGAGGTTAATGGCCTCTCAGGGAGCAGGAGGGAGGGGGGGGAAGGCTGCTTCCTTTTCCAGACATCTGGACACAGATAGAATCAACAGCTCTTATATATGTAAATCAAAAGTTACTGTTCTTTATAAAATACTGTCATTCACTGATTTGAGATTAGGAGCAGACCTGACTTGTCCATAAGGCTGTATGTAAAATATGTAATAGGATCTTCTTGCTCTCCTACCTCTTCCCAGAGCTTTCTCTCTGGACATGGCAATTACACTAATCCCAGCCTTAGGGTCAAGCTGTGCCTTCCTCCTCCTGCCCTGCTTGGGGATTGCTGTGGTCATTGGGCTCTCAGCTGGGCTCCAGACCCCTCCTGAAAGTGCTGCTGGGTGGCTCCAGCCACTTGCTTGCCTCCCTGATGCTCTCCAGGGACCATCTTCAGAGAGATGAGTTTGCCACAAGCATCCACCTCCCTCCCTCCCAAGACAGATCCTATTACTAACACCTTGCTCCAGGATTTTGGTGGCTTGCTAACCAGTATCATCTCCGTGGTTGCCTCTGGAGGCTTTTGCTTTGTCTTTAGCCATAATGGTGTTTTGAAGAAGTAAGAGCTACCTGGGTTGTCTTTTAGCTGAAAGAGGGAGTTTTATTATGAAAGAGGGAAAGTCATTCTCTGGGTTAATAACTGGCTTACTGGTTTATATAGAACTAGTTTACTGGGGTTTATACTGGTTAATAACTAGTTCAAACGAAACAAAAAACAAACGACAACAACAACAAAAAACCCTTGGAAAAAAAGAGTAAGAAAAAATCAGTGATTTTTATAATTATTGAAGGTTATCAGTGAGTCCACCTAGCAATGTCACAGGGTTCTGAGATGTGACATGGGTCTGCAAATGGTATAGAAAGAAGGATGACAAGGCAAAGAGAAAATTTGCAACTATTTATTAAGAATAGCTAAAGCCAAAGCTGACTCTGAAGATTTTTGCAGAAGATTCACAGAAAGCTGAGTCAACAGGGATTAAATAGCAGCAAAACTCAGTGTCAGTAAGTACCCAGTACTACTGAGGGGAAAGTGTGACTCTTAATTTGTGTCATTCAGGAAAAAGATCTTGAATCTATAGTTTTATCAAAATATCATTTGAATGCTTAGCAGAAAGGAATGGTGAACATCATTATGTTATACTGCCTTCAGGTCTTGAATACAACTGGAGCCCCTCTCCAAAATCACATAGTAGAATTAGAAAAGACACAGAAAAGTGCAACAATGATGATCAGAGGTATAGAACAGCTTCCATACAAAAAGAGACTTAAGTAGATTTTGATTTTTTCAGCCTGGAAAAGAAATGCCTGAGGGAGCTGTGCCCCAGCTCTATGAGACCATGAATGGTGAGCAGAACCTGAATGAGAGATGGTTATTCATTAGTTCTAACAATAAAATTTAAAAAAAAAAAGGTGCACCCAGCTGAATTATTAGGACAAAAGGCTTAGAAGCCAGGATCTTTTTATATGCACCTAATTAAGTTGGTGAACTCTCCTTGAAAAAAATATAAATTAATTCAAAGAGGGTTTAGCCAAGCAAATGGGAGCAGCAGCCACCAATGACTGCTCAATACCCTAATCAAGATGCAGCCTCCAGTTAGGGCTCTTGCACCTCTCAGTGCTGCTGCATGGCAGAAGATGCTGGGGAGAAGGTCTGTCCCTTGCCCACCTTCCTGCTCATCCCCTGGGGCCACTGCTCCAAGGCAGAGCATTGGCTTCCCAGATGTCAGGTTCATCAATCCTGCTTGGGTTTGATGCCTGGATCAGTCCTCTGTGTGACAAACCCTGGATTTTGTGTTCCTTACTTAATATTTGGAAGTGAACTGATGAGCAGGGGCTGTCTTCCTCCAAATAAAGTGACTGAAGCTTGGTGTGGGGCTGGGCTGGAAGGGTTAAGCAGGCTGTAACAGCTCCCAGTAGGGAATTGCATCCTGAAGTCCCTGAGCACCAGCATGCTCCAGACTTCTTAAGCAGATGCCCCAACTTTGCTTCTTGGGAGCCCTATCTCTAGCAGGCAGTAACATCTATAATTCTCCTGACAGCACTGGTGTGACATTGCCTTATAGCAGCAGAGGCTCAGGGCCCAGCATTTCCTGTTGTTGCTGGCTAATTTCTTGAAAAATATAAATTATGCAAGGTAACTCCATAGATCTGCCTTTAAAAAAAAAAAAAAAAAAAAAAAAGACAAAATAGTAATTTCTATGGTGAGAAACATATTTTTTGAAAGTGAGTAATACTTTAAAATAATTGGAAGTGCTCGTGTTTCCTCTGAACGAGGGATTTAAGATTAGATGCTGATTTCATACCTATTTTGGGACTGATGTAATCCTGGAAGCAGGAGGAAGCACTGCTCTGCATTGCTCTACATTGGAGAATCAGTCTCAGTTTCTTCTCTGCAAAATCCTGGAAATAAGAACCAAAAAAATTAAGCATGACTAAGCCATTTTAAATATAAAGGGGAAAAGAGTTGCCTTAATATATTACTGTAGGGGACCGTGTACATGAGAAATGGTGATCCAAAAATGATTTAATCCCAGTAGATAATGAAACTGACTTGAATATTAAATATACATAAATAAAACATTTATTATTCCTCTCAATGCCCTTATTATTCTTCACCATAAATATGTGCTATCATAACCCATGCACTATCTTGTCACTGCTAATCAGCCTGAAGGCCAAGGGTCATTTTTCATCCAAACCATTTCTTTTCTGCAATTGCAAAATAAGCAAATGAATTCTTGCGGGGAACAATTAGAAGGAATTAAAGGCAGTGGAGAGACTATTGTAAAAGCTTTAAGAATCAGTTCTGACTACAGAAAAAGGTGAAGTCATATAAAAAGAAATATATGGTAATGTTGAGTTTTGTGGGCTGATAATGACATCTCGGTGCCAAGATAGAATTACCTCCTCTCCCAGCAGCATCATCATTACATAGCTCACGCCTGTGATCAGTACATGTCAAAATCCTTCATATTGACAAATGTGCTGTCCACTTGCATCTGTGGAGAATGTTTTAGCAGCTGAGTGATTATGAATCAAACCCCAGAGCTTACAGCCCCTACTGCCTCACAGTGCTTTCACATTTGTTGCCTGACAAGTAAATGTATCTTGACTTCCCTCTGAGATTTTTTTTTTTCTTTTTTTTTTTTTTTTTTTCCACTGTGTTTGATGAAAGACATTTGGCAAATTGGCAGTGGTACCCTGTACATTGCAATTTGTACTTGGCATTAGGAATCTGAGCATGAAATGAGAGGGCAGGCTACAGGCTAAAGGGAAGAAAAAAAAAAAACCAAAAACAAAACACCCAGCCCAAAGCTGGAGCTAACCAGACTTGAGTAGTCATTCCAGGAGACAGACGTGCAATTCTTCCCATTAAAATCAAATTTAAAAATTCCAACAATTGTGGAGCAATCCCTTATGGATTTTGAAGAATGGGCTAGAAAGGTGTGCTGAGCTGAGGAGCCTTCAGCATCTTGTCTTTCATATAATTTTTTTCTTTCATTACAAGCGAAGTGTTGAACAGGGCTCATGCAGTGCTTTTTGTTCTCTGTAGCTGAGATCTTGGGTTTCTTTTGTGTGTGTGTTTCTTGTACCAGGAAGAGACAGATGGTTACTCTCACCTGTCAGGAGGCTGAGTAGCAGTCTTGAGCTCTCAAAGTGACAATGTTTGAGGTTTTGGAGCAGTTTTTTATGGTCAGTTCCAGACACAGTAAAGGAAACCTTTCTCCAGAAATTACTTAATCCCCGGTCCCTGAAAATTAAAGAGAGCAAACCAAGATTGGAGACATCCCAAAGTACATTGGGATAAGCAACTTCAGGTAGAACAGGAATATTAAGAGGTTGTAGAAAAGCAGGATATGCATCTAGCAGGTAATGTAAACACACAGGACCAAACCCACCAAAGCTTCTTTTCTCCTGGTCGTTGACTGATGGGTGAGAAGATTGGACTAAATGGTTGGATGTGGATGGGATATTGATGGAGTCTCTCTGGATGTGGTTTGTTGCAGACCTTGGTTGAGCTAGAGTGTTCATAAAGTTTCCTCTGGAATATTTGTCCTCATCAAGTCCTTTAAAAACAAACAAACCAAAACAACCACAGAAAAAATGTAGGAATTCAATTACTATGGGATCTCTATTTTATCTGTTGATTTTGTAAAAAAATGGCCAATGGTTTCAGGAGATGAGATGCATAGACCCACAGGCACAAATCCACAGAGCATGACTGCATAAACTGGAATTTTACAGAAGGTGAGGCTTTAAAAGAAGCAGAAAGGAGAACTGGCTGGTTTAGATTTTGTATGGAAGCAGCTTTCCAGTATAGCAATGAGGACGAGTGTTCTGCTGCACGCTGGTGTTGCAGGGAAACAGCACCCTGCTGTAGCTGTTAGGGGCCTTTTTCCAAGTGGGACAACACCATGACCACCACCTCTGTGCACCATAATTTTTGAGATTGCAACTCCAATTTGCTTTGGAATTTTCCCCCTCTTCCTTCTCCTTTTTTTCTCTCAGCAGCGTATATTGTTTGCATTCCAGGCTTTCCCCGAGGTCAGAAGGGGGTACACACCGTGATGGGTTCTGTCCTATCTTCTATTGCAGATGTCAGCTATAGAAAACATGGCTGAAAAGCTGGAGAGCTTTAGTGCCCTGAAACCAGAAGCCAATGAACTGATCCAGTCGGTGCCGTCCATGTTCAACTTCCGCGCCCCGCCGAGCGCCCTGCCCGAGACCCTGCTGAGGAAGGGCAAGGAACGCTACACCTGCAGGTAGCCCTTGGCCACCCCCCTGTCCCACTGGGCCCCCAAACCCTTCCCGCTCAGCTGGTTGATGGGGACCATGCCAGGTCTTTCAGGGCTTGTCCTGGTTTAATAAATGAGGTGGAAAATATTGTATAAACAATTCTTTTTTCCCCCAAATGTTCTCATCGCTTTCATATGCACAAGCGTGCTTTCATTATTGATTTTTTTGATCATAAGCTACAGATGTGTTTTTTCTCAGGCTTCCAGTTTTAATATCCAAAGGGATCGGTGATAAAATACATGACTTATTAGGACTTATGTGTACAGACTTAAAAAGCAAAAAATACAATGAAGATAGTCATCGTACACGCAACCAAAATGAATGGGAGCTTTGTTGAGAAGAGTAGAATTAGCTGTGTGGGTATTTTGAAGGCTTATACATCATATTGTGAAAACAACAAATGGGAAGTTAAAAGTGAAGGGAGGCAATCTTCAAAGTCATCATGTGAAGCAACCAACACCCTCATTCACTTAAGGGTGAATGACACACGGTGCCGTGTGTGCTCTGGCCTCATGCAAAGATGGGCTGAACGTCATTAGTAGATCTGAGCCAATTAGAAACTGAATATTAATGTTCCTTGAACACAGAGGGGAGGGCTCAGGATAAATTTAAATTTCTTTTGCCATTATTTTTCCTTTGACATATTATCGAGTTTGGAGAACGTTTTTTAAATTGCTTTATTTAGGTCTCTATATCATCTCCAGAAGGCACAGGCGTTTGACATTGGCATATAGGTTTATCTGATCTTTTTGAAAACATGTCACCTTCCTTCAAGACATGTTGTTATAGAAACATACCTTGATGGATTAGGTCTTTGAGTCTTGTCTGCTCTGATCCTATTCAGTGCACAGAGTGATGTCACGTTTGCTGACATCCAGAATTGGTTGAAAGGTTGGAAATTTGCTTACATGGAGGCAGAAATCCAAGGCTTTAATTATAGATTCTCTTGATTCTAAATCTGAATGTGACCAATAATCACCCAGTGAGCTTAGAAATTTGGAGTGGTCTTTAAAACTGATATGTTTTCAATATATCCCCTGTGTATGCACAAGAAAATGCAGTCGGTGCC
The DNA here is from genome assembly GCA_023637945.1 of Phaethornis superciliosus. Lineage (NCBI taxonomy): Eukaryota > Metazoa > Chordata > Aves > Apodiformes > Trochilidae > Phaethornis > Phaethornis superciliosus. The sequence continues at coordinate 21,381,133 of JAJQWJ010000010.1, forward strand.
AGCAGTTCCAGCCCCATTTTTCTGTGTGTGTCTCAATCACATTTGCTGAATGCTTTTATCAAAACGTTGTTACACCAAAGCAATGCCAACAGTTCCAGATATTAATGATTGAATTTGAGCTCTGCATCCAGTGCAGCTCAAATTGGCATGCAGCCACTGCAGGTTGCATTATCTTATCAAACCTTTTCTTATCACAGATACTGCGGCAAGATTTTCCCGAGGTCTGCAAACCTAACACGTCACCTGAGGACACACACTGGAGAGCAGCCCTATAGGTACCACTACCTCTTCCCTCTCTCTGGGGTCTGATTGAATGACTAAAACAAAGGAATAAGGCTTCAACAGCCTTGCTTGGCCAGCTCCAGCACTTGCTTCTTCAGACTGGTGACCCACCATGGGGTTTTGGTCTCTAACAAGGATTTTTGCACTCTGCTGATATTCAGAGTTGGAGCTGTGGAGATGGAGGAGGGTTTTGGTCCTGGTTAGTGAAATTCTTTTGACTCAAGCAGCACCCAGGCTCCATCTGGAAGTCCTTGTGGGATAGGTGGCACATCTGAACCAGTGGTGTTGAAGTGATTTTCAATAGGGCTCACATTTTCCCCTGCAAAAAAAATGTTTTGCTGTAAGAGCTCAGTGGTGTTATTTCCAGCCTAAAGTTGGGTGCTTTGTTAACCATCTGATTTCTGAAAGGTCCCTGGTGTAAAGGCATTACTGTATTTACTTATTTCCTTCTTAATCCGTATTCTTTCTGAGATCTGCTCAACATAAACCCTTGGGGTTATTCTCTCCTGTTGATAAGAGTATGTAGGTGATACTGTATCCAGGACAGTCACATGCAGAAATGTGTATGGAAGCTTCACTTTATTGAAAGGGAAAGACTAATTTACATCAACTGGAAAAAAAACAGTTCACGTTCCAGTAAAACAAATGCACTGATTTCTTCATTTATGAGCTGTAAAGAGCCATGGTTTGTGAGGCAACAACGTTTTTTTGCCTTTAGTCTTTTTGGGAAATGAGATTCATATCTAATTTTATTGAAGAAAGGTCTTGCTGCATGTCATGCACATCCACCACATAAAAGCCACAAGCAATTAGTAGCATAATGGACGATTTCAGCACTAAAAAAAAAAAAAAAAAAAAAAGACATCACTGACAGGCATAAGAGAAGCACAGGAAAAGTAAAAGATTGAAAAAACTAAAGTGGTGAAGACTGTTGGCTAGTTGCCAGCCAGAGAATTTGGAATAGTTATAGTATGACTTAGTAATGGCTTAAAGAGCAATACAGTAAAGGCTTTAGGGACTCCAAATCACTACAGAGTATGAAAATTGATGCCTCTGGTACCAGAGTGATAGACTAAACTACTCACATTGGCACAGTATTAAAGGTTGGGATTGTTTATTGCTGGTTTTTGCAAGATAACCAAATTTCCTCTGGGATTAGCAATCGAGCAAGCTAATTCCTCAAGAAAAGATTTAATCGCACAGTATAATTTAGAAAAGGAAAAGAAATAGCCCTTTTTTTACCTTATTTGAGCCTTAGAAGAGATCTGTTTCATGTTTTTTCCAAAAGTGTTTAATTGTATTGTATTGGCAATGCATGAAACAATAGAGTTATTGCTCTACTGTTTTCAAACTTCCTAACTTTGCGTGCAACAGTTTTTAAAACATGGGAATCAATTACCCTGGCTAATTTGATGCCATTAACTCTGAAATATTATGCTGATTCCTAAAGGCAGTATTTAAACTATAAAGCTTAATGAGAATGAGAGCTAAAAAACTCAGCCTAGCAGTGATGCCTCCATTCCAAGAGCACAGATCTCCAGTTATTCAGTCAAAACTTATTTTGAGAAGGTTTATTTCAGGATTGGTTTGGCCTCAATAGAAACCAAGGAACTTCAGTTGGGTACTGAGGCTGAGCCCAGAAGATGCTTCATGTCTCTTAGGACAAATTTTACTTTTCCAGCTACTAACAAATTTTTTTTCTAACCACTTGTTTTTGGTTGTTTGTTTTCTTTCTTTGTTTCTTTGTTTTTTTAGATGCAAATACTGTGACAGATCCTTTAGCATATCTTCTAACCTGCAGAGACACGTCCGTAACATCCACAATAAAGAGAAGCCATTCAAGTGTCACTTGTGTGACAGGTGTTTTGGTCAACAAACCAATCTTGACAGACATCTAAAAAAGCATGAGAATGGGAACATGTCTGGTATGTATGTCTTTTCCTTCCCCCATGTGCCCTAGGTACCACCACCCTTCACGTGCAGGGACCTCGTGTGTCAGTAGGCACACGCTGCTCTACCCCATCTGCTCCTCTGAGGGGGGTTTTGGAAAATCTGTTAGTGCCTAAGCTCTGCTGACATGTAAAGTGCTTTGAAAATCCCAGCACAAAGTCCACTCGTGTATAACTTAATACCACTGGATGATGGTCTTTCATTTGGTTTTAATTAAGCCAACCATAGCACTTTGAGATCAGACAGGGAAAATTGGTTGAAATCTCATCTTTGCAATCACTTGGCTCTCAAGAGGTCCTCCTTAGAGTCTCAGGGGGCATTCTAAAAGACTTTCTTGTCCCCCTCTAAAATGTTCCCACTGTTAGCAGCTGAGACTCAGTAGGTGTTACAGAGCTGATGATGCCTCCCAAGCCCCAGAGCAGATTGGTCACTGCAGGGAGGGGATGTCATCAGTCTGGTTTAGGTATCTGCAGGTTTTTATAAAACCCTGCCTGCAGTCTCTGCAATCTTCACTTTGCTCTGGTGGAAATAATCAGGTATGAACCTGAGTGATTCTGTCAGTGGCTGCTCTGTATTTCAAGCAAATCCACATGGTGAGTAGCTAAAATGAGTAACTAAAAAGTTCTGTTTGCTCAGTTCAGCCAGTGGTCTAGCACAGTTACTGACTGGTGGTCTTGGAGTCACAAGGGAACAGGAGGGACATGATGAAATAGATCCTTGGCCACAGCAATTGTCAACTATGGAAATGGCAACCAGCATGCAAGCAGTTGTTTTGGAAACCACCTTTGCCCAGTAGTAAGAATACTTCATTTTTAATTACTGGTTTTACAGCTGAGAGATCATTATGACCAACTTTTCTGGACCTCAGCCATTTTAACCATCATTTCAATTTGAGTTAAATGCTTAAATATAGAAAATGTAAAGAGGCAACAACAAAAGTCCTCTATTTTGATTCAAGGTACTGCAACATCTTCACCTCACTCAGAACTGGAGAGCACAGGGGCAATCCTAGATGACAAGGAAGACTCTTACTTCACAGAAATTAGGAATTTTATTGGAAACAGCAACCACAACAATCAATCCCCCCGAAACTCAGAGGAGAGGTAAGTTGTGACTGATCTGCCTTCCAAAGGTGACACCCTTCCTTCTCCAGATTAAACCTGATTTTTCACATTTGACAACTTATTTTAGCAATCTGATTGCTTCATTGCTCACTTCAGTGTCTTATGAAAGGAAACTTGTTGATCCTCTCCCCGTGATGCATGAACAGATGTGGGACAGAAGGCTGAGTCTATGCACACATTTCTCCTCATCTATCAGGAACTCTCAGTTCCCATCACTGACCTAAGAATGTTGTAAAATTCTCTCATTTTACATTCAGGACAGGACAGGTGAACTGCACCATGTGGCTACATGTAGAGAGCCTTGTGATTTCAATGCAATTTAAATGTGCAATTAATAAAGTAGACTAAGGTAAAGTCTTGGATAACATGAAAGATTGTAACTGAAAGTCCTTTCCCTTAAGTAACTCAATCCCAAGAAAGAACAAAAAGCCCATGAAGCTCTGGGTAGGTGTTGGTAGCCCTCAATGCTCCAGCATGTGAAAGCCTTTTTCCCACTAAGATTTATTCAGTATCTGGGTGTTTCAGTTCTTCTGAGCTAACAGATGAGAAACCACTCCTTAATATTTTCAGCTCAGCTAATTAAAATACAGCTAGGCAGAAAAGACTGGAGCATGGACACACACACCAGCTATATATGTTTCTTTGAGATTGGTGTTGCATTATGCATTATTTGCACTATGTAGCTGGCATTACATTATCAGCATCCAAAATTTCTTACTGCTGGTGACAAACTTCATTGTCTTCTCAATTTCCAGACACTTTTGTGAAGGGATAAGAATGGTGGACATAACAATTTCCACAAAAGTATTGGATTAAGTGATTACATGCATATTCAAATTTCATTCCATCTTGATTGGCAAGGGGGGCTTGGGATTTTTTTCCTTCCACATCTGGTCTCAACATGTCCTCCGGCAGGAAGTCAGCAAAGTGAAAAGGTTGCTGTTGTGCAGTGTTTCCTTTCTAAATTTGGCACTTCTGACTGCTCTTGATGGATATTTTATCCCTGGCAAATTGCTGTATTTGAAAGCATAATTAGAGAATCTGTTTTCTTAATCACATGGCTTTTGTTACTTTGGTTGTAGTCCATCTCTTTTTCATTTCTAGCAGCTTCAATTGAGCATAACAGGCAACTTGGCAGCACAAATGGGACTCAGCAATTTCTTATTTCTGCCTGTTTAAATCAAAGATGATAAAGAGATATTGCTCTGATTATCTTAGAGAGGAGTGGTTGCTTCAGCTCCCCTGATGCTATACAGCCTCAATTTTTGGTACTGTGATAGAAACAGAGCATTTCCCAGCTTTTTGGGTTTTTTTAATGCAAGCTCTAAACTCATGGAAGTCAACTACAATTTCTTCAGTATACAGATGAAACTCTACTATGTTTAGAAAATATGAAACCAGCTTTTGCTTGTGTACACACCATGAGGAGGTACAGCTCTTACAACAGCCAGTGGAACACTCAAGTCTGTTGCTAGGGGCTCATCCTTATCTTGCTCAGACTTTGAGTCCATTTGATATTGTCCTGCACAGTTTGAAGCACACGGAGTCTCGAGCAAACCGCCGGTGGACAATAAGGTTTCCATTTTTATAACTGTATTCCTGGAAGAGTAAGGACCTTTTGCACAATGAGAACAATAGATGAATCAAGGCCTCTGTGCTACGTAACCCAGCAGAGCAGGCACATGAGTGTGTGTGGTTCCACCAAGTTCTGCCCTTCCACACCATTACTGCCTCTGCCCCTGCACTTGTTGATGTGAATCGTCCCAAATTTCTTCAGCTCTCATTTAATGCAGCAGACACGATGCAGCTGGGGATGCTCAGAATCCCAGAGTTGTGGCTGTTAGAAACTGAGACCCTACTTCAGTCTGGGTATTATGTCCTTGATAAAATCCCGTAGGAAGTAGTTAAGGGAAGTCATTGTCTGAAAGCAAAGGGCAAAGTAATAACAGCGGGTAGACCAAATGGTTTTCCATGTGCGTATTGCTATAATGACTCATTTAATAAGAATAAATGCACTTAAAATGCTCTATGACCTTTCTTTTCATTACTTCTTAGCCTTCAAATCAGTCAATAATGTAGTTCAGTGTGGACGTAATATTGCAGCCTGCTCTTCAGGTCTTCAGCTGAAGTCCTTTAGGTTCCCCTGTATGTAATCCATATGTTCCTTGGAGCAGTGTGCCTTCCAAATGGGTGGTAGTGTGCAAAATTAATTATGCATGTAATTTTGACTTTAAAACTCTGAATGCAGTATTGGGTGTCATTTTTGAAAACGCCGGATCTGGTTTGCAGAGTTTCTTGGTCCCTGGGGTTTCTGTTAAAAGGCAATGAGTTGTTTTGCCCAGACTACATACATGATTGGAAACATGAGATGAAATAATGCATGAAAAAATTTGGAATGATTATCTGCACGTACCTCTGCTTGAACAGTAGTTTTAGCAAGACAGTGGGAAAAATCCCATGATTATGGTACTGTAACGTCCCACTGATTTTTGAGTGGAATTTACTCCAATACTGCCTAAATGTCTAGAGCTAAACAAGATATAAAATACAGAAATCACTTTATTCTTTGGGAACAGATCCTTTTCAGATCTGCCTCCAACAGCCGGCTGGTGAGGAGCCTTCAGAACTGATTTGTGATGATTGCTTGGGTTTGTTTTGGTACTTTCAGAATGAATGGTAGCCACTTTAAGGATGAAAAAGCCATGGTAACCAGCCAGAACTCAGATTTACTGGATGATGAAGAGGCAGAAGATGAAGTAATGATGGACGAAGATGACGAAGAGAGTGAAATTGCAGGGAAAGCAGTCAAAGAGCCTGCTCCAAGTGACATGCACGAGGGGACCCCAGAGGAGGATTATGAGGAAACGAGTACTTTGGACATGAACTGCAAAGCTTCCCCTGGCAGGTTGGTTCCTTCCGAGTATTGGTGCAGCCGATACGTGAAATAAAAACAATAAACCATAGAGGAGTGCCAGCACCAAGCTGCGTGAGGTGGGAACCAGTCTGGGGTAGCCAACTTCCCAGTTACAATAGCAACCTGCGTCTGTGTTTGGGTCAATCCCAGCCCTGTTTTCAGTTCTTCATGCAATCTGTAGCCCTTAAGAGGAAAAATAGCTGTGCTTGGGGAGCTATTGTCAGGTTCTGGGTGAGACAGGAAATGTTCGTGGGAGAGAACCCAACCTGAATCTCCTGTAATGGTCCCGTGAAAGGCTTTGGGGACACCAGGAGAGGGGCAACTTCTCCCTCCCCTGTTCCCACTGCCCACCCTCTCCTCATTAGGAACAAAAAAAAAATTAAAAAAGGAAGAATTTATTTTATTGCAGGATTTTGGTTCCACGGGGCAAAGCAGTTTATGCATGTAAAAAGGAGAAATTGCTCAGATGGGTAAATCTGAGAGGACAGAGGAGGATCCTTTAATTGCTGTTGAAATTTCTGTGGTGTTTTTGTAGGTATAAAGAGGAGGAGTATAATAAGACTGGACTTTCGGCTTTGGACCATATAAGGCACTTCACAGATAGTCTCAAAATGAGGAAAATGGAAGAAAATCAATATAGTGAAGCTGAATTGGCAGCTTTCAATACTTCCCAGCTGCCAGAGGACCTGAAACAACCGTTGTACAGGAAATCCAAATCCCAGGTAAAAGCTTCCCTCAGTGAAAATGTTTTTGTTACCAAATACCTGAAGGATTAAACTCTTAGTGTGTGGCAGGCAAAGTCATTTCAGCTTCATCAGACAGGGCTCTGCTCGACGTCCACAAACCTCAGCCAGCCCTGACCTCCCCTTGCCCTCCCACTGTGCCCAGGAGGCATAGCAGGGTGCTCTGCTTCCTAAAATCAGGGGATTTTCTTACTTTTTTTCCTATTTTTGTTCCTGTCTTCCTCATGCAGAAAGGCCATGATGCAAACTATTCCCACTCTGCTTTTAGTCAGCAAGTGTGGCCCTGCTGATGCTGTGAAGCTCAGCTGCAGCCTTGCAGGGATGTGACTCAGTCTTCTGGCTAGCATGGCTTTTTGGATATTTTTTTGATAGTATGCAGGAAGTTATCACCTCTAGATCCTCAGCATGTTATTAAAACAGCAGGAACTAAACTGATGTCCCAGTGCTATTTCTTGATTTTTATTTCTTTTTTAACATTAATTAAAATGGATCTTTTTAGCTTCATTAAAAGATTCCTGGTTTAAAAACTGCAGAAAATGCCTGTGGAGAAGGTCAGCAAAGGAGACTGTGGCATTTGGTGAAATCCAGGACCAGCCAAGGGATAATGTGATTCCTCAGGCTCTTGAAAAAGAGCCTCTTGTGCCAAGAAGCTGGAGGCAAAGGAGACTCTGGGACTTTGTCTACTATTAAAGGTTTCTCAGAGCTTCGTGAAGCCAGATGAAAGCAGAAATTGTTATTGCTATTAGGGAGTCAAAAGTGCCAGTGAAAAAGTTGACAGCAGTTTTTACCTAACAGGCTGTGATGTTTTAAAGCAGTTGAGAAGAGCAGTTGTAGCCGAAACGGTGCCCAAACTATGTCAGGGTGGCACAAGTCCAACCTCAGACCCGTGCTGCAGGATCATGACCTTTCTTTCCTTTTTTTTTTTCCCTCCTCCAGGCATATGCAATGATGCTCTCTCTCTCTGACAAGGACTCCCTTCACTCCACCTCCCACAATTCTCCCAACATGTGGCACAGTATGGCAAGAGCTGCTGCAGAATCCAGCGCCATCCAATCCATCAGCCACGTATGACATTGTGAAGTCTTACCAAGAATTGGGACCAAGTCCAAACCAGTAGCATGGCTCTTTCCTATATGACTATTTAAAAGACTGCTGAGCAGAATGCCTTATAAATCTGCAGGGTCACTCATTTAAAGTCCGGTGACCTTAAACGGAATAATTTTAAAAAGAAAAAAAAAAAAGAAAGAAACTATTTATTCTCAATATTTTGTTTTGCACAGCAAAGGCAGCTGCTGACTTCTGGAGGATCAATGCGACTTAAAAAGAAAAAAAAGGAAAAAAAAAAAAAAAAGGAAAAAAAAAAGTGGATTATTATTTCAGTGGATTATGTAAACTGGGGCTGGGAAAAAGTGTCTTCCAGTTCACCCGGCTTTGAGGGGCAGGGGCAAAAGGGTTAAGACCGCATTGATACACACATGGGCACTCCTTTAAAGTAGGAACTGAATTGATTTTCTTTTTGTATAAGATAGTTTGACACAGGATTGGGAACAGTTGCTTTTATGTACAAATCTCTTCATTAAAGCTTTATGCATTTTAGCCCTTCAAGGAAAGAAAATAGTTCTATCAGATGCACAGTATCCATCGTAAATGTAGAAAGAAGTAACAGGGAATATTTTGTTCTCTCCGTAATTCTTTTGCCTTCTCAACTGCATCGTTTATAAAAAAGGAAAAAAACAAGGAAAAAAAATCAAGGAAAAAAAAGAACTCTGAGAAACAATACATAAGAGGCTTGTGTATATTGTAAACTATGAATGTTCACTGCTCCAAGAAGCTAAATCATCCAGATAATTCCCTGAAAGCGCCGCATTCATCGACAGCACCACTAGAGCAAATCGTTGTAAGGAGATTTTAATTTTTCGACAATCATGTCACTATTTTGTTGTATTATTTCCTTTCCCCCCCTACCCTCTAATTTCTTCTTTGTGTTGTGTGTACCATGTATTTATTTGTTGGCAAACGATTGTTTGTTGATTAAAATAGCACTGTTCCTGTAACAAAGAGCACTGCTCCAGTCCCCCACTGCGTCATGATGTAAGGCACCCATGTACGTCAAAAAAGAAAAAAAGTGAAAAAAAAGTGAGGTGAACTGATCTGTGTATATGGGAGTGCAAAACAGTGTTTGAAATTTTCTTACATTCCTCTTTTATTTTATTTTTTTGCCTTTTAATGAACTAAATAACTAATAGATGCGACTTAGTTTTGGTTTTGTTTTGGTTTTGGTTTTTTTTTTGTTATACAGTAAATTGATTCATTTGTATAAACAGTTATAATTTCCTCATGAAAGCATGATTCTTCTGATTAAAAAACTGTACCCAATATTTTATGCTGGTTGTCTGCGAGCTTGTGTGATGTTATGTTCATGTTAATCCTATTTGTAAGATGAAGTGTTCCAAATTTATGTTGAAAAGAAAAAAATAAATAAGGAAGGTATTCAGTTATTTTTTTGGGGGTTGTTTTTTGTTTTGGTTTGGTTTTTTTGGCCTTTAGTGAGGGACCAGATTTATTTTTCCTTTTGTTTATAATCTCATTTTGAAATAATCAGCAAGTTGAGGTACTTTCTTTAAATGCTTTGTATAATGTAACTGTTACGCATTTCAGTACATTACTATGGGAGGATCAACTTAAAAAAAAAAATAAAGGACTACAAAACAGAAGGGATCTTTTTCATTATTGTCTTGATTTTGTTTGGGCAGGGGCAAAAAAAAAAAAGAAAAATTTAAAATTGCATTTCATCTGGGAAGTAAAGACTTTGTCTGTGGGGTCACAAAGATGGGGTTATCAGAGATGGGGCACTGGGAAGCCTCCTGGACGTGGCTGTGCAATGCAAGACCCAACTCCGAGTCTCTTAATATACTCTTGAACTGTTTTAAGTATCTTAAGCTTTGAAACACTTGGAAAAAAGAGATATTTCACTTGTTTTATGGGAGGGACTGGTGCGAGGTCACCTTTGAAGGCTTATATGGAGCCTTGGGCTGGTGCTTTTGGGGATGATGATAATGGAGACAATGAAGAGTGGCTTGGCTAGCTAATGGCAAACGTTGACTCACCAATATGATAAAAAAATCCATAATTGGCTTCCAACTGCGTGAAATAAGCCTTTAAGGGTCTAAAAGGGGGAAAAAAGTAGAAAATTTAATTTGAGCACTCCCTTTGAAATCATGTCCAAAGCCCTGTTTCTTCTGAAGAACCTGCAGAGTGACAGGAGGTGGAATGTCCAACAAAAGCCATTGTTTGCCCAGGAAATGTAAATTTCCCTGCTCTTCTCATCATCAGAGAGAAAGACCAAGGCAGGAGGGACCATGGAATGTCCCTACCAGCCAAGCTTGGTCTTTGCAGCTACCACACCTTCATGTTTAAGTAACTCAAAGGAGTGGATGTGTCACGTTGTGAAGTCTTTTTGTTTTTTTTTCAGTAGGACCAAGGACATGAAGACCTCTCTTAACTTACCAGACCCTTAACTTACATTTCAGACTATCTGTATGTGTCATAACCATCATACAGCAGCAGGAGCAGTGGCAGAGCTGAACCCAGCCCCAGCATGGGCTGCCTTTGGTCGATGGCAATCTGAGAGCTACAGTAAGGTGGTTTAGATGCAAGAAACCTAAATCACATCTGGGAAACAAAATAAAATAAAAGGTCTGTGTGCATGTTCTTGTACTCACTTCACTGGCCTGAGCCAATGGTCAGGTACATGCAGATAATTGCATATATAGGCTTTTTTTTTTTTTTTTTTTTTTACAGTTAAAGCCACCGTGAAACTTGGTTTTAGGTTTCTGCCAAATAAAGAGAACAAATAGATTAATCAAGCTTTATCTGCAAACAACTTTCCAGATCGTTTTCTCCTTTAATTTGATGCTGTGACCATTCTTATCAGCTCTGCCCTCACCTGCCTTAGATGAAAGGAGTTTTTGGAGGTGGAGAAAAGGTGGGACAGTTTCTCCTGGGTTTAATGGTCTGGATTATGGTAGCACACTCCAACCCTATAAGTGCCAGGGAAAGTACTTCTTGAGCCAAGCTGTAGGGTTAGTTTAACCTGTAGCTAACACCAGCTCATCAAATCCCTGGGACGAGGTTTCTGTTGAGAACTCTCAATTTCCATCTCAAATGAACTCACCCAGCAGCACGGGGCATGGGGTGTGATGAGCAGAGGGGAAACATCTCACCAACATGGCTGTTCCATGTACCTACCTTACCAGGACCTTGATTCCCATTGGCTTTCTCAAAAGTAAAGTTGTTCACCCAGATAAAACCTGCAAAACAAGCACAGATTTGATTTGCCAGCTCATCCCCTCAAATAAGAGACAAGAAAAGAGGATGATTTATGTCTTTGTGTCATACCCTCCATGGTAGACCACACAGATACACTTGTCCAGGTGCAAATAGATTGCTAAGTATGGACCAGTGTTTCTGGCTTTCTTTACAGTGATTATATTGTTTTAGGAGGAAAAAAAAAACAAACAATAATTTTTCAGAAATACCCTTCAGCTTATTTCAGCATCATTCCCTCTACCCCCCCCCAGTATTTTCCTGTAAATCAACAAATTGTTCCCATGTGATAGAGCAGCCATATGAGCTGAAGGAGCTGCATGTTATCACCTCAGTTCCTCTTTAAAGAAAGTAACAAAGCAGCAGCATGACAAGATGGTTAATCAATATTTCACCCTGGCCCATGTCCTTAATACCACTGTGGGTCCAAGTCACTGTTCCCATGTCAGCCTGGCTGTTCTCCTGCTTTAAGAGCTGCATTTGCAGAGTAATGGGAGAGGAAATTATAATAAAACCATTTGCAAGGCTGTTGGTGCTCAGTGAGTCAGTTTGGCCCATTGCTCCACATGTCTTGAGCTTTAAAACTTTCTGTCAGGTCCCTCTTGCCCAGACATAAGGAGAGTTGCTGCAAACTCCTGGATGGTTTCACCTCACTCTGCTGCTGTCCAGATACATTAAATCTCATTTGTGGTTTTGTTGGTCAGTCATATAGTGGTGTGGAAAAGCCTCTTTATTTTAAAGATGCTTCCAGTAATAATTTAAACAAAACCAAAGCATCCAGCACCAAACAAAAGACCCTTTCTCCGTGTCAGGGACCATGCACCATGCCAGGGCTCCAGTTATAAATAAAATGTCTCTGCAGCCTGGCCAAAACCTTTCTTCTTTCCTAACCCATTCAATGGCTGTGTAGGCTTGTGAGGACATCTCAGCTCTTCCTTCCAATGGCCTGATTCCTTCCTCTTTTGTTCCAATACAGAAAACAGTGCCAGCTCTAGGAAAGGCTCAGCTTTCCAACTGAGAGTCACTGTGATTCAGGAACTCGTGGGACATCTTGCAAGATTGAAGCTTGTTTGTTTTGGTTTTTTTTTTCCACAAAACAGCCACCTAAATTTTGCTCAGGACATGCTACCTCCTGGGTACGGCCATAAACCAAACTAAACAGATCCCTTTGCCATCATCTGCTGTAACAAGAGTGACCTTTTTTTTGATCGAAGATTGTCTATATTTTAGTGGCAATTGATGTTATTTATACCTATAAAGCCATTCAGACAAGTTTGGGGACTATTTTACTATGAAAGGTGTTGTGGAAACATAAAAATAGTCTCCTATAACTTGCTGTGGAGGAGCTTGAGCAGTATCTGCTCCAGTTCTCTGAGTAGAGGGTCTGAGAGGAGGCACCTCCAGAAGGCACCCTCCTTTTTTCTGCTTTATTTTAATACAAATTAAATCCAGAAAGGCTCAACAAATGTGATGAAATGCTACACTTCTAAGAAAAAGTTTTGCCCAAGACTCTTAAAGCAGGCCTCCCAGCTTGGGAGGGCCTAGTGGGAGAGGAAGGTTAGTGGTCATTTTGATGCTTAAATTATCAGTAATTAAGAAGTTGATTTTCTGGGATTGAGGAAAATTTTAAACAGCTGCTTTTTTCAGGCCTTTACTCCTCATTTTCATTAGCATGTGCTAAGGCAATCTGGAAAATATACTTAGATCTGTATTATGCTATGTCAAGACCTCAACGTCTGTACCTTGGGGCAGATACATGTGTGATAGCCCAGGGTAGATGTGCCAGCATGCACATGTGGAAGTGTTCAATTTGTGAGATGATTATAGCCCCCAAACAAGGCCTGCTTGATACCTGTGGCATATTTCTTTCATGGTAAGAGCAGAAAAGTCTCAAAAAAATCGTGTCATGTTTCGCATCACCAGCCAACCCAAACTAGTGAAGTAGCGCTTTAATTCCTGGGGAAATCTCTTTCAACAGGCCCGTGTCAGGCCCAATTAAAGCCCTGGGTAGCCCAACACTAATTGGGTTGAGGTATGCAATGGCCTAACATGGTCATTTAGCAAAGCAAAGCCCTTTTCCAGGCCTGTGCCCACCCTCATGCTGGCTGGTGTCTCTCTTCCCAAGAGTGACGGGTAGGGAAAGTCTTGCTAGAAAATCAGCTTGAACAATTTAACAAGTGGAATGATTCTCTTGAGTAATGGTAAGACAGTTTGGGGTGCTCAGACAGCATGGTCTCCTGCATTAAATTTACCTTCATGGGAGATGCAGGTGGGCATCTGCCTCCTCCACTCACCTAATGTAGGCCCTGGCTTTGGCATCCTTCAAAGATGGTCCCTCTTGTCTGTAGGTCTTTCTCCACTCCCAAAATAGAGGTGGTTTTTTTCTTCCTTCTGAAACGTGAATACACTAGAATAGAGAAAAAAAAAAATTAAGACATGAACTGAGATTTGGAGATGAATCAAAGCATCCAGTTCCTCCTGGATTTCAGCAAGATTTGTGTGTAAAATCACAGCAATGGACTCAATTTCAGGTCATCCATAATAAAAAAAAAAAAGGGAATCATTGGAGGACAGATGCTAAAGGTCTTCACTCAAACCTGATTACAAATATTTTAATGATTTAGAATCTTCCAAATTATGCAAGTGGGTGTTGCACTATACCCAACTCTTTCCTCTGTTGCTGGTAGGCCTGTTGGGAACCCTCCTGATGTGTCTTCTCCTGAACTTATCTGCAGTTTGAGCATGACCAGGGCTCTTCTCCAGCACCCAGCCTCTCCTGGCTCATGTCTGAAAGGAGAATAACCTTTGCAAAACCCTCAGACCATGCTAAAATCCCTGCATGCTGATGCATGCCCACACTTTTCAGGATGGGACTCCTAGAGTTGTGAAGTCCAGTCAGCTGCAATCACAACCTTGTAATAAAAAATCTAGCTCAGAAGGATCCAGAGACCCTCTGCTCTGTGAAACCACAAGCCACAAAACACTTTGCAATTCACTGTAACGAAGTAAAGACCTTTATTACATTTAGACTTGATTCCCTGGTACACTTTTTGGAAGCAGTTCTGCTGGTTTTATTACTTAAGAGCTATTAAAACCTTAACCACTGCGTGGAGCAGCTCACTCCAGCTTTACACTCATCCATAAAAATTTTGAATGGGAGATCAAGAATTACTTTTTGGACCTAACACCCCATCAGCTGAGGAATGCCAGAATCAGGGCTGGATTTGGCCCTGTCTTGTCTGAGCATACAGACCAGGGGGAGAGATGCTGAAGGCCAGGATCCAAATGGATTTTCCCAGGCTTTTCCTCACTGCTTGTAAGGAAATACAGGAGGTGGGGGAAGCCATCATGACCTCTCCATCTCTCATAAGTCATAAGCCAAGATCTGCATACGCCACTCTCTGTTGGCTTAAGAAGCAGCAAAGTTGGAAAGAAAGCCACTGTGTGAAGAACCAAAGAGAGCAGAAACCAGGCCTGGGGTCAATCCAAATAGTGCCACCCAAAAAAAAAAAAAAAAAAAGAAGTAAAAGACAACAAAACTCTTGAACCAGCCTAAAAATGGCATAGTTCTGGGGGAGAAGCAGCATGCTTGGGCATCAGCAGGATGGCAGAGTGATGCTGGACCAGCTGAGCCACCTCCTGAAAACATGTGCAAAGCCACAACAATCTGACATGGTGTAATGGAAATGGCTGCAGAGAAAAAATTCTATAGGGGAATTCTATGTAACTCTCATTATTTTCACTTTTTTTTTTTTTTTTTTTTTTTTAATTGTAGAGATGAAAAATCTGGCTTTCTCAGCTCACTGTCAGTTCCAAATCATGACTTCCTCCATTCTGCCACTGAATTTTTAATATTTCCTCTTTGGAAAACGTCAGGAGACTCAGCAGGGTGTGGGTTTCTTCTGCACTAACACAGACCTAGCAGGGGTGAGGCTGGGGCATCTTTGGGCAGCACTTTGCCCTTGGAAAATATATTCTATCTACTCTTGCCCTCCCCCCCCCTCAAAAAAAATAAAAAGGCTCATAAATTATCCATTTATAATGTTTCTTCATTTCAGCTGAAACAATGATCCTGGTACATTTTCTTTTCAACTTTGTCTCCCAGTCCAAGTGGCCACCTACTTTGTTGTCCAAATTTCTCGCGCAGTTCGGATCCTACAATGCGTAATCTCAGTAGGGTTATCAGTTATGTCATGCATTCTGCAGCCTCCAATCAGCTTAGTGGGAAACAACATTTTCATTTAATACCAGGAGAAACAGTGGAAGTCAGCGATTGATACCAACACAATGATGGGAAAAAGTGTCCAGAGGTGCTACTCACATAATCTCACTTTACAACATCTTGAAAATTCAATAGAAAGGACTTTGCTAACAATACCAGAATGACATACCACTGATTATTGTTCCTAAAGCTCTTAACAATAAGAAAGCTCTCTAAATATATCTCAACAAAAAACATATAACAGTTTGTTTCTTCTTTTCTTTTTTTTTTTTTTTGCAAAGCACATAGTATTAGTCAACAATTGCTGTGTGATGTGAGCCCATTAGGGCTGTTGGCTGGTAATGTTCTGGGAAATGAGCTCTCCAAAGATCTTTTCTTTTTTTCTTTTTTAAACATGCCTAACAATTGTATCTTAAAACAATCCTGGAAGCACTAAGTATCTACAAACTGCAAGGACCCACTCAAACTTATTTTCTTCAGACTGAATAAAGAACTTAGCTGCCCTTGCATTTTATTCACTCGCTTCAAAATTCAGCTGTGAGAAGTCATTTTTTTAGCTCAGAGCAGAAATAAAAAACATTTTTAAGGACCAACTGTTTCTTGTTAAGCCTCTGGTCTCCACAGGCTTGGGTCAGTTCTCCAAAAGACATAGGAGCACTTCCCTGCTTAATTTCTCCCCAGCCCAACCTGACTTTAATAAAGGGTTAAAATGCAAGTCAAGAAAACAGTAAATACACCATGACACTTCCCTCAGAAGAAGGGCTGTAATAGGCATACTTACTGCTAAACCCACACTTTAGAGGCTGAGTGAGCAACCCCTTAGTAGTCAGTGTCTACTACAGAGGAGCCTTGAGAGTAATTTATTGCTCAGCACCTTCAAAGTCACACCTGCCTTTGGGGCTGCCAGCACACAAATGAAGCCACAAAAAGGAGTAAAACCTTTCACTGGCTTTGCAGCATCAGCCCCGTAGCTACGTGTCATTCCTTCAATATTGCACACCAGAAAAGTGCTGGTGAAGATTAAATAATAATTTAAATTCCTTTGATACTGTGTACATTTCACAAGCAAACCGAACCCTCGCACGTCACGCCAAGCTGCACTGAGTTGATAGCATGAAAAAGCCAGTGAAAGATCCCCAAAAACCATTAGCTGAAATAAACCTTGAATCACGTTACAGAGTCAACAGCAGAGAGGTTTTGAATGAAATAAATGTGTCATGTTGAGGAGACTGAATGAAATATCCACTGGATTTTCTTTTATTACATGCTCCTAATCTCTCTGTTTATTATTGAAGCAGTTAATAAGCAATTCCTAAAACAGATCCAGAAGGTGTCTTTAGCAGCCTGACTGGCAACCCACACCATCAAAATCCTTTTTTCCACCAGCCCTTTGCAATCCTAGCTTGATTTCACCTTAAACACTTTATGGAATGATTATTTTTGTTCACTGAACTCAGGCACTAGTTGTATAGCTTCAGATAAGATTTGTTTGCCATCGATATAAACAGCATTTACTGGGTACAAGATCTATCAGAAGGAAGAATTCTAACTTCTGAAAACATTTTAGGATGAAGAAATGAGTGGACTGAGAAAACATTAGGAAAAAAATCTGACTCCAGGTCTGGCTTTTTGGCACTGCCTTCCCTGAGGCATCACCATACGGTGTTTGTTATTGTTCATTAATAAACCCAAATTTATCTAGAGAAATAGATCCATTATGTACTCCACTTGGAGCTGGGGTTTTTTTGGTGTTGGTTTTTTTTTTTCCCCACTATGCACCATGGGAACCCTTCAAAGCACCTTCTGGTATGGGACTAACCCTCTGATCACTCCCAATGGAATATATTTATAGAAACCTTTTTTATCATGTTTTACACATTAAGTATTTATTAAGTTTTAAGAAAGATTTTTTTCCTTATCTTTTCCCTGATATTTAAGTAGAGATTTAATTAGCAATTTTATTTCACACAGTAACCTGACCAAAGTGTTAGCTAAACTGGGGGCTGACACTCCCAAAAGCAGGACTGGAAATGCTCCTGGACTTGACATGGTTTTTAAACACAGTTTTGCACATTTTGATCCTTTTCACTCCTCCCTGATTTTATATACTTACAATACTCACATATCATTGTCCATATAGTAAGAAATATTTATATATAATATTGCACATGATTGCTTATAGACTTTTGAAATTTGGAGGCAGCCTTTACTGCTCACCAGAGGGATGGTGGCAACCAGAGTGATTAATCTGGGGATAAGGAGATGCCTTCACCTTACCTGGGGTGAAAGGTGGGGGGGGTCTCTGTGCCTGGGCCCAGCCAGGGTGTGTGGCTCCTGCAGTGGGGTCAGCACAGGCCAACACGTGGTGGAGATGGTGGTGGTGGTGGTGGATGTTGTTTGGTTTTGAAGTCCAAGTCATAGGAAACTGCTTGAATGGCTGGAGCCAGGGCGTCTCTGCAAGGGGCAGCCAAAAAGAAAAAAAAGCACACAGGACTCTATGAGTGTTTAATTACTCTGTTGTTTATAAAAAAAATAAAAATAAAATTTAAAAAAAAAAAAAAAAAAAAAAAAAGAAAAGAAAAAAAAAAGTGTTGTTTTTTGTTTGGTTTTTTTAAATCCCTATTGCAAGGCTTCATCCCAACAGTACCAGGGGTGATGCTGCCAGAGGCTCCTCACTGGGAGCTGGGTGCAAAGCACAAAATTCTCTTTCCAAACCCTTTTGGCTGCAGAGATTTTTCTCCCTTCTCCTCCCAAACAGAAAGCTTTCCCGAACCTGGTCTTGGGAGCTAAAAGTCTCTCTCCCAAGAGGTGAAGCCCTGACTTGGAGCCCTCCTGAGTCCACCAGCCCCAACCTCTCCCTGCCAAACTCTGGAACATACCCAGAGGTGTCAGCAGCCAGGGATGGGCAGGATCCTCGGGGATCCCAGCTTTCCTCCAGGCACTCTGCCTCTGACCTACCAGTTGCTCTTACATGTTCTGTGATACCATGTACCCCAGTGACAACACACACATAAACCTGTGCCTCCTGAACTACTGTGATCTGAGGATTTAGGAGCAGAAATTTCTACTTTTTTTTTTTTTTTAATTATTTTTTTTTTTTAAATCTGGCATGTTTGAAAGCACTGTCCACAAACATGCAACCTCTGCGCAAATGATTTCCCATTATTTATTGCATTTATGTCATCCTTTTATAGCTCATCCCAAACCTTACAGTAAAAAAACAGCACAAGCTCTTTGAAAAGTTAAAACCTTGAGGCTTTTCACTTTTGCTGCCATTCCCCAAACATGCTGGAGGGGCTGCCCCTGCCTCCCCACAGACCCCCTCCCTGTACTGCTGGGACACACAACCTTTCTTGTCCCTATCGATGTATCAAACATGTGAGAAATAAAGTGTGGAAAACTCCTTTCAGCTGCATTTCACGGGCAGACGCTTTGATCAGCGAGTGCCTGAGTGTTGCTCAGCACACAGGAAAAATGGGACAACTTTTTAGGTAAAAGAACCGCCGCTAAATGGCTGTCGACATTGCCAGCAGTCATTAGGCAGCCTTTGGCTTTTGAACAAGAACCTCAGAAACTGGGGGACAAAATCCCTCGTCCCCTGGACAGGGGTGATGTTTCCCAGCTCCCGCCTCGATGTGCCCATCATCGGGATTATCAGGAACAGCGTGGCCAGCAGGTCCAGGGAAGGGATTCTGCCCCTGGACTCAGCCCTGGGGAGGCCACAGCTCGAGTCCTGTGTCCAGTTCTGGGCCCCTCAGTTCAGGAAGGAGATTGAGGTCCTGGAGCAGGTCCAAAGGAGGGCAACCAGGCTGGGGAAGGGATCCAGCACAAGTCCTGTGAGGAGAGGCTGAGGGAGCTGGGGGTGTTCAGCCTGGAGAAGAGGAGGCTCAGGGGAGACCTCATCACTCTCTACAACTCCCTGAAAGGAGGCTGGAGCCAGGGGGGGGTTGGGCTCTTTTCCCAGGCAACTTTCAACAAGACAAGAGGGCATGGTCTCAAGTTGTGCCAGGGGAGGTTTAGGTTGGATATTAGAAAGAATTTCTTCATGGAGAGGGTGATCAGACATTGGAATGGGCTGCCCAGGGAAGTAGTGGATTCTCCATCCCTGGAGATATTTAAAAAGAGCCTGGATGTGGCACTCAGTGCCATGGGCTGGGAACCACAGGGGGAGTGGATCAAGGGTTGGACTTGATGATCTCTGAGGTCCCTTCCAACCCAGCCCATTCTATGATTCTGATTCTATGATCCCGGGCTCAACCCCGCAGCATCTCACCTTACAAGCAAGCGCTCAGGGTTCAGCTAACCCCGGCTTGCAGTCCCGGCTGCGATTTGGTTTAAAGAACCCAAGGAGAAGCAGGGAATCCTGCGAAGGATTTCTCTGGATCTGGGGTGTGCTGGGTTTTCCCTCCCAGCCCTAATTGCCGGCTGCTCTCTGGTGGCTGCTCAGGGAAGCGCTCCCCATCCCTGCTACAGCTCCCACCAGCCTGCCGCCAAAATATCTCAAAAAAAAAAATAAAAATAAAACCAAACCAAAAGGCCCATCGCCAACTGAGAGTAACTCTGGGCCACTGTGAAGTGGCAGCAAATTCAGATTTTTTTTTTTTTTTTTTACCTAATTATTTCCCATAGCCAAGGAACAAGCAGGAGCTAAAGTGGGTTTTGCTGGCAGAGTTTCTCTCCACTAGTTGGTACCTCCTATAGTGATTTTTAAAATTCTCCTCTATCTTTTTATTCTTTTTTTTTTTTTTTTCTTTTTCTTCCCAGTTCCAAGGATAAGAAACAGAATCTCCATTAGTGAGCTAAACGTGAGCCAGACCTGTGCAGTGCAGAAAGGCTGCCTTGATTCATTGCACTCACATGATTTTGGCTGCAGTAAATTCACTCTCCTGCTACAGTTTGAGGGTTTATTGAGTCCTGGCACAAAGAGAAAGAATCATCAAAGTCTAGATAATTGCAGAGGCTTGGATTTTTTTTTTTAATTTTTTTGTCCTGCTGTCACTGCTTTACCAGCTATTGTCTGGCTGCTTGCTGCCAAAGACCTCTCATACAAAACAAAATATTCAGAAAGCAAATTGTCGTCCTTCTTCTATTTCTTCTCCTGTGGTAGGATTTACTCTCATGTCTGATTCCTTACAGTCTCCAGGAACTTTAGCTTTCTTTTATTTCAGCATCCTTTCATTCAGCTTTGTCTCTGAAAAATGTTACACGGGATCCCATCTTTTGGTTTGGTTTGGTTTTGGTTTTTTGGTTGGTTCGTTGGTTTTTGTTAGCACCCAGCCTCCTGGCCCCTTTAATTTAGAGATGGAAACCTAAAACCTCATCTTCAGCAGAAGGAGCTTGATTGTGCATTCCTTGAAGAAGCTTCCTGTTCACCTCAGCGGGCACCAGACAGACTGCTGGGACACCTCCATCCCTCCCAACATCCACCATTTGTCTTCCTTACTCTCCAACCCCACATTTCAATTCCCCTAAAAATCACCCGGAGACCATTGGCCATTTCAGAAAAGACAAGGACTCCGTTGCAGTAGAAATCTGAGCTCACACATATGGTTGAAGTTAAGCTAAGGTCTTCTTCCCAGAAATGCCTTGTGAAGTTCTTCTCCAGACAAGCCTTTTCCAGTAAGATAGTGTCTCCTTGCCTGCTATTTTGCTTAGTCTCACTTTCTTTTATCTTCCTTGTCGAACTGAACTGTCGCCATTCACTGCTAGCAGATGTGGTTTGGGATTCCTACATTCTTTTCTGCCTTTATTTCAGTGCTTTCATCACAGCTTCTCTTTCAGCTAGGTGAATCAAAGGCCTTTCCATAGACCAGTCAATGCAAGCTATACATGATGGCTTGTTTTATTTGGCAATCTTCTCCAGCATGTGATTCATTGTCTGCAGGTGATTCATAGTTAGGAAATTACTTCTGAACCCTGCCAGTGCTTGTGGTTGATTAAAGTTCAGAAGTCCCTGTAGTCTGTTCACCAGCGCTTTTTTGTCAACTCAAATATTTGTGTGCAGTAAAGAACAGTAAAAAGTGGATGTGCTATTGACATGAGCAATTTACTTGAAAGTTTGCATCTTTAGAAAGTTCCACCAAAATTTCTAGAACTGGCATGAAGCTGTTTCACAGTGTCTGCCTAAATGAATCACATTTTACAAATAAATATCTGTCAAATCGTTCAATTACTCGAGATCCAGTCATTAAGCAATAAAATAAAGCAGTAAATAGGAGACATCTGCTGAAAAGTGCTACAGAAACATAAGCATCTTTCTCAAGTTACCTCCTTTGCATTTTGGGATAATGATTCACCAAAGAATGTCTTACCCAAGGCAATCAAACATCAGAAAATTGTCCCCCACAAAACAAGACTGGCATAGCATGGTTACTTACCCAAAGCAAACACAGCTTAATGTCTCAGTGGAGGCTACCTAAGAACAAAGAGGAGAAACATCAGTTGAATTGCTGCAGCATTATTAGGTGAGATCAGATGGTTCAGGATATTGAAACCTTGAAAGAAAAAGAGTACTGGAAGTCATTGCTTCTGATCTTGAATTAATTTTATTTATTTAACATTAATTAAGATGTAAATGTTGCCCTTCCTGTGAAAGGTATTTCCCATAATGGCCAAGAGACAACCCAACTTTCTCTTTACATCAGAGGTGTTTTAAATAAGAGGTGCTTACAGGAATAACATTAAAACTCATCATGGACCATCAAGGGATTTAAACACTCTAAGGATCCACCTGGTGAAACCCATTGCATCAGTAGCTGAATCAAAGAGGGAATATAAGCTCATTTTGGCCAGTCACATCTCTACAGTGGGACTGAGACTCTCCCCTGAAAGGCTGAGGTACTATTTGGCAGCATCCATCCACAGTGCTGCCCCAGAAAAATGGTATTTCCAAAAATAAAAATTAATTGAAATACCTTTTGGAAAGGCACTCAGATAACAAAAAATTTAAGAGCTGTAGCCTCTTCCCTCTTCTTTCAGGCTTCATCTTGGGTTGCTTCATCTAGAGTGTCAGTTTGCAGAGCAGGGTTTGATTCATATTTATTTGAAAAAGAAAATATTTTTAAAACTTATCTTGATAGTTATAGAATTTCCTTTGAAAGATACATTTTTCCTGCCAAAAGATTCTTACAATCCTGGAGTAGCACATCAAAAATGGTAAAGCTGGAATGACACTTGCATATTTTCCTGGTAATGGAGCATAGTAAAAACAGAAATGGAAAGAATCCTCAAGCATCCCAAGCTGCATTATCACCAAAGTATCAGCTTCTTTCAGACCTTTCCCTGTGCAACATTTCAGCACCAGCAGCTCTACCTATATCTTGGCTCACAGAATGTGTTTAAATTTGGAATTGCACATATGAAACCCATACCCTCCGAAGGTTTCTGTGAATAATTCATAATTCTTTTCCAAACAGAAACAACTCCATGCTTCAGGTTGCAACAGCTTCTCTGTACATACCTCTACTTACAGGACTGGCTGCTTTTGTCAAAAGTGAGGTTTCAAATGCCTGTTTTGTGATTTTACTTACTTTCTGCAGCTCTCATAAGCCCGAGAAACTTCAGCAAGTGCAGTGACTGTTTTAAACCTTCTCCCAACATACTAGTTTAGACAAATATTTGTGCTGATTTCAGTTTCTCTCAGGGGAATTTACTTTGGAGAAGAAATGGTTAAAAAAAAAAACAAACCAACACACCAAACCCAAACTCTCCCTCCCCCAGGATTTGAGGGAGGATCATTAACAACAGTTTAGCAAGAACATTGGGTCATCATGAAAGGCAAAATTGGATTAAAAGAAAAGTAATCCCTAAACCAGGAGGTTAAGACCTCAGTTTTCCATCTCATCCAAGAAATTGCATCCCATGCAATTTAAATAAGACATTCAACAAGTAGGAGCTGAATGCTTGACTTGTAGCCACCCTTCAAACCTGTCTCAGAAGACAGGGAAACATTCCCACTTAGGCATAGTTTCCCAAAAGCCATCAGCTCCTCTCTGCCTCCTACCATGGATGTTTTCAAGTCTTGCTGGCTCAGCAAACCTCCAGGACAGATTTGCCCATTGAGATTGACCTATGATGGTTGTCTTTTATAAAAAACTTTGGCAAGCAATGGCAAAGAATTTGGCATTTTGTTCACACACGGTACTCAGCTTTGAATTCCTGCCTCATTTAGCCAAAGATATTTGGCTTGGTCACTTGTCCTCTTTGTTAGCTTAGATATTGGTGCTCTTCACTGTTATGGAACATTTGCTTTTTATTTTAAGCCATGCAAAAACTATGGCATGGTGTTTGGGAAAACATATCCCCCCACATCCCAAGAAAAAAGCATGGTCGTTGATTCAAATTGATATCCACTCTTCCATGACAAGCACATGAACATCTAGATGATAAATTTATTTATCTCCAGTGTTTCTCTATGGTTCAAACATCAAGAGAAGCACAAAATCCACCATGAGTGGCAGAAGGACTTCCATGAGAAGCCATGCCTCTGGCTCATCAGTTCTATTTCTATATTATCTTTTTTAAGTAAGATGAAAACATCCAACACAACAAAGGTGTTTTTCAAGCAGGACTCAAAAGGCCAAGCACACGTACCAATACAATATTAAAATGGTCAGGTTTGGGTTTTTTTCTGAAAGAAAAAGCAGTGTTATTAGAAAACTCTAGTGCTCCTAGCTATCATATAGGGTCTCATCAGCTATAGGGGGAGAGAGAGAGAGGAGGCAGGAAAATGACTTTCTGAAATAAAACCCAGGTGGCTGTGTGTGTCACAAGTGATTAAAGACAGGGAGAAGTGATGTCCAAGTGCATCCCAGCTGTCAGAGACCAGTGGGGAAATTAAGGCCATCAGAGACTGACCGATGCCACTGCCACATTTTTAGAACATCTAAAATAAGTTTAATCCAAACAGTGAGTTTGAAGCACTAATGTGGTGAGAGCCCCTTCTTGAAAGCCTGGAGAGGCTCCTTAGAAACAACAATTCTTCAGAATCATTTGCAAATGCTGCCCCATCTGTAAACAGCAGAAACATCCTTAATGTAAACAGCATCCCTCACCCTGAAAGCGTGAGGAGAAATGAGCAGGAAGCAAGGCAGCAGAAGGAGGAATAAATCAATGACAGACTCCTATGAAACAAGACATCTTGGTCCTTAAGCGTATACTCACACACCAAAATCACTTATTAACTCCACATGGATCAAGTAAACTCTTGGGAAAAGAGAGCCTAAAGAGAGGAGGAACATGAAAGGAACATCTAGAAACAGATGGGACATAATGTTTTCAATAAACCCTAACATGGGAATCTCACATAGCAGCAGCCAAAGTACCTCGTGCTGTGAGCCCATCAAATTTCACAAGCTTACCAACACTGGGCTGAAGGTATACATGTGGGTGAGAATTTGCAGAGGATAAATCTTCCATGTTACTTGATGCTGATGAGCCGTGTGGTTCAGCAGCAGGGACATTCCCTCCAGGTTATTTCAAGGTACCCATGTAGCACATCACTGGAAGCAGAAGCTCCAAAATGGGCTTTGAAAGCAAGGGTATAATCACTCATCAGTGTAGCTGATGTTCTTGTTCTAAGCCTGGATCTGTCATATAAACAAATTGTCTGGTAGTATTCCACAACTGTTATTTGCATTATAAGAAAACCAACAGGTACAAAACTAAGACCAGTAACATGTTCAGTTC
This sequence comes from Phaethornis superciliosus, assembly GCA_023637945.1. Classification (NCBI taxonomy): domain Eukaryota; kingdom Metazoa; phylum Chordata; class Aves; order Apodiformes; family Trochilidae; genus Phaethornis; species Phaethornis superciliosus. The sequence continues at coordinate 21,406,381 of JAJQWJ010000010.1, forward strand.
CATACAAAACCAATGTAATTCTTGCCTTGAAGAATTTACAGTCAAAACAGGCAGGAATGAGTAGTTGTTCAAATAAAAGTAATTAAGAACACAGAGAACAACCCCCCAGTTCCTTGATACCCCACATAATTTCCTGTCCATGCTGCCCACTCATCTGAGGTCTCCCAATGACTTCTAATGACTACTGACAGAAGTTTTTGTGACTAAGGGCTGCTGGGCTACTGATGAACACAGGTATTCCCTGTGATAGAAAAGCAGTCTTGACTGAGGAGAGATAATGCTCCCAGGTACAATCAGGTTTTCCATCAAAGAGCTTTGTATATCCTCAGATCTGACACTAATAGCCACCAATTAAACCTGACACCAGAGGGACTACAAACCTGTAGCTGTCTCTGATACCTGACAGTGCCTACAGCTTCATTACCTTAACCACATTTACTGCTGTAAATCACAACAGCAGATGGTGTGTCCTCTTTTTTTCAGAGCCTGAGGAAGAGCTTCCAGTTGAAGAGCAGGTCCTATGAGACAGCATGCCCTAAAATACCTGAAAGGAAATCTTAGTGAGAGGGGTGCTGGTCTCTTCTCCTTAAGTGATAGGATGAGAGGTAATGACCTCTGGTGTCATCAGGGGAACTTTAGATTGGATATTAGAAGGGACTTCTTCACTGAAAAGGTTATCAAAACACTGGAACAGTCCTGACCCATCTAGAAGGGAAAGGGCTATGCAAAAGAAAAGATCCTCAAGTTCAAATCAGAGCTGAAGCACTGCCAGGGGGAATTCCCAGCAGAGATGGTGCTTGGGTCACCAAGGCACCTTGGAGGCTTTTGTTGCTTAAGTCTGTGGAGGCTCAGTAGTGCACAGCCATTTCTTGGGAGAAAGAACCTCAATTCTGTGGTCTGAAAGGTTTCTGAAAAAGGCTTGTGCTGGTTGGACTCAAGGATATTTTTGACAAAAGATGGCTCAGCAGAAATATTTGAAAGAGGAAAGCTGGATCACTACATATGGTGTTACTCTCCTCATCCAAGGGTTAGCAGGATTTATGGTAAGATTATACCTTCAACTATTGTTACCACAACTGCTGCTTCTACCCAGTCATTAAATACTGTTCTTTTGGAAAAGCTAAGAGCTTTTCATAGTAAATAAATATAACTATCCTCATTTTACCGTTGGAGAAACAGAGACAGAGAGCAAAGACTTTAGATCTTCTGAGATCTCAGTCTGTGAAACATCCATACCGGAAAACCACGATGCTCAGGGAAAAAAAATTATACAGGATCTGAGAAAGCTACAACTGTTTTATAGAAACATTTACACACATCAAAATATTTCATCCCAGGCCCCTGCCACTGCAGGTAGCTGCTAATTAAAATCTGGTGTTCTGTGGCTACTGTCTTTAAAACTCTGGCAAGCATATGGTTTATTTCTCTTCGTTTTTCTTTTTCTTTTTTTTTCTTTTTCTTTTAAACTTCTGAGCTTGTCTGATAATATTTTCAAAATTCAGTTTTATGTTAAAAAGCTTGGGTTTAATAAGCTTGTACAATATATAAAGAGATTATAATTTATTATTTAAAAAGTTTCCTGACAAGATGTCTACAAGAAACATGACCCAAACCACACTGCCTTGTAATAATACCTCTTAAAAATTCCTGACCTCCCACTAAACACTCCTGCAGACTTCTCTGCTTCAGTCCTCACTGAATATCTCATATATGTTCCCCTATAACATTATGCAGGAGGAAATGAAACAGGAAAGTCATCAGCTCAGGCAGGCAAATGACAGTAATTATGTAGCAGTGTCTTAATTTCTCTTAGTATTTACAAAATGCATTTTTTTCTGACAGTGAGGGACTGGGTCCTCCCAGTTTCTGCCAGTGAGGGGCTGCTGCACCTCAGGTTCACTGAGACAGAGGTTTTCCCACCAGCAAGTGATACTCCAGGCTGAAGGTTGTGGCTCCTCTCCTGATGGTTTCCATGTGCCTGATGTCCCTTCCCTCCCCATGTGAAATGTTTGTCTCCCTTCCCTGCATTACAGCACCTCAGGGAATTTGATTTTTGGTGTGAATCACCATCATGCTGAGTTTTGTCTTCAGGTCCAACCCCAAATCCCCACTGGGTGAGCTGGAGCTCTGGGCCACCATCACCTGTTTGGCATCAGCTGCAGGTGACAACCAGGATGGGTGTGGGGTTGGCATGGTATTGAAGCAGCAATTTGCCATTTTATGACTTGTGTCAGTCTGGCTTTCATATTTTCTAAAAAGGCCTTGCTTTTCTGGTTTTATTTGTTGTGACAGGGGTTGGAAACTTCAGGAGCTTTACTGCAAGAACACAGGGCCCACAGCATGCCAGCAACTGTTCATGGTCACTAATAGGCAAAATTGCTCCAGGATTTTAAAGCTTTTAACAAGATCTTGTCTAGACTGGTATTTAGTGGCAATACAATTGAAACATACTGCAAAAAGGGGGGGGAAAAAAGGAAAGAAATAGAGAGATGAAATTATTTTAATTACCTCTTGAAGCCACTTCTCCCCTGTAGAGGTCAGACCTTGACCTGATTTAAATCAGTGCCCATCGGGTGCCTCTCCACTGAGGTAGCAGCAGTGCAGAGGCTGAAGAGATCCTGGTGTGGGTCTGTAAAACCAGCTAAAGCCTGGCCTAAAGTCCAGCTGCATATCCAATAAATTAGGGGGGGTGGTTTCTTTTTTTATCTTTTTTTTTTTTCTTTTTTTATCACAATCTTTGCCAAAGGACTGCCACAGCACGGGGTGGTGGCTCAGGACCTGCCTGGGCTGTAGACACAGACCATAAACCTTCCTGGGATGCATTTTCCCTCCCTGCTGCCCACCAGCATCCCCTCTCCCTCCTGTGCCACCCTGTCCCACAGCCCCGTGGCGTGGAGCCAAGGCCAAGAGTGGCTTTGCTGAGGGCAGATGCCAACCCGTTCCCACCAGTGATAAGAGAGGAGGCAGCTTCAACTTGGCACCAACCCAGAGACTGTTTCATCTCTGAAAGGGGCTCACGATCCCCCAGACAGAGTGGGAGAGAGCTGGCCCCAAGGTATTTCTCCCAAATCATCCCCTTTATCATGTCCCTGCTGTGCTGGGGTGGATGGCTCAAGGGTGTTCTGCTCCTCAGGCTTGTGCAGTCCTTCACATCAGATGCCTCTCCAATTCCTAATACTCTTTCCCCAGATAATTAAACTTTCATTTGTTGCTTCCTTGCAACTCCAGATTTTTAAAACTATACATTTTTTTTTTTTTCTGTTAGGTTAGGATCACTTCCAACTTCCAATCCCCAATTTAGATTACATGCTCAGAAACTAACTCCAAACATTTACTGCGTTTGAAGGTCACAGCGCTATTGATTGATTTCCAGTTATAATGTATGTTGTCCTAACATGAGTTAAAAACATTCTGGGCTAAATCCAAAAATGCTGGGATCAAAGCATCTGGACTTGTTGCTTTCATGTTTGGCACATAAAGGGGCTGGCAGTCACCAATGTGGTCTTGGCTGGGCTATAGTTGTTTTCATTCTCTGATGTGAAACAGTTGGGAATCACAGACCCTCCAACAGTTATAGTGGACTAAATAAAAATTGGCTTAATAACCTGCCAAGCATTTGAAAGTGCCAGTCTCCATAGTTTTTCACAACTTATTGGCTGTGGCATGTTTTTCTTTTCATTTCTCTTGGGTTTTTTTTTTTCCTTCCTCTTTTTTTTTAAAGAATTTTCAATAAAATTGGACTTTTTCAGTTGAGTATGTGAAATAGGTAAACTCTTCATCTCATCAGACTCAATTTATCATCTTTGATCTGATTTCACTCATTCCTTTGGCTGCTCCATCTGATTTTTTAATTTTTGAAAAAAAAAAATTATAAAAACATTCTCCTTAACTTACTTATCACATAAGAAAATAAACAAGGACTGATTTCTTGGCTAGCCTGCCTTAAAGATATCCTAGTGCTGCATCTGCACATCAGCTTTTCACTTTCAAATTCACTTTAGGCAGATTATTCCTAAAGTTTTTTTTTTCATTAGTGTCCCCAAAAGTCTTCTATTTATATTTGCTGTTTATGAAACAGCATCCAGAGGCCATTGTGCAACACCCTGCACATGGGCAAAAGCCATCAAGCTCTTGAGACAAACAATGGAAATATTTCACAGATGGAAGCTGTTGTATGGGTGGTGTAGAAGGACATGGAGGTTGGGGAGAAGAAATATGGATTTTGGCCATGGTTGTGAAAGAAGCCAGTGGCAGAGCCAGGCACCTATCCCACGTTCTCATGGAATCCCTTCCCTACTAATGAATTTTCCTCTCTCATCCTTGGAGAAGACACATTCTGGTTTTTACCTCCTTTCTCTCATGTTGCTAAAAAAATAAAGCACTGGCAAGTGAAAAAAAAAAAATAAAATCTAAGCCTTCAGCCCTGTCAGACGTTTTTCAGTCACTTTGGCTAATTTCAAGGAATTTAGGGTTGGCTTTGGGAGTAAGGAAGCAGACGTGGGGGTTGTCCATGGTGAGGGCACCCTGGGGCAGTAGCAGGAAGGTCAATGCCTCCAAAGTAAAAGAGCTGCTCCCATCATTTCCAGCTGGGCAAAGCATCTCCTTGCTCAGCAGGCTGAGGATTATGCTCAGACAAGTTTTGGTGTATCCTTTTGGCCAGAGAGAGCAGTGCTGCTCTGCTTGCTTCCCAGTCCTGACAGCTAATCCAAAGGAAAAGTGAGTTTATTGCTGCCCCATTGCACCAGACCTCAGTGGTTCAAGATTAATATGACAAATGGTCCTCACTCCACCCCTGTATGGGTTGCAGCAACCATCTCCTGAGGGACTTTGTGCTCCAAAAACCCCTTTCAGAGACCCATGAATTCATGCAACTGCTATCACCAGGAAAAAGAAGAGAACCAGGACTGTCTGGTCCTTAAGCCCTGAACCAGGAGCAAGGGCTGCTCTGATTTTTCAAGCAGCTCGTTTTCAACATCTCCCTGAAGCTTCCAATCAGTTCTGGGACGGTCAGACTTGGACTGAAGAGACTAAAATCAGGGAAAAATAATGGCTTAGAGACAGTCAGGACATGAGGGATGAAGTGCTTAAGTACAAAGATGATTTCAGTTCTGGCACCTTTGGTAAATATCTCTTTTAGAACTTGGAATAATGAAAAAATGAATCCACTGCTAAGAAAACCAAGGCTCAGCATAAACCAACATATTTACCATTAATATGTAGTCTAGAGACATCTAAAAGTAAGATTACTTTATAGTAAAATGAACATAAATTTGGCCTGCTAAAGGATTTTTAAGGACTTTTTTTGTGTTCAGGTGAAACATTACCAGTTGATGCTGTGTGTGGCTGTATTTATACAGTTTGCTTTTCATATTGCCATTAGAAAGCCCTGTTCACATTCTTTCCATGTAAAATATTTTTGTAAAATAACTTAGTCCAACAGTTACACCTAGTCTGAGTATCAAAGTTTTGTGGTGTTTTTTGTGGTGGGTTTTTTTTATTTTTAATGTTTTGATTATAAGTGAGTAAATGAGCATATGTGCAATTATATTTTGGGTGCAATAGCTTCAGCCACCACATTTTGGCATTTTATTTTATTAGCTCACATATGGTTTCCATGTTTCCAATCTGGCTTGAAGGATGCAATGGCTGAATTAAGCAATGTTTCCCCTCACTCCAATTCCCTTAGATATACTTAAAAAGTCCATTCAGATTATAAAAAAAGTAAATTAAGGTTTATAATATTCAGAAGGTGGCCCATGGTAGTGACTAATACAGCACTATCTTATAAGTGCCCTTGCACCCTACAGAAACTGTTAAAAGCCATGTTTCATACTTGAAAATATTAAATCACTTCTAGGATCCTGTGGGGCAGTCACGCCTGAATGCCAAAATTCTTCTTTTATGAACAATGATGCCACTGTATCAGCACAGAGGCCACCAAATAAGGGGTCACCCTGCATGGCCAGAGGGATTTGCAGGTTCTCCAGCACCTTCCAGTGTTGGACACAGGGGATTTGGGGAGGACTTTGAGGAGCCTCGCTCGACTGGGTCTGATAAAGCCTAAAAAAATGATCTGAGGGAAGGAGCTGAGGGCCATGTGCTGCTTGGCCATGATCACCAGGAGGTGAGCAGAGGGGGGAGGAGAGGGGATCAGCTCCAGAGGGGCCATCACAAGTGTACTGCAGCCTCAGAAACAGCCCTGCTTGGGAGAGCACTGGGGAGAAACACCCTTACATACAGAGGTACAGAGATGTGAGCAGTGGAAATGCTTGGTTTCATGCAGGAGATTTTTCTGGCTGTCTCCCAGGGCACAAAGCATGCTTAGGAAAGGGGCAGTGAACAACCCTGCAGCCCATGAGGAACACGATGGGCTGTGCTTGCAGCAGAGGTGGTGAGGCTTGGCTGCCAGGCACTTTCCCCTTGGAGAAGGTCAGGAAGCACTTAATGAAAAGAACGAAGTTAGGGAGTCCCTGGAGAAAAAGGGATTTTTCAATAAGTGCACAGGCAAACACACATCAGCTATGGCCTTGGCTCTGTGACCTCCTGAGGTCCCAGCCAGCCCTGAATTTCTCTAAGCTCATGACCATGCACCTAGCTCAGGAGCATGGGACTTCTCTACTGCACTGCTGCAGCTACAGGCTGTCCCTCTTTTCTATCCTTCTCCAGCCTAACCAAGAAGCAAACTCCCATGGGCACTTTTCTGTCCTTCCTAATTTACTTTGGTCCAGATATTTCTGCCAAAGTGGAAGAGGGTCAGGAAGAAGTGCCATGTGTGACCTCCCCCTGAGCATCTGGGTTTGCTGAGAGGTGGCCAAAGAGTGAAACACTTGTGACCCAATCTCTATCACATCTTAACCACGTAGGGAAATAGGGGGAAGTAGAAACCAAGCTTAAATCTCTACCAGCTCTCATTGCTGGTAGGAAATTGGTCTCCACTTACAGTGCTTACCTGAGTTTTTATTGACCAGTAAGCAATCTGCTGAATAAAGACAGAGGGATCAGAAATACAGACTTCTTTTCAACTAAATCCATCCTAATGAAGCAAACCATGCAAGTCTGAACACAAACCATATACACAGGTACACTTAAGTATGGGATTAACCAGTTTGCTGAATAGGGTCCCCTCCATTACCAAGACATTGGCTGCTAATCTTGGCTTTTTTTCAGCTAAATTGAGATGGGAAAAGGTTTCCACCCTGGGATGAAGCCAAAGGAATTTTCTCTCCCTCTCTTTTTCTTTTTTCTCAAGCAGAATGAGACAGAGGCCTGACAACTGTTTCTATCTTGCTAATATCCTGGAATTTAGGTCTTTGGGTGTGAGAAATTCAAGACCAAATCTCTGCTCCAATGCATTCAGCTGAGGGTACTAACCCCACTTCTTGCACATGTGAGCTCTTCTGGCCACTGGGCTATTTAAAGCAGCAGCATTCTTGTGATTTGGGTAAATCACAGCCTAAGAAGTGAAGAGAGTGGAAGGGATGGTCAGAGTTCTGATCTTCCAGAGAGCTTTGGTGTTGACAAATGATCTTTTAAAATGCTATTTTAACTGAAATACCTGGACCAACTCTAAACATTCAACTGATATTTTAAACTAATTTTTTTTTTTTCAGTTTTCTTCAGAGATATCTAACTCCCATGACTTTGCCTGGAGTCATGGAGAAGAAAGTGACCTCAGCTTTTCTGCAAATCAGCTTTAGCTATCATGTTTGTGAACAGAATTAGTGTCTGCGATTTTTTTTTTTTAATGTAGACCTTGGAAATCTTCCCTTCTTAGTACCAGTGAAATGAAATAACCCAAACACTGAGAGTTTGGAGAACAAGTGAATATTGTGTTGAAAATTCCACAGTGCCTGGACCGGTCCACATGGACATGCAATCTGCAAGATCAAGAGATGCTTCAGCCCTTCTGCTGACACTTGAAAAAACCATTACGAGGCTTAAGGAGGAAAACAAAGTAATGGAAACATCCGCCTAAAAGGAACGTTTCCAATCACTGGTACCCCATTCATTACAGGCCTGAGTGGTTCCAGAGACAACAGAAAACTATGCATTGTTGTTATGCCAAGAACAAGAGAGGCAATAAGGATGTTGTGTTGCTTCTCACTCATGGCAAGCTGAAGGTTTTCATGCCCTTCCCATCTTGCCCGGCTGTGTTCATCAGCCAGGAGGTTCATGCAGTTGTCTCACATGTGACCAAGACTGCTGTGCTGAGCAGGGGGGTGGAGGGGACATTTTGGGGCCCTTCCAGCCAGATGGGAGGTTGGGTTGAGGTGCTGGCACTGGAGCTGCATCTGCTCGGGCAGCCCCAAGAGCAACATGAAGCCTTGGTTCAAGAGCAGGCAGGGACTGGGCAGGATTCCTGCCTAATGCATTGTCAAGCTAAAAAGCTTTTACAGGAGGTTGGGTTTTTTATGGGAGATAAAAACACAGCAGTCATTTAATTAGCAATACCTCAAAGTCTTTAGAGAACCACATGGCTGGAGTTTTCCCAGGCCCACTGTGATAAACTTGTTAAAGATTGGACAATATTATTTAATCTTTGCTCTATAAGCCAGACTTCTGCTATTTCCCCAGTGTCCCTGCAACATGGCAGTTAGTTGCCTAAATTACAGCATGGACTCTCTGGCATGGCCAATATTTTAGAATGTCACCACATGTTACAGGGATCTCAAGAACACTTGCAAAAACTTTATCTCAGTGCTCTGTAACACACACAGAGTAATAGGGCACTGGCTGGTCCTCTCCAAAAACTGAAGCAGCAGCCCTACATCAGAGCTTGCTTCCAGCCTGTGTCTAACAGAGGGGAGAATGTACAATTTCTTATTATTACCCAGGGACTTCTGCTCAAAATACCCACAGCTTCAGCAGGTAAGGCAGAAATAACCCCATGTCTCATAGCAGTCAACTGACCATAACCAGGAGAAGGAGATCAGCTGCCTGTGTCAAGTCCATCATTGTCTACTGGAAGTCATCGACTTCTGTTAAGAAATGGGTTAAGAAATGGGTATGTGTGGTGAAGTTGTGCAACTTGTATTGTTTTGGAACTACATATATTCTAAACTAATGGGCTTGGCTGAGATAGGTTTTTTTTTTTTTTTGATCTTTCCTTTTTGGCCTCTCCTAACTTAAGCTTACCCAGAAGTTTATGGAAAGAACATATATCCGCTTTATGCCAATCGGTGAAGCTCAGTACTTGCAAAGACTGGTTTTGTTGTGTTGTTTTGGGTCTTGGTGTAATTTTCTAGATCTCCTAAATGTAAAAATAAACAAACATCCATACATCTGGGAGCAGATTTCCAAGTGGAGCTCAGTGCCAGCTTTTTTTCCCCCTTTTTGAGCGCTCAGCACCCACGCCGGGGCCAGATTTTAAAGCCAGTTCAGCTAAACCAGGGCCAGGTTTCCACAGAAACACAGAGATCCGGAGGCTCCTATCATGACAAATATGCACAAATTCATCGTTTAACTCATCCTCCCACCGAGGAATGATAAAATGACATAGCAATAGTGCAGTAACAGCATCAGCTGTTGATAAGAACAGCAAGGACCCTACGACGGGCGCGTAAACAGCCGGGAGGAATGTTGGCCAAGGAGGAGGATTGCTCAAGTCCCCAGTGAAGACCTGAGTGTTTGCTTATGTTCTTGCTTGGCAAGATACAGCACTATCAAGATACTATTTAGTATTTGAGTATCATTGCTGACATGCCACTGATTCCTTGAAACATAAGAAAGCCACTGGGAAGAGAGATATGCCCTTGGTAACTGCTCTTCCTCGCCGATTCTTCAGGCCTGACCCTGATTTATGAGGTGCAGCTCTGGACAGGATGTTGCCAGTTGAGGCTCTACACAGGTCAGCTGTAGAATTTAGGGATGACCCGTGTCCTGCAGGGAACTGGCTTTGCTGTGGACAAGAAGATGATCTGAGCAGGTGTTTTCCATCTCCTGCTTCTACGGTGACTTGAGCTTTTCATTCTGACAGCTGTCAAGTGCACATTTAATCGGACAGGAGAGAGGGCTGGGTGAGCAAAGAAGTCCTGCCCTTAGTCATACAAACAGCCTGATGAAGTTCTTTCTGCTACAATCCCTCCTTTTTTGTGTGTTTCCTTTCCACAAATGTTTGTTTCAACCAAATTAATGGAAAGGCAATTTCAGAATCTCACGCAAAACAATTATTGGGAATCTTTTCTGCACGTCTGAAAACTTGTGCTGGTCAGCAGAATACAAAAATAAGCCAATAAGCTGCATAGTCAGATGCTGGATATTTGATCAACATCTGAATATCAAGCACAGGATCAGAGAATAGCCATGTCAAAAACCTATTTGTTGAAAAATTAGCAAGGAAAAAAAAAATGTTATGGAATAAAAATTACATAGATCATCTGGCCTGTAAGAAACTGTAGAGATCACATTAGGAACAACACTCTGCCTGTGACTGCTTTGCATGCCTTTTTCATAAGATTTTTTTTCACAGCATTATATATCTAAAAAAACCCCACAACCCACATTTGTTTGCTCACTGTTTGTAACACTCTGCAACTTTAAAAATTCTTCCTCCCAAGTGCAAACATACTTCCTCCAAGAGGCAGCAGCAGAGCCCCTCTAAGATGCTTAAGAGGAGGTCAAGAGAAAAGCCATTTACCAGGGGAATCTCTCTCACTCCTTAATACATTTTTATTACTACCTATGCACACAGTGTTCTCTCAGAGGCTAGATGAATAAATATGCCTCTTTTGAGCAAACATTTATACTGCTATTTGAACATGGGGGAAGAACAGTTTCAGCTTAAAAATGATACTAGCACCATGTTTACATTTTTTCCCAAGCTGCAGTTAAAATGAAAATATCCAGACAGACATTCAGCATGAGGCTTGGGAAAGCATGTTTCTTTTGGCCACTTCTACTACAGAATTTCACCTAAAAATGAAATACAAAAGGTTTGGTTTGGAGAGAGGGAAATACAAAAGAAAGATTTGTTTGTAGATTAATTACTCTGTGCAAATCCATCCAAAAATATCAGTGTAATGTTCATTAATAATAGACTTGGAAGACACTTAGAAACGTTTCTCTTCTTTTGAACTTTCTAAAGGCAAATAGAGACCTCAAGCTGGTGATGTGCTTGCACATCAACCTCACCCAGAGCAAAGAGGAGCCCTTCACCTCCTCCTCAACCTGAAGGCCAGCAGATAAGATTCTGGCCATTTTTAGGGCACATTTGGCTCAGCCCTTGATGGCAGATCTGTCCCTGTGCAAGGCCCTTTCTCCCACTTTTCCACTTCTTTCCAACCAGATTTTAAATTCCTGAGGTCTGGGAGCAGCTCTTATTTTGTAAGATGAAGGAGGCATGAGCTGGACCTCTAGACACCATCTCAGCAGCATTAGCAATGCTGGTTTCAAGAGGACTCCTCACATACTAAAAGTTAAGCAGCACTTAAGGGCTTTTCTGGCCAGCAACTGGAGGAGGGCAATTAACCTCTGTAAGGATCCCCATCCACTGAGCTGCGAGAAACTTCAAATCCCACTGACTTCACTGGCACTTCAGGCCACTCAGCACCTCCCAAGATTAATTCCTCAAACAGGGAGAGGTCTAGAAACATATATATTAGAGCACTTAACATCTTCAGCTGCAGTAGGGCTCTTTCTGGTGAGTTTGACAAAGGACAGATTATGTATTACGCCATGCCATAAACTTCAGCAATCGAAGAAATCAGAAAATACCCCCATCCTATTACTCTCCTTGCTTTGACATGAAATATTAAACGCCGCTTACCAAAGTAACATTATTGAACACAGATGTCTGCTATCACAGTCAAATTGTTCAAGTCAATCTAGGTTTATATATTTTCTTTACTTAAGGGTTTGTATAAACCCAAGTGTGCCCTGACAGTAATGATTTCACAATATACTATATTCAATTAAGGAGACAAATACGCATTTACATTTTTACTGAACTTGTTTCACACACACACACACACGAGCTCCAGCTCCATCTTGTTTTTTGACATTTAGTGGAAAATCAAGGAATAGAAATGGTGCCACCTACTGAGATACTCGGACATTTTTTGAAGGCAAAAAAAATGTGCAAATTACCAATATGGTGACTCCAGTTAAAAACAAAACAAAACAAAACAGTTGTTAAAGTTATATTTATAGGCCTGTGGGAAGATAGGCATAGCTAGTGTTTTCCTTATCAAACCACTAGGTGCCTGGAGCACTTGCCAGGGTGGAAAAGCTCCACCTCCTTCTTGTTTCTCAGTGGGCTTGAATTCACCTATTCCCCTGGAAAACCCAAGCAAAATGAATCAGTCTGTCATCACAGACCATGAATATCTTATATGAACAAAGGATGTTACACAACAACTGAGAATTTAGAAGTGTTGCACCATCAACACCAACCATTCCTCAGGACCATGCCATTCAGCAGTCTGTTGCTGGCTGGATATGTTAAATAGCACACACATCATATCAAATGGATGAGATTTAAGCAGATACCAAAATTTAAAAACCCACTGAAAAGGTGTGTGAAGCCTAAAGACGATGTTTGTAATATAGTGAAAAGCTCAAGAATGAAGAAAGACTCTCAGTACAACCATTCAAACTCCAGTGGCCATTTTCACACCCACCAAGGCACAGGCCTACCTTTAACATTTGCCATAGTGCTGTTACTTCCTCGGTTGGTGAAGATAAATGAATAAAATCAGCTTCAATGTTGCTTTCATATCAGGTAGAGAAGGTCCCAGTCATGGTTTTTCTTCAGGTACACAGCCTGGGCAGCCTTGACTTTCACACGGGGAAGTCTATCATGCCTCCCAGCAGCTCTGTAGACACACTTTGAAGCAGGAGGCCCACATGTCTGATAAATCTTGAGTTTTGCACCTGGTCTGAATTGAAGATGGTGCTGGAGCAACCCCTGCAGAGGGGTGGGGTCAAGAAATCCTGCCCTCCACACCAACCACCTGTGGAGCTCTCCTCCATGCCCTGCACCCTCCATTCCCTTGCCCAGTCCCTGCACTGAAAAGTTAGGATGTGCCATTAATAGTTTCTTCCTTAACTTTCTTTCTGAGAAGGTAAGATATTTGTGTTGATTTTCCCTGAAAATGTTGCAAACCTGCCTGATAGAGCCCCGGTGTTTTACCCACCCTGACTGCACACCCAGCAGCAGGCGGGAGATGCAACAGAACAGCAAAAAAAGGAAAAGTCTGAGCTTTTTCAACTCTAATGAAACAGGCCAGATTTGAGACTGAAAAAGGAGAGATTAAAACCTAAAAATCACAAGGTTGGGCCTCCCTGGCAGTGTCTCAGGCCAGGTTGGATGGGGCCTGGAGCAACCTGGCCTAGTGGGGGGTGTCCCTACCCATGCAGGGGGGTTGGAACTGGATGATCTTTAAGGTCCCCTAAATATTAAAAGCCCAGACTTTTAATACTGCAGTAAGGATGAGCAGGAGAAAGTTATTTTTCACTCAGGGACCCCACGCTCTTCCCTACCACTAATTCCCAATGGATCCCAAGCATGTACACAATACACCCCATTAATCCCTTCCTGACGAGTGCAAGCCCCGCTGGGCACAGAACCCTCCATCCCCTAGGATCCAGACCCCTCCATCCCCTTGGGCCCAGACCCCTCCATCCCCCTAGGATCCAGACCCCTCCATCCCCTTGGGCCCAGACCCCTCCATCCCCCTAGGATCCAGACCCTTCCATCCCCTTGGGTCCCTCCATCCCTGCAGCCCCAGCTTTATCCCGGGCTCCAGAGGCAGGCAGGCAGGCCAGAGGTTTTCACAGGTATCCTGTGAGCTTAATGTCTGCCGAAATGTCTTGTGTGGGGGGCTGGTGTAGCAATAACATGCTACATGGGAAAAGAATTGTGAAACATTAACAAGTCCTTATTGTTAACAGGTGTTTCTGGCAGAGATCCCTTCAGGGCAAACTTGGACACAGCTGAGCTGGCAACAGCATTTTTCCCAGAGGGACCTTCAAAGTCTCTTGTGTGGGGCTCTCTACTTCTGGCAGCAGAGTCAGGAAGAAACCCAGTTTTCAACATCCTCCTTCGTGCCTCCTCGCAGTGAGACGTTCACATATCAGCCCTCATCATGTTTCCCACATCTCCCAAGAACTGGCAGACGCTTATCACGTGAGAGCTGCAGAGCAGGGCACTGAAGCACAATTTATGAACTCTAAATAGCAGGGGCTGTGGATCCATCCCTTTTTTCAGCCCCTGAAGTGTTCAGGGGGAGCGTGCACAAATACTCACTGAGGTACACATTAAAATGAGTTTTTACCACGGGGATGTTGAAGAAGTCATTCTGTTCTAAACCTTTACAGACCTCTTTTGATACTTTTCCCAGGGGAGATAGCCCTGGTTTAAAGGACCCTGTGTGGTGGTTTGAGGGGGGGCTGCATCCCTGTGAGTAGCACTTTTTAGTTTTTAACTTTAAAAAAAAAGCAGCTGAGGCTTTTTTTTGTGGTGACAAAAATCAGAAATAAGAGAAAATTCACTACAAATTCATCATGATGGCATACTTAATTTTTTAGGGTAAACAAAAGAGCTGGATGCAGAGCCTCAAGTCATGCATAGTCACTGGTCCCTCACAGATTATTAAATTATCAAACCAATGACTGGGGAAATTAATTAATCTGGAGAGCTTCCCAAGGGAAAGAAAACTCCAGCTACCACTCCAGAGCAGGCGGCTTTGCAACAAGAAAGCAACCCAGCCCCAGCCAACATAAAAAAAGACATGAAAGTTTTCCAGGTGCTTGACATCCACCTTAACTTTTAAAGTAACATATCTTGGAAGGAAGATTCCCATCGGATCAGAGGGGATCAGACTTTGCTACAACAATAACTGCCCTGGCAAACCACCTCCTTTCAACACATTCTTCAGGTGGTGCTTTATGTGGCTTTGCCACGTTGGCAGCCAAAAAGAGCTATTCTCTGATCAACTTCACTATTTCTTGTAAAGAGTTTAATAGGCTACATGTGGCTGTGAACAGTTCTAACAGTCCTCCAAGGTGTCTATTCAAACCTCTTGCTTTTGAGAGGGTGTAGAAGGACACTGCAAAAGACTCCTGGGGCATTCCCATCCCTCCTTACCCACGAAGATTGGCTGTGTTTCATCTGATGCTATTAGCCTTGCTGTTCTCTACTTCATATATACCCTTAAGGTTAAAGTAATAATTATGAGCAGCCTTCTCATGTGCCTAGGAGTGGAAGGCCAAGATCCACAACAGCTACCACAACATAAATGTCAAACAGAAAAGAGGATAAAAAAGCAAATTACAGACAGGAATTACTCCCCGCCAGCCTCTGCTTGCACTGATCTTATTCTTTGCTGCTGACATACAGCAAGGAATCCTACTGTGTGTCTTAGAGGATGTGTAAATCATTTAAAACTGGATTTCTAGTTGAAAAAACCCCACACCTCCAGCTATGAAAACCAGAGAATTTTCATTAAGTCACTTTGTAAGTAATTTATAGCACGCTAAGACATAAAATAACAAAGAAGTGACAGCACAGCTTCTTGTTAACAAGAACTGGAACAACAGGGCAGAATCAGTGGGAACCTGGAGCATTCCTCCCCAAATTCCCACCCCAACTGGAGCTTGGTAACTCCAGTGCTGGAAAGCCTCCACACCACCTTAAAGAGGGGACAGAAAGGAGACAACCACTGAATTTCCCAAGAGGTTTCCTTCACATTCCTGGACCGTAGGTAGAAATAAAACATTGTTGTGAAGTAGAGAAACTTCTGCAAATTGGAAATCTGTGGATTTTGTATTCCTTTAGGTAAGAGGTCTGTGCAAGCACCAGGACCACCTGACCAGAAAGGGATCTCCATTTCTATGGCCAAACACAGTGGTCCTGAGGCATGTTCATCACCTTGCCATGTCTGTGCAGCCTTTGCTGACATGAGCCACAGTCTGCAACTGATGCTAGTGGGTCATACTGAACTACAGTAATTAATTAGCCAGATTTGACCTCTAAAGAGCAGCAAGCTTAAGTCTTGGATCTCTTAGACCAAGTGATCACAGACCTTACAGTAATTAATTAGTTTAATTACCATTAGGTTCTTGGAGTCACTAGAGGGAGACGTGAGCATATGCCTTAAGCCAAGAAGTTACATCTGGACTGGAAAAAAACACCCAGTAGATGAGGGCATGAAGCATTTTAAACATGAACTACAATATCTACACCACATGCAGCTTCTCAAGATGTTTTGCTGTCATCAGCTTACAAAAAGATAAAGATTTATTGGGCTATTACTGAAAAGGAAGCTAGATACTGCCAAATGGCATGGACAGTTAGATGACTAGTTGCTGACATCTTTATTCATATATAAAACAACCAAGTTGTATTTTTTTTTAACTACCCTGCTTAAAGGAATCAACAAAGCAGTGCCTTATCACACAGAACTTCTAAGTCATTTTAAAATCATTCATGGGCTTTTTTTTACTGTGTGCATAGAGAAAACTCTATTAGCATGCTGTGAACTTTCAGAGCTGACTAAAATAAGAGATAAGCAGTGCTGGCTGCAGATTGGTTTAACAGTGTCTGAGATGCTGAAGGGACTGTACCATGGAGCCATGTTTCCTGGATGGTCACAGGATCACTCTTATTCTGGTGCCATACATCCACTACAGACATATGTGAACTTTTCAAGTGCTACAAGGAGATGAGTTTTTTAAAGCTGTAAGACATAAAACGGTGCTAACTTTGCACAGGTCAAAAAAATTAAACCACTGTTGATTAGCTCTTAACAGCAAGCACTAGGACTGAAGGGTTAGTGCAATAACAGTAACAATCTCTTTCAATAGTTTAAATATTGCTTCTAGTAAAGAAATTATTCAGTAAGTTGCTATGATTATAGAGCTGCCTTTAGAACAGATGTTAAAGATGACAAACCAAATGAACTTACTCTACTCCTTGTTGAAAACTGTACAGTGAAGTAAATCACATATGACAAAGTCCTTCAGTATTACAGAGCTCAGTTTAAGTGTTTGCTCTAAAATTTGAAACTAAGTCCAAGCCTCTAGAGCTGTTCTCCCAGAAGCCAGCAAGCCATATCTGTCCACTTTTCCTCTGACAGCTTGATATACTGTCTCCCCCTTTGTTGCACATTTTGAATTCAATTTAGCATGTTACTTCCAATTAAGCAGCACACACTTATTGCATTATTTGGCATTAAACAGGCACATGTGCTCCTTTAGGCCCTGCCAATGTGAGCAGACAATACCCCTAGGGTGAACCAGGCCATTTGTTTGGTGAGTATTAAGCTCTGGGAAGCGTCCAAGGTGGCTGATGGAAGCCCACAGGTGTGTGGTTTCAAAAGCCTTCAAAATGCTTCATGCCCAAGTCTTCCAGAAATGTTACACTTCATAACCATCCTCTCCCAGTAAGATTTATGCTGTGTTTTGAATATTTCTAATACTCTGGAGTCTGAGTGCCAGAAACCCCTATTTATCAGGCTCGGTCACTGGAGAAGTTGCCCTGGTCAGGGATCATACATAAATGTTTAGGCCATTATTTATTCTATACAAACTACTAAAAGCAGGTGTGATTTCAGTGTTTTTGCTCTGAATGTGAATTAGTTTAACAAGAGTAAAATTTCAACCATAACAGAAGCCTGTTGCTTTAAGAATATCCATAAGGAGAAAACTAGAACAAGATTTAATGGCACTTTTAGATTAAAAAAATATAGCATCCTTCCACTGTGATCTATGTACAACAAAGTACAGCACAGTTTTGAGGTATCATCTCACTCACAGATTCTTTGAAGGGGGCTTACAAATTCCCAAAGAAACAATATTGCTATGTAAGTGCTTACCAAAAAAACCCAAACCAAAACAAACAAACAATAAAAAGCAATGAATAAGCAATACGTGCCCTACTAGTTTGAGATTTGGTGTTTACCACTGGAAATTGCTTTATGGTGTTAGAATTTAAAGCTTTGACCCTGGCAAAAGCATTACTGGACACAGTCACAGCTCATGCATAGAGCTGCTGTAGTCAGCCACAGGTCAACGTGCAGTTTAAGTTTAATTTAAAAAAATTAACACAGGTATGGGAGGATGGAGGGTTCTTGGTCCATGAGTTCTCTCAAGGACTTCTTCCTAAACTTTTCTTTGCCCTGATAAGAAGCTGATCTCCAGCAGAAACATTTGTTCCTGGGAGATCAACAATATGAAAGCACGATGGCTTCAAAACGTTTCTTTGGCTCTTCTGGGAAGGACATAAAGGAACAAATTCCATGTTTGTCCCGTTGGCAACTCCTGATCCTGTGATGGTTATTACTTACACAAACAGAAACCTGCAGCCAATCAAAATAATACAGTTGGCAAGAAATCCGGGCAAACTTTAATAGCTATGGCTCTTCAACATAACAAGGATAAAAGTAGAATAATAATTTTTGGCAGGGGAAGCGGGGAATTTTTAAAATTCTGATTGTTTTCCTATGAGGACAGTGTTATGAATACTGAAGTCTAACTTAAAACATGTTGTTCTGGTTTCATGAACTCACGTTGAGTAAGATTCTGCTGGACCCACTGAGTTACACTCAAGTCATTTCCACTCGTCTCAAACTGAAGTTATCTGGAATACACAACAAGGTAAGAGAGGGGGATTTGGCACAGAAACCACATGGTCAAAATGATTTAAATGTCTTTCTGAAAGGAGTTATCTGCACATGCAAGTGTGCTACAGCAGAATACACAGAGCACTCTTTTCAAGAAAGCTTAATTAACTTCAGCCTCCTGGGAAATGGAGAGCCAAGAAAGCATTTACTGAGTGGAGGATGAATGTACATTTAAACAGAAAAAACATTTTCACTGAAGTTTTCACTTTCATTTTCAACAAGCTCCAGTGCTACATTCAGGGCAGTACCAGCCTGACCATCTTTCTGGAATCTGATGAAGCAAATAAACAAACTAACTTTTTTTTTTTAGTAGCAATTGCACTCACTTGCCCCCAGATCTATAAAAAAGCTGATTTAGTGTTTTTCCACTAAAAAAAGCACACACTGTCTAATAAATATATATTTTTTTTTTCAGAAAAATTAAGTCAATTTTTTAACCTGAAGTAAGGAGCAGAATCAAAAGATGTTAATGACATCACAAACAAATAAACTTCCTTAATTATTTAACCAATGATGTAAAGTTTTGGTTCTTTTATCAGAAAACAATATCCTTTGAACATATTCCTTACCTTATGAGAAAAGCAAAAACCTTCACAAAGAGAGAACCAAGAAACGACATTCAAAGCTACCCCAATCAAAATTCACCCTTTGGTAGTTTTAAAATATTTAATTTTGATTTTTATCTTTTTATGATTGTACTTTGTTTCAGAACAACACAAAAATCATGTAAAGCCTCAAATTAGAATAACCTGTTTAATGGCACTGAGGTGAACTTCTTTCCCCAAGGCAATAACATAAAGGAGCTAAGAAGCATTTGGAAGAAAGAATGGATGAAAAAACTATCACAGGTGAATGGCTTTGTATGAATTGGCATCTTCTGATTTTAAAAAAAGGGTTTGCTGAAATATTTCCCAGGCAGATCTGCTTGGGCTTCTAATTCATTGGCCCAGGTTCAGTATCAGTCACTTATAACACGTGTTTCATCATGAACCTTAAATTCTGACATTCTTTAAAAATACTTAATACAAAAATCTTTTATTTCCTTTATACTACATATTTACAATTCCATTATCAAGGTACTGCAGAAAATGTAAACAAGTATACACAAGTGTAAATAATATGGCTTGAGAAAGGTTTCCCCTTTGATTAGCTGCTCAAATCACACATCAGGATACAAAGATTAAGAAAAAAACCAGTACATTTTATAAACTGCTGTCAGAGAGAAGAATGTAATGTAAGTTCTTGGGTTTTATGCATTAGCTGCTGAGTGACCATCCCAGCCATCAGGCATCTGTCCTTAACTGAAATGTCTGACTTACTGGAAGGGTCATGGAGGTAACGGGCTGATGCAGTTGGGTTTGAAGGAGCAAGGTTTGCTCAGACCTCAGAAAAGAAGACCATGGGGAGGCATTACTGCTGCCTTCAACTACCCCATGGAAGGCGTAGATGAGATGAAGCCAAACACTTTTCAGAGATGCTCACTGAAAGGATAAGTGGGCCAAGGTTGAAACTTAGGAAATTCTGTTTAGGAATCAGAGAAAAAAAAATAAAATTGTGAGCATGAAACTTTCACTGAGACAGGGGCTGAAAGAGATGATGTGATCTTCATCCTGGGAACTCAAATGGATGAATTTCCAAGCACCCCCATTTACGTTTGAAGTCAATCAGGCTTTGAAGAGAAGCCTGGACCTCCAGAGGTCTCTTACAAATTAACTTACCCTATGATTCTAGGAAAAATCTTCAGTGTAACATGAAGTTTGCATTACAAGTGTAGTTTGGCTCTATGGCACATACACAGTTAAGGTCAAAATATGCCAACTGCTTAACTTGGATCATTCTTCTATAGCAGTTGTTAAGATTACATCTATATTGTCTCACACGAGATTTACCTTATCAGTTCCAGCTCAGTGAAATTACCCCAAATTCACACAATTGTAGGATCAAACTAAGGCCATCATGCCTCCAAAAGAACATTTAAAATGTCACAACCGACAGAAAATCCCTGCTGAGATCCACTTCTCATTAGTGCTGGGACAACAACAATTCCATCACATTTAAATAAGTAACCTTTGCAGAGACATTCATAGAACACTAAAGAAGAAATAACAAGGGATCAGCACCAGCCCCAGTGGATGGAAGCACAGTTGGTCAATTAATTTTGACACATTCAGAAATATCTTTACTATGTTTAGGATGACTTGCAATACTTATGAAGTATATATGACAATAAGACTTCTATGAAACCTGAAAAATAGGAAACAAACCTGTATGGCTTCACAGTTTGAATTAAATGCCCAAGTGAGCAAAGTGTCACTTGCTTTGTGTCAGACAGTGACTGACTGCAGGTGTGTTTAAGACCTGAGGTAAACCACAGGGTAAAACTGCTACTTCACCGACTCACTATCCAGCTGCAACAACAAACATCATCTTTAAAAATCAGGAGTTAGCATCAATTATTGTCACTTTGTCACTTCTGAGACAAAAATCTTCTCCTGCAGAGTTGCATTGTGTGCTGGTGTGTGAACACAGGACCTGGAACTGCCTGTACTCCCAAGGTCCTGAGTCTTTTTACTAAGTGCACCTTTGATATAGGCAGATTCGAGAGGTTACTACATAGATTTTGTAACACCTAACCTAAAGTGAAGTTTACAGTGGCACTCTGAAATCTTTTAGTCTGGTTAACTCAGAATATTAAGATAGAGAACAGTATTCCCTTACAATGACATAATCCTAGATTAAAGAACAACCTGTCTAAACAGACAAAATAGCACCAAAATGTCTTTTGTTCTATCAAATGCACAACAGCAGCTTGTTAATCGGGGTTTTTAAAGCTGACTCAATCAAACTATTGTGCTGTAAAAGCACAGTATGATCCTTTTATATAAAGAACAGAGATTATCTCTAAACATCTATCCTTGCTTATTATCTGCCTTCTCCACCCAAGATCAAACTCCATTCTGCATTAGAAGGTACCATTTGGTGAGAACTGCAGCACAGCTTGACTTGACAAACCACTGAGAAACTCAACTGACAAGATGGGAGAATGCAAAACCAGAAGAATCTGACAGATGACACCTTGATCTTTGGAAGATGGATTTCCATAAGCAATGTAGAGATGGAGGCCTTCCAAACCCACTAATTTCTCTGAAATGTGATTTTGCAGTGAATCCATTTTGGCTTCATAATCTGTGAAATGCTCATTAAACTTCTCATGCTGGTTGTCAAGCAAGTTCAGAAAGTCACTTATATGTGGTATGGCTCACTGCACGTTGATGTGTTTCGTGCTGCTTATCCTGATACTCTTTTGGAGCTTTGGTCTTATTGAAAACATGACCATGCTTTCAAACAATTAATTATATATCAGAAAGAATGTCCAGAGAAGATTAATGGAGGGTTAAGAGGCAAGGAATAAATACATGAAACAGATTCAACTTTTTAAAAGGATCCAGCTACTAAATGGCCTCTGTAGTCTTCCATAAGAAGTGTGAATACTTCAGTACAATTCAAGCTGAATTGAATAGCTGTTTTCATATCCAAATTCAAATACCGTCTGTGCATATAAAACAGTTCATTTATTAGTCCAAATGTTACTGCTGTAGAGCTCTTGGAAAAATATTCCCTCTTTCTTGAGTTTGCTCTTCATAAAAAGGAAGCTTTGGAGGGCCACCTAGAGAATTAAGTAGAAACACAGTTTCAGGTCTATATAAAATAATACTGAAATATTGTATAGATTATACAATTTACACTTAAATAATTCAATAAATGGAACTCTCCAAAAGAAGGCATAGGACTGAGTTACACTGGCCTCCTCTGAGAGGCAGACATCAGGCAAAACAATAAAAGATCTCTCAAATGGAAGGCTCCCAAAGTTTTTCCTAAACTAAATGCAGAACTGTACAGTAACACCACTGAGCCACTTGTGATTAGCCCACAAGTGGAAAGAAACTTTCAGTCAGTACCATATCTCATTGAGAAACTATCTAAATTTTAAGAAATCTCCAAACCCTAAAGCCTTTTGTGACAGTGCAATGAATACTTTACCACACTCACCAATCAATCCAAATCTGTTTTCTAATGTCTTCTCTACCCATCTGGTTTATCACATCTGACCACACTCTTCCAAACCTGACACTTCTACAAAAAGGAAGAGAACGTGATGGCACACACTGCCTGTACACCTCCTTATTGATCTTGCAGGGACTGTGGATATCAACTGTTTCAGGGCAAAGTTTCATACTGGCAGGTGTAGAAGAATGTATCACTCTCCAGCACAGCTGTCCTGGAGCTGGCCTTGGGAATCTCCAAGTTCTCCACAGCCACAGCTCTGAGTCAATTCAGCTTGGCCAAGACCTCACAACTACTGGAATGACTCCTGGCATTTGCATTGTCTGCTGGCATTTGCCCCATTAGGCTCCTGGACCCTTAGGACACACCAACACAACCCTTCCAAGCAAAGCTGCTGCTGCCACAGGCTCTGAGTGTTTCACCAGAGATGGAGATTCAGAACAGCTTCTACCTCTCACAACCCAACACATGGTGGATGCTGCTGAGCACCACATTTGCATGGTAGGTTGATACCCCTGTCCACTGAGCACCACCATGGTCAATCCATGACTTCTCCTA
Organism: Phaethornis superciliosus; assembly: GCA_023637945.1. Lineage (NCBI taxonomy): Eukaryota > Metazoa > Chordata > Aves > Apodiformes > Trochilidae > Phaethornis > Phaethornis superciliosus. The sequence continues at coordinate 21,429,624 of JAJQWJ010000010.1, forward strand.
AGAAAGGCTGCAGATCTCCAGCTGGGGTTACCTTCTTTGCAGGTTGGCCCCATCCAGCTGGCTGGGCAGATGCAGTTCCCGTTGTATGGATTGCACTGGGATTTCCTGGCACACTGGCACCGCAGGGAGCAGTTGGGGCCATACTGGTCTGACCCACATTCTGGAAGGACAGAAACATTTGGAAGAGGGTGAATGATCCACAGTGGTCTCCTGGTTCTCCAGGATAAGGAAACTACTTAGATGCCTACATCTCTAAACAATAAAACACAACAGCTTGGAAAGCCTTGCGGTCTTCAAGTTTCCTCTGCCATTTGGTCTGCCCAAATTGTAACCCAGATGTCCTACAGAAGTTCCCGGAATGGAAATCATTTACTGGTGTAAAAGCAGGGCTTGACAGCCCAACAGAAAAGATCTTGGGTTATGCTCAGGAAAGTTACTGTCAGCATCCTGAATCCACACTATCTCCTGCCCTGCCCCACTGCATGGCTTGGCCAGCAAGAAGCCTTCACTCAAAGAATGTGAAACTGGAAATTCATCCATTATATATATATTCCTATGTCTTACTCCAATTGCACAATTCTGCTGCCTCCTGGAAAATTAAACTCCCCAAATGTCTCACTCCCAAACACAAATACATTTCATACCTGGCTGCAAAATTCTCATTGCGATTTTTTTCACGCAGTCGGAGAATTTTTTTATGCATGAAGGAAAATCCAGCAGCAGGTCAGAAGGCAGGGTGCTAAATACACTGTAAACAATAGCCCTCTCTCCCTCACCTCACTAGAAAACACTGTAAATAATCAAGGCATTGGCTTTCTCACACGGTAGGTAAATAAAAGTGCTGCTGAGCCCAGCATCAGCTGCAGCCCCAACACGTGGGAGAACTCTCCCCGTGTGCTCAGCACTTGGCCTTTTCAATTAGGAAATGTTATGAGAAAAGGTCTCCCCAAACACCTCTGGACCTGATTTTAATTTATGTAATACCACATTTTCATGTTAATAACAAAGTGTATTTAAGACATCTGTTTGAAAGTCTGCAATGTTAATTTACTACAGAAAAAGAACGCCCATAAAAGTCTGTTATTTTCTCCCACCCACCCCCCCTTTTCTTTTTTTTTTTTTTAATTAACATTTTGCCTGTTTAATGGGTGCTTTACCAGAGTTCAAATTAAAATCAGGCCTTTTATCTTTATGGCTGCTGCACAGTCACAGCTGCTCACAGTTATATCACAGATGAACTGAACCTAATTGAAAATAAAAATGCAAATAAAACCTACCCCATAACAGCTTTTCATGAAGGAGGGCTACACTGGCTGATTTAAGAAAAATAAAAATGACTCCTAGAGTTTGGAAGAAGCAAAACCTTGGACCACATTTTTGGTGCTGAGCTTCCCCCTCGTGTTCAGCTTCTGCCTAAAGTTTTGCTGGGAAGGCCCCTGGATGGCTCTGGGGGTGGCTGCTGTCCCCACACACCTGGTGGCTTCACCTTCCGATGGTGCAGAGAGGGAAACAAATCATTTTCCATTTTCATTTTACAGTTTGCACTTGCACTTAGGCTCCCATTAACATTTTCTATTAATAACAAGCTGTTTGAAGCTGTTTCCTGCCCTATCCTAGAACAAAAGGAGAAATAATATTCGCCCACTGTGATCTGGGGGCTCGGGAGGATTATAGAACCTGGTGTGAACCTCCAATAGTAGTACATAGATGTTCACTCTTTTTATCTTATTTGCCACAGCATTAGAATCACAGAGCTCAACTTAAACTTATTTAAACCACAGAAATTCCTTTTACTCCAGTGATTACCCTAAATTTATACCATCATAAATGCTCCAGTGTCTGACTCAAGCCTCTTGCCTGCCATTTCTGCTTCTCAACCCTGCAACCATCTCACCAGGGTACAGCAGTGGGACTGGCTTTCCCTACAGAATAATTTTCTCACTTATTTTTATACCCTTGTTAGAAAAGAATTCTGCTCTTGTGGGCCAACCCTTTCCCAAGCACACAGCCCAAGTGCCTGTGCTGCAAATGAGGGAATTTTATTTGGATTAAATATTCCTGGACTACTGCTGGGCCCCAGAGAAAGACACAGCCTGCTGCAGCTCCACTGCCCTCACCTGCAAGGATTTCTCACTGCTTCCCAGGGAAGCCAACCCCAAGCTGTATATACTTTGATATTGCTCAGAAAATGGTCACAAATGTCCTCGTGACAAAACACATGACAACTGAATCCCTTCAAGCCCACTTGGATTCTCTTGAGTCGTTCCAATACACCTACAGAACTTGGGGCTCCTGGCTGTGTTCCTCACCAGCACATTTTCTCCAAATGTTAAAGCAAATGACATTTTACAGCTGACCCATAAACAGTTTTCCTGTCAATGTACAAATTTAAATATTGATTAAAGCAAGAGGTACAGCCTGCTGATAAAGCTGTTGATAGCCTGTAAGACTCATTTGCTACAAACAATGTGTTCTTAAATACTGTCAAACATCCTTTCACTGTTACTCTTAGGCCAACTGGTCATTACACATAGGTCAGCCCTTAGTAAATATTACCCTTACCAATGTCACATTTGTCCCCAGTCTTCCCAGGTGGGCAAAGGCACTTCCCAGTCTCTGGATCACAAGGAGAATCTCCGCAGTTGCACTGGTGTTGGCATCTCTCTCCGAACCAGCCCCTGTCACAGCCTGATGGCAAGAGAGGTTTTTTTAAATGCATTTAATGGCAAGGTGTACATTAGGACAGAGGAGTTCCTCCAGGATGTTTCAGAGAAAAGCTCATAAACTCTCCATTGAAGCTAATGGAAATGCCATGTTTAACAAAGGATCGAAAATAGCAGGATTGGCACAATATTTATGCAAACTCTTTTATATTGGGTTCCTCTAATCTAATCTATCAAAGGTATCTGGAAAGCTGTCCCAGAAAAGTAACTGGCTCTTATTTACTTTTTAATTAAAACTCTCCAGAAGACCATTCCCTAACACTCAACAGGTCTGATATGCAGCTAGTTAGTAATCTTATTTAGAGTTTTAGAAGCAAATTTAAAAATCAGTAAAAAGAACTTATATTTAATAAACGACATGTGGAACTCATTGCTGCAAGACATCACAGAGACCAGGACTTTCACTGTACTAATTGGAACCAGATTAGTTAATTTACAAGGAAACAAGAACATCCAGATATATAACAGGTATAAAATCCCAAATCTAGTGTTTCAGGATATTCCTAAAGCTCTAAATATGAAAGAAACTGCTCTCAACAAACATATGAGTAATGAAATAGGGGGCTTTGTGGGGTGAATTTTGGTTTTGTTTGGTTTTTTTCCTTTACATCAAAAGGCTGCAAGTACCTTTCTCACAGTAGACACCTTGATAACCCGAAGGGCAAGTGCACTGTCCTGTCACTGCATCACAGCTTGCTCCATTTTTACAGGCACATGCATGAAGACAGCTTAGCCCATAAAATCCAAGGGGACACCCTGCAAAATGAAAGTATCAGTTGAGGAAGGTTCATGAAGAAAAAACATACATCCCTTTAAAATCCTCTGTATTCTCAGCTACGTTCTCTGGAAGACAACAAAAAAATTCCATTTAACTCCAATGCTGTGTGCTTTTAAACCTGTACCACCCCAGCAACAGAACTGCTCAGCTCTGGAAGCAGCTGGGTGATCTGGGACACCCTAAAAATTTTAAGTGAATCAGCGAGGTGTTTATGTGACTACCCTGAAGCCCTACATCCTGTTCCTGTTGGAAACCTGGGCACAGGGGGTGTCTCCACTTACTGTGCTCACAGGAGTGGCCGTAGTAACCCTCGGGGCACCGGCAGCAGCCCGTGAACCTGTCGCAGGTGCCGTTGTGCTGGCAGGAACAGTCCAAGCTGCACCCAGATCCATACTTTCCTGGGAGACATTCTGCTGGCAGGATATGGAGAGAAAAGCAGACCAACAAAACAAAACAAAATGAAAAAAATCACTGACCTCCCCCAGAAAAGCATGTATGTGATCGCTTGCATAGCTAAATTAAGATGCCCACACAATAATTTGCAGAGTTGACGAGATCTGTTTTGAAGACACAGGATCTTGGCAAAACTATGATGTACTTAAATCCTTACTTGAGAAATACATAATATAGATGTTCAAATAGCACTTTTCTTGTACTTTTTACAGTCCACCTTTTAAAATTTGTCTCCTCATATAGTCAATGTTGAACAAACATCGTATGTTGTAAAGCCACATAGTAAATGTATCTTCTCTTGTAAAGTGATATCTTTTTTTTTTCTCCATATATCTACAGCAATATATTTTTTTAGGCACTTTGAAAGTGTGAAAGAAAACACACAGCTTTTCCTCCTCTGTGTTATCATTGGAGTGCACACTATTCCAATTCCTAATAAAACCAGGAGGATCTCTTTCCCACATAGCAGCAGACTTTCCATGTATAATGAAGTATCTGCTTTTATAGACCTAAACAGGTCTCAATTTACTGAAAGCCAAGTTATGCAAAAGAGACTGTGCCAATACAATTAACCTCAGCCTAATTTCTGTCTAAATTAACTTCCCACTGCTGTGATAATTTGAACCTGGGCAGACCAACTTAAATGAGTGTGGCCATCCAAAGAATCAGAATCAAAACTCTGCAACCATCACACAAGTTCTTTCAAGAACATAATCAACTACCACAAGGATGCCTTTGACTTCTAGTCACAAGACACTCAAAACCACACTGCTGTGGAAATCAAGACTCAAGTTTCCAATACCTTGGCTATCTCTGTCAAAAGATGAAGAGTGAAGCTCTTTCTAGTGATACAACACACAACGTGGTGTGTGTGTGTCCAGCCCTGAGCCTGACATCAGAAGCATTTTATCTAAGCACTGCTAAACTATACACCCACAAAAAAGATTCACAGACCCTATTGGGATTTCGCAACCCAAATGCAGGAACAGAGAGAGATGTATGCATGAAGTGGGTCTCTTGAGTCTTCTCAGGAGCAAGGTGAAACAATTGCATCAAAGAATTCTGCTGAAAAACAGAACTTCTAGATGACACTTTATATAAGGACAGTCCCCTATAAAAATTAGTTCTTCAATTTAAGTGTGGAGTTTGAGGTGGATGTTCTATAGATGTCAGGGACAGCAAGGCTGCCAAAGCAAGCTCAGGAGGATTTTAGGGAGATAGCATGGTGGCAGTTATGATGTAATGATGACATTGTCTTGAATATGAACTTGGAAATATTAGGAACTCATGGTCTCCTGAACATTTAAGTCCATAACTACATAAAAAATATCTTATCCAGAGACACAAATTGGAACAAACATGCTGAATGACTTTTTGATGATGGACAAAGACATGTAAAAACTCTGCTTTGGAATAGCAGGAGGGTTTCTGGAGTGAAAACCAAACTTAAGACTGTTCAAGTGAACTTTGTGTTGTGTATGGGAGAGCTGTCAGGGAGAGCGATGAGATAGCAGGACAATCCCAACCACTCTGGACAGATGTTGTCAGAACTGTACTAGCAAGGAACTCAATGTATGGGAAGTTTTGACTGCAGTTCAGTGTCAAAGGGAAGAGGATACCAAGAGAGAATGTAACAAGAGAGAAGGGAGATGTAGGCTTCTGCTGGCCTCAGAGAAGTACACGGAGGAAGATATGAAACAATGTTCTCATGAATAAAAAAAAAACCAACACAAAAATTGGATAGAAGAAATAGAGTCTGTGCAAAGGAACTTATGAGTTACAGAGCAGGACTCATGGGAAACTGTCTCTGAAAAAAGAGCTAAGTCTAACCAGGAGCCATTCTGCATGAGAAAACCTAGAGATGAACACAGTTGGGAGGGAACCTACTTTTGCAAAAAACTCTCTCCTTTTGTGGGTCTGTGACCATTGCAAACCACCTGCTTGAGTGTACACATCCACTATCACTAAAGAAGAAAATTACCTTTCTCACATAATCTTCCTGTCCAGCCAAGCCCACAGGTGCAGTTGCCATCCACGTGGTCACAGATGCCACCATTCTGACAGGTGCATGTCAGGTGGCAGCTGGGGCCATATCGTCCCTGGGGACACACTACAGAGAATTAACAAAGTTTGAAAAAAATAAATAAACTAGCACTCAAAAAAATAATGAAGGTGACAGGGTATAAATACAAACAGATGCTCCCCACAGAGTATCCCGAGTGCCTGGTGTCTCCCAAGGGCTGTGGGATGTTCTACTCCATGCTTACTATCAGTTTCATCCAAACACTGTCTTGTTGTATCTCCTCACTTGGTTTCTCTCCACATTGGCTCCTTTTGTTCTGCTCCCTTTGTCACATCTCTCCTCCTCTTCAGCAAATCCTCTCCCTTCACTTTTTCAGCTCAAGCAATTTGCTTTTAAATTAAGCCCCATCCATCCACAGCAACCTCACACGGTGCTGACTGTGTGTGGTAAAACCTACTTTTTCCCCCATATTTATGCTCTGAAACAGTCTCTGAAAGCGGTCACTTGACCTTTGAGGTGAAAACAGTTCAGTGGTACCACACGTGGTGGAGCAAAGCTGAGAGAGAGAGGTGTGAGGGGCCGAGTACAGCACCCTGCAGTGCTAACAGGCAAAGGCAGTGGGAAACACAGCCATAAACAATGTTTGGCTCAGAGTTTATTTGCTGGTTGTTCTAAGAATGTGCCCAACTGACGAGCTGACCTCAGGTCCTGCTTTGTTACCTTGTTGACAGCTGGGTCCCATTTGGCCAGGAGGACAGGTACACTTGCCAGTCTGTGGGTCACACCGACCTTTACCGCATGCACAGAGCAGGGCGCAGTCCTTCCCATATCGGTCTTCAGGGCAAGCTGAAAGAAAAAAAAAAACCACCAAAACAACTTTTTTCTTGAAGACCCCAGCTGTCCAATGCCAATTTTCATTTTTAATGGAAGCAGGATCCTACAGGTAGAGTTGGCTTTGGTTTTCTTCCAGCTACTGTGCTTCAAAGCAACAACTATGAAACCAAAACTCATCCAAAGACACAACCATTCCTACCTCTGAAATTTATTTGAGGTCATCAATACAATTCATGGTTTTGCATAGAACATTTAGTAAGTTTCCTACCAAAAAGGTGATTTGCTTGTCTTTCCAGCTAAAGACATCTTTCCTTCCTTAACACTGGTGCTATCCTATGCTGAAGAGCAAAGCTATGTACTACCAAACATTAAAGCATTGCCTTCCTGTGAATAAGCTGCAGAGAACTTCAGGGAGATCATAGCTTTGGAAATAGCAGAGAAATTCAGCCACACAATTCTGCTCTGAAACAGAGAAGTAAAAGTAGGGTTGCCATGGAATCTTCACCAGTTTTGCCATGACTAAACTTGATTTTTTTTTCCTTTATTGAAACTAATAGCACCGTAGTGTGAAGCAAAATATTGAAACAGTTTTTCAACCTAGAAAGTTTGGACAGGAAGAAGGAACTTGAGCAATTTATGCTGAGCTGGCTCTAGAAACAAATTTGGGAACGTGGGTTGTAATCCTGGGATGAATGTCTTTGCTTCTACGCATGCAGAAGAGAGGGAAAATATTTTGCAAGATATTTTTTTACAAAGCTGGAATCCTGATTTACAATTCAAGGAGGAGGTAGCTGGGATGTGTCTGTTTTTCTACTGACAATCTCTTATGCAGATTTTTCTCTCTGCTGTTTTTTGAAAGAAGCAGAACATGAATGTTGGCTTACTTTTACTGCAGTCAGCTCCAATGAAACCGGGCGCGCACTCACACGATCCAGACGTGGGGTTGCAGTGGGCTCCATTCATGCACTTACAGGGGTTTTGGCAGTTTGAACCATAAGTGCCTTTTGGACACCCTGCTTTAAAAGAACAAAAGAGCAATTAGGCTATGTTGCTACTGCGCCTGCTGTGTTTCATCTCATAAGCACTTTGTTGCTTTCTACCAAAATTAATTTTCATTTTCTCGCTCTTTCACATCCAGAGGGCAATGCCTCAGGCAATGCACTCCTTGGGGAAGTGTCAAATCCTTGGAGAGCTGGACTGCCTGCTCCTGGCTCTGTCTGCTCTTCCCATTGCTCAGAAGTGACAGCAGCAAGAAAAGCAAGTCCACTTTTTCTGAGGTTTTCCTTTTGGATTTCAACCAGCTTCTCTTTTCCCCCCTAGGGCAGAGATGAGGCCCTGGTCACTCCTGCTTTGAAGCAACCAGACTGGTTTGCCCAAGAGGGCAAAAAGCTGTGAGACATCACTGCCCTTTTAGAAGACATTTTAAGTGACCAATTATGGACAGGTCTCATCTTTAAAAAATATTTAGGTTGGAGAAAGCTTCTTTCTTTCACTCCAAAGTGGAGCTGGCATTGCTCAATAGACATTCATGGCACATCTAGTGAGCTGGGGATGGAAGACTATGAAAATGTGCACATGACAATAACACAAAATTTCAGCAGACACCTTCTTGGAAGATTGAACAGGAACGAGATGGTTTAAGAGCAAAGCCACAGATTCTCTGATGAAAAAAACCCCAAAGTAACTGTACTTTGTAATAAGCTGAGGAAATATTAGACATGGATGGATGGCTGTGCCAGCGTTACATAGCAACGAGCTGTCCATCAAGAGGTTTTCCAGGTGGTAGCAAGTATTTCTGGTTTCTTTCTTAACAGCTAATGCTGAAGGAAGACTGAATACAAGATCAGGAAAATATGAATACATCTGCCACCCTTAGCTCATGTCTTCAAGATGTTCTTTAGTGATGGAGGCTGGAACTGAGGAGAAGAGCTGGGCAGAGCTGGTAGGTGCATGCCTCTGTCTGACAAAGTTGCCTCCAGCAAACCCACCACCAGACTTGGGAGATGCAAGTTATTCTCCTGGTTTTCCAGTGTACTGGAAGAGGGGGAAAGTGTGCTTTTGGAAGCAACATGATCATCCCTGAACAATTAAATTGGTGCTATTACCTCTGCATCTAATTTCTTTGCTCCTTCCTCCTCTTCCCCTGGCAAAAGCAAAGCCTTTGGTTGGATTTATATTTGCACGTCTCCAAGCAGCAGATACTCTCTCTATTCTGAAGGCAGAGCACGGGCTGAAGAAATCTCTGGATTTACTGCACTATTCAAAAGGGAGTGAGAGCCTATGGTGGAGCTTTAAAGGGATGCCTTTTAAAATAAGACTGAAAATTGGCTACTGCTCAAGTCAGGATAGCAGATCATCAGGGCTAAACAGACACACATTTTTATGACATGCAGAGACTCTTCCCAGCCCTTCTCAATCATGGCTTCTTCTCAATAAATACTTCCTCATCAGTGCTTCCATCTGTCAGCACAGAAAATCCATTTCATGTGTGAACCCTGGCATCAAGGAGATGCAACATCTACTAGAAATATCTGCTTCACAAAGTTAAGGACACACCTAGATTCAAAGACCTAGTGTGTTCTCTCTTTTCCTCTTTCCTCTTCTTTTGGTCATCATTTGACTTGTCTTTTTTTAATAATTCTGGTTCCCATGCTCCCAAACATGATGCTTCTCCCTTCCAAAGCTTTCAGAGTTCTTCCTTGACTTAAGACTAGTAAGAACTGCTCCATTACTGTAAGGGATGCAGTAATTCTCCCCTTACCAATTTATTTACCCTTGCAGCACTTTTTTTTAATTTGAGTTCAACAGGGAGTAGCACAAGCAGGACAAACCCTTTAGCTGCAGTGTTCACAGGACTATTAACAAGGCCATCTCATCTATTATTACTTTGAAGGAGAACCTAGGGCAATTTACACAGTGTCCTGCCACTGAAGTAGGCTCTGCCTTTATGAAGAGGGTGAGCCTCTAGCCACCAGTTGTCTCATAAAGACATTTTCTAATTTTCCAGTTGCCTTTGCATCTGACTTAGGATTTTCTGAGAACAGCAGGAGCTGCAGCCAGATTTCTAACTCATTTCCTGAGTTTTTTCCTTCTGCTTAGGGTGGGTTTGCCATGATCAAGAGCTCCTAGACCTTTTCATACTGACTACAGCTTTTCTTACCAATGTTATTAATTATATTGTCAAAAAGTCAGTCCTGAAACATCCTGTTACCTACAGCTTAAAGGTAAGCCTGGTGAGGTTTTCCTGGCTCAGGATTCACCCAGCACAGTAAATGTCACGGAGATGCAGCAGGATTTTTTTTATCCATTACAACACTACTCTCTGCTCTTTATTCATAATTCCACTTGAGTAGATCTGCCCATCCACTGAGTCATGCCCAATTGATGGGAACCTCATTGCTAGTTTCTCTGCTTCCTCTGGATCCTGCCAAGAGACTGTTTCAGCTGTTCACTCCAAAATTTGAGAACATGAAAGCCTCGTTGCTCTTGGCTCCTGGAAATTTGACTTCCCAGCCAACTACACCTTTTATAGATACTTTCTTGAACCTTTTTTCACAGTACTATAAACATAACATTCGATGCCAGAAACCATTTCCAGCAGCATCCAACCACATGTTGACTGGACCAAAGCCCATTTCATGTCTTCAGGAGCAGCTCCCTGTGCTGTTTTTAATATTCTATCAAAAGCTTCTTCATTCTGGAGCAGCCCCAGTTCTCTCTGTTGTGAGGACAGCAAGAACAAGGAGCATTTTGACTAAAGTCATGCTAACTACCCTGGGTTATCAGTATCAGACAATGGTTACCCACTGTTTCATTATCTCTCCAGCAAACATTTAACACAATTTTATTTATTAAGTGATTATTCATGGTGTACTTTGGAATCAAAGACAAAACAGGACCATGAAGCATGTCTTAATCTCTACAGGTTTAATCCTACCTGCACAGAAATCTTTGGTAAAGTCCCCTCTGAATGCAATGGAGCACAGAATTTATTTTGTTTTGGTTTTTGTGTTTTTTTTTTTCTATATCAGAACTTCAGCATAATTATTAATGTTTTAAATTTTAAAAATCTGAAATAAAATCGTCAGGCTCTAAGCAAGCTTCAGGACATTTACTATAATCTATAGAGATTTAGTACTGCATGCACAGGTATGACTACTGAAAGATTACTGCATAAAAGTAGTGGGCTAACCATGATTAAGTCTTTTAAAATGATACTGTTAAATAGTTGATGTCCACAATGCTCTACTATAATATTTATTATAAGCTGATATATAATGGATCCAGATGGCTCTAGCCTAGATGTTGAAGGCTGGATTTCAATCTCACTTACATTGAGAACTGATGTATAAAGCAGGATAGAATCAATCCTTACATTTGCATTAATATTTTAAAGAATAACTTGTGATGACATGGGAGTAATACAAATGCCTGTCTCTAAAATGAGCTTCATTCCTACTTCTACTAGAGGAATAAGTTTAACCCTTACTAGAGCAGCATGTATTGCAGCTCGTTTCTGTGTCCAAAAGAAGCAAACAAACCAAACAGAGCCATGCTGGATCCCTAGGAAAGGAAGATCAATATTTGCCAAAAAGAGAAAGACTGAGCTTGCAAGACTAAAAGCCTTTTTTTTTTTTTTTTTTTAATGAGACTATTACAAGCCATGGAGTAAAAACAAAATTAAAGCTGTAAATAAAATGCTAATTAACTGTCTCAGTTTCTGGATATGTTTGGATAAGGTATATGTTTCTTATCAGTTACCACATTCCACCAGGAACAGCTTAACAGATGTCCTGAAATACCAGCAAGAGGCATGTGGACCTGGCAATATTTTTTATGATGGAGCATTCAGCCAACTGGTATTTTGTCCTCTACACTAGTCACTATTTTTCAACCAAAAGTAACAAGTTGTTTAATTTGATTGTTCCTCAGCAGTCCCTACAACTTCAGTGACTTTATCAATCACTTAGATTTACTGCCAATTGCAGCTTGTTGTTTTCTAATAACCATTTGTCCTTCCTTGAGCATGCAGGGATTTTGGGAATTATTTTTGCCTGGGTATTTGGAACTGAAAGAACTACACAATATCCAGGTGCAGGTGAAGATGAGGGGTGTAAATGCAGAAAATGATACTGATATTCTTCAGCATGGCATGAAATTGGAAAGAATTTAACTTGTAAATTAGCCAGGTGGGGTTTTTAAAATTATTTTATTTTTTTTACACTGATTTTTTAATAACAAATCCCTTGTATTATCATAAATTAATCCAACCTGTGTTTCTTTTATTTCAGTCAGTGCTGAAGGTACTGGACAGAGGGGAACTCAAAGCACCAGCACATACCTCTGCATCACTTAACCCTTGCTGAGAAAAGGGACAGCCCCCAAAGGTACTCACGGAGGTGGCAGTGGGTCCCGTGGTACCCCGGGCGGCAGGCACAGTCGCCGGTCACCGGGTGACATTCCTCATTCTCAGCAGAGCACTGACAGACTTGGTTACAGTTCTTACCATACGTGCCCGGTGGACAAGCTTGGGGAAGAGGAAATGGAAACCAATAAATTAAATTTGTCTTGGTAAATATAGCACTCAAACAAAGAGCAAGCTTAAATTTATTAAATAAAATCCCTGCCTACAGAATGACGCTCTCCTCCGGGACTTTGGATTTATTACATTTACTTGGGGGTTACTTCAGTGCTTGATTTTGTTTCGTTCAGTCAATTTGTGCCCAACTGTCAAGGGCCAGATAGAATTTTCTCGTCACGAGAGAAAATCATAGGGAAACGTCAGCTAAAATTGACTAAAATAACAGTATAATTCACAGGGGACCAGGCGGGTGGATAAAGACATCCTACCTTTTCCAGGGAGTTTAAACTTGCAAAGCTGCTGTAGCACCAACACCTTCACAGGTTTCATTTTGCCTGTTGACAGCCACATTGCCTACAGGTTTTGGACTTTCCACATCGAATTGTTACGTCTTTCTTCCACTAAGCTGCCCTTGTTGTGGGTAAGGATTGAGAGCCCTTTGGTGAAGGGCACCAATGTAAATTCCTTTTCATTCTTTTTGTTGGCTTTTCTTAAATTTTTATTTCTAAAGCTGCACTCAGGCAAAATGTTGTAAGGAAGAACAAAGTCAGAACTATGCAGCTGGGGTCACAGAATGAGTCTGCTTTCAAAGACAGCTCCAGACAGCCAAATTTAACATTGAAGGAAAGCCAGACAATAACATTTCCATGAGTCCTGATGAAGAAATAGATGGTCTCTCATGGGGACAAGGCCAAGAGAAAGCAGAGCTGCTGCTTTACCTATGGCACAGTGTTGGCTGTGGGCATGACCTGGGCTCACCTAGCATCCTCAGTCTGTTTTGATCCAGCTTAACCTCCCTTGCCAGCCTGAGAGCTTCAGATCTGAGAGGACAAACCTTGCCAGCCCAAACTACAGCAGGCACAGAGATCAGAACAGGCCAAAGCACTGGGGTGCTGAACACACAGCCCTTGTCCATCCACAGTGCCATAAGGTTGTTGCCACCTCCCCTCTTCAGGCAGTGATTGTATCATCGAGTTTCAGTCGAGTAATCAATGTCTTCATTAATTTATAAGGAAAGCAACTGCATTCTTAAAACAAACCTACTTTTCTCACAGCCGTGGCCAGTGAATCCTGGAGGACAGCTGCACTCTCCTGTCAGGTGATGGCAGGGGGTACCCGAGGGACACCGGCACCGCTGGGCACAGCCGGCGCCGTAGCGCCCGGGCAAGCAAGCTGCAAGGGGGCAACCAGTCCTTGTTAGGGCATGGGGCTGGGGACAGACAGGTTGGTGCAAAGCCACCCCCCTCTCCAGTGGATCATCCATCCCATGAGGATCTCCAGTCTGACCCCACGGAGCAACGTGGGAGTGGAAGGATCCTGTCGTCAGAGCCAAAAGCAACCCATGAACCAACCTGGACTTCCCCCAGAAGATCCAGCAGACACTCACGTTTGTCACACTGCTTCCCTCTCCATCCCTTTTCACAGTGACATGCTCCAGTTTGGTGGTGGCAGGACAAGCTGTGCACGCAGTCACATTGCTCCTCGCACTGCTTGCCAAAAAATCCTGGGGGGCAGACTGCAAGGAGAAGCAGAGAGGGGTGCAGGCTTTTTGTAGCATGGAAAACATCTGTCATTGGCTAATCATTGAATGGTTTGAGTTGGAAGGAACCTTAAAGATCATCTAGGTCCAACCCCTGTCATGGGCAGCGTCACCACCCACTAGACCAGGTTGCTCCAAGCCCCATCCAACCTGGCTTTGAATGCTTCCAAGAACAGGGAAGCCACAGCTTCTCTGGACAGCCTCTTCTAGTGTCTCACAACCCTCACAGAAAAGAATTTCTTCCTAATATCTCATCTAAAACTACCTTCTTTCAAATGAGCTAATACTGTTCTTGTGGGCAGTGATGGATATTAGAAAATTGCCAGTGGGTTGTAAAAGTCATAGGATGACAGGGGCTGAGCTGAAGATGCATCTCGAGTCACCTGCTATCTACTGCTTATGCAGTTTCCATGTCAGGGATTTACATGAATCTAAACATGCCAGACAGCTATGTCATATCTGAGCAATCTGAACCACATGGGAGGTGGGTGCAATTTGAACCATCACAGCTCAATTTGCTGAACTCCCCTCCATGACTTCCCAAGATGCAGCAGCATGGGGCTGATCTGGCAAATTCTCCTTATAATTTGGTTCCTTTTGTATGTTCCTCCTTGTGCCCGTAAGGTAGAGAAACACCTTCATTTTCTTAGCAGGCAGGGAAAAGAAGTAGGAGGAGAGAAAATTATTTGGACAAGGGCAAGTATTTGGGGTTGGGGAGACACCTGCCTGAGGGGCTCCCAAGATACATTGGCGAGTGCTCAGGTTGGCTTATTTCTTATTGGAATAGAGAACACTGGAAAATTAAGAGAAAAAATAGAAATGGATTTCATGCTGTGGAGGCAGAAATGGCAGACTGCAGAAGGGAGAGTTAAAATAAAAGTATCTGCAGAAGAAACTGCCCTTACCAACATCACAGTGGTCCCCAGTCCAGCCAGCGTGGCAGATGCATTTCCCTGAGGGCTGGTCACAAACCCCATGGTGGCAGCTGCAGTTCTGCTGGCAGCCCTCTCCATAGCTCCCATCCCCACACTCTGAAATAAGATGGGGAGACTGATGGGAGGCCAGGAGTTCCAGGAAGAACACATTTACTCATCTGAAATATGGGGAGCCACCTAAGCTGGTCCTAAAAAGCTTCAGTGGAGGAGATTTTGAAGCCTCCCTTGACAAAATTAGCTAGAAATAGATAATTTTCTCTTTGGGTGATTTTTAATTGTTTTTTTTTTTCTCTTCAAATTGAACTTGTCAACAATTTTCCCTAACTCCAATAGACAGAGAATAGCTTATCCCTCCCCTTTCTCCAGCAAGTTTCTAGCACCCTGACACATTCAAGTGCCAAAACTGCATCTCCCCTCAGTCTTCTGACTTCTGACTAAATATCCCCAACTTTTTCATGCTCTCCACACCCAGTGTTCTCCACCCCTCTGCACCTCCTCTCTCTTTTTTTCTGGGTTGTCTCAACCCAGACCTCACCAGGACTGAATTTCCTTGCAGGGAGACTGAAACACAGTGCAGGGAGACATGATGAGACTTACCCAGCTCACATGCTATCCCTGTCCGACCCTGGGGACACCGGCACTCGCCTGTCACCTTGTCACACGTTGCCTGGCTGTGACAGACACAGCTCTGCAGACAGTTTGCACCAAACCAACCAGGAGGACAGGCTGCAAAGAGAAGGTAGGACACAAGTGTTCTGGTAAGAAGATGCAGAAGGACACAGGTTAAACACAATCTTTCCCAGCTACTCCCCTTCCACTCAGGAGATTATGAGAGGTACAACTGAGTAAAAATGAGGCCATGATTGATAAGGAATTACACAGACCAGTGTAAAACTTGCCTGGGAACAAATTAAGTGATGAAATGAAAGCTCTGATACACAAAATGACCTCGAAATTTTCTGCTTGCACTGACAGAAAATATCACTTGGTTCCTACCAGCTTTCTCAACACCAAGGAGTGGAGTTACTGATTTCCCTCTTTTCAGAATTTCTTTATACAGTGCTACTAAAATCCCACTTCCTTTCCTAGTTGATCTGCTGCCCACAACTGGCTGAATACACTTCACACTTGACCTAAGCAAATTTAATAATTCCCATCACAACCAGATCCTATGGATCCTGTGGCTTTCCTGCCCTCACAAACTTATTTTACATCCTTTCTTCCAAAGTGAAAATAAACCCCCAAAGGTATCATTAAAGAAAAAAGGTGTATTTAACAATGTCTTCATTTCTGACAATAGGTTTTTAAACATGTGCTTTGGTTTTGGATTTGAGGCCTTCATACAAAATAGAAAATCCTATGTTATGTCATACATGTCATCAAGAATGGTTTCATGCATTTCCAACTTTTTATTGAGAGAAGAATGGAAAGAACTCTTCATATTAGGTTTTAAAGGGGAACTGGCTTAATTTGTGTATCCCTCAATGCCCATCAGCTTTCCTTCCTTTTCCCTAACCATCTTCCCAGTATGCTGAGGGGCAGCCACTGCTTGCCTGGAGGTGCTGACCCCAACCCCAGTTCACCCAGGAGCATCTGCAGCAGCATCACCAGCTTTGTGGCACTGCTCACAGTGCCAGGTGAGCAGGGCAGGCACAGAAAAAGGAGCCTGCTGCAACAGGGATGGAGAGACTGTTTCTAGCAACTTGGATGCAGGGGCTTAGGAGAGAAACATAAGCCTCAGCACAGCCTTTCTTTGTCAGCCTCTTTTCTTAAGACTCCTTGGAGTTGGGCTTGTGTTTGAGTCACAGCTACAGGTTGAATTGCCAAGGATGGAAGTCCCAATGCCTTTCACATGTTATGGATTTAGCCTGTGTCTGGAACAGTGTACAGTAATGATGTGGATCAGTCGGGTGCATGGAACGGTAAAAGCAGGGTATAGGAAAGAAACAGTTTCATTTCAGTGTCATAAATGGGAGTTTTATGGACCTCTTCTCTCCTAATCAGCCTTCAGAATCAGCTCTCTTTCCAGTTTATGACTGTTGCAGTCCCCTCTGCCCCAAGCACGCCAAGCTCCTACCCCCACCCCCTGAAACACAGCACCACAGATCCATTTCATGGACTGATCCGTGTTATCGTATGGATACAAAACCAATGACAACATGGGCAATGAGCTGGTAATTAATACATCAACAAAGCCCCCTGAGTGAAACTTTTATTTTTCCCTCCTATAATCCCCTCTCAAGGATTTGAGTTTCCCACTGTACCTTCTTGGCAGGTGGGTCCTTTCCACCCTGGGCTACAAAGGCACATCCCGGTTACGTGGTGGCAGAGTGCTCCATTGTGACAGTGACAAGTGTGGCTGCAGCCTGGCCCATACCTATCCCCCTGGCAGGCTGCAATGAGAAAAAGTCCATAAAATCCAATCAGGGAGCATCAAAGAAGCCAAACCTAAGACACAACTCAATGCTGGAGAAACCAGTTTGAAACTGGCCTCCGAGGATGCACTTTTTGCATCACAAGGGTGCCTAAGTCCATATATTAACCACGCCTGACACTAAATAATGTGGCTTAAAAATATGTATCATAGCAGGTTCTGAAGCATTTTTTATCAAAGGGCAGGATCGCTCGGGTGATGGATCAGCTGTCACATCCCCTGCCCTGTGGAATGTCTTTGTGCTAAACTAATGGTCCAGCAGAACCGCCAGCTTGTCAGCCTGATATTTATTTGCATCCTGGTACAAGATCTGACAACTTCATTGTTTTCAGTGTTCATTTTTCACAGCCCGATGCCTTTGCTCACCCAGAGTCTCATTCTTTGGTCAGAGAGGGGTGATATTTTCAACACATTCGGTTAAGCAGCTGGCTCCCAGGTGAAAATTTAATGCAGCCATCTCGTAAATGTACCCTTGCTGCAGCTCTGCCTTCAGAGCTCCTGCCTACAAAAAATGGCTGTGATAAAATTCCTGTAGTCCCTCCAGTGCCATGGAGATTTGGTTAGCTCTGAACAGAGGAAAACAGGCAGAAGTGCTACCCGCTTTTCTTCAGGTATCGCCCAAAAAATACCAAAAAAGTTGAAGTTGAGTAGAAGAGAGGACAAATCCCTGGGGACAAAAGGGAGGAATGAAATTGTCTTGACCTCAGGGGTGAGCGTGGTGAGAGTAAGTGTCCCAATCCTCAGTCCTTTTCTTCCCATCTGAGGACTTCCAGTTTCCTGACCTGGTTCTCACAGACACCATTTCTCCCAGGTCTTTTCATTTTTGTCATTGCTTGGACCCCATCCACAGTGAAACCACAAGAAAGTGCAGGAGCTCAGCCCCATCACAGTTAAAAGTTTGTTCTGCAAATGAGGCTTGGTTGCCAACTTCAAGGCTCAGCCCATCCTACAGCACTCTGGCTCAGTTTTGGGAGCAGAACTAAGTATTTCCACAATACAGAGCAGAACGATATCATAACCAAGCCAAAGGAAAAACCAGCTCATAACCAGGTCCCCTGACTGGTTGCTAGTGGTTAGCACGAGGTTTTTGGAGTACAAGTGCTAAGCTCTTGTTATGCTTACTGAGAAGACAGAAGTGTTTTCCAGTGAAAATTCCGGTAAGAGAGTAGAAATTTGTGGGGAAGAAAATTTTTATTATTCTGTTGGCTGGTTAAACACTTTTTTTAGCTTACCTGTAGGACAATCCTGATTATAAAAACACTTTTCTGAAGAATAAGATAAAATAGCTTTAATATATCACTGTTATCAAGTTCCACAGTTGAACTGTGGAACTGTGGAGCTCATGGGAGCTTTCTCCTTTTTTTCATGTTGAGTGCAAAGGAAAGAAGCAATAGAACAGCTTGAATTTCAAAATTTTCCTCTCATTGCCTTTCCTCTATAAGAATTCTCACTCCTGTATCATTGAAGCATCATGACTCTCAGTGAAGCAATCTATTTTAAACATAGGCAATACACCTTTCCTCAACCTTTCTTGGAAACCTAAAATATCTTAGGCAGACACCCAAAACCCCCTCGAAAAATAATAAAATAAAAGATAAAAATAAATCACCAAACACAACCTTAAGCTAAGGCAGGGCTTGCTTGGCAGATTTCACCCCAGATTAATATAGTTCATTTACAAGCAATTGAAAAACAGAGTCTTGTAATGGAAAGTGTTGGGCAGCTTCAACAAAAGGCATTACTATCTGCATTGCCCCTAATTAGCTAGCAGTGTATGAAATGTACTGCTTGGCCAGCCTAAGATCAATCCAAATCCCATGATGTCAAAATTATTCCTCAATATCCTCCAGCACATTGCCTGTAATCTGATTACTTGAACACGAGTGCTGTCCTTCCAGCTGCTAGAGCTCACAAGTCCCAGGAACCAGCAAGGTGAATACTGAACACCCAACAAGGATGGGGAGCTGGGAGCTGGCATCTCCCACCTGTAGTCACCAAGCAGCTTTGGAGTCATGTGGCCAAGGCCCAGTCTTAAAATAAAAAGGAAAATTATGAAGATCCATTGTTTTTGCTAAGAGAAGAATAGGTCACTCTTTGTACCATTAACTGAACCTGCTCTTTTACTTACAGGCAGAGGAAACCTGAGAGGCTTTGGCATGAGGAGTAAAATCAACCTGGCATGAAGCTCTACTGCTTCCAGCTCTGGAGCCCCAGGAAGGACATGGACCTGATGGAGCAGGTCCAGAGAAAGGCCACAGAAATGATCAGAGGGTTGGAACACCTCTGCTACAAGCACAGGCTGAGGGGGCTGGGGTTGTTCAGCCTGGAGAAGGCTGCAAGGAGACCTAATAATGACCTTCCAGTATCTGGAGGTTTACAGGAAGGCTGGAGAGGAGTGTTTGCAAGGGCCTGGAGTGATAGAGGATGAGGGGCAATGGTTTAAAATGAGAGAAGAGTAGATTTAGATTGGATGTCAGGAATAAGTTCCTTCCCATGAGGGTGGTGGAACAATGGAACAGGTTGCCCAGGGAGGCAGCTGAACAATTTCTCAGAAGAGTCTATTTTCTAGATGCATATGCTCAAACAAACAAAAAAAAACCTTTACCAGCTCAAAGCCTGTGATAATCCTTACTTCTGAAAATCTAGCAAGTTGACTTTTTTATTAAGAAAAAAAAAAATCTAAGAACTAGCTAATTTTTTTTTTCTCATGCTCAAATAACATGTCCCAGCTCTGATTTATCATCTCTGCACATTTGTAATCTGTCACCTTAGAATTAATAATTAGCTGAGATACACCAGAAACAGAGATACAACTTTTCATCTCTTAACATTGCACAAAACCAAAAAGCACAGATTTGCCACTTGGTAGGAGATGTTTATTTAAAAACTGCTATTTAAAAACTGATGCTTATAATGTTTGGCAAGTGCCAACAGCAGTTAAAAACCAAAAAAGAGGTTGATTATTTACACAGCTAACAAAAATCATTCCCTTTTTTTGGCATCTTTGGAAAGGAATGTGACCTATCTAAAATTACACCCTGGAAGGTCATCCTGCATTCCTGAAAGAACCCAATGTGAGTGCTGGAAGGGTTTGGGAAGAGGGGTGGTCTGTACATACCCTGCTCACAGGTCTCTCCCAGCCAGCCAGGGAGGCAGTGGCACGTTCCCAGGACATGGTCACAGCCAGCAGCATTCTTGCACTTGCACACCTGGTGGCAGTCGAGCCCAAAGAATCCATCTGGACAAGCTGAAAATGGAAAACATCCTTTTTTAGCCAAGTTCCTGTTTCTTTTCTCCTTTTTTTTTTTTTTTTCTTTTTTTTTCCTTTTTTCTTCTTTCTTTTCCTTTTTTCTTTTCTTTTTTTTTTTTCTTTTTTTTCTTTCTTTTTTTCTTTTCTTTTTTTTTTCTTTTTTCTTTTTTTTTTTTCTTTTCTTTTTTTTTTTCTTTTACATAAAAAGTCAGCCTCTGACTATGCTCAAAAGCCAAAGTTGCTCAAAGGTTAAGCCCGAGCAACTCTGCTCCGTGTATCTCAGCAAACTGTGACTTGTTTTACACAAGCAACATATTTCTGCAGAGAAAAACACAGCTGAGAATGCTGAAAGGCTATACAAGCAGGAGAGAGAGTGGATGTGGATTCACACAAGGCAGTAATTTTTGCTTCTGTAATGGCCAGAGGAAAAGAAATAATTCAAGATAATACAAGACCAGGAGCCATCCCTGCTGATCTCCCCATCTTTTGAAATGCAAAACTTATGTTCCCATTTACTCTCCTGACACCTTTCTAAAGATTTTTTAACAGTGAACATGAGCCACAGTGCTGGATCTCAGGGCTGAAATGACACAGTAGCCAACAGAATGAGGAGAGCAAACCAAGACAAATGAAGTGCAGCAGAAAGGCTCCAGGGAGCTTCAGGAGCTCAGTGCCTACATCCAGGGACAGTAAGGAGGAGCAGCCCCATGGAGCCAATTTACATCAGTCCTGGTGTTGACAGCAAGGAAAATAAACCATCAGTGCCTGTCAGTGGGCCACACCATACCCCAAATGCTGCATTACAATGTTAAAGGCTGCTGTGCAGGATGTTAAAAAAGGTAAAATAAGGAATCCTGCTGTGGAGACAGCCTTAATTTAACCTCTCTGTCTGCATATATATATGTGTGTGTTTATGTTATACAAATACATAATTATGTTACACTAAATGATAATAAATCTGTAGATATACAACTGCATGTCATTCTTTTCACAGAACCCATGAATCACTCAGTCTCTGGAGCAACAGTGCTCATTAAACAAGCAGTTACTCAATACAACTTAGTTCTTTGTCCTCCTTCTGCAATGTAAACATATTTAAAATGTAATTCACACACATCTACCACGAAATCAGAACAACTGCCTTCCCAATCGAGTCTTATCACCATTATCATCACATAATCTACCCAACAACCCCCTGCAGTCATTTCACAGCTCTCTGCCAGGTCAGAATAGCAGCATTATCCAAATGCATCTTCCACTGCTGGACTCTGCTGTGCCTTTTCTTGCCCCCTCTCTCTTCTTCTTTTTTTCTTGTCCCTCTCTTCTTTGTCCCAGGCTCTTTGTCCCTGTCTATTCATTCTGACTCTTCTACAACTATAAATTCAGCCCTCTGACACAACTGCTCTCTGCTTAGGCTACAAGGAGGGAAAAATTCAGTATCTGCAAACCGAGGCAAACCTGGACGTTTGGCTAGTGATGGTGGTAGCAGAACACATCACAACATCTGCTTTGTGTCCTCAGAGCTCCTGCTCAGCCTGTGACTACATCTGATTGTTTCATCTACCCAAAATCACAAGGCTGCTCTTCACTTCACCCTGACCAGACTTCAGCTGCTTCTCTGGCATATGAAAGATCCCAGGCTTGTGCCACTTTCCAAGTATATTCTGCCCCAGAACACCAGGGAAGTGCCTCACACGACAGAAAACTCTAACACATCCCTCAGCCTCTGCTCAGCCCATTCTGGGGAGAAAGCTGTTATCAAGTTGTAAGGAAGAGCCATCAGCATGTGGTTTCAATCTTCCTGTCCTTATTTATTATTCTTCAGCAGTGTGTAGGGCACAGCATTCAAGGGAGGACTTCTGCTTAACCAGAGGTGACTTCAAAGGCTGGCGAAGTTTTTCTTAGTTTCAAGCAGGGACAGCACAGTGCTGTCAGGTTTTCTTGGACATACATGCTATTTATTTTTTCCTTTTATCTTACTGAAACATAAATCTTGCTGGGATATTCTATGATAATGATTAACTGCTGATATCCCAAGAGAGAAGCCCAGTCAACCTGTCCTGTGGCAGTGCTGATTCAGGCAGCAAAGTCTGAGTGCTGCATGGTGCATCATTTAATAAGTGCATCAATTAATAAACATACTGTAGGGAAAGTCCAAGACTCTTGTTGCCTCCTGTTTGTGGGCTAATTGTGTAGCATTTTGTGAAATTCAATCATATTAAACAGCTACTTCTGTTGGCCTGATCCCATAACTGGACATATTCCTTGGGGTCACACCACACATACCAGAGCAGCAGGGAAGGAAATGAATCAAAATTACAGTGTGGTGAAGACAGCCACCACCTTCAAAGCAGGAGCAGCAGATGCTCAGCACTTCACAAAATTAAGTAATTATAACAATTGCCTTCCCAAATGGGAGCAGAGCAACCCTGGGGCAGGGCAGGGTGACCTGGCTCACTCAGAGTGCTTGTAAAAGAGCTGTGAGCACAGGAGGGTGAACACACCCTGAGTCCTGCAGGCTTTGTGGTGGGCACCTGGGCTGCCTGACAGCAGAAATCCCATGGCTCAGGCTTCCTGCATGACAGATGTTACCATTTATTTGGAGTCAGGATTGATGCTTTTGTCTATTTGTTACAAGAAAGGTTAGGTTTGGAGGTTGGTTTTTGTTTTGCTTTGGTTTCTTACTTGCCTGTTTAACTGTAAGTGCACTAAAGCCAAACTCTTGCAGCACAGGGTGATCTTTTCTAGAGAAAATGCTGCTCACTTTATCCATGCTTTAACAGGACAGAGAAAGGACTGACAAAGATTTTACTACAATCGTGGTCTTTGCACAGCCTAGGAATGCAGAAGCATTAATTGTTGCTTCAGTTCAGAAACAGCCCAAAACTCCATGTGTGCCTCAGGTACCATCTCCCCAGGCAGGTAACATTCTCTGCTCAGATAAGAAAGATACCTGGTGGCATTGCTAATAGCATCCCTCTCACCACCAAAATGGATTCATTTTCCTTTGGCAATATGACACCTTTTGAAGAAATGTACATTACTTCTTCAGTTCTGGTTGTATCATTTGCTGCTTTCAAGAAAACACGTGCACACAAAAATGCCTTTCCTAGGTTGTTCATACAGATTGCAAACATTTCTTTGTAGATTATTTGGTTTTCAGCCTTATTTGCAAACTTTAGCTATTTTGCAACCAAAACAGTTCTGCTCCTTTAGCAACTCTTTTGAAGGAGTTACAAGATTCTTGTAGTTCATTTTTCCTATGGACTGAGCAAAGCTGAAAGAAATGTCCAATTTTCTTTTAGAAAGAGCCTTGATAGCTTTATTCTTACCCATTAGGATTATAAATGATCACACCACTACGAGAGAGGCAGCAGTAGGACTGAATGGTATCAGCTTTTCTAAGGTACTGTCTTCTCCAAGTACTTTGACCTTAGAAGGCTGCAAAACTTTCAGCTGCAACATTTCTGTACTGATAGAAAAGTCCTTCCCAGCCATGGGAAGCAGCATTAGCAGTATGTGAGTAGTTCAAGGCAACTCAGCCATGCTGGCTTTCAACATCTCCATTCTTGTCTACAAGGCACAGAGCTTGGCTGAGGTGGGAGGATTGCCAAGAGGACAGCAAAAAGCACATCCCCACCAGAAGGGAACCCTGCCAGTTTCCACATCACTAAAAATACAAGTGCTACAGCTCCTCAGAGAAAAGGTGCCAAGAAGGTTCCACCAAGGGCAAACCACCCACTTGTTTTCCTTTCTCTTCATCTTTTGGTACCAGCCAAACCATCCTGGCTGAAACTTCAATGTGAAAAGGTAACACCCTGCCTGCTTGAGGGATAACACACAGAAAACAGGGTTGTATGAAAACTGTAAGGTCATGAAGGGCAAGAGCTAAATTCTACTCTTCCCTCCACCATCATCTTACAGGAATTAAAAAAGATTAAAATGTCTGATATGAGTGATTTGGAAAATGAGACCTGTAGCCTCTTCATACCTATTTTGTTTCCTGCTGGAATGAACAGGATTACACCACAACACAGTTAACCATATTTCTTTTCCAATGAAAAAAAAGGGTAGACTTACAAAAGCAGAGCTCAAGCAAACTATTTTAAAGAAGGTCATAGTGGAGTTCCCATAAATTACATGTCAGAATTTTCAGAAGAAATTTGAAAAGAGTATTTATTTCGTATAATAATTCCTGGTAAGAATGAGATGGAAACAATAAGCCATATCTGAACTCCAGTCAGTTGGGTGCTTTGCTAAAATTACTGATAAGGCTGTGGAGCAGCTCCCTTCCCATCAGAGGGCAGCAGCTGCCTGCGAGTGCTGCTGCTGTGATGCTTCCTCTGCAAACTGGCTGATAAAGCTACTTTCTAACCAAAATAATCGTGACTTTGGTTTAATGATCATTTGAAAGTCTTCACTCATTGAGACTGAAAAAACTCCCAATGATGCAGCATGATAGCAGGCTCCTGAGATAGTGCTACAGACTGACTCAGAATAATGATTCTGAGGAATCCAGCCCAGCCTTTCCAGCACTTTACTAAATGACCAGGTAGCAGATGATGATCTATTGGATTTATTACAGTTAAAAGCATATCAGTTCTTAGAGTTCCTTTGGGAAGATGCAGAGATCCATGTTTTTCTCTAAAGTGTTTCAGAGATGGAACACAAGGAACAAGTAAGTGTTAGGACAAGCATCTTTCTTGAAATAGAGGGAGTCTGCTTAAAAAGAGAGTCTTCATGAAAATATGATAGAGGAGGAGTCTTAAGTATGTATCTAATTTTAACCACATTAGAACACATACCCAATGCTAGACACCAGTAAAATGCTTTGCTGAGTTATGATGGAAATGCATATTGCAATATAGCAATTAAGTTCCAATTAAGTTCAATGCTTTATTTAGATCAGGTGCTGCAAATCATAAAATCAGCTTTCTGCATTAAAAAAAAAAAAAAAAAAAAAGCCAAAACCCACATGCATAAACCTGAAAGGCACTGGAGGGAGCAGCAATACCTTTTTCACAAAAGGTTCCTGTCCAGCCCACTGTGCAAGTACAGGCTCCACTCACGTGGTCGCAGGCAGCTCCGTTCTGGCACTGACAGCTGTACTCACAGCTCTGGCCAAAGCTCCCCTCTGGGCATCCTGCAGAGAAGGAATCAAAACCAGATGATGGGTTAATTCTGGAGCAGATCAGGGATCAATGGGGGATTTTTAGATATGTGGGAATTCTTATGACTTGCAAAAGAAGAATGAAAGTGGGATGGTAATGCCCTAAAACTGATGTGATTAAGTGTTCTCCTTGGGGCCCAGGTAAGCTGTTTTTGTTAAGATCTATTTTAGAAAAAGGCCAGAGTGTTGAAAGACTAAATTCTGGACAGGAAACTAATACCCTCTGATAGCTGCAAAGCCTGAAACTTCACAGGTTCTGCTTGATGATGCTTTGAACACTGGTCTGGAGTTGCTCATGTTCATATCTGCTCTGGGACTTCATCAGCCAAAAGGAGGAAAGGTCCCAGCTTCTGCTCTTTTCTTTTTTAAGGCCCTATCCTTTGTTTTCTTGCAAATCCTCCTTTCCCAGAAAGCCAGAGAAAATATGAAACGTGGTGGCTTCCTTCAGAAAGCTCCAAACTGAAAGCTGCATCCTTCACTTTCAGGCGCTGCTTTGAAAAATTCAAGCAGAAACATTCTGTCTGGGGGACAGATTAACAATTACATTTCCACAGCAGTTAATGTAAGGAGTTTTAATAGATTTGCATGGTACTTACTGTCTACAGAAAGCAAACAACATTTGAGAACTAAAATAATTTCTTCCAAGACTACAAGAAAATCAATCTAGAACGGGGCCAGTTGCCTAATTCTCATTAGATATTTTGGACAGGCTGAAATAGAGAGATATATCCAGCTAAACATAACATTAAAAGGGTCTCTACTCATGTTTGAGTCTTGTAAATGCCCCTCTAAATGAATTACACAGAGTATTGCCAGACCTCTTTAAAAAGTGCAAGATTTTGGCATTCAAATCAACCCAGGGATTTTCAAGAAATCTGGAAATAAACAGAGAACAGAAAACAATGAGGATCCTCAAAGACAACTCTATGTCTGGAATAAAGGGGTGGGTTTGGTGCTGCCATCTGATACCAGAGGAGGGGAGTGAGAGGAGCTGGAGTGAATCTGGTTGCTCCTGCAGCTGAGTGACTGTCTACTAACTGGAGCCAGCCTCTGGGTCTCTTACAGAGGCTCTAGGTTCAGATAGGAGACAGAAGCATAGCAAGGTACTTTAGCATCTCTTTGCTTTCCATCATCTGTGCCAGAAGATGGGCTGCTGTTTAAATGTGGAGGGTTTTAGAAGTATTTTTTGCACTTAAGAGTTGCAATTCAGTCCTGCTTGCATTACCTCCTGTTCCCAAAGCCACAGCTCATTGTGCATCATGCCTCCTCTAAAGTAGTTCAGTGAGTAAATACACTGAAGTGCACTTGTGCCTGGAAAGCATGATTCTCCTCAGTGCTTGACACTTGAAATTTCAGAGTCCAGAGGATCTACACAAGGAAAACAGTATTCCAGTGCAGGAATAGGTGTGGAGCAGCTTTCTTCAAACCTCTGGGATTCAGCCTGGATCTGAAGCTTTAAAGGTGATGGCAACGGGTCAGTAGACTTCACAAATGATTTTGCAGCCCACATCAGAGAGCATCTGCCCTCTGCTCGAGTTGCTGCAATGCATGCTGAGATACATCCACACTGCTGGAGAACCTGAGCTGCCTGTAAAGCTGCAAAGAGCCCAGCCTGCAGCAAGAGGCTAGAGATACCTTAGGAGGAGAGGGGCTCTCTGGGGATAAGAAAGATCTCACCACCAAGGCAGCATAAAAAGTTTAGGGAAGAGTTGTGGCTTTCATCTTGAAAAAACACACACATGCACACATATGTATGCAGTTTTTATACATATATATATACAGACACAATTAAAGTGGGGTAAAAAGCAAACTGAACAAAACAGAAACCCCATAGGCAGAACATTAGAGGATTCCAGATGTTTTGTTGGTGGCACTGGCTTCACTGATCTCTTTTCCAGAGCAGATGACAACCATCTATTTAGCTACTTTTTGTCTGCAGAGATGCTGCTTTCAAAGAGGTCAAGAGCAAGAGAGAAGTGGAATTGGCAGCTCCTTCTCTAGGAGGTGGGCTCCCCACAAACTGTCCTCCCATACCCTCTGTGCCAGCAGCAATGAGAGCCAAAGGATCAACTTCCTTCAACTTTTGTCTTAGGTCACTGTTCCAGACTAGTTGTTTTGACATTTCTATGTGACACCAGCAGTTAATTCTGCCTACACTACTGGTGCTACTGTAGGATTGTTAAACCAATAAATATTTACTGTTTTTAACAACAAAGTAATTAATAATAATAACAGCAACAATAATAATAACAGCAGCTTAACTATGCAACTTACTGTCACAAGATGAAGCCAAATGTTTGCACAGAATTGAAAAGGAAATGGGCACCAAAAAAATCAAGTTGTATTAAATGTAGACATACTGCTTCTGTTTCAAGAAGCTCCTGAGTGACAAATTGATGAAACCTGAGGACACATATCAGGATTTATCTGTGTGTCTGTTTTTATCCTCTTAAGGCATCTGCTATTGACCGCTCTTAGAGACAAATTAATGGAGATCACGGGCCTCTGGTAAGACCATTGCACATTTTTGTTGTTAATAAATGAAGGACCCTAAATCTTTGTGATTTTGATTCTATTATGTGCGTGTGAAGCATTTCTATTTGTCTGGCCTTAAAGATTTATGAAGAAAAACTGGACCTAACTTGGATAAATAGAAGTGACACGGGAACTTCTATGCCACAAGCCAAATACACATCAGTCCTACCACTCACAAGAGGTCTTAGCATTAAAAATAGCTTTTGAGTCCTAAACAAGTCTGAACATAACTTTTCTGGAATCCAAACTAGGGAAACTACATAACCCCAATGCCACCTGAGAGCCCTGCTGGGCAGACTGGAGCTCTTCCTGCAGAGAGGGCATTATCAGGGAAACTAATTTCTAGGTTTGCAAATTTGTCGGGTTGGCCAAGTGGCAACTTACTCTTTTCACAGTGTTTCCCAGTGAATCCTGGCTCACAGAAGCAGGTGCCTGTGATGGGATCACAGCTCCCGTCGCTGTTGTGGCAGCCACAGGGGTTTTCACAGCGCTGACCCCAGTGGCCACTCCTGCAGGCTGCAAGGCAAAAGGGTATTTACCTTGAGAATCAACTTTGAGCTCTGTATTATTTTGCATCTAAATGAGAGCACAGAAAAGATGCAAAATGAGTCCTTAACATGCAGGCACTCCGGGCTCTCAGCTGCAGCACAAATCAATTGAAATAAATACAATTCTTGCTGCTTTATTTCAGCTGAAAGTAGAGGTCCAACAGGCAGATATGAGCCATACACATAGAACTAATCATTCATACTCAATCCCTATCAATCAACCCACAGTCTTAAACATATAATTTAATGGAAATAAAATATCAGCTATTGACTCACTTAGTGAAAATCTGCATAGGCAGAATAGCTAGTGGGTAAAACAAGACAGATTTGTGAGCAGCCCCCATGTTTTCCTCAAAATACTGGGATCTGCAGCATGGACATGGACAGAGACATCTCAGTCATTGTTAAAGCAACTTACTGCTTCAATTCTAAAAATCACCTAACACAGACATTATGATGACAATGGAGCAGAGCTGAAGCACGGGAGCTCCTTCCTTTTGTTGTAAGGGTAGAGATGAAAGTGCCAGTTCGAGCAAAAGAAGCCTGGTTCATTTGGGCATCTGCTTCATTCCTGGTCTGCTGCTGAAGAGCTGCCTTACTGAGACATCTCTGCAAAACAACTATTCTCCTATCTCTTGCTGAACAGAAATAAAAGGTTTTCTTTGCCATGGTTTCTTAACTCTTTAGACAGCCTAGGGAGCCGTGGAAATCTATCTAAATGGCTTCATGCATTACCAACTGGTCTGATTTTTAAAATATGCATACTGCTGAAAATTCAGATTTTCCCAGAGTTTTCTTCAGTAACAGCTCTAAGAAGTTAGGTTCAAAACTTACTGCTGTCAACAAAGGCAATTAATTTCTATGATTTTATGTGTTTAAGACCTTTAAGCTTCTAAAGAGGTTTGTATTTTGTTGCTTTTTGGCAACAGGGATCATAATGAATTAAGCAGAGAAGACATGAACTGGGAAAAGGAAAGAATCAAGCAGGATAACTTAATGTTTATATGGTGTCATCCAAAAAGGGCAAATCTGTGCTCTTACAAGGCCATCAGTATGGAGAGGGATGTTGAAGTCAACAGAAGAATGCTCTTGCTCTCTCACAGAACAGAATTTCTCCCAGCATTTATATTCACAAGTTAAGGAGTGACCTTAAGACACACAACTGTACATGCCACTCACTTGTTGAACAAATCTCCCCTATACAAAATGAAAAATTGAGAATTAATCTTAAAATTAATCTGCGCGAAAAATGAAAAACCAGACTGTCTGTCAGTCAAAATGCTGACAGGACAGATGGTATTGGGCAGAGGGATCCATAGTGTTGAAATAAGAGCTTATATCAATACTTTGTGCTTCATCAGCCACCTATTTCAATACTTTGAACCTAGATAATTAAGGATTATAACGACCCAGGCTGTGCAAACCCAGAAAGAGACAATTTCCGAAGCAATAAGATTAGCAAAAAGTCTATTAAAAAACTGTAGTAGACTAAGAACAAAACACAGCTGATTCTTACATTTGCAGGTTAAGTCCCTGGGAGCTATCCCTGTGGAACAAACACGCATTTCACTTACGGTGTTTGCAGTCAGGGCCAGTCCAGCCAGGGGGACAGACACACTCTCCGGTGACGTGGTGGCACTGAGCACTGCTGCTACAGCTGCAGGACAGCAGGCAATCTTGTCCATAGTAACCATCAGGGCAGGCTGAAAAACAGATGAACAGACTGCAGTTTCACCTAGATAACAACTCAGGCACAGGCTGATCTTTCTGAAGGAGACAGCAAGAGCTTGCCCCCTAAAACACGCATCAGGTGAATTCCAGAAATTGCAAAGGCAAAAACTGAAAGAAGCATCTGTAATTTGTAACCCAGGTGCCTGGGGCTGAGTCTTGTAAAGCAGGAATAGTTTGAGATTCTTTTGGGTACTTTCTCGGCACATCAGGATCAATAAGCAGATGAAACAAGAGTGCTGAGCAAACCTTTGTCAAAAGCCATTTTGTAACTTAACAAGGAGCAAAAAATCTGTCACCAATGAGGACTTGCATGGAGCAGTGCTGTCCCTGTGAGCCTGTCTGCACTGCCTGCATGAAAGCCATACTCAAACTGCCTTTCATACCCAGAGGAAGCTGGGTAGCACAAGCCATTTGCTTGAGCATATTCCCATGGTTTCAGTTCAATCTTTAGGGGCAGCACTGATACTCCTCCTTCACCCTCACCACTATTTAATCCTAAATTATATACATCAAGCAGTGTTGCTGCCAAATTAAGCTGAGAGTGAGGCCATTCAGGCCAACTGGTCAGCATCTCTTGCCAAGCAACCAGGATTATAATGCAAGTATTCTGGCTTTCAAACATTGTATTTCTAAGTACACATTGCCATCAATTAGGTCTAATGATAACATCAGTTTGAGATGCAGTTTACCCTGTCATCTGCATTTATCTGTAATCTCCCTCTGGCAATTTCACACCCAACCTGGGGAATTCCTGAAATGGAAGAGTACTTTATCTTGGATCAGGATCTAACGTGACAAGGATCTCACAAAACAGCAAGAAGGCAAAAAGCAAACCAAAAGCCTGATTTTCAAACTGACTTTCTTTTTAATGGAGAAGCCTGATGTGAGGACTTACACAGAGAGCAGGATGCCCCAGTGTATCCAGGGGGACAGTCACAGGCTCCAGTTTCTCTGTTGCATTGGCCCCCGTTGGCACAGGGCTCACAGGAGGACTGGCAGTCTGGTCCCCACCAACCAGCTGGGCAATCTAGAAAAAAACAGCACATGAGATGCTCCCAATGCCATTTTCTGCTTCCAGGCAATTATGGATTTCTGCCATTACCTCGAAGAGTTTAAAAATAGCAGCAAAACTAAGCTGGATAAAAGATTGTTACATTATCTCTCTAGATCTACAGTACTGTCACAGTAAGCCTTCTGAAAGTGTCAACACACTGCTGTACTGCAGCAGGCAGGAACACATCTCAAGACAGACCCAAAGGCTCTCTTCCAACTTCCATCACTGTGAGTCTGGTTTTTTGTTTGGTTTCTGATACAGCAACATTGGGAGCACTTGGACATAGCTGAAAAATTAATTACTGTACTCAGCAAAGGCAATCTGCAGACTGTAATTGGTAGGCAGATGTGGGAGGGCTGCTGCATTATTTTTGCTGGCCTGGGTGGGGGACAGGATGGTCACCCAGTCCAGAGGAAGGTGAGGTGGAGTCCAGGTCTCCATCCAACCTCCTTCAGCATGTTACTGCTCTGTGGAGTGGTGAGACACAGACCAGGTCCTCACAGGGCTATTGCATGCCAGAGCCCTGCAAGTCAAAGAAGGCCACCCCATGGCCTCTTGGCAGTTCCCTAAGCCTTTTTTTCATCTTTTTACTCACTTACCACAACTATCCTTTTTTATTCCTTCCTCTTTCCCGGGTCCTTCACTTGCTGGTTCCACAGTAGCTCTCTTTGGCCAAGGCTTCAACAGTTTCTAAGGCACACTGCATGCACATGGCAGCACAGCCCCAAGCTCTGCTCTGGGAATCAGAGCTGCTGCAATGCCCCAGTGTCTCTGCACAACACAGCCCAGCACACCATTCACTCTTATCAACTGGAGCAGAGGGACAGGTCAGGGTAACTGAATCATGCTCTTTCCATGTGGTGGATGTCATAAGTTCTGCTCCAAGACTTATTCTTTACCCAATCTGCATATAAAGCCTATTGCATTGCAGCAGTTTTGGTGGGAAACAGAATAATTCCACTTCTTATCATGTCTGCCAAAGCAAGAAACCCACCTTGCTCACATGTAGCACCAGTCTTCCCAGCTGGGCAAATACACTGTCCTGTCTTTGGGTTGCATGGTGCTTCTCCACAGCTGCACTTCTGCCTGCAGTTCACCCCAAAACTCCCAGGCTGACAAGCTGGTCAAAAGAAATCCAAAGACACAATGAGTAGAACAAAAACTTTTGAACAAGACATTAGGAAGCACCAGCACCAACAACTTTAAACTGAGATGTGCTGGTGCAACGTGATCTGAGATAGCACCAGTGTCTCAGCAGCTCAGCACAGCTCCAGAAAAGCTGTGCCTGAAGCTACAAGGAAATTATTGTTACCTGGATAAACATTAGTTTTAGTAACTGGCCTCAGCCTTGTGCCTTAACCTTTGTGAGCAGACTGACAGTAGTTGCCAGGCTCCAAGTATCAGTTTGGCTTCAGTGGGGAACTGCCAGCTCATCCCAACAACAAATGTATCCTTTTATTTGAAACTTCTATATCTGAACATGAGTTTCCTGGGTAAGCTTTCCCATCCAAAGTGTACCTTCAGGGAAACATGTTGTGAGTACCTACATAAATGGCATTTTTCTCCATGAAACCCAGGTGGACATGGATGCTTGCAGACTCCAGTCTCATGATCACAGGGAACACCAGGAGGACAGCTGCACCTCAGTTTGCAACCAGTCCCATAAAAGCCAGGCATGCACACTGGAAAACACAAGTAGACACAGACCATGTGTAAGAAAAAAGAAGAGATAAGAAAACTGTACAAGAGCCTGAAAATAATCTGGCAGAAATTTGCAGAGAATCTATTGTAATGTACATTTTAGAGGAGCTGATAACAAAGTGTAAATACTTATTCAGCACTTGCATGGATGTTACTGCTTAAATACAACCCAGAAACCAAGTGGCAAAATACTTAAGGATATATTCAATTACAGCCATTACAGAATTGCTCTTCTTATCTGTCTGCACCTTCTGCTGCTCTCTGCCTTGGTGCAAATCCAATGCTGGGTGAGGGATGCTCTACCCAGAACTGAGCATGTCACCAAGAACACTAAAGATATTAAATACCACCACTATTATTCTCCACCAAGCCCTGCAGAACTAGTGTCATAAATCTGACATGTTCCTGCCTGCCCAGAGAGGAATCTGAAGGGAGAATCTTTATTGCATTATTCCATTACTGTCTGGAGAGGGCTACTGAGACATGCAAACATGAATGTGGAATACAATTCTCTTTGAACTACCCCCAAACCCACAAAGAATAAGTTGAATTCGATGACCTGCAAATCTGAAGGAAAAGTAACACTACTGAAGGTGTTCACAAATAAGCCTGCTGCCATAAACCACAGGTTTTGCCACTTATTAACTGCCTGGGCAGAAAAAGAAAAGAACAGAAGTGAAAACTCCCACAATCTTTATTATTTAGGGATGCATTTGAATTTGGTTTCTAGATTTCTGTTACCAGTTGATCAGGCTAAAACTCTTGCATTCTTAAGGCATATTCCCTTGATGTCCCTGTGGTATCAGGCACTCATGTTGGTTGTATGAAAAACCACAGACAAAATAATTAGTAGAATATGAATGTATCAGTAGCAGCAGCAACTGAACAAAGCAGATGGAAGGAAGAATAAGAATGTTAAGACAAAGAAAGAACCAGACACAGGGAATCTGGCTTTCTGTCATACCTTTCTGACACTTTTTGCCATGATAACCAGGCTTGCAGGTGCAGGTCCCATTCCTTGAGTTGCATTCCAGTGTGTGCTCTTTCACACACTGACACTCCTCTGAGCAGCCAGCTCCAAAGGCCCACCTGGGACAGGCTGCAGCCAGATGAAAAGGAATCATTAGCTCTGTAATTATGCATGAGTTATTTGAAATTGCACACTGCTGCAGAATGCAACTGCTGCAAAAGGCAGGAATGTTCATTTTACTTTAGCAAACGCATCGACATTCCTGGGACAGTGCCTATCAATGGGTGGGTGTCAAAATATCCTTTACATGATTGCTGTATGAAGTTATTAAATTAATTTCAAGCAGTATGCAGTGAATGCAAGAAGCACCAATCTTTCAAAGCAAACCTAGTTTAAGTTTCTGAATGAACATACACTCCAAAACAAAACCTTTCATGAAAAATATCACACAACTATTTTTTCAATCTTGCATGTTTTTATGAACAAAGCCTGTCAAAGTGCAAATAAATGTAACTACTTCTTTTGTAGCTTTTATTCTTTCTATTCCCATTTAACATTTTGCCCTTGTCCTTCCTCAGCTCCAACCACATCAGCATCCACTCACTAGCTCCAACCA
The DNA here is from genome assembly GCA_023637945.1 of Phaethornis superciliosus. Classification (NCBI taxonomy): domain Eukaryota; kingdom Metazoa; phylum Chordata; class Aves; order Apodiformes; family Trochilidae; genus Phaethornis; species Phaethornis superciliosus. Next base: position 21,464,500 of record JAJQWJ010000010.1, read on the forward strand.
GACTGGAACTTCACCAAAACCCTTAAACTGTCCATCTCACCCCAGCCCTACCTATAGTCCTCCCCTTTGTGCATTAGTAAAGCTCAATCCTTATAATTGCTAGAAGAAAACACTAATTAAGTTTATGGTTGAACTCCATGATCTTTTCCAACCAAAACAATTCTGTGATTAGGTTTCTGGAGTGTCCCAGCACATGTCAAAAGTCACATCCTCTCTCTACTCCCAGCTCATGGCAGAACTCAAAGCCCCACTCATTTTATATGTGATGTGGAAGATTTTTAAGACAGCTATGGTGAGCATGTGTGAAATGAACAGATCTGAGAAGCTCTGGGGACTTACCAAGGTGGCAGAAGCGGCCGTAGAGCCCGGGGTCACAGAGGCAAGCTCCATAGAGTCTGTGGCAGTAGCCATTGTTGGCACAGTTGCATGGTTTGTTACAGTTCTTCCCAAAAAAGCCTTTTGGGCAACCTTTAGAGTGCACAAACACAGCAAAGCATCAGTTGTTAAAGTGTTTAAACGCAAATCTCAAACCTCTTTTAGTCGGTGCTACAAAGAAGACCATGCTGATTTGTGACTGCCCCAGGGCTCCCCACAACCCACCCCTACAAGGCACTTCTTTTTGCTTACCCTCTGTTTTGTTTATTGTTTAAACCTAAAGTCACAGTGAGGCAAGCCACAGGGCTGAAGTATGTCTCACACAATGTTCTCCTTCAAGCCCCTAAGATTTACCAGGCACAGTTACATCTGGGTAGAAATGAGGAGAGGCTGAGAAAAGTGGGTCTGTTCAGCCTTGTGAAGAGAAGGCTTAGGGGAGGGCTTATTACAGTGTTCCAGTACTTAAAGGGGAGCCACAAAGAAGATGGAGACTGCCTATTTACAAGGAATCCCATGGACAAGACAAGGGGCAAAGGGCACAAGTTGCTGTCTCCCAGGAGAAGTGGTGGATTCCCCCACTTTGGACAGTTTGAAGTCTCAGCTCGACGGGGCGCCGAGACATCTCCTACAAACAATAATATTAGAAGGGTTGGACCAGAGGATCCTTGAGGTCCCTTCCAACCTGACATTCTAGGAAAGAGGAGGCAGGGGTGGGGGTTGAGGCAGCCATACCATCCTGGCAGAGGTGTCCCTGCACCCCGGGGGGACAGAGGCACTGCCCTGACACCGGCTCACAGGAGCCTCCGTTCCGGCACTGGCAAACGCTGGCGCAGCCTCTGCCGTAGGTCCCGGGGGAACAAGCTGTGGAGAAAGCAGGGAAGATGGATGTGCCAAGAAATCCTTCCCCTCTGCTAGAGATGAACTGAGGTAAGACTCCAAGCATCCAAATTCAGCAAGGAAAAAGCCCCTTCAGTCAAACAGGCTCTAAACAAAGTCATGTTCTTTTTACGTAAGGGAGTACACATCCATGTTATTTAATTTACAGTTTTAAAAGGACATCTGAATTCACCAAGCTTATGTGAAGGTTACTTATGTGATGTGTCCACATTCTCCCCCTGCATGTGCTCCTCCTCCACCTGAAGCCTGAGGCTCAAAAGCATTGCCTATAAAATACAAATCCTGGATGTGGCACTCAGTGCCATAGTCTAGTAACTGCAGCGGTAGTGGTCAAGGGTTGGACCTGATGATCTCTGAGGTCCCTTCAAACCCAGCCAATTCTATGATTCTATGATTCAAAGCTTAAAAAAATCAGAGCACAGTTTTAAGTATCTGGAAATACCTATTTTAAGCGTTATTTTTTTTCCCTCTCCCAAATGCTATTATAAAAATAACATCGTGCTTTTCTCTTACATTCCACAGATGATCACAGCAGATATGGATCCACAACTGCACGAGGTTCTTCCCTAAAACCCTCATCGCTGCAGTGCAAAACAAATTGTGGAATGAAGTCTTGCTCTGCTGTTTGCAGACAGAGCTCACTGAGTAAATACAGTTTCTGGAGTCATCTGACTTAACTGACATTTTATCAATGTACATTAAGAAACTTGACATTTCACATCAATTTCCATTTGGCTTCTTTGGTGTGTTATTACAGGAATTTAGTTCCACCTTTCTCAACTATTTAGCTTACCCTAAAATTCATGAACTTTACTGTACACTAAGAAAACAAGAGAAAAGAGGAAAAGCAATCAGATGTGGCTAATTCATACAGATTATATATTGTATTTGTCACTGTCAATGCCTAATTCATCAGACTGCAGGTTTGGCTCAATAACACAGTCCCATTAAAGTTCTTTAAATTCCAGAGGTGAATTCCACCAGATTACATGCACGGATATCTAGTGTAAATAAAGAGCAAAAATGCCATTATTATTTATGAAGTGAACTGAAGACTTTCTAACCTGTCTTCAAATTTTTATAATCTGTCCTGAACCACTACAGCACCATGAATAGAAGTATGAATATCCTAACTTGATAGCTTGAACTGTCTTAGACTAAAAATGATCATTTCAATCCTTTTTGTTCCATATTTTTGCAGCTGTCCCAGTGTTTACAAACCAAACCCACTATCAGTCTCCCAAAATAACCATGGGAAGACTGCTGGTTTCAATAATTTGCTGGGCTTTCTGTATTCCTGTCCTTGTTATGATGCCTCCCAAACAATCTTGATGGTGATTAATGTGAAGCTTGATGTTGATTGATGCTAAGTAACAATTCTTAATCATCTTTTTGTCTCCTCAGCAATAGCACAGACTTTCTGAGCATGGTGGGCCACCATACCACACACCAGAAAATGGAGAGACCCACTCAAATACATTGAGAGACTGCAGTGTGAGGTCTCAGAAAAGCAACACGAGTGGTGCTGAACTGCAGCTGAAGAACAGTGCATGGGACATCAAGAAATCACTGCTCCATCTTTCCAGTTGGTTTTGACACACGCTCCTGAACTTTTGCCAGGAGGAAGGGGTAAGAAGAGTTTAAAGCTATTACAAAGAGCACTGACAAACTTGGGAAAAGAATTCTGAAAAATACAGTCTCCAGGATTAAAAAGGAACCATTACATAAAAATATGTTAGTAAGAAAAAAAATGATAAGGAAATAAAAATCAAGGTCAAGTTTACAAACACAAGGAGTAAAAAAAAAAAAAGAAAAAAAGAAAAAAAAAAAAGAAAAGAAGAAAGGAAGGGGAAAAAAGAAGGAAAAAAGAGAGAAAGAGAGAAAGAAAGAGAGAAAGAGAAAGAGAGAAAGGGAGAGAGAAAAAGGGAGAAAGAGATAAAGAAAGAAAAAAGAGAAAAAGAGAGAAAGAGAGGAAAAGAGAGAGAAAGAGAGAAAGAGGGAAAGAGGGAAAGAGGGAAAGAGGGAAAGAGGGAAAGAGGGAAAGAGGGAAAGAGGGAAAGAGAGAAAGAGAGAAAGAGAGAAAGAGAGAAAGAGAGAAAGAGAGAAAGAGAGAAAGAGAGAAAAAGAGAAAAAGAGAAAAAGAGAAAAAGAGAGAAAAAGAGAGAAAGAAAGAGAGAAAAAGAGAGAAAAAGAGAGAAAGAGAAAGAGAAAGAGAAAGAGAAAGAGAAAGAGAAAGAGAAAGAGAAAGAGAAAGAGAAAGAGAGAAAGAGAGAAAGAGAGAAAGAGAGAAAGAGAGAAAGAGAGAGAGAAAGAGAGAAAGAGAGAGAAAGAGAGAGAAAGAGAAAGAGAGAAAGAGAGAGAAAGAGAAAGAGAGAAAGAGAGAAAGAGAGAAAGAGAGAAAGAGAGAAAGAGAGAAAGAGAGAAAGAGAGAAACAGAGAAACAGAGAAACAGAGAAACAGAGAAACAGAGAAACAGAGAAACAGAGAAACAGAGAAACAGAGGAGAGGCAATATTTTGAGATACTATAAAGGAAAAAAAATAAGTTCATCATCTCTGTGCACCCAGACTGTCACACCACCTGCCAGGACAGAATTCTGAAATCAGTGAGGCAAACTGGGCAGCAAAGCATGGAAGGCAAAGCTTGGCACTTCTCAGCAGCAGAGTGACTAAGGACCAACCATCAACACCAACACTTAGGAAGCAAGAATGCACTGACTGCACTGCAACTGGAGGGCAGAGACCTTGCTGTTTGAAGGTTCATACTGTATCTTGTAGCATCCCTTACAATTTCTGTTGAATGTGACACATTACAATAAAATTTTGATCCGCTTATGAGGCAGCTATGCAGCTTAGAAGTCTTTGCTGATAAGAAGTACACCAGGTTATTCTTATTCCCTACCTATCTGCAGTGTCATGGCACTAGGACAAAGTCCCCACCTTTCAAACACCCCATACTCACTTTCATTACAGATAATGCCAGTCCACCCAGGTGAGCATACACAGCCACTGCCTTCTTGGTTACAGCTGCCACCATTCAGACAGTCCTTACAGCTCAGGCTGCAGTCGTTGCCAAAAGTCTTATCCAAGCAAACTGAATTTTGAAAAAAAAAAGTAATAAAAAATACAGAAGGTTTAGTGAGCATCCAGATATAACTCTTCCACAAGCTCTTACCTAACGTTCCAGCTGTGCAAGTGCAAAAAGAGAATCTGCACAACATTGCCAGTCTGGAAAAGAGTATTCATGTTGTTAGCATTAATGTTGCAAATATCAGAGTTATCCCAAAAGATGGTCCCAAAGGGAGATTTCCGACTTTCTCTTCAACTTGTAGAGTCTAAATAAAAGAAAAGCTGGGACTTTAGCTGGAATATACTCCCTAAAATGCTGTAATTCCCCAAAGAACACTTAAACCTACTTTTTATGAGCAAATATTTTGCCTTCAGAAAAAGTGCATTTGCACCTAATTATTGATAGTAGTGTACATAATTAAAAGTATCCATTGGTAGAGACTCTCCTTTTCTCCTTACTAGGCTCTCCTTTTTGTTATCCTGTTGCAGCAGGTGCTATTTAAGCATACACAAGTAGTATTTTTACAACATAGTTCAAATGTTACTCTAGGAAAACAAGCCATAATAATGCCCATTTATCACTTCCTCTCTTCTTCATGACCATAAAAAAAAAAAAGGGTTAGTCTAGCTAAAAAAATAAGAAAATGCATTCCTCCCTCACCTTCCCCCCACCCTCTTTTTCTCTCTTGCACCCAAATACAAGTGCAGACATGTGCTCATCTTCTCTCTTTGTGGGGTCTATCTAGAAACACAGATGTGTGTCACTCCCTGCTCAAATATTTCAGTGACATTAAGATCCTATCCACACTGACAGTTTATTGCCTTTGAGGCTGTAGCTGGAGGCCTTTTGGAAGGGGATTTTGAACACCACCTGAAAGAGGTGGTGGATGATTTCAGCTAACAGTAAGTTAGCAGACTGGTTGCTTTTCACCAGTAATTTTCAGTGTGAGGCCAGATTTCCTCCAGGTCTCAGCACCCAACTGTTCCTTTTTCTGAAGCTGAACAAATGCCCAAGCTTCCACAGCAATTCAGAATCCCAGTGCTCCCACTTGGAACAGGTTATAAATTCATACTTCAGGAGAAGAATACAAATTACCATCATGCTTATATGTTAAAAAGTCATTAAATCTATAGAAAGTAGTTAATTAGTTCCATCAGCTTATTGTTTAAAGATGTATTTTTACAGAGCACAAAAATATGACTGAAACTATGGGGAATAAATTAATATTTGGGAGGTAAAATGACTTACTGAACTATTAAAAGTTTCATTTCTCCAACACCTTTTCCTACAGACCATCACATACTTCAAAGCCCAAGATTTACAAGTAGTGGCGCTCAGCTATGACTGATAACACCCAAATTTATCTGGCTAAAAATAAATAAAGCATGCAAAAACTGTTCAATAAATATTTGATTGTGGTTTCTAGGCCTGATAACTTTGCCTGTGGTTATCCCATTTATCAGTTTCCCAATTGGTTATCAGTGTCATTGAGTCTGTCTGGCTGCTGTGCGATTTGGGAGGTCTTAACAGTTTTGTTCATGAAAATAAGTTAATTTTTTATTAAAGCCAATTCCTGATTTTTTGCCTGTAGGGCACAGTCCTCGGATGAGTAATTAGAGCTCATACAAAAATCACAGGGCATATATAACAAAAATAAGACATCTCATTCTACCAGCACTTACTGCACTCATCAGAAAGGAAGCACAAGGCTTCAACACAGGCAGCTGGTGAAGTTTCCATCTTCAGGTGGAAAATATGAAGTCATGCAAAGTCCAGACAGGATGCAAAGCTACTTTGCACCCACTCCTGAGACTGTTTGTCACTAGTTGTGCCAAGCCTTTGACCAGCCTGAGTTTTCTACATAGATGAGTCCATGCTTTTCCTGGAGAACCTGCCCAAAGTATCCAAAGGGACCTGAATCTCCAGAGGGGTTGTTTTGGTTTATTTTTTTTTTTCCCAAATGAGAATGCACATATCTTAAGCAAAAATCCCTGCAATTATTGTAAAGGGGCTTGTAAACAGGCACACATGCCCCAACAGCCTCCTTTCCTAGCTCTAGAAGAAAGGGAGCATTTCACAAGGGCTTGCTCCCAGCAGAGCAGCTTTGGTGGATTTTGTGCATGCAGCAGCTCCCACAACCCTCTCACCCCCAGAATGAACAAGATCTGTTTGTTGCCCCTGGGGCTCTGCACAGACAAGTGCTTTGCCCTGATTTTCACAAAAGCCTCCCATCCCTTCCTTGCTCTGCTTCTCACTTTTCCCATCTGCATCCCTCCCCGCTGTATCCAGGCAGCAGCAGCCACAACCAAGAAGCCTCCCTGTTCCCCAGACATGTCCCTTTTGGGACAGGACATGTGACAATGCCTCCTCCTTGCTGGCAGAGAGCAGGATTGATGCTCATTCCTCCTCTACTCCACCTGATGGCCTCAGCCCAGCCAGCCCAGCATCACTCTCACCCCGAATCCTTTTTCTGACATTATTTCCCCCATTTGCTACCGTGGCTCAAAAGGAAACCCCTTCACTCACCAACCCTGTGCACCAGAGTGAGTTCTCCTCGAGAGTCTTCATCCTCATAGAGGGAACCAAGAGCATAGTGCAGGAGCTGGGGGGGACCTCTGAACTGCAGCCCTGGAGCCCCAGCAAACCCCGCTGCCTCCTCCGCATCCGCCTCCTCTCCACCTAGGGCTGACACACAAACATCCCATCAGGGTCTGTCCCCAAGCCTTCCTCCATGGCAATTTCATGTACATTTTATTTTTATTATGCAGGTATATTTTCCAGCTCCATCCCCATGCAGTCTGCACAGCAGTTGCAGTCGATTCAGTTTCTCAGCTGTAGCATAAACAGAGTTTTTGCTATCCAAAAAAGAGAAGAGGGCGAGGAGGAAAAAAAAAAAAAAAAAGATATTTGTCTTTTCTTTCTCTGGAAATAAGTCTAGTCCTGAAAAGTCAAAAAAAGAAGATTAACCAAGGACTTTTAATTTTCCTAACTTGAAGTTTGAGATTATTTTTAGTTAATGAAGGTCATTACTCTAGCTCTTTTTGGAGATGGAAAATATAGAGTGAGGCTGGCTGTCCAATTTATTTTCGGAAAAACTAAAATTTGAGCCTTAAAATGATGGGAAATCAGTTGGCTTTCCTTTTGGAGCTGATTAAATATCAAACTCTGCTAAAACCTGCTTATAAAATTAAGTTCCTAGGCTAAAGTCTGTACTGGTTACATTGGCAGAAATCCAGAATTACACCACTGACTTAAGTGGAAAACTTGCCTTGGTTCATCAAGGCAGAATCTGGCTACCTTTTTTCCACAGGATGTTAAACTTTATCAAATAGTGCAAGAAAACTGTAAAAATACTATTTATTTTTAAAACACAAGGTTTAGGTTTTCAAGCATGTCCAGGGGATTTATCCATTCATCTCCCATTAATCTTTGAGAAAAATCATTCCTTGAGGATGAACTTGGGATCCATGTGTTGCACATAGCTCTACCCTGGACACATTCAGAGATGGCTCAAGCTGGGACTCCCAAAATCCCAGGGTCTGTGAAAATCTTAGTTTTGAATTCTTATTTTAAATCTATGGGGAATACTTAATGGCCCACAAGATATAAAAAGAACTTACTGATGCAGGACTGTCTGTTAACACCAAGCCTGTAGCCCTCCTTACACGCACATTCATATGACCCCAGAGAATTAACACAGAAATGGTCACAGTTGCCATTCTCAACAAGACATTCATCCACATCTAGAAAAAAAAAAAAAAAAAAGACATAAATCATTATTAGATGCAAGTACCTCTGCTTCCAAGCAGTGTACTCTGTGCCTGGATGCATCCAAAAAATTATTCTTGTGAATAAGAAAACCTGTTTTTCTTTTGGGGATCTCTCTCACTAGTATTAGGAATATTAAAACATTTCAGGGCAATGTAGAATAGATTCTTTCACCTATGTTTTTGTCTCAAGTGAAAACAGCTGCTTCAAGCTGTCAAGCTCAGTTGATCCATTGGTTACTTCGAGGGCTCTGGTTTTGTAGGAGTAGTCTTGAACAAACATCAGTATACAGAGTCCATAAAGAGGAAAAGTTCCTCTGTGCTGGCTCATCTCCCACAGCTGGATACTGAGATACCACCATATTCCAGTCTTACAAAGTGGAAATCACACATCTGTAAACCTTACCAGCAAAGCTGGCATAGGGTGGGTGATTCTGGTTTTAGGGAAATGCCCACAAAGCCCTGGGCTGAGCCCCTGGTAGCAGGGCACTCACCATCACAGGCACAGCCGTCGGCGTTGAGCTGGAACCCCGCTCTGCAGGCGCAGTCGTAGCCGCCGGCGTAGTTGATGCAGAACTGGGAGCAGCAGGAATCTCCAGTCTCACACTCATCCAGCTCTGCAAGGACAGACAGAGTTTGAGCTGCTGAAAAGCTCTTGGGCTTTTCAGCACGTGGTTTTCTATGTCTTCCTCTCCTTTCACCCACCTAAAGCACTGTGACAGCGCATTCTACCTGAATGCTCCATGAATCCTAACTTCTCCCATGGCAGCCAATACCTTCCATGTCCAGGGAGAGGAATCTTTTCTGCAAGTCTTAGTTACCACCAGGTGATTTAGAAAGCAGACAACTAGGTCTCACCAGCCCACATGTACCATCTCTTTAACAGAAATCTACAGAATCATGGAATGTTTAGGTTGGAAGAGACCTCCGAGATCATCCAGTCCAACCTCTGACCAACACCATAATCTGACTACTAAGCCATGTCCTTAAGGACCAGGTCCAAATGCCTTTTATATACCTCCCCTGGGCAGGACATCCCAATGCCTGACAACCCTCTCAGTGAAAAAATGTTTCCTAACATCTTGTCTAAACCTCCCTTGGCTCAGTTTCCATCCATTTCCTCTGGTCCTATCACAGTTTACTAAGGAGAAGATGTTTAACCATTTGCATTTTTTGTTTTTTCTGTTCCATCTTATTCAGTCCAAACTGACTTGTGAAACAAGACTGATCCAACAACGTGTTTGCTGGACATCAGCAGCCTGTCAGGTGCTATGGTAGCTTTTGATAACCAATTGCCCATTGCCTTATCCTGCTCTGTGTCCATCTGGAAAGTGGTCTTGTCAACAGTGCTGCTGTGCTGATTAGATATAAGAATCGAGCTGTTATCTTTTCACTGCAGCCTCTCAGCTGATCTCAGCCCACTGAGCAGGTCAGTGGCCATCAAGGGCCACCTTGTCAATGCTGAGTCTGCAAAAGGCTTTGGAATGTTACCCAGCAGCTGCAGATGGGAAAGGTCAGCATCTCAATTAACCTTGGAAGGAGTACCAACAGTATTAGGAAACACTGACAGGAGAAAGAGGAGAAAGAAAATGTAATTAATCAGTCGAGGTGAAGAGGTCAGCACAAAGATGATTAATGCAGGTTATGTGAACATGGAGTGGTTTCCAGAATTGTCACAAGATGAGCTCCTCTGCAGTTTGTCAGATGATGCCGTGCTCTGGGGTCTAGCAACAGCCCCTTGTCTGTGTAGGAATGCAAAATTTGCATCCAACAAAAAGATTTTGCCATTAAGAGCAGTTTTTCAAGTCATAAGCCCTGCCAAACCCTTCTCCTGCATTCTCCTTCCCTCACTGTGGCTGGACTAACTGCTTCCCTCTCAGTCTCCACCAGCAGGTCACTGAGCCAAGGTGGCAGGAGGCTGCTCTTCCTCCTCTCATCTCTGCACAGATGAGACTGTGTAACCCATCCCAGCCCTGTGGGGCTCTGAGTCCAAAACTACCTCCCTCGCCTTCTTGTCTTTCATTTTTTAAGCTCCATCATCAACCAGCCTTGCAGAACTCAGTGCTTTCTTCCTTCCCTGCACTTTTTTCTGTTTCAAGACCCTTCTCATCTGAAATGCCTCTCATTCACCAGAGCTCCAGCTCTCTGCCTCTCCTCATGTCTTAGTAGACTGCTCTATGGTGTCTGCTTACTTTCTTGTTTTGTTTTTTTTTGCTTTCCTCTCTCTTCTTGGCTATTCTTAAAATTTTAATGGCACAGTGACAGCAAGTCTAAACCAGAATGAGACAGTTTGCACAGCAAAAGCCATAAACAACAAAAAAATCACATTGTAAAATCGTGTAAGACATGAAGGAATTTCGAAGCACTTCTCTCAAAATAAAAACAAATCTAACTATTGCTTTCACGTCTCAAGTGAGACTTCTCACAGCCAGAAGTGCAACCTCATCACTGAGCAAATCTGATGGAAACAGAGCAACTTCTTTAACACAAAGTGGAGTTTGGGCACGAGGCACTTCAGAACAGCAGCGCTACCGCTCCCAGCCAGAGCTGAGCCTCTCCCCAGCTGGTGGGTGAGGAAAGGAAGGAAAAAAAGTCAGGTGAGTGATGCTTGGGCTAGACACAGTGAGATACAGCCACAGTGATGCATCAAAGTGTCATCTTCCATTTGAGAGGCAGAACTCCTTCCCTTTGTTAATTAATAATCCCAGCAAACACGCAGAGGCAGGCAAGCCGGAGCAGCGGCTGTGACAGCGCCAGAGGACGGTATTAATTAAAACTTGCAGGAGAAAGGCAGGAGATGGGAAGGCATTTCCTTGAGTGACAGCTCTCCTGCAGGCTCCCCTTGCAGAGAGACCCACCACACCTCCTCCCTCCTCCCGTGGAGATGCTGGGAATTACCTGCACACGTTTTGCCATCCAAATCGAGGCGATAGCCGTCGTGGCAGGAGCAGCGCGGCCCCGCCGCCGTGTGCTCGCAGCGGTGAGAGCAGCCACCGTTGCTGTCCTGGCAGCTGTTGACAATTTCCATCTCGATGCCTTGTGGAGAAACAAATCAAAAAGATGTTAAAAAGCAAGAAGAGAGGGGAAGGCACCGGAGAACAAGGCTGCTGGGAAAAAGCATCCATAGCTCGACGGATTTAGCCGGCTATATAAGCTCAGCTCCCGCACGCACCTGATCTGGAGTGACTGAACTCCAGGTATTTGTCTCCTCATGTCATAACTGTGGATGCTCTTGACTTTGGCAACAGGAAGCCAGCTCACTGTTCCAGCAGTCTGCCTGTTACGGAAGCTTTCATGGGTTTCCTGGGATTTATGCTTTGCTTGAACCTAACAGTGAGCTCTGCCCTTGCCCCGGAACCACCTGAAGGACCCAGATGGTTCATCTCAACCCAGACTGCTTATGCTTTCTAAAGAACAAAGCTTTTAGTTTTGTATATGAATGGGAAAGAGATGGGTTCTGAAACATCCACTTGAACACAAATGCCTCAAAACGTTCATAGCAGAGGCTTGTCACCAAGCCTGACACCTAACCACAAAGCAAATCTCTAGGTTTTGCCCATGGATACCCCTTCAAGGGGGCACACAGGAGCTCCTCTGATGAGACTTTGTACCTCTACAACTAAGACAGTGGTGGTGTGATTCTGTCAGCAGCCCCCTTTACCCTGATGGACCAACCCCACCCTCCAACCTTTGGTTGTGCTTAACAGTCCTGGCAACATTTCAGTAGGTCCAGTGGAAAGCTTCCTAGAGGAAAGGGAACATCTGTCCATCTCATTCCGACCAAGGTACTTCATTAAATAATTTCTTCAGGATGAAAAGAGTTTAGTTTTTTCAGTTTTAAAGTTTTTCTTGAAGAATTACCTGACTTGCCTTCTTACAGAGCTATTTACAGAGGAATTGATTGCAGAAGAACTTAGAAACCTCCTCCCTAGCAAAAGAGCCACCCTACTTCCAGAAACAGCCCAGCTCAGAGTGATGCCATCAGATCTGGTACAGAAGGATGGTATTTCCTCACTGTTGCAGCTCATGGACACATCTGTGTCAGTGGCCCTGATCCTATCACTTTTTGTGCCCCCAGGGAGAAACCTGACTGCCAACAAATAATGCAAGTCTAGATGGCAGGGGGTAAAAATGAGGAGAACATAGATCAGGGGCTACATCTCATGTGTGGTATGACTGCTTGTACCAGAGAGAAGAAATATTGTCTCCTGTCCAATGTGTTAAGATGGGATCTAGGAAATTCAGCCATCAAACACAGAATCTGACTTCCTCATCATTTATTGTGTCTCAGTTCTTAATCAGTAAAACTGGGACAGCAGCTCTTCCCCATGCCACTGGGGAAATGAAAAAAATAAACAAAGATTGTAAATTGCTCAAACACTGGGATAATCCTGATCATAAATATATGCAGAATGTTTTTTATTTTTATTGTTTGCTCTGTAATATTGTACACCAGGCACAGAGATTCACCACCCCCAGAGATTTGCTGAACATAAGAGAAAAAATATTATCAGAAAATCACTATGAAATCTAAGTGGTCTAAATAACTTCCTTATAACAGATCATTTCGTACCTAGATATTAATTGCATTTCCTCTGCCATTGCACTACCCACAGTTGCCCATCACCCATGAAATAATTCTCCAGGATGTCTCTCCTGTAATTGGTTTTTGGTTTTAACGTATGTTAATGCTTTGAAACTGATTTTCACCCTTATTAAGTATTTCTTACACATACATTCTTAAAGAAAGCATTCATTCTCTGGCATGCAGCATATTTTCCTAAGGAAACTCTGCTGAAAGTTCATGCACAGTATTATTAAGACTGAATGATCTTTGCCCATCTCTTTTCTGGAACAGGTCATGCTTTGTCTGCATTCCAGTGAGCTTATGTTAGGTCCATAATAACACCAACTTTTCTACATCACCTCCTTTATTAACCTAAATTTGCCTTCAGGGACAGCCCAGGGATCACCTATCAGCTCACAGTGCTGGGAGTCTGTCCCCTTCTCAAGAACAGCAGTGTGGATTAAAAAGCCCTGCTGTCAAGAGGGAAATATGTGAGGGAAGACAACATGGCTCAGTATCAATTTAGTCTGTGAAATTTTAGTTGTTCAAATATTTTTTGCATCCCCAATTTTGCTTATTTTTCTTCCCACCCCCCTACTCCCCACCCCAAATTCTCAACTTAACAGTGTCAGTAAAATCAGGAGAAAAATAAGGAAAACTGGACAGATACAGACAAGAGCAGATCATCATGTTGGTTATGTTTTGCATCAGATCCAGCATATAAAAAATACGGGGAGGAGGAGGGCAGGAATGAATACATTCCATGGAACAGCAGTATTGTGGTAGCTCTGCAATAGAATTCACCAGACTCTGTGGATAAACCAACAGGGCTATTTGCTCTTTGAAATGCAGTAATTAAGGTCTGAATACAGGCTTAGGAATGTATCAACCTGCAAAACCAGCAGAAGATGAAGAAAATGGTATTAAGCTTGAGCTTTTGCACGCATTTATTTTGCTGGGAGTACTAATCCAACTGAATTAAAAGTGAAGCATAGCAGTTTGCAGATAAGATGTCCTGAAATGCATAGCTGTAAAAAAGTCACTTACGGTAGCACTGCTTTCCATCAGCCCCCAGCTCAAAACCAGGATTACAGACACAGGTGAAGGATCCCAGAGTGTTCACACAGCGATGAGCACACCTGGCTCTGCCTTCTGCACACTCATCAATGTCTAAAAAAGCAGAGAAAGGCAGAGACATTTATTAGGATATTGAAATAAAAAAATAATATTGCTTTCCACGCACAGGGCTGTATTTCCAAGAATCCACTGCAGTGAGCATCCTGATGTTAAGTCTACAAATGACAGCATTTCATGAATGCAAGAACACCAAACTCACAATATGATTCTGCAAGACCATCTTTTTTTCTAACCATAGCTGATCTTGAATATTTACAAAATATCAGACTTTATATTTGTAGTATCAGCCAAGGTAGCTTGTCTATTATTCAAACAACAAAAGCAATAGCAAAAGAAAAAGAAAAAAGCACCATATGAAGAACTCAGAAAAAAATTCCTGTCTCCCAATATCCTAAAATTATCACAGGCATTACTTTTAAATTAATAGAGCAGGAAATATCTAATTATTTCCTGACTGTCAAATGATTTGGAATAAGTGGTGGCTGGGTCTCTGCAGGTATGATGGAGGCAGATCTTCTGTGTCACATCCCTGAATCCTGCAGCTTCTTCTAGAGAAGCCCAGCAGGGAGGCAGCAGCTCCTCAAATCAGGAGTTTCACCCCACCTGTATGAAAGAAAAAAGGGGAAGAGCTGTACATGGGGGGGACAGTTCTTCACCCAGTCCTCTGCCAGGCAGGCTGCTCCTCAGCTTTACACTCCCTAGTCTGTATTCTGACGTTAAATGCCACCAAAGGCATCCACCTTCCTAAAATCTCAGCAGAGCACGAAAATATTCTTAAGGAGTAATTACTGAAAGAAAAAAAAAAATAGCAAAGTAAAAATTTGTGCTAAATACTGGTGCTGTGGAGCACAGCTGCAGGCAACACCAACCTCTTTGCAAAGATTGGCTTTTCCTTGCACATGGCAACCCCCTAACCCACCTCCTGCTCCTTCCCTTCTTCTGACATTTTGCTTGCAAAATAAAGAGTCGTTGTTACACTGATCCTGAGTCAGTGTCTTGTACACAGGAGACTCCTCACCTTTTCGCCACAGCAAACCACTTACTGACAGGTTGCTTTCTCCATATGTGCTGTGATCAGTGGCAGTACTCATAGTCCCTCATACTTACACACAAGCAGCTTTATACATGCAATCAGCCTGGTTGCAAAAAGATGCCCCAGGCAGTGCAACCACCACACATAGACTCATGAAAATTTCAGGATAAATGACAGCTTCTCTGAAGCAGCAATGTGAGTAGCTGCTGTGTAGAATCAAATGGGCTATTTCTCCCTTTCCTGTAATTAACTGGCATTTTGCAAGTAGACTGTGTTGGCAAATGTTGTAAATGTTCCTCTCTCTGTTTTTCTGCTTTTTCAAATGGAAAAATAAAAAAAACCCTGAACCACAGCCTCTATTCTCTGTATCTTGTAAATAAAGCCAATAGCTAAAGTATGACACGAGAGTTGCCCTTTGTCTCCTTCTAACTTGGTTGCCAAAGAGCTAAATACCAGCTTGAATTTTGCAAAAGCCATTGAATAATTTCTAGGAGAAAAAACAGTAATTGTACATCCATGTAAGACATGCTGCTTAAGGACTCAAAAGACTGTTGCCATGAGGTCAGAGAGAAAATTTATCCCAACATGTAACATTTCATGTCACCTAGTGCTTCAGTTTATACATAAATTAACAGAATTGTCAGTGTGTGTCTGAGATAAAACGAGTAACATGCTGACCCCAGAAGGAAACCCACTGCTGTTTCCATCTACTAATCACTGGAGAAGTGTCTACACTACCTGAAAACTCTGCTTTTTCAGTAACCTTGCTCATGAGTAATCCCAGTAAGAGGGGAATCACTGAGGTGTGCAGTGCTACTCACAGAAGGGCTTACAGGCAACTGAGTAAAATACTCAGGGTAGGAAGAAAGTATTTTGCAAAGCACTCAGTAGTCTGGAGATAAGACAACAGTTTCAGTACTGGCAAAACTTTGACCAGGTTTTCAAAAGGAGGAGTTTAAAATTAGTGTCTGAATACATACCTTGATCCAGACAATGCTGTTAAAAAATCCGTGTACCATGAAGTTCATAAATACTTTTTACTTCATAAAACTGATAAACTATCCAGCTCTCAAGTATCAGATTAAAAGAGAAAAGTAGGTATTTTGGTCTCTAATTTTCCCAGATTTCAGTTCAGAAATGCTTTAGATCCTTTTGAAAATCACAGACTAAATTCAGGACTTTGGAATTCAACTTTTTAAGCTCTTTGCTTTGGAAATCATACACTTCATGGTTTCTTCCTTCACAGTAGCTTCTCTATTAATATGGAAACAGTTCTCCAGCTAAAAAGCTCTTTGAATTCTAAATAGGTTTTCATGACCTGGTTGAGAGAGTTACTTGAACCAATTTTCCAGGATCTGTATCTGGGGCATTATTTTAAAGGGACCCCAGAAGAGAAACACCACTGCATCTACAAATCCAGTTGCTAGAAAGCAGGATTTAAGGAACCACAGAGTAAGCTGCATTATTAAAATGGTCCTTTGAGACTATCAGCTGACACAAATATCACAGAGAGAAATGCTGGTTCAAAGCACATCTGCATATTTGTGACCCATACTCCATTAAAGCCCAATAAGTCAGAGCACTGATTAATAACTTTCTTCCCAACACACAGTCTATAGCTTCTAAACTAAACAGGATTTTTTTTTTCCTGTAGAAAGATAATATCCTGGGTGACACTTGCATTTTGCAACCCCTCTCTCATTTTGACACATTTGTGAGCACCCTCCACTCCTGCTTGTGCAGGAGTCTATCACTGAAACCAATTAGAGAGCACTTTCAACTCAAAGGTCATGTTTTTGCCTGAAAACAGTCTTACCTGCCATTGTTACAACTTAGATGGAAGATTACTGTAGCTGTAAGAGATTAGTCTGAAAAAAAATAAAATAAAAAAATGGACAGAATTTGGTGTATAGCAAAGCTGTTGTTTTTTCTGTGTGCTGTTTTCTCTCTGGCTGGACAGCAGGAGAATGCCAAAACCACTTTAAGCAGTGGGAAACTGGGCTCATTTTACACCTTGGAAGTAGGACAAGAACAGTACATTTTATTCTTATTTTTCCATAGCTGAGCAGATCTCAAGAGTTGCTCTAAACAATAGCAATTAGCACTGCAATATGTGTGAAGCCATAAACACATATAAGAGTGGAGTTTGCCATGGAACAATGTCTATTTTAAAAGACACTAGAGGGAATCAGTGCTGAAGAGCCCCAAAAGACCTCCTTCAGTCTAAAAACATATGCTGTTCATGTAGTACATCAGAGCTTTTTATTCTTGTTTTGAGTAACATACTATTTTTCAAGGAGAAGCTGCTCTGAGAGGCAAGTACTTAGAAACACTGCTTTAAAAGTCTCTGCAGAAGTCCTCACCTCAAAAATTCCACTGTGTTTTATAGGTTTATTTTAGGAACCTATACCTGCTGGAAGCATACTGATGTATTTGCCCAAATAAAGATCTATTAGGACTGTTGGGATGTTTCTGATTTGGGTTCAGAGCCAGAGCTTTCATACCAAAATCTGACAGTCAGCACAAGGTTTAGGTTTCAGTGTGGAGTACTAACTATCTGAACAAGCTGGTGAGTAAAATTTGAGTAGGCAAATTTGGAGGATACCTCTGAAAGTGTGTCCCCTAGAGTTCTTCTTAGCTTCAAATAAACTTTTATAAAAGCTAAGCCTCGTTCCTTATAATACAAGTTTTAATTCAGTTTTAGATTTTACTAAATATTGTCTGATTTGAGACCTTCAAGCAGTATTCCTCACTTGCCTCCAGCTCATCTTCTCCACTGGCCATCTCAAGCTCTACACAAGCCACATTCTACTGGGACAGAAGGAAACTCAGCAGCACTGGGAGTGGAGTTTCAGTAACCCTGGGGAAAGGTTGAATGTCTTTTCCTCTAGACCTTGCTGCTTGGCTCTTTCAGTAGCTAACCAGATACATATATAGTTATGCAAAAGGAAACAAGAGTAAGACCTCTATTTTATACGGGTATACTTCGAGGTGAGGTAGGTTGTTTTTTTTTAATATTCTCCAATTTTCATTTCTGTGTAAACAGTGGCATTTTCTGCCACTGTTTGTCAAAGGAAGACACTGCCCCAGAACACCTTGAATTCCCTTGTTTCACCTCCTGGCATCTCAAGAACATAACCATACAAGTTTGCAGGCTTAGAGTTTGACCTGACAGTATAAAAAAACCCTAAAAATAGTGTTAAGGAGGTAGAACTGAAATTTTCTGTTGCACTTTCAACAGGTGTTCAACAATCATCCTATGTGACTCCTTTGAGTCTGACAACTTGGCTCTGCAGTTCAACCATTTGCTGTCTACAAAGGTTGTAGCTTCAAGCAAGAACTTCTTCCTTGATGATAGGAAATACTGAGTTATGTGCTGATTCTTTTTCTATTTGGACAAATTAAATGAAATCACTATCAAACTGCACCTGTTACATCTGCATAGTACAAAGGTTTTCAGAGCATCTGAGCCTTTGATTTGAGAATGATTACAATATAGAGTAAAACTTGTAATAAACTGGGACATGAAAACAAGCAAACAACAAATAATAGGGTAGATGTTGGTAAATATAGTAATTTGAGCAAAGATTGCAGCCTTAATAGTCCTTAGAGAAGATAACAGTCTGTAAAGGGAAGATGTTCAGCAGATAAGGCAACCACAGTTTGACTTGCATACCACTGACATATCTCTTTTTTCCTGTAACAGACAGGTTTCAGGAAAAGCTAAAAAAAAAACCTCTTTAGTGCTCTTTTTCCTACACATTTGGCTCTTATTATTCATCTCAATTCCTTTAGTGGATAAGAGACTCCATCCTACAAATCTCTATTCCAAGCTGTTAAACAGTATGGCAAAAATTCCCAGTTGCTGAAGGCTTGGGTGTTTGGGTGTTGCTACTAGCCCTGGGTGTTTCTGCATGGCCTTTCAGGGCTGCAGGGTGCAGCACTGGCTCCCAAGGAGCCAGCAGGGATGACTCCACACTCAAAGCACAACCACACACCCTCATGATGCTGTAGATTCTCCATCCAACCTAGCACTACAGCAGCCATCCTTTCTGGCTGGATATTAGAAGCAGCCAGGCTCACCTCCTCCCACCTTCTCTACTTCAAACATCTATAACTGCCAACCCAAATGGCCACTTAATGCTCATTTTCTCCTGTTAAAACCCTGTCCATCAGATTAATGAGCACTTTTCTCTCCCAGGTGTTTATTTGCTAAACCTCACCTCTCTTGGTGCTTATTTTGCCTGTTGAGCTCCCTTTCTAAGACAGATTCTCCTTCCTCTGACCCCAGCGTGGAGGATTTCCACCACCCTGAACACAGATAACCAGGCACACCATGTGAACTCCAGATAAGGTCTCCCTCTCAGGCAAAACTCACCTCATCACTTCCCCACAGTGAGGAGGAGAAATTCCTCAGTGGCTGGTGAGGAACTGCTGTCTTCAGTGGGTGGCTGACCCTTATCAGCCCCGTGATGGGAAGGAGCAAATGACCATAGTGGCTGGAATGCTGGCAAGAACCCAGGGGACCAACTCATTTTGCTGCTAGAGCCAGAGTGCAAAGTGCCCCATGATGGTTTTAACTGCTCCAGGACTTCCCAAGGGACAACTCCCACCCAACGAGGCACTGCCACACTCAGACCCTGCCAAGACAACCTCTGTGCCATCACAACACCATAAAAAAACACTAAAAAGCTTTATGGAGGGGCTTGCACACTCAGCTGGCTTGGCCAAGGATATCTTGAGCAGTAGAGGCAGTGGAGGAGCCACAGGAGGTTTGGAAAACAGGCTGGAGAACAGCAGAAGAAGTCTCTGATTCCCTCTCCCCACTAAAGCTCCCCTTTTCCAACTCTTTCTGTCGATTTCAGGGACAAAACAGGGCCACCCCACGAGGGATGGAGGAGGGAGCTGGCTGAGGATGCTCACTGTGTGCCATCTCTGTGGAGGGCAGGAGCTGGGAAGGCCAACACCAAAAGCCAAGTGGTGGTTGCACACAGCATGAGTTGGAAGCAAGCTGAACAGCAGGATTTACTTACACTTTATACACAGCCTATAAAACCTCTGAGCAGAAGAGGAGCCATATGGAAACGGTTTTGTGACGGGAATTTCAGCGCAATAAATCCATAAATTTGGCCCTATCTTTCTCTGGCATGCTCAAGGGTACCATGTGTGTGCATTTACGTTGGGGAAGGGGGGGGAGGTGATCTTAGAAACTGATGAATATGTTAAGATATACGATAAATTTAAAAAAATAAAAAAAAAAATCCAACAATCAAACCCAAAGGTAGCATTTCTGTTCTTGTGAGAGTGTTTGCTTAGAAACCTGGAGGGGAGGATGAATGAATCAGACTGTGATTAGGAGCAACAGAAGCCAAAAGCAGATAAAGAAAAGGCTTCATGCAGAATAAAATGTGTTCTACAGGCCAACTTGAAATATGACTCGGTGAGTAATAAAATGTTAGAATTAAAACATGATTAAGTTCCTAACCTATGTCATCACTGTCAGTGTGCAACAAACAGCCAGGAGTCTGTGAAGCCAAAATCCTGTTGAAAGTTGCAAACCAAGGTGAACTTCACATCTCAAATGTGTCACTTTAATCCTGTGAATAATCCTAACACTGCTTTTGGCAAGCAGGGTGAAATATGAATGAATACAGTGACCTGAAGCACTGCCCTGGGGGCTTTTAAATTGTCTTTAATGTGTGTCTCTAGGCAGGTAGCACAGGACTTACCTTCACAGGATTTGGCATCTCTCTTCAGCTGGTAGCCTGGCTGGCACTGGCACTTGTATTGGTCCTCACCAAGCTGAACACACTCCTGCTCACAGCCCCCCTTGTTAACACTGCAGGGATTGACAGCTGGAGCCAAAGAAACATTGAAGGAACACATGTCAACAACCCAAGAAACTTATTTCCTATTTTAAATACACAAAATGACAGTAAAAATAGGCAAACCTTGTGGAACAGCTTTCCTAAATGCACCTGTCCCCCTTCCCCTGGGTAATTGCTCTCCCTTGCATTCATAGTGCTTGTTTGACACAGCATCTCACGTTGGTGAAAGCCACTGATTCCAGGGAGAGGCAGGTGAGATCTGAGAGCTGCAATGCTGACTGAAGTACAGCCAACCTTTGATCTGACAGCAGCAAAGCACTTGAGAATCCGCTGAAGTAAAGAGAGGGGAAGAAAGAGCTGCCCCACTGGCACTTGCCCACTGGGTTTTTTCTGTCCCTGCTGATTGATTTAAAAAAAAAAAAAAAAAAAAAAGTCTTTCAGGCTGATTTCCTCATGAAAAGGAAGCTGCAAATGACGGGAGACACAAGCTGGGCAGGACAGACATATAAAGTAAACCACAAGGAAAAAGAGGCTCTTTAGTGCTTCTCTAAAGATGCTCCTTCTTTTGCCCAGGGAAATTAATATTCTTTTTTTGTTCAACGTATATCTCAGGCCTCTGGAGAAACATTTCTCCTCCTGCCAAAATAGATTAACAGACACCCACACCTATTCACACGCTGCATATAAAAATCAGGCGGATCGTTTGAACCTGTTATTGTGCTGCACGTATGGAAGTGTGAGTGGCTGCATGACTGCAGCTATATATATTTCAACAGCAGGGATGGATTATGTTCTCCATGAGCAGCTCAGGAAGACTATGTGCTCCTTCATGGAAGGCATGAAACTCCGGGCCCAATGAAGTTAGCAAAGAGCTCTGAGATTTGCTTTAGGAATATCGATTGTAATTCATTTATCTGTAACAGCCATGAAGACACTGTTAACCACAAAAGCTGCTGTGGGATGCACTTCACCCTATGCTACCAATTAGCAAATAGTTTGTGCAGCCAAATCTGTGTTAAAAAGATAAAAAGGAAAGCAAATTTTTACATTATCATGGATGCATACAAAGCAGTAGCCAGGAAAGTCCTTGCTGCACGGTGGACCTGACCCTGGCTTCTCATCTCCACCTGACTCTGCAAAGCTCTTGCCTGCTTAACCATGTAACTCAAAAGCAGCTCAATTTCCACACAGGAAAGGAGAAAGGAGACCTGACACACTCAAAGCATCCTGCTGGCTGCACGTTTGTATCCAAAGACCTGTTTTTCAGCAAGAATATTCAGATGAGATGAAAATATTTCAGAAGATGGAAAAAAAAAAAAAAAAAAAAAAAGCCTTAAATTGGCTCCAAGCAACAGAATATACATCAAGGTTTTTAAAAGTGCCATTTTCTCTCCCTCCTTCTCTGGGCATGAGCCAGTTTGATTGTAAGGGGGGGGAGAGATGAGAAGCAACCTGCCACCCCGAGAATTTGGGAGGATTTGAAGCCAGAGGGGGACGGGCATCAACTCCCACCCTGGGAGCTCATTCCTTGGGGGCCACGCAGCCCGGCTTGGGGTGGGAGGGCCAGGGATTTCTGCCTTCAGCACTCCTGCTGCCGAGGCATGGAGAAGAAGTGGCAGACTGAAGGAGAAAGAGCTGCCAGGGATGGAATGGGATGAGTTGTGCTCGTGCTGCCAGGCGCCGGCACCGCGTCTTGGATGAGCCCAAGGGAGAGAGTCGGTGTGTCATCAGGCTGATGTCACCTCTTGATGTTTACCTCTTGGTAAAAGGGGGGGGGGGTTGTGGCTGGAGGGCTGAGCACGTGCATGGGGTTGGGGTAGAAATAGAGCACAGCCTCTGCTTTGAAAGATTTATTCCTGAAATTGGGTGGGAAAGCAGCCCCGCTGCCGAGTCCCCATGGGCGCGGCGGGATGGGAAGAACCCCTTGAGATGCTGAGAGAACAATGGGGATGGTGGTGGGAGGCACCACGGAGGAAAGATCTGCAGATGGCTGAGAAATGAGCATTTCTCAACCCATTATTTTTCTTAATAATTCTCATATTTTTACAAAAATCCCCAACCTGAGTATAAAGCCATAGTTGGATGTACACATAGCAACCATGGGGTCAGAACATGCCATCTCTGCAAGCCTGTGTCTTCCAGCACCTTAAATCCAATCTTATCAAGAACATTTCTTAATTTCAGACATGCTGTGCTTCTACTTATGTGGAAAACCATGCATTATGGATTTGTAGAGATATTTTCTTTGATACTTCCTCTGTTAAGAACCTCAGTGTGTGAAAGTTTCCATAAAAACCTGCATCTCAACAGCTTTTCTACATAAGGCAGACATCAAAGATAACAGCTGGCACCAGAGATGCTTTGGGGTCTAAATACTGTGCTCTGCTTTCACTTCCAGGAGTTCAAAGAACAATAAAATCTAGCAAAGCAATGAATTTACATCAGTCAAAAAACACAGCCCAGTACTACAGTAAACATGTTTGCTAAATTTCTGCTTTCCAGTTAACAGTCAGCTAAACTTTAATGAAGTTAAACTCATCCTATTAACATAATGAAGGCATTAAAAAAACCCCCTAAAATTGGACAGTGAATCTTCCGTCTGGCACATATATATAAAATGAACTCAATAGTTAGCAAAAATTGTGGCAAAAGCTAAGAAAAGAAGCACTGAAAAAGATAAAATGCAGGCATGGCAGAAAGTATCAGATATCACATCAAGGGATTGAAGAAGAAAGAATTTATCTTTCACACACGAGTTACCACTGAACAAGGAAACTCATTTTAGAGGTTGTTTGCCACAGAGTACGATCAGGAGCTTCTGATGACAGCAGGGGGAATGGCAAACAGAAAATACATTTCTTCAAACCATGTATTTTGAGGCTTATACTAGTGATGGAGGGACAGAGCACCAGCAGCTAGCCAAGATCCCAAAGATCCTGTGATGATATAGCAGGAGGACTGGACTTGCTGGGAACAGTTGGTGACAGAAGTTCATTTATCTTCCATGCAGTCACATGAGAAAGTATAGCTTATCCCAGGTTTTGGACTCTTTGGATGCAGGCTGAATATCTTAGAAGAGAGATTCAATTCTTTATGTATGGGAAAATTCCAAGCCATCTAGGTGGCAAAATCTGCTTCCCCTCAAGAGATTTTGGCACTTTTGCTCCCACAAACATAGGGATGCCAAAAAAAAAAAAAAAAAAAAGGAAAAAAAAAAAAAAGATGTGGAAAGAAGGAACGTAAGAGAAATCTGGGTGGGGTTCATCAGAAAAGCCTGTCTAAAAGGATGCTTGTTTTTTGTTTCTGCAGCTGAGCTAATCACCCTCCCATGTCCAGAATCCCTTTTGATCCTTACCATTTGGGAGAGGTTACAGACTCTAAAGGATCCACAGAAGAAATATTACTGCCAATGTGAGCCCTGCGTGTTCTGCTTAGCTGCCCTAGGTCAAAAAATGTGCATTTCTGGGGGCACTTCTTGATCAGATGAGTGCTCAAACCCGAATGTACAAACTGGTGCAACAGAAAAGGCAAATTTTCCATCCCCAGCAGCCAGTGCAAGCAGTTAAGAGCTCAAATCCCAATGACAGGCACTCAGGGGTTACTGGTTTACACTAAATGCTCCTCTCTGTCCCCATCAATAAGTAACTATCTTGTGCTCCAATGCATGAGAGCTTATTATATCCATTTATTTTGGTGCCTTGTCTAAACAGTTGAAACAAAACTCAATATCCTGTGCCCAGTATTGTGTGTATCCATTATCATGATAGCAGTTCTCTCTGAAACTTACTCCTGTCTCTCATCTTAGGATTTATTTCTTTTTCACCTTGATAATTTCCCTGATTCTACAAACAGAACTGAACGTGGTGTTAAGTAATTTTAATACTTTCTTGTGAATACTTTTGTGAAATGAAAACTTTCTTTCTGCTAATGTTCACAGATAGGACACTCCAAACTGAGCTTCTTGATTGTTTGAGCCATGAGAAAACTTTACTAATCTATATCCACAGAAGGTTTTACATATTATATAGGTAAATTCATTTAGATAACACAATATCTGCTTCTTTTGTTTATCATCCAGTTCTCTCCTTATTTCCACCCCCATTCCTCCCACAAAAGCCACTGTAATCCTTTTTTTTTTTTTTTTTTTTTTTCTGGTGTGTAAAAATTCTCTCTATACCACAGCTGAAAATGAGATTATTTAGAGAGAGTAACATAACTCAAACATCACATCTTTTACTTCTGAATCTCCCCTGGTCAGAGGGCATCAGAAGGAGATGGAATTATTTCTTGAATTCACAGAAAGACACTAGTGATTTAGTTGAATATGAACCACTCTGCTTTTACAATGATTTTTTTTTTAATCTACCACTACTATTTGCTTGCCCATTCCTTCTCCAAATAAGATAATTAAGAAAAGATTGAGACTTTATTGTATTTTTAACAGCAGTTAATTACCAAAACACTGAAAATCCCTGAATGCTGTAAAACCAAACAAACCTAAAAGGGCAAATTTTTAAAATAAAAAATGTTATTCCCACAGCTTGAGCACTGGTACATCTTCTGTTCTAGCTGCATCAGTAAATTTATTGCTGTGATAATACCAGAAATGACTGATGACATATTTGGCTGATTTGAAGCACAATCAAGGGATTTTGTACAAGAACCAAGACAATGACCCAACTGTAAGTGAACTAATTCTGCAGATGTGGTCTGACCATACTTGACTCATATTACCTCAAATCAGGCTTAAAATTTCAAACAAATTATGTCCTTTCCCTCTTCCCAAATGGCAGAACATTTCAATCCATTTTGCAGAGCTCCACAACTTGACTTTTGTACCAATTTAAACAACACAATGATGACATTATTATTTTTATCAAGATGCAGAATTAACTCTATGTCTCCTGTTTCAGGGCTCAGAGTCCAACTAGAAAAACACAGGGTTTATTTTTAATGGCAGAGGGGCTAATCCCTTCCATGAGCACAGAAACAGGTATTGTGTCACATCACTACCTGAACTGCTGAGGCTCCAGGGTGCTCTCATTAGCACAGGATAACTCCATATTATAAATCAGAGACTTTTCACCTGCATCTGAAAAACAGATTTTAGGACCATATCCACTCTCTTTCCTTACTGTTTTCTAATGCCTCTCTCTTAAAATGGGACTCCTCTGACCAACAGCAGCACAACTTGTGAGCATCCTTGGCTAAGCAAGGGGAATTTGCAATCTGTTGTAAAGGAGATGTTACAAACAGGGCTGCAGTGGATGAAGCTGTACCCCTGATGCACAGGAGCCATGCAAGCTTTTAAAGAGCTATGTTGATAAAGGAATGGATCAAAAGGTATAGGATTACTGTGGGAACAAGGAGTTTTTGCAGCTCTGTAGTGCCCTAATTATCAGACCACAGAATGAGCAGAATCTCAGAAAAAGCTCAAAACTCCCAGCTTCACATGCATGGGCACACTCTGCGTGAGCTAAAAGGATTAGCACACACTAAACATTCATGTAATATGCCTTGGAGGAAAGTTTTCAGCCCACCCCATCCATACTTCTCACTGTGCTGCCTAGTAACAAAAAATGTAAAACAGACCCAAGCAGACAATTCTGCAATGCTTTTTTACCTAAAAAATTCAGCATACATCAAAGGCTGAAGAGATGAAGGGTAGGGCTTCTCTACATGCATCCTCTGAAAACCAGGGAAGACCTCTGAGCACATACTTAAATATTTCATTAGCATTTTAGAGCTCCCTTCTCCAGCTACCAGTCCATAGCACCATATTTTCAAATGTATCTTAGTAATTCATAGATTTGGCCTTTGCTCTTGATCCTGCAAAGAAGATTTTCTGCTCTGCTCACTGTAGCACAGTTGCAGAGATTTTACTTCACCATCTCACCCCTCGACTCAGTTAATGACATCCTCCTGCCTCTGCTCTGCCTGAGAAAGCTCTTGGGGTCCCAGCTCAGGCAGCCTGACAAAGATGCTCACCTACTGTAAGGTTAAACCCAGCTTCAGGCTGCTTTTATTTTGTTTTTACTGAAGACTCAAGCTGCACTTTGGGCCTGCTTGGTTGGAAGAGAAGTGTTCTGCAGGCACCCATGGACAGGACATTTCCCTAATGGCTGTTTGTACCTCTTTAGAAAAAAACAGGCAGAAAGACTGGGTAGGAGAAAGAGTAATGGGAGCAGAAAAGCCCAGGCCATAAGTGGACCATGGAGGGGAATGTGACACCAAGAAAAAATGCTTAGAACTGAAAAAACACTTTGATCGGAAATGAAGACTCTCTGTTTCTTTGATGCTTGCCAAAAAATACATTTGCAAAAGATTGCATCACCGAAGCACGAGACACCACCACAGCTTTGTTCACAAAGCTTGAACTGGGAATGACACCAACATTACAGAAATACAGAATTATGAGGCTGGAAAAGACCTCTGAGATCATCAAGTCCAGCCTACAACCTAGCACTGCCATGACTCTGGCACTAAGTTTCACATTCCAGCCTTTCCTTAAACACCTCCAGGGAGGGTGACTCCACCACTTCCCTGGGCACTCCATTCCAATCCCCCATCACTGTGAGGAAGTGTTTTCTGACACCCCACCTAAACCTCCCCGGGACATCCTTTGGGAATTAGACAAAACTCAGCCTGGAGAAACCTCCAAACCTTTGCATTTACACAAAGCTAGGTTTAGCAGGGAAAAACACCTCTTGAAGGGGTTGTGAAGTGCTTGCAAGGTTTACTCACCTATGCAGGTGCGTCCATCAGCGTGGAGCTTGTATCCTGCCTGGCACTGGCAGTGGAAGGAGCCATGAGTGTTGACACAGCTTTGTTGGCAGCCTCCATTCACCACTGTGCACTCATCCACATCTAGAGAAGGGAGGCAGATGAGAAGAATTACCAAAAAGCCTCAGCAAAGGCACATCCTGGCTCTCTGGGACCGCACGCTGTGTAACGCAACCCTCACGCTGGACTAGGTTTTTGTTTACATCACTTCTGTGCCATAAGCAAAGAAAATTGAAATTTTATGGTGTTTTTCCAAGTTCCTGCAGGCACTACTTCTGGAGTCTCTACTTCTGAAGCTCTGGTTAATTAGAGTGATCTGTGGCATGGCTGTTTCCTCAGGGCTGAAGACAAAATAGAGAGGAATTAGGGTAAAATAGCACATCTGAGCTTGCAGGTACCACTGGTCAAGCATTTGGCTTTTGTAAAAAATTGCTGTATGAAGATTTCCTTTTGTATCAGGCCTTTAATTCTATTAGCAGATGGTCTTGGGGGTACAAGAACATACAACTGACACAAATGGAAAAAAGCCATGCAAGAGCAGAGCCCATGCTCTCAGTCAACTTTACATTTGCAGCCATTTTCTGTGGCTCTTTTCCCTTGGACTTCAACATGTTCACTTGAAATTTCCATATCATCTTCTCAGAACACCTCCCAGAAAAGCTATCTGATTTCCTGATGATACCTTTCCCAAACCCAAACAGCTATCTCTCTATATTTCACATTTCAGGGGATTATGCTCAGGCAGATGAAGAGGGAAACTATCATTATAACCAGCTTGAGAACACTGCTGCAATGTTGCATCTGAAAATGATGGACAATGATGAACAAAAAAAAAATAAGAAAAGCTTAAGTAAACAAGTGAAAAGTTTAGAGCAGACCCACAAAACTGAATTTCCAAAAGTACTGCAGAAGCAGTTTCTGAAACTTTTCAGCAACATTAGGCTACTGTAAACAGCATCTGATTGACATGTTGACACCATTACCTTAAAAATTGACACAAAAGTCCATTGGAAATAAGGGTCAGTTAGTCCATTCCCTGAAAAAAATTCACCTGGTAGGTGTTTGCCTAGAATTTGTCTGTCCTTTCCTTAACAGCCCCCCAGGGGTGGAAACTCAGCCTTGTTCCATCTCACCCAGGGGTGATGCTGGCACCAAATTATCCTGACCAAAGACACTGTCTTCTTGCTGAAGCCAGGCCCCTCTCCTGGAACAGACATCTATTAATACCACCCTCTCTTTCAACATTAAAGACTCTCATTGATTTAATTGATCTTTAGATCACGTTCTCAAAACATCTAAGGGATTACCCACCCAAAACCACCCAAGCAGGTGTGGATGAGGAGACTGGGAGTTAAAGAAATAAGAAGGGCTGCCAGGAGAGACAAGTCTGCAACTGGTGCTGGGGGGCAAGCAAGCAGCAGCTGAGCACAGCAACACAGGGAATTTCTTTCCCCATCCTGCCCCCAATTGCATTTGAGGGACAAAGGGTCTGGCTTTCATATTCCTGCTGTTGATATATCTGCTTTGCATTTAGCTTTCATGGTTTACTCTTTTTTAAAAAATGCTTTAATGTTTATTCCGGTTTAGAAAATCTAATAGAAATTAAAGAAAAAAGGAAGTTTTAAGGATTAATTGGAAACGTATAACGTCCAGATCCTAGAAAAATGTATTTATAAAGTTAAAATTTAATATTTCACATGAGAATTTCACTTACTAAAATTAAGTCCTGGTGTATACTAGTGTTTAAATTCAGACCATTTGTTATCAGGGACCATATTTAATCCTTCTGCTATATTTGCTCTTTTATTTGACTGTATACCACATACATTTCCTACTGCCTGAAGACACATGGAATAATCTTTTGGTTTTTTTTTTTTCAAGCAGAAGTTTTGCTTTTTAAAGTAAACAATAAACAGAAAACTGCATTCATCTTGTTGAATTCTATACTGTTAAGAAATAGCCTGCTGAAAAACTCCAGGACAAAATCAAAAGCAGGAAACTATTTGTCTCAAGTATCACAGAAATAATATAAGCAAAAAGGCTCAGAACAATATATTAGGGAAGCAGCTGAACTATATAGTATACCACATTCTAGTATTTATGCCTCAATAAACTCAAATACTGGGAACATCAATATATGAATTTTATAGGCTACAGTGAGCTGCTGGCTTTCCCCAATATACCAAATACAGGTTTAAGTTAGGATATCAGCACTTATAAAGAAGAAAAAAATAGTTTAGCTAATAAAAATAGAGTTAGCTCTATTTGTTAGTCTCTACCTGAAGGTTTAAAGAAGTGACTTGGTTTAGGAGGAAGCTCTGCACTCAGCACCTCCCACACCAGCTGCTTCTCTTCTTTCATTGCAACAGCATTTCCCTTGTGCTAGCACATCCCAAAAACCCAGAGGGCAATTATATTGCTGAAAAGCAACATAAGTAATAATAAATTAAAAAAAAAAAAGAAGAAAATTCAACAAATAAACCTCTAAACTACTTGTATATATGAGCTATGCCCAGCCCCATCACCAGACCCCCTGCAGCAAATGGGGAAAAGACAGAGGGGAGATCAAGAGCCTGCAAGAACCCCACACCTCTCCTCCCAGGATGCCTCATGAGCAGCAAAGTCTGATGACAAATGATCCCTTCTGGTCTCAGGCTTCCTCTGCAAGATCAATATTTTAAGGATTATATGTTGAAAGATTCCTTCACATACTTCAGATACAATCCGGAAAAATCCAAGGCACAGTCACCTTTCAATGTCTCCTACATCTCAAGACCAGGAAATCACTTTGCTCCCAGTAACAGAAGAAAAATGCCATAATTATTTAGTCTGGAGAGCAGTCTGCAAATTAGTCACCAATATAAATACTTGAACTGCACTTGAAAAGATATAGAAGCCTAGACTATTTGGACTTTTTAATTTAAAGTGCTGTATTAATGAAGGACCTGTACCCCAGGAAAACAACAGCTTGTGCTGTTTGAGGTGCAGAAGCAGCCATTTCTTTTTCTATATGGGAATAACCATAGAAATATAAAATCATTTTAGAATGATGAAGTTACAAAAAATTAACAAATATTCCAGAAATATGAAGTCATAGCAAAATTCTAGAATAGTATGGGATTATGGAAGATAGATGCATCTTGGTGGGATTCCCACTGAAGGCTTTCCATGCTTTCCATAGGCAGCACATGTCCCATCACATACCCCAGGACATGTGGGAATTGTGTCTCCACCTGTAACACCATGGTCAGTCACACAAGCCAAAAATTCAGTCCTACCTGCTTCCAAGGTGTGAAGTATTTTAGCCTCCATGACATGCACTTTTTAGAGCTATTCATGCTCCTGAGCTCTGTGGATTTGCCCTGAGCTCTGCACATTAAAAGTGCATGCTGACCCTTCCTCCATCCTGAGAGGATGAGCATCTCATCATCCCAAACACAGGAAAAGAGGATGGGAGGGGAGGGTACAAAAGCACAAGCTGCTGCCAGCACTGGGCTCTTTCCAAGGGCAGGTCCTACTCTGCTAATCCTCAGAAAAGTTTCTCCCCAGTTGATTTGAGAGGACATGTTGGCAATGGGGTGATTTCCCTGCTCAGAATCTGTTTAAATACAGAGCTGGGTGACTGCTTGCCTCAAATTCAGGGTCATCACAACAGTGGCATTTTCATACCATTATTAAAACGTTTAGGAGCAGCTATGATTAATCAGTCACTTTGAAACAAAAACAAACAAAAAAAACCCCAAAACAAACCAGCAGTGTTAAACAGATAATTAGTGAACCTGCAATCACATTTTTATAAAGGGAAAAATCCCCAAACAAAAGCAAGATGTTGACAGATCAATCCTCTGTTAACAAAGATTTTAGCTGTTTAAACCATTAAAGAACTGTAGACAACATGGAAAATACCATTTTTATGACCTTTCCCCACTTCTCTGGCATTTGCCTGGTACAATACAGAGCTGTGAGCAGGAGAGCTGAGTTTCACCTCCCAGTTCTTAAGCTCTTCACTTGCAGAGCAAGAGCAGTCTGTGGCCACAGCTTCTGCATCTTCCAAACAATTTCTACAGTGATGCCTCCCACAATGAATGCATCCCCTGCTCTCCTGTAAGTCTGCAATGACCCTCTGTAAGTATATGCATATATTTGGGCTCTGGCATAGGACTCCTGCCACTTCAGATCTCCAAGTGCCTGAGTGAAAAGCAAGCTTGAATTTCTTTCTAATTGAATTTTTTTTTTTTTTTTTTAAGCACTCCATTCCTCACAAGGTCATGACTGGAAACTTTTATCACTTTTTACATGTGCACATGTGCAGCTGGTCTCAAAGCACAAGATGAAATGGTCTTTTAACACTAAAGTTTACTGCACACTTGCATGCTTGAAGTAGGATTAAAGGTATAAGGTTATTTAAAATACAGCTCTGCTTCAGACCTGACCTCCCTTCTTTGGCCTGGCCAGCAAACAAGAGAATTTAGAGAATCCTTAATGGATGAGAGATGATGTGCCAGGGGTATCCCAGGGATGACATTGGTAGCTGAGAGATTACTCACCCCCAACACCAGCAACTTGATATGGATTAAGAGATTTCTGTCCAGCTGGGAGGTGATACAAGAAACACCTAGCACAGTCACTGACATGCTGGGGTCCAAACCAGCACAACAGCGACTGCAGATCTGGCCCAAATGACTTTCTCAGAAGCATAATTACATCCTCTTTACCAGGTGCCTAAGAAATACCAGATGAAATTGGAATGAGTGACCCAGGCTCCTTTCCATTTTCCAGTCTTCACAATTCTCTCCCAGCTCACTGCAGAAAGGATGCAACCAGCAGAAGCAGGGAAACCCCAAACCCTACTTGCACTTACTTGAAGGATAGTTTATGCTGGTGGTTTTAAAGTAAAATTATAGTAATTATTTATAAAAAACAAAGACAAACAAACATGTGCAAAAAGAGGGTGCAGGGTCTATTCTTTGCAGCTTTATCTTAAAATTCAGGGCGTTGTCTCCTTACAGGAGAACTCTGTGTGCCATTGGTACCCACACAATATTGTGAGGATTAAGCATTCAGTAACAGCAGTGACAGAGAAACAGGGAAGAGAAAATTGGATCTTAGGTAAAGAACCACAACGAGAAACCTTAAGTGGCTGTATTTAAAATTATTTCAAGTGGATGAAATATCCAAAAATTTATTTGGAAACAAGTTAACCAAAATTTGGCTTACTGCTCCCTTGCCCTGACTAGCTTGTCTACTTTCTTCAGCTGCAGATCATTTAGTTCATATGACAGAAAAACTCTCTTATTGTCTGCTACTTAGCACAATATTTAAAATCAGCAAAGATGTATGACAGTGCTTTCCCTTCTGTTATTTGTAACAGCCCTGTGATTAGTCTCTTTTATATATTCCAAAGGATGTTTAAACCTCACAAGTTATGAAGAGAAAATATCATATGGTCCTTCCCCACTAATTTACATGGGGGATTTTACACAGCAATGTAGCAAGTTTCAAAATTAAAGAATTTATATAGTTAAGGGAGGCAAAGGAAACAGGCTTGGCTCCCAGCCATTCACAAGCTAACCACAAAAGTTAGAAATTATTCCTGTAGAAGTGAAAAATAAAATAAGGCCCATTATTGCTGTAAGTAGATAACCTCAGGACAGATTCAACTCACAGCCTCCTTCACCTCACAGAGTCTCCCCAAGTCTCGAGTTTGAAAATGTTTGCAATTTGACAGCCAGTGTGTATCCATTCACAACTGTACTCACTTTTAAACATGACATAATTGACTCTTTGTACAGAAGTTTCTAAAATGATTTCTCCTGTTTTACTAACACTAAAGGGGTTTTCAAGGTCTGAAAGTTTGACTGGAGGAGTTTTGAAACTCCCATTGATAGAAAAATATTTGTCTGTTTTTTCCACAAAGAAGGAAGTTTGACATTGGTGTTGATTCTAGGAAGAAGTTTAAAGTCTGGTCAAAAAATAAAGCCTAAAATTCTACAGAAAAGAAACCAAATTTTTTGTTCATTTTAACAGAAAACATATTTCTGTTTCTTTGAATCAAACTGAGCAGCAAAGAGGGAAAAGAGCAGTTTCCAGATAGCTGTGAGATTTTAAATTGCAAAACCTTCCATGAAGTCTAGGGTGGGGTTTTTTTTCTGCTTCACAAAAAACCCATAAATATGCTACAAGCTGTTTTGAGTGGTCTACTAGAACCTGATGTTAAAACAACTTTGTGAGAAAGCTTTCAGCATAGATAAATGTGCTCCTGTAGAGCCAGATGGATCATTTTGCACTGTTAGTGCTCCTAGGCTTTTATTTTTTGCTCCTCAGCTATTTGTTTCTGCCCTTTCCTGGCCCCTCCAATGGATTATGTGAGCATCCACTGGCTGCTCCAGTTCAAAGTCATCCAGGTTAGCTCCAGTCCCTGCTGAAGCTTACTTAAATTTCAGGAAGTCACAGGTGTCTGAGCCAAGCTTGCTACAACAAAATTAATTAATCGAAGAGCTTCAGCAAACCATACTGAAAGGAGCATGTCAGGTCTGATAAGAGATTGGTTAAAAAGCATGGTTAAGAGATTCCTTACCCAATTTAGTCCCTGCAAACAGACTCCACAATGAAAGAGGACCCTTGTTAGAGCAGTGAGTTTTCCACTATGTTTCTTCTTTGCAGTTTTAACCAACATCTATTTCAACAGAGCTGTCCAATTAGCCATGCACAGAAAACAGGCTTTCCACGTTACCTGATTATTTATCTTCCCTTCACAATCAATGGCATTAAAAAACCAAAGCTTTTTGTCCTGGATTCACTGTCAGTCTGTCACCTTCCTTTAGACCTCCCTGTTGATTCAGTCACATTGCAGAGTGGAATTTTCGCAGTACCTTGCCCTGGATTTCAGATGTTTCCTGGGTAGCTGCAATGACTTCTAGCTGTGTTTAGGTGGGGTTTGCCTTCTCTCACCCCTGGTTTATCTGTCTTTACACTGAGAACACCAAAGGTCAGGGAGCACAGCACTCTGAAATGCTGAACAGCAGAGTCATCTGTGCCTGTGTCCTGTCATAAATATTTATGTCCAGGTCTGAAGGGAGATGCACTTCCTGATGACTGTTTTCAAGGAGGGAAGAGGGCAGAGGAATCTCTCAGGGATGGTATTTTAGTGGGAAAGTGTGGAGGAAAGGCAGAATGCTGCTTCCAGAACACATGCTGGGTACAAGCAGCCCTATGCCTCCAAGGGACAGGCTCAGCACCAGTGACAGCTTTTGGGGAGAGGACATTTACAAGCACTGAAAGGGACAATCCACCCAAATCAAGTCCTCAAGACCTCGGTTTAATTTCCTGAGCTGAATCCTACTGGCCTTATAGGAGAATAAATACATGAATAAATTGCTGTGAGGTGTCCTGCAAACCTATTAGTCTGGGCCACAGATGATTCCAAAGAATGGCATTGATTTACCAGAGATGCTGGTAATTTGAATTCCTTGTCAGGATGGGAGAGAAATATATCAGGAAAAAAGATGCTCTAAGAATTTATTTTTTTTTTAATTGCTTTCATGTGAAGACTGACACAACACAACCATTGAAAGTGGTGACTTGTTTCTCACTAGTGATGAGATCCCTGAGTCACAGTCCACTCCTCAATGTCCCTCAAGAGCAGATCTCCTGGACCAAGTGACTAGCAAAGACAAAAATGGACAACATCTCTACTGACAATTCCAGCTTATTTTCAGTGCCTGACATGTCAATCTCTCTCTTGACATTTAACAGAGGTTTAGCTCAATAAACAGACAAGAGCTTCTCATCCAGAACTCTATATGCAAACCATATGTTGCAGTTCAGAACCCTGGATTATAATTAGAACTGTCCATTCAATTTAAACAAGGTCAAGAATGAAAACTATTTCAAATTTAATAAACAGGCCATTTGAAAGTGTAGATGCTGTGCAGGACAAGCTTAACAACTTAATTGACAGGTAAGGCTTCATTTCTAATCCTCATTTTGATACCGTCCGTAGCCTCAGGAGTCAAAACATATCACTGCTCAGGCCTCAAAATATGCAGGAAAAATGAAAATGTCAGTTGCATAAGAAAAAGGAGAAGCATCTGTTTGATAGCTGTGTAAGCCTGTGATATGTAAACTGCTTTGGAGTCAAGCAACCCCAAATTAGAGTTTCAAGGCATTCTTCACATTAAATATACACACAGAGACATCTATATGTATGTGAGTTTTAAGCAGTTATTGGGGTCAGATAATCTGCAAGAAAATCAGGGTATAAAATTAAAGGAAGGAACACGATAATTTCATGGACCAAGCTCAGACAAACACTGACATTTTCACACAACTGTGAAGAAATACTTTTCCCATCTTTCCATCTTTTTGCAAAACAGATTTGTACATTTTCCTCCACTGTAAAAAAAAAAAAAAAAAAAAGATACATTTCTGAATCCTGAAATAGGACACTGCAAAGTAAAGCCAAAAAAGATGACTATTGATAGAGTTACCAGGCTCCACAGGGGGGTTATAGATATTTTGGCCACTGTATGCACTTAAAGACTCCAATTCACATTGATACAGAAAACTGCATAGTGAGTGGAAAATGGGTGCCAGGATAAGTGAACAACCACATGAAATAAAAAGGGAGCAGATTCTGAAGAACAAAAATCCAGAAAAATACATAACTTATGAGCTTATCTTAGAAAAAGCTGAGAAAGGGAATAAAATTAAGATTAATTTTACAGTTTCCTGCTGAAAAGAAGTGAATGTGCCAACTGTAAACAGTGAAGATGGAAGAAGATGTTTTGCCTGTTAACCACTGTGGTGTGGGCTGAAACACAGTGATTAGATTTTCATGTGATTTCTGCTTAGGAAAGAAGCTTTGGGATCACAAGCATCAGCAGCTTCACTGTAACACTCCTGCAAGTTTTTCTGAAGTGGGACAGAAAAGGAAAAATTGTTATGAGTTATCAATTTTTAAATACAGTTCCTCAGCACAATTCAGTTAGGCCATGCTGGGAAGTGGAAGGGTAGCAAAGGAGAAAAAGATCTCCAGGAGGAGATGTGCTTAATAAAGAGACAGCATGACACAGCCCAAACTCCTTGTGCAGATTCAAATCTCAGACATACTGAGGAGGTTTATACTTTGGGCCATCAGCATCTTCTCTTGGCAGGATATGACAGTTTGAAAAAACAGTTCTGGAATAAAAAAGAGAAATGACTGATCTGATGAGACCATCTGGTTTTTGTTAGCAGCAATATTAATGCCCACTTGCTGAGCTCAGTAAGTGTCTTTACTACAGCAGGACACGGAGTGAAATGTCTTTTCACACATGGTAGGTAAAATATGCAAAAGAAAATTATCATCATGCAAATACCTTCATAATCCAATGGTTCCAGTTTATTCTGCTGGTCAGAAATATGAAAGCTATTTGAGACAAACATCCTGCTCGGCTTGGTAAAAAGCTTTAAGATGACACATGGATAGACTCATCATGCAGGCTCACTGGAACATAAACCCCTCTTAGTAATAATTGGTTTGGGACAAGCAGTCACCCATCAGAACCATCCTGTTCAGCACATGAAACTCTGGCACTGCATTCACAGTGACAAAACTGCCTGGGACTAGGAAAACAGGGAGGGAAAACACACCATGGAGCCACCAAGCTCCTTCTCTCTGCCAGCCTCATCTAGACAAAACTACAGCACAATCCCTGCCACTTGTGTAAAGCCAGGCTCACTGACATTGCTCTATAGCTATTAGTTCACAGAGTGCCTCCACAAGAAGCTTCCACAAGGACTGATTCCCCCACTGGAAATATCACATCTCCAGACTGAGCTGCAACATAAACCACCAGCAAGCAAAAGACAGCATGTTACACAAATTTGCTTGCTCTGCTCTCCTTATATGTATTAGTTGTGAGTCTGCAGAGATTCAACCAAAAGAGAGAAGTGGCATTAACACATTCCAAACCTGTCCATGCCAATTTTCAGAGCTGGATCCTGATGAGCAATGTCATCAAGCACAAAAGATTACCTTCCCCCCCCACCCCAGCTTTTCGTATTCTCTTACTGAGATTAAAAATTAAATCAAATTAATCATTTGATTGCTCCCTTACTATTAGTTGTTTCTGAACTCCTTGGCTGACACTGGATCTCTTTTGGGATAGCCACGTTAGGAAGGTCCTCAGGTGGGTCTTTCAAAGATCTGGCATGCAACAACAGCAGGTTTATTTCAAGTTGATCTTCTAATAAAACCCAGCTAAAGCCCTCAGGTAGTCATGTAATTGAAGTTTGAGTAACCCAATATGATGTTGATCAAACTACTGATCTTTTAATAACAAACTGCAGCCCTCCCAGCAGTTGCTATCTTGCTGACAGTCATGTCTGGCTGGCTTCCTTTGGGCCAGTGCTTTGAACAGAGAAGCTGACAGATTTCTGTTTGGTTTAGATTTTATCACAAATTGTTTTAAAGCTTTTTAAAGATATATCAGATAGCTCATAAAATCCACAGGCATTTACAATAAAAAAATAGGACTTCTATTAGTTGTCCCAGTGCAGACTGGTTTGAAATACCTCTAAAGAGGAATGTAAACACTGTGCAGGAGCTGTACTTCTTCCCATCTCTCTGACATAAGTCCTTGTTTACACAGCCTGTAGGCAAAGCTACAGAAAAAGCAGTTGTTACCCTGCACAATACTCTCCACTGGAAGGAAAATGTGTGCATTTTTCCTCTCATGATTTCCATTTAAAGTATGAATTGAAGGTTTCTAAGCCTTGCCTCTCTACACAAGAATACTTCAGTTGCAATTTACATTTTCGATGTGCTCAAAATGAACACCAAGATGACTCATGTGCTGTTTATAAGATGCTTGTATTTGCTGGTAAATACCTTGCTACAAGCAGGCTATAATTTAAGTATTCAAAAGTCTTGCTTCTGCATAAAATTACTACTAACTGTAATTTTGAAGGCCACGACCAGAGCTTCAATTTCAGGCTTGCAAAAGCTCTTCCTGCACAATGAATCTCAAAAGTGCGAGTGGATTTTCTTCTCTGACAACGGCAATCATTGTATCTCTGTAATTGCAGAAAAGATTACGAAGCTTTTAATTCACATTAGTCAGCTGCAACAATACCATGCTTCTTCCCTTTCCTTTAAAATAAACTAATTATTGTCAATCAGCCCCGTGGAATGTTAACATTCTCCATAACCTGCCTTTCAGGGGTAGTCATAAATGCTAGAAACTAGCTAATATAAACTAATCAGAGCCCTAGAAATATTTGTACTGCAGTCTATCATTTTTGTCATATTATTTCTAAATATTATATTTGTCTGGACAATAGCAACCCTTTCATATAGTGATACAGTGGTTTTCATCTAACTATTCAAAGCTTTTGCATTAATTAAGCCATATTAAATCCTTCACTGGTGTAACAAATACTCTATTATTTCCAAACCTGAAATGTTTTCACTGCCAAAAGCTGATCAATAAAGCTTTATGTATCAAGCAGTTTGAACAAAGAAAACTTTTCAGGCCAGTTTGCTTGTTCATGCCCCCATCTTTCTGCACAAACTCACAATTTTGAGTCCAAACTCACACTCTGGAGTCCCACGCAGAGAAACCACGAAGGGGTGACTGTCATTCTCCTTGCTTTTTACACAACTACTCCTTCCCGAAGAGAACAGCCAGTGACATTTCTCAGTGTTTCCTTCCAGCTGGTAGAGCCCATGTGAGGCTTTTCAGATCCGAAAGGAAGGACACAGGATCTGGAACCCTTGGGGAAGCAAACCATATGCCCAGTCCATCCTCAGCTGTGATGCATGGGGAGCATTCAAGCACCATATGGACCAGACCAGTGGGTGCAGAGATGGGCCTCCCCGTGTTTTTGTTACCTGGGAGGCCTGGGACATCTAGAAAAAAATTTTGCCTTTCAGTCTGTGTCAGATCAGTGATCAATAATTTATCTGACAACTGTAATGTAGAACAAGATGCCAGCTTTTATGAATAGCATCGTGCTTTTTGCTTTGGAACACAGCAGATAGGCTGCAGGAAACATACTACATGCTGATCCAGCCCTGTGTAATCCTTATGTAACCTGAAAATTAATCTGCCAGTTGCATGGTTTGTTTATGCAAAAGGCTGCTATTAAAATGCTGTGGTTGAATTAAACATTCCACAAGGAAAATCTAGATGCATACAAAACCCCTCACAAACCTCCATGATAGAAAGAGGTTTTTTTTCCTCCATGGAAAAAAGAGATTCACCAACATTATCTTCAAATAATATTTGAATAGTTGACATACAAGTGGTTCCAGTCAGTCTGTCCAGAGAGCCAAGGCTGCAAATACAGGTAGCACTCCTTCAGCTGATGCTTTGGAGCCTTGGATTGGGCTCCTGACACCAGACATTTCAACCCAACTGGTCTGCATCAAACTTCTGCTTAAAAAGGGACTGAAAACTGACTGTGCCTGTCCTCAGCTCCAATGAGTGAAAACACATATCCAGGATAAACCAGCTCTTCAGTGATAATATTCACTTTCGAGGAAGCTGTCACAACTGTTAGTTCATCTTTAGTTCATCTACCCTGAGGGATATCAGATGTGAGACATTATGTGGTTTAGCTCACAGGCTTTGTTCAGTGTGCATGAGAAGAGCAAGGAGACTTCAGCAATAGTCAAGCATGAATCATGAAAAATTGAAACAAGTGTTCAAGGCCAGGCTGGATGGGGCTTTGAGGAACCTGATCCGTGGGAGCTGTCCCTGGACATGGCAGGGGCGTTGGGACTACGTGATCTTTCAGGTTCCTTCCGACCCATAACGTGTTATAAGTGCAATTAGAATTCAAAAAATAAATCCATTATTACGGCATCAGATGCTTTTCTCAGCTATGACTGACAGATAAGTGCACAAAAAATTGGTTGGAAATGCTCTGGTCTGAGCGATGTGCCTGCCCTGCCCTGACTGGGGAGAACCAGATCAGATCCCGAATCATTGTGATTTTGTTGGGATTAATACATGATACATTTAGTAAAAGTGAAAGGGTTTGTGTGTCCCCAGCACGTAATTGAGTGGATTATGTTTGGGAAGCCGCACAGAGGGGACTGATTAAAGCAAACCCACAGCACTCACTACAGGTTGACAGTCACCATCGGCCCAAAACCATCCCGCCAAAATTCACCTCAGAGTCCCGCCTGCCTCGGCCTGGCCATCAGGCTGAGGCTCAGGGACTTCGTTTTGAGAAAAATCCAACAACCTCCAG
Source organism: Phaethornis superciliosus (assembly GCA_023637945.1). NCBI lineage: Eukaryota > Metazoa > Chordata > Aves > Apodiformes > Trochilidae > Phaethornis > Phaethornis superciliosus. The sequence goes on from JAJQWJ010000010.1 coordinate 21,505,197, forward strand.
TTAACGTTACTGTGAATGCGCTGTAATTTTCACTCTTTCTTTGGAAAACGTTTTGTTTTGTTTTGTTTTTTTCAGCTGTAGTACTTACAACCACCAAGAGACAAAAGATGACGCGAAATGCCTGAGGGAGCGCGGCGACTGATCCCGGCTGGGGAGGGCAGAGGAAAGGTCAGACAAACAGCCTCCAGCCTTCACTTCTCCTCAAGAACCAGGGACAACTGCTTAAAAATGAGGTAAAAAACCCCAACTGGGTTTGCCAATGCAGCTATAAATGCCTGAGGGTCAGTTTTACTCCTATCTTTCCAGCAACCGTGCACAAACATCACACAGTTCTCCCGTCTGAAAAAAACACCACAGTCTGACTTCATAAAGCTACACAGCGCTTAAAATGCACAGTTAATCCTTATTCTTATTTAACATTTTCCCCTTTATATGCGAAGAGAATCCTTGACTTTTGTCAACTGGGATCTGAAATGAAAAGCAGTAATTAAATTTTCTGTTGGTGAGTAAAAGTCTTGACAGTTCGGAGCAACCATAAACAAGATTTTCAAGGTAAAAACAGGTATTGCTTCTTGTAACATTCAATTCAAATGATCAAAAATCTACCGGTACTCTGGTCACACAAAGTAAAGCAGAAGAAAATGGTTATTCTTCAGCCCCTGACAGAGTGCTTCACTGGTTTTTTATCCTTTGAAACTCCATGTTGTAGTCCCAGGGTACCAGTGCGCACTGGAAATACCAGAAATTAGGTTTTGTCTCACATTTCTTTCACTTTTAATTATTTTTTTTCTTCCTTTTTGAAATACTGTAAAAACAAACAAACAAAACCAAAACCAAACAAAAAGCAAACAAACAAAAAAATACCTAGCCAAACAAAAACAAACAACCCCAAACTAAAATATTTTGGTAATCAAGGATGCTCATCCAGCATCTGTTAAGGTCGAAAGATGGAGTTGCCTATGCCCTTGATTCTCTGAGGTGGACATTAAGTAGGCACATTAATTCAGTTAGAAATAATTAGATAATTGTCATATAATTCCTGCAGCTGGTTTCATTTCTGTATTTCAATACAAGGTCTTGAAATAGAGTTCCTTCACTCAACTGATGTTAAGATTTGAGTTGATACTGAGTGGTATTTGTTGCACGTGTGATCAGAACTGGTATATATATATTATTTTTGTAGAGCAGAGTTTATTTTCCTTATTCTCTTTCTAAGTGTCCCTGAAAAGAATTCTTTGTCATGAAAATAACTCATGCCATGCCATAGCATTCTGAGTTCAAATGCAACTTTGAAATAAGACAATGCAAAGAAATCCTGAATTCGTCCAATAGACTACTTCAACTTCTACTAAAAAATAAAAGTAATAATAATAAAAAAAAACCAACAAAAACCCCACAACAGAACTTCCTTGGCATAACATTAAGTCCTTTGATTTTTTTCACAGCAAAAGCCTGGTGGATTGATTTGTTGGACAAGGAAAACAGCCCATGCAGAACTTGTGTGTGTCTCTGGCAAGAAACCACAGAATTTGACAAGAGTAAGTTAGCACTGATACCTCAAACCTTGCAGACTAAATCCTAGTGTCATTTTAATAAACAGTTCCTTGGTTTTGGACAAATCCTTTAGTTCTCCTCGGAGCCCAGCTATTAACTCTTCTGTGGCAACAGTGTTTGGAGAGTTCCCATCTGACCTGGGATCAGGCTAAACCCGTGACACCAATGACTGTTACATTACTGGGGTAAACACTGGTGGCCTTCCAAAGTCACACACTGACTCTGGATGCAGCCTCTCTGAAAGGCCTTCTGGCAAAGGTCAGGAGCTCCAATGTTTGACTGAATCCCCCAGGGACTGGGCTGCAGTGATTGCAGTATTACTCCAATCAGTAAAATAAAACTTCTTTTCATCCACAGCTAATCACAGGACTTCATTTGTCTCTCACTTCCTTCGTCTGCCTTGACAGATGAGAGCATAATAATATAAATAGGAAATGACAGTTTACCAAAGAAGGTTAACGTAAGGTCATGACCTTTTTTTATTTAACTTCCAGAGCTTATTCATGTGTGAAAACACACTTTTGTAGCTGTAGCCTCAGCATCCCTTACAGATCTGGACTTGTGCCAGCAAACAAGTTTTTAAATGGTATTTCTGTTTGGTAAAGATAACTTTTGCTTTCTGTGATGTTTGAGTCGTATCGTTTTCAATTAGTATAAAATACCAAATGAGAGTATCTGTACATCTCACTGAGTATCAGAAATTAAGTCAGTGGTACCTCTTCTTAGAAAGTAAGGATGTATTGCAGAAAGGTAAAGGTCATCTGTGCAAAGACACATTTCCTCTCCCTTACTAAGCCCAACCTTCTGAGCAAATCCATCCAGACACAAACCAGACTTCCCCAGAAAAACCAAACACCAGTACAGATGCATAGAGCACAGAATTGGGCCGCCAGTCATATTCTAATAAATGCCAGATATTAATTTGTTGAATTATTTGTGCAGTGATTTGCATCTAAATCCCTTCTCATCATTAATTTCTATCAGACACATGAAGAGCGAGAGGTAAGCATGAGCTTTATGTCAAAATCTGTAAAGCCTACATGACTATCTGCCAGAAAACATCCCTCTGTCAGATAAAAAAACCTGAAGTTATGTCCATGAACACTGGAGAGTGAAATCTTCAGTACAACATGTAGATAATTAGTTTTGAAAGGCTAATCAGTTCAGTGCTCTGGCTGGAGTTTCTATACGGATGCACATGCCTTCACCTTTCTATGACTTGCCTCTTGATGGAAGTAATGAAGAGAAGTAAGATTGTACATACCACACAACTCTCAATGATACATCCCACCATAGGAGCCCCCACTTAATTAGAAAAGATCTTTAAAGATCTTCTTTATGGAAGGAGTAGGGAGCCCACAGTGTTGGCTGTTCAAGGCTGTGCTGCTTGATCCCCTTCCCCACAGGGCCCTAAGCAGCCACAGAAACACCCAAGTAAAGGCAGGTTTAGTCAATGCTGAGAGCAATAGTGTATTTTAAGATTATTTTGCTTTTTTTATGTTGTTAACTTGTTCATATTCAAGAATCCTTGTGTATTGCATGAAGGTTTGACATTGTAGAAGATACTGACTATACTCAGCTCATTTGAGATGTGAAATGAGCCTCTGGGTCTCCTAAAATTGCTCACAAAACCCCCAGCTATTATTGATCAAATCAGCAGTACACTTCACTATGTTGTTAGATTAGTAATTTTTTTTTTACCCACTTTCCCTTCCTCAGCATTAAACACCTATATATGGCTAAAACTTTTTTTTTTTTCCCTCAAAATAAAATTATTTCCTGACATCTTTTGTTTTTTGTCAGGACTTAGTTTAGTTTCTGAAAAACAAAACCAGTCTTTGCTCTAGTAATGACTTACTGAATAAATTCTGTACTACCTTCCATGGTGCTTTTCTAACTATACACCTTATTTGTACCTTGGCTTATAAAAAACCCCTGTACACCAACTGATCATTTCAGTCACCAGTGAAATAAAACCAGCCATGAGAAGGATAATGGGAGCTGAACAAAAATACACATCTATTTAATGTTTGAGTTTAGACTAAGGGGTAACATAAAGCACAATGATGCTATAAAGAATGAAAAAATGTTACTATTCTGAACAACTCTAAGCTTTATTCCTCCAAAACTGCTGGCTAACCTGAATGAGTTGTTTTACTTTCATCTGCAAAATGATCTTTTGGAGCAAGGCAAAGGCATCAATAGAACACCAATTCAGTGGCACATCCTAGAAGGCCAGCACCTTCCAGCAGCACACAGTTTTGTTGAAAGCTCTTTTTTCTCATATGTAATAATTAAGCATTAAGTTACTTCTATTGTAACGTGATGATGGCCAGAATTTGGCTGAAGAACTTGTCTTGCATGTCATTATAGTCACCTGTTTGTTGTCACTGTCATTTGCATGGAAGGTCAGGTGTAATTAGTGCCACTGATATGTTTCTTTTTTTCTACAAATTGAGCATTTCCAGTTTGCTGTATGTCTGCAGTTTTGCTTGAAGATTCAAAAAGTGACTTTCAAATGGCTAATAATTCATTCTCCTAAGACTCATGGTTAGATAATAGGTAGTAAAAGAATCAAGTATCTTAAACTCTGTTTAAGTTTCTAAAGAATGTCAAAATACTAGAATGTTAAGTATATTTTAAGAATAGCAGAATTGCCCAGAAGGAACACTAATTTAATTAACTTACTAACACAGAACTATTCTAATGGAAATAGGACTCTTGCCACGCCAAGCAATTTAGGATGACAATCACTAGGACCCTGCTTTTAATTTTTTTCATATCTGAAAGCAGTAAGTAGTCATCAACACAGAGAGCTATACCCTGGTTCACAGGCATCTTACCAACTAGTCCCCAAAAGAGGAAAGAGAGGAGTGAGGTGAAGTAGGAGGGATCTGTGAATCATGCATAATATTTCTGCTTTGAGCTTTCAAAAGCCCAAAATGAAAGCACAGAGGACCACAATGAAAAACTTCAATCAAAACAAAATACCATCTACTGCTTATTTACACTGTCAAGTTGGATATCAAATGGTAGCTTGCTGTGAAAAATAATTCTACAATGTACCAGTGAAAAAATGAGTGCAGCCAAATAAATTATAAAGTTAGTACAAAGAATATGACCACAACTAAGAAATACATTGCTTTGTACAAATCTTAAGAGAGGAACTGAAGGACAATGGAAAATTAAATCCTTGAAGAAAGGAACTGGTGAGATGCTATGCAAAAAGGAAAAGCCAGAGAAGATGGTTTCTTGTGAAAAGATAATGCAGTTCATGAAAGCCTACCATGCACCTTTCATCTTGAGATGATCAAAAACCACCAGTGATACCCTCATGCAGCCATGAAATGCAACCAAGGGTGAGATCCAGGCACACAGCCAGTGCACACAAGATCATCTGGCAGCCAACATTTATCACTGGTGTTAGAGGACAGTTCAAGAAGAAAAAACTGCTCTGGCCTGTAACATGGGCCTACTTTACACCTGCCTTTACTCTGCCTTTGGCATCTGATGATGTCAAAAATGTAATGACTGTAGGTCAACAGATGGCATGGGCTTTTTTACACTCCCCTTACTTACCAGTGCATGCATCTCTATGAAGTCTACCCATAACTCATGATGTGTTCCAACATAAGCTTACATGATGTTTTGCATCTACACAAAGTTAAGCTTCTGCCTAAGAAAAAAATTTTACTCTATAATACACTAACTGGACTTATATTTCCCTCAAGAAGAATACAAATGGGTTTACATACCATGTGGTCTGAAATCCTTTTTTATTCAGTTAATCTCTAGCTTTGGAATTGTGATTGAAATGCAAAAGTGTATGTGTATTTTCTGATAAGAATTATTTTGTTTTAGAGTCAGACAAAATGTTATCAAACACATACAATTCCTCAAGTTCTTAAATTGATGATTCCAATTATGGAAATTCCATAATCAGAACATGGCACAGCCAATCCAGGTTAAGTGGTAACATTTTTTCAGAAAAAGGAAAAAAAAAAACCCAAAAACCCAACAACCCTTTGAAGTGTTCTTACAGTTTCATCTTCATAATCCCAACATGAGCAGATCTGCACTCTCGACAACTCTGAGTATACGCTCCAGATAAAAGCTAATATTTCCTTTTCTATTCCAATGTCTTCCCTAATTTCTCAATAGCAGGGAGACACAGTACAAAACATTACCTCCACATGATTTTCCATCTTCCTCCAGTTTCTGGCCCACTGGACATTTGCAGTGGTAGCTGCCAATGGTATTACAGCACTGGTTATGACAGCCACCGTTCTCCGAGGTGCACTCATTTACATCTGTGGGAAGAAAGTCCATGGCAATCAGTAAGGAGTGGGTACTGGCCACCTCACACAGGTATTTGTGGACCATCACATGTGATTCTCATGTGACAAGGTGAGAAAGTTTCTGAGACACACAGCTAAGGACCCTGAAGGGAACCACAGGACTTGTCTCCCCCACTTCTACACAAGGTAAGCTGCAGTCCATCAGCTCCAGCTGCAGGCTATAGCAGCTCCCCAGCTTCTCATTCCTGTGCAACAAGATTTAAGAATAATCTTTATACTGTCATTTCCACCAGCTTGTGTGTGGTTACTTCTAGAAGTCATGGCAGAGATGAAAAACCTCAGGAAGAGGTAAATCATGAGTTAAGGTCCTTCTCTCCTTCAGATTTGTGTACACTACTATCTACACACCATACATAGTCACCTGATGAAATTTGTGTTTGCCTGCAGGATTTTGAATAGGAAAATTCAGATCTTTAGAGATATTTATATGAATTAAAGACATAAAAGAATTCTGTAAATAAGTAAAAGACTAACGGAAAAGCAGAGAAAAATCAATAGTGAAGACATTTTCTTTTTAACCTGTGTACTTACATAGCCTGACTACGAATTTCTGAAAAAATGTGACAAAATTCATCAGGCCAGTAATGCTGCTCTGCTGAACACGATCAGAGACAACAGATGGTATGGCAGTACTTCCAAAGTAGAAAATTTGTCATATGGGGTATTAACTCTATCAAAAGCAGCAGGTATTTGCTGCAGAGATTTCATGTAGTCTGAACACGTGCAATGCTTTCTTTCTTGCTTTGCTCTCTCTGAAGAGTTAACATCACACAAACACATGCTCCATGCAGTGCAGGGCTAAGTAAGAACAGCAACAAACCTGGGTGACAAAAATGAGCTGTGGGTATCTTTTTGCTCATGTTGACAAATGCCTTTAAGTGGCAGCTTGGCAGAGCAGACCCCCTCAGCGTGTTGGTATGGAGAAAGCTGGGGCTAAGGGGACACAGCACATTCTCAAGACCTGGCATGAGGACACAGGTGACAGATCTCACATCTGCAAAGCCTTTGGCACTGGTAGAGATCACTCATTCTGTTCAGGCTAGAGAGCAAGAAAGGCAGGAGGAGGAGGAAGGTTAAGAAACAGAAGATAAGCATAGCCACGACTGTTAAAAAAAAAAATTACAGGCAGTTCATATTAGCAGCTCTCTGTCTCCAGAGGGGAAATGGGGCTTTTTAAAAACTTCTAATTAAACTCCAGACAAAAGAAATACAAAGTGCTGTAAAGACAAATAAAAAAAAAAAAAAAGGAATTTCACATTCATGCAATAGAGATGAGGGCTTTTCAAATGCAATCCTTAGCCATTAAAGTCTAAAATGTACCAAGGTTTATTAGTCCTTGAATGAGTTTGAGCTTAACTTTATGAGCTCATTACTGATTTTGGCTTTAAGTGAAAGGTTAAAAGAAATCATTGAGGACATTTCATATTATTAAAAAGTTTAAAGAAAAGTGTATTAAACCCCACCAACATTTACTAAAGTGCAGCTAAAGAGGCATGAACTCACTAAATCCATCTTATTTGTCTACAGGTTTAAATTCAATGTCATGGATAACACAATAAAATTTTCTTTGTCCTCAGAGATACTGAAAAACACTGGTAAGCTATTAAAAAAGTTATCTCAGAGCTACAAAACAAATCAAATCCTAACTCACATGCAGTCAGCAAGGCTCTTGATTTTACAGCAGCACAGTTTAGACAGAAATTTTTCAGAAGAAAAACACTCCCCTCTGCTCGAAAATGCAAAAACAAATCATATCAAAATAAGACATTTGTCTGTTCCCTTCTCTTCAGCAAGAGACAGAGGGAACATATGACAAGAGACAGATTTGAGACATATTCCTCAGAGCACAGGAAGAAGGCACAGTAGTGCTGAGCATCCTGCAGAAGATCGACAAAACAGGCATGTTCCAAATGATTTACTCCTTCTAGCAGACATCTTGATGTGCTGTGTGGTAATAAACAGTAATGAACCACATAATAACCCTCCTCCATGGCTTTGACTTCTATTTATACTAGGAGTATTGAGAACTAATAAAATCCCTTGCTCTTTTATTTTTTTAAACAAAATAATAGGAAGAACTACTTTATTCTCCTAGACTGTGCTTGGTAACTGTAATTCTATATGACTTCCTAGCATAAAATATTGCCTAAGAGATATGGTGTATGATATACAGCCCAATTATTTATTAACACTGGTGTCTGTGGCAGTTTGAACTAAAACATTGAAAGAAAATCTTTCCAGCAGAGGAGCTAACAATTATCCTCTTGATTTCACTAGGGTATTATACATTCGGAAGTGTACAGTGCTATTGCATACTAATATATAGAATGCTGCTCCTTTTGATTGCAGCATTTTTCTATTAGCAATCAAAAGTCTTTTTCTTATTTGTTCAGCATAAAATGCTGTGGTCCATCTTGGAATTTTGCCCCCAAATCAGCACTGACATTTGTGTGACTGACGGCCTCATCTTCTTCCAACTCTCTCATCTTAATGCTCTGTCCAAGACTTGCTTCTCCCTACCTTAATATTGGCTTGCATCCTTTAATGAAATGTTTTCCCCCATTTCTTTGATGGTTCTTACACCAGAAAACCTGCCTTTTCATTGACATGTCTCTTTAAAACAAATACAGCATTTAAAGCTGATCAGCGTAACACAGAATTAAATTATAGTTTATTTTAAGACACCAAAATAAGCAGTTTTGATCCAGCTTTATCCCTATTTCACAGCACTCACGTTTGAAGCCATAGCCTCACAGGGTATAAACCAAATTAGTTTTAGCCTTAGTGTTATGAAAATTTGCTCTCTAAACATCTGCATCCTTTGCTTTCCTGTCTCCTGAGCAAGACCTTCTTCATTGCCTGTATCCTGCCAAGTTTTTAAGAAAGGTCAGAAGTTGCCTCAGTCCAAAAAGCACAAAAATAAATTATCTGAATGTGAAGCAATAAAAAACGTGTTTTACATTTGTAAAAAGACAGCCCACATAGCTCTTATAAGCTGCAATCACACTTGTCTATACTCCTGAAACAGAGAGGAGTCTAAATTTTTAAATCCAGTTGTAGATTTGCCACTGTAAAGAAGAGGGGAAAGAAAGCCCCAGAACAAAAACAATTCTGTCAAGTGATAAATTCCTGTCTGCTTTCCATATTCAATGTCATTCAAGGTTGCAAATATATTTGCCTTTTGAATAGCAAGAAAAATGACAGAAAATTTCTGACATGTAACAAATCTGCCAGGTTAGGTCTGACAAAAGTTCAATGTTATCAAGACTATCAATCCATCTGTAATGACATGCTGTAGGCGCTTCAAAAAAATAAATGTGATGTGTGTTACTGCAATGCTTCAAATTTATTTATAACACCAATGTTGCAACACAAAAACACCATCCGTGGGACATGCTCCATGTGAGCTTTCAATCCTGCCTTTTGAAATCTTAAAGGAAAAAAAAAAATTTGCATCCCCCCCCTGCCCTCCCCCTTCATCTAGATTAACTTGTTATTAATTTTATATATGATCTTCCTGCCATACCTGTGGAAAAAAAAATAATCCAAAGCATATTTTAAATCCACTATTCGAAATAAGGCAGTATTCTAAAATGTGGATTGTAGACATGTGCCTATGTCTCACGCTCTCTACAATATATAAAAAGGTACTCTTTTATCTAAAAAATTAATCAAACGTTAATTTATACGGAAGCATGCTTTTTCTTTTTTTTTTCCATGGAACAGATGACCTTTGACCAATTAAACATGCCTAATAGCTATATGCTAAACGCAGCCTGATTCCCAATCTACTACTTCTGTAATCTTGTTTAATGCTATTCACTCCCAGCCTGAAAATATCACACCACAGAGCAAGTCAGAGAAGGGAAAGCAATCCTTCACCAAGTTTTTCTGCAAGTCTAGGTGATTTCAGATTTCCTACAAATAAATGAAAACTTTACATAAACGCAGACAAAGGATGAAGTGTTTTTAATTGGTAATTCCAATTTGAAATCCAGCAGAAATGACTTGCACTTTTACTCTCAAGTTCAGCAAGCAGACGAAGGAAAAGTTTAAAAAAATAATAGCTGAAAAGCAGAAAGCCATGAGGGCAGAAGCCTCCTCTACACATCTCTATGCTGAGCTACTGGGGAGGGCTGCAGCTCTGCAGGTCCTCTGCATGCAGCTGAATTCAGCATCTTTAAAAAGCAGGAAGGGATTAAGCCTGGATAGATTGGCTGAAGGGGAAAGCAGCCCTGCAAGGAGAGGCCCTTGCTCTGCATCAGGAGAGGAATGGACCGGATCTCTGTTTAATTTTGGCACCCATTTGTATGTTGAGATCTTTGGGACACAGCAGCTAACTCACTGCCTATAGCTGAAAGTATTTAAAAATATATTCAACCTGTATAACAAGTTGATGCAACAGGTATTAATATGAACAACAATAACAAAAAATTTTTAAAACACTAAAAAGAAGCATCCCACTGTTTAAAACCTTTTTTTTTGCCAAGGTTCCTGTATTTAGCAGCTGTATATGAGCAGCAACTTTATTTATTTAATGCAACCAGAGGCAAACTTGCCATTTCAGGGACCAGCCTTTGGGGCTAACCTGTGTTCTGACCCGTAAGCCGCTGACTCCAGTGCATGTCAGAGCTCTCTGGACTGGCAATAAATCACTGAGGTGGAATAAAATCTGTAAAATCATTCACATTGTTATTGCAATACCACATGAACAAAGCCCACCACCATGGAGAGGGGAGGTTATTTTTATTAGTTTAAAAGGGTTAGGCTAACACATCGGGCTTCAATCAAGGGCCAAAGTACCAAGAACATGTTTATTTAGGAGGATGATGGCATTTCACTAGCATTACTTTGTCCCAGCTGGGATTTTCTGCTGAAGAGTATGAGGAAGCTGGTGTGATTTCAGGAATCTAAATGTTAAATATCTTTATCAAAGAAAGAGGTTTGATTACCCTCTCTAACAGGCACTGGCAGCTTATATTGACTTTAGCAGCAATTTAGAGATGTAAATTCCTGACTCAGAAAACGTAATTCTAATACTTTCAGGTACAAAACCCTCATAATGGTTAGAATGAAAGCCTAAATATAGTTTATGATGTGCAAATTACACTGAGGCATACATCTAGGTGCATTTATCAGAGGTGCCTGGTTCATGAACAAAGGAGGACATATGAATGCATTACATTTTGCTTTTCTAAGGAGGTGTTATGAGACACTGTCTGCAAATCATAATGCACAGTTAACAAGTTCTCATTTATAGATCTAAGTAATTTAATTCAATTCCTAAAAAGGGGTAAAGATCCTGTAAATATAGGTGGATCCTTAACTTACAGGTTTAGACGCTGGTTTTTAAAATTATGGGCCAGATGGTCTGCAACCAAAACCATATGTCTGAAAAAAATACCCTGAAACCTGAGAAAGTTGATTTGAACTTTAAAGGCCACTCACTGCCATGATGCAAGGCAGGTCACAGGAATGCATACAACACACACACAAAGTTGGATGTAAATATCATGTAATGAACAAACAGAGAGAGCAGGCAGGCACAGTGCCCACACCCCAGAGACTGCATTTGTCTTTTTCTTTTGTTTTGTGCAGGAGCTTTGTAATAGCCGTCTCCAAATAGTAATTGTCTCTAAAACATAAATTACATCCATCACTTCCAGTGCTAACCATAAATTACCTGCCTGAATAGAAAACAAAGCTTCTCATTCTGATAGTCAAGCACAGTCCTACATGTGTATTGATTAAGCACCCTTAATGCTTTATTAGGTTTTCTTCCTCCACAAAGTCAATAACAGGATGAATATTTCTTCTTGTGCTGTTATGAAGTATCATAAATCTGAGCTGTTATTAACAGGCATCTGATTAGTAAAGCAAACTTATCTGGGAGTTGGGCAGACTCTTCCCAGGAAACACTCATCATTGCCCCTGTCTCCACTGGCAGCTGCAGTGCTTGTGCTTTAATAAGTTATCACCTCCTCTTTTATTTTATTCTTTTTATTATTACTGCTGCTCTCATTCCTTTTTATCCCCACGTCACATTTATAAATGCAGAGAACATCAGTCAGGGAATGAATGAGTGCTTGGCCCACGTCCCCCAGGGGGGTGGAGGGGGTGTCTGCCATGGTTTGGTTTCTTTTCTTAACCAGGGCACTACAAATTTCATTTCATGGAACTTAGATGCAAAACAAAAATCAAGCAAATCCCCTCATTAAATGTATTTTGCTAATATTTATTTATTGAGATCATCGTGTGAAGAAAAAAAAAAAAAGATTCATCAAGCATTTGCACTTAATGACAATAACTCCTGTGAAGTCAGAATAAAATTCTGTGGAGGGAAAAAACCAAACTCAAAGTTTAAATAAGTCAAACAACAAGCTACTAAAACCTAAGATGCTGGCAAGCATCTGCTGTGTTAGACTACACCTAATTCAACTCATGCAATAGCAGAGAAGAGTCAGGGTTGTGCTGCAGGCATAGAAATGTCCTGTTCCACCCCAGGCTCTCCCCCTTATGCTCTCAGATAACTGAAGACTAGAGTCAGTTTTTAAAACTGGAATTTAAATTTCCTTTTAAAATCCTTCTCCCTGGCTATGACAGTTCTCTGTGACCATACACCTGTTGCTCACTCTTTTTTTTTATTCTTTATATTCCTAATGTCCTGAGCATCAATGACATTTTACAGCTCCCAGAAACTGTTAGGTAAAAAAACACCAGCTTTGATTTTTTTATTATCCCTCTAAAACTCGCTATCAAGTAGAAAATTATTTCCTAAAAGTGAAATGCAGAACCTAAATCCTGCCTAAAGTTTTCCTTTCTACATCTAGAATAAATGAAATGTGGGGGGGGAAGAATCTATCACAGTATAATGCAATCCTGTAATAGTACTCAATTTTAAAACACATTTTCCCAGACAAGGTATGAATAATGCAACAAAACATCTTAGAAGATTTGAATTAAGCAACAACAGACTAACAGATGCTAATTGGCAACGATTGGAGATGATTGTGGAGTACGGCTGGAACTATGATTACAAACAGAACTTATGCATCCAGCCCAAACCTCAAGTACCGTTGCTGCAATTAAAGATATTTTATCAAATTAGACAAGTGTTTGCCTTTGCCTGCTATGATGGTTAAGAGCAAAACATAAAAAAGCATAATTTGCTGTACTGCAACCTTCCTTGCATCAGAGCTCTGCAGCGATGGATTTCTTTCTCCTTCGACTTTTTATGCCACAAAATGGAGCCTTTTAAGAAAGAATTTGAGACTCTGCAGTGACATCCTTAAAAGCCCTTGCTTTTGACAAAAGTGTTTTTACCCTAAAAAAAGCATTCTTTTCAGTATATCTGACTTCCAGTACCAGCAAGTGCTAGTTATGCACACACAAACCAGAAGACTTTGACCTTCAAGAGTTCTACTTCACAATGTAAGCACTTACATATTTTGCAGGCAGGCAAACATTCTTTAAAGATCATTTTCAGAAGCAATGACTATTAGCAAGAGCTCAGGACTCAGTTAAAACTGGATCTCTCTTAAGCTTTGAGTGCTAAATCCCAAGCATGAATTGTGAGCACAAGCCAGGTGGTTGACTCCAGAAAAGCCAAGTCCTGATGTCTAAAGGGGATTTCACAACGTGCACCTTGAACCCAAGACAGACCTTCTGCTGCCCTGGATAAGAAAATAAGTAGGAGATATTAGCCACTTGGTCACAAGCTAAGGCTGTGTTTTTCCCAATATTTTTTATGATTCCCAACAAGATGTTCACTTCCTGCTCCTCAAGAAAAGTTACATGCAGAACTCCTGCCTTTCCTCCAACTTCCCATGTTCCCCTATAAATCAGGTCACCAGACTTTAACTGGAAAGGGATATAGTATAAATAGTTATGTTGGGTCATTTCTAAAAGCTTAGCATTTACAGTCATTGAGGTTAAGTTTTATAAATCTCTATGAGAACCAGTTGCTTCCATATTTAAAAAAAAAAAAAAATCTAGGTTATGTAAAATTATGGAGGGTCTCAGGCCAAGATAACTGCAGTGTGACAGTCAGCATGCTCATGTAAGTAACCTGAAGGTAGCAAGCTAGTGCCAGCATCTTCAAGACCAAAGATGAGCTCAGTTACATACAGCACTGGAATCAAGAGCACAGCAAGGGAAGGAAGGCAGCAGCAGCTCATGCATCCTGCTCAGCCTGTATTTTTAAGAGATTTAAGATGTCAACTCCTGTGAAGCGTGCTGTGAGAGTCCAACACAGAAATAACAAAAGCAGAGATAAAGATAGAGCTGCACGTTGTTGATGCCTTGCAGACTCACCAGGAAAAAAGGTGAACGGACAGTTTCAAACAGAAATAAATATGCTTGCTCCAGGTAAAACCTGTGATGCTGGGTCTGATTCTGCCAGTTCAGTGGTGGCATGCTACCCACCTGCATCATGGGATGGTTAAAAGCTCTGCTGGGCTGTTACTTGAAAATCTCTGTATAGCAGCAACTTGAATTTGTGACAGCAGAAGCCTGAGGAGGGCAAGCACCAGGCAGCAGGATGCAGGAACAGGGAACTGGGCACTACAGAAAGGGCTTGGCTGGAAATTGGCTTCCAAATAGTCACATAAAGGAAATTCAATTCCCAGTTTTAGCTTCTAGTTTCAGAAAGGATGAAAAATCAAAGTGCTACAAATGTACAATAGACTAAGTTTTTATTCTAACTTTGTCCTTATTCTGTCCTCAGCAAAAGAACTGATCCCCCTAATCAAGCCTAAGGATCCTTTTGTCCAAGCCAGCACAAGAAATGTTTGAACCCAGCCATGTCCTTCACTTCCATGCAACACTACAGACAAGGGACACTTACTTTAAGCATTACAAAATACATTTTGGTACTTCAGTTCAGACTGGGGCAGGTTCCCATCTGGTACAAAACAGGAGCTGATGTCATGGCAACACTGTGGCCAGGACCAGAGGTGCAAAATGCCTGAGAACACCCAGAGAGAAAGCACAGTCACCCACCCTGCCCACGACTGTAGGTCCAGCAGTTCCTGCTCACCATACAAACAGGCTGATTAGTGCACTAGTACAGTCAGAACAAGCTAACAAATTAAGCAGCTTAAATTTCAGGGCACTCCTATTGTAATAAGCCAGTTCTTTACAAACTCTTCTTTTTTCATAATATAATTAACCCCAGGACTAAGCATATGAGCAAATTAGTTCATTTTTCACATGAATAATGAAAACTTTTTTTTTTTCCCTCAAAGCCATTACAAACTGAAATGAACTTAAAAGATTTCTCAGCAGAGAAAAGATGATGTGTGCCCAGCTTCTGGTTTAGAAGTGGAATTCATTACTAAGATTTAAATTGAAACTCCTATTTTCTTTTCTTATTTTTCTTAATAGTTGTCCTTGCCAGTCAATGTCAGTCACCAGCAGAAAAGACTCCACTTGTCATCAGATACAGCCTGGGATTAGATCAAACAGCAATGAGCAGCATGGCTCCTCTACTGACTTAAATGGGTTAAATATTTCTTTCTCCCTGTGTGCTCCTGAATATTCTCTCCCATCTCTTGTTTTTCATTTCTAGGTGATCTTCCTAACAGTTATGTGGGCAGAATTACTCACTGCCCTGAAAAAAAAAAAACAACTCCTTTGCTAACTATAGTTGTAACGTCATCTCCCTTTCTACTACAGAAAGTATCTTTCCTGTAATCATTCCCTGCATGGCTGAAACACAGCCATACAACCAGGTTGCATGTTTACAACAGACATAAATGAGAACTCATTACTTGGTTTACACAGACAGATGCCATTACCACTTAGCTGCACTCAGTCACTGTGTCTTCTAGTAACTCATCTTGTGTGTCAAGGGCAAAGGAAGTCTTGGGGAAGGAAAAAAAAAAAAGAAGAAAAAGATTAAATCTTCATCAGCTTAATTTGTAAAGAAACCCAAGGGAAGTCATTATTCCCAGAGACTTCATTGCCTAATTTGTCTTCTGAATTCTTCTAACTTATCTGACACCAATGGGTGCTTGTTAACTGTTTCTTCTTGCGACTGCAGGGCAGGTTTGCTGAGGAGTGCAGAATGCCATGTGGCACCCAGACAGAGCACCTCAAGGAAAGGGAACCCCTGGGTGCTGCAGTAAGACACCCATTTCACTTAGTGCTAAACAGGAGCTAAATATTCCAGAGAGGTCAGGATCCTTCTCACCATAAATGGCAGTGAGGTGAGCATCCTTGAGCTGGAAGGGAATTCCCACTAAGGAATTCAAGCAGGACATTACAACTTGGCTACGGAATTATATCAAACTTGCGGGGGGAAAAAAAGTAATATACATATATATGTATAAACCATTCCTTTTGAAGCAGTTCAAGCAGTTTTTATCAGTGACAAACTCAAAACAAAGGATGGAAGAAACAGCATTTCTTTTAAATAACTTTTCTTTTTCCAGTGAAATTAACAATGAGTACCAGAGGACAGCTGTGATTTCTCGGGCTTTTCCTAGCAGAACAGCACGGAGGCCTCCTTTAAACTAAATAAATCAGGCTCAGGGTGATGGGTAAAGTCAGACACTCTGCAGAAAGAACAATTTGGCAGAAAGTTACCTCTGCCTGACACTGGCATTTGAACCTGGGACCTTCACCACTTCTGCAAGCACATGTGCTCACCACGTGCAGTGGCTGTCATTAGCAGAGGTAGCAGACTGAAGTTTTACAGCCTGGGAGCTCTGGTTAATAAAAACATGTGAGCTCAAGGTTTTCAAACTGTCAGATGCCAAAGGTGATCACAGGCAGAAATTAGAGGGCTGAAATTGTTAATCCAGCACTGCTAAAAGTGATTCATGCCAGAGCCAGAAAAAGACAGTTTTATGTAACCCAAACTTTACACTCTGGTTCCCAATACAAACTAAATTTGCCTTTTAAATCTATCTGGCTGTCAGGCATCTGGTTTTGATGGAGAGTCACATTCAATTTTTTTCAGGGGGTATAACAAAAAATAAATTTGAGTTTGTGTTTTCATCAAGGCATCAGTGAGATGCTGTAAATAATGGAAAACTTCAAAGTGGCTACCTCAGTTGGTCTGTTCAATTGTTATCATCTTACCCTTTGAAAGGTGTTCCTTTACCTCCCTCACTGCAAACAGCAGACATCTTGTTATGTTCCTCATTATTAACAAAGGGTGTATTGTTATAAAATGTTAACAACACTCCTATAAAATTGCTGGGTTTAGGATATCCAACTATATTTTCTGAGCAGCAGTAAGGTCAAATTATTGAATTTAATAATCGTAAGCAGAACATGTATTAGAAATAAAGTTCTTAAAATCTATTGTAGATGTTCAATAAATGAAAAACAGACATCAAGGGACTAACACTATTAAGGGCAGAAAAATCCAACTATGGTCATAGAGACTGCATGGAAATTAATACATATCCACTTGTGTGCAACACACCTAACTTAGGCAAAGACAAATACATCCCACAGACACGTGTACTGTTCAGCATCTGAGTCCTGTTTTCAGAAGAGTAAAGAAATAAATCAGCACATATGTTTTACCTTGATCTTTAGCTCATTCTTACAGACCTCTCAGAACATCTAATTTAACCAAAGCTCTTCAAACCAAACACTGCCAGCTCTTTAGCATGTGGAAAAACAGTTGTACGACGTACGTCAGAAGGATCCAAGGCTGAACAGCCTGGCTTGATCCTCCTCCAGACTGGATTGAGCACTATTTAAAACCAAAGTTTTTCTTGCTATATGTGCAGAAGCCCCTCCTAAACGTGAGCATGGCAGTGCTGGGGCTGTAGGTCGATGCCAGTTCACAGCTCAAGGTTTCCACATTTGGAATTTCACCCTTCGGTTCCAATCAAAAAAGAAATTCCTCACATTCAACCCAGTCTCATTACTTTTTTGCATGGAAGAGACAGCCAAATTCATTCTGATGCACAAAAGGAAAGTGTGATATATTAGCAAAGTACATGGAGGATAATGTTATGGATGATTCTGAAAATCTAGCCAGAAACATACGTCCCCCCTAACATCATACTGTTGCCAACAGTTACCACCTAATGTTGTGCAGAGACTGCAGTGATTTCATGTTCAAAGGAAAAAGCAAAGATTCTGGTATCTCAGATACCACACTGCTGTTACTGATGGCAACAGTGAATTTTTAACAACTGGAGAAGGTTCCTGCAGCTGTCAGCAAGCAGCTTCATCACATGGGATGCACTCACTGCATGCACATCCCTGCAAAAACAAGACACTGCCCCCACATCCTCCAAGTTGGACACGAAGCTTTTGAACTGATACAGCTGATCTTCACTTACAGGATACTGAAGCTCTTAATTTTACTTTTTCTGTGCCTCTTCTTTGGCCCACAAGGCTTAAAATTGCTAAGTGCTTCCACCTCTTCTCCAGGGTAGCCACACAATGAGCATTAGCAAACAGCAAAAAGAACTGATGACATATAGATACTTCTGCACTTTTTATTTAAGTGTGGGAGAGGTCTGAACAGAGACCAATATGAGTAATATTCAAACCTAGCTGCTACACCAGGAGAGCAAAAAGCACAGGTTCAAAAGATGGGAGAGGACAAAATTAATAGTTGAACTTATTAGGCATTCTTCTATATAACATAAAGCTAAGAAAGTTTACTTGGAATTTTAGACAACACAAAATTATTGCTTTAGCAACTGGCCTTTCTTCCTAAGTAGACAACTGTGGTGCTAGTATAGCCCACAGTTCTGAGACAGCTTTTTCAGAAAGAAATCAATTGCTTTGGGAGAAGGTCAACAACTCTTGTGATGCCAAGATTTGGGTTATGTTCTTAACTGGACTCCTAAGTCTGCAGCCCAGAGAGGTAACATTCCCCTCGAAAAAACACCTCATGCTTACTTCACAATAATCTACTCCATCCTCAGGTGGAAGTTCTTCACAAAGTGAAAAACAATTTTATGTAATTTTGTCTTTATTTCTTCCTTCCCAGCATACGAAGACTTCTGATGGAATTATGAACTGGACAACTAGAGGGGTGTTTTTTTGGGGGGGTTTCCCCTCAAAGTATAATTATAGAATGGGGGGAAAAAAATTACAAATTCTACCAAGGTCATTAATGTACAAAATGTAAATTGTCTCCCATTTGTCAAAGACCCTGGGGAAGTCTAGAGATAATTGAAATGATAGATGAACAGAGGAGACTAACTGCTAATGGTCTGTATATCAATGAATCAGTGTCATATTTATGAAGGGCTTTGGGAAATTATTTTATATACCTCATCTATAGGTGAAGTTTAGCCTACTTTTTCTTTTTAATGCTGAAAAATTAACGATAAAGTTTAGTTTATAGTTACACATGTGTAAACTTGCAGTAATTTAAGCTCAATCGCAAGATTGTGAAAAGGTGATTATATTTGTGCCAGAAATGGCCAAAATTCTGATTTACCAAGGATTATGGTCTAACTAAAAGCACTATTTATTTCAGAGGTAATAAAATATAGGGCCAGCCCTCGCTCTCAGATCATTTAAACTAATCTATGCATCTCATTGCCTCCAGAATTTAAATAAATTGAGAAAACAGGGAATATACAGACCACTGATTCTTGCACTCAACCGCTTTCCATGTATTTTCAATTACAAACCAAACAGCTTAGGACAGAGGCAATTCTCAGGTGCATTTACAGGGCACTAACCAAACAGGAAAAGGGAGAGAAAAAGGAAAAAAAGAAATATTTTCTTTTCAAACAAAAAAGGAAGTGAATCTTGGAGGTAACTTCAGTGCAGTTGCACAGAAAATTGTATTTCCAATTCAGAAGAGGAAATACTACAGACCAATAAATCACTTTGCAGTCTTCTCCCAGTTGTGTAGGGGCCGTGGTACCTTAGTGGCAGTGAGGACAAAGGCTTAAATAAAAGGGAAGTTTCAAACATTCTGAAGCTGTTTTGGTTGAAAAGGTAGATATTTTGGGGAGCAGGGGTCAGTTTAGAAGGTTTCTTTATTTATTTGTTTTTAATTTTTCCCTCTCAAGTACTTCTTTGCTTTTCTTCCCACCCAACAGAAAGGGTTCAGAAGACAGGAAACCAAACCAAACCAGAAAAAGCTTTTTCTAGCAAAAATAAATAAACCATCACATCCCATTTAAAGTGGGAGATAGTAGCAAAATCACCTGAATTAAACCCCTTCTCACTCCCTCTTTCACTGAAGGAAATCACACAGGGGGTAAGGGGAGCAGAGCTAAGTTTTTGTGAATGGTCTGTAGAACTGTGAGAGATTTGCTTCATCTGAAAAGAGTACCACAATCACTCAGCTCACAGAAAAAAAAATGAACTAATCTAGAAATCACATCTGGATTTCCCCAGAATTTGAATAAGCTGGTTATATCTAAACCAAACAACTGACTTCTATTACAGGATTTGGCACATGAAGCAAGCAAGTGACTATAGCTCTCAGGAAAACATTGCTCTCCGAGAGGAAACTTTGCTGCTGTCTGGGAAAAGATAACACACATGCATTCCAGGTAAAAAGTTCACACTGTATTTTCTCATCATTGCAACTTAAAACCACAGACATTTATAAAAAAAATATTAGAGGAAGCCCTTCTAGCTGCTGGGAAAACATGGAGGGATTCCCATGTGTTGGAAAAAAGATTAGGAACTATCACAGGGAATGGTGGAGATCCACACATGCTAAATTCATGCTAAAAAGGACCCCACAAATCCATCTGTTGAAGATCAGCTGATAGCAACCATCTTTTTCACTAAAGAATTTGGAATAAATACTCCAAAAATTCTTCTAGAAAAGTTTTATAATCCGGTAAAACAAAATTTGCGGTGCCTAAGAAGGCATCTTACAAAATAGCTGATGTTCTTGGGGAGAAAGTCAGGTTTGGATGCTTCAGGTGGAAGGTCTGAAAACACAGAAACCCAGCATCAGCTTGAGGCTGGTTTGCTTTTATACCTGTCCTGTCTGCCCCCATCTCCCTTTTTAAACCTTCAGTTCTTTATCCTTAGTGTGAGCTCAAATTAACCACTCTTGCCTCAGCCAAAGGAACACTTTTTGTCCTGCTTTTATCTGTCATTACACATTTTCCCATAGGAGCAAGAGGAAGGGGAGCAGAAGCTCTCCTTCTCCAAGGTCTTGGATCTGCCTTTCCCTCCTGCATCTCTTCTTCTCCCCAAATCCTTCCCCCGAGCACCAGGCACAGGGATGAGAGCGAATGAGCTCTCCACCAAAGAGTAACAGCTCTGACAAAGAAATAAAGTTGAGCATTAGAGAAATCCTCAGACTTTCCCATGAAGGTGGGTTATCAAGTTGCCAAGCCATGACTGACTGACTGACTAGGAGCATCCCAGTTCTGCTGCTTTCCATCGGAAAGAATTTCCACCTGAGGCTTCCTGGAGGCACTAAAGGAGCAGAACACCTGCTCTTGATGGATTTTCAGGGGAACATTAACTCTCCATCAGCACAGACTCTGGGAAAGGGACATCAGTCAGTCACTTCACCTTGCATGAGGCTCAATCACTGCCTCTTTGGGAGGTGCTGCCTCTCCCTGCTGTTGTTGTTACAGCTTACTAAACAGGCAATTAATAAAACATTCAATCCCTCCATTTGCCGAGGCACATTTGTTCTGCTAGATTTTAATTTTTTGAATGAGTGAAATACAAGTCAGATAATTTACGTGAGTTAATGACACAGCACAAGTTAACTGATCAGTTATTCTGCATGAGGAGATATCTATTTGCAGGGAAGAATTTATACCCAGCCTGACAGGGACCCAGTTACTTGCAATACCAGCGTTTCAGGATGCTCCTCCAGTTTTATTTGTTGCCCTTTTACAGATGTGCCTTTCTCCAAGTCCTAAGTGAAGGGTGCCACTGATGACCTAGCACATCCACAGAGGAAGGTTGGGGAAATCTCTTCCAAGTGCCAAGTTTTGATTTGTGGGTGAAATTCCCCTCATGCTTCTGCTAACAAAGTTTTGCTGAAGCCTTGGGATAAATTTGCCTTTTTGTAAAGTTTTCCTCACGTCACCTCCTCTGTTTTCTTCTTCTTTCATTAAGATTTTTGAGTTATACATACAAACTGTTCGCTTCCAGCACTCATTATGGAAATCCTGCAAACCCAGAAGATGTCACCATCATTTCTTTTAAAGCTTGCCTTCCTTTGTAGGCGACATTCACATTGCAGAATAATTTAGACAGTAATTTAATCACAGGGTTTAGAGGTCCAGCAAATGTTACATTTACATAATGTCAGTCTTTCAGCAGATAATTTGGTCCTTTGCATGTGTTAAAAGACGACGTGGCTTGTTAAGATCATGTTAGCATGTTTAACCCCACAGATGAATGGCTGGTTTGCTAATCTGCCATATATTTCTAATTTTCCTAAGGATGATTAGAAAATTCTATTTAAAGTAAATTCATCAGCATTTTCTTTCCATCAAAGTGACAAATAGAAGAGATTATGAAATCTCTGGGTCGAGAAATCTCCATAAAATGGTCATAAGTCCTTGCTACATTGTAAATACCAAAACATCCCTTATATAAATACAACCTTAGTTAGTATTTTGCCTATGTCTGCTTTGAGCACATGTGACTTAAGTTATTAAAATGTGCCTCATAACTTGAATTTCATAAATATTCTCAGAAGGGAGTATGGGTATGTTGTAGTTTGGAAATGTAGTAATCTTTCTGCTGTCAAATGCTACTAAAGAGATCAAAATAATATCTAACAAATAAGATTTAGTTTCAGTGTGGTAATACTACTACCCAGGATGACAAAAAAAAAAAAAAAAAAAAAAAAGTTGGCAAATAATTATTACTCAAGGATAAATAGCATGTCTATAAGTGATTTTCCAAAAGAACTACTGTGTATTTAAATTTTTAAGAATAATAGCCCAGTTAAACAGCACCTCAGAAGCCTTAACAATGACCACCTATAGTTAATACTGTCTTTTTTATTTTGAAGTTGCATGTTGAATCCTTGCTACTCACATTAAATGAAACCTCCTTTTAAATTAAACTTGCACAAAACCAGGACTTTCAGCAGAAAAACTGTGGCATTACCTGGCCAGCCCCCACCACTCTAAGATATTCCTCTGCTTTCCATTGCCTCACTTGTCTGGTTTTAAATAAATTGTAGCTAACCAGAGACAAAATCAGTGAGACAAAAATTACACCTGGAGTTAATAGCACATTTTGATCATTTACTTGTATCTCGGAGCACTTTCACCACCCTTTAAAACAGGAATGTGTTTACCTAGAGGACAAACTCATACAGACTTCTATCAATGAAATTCATAATAATGAGCCAGAGCAAAGGGCTGAAAGGAGCTGGAGAGCAGGGTAAGAGAAGAGAACCAGCAGAAACACACTCCTTATTCTCCTTAATCCACACAGTTGACAATTGCTCCAGACTTACTTCTACAACACACAGAAACACTCACTTTCTCTCTTGGCAAAAGTTTTTGAAATGATCATAATCCATTTCTAAAACAGGTTTATTTCTTCTCATCATACACTTAATAATAAATGGAAATGCTGCCACTTCCTCTGTATTTGTGGGGTGTCCTCTGTTTGCAGAATATTGGAGATAGAGCTGTAGTCCTTGCTTCAGCCTGATAAGGGACCTGATTTGAGTTGCCAAAGGACAGCATAAGGGAGCAGAAGGTGCAGATTTTTGGTAACACAAATTGTAAGAACATCTTATAAAACTTCCATGCTAGTAGCCTGCAAGCTATGAAACTACTATTCTCTATCCCTTGTGAATTATTTTGACTTACTAAAGCAATTGAAAGTGTTTTTTCTTTCCTTTCATTATCTATTTAAAAAATCAAATCCAAACAGCTTTTCTGTTCTGGCAAGTCTGGGCTGAGAATTCCAAGAAAATAAGGAAACCTCACCCTTTCAAGCCATACTACAATCGTGCATCATCTTAGCAAGGAAAAAATGGAACTGGGTAATTTGCATGAATACTTAAATGATAAAGTTTTGAAACCATCACAACAAAATCACATAGAGATTTAATTACCACAAAGGTTAAAATGAGATTATTTGCTCTTGACACTTAAAGACAGCAAGTTCCAACATAAGAGTTAAGACAGCACCTCCGGGCAGCTCAGAAGGAACTGATAAGTTTATCATTCAAATGATAAGATCTGAGGTTCAGGACACTTCTTTTGTATTTTCTTCAACTTAGTTTGTATTATGACACTAAGCCTGGGTGACCCATCACCAAACTTATTTCCTTACTCAGCTACTAAGTCTTAAAACAGTTTTAAGAAATGGATGGATGGAAAAGAAGATGGATTTCCTTCAGTCAGAAGGTCCCACCAGCTTACACCTTCAGCAAATGGAGAAAATCTGGTGCAGGTTTTATGACCTGGAGGTCTCCACAAGGAGAAGACATGACTGAGTTCAACATCAGCCCTAAGGTTTAATTGATAATAAGGTGTAATTAATAAGGTGTAATTGATAAGGTATAATTGATAAGGTGTAATTGATATAAAATGAGACCTTTAAGGGCAAAATCTTAAATTTCTCTGCATCAACCAAACCAATACATTCAAAAGAACTGTTTCCCTAACTAAAAAGCATGAAGTGCCAAATTTTGATCTATTTTAATCTCCAATGTGTTTTTGTCATTCTTGAAGCCCCTGATGTTTAACTAAAGAAACTAAATCTCATCCATTTGGGAGTTATTTAAAAAAAAAAAAAAGAAAAAAAAGAAACATAAAAAGAAAAAGAAAAGCTGGCTTACAATTCAGACAAAACCTCCAACTCTTGTACAAGAAAACAGTGAAAAGTTATAGAAGTGACTCCAAAATGTTCTCATTAGCACTTTAAGTATGAATGGGAATCAAAAACCCAGCCCTGTAAGGAATGAATGTCAGAGCTATTTGTTAAAGTATAATCATATCAGCAGGTTCTTGAATACCCACATTTATACATCCTACACAAACAACTTTTAGTGAGCCTAACTCAAAATAAAAGGCTAAACCAAAAATATACACACAATATGCTTACACACTAAAGAAGACAATAAAATCTCAAAAAGTCAGATTTACTTTATAGTGACTATACACTCAACAGGGACAAACATAATGCTCTGATCTGTATCCTGGCCCTAGTGAAGCCAGAAAAGCTAAGATGTGAAGCTCAGATATTCCATGTATATTCCCTGTTGTGTATTGACACTGAACAATACAGCAAATATTTTACCACTCTCATTTTGTAACAGAGCCTCATTTGGTGCTACCATAGAACCATCCAAGTTAGAAATGACCTCAGAGATCATCAAGTCCAACCCTTGATCCACTGTGGTTCCCAGCCCATGGCACTGAGTGCCACTTTCAGTCTCTTTTTAAAAACCTCCAGGGATGGAGAATCCACCCCCTCCCTGGGCAGCCCATTCCCCTCTCTGTAAAGAATTATTTCCTAATATCTAACCTAAACTACTTTGCTTTCTGATACCAAACCACTACACAGCATTACTGAGAGACAACTCCAGCCTCTCCTGATATCCTGAGATAGAAAACAAGGATCCACCAGTACTGGGCATGAGGTGTGCAACTTGCCTGCTTTCCCTGAGAACCCACAGCTCATTTTCCTCTTGCTGTAAGGATGAGTCCTGCAGGGCAGAGCCAAGCAGTCCCTTATTGATCCATAGGTTTTTCCTCCATCCAGGTGACACATTTAACTCATTGTTATCTGAAGCCTCCACACTCAGCAGCTGGGGGAGAATCCATGATGGTCAAAACAACTGGAGAGAATTAAGACTACACAGGGATGATGAAAGCAAACCCAGCCATTAGAACAGAGATTTCACAGGACTGCTGAATTCCACAAATTCAACAAGCAGAATTCCATTGTTCCTTCAGATTTATCTCATCTTCTCCCAGGTGTATTCCCAAGAGAAGGAATAACTGGGCAGCTACACAGGTTGAAGAGCTGGTAGCATTGTCTAGGGGTGACAACTGAACCCAAGGAAATATAACATTAAATTTAATACCTTTCATTATAAAACAAGCCTCCAAAGTCAGCAGCTGGGGGAGAATCCATGATGGTCAAAACAATTGGAAAGAATTAAGACTACACAGGATGATGAAAGCCTCAGGAGAGGCCACACAACTGTTTCCTGGTGCTGATTATCTGCAAACCCAAATAGCAAAGAAGAAACTAAATGATACAAGTCCCCAGCCAGTGCAAAGGGAAAAGGTTTTAGTGTGTAAAACCTCTCACCTGGTTGCACTGCCCTGCACAATGCACATCAGGCTGGTGTCATGGCAAAGTCTGGAAGATGTCAGTCTCAAATGGGCAAGAAGACAAATAAGATCTGTGATTTAATTAGGCCACAACTTTATTAACCTATTTCTGCAGGGAACGACTGGTGATGCTGACACAGTGTAGACCATGATTCATTTTTTAATCATTTCTGTCTGGCAAAGAGCTGTGTCAATGTTTCCCTCCCTCCTGCTCTGCACAGCTGAGTTCCTCTGAGAACACTGAAGGGATGTGAGAGAGAGGGGTTGCATTTACCATCATCAACCCCATGCTGTACCCCACTTCTTTTTCAGGACAATCTCACTCTCCCAGGGAAGAAGTGCTGCACAGCCAACATGCAGGTATCACATATTTGTTCAGCTCCTCCACCTCAATCCCAAGTGAGTATGGAGATAATTAACAGTTCCCTCTGCAGAATTTCCGACTGGGAAGGCAGTTATTAATACCTCAAAAATCACACTAAGTTTTTCACACCACAGTTTATTTAGAGGTCAATTATGCATTCCCATCACTCTTGTCACCTTCTGGCCTTGTCACCCCCTGAAGGGTGAGGCTGATAAATCCCAAGAAGTCCTCCACACACAGTCCCCTTCTCAAATCCCAAATGCATTTTACTTATGTGCAGAACTAGCACTTCACAGAGCTCTTCCTGGAGGGAATAACCCACCTGGTCTTGTGTTGGCCAACCAAGAATTGTTTTACTTTTGAGGTACAGCTGCAAATGCCTAAGGGAATTGTCTGTCCATTTGAAGACTCAGCATGCAGTAGATCCAAACCAGGTTTTATGAAAAGGCTACAGCCCAAGACACCTTGGGATGAGGACACAACAACCAACTTTTATGACACTTGTGACTTTTGGGACAAGTACTCCGTAGGCAGAACTCCAAAGACTCCAGAGTTACACCAAGAGAGAATATGTTAATTGTCTGGCCAAGAGCATTACAAAAAATGTTCTTGTTATTGTTGGAAATGAAATGACAAGCAATTCATTATTGCACTGTAATTCAGTGCAATTTATTGGTTGATTTGCTGTGAGGGATTTTAGCCACATACTAATACACATACTATAAAAAGAATGCAAATTCAGTAATGCAAATCTAAGTGAATGAGAAGTAAAATTTTCTCACAGTTTGCAAGAAATTAACCTTTAACGTCTTTCCTATGCTTTGGGAACAGCACTTGGCCAAAAGCTCTTACAGTAATAAAGCAGTGACCCATAGCAAGGAATAAATGTCAGAGCAAAATGATAACAGCAAGCCTATTTGCCAGAAAGTGGTAATTTATAAGATTTTAATTTGAGATCATCATGGGGGGTCAGCCTTATCAAATAATTCAAAATATAGGTCACAATTATAGCCCTTGAAGTGTGGTTCTGCTGTGAAATGTGACTGTAAAAATGGCATGTTTATTATTTCTAAATGATTTCTTCATCAGATACATCGAGTTTACAGGGAAAATGGTAATGGGATAGATTTGCATTTTTGTTTTTCTTCAGTTTTTACATTTGGGTAGCTCACTGATTTCCAGTTATTTCTGATTTAAATTACCCAAAAGGGAAAACCAGACTCCCCAGTTTCCCACCTTCCTGCCAAACTGTGTCCTCGTTATTCCCTGTGTCACAAAAACCTTTCAACAAATTTACATCTTTCTTAGCTAACCGAAACGTAAAAACCCCAATTTTCTCAGTAATAAGGGAAACAAAACCCACAATCCACCTCTCACTTCAGGCAAATCCCTTGGGCAGCATCATTGAGTGCAGCTCCATCAAGAGAGTTCACTCCTGACCAGCTTGTCCTCTTCAGGTCCAACAGCAGCAGGAGAAGCTTTTACCAGGTTTTTAAATCAGGTTGCCCAAGCTGGGAACTGGGAAATGTGAATTCCTGGCTGGAGAAGGTCACGAGGAATAGCTGGAATTTTAGCACTTGTTTCAAAGTGGACCATGCAAAGAAGATGGTCCAGGAAGAAGAAAAGAAGCACCATACAAATTTCTTTCCTTTCCTCACATTTTCCATACCTGTGACCTCCTAGTTCCAGGTGGATTCTGGATAAAACACGATGTAATTTCTCAGCCTATTTCTCAAGAAACAAAATGAATTCTAAGGAAGCAATAGAATGAAATGAGAACAGAGAGCAAGGTCCACAGGCTGAAGGCAATTTTGTTTGCTCCACCATCCCCTGTTCAGGGGTGTGGGCACCAGGATGCTGTTTATGTGCAGGAGGGACCTTTCTTGTCAATAGTTCACATAAGAAATCAATTTGATATTGCTGCTGCTAAGAAGCAAGTCCCCTCCAGCCTGTTGTGTCCCAAGAACTTGTATTTTGCTTCTTTTCCATTTAAACTACAAGGTAAGTTATAGAGGATGAAAAAGCACTTACCCCTCTGGCAAGACAAGCTATAAACAGAATTAATCCAAAATGAACACTGGGATGATTCTCCTCCCCATTACACAGTTTAGAACCAATCAGAGGTTGAATAAATAGGACTCAAACACAATGCAAGTGAGAAGATGACCTGAAACATCCCTATAGATTCCATTCAAAATAGGGGCATATTCTGATTTTGTCATATTGCCTATTTTATTTGATAATTTTATTCAATATTCACATTTCCTCAGCAATTCTGTCTTCTGACATTCTTCTTCTGTTACATCTTTCTGTATGCCAGCATATATATTCATAGGACTCAATATTGACATGCAAATAGATGATCAAAACAGACTGAAATCTGTATTTTCCTGTCCTAGGAACTGTTATGGACTAAAAAGCAAACCCAGCCATTAGAACAGAGATTTCACAGGACTGCTGAATTCCACAAATTCAACAAGTAGAATTCCATTGTTCCTTCAGATTTATCTCATCTTCTCCAAGGTGTATTCCCAAGAGAAGGAATAACTGGGCAGCGACACAGGTTGAAGAGCTGGTAGCATTGTCTGGGGGTGACAACTGAACCCAAGGGAATATAACATTAAATTTAATACCTTTCATTATAAAACAAGGTAGGAGAAATGCAACAAATTACTCCTTACAGGCAATTTGTTGCTTAATGGCCTGAAGCAATACCAAGGGCTGTTAGAGCTGATAAGACAGTCCTTAACCATAGTAACAATCTATAACACTAGGATTAATGCTATCATAAAGTTCAACCAATGGTTTATAACTCCAAATATTGGCAGAGCAACCAATTTTCTGTCTCTTGGAAAGCAGAATATCTTGCATTAAGTAAATCATAATAGAAAAATAAAGTGGGGGGGATGGGGAGAGAAGAAACCCCCTGCCCTCCAAATTAATATGTTTCACTTATTATAGTATGTGTGTTGGAAAATACATAATTAGATGTCAGGAAACAGAGCATGAAGTAATGCACTGGCAACACCTTTCTGCTCCTCTCCCCCAGGTTTGAATCAGCATTCAGACAGCATTTTAAGGCTGATGCACACAGAATAATAAACTTGCTTTTAGGAGGCCAGTGCCTGGTGGTAAGTGCTTGGTCACAAATGTTTGGAGCTCTTCCAGAGGATGCTGATATTCTGTTTAATAATCTACCAAAAAAATGGTCTGAAAACACACATCCTCTTTAATGGTACCTGTCTCTTCAAAGCTTCAGTGGATACCAGGACATATTTCTTGAAAAAATAAGTACAAGAATCCAATGGTTGACAATGAGAGTCAAAATAAGTTCAAATTCAGTCCTAATAAACACTGTGTATTATTTGAAGCTTTTAAGACACTCCACTGGGTGCCAAATTCTACATTAGCAAGTTAGCTCATTAAATTTAGCATTCAACTTCTGCTCCAGATTGGAAAAGAACTCTGTAATCATTCCTTTTCAAGTCATCTATTGATTTGACTTTCCAGATGGGTGTAGAATAGATGCAAGGTCAGGAGCAGCCAGGGCTGGATTCCTCTTAGAACAGCTTGCTGGTTCTTACAGAGGATCAAAACCAGGTTAATTAATATTAGAACAATCTTTTAAGTTCTCATGCAGTAAGAACTTGGAAAATGGATACACAATATGGTTCAATTAGTACATCTGAATACTCTGAATCTTTGCTTGCACTGGAGAATAAAGGAGAGGGAGGACAGGGAACTCCTGGAAGGTGTCCAGAGCAGAGGCACTGAAATGCTCAGAGGGCTGAGCACCTCCCTGGGAAGCCAGGCTGAGGGATTGGGGTTGTTCAGCCTGGAGAAGAGGAGGCTCCCAGGGGAGCTCAGAGCAACCTTCCAATATCTAAAGGGGCTACAAGAAAGCTGGGGGAGGGCTTTGGACATGGGGAGATAGTTTCAAACTTGAAGAGGGGAGATTTAGGTTAGACATTAGGAAGAAATTCTTCAGTTTGAGGGTGGTGAGACACTGGCACAGGCTGCCCAAGGAAGTTGTGGCTGCCCCATCCCTGGAAGTGTTCAAGGCCAGGTTGGATGGGGTTTGGAGCACCCTGGGCTGGTGGGAGGTGTCCCTGCCCATGCAGGGGGTTGGCAATGGATGATCTCTAAGTTCCCTTCCAACCCAACCCATTCTGGGATTCTACAAGCTGGCAGCTGTTGCACCATTTGAATTTATCCCCACTGCACTGGTGTCTGGCCATGACTGGGGTCTTCTGTGCACTGCTGGGATAAAAACAAAACCAAACAAAAAACAACCCAGCATGTTGGGTTTGGTTTGGCTTTTTTTTTAACATAACAGTAGGGAACAAAACCACAAAACCCAAGCATCAACACCCACACACATTTGAAGTAGGAAGCCTTCAGAATATATATTGGCCTTCTGGCATTTCAGCACCTTGTACAGCATCTTGCTACTTCCTTATTAAGTGGCTCTCTTACTCTTGCCAACTAGCAATGGGTGTGGAAGTATTTATTATCATATGTGTTTTCCATACAGCTCATCAAAGCACAGCAAAAATTGTCTGTGCAGAGAGGGTGAAAGAAAAATGTAATTACTCCTGCTTGATCTGTTTATTTGAAAAGCTGGACACAAGTCACTGCCATGACATTTTCATTTTCCTGGATTCTAATCACACCAGGATTCTCATCTCATTTGCACTGGTGTAACTGCAGGAGGAGCAAGAAGCTTCCCCCCATTTCCATGTGGGTGAGGAACTGCAGGATCACTGTAACCCTTGATCATTAATTCTGGTTCACCTCTTGCATGGAACAGTAGCTGTCAAAAGGATTTTAGAAAAGTGTCAATCTCCAGTAAAAGATAAAATCTTGATTAATAAAAATAATTTAAAGCCAAGTTTGTTCCATTGGAAAAAAGAGGTCATTGGTACCGTGGTGTCAAGAAGCCAATATTTTTCAAACACATGGTATTCTTAGGGGAAATCAAAGCAAAGTCTGTACAGAGATTCCTGCCAAGTGAGCTAACAACTCCATTTAACAAAACAGAATCACCCTGATGCTTACAATGCTTAACAAATAAAATCAAAGCAAAACATAGACCAAAGTAAAATTACTTCCATGATCAAATCAGCAGCTAAGGACCAAACTGTGTGTATTGAGGCAGAAGGGGGGTAGTTTTGTTGTGAACAAGCAAAGAGACTCATGGAAAGGATCACTAGTGAAAATTCTGTTGTTGGAGCTTCTGTTCAGCTGTTCAGTGGTTTAGTGAGAAGCTGCTTCTTGGATTTGAGTCTACAGATCAGCTCAAACTGAGAAAGTCAAGAGGAAGACTCTGTAGGAGTTGAGATGATCATTTTAGGTGTGTGTGCTTTCTCCCATACCAGAAGTTCGGGTAACACTGTTACAGACTCCTCTGACAGAGGCCAAGGATTGGATGCAAGGGTTATAATAATCAGATTATTCACCCTGTTCCTGCACATCTGCAAAACATCATTAGCCTTGGCAGCTTCCATTTTATAAAACCCCTGAAAAACAAAACCAACCCACAGAGGGCATTCCCAGACTTTTTTTAGCTTTTTTTTTTTTAGCTTTTGTGGATGCTAAATATCCTTTCCACCTCTGAACTAGTCATGCTTTGGTACCCACCCAATGCACAGACAACAGGGTGGTAAAAGTGTCCCACTAGTCAGCAGGTACCCACATGTACAACACTCCTTGTTAGTTTTTAACTCGTGATGAGTATCACAGAGATACACAGACTTTTTCTCCAATTTTTAATTAGGAAGAACTGGGCCACGGTTCCAACAGATGCTCTGCAGGGAGGGTCACCTCCAACTGAGCTCAGACTGTGGCTCTGGTACTCTAAATTCTCAGGCTGAAACCTAAAATGCCTTTGCATCAACTTTTCCTTATTCAAGTTACTAGAAGAGAGGAAATAAAAAAAAAGAAAAAGTCAAGATTCGTTCTATGATTCTATGAAGATGTGGCTAGGAGTATGCGTAGATGTTGCAGATAACTAAGTAGCTACATGACAATATGCACTGGAGATGAAACCAAAGCAAATACCAGCATGATATATTGTGTCAGTAACATCAAAGGAGAAGGGGAGGGGAAGTGAGTGTGAAAATCAGAGTGCTTGGGAAAGAAAGCTAATTTTGAGTTTGATGTGCACGAGTGACACTCATTAAAAACTGAGGAGTGCGTGCGAGAGGATGCCACCTGGGATTATGCAATTGCTAATTAACATTTAACACCATTTTCTAACCTTATAAAGTATTCTTAGCCTGCTGAAGGCTTCTTCGTAACAAGCACAATGAAAAAAAATTAAATAAAAACCACCCAGCACCTAGCAACAGCAAATCAAATGGGAAAACTTTAGGAACTTTCAAAAGCAACAGAGAAGACGTGAAGGGCTGGCACAAAGGGACACTGCCAGGGCAAGCACAGGCTGGCAAATGTGACCATCTGTGTGGCCCTGTTCCTTCTTGGCTGCAGGCACAAGCCCAGCAAATGGGTGAAGGAGCAGAGGGACATTCTCTGGTGACAGGTACCATTGGGTCAATGTGTTCCCTTGGTGCCAGGAGACCCAGATCCTGCCTGTGGCCACCTCCCCGGTGTTCTCCCAGTGGCACAGCTGCTCCTGCCAGTGGGGTTCCCTGGATTTTCCAGCACAGCATCTGGATTTCACCCCAAGGGACAGTCTTGTCCTTACTGTGAGCCACATCTCAGAGCACTGATGTGAGGTCTGCCCTTCAGCCTTGGGAGAACTCAGTTTCCCACCCAAATCTCCCCAAATTGTCAGATTTCATGCCAGTACTCAACAGCCAACTTCTGGTTCCTAGCATCTGTCCCTGCTGCACATGAGCATGGCTTAGAGGTCCCAAAATATTCATTTAGAGAAATTGGGTTGGAAGTATTGGAGAAAACTGAAAAGGAGAAAGTAAGGGAGAAAGCAGACAGAAGGCAGAGAAGATGACAACAAATTTCAGCAAGATGAAAGGAACACATCTGGTGGTTCAGCACAGCCTCTCAGAGCCTGGAAACTTTTACTTCAGAGCATTTTTAAAAACCATAAACCCAAAGCAACAAAGTATAGAGATTACATTTCTGCTGCCTGTTTATATTGTGCATGTCACAGTTTCAACAAAGAAAGGGGAGCAGGTGGGCAACCCAAACAGAGCTGCCTTTGACAGAACCCAGCACATCTCCCTGCCCTAAGGACCATGGGGATCTTTCCAGTCACCAGATGTTTGCTTAAACCCAGCAGCCTTCCAGAATTTTACATGTCCCCCAAAGTGGTTTATAAGAAGATAAACATCTAATGCTGTATATGTACACTGTAAGTTTATGGGGGAAAAAAAAAAAAAAAAAAAAAAAAAAAAAAAGGATGGCCCTGGGGTATCTTAGATATGGCCCTAACTGCAGAACACTGATATATTTAGAGAGGTTTTAATTAATACCCTGGTATTCATACAGCATGCCCAGGAGGATACTTGTGTCTGTCTTCACAGACTTCCAGATGAACTTGCTAATTGAATGGTTAAATGCTTTCCATTGAGGCAAGACAGAAATTCTCCCTCTTATCAGCAGGAAAAGAGAAACAGGATTAACTCTTACAAATAATTCTTCACCTCAATAAAAGTCTTTTAAAACAGAGTCATACCTGCAGCACTTTCAGATCTGTTTACCCATGTTCCTCAAGTTCCCTTACCACCAACAGCACTTGATGTAATGTAATTTATCTATACCCAAAAGACATGGTGTGTTGCCTTGCAGCCCACTTATAATTAACAACAGCTCTGGTACTCCTGTCCTGGGTAATGGATAACAAGAACACCCATTCAGAGAAAACTGAGCACACAGGAAACAATAAAGCATGTTGCTCTAAAGGAGAAGAATAAAAAAAGGGAAGAAAAGGAGGTCAGGAGAGAAGCAGAAGTGATGTTCCAGCCACAACAGGAGACAAGATGAAAGATGAAGCCCAAGAGAAGGGAGCTGAGGGGCAAGCAGCATTAGATTCTTGCTCAGCAGACTGAAGCAAAGTGTGGAACTGGTAGAAGATTATTTTTTAAATAAAAACAGAGTTGATTTTTTCCTGCAGAACTTCTAGCAGATGTTCTGCTTGGGACTGTTCAAGCTTCCATCTGCAGTAGCCAGAGAAGAGACAGCTCTGGAGCTACTGGAGGTGCACACAGAGCAAGACCTTACTATAAGGTATAAACTGTAGAGCAAATCCAGTTGCTGAATAGAAGAGGAAAGGTTTATCAGATGTGAAAGAACAACAAAGGATGCCTAAGATATGTATTCTTTTTGTAAAGAAAAGAATTTTTGATTCTATGGGCTCAATTCAAAACCCAACAGCCACTGCGCTGCAGTGAGAAGGTTCCTGGGAGGGATGAGGACACTCAGCCCCAGGCCAGCACTGGGCTTCATGACCAAAATCCACACAAATTGCTGAGCATCCCTGCACTCAGGGTTGGATTTACAAATCCCAGACACTCTGGTGGCTTCCTTCTTATAAATTGCAAAACCTACGCTGAGAAGACGTAGGGAATCAAGTTTAGACACTATTATGTTTTTAGGATTATTTTTTACCATTATGCACCATTGTTTTAAAAATTTTAAAGGGACTGCCTGTCCTCAAATGGTTTCTGTTTAAAATGTAAAAATGTATTTTCACATAAAGAGGTATTTATTTTTCAGAAAAGCCAGAGAGATAAAGCTTACTGATTGCCATGAACTGTCATCTTCATAGGAAAGAGAAATGATCAGAGACATTAAAATCTTCCCAAAGCTTCTAACCCTTAAGCCAACAAAACCAGCAAATCTGCTTTAAAAATATACTATCCAAAACTTTCTATTGCTAGAAGAGCATGTAAATCTTAAAATTATTACACTGCAAATATGAAGTAAGAAAAATAAAGACCCTATCTTACCTGTCAGAAGGAAACAGAGCTATTTAAAAAGAAAGGAAACAGGTTTGAAAAGTCTATTCAAAGCAGGGGGGGAGTAGCTTATTTTGATTGCAAGTATGCAAATGCCAAGGATACAGTTAAATGGAATGCAGGCATGTGATATTTTAATTTTCTTTAAAAATTAAAGATTTAAAAAATTAAAATTAAAAATTAATCTTTCTTGTGAGAGCCTTCCAATACATGAACTTTCTGTTTATATCATAAAGCACCATTTTAGGTTTTTTCTTATTTCTTCCTTCATTTCCTAAGCATTTAAAAGTACAGAAAGACACTGATAGGGAATTTGGGGGCATACTTGGAGCAGGCAACTTTTTTTGTTTAAGCTTCGTGTCAACAATTGCTCATATAACAGATGCTTCTATTTGTTCACACTTCCTTTATTTATATTTTTCTGTCTCTACCCTGAGGCAAACCAAAACCCAAAAACCAGGGAGTGGATTTTCTGCAACAAATTCCTGATTTACTTGGTCCACCACCTTTGCCAC
Source organism: Phaethornis superciliosus (assembly GCA_023637945.1). Classification (NCBI taxonomy): domain Eukaryota; kingdom Metazoa; phylum Chordata; class Aves; order Apodiformes; family Trochilidae; genus Phaethornis; species Phaethornis superciliosus. The sequence continues at coordinate 21,541,167 of JAJQWJ010000010.1, forward strand.
CTGTTTCAAGGGGCACCAAATCAAAGATATATTGGATTAATTAATTAATTAACACCTACCCAGGCAAATACAATCAGACCCACAACCAAAATAAATGTTAAGATAAATTTATTGTATTCCACAGGAAACCAGAAATACCACATTCACAGGGGAAAAAAAAAAACAAAACCCACAACAACCTGCTTTATTAACATTGTTTGCAGTTGATGGTACCACAACAGTTTGTTTGAAATTTCCATTCAAATTTGGTAAATGGAAATTTGAGTAAGACTGGAACTGTACATATGATTTGGATGCAAAATTGAACAATGAGGTTTTAATATTGGAGGAGTTTCAAAAGTTAGTCCTTATTGTAGGACATTTCTTGACAGATTTCAGATTTAAAACCAGCATTTCTCAAAGGAAAACAATTTTTCTGCTCTTTAAGAAGAAAATTTAGGGAAAAGAAGGTAAAATATAAAAAATATGACTCCCTTTTACCTCCCAAAACTACAGTAATACTAAATTAAAAACATAATTAATTTGTCAGTAGTAGGTTTCCTAAAAATGCAAGGAAACAAAATTTTGCCTATTTTTTACAAAGCCAGGTGATTTGTAGAGCATTATATACCATGTGCAAAGCAACAGGGATAAATTCCATTTTGCTCCCAATCACTGTGCCTCAAAATCTCCCTCAGATTTAGGGCGAGCCTGATAAAAAGGAGTGCAAGAGTTGAAAACCCTCCCTGCTTTCCCTTTTTCAAAACCAAACCCCAAGCTTGATATTTGCCAATGCAGAAGGGCAGCTTCCTGAGAGATTCCACCCAACTTTTGAGTGTCACCAACCTTGCTGCAATCAGGAAAAAGCTGAATTGTTGTCTCCTTGAATCCCCAGAGGTGATGACAACCACACAGCTCCTGAAACCAAGTATGGGTCGCCTTAAAGTTTGCTTACCAGGTCTTACCCACCCTTGATTTCTGGAGCCATGGGGACAATTTTGGGTGAGGGGCTTCACCATGGGGTGATGCTGAGGATGAGGGTGACATCTGCCTCCACCGAGTCCTCATGGATGGATTGGAAAACAAAGGGGGGTTTTGGCCAAGAAACACATATGCCTGATCTAATGACTTCTATTTCCTGCCCAACATTCCTCTTACATCATTTGTACTGTCTCTGCTGCACTTTACTGGGACTAATAAGCATTCCACACTTACTCTGCAATGTATTTTCTCCCTCAGAGACAGCCTCCTTGCTATTAGCATGTAAACTGCACACTTGCCAGTCAGGATAACCTCATCAATCTTGTCCAAGGCAGAGGAGCTTCTACCCTCTTACAGTATTTCTGGGATTGCACTTTTAAGTTATTCATCCATTTATTCGTAGGGGAAAAAACCCAAAAAAACAACCCTTAAAAGATTTCATCTCTCAGACTTCTAAAATAGGATGTGTTAATAAGAAGGAAAAGGATCACTTGAGCTATTTTTAAACACGTGCTTCAATTTCTTTTAACCCAGAGGAATCCATTTCTATGTTTCCCAGAAGAACGTATTACAATTTCATCCCTGCTTTGAATTAAGAAAGCAGAATAAAAGAATCAAGATTTTTCTTTTTTTTTTTTTAAATAGCTATCAAAACTATGCTTTGGATTTCTGTGTTTATGCTCTCTCTCAATAATGTCTCGCAACTCACCCCCTGGGGAGCAGAATAAATTAAGCATGTACCACATTAACAAAGCTTCTTATTCTGGGGCTGGCTTCAATATTCCTGCAAGGCTCTGCACTGCAGGGTGATGATGATCTTCTCAAGGCCCTGAAGAACGTGCTGCCCACATGCCCTGGGAGAAAGGCAACCTCTGCCTTTACAGTTTGAAGAGCTTACAGTTGAAACAAGACAGGGAAAGAGGGCACCTGAAAGGTCCCTGATGATCCCAGCCCAACCTGGCTCAGCATATCTTAGCTGGCTGATGGTTAGGAAATCAGCACATCAGGAGGGAAAAGATGAAGTCACATCCTGCTGGGGTTTCCCAAGACAAAAACTGCATCTGGGCCACCAGACACAACCACTGTTCTCTAGTCCTCCTAAGTTCAATTGTTTGGGTTTAGGGTTTTTTGCCTCCACATCCCATAGGACTGAGTTCCTTCATTTTGTGCTGCTTGAAGAACTTTTTCACTTTCTCTAAAATGGAAGCACTGGTGGCTTTGTTTTCCAGTAAAAAGAGAAAGACACAGAGATTATGAATCTTGTGCAAGAAACCCACCAAAATAATGAGACCCCCTTTTAAAATTTCACCTGTGAAGTTTTGAAATATTTATTCCTGAATTCCTCTGGAGGATCTGTGAATGAAGAATTTCAATATGTTGCCTGAGCCTGAATTAATGTGAGGCTTCATTAAGCAGAAGTAAACTCAAAGCCTGAGAGATCAGACCTCCAAGTGCAAAAGCATTTGCCATTTCAGAAGCTCCGTTATTTAGCAGAGCTGCTTCCTACCAAAGCTTTTCCAGATGATACTTCACAAACTGAACATTGCTCATAATGCAAACAAAAGCTTTCACTAGCAGGAAGGGGGGGGAACCATCCCCATTATTTCATCCTGAAGAGTGGCTGTTGTGCAGCAATTACTTTGCATAAAACCTTTCGTCATGAATTAAGAACAGGGAGTTAGTGCAGCAGCCAGTCTGACATTGAAAGCAATCCATCACTAAAATGATTCATAAATTAAGTCATCCCCAACTAAGGCCTTCACATATCACTGTGTAATAGCTCCTAAGGAGTCATTATGGGTATTTTGTCAATAATGCATAAACTTCATGACCCTTTTAACTACTGACGCCCCTCAGATCCAAACTGTAATTGCCCATTCCTCCTGCCCAAGGGTGCTGCATTCTCTTTTCTCAGCCCCACAGAAATCTGTGAGATTGCTGTCACTCATCTCCAGCAACAGAAACTCTTCTCTTTCCTCTCACCTTCATTTTTACAAACAAATTCAACCCCCGTGGTGCTGCAAGGGGCTGAAGCTGCATGCAGAGGAGATGGAGAAACAAAGGCAATGAAGGGTTAAATGCCCATTTGGTTTACATGGCCAAAGCTGAGCCCAAACCACCATCTGTGTGATACACAACATCCAGACAGGGCTGGGCTCATTCAGTTTAACTGCTATCAATTGGATGGCTCCTTCTCAATTTTCTGCTTTCAAGTCTTGGCTTTCCCGTGTCATTGCACCACGAAGAATTGCCACAGCCAGAAGAGAAAGTTCCCATTTCAACACAGCCTATGCAGCTTGGTGGCTTCCTGAAATATTCCACCAAAGCACCACAAATACCAGACAGAAATAATGAACTGTCTGCTGAATGCCAGTGCTGCCAAGGTGGAACCAGCTGGAAGGCACCTCCTGGAGTGGAAGGCACCTAGGGAGCATTTCAGCAATTACTGCCAAGGAAAGGTGCTTTGCAAGTGGGGGATTTTATGTTAAGAAGGAAGCAAAATTGTAACTGTGAATCTGAAATATATTGGTTGGGGAACAGAATAATTGAATGCAAAATTCTGAGACTGACATCTTAAAGCCCTTGCCTAAGCCAAGCTCATTTGCAGAGTTTTCTTTTGGCACAAGAAATATTATGGTCAAATTCAGAATGAGTGTATTTCTACTACACAATAGCATAATTTTTTATGCTTTTATTAGTTTAAGGACTGCTTCACAAAAAGGTCTTTCTTTTAAGAAACTGACCAAGTTAAGAAAGTTGTTTTGTTACCTACAAGAAACCTTCCTGCAGCTTGGTAAGAAATAACACAAAAGTGACACAGTCCAAACACCACAGGGTTTTTGCTTAGAAAGATGACTCAGGAAAAGAAAAAAAATCCTCTTTTTTTTTGCACAATGGGTGTACAAGAGAAATTCTGAAAAAAATCTCTGCCCCCAAACCCTTAAAGATTTGGAGGTCTGTTTGAAATCAGCTAAAATGCTGCGTTTACAGGAGGATGCCCTTTACCAGGTAGAGCAGCATAAAGTCAGGGTAACCCACAGCATCACACTTCTAGTAAAACAGACTGAAATACAGCCTGCCTCATTACTGGAGCTCCTGCAATTTCATTGCTATTCATCCTACACCTTGCAGGGTTCACTGGTGGATCAGTCACATCAATTACTGCTTTATGCTATGAGGCTCTGATATTACCTTAAGGAAAGCTCTGCACATCCCAGTTCAAAGCTGCTAAGGTGCAGTCGTGGCTTAAACATTATCATTTAGTTTTCACATGCAGGAAGGAAACCCATCATTGTGAAATGGGTATTCAGCCAAATAATCTTGCATTCACTTCAATTACAGCTCTGCACTTCACAGTTCTAACAACTGAGTGAAAGGTGGGTTGTGGTTTGTGGATTTGGTTTTTTTGTTTGGTTTTTTTTTTTTCCAGCAGTAAATCTTATTGTAGCTTACTGGAACTGTCAAGAGGGGAAAAAAACAGAACAAGAATAAAATGAAGACCACATAATTGCAAAGAAACACACATACTGGGGTGTTTATTTTCTTTTTTGTTTTCTTTTTTTTCTTTTTTTTTTTTTTTTTTTCCAATATTACACTTCAGGAGGGTTCAGATATTTCTCTTCCAGGGATCTTATGCATGGTAAGCAGTAGCAGTAACCAGAAATATTTTCACTGCACCAGCCTTCTGGATCCAGTGGGATAAATCACCTCGTACAATAGTAGCACCAAATACTTCATGTCATTTTAAACCTCTGGATGCCTAAACCCATCCTTTACTTCACTAGTAATTACTTTTTTAGGAAAAAGAAATATTACCTACTTGACAATTTAAGCCAGGACTGACACATTAATCTTTCTCTTCAGGCAGTGTCTCAGATGGAGCATCCCTCCTCTCAGCGACCCCCGGCTCAGGCAGACACAGAGCAGGGATGCAGCCTGGCACTGTGCTGTTGGACACTGGGGAAGGTCACAGGAATGACTCCTCACATTGTTCCAGTCTCATAGTTGTTAGATTTGCTACAATGATTTATTTTTTCCTCCTACCTTGCCAGGCAGAAGGATTCAAAAGGAAGTTTATTGGTTTCTCTACCTGACTACCTTGAGCTCTGCCATGTGTGCTGAGGCCCTCCCTGGGCATTCTCTCTCTTTCAAAGGATAACCACAAAACCATCTTTTCAACCTGTGGGGATTCTGGCAATTGTAACTTTTTCAGCTCCTTTCATTCCCATTATTTCTGGATTTCTGTTGCAGGTGTCACCAGGAGAGGTGTTGAGCAGAACCTGCCATGGAAACACACGGGGTAGGCAAAGGGGACAGGAGCACTGCCACAGCCTCCAGAGGTGGAAAACAACCACTGAACCTCAACAAATCAGCCAGGAGGACTTAAAAGGAGCTTAGCATCTTCCCAACATTATGAAGCAATGTGACCAACGAGGACAGGGTGCTGGCTTCAGCTCTCCCACAGGATATTTGCACCAGCAGCACAGTTCAAGTGGATTTGGGTGCTCCCTGGGACCCAGATTTTATATCTGATGCAGCTGAATAGGCACTGAAGTCTCTCTGCTGCTCTTAGACTGCCAAGCTGGAGTCAGAGTACGTGACCAATAATTTTTTTAGAACTATAATTAGGAGAAGAAACAGCCAAGAAGACAGGGGGGAGGTTTTTGTTATTGCTCTCTGTGATAATATACAAATATATGGGCATATATCTCTAATATATCATATCTGACTCATATTTTATAGCCTCACAGCTCTATAATGCTGAGTGCTCTTAGGCTACTTTTCCATCAGTCACCTCCTTGTCACCTGTCAGTCTGCCAACATTGGCACTGATACCACATGCCCTGATGCAGCCAGACTGAAGATGAAAACTGTCCCTCTCTGCAACATGCACTGATTTCTGTCATGAAAATCAGCTTCATCCAGCCAGCACCATTTCAAATGTGGTTGATGAAAAATTGCATCTGCACTCCACTGCCTGTTGAACTGAGTTTTCTGCAAACTTCATCAAAGTGGTATTTACAGAGCTGAAACAGAACCAATTGCATTACAAGGCAACCACTTCATACTCACACATACTACTTAGAGGAAATAAAAGCTCACCCAGAACAAAAACTTGCCTCTGACTGAATTTACTGGGTACCCAGATGCACACCAAGCTTTACTTGCTCTGTCACGTGAGCAGTTTCTTATTCAGATTAGAAAACAAATGCAACCCACTGGATTCATGTCTATTTCTTAGGTGCTGACTTTTTCATACCCTTATGTGGTCTAGTTCATTTTATGAGGAGCATGTACAAAATGATTGCCTTCTATAAGTCTTCTAACAATGCCTCCAGCCTGAAGGCTTCATGAAGTCCTTAGCAAAGATTTATATGTAATAAATTACTGAAAACGAAAAAAGGGCTTAAATAACTTCTGCCTTCAACATAAGAAGTAGTATATTTCAGATAACAGTGATTTTTTCAGTGAAAGGGAAGATAAAACTGTATTTAACAGGTATTCTGATACCATAAACAAGAGTACAATATTTGCATGCTCAAATATATTACAGAAAGAGATGCTAATTCAAATCCCATGTTAAGAAATGACTTACTACTGCAAAGCTGAATTTCATATTAAACAATAACCCAGAGTAGAGACATATAGCTATACAGCCCAGTTGGCAAAGAGAATCCACTTAAAGATTCCATTAAAAACCAACACATAAATAGTCTTGTTAACAAGAAGAAATAGTAGAGTGAGATTTCCTACAGCATATGCCTTCCCTCTTAAATACCCACTCACAATTTTCCCACAGGAGTGTGACATGCACACCCCATCACTCACATCAGAAAATGGATATAGCTTCGTACAGAGAAGCTACTTAAGTAGATTAAAGCTTTTTTCCTTTTTTTTCCGTGTGTAGTTTCCTGCTTTATTATGCTTTGCTAAGACTCTTCCTTGATAAAACTTGATTTAATTCTTATATAATTTTATGATGATTTTACGTATACAAACACATGAGTAAATCAGGAAGCTCTACTACTTGGATCCAATATACTAGAAAACAGCTCTTGAGATTTGAATTCCAAATATGGGTCTCAAAGCCCCAAAAGGTCTCATTCTGTCCTACACCTCAGCACACTTCTGTGGTTCCTAGGAATACACCAAAAGAACCAGTTTTTAGTTTTCAGGCTTAGCTTCTTTTCTAGCCCTGTGTACTGCTGAAGGATTTGCATTTGGAAAACAAAAAATAAAACACAAAAACATTTTTCTCAACTATCATACATTTTTTCAGCAAAGAAGTATCCTTCCTTTCTAGCAGTTCATTTTTGAAGGTTGAAATGCTGTTTCTTTATAAGAATGGTGCTCGTGGAGATGCCTCAGAGACTGCCCTATTCCCATGAGAACTTTAGATTTATCTTGATCACTTTACTGGCTTCCTCCCATTGATTCCCATCAGTCTAGCAATTTCATTTTGAACCTAAAAACCCTAGTGATTTTTTTTTTTCTTGCCCAGTGTATTACTGACCACAAAGATCCTGCTAGCAGAGCTTTCCTAATGAGTATGGGTGGATTTGCTTAGTCCTGAGAAAAGCCCAACTCCCATTTCCAGGAGTGTGCTGACTCCAGAGCTATCAGCAAACAAAATCTATTTTAGTTTCTTCCATCAGCAGGCTGAACTGTAAACACATGCAGGAAGTAGAGCTGCAAGTAAGAAGGTGTCATCATTACATACTTGTTCTCAGAACAGTGCCAGGCTTTAATATCTTCATGATCACAATTTACCATTTAAAAGCTGCCTCAAGCTATTGCCAATTTATACTGGACACCCATGCTGAGTGATAATGGATCATACTGTGATAAAACTGATTTATTCTCAATATAAATATACTTACTGAAACAGCTTTTCTTAAATCTTTATTTATAAGACACATCGGATAGCCTGATAAAGGAAAGGGATTTTTTTCTGTGTATCAGACTTTTCACTTCATTTCTTAGCAGTGATTACAGAACATCATCCATGAGAGGATCAGACTAAAAGCTACATATCCTAAACAATAATTTCAGAGAAAGTAAAACACTATAGAGAAAGGCATCTCTACAGAAATCCATGCAAATGTGTCTATGCACTTATATTTGGCTCTAAAATGCACAAATGTAGCTCAGACTTCAAAGGAACAGAGTTGAGTTGATGGACCTTCTGGAGATATTTATCTGACAAAAGACTTTCAAATTAGCCCCCTCTCCTTTAAGATATTATCTTTATAATGTACTAAAAAAAAAAACAAACCAACAAACCACAACACCTTAGATATTCACCTGGAAGCACACTGGCTTGTGTTGAAATTAATAAATAATAGAGCCACTAGCAACACACTATTGATTTTCTGCCAGATTTGTCTATCTCCTCAGAATTTTAAGAACTGTTTAAACAGATATATCCATTATGTGTTGGAAAGAATTTTAAAACACCCCAGTAGGGCTGTAGTTGATGACATATTGACAGTATCTCAGGCTGAAATAATTTAGGACACTCTGCTTATGTAGTCTACAGATACAGAAGCCAAAAACACACAGTTGAAGGGCAAAATGAAGGTCAAATGCCTAAAGCACTCCCAAAAAGCAGCTATACTTCAACACTATTGCTTCAACCCTTGGTCATCAGTTAGTGAAGACAGAAGCAATTCCTGTTATCAACTGTACAAATAAAATTATTAAAGCACTGGACTGTTTTTCCATCTAAAAGAGTGCCCTAAGGACTGAGATTTTAACTCTGCTGCTAAAGAACTGAGCAGTTCTTATCTTCATTTGCTAATGCAAACACAATACCTTCACTGACTCCCCAAAGCAGCTCCCAGACCCTTTGCAAAGCATTCCTGAAGTTACTTTCCCTGTGCTCTGCTTCTGTTTTGATGCTATTTAAAAGAACATTTAAAGCATTAAATGTTGAAGGCTTCAGATTTTCCATTTGAAATGTAGGGCACCAGAAGACAGTCACTTTGCTAATAAAATGGAAGGATGTGGGTTCACATCCATTTACCAATCCCTTGGAAACTAAGGTAATTGTTTTTACATTTTAATGCACTGGTTTAACATAAGAACATACAAGAGTTCTGGTTCAACTTTGACAGGAGACTGAAACAAGACCATGTTAATCAGCTGTGTAAATGCTCCTTGGTTTACTGTTCCTATTTTCTGCTCCTTTGCTTGAGTGGGAATGTTTCCTCATTACGGGCTTGATTAAGAAGTTTGATGTGCTGACCTTGAATATCAAATTAAACTCCACGCTGCAAGTAAAGCATCCTATCTTCTCTAGTGGCTTATAAACTCATTAGACACTTCAGACATGGTTTTAAAATTTGCTGACACTAAATTAATTTAATATGGAAAAGAACCGTTAAGATTTATGAGGCGAATTTGCAGTTCAAGTGAAATATGGAATCTCCAGGTGATTCCCACCAGAAATCCCTTCCATCTCGGGTTTGCCTGTTTTTAAAACAAGGCCCTATTGGATATCAAACTGTTAGTGATCTTCTCATTTTCCAGTCAAATGATCAATACAGAGACAGCAGTGGGTACGAACTCAGCTACAGCCCCAAAAAGTGTTTTCTTGGTGCCGTATGGCTCCAGACAGTCGTGTTGCACACCCCGCAGAAGTTCAAACAGAATAATTTCTGTGTGAAAGTTCACTTGCTGCTATATAGTGAAAATAATTTATTTCAGATGCCAGGTTTTTTGAAGCCGTTGGATCAGAATTTTAAATCTTTTTGCCATATATATTCCCCGAGGGCGCGCAAAGTGAATCAAGGCTCTTTTTTCGCTTTCATGAATTTTAGACTTTGACAGGAGTTCACAGAGGGGGAAAAAAAATAAAAATAAAAAAAATACCAACTTCTGAACACCAGTCAAGCCTTGTGTGCCTGGTCTGTGCTTAACATGCTTTGTTTTCATTTTGGCAAGATATGTTTTGTTTGCAGTGAAAATGGGGCACTATCAAATACAAGTCCTCAGCTAAAAAGCAGCTCTACCAACAATGCCAACCTCATCTAAGGTGCAGGATAAAAGTCACAAAAGAAGATTAATTCACTCATTTGTAAAGTCACTTAAAGGGGATGTCAGGATGCAAAGGCTGTTGTTCACAATAGGAAGGAAGGATGAGGTGAGAGAGACATAGGACAAAATTTATTATTGGAGCAATCCTCTCCCTGGGCTAATTTATCTGATAAAAGGAAAAGTATGTGTCACATAACCTAGTGTTGACAAGATTTAACTAAGCCCATAAACTGCAGAGAAAGGGTCAGTATGAGGACACAGAAGCACCTAAAATACCCAGTAACCTTCCCTAAATACTCAGCTGAAATGATTCTCTCTCATCTTCCACCTGGTGTGTGACACCCCAGCCTCAAGCCATATGGCACCAAGGATGCTGATGTGCACTTCTGCTGCCATCCTGGCCAGGAATCCTGAACAGCAGCAGCTGCCACAGGGATGTCTCTTCTTTCCCATTGATCATTTTGCTAACTGCTGAAGATTACTGCAGTTGTTGTATACATCACAGCTCCAGGGTGGAGGCTGGGGGGTTCATCCCAAGACTTCCTTGGGAAGTCTGGTTATCGGTCTGCAGGTCACTTCTGAGAAAAGGATACAAAATCAGAGTGGTAGACAGGATGTTTCACCAACAGATGCAACCTTGAGCACAAAATTTTTCTTTTTCTTTTTTTGGTGGAGTTTCACTTAGAGCCAATTCTGCCTCAAACCAATATTTCAAAACAGAATACAAACGTAAAATTAGATACAGTGCTTGAGTAGGAGAGTGATTCAAATTGGCCTGAAGAAAGAGAGTGGCATCAAGAGAATTTGATATTACTGTTCACTTGACTTCTCTGAGAGAGGGGAAGCAGGTATATCTAATGTCAGGATTAACTGCTGGAGATGCAATTCAAAGCAGGATGGCAAGGTGGAAAGAGGGGTCATATGATGACCTTGTAAGTAAAGAAAACAGAGTGTAATTTCAGTGCACATAAAAAAAAAAAATACAGAAGGACAACAAAAGGACTTTATCCTGCATTCAAGTTGACATTTACAAGATCTACCACAGAAATTAAAGAATTTTTAAAAGTTCCCAGCTAATGACATGAGAGAGAAGTGCGACCTTCACTAACCCAAGTAAAAGCAAGCCTAAATAAATTTCTACCTGAAAGTAAAAAGAAGGGAAAAAAATTCATTCAACCCCAAATAGGGGAAAAAAGTTAGCTAAGATCTTCTATTTTAAGTAATCTTTCCCTAGGCAAATACAATTGGCTTTAACAGGCAACAGCAGAGAAGTTTGCATTTTGGCCACTGTGCAGCTGATAAAGTACCAAGGAATGTCTGATTAATGCCACAAATCTGCTTTATGAAAATCAGAAATAATGTCACCTAGTTACATGTAAAAGTAAAAATAAATTAAAAAAACAACAACAGAGTAAAATTGCAAAACACACCATGAAAAGCTACACTTTTTGCCCATGCTTGTTTTACCAAAGAAGACTTTTGTTTGTATCTTTCTGAAATATCTTGCAATTCATCTACAGAAGCATGGCTAAAATTTTTAAATGAAATGTCACAGTCACCGAAAAAAATACCATCAAACACAATGTTATGTTTGTCCTTTATCTTTTTCTCCTCTCCTGTTTATTGTGTCAGTGCTTACATGTGATCAGCCCCTTAAAGGCCATCTGCTTTTGTTCCAAAACCACAAGATTCACCTCTCCCATTGCTCCCCTCCCCAGCTCCTGCCACACAGATGCTGATCACTCACCTCTGGGTGTTCTGCCAATGTTTGCACTAGCAAAAAGTTGCATTTAGCATTTTTAGTTGGAATGCAGACACACAATTTATTGGGGGGGCTTGGTGTGTTTATAAGATGCTCAGCTTTTTGCCCTGTTCTACAAGGGAACAGCAACTGCACACCACTTTCTGCTCCAATATCAGAGCTGCTCCTTCCAGAGCATCTTCCCTTATGGCCAACTCTACACAGAGAATAAAGTTCCTACTGAGATGAAGGTGGAAAAATTGGGCAGGAAAAGGAATAGGATTCCTTCCCCTGATTCTTGAAAAAATTGTCCTGCTGCCTTCCTGAAAAAAGGAGACACTTTACACAGTAAGTCCAAGATCTATTGTATTTTGTGCTCTGAAATGTATTTTAACTAAACACAATGAAAAGCAAAATTACAACAGTGAAAGTTCAGTCGATGTTTTAAATGAGAGTTTAAGCCTGCACATGGATCATAAAATAAGATAATTAATAGCATTTTAGCCCTCAACTCTTCATTACTTTAGATTTATGCCTGATACTAAACCAGGAAACCAAAACCCAACAGGAAGAGAGGAGGAAAACCTTGGAAAAACTAAAGATCTGCCTCCACTGCCAGATGGTTTAACAGCAGCAGCACTAAAAAAATATTTAATGACAGTAGGAGCTGAAACAAAGATACAAATAGCAGAACATAAGGCTTTTAAAGCAATTGCTTAACAAGTTCATAGAGGGATTAATAAGACACTTCTGCTCATGCTAGCTGAAATTCTCTCAGTGGCCCACAGGCTTCTTCCAGTCCTCAGGGTGTATTATTTGATGGGAATCTCAGTCTTCAATACATTTCCCATCAGTGCTCTCCTGCAAGGCAGGAAAACATCCATCCCTTTTCCCAAGGAGATGGGGAACTTGCGGGCTCTGTCTGGGCTCACAGAGGAAGCAGAGATTTGCTGCCCCAGTAAGTCCCCGAGCTGTGATCTCGTATGGCCTCATTTCACTGCTCCTCAGATGCTGCTGAATGGTTCCTTGTTGAAACACTTTTGCTCTTTTACCTACAGGGAAGTCTCAAATTCCACACCTCCACTTGGCTGCTGCTGGACATCTGTACACCAGGTGCAGTCAGAATTATCCACTGTCTTTCTGACTGCTGGAAGCTTTTCTCAGAGTTGTGCTTTCACCTTCTCCCAGGCTTCCCAACCTCATTTCTGTTTCTATTTAACATTCATTTGCTTTAGCAAATAAAAGCTGCTTGTTTTGCCCTTCCTGAGTTAGCACGTTTTCAACCCCCTTCCAGCCTCTGTGAGGGATGTTGGGTTCTTCAGGGATCTCATCCCACCACCCATTTTCCCTAGGTGACTTAAATCTTCTCTGCACCAATTCTCCTACCTTTTCCAAGCTCAAGGAATCTCAGTCAGCTCTCATGAGTGTAACTCTCTTATCAGAGTACACAATGTGACATTATCAAAATTATTTCCTGAATCCTTCATACTCTTATTAACAGGTCAGCAAAAGCTTCTGGATGGAAAGGGTATAGGTACCACTATATTATTTACATTTTAGTTTTGCCAAGTCTTTTTTTACTTTTTTTTCTGACTACCCAAGAACATAGATGTATAGAAAATACATTGCACATTTTTTTTTTAAAGTCTGTAAAGGGTGGGCTGCTCAGTTTCTCATGTGAGGGGGGGGTACTGATCTACTGATCAACAAGCAAGTGTTGCCAAAAAACCAAACAACAGATATAAAAAAGAAACCCAGCAAGGCCCATTTTGAAACACCCAGCTTTCAAAAGAGGTCATCTTTTAGATTAATATCTGGATCTCAGGTTAATCTACAGCCAAGTCTTAATTACTTGCAAAGACACAAACACCACCAGCTGGGTTAAGGATGTGCCACAGCATTACTGAATATCCTTCATCTTAAAATACTAAAATGTCAACATACTGAAGGAGGTTAATTTTTTATTTCATGTTGCTCCAGTCCTCCTGTCCTCTCCCTGCTCATCTTTGCCTTCTCCAGAGGTACATTCATAAGGGGAATAATTGTTGGAATGAAAATAATGCTGAATGTGGCAGGTATTCAGTTGCCAAGCACAAACCTCAGCCATCTTCAGTGTTTTGTAAATCCCCAGAAGTAAAACCCAATTTGTATGAACTTACCTACACCAGGTTCTGTGCTCAAAACCACTTGTTTCTGTCCCACCCCAAAGCAAGATCCTAAACTTTAATTTTAACCTCTAAGGCAAACATTAAAAACAGCAGAAAAACGATCTGCAAAATTATCTAGTCCTCCAGCTGCTAAGGATTCATAACCACCTTCCCCTGGTTTGCAGCCTGATTCAAGCAGTGAGCTTCAAATCAGAGAAATTAATCTCCTGCCACTAAGGAATGTTAAAGCAAACCAGCTGCCACCCCTCCTGCCCCAGGGCAGCTGCTGATTTAGCTAGAAAAGTTCAATTCCCTATTTAAGTTGGAAGTCCACAGGCTTTTTTAAAAAGTGCTGCAAGGAACTGTTGTATTTCCATCATCTCCATCCTGCCCATGTCCAAGATACCAGGCAGGTTCATGAGAACCAGGAATTTGGCATTCCTGCCTAGCACAGCCACAGCTTGCTTTAGCAGGCACTTCAGACTTCCAAAAAAGCCACAGTAATTTCAGCTAGCAAGTTCTATTTGGATTAAAAATAAACCCATGTTCATTCCTAATTCATTTTAATCCCAACTAGATCTCAAGCTGCCTAGGCAAACTCTAAATGCAATGTTGATTTTCTTTCTCCTGAATGAAAAAAGTAGTCTGATAAGCAGAAAAAAAAATATCCATTTTCATCATGAGGCAACTTAAAGTTAATTTAACAATATTTCAGGATGACTGCACATGGATTCTCACAGCACCAACTATGCAAGCTACATTCCCTTTACAGTCTTATGCTGCACCTTGGGACCTGCTTGTTGCAGTCTCCTAAAATTGGTTTGGGAGCCTTGCAAGGCTTTTTTTTTTCTGTTTGTCCTAATTTCACTTGAAAAATTATCCCACATTGCTTCCAAGGGCAATCAGTACTTCCGATAAAATCAGAAGGTGCTTTGTTATATAGTGACCGTTGCTTTAATTTTCTTTTAAGACCTAAACTTCCCTCTCTTCCTAATTAATTCAGCACCAGGATTTTTTTTTAGTTCTCCTGGAGGAAGGAGAACTCCTGGTAGCTCTGTGTCCTGCACTAGAGAGATGTCCACATGCACATTATGTGCTGCTTCACTGCATCTACAGCTACTCTTATCTCCAGCTTAGGAGTGAGCTTTATTTAGAAATATGAGTAATGTGAATCACAGTCACCATATTTGCCTTCCTTTTTTTTTAGAATCGTGCACAATACCTTTAGGAGCTGACGTACAACAAAGAAAATGAACTTGAAAGAAGATGCTCCCATCTATGCAATAAAAGAATTTATATGTAAGGATATTCATTTCCTCTTACATTAGCAGCAAAGGGATAGAAGAAGAAATCTGCCAGCAATCAGCAACAGAGCTGGGGGGAGGAAGAGTCTAATTTGAATCCTCAAGGGAAATTTAGCTAGACAAATTAAACATCCCAATTTAGATCTTAGCTAGTTAACACTGCATGAAAGGGCAACAAGAATGAAGTTTTGAGTTTAAAGGTGCCCCAAGCCAATCACTTACTACTATCCTATGCCTTCTGCTTCCAAAATTAGCCTTTTGTTCACCTGTGTTTACCACCCTACCTTTAAAAGCAATTTCTGCCTCATCCTGTGCTTTCCCATGTACTGCTCACCAGACCTGACAGAACTACACTTTAAAAATTCAGGCCATTGTTGGGTTATTTTTCTGCACCAAATCTTCCGATCGTATCCAAATTTCCTTTTTTTTTAAATTTTTCTCATTTTGGAATGTATGATAACTTTATCCAAGTTATCTGCAGACAGGCTGAGGATTTGGTGTTGGTCAAGGATTTGGTTGGAGAAGGCTGCAGGGAGACCTTAGAGCCCCTTCCAGTGCCTGAGTGAGAAAACAAAGTGGAGTGGCTTTAAATTGGAAGAGGGGAGATTTAGCTTAGATTTTAGGAAGGAATTCTTCACTATAAAGAATTCACTATAAGGTGGTGACAGTGCAGTGGATTGCAGCAGAGGGGAAAAGAATTATTCAGATACTGAAATGATGTGCAGGGAGACCTGAAGCCCTGGCAACAATCCCACCACTAACATGTAGTAGAAGTACAAAAAGACATTCTGGTTAGCAGGGATTTTTTTTTTTTCCAGTCATCTTTAATTATCTACCCAAAGTGCTAAGAACTTGTAAGCACTGGCAGAATCTCTCAAAGGAGAAATTTCAGAAGGTTAACTGGTATTGTACTCTATGAGAATGACACTTACTTTCCTGTCAACAGCCTCCTCATATACTACTTTAAGTTTTCTTTGGAATTTACTCACAGATTGGTGGAAAAGGTGGCATTTACTTGGGAGGTTTGTGGCCCTCCCCAGGGAAACAGTATTGAAATTACTTCAGGAAATGTAAATAGGTATGAAACCAAGGAGAAAGAAAGTGCACCCAAAAATTACAGTAGTCAATCTTGGGTTAGCAAGAAATCAAGGTTAGCTCCTGAAAGAATTAAGATTTTTAAATATTTTCTGTCTTGGTTAAAGCGTGTCACCAAAGTAACTACAGCAAGGTGAAAGCTGTTTTACATATTGATCAAGTGTTAAAGCTAATTAACAAAATCCCCAATTTTTCAGGGCAGTTCTAAGTACCAGTATTCCCTCAACTTTGATGTTCCTTGATGTCAGGGCTCAGTGCACGGGGTTTAACACCATCAAGAACCTGAGAAAACTGCCAGGAGTTATTGCAGAGCTGGACCCTGAAACCAGAAGCTGGGCAAAAGAGTTGGCCACAGACAAATGAGCTAATTGAACATGTTTTGTGGAGCCTTCTTACTGAAGAGCCAGAGATTCTGAGTGTGCTGGCAAATAAAAGAACATCTGCCTGATAACACCCATTCCATGTGTGAGTTACAAGTTTGAGAGCAATTACACAGCATTTTTGTTTCAAATCCAAATCAGATGTTTAAACCATTCTGTGATTGCACAATTATCTTGTTTTACAAGGCAACCCAAACATCATTTAACAAGATATGAGTATCACTGTGTATTTTCGATTTCTTAACAAAAATACAGGAGCCAAGCCCCAAAATACTATGGGGAGAAGCAATGGGAAAGGCACTGGAGAAGACAGTGGTGAGAACAACCTTGTTGGACCAATACCACTCCTAAATTTAAAGGGAACGGTGATGCTCCCAGCTCTTCTGCTTCATTATTGCAGGATTATTGGTCACACAGTAGCTGCTGATGAAGCAGAGGCACAAAGGGACGCCAAGGCAGCTCATTGCTACCAATTACCCCAAAATTCTCATCTGGTGAGGCCAAGGAAAGGGGCAGAAGGGCTCAGTCCCCCATGGCACAACACAAATCCAACGACCAGAAGCTGCTGTACTGAAAGCTGTCCTTGATCTTTGGTCCAGACTGGGAGTGTCATTTGAAAATCTGGTCAAGCTACACAGTGAATTCTCACAGAAAGTTCAGATAATTAGAGGCACAAAACCATTAGCCCTCTCTTTGGGTATTTGGAGACTTCCCAGGACCAATTTCAGCAACAAGCTGAGAGCAAGAAAGGGATCTAAGCAGGAGTGGGTCCCTGACTTACTTGGTCAACTGCAATACAGCCCAGAGTTTTCTTATTTGGATTTTATCCAAGTGTAAAATTGGGAAGGAGAAGAAGCCAGATGCTGCCTTGGAGAGCATAGAGGCTGAGTAGACATAAACATAATTCTGTTACTCAGGATTTAATTCTCACCAAAACATATTTCTGCCACACTGAAATTGTAATATTCAGCTTCCAAATCCACAACACTCATTCCAAGAGCATTCAGTACAAATTACACCCTTAAAAAAGCTTTGATTTATCACGTCTCATTTCTATAACCTCTTTCTACAGTCTAAAGCTAATTTAGTGTTTTCTAACATAAGATTTCCAGTGTTACTGTAGTGAATTAAGCAATAAACGTGCAAAGTTGAGGCCAACTCAATTCCTAAAGCAGTGTTGTTGAAGGCACAATGACCCCATTAATACCTTCCATTTTTCACTCTAGGAGCCCAAATCATGGGAGCAGTCATGACCTTCCCTTGCAGAACAATGCCTGGGCTCCAGAAGTTCACCTTTCAAGGTGACCATCATCCCATTACTTCTAGTCTTTAGCAAGATATTTGAAGACCAGGGTGGGGGGGTGTTTCTTAAGACATTATGAAACACATCATCTCTGCTATAAAACTTCCTCTCTTAGCAACCAACTACTCAGCTCTTCCACTCCCTTGACCACCTATCTTTTGTTCTCCTGATACCCAAAGGCTGGCAAACCAGAACTCTGAAAGCCATCACCAAGCCAGTCACACTTGCAGGCCAGACTTAATACACTGTAAAAATCTTGGCAGAGCAGAAGGATTACCACTAAAGCTGGCAACAGTTCACCTATAATTACTTGACAGCACATGGTGGGAGACAAGTAGGGCTGCTGCCTGGAAAATGTAGCAGAAATTAAGGACTGCAGACATTTGGAGAACAATGACAACCTCAAATGTCAGAAGATGATTACAGATTAAAATAGTTACTTGCTAATTTGTCTACCATTAATACCCTTAGTGAAGAGCCATTACTCTGCCTAGGTTTATGAAGAGAAAAAAATATCTTTAATGGAAGTAAAATAACTTAATCATTCCTTCACACTTAGGAGGAGTCCAAGGAACAGAGAAGAGTGAATACCAGTGCAATATGCACTGTATTTCCTTTTGGTTTGCTCTTGAGAATATTTCCATGGGCAGAGTATTCAGACCTCCTTCCTCCAAGGACTTAAAAGATGTACACCCCAGGAAACCATCCTGCATTGGTACAAGGACAGGCCAGATGGCTAAAAGGTCATCCAGAACTCTAACTTTTAACACCCTGAGCTCCTGGACTTTCAACAGAGTCTGTGAGTATCCATATTTTGCAAACTCATTTCCTCCTGAGTCATTTTTTGTTGACCCTGTTTCTCTGACTTACACAACTAGCTTTGTGACTACACAATTTTGGTAAACCTTGCAAATCAACAGGATTAAACAGTGTGTGTTGGGTGCTCTACAGACAGAATTCATTTGCCAGATCCCCAGTACTTTAATCAGGAGTAATAATAAAGCCAGCAGTATTGCTAATCCAATGAGCAAATCCAAATAAAAAAATAAATTTGTAAATGCAGTTCAAAAGCCACCCTTTCACTGTGCAAAGCAAAAGTGCAATGAAAATACCTCCTTTTTTCTCCCTCACTCCAAAGATCCCTAATGAACAAAAAAGGCACAGCAGAGAAGCTGCATATCAAAGCTCAGCTGTCCCTTGAAATCCAACTTTAATTATTTACATATGTGATGTGCTGAGCAAAGACAACACAATTTAGGTCTTGCAAGCTTACATTTCAAAATGGTGTGTTGGAAAGCTTAAAACCAAGTGGACTGCCTTTTTGAGAGGGTTCTTCTAATTTCTAATAAATTATAATTTTTAAATTCTAAATTTTATTATCCTAATAATAATTAGAATAATTTTATTATTCTAATGAACCAAGAAACTGCTTATCTAAGCGTGGTGTTTTTCTAGCCTCCACTGAAAAAATATTTCAAAGCTTAAGACACACTTTTCCCAAGAAATTGTTCTCAGTAAACAGCAGCTCCTGTGTTCCCTTTGCAGGGGAGCAAGGTACAGAGCTTGGAGCACTGGAAACCAGAGAAGAGTCACCAGGGCTGAGTGGGCCAGGATGATTAATGACCACTTCTGACTTTGCTGGCATGGATTGCTGCCAAGAGCTTCTCCAGGTCCCCACACCTCCAGTGCCTTCCCATGGCAGCACTTCTTGGAACCCAAGAGGCAAAACTTGAGGAGTGTGGACATTACAGCTCCAGGACTTGGCCCTATTTTAGTAGAAGCTTTGCTAAATATTGCAGTTATTAATGCCCTGTTTGTTGTAGTTATTTAGTACATGCATATCAGCTGGTTGAGGGCTCAAGCAGTTACCTCCTGCTGGGGACAGACTCCCAAATTTTATTTGGAAACGGGTTTTCCAGAGGCAGCAATTTTACATTGAGAAATTCCTTGTCTTCTTAACAGCAAGACATCAGCCTCACAGGCATATTTTAACGAGGGCAATGGCTAAAATAAGAAACACATCAACTTGATTGCCAAATTCCTACAGGAAGAACCACAGGAGTGAATGAGCAGGATGGACCTCACCTCCCTTAGCCCACGTGTTCCTCAGCCTGAGCTACATACACCTGCCTGTTATCTCCTGATATCTGAACTATTAAACAACAGTACTGTGGCTTTTGCACACTCAGAAAGAAAACCTGGTTCATGCCAACCTCTTTTAAAGGAGGAATTTCCCCATGAAGTTGCTCCTGGTTTTATGGCCACAATAACCCTAACTTTCTTCCTCTGTCTGATATTAGTTCAATGTAAAACAGCTCCTCAGAAGCAACATGTAAAGGTCTTGGGCCAAATATGAGCAGCTTGATTATAACTGTAGAGACATTTGTCACTGTGTTATTGGGCTTGGTTTTCTTCCTCATCAGGCACCACATCTCCAAGCTTTAAAAAAAAAATAAAATTAAAAATGGATACGTTTCTTCAAGCCTCACCTTCCACTTGTTTATGAGGGTTCTACCCAGCATGGGTCCACAGACTGTGAGTTCCTTTTGTCTCCCCATCAAATTTATATCACAGACCCAAAGAGCATGGCCAAGTAGAGACAATTCTTTGAAAATGAATAAATCTCTCCTAATAGCACAGATAGCAGCAGGATTTTTAAAAATACATGGTTGAAAGTAACATGGGCTAGGAAGAAACATCTCACAACAGTAGATGCTCCAACACCATCACAAGTACCATCTCTTAGATGACATTTTGAGTGTACACAAAAATGGTTCAGAATCACTGATAAGTGCTAAAAGGAGTTTGCATTAATGAGAAAATAGTAACTGTAATGCCTTCTTGAGGTTTGTTTTTTTTTATTATTGGAAACTACATGCTCACCTACATCATTGTTACTTCAGCTGGATAGGTTGTTCTAGACAACTAAGCAGCTGCTGCAAAATAACCACTGCTAATACCTTAATTATAGTGATAGCAACATTAACTTGTGCTCTCTCAATCTGTTGCCTCCACCTGTTATTGTTAATGTTATATTTAGCTTAACTGTAATATCTAGTTAAAAAAAAACCTACCTTCTTGTTATGAAGTTGTACATTGCTCAGCAAAAGAGGGGCCAGATCATGACCAGGACCTTTATACACTACCAAAAGGGGACAACAGCATTTTTAAAGTTCTCAGCTTTCCCTGCTGTTACTAGCATGGGATATAAGGCCCAAGGAACTCCAGCCTGGAGGTTCATTCATCTTCATAATGAGAGAAGCAAAGAAATTCATAAACACTTCATAAAGCCCATGGACACTGATGAAAAGCAGAATATACATCAAATAAAAAAATGTTGCTCAGGATGCCAGCTGCTTAGCAGGTAGGCACTGCCTATTTGAACAGATTTATTTTTTTTTACTGATGTTAGTTTAATGAAGCAACTTTTCCTAGCTGTTAAAAGAAAAATCAGTCTGTTCCCTCTCTCATTACCATTGCCTGGGGATCACTGAAGTGGGTGCTGTTTTGAACCACTGAGTCACAGCAGGAAGCCAACACACAAGCCATGGGTTGATTGAAAGTCTGAGATATGCTTTGGATCAGCTGCAGAACCATGGGTGATGGTTTTAGGATCAGTGACAGGCTGCCTAAAGCTGAAAAAAAATTGTCATACACAACCCCAACCCAAGTCCACAATATCTCACTTTTGAGCTTATTCAGAAAACCAAGAAAAGTTTCTGAGATTCTCTCCAGACAAGAAAGTACTTCAATTTTCCCCAGACAACAAAACAACTTCAATTACTCTTTACACTGATAGACTGTTTCAGGGCATATTTGTAAATGGCACAGGGAACAATAATTAAGCACTCCACTTGATGAACAGCAGCACTTTTTTGAAGCCAGTCATTAAAAGTAAGGACAGAGTTACCTGCCTCATTGTTACAAGATCTATTAGAATAAAAACATGAAATAGTAACCCTGGAGGAGAAATCATTCTTCATGAAATATTAGATGGTTACATTCGGTTTCCCCACAGATTTTCTTTCCTGGCTTCAAATTTCTTTGGGAGGAAGAAGGCATCTCATTGCTGCACTTGCTTTTTTAAAAGACTAATGCTGAATCACCAATTGTGATTTAGTTAAAGAGAAGACATTTCAAGGAAGAGTGACCTCTATATCCTTCCTGGATATAAAGATTCAGAAAAAAAATATATGGGTCACAGTTTCTTGGAATGCCCAATTAAAACAATATTACCTGAAGTATTAAGATGTGATACAGTCACAGCAACGGGGTGTTATTCATAAAACATTTTTGCTTTTGTAATTCTAATTTTCATTAGTCAAAATTTTACTCATTTATAAAAACTACATGCATTCATTAACCCACACAAGTTCTCCAAGACATTTCAAGACCTTTCATGCTGTCATGCTTCAACCAAAAAAACCCACAACCTACGATGCTTCAGTTTTGGGAAGTTGGCTGAAATAGGAAAAGCAGTATTTTAGTCTCTTATACACTGATTCCTTCATCAGTCTGCAATAGAACAGATTGAAGAAAAGTATCTTTAAATGAGCTTCATAAAAAGTTCTACTTGCTTTTGTATGACCTTGGTTAGGTCAGAAAGACTCTACTGACTTCCACCTATCAGGATGTTCCTATAGGGAACATCAAAAGAAGCTTTATTATTATTATTTTGAAATCTCAGCTCCTTTTGTGTAAGAGAGTGACTTCGGTGGCATCCAAAAATCTCTTTTCAATTACAAAATCAAACCAATTCAGCAAAAGAAAAATAATTTGTCAAGAGGTCAACTTCCTCACTAAAGGGATGGTTACAGCATGGTCAGTTCCCAAAGCAGATGATGGAAAGGTTGGAGAGTTTTTGGATCACACTAAATACAAGATGAATAAAGAAAGCCTGATCTGGACACACATTTCAGATGTTTTCCATTTTATGGTGTCATTAATCTGGGGAGAAAAGGAAGGCTGAGAGAGAAGAAACTGTATTTTAACTTTGGACAGGTTTGGTCTTGAGATTCTCATTTATCCCACACTGCATTTTATTCAATCCAAAGCACTCTGACTAAATACTTGAATATTTAACAGTGCTGCAGCACCAATAAAAGCAAAACTATTTTTCTGAAACTGGCAGAACTTTGAAAGGTCGTGGGCAACATATCACAACCCAGAAGTCTTATTTTCAAAGCAGGTTAGTTCACATATCCCAGATGACTTCCCAAATGATTTGTGTAGCCAGCACTTCTGAAAAATCAAGCTACAGTAGCTACTTATTCTTCAGGAAGGTGCTTAAATTACCATAAAAATAGGTACCCTTAGATAGGAAGGCTGAAACCCTGCATTAACTGGCACATAGGAGTTACAAAAATAGCTAAGATAGGGAAATATAGCTTAACTGTTCTCATTTTTACTGTCTTTGTATGTCTACAAGCACTGAACAATGATGTGCCTCAGTTTCCCTCATTTGTCACAAAGTTTATATAATCAAACTGCCACATGCTTACAGATCAGGTGATAGGGGGATGCCATTTAAAAAAAAAAAAAAATTCCTGTATTGAAGTCTACAACTCATGCTCAAAAGAAGGGGCAGACAAAACTGAGCAGTCAGCCCTGTGATTTCAACACCTGAAACTGCACTGTGCACTTAGTGGAGTTTTTAGGGGAAAAAGCAAAATTATCCTTGAAGCTCTAACCTTGAGTAAGCATGAAAGCTTAACAGGCAAAATACAGGTCACATAACGAGAGACTGAATGAAGGGCAAAGAAACCTTCCAGGCCAAAGTAGTTACCTACTCCAGAAGCAGCAAAGATAACACATTTTGCCCTCAGAAGGTAGAGTTTTTGGGTTCTGTTCAATGCAAAGGCTTTTGCTTGTTCAGCACAGTACTTTTCCTTTTATTTGTTTCCCTTAGACCTTCATGATCTTTCCTGTATTCAGTTGCTCAGCTCAATTTCTCATCATTCTCTGTGCCACAAAAGCACCTATTCAGGACTTGGAGGTGCTGAATCTCCTTATCTTGAGTTTTAAGGAGAAATTACACTGACCTCACTTATAGTGAACAGGATTTTATGCAGGGAGTGGGGATCACCAAAGTCTCTGAGGCCACCAGTGGTACAGTGGATGCCACCACAGGAGCAGGTATATCACAAATGATCAAAAGGTTTTCTTGGCTCTTCATGCTGACTGAGATAAAATCAACATTATTTGATTGATACTAGAGGTCTCTGCCATTTCTTATCTAGGAAAACATACCTAAGAAAACCCCAACTTGCATCAGACCAATAGGGGAAGCTCCAGTGTTGGAATTTTTTTTATTTTAACAGTTTTTAGAGTATTTCTGCCTGGGTTGAGAGCTCTTGAAATCTTCTGACCAAATCCAAATCTTTGCAATAGATTCAGATGCCAAACCACAGGAGTTGCTCTGAATCCAGAGACCCAAGCCTTCTAAATTTCCTTTTATTAACAGTAATTACAAAATTTAAACCGACTTCCATGGAAGAAAAAGGAAGTACAATGTTATTTCCAAGAAAACAAAGTCGCAGGCCCTCATCTGTCATGTATCAGAAAACTGAAGATGAGCAGAGGAAGCATCCAGGAGCTCAGGGAGACAACACCATCACAGATGGGGCTGATTTGGACACTGCCAGCCCCAAACAGGTCAGGCTGGCAGCAGTCCCTGGATGACTGGACTACATCCAGCCAAGTGTCCCCTTGAACAAGCTGCCAAAGAAAACTCACACTCTGACCTACCACTTGTGCTCATCAGCTCCTTGCAGGTGAAAAACAGAATCATTGGAATGTTGCTTTGAAGTTCACTTGTTCATATTTTATTCAAGCCTGCTACAAATTGTTTCTTCTTCACTCTTCATTCAACCAAGGGCTAGAGTAGCTTATTACACTTTAAGATGAATTTCTAAAGACTCTGTATCTGCAGGGCACATTGCCTGCCTCTTAAATCCCATCAGCTCCCTCACAGATGCTCTTCTGAATGCCAACAGAAACTAAGGTACCTACCAACTCCAGACAGAAAAAAAAAATTAAAAAAAATTTAAAAAAAAAATTAAATCAAAGGCTTCAGCTGGCCAGAGTGAGCTAAAGTTGGCTCAGGACCCCTGTCAATCCATAGCAAGGGCATAAAAGCTCTGTAGGGCACCTCTGAAAGAAATAAAACCATCTACCAGAGTACAAAGTTTGGCAAAATATTTCAGAAACACACAGTTTTTTTTTGTTTCAACGCTTCAAAAATTATCTTAAGTAAAATTAATGCATGTAAGTGAGCCAAGAGTTCTTTTTTGTTACCATGTTCCTGAATCTCATACAGACAGCACCACATGTGCACATCAGCTCCAGAGACAAACTTCCTTATGAAGTCCTTATCAAGGAGGTACACATCAGTATTCCCATTTTCAATTCAATTCCAATCCAAATGCCTATATGGAAATTGGAAACATTGCTTACAATACATGGGGATAGCCTTATCATTTACACTTTATACTCTAAGCAGGAGTGCAACTTCAAAAATGACAAATTTTCTACTTCTGAAGTATAAGAGGTTTTATAACATATCACATGGCTTTGCAGAAGAGGACACACACCATTAATTTGAACCACCACATTTTACTTCTTTGTATGAAATAAGGAACGATGAAAAATAACATTAGAGCCCCAAAAGACAACCTGCCTTTCTCTTAATCAGCCTCTCTAAAAGCAGCAAACATTATGGTGTCATCCACAGGTCTCAGCCATAAGGACCTGGACAAAAGCAAGCAAGGTGCCTAGGTGGCAGAGCAAATTGCCATTTCCAGTGAGTAAACTATAGCTCAGCCACCAGCTCCAGCAAGGCTAAATCAGCTGGAAAAATAGCAACAGACAGGCTGGGGGAAAATCCAAGCTAACACAGCTGAGGGCACATAGTAGAGTGAAATTCTCCTCATTCTGGATTAGTTCAAACGAACCAGAAAGAAATGGTGGGAGGTGAAAAGTGACAATAAAGCAAGGCAAAAAGGAGCCTCCAACACAGACCATGCACAACAATCCCACAGCAACACCAACACAGTGTCTCCCAGCTCCTCTTGCTTGCCCCCTATATATATCACTCCTACAACATATGGTGAAATTTTGCAAGAATACTGTGGAGATATAAAAATTATGATGCTTGAAGGTAATGTGCCTCTGCACTTTGCAGAGGAGGCTTTCTGCAAATACCTCCTGGAGGACAGCAAAAAAGATCATAGCCCTCTTCACAGCTACAGAATACTATCCAAGTTGTCCCACAGATGTGGCTTTCAGATGAAAAAGTGCTTTCTAAAATGCCCACTTTCTTTCCAAACACAACATGCTTTGGTTTGCAGAATTTGCAATAGCTACTTGGATCCATCAGCCAGGAAATCCCTCCTGGACCTGCCCCTACCTACCTCTCCTCCTCTTCCCAATGGACACAGTCCTTTTTGTAGGCTCTGCCCACAGGACAGAAGGCTATTTGATTTCCACTGAAAATATTATTCATTACCTGTCACTGAAAGCCAACAGTATTTGGTACTGTATAAACATAAAGATACATTCCTGAACAGACAATGTAGACTGACTATTTTTTTATGGACAGGAAAGATAAATAGATTTACTGAATATATATGCTACCCTAAAGCCACCAAGCACTAATATAGTGAAATAAGGACAAAACAATATCAGGCAATAGCCTATACAGGTTTTACCTGTTGTAAATAACAAATAAAGGCCTTTGATATGTAAAAACATACAAGAAACACTCTTGAAAACTTGAATTCATTTTAAATGGATTTCGTTTAGAGTCACTTTCAACTCCTACTGCTTTCTTACAAGCCTCAGGTCTTGATTTTTAAACAATGAACCCTTTGTATTTTGTCATACATTCACAGTAGTAAAAAGCCAGATGTGAACTGCAAAGCCTCATTAAAGGCATCATTGCAAGGAGGTGATGGAAGCTTAGAGGACTTATGACCACGCAGGGAGGTCTGAGATTTCAGTAACTGTTCTGGTGCAGGAATATATTTCCAGAGAATAAAACTCTCTGATGTGAAACAGCCTTTGAGCTTACAAATAAGCAGAGTGCTGAGAGCACTGCTGTTTGTACCAGAGAAGTAAGAAAGAGACAACCAAATCTGTTAGGTTTACTTTACTCTCCACATACTGAAAATAAACATGGTCCTCAGTTAAACAGGTCCTTTACTCCCAGTACTAGTTCCAACCAAAAATGGGTTTAGCCCAAATTACTGCTAATACCTCACCACACTGTGAACCACCTCAATTTATATAAATGGCATTATTAGGTTCCCACCAGGGACAGCTTCAGTGAGGCACCTTGGTGGCCCAAGAACTTGGAAGGCAGCTTCCCTACTCCTGTTGGGGGACAAACAGAAGGGTCCAGGGATGATGTTCAGCATCTCCTCATTTCTCTTTTCATCATGCTTCTGGGGCTATTTTGGTGGTAGTTAAAAAGAATGCACTCTTAGAAATTAGTAGTAAGGTCCTTGTGAGCACCTTCCTGGCTCACATGCTTAAAAAGTCAAGCCAACACATACAGAGAACAAAAATGTACACTGTCAAAATTAACACTGAACATGCAGCATCAGACTGTGGAACTCTTCAAACTTCTTTGTGCCTTGCAACAGTCAAGTTATTTCAGTAAAATATTATGATACTCTCTTAGAAGACATAAGAAAATTAGTTGCACCCGTTTCCCTAAATAACCCTTTTCTTTTACATAAAGCCACCTCTACCACTTTCCCTCTGATGCACAAAGAAGAGACTGCACTACAGAGAAACTAGAAAAATTTATCAATTCAGACTTATCTCCTCTTTCAGCAATGGCATAAGGGAATTTTAATCCAGAAAAAAATGTATCATTAATACGTACTTACAGGCAATCCCCTGAGCCTTCATGTTTAGAGAACTGTATGAGTAATCATATCAAAACTGTAAGTGCCAGACAGGGAAAATGGGAGTTGCAAAGCCTATGATTAAACATTAGATAAGGTGAGAAAAAAGTTTTCATTTTCACACATGTAAGTTCACTTTTCTCTATAAAAATAAGTGTTAAATTTAGCAGCCTTCTCAGCTCCACTGTTTGACTTGTATTAGTTCCACTAACCAGGATTTAAAGAGATGAAGTCCAATACTGTTCTTTGTGATGAACAAAAAAAAAAAAGATAGTGATGAATGAGATATTTCCAACTGGTAAACAAACTGCCACGAAAAATATTAGAACCACTGTCAGTGCTGGCAGCAGCAGCAAAGCAAAGATTTCTATTCAACCTTTAGCTTTGCTCAAGCTATCTGAAGTACTTTTAATGTTTTCTTTCACTTTATAGTAGCCTGCTTGAAAGAGAAAATAATTCACTGTTCTCAACACAGAAAAAGAACAAAACTATCTTATCATAGGAATTTTTTTTTATTAATTTAAACCACTGCCTGTTAAGTTTTACACACAAAATCTGCCCTGAACTTATGACTATCAGAAGTGACAGTGAAAAAAACTGCAGGGATTTAACTAGTGATTCAAATCCAAGGCAGGCAGGGCATATAAGAAATTAAAAAATGGAAACCTTTGCTTTCTTACTGAGATGTCATCCAGACAATTTTATTTTTAAACAAAAAAAATCCACCAGCTTCTTGACAGATGTGGATCAAAAGCTTCATAGTCCCTCTTTTTTTTTTTTTTTTTTTTAATTTGCAGCCTGCACAAAGTATATGAAGCACTATCCTCTTTCTTTATAGCATGTTACACACTCCAGTTTGCAAGTGTTTGCATAATACTGCAAGAGCTGGAGTGAAAATACTGCACAGGGAAGAGATCCCTGACCCAAATGACTGGATAAATTCCTCCTCTGAGACTTCCCACACAACCCAGAAAAAAAAATACGAAGCACCTGATAAAACAGAGACACATCCTTGAGTATGTGGAATAAAGGAACAGTGCTGACAAAGACAGATTTCCTACAGATAGCAGATGAAAGGGAAAGCTACTTTTACTGGGTTGATGATCACAGGGCAGAATACAACAGAGCAACTAATTTCACCCAAGCCAGAATCATACTCTGCTAAGAAAAAGGTACATTTGTTTCTGAATAAATGAAGTGTTAAGATAAGACAACCAAAGCTTGCAATTAGCTACCAATTATAGTACCCAGTAACTAGTCAGGGCATTGTTGCTGGACTGTACAACTGAGATTATCTGTTTATAATTGCTTTTAATCACTATTGCTTGGCAATGGGAAGTGCCAACGCTGTTATTTCAAAAACTTTGGTTGAAATGATGATAATTTGCTTTCCTAGATAATCATATTCATTCAAATTTGTATGCTTGCCATATGAGAGGAGGGTCAGGCAAGAGACAAACAGGCAGAGAGCTGCACAGGTCAATTCAATTTATTTCACAGTCTCAGAGGACTTCCAAAATAGAGAAACCTTATGGAATGGGAACATGTCAGCCACACGGGGCTGAAGCTAAATATATTATAGGCACAGAACAGAAGATACAAAAAACTAAATTATGAAGCACAAAAGATTAATAGTTCTGATCACTGCCAGACACTTGATCAATTTTCTCCAACTGACAAGATGGAAAAAATGAAGAGAAAAAAAAATTGTTACCAACTAAAACTGAAAATACTAAAAGGAGAAATAAAATGCAAAGACAGACCCTGTTGCAGATAACAAAAGGGAAGAAACACTCAGAAGTGAAGGAAACTCTAGATTAAGGCCCATCCAAGTCCCCAGGGTAGGTTTTCCAGTTAAATGAATTGCTCAAGATTTGATTTTCGCTAGAGCTTCATCAGGTTTTTTTCTAATTCTCAACTGGTGTTGCTCAAAACAAGATTTAGTTTATTTTATTACTTCTTCTTTTTGAGATTTACAACTCTAAACCTGCCCTTCCACAGAAACCGGAATTCCAGTCCAATTATTTTATTGGACCCCTAGGTATGTATTTTTGAGCAGACAAGCTAATTCACCAATTGTTTTGATGTTTTAATGAGAAAGTCTGCAGCTCCTTTAAGGATTAACTGCAGCTGGGAGAACAGGGATGCCATGTTTTCTGTTTGGGTGACAAAAAGTTCCTGCTACATCTCTTGTCTGCCATCTACCACGTTGCCATCCTGTCAGGCAACCTGCTCATCTGCACATCATCTGGGGCTGCCAGCTCTGCTCTGCCTCCCAGCTTCAGAGGATTCATCTGCATAGATTAACCCCTTTTTATTGCTCTCATCTTTTACATGTTGACTGCTGTAAGATGATTTTATCACACCTTTTTTTTTTTTTTTTTTTTTTTCACTTTTCCACCCGAGTGTTGCCATTTCCCTCACTCGTATCCACAGCCTTGTGAAGCCACCACTCCAGACAGGTGGTATTTGGAGCTCAAACTCAGGGTTATTTCTTCTACTGACTCCTTCTCTGCAACACCACACATATATTTTCTATTTTCTTGCCCTACCTTACTTAAAAGGTCTCCAGCAGATCAGTCCCATCAGTCAAGGTGTCAGGCTTCATTACTCATATGATAAAAAGGAAAGCAATCCTCTCTCCTTGCTTCTTGTCTTACACTGCCTCTCACCTTGTAGGACCAGTCAGGGACACAACTCTTGCTGAAAAAAACCTAAATCATTGCTTCTACCTTCAAAAATGCCTTCTAGCAGCATACTGTGTTACTAAGAAGCTCAACAACTAGCTCATGGATGTAACAAAACCACAGCCTAGAAACATTAATACTTCAAACTCCCATAGGTTTTCTACGTCTCTATTATCATTTACATTTTAGGTGTACTTCTCAACTGGGATAAAAAATAAAGCTACTTTGTATTTGCACCACTCTGAGGACTTCATCCATAACTGAACTCCACAGTAATCTGTCAAAATAAAATAGTATAAAAAGGCTGAAATACTTCTTTTCCTTACAAGTAAATCAAGAAGCAAATCTACCTTGTTGCAGCTGTAATTTCAACAGAAGCAGATGACCCCTACATTTCTATTGCTCTTCTTCATTCAAATCACCAAGAACATCTTTCTATTCCTTCTACTTCTGTCCTCCAAACAAATTTTCTGGGTTTGGCACTACTGCTTGGCGATTATATTCATTTTCTGGTGAACCATCTCAACCCTTCTCTAATACCATGCTCTGAGGAACAGTGTGCTTGCTTATGCTGACATGGTTTTATTACTCTTAGCAATATTTTTCAGTCATCTAATGTTACTAAATACAGACTGTATGGAGTGTGCTGGGCAGGTAGTGTGCATTAACCTGACTGCCAGAAAGAGGAAGAATTTCTTGTTGGAAGCATCAGGCGAAAGTGCCCTAGAGGCCTTGAAATCATGACTGGGGCTCTTACTATTTGCAAAAATAGGAGTAAAAATACACACTAATTTCATTTCCCAGAACTGGTTTGCCCAATAGGAACCATCTGCTGCTATTCATTGACTCCTATAAACCCTAATCCAAAGTTCATGGAGCCAGTGGCAATCATCCATCCTTTGTCTGCAATGGTCTTTGCAGTAATCCAAAGCAGAAGATGAAATAAAGAATGTTAAAATGAGCTTTAACAACCTATAAAATTCTTCCGTTCTGCAGTTTATGGCAAACTATTATCACTGCACTTTAGATTCCTACAATGAGTTCCTGTCTTAACAGCCTCCTGAGGGCACCAGAGAGGAGAGTCAATGGTTGAAAATTCCAGAGCAAACAGGAGGCAGCTCTGAGTTGGCATCTGATATTCAGCAGCAGAGATTGGATTGTCTTGGGCTCTGCATCCTGAGATGGTTTCGGTAACGAGCCTGAACCAAAGTAAGAGAAGAATCGAGTTCCTCTCAACCTCACTGCAATAACACCTGAGTATTTCTGTCCCCTGAAAGGCTGTATTTGAGGCATTTAAATAGCAGAAGATATAGGTGGCACGGAGCAACAGATTTGCAGAAGGAGTAGGAGGAAAAACCCTATGTTCTGGCCAGCACACCATTACTCATCAGACAGAGGTAATGGGAATAAGGATGGTGTGAATCAGCTAAGCTGCTCTTTAGGAAAACACAGGAATGTTCTGCATAGGCCATAACAACATATGTTATTCCAAGTCTTCTAGATGGACTTGGAGATGAACTGTTTTATCTATTTCTGCCATGCATTTCAACACAAGGTAAGTAAATCTTAAAACTCACCAACCAGAAAGCTATTGTATGCCTTGAAGGGAATACACATTGATCAAAGCTCTGTCATAGTTACAGACTCTTCAGCACATTACATTTTCACCAAGGAAATTTTGCCATTATTAGGGCACGGCATCCATCTGGATTAAAATCTGCTCTCTTCAAAGATTACACTGGAAGTTCAACTGAAAGGCAGGTTGGTACCAGTACCAGCCACTATTTATTGCAGTTCTGGCTCATGTTGTTTTGTAAATGGTAACCAGTGGGGAGATGTAGCATTATCAAGTGAGAGCAGAAATAGGATGACACAGCTATTGTCACAATTGTACATCAATTGTACATCAATTGTCATTGATAGCTATTTGTCCTTCCATTTGGGGGAATTTACAGATGAAGTGCAACAAATGCTAACATGCAAGACATCTATTTTTTTTCTTTAAAGAATGCCAGCCAAAAAGGTACGTTTCTCTTTCAAGAACCTTACATAAGTGTATTAAGCATAAGGTTATTTGCTTCTAGAAATCTTTCCAAGACTCCTCTTTCTCATTTCTATGTATCAGCTGTCAAACACCTCATACAAGATAAGCTCAGCTTTATTTCACAAACTGAGGAACAGCTGAATTAATCCAGAGCCCTGGGTAACAAACTAGTAGTAAGAAATGGGATCTGGAGCTGCTTTTTATAATCCCATGAAAAACATGTCTCAAAAAAGTATCATTAACTCATTCTCTCAGCAGCAACCTTTCAAACTTTAAGAAGTGAGCAATACAAAAACTAAAAATAAAAAACAAGTGGGTATGAAACCTGGAATATTGTCAAATCCTCAGAGAGAAGATAAAAGTAACCCAAGATAAAACATTTTTAAAGAACAGTGCAGCAGACAAATGATTTCATATTCCACGGGCATTATTAATTTACAGAATGTTAGAAATATTTACTTGCTTAAACAAGCTACCTACTGGACAACTCTGGGCTGTCAGTGGGGTTTTTAATACAATGCATCAGCTCAATCCCACTTCAAAAAGTCACTTATTTTATTTAGGGAATAAATTGTAAACATGGTTCTCTCTTTGAAATCCTGTGCAACCCCCCATTCCGCTACAAGAAATGCTTGAGGGGAGAACCCATGTTTCAGTTTTATTAATGATTCCTCAAGTTGTTATAGAAACAACTATTCCTGCAATTGCAGGAAGGCAATGTCTAGAGACATCAGCCTCTTTCATCTACACTTTCAGAGGAACTGGTTGCTGAGGTTACCTAACAATGGAGTCAGTTGTACATCCAATTCCCTCTTCACAAAGGCAGCACAAAACCAGGGCCCTGCAAGAACACAATGCTCACTAAAGCAACTCCTCTGCTTTATTTCCCCTGTCAGAAAACACTGCTGATTTCTTCAGATACCTGTTGGCCATTTTAAGTAGAATCACTTCTTCAAGGGAGACACAAAACAAGCTTGAAGGGGGGAAACTGAACACTACAGTTAAAAACTTCAAATCTACCAACACCTTACAGCATATGCTTGCTTCATTTTTAACTTTAGCTGGACAGAAAGATACCTTGGGTAAGATCTTAAAGCCTTACCTACACTCTACTACCTCTAGTGAGGAATACAGCTCCTTTGGCTTTCAGGAACAACTCCAGAGATGAGCAAAGAACCTAAGTGTATTTTTCAGCCTTGCCTTTAGGACATTCTACCTGTTGTCAGCATCAAATACTATTGGGCTATTTCTTCTCTTCCAAATTTTCAAAGGGCACAAGAATTAGAGAAGAGAGCTGGTCATGCAAAAGAAATAAAGTGCTTTGTTACTGTATCAACCTGCAAGTGCATTTGAACAAAAGGAAACTAAGCAGGGATGAGAAATCAAGCAAGAGAGAAGGCAGCAAAGGAAAAAGAAAGGTTTGCTTTCATAATTATAAACAGATTTCAAAATGAAAGCTCAGTTCACTACAGTCAGAGAGTTTTTCCATCAGTTTTAAGGGAGCCATGACTTCACTCCAGACACTTATGAAGTGCAACCAGCTAAACCAACCACTGCTTTTTTAAAATTTTATTTTAAATAAACAATACTAATAAAAAAAAAAACAAAACAGCAGAGGAACAGTAAAATGAAAAAAATCCTTCTATCTGCCAAATCCCAGAACAGCAGCTGAATATAAATGAGGCGACAAATGACCAAAAGTGTGCTAAAGCATTTTCCAGTAGGTTGGAACAAATCAAAAGTTTTGTAGTCTCACTCCACATCCACAGTGATATGGTGTTTTTTTGTAAAACTAGGACTAGAAAAAAAATAAGAAAAAAAAATAAGAAAAAAAAAAATCACAGTTGGGTTGGGGTGTCTCACTGGGTGACTGAACAGTCTCAGTGGTTAACAAACAACTCCTACAGTATGTCTGTGAACGACACACTCATATTTGCGTGTTACACAGAACCACATTGCTTAGGAAGAGACAATGTTTGTTTTGACACTGTTTATCTAAAAGTGCTTCATTCAGAATTTATACCTCAAAGTTTTTGTGCAATAAAGGTCTCTACTAGTATTGTTTGGAAAAAAAATTGCTGAAACTGTATATTTTTTACTTCAGCTGGTTGACAATTTAATTTACAATGCTGTGTTATGCTTGGGATAGTTTATCACAAGTGGGATTTCTAACAGCCTTCAGACCACTACAAAGTGTTTCTGCACCTCCCTGGCCCTTGCACTTGGCAAGTATGGCAGTAGTAATTTTGCACCCAACATCCTTTCAGACACATTCAGAAACAACTGTCTGGTAGAGTTTGCAGAGGGTTCCAACATGATATACTTACAGCTGTACTGGTCCCAGTGAAAAAAAAAAAAAACACAGGAAGAACAGTATGCATCTATGCAATTAAAGGAATTGGGTTTATTTACAGTTTATTTATCCTAAGTCCTCAATTCTGTGTAGAAAGAAAGAGGTGGGTGTATTCTAAGATGAAGAAACACGTTTCATGGAAGATAGTTTTAGTATATTTGGTTTCAAAAAGAAAAGTTGTCTTTTCTCTCTGTAAACCTTCTCTCTATGGATTATCTTGTTGCTCAGCATTTGTCCAGTCCTTAATACAAGCCACCTGCTACTTGTCACAGTGGCTAAAAACTTCACTTCAACATTAAGGAGTGTAATTCTCTATTTAGAGGTCTAAAGGATTATTTTTAAAAGCCTATTTTTCATAGAAGTGCTATAAAGAACATTCAGTAATTCCAAATACAAGAGCTGTGCATCATTTCTGTGTATGTATCATTCCTGTGATTAAATCAGAAATGGCACATATGTCTAGAACTGGCAGGCTCCACTTACTGGAGGAAGGTATTAAAAAAATTAAATGCCTTAGCTTCATTATGCTATTCAGAGGGTGTTCGTGCCTCTTCCCCTTGCCAAACACAGTCTGAAATCTAGATTAATCTCATAAATCATTTCCTGTTGTAAACACCTGAACCACAGACTAGAAAGGAAATTTATCACAAGCTCTTCCCACCCATTGTGGCATCCACCAGTTCCCTAATGGCAAGATCTCAGGCTCCAAGAAAAGCATTTTCTTTAATGGTTATGGTTTAATAAAGCAGATATAATCCAGAGAAGCTCTCAAAGAAGATATCCACGGGATAAAATCCAGGTATATTTCAGGTTTGTCCAATCAGAGAAACTTGTTTTCACTCTTACATGTCAAAATGTATGATGAAACAGTCTTGCAAACTATCCCTCACTAGAATCTTACAGTTCTGACAGCATGCCCATAACAATTACACTCTCATCCACACTGCTGACTGATGAACATAAAGGGCTGGGAGTCCAGTGTGTCTTCTTGAACTTCATTTAAACTCGAGGCAGCTATAGAATTGCCCTGGAGAGCTCAAGGAATTTCTCTCATTTTACCTCTAGGCATTTATCAATAGTTTTGAACCAGTAACAAGGCTCTCACTGCCTTTTGCTGCTTTCTGCTCCAGACCATCAGGGACTTTGGGAATGCAGGTCTGCCAGAGCACTTGGCAAAATGGTACTGGGGCTGTTCAGCCAGCAAACCAAATTAGTGGGAGGCATGGAATCTCCAGGAGACACTGAGCTATACATTAACTGAGTATCTTTCCTTGTTCCACAAGGTCCAGGCTAGGTGCTCAACATGGTGGCTTCATAGGAGAGAAATTCCTTTTCTTAAAATAATTTCTGCTACAAAACTTCTTGCAGACTGGTTTGCAAACTCACCAGTTTCATAAAGTGACTTCAGACTGGGGCCAGTAAAGCTGCTCCTGACTTCCAGTGATGGAAACAGAGGAAAATTTAGCAGGAGAGTTCACAGAAAGTTAACTGGCTGAACTTACAGGCAGAGGATCTTTCTCCATTAGACTGTTACAGAAAACATAGAATTAAGAATAAAATGATCCCCTTGAGCACAACACAGTCTGCAAGGCAACAGAGTGGAGACAACAGCAAGTGCTCAGCTCCAGAACTGAGTCAGTTCTCACAATGATCATCCCCAATCTAAATACAAAAATATCTGCCAGAAGAAAGAGATTAATGCACATCTCCTAGGTGCTCCCCTGCCCCTGCTGCATTCTCCCTCCATCCTTCCAATATTTTCTCTCCTTTTTTAACTCTCACTGCCAGGCCCTTAAGGTTTCCATGACTGCCAAGGAGCCTGAGAAAGAGAAGAGGACCTGTGGAGCAATGGGGTGGGTGACCCAAATATCTAACCACATTCTGGATGAAAGGAAGCCACTGGTCTGATAGACAGAGCTCCAAATGTCACAACAAATTCCTGGTTTTTGTATCGGAGTGCAGGGTGCACAATGAAGGTGGCTGCAGGGGGGCAGAAGGACAACAGAGGAGTCTTAAGTATTAACCTCGCTTGGACCTCCTCCTGCAATCCAGGACAGCCTCAAAACCTGCACCCACTCTGCTGCCACTCCCTGTGATAATCCCTGGAAAAATGCACAAAATTATGTTCTAGAAACTTCACATGCTACACGGAAGACAAGTGTTAGAAATTCCCACTAAAGTAAAACAGATGTTGGAATGCAGCTGGAACTAGGAGTTGCATCACAGCACAGCAATTATTGTGAAGAATTATTAAAAAGCATCTGGAAGACAATATTTTTAGAATTATGCTAAATTACTATATGATGAACATTAAACATTAATGTAGAACAGAGCTGAAGGCTCAGTCTCTTGTTCCTATGTCCTGTAAGATGCTTTTTAAGCAAACAGATGATATAGGAAAATGTGTTTTGTGTTTTCTCTCAGTGCCAGACATGCACGGGGATCTGATCTTGAAAAAAGTGTCTCACAATATTCCCTGATGGCTGTAGGCATGATCCAGAAACCAATCCTTTAAGAGCATTTGGTCAAAACAGGAGTACTTTGCAAATAAATCAAAAGCAAATCAAAGCTTTGGATAATTTTTCTTAGGATCACATTTACTAGTGCTGGGAAGAGCCTACACCACTCTTACTACAATTTCTTTGACTTACAGGACTACTGGAATTTAGAGGAAGGGGTAGCTTTGTTTTTCTCTTTGCTTTTTTTTTTTTTTTTTTTTTTTAAAGTAATGCTGTAATTGAAATCCTGGTAACCTTGGAAACAGCCTCTCTCCTCAGATATGTCTGTGTCAATTAAAGTAATTGGGACACTCCAGTTAATGGTGTCTAGATTTCAATAACCTGGCTGGTGCTGAAGCATCAGTCCTAGAGGACTCCCAGCTGAGGAACAGATCCTCAAAAAAAAAAAAAAAAGTCTTAAAAAGGTTCCCCTCAGAATAAAACTTACAGAATTCCCACCTTGTAATACAGGTGGCTGGGGAAAAAAATGAAATTAAGAAGCTGGTAGGGATTTCTCACAGAATTTAACAGCTGCTTATTCCTCCTCCTTTACTGAAAACAGATTTACTTTAAAAAAAACAGATTCACTAGAATACTTTGAAAGTGACACAGCCACTATTTAATCAGCTGGTTCAATACCATTCATCACCACCTTTCTGCATCCTCAGAAGGTCTTGCTAAAGTATATCTGGAGATCTACTTCATCTCCTCATCCCAAAAGTAAGCATTTAAAAGAAATTTAAAAAAACAATCATTCTTCCACAGAGGATGCTCAATGCTAGAAAGAAGATTGCTAGTTAAAAGAAACAGATATTTTAAAAATACTTGCTCTTTTTTTTTTATAATAACTTACTGTATGACAGAAAAGTGATTTTTAGTTGATGCTTTTGGTTATTACACAGATGGTAAAGTGAATAGACCATATCTAACATAAGCCCTTTCCACCCCTATCAATAGCATAGAAAGATTTAAGTAATATTTGAGAAAAGCTACCTAAATAATGATGATTTGAAACTATTATCATGTATTTTAGCTGTCACACATAATACTAGCAAAGAAAAAAAAGGAAAAGGAAAAAAACCAGTAAAGCTTAAAGAAATCCTTATTGAAGATATACTTTAAGTTTTGTAGTCTTCTCTAGAGAAGCTGTAGGCTGAAAGACCTAAAATGATCAAAAAATAGGGTATGCAGACCTCATTTGAGATGGTTAAGTTATTCTTTGATATTGTTAATAATGGAAAAAGAAGGGAAAAAAGCAGCCAAAGCAGTGCAGTAGCTGAGTCAAGCCCCAATACACACATTCACTGCCAGAAGAGGCATAAAAAGATCAGAAAAATCACAGTCCAGAATTGGGCACTACAACTGTTGCTTCAGACCCTTTGAGATTTGAAACTATTTATATAAGAAATCTGTAATGGAATATGGAACAACTCTATCAACAAAATTTAAAATGAGAAGCATACAAGTTTACAGTGGAAGAGCTGCCAAACTGGAATTAGGACAGCTCAACTCTAGAAGGCAATTTTTCAGTTTAAAACCTACAGTAAGCAAAATCCTGAAATATTATGCCTATAAACCAGTTTGGAAATACACTCTAATACTCACTAAAAGAGGCAAAAATAATGCAAGTTTCAACTTGTTACAGTTTACCATTGATTACTGTCTGAATATAAAAACCACGTTCTAGCCACTGAAAATATAGACAGGAAGGTTTTCTGTGACAATTTATTATAAAGCTGGTGTATGTACCCTCACTATTAACATGTAAGCTAAGGGTCCAAGTCTCTTTCTACTGAAGGAAGCTGAATTTGACATTCACACCAATGGCATCAGAATTAGCCTACAAAGCTACAATTGCATACAAACAGCTGCCTGACAATCACATTGCAGAATAAACAGAAACCAAAAATTAATTCAGGGTAATTGCTTATCTGGGCTTAAGTGAGATCAGCACTGTCAATTTTTTATTTGGTGAAGATAAAAAATTGTCTTTGTTTTACTACCTTCATTTACATTAATAGATGCTGAACACTGTATCTTGCTTAGAAACATTTCATCTTTTAGCCTGAATGCATACACACAACTTCACCCTGAGGCAAAGTGATTTATTGGTGGTTTATTTTAGTTATTCTACATTAAAAAAACAGTTATGTTCTCAGCAGAAAAGAATTTAAGAATGGACTAAGTCCATTCAGTTGACCATCTCTAAGAGACCCACTAGAGTGGATCATGCCAAGCAGATCTTCCAGAAACATCAGCAGAATTAAAAATACAATAAAACTACTGGAAATTTTCCAAGAAAAACAAGCTTGTTTGGTTTTATATCATTCCCTAAAATAAGTGTTTTACAGCACACACACGAGCTGAAATGAAATTTGATGAAAGGTGGAGGCGGCATCCCTGGTCTGCAGTAACCCAGTAACCATCTGGAGGGGTTCTGGACCCAGAAACCAGAGGATTTTTCTTCAGTCACAGAACTGGGACACTTTTGGGAGACAGATGTCCCCTGCACCCAGAAGCCATGCTGGCCAGGGCTCTGGAGGTACCAGAGCTGCAGAGCCAGGGACACATCATGCTCTGCAACTCAACCGCTCTCCCTTTTCTTCGTGAGCATAACAGGAGCTGCAAAGATCATTTCAGATTTATTCAGCACCTGCCAGAGCAGGTGTCTTCTCAACTTCTATATGTACTCTACCCAAATCAGAAAAAGAGAGATCTGCAGGTCCAGAGACACTTGAATTTTGGTGCTCTGTTCTGAATTAGAGCAAGTTCAAAACAAACAACCCTGATCTTGAAAACAAGCAGAGAACAGAAATGCTCTTGCCTGGCCCTCCCTACACTGTGGCACGTTTCCTCTCATGCTATTTGCAAAAGAATCTACAATCTCAGCCCTCACTCTCTCTAATATTCAGTATTTTGCTCACTCCAAACCAAGCAGAGGCTGATGAAAACTCATGAAACACGATGGTGCCAACAGAAAATCTGCAGCACCATTAATTGCTACACGAGTACATCAGAGCTGTCATGAACAGTGACATGCCAGGCATAACAAGCATCTCCAAAGTCAAACTCCCAGTTTCACTCTGCCACAGAATAAAGGATGATGCTGACAGATGGGCAGAGTTAAGCAAGTCTTTCGGCCAAAATCCCAGATAGATGACTTGCTGCATTTCACTGCCAAGACCAGAACCTTAGTTTGTATCAGTAACTCCTAAGTTTCTAGCTTCAGCCAGGAAAAAAAAAAAATCTATAGAAAATTAACGTTATAAATAATAAGAATAAAACCAAAACTATTATCTGCTCTCCTGGCTCCTTTTCCTAGTTTTCTCCTCTGGCTCCAGGACTATTCCCCTCTGCTTACATAGTCCCAGATCCACGTAACTACAGAACTGTCATGCCCCATCAGTTAACACTGCTAACCCACCTAAGTTAAAATTCCTCTTTCCCCTTCTATCCTACTATTTTTTATCCTCTCCACCTGAACTGCCATGTACTTTTATTCTGCCACACTGCCTGGGCACCAGCTTGGGCTCACTGGACAGAAAGGTTCACTCATGCCTCCAACCCAAAAGGAAAATAAATGAGAACAGAAGTTGTCTGTGAAGCCTAGCATCACTTCTCCTGGAAGGTGATCATTTCTCATTTATATCATGATGACAGCACATCACTTGCCAGAATTGTATTGAAACTTCAAAACATGCTTAGGGTGCATGCAGTCAGGAGGGACCTTGCCAGACAGATCCATCACGTGTGACATGGGATTTCACCACACTGCTGCAGCTCCCTCAAATTCTTCTGGGTTTCAGGTTCAGGCATTGACCCTGAAGTTCCATTGCTTCTCATTAAGAGTTCCCAGTGATTCCAGT
This sequence comes from Phaethornis superciliosus, assembly GCA_023637945.1. NCBI lineage: Eukaryota > Metazoa > Chordata > Aves > Apodiformes > Trochilidae > Phaethornis > Phaethornis superciliosus. The sequence continues at coordinate 21,582,495 of JAJQWJ010000010.1, forward strand.
AGGAGCTGCAACTATCTAAGAATCAAGAAGATACTCTGTTTTATTGGTGTTAAACTGTGCATCAAGCCTCACACCCCTCCCTAGAAGTCACCAGGCTGAAAAGACTTAAGTCAGGGTAATTTCAGACTAAATATCTTCAAGGGTTTGAAAAAATTCCCTGCTATTTTTAGAAAATTGTATTTTAAGTTTAAATCTATTCCAAATAATATGAAAACAATGATTTACTGAAGTGTGAGAAAGAGGGAGATCATTACAGGTACACTACTGCCAACCAAAATACCAAGAGAGTTTTCAAGTGTTTTTTATTAGCAACTTGTCCAGACTTACTTTGCTAGTTATTACCACCTGGTTAAACTGAAAACAATAATACATTTCAGCTAAAAGAGAAACCTGAGCATAGCACATATCATATTGTTGCATGCATTGGATCAATAAACTCCCCTCCCCAAGTTTTAATGGAGCTGTTGCAAGACTCAAAAGCAAATTTTGAAAGCAGTGGGGGTTGCTTGCCCACAGACATAAAACAAGCAAAGCAAGATAAGGATAGAGACCCAAAAAACCTCAGGTGTCTTAGGGAATCCTTTAACAGAATCATAGCCCCTCTGCTCAGAAATACAGATTGTAGGGTCAGTCACCTGTTCCTCAGTTAAAAAAAAAAAAAAAAAAAAAAAAAAAAGAGGCTTTCTACAGCAATCTTCATGGAAGAAGTAAGAGGTAAGAAAATGAGAGGAAAAAATGTAATTTTTAAGGAAAATCTTTGTCCTATTAGGCAGCACTGGTTCGGTATCTGTCGAGACATATGAAGATGCTTTTCTCCACAAATGCAGACAGTGCATGAACCATTTGTGGGGTGTCTAGATGAACACCAAAGCAGTCACTCTACACTTAAGCATCTATTACCCAGAGGAGATAGAAAAATCAATCACGACACTCTTAAGATGATCTGCCATTGTCCTGTGGAAAACCAAAAAGGCACCACCACCACCCTAGTGATGTTTCTTAGTGTGGAGTCCCAGCACAACATGTGTTCTCTTGCAAAAAAAAAAGTGCTGTCAGCTTTTCTTTCCCACACTGCAGTTGGATTGAGGCTTCGCTGCCTCCATTTGACGTGGGCCTGATGTGCAACTGCGTCAGACTTTCCTCCATGTCAATATGTGCATATGGTACTTTTGATCACTGAGACCTATTTTTGCCATGGAAAAGCTGGCTGCAGATTGCAACCATTAAATAAAAAAAAAAAAAAAAAAAAAATGCTGGTTTTGATCTCATTTTCTTCCATGCAATTTGCCGAGACGTTGTGCTCATTTTCTCCAGAAAAATAAACCTGATGAAGAGTTTAAACGTGGCTAACCACCTGCTACACCTTCAAAAAGAGGGTATGAGAAAAAAAATTATTCTTGTATCTTCTTGTAATTATTCTCCTGCTAGGCTGGGCACAAGCAGGGATGGGGCAAGTGCTCAAAGAAAAAAATGTTTCTCTGGTTCTGTTGGTGGTTACACTCAAAAGCCATTGCTTGCTTAATAAGTGCTGTTGATTCTTTAAGGCTTAGAGAACTATATAAGGTATCTATAGTTCTCAGCTTCTCTGAGGAAGCACTTAGGTATTAATCCCAAAGAGCTGAATGACAGGAATACAAGAATAAGACAGTCTTTTCTACTGGAAGGAACAGGCCAGAGGACTCAACACCGTTTAACGTTTGGCTTTTCAGATCTTGAGTTGCTGGCACAGCAACAAGTCCTCCCTGGCTTGAGAAGCAGATTAAGTGCTTCACACATGCTCTCCCAAATTTCTATACCAACTTTCATCATACTCCAGTGAAATAAAATGCAATGCAGAAGACACATGTTCTACAGGAGATTGCAGCATGCTCTGGCCCACGTCCTAGGGGCTATCAAAGCCACCTACCAGTGAGCCACAGAGCCTATGCCAACATCTTACAAGATTAAACACAGAAGGAAAGCAAGGAAAGATACTGCAGTGGATGAAAGACTACCCTGAGCTGCACTGGCAGCAAAAGATCTTCAGAAAAACACTGGATTCTTCCTAAAGAGTGCTGAAGAAAGGGCCACCCCATCCCTCAACTGCGATGCCAACACAACAGCGGTGGAGCAATCTCTGGTCACACTGCTCTCATACAATAAGGTGATTGATTTTTCTTTTCCCCAGGAAGGTATAAAATGTAAGAGAAGAGCCCCATTGATGTGGTTTCTGGATAAGAGTAATAAACCATCCTTTTGTACTCATGCCTCAGTGCAAAGCTGTCCAAGTCATCAACAAATTTGGCCAATAGATAATGAGATCATCATTAGGAAGAGACTGCCATTAGTGCAAGGAGGATACTAAGTAGTAGTATGCTAGTTCTTCACTGTTACTAGGTTAAAAATCCACCAGGCTTCCTGTTAGCACTGAATGTGGCTAACAGTGACCATGCAGAAACCTTTGAAGTGGTGGCAGAAATACAGCCTCCCCAGAGCAAAAAAAAAATATGACCCGTTTGGAACTCCTAAGTCAGGAAATTTGATATTGGAATGAACAAGCCCAATAAAATAAATCAGGAGATAGTTACTAAGTACCTGTGTCAGGATAAAGGGCAAATGAAACTCTGGGCATTATATCCAATGAACTGTGCAGACAGAATGCACTGCATTGCAGATCATCCAGAAATGTTTGTGCAAGGTAAGGACTCCAACCTCCACTTTGATGAGCCATACCTCAAGCAGATTCAAGTCCTGAATTCCAGAGAAAAATGCTATCCTGATGGTGTATTTTCATCTGGTTATAAATTTCAATGTGCTGTACACACTTTCCACTTGCTATTTTGGTATCTCTATTAAAAAGAAAAATATAGTGGCACTGAATTTGCACGTTTGAAAGCTTATGTAAATGAATATTCATAAAGAGGACATTTTTTATTTAGACAGTCTTTATTTTGAGGGAGAAGAATGTGGAAAAAATAATTCTTGAGATAAACTAACTAAACTCTGCAAAGTCATGAAGTCCACTAACCACCCATCTCAGTTTTCACTACAAAAGCATCTATTTAGCATACCATAAGGCAGACAGCTTTTTTTTTTATGAAGATGCATATTCACAATACAAATGTTTATCTAAGATTATGTAGGAATTTTGAGAAAACGGGAGGAATTACTGACCAAACCTCAGTTGGGACTGTTCCGAATGGATAACTAAAGTTTCCTCTGAAATTTCAGTAAGTTATGTTACCCTTCATACACTTTTCCAAATTGCTGGTTAACTTTATCCATATTCCATGATAGGATTGATGGCATTTCAGTTGTCGATGAATTGCTTTTATTTGCAATCCCACTTTCTAACAGAATTAGATGAAACCAGAAGAAAATGTTTGCAGTGAAATTGAATTACTTGCACAACCCCAAAAATCCTGAGCTATTTATTCTCCTATACAGTAGTTTATCAGCTCTACAACTCTTGGCTTTATTATGCACTTGTCAGAATAAATGATAATGCCAAGTGGCTGGCAGGATAATGAACAACTGCCATGATAAATGGATCATCACACAAAGCCATCTGAAACACAAAGATGATGACGAGAGCAACACTTAGAGCTACACCTACAGTTCCTTGTTTTTCCCCCCCCCATGTGTTGTGCAATGTTCTTCCACCTTATTGTTGAATTCTCCAAACATGTAAAGCACAATTTGGCTGCAATCTAGATAGAATTGTGTAGTCATGCCACAGATGCATTGTTAATGTAGTCACTTATTTCAGTTATTAAATTTGCCCTCTGATGAGCATCTCTGTTATCTGCTCTTAGCAGACTCCTTCCTGTTGCTTCACACAACATATAAAACTAAAGGCAAATTATTACAAGTGCAGATTGTTGCTTTACTATGCCAAGGTAAAACCAATTCCAAATTTAGCTCCCAGACACATAAATATAATGCCACCTTCAAGTTGATGAAAGCAGAAAAATCAGGTATGAGACTATTTAGTTGAAGTCTCTACTTCTCTGACTGTGCAAAGATCCAGTAGTGTACCCTAGAGATTCCTGCTTGGAAACCATCCTTATTTATAGCAGTACCACGATGAGCAGCCAGGGCTATTCAGTAAAGCATTACACACACATTCAATAATATGTTCCAGTTCCACAGGCTTCAAAGATACACAAGAAAAAAAAAAAATGTTCAGGAGGTTTAACATCGTATTGAGTAAAATTTTTTTGCCTCCCACTTCAAATAAATTATATTTGCAGCTTCCACCTGATTTTCAGCATAAATGCAACACTGGGATCCAGAGGCCATACTAAGAGTTGAAGGAGAATGAAGAAAAAAAAATAAAAAAAAAAAAAAATCCCACTTGTACCTGCATGCAGATTTCAGGTAGAGGCAGGGGTGTAGGAAGAAAAGATAGATGGACCATCTAAAGACTTGCTCAGAAAGTCTCCACTCAAATGGAAAACTTCCCACCCCCAGTTAGCTTGCATGTTATGTACACTAACAGCATTTCTAGTATTCACATGTAAAGTAAATAATCTAAGACATCTAGCACCTAATGGGTAAGCATTGGCTCCCCTAACTCCTATCTTTCCTGAGGTCCCAAAGTGTATGAGATCACAGTGAAAAAGCACAGATTCAGGTCAGCAACTCCTAACACAAAAGCTGTACTGGCAGTATGGGTAATAGTGAGAAAAGCAATTGCCCATGAACCCCTGGTGAATGAAAAGCTATTAGATTTCACACAAAAAAGGAAACAGTTAAAAATAAGTTTTCTTTAAAAGGACAGCACAGATAATTTCTGTCACTTCAGTACCTTACAAGTTGCACACCATCAAAATCTCTCAAACAAAAGTCTTAAAAACAAAGAGTAAGCACTTTTATTCCAGGTAGCCAAGAAATAAATTTGGCCTTTTCAACTTTGCTTGTACTTAAAAGAGGTTATTCAAAAGTACCTGAAGAAGCAGAAAACAATTTTGAAATAACTGGATCTAAACTTTAAGTCACTTGTCAGGCTTGGAAGGCAGCAAGGACAGGAGAAAAATGAACAAGGAAAATAAGAAGTACAAGTGATCAAAATACTTAATAAAAATGAAAGAATTTCAAAGAATCACAGGGCTAGCACCTGCAGAGAGCATCTTATCTCCAGCTGCCTCTTCCTTCACAGGAGAGGTGACAAAGCAGAAATGACAGATATCTACCTAGACAAATAAAAGCTGCACTTTCTTTAAGCAGTGTAATTCAGTGTTTCCTTAGTATTGCTGGGGGGGACGGGATGGGGGGACTTCAGAAAAAGCCAAAAAAATACCATTCCAGGCTAAGAGCTCTAAAACACTCAGGTCTGGAATTCAACCAACTTCCACAGGTTATTTTAGATGCCCAATAAAACACACTTTAAGGAGGGACTATTTTCAGAGAACACCACCTTTCACAGTAAAAAGAATAGGTTTTCCAAATTGTTATTCATCTCAAAGTTTACAAGAGCATGGGAAGTCATTTTAGGAAGCAAATGTGACCAGTGATGCTGGAAAATGACAGCAGGAGGTGACTGAACAGAGCTGAAAACCTGCAGTGCAGGGCTGTAGTTATTGGGGTCTGTACTGGACAGTTCATGTCAGAGATGCTAGAAAGCCTTCTGAGCAGGCAAAAGTTAAGCATGAGTAGTTAATTGCTGTTTTGCCCAATTATTATGCTAACAGTTGTGTAAAGTTCTCAGATTTTTCTTCTTCTACAGTTAACTTCTATACTGATCAGTACCCAGAAGTAATACTAAACTTATGTTTATACCACAACTTTGAGTTTAACAGTGTTAGAGTTTACATGCCCATTTTACCATTGAAATACTACCAGAACTGCTGGGAGTAAGATTTTTCAAGTGGCTGCTAGGGCAAAACCTTGTGTTGCAGGTGACACCACTGGGGCTGTATGTGCACACAAAATAGCATGAACAGCATCAACAGAGCTAAGTTTGATGCTAGGTGTTTAATAGGCATAAAACTCACTTTCTACATCATTTAAACCTAGAACACATTCCAATCTAACTTGGAAGATACTTAAAACTCCTTGGGGAGATTTGTGGCTTCTGGTTTAGTTTTTCAAGGCTTAAAGTCACTCTAGAATTTGAGATCTTCCATAAAAACAGAAATATCACCCCAAAATTGAAATACAATAGCCACGTTATTCCGTAGCATGTCAGCTGTGAGAGTCCATTACTGACATAATATTGTAAAAAAACAAATGAAACTCTGAGGTGCCCTTAAGAAATACTTAGCCATCTCCTGTCCCCCTTCTTCCTCATGTTTCAGGCACAGATAGTTCTTACTTCATCAGACCACTGAAGAAATAGAACAAAATCCATTTTTTTTTCTTTATTTCCTTGTATTATTTCCTTTCTAACCCATGCTTAGCCACATGACAACCACACAACCAATGCTTAGTCTGGACTGCTCAGCATTACAGAAGTCACTCATCATACAACACACACACACACTGCTGTTCAGTGTTTGGTGAACAGATACTTCAGGACTTCTATTTGTGAACAATTTCACATTTTCAGGGTGGAAAATAAAAGAATAAAATCCTGCACACCTGACATCTGAGCAAGAGCCAGCCAGACAAAAAACAACCCTGGTACTGCAACCTCCCGGGGGAAATCTTTGTTCCTTTTAATACTTGTTCAGTCAGCTGTCTCCATGAATGACAAGGTTTTATCTCTAATGTGAATGGCTTTGAAGGCTACTTGCATTATCCATTCTTCAGCAGATGCTGCTGAAACCACAGGGTTGCAAACTTATAATTAAATCCAGCTGCCACTGCTGTGAGTTGTTATATCGAAGTGAGCAGCAATGCCTCGTGGTTGCTGGCAAGATTCTGCCTCAATTTCTAGACAATGTAATTAACTCTTTTGCCCCTTTTAGATGAAATAAACATCAGCACTGAAGAATGCTTGTAAATGACTGTAAAATAGTATTTATAGAGAAGAGTTCTATTGCAGTCATTACACCTGAGAAAACAGATTTCTAGGTGGATGATAGATAACAAATAGCTGCCTCCTTAAAAGAACTGAGAGGGCACCCAAGGAGACACAAGGCACAGGATGGAAGGAATTTCCTGTAGAAAGGAAGCACAATAGAATACACATTAAGAGATCTGCTCTTAAGCCTTAAAATTCAGCCTCTGAAGTAAAGTGAATATCAAGAACCAGGCCGAGAGAAATACAGGCAAGGAACCAGAGGTTTCCTTCAATGCTATGATCATTTCTTCAAGGCCATTGTCCACATTTTAAATGAGGACTGAGATACAGTCCTGTCTGAATAGCTGCATATGCACATTTCTAGAGGTATCCTTGTTTTCTTTAGTCAAAACCCATTCATATCCATGTGTCAATGAAGAGTTTAGATCAGCAAAAATAATTAGCTACCTAAATATTACTTTTAGTCCTTGAAGTGCCACTCAAGAAGGCTCCATTTCCTCACTTTGATAAGAAAAACTGCAATGACAATGCCTAAAAAACACTTTATGGGAATAAAAGCAATCAACAATATGACAGACTAACACCACTGAAGCAGAAAGCAACAGTCAACTGAGCTTTGTTTGTGAAGAATCCTATGGTTTGCACCTCTTTGAAAACACAGTCCCTTCTGGGAAGTGAGAAAGCACAACAGAAAACCCAAGCACCTGACCTCAGACTCCAAGCACAAGATTAAAGAAAGCCTAGAGCTGTCTGGTAATGTGCTGCAGAGCAACCACCTCAAAATTCACCCTGCAAAGTACAACAAAAAAGATAGAGCCTGCCAATTGGGAGTTAAATCCTTAGGTTATCTAGATGTTTTGTGGGATTTTTTGTTACATACAAAACTGGGTGTTCTGCCCCAGTACTTTGGGCTATTTCAACTCACCTGTGATACCTGACCTGCTTGGCTGTGATCTAGCTTGAACACTTCTGCACTGCAGGCTGGACACCCAAAGGAATTTCCCCATGGTCACACAGAAACAAGGAGTCATGAAGGAGAATCCCCATGTTTCTAGAGACTCAAGTCTGCTCACTCACCTTTTAATGATGGGGATGTGAAGGGGATATACATCTCCAAGTATCCCTCCAGAGGGTTCATCTTTGCTATGGATTCCTCCCACATCTCCTGCACTAGCATCAAGTAAGTGCTAGCAGTGAGCAAGCAAGTTTTCTTCTGTTATTTTCCAAAACTTCAATTTTTTGCAGCAAGTACAAACTAAACAGCCTTTGCACTGAAGGCAATGAGAGTGAATTTGCTCTCAAGTGGTTGTTCTTTAGGCTCATTTACTTTTGACATATTTGCTTGGTGTTTCACTACCACTGTGTGTCTACCTGTCCCTCTGGCTGAAGCCCAGGCACTCCAGAGCATCTCAGGAAGATGGGCTGATTATATCTTGTCATACCTAGGTGAGAGCCAGGCATGATTTTTCAGTGTTTTACCATTCCCATTATAAAATGACAAAGCTTTTATACCCCCTTGCTTTTCAGTGGCTACTTTAAAGGGCTTTTCAGGTGTAGAGGTTCTTATCTCACTGATGCTGAAGTACAGAAAACACTGGCAAAGACTTGGGGTGTCTTGGGGTGAAGAGGGAAGTGGATGCAGGGGGAGTGGCAAAGATGAAAGAATGGAAAGGTTGGAACAAGTCATGCTTCCAGTTCTTTTAATCCTTCATAGGATCTTGCTTGCAACTGGAATTAATCTCTGAATCAACTGTTATCCATCATTAGAACAGATAATGTCATTTTATCTTAACCATGACTTTTTTTGAGAGAGATTATAGATAGCTTGGACCTTCTGAGGTGTTCTGTGTTACATTTGTCTTTTTCAAGTTTCTGCACAGAAGACTTCTAATTCATCCTCAGTTTTCTAATCATCTCCAGCTTGGTGACATTTTATCTTTGGGTTCAGCCTTACATTGTTATTAATTTGTGATTATGTACGTCTATAATTTATTATTCAAACCACAATCTGTTTTAAGTGTCAAGATACCTATCAGTTGCCATCAAAGCACAGAATGCAGAAGACAGAATAGAGAAAGTTGTATTACCATAAGACCAAACTCAGAAGACATTATTCTATAACAGTAAATGACTGTTTTGATAGAGCTCCACGTAGGGTTTGACATTGTACAGTAGAAAGAGATTAAAAAAACAACCTTAATCTAGTATTTTGTTTCCTTTTAAAACATTTAAAAGTCTAATGTGAAATCTATATGCTATATTAAGGCTTAGAGAGGAAAAAATCATCAACCAGCTTATATTTGTTTCTCAGATTTTCAAGGCAATTAAGTCACTGGAGTGCTGAAGGTCTCCAATTATCCAGTGAGACCAGAATCTGCTAAAAGGTTCTACCAGAAGACTTTACCGTGGCTAAAGTTTCATTAAAGTTGATAAACTAATTATGGACTGAAAGAGCAAGACACCAGTGTTTTTCCCTTTTTCCTTCAAGTAAGACAAGATGAAATCGATTGGTTCTAAGTAGTGTAGGACATTACGGAAAAAAACAATCAATTTGGTTCACTAACTATAAATAACTTCTCTGATTAATACACTAATTTTAAACACCAAATGTCGTCAGCATACTTTCACTTGCAAATACTACTGATTAAGCACATAAAATTGCCTCAAGCATTTTGTTTATATGAAATCCTTTATAAACTCAATTTTTATCCAAATTTGCTCCTGACAAAGCATGAATTAAAACTGTGCAGTAAAAAAAAAAATGCAAACAAAAACCATCCACTGTTTCCTACCACAAGAACCAGGAAAGCATACTAGAGTACTAAGTAAATAGTACCTCCTGAGTGATATTTCCAGGTTACTAAAACTGAATGAGAGTCAAGCTCTTATGACAGGGAAGAGCTGGCTTTGGGATTGTACTTTTCTTGAGTTCTTGGGAACTCACACTACTTTGAGCTGAATATCCCCATCCCGCTATTTCGGTTGATTCCTGCCCTGATACTCTTCCAAATTATGCAAGTATTGTCTGTCTTTTTGAAGAATTACACAAGCCATGGTTCTGAATGGATAAGAGATCTGCAATGTTGGGGTTTTTTACTTCCAAGGACAAGATTAATTTCCTAATTTGTACTTTTTTCTCGACTTTTTGCCCTGACCAGCAGTATGTTTGTTGCCTCTGTTATCATATGCTCTGGATTTCTCTGCCAACAAGGAAGCTTCAGAGCTGCCAAGCTTTCATATTGCTTCTGGAAGGGCCCAAACTGCATTTGTAGATCTGAGGCTTCACAACCCCTCACCTGAGCCAGAAAAGAGGCAGTGCCTTGAGCAGCTTCCAAGGTCACCAAGAAGCAGATTGCTTGAGCATCATCAGAACAAACTCAGCAGTGAAAGCAGGACACCAATTTAGCCCTGACAGCTCCAAGCTGACAGAGGTTGATGATATACTGAGGATTACACTGAGAAATACAAAGGCTGCACTTGGTACCAACTCCCCTTATGCCAGTGTGCTACAGACAGCATCGAGGAAGGTGAAAAGATGCAGACTGAGAGGACTAAGAGTAACACCAGTATCTTCATATGAAATAAGATACTGATTTTTAGTTAATGAGAGGGGAAATTTGATAAGGTCATTCTTATTTTAGACTGGGCAAGCTTTCTTGCCTGCAGGACCATTCTACATGAGTTAAGTATACAACCTATGCCATATAAAAATGCATGTAGCAGTTTTAGCAAGGGCAGAGTTGTCCAGTCACCTGAAATAGGACTTTAAATCCAAAAACATATAAAATAAGTTAAGTATTTTTCAAACGTGTGATGGCAGTAGAACTAAAATCACCCTAAGCAGTCTTTTAAGCAGTTTTAAAGCAAATAAAATCTTCAGTGATGGAAACAATTGCAGCAAAGATAAATACTTAACTGCATTCTTGGATCACAATCTAAATCAAGGGCCTCTGCATTTGTAACATGATCAATTTATATTAAGGTAGTTTAAAAGCTAGACTGCCTGCTATTTCATTGAATTAAAACAAACAATTTGCTTTAGAACTGGCTGAGATGTGTGCAGTGACTGAGAGGGCCTTGCTATCACAGCAGCACTGAGTAAGCAGGGTAAGAACTCTCCTAACCTCATAAATACTCAAATATTATCTAGTTCCACTCTAGGGAAAACTAAATATTTCTCTATGAGTAACAGAGCAAATGGCTTAAGACTTCTGCTGATATTTTAAGGGACTTGTAGCAGAGTTTCATGGATATACACTGCCCTGTAAGGCTTGTTTAGGTCTTCAGTCTCAAAGAAGAAAACACACATCTCTAGCAGAAATCAGAATAGCAGAGAGGATGTGAATCAGAAGTTTTACCAAATAACTCTTTGCAGGACGAAAAATTTCCCAGAGGAAAATGGAAGGAAATTATTTTTCATAGTGAATAAGAGTATTTTTGGTTGCAAGAAGATACACACCAGACTGTGCATTTTAATCCATGTTTAAAAAAAAAAATAAAACCAACACAAACCAAAAACATGCAACAAACCTTTGTTTTAAGTAGTTCTGTAGTGTAAACTCTGATCTACCTGCCCTAGGAGATGCTGACATTTTCATTTGCTAGAATCTTTATATAGTTCAATATCTTGATAGTGTGTGACCAGAGTTAAGGAAGAGATTGACAGCTAGTCAATGAACTGATGAATATCTATCTCATAAGCATTTCATTTTAGCTACCCTTGCAATGTGCATTTTGCCTTTATATAAACACATTCCAATGCTATTATCTTACACTTAATTACTTAGGTCTCAAAGCACTTTACAAAGGAAGGAGCTATCATTATCAGCGTTTCATATCCAAAGAAATTGAGGCATAGTGGTATAATTTGCTGAAAGTTATTGAACTCTTATCCAAGGTCACTGACAGGTGAAAAACAAAGCTCTTATCTCAAATATCAGGCAAGCACTGTATTCCAGTCCACACTGCCTCTCAAGATGTGGTAAATGCTTCCCAAGCACACAATCTTTAGTAACCTACATGCAAAAATTAAAATTCTACCTGCATTACAGCCAGCATTACAGTGTAAAATTTAAATATATTGACACTTAATCTGTTAAAAACTGGGATATTGTGTTCAGCTTTCTTCAAATGATTGATTAAGCTATGATGGCAAACAATGTCATCCTAAGATGACTCTCCTGACAAGTCTGCCCTGGGCATTCACCTCCCACTTTTAAAAACCTTACAAGAATATCCATCTTCTCAGAGATGCTCAGAGGTAGTTACTCTTTCCTTTTCTTGCTGTGGTAGCCTCTTCCAAGACCTTTTGTAATGCTGAGATTTTGTTTCAGTCAAGGTCAGTTGAGTTCTCACTCTTGCTTCTACTCAAAGTATTAAACACAGCAAGAGATACTTGGTAAAACCAGAAATAAACATTGTGACATCAAACATCAAGTTAAGAGTCAAAACTACCCCCTTATTTTGCACTGACCAATTATACATTTGAGGAGTAAATAGTTACCCTTGTTTGTAAAATTTGGAATAATTTCACTAGCTGCATGTCCAAGTCCCAGTTCTGAATTAAACAAGTTAAATGAAATTAATTTAATTCCATGTCCAGCTCAGGTGGCTTGCAGGCCTTGAACAAGATTATCAGGACACCCAGTGAATAACAACGAAACCAGCACTGCAGCAGTCAGTCTTCTTGGGTTTTACTGGTTTTTGTTTTTTTGTTAGAAGCATGACCTCCCTTTCACTGGGCTCAAGAGAAATGGGAATCTCAGCCTCCAAAGAAGGTAAAAAAACAGAAAAATCCAGCTTGCAAGTTTACATTGTAATTGATATCAGTCTCTTATTACAAGACAAATTGCAGCAGACAATGAAAGAGACAGCTCAATCTGTTACTGAATCCCTGTAATGGCTTTATGAAGAGCTCAACCATTTCACTCATAAATCTTCCTTCTAAGTTTGTATTGCTGCTTGTGTGGGTAAAATAATAAAACTATGGAGTGAATTATACAAGAGATGCAGTAATGCATTTCTAGTCACAATTACATAAAGTTTGCTGCAGGAATCATAATCCTTTCAGCACCTAATCAGAAACACAGTTACAGGCTGCTAAAACACCACATGGTACCTTTAAAAAGTCATTAAATGCCATCATGCCAATTGTGAATAATCATCTCTGCTGCAGATTGCTGTGATGCACTGGGCTGTCTGAACTCATTCTCCAGGATCCATCACAAACTTTCTGCAGGACAGACCAGGACAAAACATGGAGCAACTCCATTTCCAGGAGGCTGACCTACTTACTAACTCAATGGCAAACAAACACAGCAAAGGGAAAAAGTCAGATTAGAAGATTTGATATAGAAGTTCTCGTGTATTTTTAGAGTAACTGAGTTTAGTACTATTTTTGTAATAATTTTCCTGGCACTCGTCTGCTCCCTTGAATCCTCGAAGCACAAGATGGTGGTAGGAGAGGTTCCTTTTCCTTTGGGTTAAACTGTTTTTTTGCCAACACTTATTTTACAGTAAAGTGGCAGGGGCAAGTAGGGAAGAGAGGACAGACTAGACTTAATCATCATTTAAAACCCACAACATATTAAGTAATGCAGTCCCATTAAATTCAAGCTACTTTCACAGAGCAATATGCCAACATCAGGCAGAAACCCAGGATATAGCTGCTAGTTCCACATTACATTTTCTTCAGTTTTGCTTGCAGTTCACTAGAAACCTCACAAGCATCTGGCTGGAGATGCCTGCAACAGAAGCCTTACACTCTAAATTACCTTCCTTTTGTTAGGCAGGTGAATTGCCCACAAAGTTCTTTCTGAAAGGCAGTTTTCTTTTCAGAATGTAATTTATAAACTCACTCCTGCCAAGCTGTGATAGCAGCCACTGTATAAACCTAAAAATGATGACTACAGAAATTCCATTCAAAACACAGGAATCAATAGAAAGCAGACAAACCGCCAAGATTCCACCCAAGAGCAAAGAGCAAGAGCTGCAGGATCTCTCACATTGTTTTTGCAGTGCCTGCTGTCACCAACCTGTGAAATAGAGACAGCACAATCTCCTTTCACTTTGAAAATCTGACCTGTGCTATCCACATGCTGCACCCATGTAATCTGCCTGTTGGAAATACCTACATCACCAAGGCATCCCCAAACAACTGAAGGAGACTCAAAAAACTAGCAGAGTTTAGAATTTGCTGAGGTTTATAGTGCATTTGGAAAAGCTTATTATTTGGGCTTCTTAGAGATCCTGATCCTGCTTACCCTGAAGAAGCAGCTCTGCTCTAAGTCACTAACAAAGCAACCTGCATTGGTGTCACTCTGGTTGATACCAAGCTACACACATAAACTTATTGTTCCTGTGGGCAGTGAAATTAATGCACAATTACAACATCACCCTTGGAGTCTGCTCAAGTGAGCTGACACTGTTAAAGGCAGATGCTGGGACACCATGGTCTGCCATCAGCAGAAGTTTCATTGTAAAGAGCTCCACACTTCATTTAAATCCTTGGTTATAAATGAACCACAATCTGTGGGAAGGCTGCAATGAAAAGAACCCTGCTGCAGTCTTTGCTGCCTTTCTGCATTCCCCACCTGCCTATTGCAGCTCCAGCTGCTTTATTCCCTTCACTGAGGGGAGCTGACACCCACCCAGGTACAGTTGCTTTTGTGCACACACAAGATCCACTCCAACAAAAAAGCCTTGGTAGAACCTAGAGGTCAGAACATGGCAGAGGTTATGGAGTAAGCATGATAGAAGCCATGGATTGAGCACAGAGCTGAGTTTTCCAGCTCTTATAGGGATTGCTGTAAACAGTTGTTCCTTTCAAACTAAGAAACTTCATGAGGGACAAGACAAGTGAAGATGAAAATTCAAATTTAAAAGGAAAAAATTTAAATATTCAAAAGCCTGCCTCTTTCTGAACACAACGTGCTTTAGCTGAAAAAAAAATTATCGTTTGTTACAAAACACAAAAAGAAACACTTTGGCCCCATCACAGCCTACTCTGAAGAACTTCCTCCCTTTAAGCTGAATGGATGCAGTTCTGTAACTCTGGAGAGCTTTACACAGTATGTCATGGTCTTAATTCACATAAATTACAAGACAAGCCACTGTGGGTTTATCAGATTGTGAACCAGCATATCAGAAAAAAAGAACCCCATTGAGAGTGGGAGGTGAAGTCATACAGAACTCAGTCTATAATATTCTACAACAGTTATTGAAATGGAAGATCTGAGCCTGAATTATTTGAAGAATATTAGGCAATAGCAATGGTCTGCAAAACCAGCTTTCCTACTTTCAGATGCACCATAAGAAATTCCATGAATAAGTGGACTTGGCTCATTTGCTACATCCTTTACCTACTGCCCAACTGTTTTGTCTCAATTTCCTCTCAAGAGGGTAAAAGAGATGCTGAGAAATTTAGCAAGAGTGCCACAAGAATGTGCAAGTGCAGAAGCAAGAGAAAGGTATTCCACTGGACACCACTGCTGAGATTCAGTGTTATTCTCCATTATAGAAACTCATCTGGTATCAACCAAATTAATTTTTCCTTTTGCTTTAAGTTCAATACCAAAAAAGGCAAATTCTGGAATACAAGGGAACACACAAATAACTGGATGGAGTGCAAAGACAACTTTTAAGTCAACATAAATAAATTATAATGTTATAATATTGTTAAACATGTATTTTACCCAAACACCAGGTGCATTTGAGACAATTTACATTTGACTCACCATACTGGCAGCGAGGACCCTGAAATCCTGCAGGACACTGGCACATCTGGGATCCTGCTTCAGAACATTTCCCTCCATTGAAGCAAGTGCCAACAGTGCACAGAACTGGGAACACACAAAGAGAATTAAACAGGGGTGAGTTCTTTTTGTTGGTTTTTCCTAAGGAACTTCTAGAATTGCCTCTTTGTGTCACAGTCCTACCATAACAGAAACTTCTGATTAACAAATACAGTTTTTTTATTTGAATGGAAAGGTTAGATTGCCAATACAACTTGTTAGAATGGGTCTAACTACCACATTGACATGAAGGAATTTAACTTCAATAAAAATAAGACGAAGATAAGGCAGTTTAAGCTGACGATGCTTCAGAGGAAGGAGACGTTTTCTCAAGACTCAAAATACCTGAAGCCAAGGATGGAAGAAGAAATGAACAGCTAGAGAATAATTCAGCAATGACTAAGGGATACTGGTGTACTAAAAGATGTTGTATATTACATCCAAGGGAATAACAATGCTTCTCTTCCTACAACACAGCACTTTACAATAAGTTAAAATCCACATACTTGAGCCAAGTTTGCAAAGGTATCAATTATAAAAGAAAATCCAACCACTTCGGTGCCTTAATAAATTCACAGCCACTCGACACTGCTCTTGCAGGAAGAAAATTTTATATTGGCACTGGTGCTCAAATATATTGAATTCTTTTACTCCAGAGATTAAAATACTGATTGTAAACATATCTTTGATTTCTTACAACAAAACAGATGTACAATAAATATGTGGATTCAAGCTCAAACTAACGGGAATACTTCTCAGGCTTATTTTTGGTTTTTAAATACAAAGAGACAATCATAGAGGCAAGTTCTTTGAATTCAACCCTTAAGTTAGTATAAAGATTAAAAAAAATACATGGGAACAGATGCTAACTCTCATACAGAAAACACAATTACTGACAAAACAGTAACAAAACTGAACAGTGAGTAAATTGCTATCTTCTACTCACATCTTATTAACAATGACTGAAGAGCTTCCTTATTTAAATTAAATTCCAACTTCTAGGAAAACATTCAATCACGATTAGAAATTACTAATAGGAACACCTCATCAGGTGGAAAACTGTATATGGTACAAAAACAATTACTTCAGTGGCAGCTGCAGCAGGGAAAAAGCCAAAACCAGTCAGACTGCATACGGAGTGCTACATCCAATAAACAAATGCCTTTCAGCAGATTTCTTTGCATAATTTGGGTAGCAGCAATAAATTTTGTTGGCCTGTCAAAGCCAGGCTGGCACAAAAATGCTGCAACTATAATCAGAAATTCAGTTTCCACTGTTCGCATTAAAATTAAAGATACTTGGTAATTTTACATATGACAGCTTTTGTATTTTTAAAAAAAGTTCCTTTCCCCTTCAGTAGATGACCTCTTCGTAACTGAAAATCCCAGTTATAGATAGCAAAGAACAAAATGCATCTTTCAATAAGTGAGCATCAGTTGGAAAGGAAGGCCTAAGGATAACATCTCTCTTGGTTTGTCAGTTTTGCCATAAACTTACAGTGCAAACAGCCAGGTTCATTTTCATGTTGGACCCATCCAGGGCAGCACTTATAGACAGTCTGATGCTCCATTCTGTACACCTGCTTGTAAACTGTGTAGTAGCCAGACCTTTGAAGATAATAAGTTTGAGAACAATCACAAATTCTATTCCACTTATTTCACATCTCATCAGTAACAAACTGTACTCATGCATCATATTTACTATACGTTTTTCAGCCCCTATCAGTAGTTCTTTTTAAAAATGAACCAAATGTAGCAAAATGCATCCTGATAACATCCTATAGCTGTAACAAACTGTGTGCACATTTTTCTGATGAGTTTGTATTCAGGACAGCCAAAGGTAAGTAGTTTTAGCTTGCAATCAGTTTGGGTTTTAGCTGTTGGGGAAATCAGATCTCCCATCATTTTAAAGCATATGACAGAAATAGAAAGAAGTTCAATTTTTCAAAGTAGATGGCCTGACAGTTTGACTGGACCTGAAATAGGATGAGACAGGAGCATTTTCTGATAGTATAATATTGTAATCTAAAGCCAGTCAAGAAGTTCATCACACACCCAAAACATGGAAAAAAAGCCACATTTCCCCCTCAGTAATAACAGACTTAAAGTAAAGTCTCAACAGGACATGATATAACCATAACTAAGCCACACATACTACAGATGAAATAGTTTAACACTTCTTTTCCTCTCAATAAAAAAAAGTTAAAGAATTTGCACTCAGTTCAGTAACAGAGTTTATAGAACAATTAACAAATAACACTTATAGGGAATATATTACCTTCTCTCATAGCCCATACACCACCTCCTCCCTGAGCAACCTTGTTTCCACATCTTGACTGTACGACTGAAGGCTTGGACACATGGCTGCTGGTGTCCCACCAGTGCCATCTCCAACACTGGACAGACATTTGGCCTTGAGGGAAAGAAAAAAATATATATACACTTTATTATTTCTAGACCGAAATTTATTAATCTAGAGAAATACACATAGAATTATTGTGCGTGTAACTGTTAATATTTGGAAGCTGATTTTAGATTACTGCTTCAAAATACTGTGGTTCTGCCACATTTTTCACCTTGAACTCAAAAGAGCTCTCTTAGAGAAATAGTGTCCATAAATGCCTGACAAACTACAACCCCACAAACTCTGAATGGCAAAGGGTGCTGAGGTGTTACTGGAGCCAAGGTTTAACACGTTGGTTGCAGAGGTCACGATCACAAAATCATTCCTCAGGGCAGTTTGTGCACAGCTAGCAAAGCACAATTGGACTTTGTTCCCAGAAAATGAGAGAAAATGAAATAACCCTTTCCACAAAGCCCAGAAGCTGAGGTGTTGGAGCTGGAGAGGCACTTCCTACATCAAGACCACTAGAACCTCCCTGCTAGGTCTTGGACATCCAACAGGTCCAATTTCCACTGGTTCACCAGGGTGGGAATCAAGACTTTACAACATTTATAGATATATATTCTATAGATTTATAGAATCACAGCTCCTGCCTTGGACAACCACACAAACTAACGAAAATCTACCCCAAACCTTGGGTACTGTTCTGTACTCTGGTTCTGGAGCCCCCCAGCATTAGAAGGAGCAAACCTAGAGGAGGCCATGAGGATGATCAGAGCACCTGATCATTCTGGATGAATTCTGGAGCACCTCTCCTACGGAGACAAAGCTGAGAGGGTTGGGGTTGTTAAGCCTGGAAAAGAGAATGCTCTCAGGAGATCCTTTCCAGTACCTGAGGATGCCTACAAAAAAAAGCTAGGGAGGACTTTTTACAAGGACATGTAGCAAGAGGACGTGGGAAAATGGCTTCACACTGGAAGAGGGGAGATTTAGATTAAACATTGAGAAGAAATTCTTCCCTGTGAGGGTGGTGAGACCCTGGCCCAGGTTTCCCAGAGAAGCTGTGGCTGCCCCATCCCTGGCAGTGTTTAAGGCCAGGTTGGATGGAGCTTGGAGCATCCTGGGCTGGGAGAACAAAATTCAGGCTTGAGACAAGTTAATGGAATTGTTGATTCAAAGGCAGATAAAATTTATCCAAACTATTGCTGTGGGAGATGTATATCCTGCCAGAGCCTCCTTAGCTCTCAGTATCCTGAGGGAAGCACGTTAAAGTTGTAAGAGGAAGTATCCTCGTTCTCTGCTGATTATTCCTAAAATAACAAGATCAGAATAAAAGTGTTGCTTTGCAGGATAATATGGAATCTTCAACATGCTACCTAGCATGATTTCAGGAGGTATGGAGTGTCAAAAAAAGGTCACATGTTGATGGTTTAGCAGAGATTCTGCAACAGCAGTACCCTGATTTCAGTGCTCTGGTGTAAGTTAGAATTACTGCATGCCAAAGAATAACTGCATAAAACATGCAGGGTCTAACTAAAGCCACAGAGCATGTGAGGAGGGAGGGAAGATAGGGGAGTTGCTGTCTTTTAAGACAAGAGCTTACTGTATAAAAATGAAATTAATTCAGTGACTTTTTTTTAATAGTTTACAGATCAACATAATAATTAAAATAAAATTTATCATTGGTTACACTGGATATTGTTCTTCTTATTCAAGATTTATCATGCTTTTTATCTCAGAGGCCCAAAGAACTTTATAGCTCCCTATTCCACCTGAACACCACACAAGGTAGCCCTTCTAATAAAAAAGTACATCTTTCATCTGCTGGTGTTCAGGTAGCTTACAAACATCATTAAATTACACTTCTGCAGAACAGGAAAACACTAAGTGATAATTTTTACTGAGCTAAATACTTGGAAGAATCCCTGCTTGCCCTGATCCACTCCACAATCTTCTCAGTACTGCCAGAACCCTCCCAGTACATGGCAGACCATGGAAAGCACACCCAGAATGGGAAACCCAGTCCTGTCCCCCAAAGGCACTTCAAGTCCATAGCTAAGAGGAATACTGGGGACTTCCAAAGCAGAAAGGGCTTTCACCCAACAAGGACACTCGAGTAGAGAAAGACCAGATTTTAAAACAAACCACTCACACTTCCAAGAAGCCCTATATATTCTATATAAAGAAAGTTCTGAAAAGTAGGCTCTGGTTGTCTTATCTCACCAGAGAAAGAGTAAAAAAAGTACCTTTGCAGTAGAAAGCCTCAATAAAGTCTTGAAAGAAATTAGTTTCCTGAGCTAGAATGTCTATTTTTCCCACACTTTGGAGGAAGTGCTTATCTCCATCATCCTAAACCACAGTTTCAGCAAACCCTCTCATCTCCATTACTTAGCAATCCTTCCCATCTGTGCCAGCTACCTCTTCCTCTCAAATTCCCTCACCATTTCAGATATTGTGCTTAAGTTCAGGACAATTGTTCCCATTCTTAGCACAAAATCTGCTGTTTGTTTCCCATCCAAAGGAAGCTTTTGTCAGCCCCAAAACTTGCCTGCCTCCTTTTTTTTTTTCCATTACATCAGCTGGTCTAATAAAACCCTTGCCTTACTTAGCAACCATGCCTGACTTAACAGGCTTTTTTAAATGACTCTCCCCCTAGTGAATAGAACATCATGTACTGATAATTCATGCATATCTCCTTTTATTAAAATTGCCTAAAACTTTCCAGATAAAGGTACATTCATATGCATTGCTCTTCCAGAAATGAAAGAGGGAAGCTGACAATTGTTGTAATGACACACTGAGCCCAGCCTATAAATTCTTACTGGTGTGATATTTCCATGTTTCCAGGAATAGTTGTATTGACTTCTGTGATGTAGTTAATAGGAACAAATGGCTCTCACAGCATAAAACAAGCCAGCAGCATCAAATCATATGTTTATTAAGATTTATTCAAAGTAAACCATTCCTCCTAGGTGCCCTTGGGATAATTTAAAGGCAGATATCAAAACCTCTGCTACGCTGTTATTAAATTGCAGCAACTGCACAACATGGAATCCTCTGCTAGCAAAGCTGGGACACAAAATATGCCCTCTACAACAAGTTTGCCACCTTCACAACTCCATGCACATGCAGTCAAGACACCAGTTTTTAAGCTGACTCTGCTCTTTTATACCTATAAACTTTAGAGCAGTTTCTTGAACAAGATTACAGCAACTAAAACCAGTTTTGTATTACTGCATTCTATTAACTAGAGGCCATCTAAGATTAACCCGAAACCTCAAGTGTTTTTAATGGTGTATTTAGATGAAGAGAGCTCCATTTTCACTCCCATGCCCTTTGTGTTCAGAAAATATTTATTAATGGGGATTTAAATGTTAAAACAAGGAAAACACACAAATGCACATTATATTCTATGATTTGATTGATGCATCAGTCCCTTAAAACCTATTTATATTGATGCTCTCTCTTAGCCAAGACTAACATGAAGGCTATTATTAGCTTGTCAGTCTGACTTGGGTAAGCCAGAAAGCTCTCTTTTAATATTTGCATTAAGCAACTGCCCTTTAAACAAAGACACCCTGTGTGCTTCCAGGCTCAAGGCTTAAGATTCTAATGAACAGATAATTAGACCAACATGAAGTGAGAGCAGCCTTGGCTAATCATATAGCTGTGATGCCTGTGAACCACTGAGCAACAGGAAAAGTTCAGAGAAAATTAAAAGTATCTCCAGGCAGGATCTAATTCATCCTTGCATTTAGAATTTAAAAAGGAATTTGTATCTTCATACAGAAGCACAGTCAAAAGGCAGCCATGGAGATGTATGAAATACAAAAATGGCAAACCTGGCTCAGGAAGTCCCTGAGCTTCAAATTCAAGCCACGACTCACTGCTTGCCCAACCTTCACTTCTTCTCCTCCCTGACCATTTGCTGCCCACTTCTGGAAGCAGCTTGGGGGTCTCTGGTTTCACCCACCCAGCATCTCACAGCATTTGGACCTACAGACAGCAGCCATCAGGTCCTCATTGAGCAACCAGCAATTATGGTCATTCATCCATCCATCCTGAGCAGCAATTCTAAAATGTCCACTCCAAGCTGTCAGCACCAGCAGCATCCCCTCAACTGACCTGCCCTGAGAAGGGACTGCAGCCTTCCCAAAGTTATGGCAAAGAGATGACAGGAACAGCACAGCCACAGCCTCCCAAGTGAGGTCCTCTGCAGTTTCATCCCTGCCCATGATGCTGCAAGGATGCAAAGGCTCTCAGAGCAGCTTTACACATCCCCTTCCAAGCATAAAATCATTTCATAAAGCAATAGATGGGCTGTTCTGATGAAGCACACGTGGTTTTCACATAACAAAGGCAAAGACAGGTCCAGGCCATCTGTTTGTGGGAGCAAAAGCAGCTTCCTGCACACACTCCTGGCACGTGTGGAGCAAAAAGAAGACAAGCTGAAGAGATGGGAAGACAAGTGATCACACAAGAGCTAGAAGGGGACCAGCTTCATCGTTTCAAAAGGTACATCATATCCCTGTGACAGGGACATGCTCTTCCTCTGCCTGGTGTGATCCTAACACCTGGCTCTTTGAATGACAATTAAAGGAAATCTCTCCTTCAATCAATCCGTGTTTTCCCAGCTCAAATCAAGAAGCTAAAAGTAGGCAGATTTAACAGCAGTGAGAGAACAAACACACATCAAGATATCCCTAAAGGTTTCTTTCAACAGCGCAAATCTTAAATCAAAATATTAATGAATACAGAGCAAAGAATGATTTGGCTGTCTGATTGTAGGTCTTTCCACAGAGAGCAAGTGAATGACACCACCTTCCACAGTAAGACTGTTAAATTCCTAAAACTAAGATGTAGCCTACATTGCCTCAGCTGAAGAATTTGCAGCCTGAATGTTATTGATCTTCCCATGAAACACAGTCAATAGTTGAAACCTGTCACAAGGAGCAACTTGCCAGAATTCTGTGTTTTCAAAACACTAATTGGTTGCTGCTCCTGCCCTTTATGCTGTTATTAAAAGTTTAGAAAAGCACAGCCTACGTGCTTTTCCAGATTTAGCTCGAAAAAAATCAAATAAAAACTTTCCTCGTGGAAACCAAGATGACAGTCAGGGCTAAATTCCCCAGTGCTGTGGTGACAACTGAGGATTTTGCTCTAGAAAGACACTGATGTTGATCTGAACACAGTTGCTCATTGCTACAAAAGCTTTGGCTAGAACTACTCAGGCCTGAAAATTGTCTGAATCCCTTCACATCTCCAAAAACCCAAGCAAGACATCCCCAGCTTCTGGAAGAGACCTCTGGACAAGCAGCTTGACACCATGCAGAAGAAATCTGCTGTGTTGTAGGAGAGAAGCTCAGCAGCACGATGCTGTATGCAAACAGGATGTTGAAAAGCTTGCCATGGATTCCATTTCAAGTAGAAAGAAAAGCAAATTTCAGCAGAACACTAAGAAAAACTAAGAAAAATTAGGAAAAAGAACATAGAAACAAAGGGTCCAAAGAAGAAGGTACACAGAATTACTTATATAGAAACTAATATATAGATAATTTTTGTCTCTCTATATATATTGCTTAACAGCAATAATAATTCACAAAGGCTACAATGACAGAAAAGGCTTTTCTCCCTTTTTAAACTACCAAGCTCCCCTTTCTACCTTTAATCTATTTTAAGGCTCATTTCCCAGATAAAATTAATCTGCACTACCAGAGACAATTAGGGACATCCTGCTCCCTTGACCACTAATCAATCCCTGCTCTTTACTGATCCTGTATCAATATTTGTGATGTTTATATGCCCTCTGGGATATGGATTGTAAGCACCAGGCTCATTTAGATTAGGTCTCATTATCACCACAGTTCTCTGGATCTGTGGATGAAGGTCCAAAACAGAAGACTCTCCTAAGCCCACAGGTTACTAATGCACTGTTGTGTCTTCCTTACATCCTCTCCCTGATTAGATGAAGCAGCTAAATAACATGAGAGTTCTTTCAGACTTGGTGCACTGCATCTCGATTAAAAGCAAATCAATATGAGATGATTAATTACACACTCAGCTATTACAACAACAATAAGATTTTTAGTTCCTACTGCTATCAAAGTGCAGCATCTGTCATTTAGATTATATTTAAATAACCTTCTCCCTCCCCCAAGACAGCATAATCTATTTTGGTTAGCAAGAAAAGTGGAAAAACATGCACATCCAAATCATTTAACTGTGATTTGCCAAATCACCTTATTTGCATCTTAAACCAAGGGGTGATTATGTTGTTGTCGTGGTTGTTTTAAATAGTGTCACACAGCCCCAGTCCCCAGCAACACCCAGTTTTAGTTTCTTCTACTACCTGACCCCTCCAGGCATCAAGTGGCTTCTGCAGGATCAGGTAAAGCATCCAGTCCAGACCCACAGGATGGCATCCCCACATCAGCATGAATTCTGACACCCCCCTCACATACATCTTTGCTCATGTTTAGGAACTGTGCACTTTATATTTTTATCTACTGTAGCCAAAATACTTTATTATCCCAGCACATGGCTACTTTGCAATGAGTCTTGCTGTAAACAAAAGAAAACTGACCACCAGAAGAGTGCAATAATTGCAGGTTACCTTCTCCTAGCATCTTCTTTTTGACTAGATGTCTCCTACACACCTCCAGACTTCTGCACTGAGGTTATTCTTAAAGAATTGACTTAAAGAAGAGCATCCAGAATGTGAGCATCATTGCCAGTGACTGCCAAGCCTCACTAGGCTCATGTCATTAGAAAACCATATGAAAGGTCACACAAAGAGGCTAAGAAATAGCCTGCATATACTCATTGGGAAGAAAAAGCAAATAATTGTCAAGAATTTAGACAAAACCAAGTGTTAAAAAAAATGAAATGATGAAAGGAAAGCATCAACTAGCAGCAGTCACATCTAGATGAAATTTCACATCAACTGCACCCCCCTCAATGATCATCCCACTGTAGAAGAGTGAATAATAAAAGTCACCCCACTAAATCTGCCAGGAACACACACACCTGAGCTTCCTTTGTCAAGAAGGCATGGGAAGACATAATGCTCAAATATTTTAAGTCTAAATCACTGAAAAATACCAGACCACTTCATAAGGAAAAAAAGCTCATTTTGGTTTACACCAAGTACCATGCTGCTTGAGAGTGAAACTAGTTAGAAGGGAGAGAAATCCTCAGTTCCAGTTTGGCACCCAGAATCCAGGAATTGTTCCCTGCTTTTCTGATGGATGTCAGATTTTAACAGTTAAGAGCCAAAACCTCTCTTCTTGAAAGCTTTCTCTGAAGTTACACATAACATATGCAAGAAAACTTAAGTTCTTACATGCCAATGTTTTAAGTGTTAAAATATTCCAAGTAATTTATTCTCCTACAAATCCTCAGCTAAATATTTTATGAATTCTAGCCACGAAAAAACACACTGCAACAAACATGCATGGATTACTGCTCTACAGCAGTAAATGGGAAAAAATATAAACAAGCATTTGTATCTTTCAGGATAGAAACTTATACTGAGGTTCTAAATTACCCAAGGATTCCTGGTGTTATTTTTCAGACAGATACAAAAGATGGACACAAATTATCTGATGAAGAATTGCAAGAGATGTTTGTGCAACTGTTTTTTTTACGGATGATGATGCATCTGTCATGCAGAGAGAGTGCTAGTAATTACAAATAGAATAATCTATAATATTATACTATAATCTGTATAATACTGTATAGTACTATAAAGGTTGAAGGACACAGGAACATTTTTACCTGAAAAATCTAGACCCAAAATAGGTTTAATAACTTTAGATAAATTTTTTTGTTAGGAAACAACACAAAGTACCTTAAAAAAACCTTCTAAAGCACAGCCCAAGATATTATATGCTTTCAATACTGAATTAATTTCTGTACATAAAAACACAAGCTGGGCAAAAATTTACACCAAGCCCTGCTCTGCCTTACAAAGGCAAGGCAGTACCCTGTCTCTACTAAAGAACATCAAAAGAACATTTGTATTGCCACTTAAATTACATTCCTGTTTACACACCCCATCAAATTTTCATCCATAGGTCAAAGGCACTGAGAGAAATACAACCAAAAGTCCAGCTCAGGTTGTGTACATATTATAGCTGAAAGCACACAGCTCCTAAAGCAAAAGGAAAAAAATACCAAGCTTACCACCAGAACAATTATTAGTAGTTTAAAACCAAGACCAGCATGGAATACAAAGCATAAAACCAAAGTACATATGTTCCACACGCAATTTTAAAATGCTTTGATTTAGCAGTAATGAAAGGAAATGTCTTTCTCTTCAGAAAGAAGTTAAAAGCATTAGATTTTAGAGAGAAGGTAAGAAATAACAGGCTTGTATTTCAGAAGGAGGAAATCTATTAACTGTGTTCAAAGAGAGAAGGTATTTCGTTGGTGAATAACACAAGTCTGCAATATAGTCTGTTAACTCTGAAAGCCCAAGTGTCACTGCTATCAAAGAAGGTTCTGCTGCAGAGTAATCCAAAGAACAGATTTTACACTATCAGATAATCTTACTCCTCTTCACCAGGAGATTTCTTCAAAGTTATTAAAAATATTCCACATTCTCTGTCATAGCTGGCTCATGGCATGTCTAGAACTATGACAAAGCAGCAGCAATGGAGACAAAAACCACAGAAGAAAGAAGTGGAAAAGCAGGCAGCTTCCCTGGAATTCAGAAATACTGACAGACATGCACATAATAAACATCTGCATCAATAACTGAACTGTATCAACATTTCACAACGCAGCACAAATATATCTAAGGAAAAGCTGACAAGTCCTCCCCTCTTAGGATGCATTTTTGAAGAGAAATTTCAGGAGAGTAATTTAAGAACCCAAATCCCATTACAAGGGAATAGGAAGAGCTTCCCTTCCCTAAGCCAGTGTAAGACTCACACAGTCTGTATAAGCTGGTGTGATGCAGGGTGGTAAATATCTAAACCTCATTTGGTACATCATGTGATGTCTCTGATATGAAAACAGGTATTTATAAAGCTGGAAAATATTTTACAGTCAACTGCAAGATCAAGTTACTCCTTAAAACCAGCAACTTCAGGCTATCAGATTTTATGACCATGTATTTCCATAGTCTTATGGCTAATTCAGAGTTTAGAAGGAAGTCTTAATCTCATTTTTCTCCTAAAGAACAGGAAAACATGACATAAATCAGGGGGAGAAAAAACCAAAACCATCATGATGGCATTTATTAAGTCCAGTGAATACACTCCAAGAGAACAAAAGAGCCCTTTACCATTTGTTAAAAGATGGAATTCAAAAATTCTGTTTCTGCAGAAACTCTGAAACAGAGGCTTTAAGTGCAAACTCTTGAAAAATCTGTGTTCAAATGCTGACCAGCATGAGCTCTATCTGGTGGCAAGATATTGTAGTGCACAGGCTAGAATGAAGACTGGTAAGAAGTACTTGAGGTTTCAGCTCGGAAAAAAAAAAAGTAAAATTCAATAGTCTAAATGAGAACTTGGCAGTGACTCTGAGTTGCCAACATCACTTCAAGCAAGGTTTTAAGACTTGATATGACAATTTCATCTTACTTAATACAAAATACAAATTTAAACACACCGTAGTGGCATATCAGGTCCTTATTTTCACTAGAAAATCTGAATTTTTTTTTAAATTAAACAATTAAAATTAACAATTAAATCTGTGAACACACCATATCCCATTTGAAGAAATAGGAGAAGATTTTACAACATTACTAATTTTAACTCCAGAAACTAAATATACTTTGAGCCCTTATTTAACACGAGGAATACAAACTTTCCTCACACCTGCAAATTGGCATTACTGGGTAAAACACAGGCAATTTCTCACCAAGAAATTACTATACAACCTACTTTTCACATCATTCGGACAGTATGACAAAACTCCAGGCTTCAAGCTTAGACTGTACCACCATATACTTGATATAGGAATTTTATTTACATTTCTTTGTTTTCTGCACTGCATTGCAAGATACTCAAAACAAGATGCTATTTTTTCTCCTCTAGCAATCAAAATTCAGAATCATCTTTTATGTGAAAGCATTTTGTACACTAGTAATTTATTTTGAAATATATTCCAGTCCTCAAAAAACTCAACTTCACTTCTTTAATTGCACCTACTTGTACAAGAAACTGTTATATATATTACTTTGAAATATTGTCCATCACCAGGCCTGTTTGCAGCAAGACAGAGTACAACAGTCCTGGATCTCTGGAGCCCAAACTTTTGCAACCCTGGAGCAGACTTGAACTGTGCAAATGCATCTATCATCTGATTGACATATTTTGCTTTGGGGACTGTGATTTATCTTGAGGAGCAGGAATAAGCCTACAGTGCCCCATAGAAATGAATCCAGCCAGGAATCCAGCTCTAAATCCAGGTGTTCCTTGGAACATGACCAAGTTTACTTGCTTGTGGATAGTGTGAATAAACAGCTGCAACATCCGAGCAGTCAAAAAACCTGAGCAAAAGTTTTAATGCAAGACTCTGACTGGATCCTCTAAAAGTAAATCAGGTCTTTGAGGTATCATCCTGGACGTGCAAAAATCCCAGAGTGAGTCAGTGGGCTGAATGCTGAGAGGGACAAGGTTTATCTCATGGCTTCTCCAAAAGAGATCCTCACTCATGTGTCACTTGGGAAGAGAAGAACCAATTCTTGAGCCATGGTTCAGTCCTAACTCCAAAAGGTAATACTTATTGCACAGTTCCTAGCACATACCTCAGGACCACTTCTGCCTTTTGCTCTGTCCTAACTGAGCAAACCTCTTTACTTTTAAAATCTGTAGTAGAGTATTTCTCTAGGAGAGAATTTACCATTTCTGACAGCAACTCATACCCCTCTACTCTTAGCTCCTGCTCTTTTGTAAAGCACAATCCTGAAAGTAAACTCCATGTTAGATAACCACACCACAATTCCAATATCCCAATTTTGGCTCATTACAAAAGGAGCTGCTAAAAATGTGTTTTTAATGACTAGATACGGTTAGTTCCTCATTTCAAGGCCTAAATAGCATGCTCTTTTTTTTTTTTTTTCATGAAAACTGTGCATTTGTTCACTGGTTGTTCTACTGTTCACTAAAATTCTAATACAAGATAATCAAGGGCTAATTGTCTGGAAACATAGTTGATGGAAATAGCTAGTCATCCTATAATCTGTTCTACATTAATTCTCCTCAGGGGGCTTGGAAACAGAATACCAACATCCACACAGATCCTATGCATTTCAGCAAACACTCAAGTTAGCAGCAGAACCAAAACAATTACAAAGAATATCCTGTATATCCTCAGCCTCATGAGATCTCAATCAAAACAGCAACAACAAATGCTAAAGAAAAAAAAAAAACACCCATCACGGTACATTCCAAGGGATACATCTGTTGTTCTTATCCCATTGACTGCAGATGACCAATGTCAAAAGAAGAAAACAGAGCTACTAAAAAAAAGGAATTCATGAAATGTGTCCTTTTGGACGTTTCACCATTTATTTCTTGGTGTAAGCTGGCAGGCTCACTCCTATGCAGTGATGACCTCTGGTATTTTTCTTTGCATCAAAAGTAAAGTCTCTAACGAGTGTACAGAAAGTCTGGAGTAATACTTAGACCTGTCCTAGCTCAACAAAAAGAGTAAGAATTATAGTAATTGCAGGAATATGCTTTTCAGAAAAGCACCCAAGGCTCTGCCAAAGATCTGAGTGTCAGGGAAGGTTTTTTTGATTGCTGCTGGCTAATAGAACACTGCTCCCAATGACTGGAGTCCAGCAGTAATACCCTCATAGAGTTTCATTTCCAGAAGGGAATGTTTCCCCTGTACTTTCAGTGACACTGTATTTAAATAGGTGAAAGCAAACAGAAATCGCTTGAAGGCAAATTTACAGCCAACAGCACCTCCAGCATCAGAAGTGCAAATCATAGTTATTACCAATATATCAAATGCAAACAGATCAATGGAGGCCAATGGTATTCTGCCTCAGAGTAGAATAATTACTTATAGAGAGCAGCATGCCTGGGAAAAAAAAAATAAACCAACACAGAGCACTTTTAAAATAGAAAAAAATGCTTCACCAGAAAATGAACTTGACTTCTCTAAATATCATGATAGATACTTCTCACTCTGACAAAATGCAGCAATATAAACCACCTTAAAAGCACAGCTCATAAATACATATTTACATCCTATTGCACAGAAACCAGGGAAGCAATTGACTTAGAAGTTTCCTGACAAATGAATCATTAAAGGGTGGAATGAAGTTGAAGTAAGAAAGCCAGGAAGAGCAAAGAGGTTAGAAATTAAGGTATACAGACATCTGAAAAGGTTGTTGTCAGGTTTCCTGGAGAAAGTGGGTGGGCACATTTCTTAAAAATACAATAACAATTACAGAGAAAAGGGCTCCCCTGCATCAGAAATACTCCTTCCAATTGCAATCAGCAAAGAATTGGACCATAAGATACTGTCAGCTATTCTACTTCAAGATTTGTCCAGAAAACTACCTCTCGACAAAAAAAAAAAACAAAAACAAACATCAAAACGTTACATTGCATTTGCCATAGGAGGCATCTATTGCTCAAGCCCTGGTAAAACCCTCAGAGAAAGTTCCCCCAGCACAGGCAGCAGCCGGGATCCGTGTGGATCCTTTGTGTCTGCAGAGGAGCTGCGGGGGGATGCTCTTCATCCAGCTCTCCCCCCTCTGCCTCCTCCTCCTCCTCCTCAGCCAGCCCCTCACTGAACAGGCACTCTGCTACTCCTCGGATTTTTTCTCTTCCCCGTCCCCAGCAGGTAAAACTCATCGTCACCCCTCGGAAAAATAAAAAAATTTAAAAAATTAAAAAAAAAAAAATAAAAAATAAAAAATGAAAAATAATTAAAAATAAAAAATAATTAAAATAATAATAACAAAAAATAAAAATAATAAAAAATTAAAAATAATAAAAAATAAAAATAAAAGTAAAAATAATAAAAAATAAAAATAATAAAAAATAAAAAAATAAAAATAAAAATAATAAAAATAAAAAATAATAAAAATAAAAAATAATAATAAAAATAATAAAAATAAAAAATAATAAAAATAATAAATAATAAAAAATAAAAAATAATAAAAAATAAAAATAATAAAAAATAAAAATAATAAAAAATAAAAATAATAAAAAATAAAAAATAATAAAAAATAAAAAATAATAAAAAAAAATAATAAAAAATACAAAATAATAAAAAATACAAAATAATAATAAAAAATAATAAAAAATAAAAATAATAAAAAATAATAATAAAAAATAATAAAAAAAATTAAAAAATAATAAAAAAATAATAAAAAAATAATAAAAAAAAAAAAAAAAAAAAAAAAAAAGAGGGGAAAAAAAAAAAAAAAAAGGAGCTCTGCCCCCCTGTTCGCTTTTTAAATGGGAAGGGAGAACCGGACTGGGGGATCAGAGATTGGTAAAGGTTGGAAGGGACCTCTGGAGATCTCCAACCCCCCTGCCAGAGCAGGCTGTCCCACAGCAGACCCCAGGAAAACACCTCCAGGGACACTGAGGAACCCTCCCAAGCTCATTTCGGGTCTCGAACCGAACCGAACCGATCCCTCTCGCTTCCCCCCTCCAACCCTAAGGCTGAAGCTCACTCCGAACCCTCCAAAATCACTCCTGGAGCAGAACCCTGCTCTGAGGGGGGACTTGGGCTCTGGTACCATCGCCCCCAACTCAACTTTTTTTGTCCCCCAGCGCTGAGCCCCCAAAGTGCATCCGGGGGGGCACCCAGAACCCCTTCCCCCCCTCAGACAAAGGACGGGGACACCCCACTCACATCCCCCGCTCCAGCCTCTCCGCCGTCCGGACCGCCAGGACCCAGCACAGCCCGAACCAGAACCGGAGCATCCCCGGACACACCGCCATCCCCCCGAGGAGATCGGGGATGGGAGAGCAGAACCGGTTCGGTACCACCCGAAGCAACAACCCCAGACAGAACCGACCCTCCAAATCATTTAAAGCGGCGGGCAGGCGCGCCACTGGCTGGGCGGTACCGGACCGGACCGCCCCCTGACCCGCTCCGCCTCTCTGCCTTCCTCTGGGCCTCCTCCTCCTCCTCCCCTTCGGTTCTCCCTGCGCTAGATGAGGGGCTCGGTTACATCTCCCCTCTTTTACCGCCTCTTCTCCTCAGCAATGTCTCTTCTCCTCCTGGTTTCAATCCCTGATGGGGGCGACGAGGAGGGGGAGATGAGGATGGATTTGTTTTCACTGAATAATCCCTGAATTTCCCTGCAGCCTCATGGCCCTACCGAAGGAGAGCTGCCCACCCCTTGGTCACCCTCCCTTCAGCTCCAGGGTACCAAGAGGTTCCAGTTTTACTGCCAGAGATGGAGCTCGGCTTCTCTTTTTTTTTTTTTTTTTCCTTTTCTTTTTCTTTTTTTTTTTTTCTGTTTTTTTTTTTTTTTAATCTTTCCTTTCCTTTTCCTTTCCTTTTCCTTTCCTTTTCCTTTCCTTTTCCTTTCCTTTTCCTTTCCTTTTCCTTTCCTTTTCTTTTCCTTTTCTTTTCCTTTTCTTTTCCTTTTCTTTTCCTTTCTTTTCCTTTTCTTTTCTTTTCCTTTCCTTTTCTTTTCTTTTCCTTTCCTTTTCTTTTCTTTTCCTTTTCTTTTCCTTTTCTTTTCTTTTCTTTTCCTTTCTTTTCCTTTCTTTTCTTTTCCTTTCTTTTCCTTTCTTTTCTTTTCCTTTTCTTTTCTTTTCCTTTTCTTTTCTTTTCCTTTCTTTTCTTTTCCTTTCTTTTCTTTTCTTTTCTTTTCTTTTCTTTTCTTTTCCTTTCTTTTCCTTTCTTTTCCTTTTCTTTTCTTTTCCTTTCTTTTCTTTTCTTTTCTTTTCTTTTCTTTTCTTTTCTTTTCTTTTCTTTTCTTTTCTTTTCTTTTCTTTTCTTTTCTTTTCTTTTCTTTTCTTTTCCTCCTTCTTTCCTCCTTCTTTCCTCCTTCTTTCCTCCTTCTTTCCTCCTTCTTCCCTCCTTCTTCCCTCCTTCTTCCCTCCTTCTTCCCTCCTTCTTTCCTCCTTCTTTCCTCCTTCTTCCCTCCTTCTTTCTTTTTCTTTTTTTTTTCTTCCTTTTTCTTTTTTTTTTTCCCTCCGGTCCTTCTTTGTTCGGTGCATGAAGTCCCATCTGAGCGGTTCAGAGAGGTAACTGTGAAAATTAAAGTATTTAACCTCGTGAAGGAGGGGTGCCAGCACTGCTGCCGAGGGATAGTGGTGGCCAGAATGTGAAGCTGGGAACCAAGGAGTGGTTTCCAACTCCCAGTCTTGCACCCTGTCCCCCACACCATCCATCCTCTCCTTTTTATGGTCTCTCCAGAACTTTACTGCTGTGGGAAGGCAGCTTTTCCCCCTTTACTGACAAGAGAAGGGAGACCAACTGACCTGGAAAGGGCACTGTGCATAACAGCAAATAAAATAGGGGAAAAAACGCACCTGAAGCATTTTATGATGTAATGTAGGGCTCAGGCTCCATTACACCACGACTTTTCCTGCCTCTAGGGACCCCTGCCTAACCAAGCACTGAGCAGATGGGCCCTGAGCCAAGTGATGCTAAAGACAAGGGTGAGATTTCCTTCCCCTTGGCTGAATGGAGTTTGGTCTCAAGTTGCTCCAAATTAGCTCCTCTGTGACTTTGTGGCAGAGAGAACTGCATGGGTACACTGAGATCCTCCTGGGTTAGGGGTCAGCCTCAGTTTTACAATGCATTAATTTGTCTTTCTTTCAGTCCTGTAACGAGATCCACAGCTTCTCCTTTACACACACTTTACAAGCACAGTTTCCTGCATGGTTTTTATTTTCCAAAGCCTTTGCTACAGTGAGTAAATATTTACCAATCATAACAAGAAAGCTGGTTTTATATTGTTCGTTGCTTTGAAGTTTGCACTGCTGTGATCCCCTTGAGATTTTATCAACTAATTTCTTTTTCATGGTAAAGAAATCATATAGCCCTTATCTGACCTGAGAGCAGATTAATTGTACCCTGAAATTCCCATCGAATGGCTGAGCCTTTCTTGCATCTGGAGTAGTTTTAACTTTGCAGGACCTTGTGCTGAGCTAATCCCATTACCTCCTGCAATGCCATAGTTTACTAATCCTTTTCCAAACCCCAGAAAATCTTTCTTCATAAAATAATAGACCTTCATCAAACAATAGTGAGTGGTGACTATGTCCTGAGATTTCATCCCAACCTGGACTATTTTAACATTATGGCAAAAGAGCAAAGCATCTTATTGTTCAGCTTTTTTTTTTTTTCCAAGGAGAGATAAAATAGTCTTTGAAAAAATATTTTAATTTTTCCTTCATAAGGAGCTCAGCAATAAACTGGTCAACATTGTTTTTCTTACCTGTATGTGATCATTACAAATTATACATAACTTTTCTTACTTCTGTGGAACAGGAACATGTAACCAGAGTTATCTTACTCAGTGAAGGCCACTTAATAGATAAGACATTTGCCTGAGAGCCCCAGAGCACAATAGAGCTGCAGCTGAACTCTGAAGATGGAGCAGTGGAAATATCCTTGCAGTCAGTGCAGAAAGCTTTGCTGACTTCCCTTTAGAGACTGTGACACTCTCACTCTCCTCAACTGAAATGTAAACCCAGCCTGTGTAATGTGCCCTTCTCACAAATATTAGCCCATGTTTTATCCTCAGCTGTGTTTTAATTGAGAATCTCCTGCGAAGCTGTTGACTTTAATGGTATAATTCACATGAGTAAGAGTTGCAGGGAACCAGCACTGGTGAAAGCAGTTTCAAAAGCCTGCTGAAATAATTGATCCACCAGTGCCCACGTCAGTTAAATCTTCAGACCTGACACAGATAATACAGAGGTAAAAGCAGACTCATTTTTTTTCTAGTTCATGCAGTGCTAACAGTGGAGTATGAG
Source organism: Phaethornis superciliosus (assembly GCA_023637945.1). Lineage (NCBI taxonomy): Eukaryota > Metazoa > Chordata > Aves > Apodiformes > Trochilidae > Phaethornis > Phaethornis superciliosus. Next base: position 21,617,498 of record JAJQWJ010000010.1, read on the forward strand.
AGGAAAAAAAGGTAGTGGATATAGCATTAGTGACTTCTTTACATTCCACATCCCTCCTATGACCAACTAGAGACCTGCCTACTGTCATGGAGCCTATTTGCTGTATAATTGTGTGTCTTTGATCTTGATACCTACAAAACTGCATCATGGCCACCAGCAAACCAAACACTGCACATGTTGACAAAAGAGTTCCCTTCCTGATGGATGAGATGAAAGGAGTAAACCAAATTGCATCTTCCTTTACTAAACCAGCTTTTGAACTGAGCAGCAGAAGTGCTGATTCCCCTTGGTGGCTTTGTGCTGGTGAGCTGTGCTCTAATCCAATTCCATAGAACACAATAAAAAATAGCTTGTGCCCTCCATGTAGTACTAAGAGACTTTTTGTAGGATAGAAAACACAAATTTTCATTATTTTCCTCTTCTGTTGAATAGAAAACTGTTCTGACAGATTCCAGTACAATCCAAATTCAGCACATCATTTACAACACTGTCCAGATCATGAATTCTGTAGAAAAGTTATCTCTCGGGAAGCCCCATGCTGTCCTCTCCATTTTAAAGCACATTTCCCTCCCCATTAACACTTTCTTTTCCAATTATGGCTTTGTCCTTTCCTATAAAGATATCATGAAAGCTGTGTATTCCCAAGCATGAATCAGTGTGCTCTCAACAAGTCAGAAACACACCACCTTTCCCCAGTTTCATGTATCTGTCTAATCCTCAGTATCTCAATTTCCAGTCTTTTTAAATCGTAGCTAGTTACAGGATTTAACATTCCCTTCTGATATAAAGAAATTTTTCGTGCAGAGCTTGTAATTAGAAAGGCTGTGCTGTGTTCTGTTATTAGCAGGAATTGTGATTTTTGGAGTGGTGGGTTAATTGCTAATAACCATATGCAATGCTTCTCTCAAGATGTTTCCCATTACAGTAATTAACTTAGCAGCTGGGGTAGCAGACATTTACCATTTGTCTTCACAGTATCCCTGATTTAGGATTGTTCCAAAAACCTATTTGGACTTTGTTTGCTCAATTCCCAGGTGTAAGATGAAAAAGAGTGGATGGTGAGAAAGGGGGATTTGGCAAAAAACAAGTTGCAGAGATAGTACCTGGTTTTCAGACTCAAACCCTCTGGCAGTGTATTCTTGGGAATTCTGCATTTTTTCTTCAGTAGTCTTCATGTCTGACCATTGTATTCATCAGTGCCAACTGGATGGAAAGCATGGCAGACCAGCCTGAAATAGAGAATGGTTTTAAAAACTTACAGATTTCTCTGTTGCTCTGATAAATCTTTAGCCTTCTTGAGGATTGAAAAGTGCAGACTTCATTGCTGCCTACTTGTGTCCTTAACCTCAAAATATCTATGGTTTGTGATTTTTTTTTCCCCTTCATGTTTAATAGTCAGCTAAATAGATATAAACATTTTTAGGTAATTACTTCCTCTCTGTGTTGTCTTGCTGGAGTTCCTTCCTCCACAATAAGCAGTAAGAGTTATGCTAGAATTACAGTAATATTTTTAAGTATATGGATAATGTGGAATTTAAGAAGAAAATAAGTTGGTGTACAAAGCCAGACCACATGACAGAGCAATAGGAGTTTTTTGGATTTCATTTACCAAGAGTATATATTGACAGGATTAATTTTGCTTACAAGATAATTTTAAAGACTTTTAGGAACATGATGCTAGATTTATCCCCTTTTAAAGTTCATTCTGGCCAAAGAGAGTAAATTCTGTATTAAAGAAGGTTGGTTAATGCTCTTGAAGATGAAAGCAGCACATTAAAAGCCATTGGAAGCTTCCTCTCTTGCAGTGAATTGGCCATGTTCTATTCTAAGGAATGGGGAATGCTAATGCACAGTAACACAGGATCTGGCCCATGAGTTTAATCATAATTATGGACTTACTTCAGGAGGTAAATTTTCTAAAGAAGTTGGGTAAGACAAGAAAATTAAGTTCAAATTCTTCCACAGGAAGTAAAAGTAGCACATAAATAAATAGTTGGTCTTGCACTAGTTCTTTAAAACACATAATAGCTTTCTGGCACTGCAGCCTTCCCTGTTTTGTTTTGTTTTTTTTTTTTCTCCTACAGCACATAATAGTAAGTTTCTGATAATAGGGCTCACAGACAGCTTTGATTATAACCACTTGTCAGGGAAAGGATAACTAGGAAAATAACACCACATTCAACTGTAAAAAATGCTGCCTGAAAGACATTAATACAGTGATAATTTCTGCTAATAGAAGCCTCCGAACCCCATCCATTAGCTCTGAATTGAAATTCCTGCTTTATTTCTATCTTTTCCAAGCATTTCTGCCCTCTGACTCCTCTTCCATTACTTGATAGCCACACAGCCATCCCCAGACATTAGCTGCCACAAAGGGCCCTGCACGATACGGGGTGAGAAATTTGGGGTGAGGGGCTGGGGCTGGACCTGGGGGTGGCTCTGCCAGCAGTGAACATCACTTCCCAGCACCAGTAGAGGTGGTGGTGAGAGGCAGGGCACCCCTGGTTCAGTTGGTTTGCCCAAATTCAGTGGGAATTTGCTGTCCAGAGGGTACTGGTTCCCCAGCTGCTTTCACCTGACCCATCCTACAGTCGCCAATTCCGCTCTCCCAGTTAGAAGAGAAATTTAGGGGTTTGTTGATGTTGGGGGTTCATTCAGAAGAGAGGACAGAAGGGGCTGGAAAGGAGGGAAAATGAAAAGGGTCTGAACAATTTGACCCCGTGGCAGTGTCTCTGAAAGGGAAAAAATGTTCAAATAAGGGATTTCTTTTTGACAGAATATGTGGAAATCCATTGGTATTCAAGTCAGGAGAATATTTCTGTAGGGAGCTATTACATCTGATTGAGAAAATAAAATGTTACCCACATTCACAATTACTTATATAAAGGCCAGTGATCTCATTTCTTAGCTTTTCTTTTTAGCATTAGTTAACCAAAACTCTAGCAAGAACATGCTATTGACAATGTAATTCTAAAGTTAGTTTTGTGTTGGAAGGCAATAACAACTGGAAGTGCTTTTATCTGTTTCTGGATTTGGGATAATGACACTGCCATGAGTGGCTAATCTAGTGTACTGGGGTAGATTCAAATAAAATTCATACATTTGGAGGGGACTTATATCTTCTCTGACCTACACAAATGAGAGCCCAATGTATCTTGAATAAATTTACCAGAGCTATTCCAGCCTCATCTCACTACAAAGAAAATAATTAGATTTAGATAATTCAGAGCAACCTGCTATTTTGCACAGCAGTTCTAATATTACAAAATATTTTCTTGGAGTAACTAGTTTTTTATTTATAAACAGTTCTTTTCTCAATGATTTTTCTTCTGGCCATGTTATCACTCCCTGAAAATCTCCAAAGAGCTGAGCAAGCAACTCATTCAAAAACTCAGCAGAGTACCTGCATGCTTATGTGGTCACAGAAATCAAATTTGGGATCTTCATGCTAGGAGTGTTTAAAGGCTCATCAGGTCAGGAAATACAGAAAGCCCTTGGAGACTTGGCCAACAAGGCACAGACAGACAACACAATCTGTTTTTCAGATATTCTTGAGCCTACCTAGAGGGAAATTTCAGAGGGTTATTCTCTCGGAAAACGGAAACAAATAAATGTAAAAAATATTAAAATATATGATAAAAGAGGTCTGTTTCAGTTAGTTCAAAGCACAGTTCAATGAGTGCCTGGCCTATACTAAAGGGAGGAACCCAACCACACAAACCAGGCAATAATAACACTCTAGCAACTGCTGCATGTAGAACCACAGTCTTAACGAGTGCTAATACTTCAAGCATTCTAATTTATCCTCTGGGGTAGGCAGCCCCCTCAAAATTTGGTTTTTAGATGTTAAAACTCGTAACTCTCATCTAGATCACTGGAAATGCAGTTACAAAATATATCAAAGAAAAAAATGCTCAGAAGTAGAATTCTCCTCAGGGTTTCCCCGTCCCTTCGGAATTGCTCATGTATTTCAGATGTGAGCTGCTCCAAAAGCCTGGATTTTCTCCTTTGTCTCATCTGGTGCTAAGCACATCACTGGTACTTAAAATACTAAAATTCAAAGGAATAAATGCTTTGTTTGTTTGCTTCCAATTAAGGAGCTAATGAAATCCCAGGAATACACTTTCAGGTAATTTGTCACAGAAGAGCCAAAACTCCATAGCGTGTTTCTGTGTATAACTTTCCTCTGGTGACACAACTGGACCACAGTTCATTCTCAGAAAGACACCAGAGCATTATTTTACTGGTTTTTCCCCTCTAAATTACCTGCCTGGCGACTGTCACTATTGATCTCTTAAGTCTTTGACTGAGTAATCAGTCAGACAGCTAATTAATGTAGTGGCTTGGAGGGAAAGAGGGAGGGAAGGATGAAATGAAAGGGGAGAGTTTTTTCCTTATTCTTCTTGGTTATATTGCCTTTGAAAGGTGTTGTATCCATAGGAAAAAGGAAATTTGTCTGTGCTTTTTTCTTCTGGGAGACAATTCACCTACTAGAAATCCATTTAGCAACTATTAACAGAAACTAGGAGAATTTTGTGGGACTGATGAGACTGAAATCCAAGCAAAAAAATAATCTAAGTTTTCATATTTATTTTCCTCCATTAAGAGTTAAGAATTGCAGCTTGTATTTTGAATGAGTGGAAACTGCAAAACCTAACCCATATTTTCAGATGGTTTTAGAACTAAAACAGATGTTTTAAAATTCAGCTAACTTTGTAATATTTTGATAGAAAGAGGGTTTTTTTCCCTCCTTCCATCCCCGTGCATCCCCTCCCCATAAATAAGAATGACCCATGTGACCTACAAAGCCCAAAATTTATCCAGATTTCTTTTAAACAAAATGGGTCAAACTCAGGTGCCTGAACATATTCTTGAAACACCACCACTCACTTTGACTTTTGTCTGAGACTAAAGACATGAGGCAAGGGGACGCCTCATGCTAAAATGTATTTTCCAAGAAGTATTCATCGGGGTCAGTGAGTTTAAAAGAAGTCATATGGGCATATTTTTCCCTTATGGTGCTGAAGCCCTTTGTTTCAGATCTTTCTCTTAACTCCTAAACTTTTAGTAAACTTTGTTTTCAGATGTCAAGTCTAGAAGGTGATGCCTGCACGCTGCAGATGGCATATGGATATTTGCAAGCTTTCCCCCATAGTTCCCTATCAAATGTTAGTAACCAAATTCTCTTAAAAGAATAAATGAACTATTAAAGTTAGAAACTATTAAAGCAGCAGACAGACTGTGCTTATTTCATCATGGATATTTTTGAAGCATAGAGAATTCTCTTCTTTTTAACAGCTATGATAACTGAAAAGGTATTTAATTTCCTTTATTCTCAAGGAATTATACATATTCTGGAACAGCTCCTTTAATACAGAGTTAACCTGATATTGCCATGCACATATATATAGGTATGCACGTATTACAAGGCAGGATTTAAACACTCTTGTCTGCAGGGAGCTGACGAACTGAAAATGGTTTAATAAGCCTTCTTTTTAAATTCTTAAGGGAGACAGATATTAGCATCAGCAGTATTTGTTGCTAAATGCAAATAAAATAATTCTGAGTATGGGAATTACGCTGACCATGCTTCATGAAACAGCAAGCACAGGACTGCTGCAAGAAAGTGGCAATTAAATATTTCACACATGCCTGCATGTCTGTTTATCTACAGCTTAACGGGTTGTACTGTGATCATATCCAACAACAACAAAACTGTGTTGGAATTGAATCCCCAACTAACCATTCTGTGCCTGTTATTAACTTGTAGAGAAACCCACATTGTTGTAAAGCCTTACACCAAGTGTCTGAGAAGAATATGTAACAGTCAAAAAACCAGTCTTCACTCCAACAAAATCATCATTGAGTGGACTAAGTACTGCAAATCAAGCATGTTTTATTAATTCCAAGATCAAGACAATAATAAATTAAGCACTTAAATATATGGAGGGAACAGGCAATGTCAGCAGTTAGGGGCTGTTTTAGACTGACCTCAGAATTTTTCTAAATATCAAAACTATTTCTGAAGGTTACTATAATTAAAGATTAATGGAAACGGTATAAAATTCTAAAAGGTTTATGAATCTAAATCATGCCAAACTAACTCAACATTCTTTTATTATTGACTTTTTAGACACAAACTCTAATCTATTCAGGCTTCAGTGAAGCATTTATTACATCTGGAAAATAATTAGTTTAACCTCAAGCAGCTTACTGTATAACAAGAAAAGCTAAGGAAAATCTAATGGTAAGCTGTGCTGAAAGGGGAATGGTTTGGCTATGGGAAGCTCACTCATAAATCTCCCAATAGTGAATCTCAGGGAAAAAAATAGAGTACTATCTGTGCACATGGGATAAACCATAGGCATAACCTCATGAAGTTTGCTGGTAAAAAGGTGAGAGGTGTTGAAGAGAGTGAGACTAGCATGCTGGAAAAACAAAGTAACTTGGAGACTGAAGTAAGATATGGATGAAATCTAAAACCACAAGAAGGTGGATGATAGAGCTGGGGACTAATAATAACAGCAACATTTGCTGGATTTGCCATGACACACAAAGAGAAGAAAAGGAGTCACTCACACAATTCTGTAAGCCAGAAATGTGGTGAGGCAGTAAAACAATAAAGCTAAATAAATTTAGAATACTCCTATTGCTACCTTAGCAATAAAGATGAATTGTTCCTAGTAGGAGGTCTGAGATACCACATACAATTTTGATTCTTCAGGAGTGTGATGAAAAGAATTGAATGTGATGCGGGTATGGAGCAGGCAGCCAGGGAACTAGAAAGAATTTGATCTTTTTAGATGAGCAAAATTGAGGCTTGTTTAAACTAGCAGAAAGAAGTTGGGGCAGAAAGAGGGATTACTATGTGACTGCTCTCTTAAATAACACTATGGAAAGGGGGGTGGGGTGGGATAAATATCAGGGACATGTAAGACTTTTGGCAGAGCTAAAAGATAGTGCTGGTGTAAAAAGAATACAGTTCAAACTAGCCATACATATGTGTTTCAGCAGGAAATTATGAGGGAGCTTTTAACAAGAAAGTGTTTGGAGTAACTTCCTAAGACAAGCAATAGTAACAAAATAAATTGTAACAAAATAACTAGCCACACAGTGGAAATCTGTATTTTGACCAAAAGAATGCTACAATATGTTTTTATGTGACAACAAGGAACTAGATTTGGTCACAAGATGTCCCTCAATCCTACATTCCTTGCTGGTTTACAGCCTTTTTATTATGAATGCTATCACTATAACTGTGTTGCAGCCTCAGGTACAAGAATAAAACACTGATCTGTTTCTAGTAACCCCTGAGATAAAAATCAGGTTCTGCCTCAAGTGATGAAACACCTTTGGAGGTTGCCAATTTAACCAGCTTTTTGGGACTTTCAACAAATAAGCTGTTTGCTTCTTGAAGTGGGAATAATCTTTTTGGTTTGTGTTGGGCTGCAATAAAATCCGGAGCCTTCCTTGGGGATCTTCAGCCTTAACTAATACAAACAACAACCAAAAGATAACAAACTGGCCCTGATATTACAGCGTGCTCTGACATTTTAGAAGAGAAATGTATTTCTCTTTTAGATGGCAGAAAAACGTCTAAAGGATGAATGAAAGCAAAGACTCAAAAAAAAAAAAAAATGCACATTTTAATGCACCCATCTACTCTGGGTGATTACACCAGTGGTGTCAAGCTAGTCCAAACATGATAGCTGAGTTAATTTTCAATGTTACTAACAATAGTAAATGATAATTTTTTTATAGTTTAGTTAGAACTAGAAAAAGAATGCATGTCAACTTTCTCCTCAGTATAGCAGCACCTTCTTTTGTGAACATATATTTACTGAAAGCCAAATCCACCAAGTTTGGCACAGAAGAACAAGATAGTTTCTGTTATCTTTGTACACCACCAGCAAGTTGCCTCCTAAATTTTCTTTACAAGAACTTTATTTCCAGCAATCATGCATGCAGAAAAAACACCAGACGCTGATCAGCAATTGCAGGGTTGATTTTGCAGATCTAAATAAATGCAGAAGAACAAAATCTCACTCCTTTTCTATTATTCCTTGCAACAGCATTTTCCCTACTGGGTTCATAGTAGGAAAATATGATGCAAACATTTAATTGCATTACATTGATAGGGTAGACAACATTCACTTAACATCAATTAGCTTGCATTATAGCTGATATTATGGACCTGGGCAGCATGCAGTTGACATTCAGAGCTTGGTCTGGACATGATAGGGATAAAGGGGGATGCCTCTGCAGCTGTAAGGAGCTGTCAGCTCCTCCCCTGTCACTTAACTATGTGTGTGTTGAACTGGGTAGGAGCCCCCCAGGACATCTTCTCCTGTTATTAGGAATTACAGCAGTGTACTACAATCTAGTTTGAAAAGCAGTTTATCTTTGTGTACATTTTCTTACAATTCTCGGGGAAAATAGAATTTGCTTCCTGAACAGCTGTGATGTATCGTGGGTGTTGCAGCATTACTGAGCTGGAATCTTCAAATTTATGTGCTTTTGAGTGTTGAACACAGCAGTGACAGACATCATTAACTGATAAACTATTCTGTCCATCTTTAGGCTTGTTTTCACTTACTTAAAAGTCAGTAAATGCAGCAGAGGAACCGGCATTTTATAGCTTAGGTCTTAAAATTATATGAGACATTGGTTTACTTTCTTGCTCTCAAAGCTCACCTGAAAGAAGTCATGAGAAGAGTTGTAAAGTTGTAAACAAATTAACTTTAGGCTGTTTAGCTCCTAGACTTGCAGCACCTAATCTTGCAGCAGCAAAGAAATAGATCCTCAGCATCACCAAGAAGAAAGCTATATAAATTATCCTACAGAAAAATAAAAAAGAAAAAGGCATGTCCTAAATCTCACCTTCCTCTAGGCTTAACTACTGGACTATGAAAAAACAACTCTGTCCATTTGGAATGTGCTGCCTGGAATTACCCTGATCTTTACATCAAGTGATCACTAGATAAATCAGCAACCTTTCCAAGAGGGATCAAGACCAAGTTATCACTTTTTCAGCTCAGTGACTCCTTCTGCTCCTAAACCACTGAGAAGTGCTGAGGAGCCAGCCCCTGCTCAGAGTTGCTGCCTCCATCTACTTTCCTGTCTTGGCTTCCTCTTTCTCCCAGCTTCCTCCAGAACTCCCCAGTTTCTCACCCTTATTTCTTCTTTCTCAGGTGTTCCCATGCCAGGCAGAAGGAAAATTCTCCTCTTTTGAACTGATGGGCAGGTCTAGAGACCTGTATCATCCATCAGGATTTCCAGTGCAGATGGATACTGACTCCATGTCTTCTGGAGAGATTGTCACAGGGAGCAGCTTTCACAGAAGGGTCTCAGCATGGCACAGGCAAAGGTGCTGAGTCCTGCTAAGAGAGAGACAGCTCTGGACACAAGCTGAACCAGAATGTTAAGCATTAGAGAAACCTGGCTGTCAAAAACGTGGCCATTATCAGCTGTAGGCTTGCGATACTGACTGCACTGCCCAGATTTAAGTGCCTGGATTTCACCTCAGCATTCTGAGGTACTTGGGGGTTGTGTTTTAATTTCAAGTTTTCCTTTAAATTCTCCCTGCCTTGCCAAGGTGGCCTAAGGACAAATCCATTAATGCATGTGATAGGCAGGTATATTTACATTGCAGGAGTTATGTGAGCAGGTAGAGCTCATCAATAATTAAAAGCTTTGTGGCTAATGTCAGATGTGACCGTTTCCTTCTCAAAATTACTGTGCAAGCTGCACCATCCCCATGCTTTTCTTCTTTTTTCTTTCTTTTTCTTCTGAATAATTTGAAGGGACAGTGTTTTAAGGGATGATGGTTCCAATCAGTCTGCAGAAGGCTGTGTGAGCCCCTCCCTTATTTCTCAGAGAAACAAGCTAGAGGTATTGCCAATATGAAGAAGGATTTAGTAAGGGAAGGATCAAGCTCCCTACTTCTGTTTTGATGACAGTCTGTACAAGGTATAATAAAATCAATAGTTTCTCTTGCTGAAAGGTTTCTTTCTGTCTCCAGCAATGACAAGAGGATAGTGGGCAAAGAGCTCTTTTAGCTGTTCTTTAAGAATCAATCACACTTAACAGCAATAGCCACTATGACAACAACTGCACAATGGACAATTAATTTTTACACAAATATCCTTAACTTTCAGAGAAAAGAGATACTTCCAAGAGATAGGGAATAAGATGCCTGTTTCTCTAAAAATCAAGAAAACACTAAGAATTTGTTACTAAAGACACTGAAACAGAAATGCTGAGATCCTTAAGGGGTACAATACCAACATAGAAATTTAGTCCACCTGAACAAGAATAGCAAAAAACCACCAAGATTCCTCTGAAGCACAATTTTTAAAAGTCACATCAGGAAGTTCAAGACTCATGAAGTTGCACTCCTAGGAGGAAGCCAGCATGGCTGTGTCACATCTGCTGTCAAAAAGGGACTTTTCCCTCCTCCTAGCAATCCCCTGATCTGCAGGACCTGGTGAAAGATGTCAGCTGATCCAGCACAGAGCCAGTGTCTCAGAGCAGAGGAGAACCAGCTGTGTTCTGCCTCTGTGCTGTATCTTGAGGCATTGTAAAGCTGTAATTGGCAATTACAAAGTCACATTAAATGGTAGGCAGTGAGCTATGTGTAACAGAAGGAAAAAATAAAGTTGTACCAGGTAAAAGGCATATTCCTGCATAAATAATGAGGGCAAAATATGACAGATCAGCTTGTTGTATTGTATCCCACTGAAATTTCAATGCAGCCTCAGTAGTGTGGAAGAGCAAGGGAAAGTCAGAGCAAAGAAAGGACCCGTGCTTGGAGAATCACTCCTTGTTGATACTGGGTGAGCTTATTGTGGCTCAATACCAAGCATGAAAGGCTGATGAAAATCAAAAGAAACTCTGGTTAACATGCCCCTACTTCTGTTTGAGGTGCAGGGGGGTTTGAGAGGCTGTAGCTAAGGAACACTGTCATTTACTTGGAGAAAAATGTAGAAAATAGATGTACATTGGAATATCAGACAGAATGACTTTGTAAATGTGGACAGCAGACTGTACTCTGTCTTTTCATGCTGTGATGTTTCTTTGTTGATGTCTCTGTTTTAAGATCAGTTTGCTCTATGCATCACCAATTGTCTTTTGTTTTCTCACAGCAGGGAAGGCTCCGTTAATCCATATGTCAAGAGAAAAAATTCAGGCTTCTCTTTGATAGGAAGAGAGCATGACAGCAATCTATTGAAAAGGTGTTTTGGAGTATCGTTTCTTCCAAGCTAATTTATTGACTTTCAGAAATAATATATTTCTCAAGATAATGAGCTGAGATGTGACTCATGAGGTCCATGTGAGGAGAGGCAGACTAATTGTGAGAAATAAACTAATAAAAAGCCTATTTTCTCTAGAAATCAGTATCTTTTGTGATATAGCAGTCTGAACTTCAGAGAACATCAATGTTTAAACCTGTTCCCTTCTGCCAGGATGTTGTTTTATCAGCCTCAGATGTGTAAAACATATTTCTCACTATTAAGCCTTAGATCAGGTTGCTGAGAAAGTATCTGAGCTTTGGAGGTGGGGTTTGCAGAGCAAACTCCCCTTCCAGCATGTGATTACATGGGGCAAATGCTATCCCACTAATATTTAATTAGGGTTCCAGAATCCACAGATTTACAAAGCAGAGTTGGCAAAGGGAAGCATCCATGAAAATAAAAGACCCTTAACACATCACTCTGACTTTTTTTTTTTTTTTTTTCCCCCATCAGTATTTTTCTTTAAATATATAGCCCACAGTTCAACTACATAAACATTCTATCCTTCCTGCAGCATTTGTGGAATAATTTTGACAATTTCTAACAAACAGTTGCTGTCACTCATTTTCCCACATCTAGGACAGCTGATGGACAGGACACAGCCACATTTCAACAACAGAAAAGGCATCCTAAAGAAATGTGGTGTACTTAGGAAACATGACTTGTTTTTCTCACACAATGAAACTTCTCCTAACAAAAAAAAAATAAAAATGCCCCAAATCTTATCTTCCAGATAAAGTGACTATGCCCAACTTCTGCTGAAGCTGTAAGAAAGTCTGTTACTACTCAGTCCAGCCCATTTTTAACTCTTGGACTCCAGAAGAAATTTTCACACTGCAAAGAGCTTTTCTGGCATGTTTAAGACATAGCAAAAATGGGTATTGAAAAAAATTTCACAATGTTCTCCTTCTTTTAGTTGTGAGCCTTAATACCTGGACTCACTGGAATAATAGAAACAGTCAGAGATGCATGTGGGTGTATGTGAATGAATCCTGAATCCTTCTGACCTTTACTTAGCTGCTGAATTGTCTATGCCTTATATTATCAAGGGAAGAAATCACTGCCTTAAAATGTTGACTTTGTTCAGCACATTCTTCATGCCACAACAGACTTGTCTTTAGGTGCCAGCAAAGCAGTGAATTCAGAGATGACAAACAAAAGCTGCAGAAGTTGCATTCCAGCAGCATCTATAATTTCTCCTTAGAATGAAGAGCTCCATTCTAGCACTGTGAACCCCAGACTGCTGAGAAGGCTCTATCTTTTGCTTATATGTCTATGAGTTATTATGTGATTCCTACAAACACACTTCAGCATATTGTACTTACATCAACACTTCCTAATGCTTAGCAAAACTTTTGACAAATATGGTCTGTTCTGGGTCTGTACAAACAGTGAAAATTATATGGAGCTACAGAGTCATCATTATTTTCTAAGCTCCGTTTTCTCTTTAGCACAACAGATGTCCATTGAAAAGAAAAATATGTTTCCAATGCTTTTAAAATTACTAGGATTTTTCCTCCACAAACATGTCCCATTAAAGCCATTCCTGAGAAAATAAGTGACCAAAAGCCCCATTTGGAGCTGCCCCATGTACACAGATTTCCACCCTTTTTCCTCTTAGGACCCTAAATAAGGCCTCAAGTTTAAGCAGTTCCCAGTAAGAATGGGACTGGCTCCCAGTAAGAATGGGGCTGCAGAGTAGTAAAATGTTCCTCCAGCAGAAATGAGCAGTTGCATTTTTATTTGTGAAATAAAACCTGGATTTTAAGGGGTGAAATTCTGAGACATAAATAATTCCACGGTGCCACAGCAACTCTGTTACAATAGGTTTTAACCCAATTTTCCATAAATATTTGTGTACAAGCCAAAAAAGCAGTCCAAGGATATGAAATTGATACCTAGTAGGCCATTTCTAACTACTAGATGTCAGACAGTTACCTGTTGGTTTCAATTAAGCTTTGCAGAAACTCCCTTGTGTCATGGTATACTGTGAAGAAAAATAATGAGGCAACATATTCCAAAGTGCTTCACTTACAGTTCAGACTTTGGGCTGTGTGAATCAAGTTTGCACCAAAAATAAGCAACCCACCAGCAGACTGAGAACAGCAGGTCAAGGAAATGCAGAGCAAAGAGCCAGGCTGGGGGAAAAAAGGGAATTAGAATGTTTTGTAAGACCCCAGTTCCCATCAGCTGGGTACAAGCACTTTGTGACTTGTTTCTGTCTCATCTTGAGGGTGTTCAGCTTGCAGCTCTGAAAACACTTAAAGAACCTCTGGCAAGGGCTGCCTTAAAGTTCTGGAAAACCTGTCCTGAATGTTATCAGCAATATATAGAGAAAGCTTGAAAAACAAAACCAGACCAATAAAAAAATTACAGCAGTCAAACATTTTTGCCATTATATTAACCATCTAGGGATACTCACTGGAACAAAAACACACAGAGGGAGAGACTGCATTTTGATAGTATGGATAAAGAGCACCTGGGAAGAAGCAAATGGACATCCCTGAGAAGAAAAAAACAAGATGTGATGGGTCCAAATTCAAGCAGAGGCAGAACACAGGAAGCTTGATGCCTGTGTCAGTGCCCAAGCCACAAGTGTAGCACAATGTAAGGTTATTTTCTTAAGACAGTAAAGGGCATGGAAGTAATGCATGGAAGTGTATCAGCTGATGAGAAGGTTAGATGAACATTAGCATACACTTTGAGGTTCTTGTTTAGTGACTCAGGGAACATCTTTGCACCCTGTAATGAAATCTGCACTGACCAGGGAAGGTTTTAATTTTTTTTTTTCTGTTTCCTATTTACTGTTCCTTCTTTGGCTCTGAAACAAAACTGGTACATGAGGACAGGTGGCCCCAGATAGCTTTTATTTCTCTTGGATGGAGTCTACTCTCCAGTGAAGTGGAAGAAGTATGTCAATATAGTATTTACTACTTTGTGGAAGAGGAGATGCTGTTGCTCTAAGCAGATAACCTTTTCAGGGTAAAATGCAAGAACCTGACCAATGCAGATCATGAAAAGATTGTACTAAACAAAAATCCTGTTTTATTTACACGTGTACCAACCAGTCACACTCTGAAGACACTGCACCTCTGCCACAAAACACTGATTAATTCATCTCCAAACCCACAAGCCAGATCAAGTCAGTAGAAAAGAGATGTACTTTTTGAGCCAGATTTTTTACTGAGGCTGCTAGAAATGGAACAGAGCAGAGTGGAATAGAAGCAATAACATGTTACAGCTTCCTGCAGTTTCTTTTTCAGGAGTTGGAAAAGTCTCTCCCATGCCTGGAGCTGCACACACACAGGAGGAGTGAGGAGGGATGAACAGAAACCCAACACCAAGTATCTGTCCTACAGGATGGGTACAACCCACCAATGAGGGGAATCTGCTCAGTTCTGCCTCTGTAGGAATGAAACCTGTGGCCCAGAGGAGAATGAAGAAGCCAGGGATGAGCTGGTGACAGCAAATGTCTTTCCACAAAGGTGTCCTGAAATATCAAAGGTGGATAAGTTGAAAGATCATCTCACAAAGATCTGGAAGACTTCACCAGGACCCAGAACTTCTGTATAACCCCATGAAAGAAATACACACTGCCCTAGGAAGCACTGAAATCAGTATTTTTTTTAATTTTTTTTTTTTTTTTGTCCCAGCAAGTTTGAATACTTGGGATTTAATTCAATCTCTGTAGTCAGTTTCTGGAGAACTTTTTATTTTATTAAGTCTGAAATCTACCTCAAAGTCTGTTGCCTTTCCCAGCTTTGTCAGACGAAAAGGGAGACAAAGATGAAGCCAAAACCCACCGTGCCCAGCCCAGGCACTCTGTCTCCGGGGCAGACAAAGCCAGCACCAGTCTCTGTCGCAGGCAGGGAAAGAAGGAGACCTTGGGATGCTTTTACAAGCATCGGGGACTTGTTGCCATCTGGCGGACAGATCCTGGAAGCCCAAGACTCCTCCAGGAGCATCACACCAGGTCCCTGGGCTGGCGTGAAAGTCTGCAATGCCAGTGGCTGAACAGTCATAGAAAAAAAGAGAGTTTTCAGGATTGATGCCTGTGTGATATACCCTGGAGATTCTATTCCTTACAGCAGTAAGATGAAGCAGAGCACATCTCATTGGTGTTGAGGAGAAATGGAACAGAATTTGGATATTAGAAAGAATTTCTTTATGGAGAGGGTGATCAGACATTGGAATGGGCTGCCCAGGGAAGTAGTGGATTCTCCATCCCTGGAGATATTTAAAAAGAGCCTGGATGTGGCACTCAGTGCCATAGTCTATTAACTGCAGTGGTAGTGGATCAAGGGTTGGACTTGATGATCTCTGAGGTCCCTTCCAACCCAGCCAATTCTATGATTCTATGATTCTATGATTCTATGATTCTATGATTAGAGAAGAAAGGAGGGGAAGGACAAACCTCAAACTGTTTCCCAGTTGCCTGAATGGGAGCAAACAGAAACAATTTTAAAAGCTTCGTGTGAGACCCAAGCCCTCGGGTGGCTCAGAGTCCATGGATGCTCTGCTTCTGCTGAGAAGTTCTCATTGGTGCCATCCATGTGCAAAAATGGATAAAAAAAGAACCTGGGAAGTTTTAAGAGCAACCAGCCCCTTGTGACAGCACACAAAGCTATAGAAAGTAAAACTGTGTTGTGCTAATTGGGAGCCAGGACATCTCAACGTTTTACTCGTATGAAATATTTCTGTCACTACATATTCTCATTACAAGGTGTTAAAATTGGCTAACAAATGTACTGCTTCTTTTAAAAATGTATTACATTAATGTATTTTGGTCAGTGTTTCTTGCCTCATTAAGAACTGAGATGATTTCTCATTGGCACAAAATAATTAATGCAGTTGATCTGCATGAAGAGGCTTCCATATCACCACCACATCTTGAAACATGAAGTCATATTTCATTGAAAAGCCCCCCAAAAAGGATGATGTATTCACTTCAAAGCAACTATTATTCAGCATATAAGAAGATATTAAGAACCCAAGAAGGATTTGCTAGATTTGTTTCTGCAAATACCTCCCCAAATACACTGCAGTCATTTACTTTTGTGGTGTGTATCATCATGAAAAGATGGAGTTATGGGGTCACACACCTCAATCCAAATGGATATCCCTAAAAAACCTTGGAGAAGATCCATCAGAAACATATAACATAGGTGATCTTTGACCAGAAGTCAGCTACATTATAGAACCATGGAAATGTTTGGATTGGGAAGGGAACTTAAAGACCATCTAGTTCCATCCCCCTGCATAGGAGTCACCCTGGTTGCATCCAACCTGGCCTTGACCCATTCCAGGAATACTGAAGGAACACAGAAAACCAGACACACCAGGGAATTTGGAGTCAGGATTCTTTTAGTGTGCTTTCCTCCTTACAAAAAGATTACTAATGAGCTGTGTATCATCAGTTAGCTGTTTGCCTCTTTATTTTTGTCCTCACATCCTCCTCCTCTTTGCAGTTGTATCATTATTTACCTTTAAGCAGATGAGCTCTAGAGATGGAGATGCACCAGTTAAAAGCTCTTTACCACACACTTATCATGTCCAAATGAAGTGAATTTTGTAATCTCTCTTTGAGGTTTGGTTCAATAAGAGGTTCCTGATCTCAGGGGTCACCGTGGCCTCAAAATAAGTACACATAAACTTAAAGGCAGAAGTTATTTATAAGATATTAGGCAGAAAAGCAGCATAACCAAAGTACAACATCAAAAAACACTTTTTTCCAGAGTCAGTCTGTAAGTGCAAAGGAAAATAACTTAAATTGGCAGGAGCACATTCCCAATTGGTTGTTGCAGTAAAAGCAGCTCATTATTTCAAGTGAGAAACTCTCCTCCAGCCTACAAAAACTGGAGATTTACAGTATGATCCCCAGCTGGCTTAGGATGACAGCAAGACTTTTCAGCATAGTATCCAAAACAGTCAGGCCAGTGGTTAGGATACTAACACAGTGTGCAGAAGCCATGGTTGAATTTTACCTTTCCCAGATTCAAAGAAAACCATGCCCTCCACCTGCCATCTCTCCAGGAAGTTTTATCTGCACACTGCCATGCTGAGGACTCTGATGAGGCTTCACCCTTCATCACAGAAAAAAGTTTTGACAAATAGAATGCTCTTTTTTTCATATTGGAGATACTTCTGTTAGAAGCAGCTCAGGTAACAAAGGCTGACTATTTGGGATTGAGCATTGAGGCTCATTTACTGCCCTGTTTTTAAAGGCAGGATCCCAGTCAATGTTTCTTGTAGTCAAGGAGAATTTGAGTTCCAAGGAAATTGTGTCCCAACACAATGGCAAGGAAAAAGGATAGAAAGCTTGGATGCATGTTCTGGATCTGTTTTATAATTAGAGGATTTGGGGCCCATGCAGTACTAAAAAGACTTCCAGTGATTTCAAAACCTATCAAGGATCCCTTGGTTGAAGTTTCCTGTTACATGAAACTGTTATACATATGCTTAATTGCACAATTTCCTTTTTAAGTGAAAAAAAAAAACAAAAAACCAACTATTATCATTACCCCGTGGCTTTGCAGTCTGGAATAATACTTGGTTAACCACCAACCAACTGGAACATTCTGCATTTTTTTATGTGTTTGCATAGGGAAGCTGTGAGTAGTGGTAACAACTTTGGCACCTTCTGTTTATTATTGTCAAAAGAAATAGTGTATTAAATAAAAATACTGGGCAAAGGCCACTTCCAGGTTTATCATCAGGAGATACTCTACATGCTTTTTTAAAATCAAGTTATATCTACATGCTTGCTTCTTTACTGCTTCTCATTTAACTGAGTTTCATTTCTGGAATGCCTCCCATTTAATTCACATTAAAACATGAGCTGAGTTAAACAAGAAATGTGAGAAAGAGGGCACTGATGCTTTGGGAAAAGAGGAGCTTTTATCCCATGGAGTTTACATCCCCCATTCACTGAGCAGGAATTTTGTGGGAGTGCTAGCTGGCCTAAGGAAGTAATTAATATGTCAAATATCACTTTTAAACCAAATTCTACCCTTCTGGGAGGATGGTTTTCTCAGAAAAGTGTCATCCAGCCTCTGCAAACCTTGGAGTTCTCAGGTGTGTGTTGCAAGGAGCAAACATGATTTTCATGGGCTTTAAAGTGAGCTACAAAAAGGACATTGGTAGCAGGGTGAAGCTGGTTGAACTCAGGGCTTTAAAGGATCCCTTCAGATAAGGAAAGGAACATGTTTTGAAGCAAAATATCCTAGATACCATAATTCCCACTAAAACAAATGGGTATTTTCCATTTAAAAAAAAAAAAATTACTTGTATTTCAGACCAAGCCCTGTGCCTTTGATATTTATAGAGAAATATTGGCGTATTTGGATATAAGTGATGTGTCCAAAGAGGATGGGGTAATCCTGACTTATCCTGAGGCTCCATGTCTTGAGAAAATCATATAAAACCAACTTCTTGAACTAGTTTCAAAATTTTCAAAATTCAGGAAAAAATCCATTTTTTTAGGACAAATAAATCCAAGTAGAGTATGAAATTTACAATGTGATCTAGTCTATGATTACTATAATCTATTAACCAAACTTCATTTATGTGTCCCAAAACTCTCTTTCCTCAAAATACTCTGCAAAAGCAAAAAAAGGGGGAGTCTGACTTCAAAAGCCCTTCAACACTAACAGCATATCAAGTGTATTTTAATTAGAAAAATATTCAGCCTGGAGAATACAGGTCTGGCTCTGGACCTGAGCTGCTCCAAAATGCAGCCTGGCTGTCATATTTCAGCTGGGACCTCTTTACTTTTACTGTGGAAGTAAAGAGGAAAAACTTCTCCATTGTAACATTGGTGTGAGTCCAAATTGACAATAAAATGACTGCAGTTCCTTGGGATTTACTCCAACAGGAAGTTTTATCACTGCCTATCAGCATTAGTCATGCATTAGGTTGTAAGTCAAGTCAAAACAAAGGAATCACATATTAAATTGTGAAGTCAAAAGAAAGAAGTGAAATCTTGAGTGTGCTAGTTCAATAATCTGATGCTGACTTTGATAGAACCAGTCTGCCACCCCAGAAAAGTGTCTGTAGAAATTCAACTCTTTGTTTTAGACACATAATATGCATTACACAGTTTGTTTTTCCTTTGAGAAGTGAAGAGCTTAGGTAAATATATATATGCATACTTGGTTTGATTGGGAATTGCACTTTTAATTAACCATTCTAAAGAGCAGGAGGTCAGGAATTATTTTGCCTAATTGTAACCTTCAGGTTTGGACATTTCTGCTATCTGAAACTGGAGGAAAACATCACCTTCCTAGCAGAATGTTTGTTCTACAGGTACCATATGAACTCAGAAGTCATATTGCTTTGCTGCTTTCTCCATTCTTTGAGGCACTTTAAGGATAAAAGAAGTTAATTTGAAGCATCAAGGCAGTCTACCTGAGTCACTGTAGAAAGCTCACCATAATAAAATATTATTTTACCAAAATTTGGCAAATTCACTCTCCTCATTTTTTGTATTTGAATGCTAAAATATCCAATAATACATACTGATTGCCAATTATTTTGCTTATTTTACCCTTTGGAATAATATAGCCCTGCTCCAGATGTACTTTAATCTTCCTACTTGTGCCAAATTTCTGTTTTCCATGTGCTTAGTGCTCTCATCAAGAGCAATGTGTCTGTCTCACTTCCTCCCCTGATGTTCAGGCTTTTTCTTGAATCATGCAATATATAAGAAGAAAAGCCAAAAAGGAGAATGCAAGTTCTTTACAGTGCTATTTTTAAAAACAGGAAATTGTGCTGGGCTGTTGGAAAAGGAGATTCCTTTTGAAGAGTAGCTAATAAACAACAACATGCTAGAAATAACATGCATGCACAACTAGTCCTGCCTGCTAGCAGCTCTGTGTAAGTGAGACTCCACAAAGCACAAAATGTCCAAAAAGAAACAACCGAGAATCAGGTTCCCAAGTGTTCCTGATACCGTGGGGATCTGGGGTATTTACTGAAACACACTGACTGGTCCCAGTGATCTGAGGCCACTGGGTTGCTGGTACCCTCTCTCCTCCTTGAGTGCTGCTTTATGGGAAATGCACCTTGGATTCCTACAGATGCAAGGCAAATTATCCCATGAATCCAAACCTTCTTGCCAAGGGGTCCTCCAAGGGCTGAACAGGTGAGAAGGAGAATCCCTTTGAGCCTGGGCAGGAGAGAGGCAAAGGAGTCCCTGGAGGAGCAAAGAGATGGGGAGCTCAGTCCATTCCTCTCTGGTTTTCCTAGGACTTCTTAGGGCACCTTCCCAAGGAGCCATCAGTTCCTCATTCTGTTGGGGGTCACATATTGTAGCTGTGAAACCCCCCCTGGGGACAAGGTTATCTTAGGTTTAAAATAGAATGAGTGGAAACTAGCAAGAATATGTTCAGAGTGCACTAGGATATTCTACTGTGAAACAGCAAGAGAAATCTAGGTAGGTTTGGGTTCCTGCCAGGGTATAAATGCATTTCAGCCAAGAGCTTTTTTTGGTGGTGCCATGGTACCAGGCAGGAGCTGGGTATGCTGGTGACTCTGTTCTAGCAGGGGGACTCCATTTCAGAGAGTATAATTAGGAATAAACTCACTGATGCTGCTTAATAGCCTAGGTCCTGTTCACATTCCTGTTTTACTTGCATTTTGCTACGACTTTTACCTAAACAAATAGTTCCAGCAGAAGCTCATCTTTGAAAGTTTTACAGATGACTGAAAAGTAATGGCAGCTTTTCCTGTGCTGCCAATGTTTTCCAAAGTATTCTTCCATGTTTTTAGACGTTAGTTGATACCACATTTCAGCTTTTCCCTCATGGTTCACTCTCCTCTACCTATTTGCATGAAAATTTCAAGAATGCAGTATCTGACATTGCTGCCCTCTGATAAATCTGCTTGAATAAGGCAATGGATTGCAAGGTTTTAAAGGGAATGCAGGAACACAACACCCTTGGCTGATGACTGCAGCATTTCCTAAGGAAAACAACTTTACATAAAAGTTACTAAAAAATAATATTCAAAGTCATGCACTGAGCTGGACTCCCTGCCTCTCAGAGGCTGTTCCTCTGAACACAAGGAAGTCTGATAGCACAGACAAGCAGGTTTTACTCTCAAGGCTTGTTATTTATTATGCAATATTCCATACAAAGGTTCCTAATAGCAGCCACAGCACTCCTTTATTCACAGTGCAAATGTGCTGTGTGAATGCTTGTAAAACTTTATGAGCTCCATTGCCTCAAAGCACTAACAACTCAAGTATGATTAATAAATGACTCTCATGACTCTCCCTAATCTTCCAGGGCAATGCTCCAGGTAGTGAGTGTCACATCCCAGAGCTCTTCTGCAGTGGCTGAGAAGTGTTGTGAGGGGGTTGTTTTTTTAGTTAGCTGACTCCAAAAGACAGAGCAGTATCAGAGATTTAATTAACTTTACTTGTTTCACCCAGCAGCTCTTGCTTGCAGCACAGACACTCCCTACCTTGCTCACTGATGCTGCTGAGCACCCACAGCTTCACTGATGTCTGACTGATTTCACAGCCTGGCCCTCTTTGAGACTTTTTTGGTCTGTAAAGCAGCAGAACCTGAATTTTCAATCTTCTGGAGAGCTCCCACTAGGTGGCACAGCCTAGCTGACATTCCTCTCTCCCTGCAGATGGATTCCTCTTGCTTTGCTCCAGGTCTTCTCTCCCTTTTTTTTTTTTTTTTTTTTGCAGCATTTCCAAACACTGAGCTCACTCGTTTTAATAACTGCAAAAAGAAACTCCTGGGATCTTTTTTCCTCTCTTTACAGTGCTGCGTGGATCCAAGCCAAAAAGACAAGTCACAGACAAAAAGATGAATTTCCAATGCTGTCTCTACAGCTAGTTCAAGCCCTTTATTACTGCAACCATTAATTGAATCTTTTAAGACCATCTCCATATAAAAAATCCTCAGTGGTTCCTTACTTTGTCATCCTCACTTACATGTGCATGCATAATAAACCCAACCTCTGCAAGGATATGTTATCCCAGACTCACTGATGAGCTGGACAAACAGGGAAAGATTTAAGGAAAACTGATGTGGAAGTGACTGAGGACTGCCAGCAGACATTTATCTCCTGGTAAATGGGAAGAGGAGGAGAGAGTGCTGTACAAACCCCTGAGGAGGGAACTCAGACAGCAACCAAATCAGGCAAAATGTGGCTCACTGAGTTTTTGGTGAACAAACAAACAAATCTCTCTCAAGAGGAGGCAGGTACAATTCATTACCAATATGACTGGAGGTTATTTTGGATATCTCAGGCATAAAATATTCCCAGTGCACAAAGATGAATGATTTAAGATGCAGTGAAGAACTGCACTTGTGCCACCAAACTGGAGCAAAACCTGGGGAGCAGAAGCATCCCATCTGGGAAGGTGTTCAGTCATGTGCACTGACCCATCTGCACCCCAGGACCATCCTAATCCTCCAGTAGCTCAGATGGTAAAGAATCTCACTCAAATTCTTTCAAGGATTTTGGGCTATCAAGAAGATAAATACTTGCACAAAAGGTAAACACTAGTAAAATAAAAAAAACCCAAGCAAAAAACCCCTCACACAATGAAGTTGCAAAGACCAGGGGGAAATTACAGAATTTTCTGACATACAACACATGAATTGTTTTTTCACTAAGGCAAAATTTTTCATTAAGGACTTCAGTGACAGCTCAGTGAGTTCCTAGATAACCTTCTCCATGTTGAGTCCTAGACACTGTAAACAAGTACATATGTGAACACTCAAAACACAAAATACCACAGATATTTCAGGAGGAGAGCTTACACTTTTTCTGACATGTCTTTCTCAAATTCAGCTATTTTCTCCACTCCTCTATACTCTTTTATATTCCCAAACAATTCTGTAAAATTCCTTTGCAGTGGAACTAATTTTATTTTCTAGTGTAGCAGTAAAGCACTCCCCAAACTAACAATTAGGACCAATAGCCATGCCTGGTGAGAGAAGCCTGCATGCATTTGCCTGGTGTGTAAGAGCAGCACAAAAGCTAGAATAACTAAAATTAAAATCCAATCCACAGATAACTGGATGAACAGTTTCCATTTCTGAGACTGTAGGCCATGATAATATCAGTAATGTAGAACCCCCATGAAAATTAATGTGAATGATGTTGTTCTAGTCCTGAGTTCATTTTAATCTCATTTAAAGTTCTTTATCTATATTTCTTCAGATTTTATACATAAATTCCTGAGTGCTTGCTTTCCCTCATCAAATTAAGTGCACAGTTCTTCCCAAATTCTGCTTAAAAGTCTCCATTCCAGATTCTTAAAAAAAACACAAAGATATCAGAAATAGCTTTGTCAAAGAAATTTACATTAGTTGATCAGTCACTACCTTATCTCTCAGTGCAATGAGAATGGAAACAATAATGAAGATGAGATTTTTCTTTTCTGGAAGGCCAGACAGTTTGACAGCTGTAGGGTATCAGACGCTGGCTTTTATTCAGGTGCTGGAAATGCAAAAGACTATGAAAGAATAGACATGTCTGACAAGACTGGAAAAAGCCAAGGATGGAACAATTCAAAACTGACTGATCTATTCACTCCTCCTTCAGCCTTGGCCTCAAGACTGGACAGCCCAATGGGAAATGCACCAGGAAAATGGAATCACTGGGGATTATTCTATGTATCAAAAAGAAAACAACATCTGTAGTCATCACTCCCAAGTTCAACATTTGCTTCTAACTCATAAAATACAGACTGCAGCTGCTGGCTTTTAAAACAGTCCAATGGGGAAGCCCACTTTCCAAAATTTTTCAGCTAGGATTCCCCAACACTCTAAAACACAGAAAAAAACACCAGGCTCCAAACTGTTCTCCTATTTGCATGGTGGTCCCCAAAAGAGTTAAGATTCCTTTTTTCCTGTCCCCCTCTGACTGGAGGCACAGCCCCATGTGTTTCAAGCAGAGCTGCTCATCCTACAAAAGGGGGCAGACTGAGCATTACTGTTGTTTGCATTTTAGTTGGTGGCTCAGATTGACTTGTAGGATAAACAAAACACACAGAATCAAAATAGACACAGATCCCTGTCTTGGAGCCCTTCTGTCAGATGCAAATAACATGCTCTTAGGAAGTGCCTTAAGGCTCAAATATCCAACCCCTTAATCATGACTATCATTAGCACTCAAACATTACAATTTTTTTTTTTTGGTAAAACAGCAGCCCTCAGAAACACAGGGGTTACCAGGGGGAAGTTTCTTATAAGGTGGATCATCTGACCATTGTTTAAAGTCAATTCATTCTTTAACATGGTGTTTAAATGATTTGAGGTCCTATTATTTGTTTTAAGTGGTTCATATTAGTTTTGCTGGCAGCTGTCATGTTCAGAACAATGCAGCAGGTAGTGGTCTGAGGAGTATTTTGCTGGGGATTGCAGCAATAGGCTGATCAAATTCCAGTGTTTCTTACAAGTTTTGCCTTGAGGGGTTCCAACACAGGATACCCTGGATTACTGCCCCCTGAAGTTCATCTGTAATGACTGTATGGGAGTGACATAATGCATGGCAATTCCAAATGCATCCTAGATGTAAATTTGGAAATCCCTGGCACACACAGCTCCATTACTTCCTATTAAAATAACTGTACATTTTAATGCACATTTTAATGTGCCTGCTTACCAGCATTAATTATTTACAAAGGATAATGTTCTGGAGTCAGTAAAATGCCAAGACTATTTGTCAGGAAGCACCAGACACAAGATACTCAAAGTCAGAGTGTACCCTCCTTACTCATCTCTGCTAGCAACCACATTTTCTCACCTCAGGATGAAATGCCATCTCAATTTTTTTCTGTGTACTTATGCATTTTCTTACCATTCCTACCATGAATTCTGAGTGATTTAGGAAAATGTACCTGTATGGCTCCACGAGGTAGAAGTCAGTCATCATCATCATCTGCTCTACAGCCAGAACTGAGGCACCAGGAAAAAAAAACAAAAACAAAAACAAAAACAACCAAAAAAAAAAAAAAAAAAAAAAGTTGCATTAACTTTGAGTGTCTGGTTTGGGATATCTTATTTTTGATTTATTTTTTTCATAATATTAAGTAGCACTGCACTTTCTATGTTGGAACACAGCCCTCCTTGTCCTCACCTTAATTAGGACATCAGCAAACAGAGTTCAACTGATTACTTAAGCTGGACTCTCAGGCACAGGCAGCTGATAAGTCAGCTATAAAAAGCCTGACTTGCCCCAATGTCACAAACTGTGACCTCAGGGAAGGATAAATTCAATTTTCCCAGGAACATTCACCTCTTCAAGTCCAACTTTTTTATTCCTTCAGTTCCTGAGCACTAATAAATGACAGTGAGTGTTAAAACAATCTTTGTACACATTGGTAAGCTCCAGTCACTGGACAAAAAGGTCATTCTTGCCTAAACATCTGTGGTTGGAATGTACTTTGTAGCTGGAGAGGTAATCACATATGCCTTGCCAGGACATTCCTTAACTTTTGGCAACCAAATGAATGGGCTGTGACTTGTAAGGGACAAACTTCACTGTATATTTCCATCACTTTGGATCCCTGACCCATTGATTGGTAGGCTTTAAAATGAAACAATAAAAAATCCTGCTGCCTGATCTATTTACCTGGTGGGTTTATTTGATCACTCTGGAAAAACTCAAAGCTATTCAGTGATCATTTTTATTAGGGACTGGTATCCCTGGCTACAAAATAATCTCAGAATCAAGCTCAAAATGGACAGTGAAAAAAAATGAAAGAAAATACAAAGGAATTACATTAGGAGGAGGAAAACAAACACAGAGAACAAGAAAACCATGTAGTTCTGTGATGTCCAAGCTTACTGAGGACTGGCTTCCCACACCTTTGTGGTTGATGGGGGGAACCCACGTCCCAGAGAAATGGGATATTTCCAACATCTCACCCCTGAACAGGTTCTCTGTTATCCAATTGGATCTGAGCACATGGAGCCTTTCTTTCTGTTAGGGAACTTGTAGGGTGATACTTGTAATAGTGTGCCTGTGATTTCTCAAAACCTGTAGCAACTTCATTTTGCTCCACATTTCTACAGCCTGGTTAAATTTTAACTGAAATTGGCCAATGAACTGGCCTGCTGCTTGTCCTTACACAAACTGCCCCACAGTCTGATTGCACAAGGCTCATTTTGCTCACTAAATGAAGCTAAAGTTGATTAACACGTGTGTATAAATACCTGCCCATGGATTGATTCCCTGTTGCAGGCTGCCTGTGGTACAGCATGGCTCAGAAAGCACTTATCCCCCATCTTTTCTGATTATATCAGTAACTTATTCAGGGATTAGTCAAAGTAACATTCCTCTCCTAGCAACTGATCTAATGCTTTTTAAGAGGGTACACTCTCTTTTAGGTTCAAACCTTTCTATTTTGGGACTTTCAATTGAAATTTGCCTAATGGCTTCACATAATAGTCCCTTGCTCTCAATAAATTCCTCATTTTAACTCTAATTGGTTTGCTTATGACAAATCACAATTTAAAAGAGCTGAAGAGAAGATACAGCACCAGCTCTTAGTGACTGCAAGTAAAATTTGATTAAGCAACTGGGGAAAAATTGCTTTTTTTCTCAGCATTTGTTAATAGTATTGCCAATTTCTACAAGCAGATAAAGTCATACTTACAACATGATCAATTAAATGTATTTGGAATAGGTATTAAAGGATGGTGACAGTTCAGTGTCCTCTTAAGTTTTTGATGTGTGTTGATCATGATATATCAAAATGACAACTATATTCAGATGAAGTTGGTGGTGAGCCAATTGTACTCACTGCAAAGTGACCAAAACCCAATCAGAGAGCAGAGCATTCTGTTAATTTAAAAAACAAGTATAAATTTGAAATAGACTCAGATAGAAGTAATACCAGCTTGTGGTACTGACTGCTATTCATTATGGGTATACGTAGAATATTTGAATACCAAAACTCATAGCCTCTTTGATGTAGCTTTTCTTTTACAGAAGAATAATGCCTGTGAAAAACACAGGCCTATGAGTTAGACGTATTTAGAAAAATAACCTTAGAGTACATCTGTGATTTTTTTGCTTATTATTTCTAGTTTAGATTGAATCTTTGTTGTTTTGTCATGGTTTTGGTTTGTTTGTTTGTTTTTCCCCCTGCAATGGAATACTCCACTAGAGAGAACTCTAAGTTATGGTAATTCTGAGACCATGCTGGGTTAAGGACAAATGCCCCAAGCCTTCTTTCACCTTTTTTCCACAGGACAGTGGCATTTGGGAGCATGGTGTTACCACAGATAAAACTCTGGCCCTGCATGAAGATTCAGCAGCGGCTCTTGGGAGAAGCAAAAAGCAGCCAAGGCCAACACCCTTGAAACAAAGTGAGGCCAAGGAACTATGGAAAAAAAAAAAAAAAATTAAAAAATCAATTATCTGATGAAGAGTGTCAATAAATGAGGTGCTTGGTTGTAACAACAGCCTCTTGGGGACTTGGGATGCTCAGTCTGAGATGCCTCATGACAAGAGGCGGCTGTCCCTCAGAGCTGCTCCAGGAGCCCCTGAGGAACCCCCAAACGCCACAGGCCCTGTCACCCCGTCAGTCACCCCCTGTCAGTCACTCCTTGTCAGTCACCCCCTGTCAGTCACCCCTGTCACCTCCTGTCACCAGCATCGGGTGTCACCCCCCCACCTCAGCCCCGCTGCCCCTCACAGGAGGCCGGGCAGACACACACACACACACACCCCCCCAGGTGACCCCCAGGCTCTGGGCTGGAGGTGAGGAGCGGGGCGGGAGGAGGGAAGCGGAGCTCCGGACAGACGCGGCGGGCACCCAATGCGCTCCGGCGCTGCCGCCCCGAAGGGAGGGGAGAGACCCGCGGTTGGGCCCAATGAGGCCGCGCCCGGAGCGGGACTTCCTTCGGGGATCCCGCGGCGGGGAGCCGCGGCGGAACGGGGGGTGACACGTAAGTGCGGGGCCGGGGCTAGGGCGAAGGGGAAGAAAGAAATCGCCTTTGTTCCTTTCAGGTGGTGGCGGAGCAGCCACCGGCCGGGCGGGTCCCCGCGGCGGGGCCGGGCTGAAGGCACCGCTTGAGGAGCCCGCCCCGCAGGCCGCCCTATCCCGCTCCTGCCGCGGGGAGCCGGGGCAGTCAGGCAGGCAGTCAGTCAGTCAGTCAGGCGTCAGTCAGTCAGCCGGGGGTTTCCCTTCCCTTCCCTTCCCGCCGCCGGAGGGATCGGGAAGCAGCGGGCAGCTCCGCGGCCCCAGCATGCGGATGGGGCACCCGCCCCTTGCCCCGCAGAGTCCCGCCGGCTCCGCTCCCTCCCGCAGGCAGGGACAAACCGCTGAGGTGCCCAGGAGCTGAGGCTCTCGGCCGGCTCCTCCCGCCCTCCGTCCCGCCCTCCTCCTCCTCCTCCTCCTCTTCTGCTTCATCCCGGGGCCTCCGATGTCGCCGCCTTCTCGCCCGCCGCCTCCAGCTGCTAAACCGTGAGGGGCCCTGGGGACCCCGCCGGGGACATGGGCAACGGGATGTGCTCCCGAAAACAGAAGCGGATTTTCCAGACCCTCCTCCTTTTGACTGTGGTGTTCGGCTTCCTCTACGGGGCGATGCTGTACTACGAGCTGCAGGGCCAGCTGAGGAAGGCGGAGGCCACGGCGTTCAAGTACCAGCAGCACCAAGAGTCCCTCTCAGCTCAGTTACAAGGTACCTACCTCGGGCAGGAGCTTCTGCTCTTTTTCCTAAGGCTTGCAGAACGCTCTCCTCCTTCTCTGGGGAAGGCTGGGCTCCAGCTGTCCACCCTCTGGCAGAAAGTTTTGCTCCTTGGGCCCTTCTCTCCCTCCAGCCCCTGTAGTTTTGATATCTACCCAAATCCGTGGGTAGGATCCTAACCCTGTTGAAAGCAGAGGAAGTTTTTGTCACAGGCTTCTAGAGAGCTTTTTATTCCCTCTGGCTGCCACACGTTTTATGGAGTGACTTATTCCCAGAGGGCTGCACAGCACTTGGCAATTCCTGCTCTAAATGGGAAAGGCAGGCATAGTGCCTGCTGCTGGCTAACCCTTCAGACCACCACCAGTTCTATCTGCTTCTGTGTGGTTTATTATTTAAGAGTATTAATTTTATACTGCTGAGAGAACATTCAGCTGCAAAGAGGCAAAAAGGTGTTCTCTTTGCTTCTTTCAGTGTGTCAACGAGAAATGTAAAATATTGACCAGAATCTGAAAAGATTTATATATCTAACAAAGCATTTTTTGAAAGAGTAATTATTAAAGTTTAAATAAATCATTGGATAAGGCAGTTCTACAACTTTTGGAGTAACTTTGAATCTCTAGGCTTCGAGGTGCCCCATAAATACAGATCCATGTGTATTTTGGTTTAAGGGTGCACCAAAGGTGGGAGCCCTGTGCTTGAAGATTAAAAGATGCTGATGTCTGATATCTGCATGTCCACAAGATGCAAGGCAGCAGATGTATCCATGAAACATCAGTTTTCTAGGAAGTTCAAGACAGGTCATAACTGTCAAGTGCAAAATTACCATAAATTTATGCATGGTATATACATGCATATACAAAGTCCAGAGCCAACTTTCAAAACTCTTATTAAAAAGAGTTTTCATAACAGAATGGAACAAGGGTAAGAGTGGTCTGCTCTGGCTGCTGTAACAGTACTTAACCTTTTGGGTGATCTTCAACAATCATTTTCACTGGAAGCATACATAAAAGCATGCCTGGAAGCATTGAGTTTTTATGCAGAGTGCAGAATTGGGCTCATGCTGTTAGGTTCTTACAGTGATTTGTTACATGAGTATGTTTATCTATGATCTGAGGCCATCATTACCTAGTATTTGAATCTCAGGCCATTTCTAGGTAATGCCATGGAAAAAAATTGACAGAAACCTTCATTTTAGTCACAAAAAAGGTATAAATGCTGGGCTGTGAGGATGAGTATTTGGCAGATGGCTAAAGGGCTACTTTAAGGTCTGTCTGTTTGCCAACAGTATTTGAAGAGGACACAGGAGCATCTTGTTCTCAAGCTCAACAAGTTGGCTTTTTCTGTTCCTCTGGCTATACCAGAGAGGAGCATATAACAAACTTCATCCCAACACAGAGGAGAGATTCTCTTGATCAGATATATTGAGTCTGGACTGTTTGAACTTTGCACTTCTGAAACATTTTGATTAGCTGTTATCTCTCCAAGCAAGTTCACTGAAGCAGCAGGCAGCTAGTGGTTGATGCATGTGGTAGCAATGCTGCATTTTTATAGAGGTATTCTCTTGCTTCTTTCAGTCTATCAATGAGAAATGTAAAATATAGCCCAGAATCTGAAAACATTTATATATTAGATTATCAGTGGCACGAATTCACATGGTTCTGGGACCTGTGCCAGTGTATCAAGCCTGTTAAGCAGATCTTACTTATGCACGGTATAATAGCAATAAACCTCATTTAGGAAAAAAAATGCTAGCAATTAAGTCACAGAATACAAGGAAAATATAATGTAAGACTGAAATGGGTTCTTTGCCATTTTCCTGAATTATGGTAATAGCATATATACCTGAGTGGGGTGAGTCTGAGAGCCCAGAGACATAATAAATGCAGCAGCAAGCATTAGATGCCTCATCTCCCACTTAAATAAAGTCCTTACATTCCTAAGGACTTGGGAGGTGTTTTTTTCCATGTACATTTAATGAGTCTTTTGGGGATGGCCTGCCCTGTACAATCACTTGGATTTTTGCCATAGCAGTTTATTGGTAAGAAAAACACAGGGAATTTGGAATCCAGGCCTGTGCACAGCTCACATGGAGATGCACATGCAGTGTACTAACTATTGATCTACTAAACCATTTCTGAACCTTTTCTATTTAATGTTTTGATACAGGAACAGGAAGGACTCTTCTTTATACAAAGATGTTTCAATAAAACATAAAATGCTGACGGAAGAGCCTGTATTTGCAGGTGCAATATCTGACTGCACTTTGAACTTTTGTTTATAAATGGCCTGGATTCTAAATCAACAATGTTGCTATTGCCAAACAATAACAAAAACAAACAAAACCCCACCAGAACCTCCAAAACAGCACAACAAACCAGGCTATATCTCTTTGTTGTCCTTAACAACACCCGAGATTATTCTTTAAGGTTATTCCTTTATAAGAACAACAAAATATTTAAGTACTAAAGCAGTGAAACTGTGGACTTCTGAATGCCTTTGGTCTGCCCAAAATGTTAAGAATGATCCTCAGGGGTAGCTTGGAGTATAGGCTCCCTTTGCTTCCTTGTATCACCTTGTGTTTTTCTGTCTCTGCACAGTTTTTTAGGTTTTTCTTCTAGGTAGGTAATAAGAAACTTCAGTATTTTGCCAGTTCTTTGTGCCTGAATGAGCAGTATTTTCTGGTTTTGCTGGAAAAGCCACTTGTCTCTGATTTTTATCTTTTTCATTGACATGTTTTCCTCAAACACCCTGTGAACTGGGCTAGATCTTCTGTACATGTGGGGAAAGAGCTCATCTTGCAAGGCAGAACGTACAGATCATTGGAAAATGGTGCAGGAAGAGGTCTCAAAATTATTTAGTCCATGCACCTGATCCAAAGAGATCTGCACATGACTGTTGTTTGGCTTCTTCTGGTGGTTGCAGCTTCAGGTATTCATGTGAGAAGTATTTGTGCCCCTGGCAGTGAGACCAGGGTGCAGCTGGAAGGGTGGGAGACTTGGGAACGATGGTGAGAATATCTGGTCTGGAGGAACTGGGATCTGAAGCTTTAGACAGCTCATATTTTAGAAGATTTTGTATTTGAAAGCTAAACTTCTCACAGAAAAGAATGACATAATTTGACATTTGTATCTCTGTAACAAAATTCTGATGGGCATGGAGAAAACAGGGCTGCTGTGGTAACCCAGAGAGGGAATTCTGGAGGCAAAATTCAGAGATGACAGAAAATTTTTTGGCTGCTAAGAAAACCTGGAGTCAGTGTCATCTATAAGCCCTTTCCCAGAGAAGCTGATCTTCCTAGTAAGCTGATTATTTTAAAATCCCATTCTCTGAGCATTATATATCTGAAACATGAAAATACTCTTGTTTAGTGTTTCTTAAAATGATAAAAACAAAACTTAACACGCTTTGCCTCCTACCAAGACGTGTCAGACTAATTCCTAAGGTATTTGCCATGTAAGAAGAGACCTCAGTTGCTAGCACAGATACACACTGGCAGCTGTAGATGAACCTTATCATACCTTTGACTATTTCAAGACTGAATGTATCTAGAAATGTCTTTTTCTCCCTTACATCTTCTCTCTTCTCATCCTCTGGGTATTAAGTAACCCCTTGTGTACTGTATTAATCTCTTTAATCTGTTTCAATCCCTAATCCTAACAACAGCCTAAATTTAGTGCCTTTTACTACCTGAATTTTCCTGCTTTTTCTCTTAGGCTCTTAACACATCTGATGGGTTGAGGCAGTCCCTGTGCAGACTGAGACCATGCTATCATCTTGGGAGCTAACCCAAGGATCTCTGCACTCAGGAGTTCAGAGTTTGCCCTGCTGTAGCCCAGGTTGGGTCCCTTCAAAGCTACCTGATGCAGCTCTAGAAAGCACCAGCTGAAAAGCAAACATGGAATTCTTGTGCCAGTTGTGCCACTTGTCCTGAACAGTGGCTCCTCCTTGGTGACCTGCTAGAATTTGATCCATAGCAGCTCTATGTACAGAGTTCCCTGTAACTTCAGTGCTTAACATTTTCTGTCTGTCAGCATGCTAACTACATAGAGGCCAAAACTGCTCTTAGTTTACTACCTGAAGGTGTATGGGGAGTGTGTGGAGATGTGGATGTATCACCAGCTTGCACTCTCCTCCCCTTTGCTTTTTTATAGTGCTCCTATTTAAACTTAGGTCTTAAGTTGGTAGAGCTAGGAGGAACTAATGCTTGATGGTTTATTTTTCACATGCATTATAAGTAGAGTGTGATATTCAGTGTACTTCTGAATGCCTTTGGTCTGCCCAAAATGTTAAGAATGATCCTCAGGGGTAGCTTGGAGTGTAGGCTCCTTTTGCTTCCTTTTATCACCTTGTATTTTTCTGTGTCTACACAGTTTTTTAGGATTTTCTAAAGGTTTGTTTTTTTTTTTTTTTTACATGGTTTGATGGTTCCCCATAGAAACAGCAGTCCATGTTGCTGTGATTACTGTTAGTTTCAGACTGTACCTAACACTACAGTGCTGCTTTTGCTTGTGTTTTGTTGCTATCTGAGATCTGTGGTAGCACATTTGTAGCAGAGGTTGGTGTTCCCTGTGTGCTGCTGGCACATAAGTGCAGCACTGCATTAAATTGCAAAAATAGCATCTCTGAGTCTGTTACCATTCTGGTATCCTGTCTTCTCATTCAGGAATGGTATGCTTTGGTTTTTGCAACCTCATCTAAGAGCCTGATTTTTGTATTTCCATCCTCATTTTCCACTGGGTATTTAATGTTCTAAATACTTAAAAACATATTAAACAATTGAAGGTAGTTGTGTAAATTTTTGGTACAGAAGATCTAGATGCTCTAAATGGCTATTCATATCTGCACTTGTATATAAAAAATCTAGATATAAATAAATGTTTTGCAGCTTCACCTGAATTCTTCAGGTTATCTGGAATCATCAAGATTTCTTCATAATCTCAGTGCAGAAGAGGTGCCAGAGCTTGGTTCAGTTAACTCCAGGCACTGGTTTGTTGCTTCTAGATCCCTAGTGATGAAGAGTCCCAGCAGCTGAATTCTGTGACTGGAAAGATAAATTGAGCAACCACCCATATTTATATATTTTTTTTTCATTCTTTTAATCTCTGTCTGAATGCCCTAATATCACTCCCCTTGGAGACATGGTACTTCCAGGATAAATTCCTACCAATGCTGTATCTGTAGCCAGGCTGGAATCTGGGCTGAAGTCAGAAGGAATGCTGAACAATGTGAGGTTATAGGGTGGTTTTGTTCCCTGGGTTTTGTTGTTCCCCCAGTTTAATTTTGAGCCTGGAAGCTAATAGACTGAAGTAAGATAGAGCCAATATTCTGAAACTATTTGTTACTGATGATGTAAGCCTTTTAAAGCTCCTGAGTGAGTGATGTGTCTGGGTTTATGATCCCTCAGAGCTGAGAGAAGAGGAGGGATGCAAGATGGGTGGATGCTTCAGTGAGTTTGCATTCTGGCTTTTCTGTCAGTCATCTTCTGTTCCATGTTCCTAGCAGGCCAAGGTTTGACAGCAGCTCCTGCATCACATAAAAGATCATCAGCTTTGCTGCAGGGAGACCAGTAGAGAAGCAGAGGATGAAACAGCTACAATCACCATCTGACAGTCATAGCTGAAATAGTCAGCAGCACAGTTCAATTGATTAAAAGAGTTTCAGAGTGGTTGAGACTTTCCATTTTCACTGACAAAACTTGTAAGGATATGATCTGAGAGTTAGGTCCTCCTGGAATGGTTCAGTGAAGACTGTTGCTTCACTGGTAAAACTGAACAGCAGAGTGGAATGACATCCCACATGAGCAAAATGGATTGAGTTCTCAAGTCTTTCAAGCTGATCCAAACACATTGTCTCACTGGGCTGCTCAGGCTGTGGAGTTAGTTGGGTGGGGGAACCTCCTGAGTAAGGTTTCCACCCACAGTAAGAGCTGAGCATGCACTGTAGCATCTCTTCTCTAGTGGTGAGGATGTTGCCAGCAGTTTGTGGCTGATGGACTTCACTTTGCTCATTTTGGAATGAGATCCTTGTGTACAAAAAGCAATTAAACATCTCATGGTATAAGTCAGTTTTCAAATGTAGTAGTTACGAAAGCTGAGTAATTCAGATTACTGAAAACATGAGCTATGCAGAAATAATAAGGCAGAATCTTTTGTTGGGTCCTTTTTTTTTTTTTGTTGCAATTTTTAGGATTCAGGGACATAAGTTTCTTGTGATGTTGGAGCCTAGGGTAAGCACTTCAGGGATTCAGTTTGGTTTTGTGCTGCCTATTGTTTAGAGAAGGGTCTCCTGTGATCTCACATAACCCAAACTTCATATTTTCTACTGTGTATCTTTAATTAAGAAACTGCCATTACTTCCCCTCTTTTAAATTTTTTTTCTTCCCCCAAGGTTTCTGAAATTACCCCAGTGTTGTATTTTTCTGAGGTGACTCAGGTCCTTAATTTTTGGCAGTCACTTCCAGGGCTTAATTAGAGAGATGCTGAGAGAATGATGTCCTGCTTGTGCTCCTGGAGGGCACAGTAAGCAGCCTGTTGCTGTCCATGCCACCACACTAAATGGGTCCATTTTCAGGGTCTCAGTTAATCTCTCATGCTTGGATGCATATTGTGAGGTTTGACAGTCATCTGTTACAAAAAAAAATATTCTGAACCTTAAATTACTGATGGCTGGGTGCTCTTTTTTGAAAATGGAGCTGGACTCCCAGGTCCCTTCTCAAAAACTAATTTAAGGAAGTGGTTTAGCAGTTTTGTAAGGTGATAACCATAGTTGTTACATCAGGTTTTGCTATATTCCATCATGATAAAAATGCAAATATAACTTTTGGTTAGGAGAAACCATTAAAAGAACATGGGTGTGTATGTATAGATGATGTTTTTCTTCAATGTCAATTTTGTCCTAGTTTCTGAATATATATATGTTTTTATATAAATTTTAACACCACGTAGATAGAAACTCCGGACTGCTGCATAAAATTGAAAAATAAGTCTAGAACAATTTTTGAGAGACAGAACAGGCCCTTGTTTCCTGAAGCTGAGGGTTGAACGGACCCAGACATTCAGAGATGATGTGAGAAGGAAACTCTTGTCTCTGCAGCTCTTCTGAGCATTTGTGTGTTTTCTTGAAAATGGTTTTGGTGTGTGGTGGCAAAAAAGGCAGAATAATGGGGAGAAGAAAATGGTAAAAGGAAAAGAGAGTGGAATTTTTTTAGATGTAAACCTGCTGACCTTAAGAATTGAAAGTCTGCAATCACTGAACAGGTTTTGTTTGAACTATTTGCATTTATTGTATTTATAAAAATATACCCTAAGTGTAGACAGGTGTATAATGCATATGCAAGATGAGATGCTAATTGCCCCAGCATATTATAAGTGTGGCTGACACTAAAACCTTGAAAAAATATTTTGTGGAGTGCACAGGAGATTTTTTCTTGGATGGAAAACGTGATCTCCTTACTAGTAAAAGTCATGTCCGAGGTCTAGCTTTAGGGATTAAATATTTAATTGTCTTTAATACCCCTCTCAAACTTGCAGTTTAATTCTTCAGTGTGATAAATACCTCCCTACATCCATCCTTATCATTATGTTTTATTTGCAATTTGTTTGTCTGTTGTTCCTAGAGATGTTACTGACTTGTAAGAGAGTACACGAGGCAAGGTGGAGTTAAAGGGTTCTATTAAATGTAGATCCTTACTCCAGTTTAGAAATTAATTTTCATGTCATCTTTATAACTGAATAGAGGCCACAAATATTTCTTTGAAATAGAAGTATTTCTGGGGCTAACTGCATTTAGTGTGCCAGTTTATCCAGCACTCCCCTTTTTTCCAGAGCTTCAATTAAAGCAAAACTTCAAAGATGTGTTTCATTTCCATGTTGTGCTTCACATTTCCTCTTTGCTTCTTGAGGAGGCAAAGCCTAAAGTTTGATAAGCATGTGAATTTTCTTATCTGTTCACCTCTATGGTCTCCAGAGCCTTCTGAAGTTCTCTCATGCTCAGTTCTGGTCCCTTCTCTAATCTGTTACCAAGCTTTGCACTCTTAGTGTGTGAAAACCCCTTGATAGAAGACAAACTTCATTGAGAGCATCACTGAGAATTCTTCTCCTGGGTAAGACTCTAGGGATGGAGCAGCAGTTTGTAGAGCCAAAAGCAGGAGTCTCACAGCTTTGGTTAAGAAGTGAGCTGTGGGTTTTGATTGGATTCCTCTCATGTCAGCTAGCAGGTAATTCCCAAACTGTTCTGAGCAGTTCATCCTTCCTGTATGCAAAACTGTTCCATAACTGAGTCAGAAAAACGTTTGGTTTTCACACATTATCTTGGCTTCTGTTTGTATTCTTTTATGTAAATTAAAAGCAGAAAACTTCAAGGGCATAAAATATGAAAAAGCTTCAGTATTGTATATATTGTAAAGCCATGATTTCTGTAAGGTTCTTTTCTTGTGTTGTTCTTGAAACCACAGTTTTCCAAATCTTTACTGTGAGAATATCTCAGTTATTTCCTAGATGCTTGTGGTATCACTGGGATATCCGTTTATTGCTCAACTCTCCACTGAGACTGTGAAGCAGGTGGAGTGTGTGCTGGGACCAGTCTGGGTTGTACTGTGGTGTGGAATCCTGGTACTCCTCCAGGAGCTACCCAAAGGTTTTTTTTTTGATAATCTGTTTTGGATAACATTATCTGTAGTGAAATATCTCATTGATGGATGTCAGATTCACTGCCTTAACCATATACAGAGCTGTAATTTTGGGGAGCAATGTTATATTAACAGTGTGTTCTCCCAGTATGAACCATTAGCATCAGATGAGTCAAGAATTC
Source organism: Phaethornis superciliosus (assembly GCA_023637945.1). NCBI lineage: Eukaryota > Metazoa > Chordata > Aves > Apodiformes > Trochilidae > Phaethornis > Phaethornis superciliosus. Next base: position 21,655,266 of record JAJQWJ010000010.1, read on the forward strand.
TCTGCTGAGATAGAATTTTTTATTATTGTCATTGGAACAGAAAAAATCTATCCTACATCCCCATATTGAAAGGGTCCTTGGTTGGCTCATGAAAATACTTTACTCTCTCAGCAGCTGTTTGCATGGTTCACATTTTATTTGCTCCTAGTGACAAGAATTGGAAATTAACTGTATTTTTATACAAATCTATGTTCTACAGACCTTCACAGTGTTACTAGAGAAGTGCCAGTGTGAATTACAACACACTGCTGGTTCAACTCTGCCACAGTCTAAGAGAAATTAACATTAAATGTTGCCAAGACTACTGAAATCTGCTGGTTTTAAATGAGTTATTACTGTAGGCTCAAGAGAGATTGCAAAATTGCATAAGAAACAATACAAATTAAATTAATAAGAATTCTTTCATCATGTATCTTTAAATCCCTATGTAATTTTAATTTTACAGTATGTAAGATAATGGGAGCTGAGCTATTTTAGGTCTGGAATCATGCTTCTGACAGACCAAAATACCAAAGTAAGACAGTTGCAAAATTGCTGATAATGTGAAATAGGAAATACTGTCTTTTAAATAGACAATAAGGGCTTGTTCCACTTAATAATAATTTTACTGCTTAAAGGGGCAAAGCAAATCTAAGAGAAATAACCATGACTGTTCAATAATTTTGCTTTCCTCACATTGCTTGACTCCTGTGTTGCAATTAATGTTCAGCAATGGTCAAAGTGGTGTAATCCTCACCCTCCAGCTTCCAACCATTTCCTCCACTTTCACTTCTGTATGAGAAAAGTCTTGATTCAAAGACTTTCTTGAATTGATCCCAATTAAATTACTGTGAAATATTTCCTTGTTGAAGGCCAAAGGCATTTTAACAACCTGCATGCTCCTGGTTTTGGAGGACTTTGCTCTTTGAGGCTGGATCACTTCTCTGTGGATTCACCTTGTTCTTTATGTAGGTGACATTTTATAGGTAACTTAGAGAATTAAGCTGATACCTACATTGAGAACTTACCCTATGAAAAAATGATTTGTGAAGTGCTGTATCAGTGCATCACACCAGTAGGAATCTGCCAGATTCTTTATGTAGGTTCTACCCCCTCAAGCTTGGAAACCTGTAATAGAAAATGTTTTACAGTCTAGTTATTTCTTTGAGATTGTTGCTCAGACATCTTTATATCCAGACTGGTAGTGAAGGAGAAAGAAATCTGTTGTAGGAACAAGAGCCTTGTAGGTTGGACTCCTGCCTAGGAGGTTCCTGACTGATGGAAATAATTCACATTTATGGGAGATAAACTCCTATGTGTACTTAGAAAATGTGATCTGCAATCTACTGCCCAAATGAACAAGTGAGAAAACACTGAAGTTATGCTTTTTTAACAATTATTTGCTCAATCAGAATCTTTCTTACGTTGCACATTATGGACTTTATCAGAGCAGAACATTGCTGAACCAACCAGTAAATGAACTAAGAGGGGAGAGGTGTAGGAGGAAGTTTTTTCTTAGCCCTTTTGGCCATCCTAGGGGCTGTTTTAAGGGATTTCCAGCTTTGCTCCAGCATTTCAAAGCTGAGCAGGTGAAGCCAAAGCTCAGCAGAGCTGGAATTGGCTGGGCAAGATCCAGAGCATCAGGGTCCCCAAACCCCAAAGCCATGAGTTCTCTTTCTCCTTTCTTCCTGCCCTTATCATGGGTTTGTTGTGCAGGTTTTCCCCCAGACACACACTAAGGAGGAGCTGAGGAAGAAAAAGGAGCAAAATGTTACTGCTGAATCCATTTGTGGTTTAGTCTGCCAAAAATCCTATTTCCACTCCTGATTGCATGGCAGGGGGAGCCCATTATGGATTTTCATTTCTCTCCTGAGTTGCTATGCTACAGCCACTGTTCTTTTGCCCTGTAATCCAGCATCCACAGTCCCTAAATGAAACCATCACTCTAAAGCTGCCATATTTTTCTTTCTTCCTTGAGAGTTTACTTGCTGGTGACTTTGTGAATATTCATTAGGTGCTTGTTTTGTTGCAGAGGATGTTGGCACATAGTTCACTGATGCCCTTGACTTCAGAAGATAAATAGCAAAGTAGAGATAGGTGACAAGGATTGATTAGAAATTCACCTTCTGAGCAAAACCAAAAACACTTGTAGATAAGCCACCCTGCAGAATGCACCTTGGTGGAATTAAGAGCATGTTTTAAGGTGCAAAAGGAGTTTTCTTTGGCTGCCAAGATACAAATCTTTATTGGATGCTGCCAGCTGAAGTCTTATGTTTACTAATGGTTTTCTTCTCAGAAAATGATTTTCCTAGTTTTGAAGGGAAAAATCACCTTCAGTTAATTCAAATGAATAACTCCAAGAGTGAAAATTTATAATTAGGACAGTGAAAAGTATTTGTGTTAAACTGAGCTTGGCCATTTACAAGCAAGGCAGGAGAGAAGGAAATGTCCACCTGCCTACCTAAAGGTGTTTGGTAGCTTTCCTGTAGATTCACCATAGCTGACTGTCCCTTAAACAAATCACTCACATGGTTTTCAGAGCCTATGTTAATGCAGTGGAAACACCCCAGAGTTCATGATCAATAAAGCATTAAAAAAAAAAAAAAAAAAGTACTATCTCAAATTATGCAAACAGTCCTTTATCCTATGACCTCATTCCACTTGCCTTTTCCTGGTACATTCTGTGCCAGTGCTCTCTGGGTCTGTTGGGGGTGGGTGGTATTTTTTGTGTATCTCACTTATAAAATTAATTGTGTCCAAAATTTCTCTTTTCAGTTGTATATGAGCACAGGTCAAGATTAGAAAAGTCACTACAAAAGGAAAGGCTTGAACATAAGAAAGCAAAAGAAGGTAAAAACATGCTTTTCACTTGGACATTTAAGATAAATTTGAGTATTGTTTTTAGAAATAACTTAGTTCAAGTTTCTGATATGCATTAGCTGTGCCACCTTGGCAGATCTCTTTAGTCCATTTTTTAAATTTAATTTTTGAAAGTAAACATCTTTACAGATGACTGCAAAATGTCACAGCATACCTAGGTGTGTGTGTAACAGTGTCCTGACAGCTCTGTGGAACATGGGCCTGAGGAAAGCCTGTTCCAGCAGCTGAAGATTTAGAACCTGAACCAGAAACACAGAATCTTATCCTAATTAATATTTTTACATGTGCTTAAGGGTAAACACATCCTCATGTGCTTTTCCCTGGTTAAAACTAAGTTCTAGGTGCATGTGAGGGGGAGATGCTGGCACACATTCTGATTTCTGACACATCTGCCCTCTGTGAAACCTCAGCAGAGTGCAGTCCTCTGGAGTTCTCTGAGTCTTTTGTTGCTCTAAATTCACAGTTTTCAGAGTAAAATGTGTGTTTTTCCTCTAACTGAAGACTCGGCCACTGTTTTAGGAGGAATGAGGAACAGTTAAGAGTTCTTACCGTGCAGTTCTTGATAGGTTTCTGGTGCCACCTAGTGTAGAGCCAGGCAAATGTGAGTCCTGAAAAGAGGATCCAGGAACAAAAGGGGAAATTTTTGGTTTATTTAAACTTAATCTCGACTTTGACATATCTTAAATAGGTGTTTTTTTAAAATCCTCATACCAGAAAACACGATTTACAAATGTCCTTTTCCTTTTGAATGATGCTACAGCATTGATGTAACAGATTTAATTCCCTACCTGTACTCTTGAGTCTGTACACCCTTCATGTCACACTGACATGAAACTTTCATTTAAAAGAATTTCATGAAATTCTGAAACTTCTTAATGAAAATACCTCATCAAAATTTGAGCAATGTTTAAAATTCTCCCTAGTTTAAGATCTTCTAAAAAAAATACACTGCATAAGCATTCAGCTCTTAATTTATGTATACAACACTTATGTTATTTAAGACTCTAATCTTCCTGGTTTTTTTCATCAGTATTTTCTCTTTTACATTGTAGATTTTCTTGTTTATAAACTAGAAGCACAGGAAACGCTAAATAAAGGAAGGGTAAGTCATCATTTCCTAGTAAAAGTTTTTAATAGTTGATGCCATTTGAGTTGCAAGAAAAAGGAATTTGCAGTTTTAACTGTTTAAAGAGGTCTGACAAAATACTAATTGAAATAGCACTCACCTGTTCAAGTTTTACTCTGCATGCCTAAGTGCTGTGCAATACCTAATAGGAGATCCTGATATCTTTCCAGAAATTTAATTTAGAAAATATCTTCCTGTTTATATTATGTTAGTTGAAATGTATTGTTACCATTGGGAAATGGGTATTCCAAAGCATTATAAATTACTTTTTTTAGCTTAGTCCACAGAGAAAAGGTCAGGGGAAAGTGACAACTTTCTAACACATGGTCTTTGAACTTGAAAGTGTAAAAACATAAGGAAACTTTCTTTTATGTACTAATGGCCAGAAGGAAAGCTGAATCTGGCAAAGGACCCCAGAGACCTGTAGACAAGTAAATTAGGATTTTATGGCTACTTCATGTTGAAGCTGGGGAGCAGATTGTAAGCTGAGTAACCTAAATTAAAACACATTTAGTAAGTGCAAAATATATGTGCTTGTTGTTTTCCAAGGCAAGTGGAGAGAGAATTTGTTACTTGGGAAGTTGGTTCCCTTGTCTTCTGACTCCAAACTCAAAAGTTTGACTGTAAGATCTGACTCCAGACTCTTTTAGATGCCTGTGCAGAGGTCAGAGGGGTGACAGTGTTGTTGTGTGTAACACCAGGGTTTGGGTTTTGTTTTACAGCAAGATTCCAACAGCCGGTACAGCGCCCTGAGTGTGCAGCACCAGATGCTGAAGGTGGGTGATGGGGATCCCCATTTCCCCAGGGCTCTGGGAGGGACACCAGGGCCTCAGCAGCTCCAGGTCACTCCCTCCAGAGTGTCAGTGCCTCGAGGGTGCCCTCCTCTGGGAACACTATCCTTAAAAGATGCTTTCCTGCAGTATTTCCCAGTCAGGCTTTCCAGTGGGTAATTTAATCTGATCAAAAGCAATCAGTTGTTTGGAACACTGTCTTACCAGACTTCACGTAGTTTGGCAGGTAAGGGATTTCCTAAACACGTGCAACCAACTCCCTGTGGGACAAGGCAACTTTGAGGTGAGGTGGTGTAGCCCTAAAACAGGAGACCACTCATCATGGAGGTCATTTTGTGTTAGAGAAGGCGTGCAAAACGTGTGCTTTAAATAATAAACTTCTTGTCACGAATGCTTCCCACTCATCTGGACATAGCAAATTGCCAGAGACAAAAATTAGCCTCTTCCAGTGTCCAACTTGGTGTTCACAGAGTCAACATGAAGAACTGAAGAAACAGCATGCTGACCTTGAGGAAGACCACCGAAAACAAGGAGAAGAGTTCAGCAGAACATTCAGTGACCACAAGGAGAGATACTTACAGCTGCAGCAGGAGAAGGAGCAGGAGATCTCTAAGCTGAAGGGTATATGCAACCTCTACCTGGCTGCCCATATGCAAATGTGTGTTTGTTCATTATGTTTTGTGTAGTGTGATGCAGGAAGGCCTTGCTCTCTTCTTACTAACAGGGACGATGTCATCATCAAAATGGTCACATCAAATTTTAAGATGTCATCCATGCATCTCAGGCTTTCTGATAAATTACATTTTTGTAATGATTTTCTGTGCTCTCCTTCTGAAATCTATTCATGTGTGCTTTGTGTTTCTGCCTAGGTTAGAGAAATACTAAGGAACACAGCACTTAAAAGCCCATCAAGTGTCAGGGGCTGGTTTATCCAGTCTTTCATGTTTAGTTCTAAGACTGTTAAAAACCTGGAAGAATCCATTTGCCTCTTAACACTTTTTTTGTAAATGAAAGGCAGTCTAAGAGTGTTTGCCAGTTCTGTCAGAGATGTAATTATGCCTCTTTATGAAGTGACTTTATGTACATTTTATTCCTCATTTTCTCTTTATGTATCAGCTTCTCTGAAACATGATGCACCTGTATACTGAAGTCTTAATTTTTTTACTCTTGGCATCTTGTTTCCTGTTAGAAAGATTCTTTGTAGTCCGCAGACCTCTTCAACCCTAATTACACAGAAAAAAAAGGAAGGGGTTCTCCCCTCCAAGGGCCTTCAGCTGCTTTCTGCCATGTATCACTAACACATAAGTTAGTTTTGGAGCTGTCTGCAGTTCTGTCTGCACAGTATTTTGCAGGCAGAGGCTGTGTTTATTAGTTCTGCCTGGGCACAGCACCAGTGGACTCACACAGCTCTGGACTGAGCTGGATTGCAGCCTAGCAGCTTGGAGCGTGGGAAGAGCTTGCCTGTGTCTGCCTCCAGTATTCCACATCAACATAATGTCAGAAGTGGGAAGAGAAGCCCCCCTTCTCCCTGGTCCCAGAACTTTTTAAGTATGCTGGCCATCTGGGTACCTCATCCAAAAGAATAGCTGAGTCCTATGACAAAAAAATTCTCACTTGCCAGACGCACTGGGGAGGTAGAGGGGGGGTGGGGGGAGGTGGCTTCCTCTCTGCATTTGAAAGATTCAGGTTGCCATAATGAATTTTGCAGCCCCCAGCATGAACAGTGCTGCATAATTCCAGTTGCAGCACTGGCTGTGCTGATAAAAAAATTGAACCACATTTTACAATTTTCTGCTTGAAAATTTAAGGCTTTCTACAGGGCTGGGGAGAGATGTAACATAAAGAAGCCAGATAGTTACTGTAATCTATTTCATCTCTAGCAGTAGCATAGGATTTTAGGTAGCTTGTGTTAGTTTTTAATTTTGGTGCTTAATTTAGTACTATATATCTGACTGGGTTTTCATTCTGTGTGCAATTTCTTTTAACCAGAATCCCTGTATAACTTAAGAGAGGAGAACAGACAGCTGAGAAAAGCTCACCAAGACATTCACACCCAGCTACAAGATGTCAAGGTAGGAGAACTTCAAGAGCATTAGGAAAAATAAAAATGTGCCCAAGTTTTACCAAGCCAGAAATGAGCTGTGCTAAAGACTTCTAGCTTCTGTTATGTGGCAAAAGGAAGAGGAATGTGACTGAACTGGATTGCTTGTCTTTTGCTGCTTGCATTTTAGGTACATGCTTCTGTGAAAAAAAAAAAAAAAAAAAAAAATCCAAAGAGAAGGATTTAGTATAAAAATCAGAAATGGAAATTTGACCTTGCAAGTTAAGAATTGTGCTTTGGCAAACGAAGTTCATCAAAATCATTCATCAGCATCTACTCCAACTTTAAACTTTATTTTAGTTATTCAAATTCTGGCCTCCAAAATTTTCTTTCCTGGCAGGCTTGCATGTTTCACATGTGTTCCACATGTAATAAATGCTGTCATTCCAACTCAGGATTTTCTTTTAGAGATAAATTGAATTATATTCCTAGTTCAAAATCCCTCAGGCAATCTAATTTACTTTTAGAATGAACTTTTTTGTAAAACATTTCATGTTCTTCTTTTTGTGTAGCAACAGCATAAGAACTTACTCTCCCAACACAACCAGCTTGTAGTGACTTTGGAAGACCACAAGAGTGCACTAGCTGCTGCACAGGTCAGAAAGGAAAGCAGCTTCTACCAGCTCTTCCTTCCTAAAACTTGTTTCTTCTAGTTCCCCTGTCCTGTTGTGCATGTAGCCTCTCGCATGGGGAATCTGCAGCTGGCACCACTCTGCAGGGGAATGCATGAGTTCAAGGGTTGCTCTTGAGAAGAAGCTGCAGCAAACTGTAGGGCTGTCAGAAAATAAAAGAGCTGTGTTATAAGCCTGGGAGTGCATGTATTACTGATAAGATGATTATCTGCTTCCTTGAGAGCTGTCAAATCCCTTTTTTTCTCTGTCTTCTCTGATAGAACTTCTGTTAGTCTAACATCCCACACTCCAGCATCACTGTAAAGACCTGGATGCTGGGATGCTATTAAGTCTCTTTTTATGTATGACTGGGAGGTTTCTCAGGTTAGAGAAACCTCAGTGGAGCAGAGGGACTGATAACCAAGGATTGTAAACTTCAGGTGGAACTCAGATTAGTTAGAAAGCAGCATTACCTCTCTTAAATGTCATTTTCAAGTGAAGTGCAGACTTTGCCAGGCAGTTGCACATGCAGCCAGCTGTTTTGGTACAAGCTGTGTAGGCCACAGGGAATCTGAAGGCAGGAGGATTGTTGGAGCAGTGGAAGACTATTGATGAAAAATCAGAGGGGAAGGCAAAGAGGCAGGGTGAAGTTATTTTTATTCCTGACTTGTTTTCTTCATTTAAATATTTTCATGGTCCACAAATCATTAGCAGCACCAAAAGCATTGGATTCTTGTTTTTTCCCCAGTTCTGCTTGTGCATGTCTGTATGTGTAGATATTCCAAAAATAGGGCAAGACTAGCAAAGTCCCTCCTAGACTAAATAGATGAAGAATCTTAATTTCCAGTACTAAAATGGGCTGGCAGCAAATTTTAAGCTCTTCTCCCACTGGCCACATTAGCTGCTTGGTATTTCACATCTGTAATTCCACAAGGGCATATGCAGGGTCTGATTTAAGGTTCACCAAATCCACAGGGAAGGTCCATATGCTTCTCATGGCTCTGATTCAGTTCTTTAATTAGAAAACCTGTGACACACAAAACTTTTCTATCTGCCATCAGAGTGTGCCATTTATCCTATGGAGAACCTTTTCTTCAACAGAAGAGTCTTGCACATTCTTTCAGAACAGAAGCTGTTTTCCAGAGTTTTTCCTGCAAACCAACTACAGAAAGTTCACAAGGGATTACTGCTTAGAGATGCAGCTGGATAAATGATCCCTTTATTTCTAAGAGTCCTCTAGACATTAAATATCAGTAGTAAATACTGCACTAATGAATTTGTGACCTGAACCTTTAAGGCATTGTAATCTTTGTACTTTTCCACAACTCAAACAGCCAAATAGATTCATCATATATTTTTATAAACCCTGTCTTTCTGCCAGCATAAATGCCTTGAATCCCAGTGTTCAGCTCAGAACAACTTGTGCAGAGGAACAGAGTATTTGAGTCCTGCTCTGGACATGCACTGTTTAAATATCTCAGCACATGAGTCTCTACATGAGCAGTCAGTGGGGAGGGAAAAAAAAAAACAAATCAGAAACCTGTGCATTAGTCTTAGATTAAGTAAGTACTATCTTTTTCCTCTGAAGTATCTTATTGGACTTTCCAAGAGTAAATCAGGAAACAGAATCCTCCTTCTGGAATGACAAGAGTAATTACTGCAGTTCTGCTTTGCTTTTAGGCCCATCACATTTAATGGATGCCATAGGCTTCTGAAGATGCTTCAAGGTGTGTCTGGCTTCAGAGCTGTTATGCACTGCATCATGTCAGTCTGTAGCACTGTGGATATTGTTTTGTATGAGTATTTGGCATTGTCCCTCAATGCATTGTGCCTGTCTGCTTTACTATTGGTTGCTATGATCCCACATAACACACCAGATGACATACCCAGTCACTAGTGTAAACTGTAGCCAGCTTTTAACTTAATTTGAGAAGGATTAGGAAATGCACCTCTGACTTGGAAGTGGGTAGTAAACACCCACTGCCTCCACTGGAGCAAGCCACAGACCCTCTTTTGGGCCCAACACTTTTTCTAGATTTACCTGGTCAGCTTTTATAAATTTTCTCCATCTCAAAAATGTCACTTGATGAGACTGTCCTGTACATCTGCTGTATAGACAGGGACTGGAGCACCAATCACTCTGCATTTCTGCATTCTGAACTTTAAAATTTCAGTAAGTGTCCTTCATTTTGAAAGTTACCTTGTACAGAGGTAAACAGCAAATAAATTACATTTTAGTGTTGCATTTCAGGAAGACTTTAGAATTATTTTTTTTCCTTTTCATTTTTTCTTCCTCTTCACTAAAGGTACTGTCACTGACTTTCTTTGCCTCAGTTCTGTATGTTGGCTGTTGTCTGGTGTAACACCTGTTTAAATGTTGAGGATTTGGCAGTTTGATGACATTTGTATGCACTTTAAAACTCCTTTTTCTAAAAGAACTGCACTTCTTTACTGGTAGAAAGAAGCTGTGGTGCTCTTGATTTCCCTTCTTTAGTGTGCCAAGAAAACTGCATCACCCCTTTTGACAATTCTCTTGCTTGGCATGAATAAAACAAATCTCCATCTTTGTCTCACAGAGATTTTTCTAATATACTTTGTATGCACATGCACTGTGGCTGAAAAGATTGTCATGAATCAATGTTACTTAGTGTGTGGAAACAACCAGGTTTAAAAGCTCCCATCCCTTCTCTCCCTGGAGTTTGCTCTGATGTGAATATCAAGTCTTTCCACCATGACTTTCCAGCAAGTGCACTCTGAGGTGCCTGTATTTTATTAAGAAATTGATTTGGACACACTATAATGAAGGTGTTGATTTTAGTCCCAGGTGGAGGAATACAGACAGCTGAAAGACACACTCAATAAAATCCCAAGTTTCCGCCAGCCTGAGAAGTTCAAACAACCAAATGAGCAGCCAGAGGTGCAAGCACCATCCCCCAGCAGTGACCTCCCCACACACCACGAAGCTGTGGCTCAAGAGCACGAGGAGGTAAGCTAAAAAAATCTCATTTTTTAAATAATATCAGCTAAAATTTTAGAGAAGCTTTTTATAGAAAAGCTCGACCGAGTTCTGAACAAATGCTCTTCTCTCATGTTTTATAAAGTTTCTGTGGTACAGAAAGGTCAGTATGTTTAAAACTGGCACACTACCCAGTGTTCCAAAAGATACAAAGCAAAGCTGTGGGTAAAGTCTTGAAGTTATACTGTCAGCTGTGCTTTTGTTTTCCAAGAGTACTTGGCCAGCAGAAGCTGTTGGAAATAAAAATACAAAGCTTCCTTTGCAGATATGGCATTTCAAGAGGTTTGTTCCACTTCAGATAAAACTTCAGAGGCCTGATAGACTTCATGATGCACTTGTCCAACACCTTGCATGGCAGCAGAGCCAGGAGTGGGCTGGTGACACCCTTTGGCAGGAGCAGTTGCTTGTTCCAAAAGCAGTCTTTGGCTCTCCTGCCTCCAGCTTCACTCTTGCCAGGCTGGAATAAAACCATCCTTGGCTCTCTTGAAAATGTGAACCCTCTGGTGTCTGTCTCGTGCACACGTAATCCTGTGTGTGTTTTGCAGAAGGAGAAGCTGCAAGAGAGAGAAGAAATAAATTCCCAGGAAAGAGAAGAAGATGCTGAGCGTTTTCATCTGCGGAGGAGTGCTGGGGAGGGCCAGCATGCCAAGGAACTAAATATTCAGGAGCAACAAGAAGCTGGAGAGGATGATGAGCAACGTGTGGATCAAGTGGAAGAGGAACGCAAAAAAGAACTTGAAGAGGAAGAAATGGAGCAGGCAGGTCAGCCTGAGCACTTAGAGGAAGAGCAGGATCAAGTACCAGAAGAGCATGAGTGGAAAAAACAGGAAGAGAAAGAAGAAGAAACCAACATGTTGGGTGATCATCTTCATTCAGAGGTATGGAGCCCTGCTTTTTTTCTACTGATTGATTAGATTTGCTGTTTAATTGGAAGAATCTCTTATCATTCCTGGCTCTGTATTGCACTCGCCTTCTTCTAGGCATAATTAGTGTCAGAGTTACAGAAAGCTTAGGATTAAAGCACTGTTTTTCAGCTAAAATTGTCATATTTATAGAAAATTGGGGATTCAAAGCATTTGGATGCATAGGATTGAGGCTCAACTTTAGCACATAAATAGAGCAGTGCTTGCCAAATGCTTAATGAACATCAGTTTAGCTGATAAAAGCAGCAGATGGAAAAAAGAGCAGTCAGGTTGAATCCCATCTCCTACTTGAAGTTTGAGGCCCTTCTGATGGGAAGAAGACAGCTGAGGGGAGTGAGATTTATCTTCAGCACTGAGGGAGAGCTGTCCTGCCTTACTAATTTGATGCATCTCAGCAAATTGCAGCATGTTTCCTTGTCAGATGTGCCTACCTCTTGTAAACACATTTCCATCCAAATGTTCCCTGTCATTTGACTTGAAATGTTAACTGCAAGATGAGCATGTCTGAAGCAGGAAGTCTTGCTCTGTGCAGCTCTAAATAAAACCAGCAAATCCTGGATTGACATTCCCAATTGGATCTCCAGTGGAAAATACATTTTCCTGGTCTCAGCTTAGGCTCTGTAAACACACACACTCTCCTAGCAGATGATGGTTACAGCTCCAGTGTCTTGAGAAGCCAGTCTTGGTGAGGTGCAGTAGATGAAGCTGTGGAAGTGTAGTTAGTTTAAGTCACTGGCTGTAAAAAATGTGCCATGTCTCATTTAAAGCTCAAGGCAGCCCCTACTAAAATTACCAGTTAGATCTATGGGAGAAGATTTACTGTCTTAACTGTCAGCCACCAAAACTTGATTTTCCTGGTAATATGTTGGGGCTTTTAATTATTAGTGAATTATTAATGGCTAAGAAAAGCATGGCTTCCACCAGCCTGTTATCTCCTTTTCCTTCCCCCTGCCCTCCACAGGCACCCCAACACTTCTGGTCTTTGTTGAAAAAGAAGAGTGTTGAAAAATTCAACTTTAAGCAGAGCCAAGAAAACCTGAAATAATTTGGCTGTAGTTCTGCCTCTTGTGTGCAGCCTCTGCAGATTTTTCCCGCCTGTCACAGGTTTCTCTCTGTTTGTTTCTGATCACTGGAATGATGCTGAATCTGACATTTCCTTGGCAGATAACATCAACCAAAGCTGTAACAAAAAGACAGAAGTCAGTTTATGAACAGCAACTGGAGCAGCAGCATCTTGCAGCCCGAAGAGCAGAGGAAGCCTCTCGGCTACGGGAACATCAGGCAGCACTGCAGCAGCAGAGGCTGAGGGGACAACTGCTACGGCAGCAACAGCTCCAGCAGAAAGAGCTCCAGCTGCAGAAAGAGGCAGAACAAGGAGAAAAACTCTATAAAAACAAGCTGAGGTTAAATTCTTTTACATCACTTTGTCATGGTCTGTGCTGCTTCCACCATAGCATCTTTAAAAAGAGGGCGTTAGACCACGCAGACACTAAATTCAGTGAGCCTCATCTTTTTTTCCAGGGATGAAGCTGATTGCTGTTTAAAGAGGTTTTTTCTTTCCTTTTTTTTTTTTTTTTTTTTTTTTTTAAATTTTCTTTTCTTTAACTCATTTTACTATGGAAGTCTCTGAAGTCTGGAGTAATGAGTTCATGTTGCCATGCACATCCTAGGAGGAGGTTAGGGGTTCTGGCACCTTTTCTTCAAGCTTTCATTTAAATTAGTAATTATTCTCTGCTAAGCAGCAATTATGATCTTGTAGTACTGAGGAACTCCATTAGCAGGTATGCTTTAAGGTACCTAAGCTGAAGTCCCTCTTAAATGTGAGATACTAGTTTTAAGTAATTCCACAAGGATGTTGTGGACAAGAGCAACTTGTATTATTTGTAGAGGCAAAAGCATGATCTCAGGAGGAACAAACACCCTGATATTTTCATAAACTTGCTGTGAATGCAGTTGTATTTGTGGTATCATAGCTTCCAAATGCCTTTCTGACATATTTCCTTATGTTTCTGCTTAGTTTAGAATTCCTAGTGACAAATTTGTCTTTTGGAATCTTAAAGCCCATTGAATTTTCTTTGCTGAAACACTGAAATATTAATGAGGGTTTTGGTATGAGAAAGCCTTTTATAATTTATAGTCAAAATACCCACTCCTGCAAGAACAACCACACATGTAGGCCCCTTTCAAGATGAAAGCTAAAAGTGCTTTTTCAACAAAATAACTGATTCATGTAGTCTGTGTTGAAGATGTTTGAGTATTTCTTTCTTTCCTATTCATAATATTTGTGCTTTGATAAGGCGTACACCAGCTTAGGAGTTTTGAAAATAGAAGGCAGATCCCACTGATATATAGAGAAATGCAAGCACAGAAGTTAGTACAGCAGGACAAGAAAGTCTTTGTGTTGTGTAAAGTGTATTTCAGGAAAGATGTGAGAAAATATTAGGTCATAGGAAGCTAAACTGGAAGCCATTCAAGCAGGAGCTGGGAGAAGCAGAGATGCAGTAAGATTGTTTTTTTAACAAAGCAGAACCACACTTATTTTCAGACTGAAATGATGTGTTTGCATTCAATTTTCTCAGCCAACAGGCTCATTATGATAACGTGGACCAAGATATTGTGCAAGGGGAAGAAGAGCAAGGGATTCATGAAGAAGAAGGTAAGATAGTGTTTATGTCCTTGTCATATTCACAGGTTCCCTGGGTGCTGTATTTCCTGTGAGATTTTAATACTAATTTAATATCCAGTTTGAATTCAAATGAAATATAAACTCACAGTTTAAAGCCAGAAGCTCAAATAAAACTGGTTAAAGTGACTGATTGAAATACAGCTATTAGTGAAGATCATATCCACGGGAGTGTCCTTTTGCTTGAGCTGCTTTGTGGATCTCTGTTACATTCCTGGTTTTGCCCGTGATTTTGTATATTTTGCACAATCTTTCAGGGTTGGTTTCAAAAAACAATTTTTGGAGCATGATCTGTTTGGGTAAAGGCTGCCTACTACTAAAAGCACTTATAGAAGCCAGTATATAGGGGACTTTTTTAAGAGCTAGCTAGGAACTGCTCTTTCTGACATAATAATATCAAAATTTTGCCAGCTTATGAACGTGACAACCAGCGCCAGGATGAAGGTGAAGAAGATGATCAAAATAATGCAAATGAACAGCAAGAACCAGAACATCAAGTAGCAAATCAGCAGGCTGGTGGATCTGTGAGTATGAATTAAGATGCTATGGATTGCAGTGAAAATCCAGAATCTCATCCAACATAACTGCACGTAACAGAAATAAGATAACCAGAGGTCTGTGAGGAAAACAAGTTTGACAGTTTAAAACTACATCTATTTAAAGGTGTCCTCACTGATTTGGGAAGAAATAAAAAAAAAGTTTCCATGTTGGAAGCAAGTTGCTTTTCTGCGTTCTTTGATCTGTGCTTTAGGATTAATAAAGATTTAAAGGATTAAGATTTAGCTGAAACTAGAACAGGTAAACAAAAAATAACAGGATTAACTCATTAGTGGTCAGTCAAAAAGAGTGGTGAGTGTATTTTTCATGCTGTACTTAGTTGAGAGGGTAAGAGCCAACTCAGTAGCCACTGACCCCAGCTGTAGTCAGTACAGAAAAGTGTGTGTGAAGTCAGTCACCAGCTTCAGTCTGGGACACAGACCCACACTGCAGTTCTCTCTGTGTCAGTGCTAAAGTATCTTTTCATTCTGGCTCTGACACTTCTGTATGAGCTGGGGTTTGATCTAGGAACCCTGATGCCTGTAGAGAGATTCCAGCTGCATTTCAGTGGGTATTGGCTTGGCTCTAACCTTCTTCATGCTAGGGTAGCTTTCAAATTAAATGGATCTTGACTGAGAAGTCAAATTATGTATTTAACTTTCTCTTCTGAAAATTACAGAAGGCAGCTGTGGAAGATGTGAATCCTGCTGATGACCCAAACAACCAGGGCGAAGATGAATTTGAGGAAGCTGAGCAAGAGAGAGAAGAAAATCTACCAGATGAAAATGAAAAGCACAAGCAGAGCAGTCAGAAACAAGGACATCCAGGAATGGAAGAGCACCTAGTGGTGAGTAAAGGCAAAGGAAACCTCTGTAGGTCCTGTTTAAGGACGGTGTAGCACAGCTGAGCTAGAGACCACTGAACTTGGATTTTTAAAGATCTCTTCTAAGCCATACATGACACATGCAGGTCAAAGTGTGGAATGACTCCTGTGACAGACTGCTGTGTCTGTCATCACTGCCTCCACCCAGTGAGCCTTCTGGTCTCATGGTTCAGGCCCCTCTCTTTACCTTCACACAAGCCCTTGCAAGAACAGTATTTGTGTTCATACAACCTCCATCTCTTTGCACAAATCCCTTCTACACTGTTGCCATGCCATCAACACTCAGCTGGAAGCAGTGATGTCACTTTCCTTCTACAGCCACTCCAGTGAATGCTGTGCATTTCAGCCATGGTTAAACTGTAAACCCCTCCAGGCAGATAATACTCTGGATTTTCATGGCATTGGTCTTCAGTGGTGTGAAGATGTCTGTCTTCCTGCTTAGTATGGAAAGTTGTGTTTTATTCTATGAAGTGATTTTTCTTATAATCATTCTGCTGTCTTTTTTAATTTAGAGAAGTTCTAAATCATGTAGCTGGGCTGTCATTAATGCTGCTGAAAGCACTATAACTTGGTTTTGCCATTACTGTTACTGGAGCTTAACATAAAGTTTTAGTTCCAGAACAAGAAGCTTTAACCTTCAGTTTTCTAAAGTTAATAGGCATGCACAGAGAGCTAAATTTTGATATGATCTTTCTGCAGATGGCAGGAAATCCTGACCAGCAGGAGGATAATGTGGATGAGCAATACCAGGAAGAAGGAGAAGAGGAGGTAAGAAAACAGAAGACATCTATGGGTCACGCAGCAGATGAACATTTCATATCTCTTTGGAACTGCAAAATGAACTCAAGTCACTTTGTCTGACTTGATGAAACCTAGGAAGCTTTTGCCATTACTCTGCTGTCCACTTCTGGTAGTGTTACTGGTATTTACATGCTGCAATCCATTAGCCTTCCATGCAACACAGTTTTAAATGTGCAATACTTGAAAGGGTCCACAACAGAAGGGAAAATTCCTGAAAAACTCAAGCCTTCTGAAGGTCACCAAAAATCTCATTACCTTTGTATCTCAAATCACACACTACTGCTCTGGGCAAACTGCTTCCTTGGCCAGTTATTTACTCTTTAGCTCCAACCTGATTTATCTGTTCTCCTCCCTGGCAATCCAGTTACATAAACCCTTGCTATTTGTGGAGTCAGTCAGGAAGCTGTTAGCACATTGCTTTGAACTACAGGAGAAAAGGAGGGGAGGAGACTTTTCCCATTGCTTGTGAAATGTCATGCTCATTATGCATGCACTAGCATAAGCTGACCTGCAGTTCTTTGATAAATACCTAATCAGTTGCTATTTTGTACTTCATACATAATGATTTACAAAAAGCAATAGAAATGGCTACTCATTACTGCCTTATGGGAAACACTTTGTCTAAATTAGCTGCTGTGCACTTAGAATTCACCTCACTTAGAGTTCAACATCAGGTTACTTAAATCAAGCCAGGTCATTAGGAACTCAGAGTAGTTGGGCTTTGCCAAATACTCTTTGGAGCTGTACAGGAGCATCTTAGCCAGCTTGCAGGACACCATTTGGAGCAGATTTGTATAACAGCATTCTCCAAAAGAAAATTCACTTCACTTCTAAAAGCATTCCTCTCACATTTGTACCCAGACATCAAGTGACCTGGAAGCAAGGGAAAGTGCTGATGTAAAAAGGAAGAAGTGATAGATAAGACCTGAACAACTGGAAAACAGATCAGCATGGTCTGCTTTCCCTTCAGCTATAGAGTTAGAAGAGAGAATTTTTCACTCCCAGTCCCCTTTGCTTTTTTTTTTGTGGTTTCCCAGGAGCAGTTGGCATGATGATCACTCAACTGCTGGGAAAAGAGGGACAAAGTTACCATTAAATACTGACACTGCATATGGGAGCTGAAATAGTTCTGTGAGCCCACAGTGGGGTGGAAGTGTCAGTAATGACTGTTTGCTATGTCATGACAAGGAGAAAATTATATATATGGGTAATGAAGACATGGGATGGAAATCTAAATGTGTTAGCTGCTGATAAGAGGATCTCTGAAAATTGTAGTTACAAGTTAAACAGGCTGTCAGAGGGGAGTGAGTTTCCTGATTGTTTGGTGGTTGTTTGGTTTTTTTCTTTTTGTCCCTTAACCTCTCCATGCTCTCTCCTCCCTTCCTTTTGAATCTTCATTCTGTAGAACTATAGCTGTAAAATTATGCCAGAGGCAACTTTTAAAAAAAGAAATGAAAATGTACAGAACATCTCTGTGCTCTGTAGGTCCAGGAGGATTTGACTGAAGAGAAGAAACGAGAACTGGAGCGCAATGCTGAGGAGCCATATGGTGAAAATGATGAAAATGTAAGGACTCTGTAAACCCCCAAACTCTGGGACATGATGGAACACTTCACAGAGCTGCCATCATGTCACAGTGACATTACATAATAATTATTGTAGCTTGTTTTAGCTCACAGACCTTAAAATTTCACACTGTCCCAACTTCCTTTTGCTCATCCTTCCACCCCCACATCCCTTCTTGCTGCCTGGAGGACTTTGGAAATCTGTTTCTGTCCATAAGCTCCAACTGACAGTCAGCTTTCCTTAACTTCATCTCATTGTCCCTAAATAAACTACAAGGAAACAGGCAGGAGCACTGAATCTCTTGTTGGCTTGTTTTCTTTCCATCAGGCAGATGAAAAGAATATTGGAGGAGAAAATCAAGAGCAAGAAATGCAAGAAGAGAACAACCAGAAAGAAGTTCATGAAGAAAATTATGAGGAGGAGGAAGAGGAGGAGGAGGAAGGCAGAGCTGTTGCAGCAAAAACTCGTAGACGAGGGGAGATGTAATCCTCTGCATTTTTCTAACAGCACACAAATTCCTGGTTTCTTTTTTGTTCTTTTAAAAAAAGAAAAAACAACTTTTTTAGCATATTTAATTTCCAAAAAAAGGTTTGTGTTTTACAGTTTTTACTTTTATATTAGATGCTCTCATACGTTTATATGAATACAGTATTTTGATACTCTAGATTAGGATTTCTTTTCTATTGAAGCTGTACATAAACAGGCATCATATAGGTTTTAACTTTTCATAATTCTGGGTGTGTTTTATAAAGGCCATTTTGGAATACACTTTCACCTTGTCCAAGTCTGACAGATGTTTGGTCTAATTTCAGATACATTCAGCATCTGAGGGAACATACCTAGTGCCTGAAGCCAGCCCACACTGGTCACCCCAATGTCTTTCTTGACACAATTTCTGTGACTAAGGGCTGGCCACACTACCCCCTTAGGGCAGGGCCTGGGGTGCTCGGGGAGTCCCAGGGGTAGTTTAATTTGTTATAATCTCATGAGATTGTTCAAATCCTCGGAAGATATGCACATGCCTCACTCTTTGCAGGACCAGGCCTTTTAGAGGTGCAGAAGAGTTCTAAAATATGCAAGTTTTACAAGCCTTCAAAATACAGCCAGGTTTATCAGCTGTTAATTCTTTGCAGCTGTTTATATGCAGTTAAATTATGCATTTATTTTAATGAGCATACCTAGGTACTGCAATTACATGCACTACATAGCAGATAATGCAAATGGGGGTGTGCTGAGAGGAGATGGAAGCTAGAAATCAATTTAGACTTGAAGATCATTTATGCCAAATCAAAACACTACAGCTGTCACACGAGGGAAGATTCAGAGGAGGAACAATTTTGTTGTCCTGGTTAATAAATGAAAATATTTGACTGGAGAAATGTAACCTCATCACCCCAGTGACATGCTTTCTGGAGACTGTAGAGAGGGTTAAGGCACCTTGACAGGATTGGTGCAAGATGTTGAAATAAGGCCTTTACCTTCTTATTTATTTTTGAGTCTATGCTGGAAGGATTTCTGATTTTCCCATTAGGGGACAGACCAGAGACAAAGCCCCCAGAAGTTTAGGTCAGTTTCTTTTGGGTTTTGTTTTCTTTTGAAAAGCAAACATCTCTAGCACTGCATGCCAAATTATAAGGGTGGGGGGGAAATGACACAAAAACTGTGCCTTGGTGGGCTACTATGAACATAATCCCAGTGCATGAGTATATACAATATTTGTATTGGTACAGACCCGTGGTATTTAATATATGTTTAAAAAAAGAATGGGAATCTGGATTTCCTAGGCTACACCCCATTGCTGGAAATGAGGTGCCCAGTAGCTCCCCACAAAAGTGTGTTAATATATAAAAGGAAAAGGGTTGGGATACTTTCCCTTTTTAAATAACAATGCATAGCAATGTTTTTAGTTTAATTTTTTTTATATGAATGTAATTTAATTCGTTTTTCTACTAACTCAGTTACATTGTGTTATATAGTTGGGTTTTGTTCTTTGCAGTTTTATTAAATAACCCAGCCACAGTGCTATGTTTCATAGGAATATTTTTGTCAGCAAGTATTTTGGGTTTTCCAGTTACCATAAATCAGATTTATGTATAAAAAAAGTTTACACGATACTGTAAAATGTATAATATGTACATAATCTTAGAAATACAATTATTTTGGTAAATTGGCCTGTATTTTTAATGTCACAGTTGCAATATTTAATTATTTGAGGCATAATAGTACTTGACTGCAGTCAATAAACTAAGACTATAGTTACTGGTCTTTCACATGTGTGATGGTTTGGTTTCATTTATATTAATTATGTTTATATTAATTTATATTAATTGGTTCACCATTGCCTCTGGAGGTATGGACAAAATGGACTTCAAGTGCAGAGAAAGCCACTTCCAAACTCCTCTGCAGGTACACACTATCCACCAGCACATCTTTACACTAAAAGGAGGTTTTTACTTCCATTTTTTCAGCAGTTTCCTAGCTGGACAGGAAATAAAACAGGTGCTTGCACATTCTGGGCCCTGCTGGGCCCTGTACCCTGGGGCATGGAGGAGGTTTATTAAGCAGTTTGCTGGTTCTCTTGTTTACTGCCAGGCTGTGAGGCTTCACTTGGATAATTTGTGGCTCCAGCAAGAGGCCAGGGAGACAACAGAACTGTAGAGAAAGAGAAGCTGCAGAATAAAGGCTCCTCTTGTGTGGGGTACAAGCCAGCATTCACACAGGATGCAATATTTACTTCACCAAGGATAACAAGTCCACATCAATGTGAACAGGGCAATAAAAAAACAGAGGAAAGCCTTCTCTGTCTTTAATCAAGGGTCTGTTCACTTCAGACAAGTGAAGATCAACTTTCTGAGTGAGATTTCAGGCTTGGCTGACACCAGCAGTGTTGGAGGGCTGGGATGTGCCCCAGCTCCTGCTCTGCCATGGGTTGGGAGTTCTTTCCCATCCCATAACTCCCTGGCCAAGGTTTTTCCCTGCCAGCAGCTTGGAGCTCAGGCTGGCATAACTCAAATCATGATTCCTTGAGTCCCCCACTATTTTTTTTTTTGCAAAGACTACGAGCAAAACACACCAGACCTTGCACCTCACCCTAAAAGGATTCTGACCTCTGCTTTGCTTAATCAAGAAGTTAATGTATTTTATGGGACCTAAAAGTAAGCTCCAGCTTGAGGGGTGCACAGGATGAAGGGAAATAGAGGGGTATAATACAGGATCTAGGGAAATGCTCTTGATGTTTTACTGCTCCCAGCAGGACACTGCAGCATGGACTAATGAGAGTCCCACACCAACAGAGTGAAAGTACAAATTCAAAGGGAAAAGTGACATCACTTCTGGATTTGGCAGCAGTAAGACAGCTATTGGCAGGGCTGGGACCAGGTCTGCCATCCACTCATCAAAATGTTGGAAACCGTTCAGGGAAGGGGGTGAAAGTGATGGGAAAACTTGGCTTCTACAAAGCAAGTTCATGCTGCATTCAGCTCAGGAAAGAAAAGTCAGGCTAGGAGAACCCCCAGAGGCAGCCAAGTGGTGGGACAGGAGCCTTCAGCCTCCCAGGGAGAAACAGAAGAAAGTCCTGCAATAAAATTCAGGCCAGAAATACAGTGTAAATACTGAGTAATGGGGTTAATGAGTCACTGCAGAAATTGTTTTCCAGGCTGTGAGGAATTCTTGATCATTAGACTTCCTAGTTCTGCCTCAGCCTGGGCATCCCAGGGCAGTCCTACAGCCTGTGATAAATGGAAAGGTCACTCAAGAGGATCACAGTGACACACTCTGGCTCTGATGTACGCAATAACAGTGGAGAAAAAAAACCCAAAACCCAGTGGAATTGATTCTCTAAGTCAGGAAATCCTCTAATGGATCATATACAATATTACTGTTCAATAAAATGAGTGTTCCTCACCCCATTGCCTTCAGCAGCTCTGTAGGGCAGGGAGTTTGAGACCACTCTCAGGGTGAGAGGCACCACCAGGCACACAAACAGCATGCTCTGAATGCAGGTTTTGTCCAAACCCATTAATTCCCAGCCTGCTAACTTCAGGCTTGAGCTAACCCAAGCTGAGAAGTGACTTAGAGAGCTCTAAACATTAGAAAGATCCCTGTGATTAGGAATGCAACACAGCTACACCTATCAGTGACATATGAATAAGTTCCTGGCAAGTTTTATCCACTTTTGCTGCAGGTTTTCATGACAAAGGAGGTGCAGAGCAATAGTTGCTAAAAACACCTTCACTCAGCTTGTCAAGTCTGAGCACATAAAATGTGTTTACAGTGTAGAGAACTTCTTCCTGATACACACAGGAACTAAATTTATATTATTACAACCAAAATACTTGCAGAGTGAGGAGAATGAGAAACCTGGAACTGCTTATCCAAAGCAAGATAAAAAGTGGCCTTTGGTACACCTGACACATCAGCAGCCTTCAGAAACAGGATTTCCTTCCACATTCCTTGCTTTAACAGCTCTTGCTGGTTCAAAAGCAAAATTATTCATTACTTTCTCATCATCACCACTTGTAAAAGGAATAATAAAAAAAATTCAAATAACTTTGCCATATATACTAAGAAGCTATTTTCAATTTTTTATTAGAGACTCAGCACACTAAAAGGAATTACCAGCAGCTCTGTGATAGTCAGGGGTTCAGCTGACAGGATTAGCAATGCCTTGACTTGCTCCTACATGCTGAAATACACAGCAGAAAACTCCCAGGCACATTGATGTCAATAACCTATGGCTCCTTGAAACACAATCATCGCACTGGAATGATTTTTTTCTTTTCCTCAAAGCTTCTTTTTTCTCCAGATCTCAAAGCATTTTTAACAAGTGTCAAAGCCTCTCTTGGGAAGAGGCACAGAGACAAGAGCAAGGGATTGGGAAAAGGGTTTTGAGAGGAAACCTGAGAGCAGAGACCAGATTGGGGCTGAGCTGAGTCCTGCTGTACCTTCTGATCCCCATCAGTAGTATTAATCTGCATCTTCGACATGTTTTAAACCACACATTATGATTTTATCAGTTAAAAAAATATTCTGCAACAGGCTTTTGACCTGAGGATGATGTCTCACTGTTTTTACATCCCTTACTTGTTCCTGACTTTCCTTTGCATCCCCCTCTGGCCTCAGCCTCTGTGTTTTTTTAGCTCCAGATCTACATTTCAACTGCACAAACCAACACTCCACCAACATTTTGGAGGTGGCAAAAGTATAAGGACTCTCATAAGCATTAGGGATCTCTGGCACATAGATCTCCCCAACATCACAAAATGCCTTGAAAACACTCCCAGTGCCCTCAAAGCCCCAACAAAACACTTTGACAAATGTCCACCAGGAAGCTCACTGTCCAGAAAAGCTGTCACTGGCATAGAGCTGCCTTCAGTGAGCAACTGACACAATTTCCAACATTTTCATAGCCCTACAGACTTCCATGGGATGGCTCCAAACAGCTCTGTTGCTTTAAGCTGGGTAGGAATCCCCTTCCTCCTCAGCCACACCAACATCTGAATGCTGCCTTGCTTGGATACCTGTGCTAACTCACCTGTGGCATCTCCAGGTGCCACTTCCACACTCACAGCAGCTGGAAAACTTCTCCCCAGAGTTTCTTTTTTTCTCAGGAGAGAAACCACTGCTGCCTGCAGAATAATTCAGCCAGTTCCTGCCACCCTACTGTGGTTGGTGCTTGATTGAACTGAAGCAACTTTGATTCCTACAAGCATGTGAGTCACAGGGACTGGTAAAAAGCTTTTGAGGTAAAGAGAAAAGACTCAGATTGACTACAGGAGGAAACGGCTCAGCCCTTAGAGCCTACAGGAGATTTCTCCCCTGCCATCAAAACTCCCAGTTCATTTGTTTCTCTTCTTGAAAATGAGCCTGCAGAATGGCCATCAGTCACCCTGAGCAATGAGTATGCTCATCTTGCAGCTCTGCAGGCAGCACACTCCATCACCACACGCTGCACAAAGTCTGGGCAGTTCTGAAACCCTCTTTGGTCGCTGTGATTCCCCACTTGCATCCTCTGTGTGCTGAAATGTTGAGTTTTAGGAATAATACTCTAAAAGCAGGAACATCTCTCTGCCCCTGCTGCTGGATTAAGAGCCAAAAGTTGGCTTTCTGATCAGAGGTATCCAAAAAACTGTTTTGTGATTTCTTTATTTCTTTGCCCGTTTCCAGGGGTGATAAGGATGTGCTTACAGTCCTGCTGCAAAAGGGCAAATGTCATGGCTAAGGATCGGGACTGAGCTCTTGGCATGTCACAGGTCAAAGCCTACCTGTCAAGCATCAAAACACAGTTACAGTTTTCTAAATGGTTGTAGGGACTCCTCAAGTCTTCAGCATTATGCAGAAGGCTCGAGCATCCCATCTTCCTCATGCAGAGGATGGAGCCAAAGCCTGGAAGAAGATGGCCAGGGCTGGGGGTACCTCAGTACCTCCTCCTGGGGGAAGCAATGAGGAGAGACCTGGCTCCAGCACCTCTCTTTTGTCAAATGAACAAAAAGAACTGCAATAAAACCTGCAGCCATTTTATTATATTTATTTATAAATATATAATATTTATAAATATTATAATAAATATAAATATATAATAAATATAAATATAATATATTTCTTATTTATAACTGCAGGGTTAGGGGATCCCATGCATTAGGGGCTGTCTTGACATCAGTGTCTCTCTAAAGGCTGCTTGGAACATGAATTCCCACATGGAAACATCTCACTCCTCATCAGGGATTTTGGTTTATGTCACAAGGAAGTCTGCAGTTACTCTCCTGAAAGAGATCATGTTCCTGTCAGAAGCATCCATTTTACATCTGTCCATGAGGTGCAATTAAGACCTTAAACTATGGATTGAGGCAAATAAAAAAGGTGAGCTTTAATGAAAAGTTAAACTTCACAGGGAATTCTCATACACTGCCTTATGTCATGGGAACAAAAAAGGGCCCCAAATGGCAGTTTGGGAAAGGCAGCATCCTTAATGAACAAATGAAATTGTTAGCTGTTTCTCAGAGCAAAATAGCTGTGTAAAAATTAGATTATGGAATTAATTCACAGACATTATTCCACTGGTGTCAGAGACTGGCAAGGCTTGGGGTTTCTCCCCTGCCCCCCTTGGAAAAGCTCAGTCTTTCCTGGCAGGGGCTGCAAAGTACCTTTCTAAAGCAGTAATTGGGGGGAATAACCCAAGTCAGCCCTGTGCAAGATAATCCTGAAGCCCCGAGCTGTTTGTGTACAGGAGATATTGCAAGTTGAATGGGAACAGCCCTCCTGCATTACAGGCAGCCAATTTTCTGGCCATTTATTGTGACAGGTGAGAAATGCAATGGCTCCTATACATTAAGCTGAGATGGTTTGTAATACTAAACAGCCTCCTCCCAACAAACAAACCCCGGGTGGATTTAGCTTTACCAGTAGCTTTAGATTGTGATGCCAAAGAATAATAATAATAATACTAATAGAAAAATCTGGGAAGACATATTGGGGATCAGAGTCCTCATTTAAAAGTTGGTGCAGAGCAGAAATGGGAGGTGGAACGTTGCCAGGCACCTTGGCATGGCTCCAGCATGGGATATTAAGAGCAGTAGTGGTGCCAATGAAAACTGCTTTATTTAAGTCACAGCTCACCAGGGCTTGTGCCAGGGAATTGATATTAAAGAAAGATTAAAGGAGATCTCTATTAGAAACAGATATTAGAAATCAGGTATTAGAAACAGGTATTAGAGATCAGGTATTAGAAACAAAGACATGCATAGCCTAGGTGCTGCAGCTAAACCCTTTGAAAGCTGAAAAGTGACCTCGTGGCAAGGGCTGAGCATCCCAGGGGTTTTATCAGCCACAAAGGAGAAGATGTTCTCAGCTGCTGGGAGCTGGGGGTATGGGCAGGAGTGGAGTAACTGGAGGCACAGCCAGGGGCACGGTGCCAGGAAAGGTGTGGAGATGAAGGACATAAACTCAAGTGCCACCAGATTTCCTTGGATCCATTGTTCATGGTGCAATATGTGTTACCTTGATATTACACAGGGATTCCTAAAGATATCATTCTGGATCCCTGTGTATCCTTACATCAAGAAACAGATTGTGCTCCACTCTATCGACCTGGGACTTGGGCAAAAGCCTCTTGTAGATGAGCTCAGTCCTGAGTTCTCAGCTCTTGCCTTTCTCCTTCAATCCGAGTTAAATTTCCATGAATATCTGCACCCTCCTGCCTCTTTCACTGACAAAGAGTAACAAGAAGTGGCACAGAAGAGACAACAGCACTGCTTTGCTTCCAGTGAAATTCCACAGAAATGGTTCCACTTCTTGTACCAATATGTCAGATGGCCACGTGAAGGGATCAGTTTGCTAGTAAAATCTGGGGATGTGGTGCAGTCATGAAAAATGTTGAGATGTTTCCAATCTGAAGATCAATATTTTGATAGGTTTTAAAATAAATTTGTTTTTTAAAAATGCTGCAACTGAAGAAGGTTTTTGTAGAAAAAAATCAATGTGTGCAAAGGCACAAGTAGGTTATTCCTGAAAAGATATTGTGGTTTATCCTGGATAAAGTTGCTTTAAAATTAGAATATTGTAAAAACCAATACCCTTCTGCAGTTTAACAATAATAGAAAAGGTTTTTTAGAAAGGAGTTGCACCATGGTGGTTTTCTACAGAGGTTCATAAATTCTACCAGGAGACAGATTCAGCTCTGATGGTCCAAAACCAGAAAAATGAAGAAATTATGGGAATGATTTGGTGGTTTTGTTAAAAAGCAAGGTGACTTCATACAAGCATGAGGAACAAATATGCAACAGCTCCTAACCTTGCTTCAATTTTCCATATTGATTTTGAGTGTAATGCAATTAGTAGTTCACCAGGTTATTCTACATGGTAGTTCCACACTGTCAGACATTCCCCTCAGGGTTTGTCCTCACAGTAAATGTCATTAAATTTGCAATTTACCTTAGCACCTGTTTCTATTCCCATGCAGAGACAAAATTTCATGTTATATTGCTTCAGCTAACATGAAGAACTCTTGGTCTGCCTCTATTTCACTGTAACACAAAGAGCATCATTTCCCAATCCTTTTTCACCCTGTTTTTATTCACACCATTTAGGTTTCCTACCTGTAACTATTGTTCTTAGGAGGACTGGCTTTCCACTTCTTCACTAAATCTGCGTCTACTGCTACCTCAGGCCACACTGAGCCACATGGAATTAAGCCCTTTTGCAGCCCATGTCACCATTAGATGATTGTAAACTCCAAATCTGGGCTGCACATATCTAATCCACATTGCTAGTGGAATGTTGTAATTATAATTCAGTGTCACAGTGAGTGAAGGAAAGAGAGTGGTAATTTTTTATCTTGATAGGCAACTTTTCACATCTCCTAAATGATAAAGTTTATAGTGTGGAAAAGAGAAGATCATTTGAGATTCCTCTGTATCTTAGGAAACTGCAAAAGGCTTGCAGAGAGCCCAAAGCCTCTTAGCACTTTGGAAAAAGTCTTTGGTTCTCTTTGGTGGGCTACAGATATGGATCCATCACAGATGGATGGTTTAAGATCCTGCCTGGCCTGGATGGATTTTAAGCACCAGGATAAAAAAATAAACCCAAAACAAAACAAAAAATCCTCATTGCTCATTCCAAAGGGCAATCTCATGTGAGCACAGAACAACTGCAGTTTCCCAGATTGCAAATTCTTGTTGTGATTAACATTTTCTATAGCCAAATACACCTTTGCATACAGCCTGGTCTGCACAATTTGCTCCTACTGCACAGTCTCTTAGTCTGGTCACTGTCAGATGAATTTTGCTGCTTCATTCCTCCTGTAGAAAGCATCATTCACCTCGAGTAAAAGCAAAGAACCAAGTTCCAGTTTGTAATAGTGTTTTCTTGTTTACTTGCCTTCACGAAATGGTATTTTTTTTTTCCTTCTGGTGGTGTTTTCTTGGGACAGTTGTGCCAAGGCAGCTGCCAGGTTGGATTTCCAGGGGGATCCTGCAGAGCTTTGCCTACATCTGTTCCCTGACCACTCAGCACCCCATCTGTACACCCAACTCTGCCTTCCCATTGCCAGCCTGGCCTCAGGGGATGGAGCTGTAAGTTCAGCCTCTCCTCTCTGCCCTCTGAAGCCCACAAACCTCATTCATCCCTCTGAAGGCACACAAGGAAAAGAGAGAAACAAAGAAAGAAGGCATCAGCCCTCCCAGGAGGGGGTTGGTTTCTTCAGTTCCTTCTGTTTTCATAGGGAAACAAAAGCCTTTCACATTTTCTACTACCAGGCCTATATTCAATAATTTAGCTGCCAGACAGCAAACTGAAGTCAACCTCTGCAAGGCAGGACATAGATCTAACTGTCAGGGATGGAAAATGATAAACCTGCAGTAAATTTTGCCCATCCATTACAAGATTTGGGCCCATATGGGTACTCTCTCTTGCCAGTTGGTTGATATATTATCCTTTTTCCCACAAATCATTTACAATGTCCTCAAAAAACGAGAGATCACCTCATTACTTGCTCTTACCAACAGGTAGCAAACACACTAACATCCAAAGTAATACAATACCTAATAAGAGGATTAAGTAGAGAGGATTTCTCTTTAATATTGTATTAGCAATAGCAGATACCTTTGCAAGTTCTAAATCCCTCACAGGATACAATGTCCATGCTTGTAAGGGAAGCTTACAGACATCTGAGAAGCCAATAAATCTCTTCTTGTTTTTTTATGACCTCCAGAGTTGTTTCCACATGCTCACATAATCTTACCGACAATTTACCCTCATAAATTAATAATTAACTTCAGGACTTTTAAAACCCTAGAACCTGATTCAGCTCCTTTGCAACCATTCCCTTCTAATTGTACATCAAGACTGAGTGCAGAGCAGGATTAAACCTCACCAAACCAAAGACAGCAGTGCATAACAAATAACCAAGAGAGACAGAGACAATGAGACTCCTTCTGTGCAGAATCAATTCTGACACCTACAAATGAGAGCAAAAAATCTTCTCAAAGGAAAAAGGATGACCCCAGAGTTAGGACATGGAACAAGTGGGTTTGAGACCTTGTTGGTCAATCCTGGATATGACATTTGTAATTAGTTTCCTTCCTAAGTTTCAGTTTTCCACCTGTGTAGATGGGAAGGACTTTGTTAGCATACAAGGACTTGATCAATGATTATGAAAAATTAATAGAGAAAGGCATTAAAGCATCCACGCTATGCTAATGTCTCCCATTTGAATACTATAAAATGCTCACTGGGCTTTTGACTGAGCCATTAAATGAATGACAGGCAAATCAGAAATGCCCAAGAAAAAAAACCCAAGATCACATTCTGCTATGAGACACTGGGCATCTCCTCTTAAAAAAAAAAAAAAATAATAAAAAATCAGTGGAGCTGCACAGTAGTAAATAACAGGGAATGAGCTTTATTTCATGGCTTGGAAGTGAAAATGAATCTCTAACAACCTGACAGTCTTGACAGCTTTGCTGCTGGGAAGGAAGAACTGGCTTCTTGGATGCTGCTGTCAGCACCACAGCCTCCATCCCCTGGACCAGCAGCAGCTCCTCTCCTGGCACAGCCCTGTCCTTCAGCAGGGAACCATGGCATGGAGAGCTGGAAAGGGCAGGGATACACCCATACTATGCCTGCTCCCCCCAAATGCAGTGCTCACTAGCTGGTTTTATGTTAGGACAATTGTTAACACGTGGCAGTCATCAAATAAGATTGGCAGGAGCTGCAAAATACATCAGGAGGGGAAAAGATGCACATTTGGGAGTCGTGAGTTTGGGGACTGAGCTGTGCTCACTGGACTGGTAGGATGGCTGAACTTGAGCTGAAATACATTGAAAATGCATTTAATATGTAAGATGTCCTGCAAACACGAGGAGCTTTGCTGCTCCCTTGGCTTGCTGGCAGAATATTTACCTAGCCTTGTATGCCAGAAATGTAGCACATGCCAATAAATTCTTTTTGAATTATCATACAAATAACTTGTCTTCATGCTGGCTGTTCACTTAGGGAGCTCTGTGCCATCCTTCAGATTCAACAATAAAAGCCAACAGGCAAATCAATACCTTGTGGCCATATGTAAAGATAAAGGTCTGTAAGAACAACAGATAAAATACAAGTAACACAAATCCCTGAGGTTCCAGAAAAAAAACCCCACAACAACAACAAAAACCAACCAACCAAAAAAAAGCAAACAAACAACAGATTCAGATGTAACTGTTTCCCCTGCTTCTTTACATAAAGAAATTAAACCAGGTTATTTTATCTGACAGCAAAAAGCATGAACTCCTGAAACCTGGAGCTGACAGACCAGCCTAAAACCAGATGAATTATCCCTCAAACCAATTTTTTTGGCCTTATTCTCTCCCCTAACACTGCACATCATTCAGCTTCCCCCATCAAGCTGCCAACCTCCTTAAACAACCCCACCAGGCAGGCATTTCCATCTCTCTCTCCCTAATCTTTCAAGCACTTTCCTCTTCAATAGTTGTTGTTGCCTTTTTTTTTTTTTTTTTTTTTTTGTATAGTGATTTCTTAGAGCCCTCCAAAACCAATTTAAATCTGTTTTCTGATCTCATACAGCACAATAAATGATCAGGAATTAAATTAGCTATCAAAGGGCTAATAGACTTGCTCCTTCAAGGGCTAAATAATCTTTATCATATTTTATCTGGAAGGGGGGAGATTTCAAAACGTACTCTTCCAACAGGTTTTGTTCCTCATTATGTATACTAAAGCCCATCTTTAGCAGCCACTCAAGGGACCAAAATTATCAGCTGCTCAGCACAAATGGCCTTGAACTAAAGGTCAAAGAAAAGAGCATGATAAAACATGGAAATACTTTAAAATTGTTCTTGCAGGCAGCAGTTGCTGGCTGGAATTACCTTTCTGTATAGGCTTCACTCTCTTTGAAATGCCTTCTCAATGTTGCTACATTCAATTTAAATTTACAATTTTATTTTTGTTAAACCTTGCTGTGTGCTTTAAATGGGATTTCTGGTATCTCTCAAGAAAAGGAATAATATTTGCTTCATTGTGAATGGATTAGGAAATACTGACAGCTGAATTAGCCAAGACAAGGTATAATAATATAGCAGCTTGGACTCACCACTATACAATGAAATCTTAATGACAAAAGTGCCCCAAAATTATGTTTCCCTGCATATAACACACTGATCCCCCACTGGCAGCTGAGTGGATGAAAAACCTATTTAGGCATTGTGTCATCTAGGAAAAATGCTGGGTTTAAATCAATTGTCTAAAGTTCCTTTCAGCCTGTCACCTGATATCCAAGAAAAATAAAGTATTTCATTTCTTTGACATTACTGCTCAAATACTACTCTGAAAACACAGCTTAGTGCTGCACTCAGTGCAATTTATTTCCAGTGTACCCATTAATATGGAGTCCATAGGAAAACAGAGATTCCTGGGATAACTGGTACTGAACCTCAAACATCTACTCATCAAGTTTGTGCTACCAAGCTGGGCAAAGAAGTTTTTGGGGTACAGGATCTTGCTTTACCTGGGTGAAGCTGGACCACATCACCTTTGCAGGGCTCTGCCCCAGCTTGAAGCATCCTGCAAGGTGATTTCCATCACCACCTTTCCATCCCAACAGCAACAAGATCCAGCTGGGAGGCTGGCAATCCAGCCAGGAAGATGCTGGATTCCAGGGGGATTGCAAACATGAGGCAGCAGGGGCTGTTCACTAACACAACCTGAGGGATGGAAATCTGGGCATGACTTTCCCTGAAGTGGAAATCAGCAGAGGGATACTTCAATGTCACCATTTTTTAGGGAAAAGTTGTTAACCAAAGCACATCAGGAGATGTTTGTGACCTCTCTGTGGGATGCTTTGAGGAGCTGAGTGTGCTCAGCTCTACAGCATTTGCTGGGAGCTGAAGATCTCTCCAAAGAAATGGCACCTTGTGAATCAAAAGAGACTTTTAGGATGAAGAGCTAGTTAATTTGAAGTGCTACAACAAAGAGATTTTATTCCTTTGGGAATTCTATGAAACAAAAATCTCCAAGGTCCAAGTAGGAAGCTTTGAAGAATAGTTTTTACAACCCAAAAAATTAACATAAAGAGGAAAAAAGGCACTTGAAGGCCAAGGTCCAGCTACCTCAGGTGGGATCTTTCAGGGCTGCTGAACAGACAGACTTCACTTTTAGCAAAAATTCAACAACTGAATGGCTTATGGATGAGAGGAGGAGCAGCAAATTGCATCTGACTATTGCTGTCAAAAAGGTCAGAGCTTCTCTGTGAAATCTGTTTCTTTTGGCTGTAGTTCATTCCACCAGGGAAAAACAAAACAAACTTTTTATTTTTCTAATTAATTTTAACTTTTGGCAGTTGCACTGCAGTTTATTGGCCAGCATCTGGTGGCTGTTCTGCTCCCTGCAGTTCTTATTGTTGGATAGTTCAGGTTGTATTATTTCACCCAAAACAATATTAATTGCTGTGACAGTTTTCAGTGCTCATACAGACATCTACCTAACAGATAAGCCACTAATTCTGTGAATATCTTCTCTTCCAATCAATGGGTTTTGTTCAAACAGGGCTATAGACTGAAATGAATAAAAGGAGACTCTGCAACGAGTAATTAGAATTAGTACTAAGGAGTTATAAAGCTTCAGGAACACACCACATAGCAGCTGGTGACAGGCAGGCTTGCCCTTCACCTATCTCTAGACAAGGACAAGAGCTAAGCAGATCAGAGAAACCAAATTTATTTTCTTTGAAAGACTGCACCTTGGCTTTACAGCAACTGGCACACCATCCCTTTAGCCCTGGCTCAAATTAAAGGACTTGTCTCCAAGTAAATTAGAAAAACAATTTGTTCTAAAGAAAGAGATGAATTACACCCTAAATTAAAACAACACACCAAGGCTAGAGAAGACAGGATGAATTCAGGCCAGTCCTAAGGGAACCTGAGTCCTGGCTGCACTTTGAAAGGAGGCATTTGGGTACCATGCAATATCAGCAGAAGAATTTCCATTAGTTATTCCCAGGAGGCACAGCTCTCCTCAGGTAGATGGCTTCACAAATACATCCCTTTATCACAGTGTACTTCCCAGGCACAGGAATCAGTCACTCCACGGTCAGTTTGTGTTTAGAAACACAAAGAAACAGAGACTGAATGGAACACAGCAGCAGTCTGCTTCTGAAAGATTTAAAGTAGTAGCAGACAGACCCAAAGCCACAGCAAGAAATTCACCTGTAATTTACAGCACAGCAGCCAAAGAGGGGGTCTCAGCATGTTGTCTAGGGTTGGAAAGCAGACAGTGCTCTTGGAAAGTAAATAAATACAAAGAGAGTTTCAAGCTTCACCAATATATAGTCTTTCAAGAAATTTGTTTACCAGCTGCTTTTCTTCAGCAAAGCCACATCCAGCAGTTAATAGCCCAAGCTTTAGTCTCCAAAAAGGTGTGTAATCATTAGCTTACCTCCTTTAGCACCATTTTGTCTTCTCCTCAGTTTCCACTCCCAGGCTGCTAGCTGTCCTCAAACTATTAGGAAGAACTGAGGCTTCAGGAAATTCAGGGAAACTGCTGAGGCTGGTGGAGCAAACCACAGAAATCCTTGGGGTCAAGTGCTTACACAAACCAAATTCACTCTCTCTGATATCCCCCCCTTCCCTACTACTCCATGCACATCCTAGCCCCTCATCCACCCTTTCTTTAGAACCTCCCAAGTGCAGTTCATCAACTTTTGCCTCGTTAGGCAGAGCCCACAGATGTCCTGATTCATTGGCTGCAGCTGGTTAGGTTTCTTATCTGGGCTTTATTTATATGCTAATCACCCTTTCTTCTTCCTAAAAGTCTCTTGACCTCTATCCTCAGCTTCCCAGAAAGCCCAACAAAACTCTTCCCACATGAGGAAGGGTGCTTTATATCTGGAGATAGCTACCTGGGCCCCAGGCTTAGAGGGCAGCAAAGTTTTTAATTTACAGGCAGGGAGGGAGCAGTAATAGGAAGATCATACCACAGGAATATGAGCACATCAGCAGTCCAGCTCACTGCATGGCAGATCTTGCAGCATCCAAACTGGGTTCCTGTCCTTTGGAGGAATCAGATGTATGCAGGAGATAAGCCTATAGAGGGAGAAATGGCTTTCATTTATAAACAGAAATCAAGATTTTTGTTTCCTCCTAATATTGGCACGTGCTACCTTTCACTGCAGTTATTGTTAAAAAATCAGAGGTGACCATTTCCAGACATTTATTAACCAAACCACCCCACCTCCCCCAAACCATGGTCCTTCTCTGGCCATGTAAACTCCTCTCTCTAGATGCACACACTCTGTCACATTATATTTTGCTGGGAGTGTAGAGGTTTGTGAACGTTTGAAGCTTTTATTACTCATCTGTATTTTTGCCTCTGGTAAGTACAATAGAAGACATTGCCTGTCCAGCTATCTTTGTAGTTTTAAATTTGAAAATAACCCCGCACTGAGCACTACATCAGTCACAATGAAGGCATGGCAATACATTTTCTAGTCCACTGAGTCATTACCTGCTAAAGCTCCTGCTGAAATGGACTTTTTTAAGCTCTGTTGCAACACTACCTTTCCAACCATTGCCTGGGCTCAAGTCCTCTTGTCCTGGTCTGTGCAGTCCTTGGCCATCTCTGTCCCTGGGTTCTATCCAGGGAAAAAAAAAACAAAAACCCAAACCTGCCTGGGCCTGACCCAGTCCTTGGGACTACAGTTCCCAAACTTTTGGTCTCAGAAGACCAGCACTACTTCAGTTTACATCCAGATATTGCAGTGAATTTTCACCACAATCTTGATCCAGAAGGTGAAAGCAGATTTAGGGCAGATTTAATGGTGGCCTTTTTGATAGCTGACAGAGATCTGTGGTGTAAATAAAATAAATGGGAGTGTGTCTGCAGAGAAATGTGTCCTGGAAGTATTCTAACACCTTCAAACTGACAAATATTAGACACCAAGTATAATAATCAGGCACTCTGCTGCCTCTGTGAGGCTTTTTGGTTCAGGGTGCTTGCGTGGGGTTTTGTCACAGCAGAAAACTTAGGAATTTTTACCTAATTTTTGTGGCATGAGGCATGATATGCACTTTGAGCACTTCCCTCAGAATTAACATTATGTGACAGTTTCTCTACAAGCATACAACTACCTTTTTGAGCTTAAGCTGGGATTTTATGGTCGGATCTGTTGTAATGCTTAAAGGAAGACAATAAACTAAAAACAAATCCAGAAGAAAAAACAAACAAACAAAGAAAACAGCAGAGAAAAGCAGACTGCTAATACTTCTAAGATAGAGCCAGTGGTAAAACACTAAGCTGATGAAGAAACACAGCAGATCCAAGTTCTTTATTCTTGCCCTTTTAGACACAGCTGATTTTAAGTGTCCTCCAAACTGAACACATTCCTCTATAATGTATCCTGCTGTAGACTTCTCACAGGGAATTCTGCCTTTTGAAGATTAAACAGGTATAACTCACACAGAATGGATGTTGTTTGAATTACTTAAGTCCACACAACTCCTTTCTCTAGGAACAATTCTGTTTTGCTACCACGATTCTCTGATCCTAGGGTACCAAACATACCAAATGCAGTGGTGGACCTGAAGGTGGAACTGAGAGAAACTGCAGCAGAGCAGGACCAGAATGATGAGCAAGGAGAAAAATGCAGGTTTGGGAGGCAGTGAAAGGCTTGGGGCAGACCAAGGCATCTGAGGCTTGAGTTTCAGGCTCATGGGAAGCATTAGCCCAATGTGAGGAAGGTTTCTGCAGCCACAGGAGTGTGACTGAGCTAAAACAGAAAAGGAAGCAAGATAAAACCTAGCAGAATAAAGCTCAAAGGTGCTTAATGATGAGAAAAGGTGAGAACTAAGAACAAGCACAGATGCAGTCACCCATTTGATTTGCTTGGAGTTCAGAAAAATGGAACTTTGTACATTTTGCACAGAAAATTAAAATCGTGTCAAGGAAAGATGTGACTTCACCATCCATGCCTCTTCCTAGGAGCATCCTTAAACTGGCTCAGTGCTCAGGTCATAGTTGCTAATTATAGCAATCTATTA
This sequence comes from Phaethornis superciliosus, assembly GCA_023637945.1. Lineage (NCBI taxonomy): Eukaryota > Metazoa > Chordata > Aves > Apodiformes > Trochilidae > Phaethornis > Phaethornis superciliosus. Next base: position 21,691,189 of record JAJQWJ010000010.1, read on the forward strand.
GAAGGAAAATAGACTGTATGAAGTGTAGAAATAGGAAATATGTTAACACACAGTAAAAATAAAATTATAAGCATGAAAAAAGAAAATTTCACTCCCCAAGGCTGTTCCCTGGAGCCTGACTATTCAGAAACTTTCTGGTCATTCCCAATTTGTTACTGTCCATCCATACTGTCTTCTCCCTGTTATGGCCATTACATTTATTTTTATAGCTGTTTTTATCCAAAGTATATGTTGTCAATGGCTTTCTCCCCTTAACTTCAGTGCTTTTAGGTGTATAATGTAGCATGGTACCTGGTAATTCCAAAGCAAATGTACCTTGGATGATACATTACAAATGAAAAATGAGAGCTCCAGGACATCTTAATAGCTTGTTTCTATCCATGCTTCCTGCCAGTGTGCCTCTGTGTGCCTCATACACATATCCCAACAGATCAAAACATCAGTCACTATATTCCCTAAACTAATTTTTGCCTTTTAGTGCTGATAGCAAGGAAATACTAAAAAAAAATGGTGAAAGCTCTTTATTGACTTGCAGAACTTAAGTGGCAGTGATTGAAAGCTGCCTCACATAGGCCAGAAGACATTTGATGTTAGGAAGGAAGGAAATAGTAAAAGCAATTAATATATTCTGATCTTCAGGAAGAGGTTCTCCAGGGAAAGGGGAGAGTGTTCTGCTTCTTGGAGGTTAACAGCCTCATAGTGCCCTTTTTAGTAACCTGATCCCTGATGTGCAAGTCCTTTCCTTCCTTCCACACAGAGGGATAAAGCTGTGCTGCTCCAGCTTGGAAGTCACTGGAAATTCTGGTGTTGAATTAAAGGTGGGAAGGCCTTTGGAAGTCACTGGTGTGCTCAGTGTGGGACCAAGCAAGCACTGATGTGCTGGAACCACTGCTACACAAACCCCATGAACAAAACAGACAAAACTAATTCCCTTCCTGGACACAGGAACATGGAAGTTTGGTCCATGGAGGATGAGTTAGAGCCAACAAAAAGCCTGCTGAGCAGGGAGCTCCCAGCCCTCTCTGCCAGCACTTTCATGGTTTATGATGATGCAGCAAACACCTGGAGCCACCACATCACCCAGGTCCTTTCCCCACAGCCTATTTCCAAGTGTGTGCCAGACAAATGCCCTGCAGACACTGACCTGAGCTGACAAGGACTTCAGGAAGTCACTGGGAGATCCCTGTAGCTGTTCCCTGCTCCAGCACTACCAGGCTAATCTCCAGGGGCTCCGTGACAAGTACAGGTGTATATATTTGGGCTTGAGCCATTTGCATTAGCATTTGTGATGATGACTTACAGCTTTAACTGATTAACTCTGATTTGCCCCTGGTGCACTCCCTCAGCCTCTGAAACTCAGTATGAGGAACTCAACGTTGATATTTTTGCAAGGAAAACCACTCCTTTCCTCTTCCCTGTATTCACCTTGGTGCTGCAGTGCCCAGTCCTGGAGAAGGAGAATGGCTCAAGGTCTTTATTTCCTGAGTGGTTTCAATAATTTGGACTGATATGAACAATAGGTTGGTTGTGCTTCACGTTCTACAAGGTGAACATACATATGAGCAAAGGGTCTTTGAAATGCTCACTGGTAGTTAAGGATTTCCATTCCTGTACGACTTTGTCTGCTTCCATGATCCATTTAGTATAGCACTTTCAGGTGTTTAAATTCTCCTCTTCAATTCCTGGGATGATAATAAATGGATTAAATGAAAAGTCTTGTTTTCTCTTTGTTCCCTTAAGGAATCTTTTTATTTTACATTGATTTTTTTTTTTTTTCCTTTTGTATTGAGAGATTTAGATGCAATGACAAACAGATAAAATGAGACTTGGGCACTCATTTCTGAGCTCTGTCAGCCCTGGGCCTGTTACATAAGATCTTGGGAACATGCTGTTAAATTTTCCTGAAATGTCAGGTTTGAAGGAATCTTTGTGAACAGTTGGAAATTGATTTTGTGATACTTTGACACTGAGCTCAGTGGTGGTTATGATTGTAGATTTCAGAATGCAAACACAGCAGATGAAATCACAAATGCTCTGGCAAAATAAGGGCTCTACTTTTGTTCCATTCCTTCCAGATTTTCTTGAAGTCATGGATAAGGTTTAGATTAGACCACTCCATAACACAGCTGTGGAAAAGCAAGTAAAAGTCAAGAGTAATTTGCTGCAGGCCCATTTTTTTCTTGAGTGAAGCTGTGTGAAACTTTGGCAGAAAAATAAAGTTAGATAGCAATAATCTAATTTAGAACCCAAATGTACATTAATTTATCCCTAGTTTGGCATGAACTTAAGGCCAGTTTCAAAAGGTTCCTGCTGCTGGAGTTTCTGGTTGACCAGTTGAAATGTATCCAGTTTGCTTCCTCAGTCTTATGGCTGTGGTCCAGCCAACCAGCTGGAACCTAATTGCTCTTTTTTCCCCAGTTTCCCCTGTGACACTGCTAACAGTGAACATCTCATTTAAAACTCATTGCAGCAAAGTGACTCAAACATCACCAATACATTCTTGCTCCTGGATGCACTTTAAATAAAATCAGCAAGGTTCTCCAATTATTACCTCATATTTCTTTGGGATTTGAAAACCAGAGCATTAAAATAACCAAAGGAAATATTATGAGAGTAGAACCAAGTTCCTGTCTGAAAAGACTAAATCACTCTCTGTGCCTCTTTCTTGTGACTGACCAAGGTTTTGGGTTTAAAGGGCAAAGACTCTGAGGGTGCTCACAGGAGAGTCCCAACCAGCTCCTAAAGATGTGTGCAAGAAGTGGGTGGTAGCTTCACCAGGAACTTGTAACTCAAATGTCTCCCCGTGGGGCTGGAGCAATTTCCCATCTTAGCCTCACTCTCTAATGCTGAATTCTGGGAAGAGAGCCTACTTCTCAAGTGCTTTTTTGTTGTGATTTGAACATTGCTGACTTGAGTGCTCCTCACTGCTGTGTGTCTCTGGCTGGGGCAGTAAGGGTGGTCCTTCAGGCTCTGTTTCTTCTCTACTTCATCTCCCTGCCTTGCTTCGTAGGATATGGTGTTTTCTCACATACATCTTCAGTTGAGAAAAATATATTTCATCTTATTTTTTTCACCCTTTCCATTCCCAAAAAGAGTAGAGGGATTTTTTAATGTTGATTACCAGATTATTCTATATATGGATTAATTTCTAGATCTGAGGTAGACTACTAGCTTCACTCCTTGAAAAGCTTTCAGGTTTTCTGTTCCCATTCTCCCCACATGAAGGATTCCCATTCCTCTGGAGCAGTTTGCCATGCTGTACAAAATGCTCTGCTTTTCCTGTGAGCCCTCTTTGCACTGGTCCATTGGCTTTTTTACTTTTTACAGGATATGCTTCGAGTTAGAAACTGTTTTACATTCGAAATCTTGTGATTGAATTCATGCTGTGTTTTCTTCAACTGTTTTGACTGCTCAGCTGTGGGAGAGGTAAGGACAGGCTGATGGGAGAGCCTGGAAACTTTTCAAGCTGGTCATTTCTCTTGCTCAGATGCAACACAGACATTATACAGAGCTGCTCTGACCTTCCTGCTGCTAAGTCACTGCTCTGCAGAGCTCTACAGAGCTGAGCACTCATTACTCCTCCCTGTGTAACTGAACCAAACCAAGCCTGCAGCTAAAACACAGCAGAGAATTTATTGACTGTCTGTGGAATTAGGCAATTCTGTTAATTGTCTTCATCTTCCAGGACTCTGACATTCTTTTCCTGAACCATTAGTGGCACAGCTATTTGTGTGCCAGCATGAGCTGCCTGGAAAAAAAAAAAAAAAGCTAAAACTGAAAAGCAAATGAATCAAAGACAAGGACAGATACCTCTGCAAGATAATTGCACTCAGTTATCCTGGAGAGCCCTTACAAATCCCTTCTCAGCTTCCACAGCTCTTTTCTCACATTGTGGCTTTGCTTTGAGGAACCTTTATTGAGTAACAAGACTAAACAATGCCAGCAATAAGTCAAAAGACTTCTTTCCTTTCTCAGGATTTACCTCCCCGGTGCGCTCTAGCTGTACCAAACTCCAAAAAAGTTGGAGTTTCTACATATTTTTTAAAAATTTATTTTTTTAGGGTCACAATAATTGGTGTGGCTCTGCCTTTCCCATCTACAAAGTGTTTAAAAGAGCAATGGACATTGGTGGGACATAAAGAAGGGAATGGCACAGTCCATTCTTTTATTCTGTTTGTTTGATTTGTGTTTTTTTTTTTCTTTCCAGCCTGGATGCTAATCCTTGTACTATCTCCCATAATGAGCATGTGTCTGAACTTAGGCATGCTTTAAGTAAATGCAGTTGGAATCATTACCTGGAATTTGCTGCCTACACAGTGTTCCTAGGCAGATATGTTAGCCAATATTTTTAATACACCAAACTCATAACACTCAGTATACACACCATTTCCTGCTTACATGTCATTTATCCATACTCATTTGAAGTCTGTGGTATCACAAATGCATTCAAAACATTACATTTCTAATGCAATACCTCTTTGATCAGAAAAAAAAAAAAAGCAGTAACTTCCATAAGTAGGTTTTATTGTATCTTTTATGAGAGGTGATTCTAGCACAGATGTGATCCTGCAAAAATACAGGGCTAGAGTATAGTGCACATTTTGAAAAGAAACCTGATCTTTGGTGGTGAACAGTCCTCTGGCAGTTTTGGGATACCATCCAGCGTTTTCAGATTTGGCAAACTGGAGAATACACTTAAGGAAAGACAATAGAAAAACAGAATTTCAGAGAAACAATCTTGGGAAAAGCTGAGCACAAAGCAGACCCCCCCCCTCCCAAATTGTTCATTCAAGCATATTGAAATATAGCTGAATTATTGCAAATTTTAGTTTGCCATTTGTTGCGGAATTTATCTGATGAACTAATAAAAAATTTTAGTTTTCACTCTTGTTTCACAATTTTTATATCCACGGACTCAGTAAAGCACTGCAAGTATCTACATTTTAAGTAGTGTAAAACCAAGCCAGTTGTGCAATGCAAAAGAGGGCACAGTGTTAGCCCAGACCGAATTTCCTGGACTGAAAAGCAAAGATTTAGATTCAAGAAGTGCAACTCAACTTTTATTTTTCTGTGTCAGAGAAGCTGGGCTCCCTGCAAACCTTTTTGCACTTCTGTTTCTCCCAAAGAAAAGAAGTCCCTGCTTTGTGGGCATGATGCCAAACTGAACTGAGTGGCTCTGTCTCTTAATATCCAGTTCCTTTTCAACAACACATCATATCTCCAGCCTCACACTGTCTCTTTTCTTCTTCAGAAGGGTTTGATGGAGCTGTAGTCCCTCTGTAAGCATCACACTGGGTGCTAACCTGCAGGCCACAGGATTTATTCCTGTGCCTTTTTTGTGGTCTCCACTGCTCAGTCTCAGCGTGCAACTCAGGCCTTTATCTATCCTTGAAAATGATTCATTCTGTCTTCCAAAACTGGCAGTGAAAGTAACACCAAAGTAATACCAATATTTAAGAACTGGTAGGATAGGGAGCAGAAATATAATCAGGAATTGTTTAAAAAGTGCTTTTCAGCTTTTGTTCTGGAGATTTGGATATGCAAATAAAATGTGAAATCGATTCTTTTAAATTTACTTTTTAACTATCAATTTGATATCTGCCTAGATACATTTAGGAAGCACAAGCATCACCATCCTACTGCCCAAAGGATGCCTGCCAGACTGAAGGGAAAAGCATTGTGGAAACTAAGAAAGTTTTTCATGAAACACATCTTTTAAAACTTCTTTTCCCTTCCCAGGAATAGATGACTTCTTAGCCACATGGTGTAAGTTTTATCTGAAAATATCAACAACACTTTCTGAAGATGGCTGACATGACTCTGTGTGTGGTGGGGACAAACACACAACTGTGGAGATTTGATTTCCAGTGTGAGTCTTTGCAGCTCTGCTAAGCCTCACTGTACTGCTCTCCCTGCAGCATGAACCTACAGCAAGTGGGGTGTTCAGGGCACAGCAGCTTCCCCAGTGCTGCCACAGAGAGAGGGCAGAATGCAGAAAAATCAAATGGAAGTAGCTTGATTTTTCTCCTGCTTTAGCTCCCATCTTTTCACATACCCTTCTGAATCCCTCTCTGACATGTAATGAAGTTTAGACTCCTTTCAGAGTAGATGAGGGATGTGCAACTGAAGAGAGTTTGAGTAATAGGTAGTTTCTATTAATAAAAGGGAATCTAATTTATTTGCCCTACTCACTCTCTTTAAACCTGTTTTGTGGGCTTAGTTCCATTTGAGATCTGCCACTCAAACTACTAGAAATCCTTCTAGGCATTTTCTGAATATTTTGTGGCTAATATCAGGTACTGACTCACCAGTCCATGCTCCTGGAGCATTTATAATAGTTGAGACCATGGGAAAATAAAAAGATTGCTTGGGAGATGTTGTCATATTTGAGATGCTATTCCTTTTAAATTCTCTTACAAACCTTCCTTTGAATTGATCAACTTTTATTGGCCATGAGATGGTAAGACTTACAGTTGTCTGTATCTCTCTTGAAACTCACAGGGATTCCTCTTGAGTATCAGGGATTCAAGTGGAGTATGTCTTAAGTCTGATATTCCACTTAGTGTCATGATGTTATTTTCAGCTAATGATAAATGCTGAATTTGAGGTATCTTTGGCAGCTGCTTGAAGGATGTAAAGTAGTTTTTATTGATGTTTAGTTCTCTGCATCTGTAAAATACAAAATATATGACATCATTGATCTTATCCACAACACTATATACCCACTGGCCAACACAGGGATGGCTCTTCACATAGCTGAAGTCATGGCAAGTTAGGGCTTCCAAGGGGAGATACAATAATTTGATTCCTCAAGATCTGCTTTCACACTACTTTTAATTTTGTCCTATTTTTGCCTATTAGATTTGCACTATTAGATCAGATCCCTATACTTTATACTCTCAGCTTTCTTTATTTTCTTTATATTTTACATCATTTTTGGTGTTATCAATGTTGCAACTTTAAATATACTGAGGAATATCACCACAAAGTAGCAATAGATTGTAAATAAATTAGCAATAGATTGTAAAACCATAATTGCCATGGTCACATTTGGCCTCCCTGCTTGGGTTATGTTCCATCATCTCTTACATTCCTTCAGTGTTCAACAACTTTCTCTTTTGCTACAAATATCACTGAACTTGACAAGACACATTAATTATTCACCAGGAATAATGGGGACATCATCTGATCTCCTCACTGAATATTTTCAGCATGGGGAAGGCATGAGCTCAGAATAGAAAAATGCTGATGGATTCTCAAGATAATAACCCCCAAATATACTCTGGCAGTTCTCAAGAGTCTAGCCCAGCTATTAAGTGAATATTATTTATTTCTATGATATTGCATAAAAATAGAAACATGATTATTTTTCTACCTTGGCAATCTTATGGCACTTAGGTCTGTCAAAGAATTGTCCACCAACCAAAGTTTTTCCACTCGAATTAATCTTTGGAGTATCCTCTTGAAGTTTTCTATCTGGTAAAGATCACCCAGGTCCTGAAATGAAAGGTTCAGCTCCTGCAAAAGGCAAAATAAGATAAACCACTTACATTTCATTGCTTCCTAATACTGTTTTTTTTTTTAAATCTTTTCAAGGTCTGAATCAGTTAAAAGCTGAATCTATTTTATTGTGCTGCTCTTAAAACAATTGGTGGTGCCAACTGACAAATTCACATTACAATCAGAGTGCTAAACTCCATAATTCTTTGAAAGTAAAGAAGAATCTCACTGTCCAGCCCTTCTTTTCTCTTTGAGTGGGGATGCCAGTGTGTGGTCTGGGTGAAGAAAGCAGGACTAAGAGATCATGGATTATGATTTTGGCTTCTAATCTCATTTGGGGAAAAAAAAAAGGTGCTGTGCAGGAGCCAGATATCAATATTTTCCAGGCTGTATCACATGTTTATTCATAGGGAGATGTGTAAGTCAGAGTACTCAATCTCAATGTTAGATGAAGTTACTGCCTGGCTTCCTCCTTGGTCGTAGGGTGGCCATAATTTACTGCTGATCAGAACCAGCATTAATGCAGAACTGCTCAGCCTGGTATGAGGAGAGAGTGAAAGAGCTAAAACAGAACAATTCCATTCTCCATCTATTCATTTATTATCAATTTTTTAAGAAGCCAGTAAGCAGGCAAAGAGGATCACTTATTCTTGCATGTCTGCACTCAAATGAAGCCCTGCCACCAAACAGGAGTTCACTCTTTTGGGTCAGAACCCAAAGAACACTATATTCCAGTGTTTCTTGAGCTTTAAGACTGCTGGCTGCAATGACCAGCCAGCACATTATTATTTGTTTTATTTACTACTACGGTACAAAATGTTACAGAGGGAGTTTTACAGCAGAGTTTTCCCAGTTCTCTTGCAGTTTCTTTTGCCACCTCTCTGTATCAGTTACTTGTTTTCTTTTTTTCAAAAGAAGTTCTTCTCCTCTGAAAAATAGCTCTTCATCTGTAGGCCCTGCTCAGAAAAAGAGATTTACAATAAGAAATGTGATCTGAAACTGGTACTTAGTTACTTGGTCAAAGATTATATATAATGCTGAGCAGATATGAAATGAAGAAATAGATATAATTATATAGTTGTGTAGGTTTCCAGACTTCTAAGAAGTAAATTAATGTGAAGATTTTTATACCATTTCTGGGTTTGTAATTCAGTAAGCAATCTAAATTTGGGATAATCTGGTACATGACTGGTAAATGACATTTCTTCTACAGCTCAGAATAAAAGCTAAATAGTTTAGCACTAGCACCTGAGTTCTCAGATACTGTTTCTACATATTTTTTCACATTCTATGAGTTTATGTTACACATATTTACTTGTCCTTTAATTCTCCCGAGAAAGGAATATGTTTGTAATTTCCAGTCCACTGACAACAGCTGGAACTGGGATTAACAGGCAGACAGATTTAATCTCATAACACTAAAGGACATACTCTGGATAGAGTTAAGCCTTAAATATGAATATGTCTTTCTGATCTTTACCTTCTCTGACTCGGGGACAATAAAGCTGATCTCCTGGAACATCATGGTCCTCTATGTCATACCAGTTGAGATACTTAAAAGAATCAGAGGGAAGCTTAAAAAGAGCAAAATAAAGATATAGAGGAATCAGTTGAGGCTTTTCTGTTTCTGGCAATGTATTTTCTCATATTTCTGGCCTTATTACAGTAGAAGATTCATAGATGTTTACAAAATCTTCTGCCTTAATACCATCTGGTGAATAGCAAAGTGATGTATGGAAATGAAGACAGAATGCCATGCATTTGTGTATGCATTTGCACGTGAACATTTTTCCAAACTTCCACAAAATATACCCTGAATTCCACAGAAGCACTAAATCTAAATACAGTAAACCTATCACAACAGTTGAGAATATGAGATTTCTGCTCTTTTGCTTTTCCACTAAAACATGTTCTGTAATTTCCAGGGTATCAGTCTCTCAGGCAGGAGCAAGGAGTGAAGTCTCTAACTCTGTGGGGTGCAGAGCAGGAGTGATTTGGGTCGTGCCCAACAGACACAGCACCATGACTGTCTTTAGAGGGAGAACCTTTCACTGCAATCCATCTGGGTTATCTGCTCAAAATTCTGGCATTTCTTTCAGTGAAAAACATGATAGTGGGGTTGAGGAGGAGGAGAAATAGAGCAGGCATCTCTGACTCACCCTCTCCAGTTAGAGGAGAGCTCTACACACAGCCAGAAGCTGGTGAATGCTGTGAGGATTCACTCTTAAGGTGCAGTTTATCACAGCCTATTCTGCTTTACTTCTGTGAATTGGCTCAAATATTGGAGAGGGGTATTCTCACAGAATATCTGTGTTGTTACCTTTCATAGCACTCCTGCTTATGACACCTTACAGCAAATGTAACTCTTCAGGATCTATTTTATACTTGCCCATTGCATCCACTCTGCATAGTGCTCAAAAGCTTCCTGGGCCACTGAGTCAAATCCCTTTGTACTTCTGACACCACATCATAAAATCCTATTTATAATCTGATTTCACTTTGGAAGATAAAAGAAGTCAGAAGGCTTAGCTACTCTTTCTCAGTGTCTCACTTTTTATTAACTTGTAATCAGACTGGTAAGCCAAACACTTACTGGGAAAGGCAGCTCAGAATCACAGCTCTGCCTGAGGAATCCTCTGTTTTGTGATAAAAGCAGTGGAACAGCATGTGTATCACTTTGGATGGAGCAGCAGGATGGATCAGTTTTACAGGGTTTGTGATTGCTTGAAGTCAGACCTGAGGAACTGGAGAGATGTTAAACCAGTGATTGGTTCTGTGCAGAGAAATGTAAACTATTTTATAATAACAGAAGATAATAATAAAAGACAGTAGCCACATGAACCTGAGATGAAACCATAGGTAGGGCAATTCCCTCCAGTCTTGCTGGAGCCTTGCACAGATACATTCAAACATTAGAAAGAGGAACTTAGTGACAGTTTGTTAGAAAATCTAAGTCTTGGAAAAAATTATTGGGGAAACAATGATAGGGGAAAAAATGATTGGGACAAATATGATTGAAAAAAACCCACGATTTGTTCAATAACATGATATATCTACTTCTACCCTGCACCACCTGGATTTATGGACTCAGATTGTGTGAAAACATAAATTTGTTGCAGATTTATTTTAATGCCTTAAGTGTGTTTTAGTAGCATATCAAGGCTCCAAAGAAGAGTTGAAGCTTGTCCAGTAGAGTCTTGAAGTTGTGTGCTTCTGTGCTTTGCTAGCTGATTGCCTAAGAACATATTCAAAAGTACATTTTATATACCCTAAATGATGCAATTTTTCCAATTGTGCTTTCAGAGAGATTGAAAAGTTTGCAGACTGGCAGCTGCAGTTCAGAAATTAAACATGGAATACTTAAAGTATTAGTAGTGCTGTGCACTACAATTTGACTTCTACTGTACAAGCTTGCTGAGAGCTTGCCAGGAAGCATCAGCTGTCAGTAAGTACCATTAAAGCAATTACAGTCAGGAGCAGAAATGGAAAATAAAAATGCAGCTTTATAATGGTCTAGTGAGGATGGTAATGGAAGTTTAATACTGAGTGTAACAGACAAGCTAAACAGAACATCAGTTACAACTTAGAGATTATTGGAAAATAATCATGATGAGATGCATTTTGTTAACCTTACAAAGATTGTTTTGCCATTTTTAAAACATCACTAAAACCTGCTATGACACCTTTCCTTGCTCTTGCCTGAAACTGCACAGAACAGAACTGACATGGGGAACTACTCCTCCCTTCATGATTTATGCTGCTTTTTTTAACAGGTTCAACCAGCCACAACAAACTGGAGCTAACTGAAAGGAAGCCAAGTAAGCACAGCATTTCTGAAAATAACAGCTATTTAATTATGCACTTTTAGAGGTCATCTGGAGGGAAACAGACCAGTTTCATGTGTGGCTGGTGCTACAGATCAGCAGACTTTCACACACAGAGCAACCCTGAGCAATCCTGTAAACAGGATTTACATTTGGTCAATATATTTTAAAAAAAGAAGAAAAAAAAAAGACACAAAGAAGTGTTGGGAACACTTGCTTAGCTCTGCCTTGGTGTTTGCTTGCTTCTGCTTTCTTGTATGTTAAATGAGGTTGTAGCAGAGAAGTATGTAAAAATTCTTTTATATTTAAGAAAAAGATTTATTCTTTTTGGTTTTAAAAGGAATTCACTAGGATGTATTCAAATGATTATCTGTAACTTCAAGACATTTGAAAATGTACCTTCCTCTCATCTTTATACTACCTCCTCTGCTGAGACATGAATTTACACTCCTCTTGAAAAGTGGGATAAAACATTTTAGCTGAACCATTTAACATGGTATCTATTCTGATCTTTTGGCAGAAACCCATTCACATAATTCTGTATCGGTGATAGAAAATAAAGCATAAAGTTCCAGAATCATTATGGGATAGATAAGGCTTCTCCAATCAGGTGGCTAGTGAGATTTTTATTGGGAAGAATGACAGAAGGAAGCATTTTTCATCTCAAAACTGCCTGAGTTTAATAAGCACCAGCTGGACTCTAACATTATGCCATAGAAGATTTTTCTGAAGGAGCAAGTACAACACTGCTTTTCTCTCCCTTCCTTATTTCCCCTTCCTATTTTGGTGCAAAATTGATGCAAAAGAAATGGCAATGAATGAGGCAGGATGCAATTCCAAACAATTACAGATCACACAATACATGAAAGTAACAAAATTTTCTGCCTTGATTGTGAGGCCCTTCGGCTGGATATGAATCTCCAATGACACCTCTGGGAGCAGCACACTAGATTATGTCAAGCATTAGAGGGAAAAAAATGAGATTCATGATGTCTGTCCAGGCTGAGTCATTTCCTCTCACTTTGCCTGCAGTGAGAAATTGGTGGTTATCATAAATCATAGACCTAAACTCTTATGAGAGAGGAATTAATTTCACTAATGGAAACCCTCTGTGGCAATACTATTCCTCCATTCTCTCTCTGACTGCAGTGGGGAGAGTTACCTGTGATGTCTTCTGAGCAGAAAGACTTGGCTATATTTTAACAATCCTATAAAAGAGGATTGGAGAGGAAACTTAAAATGGTAAGGGGAGAAAATCTTGTGTGTGATCCATCCCTAATTTCTGAGCCTGGCCTCAGCCTAGTTCAGGGCTACACTGATATAAAATCTATCTACAAAATTTCAGTATACTCACAGCACCATTAAACATACCAAACCCCCATCTGGTTAAAGTAGGATTTCTCCTACGTTAGCTGGAGTTGCCAGGCTGCAACGCCAGACTCAGCAAATTTCTTTTGCTACCTCCAGAGTCAGAGGAGCCAAGAGGGAATGTCCAGATCCCCACCTACTCAACCCAGCCCCAGGCCCATTATTTTCAGCTGGAGTGAACCAGAGTCCACACAGTTTACCCAAGGAGCCCACAGGCTTTCCTGAGAGAGGATACAGCTTCAAGCCACCTACAATTTGAAGGGGAGGATCCCACCTGAAGTGCCTAAGGGGTGCTTTGAAGTAGCAGGACTTATGATCACTTCAAACTGCTCAGAGAAATCAGTCTGCTCCCTGTAGCATCATTACAATGAAAAGAAAAAGGGAAAAAAAAAGCCATTGCATCTTAACAATCAAACAAAAAAAATCAACCAAACAAATTGTACTAGGCAAATCTTTGCTAGCACCTTAACATCTAGAATGCTGCATATGAGTTCAACAAATGTAGCCTGGACTGTGGGGGTGAAAATACTCATGATTAACCCAAAGTGTTTTAGGCATTTTACTCAGTGGAAGTCCCAGAGGGCAAATCAGTGCCTGAAATATTTTGTAAACTGGAAGGAATGAGTACAGAACAGCTACTGCATTTTAAAAAAAACATGATTTATGAGATGGCAGGCAATATCTTGGAAAATCATGCACTCCTGCAGAGAACACTGATAGAAGTTGTACTTTGTCAAGATGTTAGTGTCAGCTGAGTGTCCATGAAACAGGTTTGCTTCTCCTCCTATTTTCATAGGCAACAAAACGCTGTAAATTTCCTATCTGCACTGCATATAGATTTGAGTCCAGCTGACTTTGAGGGCAGAATATATTAAAAGCCCATGAAATACTTTGAAGAGCCATAGCTGAGCTACTTCTGAAACTACACCTGTGAAAGATATTCTGAGTGAAAAACATTTCTCCAATGTAATTTTTAAGATGTTTTTGCCATTAGAAAATCTCTGTCAGTCATAAAACTCTCTTCTCAGATAACCAGCAGCCTTGATAAACAAACATCTTAGACTCTACAGCACAGGTTCAGCTTTGCTTCACAGAATGGCAAATGGAAAGGTCATTGGAAGAGGAGAAAAGATGAAGAAGGCTGTAAGCAAACGCTTGCATCTGGAATTTGAAAGGCTCTTGTCCCAGGGTTTTGAGAAGTTTTTGCTTCTGGTCTAGCTTGTGGTTGTCTTATTGCTTTTACTGAACCCTGGCTGGTTTCCCTGTAAATAGGAAATGTCCTTGATTGGGGAACAAGTAGTAGAGCTACTTATACAATCTCTTAAACATATTCAGAGTCTGAATTTCTCTGGTGCTAAGAGCACACACATGATGGAAAAGTTTTTGTGCTCCCATGTGGGAACACAAAGCTGAAGTCTGGTTAGATTGCTACTTAACAGCAAAGTGCTCCAAGCTCAGTCCTGTTAGTGAAAACCATGGGTCATTTGAAAGGAAAAAAATATGAATAACTCCATGATCATCTTTAAGAAAAACAAAAACCAAATCACAGAGAAAAGGGTGATAAAACCTCCAAAAAGGAATATTTCTTAGACCTAGATCAGAGCTGCTGATTTCACCTAAGCTCTAAGAGAGCTGGTTATGGATGTGTCCAAACCACTTGCACAAAAAGCTGTTTGTTTGCATGCTACAAACCCCCAGTTACATGTGTTGTCTCAGTCAATTGCACATGCCAAAGCTGATCAATAGAAATGAGCTGCAGGGCTGACTTACAAATGCAATTTGTATAGGTATTTAAAAGAAAGCAAACTCAAAATTCAGGCTGTGCTGTGTTCAAAACCCCACACAATTCACTGCTTTGTAGCAAGTGTTGCTTGTATGGAAACATTTATTATGACAGCTCGCTGAATTTAGAACAGTAGAGGACTGGGACAAAGTATTTCCATGCTCTATTACCTTTCCTTTATTATAGGAAATCCATTTTTATGCGAGTTTAATAAGACATTATGCAACATTTTGAAGCAGTTCTTTTTAAATATAATTTAGTGACAAACACTCCTGTTATTGTTAAAATGCATCCATACTGTAGTCTGTATCATCAATTATCTTACCCTATACATCCTAAAATTGCCTCCCCAACAGACATAATTAACATTATGAAGTCTTATCACCAGAATTATACAGTCCTAGCACATGAACTGACATTCTATGCAGCTCTTCATGGATCTAACCTGCAATGATCCATATTTCAATCAATGCACCTTTCACAAAGTTTTGCAACAAATTACACATTTTTCTTGAGACACCTTTTTCCTTTCAGTGATCAGCCAAAGACACCATGAACAAAACCCATTTTTCTTCCTGTTTTCACTGCACAACAACCTCCAGAGGCAGCAGGAAGGGTTGGTACATTTAAAAAAGATACTCAATCCTGTAACACTATCTTTGTTGTCAAAGCATGTCAAGCCAGCTGTGAAATGACTGCACTTACTTCTCCTCTTTCACCCTCCTACCTTTCAGACATGTCTTGCTGTTGCATCAAATCCTCACATCTTGCATAGGGCTATTTGTCTACAGTCAAAGCTTATCTTCCCATCTTTGTCCCTGCATAGAGGGGTAGTTCTCCATCCTCTGAAGTGGGGTAACCTCCAAGGATCCTGCTTGGGGCTGTATGGATTCTCTGTCACCAGGGAAACGCTGTCACGTTAGGAGGTATTGTTACCAACCTCTTAAGCACACCAAACAAATTCCTGTGCTGATCTACCTGGTATCAATGAACCTTCTTCCCAGAGGTGGCTAAGGATAGGTTGGTGATACCTGTAGCAAGATACGTGATCAGCCAGATGAATCTCTGGCATGCTCGCTCCAGTGACTTCACCTTTCTCAGTTGTTTTCCCCACTTGAAGTTTATTTTCTCTTTGCTTAAAAGATGCCTTGCCTCATGTTAAACAGCACTGGTGATTATTGATCAATCCAGGAATTCTGGAGGAAAAATGATGCATAACTAACCTTGTGTTTTATGTGACATTCATGCGACTTCACCTTTCTGAACTGTTTTCATGTTTTCCCCACTTGAAGTTTATTTTCTCTTTGCTTTAAAAGATTCCTTGCCTCATGTTAAACTGCACTGATGAAATTGATCAATCCAGGAATTTTGGAGGAAAAATGATGCATAGCTAGCCTCGTGTTTTATGTGACATTCATGCGACTTCACCTTTCTGAACTGTTTTCATGTTTTCCCCACTTGAAGTTTATTTTCTCTTGGCTTAAAAGATTCCTTGCCTCATGTTAAACAGCACTGGTGATTATTGATCAGTCCAGGAATTTTGGATAAAAAATGATGCATAACTAACCTTGTGTTTTATGTGATATTCCTGAGCTACTCTTCACTCTATTGAATGTCTTTTCTCTAGTTGAACTTGCTCAGACATTTTACACACAATCTTCCAGGCTTCCTTCTCCGAGTTTGCAACTGAGAATGAAAATAAGACACTCCTCTTTTGGTGGGCACTGACACGTCAGTTTTGTGTCTATTTTTAGGTGATATTTTTCTTAAAACAGCAAAGCTGTAGGTTCTGAGAATAAGTTCAGTGAAGTTATTTGCTCCAAAATGGGTTCGATATAATGCTTGTTTGGTTCAGTCCCACACAATGGAGACACTGGCAGTGTGTCACTGATGGGATTGCAGCAGCCCAATATTGTTCAGGGCATTGGTTTGTCCCTGCTGCAGTTTACAGATGGCTTTTAAACTCTTAACAGTAGCTACAGGAACCAAATCCCAGTGGGGTGCTGGGTCAGCAGTCAATCACACCCTATTGATCTACAGCTCCCATGTTACAGGCAGAGCTCACTCTTCACCTGAGCTCCTCAGCTCCAGGCTGAAAGGAAAGGGGATAAATAAAAATACACAGTAAACACCCCTGTCCAGGGATATTCAACTGGAAATATCATGTAGTTACAACTCTCTATAGCTCAGCCTTCCTACCTTTCAGTTCCTTCAAGGAAAAATTATTCCCTACGCTCCCTTTCCTTTGGATTTTTCTTTTATTTTTGGTCATTAAAAAGGCTGATTATTATAAAATCTTTCTGTATATAAAGGCTTGTACTATCCCCAACAGTGACTGAAGTCTCCAAAACATTCTCTTAGAAATTCTGCTGGCAAACTTCACTATGCCAGTAAAGTAAGGGAGCGTTTCTATCAGAAAACTTCAGGAATTTTGTGATTCCAAGTGCTGATCTGTCAGAAATTTGATGAAGTAATAATTCTGCACAAGTTTCACTAAAACGTCAGGTAGTATCAACTGGTTTTATTACAAGGTGGGAAGAGAAGGGGGTATTAAGAGTTTCATCAGGTCACTTGAGCATATCTTTTCTCTCACTGTTAAGAAAAAACCCCACAACTTATTTCCAAATTAAGCAAGACTCTAATTTGGGGTCTTTCTACTTACTATTTTTCCTCTCTCTATAAAACGAAAGGTCCACATTAAAGCCCAATAGGCTACAGATCTCCTATGGCAAATGCAATCCTTACAGATCATATGAAAAATCATCTATATGCTATTTCAGTGAAATGACGTATTTAACATTGTGTTAGGCTTGCCATTATAAACACCATTTTTCAGGACTTTACTACCTGGTCATAAAAATGTGTTTCTGCCAGGAAATTCAGCAGCATGTCCCTGCAACAAAGAAATAGTTTTGCCCAATTTATCCAATTTTGACCACTAATTTTGCCTTTGAAATAGCTGAGAGGGGCAAATAGAGGGTGGGCATCAACTCAATCATTGTGTCTCCCATCTGTCTCTGCTGATCAGATGCTTCCCTGAATCTGTCCTACAGATACAGCTTCTGCACTCCTGGAATTCATATGAACTGGGCAGAATATGTCTCATCCTGGGATGTGATTAATGATGGAAAAATTTCAAATTCTGATAACTGCTGTGGGCCTCAAGAGGCCCTTTTGTTCTGGGTGCCATAGAAAGCTGGAAAAATAAGAGTTTGCTCCAGAGAGTTTGTAGTCTAATTGAACAGAGCAGACAGACAAAGAGGAGGAGAAAGGAAATAATATTATCCCTCTCCCTTTTATACAGAAATAACTGAAATGCTCAGACTCTGAAATCCTGGTGCTATAGTAATCAATGGCAAAAATTTTTTTAATGTGAATAGGGTCAGCATTCATACAGGATTCCCTGAGACTGAATTTGTTAGGATCAGACTAGCTGAACAATCTGGCTTTAAAGTCCATGCTTATGATTGGCTGAGTTTTTCTGATCTGATGTTACGTTAATCATCATTAAAGAACACTTAAATGAGACTTCTCTGTAATAACATCTCAGATTCAGGGATACAGCAGCTTGTAAAAATCAGTTTGTTCATGTAATTTCATGTTCTTTATGTAAAATTCTTACTTTACTTAGTGTTAGCTTGATACTTATTGGTGATATCAGACCATTAGGTTGATGTCACCAGTAAAATCAGATCTAAAAACTTGATGATATTATAGCAACAGCAGAAAGTGAATATCTATATTGATCTTATCTGGTCTGACTGTATCTAGGGATCCATGTTAGATGAATCAGTTAGAGGGAGAGAATTTCTTTGAATATTTCATTAGTATAATCTGATTGATACTCAGAGGAAGCCCTGGAGAATGAACACAGCATTAAACACACATATGCTCACCTAAGCTTCAGCAGATAAACCAGTGCAGTTGCATAAACTAACTGGGCATTTTGCTGAGCTACCTAGGAAACAAATTTCTTTTTTTATTGCCCAGTCAGGGTTCCAGAAAATGATTGGATTCCCACTGGTAGGACTTGGAGAGCATTTACAGGAAAAAGCCAAGTGCAGCAGAATAAAGTCATGAATAGGAGAAGAGCAGAGTTAGTGAAACATTTCATCAAGGTTGCCAGACAAAAAAAAGGCATCAACAACTAGATGCATAAATAATTAAAGTGAGAACTCTATAGGTCTGGTTTGCTAAGGTGTTATAAACTCACAAATTCCAAGAGGGCTGGAGGGGCTGTAACCAAGCAACAAGTGCTGAAACTTGGTCCTCTCTTCTAGGAAAACAATGGGCTTGCAAGTCATAATGACAATATCTGGCACTGAAGATGGAGTATTTTCACTGTTTTTATGCTCTTTGGATCATGCCATAAGAACAGATGTTTATGGAATGAAGAAAGGCATTTTTATTTGGTGTAGGAGAGGCTTATTTCAGTATCAAATCTGACTTTTTCCAATAAAATGTAGGTCAACAATTTCTGGAGGAAGCAGACTGTTTCTGACACTACAAAGTATCACATATAAGTAACGTTTTGGGAATTTTTTGTCAAAAGTTTCATTTAAAAAAAATGCTCATAACTTTCATAACTTTCCTTCTCCTGTGTTTGGCAACTTATCTGTGAGTGTAAGAAAAGAAAACAAAACCCTATCCCAAGTGAAGCTGGTGGCATGCAGCACTCTTATTGATTGATGTGCAATGATTTCTTCCACTATATGTCTCACTGAAATGAGATGTATTTCCCTTTTCACCTTAAAAAACAGCTTTTTGTATTGAATGAAATGATTGCATCCCTAATTCAGAGTTGCACATAAGCTTATGCTTAACCTTTTAGCCCGTAAGAATAATGCCACTGAATCCAGCTGGAGGAGAATCAAACTTGTGTGCATACAGAAAAAAAAATGCAGAAGGTATCAGCCAGATCTCTGCCAGATTTTTTGTGAGAGATTGAATCCAGTGTTCTTTTACAGAGGTCATGGTTTAGAGCTCAATGAAACTGATAGGCAAACTGCCATCCATTTTATTGTGCTTTCTGTCAGATTTAACTAGTCCAAATGCCATTTCTGTTTAATTCTCAAAATCTGAAACATCTCATCCAGAGCTGCCAAGACAAACAAGATCAGACATTTGATGAAGCCACCCAGAGATGGAAACTCTGAGATGAGGGCAGCCCCATCTGCCTCTATCCACATCTTTATTATGAATCTCATGTTTCATCTTTTCATATATTAATTGCTATTAATTCCTGATAGAATACAACACTCATTAAGTACTTCCTAAGTTATTGAATGTTAAGTTTCATCAGGTAATTTTAATCATAGGAAAATAATTCTAAATTGATTTTGATAAACAATTTCCTGTTGCAGTCTTGAAAGCTTCCTTTTACATTATGTCATTTGAAGTAATATCTCTGGTTATTCTCCTGTCTAACTTTCATTGTTGCAGATGCCACCATATTTCCATAAATTGTTGTATTTATGTAACTGCTGACAACTGCTGAAGAGTTATGTTTCCTTTTTTGTCAAGAATTGATTATCTGGATTATATTGAAAAAATTGTTTCAGTTCATCCATCAAAACCCTGCCTTCCTGAAACTCAGATCTTGCAAATATGGGAATACTTAGGAGTCACTAGAGCACTCCTTTATTAAACTGGCTTTACAGAATTGTCATCTGTTAGATATTTAAGAGAAATAGGGGCAATCTCTTTAAGCATGGAGAGGGAAAACCACTCATAATACATTTGGCTCATTCAGTCTGCCCTTATCAATACCAGCAGTTTTCAGAATTTTTAAAGCAGGCAGCATTTCCTTTTGTCTGAAATACTTTGCACCTTTCCCTCCCTTTCTCCCTAAAGCCTTTCTGCCTCACATCTGCATCTGGCCCATTCACACACTGAAATATATAGAATTGTCTGCATGCATGCTCGATATACCAAATTCCACCTGCACAGCAAACCTGTTTTCCATGCATGTTTACAGAAATGTGTGCTTGCACATGCATATATATTTGTGTGTGTACACTTGTGTCTATGTCTACATGCACATGCATACATCTACATAACTAATATGCAAAGACAGGCAGGAGAAAAGAGTGCAACTATTCTTATATGGATAAAAACTTAATGGAAGACCATTGAATTCCAGCCCAAATATGTTAAAATATATTTACTCCCTTTCAAAGGTCTATGCATTTTTGTTTCAGTGATACAATAAGATTTATTGAACAATTTCTGGTTGATGCTACTTCACTGCTGGGCCATTCAGAGACATCTGCTTCTATTGAAACCAAAAAAGGAACTGAAAACTATGAATGTGTTTTTACAGGCAGAATATGTTTTTGACATCTCTGATTTTTTTATCCCTGTTCTTATTGCCAAAAGAAATGTAGTTCAAGTGAATGTCTTGTTATTCACTGTCTGCAAGGACAGTAAAGATGTTCTCTAGCTGCAAACAGAAAGCAGGCCCTCCTATGATCATGGGGAAAAGAAAAGAGAAACATTATGAGGAGAACCATCTATTTTTATCAGCAGTGTTTGTTCACGCAGCTTTTGTCAGGAAATCCAAATAATTTTCTCCCACTTGCCTTCAGTTTGAAAAAATGGCAGCCTTGTGTAACAAGGAAGGAGACATGGTCTTATTTTTAGAGGAAGGAGACAGATGCACTGTAGCCGTCCACAATTACTGCATGTAAAACTAGAACCTGGCATGTCCTGCCAGAAGAAATTAAATGGAATGAAAATGTTTTTCTGGTCAAAGTCAGAGACTGCACTTGCTGTATCACACTATATGCAACCTGAGGGCTGCCCAAGATTCTCCTTTCAGCAGTACTGGGGGATAATTAAGCATTCTTGGGACTGATTTTTCCACATCTTTGACCCTCAGTTAAGTATTTGTACCTGCTGCCACACAAGTGTGAGTGCTGACCTCACCAAATGGGGAATTTCTGATAAAAAAGCATTTTGCATTCACAAGGCACAGATACAAATGTCTGTTTTAGATAAGGCCCACTGACTTTGGCAGAGAAGGCCTTCTTGAGTCACATACATTCAAAAGACAAAGTATTCAAAAGACTTGAAGTATCTCCAGATCTCCAGGTGGCTGATGTCCCTTCCCCTTGCTGTACACACCACTGTCTTTCCACTCAAGCTCTGGTATTGTAGGGCACCAAATCTGTTGTCTGGACTTCCCAGAGAATGTGTTTGTAATTTCTGAAAAGGGGTGGGCACCATCTCAATGCATTACTCTTTCCTGCCATCTGATTACTTTCAAGACAATCCACTGCCTTGAAATAGAATTACTTCATCCAGCACCTCTCTCTGCCTTAGCTCTTTTCATCCAAAATCCCCTCTGAAGGCAAATCTGTATCTTTTCATAGGTTTCTTCTCTACTCTTTACATTTTTCCTTTACCAGAGATGAGGTGAGAGAAACAGCAGCTTTTCTTTAAGGAAAAAAAATATAAACTAAAACTCTTGTTATTCAGCTCTGTTCTGATCTTTGGTCTTAAGAGGCTAAATCCACTGCTGGCCTAAAAAGGTGCTATGAAGGTGCTGTTCAGCTGCTTATGTCAATATATTCTCCTGTCATAGACTTGTCAGGCCACTGAACTAGTCTCAAACATAAAATAAGCCCATCTTTAAGCTGCTCCACTTTGCCTTGTCCTGCCAGCTCTGTGCTGTATTCCAGTAGTTGGGAAATTCTTTTATCATTGACTTGCACTGGGGAAAGAAAGGTGCCCTGGCTACAGCAGGAAACATTATGTGCTGTTGCTGTTTTATTCAGGAAAACAAACCTAAGATGTAATTCTCTTGGTGAAGGTAGTTCAATATCTCTACTGATACTCATGCTTTAATGTCTTCTTTCAGACTTCATCGTTTTTGCAGCTGAATTGTGAAAGATGAGCAGCTGAGCTTCACTAGTAATCCTCCTCATTTTGCATGCTGCCTTTGCTGTTTTGTAGAGCTACTGAATACAAAATGAAGCTGCAAGAGTGGGTTTGCTCTATAGCTAGCAAGGCATGAAGTATTTTCTACAGCTGTGGAGTAGATCTAGAATATTCATAGTGTCACAGGAAATGTGATTCACTGTGTGACATTTAG
Organism: Phaethornis superciliosus; assembly: GCA_023637945.1. Taxonomy (NCBI): domain Eukaryota; kingdom Metazoa; phylum Chordata; class Aves; order Apodiformes; family Trochilidae; genus Phaethornis; species Phaethornis superciliosus. The sequence goes on from JAJQWJ010000010.1 coordinate 21,713,759, forward strand.
TGTGCTACTGCATGACACCAGATGATTAATGTTCACAGTAAAACACAGGCTAGTATAAATAAACAAATTTAAATGTATTTCCGTGATTGTAGAAATCACGTGTGAAATCTCTGAGGGGATATTTGCTGCTGCTCCCAAATGCTTCCTATTTGTTGGCTGGTTTTTAAATGCTTTGATTGACTTTCCTGCCACATAAATCTATTGACCCTTTGGCCCAATGTGGCAAATCAGTGACTTGGACACCGTGGGCAGCAGCACATCAGTCTCCATCTTGTTTTATGATCATCAGTTTGCAACTTCATAACATTCCACTTCCCAGTCTTAGAAAGACATCCTGAGAGTTTAAAAGGGGAGGGACCTTAACTCAGGGCCAAATTACCAGGATTCCTCCTTCCCTGCCCCAGGGGCATTAGACCAACAGCACTTGGTTACTCAGCATGGGGGTAAATTTCTCTATTCTGGCAATGGTTTTTTTCCTGTTTTTTCCTGTGGACCCAATTATGTGCTGATCAAGGCACCATCTCTCTCCAGATCTCAGATCTCGGCTGACAAGTTGGTAGAACATTTTCTTGCACCAACAACCTTACCCCACAAGGAACAAAATTCCAAGCTGCAAGGTTCTAGGGAAAGCTCTGAGATTGAGGACAGGAGTAAACACTGATTTTCTACTACCAGCTGTGCTGGGGAAAAGTGAGTCCTAACTGCTGTGTCAGTGCAGGTTTAAATAGTGGTACAGCAGCTAAAGTCACCAGCATTACAGCAGCATGGCACACAAAAGCACAACACTCTCATACCCCTTAGTTTTTTAGGAGATTGTGTCTTCCATACGTCTGTGCTGAACATGAACACACCTGCAAAATTCCTAATCTCCAAGCTCCATTTAAAAATAAAAGGCTTTGTACAGAAAGTGAAAAATAAGCAAGGCTTTACAGCACTGTAGGAGATTCAAATGTGAAACGTTTTCCACTTGAAAACCTTTGCCTATGGAGTTGTCAGGATGCATTTCCTGGGGAAACAGCAAAGACTTTGATTTGCCATTTCACTGAATGTTGCTCAGATTCTTGTGCTTACAAGGAAGGGTGGGAAATGGGCTGCCAGATGGTTAATGGCCCTTCTGAAAAATAGCCTTCCACTTGTTGCTTTTTTTCTAGCTTGTCCTAAAACTATCAGAGTATAATCTTTGTACTCGTTGGTAACAGAGGGAAGCACAGTTAAGCAGGTGTTGTCAAGGCTATGACAGTCTGAATTAACTTATCTTGAAGTGCACTGCCAATAAATCTACTAGCAAGTTGCTGTACTTTTAGAATATATGCAAAGTAATACAGAGGTAGCATGGAAGGGCATGAGTTCTGGCAGCTCCTCAGCTGGGAGCTGTAGCTTCTCTTGAGGGCTCTCTCTTGCCAGCTGCTGGGTGGCTGCTGAGCTTTGCCACTGCCCATCACTTTAAACTCTGATACCCCTTCATTTCCCTGGGATTCTCTATTTTCACCTGTCTACTTATATTTACCTTGCCAATTCTTTGTGAATTGTAGAGGAATATGCTGGCAATATATTGGCAGAGGAATATGCTGCCAACAGTCTCAAGAAGCTTGATTTAATCTCATTTAACTTCAGAGACTGAAAGACAGGAACTGAGCCAAGTTGTGCTCCCTAAACAGCCATGGAGAAAGGGAGAGAGGCAAAAAAACTTTTAATTCCATTATAGGCATCCTGCACCACGGAAAAGTCCTTCAGCCTCTAAACCAAGAGACAGAGTGGCTAAATTACTTTGTACTTAGCTGTCTGAAGTTTTATGTAAAGATACTTATGTAGGCTTTGCTTATTATAAAACAATACTAAAATTTTAAAAGTATTTGTGATTCTCATGATATGTCATGATATTTTGTTTGGTTGGTTGGTTTGGGTTTTTTTGTAAACACTGTGACTTGAAGTCCTTTTCATTTTTTTCATCTAAGTGGCTTGAAATAATTTTTGTAAACAGGGCAAAAATTGAGTTCTTGCTAATAACAAACTCACAGGTATGTCAGCTCCCACTCAGTTCTTTGTAGTAAAGCTTCAGGCCACAGGCAGAGAGAAATCTGCACATGGTCCAAAACTGACTGAAACTAATGGCAATCTATTATTTGTTTTTTTAAATGGACTACAAAGGGATTTGAAACAGGCTCCAGATGACTCTGCTGAAATTTAGCTTTTTGTGATTATGACCTTGGCTATGGGTGTTTTGGACATGCCATGTTTGTTTGCTTGGTTTAAACATTTCAGGTTATGGAACCAGGAATTTCTTAATTTCTACTTGGAAGTAACTGCTCTTTGACCCTTAGGCTGGTTTATGCCTACCTTGTAGTAATCATCATAGTGAAGAGGAAGAACTGGCAACATCCTTGGCCTTTGTAAGTGCTCAGTACAAGTCAGGCTATTTTACTCATGGTTCCAAGCTTTCTGTTTCAAGTGTGTCATCATTCAACAGGTCAAGAATCAAGAGTTCATTTCCTCAGAACATGTCACTCCACAGATGTGTACATATTAGACTTAGAACAACACTGGAAAATAAATGAATTAGAAGTATTCAAGGTTAGGCTGTGCAACTTGCACCCTGTGACACTGTAGCAGTGAGACTAGCACTAAAATATTGTGACAAGTTGCAAAATTCTGTTTAAAAAAAATATCTGAAGTGAATTTATGAACTATAGCATGTTGCCTCTGATTCTCATGTTGTTTAGACCAAGGAGAAAACTCTGTAGAGGAAAAACCAGTGGAGACACTTGTGTAAAATGGGCAGCAGCAACATTGGAATTGGCCTCTTTTACCTCTCTCTGGGTTTCAGTGAGGGCTTTAATAGCAGCCCAGCTGCTGATGACAGATCCTTGGTTCAGAGTTGGCAGGAGAGTTTTATATGGTCTGGGAAACAACAGTCTGTCACCACACACTGCTAATTCCAAGCTGCAGCCTGACCCAAAGAGAACATTTCCCAGGAGAGATGATAAATTTTAAGACCAGACTCTTGTAATAAAATTAAGACATTTTATGAATTTCTGTTTCAACCTTTGCCAGCTTTCTGGCTGTTTCCTTTAGAACCTGTCATTTACCAAGTATATAGATGATGACAAAAGCCTCAAATAAATAGGCTTTTTGTATCAGACTGGTGAGACTGGGCATTGCCCAGACCATAATCCTTACAGGTCTCAGGGCAAGACAAACTTCTTGATGGCTTTTATTTCTTAGCATGTTTTGATGTTATGTATTTTGTTCTGTTCAGGCAGTGCTATCATACAGGTAAGCACATGACTCTTAGCAAATCCATGTCAAGAGAGTACAAAAGTTCAACCATGATGAGGTCTAAACTCTTTTGGTAGCACTGCAATATTTGAAGGGGCATTTAAAGCCCATTTAAATAAATTCTTGCTAAAGAAACAACAGGATTTACCCATGGCCAATTCCAAACCCTTAATGAAAGCAGACATGATTTAGACTCAATGCAGATTTCCTCTGTGCATTTTTATCTTCCTTGCTTGTAAGCACTTCTAAACAATTACAGAATAATTTTCCTGTACAAATTCTTCCTTTAGTTTGTCCAAAAGATGACTTCTCCACAGGGAAGTGTGTTTATGAGACAGAGATAGTAAAACAACTTGTTATCATAAAGCTTGGGTCATATCTGAAACATGATTCATATTGTGATTCAGTGTGGCTGAAAAGATAAAAACTCACACAATGGGCTAAATTCCCCAGCTGCAGGAACACTTTCAATCTTTTGTCCTAGGAGACCTAGAATTTTACCACCATTATCTGCCAAATTATTTTCCAGGACAGTGTTTCAAACACACCATTAAATAAAAAATAAAAATCGGGCTATTTGATCAGGCAAAACCAGAGAGCACCAAGAAGACTTCTTGCATAGCGTGCTTTTTAGGAATAGCTGCCAACATTTTGAGCTTTGCTGTGCTTGGTTTGGCATTGCACCTATCTGAGAACCATTAGCTGCCTGATTTCCAGGCTAAGGTATTAAAAGAGTTTGGAGTCTGTATTTGTAAATTGTTTTGAAAAAGTCTGAAATAATTAGTGGAGCAGAAATGTGCCTATAATCTGGATAAGGCATTTATCTCACCATCTTTCTCCATTTAGCTGCCTGCCAATGACTGTGAAAAAGCCTGATATCCTTCATTACCCTTAAAACTTTACCTATTGCTCTGTGCTATAAACTACAATTTAAGCTGCATTTTATTACATGTCTTTTTATTCAGTTTACCTAATGCCTAGTGAGACTGGTCCATGACTCAGGCTTCTCATTAGTGCTGTGAAATGAAAAACACTTATGTGAGTGCTGTTGTAAGAGCAGTTCTCTATGAAGAAAATGTGACTTGAGAAGCCCTGGTTGTTGGAGGTAACAGTTATGTGCTCTCCTTCATGAGCTGTGCAGTACCAACTCTGTGTATTGCAAATAATTTCCCACATCTAACTGTTTCATAGCCCTTAACCAAAGCCACCTGAAAGCCAAAGACAAGCTCCTGAACCGAATGAAAAAGGTCCCCAGTAAGCAGGCAAAGTCTTCATTCTCCTGGACCCCTTTAACTTCTGCAGCTTGATGTAAAATCCTTGGGGGACTGCAGAGAGTTCTAAAAATCAAATTAATCTATAATTTCTCATCAACTGTGCCAAGAGATGCAAAGGAGCTCACAGGGAAGTGAGCTCACTTCTTGCTGGTGTTCTGAGTTACTATGGTAATATTTTCCTCCTGCCTGGCCCCTGGGTTTTGGGGGTAAATGATCCATCTTTATAATCCCTGTGTTTTCTTTTTCCGTTGTAGGGACAAAACCTAAGATTGTCAATTAAAAAGGACAGCAAAACCTCAAGAATTGGCTTGTAAACACCACATTTGGAGAATGCCTTGTCTTTTTTCAAGAAATCCTCATGGGAATAATACTGTCTCCTCCCCAGGAAGAGAGCAGAGCACCTTGCAGCTGTGTAACATAAGTGTACCAGGGGAGAACATGCTGGAAATCTGCTCACACAGAAATTCTCCTGACTGTATGAGAGGCAGCAGTGGGAGGGGGACAATAAATAAGGAATGCAAAAGAGAACAAGAATAGAGTAATAAGGCCAATGTCACCAATTACTTCAACTCTCTTTATTTCTCCCCTGTAGTCAAGAAAATGTGTCTCCTATTGTAGCATTCACACTGTGAAGTAGGCACAGCACAGCTCCAGTGCTGTTCATGGAGATGGGTTAAAGAATAACAAACTTTTGCTTTTTACTCCAGAAGAACACAAGAGAATTATGCAGACTATGAACTGGACAACACTTTCCCTATGAACAATGAACTCAACCCAGCAATCTGCTAGCAGATCTAGAGAAAAGTTTGGAACACAAAACAGGGCTTTTTTTCTTTGTTGTTTTGAGCCTACTGCCCCAATTATTATTAATTAGTTATTAATCTTGGGCACCTGGTTCTTATTGTGCTCTCACACTCAAGCAACTCATTGACTTTACAAAGATCTATATCCAGAATGGCACTGATCTATATATTCAGTTTACCAAGACTCTCACAGGACTGCTGAAACTGTGAAAGTACTTCTCAGCTTCTTAGGATAGAGTGACATCTTGTGGTTTCTTCTTTTGTCCATCATTGGGAAAAATAAAATAATCACAACAACTTTGACTATTTTTTTTTGTTTGCTTGTTTCTGGTATAATACTAAGGTCTTGTTTGAGTAAGCACAGTTTTTTTCAAAAATACCACTACTTATTTATTTTTAAAAGTCAGTATCTCCCATTAAGTTGTACAGGTGTTATTGTCCTAAACAATTTTACTTTGCCATCATAAAGACTTTTGGAAGGCTAATGGACATCTGTGCTTGAAAGAGCAACAAAAACACTAATTCAAATAAGTTCTAATCTGGAAAAATAAACTGGTGCTCATGTTCATGTAAATGTCTGATATTCTTACTTAAAAAGCCTCCAGTGGTAGCAGGATTTGTATGGAAAATAATGTTTTGAATTACAGCTCTGAAAAGCATTTCCCCCTGGATTCCATCAGATGTATGCCAGAAATACAGAAGCTGACAGCAGTAGGAAACTGCACCTCATGCTTAAACTCCATCTGCAGAACAAAAGGATGCCAGTAAGTACTGTCACACATCACAGGTCACTTACACACCACAACTATAGACATTTCAGTAATTTATTTTCTGATATAGCCTTCAACATAAAATACAGTTTTAAAATTTTTTGAGACTGTACACCTAAACAATCGAGCCACTATTAACAAATTTCCCTTACCAGAAAAAAAAAAAAACCAAACCAAAAACCAAAAAAACAAAACCCCAAATAAAGACAAAATTATTTTTCCTAGTTTTGTATTGAAAAAGCAATAGCATCTTTGAAGAAAACATCATACAAAATCTAGATTAAAAAACCCACAATGGAATAGTATTCATATACCTCAGTAAACTGGTAACAATGCTTAAAATATCACTACTGAAAAACAGTATTGAGAGCTGTTCTCATGGTCTGAAACTAACATATTGGCATCATTTGGTAACAAATCAATTCATGTTGTTGAAAACTAGGTGATTTTCAATTTTCAAGAAACAACTATTTTGCATCTGTAAAGATTAGGAGAATATGAAGTGAATAAGTAGTGTTTGCACTTCTGTTTCTGCTGGTTTACCTTTAAGCCCATTGAGGCAATTCTTAGAATCAGATCTGAAATGGGTTTCTGCATCATTCCACTTAGTACCTATGCTAGGGAAGTCTGTGCACTTGCCTGATATCCTCTATAAATACTGCTGACTGGCAGCTGTCCTTCCATAATTCCATAGCTTTAGTTCAAATCTATGTTCAGTCCTTCCCCTGGTAAAAAAAAAACATCTGTGCTGCAAAGAACTGATGCAAAGGAAACACAAAATTGGTCAGGAAGAACTTTCGATGGACTGAAAATGAACATGATTGAGAGCTGTCATCTGCTTTGCACATCTTTCCACAGCCAACGCCTCAAAAATAGCCTGAAAAAAAAAAAATAGCTAAAAATCAGGCTCCTCTACAGTTAAAACCACAGGAGATCCTTAGCATATAGGTCACTGCTAAAGACAGTAGGTGACAGTCACAGAATCATTTAAAGATGAAGAACCAGCCCTTGCCTAACTCCATGTCACAGGAGCTGGTTTCATCTGCAATGAGACAAAGTCTGGATTCTTGGTAAAATTTTGGCTACAATTTTGGTCTAAATTTGAATATAAAAACTCTCTTACCCAGTCCAGACTATTTCCTAATTTACTAAGGGTAATAAGCAACAGCAACACACTGAGTTGCTCCCTTTCTCTTCTGTGCAACAGAGCTCAACAATTCAAGGAGGCAGGGCTAAAACTGTGTTCTCTGGGGGAGCACAACCAACCTCCACAGAGAACATCCATCACTTTGCAGTGTGCCCTGCAGGATTTGCACTGGCAGCATAAAAAAAAAAAAAAAAAAAAAAAAAAAGAAAAAAAGAAAAAAAGAAAAAAAGAAAAAAAGAAAAAAAGAAAAAAAGAAAAAAAGAAAAAAAGAAAAAAAATGAACAATGTGTCAAATTTCAGAAGTTCTCTTTGCATGACTAACTTTGTGAGCAATATCTATGCTGTTCTGAAGTGCCAGAGAAGCCTATAACTAAAACTCAGGCAAAACACATTTATTCCCATAGAAAAAGACAAAACTCCTCTTGACAAGAAGAAACCAATGTAATATCCAAAATTTTCTATTTATGATAAGTTTCAAAGGAGCTCCTCCCTCCCTTCTTTTCTCCTATACTCTCTTACCTTTTTAATAAATTCAGTTCTTTTTATATTTTGCACAATGAGGGATGAAATAATTATACACCTCTCTGGTGAGAACAGGTAATTCTTCTCTTGCAAACAGAAACAGCAACTAATTCCCCTGCTATTATTTACTTGGGGTAGTGTCATTCTCCTCTGTCAGTTAAAAGTTAGGGAATAAAAAGGATTATATTTTCCCTTTAAACACTTATTTATGAATAGAATATTTGCAAGACACTAAAAATCAAGGTGGGTTTTTTTGCTTTTTTTTTTTTTTTTACTTTGTAAAAGATCATTCTAGATCTCTGAAGTAAGTGAAGTAAATTACTTGGAGGGGTAAAAATGTGCATACTACTGACATGACTATTGAACTATTTTACTTCAGTCACATACATAGCAATTTCTACACTGAGTAGTCTCAAATATTCATGCGATCAAATTTTATTGGCATCACCAACTATGGAAGGTGAATTGCAGAGCTGCATGCAGAAGCATTCAAAAAAAGCAGTATTTTAGATTCACATGTGGAAGAGTTCACACAAAGTCTACCACATTTTTCTTATAGAATTAAATCCACCAGGCTTAATTTGCCCCATTAACGTTGATGAGACAGCATATCAGAGCCTGTTTACTACTTCTACAGGAACAAGAAGAGATGACAGTTTTCAGATGCAGTTCCTCAACTCTATAAATCATCATCAAGGTTTGCCATTTGCATTATTCAGAGCTGCACACATTCTGTTCCTGTCTCATTGATCAAGTCAGTCTCTGGACTGTAAAAAAAATTACAAATAATGGATTTGCAAGGTTTTTTGCTTTACAATGCACAGAAACAGTTGTTGACATGTACACAATTTTATTTTGAGGACACAGCAATCACAATGACAGAAACAGAACCATTACTTTAATACTGTAAGCTTTCCTCTGGAAACTGACTTGCACACAATTAGACCTGAAAGCATTTTAAACAATATCTCGGGGGGAAAACACAGCAAACCTTAAATATATTAACTTCAAACTTTATGTGCTTATCTTCTCTTTTTGGTAGCTGATGGCAGTTAAAGCTCTTCAAAGTCATGACCACTTGTGTTCATTGCTTCAGGGTGCATTACTCTTCCCATGAATAACACAGTACCTGTAGAACAAATGGGAAGGGAGGGAGTGAAGGATGTTGGAACCAAAGGAAAAGATGAGGTTATGGAGGACAAATAAAAGTTCTAGAGCATGCAGTGCAGAATTGTTATGGAAAACTTATGCCTAAATGGTTTAATAAGCATTGACACCTACATTAAGGATCTCAGATACAGAAAAAACCCCACCTGAACCTACCAGAGTTTTCTTGAAGATATGACAAGACACAGAACAATATGATCTGTGGGTGTATAGTCATGTTTTGTCACCCAGTCAAACTCATATCATTAGGACAAATTACAAATATGAAACTAAGGGATTACTTAATCATTGATCACTTTGCTAATAAGTGCTGTTCTCAGCCCTTGCCTGCCACAGAACACTTCCAAAGCACAGCAGAATTATTCATAGCTGTAATACCTGTCCATTAGGCAAATCATTTGATACTGGGAACATACTTCACTGCTCTTAACACAGCCAGGCTCTTATGGAATACAATGATTATGGATATTCAGGGCAGTAACACTTATCTGAAAAAAAAGGGTGAATTTTTCTTCCCCAGGGTTTTAAATCACATTGTGATTAATTAAATTATGAATATTTTTCGGGATTAGATCAGATTTTGGTGTCATTAAGGGGACACAGAAAAGGTCATTCTTTCAATATTAAGTATTTTAATACAAATTAAGGAAAATTCACAATCCAAGGCCAGTGAACTGTTGAAAACATGTAATTTTCTTTTGTTTACTTGACATGCAATGTGGAAAACATGGATGAGCCTGCAGTATCTCACCTGTCCTTCTGTTTCTGACCAAAAAGAAAAAGGGATGATCAACTATAACTTGGGGATACAGCACAGCCATTCTGCTAATAGCAATCATTCCTGAAGGGAGAAAAAACACAAGCAACCTGTTAAATATCACTGCACATTCTCCTGCTCTTCACAAGACATACTTAAGCTCCTGAGCAGACACTGAAGTCCTTCTCTGTCAGCACTGCCACTGAGAAACGGCATGAAAAATCCCACAGAAAATGAAAGTCACCTACAGAAGAATTGCACAGCTATTTATGTTTTAAGGATGATTAATAAGGAAGAGTGGCTCAGTCTCCTAGGCCGAGGGAGAAGCTTGTAATTTGTAAGATCCAGAACCCTTCAGAGGAGTTATGACACCTGCTCACTTGTAGAAAGAAAAGAGATGATGTGTTTTAAATAGCTCCAAGGCTGCAGTTAAAGGTATGAGGTAAACCTGAGTAACTGTGGAATATGCAACACCCAAATGGGGTATTTGCAGCCTTTAGGATGTGTCTTTAAATAATGCAGAGGCTGAAAGTAAAATCAGCTGGGAATCAGGCAAAATTTGGTGTTTATTATTTTGATTTGAGATGCATGGATTTCTCCAGGACATTATTATTATTTCCCAGTGTTGCCCTGACTTTTACATTTTCACTGGACTGTTAATAAGGACTCATGCATGCCACTAATCTCTGTCCATATTCCTGTCACAATCCAAATCTGCTACTGATAGTCCTGACTAGGGAAGCCATTCCTCCTTTTCTGGAAGAGTGGTACAATTACAGGCAATTAGAAATCACTTAATGATGCATATTATCAACTAATGTGAGTTATTTTCAGGAAAAACAAATGATAGCCAAGTAAAGCAGCCACCTGGCTTCCTAGAATTAATAGGGGTCAACTATGTTTTTGCATTTAGCACTACTCATCCTGCATGTCTCTATATGAGCTTATTAAAATGCAATTGCAGTAACTCTCAGCTTCTTCTAGCTACTCTGGATCAAATGCCTTTAACCATTGCAAACAGCAAATTAGAAATTATGAACACGTGAGCTCCATAAAAAAAAAAATAAACTGCAGTCTGTACCCTCCTGACAATCACAAGCAAAATAATGAAGAGGTTTTCCACAGGATGCTCAAAATTCTTTGTGAAACACACCATGTCAAAAAAATGCTAACATTTTCATTTCCAGAATTCTCTTCTGAAAAGCAGTATATACTTGCTATGCTGTGTTTTTATGCTAGGTGCTATTTAGCTTTCCTGGCTGTACAGCAAGTCAGCTAAAAAAAGATTAATTAGCACAGAATAACCAGACATTTGATTTAGTTCTGCTTTTCAGTCAGGTACCTGAGGCAGCAGCAGCTTCTGATCCTTCCTCATTAACTTCCAGAAGAGCCTTATGAAATGCTTTTGCAAGGTAAAGTTCTTTGTTATCTGGAGAAGAAAAGGAAATATATTTCAAGTGGTTGAACAGTAAGATTCAAGTATTTAAAAGAAATCCCAGCACTTCTATCCCCCTTCTGTAACAAGTAGGGAAGAAGAGCTTTGTGCATAGGAGTTGAATTAAAATATCTTCTTGCCAATACTTTTAATAGCACCAATTACCTCACTTAAACTTGTAGTGCTCTCCTACATGATGTATAATAAAATATCTTGGCACTGCCTAGAGCACCAGAATACCAGACAGAGTGAAAGACAATCCTTGAACACAGGATTTTAAATGCAACTGTTGGGAAAAAGGACTGTGATATTTTATAGCAAATCCTTAAGACTTCTATTTCTGCACTAGGTGCAATAAAGATTTCTTCCAGCAAAACTAGGTACTTTCTTTTTGTCATTATATTTTAAAGAAGCTGAAGATAAATATTTCTGCTGTGGAAAACACAGGGCTGAAAGTTCATTCGGTCTTCGATGTTTTCCAGCCTTCTTTGACAATATTTTCTGTCCAAGCCTACTCCTGCTTAAGTCAGAGAATGTTTCATTACTTTTCTTCAGTGGCCAAATGACCAGAGCTACTGAAAGAGCCAGCACTTTGAAGGAAGCAAGACAAGTAAAACCATTTAATCTGTTTGACTAAGTTTCATCATTAAGACATAACAAGGATTAGATATACGTTTATTGTACCTGCATAAAATCCACAGTAATGACAGAGCACAACTGGCAGTTAAGAAAAGAATAAAAGCTTTCTCAACAGGGGGATTCACAACCACAAAAATCTAATCTAACCACCCCAGTGAGACAGCTGTACCATTTTGCATTTCTAATCCCTCCCAAAATGTTCAACAGAAAAACCCTAGCTGAAGGCTGAATAAGAAGGGAAAATCTGGGACTATTAACCTACAATTTTACCCCCCCCAAAGAAAATGTTTCAGAGCAAAAACCATTCACCTAGGTGATAATGGAATCTACATACCCAAGACAAAAGACAAAGAGACATCAGGAATTCCTGTTGTACCTGTCTCACATTAGTCTTGTGCTGTCTCTCTAAACATGTCAGTTAACAGGATTCTTGGTAAGTTTATGGTCAGTTCTGTGAATTCAACCTTCCAGGCAGCTGTATTTTAGCTTGAGTTCATTTCAAAGCTGTACTGAGCATTTGAGCTATTCAACACATAGCAAAAGAAATCAATAACTCTCTAGCCCTTATAGAAAAAAATGATTTGGAGCTCCTCATCTCAAACCCAAATACATTTTCATGTTTAACAGCAGAGACATGCCAACATAGCCTAATCACATAATTAAGTAACTTCAAAAAAACAAACAAAAAAAGCCTTTAATCCTGCTCCCTTGCCCTTTAATACAGCAATATTCCATATTTTCATCCTGATTGCTTAATTTTGCATAGTAGGCTGATGCTTCTGGAATTGTGAGGTATATTTCTGATCAAAACCCTGATTATAACACCCTAGAAGACTGGTCTCCATCCACTGAGCTCATAGAGCCTAATGCAGACAGCATTAACATGGCTAACATTTACCATCAGGTATGATATTAGGCCTAATTGAAATGTATTCAGGACCTGGGTAATAACAAGATATTTTTGGTTTTTTTTAAATTGACAGGATTGTCACTGCAGTGTCACTGCAGATGAGACCAGTGTGTCCAACTTGTCTAGGACACTGCTCCAGCTACAGCATTGTTGTTGCTTCAGAACAAGACACAAGCAGCCTTACAGATGAAAACTACAGCACAGATTTCAATAGGAAAAGATCCTCTCCCCCAGCATGTGCTTTATACTAGAGTTTCTAATCCAAAGAATATAGAGAATGCCTTTAATCAATGGAGTAGAGATATTTTGATTGCTATGAAGCTTTTTTTTAATCCTACCAAACTAATGACCTCAAGCAATACCCAGCAAAGAGCTCTGTGTTGTTTTCTGGAAGAGAAATGCTCTGTATTTGCTTTCAAATTTGTTGCCTTTAACTTCCTTGGTATCTTTGTTCTTGGATGGAAAAAAGAGCAATTCCAAATCCCACGGTACTTTCTTTAGACTCTTCTCTTTATATTGCCTCTATCACATCTCTCTCATTCATCTCTCTCTGAAGTGAATGAATCTGTTTTCATATGGAAGCATAATATTGTCACCTAGTGTTCAAGCATTCTTCTCTTTGATCTGTTTTATGATTGTCAAATCACTGACTGCAATACTTCAATATCATACACATCTTGTCATTATTATACATCTTTCCTTTGGCTGAGAATAAGGTGGAGCTTACCTGAGGATCTACTATCATGTTATTTTACTCTAGTAGCTGCTTGAAATTTTCATAGCAACCAACATGACTGGACTGTTAACATTTCAGGAAACTTTCATGGAGATTTGGTATCAAAGTTCAAGCCCTCTGCAGGACCCTAGCCTAGATATCCCTTAATGTGTGGGAGTAATCTGTGACTTCCTTCTAATGTACATGACTCTTAGCATCACATTTCATTTGTCATTATCCTCCATATGCCTGCAAACTCCTACTCTTTGCTGCCAACTGGTTGCTGTGCAAATCTCTTTTTTTAAAAAAAAAACACAAACATGCAGGTTCACTGGCTTCTCTAGGGTGTGTCAGAAAAATCGTACTCATCTCTGTCAAGACTTTGCAAGAACTGTTTATTGGACTGGTGCTCTTCTAGCTACTTTATATTGTGAAATTAAGTCATGAAAGTTCCTTGGCTGCTTACAGAAATGCAGGTCACCTTGATGGTAAAAGCAGTTGCCATTTAAGGCATTTTAAAACTGTACTACACTAAATGGAAAGGAAAGGGGAATTGTACTAGTGTAATTAGTTCAAGAGTGAGCCTTAGGTAGCCCTTAAATACTCAAGAAGTACAAATTATAAAATCTGAAATACCAGTTCTTTCAAGATTATTTTGAACAGCTGATGGGATCAGAAAGTGAAATGTTTCAGTCTTTTGCTGAGTGTCAGGATACATGCAACTAGACAGCTAAATAGCACTGTTCTCCTACTTCTGTGTTAACTGAAGAACAACTTAATTTCTGCAGTAGCAAAATATTTAAAATGTGCACCTGGATTAATACTTTCTCTTTGGTTGCTCACAACCCAGACTTCCCAGAAGGAAAAAGATGATTCATCTACTTCATCTTTCAGATTGAGTGCAAAAATGCAAAGATTTCTAAATATTGGAAAATAAGCCTGTAATCCTGCAATTTGATTTATATTCACTAAAGCCACAGACTTTCACTGAACTCAACAATCTGTGCCTGGATCTGATTACAGGATTAGAGCTGTTGTTGAAATTGCAGAAGGCTTTCCTTGACAATAATCCAAAGGCAAAAGCAACAGGAGAGGGGGAGGAGAATATTTTTAAACACAACAGGATTTTTTGTGATTTGTATCTTGCCAAATAAAAAGTGTCCAGACAAACATTTTGTTCAAATACTGCACATTTAAGATATTATGAAGTGCCAAATTTTTTAAAAAAGGTTGGCACTATGATGCATGTAAAATTCTGGCCTCAGCTTTCCTGTTACCTGCCATACTATTCAGGTATTTGCAAAAGCTAGTTTTCCACATTTTTCTTCAAAATTCCACCCACTTCCTCCTCCCTCCCCATTGTAGCTCCTGAAAATTAGAAATAGGAAACACATTCTGTACTTTAATTACTTAAAATTTCCTCTCCATAGCATCAACAGCAGGGTTTTCTTTAAATACATTACTTCAAAACCATTTTCTTATTCTTAATTTATAAGTGACCTTTCCAGCACCAAGTGACACATGCCTTTTTAAGTTAAAAATGTAGCAATAAGCCATGAGTTCTTGCTATAGACTGCTCTACAACACTTAATAAACAAGTCAGTCTTCAGCAGAGGAGTTAATTCAGTTTTGCAGAACATGGCATTTTCATTTTCTACAGTACGTTTGCCAAAAATAAACTTGAAACAAGTCATTAGTCACATGGATTAAAACACAAGCGAGTTCCAATCTTTCTGCTAACCTCTCCACTACAGAATTACTTCCCAATGTATTTGGATGAATTTTACATGAAATGAAGTAAGAGTCAAGCACTGCCTTTGTGGTTCAATCTCTTCTGTGTATTTTCCATTTTCTCACAAGTGCTTATCCTCAAATAAATACTTTTCTATCTACAGAGCAGAAGTTATTGGAAAGCTTACTTGTCACTTGAAGGTGTTTGTCAAAAAAAAATAAAAAAGGTATTTTTTTTTAAAAGAAGGATTTTTCTTTTATTCCAGTTCTTTCACATTAGCTAACTCTGGCTTTAACTAAAATTTCACTGTAAGGCAAAAGCAGCAAAACAGTGGAATAAACCTGTATGATACGTATAAACAATATTTCAAACTTGGAGAAAGTCAACAGGATATTAAAACCCCAAACTATTCTGCTGTGATTTTTAGAGGAAGATTTGTGTTCATTACCACTAATTTTGAGTAAGCCACACAAAGACTGCTTCCAGAGACAGACAATTAGGAACAGTTATTTCCCATCAGCCAAGGATCTATCTGCCTGATTAGGCAGTAACCCATTGAGCAGAAACAAAGAGAGTGGTATAGTGGCATCAGTTTCAAGAACACTGACCTAAATCTCACCCTGGCACTTGATTCTAGATTGAGAACAAGGGGGGTTGCCAAAATTCAGACCAAACTAAATACATTACTTCTCTGCCTCCTTTTGTTATGCAAAAATGAAACAACTTCTCAGGCAAAGATGACTCAACTACCATTTCAACATCTTTTAGGAGGTATTAAAAGTATAAATATCTCATTTGCACCTACATTTCTAAAATTATTTGATGTTTCTACTTAATGAAAATAAAGTGTTGACAACATATTAAAATAGGGCCAGCAGCTTGTGACTAAACTCCTCTCATGTCAGGACTTTCTTTCCTGAGCTGCTGCTGTGCAGCAGGTATCAGGCAAGAGGACTAAACTGTACACCAGCTACTGCTGTGAACAAATAGCCTCTGGAGAGAAAATCTGACATCTCCCTTGGTGTGGGAATCCCATTTGCTCCAAAGTCTGTCTGTCTCTCACAGAGTATTCCTTGGAGTAAACACACAACCCCCTCTGATGCATTTTCCTCCTGCCCCAACTGCTCCTACAGGGAAGATGCTCTCACATTATGCAAAAATCCCAAATGATCAACAATCTGCTAGCAGTTTTGTGGTTTTCTTGCCATACACCACTTCTAAGAGCTTGTTGGTTATCTTTAGGGGATTTTAGTACTTCCTCATGTATCTTGAAAGGCAACACAAGAAACTCTTACCAGACATGGCAGTGAGGTCAGCACTGCTGCTGAACAGCTCTGTAATTCCAAGACCTCTCCAGACATCTTTCAGATCGATTTCCTGCTCTACTGTAAACCTGAAGAATACAGCAGAACATTACAAAAAGGCCAGAATGTAAGCAGTGTTTATTGTTATTAGGTTAACATTTCTAGGTAATGCCAATTGAAACACTGAGGTAAATAACCTGAAGTAATGTAAAATAAGGTAAAGCCAGCATTAGCACAATAGGAAAAATGCTCACGAACAAATTACTTTTGCAAGTAGATTTTCTTTTTCTAATACAGAAGCAATCAAAAATATGCTAATGGAATGTACAGTCCCTGACCATAAAACCACAGTGCACAATGATGCAGTAGCTAATGTAAATGCTCATTTTTTAAACACAAAAGATTATAGAGACCAAACTTATTTGTAAACATCCTAAAATAGAATATCAGATAAGGCCAAGGACAGCACAAACTTCACAGAGAGCTGTTTGACAAAGTTGCAAGAAAGTAAGAAAAAGAATCCATTTTCATTTAGACACTTTAGGGAAAGAGCAGAAGTCATGAACATGGATATAAAGCATTTCTGACTCAGCTTCTCATTACTGTGGTGGCAAATTTTTAATTGGGTTTTAATTGTGAGTAAAGAACAGGGGAAACAAATAGTTGTTAACACAAATACACATGTGAGTACAACCTGGAAGGCTTCCAGGGTTAGCTTGCAAAGACATGTTCTAAGCTATAGTACTATGCTAGAAGAACAAATTGAGATTAATTCTGAGGGCAAGATTTTGGGCAAAAGTTTGTTTCATTTACCAAGGGTGCTTTTCAGACATTATAGAAGCTACGTCTTGTATCAGTAACACAAAAAAAAAACAAAACAAAAACCCAACAACCACCACCAATTCCTTTATGCATGGACAGAACCACACTGGACAGCTAGAAGAACAAAAAAATGTGTCTGAATCATAGAATGTCAGGCTGGAAGGGACCTTAAGAATCCTCTGGTCCAACCCTTCTAACATTATTGTTTATATGAGATGTCTCAGGACCCTGTTCAGCTGAGACAAAGTGGGGGAATCCACCACTTCTCCAGAATAATAACTAAAACCATAAAATACCAGCAGTCTAGAGAAAGCAAAACAGACTGTTATACACGTTATGGGTGAGTTATGGGTTCTCTAAGATGACAAAGCAAAATATTAGTGATTTACATTATGCTATGACTGGTTATAATTGTTCAGTTGTTGTTAGTTTCTCCATCAAGCCACTGAGTCAGAAAGAATTCTGCAGTTACAGGAGAGTCCCTAAGTGAAGGGTCTTCCCTGTGCTAGAACCAGAAATAAAACCTGCTTCTGGGTGACTGCTTATAATAATTCTTTTCCAGGACTAAGATTTTTAGACTACATGGAGGAACATGTTCTTTTCAGAAGAAAGCATAGGCCAGAACTCTGAGACCAGCTGATGAAGAGCTGAGAAGTACAATACCTCAGCCTATACAAGCCTTGGCAGCTTGAAAAAGAATTTGGTATCAAAAGACAACCACTTAAGAGTCAAGTGGATCTTTCTCATTTACAACATTGACACAGAATGAGAAAAAATTCAATACACAATTTACATTCATAATGAACATAGAAATGCCATTAGAAGTCAAAAATCAATGATGGGGTAGGTATTAGTCATTACCCAGAGAAGAATTTTCTGCAAGTTAAAATAAGCCCTGGACATATTTCAGGATCAATACATCACTGGAGGGACCACAAGTCCTAATGAATTCCTGGATACGTCTGGAATTAAAAAACCAAACTGATCCTTGTGATTTTACTGCATTGGCAGTTCTCAAAAGAACCAGAAGAGACCAAAGATAAAAGATTTATGTACTGGGGGAAGCTTAGTGTTCTGGCATATTCTGCATCAATCAGTGTAGCAGCACTTGAAAATAGGACATGTGTCCTGTTAAGTTTTCCTCTTCAAGAAAAATCATCTTTTACTTTCCTCTTAGTAAGCTGTGGACACCCATATTGCTCAAAAACTACAGACAAGGAACTCAAAGACTTTCTGCATAATTTTAGCTTTAATCTGAGACACAAACGTGAAAATTGTTAATTCATTTCATTTTCCCACTGGCTTACAGGCTCCAAAACTTGTTTTATTCTCACTACACTCTGTACACTCAGTAGAGAGGTTGTTTGTGCACACTGGATAAATGCAGAATTATTTCCCTCTGTATTAAAACTGTAACATTTTGAAATACACATCCAACTGTGCCTCCCCTACCAAGATGCAGAAGAGGCAAATTCATGTCAAAATGCATTTCATAAATTTTTCAGTGGTGCATTTCTCTTCTTTTAATATTACTTCACCACGACTAGTATTAATTAATATATAGCTATTATAATTAGTGTCAAGTTTGAGATAATTTAGCTATTAAGTAGCAATGTCAATCTCGTGAAGTCTAACCATAAGACACCAGCAAGAAAAATCTGCACAAAAAGTGAAATTTGAGGTCACAAATAAGAAAAATAACTGCAGACCACCATTTTTTCCAACTAAAGGGGTGATGGCTCTGCCTATCAGCTGTTAGCCAAAGTCAAGAAGTGAAGATGCGAGTTAACTCTATATTTATTGTTATAGCATTTATTTGTAAAGTCTCTCTACTTCCCACATATAAGATGAAGTCCAAATAGTTGAGCAAAAGGACTTCCCTTGACTTCCACTGAAATGAAGAACAAAATGAGATGCTTAGGAAGTAGAATTAGACTGAGAAACCACCAGTTCTCTGGAGAAACTCATGGTATTTTAAAGAAATTTAAAACTTACATGAGCGTTATATGAAAATGATGCATTCAGTGTCCTTAGTTTTGTTTCTGAAGCTTTAGGTGCTGGACAGATAACGAACCTGAACAGAGCTTATCAAGCCATTTATTTTACAGAGTTTAAAGACAAACTAAAGAAAAAAAGATGGCTTCAATTTGCAAGATGTTGTGCAACTCTTCTGAAATGCTGAATTTTTCATGAGGTCCTTAGACACTCAGGATCCACAGAATCAAGGTTTAGAGTACAGATCCTAGTTAGACAACAGAAGGGAACTACAGCCGAGCCTGATTCATCCCAAAGGCTGTAATTTAAACAATTACTGGGAGTTCTAAATGAACAAGAGCAAGAAATTGCAGGTTTTCAGATTGGTTCTAACACATTACATTCTGCAGAACAAAAACCAAGCACAGAAATGGTTCCATTGCTTCAAATCAACAATCTTCTTGCTTGGAGGGCAGGTCCTCAGGATCTGAATTGATATTTTAGCCTCATAGGCAGCCTACAATACAAAGCTGCCAGCTGGTATCAATTCCAACATTTTGCCTGGAATTTCAGCTAGGTTGTCCTGAGGTGCTAGAAGTAGACTGCATGATTGAATAGCCTGAAAACAGATGAGGGAAAAAAAAAAACCAAACCCAACCACTAACAGCAAAACTAAACTAAAACCCCCAATACAGCTGCTCTGATTAGGTGAAGCAAGGCTGGTTATGGCTGCTTCTCTGGCAACATCTTTCTAGTCAAACTAAATCTGGGCTGCACAAGTTGGCTGTGACAGTTTTATGCATCTGTAACTGTGTCTCAAGAGCAATCAGTACTGGCCTATTCCTCATGAAAAGTGGACTCAAGAGAGCATAATAAAAAAAGAGAGAAAATGGGGGTTTTTATTGGGTTTGGTTTTGGTTTTTTTGTTTGGTTGTTGTTTTTTTTTTTTTTTGTGGTGTTCTGATTTTTTTTGTTTTGTTTTGTTTTGTTTTTTTAATGAGAAAACAACCTTTGACACCACCTAAGGCATTTTTAAGTTATTTTAAACGTTCAAAAAAAGTAAGAAGGCCATTGCAGAGAGCCAGACATACTAGAACAATCCTAAGAGATCTGCAGACTGTTGCACTATTAGGTACTGGTTCCTTCCAGGCTCTTCAAATAATTTATGTTAGAGACAGCTTTGTAAATTAGATTCATGGTCTGTTTCACTCCTATGCAAAAAGTGGATTAAATGTTGATCACTTTAGTCTGGGCTAGGCTGCAAACAACAAGTTGAAAATGAAAATGAGAGAGTATAATTTAACAATTCTGTACAAATCTCCCCTTTGCTATTAAGGGGAATAATACACAATTTCATTTGCACACAGATAACGCAGACAGAAATTGGAAACTTGTGATTAACTCTGCTTTTGGTAGTCATTCACGTTCTATTACAAATGTGCAGGTTTCAAAAATGTTCACTTTATAATTGGATAGCATCTTTCAGGATATAAAATTTTAATTTTATTCCACTGCTTTCAATTTCTCAGTGGACAGGGCCTGCAAGCCACATTCCATAACATGCCTTTCTGAGTCAGAGCATGAAATATTTATGAAGTGTTTATTTAGAGCATTGATAAAATCCTGCAGATTACCTCTGAATCCCTAATGGAAACCCAGCACCTGGGGAGTATGCAATTAATATGTGGAATTTTTGTAAGGAAACTGCAGTGTTACATGTAATTTCAAGAACATGATCATTATCTTTTATAATCTGAAAATACTGACTGTGATCAGCACCTGCTGGTACCTGTTTGGCCTTTGCATAGCCTTAATTCACAAATGTTTACCAGGTTCTTTGAGGTTCTTAGATAAGAGCAACAGGCAGGAGGACTAGCCCAAGGATGGAATAAATCAAACCATTTTATAACCACACAAAACCTAAGCCTCCAGTCCATGTCTATGACTACAGAGAATATTTAATATGTTTTCCATGACATTCATGTATTTAACTTTAGACACCTAAGCTGCTTAAATTTGGAAGACAGTTTTCTGATTCCCTATGTAATCAATGAAGAGAGACCTCTGTTGTGGATATGGCACTCTAGAAGTTCTTTGAAAGAAAATATGCAGCTTTATCACCTGATGCACAGGCTGTAAAATGCTCTAGTTATAAGAGGAAAGCTCAAGACATGGAAGAATCCTCATATTTTACTTCTCAACATCTAGGTAAGGTTTGCCCAGGAGAAACAGCCTAGGAGAAACATCCCTCCCTTGCATCTTAGTGGACTATCAAACACTAAAGCTTCTGGGACCTGGAGCTCCAAGAGAAAAACAAACAAACAAACAAAATCACAGGGATAGTGTACAGTAGGTTCAGTTTGTGTAAAACCTGCAATGCAGCTCTCTGCTGCTCTCCCTGATTCTTCAAAGGAAATGCTATTTAAGAAAAGAAAGGAACTCTTACTATGGGACAGAGAAAAACAGCCCCAAAATGCTGCTGTTCCCTCACCACTCTGACTCTCTCAGCTTTACAGAGAAGTGCAGCTCCATCTGAAGTTAGAATCAGGGCATGCTGACAGCACCATTCCATCTCAGCCTAATTCATCCTGACTAGCCTTGGTTTAGGGTGCTCAGCTCAGTTATCTTCTTGAAAGCAGTCTGCTTGGAAAGGAAGCAGAGATTTCTGCAGAGATGCTTGCCCTGCTCTTACCATTTGAAATACAAACTCAAATCTCCAAGTCATCTGAAAACAAGCAACTATTTTAAATGATTAAAAGGATTCACTGTAGTTTATATTTTCTGCTGCCATATACCTCCCAGAAGTGCCACAAAAGTGAAGTAGAAGTGATCCACATCAACCTTGAGCCAGGTTGTTCTATAAACACCTTAATGAAATCACTATGGGTCAGTTGAAGGACATTGTGATACAACTATTACATTATTAATGGCATTTAGCAGTAAACAACTGTTACTAAAGTCAAGTGTAGGATAAGCATGAAAAATATTTTTAAGTAGATGAAAAAGAATTCTAGGAAAGATAACTAAGTGGTACATGTGAGCAAAGATGACACTGAGCACACACAGCTTATGTCTACAAATGACAGGAGAATCCTTTCATCCTTTCTGGTACTAATATCTTGTTATTCTATTGCTCATCAAAAGAAACAGAAACCAGCAATTATTACAACTAAGACAAAAGACACAAATTGACTGAAATTACCTCTCAACTCTCAAATATTTGTATCTACCCAGACACACACCATCACATGCTTTAAAATCAGCAGTACAAAGAGATCTAATTGGGACCTAAATGAAACATTTTATCTTTTGTTATTTCAGACTTGCAGTATTTCTATGGCTCCTGCCTAAATGCAACTTAGCCATAATGAATTCTGCAATAGTCTGAACATCATTCAGAGTGGATATATTCCTCATGGTGAAATTCTGCTTTCTGGAGCTTACCTGTGCAAAGTCTGCAAATACAGTGCTCATTTGTTCCCTAAATAACCCTCATCCTGAACTGCACAACCCCTGGGCTTTCTTGTCAAAGCAACCTTCATGTGGGTGCTCTTTAACTGCAGACTTGATGAGGATGATCAATTTGAACACAATCTTTCTTCTCCTACTGACATGGGAGCAAATTCTCACCTTGGTAAGTATACTTCCACTTTTTGCTTCTTTACAGAATTAGCCCACTCATTAATCAAGGAGGCTTTGAGCAGTGGTTCCAATGTGACCAGAGGAACTTCCTGTCTGGACAGGACAATCATCATACTCATCTCATCCCCTTCATATGGGATTTCCAGGACTTGATAGATACCACCTGCTTCATTGGAGCCATCACTGAACTCTCCTAAAAAACAAAACAACAAAAAAGGTATTAAAGGTTTTTTTGGTCTTCACCAGAGGTTAGGAAAAATAGAAGGCTAATACCCCGCAGTTTTTATTAGATACTGGAACAAAAAATGAGCCTTTTTCTTCTGTATAAAATTGATAGTGGTTTCTTCATCATAGGATTTGAATCCTATATCTGCTTTTTTAAAAGATGACAAGCTTATACAGTCACACAGTTTGTAAATAATCATAGTTCTGAACCTACGGCCTAACTTCCATTCTTCCACTTGTTAAACAGAGAGATGTCTAAAAGTTGTTAAGGCTGACAAAACCACCATGGAAAACAGCAGAGGGTTTTTGTTTTGTTTTTTTTTTTTTTTTATTCAGGAGAGACAAATTGTTAAGTGATACTATTGAGTGAAATACTGCCAGTGCTCAAATGTAGAATCCACGTGCAGTTCAAGCTCAAGATAAAAACATCATTAGTTGTGCTGTTCAAAACAGCCCTGCTTTACCTAAGGATATTAAAACAGTAATGACCAAACATTATTAATTTTAATATTTATCACAAGAAAAAAAAATGTAGTGAGAAGCAGGACTAGCTCAAGAACAGAGAGGTGATTTGAGATAAAGGATGAACATTCCGAAATCCACCATGTGGCACCAAACACATACCTAAAGAAAAAGTAATCAAGGTCATTATAAATGTTGCTATCTAGTTAAAATACACAAGCACACACATCACAAAATCACATCAAACTCAGAGTCCCTTCATTAGACAAACACCACATTTAAAATTCTGGGTGAAAGAACAAATTAGTACTGCTGCTCCAAACTTATTAGCTGTAAATTGCTAAAGCTCCAACTTACCATAGTAAAACTCTCCCTGCTGGTACATCATTGGAATCTGCACTTCACTTTCATCATCTTTAGTGAAAGAAAAAGTTCTTGTATTTTCAGGTCTGAACTGTGACTTCCAACTGCCTTTAAAGTAGATTGCATTGATGAGAGCCAAATGAGTGAGAGCACCAAAATCTCTTGAAGACACAAAATCTTTGATCATATCTAAGAAAAAAAACCCAACTGTCAGTCTGCATGTCAACTTGAGCATTAAATCAAATCTTAAGATGGCTTGAAAAATGCAGGAAAATAAAAAGCTGTGCTAACATGTAATTTCCAATTCAGATGTTCCATTAGATCTCCAATTAGACTGCCAGTGTTTTGTAAACCTAAATCACAGTATAGGTGCATAAACCCCATTGAGCACATCTTAGTCAACAATTCCTTTATGACTGGTTCCATACCCCACAGGGAAACCAAGTGGGAAAGGGGTCACATAAACAATGTTTACACTGCTGCTAAAATACAGTTTCAGCACTATCCTGTTAGTCAGAACTTGTATAAACTTTGGCTCTAGTCCACAGAAGCACTTAAATTAGTGTTTAATTTAAAGTGTACAAGGATACCCCTTAGACCTACACTTGAGCCAATTCTGAAGGAAGGATTCAATTTCTAATCAAGTAATACCCAGACTGGAGTATAAGGACCCATGTAAAACCCCATGAATTCCAACCATTTGTTCCACTGACACCAGCCCCTGAAAAGCAAAAGAATAAAACCATCTAGCAGCTGCTCTGTTCACAGGAGGTATGTCAGCTGAGCATGGGCAGATGCTTTGCTGCTACTCCCCAATAAGTCATTTACATCAGAAAACACTGTTACCTGCTTTAGCTCATTTTAAATGGCTTACTTTTCAGCAAAATAATTGAGTTTGTTAAATTTGGTGCACAGACACATTTGTCACTGTTCTTGAAGAATTACAGCATACTTCAGATAGCTTTCTTGCTCACTTCTATTGTCAAATGGCATTGCAATGCAAGGTGTTAAAATAAAACCACATTTTACAGTTTGATTATTACTTCATAATATATGGTTTGAAATACAGACTACTTCTTTCTGGAGTATGACACTGACTAACTGGTGAGAAATTTCTGTCATAGGGCATTATTTTTCAAGGTTGTTCTTTACACCTCATTCTATCTAGCATATTCTTATAAATGAGATGTGACCCAAACTGCCAGACTCACTCTGGGGAAAAAAAAAAAAACAAAACAGAATAAACTTGTAATTTTTCCTTTTCTATTTGTAACAATATATTCCCTTATATTTTTCAGCCATGTCTTGTTAATACACTAGGGTACATTAAGAAGTTTTCTTTTTTGGTATTTTGAGCCTCCCATCATGCTAAATGTGCTGGAATTGGAAAGCTGCCTGTTTTAAAACCCCCTCCTAACAAGAAGATGAGCCTCTTCTGTCAGAGCTGGCAGGCAGGGGAGAATAAGATGTAGTGGTCAGAGTCCAAGCTGAAGGATTGTTACTGCCACAGCCTGATCCTGAGACTCACAGCTGCTTTTGTTAGCTCTGCACAGCTCCTTCCAGGGCAATGGTGAAAAGTATTAAGCAGGAGAACTTGTTCTTTCTAAATGAGCATTTTACTTTTCAATCAGACATCATGTTTCTCTGAAAAAGCTCTGTAATCTGCTGCATCACTTACATTCCCTCTATTACTGTAGCTTGAGATAAAGGGCAGAATTAATTTGAATATAATAGCTGCTATTTTCCCTTGGAAAAAACCCAGATCATTTACAAAGTGGAATAAAAAATATGAAATGTTTTTTCACTTTGGTGCCATAGACTTCCATAAAGCATTATGGATTCTTAAATACTCAGACTACATGCTCATGGGCAAATACCTTACAGTGGATTCTGACACCTTCAAATTTAGAATGGCATGATTGATGTTTAAGCTAGATCCCCATTAAATTAATCTTAAAATATCAACCTCCAGAGTGTGCCAGATGACCCAGAAGATTATGCTTTGATCCATACCGTGGGGTGCTAACTTCACTCCCATGCCTTGAGATTGCATTCACAAATTGTCACAACTTTGGGATCCCACAAGTGAAGCAAGGACTACATCAGGCAGATCTGAATATGCACATTTACAGTGATTCTGTGTTTATTCCACTGCTGCAAATTTTTGCTGTGAAACTGTGTTGACAGTCCTCCTAAAATCAACTGCTCTCTCAACATTACCTCTAGTTTCCTCACATAGGAAAAGATTAAATTATAGGGCCCAATTTTGTGGTTTAAAGTAATCTTTTGGAGTATCCACAACTATTCTATTTCTCAGTATCTTGTAACTATTCTGAGTTCCTCAGAAGACTGGTGATACTCCACACATTCAGTAGCTAGAAATTGTACTTACTTAATTTAGTACTTCTTTTAATTTAGTAACAAAATCAGTATTAATATACTATTAAAATGGATAGCAGTAAAACACTCTCCTTCCATAAATGATACTGCTAGATGATAGCAATGGCTAATATTACTACACAACAACTCTGCACAGGAAAAAAGCATAATTTCACAGAAGGTTGATACTGGAATTCTTTTTATGGAAGGTGATGCTTTAGTCTCAAGCAGAACAGATAAAAGGCAGTAATTACACAGCACTGGGTAACTCTGTAGACACACACTGCAGGAAGTACATAACAGCAGCACATGGACTTACTATTTGTATGATTCTCCACCCACTTATTGATGTGGGTAGCTACAGCTGCACCTTGGCTGAAATCTATGTTTTCTACTTCAGCTTTGAAGTATTTTTTCACCAACTGCAGAAACTTGTCACTGATATGAAATCCATTCTGCACATAGAGAGTATTAGCAAGATTCAGAACATAATGGCTTTCCTCAGTAGTTGCCATATCAGAAAGATCCTTCAAGAAGGTAAATTCTTCACCTGAGGAAAGAAAAACAGATTCAGTGCTTCAGAAAAGAAAGTTATTCTGTATTTTTTCTGATGAAAAAAAAAAAAAATTGTCACAGATACTTTGAGACAATTTTTTTTTAATAAACTTGTTTCTAAACCCACACACACCTTCAGACCTGAAAGAACAATCTAAGTGGCAGAACATATTATTTAGAGATTATTCTTTCTGCTACCTACAACCAGCATAATTAGACATTTGAATCCCAAAGACAAAGCTATCAATGGCAATCTTTTCAACATCAAAAGAGTAATTAAAAAACCCCAACTTTTTAAAGTCACTTTTATGTCTTGCCACTACAAATTCTTAACAGATTTTTCATTGCATCCTAAAAGCCTGTTGTTTAAGGAAAGGTGAAATTCAAGGTGTGAAGCTAAGGACTTCTCTCTGAAAAGAACATGTCTAGAATTTCACAGGAACCTGTGTGAGGTAGTACAGATCTATTTGCTTGGGTAATGAGGAATCCTGAGTAGGATTAAAGTAATTTAAGATATGAACCTTATACTATTGTCTCTCTGAAGTCAAAATTTCTAATTTAATTTAAAAAACATAAATTAAAATTTCACTGAATAGCAGTCATATGCAAGAATGGCCCAGCTGAAATCAACAGCAGAATTTTTTCAATTATAGCTAAGGGATAATTTTTCAATGTTTTAGAGACAAGCTGTGGAACTAAGTATGTGCTGCAGTCTGCACAGAGAGGCAGGAATCATCTGTGCAGTGGTACTGCTGTGCACATCTTAAACACTATTTAGAAATTCTTCAACAAGATCCTTTCACCAAAGTCCAGCACATGGTATGAATAAGAAATGTCATTCAGGCCTCAAACCAATTACTTCAACATCAAAATTCATAGAAAGTGCCTCTTCAGAGTAATTTCTTGCCATTCACTCATGCCCTCCACTTGGAGTCATCTAACAGTTACTGAGAGTGTGCTTGGAGTGCACAGACCTACATCCAGACACAGGACTTTTATTTCCTGATTTTATTTCCTATGCAGGCAACTTTATGCAATGCAGGCAGAACACTGAATTAAGAACCTACAGGTTCTGCCTCTAAGAACCAAAGAAGCTGGTTTGAATTCAGAGACATTTCCAGGTAAATTAGTAGGATTTTCAGACTTCCATATAAGAATATTGCCAAACCTTACCTTTCCTTTCCTTTTTCCTGTCTTTTCCTCTTTCCTTTCTCCTTTCCTCTTTAGATTTCATTACAATCCCTAAAAGAGGATGTTCCTAATAAACCTAACTCCCCAGGCAGAAGCAAGCTTATTTTGGTGGGGAAAACCAAGAAATTGTTAACTGGAATTGCTTAAGATTCAGGTAGCCAAGCAGGAGTGTGTGTTAGCATCTCTCAGTTTATGCAGAGTTCACTGAAGCATGCCTCAGCATGCTGGGGCCATCAAACAGGATGCCAAGAAGCCTCCTGATTAATAACCCATGGACACAACTGGGCTGCTTCCACTGCTCTTCAGGCATTGCCATCTGTTTCTTTAAGACAAAAAGCCCCAGAGTAAAACATGATTAAAAGGCCTTACCATTTTTTAAGCTGTCAAAACCCAAGGAATGTCGAATTTCTTTCAAAGTGGTTCCATGGGCTCCAAGCTCTACCATTCCCATGGCTATTGCAATACTCAGAGGAGAGAAAAGAATATTCTCATCTTCTCTTGCAGCTCGCAGCTGATTGTAAACATTCACAGAAAGCTCTGCAATGGTTTCATCAGGAAAATTTGTCTTGAAGGCTTTGCTTTGCAAAACAAGCAAAGACAACAGTCCTAGGAAATACATGTCTTGAGATTCTAAGACCTGCAAAAAAATAGAGAAGTAACCCTGGTTAAGCAGTAAAAGTTTCAACTCAAGGAAAAAAAAAACAACAACCTTTTAGTCTTCTATCCATGTGGAAAAGAGATTAATTATGGAGTTTAATACACCATTCAGGTATTTGGAGAGAATGACTTATGTACTGTTTAAACTGATGTTCTATTTAAAAACAAAACAAAAAACAAACAAAAAAACCACCAACCCAAGACAACAACAAAAACAAAAAACCCAAACAAAACCACACCCCTACTTCATTATGTGATTCTATGCTTTTAAAATCTTTCAGCAATATTTTAAAAATGTGGCTTCTACAGAAAAAGACCCATAGACACAGTAACATCTTTCCCAACATCTTTTACTTTTTAATTTTGCTGTTGTTAAGCAATGCTGATGTGGAATTAGTATTCATTCCTCTCCTTTTCCATCAAGGACACCTACAAATCCACCTTTCTTTCGTCTGACCTTCCTGCAAGATACAACTTAGACACTGAAGTTACTCTAAGATCCAAACTGGTAGAAGTAATTCAAGCACTTTAGGAGAGTTTAGTGACACTGGTGACAAACACAATGCACCATGGTGTTGCTCAGTTGCAAAGCACGTGGCAAGCAGCCAAAAACTCTTTGGAGAAAAAGAGTATATTAGGTACCAAATGAAATCCCTTTTGCCAGTAAATCATGGTGAAAAGTTGGGCAGTTATGCCAGCTCATCACCTGCTCAGTGATCTTTAGAGGATGAAGTTACTGTATACAGCTGTGAGAATGATCCAACAGGGGAAACAAGGAAGTCAATGAAACAGAAAAAAAGGCTAACACTAATGCTTTTCACTAATCCATCCTCCCAGCTTAGCTCAAATGCTTCAGTAAGCAACAGTTCTCACTCTATCCCAGTTTGGCTCATTAGACAACTGCTGAAATTATTAAAATTACACCTCCTGGAGTGGTGTACTTATGCTTCCATCCTTCCATTTTTTTCTTTAAACTTCATGCTGTCTTGGCATTTTACTCACTACTGCCAAATATCTTGGGTTAAAAATACCAAGCTAACAGAGCTTGGATATCAGTTCCTCCTTTTTGCCACTTAGGCTTTCTCCAACACCTATCACAAAGACTCCTGCAGGAGCAGGTTAGACAGAAGAAGGCTGAAAGCTTGAGTCCAGAAGTGTTTCCATGTTATGCCAGTCTGCAGGGCATGTCAGCAGGGGACAGATTTGTGTAAATGTGCTATTCTGTTGCTCAACTGAAGTCAAACTGCATGCAGCCAGCCCAAGTACTCTCCTGTGCCTGCAGTTACCACCAGTTTCTTCATACCTAACACAGAGACCCTTAGGAAGATTTACACATCGTTTACATTATGCAGTTCATCATTAAAGTACTATGTAGTATTATCCAATTCACTTGCACAACACTGAATGATACATAATTTAAGCATTATTACTCCCATTTAATGGCTGAGACAATAGAAGCAGCAAGAGGGTATAGATATGTGCCTATACATATGTGCCTGGACAGCAACTGGTGCAATGACTGGGTAAGATTCTTCCTGTTCCCAAGCCACAGAACAGCCTTAAGTTTACTTTTTTTCACTGAGAAAATTAAACAGATGAACTGGTAGAGCAATCATACAGGCTTCAGGGGAGAAGTACAAGCTATCAGTGTGACACAGCCAGAGGCTTTTTTTCTCTCCTCTACCACATCTCCTTTCTCAAAATTGCTTCAATATATGTATTAAATATGCCCCTTTCTCACTTCTAATTAGCCCTGCTCAATCCAGGCATCACTTCAGCTCTCTGGACTACTTGGATCAATCTTTCTCTGATTCTTGGCAGGATGTAAAAAAAAAAAAAAAAAAAATTAAATTAAATCTCAACTGAAGACTTTCTCCTGTAAGAGTGGCAGAGAATAAGCCTAAAGCACCAGCCTCACATGGTGCTTACTTTATTACTACATATTTCAGTACACTTCAAGAACTACCCAGCACTTCACTGCCACCCAATGGGAAATACTTCAGTCTGAGCCATGGCCATCACCATTTATTTCAGACACAATCTTTTTATTGTCCAAAACATTATCAAGATACCACAAACTTCCTCAATCACTACCCTTCTAAATAGCAGTATTTTTTCCTTAGCCTGTCCATCTATTCATTATTGACTTAAGGACAGTAAGATTTGTTACAGTAAATAACTGGATTTCTCCATTTTCTTTGTGCTTCTGGGCATTTTAATTTGTTTATTTAAAACATCCTAATTCAAGCAACCAAGTTTCATTGCTGTGTGAGGATGCTTTATACAGACAGCCAAGCTTCACTCTCCCCTGTACCAACAATTGTTTGGGCTCACTTTGAGGGCTGACAAGATTACAAGAGACACAAAATCTTCAGTTTTAAAAAAGGAAATTTTAAAAGAAATTCCCCCAATCCTTTTGGTTGTACAGGCACATTCAGTACTCCAGCACTGATCTTTCTCATATGTGCTATTACCAGACAGGCTTAAGCAATTGCAGGGGTGGTGGGGAGAGGGGAAAGTGCTTAACATGTAGGTGAGACTATTTGGATGCTAATAAAATATTTATCAAACAATGCTAAGACAAAAAAAAAAAAAAATTGTGTATTTATATATACATACACACACAAAGTTGTCTCTCTTCTTGAACACTTCTGAAAAGCTTATGTGATATAATCAAGTTAACATTTTTAACTATTTAGCTGGACAGAAAATAAAAATACATAGATGGGAACAAATAAGATTTATACTGAGAAGTACTTACAAAGCAAAGTACCAAACCAAGTTTTTAAATACATGCTTAAATCCAACTGATGGCAATGCAAGAGGTTAAGCTGTGGAGAACTGAACTTCCCAGTAGGAATGAACTAAAGCCAAACCATTCAGATTTCCTCCCACTTCCCTTCTTACTTTCCACATTATTTTTAGTAGAGAGAGGTATTCCAATAAGAGTTAAAAGTTCCCCATATACACGTCCAGGGAGAAGGAAGAGAGCCAGGGAGGTGTGAATGAGCACATGGGTACAGGCAGAGGATGCAGCCTTAAAACACTTGTGAAAATGTAACTTTCTCACTATGATTAAATAAGAGTGGAGCACAAGAGATGTTTGAAAGCAAACTGAAATCAGTGGGAGATGGTCAGAAGGCTGTAACACAGAAGAGTCATCTGTTGAAGGCTTGGCAGGCAATGTGACAAAGGCATCATGTTATCAGTCTAATCTGAGATGGCTGGGCTAAATTCTTCATTCTCCTTGCACTTGTGGTACAAGCATACACTGTTCTACTGTCACCTGGGAATCCAGCTCTTAATTATCATTCTAGTCATAAGAGTTCCTGCTTCTCTGATTCTGCCTCACTTTAGGCTTTATTACTTTTGGTACTTCATGCAGCAGGTCTTGATCCAATGAGCAGCTGAACACATTCTGGTGCAGCACGTTCACAGCATCTCTCTTCAGTAAGAGTCAAGGGCATTCTGTTTTGTTTCCACAGTTGTACAGAGAGCATTTTTTAAATTGACTGTATCCTCTTCACAACCTTGCTTTAAGTGAAGGAAATGAAGCTGAGTATTACGTAAGTTAAATGATTCCCATAAGAATCAAACTTTTTAATCAGACTTTTTAGACTCTTCCTCAGAGTCAGCAGCAGCACAATCTGTCACTTCTGCTCTGCATCAATGAAATCTAGTTAAATAACACTGCATTACTCAAAAGGAGTAAAAATCCACGAGTAATGTTTAAAAAAAATAAAAGACCCATCAGTTTCAAATTTTACTATATGCATTTTGCATTTATTTGCTACCTATATATAAAAAAGCAATAAAAAGGCTATGATTACTTTCACACCTCGATTACCTAGCACCAAAGAGAAGAATTTCTCATTTGAGGGTCACACTCAGAGAGAACCTAAGTTCTGTCTTATTTTATCTCCACTGATGCATGAACAGCACTCTCCCCTACTAAGCAAAGAACCAGTGCAAATAGACAAATAGTCTCCTTGTAAAAGCTGCTTCTTGAAAAACAATTGTGTATTACAAATTATCACTAGCTACAGGTCTGTCAGAGAATTAGTTTTGCTCTTGCTTCCTACTGTTCCCTGGAAAAAAAAAAACAGCAAAAAAATCTACTGACCCTGGAAAAAAAAAACAAAACAAAAAACCCACAACAAAACAAAACAGCAAAAACCCCACCACTGACCAATGCAAAATTGCTTTAAAATCCTGAGGAACACCTGTACATCTGGTGTTGCACCTGTGCGGGTGTTTTTCAGCAACTTTTACCACAACTTCAGTGTAAATCAGCTGCCCTAACAAACATACACATGTAGATTTGTAGAGCAACTCCACTTAGTCTGACATGCCCTGTGATTCTTCTGGTGTTTCTGCTCTGGCTACAGATGAATACCTGCTTGGCCTGGTGGCTTCTTTTGCAGCTGGACACTGTTCAGTACAGAGTTTAAGAGTTTCTTGGAAATAACTGAAATGAAAAGCACCCCTCTTTCTGATTGTTTCTTAATTTTTGTTACTCCCCTCAGACAGTACTGAACATGAGATACCTGATATATGTTGTTCAGTAGATACTTGTATTGAGACCATAATTAGTTCAATTCTCAGGAAACTTGTTCTTCCAAAATTTCAGACACCTTCTGGAAAAATTTAATCAGCTTGAAATTCAGCCTAACAAATTGCCACAACAGGTCACAACCAGCTCAGTCTAAGGGCAGCATTTCTGTGGCCAGCACAGATGTACTCCTGTGTATGGGCAGAGGGAACATCAGTTTTAATAATGTTTGAAGAAAAATATTCACAGGCTAGAATACAGGACTGATTAACTACAGCTCTTGCACTCCCCCAAACATAAGGTTGGAATGACTAAGAGGAAGTAGAACAACATCACCCCCTCACACCCACAAACGCTGAACTATTCACTTCATTACAAATGCTCTCAGAAAAATGCAGAAGGGGCAAGCATTTTCTGTAAGACAAGATATTTTGAACTGAACTCAGAACAATCCGAGTTCACCGTTGTGAAGGAAGGACTGTGAATTTTGAAACTGGAATGTGCCAGAAATTCAGTTAAGGGTTGAATTCTTGTACCTTGTGCATGCCAGACGGGTTGGAAAACATGCTTCTAATTTCCTTGTCTTTTACACCTTTACAGACTGGGGGTTTTATAAGGAAAATAATTTATGGCTTAAAAAAAAACAAACCTACAAGAGAAAACTGTCATATATTGCCTTAGTTCCTCAGCACACAGACACTAAACTTAGTTGCCTTGAGGATTACCCTTGGCTACATGCAAGCTAAACACCAAAGGTGTGGGAAGCACAAATGAGAAAAACTGCTGATTCCTTCTGATCAGTGTCTGAAAGCCATGCTTGGAGAGAAAAGCAAGTGTAGTAACAGGACTGATTACATTCTCTCCTGTAAAGAAGAGCAACTGCAGGACCAGACAGAAGTCTGGCAGAAAATTTTATAAAGTGAGAGATTAATTCACTTAGGGATCAGGAGGAAAAAAAAAAAAAAACACTGCCTACCTATCTAGGTAGAAACTGGGTGAATCCTCCAGCCCCTCAAACCCAGCCACAGTTGTTTCATATTTGTGCTGGACTGATTATGAAAAGATAGACAAGTTTGGTGAAATCCAGCCACTCCTGGTTTGCCAGGTAGTAAACATGATAATTGTCACAGGCACCTTTACTCTAGGTAATTTCTCGTTGGCATTCTTATCAACCAATACAGCACCAAAGAGGGAGAGACTGCCTAACTAGGAATAGTCATTTAGAAAATCAGCACAAGTCTCTCTCTGCAAGGAAACCAGTGAATACCAGTTGAGCAGGAGATGCATGGAGCAGTTAACAAGATCATCAGCTCTTCCCCAGGACCAGGAGGTGGTTGTCATGGCTACCCTGAAGGATCTGCAAAGGAGGACACAACCCTAAGGAAGAGCTCTGGGTCTGCTTCAGCCTTGCCTCGGGCATGCTGTGCTGCCACACCAGGGGGTTGTGGCTGCTGCCATAAATTTCAAGATTCTTACAAATCCACTCAGTCTGTTTTTACTGCAGAATAAGATGAGAATCGTTTCTTCAGTCTTTTCTGTTTTGTCCAGGAATCCAACCTTTCAGGTTTGGATTTAACAATTTACTTGATTTATTTAAAGACTGAGCAAAAATTGCATCTCCAGCTAGTGTTAACTGGAGATTCTCCAGTATTGTGGAATATATATATGTGAGAGTACTTTCACCCTGTGGTTTTACTCCTAAAACCTTACAGAAAAGATGTGGCACTTCCTGCCACCAGTTCTTACTTTGTTCATCCTTCTTTTCCTGCCAATCACTCAGCCACTCTCTCCCTCCAGCACAGGGGGTGACAGACAGCATTGTGTGAAACAAAGCTATACCCTGAGTTGACTTAGTCAGAAAAATAATTGCTTTTCCGTAACAAGTGCAAACAGCCAGGTCAAAGGCTAACTGCTGTAATCAAGCTTCTAAATGGAAATATCTACATCCCACCAACTGCTCTAAGTGTCTTCTCACACAATCCACTAGGACATGCTTACACCTGAGCTGAGATAAACAGGAGCCTGCCCAAAGGTGACAGGAGGTAAATGAAAGTGCCAATTCTCAGAGCAACAGATATGCAATTCATGAGGAAGCATTGCTTATAGCCAGAATAATACAGCCAGGGAAATGGGAGAATAACTAGATGTCCATAAAATGTTTTACATTACAGCTATCACGGGCAGTGCAAGCAGGACATTAAGGTACCTACAAAGTACCCTGGTTATTACAAGTAGCTTGGTTATTGGAAATGGTGACAATAATGTGAAATCATACATGCCTTGACACCAGCCAGGCATGTAAATGTTAGTTCTGATCTATGTCATGTTTAGCTAGCAACTCAACTCCTTCATATTAGGGTAATGTATTTACATTTTCTGTGCTGCAAAAAGCTTATCCCTAAAAAAATGTGTATCCTTAGCTTATGTGAGCATGTGACCTTGTCAAAAAGAGATTCTACAGACACATCTGGAATCATTAGGCTTGTTCCAATCTGTTTCAGAGATGGACATATCCATATTTCAGTCTGCACAAACACTGGTAATGAAGTTACAGGATTTTATAATCGTGTCAATTACAGAGTCACTGCCTTCTAGAGCAGGAAACCTTGAAGTTAATTTCATTAGGAAGCAGCATAATAACAATGTATTAAAAATGTAACATATTACAAATGTAATAACAATGTATAACAAAATAATAACAACATTGGAGTATTTAAACTATTATAGAATGACTAAGACAAAAGAAAAGTCATTTTGTCAGAAGTGTGGACCACACTAAAGCCTTGCTCTCCACCACAAAGAAAAGCATATCCTCAGGATCCTGTATTTCTGTTTTTCAAATGACCCCATCACATTAGTAGCTTCTAGAAAACCTCAGAGGAAAATGGTACACCAAGAACTCTCTTCTTGACACATTCTACCATGAAATCCCAATTGTTTTAAAACTTTCATGGAGCTTGGCACCGAGTCACTAACCTGCTGAGGCAATTACACAAGCCAAAATTGTCTTAATTGAGCTTCTTCAAGCATAATCCCTCAGCTCCAATTAAAAAATAAAAAGAGATTATGAGAAACCATGTCCAAAATACTTAAATCTGAATAGCCTAAAGCTAACATCTAAATCCATGTCTAGACAATTCAGAAAAGGGGTTTTTATTTCAAAAGCTACTACTATAAGGCCTAAAATTGTGAAGATCTATATACAGTTTCTCTATTTGTTTCTTCTGTCTTTTGACAGGGTACTTTTATTTGTGACAACTATGATGTGCCCCACAAAGTAAAAGGTAAAAATAAGAAAACACAAAACAAACAAGTGCTCTAAAGGAGTAAATTTCAAGTATTAGAGAAACTGGGGATTCTAAAGGCTCAGATTTAGGAGGCTGCATGTGGCCTTTCTTGGAAAGTCAAAGCCCAACTGGGGAGAGCTCCAAGCTTCCAAGATTGAAATACAACACTAGATCTGCTTCCAACAGAACAGAAAGGGAGAAGCCTGGCTGTCCAGAACTCATAGAAGCAGCTTAGTCAGGCAAACACTGATTTTTAGATTTTTTTAAACCTCATATATTGCTGTTTCAGTGACAGTTGTCAGCCCTCTAGATTACTCTGAATGAGGTCGGCCACATGCACATTGGCCTTGTGGTGAAGATGTTGACCTCAATTCACTATTAATAAGAGTAGAACTGGCTGAAATAATTAATGTGCTTCATCTCAGCACCATCAGTTATGCTTGTTTTGACATTAGAGAGCTTTCTGTGTACACTACTTGACTAACAAATTCAAACTTAATATACCATCAAAACAGTAAGGGGATCTCAATTCCTCCTTTGTTTTAGTTTTTCCAGTACGTTTAAAATTCAGGACATCGTCTTCTCCTCAGAAGTGGAGTTCCCTCAAGAACAGAGCAAGATACAATCAGGAAGGTCCACAGAGGTGCCTTGAAGTTGTCCTACCTCAGACCTGTGAGACCAGCAGTGGGAACCTCCTCTTAGGACAGATTTGTCTCCAAAAGGAGGGACAGTGCCTCACACGGGACATGAAGATGGTCTTAGATCCTCTCAAGATGCAATTCTGACTGTGGGATTTTTTTCTTTTAAACGAAAAGGCCAACACTGTACTCCACTCACAGTGGAAGTGTGTAGGGAAGATACCCCAAATGAGACAGCAGCATTATTTTGTCTTTCTGATTTCCTTAGGGTGGCTTGGGAAAGGAAAGGAGAGGGTGTTCTGGCTCTGCAATGTCAGATGCAGCAGAGATGGCACACTGCAACCAGTTGTTTTAGATACAAGGACAACTTCCTACCTGCTCTTGCATGGACTGCAAGTTCCCTTAAAGTCAGCCAGGTTTCTGTTATTTTACTGGGAAATTCAGTTGACCAGCAAGGTCCCAGAAGAAAGCTCCCAACTATAATTTAATTGGAAGGGCAATAGCTAAGTTTCACCCTAAGCAACTGCCAGATGTGATCATTGCAGTTAAGTTAGAGGCAACTTTACTGCAGGTACTGGAGTGTGGTTTTATAAGCAATGAAAGCTGTCACTTATGTCACAGACACTGCAGTAATGCACCATGATATTACAGTTTCAGTAGAACCAAAAAAATATTAATAATACATTTTGTGAAAGCATTTGGAATTGTGTTTCCAGTGGCCCACACTTTCTCTTGCAACTCCAAACTTCTGCATAAAGCCACTTGAGATGTGTTACAGCATGTTATAAGCCTTGAATGGTGTTATATGAACTCTCACAGACAATTTTAAACCTTCAAAAACTGGAGGACTGAAGGACACAATTAACTAGGAATAAGCAAAAATAGAACAGAAGCCCTTCACCATTCAGTGACTCACAGGGATACTGCATCAAAAATAATTTTAAATTGTGTCTCTTTGGGGGAGCTTTGCTTGAATGCATTTCAAAAGCCTACCAACCAAAACAGGAATTTTTAAAAATGTTAACAATGTTATTAAGAATGATAGTCTTTATATCATCCCAAAGTAACTAGAGATATGGTATGTGTTAGCTGTAAAGCAGTTTCAAAAGCTCAAAGCAGGGGTTAATTCTTCAATACACTGCTAGGCTTCCTTCATAAGGACTTCAGAAAGAAGAAAGATCAAAACGTGGCTACAACTATGACAAGAAGATGAACAAAGTTAATCAAAATTATCACCATTTCAGAAAAGGAGTCCATCACCACTTCATAAACCTAATGCAAGTGTGACATCCAAAGCAGCCTGCTTTCCTCCAAAACAATACTGGCTTCAGACTTGCAATCAACATTGGGCTCCATTTACATTTAGGCAATGTCACTAGTGCTGGGAGAGTTGTTATGCACTTATGTTAACACTACTTAAATCAGAATTAGTTTCTTATGGTACCATAATAAGACATACAGATTGCTTTAGAAAAAAAAAGCAAAACACCAAAAAAACCAAAGCAAACCCTAGCATTAAAAGTTAACTAAAGTTAATTTGATTAACTACAAACAGCAATTCATGACTACAAGGATTGTTACTTGTGATGCACAGACACTGTTGCTCTCTCAGTGCTCAGCTTCTTGCTCCATTTCCACACAGCAGACTCCAGGCCGCAGCAGCCACCAGCAGGCTTCCAGCCAGCTACAACTACTCTCAAAAACAACTGCATATATCACAGACTGTTGTGACAGCCACAGTCCTGACAGCCAGCACCAGAGCAGTATTGAACACTGTCCCACACTAATTCCCCAGCACAGCAACATGCCAGCAAAGCTCCCTGAGCCACCCAAGCAGCTGCTCCAGAGCCAGCCCAGGGCCTGTGCTACCATCCGGTGAATAGAGCTGTCCTGGCAGAGCAGCTGGAGCTGGATGACACCTATGAAAAACTGTTAAAAAAAAAACCAGTTGAAAGAGCTGTTTTGGCAAGTGTGCTGAGCCTGACCAACAGTCATGGTTGAAAGAAAAATGGAAATGAAAAGAGGCTGGAAAGCTGCTCTCGCATAAAGATTTTGGAGAGAAGAGTCGCTCCGAGGGGGATTTATTTCTGAACCAGCAAAAGGGAGCCAATGAACAAGAACATTTCATCAAAATCAGTAACACTGAGTGAAAAATTTAGCTCTATTATGTTAGCTTCGTGACTTTAAATATTTCTCTAAGATAACAGTATAACATCTGTTGCAAAATTTTATTTTTCTAAAAACTACAGAATAATCTGGATGCAAAATTCACCTAGTAGCAGAATTTTTCACTCTGTTTCACACAGTGGAAAACTGTGCCATATGGCAAGAATTTCTTTTCCATGTCAAGGATCCTGATATCACTGGTCTTCCCAAAGGAGTGAGAAGCCTGGGAAGCCTACATGCAGAAGAAAACTAAAATTCTTCCTCCTGCCCAATTCCAGGTCTTGCCTCTTAGGCTTCAGCATCATTGCTACCTGCTCTGCTTGTTTTCATATATTTGCACTCCTCTTCTCTCCATGATTTCCTCACCTCCAAGACTCCAATTTTACATTGCTCCCACCTGAGAGCATCTCTTCAAATATTTTAAAAGAAAAAGTAACCAGGGCAGCTGCCCAATTACAGACACCAATACAGACAGACTCATCAACCTACACACATCCTATCTGGACAGGAGGTCAGAATCAGCATGCCACAGCACACAAAATTGCCTCATTTTTGTCCTCCATATCGTCATTCAGGTGCTTCCTCCCTCTTGCTTCTTCATAAACATCAATGAATTTAACAGCTTAAGGGGAAAAAAGTAAAGGAGTAGTAGCCTCATACTGTTCAAACTGGTCGAGCTAGAAGGCTACAAAGACAAGAGGCAAATTCAGTGCCCTGCATGTGTTGCTGAAATTGTTCAGAGACAGTATCTGGAACAGCAGCAGTTTTCAATGATAAATGGCAAAGCTGGGA
Source organism: Phaethornis superciliosus (assembly GCA_023637945.1). Classification (NCBI taxonomy): domain Eukaryota; kingdom Metazoa; phylum Chordata; class Aves; order Apodiformes; family Trochilidae; genus Phaethornis; species Phaethornis superciliosus. The sequence continues at coordinate 21,753,915 of JAJQWJ010000010.1, forward strand.
ACTGAGAGAGAAAGGCAGAGAGGAACAAAACCTATCCCTGCTGCAAAGGTACCTTATCCACAACAGAAGAAATGCAACAACCAAAGAAATACAGCTTCTTCACTTGGAGGCTAAAAAGCAAGATTTCATTCATTGGGAGGTAGGGGAAAGCAGAAAATATTCATATTTTTATTCAAATAGTTTCTTACCCTGACCTTAGAGACCTCTAGCTGTTGCTATACCCCTCTTGGCTCACCATGGGCAAAACAGCTCAGTTTAGAGCCCAGTATTCAAGCTGTGCCTGGGAGGTGGAACCTGGCCTTGAAGTGCTCTTCTGAGGACCACTGTTCAAGCCTCATTGGTTTGTGTTTATGAGAACTGATGCTGTTCCAAGCATCCTCTTGATGATGAGCCATTCAAACAACTCAACATGTAGGGAGCTGAATTTGTCTTAATCTTGCTTAATCTCCCACACAGAGAAATTTGTGTCTGATTCGAACTGCTAAAGAAATTCACAAGAAAATCAGCAATCACAAAGCACTGGAGAAACAGTTCATCTCTGTGGTTCACTGTCTCTTATCTCTGCAACCTCCCTCTGGCTATATAGACATATAAAAGGTATGTTTTACAGAAGGTGTTTGGGGTTTTTTTGGTTGTTTTTGTTGATTGGTTTTGTTGGTGCTTTTTTTCTTTTTTTTTTTTTTTTGTAGATTTTTATTTGTTGTTTTCTTTTAAAGAGGTTTTCAAGTTTCAATAATCAAAAGCTCCAGTGCCTTACAGAAAATGGAGTCATTTCCAAAAACTGTAACAAAAGTGAGAGTTGAAACATCATTGCCTCCCCCCCCAAAACCAGACTGCTTGTTTTCCAGTGTGTCTTAGGTGTTTCCTCTAGGATTTCATGTGGCAAGCTAATCTTAATTTTACCTTTTGTTAGAGAGACTACAATACTACTCACATGTTTTGTACTGCAACTATGATTCACACACATCTCACAGCATTTCATATTCAACATTGGTGGTTACTATACACATTCTTATTAAACATTAGGTTAACCTTTTTTTATTAGCATGGCTTTGAAAACTAAACAGACTAATCTGAATTCTCATGCCTGTGCATGTGATAAGAATTTTCAAGTTTTCCACAGGTTATCCCATTGTTATGTCTAAATTAAGCTGCCAAGTACCAACTGGGTGTCACACCCAGTTTGTGCCATATTAACATAGCCACAGCAGAAATGATACTTTAATTTTCAATCAATGTATCTCAGCAGCAAACTCATTAGCCAACAACCAACTAGAATGCATTGCCTCATACAGACTTACTGGAGCTGATGCAGCTGTATGCAAAGTGTTGCCCAAAGCATGTATATTTTTTTAATTATTCACCACAGACCAGTTATTCTGCTGGATCCAAACATGCTCCAATGTGTAAATGGGCAAAAGCTCATCTCTGATCACACAAAGAATCCGATCATCCTTGAAGGAGCATACAGGAATAAACTGTACACCTTGTAGAATTGTATGCTTTAGCCACCACTGCCCCATCAGATAAAAATTATCACTATGATAATACAGAAAGCAGTTATCATGGGAGAATTTAAACAGGAAACATTATTTACAGTATGAAATTATCCACCTGAAGTTCTTTTTAAGTTGATTTCTTCTTTGTTCAACGTCATCCAAGACAGAAGATAAAGGTTCTCCAAGTAAAGAACAATGCCCAAAGATTAGAAGTTTTAAGCAGTAAATTACCAATGTACAGGTGAAAGCAACTCAGCTCTACCTGAAGTGTCCAATCCCATTTGACATTCCATAGCCTGGCCAGATGAGACATCAGCTTCATGCCTGTTTTTATAACAACTACAGGGAACCCAACTGCAGCAAACAAACCTTAAACAGGATACATCTTTTACAGATCCCAAAGTCTGCAGCCACCAAACCTGTTAAAAATAATGGCAAAAAAATTCACTGCATTCCCCCCCTTACGCTAAATCAAAGTTAGACTTTAAACAATCCAGTCTTGACTGTATGGAGAATTGTTAATATTTGTATGCTTCCTGTGCCTAAATTCAGTAATGATGTCAAACATGAGCACACACTTGCTTAGGTAAGACTTAAATTTATGTCTCTAACAGCCAGACATTAATAGCTTTCCCATGATTCAGAGAGTTTCAGGAACTAGGCAGTGAAAAGCCTAGTAAAATAATGGATTAAGAAAACTCAGTATAACAAGACACTTAGCACAGCTGTAATTACAAGCCTGCATGGCCAGGAGCTGATCCCTAACTTCAAACACTATTTATGCTCCCACTCAGTGAGTCTGCATTAGGAAAAAAAATCTTCACTATAGCCTTATTAAACAAACATTTCCTTGTGCTTGTTTTAAAGGTTCTACTAGTATAACCAGTTCCTATAGAGAGAGGCAGACCATGATATTACCAAATTAGGACACTAACTACCTCAAAGTCCTCAAGTTGTTCAGATTTTCATACATATCATCATTGCCTTTTGCTGAATTGTTCCAGGAAGGGAACTGTAATCACCTTCACCTGCTGTTTGACATCAGCAACACACCACACGTTCTCTAACAATTGCGGAGATTACTTTATCCAGAAATGCATACAAGAATTTTTTTCCTGTAATATTCTGATCAAACTGTGGATGTCTCACTGTATTTGGTTTATGACACTGTTAATGAATTGTCAGAGGTTGAGCTGGTTACTGTGAAATAAAAGCTTATGTTCCCAAGTAGTGCCTTGCAAAGACCAGAAGTATTCTCTACACCTAAATAATTTCCTCCACAGCTGGACTGCAACACCAGTCCAATTATGAACTTTCTTAAGAATAAAGTGCTTATTTTTTAATTGGACTGAGGACAACACAGCCAGTGGGTGGGACAAAAAGAGTCTCAAACTGATTAACAAAACAGCAGGCTGGACTCACCAATAGTATTTTGCTGGCAAAGGACTCAAAGCTCTGGAATAGATTGCCTGGTGAGGTCTCTAGATCTACCTGTACCCACCTGACCCCTTTGGGGTGGTCAGACAAGCACTTCAGGAGTCAAGACCACAGTCAACAGTGATTTGGGAAAGTAGATCAGCAAGGAGTGAGCTACAAAATTCCTCCTTTACAGCATTCACTGTCTCTATTCTCCATGTTCTGAAAAACAGACACATGTATACATACACCACTGCATGGACATGGGTACATCCCTACAAAGACACATTCTACAGCTCCATGTTAGCTACCAAACACAAGTAGTATGAAAGAAGTTTCCTCTGTGGAAAAAAAAAAAATTACACAGTAATATGTACTTTTAGTCCTACATCCAATAAAGTCAACTAAAAGACTTGAATTCCAGAATATTTTACAAATATAAAAACTGCATGCCTACATTTTAAAAAAATATCCTAAGATCATAACATTGATCAGTAATGAAAATGCAAACTCTCTTTGAGGAGTACATAACCTTTTTGCAACTGCAATACAACATAAGCTGAAAGACTAAAACTGAAAACAAACATCTTTTTTTGCTGATACAAGAGTAGTAAAGATGGAATAGACATAATTCTGAAAAACAAAAGAACAGCAATAAAACAAACCAAAAAGCTGAAACTACCTTGATCTGTAGTAATAGAAAAGCCATTGTCACTTGGTGGTTTTACTTCAGCAACTTGAAGTGGCACATTATATGTGCACAAAAGTAGCCCAAGTCTTAAAATTTTAAGAGTTTTTTAGAATAAAAAATATTCAGATTTTTACTCAAAACCAAGAGAATGATCACTTTCCCACAGAAACAGTTAACCTCAGGTGAAACTGTTCAGAGGCTACAGCCCAACACTACTCAGGCCTAGAAATATTCTAGAAGAAATTATAAAAATGTACAAACAAGAAAAATTAGTGATTTCCCTAAGCATTTCTATAGCTTGCATAAAGACCTCAATTACCATAGCTTGTCTTCTAAATTAATGATTCACAGTGATGGATTATTCATGCAAGTCGGCCAGCTGAACATTACACTTTGACTCTGGGGAGAAAGTGTAGAATATCTTAATTAACTATTTTTGTATAAACCAGAATAGAGTCAAAAAACCATACTTTTCTAGCCAACCAAGTAAATCATAAGAACATAAAACTAGTGGCAATTTAAATATGAAAAAGTCTTCAGTAGTGTCCATAATCCATCTTTAAAGTGAACTAGGATGAGCATGTTGCCTCAAGTGAGCTCTCTAAAGTAGTCACAAATTGCTGTTTTGTTGAACGACTGGTTTGAGATTTACTCCAGTCAGGCATGAAAAAAATGGAACTTTTACGTTAATATGCTGCTTTCTGCCCTATGCACAACATTACAAGGCTTCAGTGACAACACAATTTTTTCTTTTGAAATGACAAAATACATTCATGGGCTTGGCTGAAATTCAACTCCGCACTGAATTTTTCTATGAGTGGATATGTACTCATCTCAAACATTTCTGTAATCCAATGGCCTTCTTGAACACGTAACACTTATGTGATGTGTAAGTCTATTGAAGATATTTGTTACTTTGATAAGATCAGTGCAAAACATCTCTACAGTTCAAACAATACCTAGCATTTGCAATTGTTTGCTTTCAAAGTGTGGTTCAACCACTGTATTGAAAGATTTGGAAAATAAAAATGAGAAGTCTATGATAAATGTGCCCATTTATCCATATAGTAAGCAAAATAAATGATCTATTATCTCTAAAATCTATTAACAAGCTGCTCAAGGACAGCGAAGACTGCCATGACTGATGGATTACATCACCATTTAGTTGCTTACATGGCTTATATTCAACACATTAGGATTGTTAAAAGAATTAATCACATTCAAATAGGCCTTTACCTTTTAATGAACTAGAAGCTTTGTACCTCACACTCATTACTGGATGTTATTTCATGAGCTAGAAGAGCTGTTTTTATTTTATACTGGAGAAACACAGGTTAAGTATAGATTAAATGACTTGTCTGCTACCAAAAGATCTAAAAAGCAGTAAACTCACTTCCTTCTTCCTTTCAAACTATCCTATCCATTGGTGTTGCCTCTTTGAGCTTCCAAGACAATCCTAAAGCCTTTAAAAGCAAAAATTTAGTCCATGATCTCTTGGCGCTTTGGCAATATTTCTGTGCATTCTTCTAAAGCCCTACAATTCCTAAGGAGTTATTATTTAATTCAAAGAGAGGAAAGTTCTATAAATAAGGAGTAAGAAAGGATGGTGAATATCAACCCAATGAGTCTCTGCCAATCCTGAAATGAAAGAGTGGGGACACATCTGCTTCCACTAGGGGTAAGGATGACATCCCGTTAGACCCATCTCCTTGTAACAATTCTTCCCTGCAAATTGGAATTTATGTTGCTTTCCTCTCCTTCCAAATACAAGATATGCTAGTGTCCTCATTGAGAAATATGCTTCCATCACTTCAAGAATTAAGGTTTTTTTGTGACTGAGTGAAATTTTGTCCTTTTCAAGCCAAAGTGAATTTTGCTGTCCCTTCATATGTGAAGATCTGGTACCAGTTATGTCCAATTCATCAGAGTACTGTTTTGATATCTTATGTACATTTTTTTCCCTCATATGTGTATGAGAAGTTACCAATTGGATTTTTTTCCCTGTGTATGTATTATCCCCTCAAAATAAATCATCTTACAGTCATCTTGTTTCTTTTACTCACTTATCTTCTCTGTAGGCCCTGCTTCTCTATGTCCCCCATAATTAGACAGTACTGGTTGCTTGTTTTTCTGATATTTGTTTTTCTTGGTATCTCCTTGCAGACAACATCCTTCCCTCTTTAGTATTTCAACATATGAGTTGCAGGGAGAACAGATGGAAACCAGCAGCTGCAGATGACACCAGGCAGCTTTTGTGCAAGTGGAAATTCCAAAACCTCTAAAATCCACATGGGTCTTTGTGTTACCATGACATTTTCTATACCTCAGGGATGCTGAGGAGGACTAATCAAAGACAGTCCCCTACAGGAGATTGAGAACAAGCATGGTCACCACAGAGGTGACTGAATTGAGCAGTTGAATTCAGGCTTAAGCAGCATGTGGGGCTTGAGAACCTGTCCTCAGGAAGGAGAAAGAACACTTAAGCTGCAAAGCACCATAACCAGGGTTTCAGGATGATTAGTTCTAACAGGGTTCATTCTTTTATTAAGAATGTTCTCATGTCTTGCTAAATTCCCAACAGGTATTTAGAGATGCTCTTTATACACCTGAGTTTGTCAGATGAGGGGCAGGGGAAGACATGATGAGAAGTTATTCAACCATTCTTCTGTTCCTGGCCTTAAAAAAAATATTCTTAAGAAAGCAAGCCACCCCTCAACAAGTTCACGTGGAGGTGGGACATTTCACAGACCACTGTTATTTTCTGTTGGATCTGGTAGTAATAAAACTACTCTTGCTTACTCTAAAAAGAAAGCCATAGCTAGTACTCCTCAGTTCTGCTTCCTTGCAATAGCATTTTCAGATGGCTGAAGTAAAGAGGTAGAAAATGTCCCTTGGAGATTAAAAGGAAGCAAAGATTTGCATGCACACACGGCAGGAGCACAGGGTATCACAGGCAAAGCAGAGGAAAAGTTAGAGAATGCAGAGGGAGATCTCTGCAGTTAGCCCTGGGCACTGAGAGAGAATGATAAAACACACAAGGAGGTGAAGAGGGAAAGCCCAGTTCTGATAAATGAACTAAGGCAAAAGCAAAATATTTCTCCTGGACTTCAACTACAATCAGTTATGGAGCACACAGAGTATCACCACCTGTGATCCTTAAGTAAACATTACTGCAGGCTGAAAATGAGATTATAGCAACCAAAATCCAAACCAGTGTTGAATTGAAAGGGCTCAGCCCTGCACTTATGTCTGTACCATACGAGCTAGATGGTTATTCCTTCCAACACCTTCCCTTACTTCTCACAAGCCTGCCAGACACTGCTGTCCTCTTCCTCCCAATTCCTCCATCTGCAGACCTCCACTACCAACTTCTTTGGTTAGACAGAACTGGAAGAACAGCAGTGTTTATGAAATCCGTGACTGGACACATCACAGCCAGTCACAGAACAAGGAAAAAAAAAAAAAGCACATGCAGTCCTGAAACAACTTGTTATTTTTCACACTAGACCACTGGAGGTTTAGCTTAATGCACTATGTGCTTGCTTCAAGTCTCTTCTGTCACCTCCAACTCAGATATCAGCTTCGTCCAAAATATCTGAACCTTTATTTTTGAAGTGTGGAGACAGCTTATTTTTTTCACTTTTTTTTTTTAATAGCAAAAACCTGCTACTTGCAACATTACTGTGAATAAACAATGTTACTTTAATAGAGGTTTTTATTCAAGATATGCAAGTGCACAACATGCTTTTAAAGGCAAAATAGAATTACTACAGTGTTTTAAAGATCCATATCCAGTTTAATAAGAGACTAGTTTATTCCTCTTTAGTATTTGTAAGAATCATTAGACATTCTTCAACTCCCACTAATTACTTGGTTTTTGGCAGACATTACTGTTTCTTCATCCTGCGTTTTCGAATAAATCTGAAATTAACAAGTCAATAAACTGACATATTTACAGTAAAAATAACTTGGCTTCCCTCTCTTCTTCCTCCCACTTCTCATATTTCTCTTTGCAGATGAAAAGGTTATCATTCACCTACAGGCTTTACATATATTTAGAGAAATTTGGGTAGGAACCTGGGCATCTCTACATCAACAGGATCTCAAATTGAAGACCTGATATTACAGTAAGCTGTTAGTGTTGTCTTAGGTTTTGACTGATATCTTTAAATAATTCAGCAACTAAAGAAAATTCTATTTTTTTTGGGGGGGGGAGGGGGAGGAAAGGGGGAAACAAGCCTCCAAGAAAGAAAACATGAGATGCTTCAGTGAACTCAAACCACTATGTGAAACACACAATAATTAAATGCTCCAAGAATGGCTTTAATTTAAATGTGGAAAGCAAAGCATTTGAAAACAGGCAGTTTTAGTGTACCAATTAAATAATGTCTTAAATCCTTAAATCCATTTTCTTTCTAGCTACAACTTACATAACTGAGATGTATGGGGTAAACTGGGGCAGCGATCATGAGCTCAGGCAGAGAAACAGTTACTGAAAAACTGTGTTTTGCTGTACTGTCAAGGAAGGAAGCAATCTCCAGTGGTTAAGTGATTGTGAGGAGTTCAGACAGGCTGTCTTTGGCAAAATCCCCATGCTCCTTACATTACCTTAACACGCCAAGGGCAGTTAAAAAAAAATCACGTTGAAAAGCAGATGCCCAAGTTCTCCAGCTTACATCAAACTTCAGAGAAGAATACATGAGAACCAAGGGCTGGAATTGCATCCCTGTTCAAAAACCATCATGTGCAAAAATGCAACTATTGAGCAAGTGTTTGGGTGCATTATCTCACTGCAATGGCAGTTGGAAACATTTGCTTTCCTGTGGAGCAAAATTCTCAAAATTCAGTCAGAATTCCAAAAGCAAAATAAAACCTTAAATATGTTGATCAAATAAGTTAAAAAGGAAATTATATTTCCCCTTTCTCAATGAGAATGTCCCCCAAACCCACTGCACATAGAGAAGCACGGATGACAAAAATGATGAAAACTGAAGAGCACGGAAACTGAAGTCCTTCCTAGATTCAGAAAGATCATTCCTACCCTTGTCTGGTTTTGTACATTTAAAAAAATCCCCTGGCAAGCATGGTACAGCTTCAGCTCTGGCAGAGTTGATCTTTTTAGCAGAAGCCAGTTGCCCCATCAAGGCACCACAGGGTCAGAATTGTCATACACAACACATAAGAAATAATTTGCAGTACTTGCAATTATTTGTTTACATGAAATAACAAAAGATGGCAGGGCTGAAGTACATACAAGTGGAAATAAATTTTCTGACTAATGGACTACCTATTTGGTTAAAACTGCATACAACCACACTGTTTTAACTTCCTTCTTTTAGTCAGCATATTACTTGTCATTATTGATTCCACCTAAAAGAGTGGCCTCAAGGTCTGAAAAAATATTTCTCCTGAATTATCATAATATTTAAACACTCAGCTAAACTAAACATCCTTTACAACACGGGAGGTCAAATCTTATTAACTCAAAAGCCAGACACGTACTTAACTCATTAGCTTGTATCAAGAAGAAATTTTCTCTTTTTCCATCTCCTAGATACAGCTGCTTTGCAATGACTCCAAAAGACCAAAAAGGATGCGGATAATTCACGCAGCTTTTATTACATTAGCCACAGTCTGCAGTTTTCATAATCATCAGCTTTGAAGTATATTAAACAAAGCCTGACACGACCTTACAGTTGATACTTTAATCACAACACAAAAGAATAATTCTTTATCATACATACTTCATTAAGGCCACCAAAGGAGATGCTATTCAGAGCCCCTCAAAACACACAGGCAGAAAGGAAAGCCACTGCTGCACAGCCAAGCCAAGGCAGGCAGTGAGCACCCCACAAGGAGGGTTCCTGATTTTAAATGCAGTCACCAGATGACTTCACACACGTACCTCTGATTTTGGCTGGGCTGAGGGCTCACCAAGCAGCTGAATGTGTGCATGTGTACAAGAGTAATAACATTATTTTCAATGCAGCATAATGGAGATAATGATAGCCTAAGGACTGAGCGTAGGGCAGATTTCCTCTATTAATTGTTTTTCAGCCTGTGTTTCACAAGGACAGAGCAATGAATTGCTTACACAGAACGTGGATTATCAAAAATTATTTTAAAAGGTATTCATCCATATCAAAAATGTGCCTTTAGGGATGATGAGCAACTAAAAAAAAAAACCAAAAAATTGAAATTTTGAGAAAAGCCACATCAGATATGTTAGTTGAAAAGCATCTGCAAGAGCTAAGTAGCTAGCTCTTGCTGTAAAGAATCCTACCAGTGCTGATTCCTCTCCACTGTTACATTACATGATATTTAGGATGAGAAGCTGACTTAAACCACACATAAACATTAAATTCATACCTGCAGAATAAACTTCAAAATACTTAATACAACAATGCAGTGTCTGCTAGACTAGATATCATAAAATACACATTCTTCCATCTGAAAAGGGGTAACAAGAGACCCAAGCCTCCAGAACAAACAAAAAAACACCACATGAGCACCTTCCTGCAGCTCAGCAGCCCTGAAGTGCATTAATCCCAGGTCAACTTTTGGAATCAGCTTGAGCCAGCAGCACTGGAGCTCAGGCACTCAGTGGGGCAAAAGACACACAGGATATTGTGTGGTTTTAATGATAAATATGAAAACAGTAAAGGGACAACTGCATAAATACTTTCACATATATGTCAGCAAATCATTTGCTGAAAATGGTCGATGGGGAGACCAAGTCAAAGCAAAAAAGACTTTATGTTGTATTAACTCTTAAATTCCCTGTGTAATTCTGTCAACAACCCATACCTTAAAGAAAAAGCCAACAACTATTCCTCCTCCCTATCCCCCCTTCTTCTTCCTTATCACACTCAGCCAAGCCACAACAATACTGAAAAATACTGTGGATGTAAAATAGGGAAGTATTAATCTGGTCTGAGACATAACTGCTCAGAAAGAAAAAAAACAACCATTAACCACAAAAAACCCCCCACGCCAGCATCTGGAAATATCCCAAAATTGATGGGGGGGGATAACATTTTATTTTAGGCTTTAGCATCCACTACAGCTTTGTAGCTTTACTTTAAAATGTACTTATTTCACTGAAAGGATAAAACACCCTATACATGCATGTGATTCAACCTATGCCATGACACATTTTGGTAAACGTCTCTCATCTAAGCAGAATGGAATAATTTTCCACCAGACTAAAATACTCAATGAGGAGACAAGATTTGGAGAATTAGAGCCAATTGGTGATTAATAATACACAATATATACACATTATGCAAGTTTCTTTAATACCAAGATATATGGAGTATATGTACATGAGAGACAAAACAAGGTGCTGTGGGGAAGATAAAATTCAGTACCCAAAATATAGTATAACAATCCAACAAAGGGGCTTTTTTTCTTTCCTTCTCTCTCCCCTCAGTGTTCTTGCTCACCTAAACGAAGGTGACAATAATCTGCAACATGCATGGATATGTGCACACAATCTCTGCTACCACAGACATCAGTCTTCCTACTTTGCCATCTCATTGCTGCAAGAAGTTACAGCCAATGTGTGGAAATTTTAATTATATACTTATTAATCCACCTGCTCGCAGTGGAAACCATGTGCCTTGTTAACAACTGGCAATGTTATTTAAAAAAAGGCAAGTTTTCATACTGATGCATCAGAACTGCAGATACAAATTTGAGTTCACACGCCAACGATAAAGCTAACCTTAAAGATAACTCAAAACTTTAAATCTTAAAAGCTTTCCAATAGCAGAATTATCTCGACAAGTAATTTACAAGTTGACTTAAGGTTTTGACCAGCCAAAAGACAAAATATTCCCTACTACATACACACAGCCTGCAGAGCACTGAAGAAATTCACAGGAGAGAAACCCTTGAAAAAAGGGCTCCAGGAGCACAGCTCGGGGTGGGCAGCGGCCAGAAAAGCCACACAGCCCTGGAGGACATCCCTTCCTTCAGCAGGGACGGCTTCCCCAAAACTCCTGGTACCACACTTACCAGACTTTAACTTGAAAACAAAGTGCGGGTGCCTGAAGCGCAGAGGCTGGGCGAGCGGGGCTGAAGGCTCCTGGGCGGCGGGAGCGGTTTCCTCCCCCTCAGGTAAGGGAGGCAAAGGGGGACTGCACACACCTGAAGGGATTTTCTCGGTTTTCTCCCTTCATTTTTCCCGAGCGGGGAAAACACCTCCGCTCCCTTAAAGCCTCCCCTCCCCGACGCAGCGGGCGCAGCCGCGGGGAGCAGCCTCTTTCCCCTCAGGCACCCGCAGTTTTCCCGCACCCATTCCCGCCGCTCCGCTCCCCTTCCCTCCCCTTCTCCTGAGGCGATAACGGAACGCGGCGCGAGCCCGGGGCGTACCACCAGCCCCCTTCCCTCACCGCCTATACCCGGACACAGGGCTAGGGGAGGGGGTGGGGAGGAAGGGGACACGGGACACACCAAACCCAGCAGCGAGAAAGCTCCGCTCCCAAATAAACCGCAGCTCCGAAAGAACGAGAGCACTCACCGACCCCGCTCCCCGATGCTCCCACAGCCGCCACTCCCCCTCCAGCCGCTCCGCCGCGGCTCTGCCTTCCCCCCCCCCCTCGCCTCGGTAGTCTCAAGGTCCCGCCCCGCCTTGGCTCCGCCCCCCCTCGCGTTTCCGCGTTCCGATTGGACGCTCCCGCCTCCTACCCCCCCTCCCGCCTCTCCCCGCCGCGTGGCATTGTGGGGGTTGTAGTCTCAAAGGTAAGGACTCCAAAGCCCAGCGGCCTCCGCGGCTGCCGGTTAGTTCCGGACAACGCCTGGTGTGTGGTAACAGCGGCGAACGCTTCCTTCTCGCAGACGCTTCCGGCGCGGCAGCGAAACCCCCGGGAGAGCTACGAGGGCTCCGTGGGTCGAGGGGGAGGTGAGGGGCTGTGTGTGCCTTGCCCGTGCCTTGTCTTGCCGCCGTCCCCCCGCTCCGCCCTTCGCGGCGTGTGCGCCCTTGGAAGGGTGTGGAGCGAGGGCCGCTAGTATGTTTGCGTAGGGCCGCTAGTGTGTTTGCGTAGGGCCTGGCTCGCCCTTCAGGGCTGCGCCGCGTTAGGAGCGTAAAACTCTTCCCAGCATCGGGGCCTAGCTGAGGGGCGGACAGGGCGGGAGGGGGGCCCGGTAGTTCCCGCCGCAGGTGAGGAGAAAACAGAGGGGGCCCCCCTCTCACCTCCCCCTCCATCCCTGAGGAGAGGGCGGGTGTCCCATTCCCTCCCGCCCCGAGGCAGAGCGGGCCGAGGCTTCGTCCTTCTCCCTGCTTTTCCCTCACCCTTCCGTCTCCTTGGCGCAAGGTTGGGGGAGAAGGAGAAGAGAGGGGGGGGGGGGGTTGTGCCCGACCCGAAGCCCCTCGGCCTGGGCCGCCGTGAACTTCCCGGGGAGCCCCGGGGGAGCGGCCCAGAGGGGGGGAACGCCCGGGCCCGGAGGCCTAGGCCCGGATGTGTTGTTATTATTATTTTTAGCGCTGTCAGGTGGCTGCGGGCTGAGCCGGCGGCGCGGTCACTGCCTCCTCCTCAGGTGGAAAAGAGAGAAAACGGCGCCTCGGCTCCTGCCCGCAAACCGGGGCCCGTTCCCCGCAAGCAGAGCAGATCCTCGGGGGCTGTTGAGGCATTTGAAGAGTCTGGAGAGGAATTGAGTGCTGGGGTAGCCCTTTAAACTCTTCATTGAGCTGGTGAGTGGGGTTGGTTTCTTCTCCTGTAGCTCGCAGCCCCTGGGAGATGGCTGAAACCTGGGGCCAGGTTTGTGCTGTTGCTGTTGTCGGAGGGGTTAATTGCTCCCTGGGATTTGTTTACTTGTGGGAATGTATCTGGATGTTTGTCTCCTCTGTTAGTGTTTGCTACAGCTTTACTTTTAGATTCCCAGAGAGGGGAGAGGGGAGGGAAAGGAAGAGTAAGAGGATATGTTGTGATGATATATGCTAAGAACCATGACCTGTTTCAGTTACACTGTATAATTCTGTTAATGTAGCTAAGTAGTGAAATTGGGGCACAGCCCAGAAGGTGGTAGTTTTCTCATGTGGCAGGCAGACAAAAAGGCTGGGTGTATCAGAAGAGGCTAAATCACTTCCATTTTGAGATTTAGCATTGCAAAAGAACGTGAACGAATGGTAAGCCTGACTTCAGAGTAGGCTTGAGTTGTTTTTTATTTATTTTTTTTTTTAAGTTGATGTGATTCTAAAAATAGACATCTCGGGCTTATTGCAAGTTCGTGTGATTTCTGAGTTAGTCATACAGATTGCTCTAACAGTAATAAAATGCATAAGCAGTTATGCTTTGTTAGGGTGAACTCAGCTGTAAGTGGCTATTGTGTGTGTGTAGAGCTGTTTGAAAACTGTCTGTCTCTGTTCTAGTGAGGGGTATTTAGAGATACTTTTATTTTCTGAGGAGATTCCTTCAGTGAAACTGCTGTAAGAGTTAGAATAATAGGGAATCAGTACAGCAGAGTACCTTTTTGAAGTGTCCTGTTGTCTTTATTGATTTTAAAATACAGAGATTGTTATCATAGCTGTTGATCTGCATGCCAATTCTAATTAATTCAACTATGCTGTCATGAAACCACCTCAGCTTTAAAAAGGAAAGTAGTTCTGTATCTGAAGCACAAAGCCTTTAAGCTTTGTACAGTGTAGTCTTAAGTTATACAGTGGGAAATAATTACAATACATAATTGAAATACAGTGTTGGCAGGTAGGTTATCATCTGGCAAAGAAAAGAATGTGGGTTTTTTGCTTAAGTGACCATTAATAAGGGAAACTTGGTTACCAAGCTTTGTGTGGGGTATGCATATAGTTAAAAGAGCATACTCTGCAATTTTTTTTTCTTCTGTAGAATTTGCAGCTGTAATCAGCAAACTACTTAAACCCTCTCCTCCCATATACATTGGGCTTACAAATAGGAGCCAAGCTCTTTGCCTCTTAATTCAAGACAGAATTCATGCTGCTATTTCCCTTCCTTCACTCTTTCTGCCCGAACTAAAATTTTTTTTCTGGTAACCTGGGGGTCTCAGAGCAGAGTGGAGGTGAAACCTTCTCTTGAATCCTCACTGAAAAAGTGGAGTAGAACTTTTTGGCAGTAAGGATAGCCTTTGCTAGCAGAAACAGAGCTGTAATTTTTGCTAGAAACCAACCACGGAGATAATTACTCTACTGGTCACTACCTCAGGCCTTGTTCCTCCTCTTTAGCAGTTTTCTGACTGAGAGTATGTATGTGTAGGTGCTTAAATTTTTCCAGATCTAAGGTAGAGGCAGCCTGCAGTAGAGACAACACCAATGTATAGGTAGATCTCCTGGGTACATAACTGGGGACTGAAATCCTGCCAACTGATTCCTCATGCTTCTGTTGCTTTAAAACTCTTTTCACAGTTGTAATCCTGAGATTTTGCTCTCTTCTCTTGAACCACTCTTCAAAAGATACTGTTACACCAAGACTTTTATTTCATGGTTACCTGGCTTGCTTTCACACTGGCTAATGAGCAGATGTGCATTTGGGAAGATGACTGAACTCTGTGATGTTTTTATTTTTAAGTAGCTCTGCAGTTCTGCTGCTTGATTTTAGTTCATGACCAAAAGTCTGGGTAAATGACATAGATTAGAGAAGTACAGCTACCTTAGCACCAAAGGTAGTATTTGGCCATTTTGGAAAGTAGGAAATTTTTTTTAATTTCAATTTTTTTTTTTCTTTGCTATTTACCCTTTTTAGTTTACAGGAAGTTTATCCTAATGTAATTTTTTAATGTTAAGGTTCAGTTGAATGACTTACAATGTCATTGAATGGATATGAGGAAATAAGTCCATTAAAGAATCTCATCTAAATTCTCATCTAAAATGTACCAGTCCTCTCAGTGTTAGTTGAACAGCTGGGATAATATTTCAGTGCTGAAAAAGAGAGGTTAGAAAGTGAGATTTATCCTGACTGTGAAAGAATATACTCCACGTTAGTACATCTCTTGGAACAATTTGTTGTGTTTGGTTGTTAAAGAAGGAGCAGTAGGATTGTATTATCTGGCATCTTTGCACAGCTTTCAAATTTAGAGTCTCTTTAAGTTCCCTGGATCATTCTGTACCTTCTCTCTAGTGACTGACTTCACCTGATGGTGGAACATGAAGCATGACTTTTAATGACACCTGCACAGATTTGAATCAGAAAAAAAGATGAGACTTACCTGCAGATGAATATTTGGCAGTCAGCCTAATCTAGACCAGCAGATCTTGTGATTTTTGCCTTTTCTTCCCTCTCAGATGAAGTTTGCCAGCTCAGTAACACCTTTTTTGCAGTTTACAGCAATTTCCTGGGATTTCTTGAACCACCCACCTTTGCTGTGCTGTTCTAATCTATAAAACCAGAACGAAACAGAATTGGCAGGAGCAGCAAGTGTAAACTCATCTCCAATAAAAAACTCTTTTGAGATTGTAGTGAACTGCAGTTCAGTTTTTAGAAGAGAGTGTGGCCATAAAGCTTGGCAGCTCTGCAGGTGGCTGCTTTTCATTGCATAGGAAAAGAAATAAAATAATTTGAGTTAAACTTCAGCCTTAGTCCATTTTGAAGGCTGCCGGACTTACTGTTATTTGGCTAAATTATTAGAACCAAAATAGCATTTTGGGGGTGGGATTTGGTCCATAATCAGGATTGAGACCTTCTTCCAACATCTTGGTGTGTGGAGCTGTATGTGCAGCTCTGACAAACTATCTCCCTGTGGTGCAAATAAATGTGGAGGGTTTTGTGAAGGTTTTTTCCCTGCTGTTTAACACTAGCAAAGCTGCAGTACATCTCAGTTACACCTGGAAGATGTCAAGAAGTTGATTCCTAGCAGCAAAGACAAGAGTATGACAGCATTAGCAATCAGACTGGGTGCTGTAGTGCTGTGATGCAAGTGTCTTCTGGAAAATGGGAAGATAATCTGGGAAAATAGAACAACCAATGTGATATATTCAATATATTTATTTTCATATGTTGGCAACAAAAATATTTGCTGTCTTTGTGTATTTATTGTGTGCATTTATATTGAAATTGACCTCATGGGCTGCAACATTTGTTTCTTTTATATTAATATAAATCCAGGGGTTTATGTCTGATGAGGAGGTAATAGATGGTGTGGTTTTGTTTTTATATGGAGGGTTTAACTGCACTGTGGATTAGTAACAGTAACTTATGGCTCTCCAGGAGAAAATTAATTCTTCATGGTAGTCCACAGTGTAGTAAGTTCTCATCATAACAATTCATCATTTCAGTTAGCATTTCCTTTCTTTGTGAACAGTGCTAACCCATAAAACCAAAATAATTGTCTAATGGTTATTTTGTCCTTTTTTTGCCCTTCTTCTTGTGATCAAAAAACTTCTGGGTAAACAAGAACTATGTTCACTGACCTGATTTAACTGTTTTAAAACTTCCTCTGTTGAGGACTCAGTGTTCCAGATAAAAACTTGCAGAAGATGAATCTGTGAATGCTGTCATTGGTGGTGCTTGTTGGTGTAGTCTCTTGCATGAGTATTTTTACTAAACTTTCAGAAACACAGGTGTAAACAGCAGAACAAGTAACTCTTCACTCTACCCTTTACACCCTGAGAGCCTTTAGTGCAGGGAATATGCCTGTATAATAAATGGAACAGGTTGGATTTGAAGTTGTGAGAGAAAACATGTTCAGACGAGTTACCTCCCCCACCTGAGCAGACCTCCTGTGAATTTATGTACCTCTGAAAGAAGTTCTTTAAAGATATTCACAGTTTTGAGGACTGGTGAATATTTACTTGTATTCCTCTAGGTTCCTGACAGCTGTAAAATATCTATGGTATGGGCAGGTGATTAAAATGTGAGGGTCCTGGTTTTTGCAGTCCCATCCATGTGGACATACCTCATTTATACAGACCCCTTTTTAATGTCTCAATAATCCCATTGTGTGGCTGTGGGAATCTGCCCATGGATGTCATGTTGAAGGTATTGAATAGGAAGAGAAACAAAAAGAAGATTCTGCAAGAAGTAGTCCATGTCAGAAGACTTTTGTATCAAGTCTTCTATATTTGTGTTCATTTTTTTTCTGAATTCTTTTAAGTGTTGGCTATTTCTCTAGTGTGATCAGTTCTCCGATCAGGCAGTTTTCTGACTTCTGGATATATTCACACACTCAGATGAGCCATGCATGATATTTGTAGTGATTTAAATCCTTTGCTTAGTGTATCCAGTAACAAATCTCACTTGTATAATTATAGCTAAACTATACCTAACCTGGGCAAAAGCAGTGTATCTGTTTTTTGTTTAAACAGCCTGAAGATTTTTAGCCAGTGAAGAGTGCAATAAGGAATATAGTTTGAAGAAATAGCTTGGCATTTTTTAACCTCTAAAAGCTATTGGGAAATGATACTGATTATTAAAGTAACATTTTCTGTTTCCTAAAAATTTCACTTATTTCACTTCTTAATAGAATACCAGTAAAATCACTAATGAACAATATGAATGCCTGTTACCTGAAGCTTGTTGAAGGAAAAAAAATTCCTCTAGTGTGCTAAATACTCCAAGGAAATCTAAAAATCAGAACTGTTCATCTCTTGTTCATCTTTATTCCCGACTTGGTCTTCAGGTCTTTAAACTCAATTATGTTATATAAGTATTTTTGAAGAGTCTTGAACAGAAAGATGCCAGGCTGTAGTAAAGATTTCTTATGAGCTGTAAAGTGACCTTTTCCCTTTTGCACATAACTTCAGGGTCTCAGCAATGATCACTCTGTTGGATATGATGAGCTGGGTTGGGTGGAGAACTAGGTTCAGTTACTGGAACAATTAATTTTCCATTGAGTTACTGTAGGTGATGACACACCCTGAGTGGAAACATGACGTAAGGTTTGGCTGATATAAAAACAAATCCAGGAAAAAAATTGAAAAGGGTAGAATGCAGGCACTGATCTCCAGCAGAACCACAGCTTGATGCATATGTAAAAATATGGAGTATTTATAGGTAGTCTTAACATTAATTGGCACAGTTTATCTGTATGTGGTTTGGGTTTACAGAATGTAATGCTTTTCAAGCTTTTTATATATGAGAGTTGTCAGGAATCTTACACTGCTCCAAGATTTTTGTCCTAAATATCAAATAAGGCCACTGCTTTCAGGAAAACTTTAATAAGAACTTGAAATAAAATATAACTGATTCTTTAAAATATCTGCTCACTTAATGGATTTCAGTCAGAGTTTTGAAGTTACATGAAGTAGTCATACCACAGTTACATAAGTAATTCCTAGTTTGTAGGTAGTAACAAAGTAATGTTCTGTGCCTCTTAATTTTTTAGAACCTGTCAGTCACAAGCATTCCTCATTGTGGTTTTTTGTGGTTTTTTTTTGCCTCACACAACATAAAGACAAGATATTTCTCAAGTTCTTCAAGTATTCTTGCACGACGAGGAAAAAGAAGAAACATTTTGGTGAATGAGGAGTTTTCTGCTTCTATAGTGTTTTCCTTGAGAAGTGGCTCTTTGAATGAGGATGACAATGGAAGAGATGAAGAATGAAGCAGAGACCACTTCTATGGTTTCCATGCCTCTCTATGCTGTTATGTATCCTGTCTTTAATGAGGTGAGCTACATTTTGCTTTAGAATGCAGTAATCCCTTTTACACAGAAATACAATTACAGAAGCAGCTACTCATCTTGCTCTGTGTCTAACACCATCTTTCTATGCATTGTTTTCCCTTTCTTTCCATGAAAACAATTTCAGGCTTGTCAAAGATGGATGGTTGTCTTGGCCCCAATCTTTTTTTCTTACATCTTACAGAGGTTTTTCACAAAAAATGCTAGATCCTGCACTTTGTGGCAGGAAATATTATACAGTTCAACATGTACCTGTGAACAGCTTGATAATTTTACTGCTAATGGCTATAATGTAACAGGATATTTATTTTTATACACGTATCAGAGGTGGTCAAGATGTTCTTAAAAGCTTCTCTCAGTCTTCTGCTGTACACTGGATAAATGCAAAATACATCCAGTGATGTGTTTGAGTGTAATATTTTATTTTGGAGGTGAAATCTTTCCTTTGGAATCAAACTCTGTGGTATCTCTCCCTCAAATGAGATCAGCAATTTGAATACTTTTGTCATTTCCTTTTTTCATTATGATATCTAAGGTAAGGCAGGAGTACTTGAGTTGTTTTGTTCTGATAACACCAGACTTGCTAATCTCTCTAAATTTTTATTGCAGCTAGAAAGAGTAAATCTGTCTGCAGCTCAGACACTGAGAGCAGCATTTATTAAGGTGAGCAGTACCTTGTACTGAAAAAAATGTTTTCCCCTTTTAACAATCAATGATGAAGCTAAAAGGTCAGCTGTCTTGTTTCCTTGTGTTTTCATGTTTGAAGACTGCATCCTTTATCCAGTAGTCTTAAAAATAAAGTAGACAATTGCATGGACTGTAAGTTGGACATGTCTGGAAATATTAAGAGTATAAATCTGAATGATAGAAGCATACTGAGCAATTCTAAATAAGCAGAATCTTGTCTTGTCCATGTAGTACAACAGCTTAAATGAAGAATCAGGGAAGGTAATGAGGTCATGAACTTAATCCAGATGTGACAGGACTATGTAGAATAGGTGCTCATGACAAGCAGGCACATAACAGAATCTGTAAATGGTTTACAAAGTGAACAGTAATGGGATTTTTTAATAGAGAAGTTGAAGGGATGTATATGTATCTACCAGTAAACAGAAAAAAGATTTAATAAATCTTTTATATTTTATTCCTAAGAATGAAAATACAAATATTCCTTTATGCTGCTTTATTGGCATGGTGATAATTTGAATTTCTTTAAGCAAATGTAGTTGTAGAGATGACATAGCTGAACATGTGAGCTATGCAACTAAGAAATCTTCATGCACCTTAAATCTAGGTGTACCTAGACAGCCTTAAATCTCAACTAGAGCTTGTACACATTAAATGGTTATTTTGTTTGAGAAACTTTGATAGTCAAGTTGAAATGAGTGGAAGGGCTTATTGGGAAAGCTGTTTATACAAAACCACACATGTAATCTGAGAAAAAGTTGTTGGTAATAGTGAAAAACTGGTTTTCAGTGTAATCTGCTAGTCTGAAGCTATCAGACTTTCAAAGTATCTAGCACACTCCTGCAGTGTATGAAGCAAGTTACATAAAAATCTGCCTTTGTGTTTGCAGTGTTCAGGTCTTGCATGTTTTAAGAATAAAAATTTTCTTTGCCATACAGGCTGAAAAAGAAAATCCAGGTCTTACACAGGACATCATTATGAAAATTCTGGAGAAAAAAAGTGTGGATGTGAACTTCACAGAGTCTCTTCTGCGTATGGCAGCTGATGATGTAGAAGGTAATATCTTATCCCTTCTGTTGAATAAGTGTTTTTAATTACATTATGCATTTCTCTGTGCATATTTTTAGAATAGGTTATTTGTTTCTTAATAGGTTTTTTTCAGTGTGGTAAAAGAATATTTGTATTTTCCAGAAATCTTATGGAGAAGTTAAATCTCCTTGAAAACTTAACGAATAAGAGAAAGAAAATTAATGTTTACAGCTGTGTATGAATGTGTAGTTCACCCTTTGCAATCTGAAAAACTATTAAAAAAATGTGGAGTTTTCTTCCTTTTCTCTGTTTCTTTTCTTCCTTTTCTCTGTTTCAAATTAAAAATAGTTACAAAATAGCTACACTGTCATAGAAGAGAAGCCTACAGTAGACCTTAAATTATTATAACACTGTTTTATTAGTGTAATATCTTCAGTGTTTTGAAGATGGACTCTTTTCCACCTTGCAATAATAAAGGTTACTTTTGTGCTGTGTTTCTATTGATGCAGAGCATGTTCACTTCAGTTTTCTGGTCATGACTATTTTGATGCTGTTCACATTTAAATGTAACATGGCAATACTGCTGTCTTTTGGGAAGCAGTGATTTTAACTGTCTCTAGAGACTTGGGGAAACAATAATGCTATTTCTGAATATCTTCTTCTTATTAGAATATATGATTGAAAGGCCAGAACCAGAATTCCAAGATCTTAATGAAAAGGCACGAGCACTTAAACAGATTCTCAGTAAGATTCCTGATGAGATCAATGACAGAGTGAGGTTTCTTCAGACAATCAAGTAAGTACTGTGTTACCCATTTTTCCCCAGATTGAGGGCCCAAACTTCTTATTTAAATCTGAATGCTCAAATGCTGTAGAAGATGCTAGCAGCCTGTTCCCTGGGAAAGGAGCCTTATCCTGGCTGTTAAATGAGTGGATAGAGTTGAGGATTTTTAAGGAGAGCCCCATGTTACTTGACCCAACTTAACTGGGTGATTCCCACTTTGAACTGCTGTGTCACTGGTGTAGCTCTTTGTGTTTGGTCCTGCTCCATCCTGGGTGACACTTGAGTCTGTAGAGACTGCTAAGAAGTATTTGACTGCTGGAGGGGGATTAAATCCCAACATTTAAATAGGATTGCTTAAGGGGTGTTACAACTCTCTCTTTATTGCCAAACAGGGACATTGCAAGTGCAATAAAGGAGCTTCTTGACACAGTAAATAATGTCTTCAAGAAATACCAATATCAGAACCGGCGGGTATGTGCAAGAACTTTTTTATTTTAACCAATATTTTTAATAGTATAAGAAGAAATACATTGATTTGATCAAAGGATGATCCAAACAGATAAATGACATAGTGCTTGGACAAGAGGACTGCTGTATGGTAGGTCTTGGTAGGTCCTTTTCCTCATGGGAAGAGGATGACTTCTTTGGATGTCTTCAAAAAACCCCAGCAAAATTTCTATACCTACAGTAATGATGGCCAGTTTTCTTTGTCAGATGAACCTTAAGATTCTCACAGTACCCAACAGCATGTGAATTGACTCTGCTCCTGGTGTTTTTGTTTCTTAGGCACTTGAGCACCAAAAGAAAGAGTTTGTAAAATACTCCAAAAGTTTCAGCGATACTCTGAAAACCTATTTTAAAGATGGAAAGTAAGTATGGTTTTGTACTAATGTTTTACATTATGAAAGGCCTTGTTGATTCAGTGGGGATCATAGAACAAGCTTTGGGGTATAAGCTAGTTTCTTCAGGATATGAATTTTTTCCTCACTTTTGGCCTCAGACCATCATAGCTACTTTAAAATACTCTTATTACTTTTAGAATGTCTTTGAGGAAAGAGAAGTCTCCTAATTTCGCCACCATATAATGCTCATGTGCAGTCTTAGCTTTGAATTTGAATATGTGAAGTTAAGTTTCATTTCCTTCTGTGGCTTTTTCAGTCTATGTAAAAGGACAAAAAAAAATCTGGAATGTGTTATTGAAAAAAGTGATCTATTTGAAATATCACTTGCAAACACTAAATGTTTGTGCAGTGTTTCCTTTTGATTTACACTTCTGTTGATCTTTTTTGTAGCTCCTTACAGTGCTTTGCAGTATTTGGAATTCCTCAGCTGATCTTTGTATATTTCAACCTTTTAGCCTTCAAAACAAGGCTTTGTTTAGGTCTTCACCTTGGGTTTTGAACTCGCTGTTCTGAGAATGTCACTGCAGTGACTGTTTTGGATGATGCATGTATCCCCCTCAGATTTTTGAACATGCCAAAATGTTTTATGTGCTACTGGTCCTGGTGAGCTTGGTAATGACTAAGAGCACCCAGGGGATAGTGCATTACTAAAGAGCAAAGTCCTGAGCTGTGAATACTACCTTCTTCCTATCAAAGCTTTTTTTCCCCCTCCTCTTACTGAAACTTGGGCTAAATTTGGTTTAAATTTTATTTAAATCTGAGCTACAAGTTGAGTAACTGTCCCTGTTCCCACTAGAAAGCAGCAGCACTAAACAGAAGTTATACTTAACAGGTGTCATGATTGAGCTGAAAAAATCAGTGACCCCCCCACCTCTTTCTTCAAAAAAAGGTGATTAAAGTAACATGTTGCAAATAAGTACATGCAAAATGTTTCTTGAGGAAATAATTGCAAATTCTGTAATGACTTGGGGATTAACTATTCAGCTCTGAAAACAACAGACATTTAATGATCATCTGCTCCACTCTTCTTCTTGGTTAGCTGAAAGCCCAGAAGAGAATGATTGATATGTCAATGGTGATTAAGAGGCAAAGTCTTTAAATTCCTGCCAATAAACAACATCTTCCTAAGATCAGCTATGTAAATAAATCTCTTTGCCAGCAATAAGCTTCAGGTAGATCACAGTATGGTAAAACATCAATATGCTTCCAATTTGCAGAGCTTAGGTGCCAATATGTTTAGTCACCCACAGTTGATGGTGTATTTATTGAAGGACATGTTTCTAAAAATGCCTGAATCCATCTTTTTCTCTTTCCACAGGGCAATAAATGTGTTTGTAAGTGCCAACCGACTAATTCATCAAACCAACTTGATACTCCAGACCTTCAAAACTGTGGCCTGAAAACTGTATATGTTGAGAGTTGTACTTTTCAATGGTGGATAGGGTACCTTTATATGTAAATTTTAAAGTTTTGACTGTATAAATTATCAGCCCCTCCTGAGGGGCCTAATGCAGGATTTTGAATGGGATTATTGCCATCTTACACCATATTTTTGTAAAACATTGTAGCTTAATCATAATCTCACAATGAAGATTTTGCATCACTTTTTGCTATTATCATTCTTTTCAGAATTATAAGCCAAAAGAATTTACGCCTTAATGTGTCATTATGTAACATTCCTTATAAGAATTGTAAATACTTGGTGTTCTGTTTCTGACATTTTAACTTGAAAGCGGAAAACTGCAAGATTATGTATTTAACAATATTGGTGGCAAATATTCAATAAATAGTTTACATCTGTTAGACTGTCTTTTTTGTATGTGAACAAAAAAATCTGCATAACTCATCTTTCCAGAACTGCTGAACATTCATGAAACTGAAAATTTTAAAATTATTTGGGTGCTTAAAGGTACAGACAGTTCAAATCAGTATAAAATGAGGGGTTTTCCTTAAAACAGGTTTTGGGCTGTGATCTAATTCAAGACCAGGATACTAGAATAATTCTATTAAAATGTCATTGACAATATAATAAAAGAACCTCAGAAGTGAGATGTGCTTTTGTTTTTGATGGAAACTAAATCCCACATTCTTAATCTTCTGTTGCTGGTGAGTTAACAGTATTTTACTCCTAGGCTATCCCATGGTTTTGAGCAGAGGATTACTTTAAATATATGCAGCTGACTATGCAGCAAAAGGTCATTTTAAAATATTAAAATAGCAGGGTTTTATGTTGCCTTTTGGGAGGAGAAGCTGCTAGAACTCTTCTAGTAATTTCTGTACTATGCATGCCAATAAGGCAACTTTTTTTTCAGGGATTGAAATCATGCAAGACCTCAATTGACAAAATTTGTCTGTGTAGATGGTTAAGAACTGCTGAAGACAGATTTGAGTTGTATCATTGTGATTTCATGGTAATCCTTCACCAATTCTAATGGATATCTTGTATTGCCTCTTTGAAGTGCACCTTAAGTTTATTTTGAAAGAGAATGGTTCTGGAATAAACTTCTGAAAGTCTTAAAAATATTTCTGTGGCTGTAAATCTAAGTTTTTGAAAGAATGTGAAGCAGTTTATGGAGCTGCACAAGCTGTTGCAGGAGGTTCATTTCAGACTGAAAGACCACAATTACTACAGAACTGTTCCTTGTTTTAGGTATAAATGATGAGGAAAAGGTACAGCCAGACTTTTCTTGATCACTGGCCTGGTGCTGTATTGCTCACTTGGGGCAAGTGCCTTACTCAGAATCCATCAGCTGGGTCTTGGAATTTTGTTATCTGCTTAAATGACCTGAAAGGGACAAAATGGAAACTGCAGCTCTCCAAGAGCACTGGATGTTTGTGTAACTGTGCATGGAAATGTTGGAAAGAGCACTTGACTGTAGTGAAATATAACAATGTAAAGGTGAGCACTGTGTTAAAAAAGAGTTCTTGGGAATGTATGTTGTGAATTTCTTGGTGACAAAGCTATAAACAGGACATGGTCCTCAGAGCTTGCTGTTCAGAGTGTTTTCTGTTTTGATAATGGTGTTTTGTGTGTATCAGAAATTGAGCATAGTAACAAGACAAAGGGAGGTAGATACAGTTTATAGCTAAAGCTTTGTTATTTATTGCAGTTTGGCATGCTACACTTTTCTTAGAAAAAGGTGGGAAAGGAGCAATGTTAGCTGCTGCTAAGGAGGCAGTCTGCTAAATTATAGTATTTAATTTGCATCTTTGAATTAAAATAAAAAGGTTGAGTAGTCTTGCTTGGCGGATGATTTAATCTTAAATTGTAGCACCAAAAAGCTTAACAAAAACTAGTAAGTCAGGTAGAAAAAGGGGAAAGGCATCCAGAGCTGCTGACAGTTCAGTTATCTTGAGAAGAGTGGTACTGGGAGACTGCACCAGTGGCTGGAAGAAAGACATAAAAACTTGGGTTATACTTTGTGAATTTGTCTCAATTCTGATAAAAAGCTGAGCTTTTTCTGTTTCAGTGTCATGAGAGGGACAGTAGCTAGTGCTGGCACTCACTTGTTGAATGGTATCATGTTTATTTCCACAGGTGTAGTAAAAAAATATTACTTGGGTCTGAAACAAGATGCTGTTATATCCTGCAAATGGATTCCTTGAAGTTAAAGAGGCTGCAAGGAATGAAACTGTTCCTCTTTATCAGTTCTTCCTAAAACCTCTATTGGGTTTAAGGTACCAAGCATAGGGCTAAGGTCTGCTCAATATGTTTTTGTTTATTTGTAACCTTATTGTGATTTTTTTTTTTTTTTTTTTTTTTTGTTGCTGCTGTCTTCAGGTCTTCAATTGTGTGAAGTGAATCCATATCTATTGGTCTTACAAACTTCATTTTCCACTGAGTATGTGCTGGGGCATGTGTCTGTCAATTTTTATTGTGCTTTTGCACTTTTTTCAAGTTACCTGAGTAGCTAAAGATAAGATTCTCAAAGATTTCTAATACAGCAGCTAGTGCTATTAGTAATATTCTACTAGTAAATTTCTGCTATGAATGTGGGTTATAAGTGATAATGTTAACATACAAAAAACCAGTCTAATAAACAAAATAAAACTTTGTATATTTGTTAATGAAGCAAAGAAATGTCTTAATTATGTGTTTTGCTATTTCTCAGCCTATAAAGAAATTAAGAAAAGGTTAATATACTTATTTCTGCTTAGAAGCTTCTTGTTTTAACATTCAGAAAAAGTTTTGTTTAAAAATAAGATGTGCCAGGTGCCCAGCTCAATATAATCTTTAACTTGAGTTGAAGTGAAGCATTAAATATGAATTTTCTGGGTGTCAGAACTTCTATTTCTGCAGACAGTAAAATGACTTAGTATCAGTCTTGATTAAATATTACATTTTTGTATAATTTTACTTCGATTACCACTGAAGTGTTCCTTCTTCATGGTCTTTTTGGATCTGTCTCTGTATGTCAAGGCAAGATGAGAACCAAGGGATTCTGCAGGGGTTCTCTGATCTTTTGCATGGAGCCTGCATGTCCTTCTTGGAATTGGGTGGGGAATGAAGAGTAGCTCATCTAGATACAGTTGCCCCAAATCCAAGTTTTAGATGATCTTTTTAGGAAGGGGAGATAAAACAAATGTAACATAGCTCATGAGGTAATAAAAATCAGATTTGGCAGAGCAGTGATTAATTCTCACCCTCAGAGTAGACACTGGAGAACATGGCTTTGCCATACTCCTCTTCCCCCAGGAATAAGCAGAAACCCTCTCAAAGCAGCATTGCAGGGAATTGCTGCTTGTGAGCTGTGGGAGCTCCTCCAGCTTTCTGTAATGATTCTGTTGTGCATTTGTTCCCCCTGTCATTTTTCTCTCTGCACTTTTGGTTTTCTTCATACTCTTCTGGCCAGATGTTGCTTTCAAAAGAGAGTAGCAGGCAGTGTGCTTCAGGAACAGAACTGCTTCTTAGCTGAAATCTTGGCCTTAAAAAATAGGGCTCGAAAGATGTTCCCTGGGTCATCAATTCTGCCATCCTGTTGCAGAAGTGAAAAAGAACCATATAATTTCAGTCATAAATCTGTCAAGTTCTATTTTAAAGCCAGGCTCTTTGTCCTCATTCCTCTTGGAAAATGTCATTGTAAAACAGTCTGAACAAAAAAGAAAAACCACTCTCCAGTAGTGAATTTTAACATGCTGTATAAATGAAATTTCTTATGAAGAACTCACTAACCTTGTCCACAACTAATTGTTTTTTTTCACTCTTCATCACCTAGTCTTGGGATGAGCTGTGTACCATCTTGAGCCCCACTGTGTCAAGATATGTAACCCCAAGTTTTTGGTCCTCTGTAAAAAGAACAGAAGTATTGGGCAGCGCTGAATTTGCTCCTTTGGGGCTGACATGGTGATTTTTTCCTTGCTCTTGTAACACAAACTTGAATTTTGCAGCAAAATTAATTGGCATTGGTGTCTCCAAGGAAGAGATGGTGGCTTTGGTTCATCTGGAGATTTTTGTGTAGGTAATGTCTCTCCCCAACTTCTCTCTCACAGCTTGGTTATAATTTTCTGGACATAATGCTTGAGTTTTGCGACCATGGAAGTTTTTTCTGACTACTACATGTAGGCCTAACATGTAGTAATTGTCTTGCTGGATGGCAGAAGCACCTTCTCCACAACTTCTTGATTTGTGCCTCAGTCACCTTCATCCAAGCACAGGCTGCTGTAACAGCTCAGGAAGCAGAACATGGATGCTGCACATCATGCCAAGGACCCTCATAATTAATAAAAAGCCCTTTATGAGTCCTTTACACCAGGACTGATTCCTAGGTGATCACATGTGAGTCTCTATTTTAGCACTTATTATATGTTGCTTTCAAGTATTCTTTGCAATAGCAGTGCAAGCACATCATTATTTTTTTTTAATGTCCATCATAAGGATGAGGATATGGCTTGGCAGCATTTGAGAGGTGCAAGAATTCATTTGTGCCTGCATTGCACTTGTCATGGAAAGCTTGGACTGTGGTAGCAGTACCTGGGCACTCTGAGTGTACAATTATAGGATAAAGTTTTTCTTCCCCTTTTCTGCCACATTGCACATTGCTTATCAGAGGTCAAACTGTGTTAAGGTGAGTGAGACTCTGTGACTGCATTTGCAAGGAGAATTTGCAATTGAGGATTCATTCCAGAAAATGTGCCCTGTTGGGTTCAAAGTTTGTCTTTGCTTAGGCTTTGCTATTCCTTTGGAATCTTTCTTGCTATTAAAGATTCATAGGCACTTTTTTCAAGCAATAACTGAAGATGTCCATGGAGGGAAGTTAAATTGTTTTTATAGGGACTGTCGGGGACTCAAAACCCATGAGCGCCAAGGGAAGCACTAAGCCTGAGTGTTGTGAATATTAAACTCTGCTTACCTGGATATAAATGTTTAACTTATTAACCATATTCTAGAAAGAAATGTGTTTTTTAGTGTTTTTCTAGTACTGGTGACAAGGGTTAAGTTTTTCAATCCCTGATACCTAATGCACATTCAGATAAGCTGTGGGAATGTTTGTAGATTTGCAGTGTCACATTCAAAGGGCTCGTTGTACCTGATAATGATTTTAGAGAATATTTTTTAGTATTTCACCAAGCTAAAATGTTGAAAACACTATATCTAAATCAGACATGTCTGTGACATTTTATTATTTCATAATTGTAACTACTAGAGTTTTCACTGTAGGTAATTGCTTTATTCCCCAAAGCTGTGTTAGTCTCCAAGGATAAGTGATGGCTGAAATAGAAGCCTGAGTGCCCGAAGTTTTAAAATAAAAAGAATCAGGTATATGCTACCAGTATAACTCAAACTCCCTTTTTGCTGCTGGGTATCTCTGAAAAATGTTGCGGAGGAATTTGGTAGTGGTCAGAATTATAAAACCCTTAAGAGAATGCAGGACACTTTCACGGTAAGTGAATTTTCTAATTAAAATGTTAATTGGAAGGATTTTGCCTTATCGAGGCAAAGTGGTTAGTATTTTTTCCTGCTTTTTGCACAGCCATGTGATATTAATAATTTTATGTGCTTTTTTTTCTCCATCTGCCTAATGAGTAGCAAACAGAATTTGCTTAAGTGGTTTGGGATGGGAGATCAGAAATTCCTACCAAGGACAGAGTGGAGTAAGGATAATAAATATTGCCCATGAGCCATAAGAAGCAAAACTTTATCCTAGCTATAAACTTCTCTGAATGTAGACAGTTTCTGTCGTGGCTGTGTTTTAAGTGAAATTCCCACACAAGTGACACAACAGCTGTAGACAAATTGTGGTCCATTAACTCAGCATGAGTATCCATGTAGCAGTGCTGCTGGTTAGGGTTTTGTCACACTCAAACTTTATGCAGGTTTCTCTGGAGCCTCATAAAGAGCTTTGGTTGCTGCAGCTAAGGGGAAATTCTCTCTGTTTCTATTTGATGAAAGTTACATAGTTTAAGAAGCAAAGGAAAATATCATTGGAGCTGAATTTTAGTTGTGTTTTTACACGTTTTTAAATATCAAAACCAAAGCAGATTTTTTAACAGTAAAACTTTGTTCAAGTTGAGATTTTCTATCAGAAATACTTAAGTGACAACTGAGATATTCTTTCAAAAAATGTGTACATTACCAAGACAAAAGTCTGGTCTGTTTTTTCCTTCCAGCATAAGAAGAGACTTTTATATCATGGAATACAAGCAATAGGAACTGCTGATGATGCCAAAGTCAGTCAAGTTCCATCTATTGACCTCTTTGTATCTGAAGCTTTTTCTCATGAACATGCAATAGTGCTTCTTTATTTCTCTGCCAATATACAGGAGCAACTTGCATAAGAAAAATACAGCTGAGGTGCAAAAACCCACCTAGTTGTAATCATGTCTCTTAGACACAAATTAAACAGCGAGGCTGACATAGTGGAATAATTAATGATTAACCCTGCCACTTGGCCAGTTCTTAGTTATTGAGGTGTCAAATGTGATGTGTAACCTCTTCCCAGTGCTTCATCTGCAAGGACACAGAGCTTGGTGGGACATTCTCCCTGTTTCTTGTGCTGCCCTTACTGGGAGAGGGAACCAAGAGCCCCCCAGTCTGAGCCAGTCTGGCTTTGTTTGCCCCATTCTTGAAATGAGCACCTCCCACCTCCTCCTCCTCCCCATTAAATATGTGGCAGTCCTAAAATTGAACATTCAGGTGCAAATCTTCCTGTCTTGTTTACGTAATAATTTTTGTACCAAGCCATTCTTGATTTCTACAAGCCCAAAATTAATCTCTTGCTATAGGTGTTGGGTTTAGAGCACAGCAGCCTGTTCTCTGGGTCTGGGGGGGAACCCTGCTTGGGTCCTTTCTCTGCTCATTCTGTGCAAGGCAAAAATCTCAGCTCAGGGGCTTAACTTTCAGCACAGACTTTTTATTTGTTTCCAGAATCTTTTGCTGCTGTAGCCTTTGAGGCTACTGAAAATGGATGGAGTTCATTTGGACAAGGTACACCTACATTGCCATTTCTTTTTAAAGTAGCAGTCGTTGGGCTTCTGGTTATTATTTTTGTGTGTGTGTGTTCAGTTCAAACCACAAGCTGCAATTTCACTTCTTCTCCAAGCTATTAGTCACTGTCCTTTGAGGCTAACTTCAGGAACAAGTGGGAAAGTTCATCATAAAAATGCCTCAAGTAAAAGGATTTTACTAGGGGAATGGTCCAGCTGCAAACTACTGTCACTTCTCTTCATGTCTTCAGAGTTGATTTTTCTCCATCAAGTACCTGAAGCTAAATTTTGGGAGCTGGCAATTTTGTGTTTTCTGACTCCTTGAAAGCTATTTCAAAACTTGTACGTTCTGCTACTTGTGTGCCTTGCAGGCAAAACTTGTTGCCACTTCTGTATTTTTTGAAAGCTATTTGGAGGAGAATGATGTAGAAATTAATAGAAAACTTGTTTACATGGTTTTCTTAACCTCTGCCAGATTATCCAAAGTGCTAGTCTTATGGTTTGCTTTTGGTTTTGTTGGGTTTTTGTGGTTTTTGTTTGTTTGTTTGTTTTTTCTGTGGTTTTTTGTTTGTTTGGGTTTTGTGGGTTTTTTTGTTTTGTTTTGTTTTTGTTTTTTTTTTTGATGGGGTTGAGATTTTAAGTTAATTTACACCCTTAAATAATGTTTCAAGGAGTTTTCATCTAGATTCATGAACGTGTGGCTACTCACTGCAGTGGAAGCTGGGTAAGATTTTTTTGTTTTGAATACTGTATAGAATTCCTGGTTGTTGGGATGACATTGCTCCTCTTCTAATTGCCTTTTACTCTACTGGGGGTAACTCTCAGAAATCCAGCATGCAATCTACATCTTGTTCAGGCTCTGAGCAACCTCATCTGGTTGAGGGTTGGATTAGATGAGTTTTGGAGGTCCTTTCCAACCCAAATTAGTCTATGATTCTATGATCTTTCAGGGATGATCTGCCTAAAATTCTTGATCTTTCAGTCTCTGCAGTAAACGACTGCTTTTCTTCTGATACATTTCAGTGAAAGAATACAGTTGACAAAAAAATTCATACTATTGGGGATGGAACTTGAAACCTAGAAGACTAGGTTTGAAATTCCATTCTTGAAGTGAGTGATGAAATTTTCCTTACAAAAAGTGTGACACTGAAATATTATTCCTCTGTCACTGTTAAAAGATTTCTAGACAGGGAAGAGTTGTAAGCCTGTTTCTGTTGGAAATTTCCCTGGCACAGGGAAATCTGCTCTGGCTCTAGCAAGACTG
Source organism: Phaethornis superciliosus (assembly GCA_023637945.1). NCBI lineage: Eukaryota > Metazoa > Chordata > Aves > Apodiformes > Trochilidae > Phaethornis > Phaethornis superciliosus. The sequence goes on from JAJQWJ010000010.1 coordinate 21,786,202, forward strand.
TGACTCCTGCTACTTCTCTTTCACAGGTTCCCAACAATTGCTGCCTACCTGAAACACAGTGCTCTAAATAAAGCTATGTCTTTGTTCTCCAAGCACTGTGTATCTGAAATATATCAACTTTTCACAATGTGTACAACCTCATTTAATAGATAACTCTTAAGTATAAAAGGAAAATCAAATCAAGTATCACTTAGAGGTGCAGAGAGGATTCATTTTCCTCTTTTCATGGAAAACTGCTTGTTGTTTCAGGGACAGTTTGCTTATTGTGAAAAATCCATCCTTTGTTTAGAGCAGTGAATATACAAATAGGAATTGCTATCAGTATTGCGCTGCTAAAATAAACCTAAAACCCCTATGATAGGTTTTTATAGCATATCTCTTTTTTCTTAATACAAAAAGATGTCAAACCTTTTAACCAGTCAACACCCAGTCCCTATTCTTAACTCTATTCAGTGGCAAAAATCAAACATCTTTTCCTTGGCACTGCCAGCGAATTAGTGGCACCACAAGACTTATTTTCTATTTTAAATGAATCAAGTCAGATCCTATTATGTTGCATGTGACACAACTGAAAATGTCTGCTGTGAACTGCCAGCCAGCATCCTGTTGTCCTAGTGGGGAGGTGAATTTGTACCTGTTCTGGCATGAGAAATAATAGCTGGGACAGAGCCTGGGAGGCACATGGGGCCATATGTGTCTAATCTGTACTGGATTTGTGTGTCTTTGTCTCACTTTTCTGCTGTTTCTGCTATGTGGCTGTCATCAATCCTCCCTGAGGAGTGGTGGATCAGTCCTGGCTCTGGTTTCAGTGTGGTTTCAACACCAGAGCAAAGATTGGCAGAGAACAAGGGTGGCCTTGTCCCAAAGGGTGGCTGTAGTGCCAGTGGTCCCAACCCCTCTCTGACCTCTCTCAACTCAGCTTCATTGCTCAGTGCCAGAGTTCCCTGGTTGTTATTTAAGGGGTCCACACACAATGGGGCCCTGATCTCAGCTCCTTTACAGAAATAATAATAACATTTCCCAAGCATACAGAAAGATTTGCAAGCCAATGAGCCTGTCACATTTTAGAGTGCTGCACAGTCTTTAGAATGAGAAACAGTGTAATGTGAGCAGAGGCAAATCACTGACAGAACAGGAACATTCACAAACTGCATGGCATCCTCTAAATATTTTAGAATGGAGGGGAAATAAGTAAGTCAGTATATTTCGGCTAAAGTGCTCAGATAATTTTCTGCATGGATTGTATTGCCAGAAGAACATCACAGAGGCAAATACTGGGGGAGCAGAGTCATAATTTGTAGAGAATGGTTGAGTGGGAGGCAACAATCTTTTCAACCTCATTAAAGTGTCTACTGCATGCTCCCTTGCTAGAGCAGGGAAATGTGTATCTTCAATTGCTGCTTCCTCACCTCGGTACCTGCAGAGGTGCCAGGTGGAACTGATCCATGGTTCTCTGCTGCTCTGGAAGCTGTTGTGTTATTTGGACACCTTGCAGCCAGCCTATTCCCCTTCCTCTCCTCCTGTTCAAATTCATTTCCAAATTTCACTTAAAAGTTACATTTCAAAATTTAGACAAGTTGACTGAAGAAGTATGGGACAGAAAAAGAGGAAAGTGAGAGGAAGGTGTTGTCAGAAGGGATAAAAAAATGTTTTTGCATTAAGCTCCCATGTAAGTTAGGCTTACAGACTCACATCTGGAGATGTCTGGGTACACACTTTGTAGTTAATATGTGCTTACACTATACCAGGTGGGGTTTTGCCTAATAAAGGCTTAACCATTGTGTCCATTGGAAATAAAAACTGAAAGTGGTGCATGTCTTGGGAAACCACTGCCCTAATATTTTCTTGCTGTAGTATGCATGTAGTAATTACTATTTTTTCTCTTTCCTAGACAGTAACACTTCTAAGCAGCCTGACCACTTGTAGAGCTGAAGATGACATTTGGAAGAGAGGCAGGATTTTTTTTTTTCATGTCTCAGTGGGTCCCTGCAGACTGGTTGCATGCAGAACATCTCAGGGGCATGACCTTGAGAGCTATGAGAAAACATCCCCTAGTTATAACTCCAGAAACAGAGCAGCTGAAGCATCCCCAATGTTTTCAGAGTCAAGAGAGAAGTCAGAGGACTATTTTAGAATTATAATGAGCTATGGTAAAATTACTTGGAGAAGTGCCTGTGTGGGTCTGGCTACCTCTGCTCAGAGATTGCCTCCAGTGAGGATAGGAGCAGAGAAGTGCAGTTAAGAAGATCAAGGGAATTGATTAATCTTTTTGTGTAGAGAGATTGGGTCTGGCTTGTTCAAAATCTAATCAAGGGCAGAAGAGAGATGATGAATCTCCACTTGAATATTTGGGATAGATGAAAAGAGAACTGCTTCAGCTAGAAGCTGATAGGATTGTAGGATCAAATTACTGTAAGTGGATGAGGAATGCAGGTGGGTAACTACTAAAAGGGGAGTTGTCTCCTCATTTGAAGAAGTTGTGTGTTCTTCCAAACACCTTACAAGGAAAAAGAGCCTGAATGTTCCTAAATAGCCTTACTGTGGAATTGGATTTCTTGGAAGATGTTGTGTAACTGAGCAGGAGAGTTTCTGGGGACAGGAAATTAGATAAAGTCTATAAATACCTGGGGCTTAGCAGGATGTCAGGGAAGAGGGTTAAAGGCTTTTGGGGGACTGCTTTCACACAAACAATCTCTCTGTATCCATCATGGGCTTTTGCTGGCCACTGCTTTTAGCCAGGAATAGGCTTCTTCCCTTCCTTAAATACTGCAGTCTCTTTTTTATTTATTTTTGCTATGCATGTGTGTGAAAGAGGGGGAAAATGTCTGGGCTTTTTTGACTTTCTGGTTGCATAATTGGGCTGCAGAATTTAGTGTAAATGCTTAAGCATCTGGGTAGTGTAAACTCTGTGTGTGATGTACTACAGGGGTGTAAGGCAATGGTAATTCTCTTTATTGTTCTGTAGAGGTCTTACAGGTTGTAAATTGCTTGGGAGGAAGTTGTGAGCTGGAGTTTGTGATGAGAGATTGTACAGATGAAGCTTCATTCTTGGATAAAGCTAAGTGAACTTCTTGGACACTAAATTCTCCTGGAATAAAAAAATACTACTTTGGACAGATTGAAACGAGCTGCAAAAACAGATCAAAGTTTGTACTTAATTTTAGGAATGTAGATGAATAATATTTAAAAAAATAGATATCAAGATTACTCAGCACAACACTTGCAGGTGTAAGTTTTACCATTTTTTAAAAAGTTACATTTAGAAACCTTATTTTTAGGCAGTGATTTTTAAAAAAAAATGAATTAAAATATTTATAGTAGAAAACTCAACATTCAGCTTGGAGGCTTTTTGTACAGTATGTGTTTTGTTTTCTTTTGCTTTCAGGTTTCCAGGCTGCAATGTGAATTTTTCTGTCTCTTACTGTCCCACTGGCAAAGCATTTAGTGTGGATTGCTTTCATAAAGCAGAGATCCTCATTCTCAGGAGTGAAAGAAGTTATTCTGGAAGTGTATTATTTGCAATCTTATTTTGCATTATCAGATCATCCTGACAATGTGGAATATAGAAGAGCAGAAAGAACAGTAAGAAAATATTAAGAGAACTGGTACACAGATTAGGTGTGATTTTTCTACACAGTAGTTAAGAAGGTGAATTTCAATTTATTTCTCATATTTTATTTAACATAAAAATGAAAGAGTCAGCACTTTCTAGCACAGAGAGGTATTTGTCAGGAAGAGAGGGGGCTGTGTTCCAAACTTCCTTCTCCACCTCCCTCTATCCCCTGCCCAAGGTAAGTACATACTTTGTGCTAGTAAAGGACAACTGAAGAAATCAAGGTAAAATGTGTGCTGTAGGATAATTGCTTAGGAGATTACTGATAAGGTACAGAATCTTCCAGCCAAGTTCACCAGATCAAGTGAACCCAAAATCATTACCACCTGACAGCTCTTCAATAGGTCACAGATGTACAGGGCTCAAAAAAAAAACCCAAAACAAAAATCAAAACCCAAACAACCCTCATTAGAAATGGAATTAACTGACACCTGAGTGACTGGCACACAGAGAAGAGGCAGCACCACTGTATATTCCCAAGGGAACAGAGAAAAAAATTGGAATTACCTTTTTTTGAGCTAAACAAAATGTATGAAATTCACTCTTGTCATTACAGTCGTAGATTATAGCAAGTAGTGGCATTTATGCTTCCTCTTACAGTGGAACAAACTGATCCTTGAAAGTCACAGAAGTCTCCAGAACTATCAATTCTGCCTGAAGCTTAAAATATATGCCTTTTTCTTTTTTTTTTTTCCTTTGAATATTGATCTTACTGCATCATTATTACATTTTGGCACAACCTTTCTATATTTATGGTGAGATCAGGACTGGCCTTTTAAGTCTGAACACTTTTGTCTCAGCTTAGGTGCTCTCTATGTATTTCAAGACAAGACTGATATGAATTATTATTTGAATAAGTTTTATTTTGTGCTGATAATTAAAAATTTGAGGTGGGTTATTTTAAATAAAAAATATTTGGCTGGAGGGATGTGAAGTTATTGAATGCATTATTTTTTTTTCTTTGTGAGGTTTCTTCTATGGTTATTGTTGCAAGTAAACAGGTAAAGTAAAGCACTGCTCCATTAGAAGCTTTGATACAAAGCTTATCATCAGCATGAAGTTATTGTAATATTTGGGCATAGTGTTGTTTGGACACTATAAATACAATGTCAAATATCCTTTGATAAAAATCTATGATTAATTTTAGTTAATTATAAAAGGAAAATTTTTCTGTGTAAATGAGCAGGCAGACCCCTTTTCATTCTTGTCATAATCTTTTGCAGAAAGTGCTTGGGGTTTTGTAAGCCTGGGATTTTTTTGGTCTTTAGAGGCTGCGATGGCACTCAGATGGACTTTAGGGTGATAAATGGGGTGGAAAAAAATGTATTGAGGTGAAAGGACAGTACTGGCACAGGGACACATATAAATTGACCTTGAATGATTTAGGTATGGAGTTATCATTAGGACAGAGTTTCAGTACAGCTGTCCAGTGTGAAGTGCAAGAAGAATATAGGAACTGGCAAACAAGAAAATCACTGTATTTAACTGGGAGATTATTAAAATTCTGGGAAGATTTCCAGTCTGTTGCTTACAGCATCAGAGATTTCAACCCACCAGCTGAGGAGGTTTGTTCTGGTACTGCACATATGCATAACTTGAATGAAATGCAAAGGTAGGGTGGAAATGTACCACTGAATCGTGAAACAATGGAAATTTCAGGAGGTAAAAACTCCTCTTGTCATTTGGTCCATTCCCTTGACAGCACAGAACAGGAATTCAGTCTCACTGTCAGAGCTTTTTCTAATATTCAGGATGAATTACCCTCATCCTTGCTTTATACCATTCCTCACATTCATAATCATTGCACTACACTGAACAGGAGTTTTTCTGTTTCTGCTGGCTCCTTCAATGACTCTCACACTTCGTCACCCCCTTGTCTGTCACATTCCCAAGTTGGACGTATTGAGATCCTTCAGGCTCTAACAAGAAAACTCCCCTCTCTCTTATTAAGGAAAATTGCCTCAGCATCCATACTGCAATGTAAAGACCTGCCAGGTAGGAATTGTTAATAAGACAGGAATTCCTTGCAGTTGGTGATCTGAAATTGCAAGGCTGACAGAACACTTTTTAATTTTTTTATCTGCTCAAGTCAGATCTTTTTTTGGCAGGTACAAATAACATACTTCCTTCACTGCTCTAGTTTCAGAGTTCCCAGTGCCCAGCTACTTTTTAAGAGGGAGGCTGCAAATATTTTTTTTTTTTTTTTTTTCTTGAATGATCAAATGATCCTTCCCCTCAGAATACCATGTTACCCCAGTGACTTGCTGTGATTGCCAGAGGACAGGCAGATCCAATTTGTTCTTTAGTGTGTAAGAATTGGTTTTCATCTTGCTTTATTACCAGACAACCTCGGGTGCCAGATCCCTGTGCAATGAAACTCCCAAGCCATGGAGACTCCTTGGAGCATGTTTTGCTGAGTGTCTGGATGCTGCTGAAAAAGGATTTCTAGGAATGGAGTAAGACATTGTCAAACAGTTGAAAATCAAATGCTGTGCTTTTTAAAACAGGTTTAGCATTGCAGTTTTCAGAGCTCTGTCTGAATTTTCCCCTTTTGAACACTACCATAAAGAAACTTGTTCCATCTCAGCCTGCTCCTTTTTCCTGGATTTCTCCTCTATGAAGTTTTTAATTTGTCACATAGTTCGATGTTATGGAAATTACATTAACATCACCTTTTAGTCAGACATTCTCTGAGGAGCATGACTTGCAATATGATTTAGTCAGAAATGAGTTTATGTCTTTGTAACAAACTGCAAATTACTAAGCTCATGGAACACAACTTTTCATAAATGCTACTTTACAGCCTTGAAGATTTGAGTCCTCAAGCAACAGTCAGGCTGTTAAAAGTTTCTCATTTGTCTTTCCATACTGACTGCAGAGCAAAAATTAAAAATGCACTGGGGTTTTAAGTAGGAAAAACAACACGGGGATGTTTTGGGTAGTTATTAATTTTGATCCCTTTCTCATACTGTAGGGTAGCCATGTATTTGTGAAGAATAATTAGTGTATTCTCTAAATATAGGATACCAGTTCTTCTTTTCTGAGTAAGAGATAAACTCAGTAGTGGGGAGAAAAAGGTCATTGAAGAGGAATCACTCCAGAGCTGTGTTTAGAAAGACAGAGCAATGGTTTAGAAGTAGCTGTTCCCAGGCAGCTGCCAACATTCCCTCTTGCTATAGGGATCCTGACTCCAGAAGTGATGTGTACCCCACAGCAGTGGGGTTTTTACCACTGGGATTCTTTCCTCAGCCCATTCTGAATCAGAGGGTCTCCTACACCTTTGAGCCCTCAGAGCTGATGCCCCTGAATAACTCACAGAGTGAAATATCTGTCAAGTATATGTTTGTGTGCTCCAAGGAGTCATATCTAATATAGGCTGAGAATCATCTCCAGAAACATCCTTAAGCCTGTGAGCAGCCTTGAAGTCAAGCACAAAGGCTGGGGATTTCCAGGACCCAGCTTCTCTGGCACTTATTCCACCTAAATGTCCTTTAATATAACATGGGGAACTTCTTTAATGGTCTCGGGATCAGCCTTCAGGTGAAGCTTAATATCTTTCTTAATTATTTCCCTGCCTCTGTGTGAATTGATTTCTTGAATTTTATTTTTTGTTTTAATTTTTCTATATAATTCTTTATTTAATGCCTTTATTTCAAGTGCAACCAGTGTTATTAACCCTCTCATGATGGTGTGGAGTGAGGGAGTGAGTCTCATTTACAGCCACCTGTTTCAGTATTGCCCAAGGAGTTTATGCTCTTAATTTCTCCTCTCAACTCATCTTAATTGTTATGCTAAAAAAACTTAAAATTAATTGTCTGTATTACTTGACTAGGTTTTATTAATGTGGCTACAGTTGTGTGTTGTACCCATATGTCTTTTACCCATTGTATGTTACCCACTGGAGTGAATTTATCACTGGTGACTCTGATTTCAAAGAGAAGATTCAATTTGGAAAACATTTGGTGAAATTTCAGGTAATTGAAAGTGGAATTAAAAGGAAACCCATTAGTTCTTCTTACCACTATAATAAATGTTTAGATTTCAAGTCAATACAGCGAGGATGTCATCCACTCATTTTCTGAGAAATGGGATAGTTCATTAAGCAAAAACTCTGCCTCTGCCACAGGTGTATTGAAAAGCCTTTTACAAAATACCAAGTAAATATTAGGTTAGAGATTGCCTGCTCATTTATGTGCACAACAGACCATGATATTTCTGCCAAAGCTGCTGTCTCCTGCATCAGCCCCTGCACGATGCCACAGGAGAATTTTTTTTTTACCATATCATTTCCTAAGCAGCTGTATTGGCTGCTGAGCTGATGGATAACATTTCCAGGTCTTTGGAGACCCCTGCAAAACGTGGCTCTGCCAGTGCTGATGTTTCAACTTCTCTCTGATCACTCAAATTTTTTTCTGTGTGCAAGAGCAAGGGGGTTTAGGTGTTATGGCTTTGCTTCCTCTCATTTGCCTGATTGTAAGACAAATGCATTTCAGTGCAGACACATGAAATGAGAGAAGCAGGGACTGTGGAGAGGGAAATGAGTGGGATTCATTAGCTGAGACATTGTGTTGAGATCAGAAAGAGGACAGATCCCAAACTGTGCCCTTTATCTACTTTGTGACCTTGGATAAATCACCTGTTTGCTTTTCCTCCCCCCTTCTCTGCCCAGGCAGTAGATAAATCTGTCTAGACAGAGAGTGGGTCTAAGGAATCAATGTCTGGAAGGGGCTGACCAGGGTCAGGAGCTCCCAACTCACACTGCAGGCACATCTTTTGGTGCAGGTGTCCCCACTGCCTGGCCTCGGTGCCACCTGGGTCACAAGTCCCCTCTGAAAGACAAATCTGGAGTCTGTTGTAAAGAAATGTGAAAGCCAAAAAGTAGAATGTGCTGGGACAGGATTATAAAGTGGGATATATATAGAGAGAGATACATATATATTGTGTATTCACATGATGAGTAATAGTACAACAGTGCTGGCTATTGATACAAAACAAATAATAATGGAAAATGGTGGCTGACAACTTTTTATAAAGCAAACTAAAATGTGTTCAGTGGTAAATGAGGAAAATAATAAGCAAGGCAGACATTCTGCAGTGTGAGCCTATTCATTTCTGAATCTCATTCTGAAGTAAAAACTGGAGATAATTGGTGATTTCTCTATTGTGTTCACAGGTGTTGAGGATCTGGGGCATTCAGCATCAGCTGTGCATCCAGAAGATTGCTGGCTTGTTCCCAGAGATCTGAAATCCCATTCTTCTTTCTCTTTTAATGAAGCTCAAAGATGCCTCTTTATCTCATTTAACAATGAACTGATGAGACTGGAAATGGAGCAAGGGACCAGGAGCAGGGTCAGAGGCAGCAGGAAAGCTGTTACTTGTGTCTGAGCAATTCAGCCTTGAGCAGGTAAAGGAAAGAGGCACATCAGCTTTTCTGCATTTCCCTAGAAAAAAGCTTGAAAGTGTATCCTTGGAAGAGATTTCAGAAAGTTCAGAGGGATGAAAAGAAGCAAACTTTTTACTTTGGATAGAAAACTCTCTTGTAGTGAGGAAGTCTAATTGTTTTGTGATGATCCCTGGAGAGAAATATGAGTAGTTTGCTTCTCCCAAACTTTAGTGGCACTGGCACACTAGCTGAAGTCCTCCAACCTTTCATTTTTGAAAGGAATTTAGTTTCTGATAAAGACTGAGTGTTCCAGAGAGAAAAAAAAATCTTCATGTGTCCCGTGCTTCAGTGTAACAACCATAATAGAAATAAAACATCCTAATCTGGGATGCTTTAGGATTATCTCTGAGGAAAGTTAGTCTTTATGTGGCTGCCAACCACGAATGAACTTGGTTATAAAAAATTCCTCTTTATCACCCCCTTTCCATGTCTCTGAGGTTAATTCTGAAGCATGCAGGACATGCACTTAGCACGGATCCATTTCTGCCAGCAGGTTGGATGCAAAGTGGCTGATGGTGGCAGACCTGGATGTATTCCTCCTAAAATGATTCAGTTAAATGTAATACCACTTGGTATGCAGCAGGAGTGTTGTTTGTCTTCACAGTACTCTAATGAGGCACTGCAGGCTTTGGGATAGATGCACTACCTGCATCTCAATGAAGTGCCCTGCTTGCTGTACAGGGGAATGCCTCTGATAACATTTTCTAGAGCTCAGCCCAAACAGCATCTTTTATCTCCTGTCTGAGATGCAAACCTTAGAGCATCTTGTGTTCTGATACAGGGTACTGGGACCTTTTTTTTTTTTTTTTACAAATGAATGTTTAGAGCACAGCAGCAGTGCTACAATCTGAGTTTAAAAACAAAAAAAAAAAAGGGGGGGGACGACACACGAAATAAAGCAAAGCAGTCAGTGATCCAGTTTGCTGTCATCTTTATCAGTAATCCAGTTTGTAGCCATCCATCTGTGCCCACTTGTCTGAAGCACAATTCAGAATCCTCTCCCTCTGGAGACTGTTTTCAGGTTAAAGAAAAATTTCTCAATCACGTCTCCCAAAACTTTAAAAGTTAAGATCATTTTAAACTCAGTTTACAAGAAGTTAGTGTGCTGTTTCATTAATGGAGACACTAATGCAATCTCTTTCCAAGAGCCTTTATGGTTTGCAATTATCCCTTTACTATTTGTCAGCCATCACTCAGGGCTAAAAAGCTTTTAGAATCATTGGAGCTAATGCTGGTCAGTTGTAAGCTGAATTGTCTTTCTAAATAGCTTTTGGTGCATTTGAAATCCATCATCTTCAAGGGCAGTTTGTATTTGGATCAGGCTCTGAAAGCAAGATGGGTATTGGAAAGATTTTCCCTGTCTTGGGGTGCTGGATCAAAACATCACTTGCCAGCATGGAAGTGGAAAATTGTTTGTCTCTGGCTTGGAATAGATGGATCACACCTTGACAGAAAAACAGTGATGGGAGCCAGAAGAGGTTGTAGCAACCTCCTGTGAGATTTTAGAGGTGTGAGCTGACAAGGAGGAGATACAGGGCTTGGTCTTGATGTTGGGGTAAAAGAGCCACAGAAGGGAATGGTTTTTTGGCTTTACTCCAGGGAATGGCTGAAGAAGGTATGAAAAAGCTGAGGTGTAGAATTCCCTTCTCACACTGCATCAGCCTTCAGGAAACTGGAGATTGCTGTCAGATTTTTTCCTTGGTCCCCTCTGTGATAACTAACCACAGCCCTGTGCCTTGCTCTCCTTGCTCCACAGCTTTTTTTGGACTTTTCTCCAGCACCAAGCTGGGCTTTCAGGGGAAGCATTACCACTTCTAATACCTCACAAATCTTGCAGGTCTGTCAATATCCTTAACACCTGGGTTTTGCAAGAAAACCACAGGTAAAATGATCATGATTTCTAACTCTGTCTCCACCTCCCAGATCCATGTCCATCATTCAGATGGTAAATGCAGTCACCAAACAGAACCAGAACCTGCTGACACACTGTGCTCTGGCCTGCCCTCCCACTCGGGTAGTAAATCACAGCAGCTATCCACCTGCTTTATTTCCTTTCTGTAATACTTTCATCTTAACAACTAATTAGGAGAATGCCTAAAATCAAGATAGAGGAAATTAATTGCTTCTCTCTGCTGTGTCACTGTGAAAGGAAAAGAGGTGCTTTGTTCCTGTTGAGTAAGTGATGGCCACTGCTCACCTCCTGTTATCCTTCACTGCTTACCAATAAAATAATTAGATTATTCCTGTTTATTTTATTCTGAGATGGAAGTAATGCTGTTGGGTTTTTCTTATCTCATTTTTTCCCCCTTCTATCAGAGAGGGAAAACCATTGCCTTTAAAGTTTCCTGCTGTTGAGCTGATTTCCATGATTTCTCAATTAGAATTGTTTAGAATTTGAGGTTATGATCTCACCTGTTTTAGGGTGACCTCTTAACCTTTTGGCACTGGTGTTAACCACCTGCTTGACATCTTTAATAAGACAAATTAAATTATGCATCAGACACTTTGGCCTTGTTTGCACTGCCAAAACCTTACCCTCTGTCTAATGAACCAGTGCTTTCCCCTGCTTTTCCTCTTACTCCTAATACACTTACAGAATGATTTTTTTCTTTCTTCGACAAGTTTCTTATGGTTATAATGTGCCTTGCATTTTTAAATTTTTTTAATTAGTGTTTCAAAATTCTTTGTTCTCTCATTTTTGTGTGATTTTGCTGTTCAGTACTCTTGGTTTGCCAGTTGCTCATAAAGCACTAAATATATATGCATGTGTATAAATCCACCTGGTACTAGTGATCTGTGGTGAGTTGTGATGGCTCCCATGTTCTGTTTTCCCCTTTAACTTTACCAGGATATTTTTGAGAAAGTGCATAATTTCATAATACATGAGAATCCTTTCTTTTTTTCCCCCCTTTCTTCCCTTTCTGAGCAATCTGTAACTTCTCAGTATCCATCAATAATCAGCAAAGAGCTTAGAATGCATAAGAAATTACCAGTGTTTGTGTTAACAGGAAATTTGCTGAAAATTAGTTTGGGTTTTGCTCTCCTTGAGATGTTTTTAAGGGCAGAAGCAGTTTTGTAATTTGATAAATAATAAGAATAATGCTTCTCAAATAGATTTAAGTAATTAAATAAGACCTTCTAAAGGGCAGTTTCAGACTGCCTCACTGCAATGAAAGCTCTTTACAGGTATACAAGGAAAGATTTCTGATAGTTTTGACCAGTTATTGCTAGAATAGATCAGTATCACATTTATGGCCTTAAAATCAAACATGAGATCCTGATACAACTTTTCTCCAGTTTTGTTTTTGCACTGACTGTGAGAAACAGATTTTTTTCTTAAGTTTGAATTGCATCAGAAAAATAGAATTGTGTATGAAAAAAATCAAACTTTTAAAATAGTAAAATAGTGAGAAAATTGCATTTTTGCAGTGCAGTATGTATGTTTGATGAGAGAGCACTGAGAGAGTAGGTTTGATTTATAAAATAGGGCTTTAACTGGAAAAGAAATGACCCTTTCTGGTGCACTGCAGGATGTTTTCTTGCCTTTAGACTGCAAGAAAGTGATCAGACAACTTTCTGATGTCAATTTTTAGCAAAGGGTGGCAGGGGTTTGTCGGCTTTGAGCAAGTTCACATCCACTGACCAAGACACAGAGACAGTCAGGGTGGATTTTCAGTGAAATTTCTCCTCCCTTGTAAATCTGATCTGAATGATGAATTCTGAAGTAGAGCTGCTGTCTGCTCAGCCTCCTTGAATTTCACTTTTCAGGGGCTGGTGATTTATTACTCCAGGTGTCAGTCATCCAGGCAAAAGAAGGCAGATGAGCTTAACCACCAAATTGCTGCTGTCAGACACGTTCCCCACACTGTGACTGCCACTGTGTGGCTTGGTGGCAGTGCCCTGTGTCACCCCTGCTGATGACTCTGATGACCCAGTCTGTTCTCTTCCCAGGAGCTTCACTAAGGTGGGATCAGAAATCTTTTTCACAAAGTGCAAAAGGGGGTAAATCAGTGCCAAGTCCTCTGTGATGTGCATTTCAGATTTTAGTGTATTTTCTATGTTCGGAGCACACATGTATGAGATGAGTGGAATGAAGATGAGTGTAGCAAGGCTTTCTATTTCCTCACAGTTTGTGCTTTCCCCTAGGTAATTAGCTGAAACACTGGATCTACTGTTATCTTCTTGCTGACAGTGGGCAGAAAATCAAACCCTTTACTGGTTGCCATGGGGATGCTGAGTTTTAGCACTCTGGCACTGCAAGTGAGATGAGGCTTTTAACCAGGAGCAGAAGTGGAACTGTAAAGGTGGAGGAAAGCTTGCCCTCTTTTAGCCTTTCAAGTTCTTGGCTTCTCTTTCAGTTTCACCCAAATACAACATGCCAAAACAAGAGCCTGTTGCTTTCCATGCCCTGCAAAGAAAGATGTTGATGCCACAATGCTGTTGGGAAAATGGAGTTTGATTTCATTGCTCATCTAAAACTTTAGGTGGTACCCACAAACCATGACATCTACTCCTTGCTCCAAAAACTGTGCACAGGATTCCCTGAAAAACAGAAGTGTTTCTTTCAAAGCACTGAATTGTGCAAATAGAAGCACTGACATTTGGATAAAATTCACATCTGCTACCATATTATTGGGTCATATCCTGATGATGAGACACTGTTTTCTTACTGTCTCACTCTATGATCTCCAACATGCAATTTATTTTCAGTCTCTCCTCTGCCCATAAAATGAGGGATGCTGTCACTGCTCCTCCCTTCTGTCTTGATGGGGGAAAAAAATCTATAGTGGGATATATGTGACTTAGAAATTTGTGTCACGTAATGGTGGGGTTTTTTGCATGTGTAGTTTTTTATCTTGCTTTATTGAGTCTGAAATGACAAAGGGTGTTTTCTTGGTTTGCCTATATTGAGTTGCTTTGGATTATGTTTTCCTTAATTAGAAGTTTGATTTCCCTGTCATCATAAACTTTGGGTTGGAAAGGACAGAGCAGTTGACATCTCCAGGATCCTGCTGCTGCAGAGGAGGATAGTGGTTACATGCTGGGACAGGTACTATGTATGTTGTAAGAAAAAGCTGGGAAAAGGTATATTTTTAAAATTTGTTTGCTTCATTTTTTTTTAAGGTAAAAAAATATCTATCAAAGTCTAATTTTCTCTATGCCTAGTAAGTCACTGGCTGGTTGGCAACACTGTGCAGGAAGAAGATTTAGTCTGGCTGCACATCATTGGGTTTTGCTTTCAGAGTTGCAACAGGGTTGAAGAATTTCCTTACCATAGCTCTGGCAAACTAAGAATTTATCCAGTTCTGTCTGAAAAATGTAAGCCACAGGTCTGGCCATATTCAGCCTGTTGTAAGGTTGGGGTTTGCAGTATAGGATTGCCTCAATATTGACTTCCTAAGGTTTTGTTCTCTTGACTTTATAGTAAGGAAGAAAGTCCAGTGCAAGATTGTTCAAGATCTTCAGAGAAACAACTCTATAAAACAGCACTTCTCTGCTAAATTTTAATACTATTAATCTGAAAAAATAGGGAAAACTTTAAAATTTCTCATTTGTAGATTTAGAAATTCAAAGCATAGAGATGTTCCTAATAATGCCTAACTGAAACTTTCTTGACTTCCAAACAATTCTGTGTAAGCACTTCCACCTTCCTAAGCACTGATCATTGGGAAAGCCTCCACAACACTTCTGCAGGTGGTAAAACCTACACATCCCTGTTGTAGATCTGCATATCCTTTTGAGATTAGGTTGGTTTTGTACTTTGTTGGTATAAGAGGCTATAATTCCATGGTAATATATCTCTTTGGGTCACTGTAGCCATAACACTGGTAATAGCACTGCTGTGCCTGATAAGAACATGGATCCTGTAGGGCTGGTAGAGAAACACCATTTGTGGCAGTTTCTCTTTTATCCCTTGATTTGTCAGCAGACAGCATTTTTATGGCAGCTCAGTTCCAAATTCAGTTCAACCCATTAGAAATAATAATCATGCTTAAGCCAATCCTGATGTAACACTTCTCCAGTAGTAAGGTGTGACAGAATTAATTTCTTTGTGGCTGGTTTATTCGTGCATCTTTTACGAGGGTAATTACAGCCTTCCACCTGAACAACATGAAGCAATTTTCTGTTCAAGCTGAAGAAGCCTGTATCAGTCTCACCCCCTCCGTATGCATTTTACTGTCACCAGCTCTGGTTACAGATAGCAGAATGTTTATTACCCAATAGATCAGCCAGGAACATGCCCTCATTATCACACCAGCCTGGCTCTGTCATGGTGTAAGGGGACTGAGGTGCTGGCTGCTGGCCAGGCTGTATTACTCACCAGTCCTGACCAAATCCCATCATTTTAAGAATCAAGGACAAATGTATATTTGTACTGAGTTTGTGGACAGTTTTGGTTCTGTGTTTTGTTGTTTTGTTATTTTTTATTTTTAATATAAGCATTTTTTTGTTGTTCCCCAGAGGAGCGTGGAGAAGTGTTTGGTTCACATTAGAGGGGCTAAAAAGGCAGTTGGGTGAATATGGAAATATTTTCAGCATGTATGAAAGCACAATGTACCCATACAAAATTTTAAAACATGTCAAATGTAGTGCTGTATGTAATCTTTACCTCTCATTGATTTTAATTTGTATCAGGGTGTTTTTAGCTGTTTAAAGAACTCCCTGCCTTAGTTGCCATGTGTTCCTCAGCAGCTCGTGGCAGAGATAACAGGTAAAGCATTTCAGCCTTTTAATTTAGATGCTTTTTGATACTGAAGACTGCAGGGTCAATCTTTACCAATATAGAACTGGCAACTACACAGGCACTGCAAGAAAACACGAGCCCAAACTCATGTATTGACTCTAAGGAGGCAGGACTGAAAGCTCTGGAGAATGTCCCTTCCTGCTAACAGGGGCACTGAGAAATGCCTCATGTCTCAAGGACTGAAGGAATCAATCTGGGCAGGAAACTAGTTCAGAGGCTGCAGGCAGTCAGCACTGAGCATTTCTGACATGGTCCCAAATGTAAACCTTGTATGTAACCTGCATTCCCAGCACAACTCTGCATCACCCTTGGACCAGGTTTGTTCTGCAATGAAGACACAAGACCTCTACCCTTCCAAAGGTAAAAAGGGGAATAGTGGCGGAGTAGGAGCTGCTAACAATATACAGAACAAAAGCTTTAAGACACACACTTTATTTCTTTAGAAAACCTTGTCCAGTATTCTATTTTTTCCTCTTCTGTTTTTCAGTGACCAGCATTACACCCCTATAGGAATGCAAATTCTGTTAAACTTTCTATCATGAACTTTCATGAACTTTCTATGATGAACTTTGAAATGTATATATATCAGATTTGGTAACAACATTTCTTTCCCAGTAAATTTGGCTCAAGATTGGCTGATTTATTTACAGTTAGTGTTGTTTAGTCCAGGGAGCTACAGGGGAAAAGTTTGGAATAGCAGTGTGGGAAATGCCCTCCTTAAACAGCTCTTCAGTCCTCCAAAGCTTCTGCTATCCACATCAGGTGAAAAAAGCAACTTATTCAAGTGATTTTGTTGAGGACTGGAGGTGACATGCTATATTTTCCTGGGCATATAATATCCTGGGTGATAACTGAGTGGAGACTGGGCTGTGTGTGATTTTTCACTACTCAGTCCCATCAAAGTGACAAAAAGCAGCCTTGAGGTGGTTCGCACTATGTTCACCTCCCCATTTCCAATATATTCTCAAAGCTATTGCTTCTCTTGACAATCACAGACTTTCAACAGCATTTTCATATCATTACCTTTGGTGAGAAGCATTCCCTTAATTTCTGCCTTGTTTAGTTCTGGGCTATAAATAACACTAACTGCTCCTGAAACTGAGTCGTGCAGAGCCCTACCCTGCAGGCAACTCAAAGCCTGAAAATTTCCTTGGTTTAGCAGTCTTTACAGTCTCACACCTAATATATAAAACCATCATGCCAGTTGGAGATCTGTAATTACTGCCCACACTAAACTGTAGCATGGTAGACAAGACATAATGTCAAGTACTCCACAGAAGGAAGTGTACTGAGAGTATTTGTCAAGCCATTTTCTCTACTTGATTCTCATTCTGGCTCCCACTCCCTAACTCCCCAGCCAGTATGATGGGAAAATAAATGCAGATATTTATGCCCATTTGTAGGAATGCAGTTGTCTCAGCATACACAGCCCCCAGGAGGGCTGTAAGAAATAATTTGGTGATCTACTGTGTGTATATGCCAACTAGGATACTTATCTGTTTGACTGCTTGGAAGGAGCGAAAAATTTTAAATGAGAAATTCTTATGATACTGTGAATGTCACTGATATGTCAAAGGAACAATAAGCTGGTTGAGATTTTAGGGGTCTGCTCTTCAGGCTGCTGCTTGTATCCTGAGGAAGCTGGTGGAGAAGATTTATTGCCAATGGTGCTGGGGGACAGGTTGTAGGAGTCCTGGGGTTCCCTGAAAAAAGCAGATGATCCTGCAGCCCCACAAAGCCTCTCCAGCAGTCCCAAACAGAATATTTAGGTGATACAAATTCTCCATCTAAAAGGAGCAAAGCCAATTTACCTGAGCTGAGGATCTGGCCCTGTAATTAGGCAACACTTTTTTTGCTCAGGCAGCTGCTGCTGTGTAGACAACTCATTGATGTAGTGGCTGGGATGTGCAAATGAGGCAGGGGCTGTGTTGGTGCTCATTAAGGAAGGCACTAGGAACCTCATATGGCCACCATCTGCTGCCTTGTTTGTTGAGTTTGATCATTAATCAGTAGCCTTAGTGAAATTCAGTGATTAATCTCTGGGATACGATTCTCTTTATCAGGATGAGGGATGGCAGAATTTTGCCCATTATAATAAAAATGTATGAATGTGCAAATTCTCTTCAAAAGAGACTGGGACTCACAAAGCAGTTCAGTGCAAAAAAAATGGGAAAATGAAGCTGTGAGTTTTTGTAATGCCTGTTTACAAACGCAAGCTCCTTGAGAAAAGCTGGGAATATCTCTTGTAGATCACAGTGAGTAAAAGAGCCAAGCAGTTGAGCTTCAGGCAGGACTTGCAGAAGGCACAGGATGTCTGCAGAGGATTTTAATGACTGACACCAATTTCAGCAAGCTATTGTGAGTTTTTCTTTGTAGGCAGTAGAAGGACAGTATTTCATTGATGGGTGTTTTAAAGTACTTTCTGCACCCTGGCTTGGCTCAATTTGTCCATCCTGAATAAAATGAGTTTTAGAGAAAAGGGGAAGTTATTAATGGCTTGGATTTATTAACTGTGTAACAAGCTTTAATTTTCTCTTCCTGAAGAAAAAAAAAGTTTCAATTACAGACCTTGGAGTTTTTAATTGACTGTTGGAATAGTTTTTCAAACAACAAAGCATTAATTCTTGTTATGGATCCATTTCACTTTTCATATCAAACGATTTGATCAGAACTGATACTGACAAGGAATTAAAATAGTCTAAACCCAGTCTGGCAACAAATGTGGAATCATAATGTGGGCAGATTTGTAGCCCATGAGTCTGCCCTGAAGTCTGGAAGGTTGCATGGGACATAGATCACAGCACATTTGGATTTTTTACTGGTATCTTCAGCTGCCTTGCAAACTCTGAAATATATTCTCTGTTGTTTTCATGGGGCATTCTTTGAATCTGCATCGTACGCCTACAAAATGATTTGAAAAGCTGCAGATTTATTTACTCTTTGAAGAAATCTGTTCATAGGGCTACTGACTCCCTCCCCCCCTATATATATTCAGTTACTTTCAATCCTATAAAGAAAACTGTGTACACAGAGATTTACTTTGGATCACAGTATTCATGAATAGAAAATAAAGGTTATACTTCTGAAAGAGCATTTTTTTGTGTCTGTGCTATAACTCTTTTGCATTTCACATTGCTCTGGGAAATGAATGCTTCAACCTGCACTATGTATTTTATGTAGATTAAGTTTATTTTCAGATTTGTCCTATTTGGTATTTAAAAAGTAACTGGAACATTAAGTTCAGGCACAAGAGAGGCAGCTTCAATGTCGAATTGCTTAGCCTGATTATTTGGCCACAGTTGTGGTTTAGGAGCATGGAGCAAGCTATTTTTCCCATGGAAATTTGCAGTACCCTGGGGAGGTGGCTGATGGCTGGGGGGATGCTTGTGCTGGGGTTGGATCCATGGTCATGGCTACTGATAAAGCCAGGCAGTATCTTCTGATAAGTCAGGAAGGTGAAAGGAGGGAACAGATAGGTAAAGTGGAAAGAAATTTGTCCATTTCATCTTGTTGTTTTGGATTTTTTTTTTTCTTTTTTCTTTCTAATTTGACAGGACAGGTTCAAAGGACTGACATTTCCTTGTGGCTTTTGTTTATCTGTTTTTAGCAACAGGGAAAATGGAGCAAAGTTTCTGACTCCAGATCTAAGTTATCGAGTGAAGTCCATGGCAACCTTTTTACTGACTCTTAATAAGTGTTGAGCCAAGCAGATAAAGAAAAATTATTCCTTTCTCCCACCCACTCCAAAAAGGGATTAGCAGAAAACTTTCTTGCCAGGATGACAAGGAGTAAGCAAAGGTCCTCAGGAAGCTTTTGGACCCCTTCCATCTATATTCAGGTACCTGGGTATCTTCTTTTTTGACCAGAGTGAGAAGGAATCCAGCCCACTTTTTCTGTTCAGCTGGACTGGCACTTTCTGTGGAAGGCTGCAATACTTTAGGAACAAACTTTTCCCTCTTTAGGAATAGGAAATGCAAAGAAAAAGTATCAGTGGTACAGTAGTTATTCTGACTTTTAAAAACAACACTTTTAAGATCTACCATGGTAGAAATAAATAGTGGAGTTCTACAGAGGTCTCAAGGGAGATGTGTGCTTGCTTTCTTTGTCTCTTATTCCTTCAGGAAAAGGGCAACAACTTCTATATTTATATTCAGCAGAGTCTGCCTATTTTATTTGAAGACTACAAGAAATGATTCAAGCTTCAAACAACTCTTTGCTCCATACATTTAGGAAGAAAATCAGCAAATTGAAAATCTTGCCTTGCACAGGAAGGATGATTGGGAAAAAAAAAAAAAAAAAACAAAAAACAAAACACTAAGAAAAAATGCTCGTGAGGATGAAGACACAAAGCAAAGCAACTCCTGGTTTTTTTCAGGAGGAATCTCCTAATATTGGTATGGAGGACAGGCAGTAATTTTAGTTGTAACTTAGGAAAGGGGGATTTATGTAGTGGTTACACTTGAACCTATTATGTCAAAATTGTCTGAAAGACCAAAATATAGGACACTTCAGTTTTTTTGAGACTGATGGAAGCCTTCAAGACTGTGTTACAATAAAACATTGACTTTGTCTCCAGGCTGAAGCATTTGTTTCTTAAGATTACCAAAGTTACATTCTATGTAAATTTCTCAATTTTTTCATTCTTTGCTCTCCCTATCCCCCAGGGTGGAAAATGGACTCATGTAAAGTGCAAATGGATTTTCCTGGCATTGCTTGGATGTCAGGTGGTGATATCAACTCATCTATGTGCTAGAAAGAGTCTTCTGCAAATGGAAAGGGTGTAGTGTGATGCCTGTTTGCTAATACATTGAACCTGGCTTTATTATTACATCTAAGAACTTGTATTTTTTACAAAATGATGTTTGATTTGTTAGGTGCTATTAAGAAAGATAATAATTTGTCCTGCTGACAATATGATGGATTAATCTTTATGACTTTGGTATGCTTTTAAGCATTTCATCCTTCAGTAAGCCCCTGTAGCATGGACTATATAAAATACAAGCAGAGTAAAATGCAATTATCCTAAAATACTTTGTGCATTAAATTTTCTGAACATAAAATCTTGAAATGCTTACAGTATGAAAATACTTTTAGATAACATTCACCAATTTAATCTTAGCAATACCATTGGAATCATCAAAACAAATTAAAATAGAAGGTAATTGCATTATATGTGGGTTTATTCCTATATGGGATAAAGTATCTGTTCAAGACTGAGCAGCAGATAAAAAGAACACCAAAAGAAAAACATTTTTAATGTGCTTTAGCTCTGGAATCTAATTTCAGAACATTCCCCCTAGATTCTACTCTGTAAAGCAGTTAGAAATCAGACCTGAATTGGCCCCAACACCATAGTTTTCGTTATTCTGACAAGAAAAGAGCAAATTGCTAAATTATTCCCTTTTGGTGAGGTCCATTTTCTTCCAAAGCATTTTTTGCCTCTTCCCAACCATGGGAATGAACACGGAGAAGTCCCAGCCCCTTCTTCCACCTCCCAACCTTGGAGGGGCCTTGGCAGAGGGGATGGCAGAGATTTTTTTTTTTTCCTCTTGAGTTTTAGAAGTGCCTAAAGATAAACAGATGAAGTCGTGCCACTTTTGGTACATTTCTAGAAGGACATGAAAAAGAAACTGGCTTTTGGGTGTTCTTGTAAATATTTTACTAGAAAGTGGCCTCGTGAGGGAATTCTCTCTTTTGTTGGAGTCAGTTTTCTCAGAAATAGTGCTTTTAGTAAGAATTGCTTTGGGATCACATCAGCATGTCCTAGTTTCCAATTCTGCAGTGATGTGAGGCATTTCTGAGAGTCTGTACTTTTTTTTGAGACATTTATGGAAATGTATAAACCTCTAGACCAATTACTAGTTTTTACATAATTAAAATTTAATTTAAAAAGAAAAAAAAAGATCATTAGGAAGGAGCCTTATTATGCAAGTTGAATTTCTGGCTCACTTGCTAAACACCGTGCTTGGATTTGTATGTATAGGGCATGTCAGATATAATTTGTAAATGGTTATGTACCTGCTCTGAAGCCCTCCAAAGTCATGAAGAAACTTTCTCTTGGATTTGACAGGCTTTTGGTCTAACCAGAAATGGCTACAACTGGTTCTGTTGCTTATGCTTGCTGACACAAAAGCTGCAGAGACTTGCAGCTGTTTGTGAAAGGGGGGGGCCCATCTCAGGAAAAGGATTTTCTGTTTATATTTTAGCCAGAAAGTATTTTATTTTTCTGTGAAAAATTCACAGAGGAAAAACTTTGGAAATGCCAAAACATCATGAACCACTGAAGTGGAAAACATATTGTTTTGACATAATTTCCCTTGTTACATGTACAGCTAAACACAGAATATTCTGAGGTTTTTTTGTAGTTTTTCATTTTCAAACAAATAAAGAAAGGAGTAAGAGCCCTTCCTCCTGAAGGATAGTCACAGTTTCAAACCTCTTTCTTCAGCCATGTTATAAAAGGTATTTATCTAAAAGCAGAGCACTGATTAATTGCTCTTGTGGCTGCTTAAAGCTGGTGGGCACTAAAACTTTTATTCTTCATCCTCCCCTAAAGCTCTGCTTTACACTGTGGTTTTGTATATAACTATGTAAGTATTTTGAAATAAATATAAAAAAAATGTATGCATAGGAAAAATATCCCCCAAAATGTTTCTCCCATGTGGATGAATCTCTCATGTGCAGCATCTCAATGGCAAACAAACTGGGGATAACTGCTGCCCAGATCAATCCCTTCAGATTCCTCCTGTGAGCCTGACCTTGAGGGAGAGCCTTCCCTTCAGTTTCCTGCATTTACTTAGTCTGGGAGTGATGTGACTTGGGAGCAGGTACAGAGGAATTTCAGCTGATATTTCCACATTTCACTTCACAGATGTTTTCATCTTTGATAGGAACCCAAACTGATTCCAAGAGGACCTGTGTGGCTTTAAAATGATGTCTAAATATTTCAGCAACAAATGAAATGGCCCTGATTTTTTTTTCTTGGTATAGACTTGTTTTCACAACACAAAGGAGTAATCAACACAATTAGTTATCTTCAAGAGGCTGGCCCAATTTCCTAGCATTTAGCTGCATTAATCTCCTTTAGGAAGGCTCCCATCTAGAGCAGGCAGAGTTTTGGCTTTTTAACTGAAGTGGAAGGTGGGTTTGGGAAAGAAATCTAACTTTCTATTTCTCCTAAAAGATTGTAAAGAACTGACTGTGTCTTCAGGAGCAAAAATGATTCATGTATTTATCCTGCATATACATCTCTTTAGAGCTTTTCAACCTGTAAATACATTGTCTGGTAGACTAATATCTTGAAGATATGAAAATCTGAAGATATGAAGATCTTGAAGAGGTGAAAAGTTTACTTGTTAGAAGCCCCACTGCATTTGTTTTTTCAGTGAACCTGAATTTTTAAGGTGCATTCAGGTTATTGAATATTGGAGCCCTGGAGGAGATTGATAACACAAACAAGTCTGAATTTGTTCTTCTCCCTGAGAAATACTTTGGAGAAAAGAGAGAGGAGAGGTGCTCTGAAAATCTGAGTCTTCCTAGCCTGTTGGAAAATGAGTAGACCATCATTATATTCTCATTACTCCATCTCTCAGCACAGAAAAGCAAGAAATAAAGGTCACTAGCTTTTCCCATCTGTGCTAAAATGAGATGAAGGTAATAGAGAACTCCCAAGATTTATTGCTTAGCAGGTGATTTGAGGCTTCAAGTAAAGAGTAAGTCATATAATCCTGTCTCAACAACTTCATACTTTGTAAGGGCATGTTCCATAACCCACTGAATTCGATTGGAAAAATCAGACCTTCTTTTATCAGGCACTGGATTAGGCTTTACAGGTTGATTGAAAAAAATGAGTCTGGAATACTGCCTTCTAGATGTGTTTGACCAAAGAAAAAGGATTTTAATTTGTGAAAACAGATTTCAAAAGAATACATCTGAGAGTATGAGAAGAAAATGACATTTGGATGTTGTAGTATATAATTTCTGCCCAGGCATGATGTTTAATGAGATGAGAGACATCCCTGAGTCCACTTGGAAAACAGAAGCTTCACTCAACTGTCAGATGCCTGGAGATGGGAGAAGGAAATTTGGGTGAGAGGCTGCCTCAGCAAACTTGAGAAATTATTTTCTCTGCTGTATAGTTACAGTCAAAGCCCAGAAGCACCAGACAACTCCTCGATTTCCTGGCTAACACTGACTAAGTGCCTGGCAATGGCTTAATTACTCATTAAAAAGAAATTTTTGATGAAACAGAACAAAGTAGAAAATATTTTGAAAGTAACAATAGTACTGAAGAGGAGGCTGGAAAAACTCAGTTACTCCTGGGGCCTTTTTTTGCCAAGCAGCTGCAGACACAAGAGGCTGTTTCAGGTGTTCCTGCTAAACAAGCAACCAATAACATACCAGCAGTATCAGTCTCCTTAAAAAAGGTATTTCTTATCAGGGTAGCTTTGCTTCAGAGGTGTCTTTCCAATGTTCAAGTGGAGCTGGCTCTTGGCAAGGTTTGTATAACTGCCTAATTGGATTAATGAATGAAGCTGACTTGGGCTTTCATTAGTGTTCTTGCATCCTTGATGAAGCTTTCTGATGGCCTTGTAATTTGCTTTGCAATTTCTCCCTGTTCTTTAGAAAACCTCCTTTAAAAGCATCCCAGCTAACAACTTGGCTGTGATATGAAGGGTAGCTGACACCAGTACCTATTCCTCTTACAGCATTTGATTGAGCATGGCTTGTAGGTGCAACACCAGCTATTTGAAGGTCAGTATTTGGTGTTTTTCTGGGAGATACTATCAGCTTTTGGTGAGATGGATAGCAAAGGTCAATTGCTAAGCTCACAGAAAGAAATGAGGTGAAAGAACCTGATTGTGTTGGACACTGTGCAGCTGACTCAGCAAGGCCAAATGTGCAATCTTTAAATGAAATACTTTGAAGCTGAATTAACTGTCATATGAGCTCGAAGTTGTTTAATCAGGGGCCTGTTTTCATCTGGTCAAGGGGGTTATTTCTCAGTAAGGATTTCATTAGCAGTGTCTGTCTTGCTCCCTGTCCCCCCCTGCTTTTCCTGTGAAAGGCAAGATGTCAAATATTGTGCTTTCCATACAGACAATTCCAGCATTTCAGCACTTTCCCGTTATTTAACTTTAACTACCCAAATCTCATCCTTGTCCCACAAAGGAAGAACAAGCCTTGCACTTGCTACATCACTGTGAGTTGCTCAAACTGCCAGATAAATAAGAGATAAAGCCATAATACTAATTGCTCTGTTTGAATATCACCATTACCAAACTAAATAAGCCCAGCTGTTAGTAAATCTGTATTGTATTTCTGAGTGGACTTTTTAGTGACCACTAGAGAGTGGAAACAGCTGGACTGCTCATAAGTGTCTCTCATGTCAGTCCACTTTGTGCCACTGAGCACTTCTAATGTGTTGTGGACACAGCCCTGCCTCAAGCACACTGATTATTGAGATTTTTTTTTCCTGCTGTGGCTGTGCTGTAGATAGAGGCACTGGGAACTTATTTGTTGTTTGAAGCATTGAATCATCTCTCATTAGAGCCAAAAGAGCAGCACTCTAGTGCCTTTTGGATCAGAGTATCAATAAATTGTTGTCAAATTCTTTTTGCAGCTGACTTTAGCAACAATTTCTAGTCAGAACTGTTCACATTAAAGTGCATGCTTAAGCTGCTTTCTTATATCTGAAATACACCAATTAAGTACTAAACCTTTCTGAGTTTAATGTTCCTTTAATTAACTGAAGCCAGAAATGCAGCTTCCATCTTTAAAATTATAATCCTTTAAATCATTGCAAGTTTCATCCTAAACTTACTGAAATCAATAGATAAAATCCTGTAGGTTTCTCGTGAGCTATGTAAGTACCTGGTAATTACAGCTGTAAGGTGAAATTCCACAGTTTGGATTAAACCCTGAATTTTTTGCTGCTTGGGTCCCCACTCTACACAAAGGGTATAATTTCCTGATTGAACAGTAATGAGCAGGGCTCAGTGAGTATTATACAACTTTGATTTTATTATTTTTTTTTAATGGTCCCAACAGCGTTAACAAGCACTTGGGAATAAAATTCAGTCTTTATGCACTGGATTCATAGCTCCTTAAATGCAAGTGAACTTTCTGCTTAAGTGGTTGCAGCAATTTTTGATCTCTGCAGCTCATCCATGTTCTGGTGAGCTAATTCTCATCATCCTCTTAACCATATAGGAGTGTATGAATTCTTAACAGTTAATTCCTCAGGCCTCTTTTCCAAAGAAAGCAGTGGAGACTGCTCAAATGAGATACTATCAGGTGTCATAGTAACAGCTCAGTGAATATAATTTGGTTCCTGAACTACTCTGACTTTAGGGGGAGGGATATATGCACAGGAGAGGAAAGAGCCTTTTCCAGAATTGGGGACTGGAGGAATCCCTGAAGATCAGCTTGCTGTATATATGTAAATAAATAGTTGCAGGGTAAACCTGCTCAGTCATGAAGATGTTTTAATGTTCTCATTTCAATAGGGGATAATATGATTACTTTTTTTTTTTGAGTCCTGATAGAAGATATAATCAATTAAAAGAGTGGAGATTTGGAATAGGAAGAAAAAAAGACCAAACAGCCTATCTAGTCTCCCTAAGTTGAGAAGATAATTAACTGCCTCTGTGAAAAAGTAAAAAGTGTGAAGTTCTGCTCAGCATCTGGGCAGCATGTAGAGGGAGGGGAGCTTCTCCCTTTGGTCGTTTCAGGATCTCTAGCTAACTCGTAATACAAAGATTTAAGTGGGAAAGAGATAAAATATAAGGAGGTTAAAAAGCACCAGTGATTTCTCCTTTGAGATTGATTTCAGTGTCCAACAAGGTGCTGGTTCTGGCTGAGGATTTCCCAGGAATGGGGCCATCCCCAGAGCAGGATTGTCCTCCCCTGCTCTTTTATAGGCAGCCAAGCTCCCTTGCTGTACTTCTCCAAGGGAAAAGCTTTTCCTTCTCCATCCAACTCCTCTGTTTTGTAGAAATAAAGTTCTCCTAGATCTTCATCCTTCCATCAGATTTGTTAGACCTGGCCAATGGACTCAAAGGGTCAGAGGGAGAGACAGACACAGTGTGGGTCCCAAAACTCAACAATCCTTGTTCCCTAACTGGGAGAAAAATGACCAGAAAGCTCAACTTGCCAGCAGAACAGGAGGCAGAAAATTTAGGTTTGCTCTTTGTGAAATACAGTGCTTGTGATCTGCCTCTTTTATTTTGTTCCTCTGCCAGAAGCCTGATTTTCACAGCTGTACCCCACCAAACCTGTGACTGATTTGGGTGTTGGATTCACTTCTGTTTTGTAGCCTTGAAAGCTACATTTGATGGGAAGAGCCTGTTCCCAGAAGAAATTCATGATCATGAACAAAAAAGCAAGGCAACTCTGTGAGTGAGTCTGCAGCAAAGGCAAGATAAATAGAAATAATGAAGCAAGCAAAGCTGGAAGAAAAAATAAACCTCCTCTTACAAAGGAAGGTGTGTGTAAAGGATGTGAAAATGCTTTTGCTACAGCTATTAGTTTTTACAATGCACTCTTTTTTTCTTAGGGGCAGCATTTTCAGGCATTACATGGCACGTCATCCTTACACTGCTCTTAGGTCTTAACTAGAATTCCATCTCTTTTGCTTGTCCTGTGTTTTTCATCAAAGTAATGAAAATCAATGAGGTTTTTTTATGGTTGGCTGGTTGGTTGGCTTCTTGCTCTGAGTAATTTTTATTGCTGTAATCCAGCTGAAGTTTCTAGGCATTTGGATCTTCTTGCACTGTTGTAAAACTGAGAGCCATCAAATCAGGATCTGATTTTAACCATATAGTTTAGGTTCAGTGAATTTGTTTGTCAGTGATTTACCTTCTTCCAAATGGAAGGTTTTCTATAAGAATTTTCTGGTTTAACCCTAAGAAGAGAAATAAGAGTGTGAAGCCATAGAAGATGGGTGTTTTCAAGGATTTTCTTTCAAACGATGTGCTGTTCCTGAGGTTTGAGATTCATTAGTTCAGGTTCAACAAGTACTGAACCCAAATTTGATTTCACCCTTCTATCAGACATATGCAAAGGACAATTAGCAGCTGAGCAGGATGCTTGATTGGATTAGGTGGTGTCAAAACATTAATCATGGCAGTCATGGCTTTGGACTAAAAATGAGAAAAATATCTTGTGTTTCTTTGCAAATACAAAAAAAAAAACAAACCCAAAACCAAACCATTATCCTGACTCTGTTTCACTCTAAATTTTTAATCTGGGGGGCAAGGAATCTGCAAACAGCCAAACATTTCTCCATTTTCCAGTTTAAAACCTGTTCTGGATAAAGTTGGGGGAAGTAATTGGCGATTCAAGTGCTCGCCTAAACTGACAGGAATGTTTTAAGAGGTCTTTTTTCTAAAAACTCAAGCCCTGATTCTTTCTCCGGTGGGAGCTTTTCTATTCATTAAGGAGCAAGGTCAGATTATTGGGAGAAAACAGCAAGCTGGTTGCCAGCAGCTTCTGCTCAGGGAACACTGCTCTCTGCAGTACATGCTTGAGTGTTTCTCTTATCATTTCTACTGAAAAATATTTTCTCACTAGAAAATGGACTTTATTCAAACCAATTTGCATATCTTACTGAAATAATGTTAGTGTGTTGGCTCATCCTCAAACTTCAATCAATCTGCAAAATATCCTGTGGTGGAATAATTTGCATGTGTAATTTTCCAGATCAAATCCTGCAAAGATTTGAGATGTTAGTCACACTGAATTCACTAGGGCTATTCAGGTTTACATATACTTTAAAAAACATAATAATAACCTGAAATGCAGAGTTGTTTTTACAAGGTCAAAACTTATTTCTTCCTGTATCATGTAAACTTCAAAGTAAATAAAATCTCCTACAAGAACAGAGTGCTATAGTAGAATGAGAATGGGTAATATCAAATAGGTATTCATTAATTCAGAGGCATTTTTGCACCCAGCAGCATGGATATGAGAATCAGTGGACAATTTCATGAGGTAAAGCAAGCTGAGGAGAGTTAAATAATTAAAATCAAAGATCTGAAGAATAGAGCTTTAAATATTTGTTACTTTTTTTTTCCAGAACTGTAGCTCATATCTCTTTATGTTTTCTCTGATCATTTTTTACAGCTCTCCTGTGTTATTGCCTTAGTGACTTTAGGACCTCAATTATCCACGTAGTAGATGCTCAATGCTTTCTAACAGGTGAAAAATTATCCTTGCTCTGAGAAACTTGAGTTATGAGCTAGAGAATTCAAATAATCAAATGACACAGTGAAATGAAACCAGGAGTTCTTACACATGAGTGTGTAGGTAGGTTTGTAAAAGATCAATGTGAAGGTCTTAAATGCAGGGTAGAAGTATAGATAGGCTTTGGCTGACCACTGTGTGCTTAAAGGGTGTAAGAAGAGGCAGAAAGATGATTATTATGAGGGGTGACAGAAAGATGTATCTGCCAGCACAGTGGGAGCAGAGGGAACTTTCCCTTTTGACCGCCTGATGCTCACACAAAATGTTTTCTTCTTCCTATCACTTAAACGCAATTTCAAACCTGAGGAGTTTCAAGCAGAGGCCAATTTTTAAAAATTGATCTGCTGTGGCAATGCCCTTTCTTGCCTCCCCAAAATGGAAAGCAATTGTTGCAGATCTGCCCCAGATCAGAGCTGTGCAGGTCTGAGGTGCAAATCGGCAGCAGCTTTCCTTGTACCAGTGACTTGAGGCTTGATTATTTCTGTCCTCAGGGCTTGAAATTAAATCTCTACACTCTGGAACAAAAAAGATTCCTGTCCTCCCACAACACCTGCTTCTAGCCCTAGGAAATGCCAATATATTGGACTTCAAGCTAGTGTCACTTTTATCTACACAAAAGCTTTTTTGGTCAACCTCAGAAGTTTCTAAAATATTATTCATGGCATTCTCTTCCTTTAAAACTTCAGCAAGCTCAAATTCAAAATACACAAAGTGACAATGAATGTTTGTAAAAAGGCTACAAATAATGTTTTGGCAGAGATGCAGCACACACAGACTGGATAATACATTACTGAGTTGAAATGTGCTTGTGACAGCTCCAATAAGTGACAATAGCCTTATCTCAAACTCATCTGGATTAAAAGCTTTCTAGATGTTCTATCATATATTTCCAGTGCTTTTAATGTCACAATATTTCTCTGGTTGGGACTGGATTGCTTTTAGGCTCAAGCTGTTGTGCCCACGTATACTTGTTCAGCTGGTGGCAGACTGGGGAATTTTTTTTTTGCACTTTCATGGTGTGCCCAGGGTAAAGGCTGGGCCAAAGTGCAGCCCTTGTGCTGACTGAGGAGGATCCCAGGAGGTGTTTCTGGTTTCCTTTCCTGTGAGAAGAAAGGGACAGAGCCAATCCCTCATGGAGCCATGTGGGATGAGAATGTTTGGGAACCCTGTGTAATGGTTTCCAATACAGAGCTCAGAATTCTGTTTGAAAAAATGGTTGCCAGGTAAACAAAAATGTCAGGTAAGCTGAGATAGGAGTATTTCTTAAGGTCACATCCACTAATTACCCTAATATGTTGTTCCCTCTGTTAATTTCTCACCCAGGGCAGACTCAGCAGCCAGGCTGAGATGGTTGGGGTCAGGATAGCAGCCTCTGGGTACAAAGCTGGCACACACCTCCCCTGGGCTTTGGTGCATTACTGAAATTGGTTTTTATTATAAGCTTAGGCTGTGTCCCTGCTTTAATTTTGAGTTTTTTCCAAGCAAACCTACCTTAAAACCAACTGGTGGGGAGGTGTGATGCTGTTTTCCAGGTACACTTTAATCCTTTAAACCGCTTTTGGGAAGAGTTAATGTATTAGTGATGGTTATTCACAGGAGATTGTCTTGCAACAATAATTAGCTATTAACAGAAGAAAGCTACATATTTTAAATTGTGTTTGGAATTACCACTGCCTAAATCCAGGTTACTTTGGCTAAAGCTTTTAGCAGTCCAGCAGAGTGGTGAACCTGGGCATCCTCTCTTCCCAGAAGACCAGTAAGTTCACTATTGATCTCAACAGAAACCATTTCAGAAAATGTGGTGGAATTAAATATATATTTATCTCTGAAACATAACATGTTTGGCCACTGACCTGAAGCCCATTAAAGTAAATGGGAAGAGTCCCATCGGTTTTATTCCTTTTCAGATGATGCCTTTAGGGCAGTGCAGGTGATAAACAGAATTATGGGCTTGGGGCAGGATTCTCAAAAGACCTGAAGTGAGATGCTTTTAAAATCCTTGCCTTCAGCTCCTTAATGTGATTGAAGTTGATATTGTAATTTTACACGTAAGAGATATCCTATTTCTTTGTGTAGTGCTTGTCCAGTGATAAATAAGATACCCATAAAAGAAAATATAAATGCTGTGGCATTTCTTTGAATGGAGGGAAAGGGTGTGTGGGTGTTGGGGATCCATTTGAAGTACACTTCTAAGCCAGTATCTGAAACTAGAATTTCTAAAGGAAAGTTTGACTTTGGCTTCTGAGCTTAGAGAAAAAAATTCTTAGTCTTTAAATGTTGCCTAAGGTCAGATATACACTAATATCTTTGGTTGCCTTCAATTAGTTCTGGATGGAGGCACTATAAAATTGAAAATGCAGGCTCCCATTTACCACCAGAGCCCCTCTTTACTTGCAAAAGGGTATTTCACAATAATTAAAATGATGTACAAGCATGGTATTGTGTGTAAGAGTGATACAACTTTGTCTATATAGCATTTGCTGCTGAAATCAGGGAAACAAGACCATCACTGAATTTGTTTCTTAGGAGGGAAGAAACCCTCTCTTTGTTTTAAAACTACATTCACAGTTTTTATGAGTGGGATATTTAAGAGGATATGTTACCTCAAACCAATTGATGCCTGTAAAACAGCAATAAATATGAATTGTGACTTCCAACTTCCACTTATATGGATTTTTGGATGATTAGATCTGACATCCATTCTGATGCAGAAGTTTGCTTTTGGGGCTGATATACACGAAGCCCTGTTACTGATCAGAGGTAATGCTCCCAGAAGATGCAGGCAACTTCCCTGTATATTACCTAAAACCACTAAGCAATAAAACTTCAGAAAAGTCAATACCGTTTTATCTAATTTTATCCAACAAGTGTAGTGCTTTGAAGATAAGACACTTTCCTAGTTTCAATAATTTGATTGATTTCAATAATACAGAGAGGGAAAAGTGGAATGAACTATGCTATCATAACAAGTGCAAAGCTCAGATTTGTCCCCAGCTCAGAGAACAGCTCTGTCCCTGTGATGCTGGGGCTGGATCTGTCTCAGGCCCTTCACCAGCACTTAAAACAAGCAATGAGATGCTGAGGAGACACTAATGGTGAGTAGTTTCCTGCTAATGGTGTAAAGGAATATGTTATTTAAAAAATTGAAAGTATTTATCACATGGTCAAAACCACAAAGCAATGTAGCTAATAATTCTAAAAGAAACAGATTCATTTAAAAGTTGTTTGAAGGTAGCTGTCAAATTTGTCATCTTTGACCTTCAGGGACAGGCTGATTGCTATGTAGACACTTCTGTTGCACACACTGTTAAAGAAACAAACCAAAAATCCACCTGGAATGACATACAAGTTGTCTAAAGCTTGATCCTACATTTTGGAAGTCAGAAGTGTTGCCATTGGCTTCAATGGAGGCAAAATAAGGCTTAGGATTTCCTGATGGATTTGGTGCTCTGCAGGTAACCTTCAGCTGCAGCCTTGCTGCTGGTGGGACAGGGCAGGTGGCAGTTGGGGACCTGAGTCCTTGACCCCTGTGAAAGATGAAGTGAAAATTGAAAGATTACAGAAATAATGCAAAAAGCAATTCTACATTTTTTTATAATACTTTTTAAATGTGTGCAACCTGTATGGAAAGGATGATTTTTTAATTTTTTTTTCAAATCAGGAGTATTTGCATCTCAAAGCTTGGAAAGGGAGTAAGTCAATCTTAATTATTTTTTATCATTCGAATATAATCTTAACAAATACACTTGTTAAGTCACTGTTTTGCACTTGGAATAAAATGTCTGCATTTTATGTAGACACTTAATGCTTAATGAAGTAATGCTGCTTAATGCTGCTTTGAAGTATTGTTTCCTATCAGAGCCCTTGCTAGCCTCACGAAAATACAAATTTACTGTGGGATAACTTGGTTTTTATCCTGTATTGATAGAGCAGAGGTCTATGATGCAAGTCTGTTCCTTCAGGCAGGTGATTACCAACTATTACAATTTGTTTCCCCCACCAGCAGAAATACTTTGACAGATCAGTTGCATTAAAAACCTTCACTCTGACTGCTGCCAAGTGTCCTGCAGTCAATCCCTGCCAGAAAGTTCTCTTTTCAGGCTGCCTACTGATGCACCATGGCACGAGCAGAGCACTGGCAGTAGGTGGCCACAACACTAAATGAATTTAATATCCTGCAAAGGGTGTAAAAATGACATCAGAAGAACAGAGGCTGGAATTGGAAAGGAAAAACTGGGCTGTAATCAGCTGAACTGATTGACTGGCACGAAGCAGTTTAGCTGTAATGCTAGTGACATCAGTAGAGGTGCTTTGGAACTGCAGTTGAGTCAGGCTTCAAAAATAAAAAAATAGAATCAAATTTGGGATGAGTAAGTTGAAGATTTCAAAGCGGGTGTTCTCCCAATAATGACAGCCAAGGCACACAAGTGACTTAAAAAATCACCTGTGTCTCTATCATGCTACCCAGACTGAAAAGCAATCAGTCAAACACTTTGTATTTTCAGCTCCTGGGATCAATTTATTGGAGAACCAAAAGTTCTCATCTCACCTTTAAAATACTCTATTTTTTTGTTCAAAATCACATTTCTTAGGTGTTACTCTTTAAAAAAACTCCTAAGGTTATCAGAGAGATTTGCCATGATTATGCTGAGCTGTGTTCTAATTTTTTTGAGTGGTCCCTGGGCCTTCTGGGGCTTTTAAGTGCATTTTGGAGGTGGAATGAATTTGGTCATGAATCACTGCACATGTCTGAGCTGCAGAAGGATAAATTAGGACTTAATAGTGAAGGGGTGGCTTCATTTTATTTTCCACTCAACACAAGGAAGGTCGATAGCAGCTTCAACAGCCATCAGACTGTATTTATAGGAGGGCTCTGAGTAGGGCACAGGATATGAAGTGTTATCCTGTCTGTCATTCTGTGGTGCTGCTCATCTCCTGAGTCACATCTGGGGGACTTTTTAGGGGGAGAAGTGTTGGTATGCAGGCAAAGAGTGCATGGGGAAAAAAAAAAAGGGAGAGGGGAAAGGAAGACCTTTGCTATCACATTCTTTTCACATATTTTTCAGCCTTTCTTCCTTTGCCTGTATCTGCAGGTAGCATCCACCTACTGTGGTTTGCCATAAAATGTCAAGGCATCCTCTTCTGTGGGAACCTGACAAGGATGTAGCCAGTTCTCACAGACATCTGATTTCCTCACCTACCACCTTTACAAAGATGACTCTAGTGGGGCTGTTTGTAAGAGGAGACCATTATTGATCTCTTCCAACTTTCTGGTTTTTATTCAAACAGACCTGCAGGCTTAAAGGGAACATTCAGAACTTTGTAATTCATTCACAAAGCAGCACTGGTGGCACAGTACCACAAGTTTCAGGGGATTATGGATACGTTTTGTGGGTGGTTACACAGCTGCTTTATGTTGTTTAAATGAAGATGATACTAGCAATGTTTGCTCTGGGGGTGAGAAATTCTCTCTGCTTCAGTCACTTTTGTCTGTCACCAAAAAAAAAAACCAAAAAAACAAAAAAAACCCACCAAAAAAAAAAAAAACAACCCAAAAAACACAACAAAAAAAACCCAACAAACCCCCCCAACATAAAAAACCCCTTTACATTTAATCTTGCAAATGTCCTCTACCTTCAAGAAGGATTCATTGTTAAAGAATGGGATTGCCATAGCAACGAAGAATTTTTTCAGACAGCTATAAAACTGGTGAATTTCCAAGACACAAAAGCTTGTTCAGAGCCCAGAAGTACCTGGATGGAAAACAAAGCAGATGGTAACTTCTCTACAGAATCATTTTCTTGCCAGTTATTCCCCACTTTCCCCTATGTCCTAAATGTTTGTTTTACAACAAATTTGTGATCTGTGACAGATTCAAGACTTTGCTCAGTGGAACTGGAAGTCAGCACCAGTATAGCCTGAATGAATGGCTAATCTGTAAAGGACAGGAAAGCTGTTAGGCTGTTCTGAAAAGATCAGTGATCTTTAGTTTCTCAAACATCAGAAACATTTCTTAATACTGTTATACGGAATATTTCCTAATGTTTAAGGAGTTGCAATACTGGGAACTCATCAGGAAAAAGTCCTTGTCTTATAAATGAGTTCTAAAGATGCACGAGGCTGTTGCTGCAACGTGACTCTTGGCAGGGAAATTTTGACTGGAAAGGGTTTTCAACTCTGGAGGATGATGTGCTACCAACACAAAAAATAATCATCTGCTTCTCTAAGAGGATACATACTGCCATCTATCACAAATTCCTCTATGAACACAAATTTTTTTCACATGTATCAACACTTCTCAGAGGCAAAGAAATTTTTTTCTTTTGGTAGGAGTGAAAAACTTCTCTAGACAGGCTCCCTGTGGTACCTGCTGAGAGACAACTGATACTGTTGGGATCTTATAATAGGGAGTGTTTGCAAATTTTGTTACAGCTCTTCTTCCAGGTACATAACAAACCCCAAAATCATTCTTAGCACAGACTTTGGTCTGGTTAGGCTGGATCTGGTGAGTTCCACTGTCCAGGAGAGTGAAACAGTGTCAGCACAGAGCCTGCTCCCAAGCAGCTGGACTAAGAAAGAGTTCTCTATATCTGAGGTGTCAATGTGGCATTTTTCTCAGAGATTGAGAACTCCTATTTTATCATAAGCAGCATTCTCCCTGTATATCAAATAATAATTCTTGGTTTAATTCCTTACCAATTACTAGACATAAATTTTCGCTTTTATTCTACCCAACAGCCATGAGAACTCTCAGATTTCACAACAGTCACAAAAGAGGAGTCCAGCTTAATCCTAAGACATGTATAGCTGTAGAAGTGGTAGAAAAAAGGTATCACAGTTCAGCTGCTTTGGTTTACTGAAATCCAGGAGGAAGAGACAGAAATAAGCTTTCAGTTAAGTAATATATTTTTGGAATTGTACTTCTTTTTATTTTATTTTATTTCCCACTACATAAAAGTCAAAAGCTTTAACATAAGGAAATTATGAGGACCTTCATGGTCTCATATTGCTTCTCATAATTTATTGGGAACTTATCCAGTGGTTTTGGCAAGCAGAAGATCCAGTTCCTCTTGAACTCATTGCTGCTCATCCCAGCAAAAATAAGAACCACTCTTCTGTGCATACTGAGAATCCAGCTTGCTTGACTTCTGCACATTGCAGACCTGGAGCAAGGGAGATGAAAAGTCTTGCAGTGCTTGGGCTGGGCCCTAACACTTGGCATTGCTTTTGAATTACACCTTGAGGGTGTTAATTTTACCTTTAAATTATTTTCTGCTCTAGTTTTCTGGTCCTTAAGCTTCTTGTGAGCTTGTTTTAGCAAAAATAAAGCGATGGAATACATCTAGCAAGGATGCTAAAAGGAGATTGGAGATAGCTTGAATTTGTTAAGAAAATTAAGCATTAAAACAAACAAGTACTTATACTAGAGTATTTTTGAGATAGAATCCTAATGTCTCATCCCAGCTTTCCTCTCTCTTCATCCAGTTCAAGTCCCCAAGTACCACTGTAGTAACGTTTGGCACTGCAGAACAGGGAAATAGTAATCATGATTCAATTCTTTATTTCACTGCTACAAGGCAGCATTTTGGTACTTTGTTACAGCACCACATGATGGCAATCAGCAAATGGGTGCTGAGGGGCAGAGAGGAAATTCTCCACACCCTTTCACACTACCATTTTTAACAATATGCCTTCAATGAAAAAAAAAAAATCAACAAAAAACCTGTTGTTTTATGATCTGTGTTGCATTTAAAATGTGAAATTTAAGGTACTTCTTAAATTATGGGTTTGAATCAAAGACAAATCATTTGTAGGGGATGCAAATGGATGCCATAAAAAGAAGAGAAATTCCTATTTTTAATGATTATGCAATTAGTATTTTTATTGGAGTGTCTGCAGAAATGAATCATGGAGTGTCTCAGAAAATGATGGGCATTTAGATAACTATGAAATGTATGAAGAATGTAACATCAGTAATTGTATTTCAGGTAGTAGTACACTGCTGAGCAAAAGCTGAATAAGCTCCAACATCTTAGCACAAAAGCTGTCAACTTTACATCAGCTTGAGAGATGTGCTATAGTAGTTTAACTACAAAACACAATTTATGTTTAGATTTTTGTGTTGAAATAAATAATAAAGTTAGATGAGGGCAGCTTAATTGGTAAGGAAAATGGGATTGTTAATGTTCTGTGACATTACATCGCACTCTGGTATTTTCTAATGCCAAGGACATTTAATAGTTGATTAAGAAACCAAGTTAACAATAAAGATAAGCATTAAGTAATGTTTCCTTTGAATATGTAGGTTTCATAGATTTGAGGGGAGGAATGCTGAAAAAGCCTATTAGATCAGAAAATAGAAGAGAGATATATTAATCATATAGAGACAGAAAGATGTAATTTTCTGAAATTACAGTCCAATTAGTAATAGTTAAATACTAATTTTATTGTTAAAAAGATGAGAAAACTTGAATTTCAGAATAAAAATTCTGTTCCTCTAGCAGCTTATTCTTCGCCTCTGCAATAACTGTCTGTTCATCCTACTACAACTATCATGAAGATGTATTTGAAATCCATATTTATTAATTTATGCACACTGTGACTTGACATCTAATTCTTTCTTCTGTCAGCTTGCTGGAATTGGAAGAAATTGTCTGATCTTATTCCTCTCTGTGAAGGATTTTCACATGAATTTTCTAACAACACGATCCTCACTTGTATTTAGTTGCAGGAGAAATGTTTTAGTCTGTCACTCTGGCATGTCAGCAGAGGTGATTAATTTCCATTGCTTTTTGGGACAATAAAATACTCCAGTGAAGCTCTTGTACAGTGAAGCTTACTTTCCCTTTTTATCTTCTTTTGTTCTTCTTGCATCAGCTGTTTTGTTCTTGTTTATTTGTTGAAGGTTTTTAGACACAACTTGAATATATTCATTCTTTCCTTGTGGGAGTGTCAGCAGTTTCCTGATAGATTTTCTGTCTTGTCTTTTCTAGGTAACAATCCAATAACTCCACTAGAATATTTACACTATAAAGACCTCTTTGTTTATAGCCAAACATTTAACATATGATCATTGCTTCCTCTAAAATTCTGGTGGCCCCATGACCTGGGTTGCAATTTCTACAGAGGTGTAGGTAACAGTCATCCCCTTATGTAGTTGTGAGACTGTAAGGAGTTTGGCGTGGGCTCTACTAGGATTATACTTGGAGAAAGGGCTCAGTTGTGGAGTACCAGGGTTTTACAAGGATTACATTCAATTGTGGCATTTTAAAAATAGTATTCTGTGGCGAACAGGGCAAGAACACTATCTCCTGAAGACCTTTGGCTTCTCTAGCAGTATTCAGGCAGAACTGAAATACCAAAGTCCAAAAACCTATTGTAAAAACATGGAAAACTGATTGCTGATCTTGATAGTAAAGCAGCTAAGGATCACAGTTCAATTTCTGTTTGGAGGTGTCAGATTTACTTGCTGTTCACCATTGCCTAACAAACCCGGGATCCAAAAGCCATCTCTTTGAAGTTCATAGGCTTGATCTCTAATTCATTATCAAAGCAGGGATGATTAGAAAAGAAACAAATAGAGGTGGTTACTTAAAAAGAGGCTCACAACAAAGCCCAGAAGCAGAGAGTGAAGGAAATTGGGGAAAACCCACTTGCTGCTTACACTAGAGAGAGGGTGTTTCCACCTAAATTGCTCATTATGGAAAAAAGGGTCTGCTGGGATGTCAAAAATGTTAATTTGAGACCTCTTTGGTTGAGATGATTTAGGGGCAAAGTTTTATTTTGGAGGGAAATGGAGCAGAGTATTTTGAACATGAATATATTTACACTTCTGGTAAAATGAGAACAAGAAAGAAATGCATAGAATGAAAAATTTGGAATATCATTGTTTTATATCAGCTTCTTGAGATGCTTTCCTCTCTCATGCACTGTGCACTGCATTTAGATAACTTATTCAGAGATGCAGATACTGCTCTAGAGGGAGTTAAGCATATCTGTTATTGAATTGTTGGAGGGGAGAAATCTTTTCAAAGTTTACATCTTGCAGACTTGTACAGAATTAATAAAATTCACTTCTCCAGACTTTCTGAATTTTGAAGCTCTGCTCCAAGCAATTCAAGAATTAATTACAGAACAGGAAAAGTTGCAGAGAGATTTTATAATGGAATGTTTTCCAGCAACTTAAAAACAGGAATCAGGAAAGTTCTTAGCAAAACTAAGGCTGTGATGATGCACCAATCACTTTTTCTCCATCACCTTTTCTGACCTACCTGGCAATAATTTAAATTCCAATGGCTCCAGCAGCACCTCTCTGTTGATCACAGTGCTTCCTCCACAGCTTGGTAAAAGTTATCTGGCAAGCTAGAAATAAGTTAACAATATGACATGTGCTTCTAAGAGCTGATACCTGTCTCTACAAGCCCAGGAAAACAGGGTCTGAGCTTTTGTTTTTTCTTATTTTAATATGCTACTGCAGTGGTTTAGCAAGGACAGGGTTTTAATACAAGCAGACCAAACCCTCCTTATCACATTTTGCACATATTCTGCTAAGCAAATAGGAGCCAGAACAAATGAACAATATAAGGCTAGCAAAAGTTGGCAGGACTGCAGTCTTGCAAAGCCTAGCAAAAGCAAAAGTGCAAACTTTTGCTGGATGGACTTATTTTAATGATTATATTAAACCCTTCTTCACTAGAGAAGCAGCTCTCACTTTCCTGCACAGCCCTGCTAAACAAGCAGCATTTCTTTAGGTTTGTAAGCAATTCTAATGGGAGTTTTAAAAAAGTCTTTAACTTTTTTAAAAAGTTTTTTTTTTTCTACTAGGTCTATGGGAAATACTTTTGTATTGTTGTTAAAGCTAATTATTATCACTCATAAATTGCCCATTTACCATTTCTCATATCAATTTTTTGAGGAAAATATTGATGATACCAGAGAAATACCTTAGCGAGGCTTTGAAGAAGTTCTACAAATCTGTTGCTGAAAGAAACTGCAAAATGAGGTGCACTCATTAAGTCAATACATAAAGCACAGTTGGGGATTTCTTAGTTTCAGTCTTTCTAGGAAGTTTGTGAATGTTATTGTAAGCAGAAATAATCTCAGATATACTATCTCCTAATTCCTGTTTTTTCTCATTCAAGACTGGAGAGAAACTGAGATGCTGCAAAGTGTGAAATTTGAGGGAAAAGGTTATTAACCACTTCAGACATCAGAATTTTTCAGCTCAGTTTGTGTAAACACTTCTCTAAACCACCTAAGACTTATGTCAGGCAAGTGATGGAAAGGCAACAATAGTCTTCAAAAAGCTGTCTGAAAAGCAGCACTGAGATGGAGTTTAAGGTGAGAAAAGTATTACTGAGTCTGAGGAAGGGAGGACTGGATGTGGTGTGAGTTAAGGCTCACAACTGTATAACCCTGGGCATTTCAAAATACATTATCATAGATTAGTAACTGAGGAGGAGAAGGAGAGAAACAAATTCAGCCTACCCTTTGGTAGAAAAACAACTGCCAGTTCCCTGTCTAGACAGAAAAAAAATCTGTTTGAATATACTACTGAGGTGGGTATCACTGTTCTTATATTGCCAACCTGCCAACCACACTGACTCTACTGAAAAACCTCTAATAAAAGGCCTTTCACATCCAAGCTCCTCAGAGTTTGGGGTTCAAGAGACCACTTTCAATAATGATGGTGAAGCTTTTGAACCAAAGGGAAGGGTGATCCTGGGCAGAGGTGGAAATTTCAGGGGGTTAAAATGTCTTCAAGGCAAGGCTTGACACCTGAGCTCACCAGCAAGCAGAAGCTCCCTTGCTTCCTCCACTATGGTATCTCATGTGAACCAGAAGCTATTTTTTCTTTTTGCTACACTTTTGGGGTAAAGAGCCTTTTCTGCTTTTAATTCTTGAGTACACCTGAATGCTTTAACATTCTTTTTGATGAAAAGTGAGGACTGTCCAATCACCCAGGCAACCAAATGATTAGACAAAGGAAAACGGTTGTGTTGGCTTTGGCTATGAAACAGCATCTCAATGGTCAGGTCTTTATAATTTCTTAAGCCATTTTAATACATCTATAATTTGCTTTGTACAGACACTAGCAAAAGCTGCTGTTTTCCTTCTTCTAATTGTTTATTTTCTTAGGGCTTTGCCATGAAAGCTACTTTAATCTTCATATATAAATCTTGGGGTTTTTTCTCTTCAGTCTTCAGCTGTCTTATGTCTTTCTATTTCATCATGTTTAAATATTTCAGACAATTTGAAGCCCTATTTATAAATGGATATGATTAAGACTAAGCTCTAATAAGTGCTAAGCTTTTCCTCCAACTAGGGAGATAAAGCCTGTCCTAAACCTGTATGGCTTAAGACAAGTTCATTTTTTTTTTTTTAAATCCTTAAAAAGTGAACAAATAAAACACTATCCAGCAGCTGTATTCACTGGAAGCACTGAAGATAATCTCTTCCATTTATTACTGCAAAGTGATTTTCTCTGTAGCTATTAGCCTGCTTTACCTTCAGATGTGTAGGCTGCAGATCAGAGCTGCCCAAAACTTGGTAATGAAACCTGAAACTCACCTGTCTCTCAACAAGCCTGAAATTTTGTCCAATATTTTTATACTTTTGATTGATTTTTGGAAGAAGCAGAAACAAGGAAGGCACTGATGTTTTTTTCCTCTAGGCATTTGCAAGCACAAACTAATTACTTAGTTTTTGCACCACTCCTCCAGGTGAAAAATATCTCCCCCTGTCAGGGAAGCTCTGATGCTTTGCTGTGCATTCCTCTGGGAAGTTTTGAGATCATTCCTGAGCCCAGGGTTGAGCACAAGGTTCTTAATCAAACAAGAAGCTCTGGCTGAGCAAGGAAATCTCTGTTTATGAAGAATGCTACGAAATTATGGAACGTGACAGTGTAGCCCTGGAGTTCTGGGAAATGTGAAAGACAGTTTTGAGAATAAACCAAACACATAACAGAGACTTTGATCTATGGTGTTTGCTGGGTGACAGACTGAAAAGCTGGAGGGTTTTATGACATGGAGCATGAGCTCAGTGACCACAAGGGTCGTGTAAGCTCCTTGGATAATTAGTGTGGTTCCACCACTGTTTTCCATGAATATTCACCCTGCTTGGATTTGTCTTCCCAGCATCCTTAACCAGCCCTCTCATCAAGGAAAGGGAATTACAAAGTTCAGGGGTTGGCCTGCATGTAAATAACTTTAATACTCCCAACCATCTTATATAGGAACTGATGTGCCTAAAAGCATCACATGCTTCATAGCTGATTGATTGGGAGCTTTCACCTTGTTTACTTTGCAGTCAAAAATGGTGGGGGAAGAGGGAAAACAAGGTTCTTGCTGTATGACAAAATGGAGCAAATAATTCACAACTACTGACTAATGCGATCTCCTCTTGAAAGCTAAAAATACTCTCCTTTTATTGCAAGTGTACTGGGAGTGCATGGTCAGGTAAATAAACCAAATGTTATTTCAATTTCTTGCCTGGTCACAAGAACGAACTGTTCCAGAGCAAATTTAAAGCTCATTTCCTGCAAATGCTGGTTTATAAGGTATTTAATCTGGCTTTTGGTAGATGTCCAGGAAAGTGGAATTTGAACTGCATGAATCCTTGTGGATTCATGATTCAAGTGAACAAAGGCAGCTTGAGAAAAAAACCCCAAAATATATTTTCTGTTCCTTCTTTGTACCCCGAGGGCCACAAGCACTGTAATATTCATCTGTCTCAAGGACTGAGCTTTACAGTAGGAAAATGTGGTCAGGGAATGGGATGCAGGGAGCTGACTAGAAAGGCCCAAATGACTGATCTTCATCACTCTGTAATCTGCCCAGTACTGAACTCTTACTTCTCTCTTCTTATTTTGCCATCTTCTCATTTTCTCATGCATCTTTCAGCTCCCCATCTTCCATCTCTGCAAGGAAGGAGCTAAGTCTATGTACCTTACCTAAAGTTACAGAGAACCTGTTTAAAAACTTGGTAGAGTTTCAGAGTTCCTCAACTCTGATTAAAATCTTCCAATCATTCCACAACAGGAATAAACAGCCTTTTATTTTTGCTTGAAGCTTGAAATAAATTTAAGGGATGGCAAATCAAAGTAGGAATGTGGGTTGGTACAAAACTGTACCAGCCTGTCCTGGGAAGGTTCTTGCCACTGTGCTCATGTGTTCTTTCTAACCATAGCTTTAAAAACAGAGTTTCAAAACAGCTTAAAAATATTTTTATATGGACTGAATAGGCAGAACCCACACAGTTAACAAATCTGGTTTCCCTTGTCACAATCAGTATGAGGACAAAGCTAGATAATGGCAAGAGGAAAAGCCTTAAAAACATAGAAGGTTTATAACTTATAGTACAACTCCACCAGATGGATTTTAGTTGAATTTCAGTTGTTTTTTCCTTATAAACTTTACATTTAATTTCAAGAAAAGTGGCTCTGGAAGGAATTAGGCGTGTGCTCCGTTATTTAGTGTGTTTTATATTTGTGAATGTTAACTGCAAAAATATAAAATGAGGTTTGATTATGAAAATCAGATTTCAATAAATGAAACAAAAAATAGAACTGAACACCAGAGACATCACATACAATGGCTGAAACTTAAATAATCTGATTATAAATGGGATGTCACATAGAAAGCCAGCATCAAATTCTGCATTGCTGCACTCGCCCTGTATGTAAATCTAATAGTCCAAACCTCACACAAAACAGGCTCTTGATTCTCTTCCAGCTGAAGTACCTGATACAAAGCTCACAGAGTCAGTATGAATAATTTACATTTTGGAAGTTCAATGCCAATTTTTCTACAGAAAATTACTTCACAAAGAAACTAAAAGGAAAAGCTTGTGTTTTTTCCTAGCAAAAACATTGTAATTAAAAGTAGTCTTGAGTAGAGCAGCAATGATGGAAATATAATTTATCTAGACTAATGTATTAGTTGTACATTCTTTAAAGATAACAGGTGCAACGCCTTTCACTAAGGCACTATTATAGAATACATGATGTGAAGAACTGTATTTAGGTGGCTGCTAACTTCATGGTTTTCCTACAGGAAAGAACATGTTTAAGTGCTCCAAATAAGGTCCAAAATACACATCAGCTTTTGCTAATGGCACTGTTACACTGCAGACACTATCACAACAAAAATAGGACAGAAGCTATTCAGCTACTGGTACATTTTTAAAAAGTGAGGCTTGTGTAAACATCATCTGAAATTAATTTAATTTCCTGATGCTGATGTCACTTTTTATTCTGAAGTGCTTGTTTACTGCCAGGTCAGTAAAGGATCTTAAGTTGGCTCCAGTTTCCATGGTCTTTGGAATATTTTGTTAAAACAGATAATGATTTATTTCTGCTCTCTCACCAAAACATTTTGTGTCAAACAGAAAACAACTCCAAATTTGTTTTACAGAAGAGAGCATTAGAACATATTTTTAGATTCATTCCCATTATGCAAACTACAGTTCCTTCTCAAGATCAAAAAATCCATGTGTGTTTTCCACAGGCTCTCAACACAAATTGCCTGTCAGAGTAAAATCTTGAAAACTGTAGCCAGGATGAGGAAGGAAAATTACTGCCAGACAGATTACATAGTCAAGAAATTTTGTGCCTCCTAGCTTGAATGTACGTGGGATGAATGCAATTTTTCCAAGTGAAATACAGCTTAGAATGCATAAATTTCAAACAGATAATAGTTTGCACTTATTAAAGCTTGGCTTGCATCATAAACAGAGTTTATCATTTCTTCTGAAATGATAGCTTTTCTGTAAAGACTGAGGGGGTTTTGCCTAGAGGAGCACCAATTATAAATAATTGTCTAGCCACCAAAGTTGGA
Organism: Phaethornis superciliosus; assembly: GCA_023637945.1. Taxonomy (NCBI): domain Eukaryota; kingdom Metazoa; phylum Chordata; class Aves; order Apodiformes; family Trochilidae; genus Phaethornis; species Phaethornis superciliosus. Next base: position 21,831,084 of record JAJQWJ010000010.1, read on the forward strand.
AGGGTTAGACTTGAAGCAAATATACTAAAAAATATGATTGATTTAAAAATTATACTCATGCCATGAATTCTAGGTATTCTTTGAGGGTATGAGGTTGGCATGGGAGTTACTATTTATTGGCAGATACCTAAATACCTGCTCTGAAACAGCCAAGAAGTGATGCCAAGACCTAAAACTACCCAGGGTGGGCATAGATAAGAATTTTTATGGGATGTTAAATGTCTCAAGGAAGCCCTATAGCTCTCTGGGTGCTGAGCACTAACTCAAGGCTTGGGTTAGGAGTGGATAATGGGATAACTTGGATGAAAAGGTATCCAGAAAGCCTCCTTGCACTTAGCTGGGTTGGTTGAGATTTTGGAAATTAAATCCGCAGGGGGAGTGTGTTGGTTCCTTCAGAGATGAATTTTTAAATACATAGTAAGTTAAGAGTAAGAACATAGAAGAGCCCTGATAAACAGAGGTGTGTTTTGTGGTGGCTTTGGGAATAAAGATTTGGAAGAAAGTCTTGCAGCAGCAATGTGGGTGTAGAGGAGAGGATTTTCCTTTTGAGGGACAGCACCAACTGGGTTTCCCTGCTGAAAAGTGGACCCAAACCTGCTCTAACTCAGCTGCTGTCAAAGGATTGTCCTTGGCCAGGGGAAAAAATATTTTCAAAGGCAGTTGGAGGAAAACTTGGGGTTTTCCCTTTGGGAGCAGGCAGCATCATGAGGACACCAGACACCTCTTTTGGGTTGCATAGCAGCAAAAAAGCCTTTTTTCTTACTGCGGGAAGAAAAACATGAGGTAAATCCATCCTGAAAACTCCAAAAATCAGGCGGGGGAAGGTGTTATTGCACCTCGGGATTCTTGGAGGGCTTTGCCCTCACCCTGAGGGCTTCCCCCACATCCACATGGAATGGGTTCTCCCTAGCAACCCATCCACATGGAATGGCCACTCCCTAGCAACGCATCCACATGGAATGGTCTCTCCCTAGCAACCCATCCACATGGAATGGCCACTCCCTAGCAACCACTCCATCCACATGGAATGGTCTTTCCCTAGCAACCCCCCCATCCACATGGAATGATTCCTCCCTATATCCCTCCCCATCCACATGGATGTATTTGCAGTAAATTTCATGGGGTGCCATTTGAGCTGAAATCATTGTAATTATGAATTTTCTGCTTGCTGGGTCCCTGTTTGGGCAAACAAGAGTCATGAGTGGGGAGGGCAGCAGGACACAGGCTGAACACCTCTCATGATAATGAATAATAAATGGAGCTTTCTATTTAAATACATGGTTAACTATTTTCCAAGAAACAGTAACATTTTAATGCCAGAAATGTTATGCTCTTATTAATTTTCATTTAATATTCATACTCTAGTTACCCTGGTGTTTATACATATAATGTAAATATTCTTTCTTATAGGTTTCTTCAGGAAAAGCCAGGTTGAAAACACTCAAAGAACAGATCCAAGGTAAAAGCAAATTTATTAACTTACTGAAAACTCATCAGCTTCTGGTGGAGTATCTGGTTCTTGAAGTATATTCCTATTAAGCAATAAAGAAATCTGGAGTGGAGTACAGGATTTGAGTTGGAGTTTTTTGTTTTTTGGTTTTTTTTTTTCCAGAGCCAGTCAAAGATCCATTTCAGCATGAAACGGCAAATGCTGTAGCTCATGAAAAATCGGAAAAAATCGGAAAAAATCGGAAAAAAACGGAAAAAATCGGAAAAATCCAGCTCCCCCCCCCCCCCCGGCCCCAAATGGACTCTCCCTTCCCTGACGCCGTTGCCATGGGAACAGCGTGCAGCAGCGGAGCCACCGCTGAGCCCAACCGGGACCGGAACCGGGACCGGATCCGGGTGAGCCGGAGACCCAGGTGGCATTAGAAGCCCTGGGGGGGATTTTGGGGTCGGCAGCAGAGCCCTGAGTTTGTGGCCCGGGTTCCCCTCCGGAGCTGCGGCCCGAACGGAACCGAACGGAACCGCCCTGGCCCGGGAGCACCGAGGCGGTGCCGAAGGGCTGGGGGGGTGTTTGGGGGGAATGTCCCCTCCCTGTGGCCTGGCTGGCTGGATCTGTGGCTGTCCCCTCCCTTTGGGCTTTCTGGCTTTAGAGCTCAGCTTGAGGCCCTTGGCTCCTTCTCTGCCCTCCCCACTTCCCGGCAGTTTTCTTGAAAAGCATCTATCCGGAATGGAACAAAACTGAAAAGAAAAAAAAAAAAAAAAAAAAAAAAAGCCCTCTGTTCTGATTGCAGGGTTTTTTGTAACTTTTTCCTTTCCCTTTTTCCTTTCCTTTTTCCCTTCCTCCTTTTCCCTTCCCCCTTTTCCCTTCCCCCTTTTCCATTTCCCGTTTTCCATTTCCCCTTTTCCATTTCCCCTTTTCCATTTCCATATTTCCATTTCCATATTTCCATTTCCATATTTCCATTTTCCTTTTCCATTTTCCTTTTCCATTTTCCTTTTCCATTTTCCTTTTCCATTTTCCTTTTCCATTTTCCTTTTCCATTTTCCTTTTCCATTTTCCTTTTCCATTTTCCTTTTCCATTTTCCTTTTCCATTTCCCCTTTTCCATTTCCCCTTTTCCCTTCCCCCTTATCCCTTCCCCCTTTTCCCCTTTTCCCTTCCCCCTTTTCCCCTTTTCCCTTCCCCCTTTTCCCCTTCTCCCTTTTCCATTTCCCTTCTCCCTTTCCCTTCTCCCTTTTCCATTTCCCTTTTCCATTTCCCTTTTCCATTTCCCGTTTCCATATTTCCGTTTCCATATTTCCGTTTCCATATTTCCATTTCCCTTTTCCGTTTCCCCTTTTCCGTTTCCCCTTTTCCAGTTCCATATTTCCATTTTCCTTTTCCATTTCCCCTTTTCCATTTCCCCTTCTCCCTTCTCCCTTTTCTTTTTGCTTTCCTCTTTCTTTTCGCTATCTTCTCCCTTTTCCCTTTTCTTATTTTCTAATTTAATTTTTTTTTTTATTTTTTTTATTTCCTTGTCTGCCCTTTTGTATTGCTCTCTGTTTGCCCAGAGCTGCCTTCTGGACTGGCTGCAGTCTGTGAGCCTGGCTTGGCAGAGTCTAAAGTTGGACAGAAGCACTAAAGGCAGGTACTGAGTACTGGGTTTTACTCCCCATGTCCACCCCTTCTCATCCCCACTCTCCATTTGCTCTCTTCTGGCCAATGCTGCTCCAGGTGTAATTGCTGCACTTACACAGTGTGGGTAATAAGGCATTTATCTCTTAAAATACACTTGGTAATGTGTTTTGGGGTTTTTTTCACACTTTTTATCATGGACTGTGTGGAGAGAAGCCTTCCTTCTAGTGTCTTTCATGCTTAAAGCTACTTAAAATATAGTAGAAATCACTGGTTTTGGTTAAACAGTGATGTTGCATAATTGGTAGAAATAGGTACCAGAGTCATTAAGACAATAAATCTTTCCATTGTGTAACAAAATTGCTAAGTATGGGAAAAATCATTCAGGGAAAGGAAGTTTTGAGGTTCTTACTTTATGGGTGTTGTTCAGCTGTAAACATAGAAATGGATAATTTGTTTAAAAATAGAAAGGGATATTTGCAATGGTTAATGTCACAGATTTAGGGGTATGGAAGGTATGAATTTGTCCCAGGAGACTGAGATTCCAGTAGCATATTAGACTACTTGTTAAGAGAAAATTTACAAGACAAGCAAATTTTGTTGTGTGGGTTGGTTTGTTTGATTTTTTTTTAATGTGTTTTTTTTTTTGTTGTTGTTGTTGTTGTTTTGTTCTCCATCTCTTCTGCAATTAGTGAAGCAATAAAAGACATTGTTTGCAGGTACCCTGAGTCTCAGGTGATAGAATTAAAGCAAATGGGTAGAGAGGAATGCTAGGCAGAGTCTGTGATACATTAAGATTCTCCAAACAAAATAGTTTGGTTTGACTTATTGGTAAGTGGATAGAACTCAGTTTAGCATGAAATACACATTCATGGTTATGATAATGGGATTTTATGGGTTTATTGATTTGAGAAAGCTGCTGGAATTTAATCTGCTCCAGTTAAACTCTTGTAGTTTGAAGTAAACTGGAGCCATCCTCAGCTTCTTCAAGTTGTAAAGCTGTCTTTAAATTGGTGAGGAAGAAGTCTGAGGTTAGCTGAGATGCAGGGGAAATGAGATTTGTGTTTATACTTGAAAATTAAATTGACTTGAATTTCATTTCGCAGAAACAACATGTTTTTGTTTTGTTCTTTTCCACTGTATATCCAATAGCAGCACAGAAGAACATGCTAGAATGATGAAATTTGAGTAGTAGAGTGTGTAGAAGAGCAGGAAGAAAGGATGTGGATAATTAATGCTTGATTTATTTATGTTGATGAGTTGCTTTACTCCTTGCCTCACTAGAAAATTGTGCTGCATATTGGCAAGATTAAAAAATTCATAGGTAAATAGAAAGCAGACAGGAAAAGGGAACCCTTGTCTGTATTTAATTTAAAAGTCTGTTTCCAAATATGATGGATGGAATCACATAAAGTCTATAAAGTCTAACATAAAATCCATAAAGTATCACATTCTTTGTGTCTGTAGCCCCTGTTATCTGTAACTTGATGCATTTTTTCCCCACCCACTATTATTTTATTCTCCAAATGTTGTGGCTCATTTTATCTGTGATACTATCTCATCTTTTAGGTTACTTTTTTATTTGCTTCCAGTGGAATACCTTGAACCCTATAAAAACAAAAGTGAACCATATTTATGGGTTAACTACTTTCCCTTCTGGAGCTTCGTAAGCTTCAGTTGTTCAGCTCCATTTTCACTACCAAAGAGTCTCTGGGTTACATCAAAACCAGAGTTCTCTCCTCCTGTCTAGATGCACTAGTCCTGCTAGCAAATATTGACAAATAGAATAATATTCTAGCTTAATAGAATCTTATTTTACTCTTAGAATGTGACAAAACTAATTGGTTTTAAATTATATGAAAGAATGGACTGGGTTTTTTTGGTTTTTGTTTTGTTTTTTGTTTTTCTCTGTAGAGTATGCTGGACTATAAAGGTATTTTCCCTTTTTCCATTTGCACAAGCTTGAAATCAGGTGTTAGTGCCTTCCAGGAGCCTACTTGGTCTGTACTAGTTATTAATATCATCATACTAGTTATTCATGTTACTAAATGCTGTAGTGCTGAGAGATTATGGATGTTAAGCTTCAATTTGGGCTCTGTGCTGGATGAACTTGCTTGTTGGAGAAGTATTTTACAACCTGGAGGAAAAAAATGTCTGAGTACTCATACTCTTTTGTGTCAATTTGTATAGGACAGAAGATATTTGTCTTTCTAAGTCAACTGAGATGGTTTGACTTCATAGTCATTGATAACAATTTTCTCCTCTGGGCTCTCAGTGGGTCTGGTTCAAGAAATCTCTGTTTTATTTAGTGTTAAACTGCTTTCACTGAACTTGAGGGAATTGCTCAAAGGAAACAGACAAGTCAATATTTTCCCTTGTAACATAAATACTTCTTCTTCCCCAGTTAAATTTAATTAGGAGTTGCTCTAGGTTTCAATTGCCACTTTATATAAACATGGTCTGTGTTCCATTTCTCTTTCTGTGCACTAATATTTTTTTATTTATAACAAGTGTGCACTGTTTTAATTTCAATCAAATTCCCATTTCAAGAGATTGCTGTAGATCACCAAAATTATCTTTTTTTTTTTTTTTTTTTTTTTTTTTTTTTTTTTTTTTTAGAAGACATTGTACTGGGAATCATGAACATCAATGATTTTGTAATACTCCCAGGCTCAAAAACTGGAACCTCAATGAGATTAAAAACTAAGTAAGTGCATTTTATATGATTGCGATAGAGATGTTTTTTACCATTTTAATAACTTTAAATGCAACATGAAGTAGAAGAGCTTATTTGTGGATGAGCAAGAAGAATAATGTTTCTTTTCTAGTATTTTCACTCCAGTTTTATCTTTAAGCCTTTCTTAAGTTTTAATCTAAGTTACAGGTCTTATAACAATGTATCTAACATACATACTTTGTAAACAAACAATGCTAAAGGATTCACTGGGATTGTTTAGATAAATACTCAAACTTTTCTACATGCAGACACAATTGTATCAGTTTTGTGTTGGCCACTCTAAAGCATAGGGTGTAGTATCTATGCCAGATTCAGAGGACTGGGAATGGGATATTCTTGGGTCCAAGGAGTTTACACCTGCCCAAAGTTTCCCAGAACTCTTTCTGAGAGATGGATCTGCCTTTACTGTCAAGTTTTTCAACTTTTTTTCCTGGCTACTCGAACCATCTTTGGGCTCCTTACTGTCTTTCAAGTAATTTCTAATGAGTATTTTATATTAATTTCTCCAGAACTGTCAGAGAACTGCAGTTGGAGAAGGCACAGTTAGAAACAGAAAACAAAGAGATGGAGAAGAGATTACAGCAACTGCAGTTAAACATGAGAAGAGAAAAAGAACAGAGAAAGTAGGTTACATTTCTGTTTCAGATAAAGGAATCCACTGGGATGCTCCCTCCACATCTCCCCCTCCTTCCAGATGGGGTATCTTGCAAAGTTTGGAATTCACAAGTGCTCAGTTTCCCCTCTCCAGTCTTTCTTGATGATAAACTTTTCCCCCCTAACACTTTTTTATTGTAAACTCCCATGGGAAAAAAAAAAAAAAATAAAAAGAAAACTAACAAATCCTTCCTGGCAGGGATGGATTGTGTGTCAGAGATCCATTTTTTCTCATTTTTCCCCTCTTCTCCCTTTCTCCCCTGTCTGGTTGGATTTGTCACCTTGTTTTTAAAGCAAGAGACAGCAAGTAGTTTCTCTTGCACAAGGTCAATCTAATTTCTGAAGTTTCTGAGGGGGATGCTGTACTTAATATTGCTTTGATCCTGGTTTACATGCAGCTGTATGTTTTTTCAGACATTTTCTTTTGATGGAAAACATTTCTTAGAAAGCAATAGTCAATATCTAAACTGATATTCACTTTGGGTATGTTTTCATGAATTATTGAAAGATGCTTCATTTTTGCACTTCTGGGTGAATCCCTCGGAGTAAATTGGACAAAGAATATTTATCCAAAGTGTTCTTCTCTTCAATTTTTATTCATTTCAACACAACCTTAGAGAATAGATGGGATTTGCTAACATTTAAAAATGACTGATTCAGTGGTGTAAAAGAAGTACTTTCTTGTACATCTGATGTTTTTACAGTGATTAAAGTAGATGCTAAGCAGATTTCAGTGGCAGGAAGGTGTTTGTGTTTTGGGAAATTAATCCTATCGTTAAGTATTTTATTTTTACTATGTTCTGTTATTATTTGAAAAACAGATGGAAAACATTTATGCATCTCTTACTTAGAGAAGACATAATTTCCAAGTACTTTCTTGATTTTGGTTCACAGGAAATCAAGTGCTTATCATTGGAAATCTGGGCAGGCAGGAGCAATGATCATTCAAGCCCGAGTTCTGCCACAAAGCAAAGAGAACAATAATAAGGTAGGAAACTATTTTTTCAGATAAAGCTATTTAAAACCAAACAAGATTTGGAACATTTATAGTAAAGAAAATGGGAATTCTAAATACTGTAAAAATAAAAGGTTAATCTCATTCTGAGTAATTTTTATTTTTCCATGACAAACTTATCACAGAAAGATTCCTTTTGAGCTGGAGGAACATCATGTTCTGTTTGGTGGTCTGTTGGTTTGTAGGGAGTGGTACTACTTCCAACTGCAATAACCTAGACTTAATATTTCATTTTCTGATGAAAAAATTAATCATTTTAATAGCTTAGGCTCTTTTCCTTCAGGCTTTATACATCATGGAAGCAAGAATTAGGTGTATCTGTCATCTGATAATGTTCATGAGTGCTGTTAAAAGTGCTGTTAAAATCCCAATTGTGTGATTAACAGACCTTATGTTCTTCACTTGTTCCATGAATCTGTAGGGGATCCCAAATCCAAACTAATTCAGCCTAGAGATACTTCCTTCTTCCTTTAGCAGACATTGATGTGTCTGGAGAGAGATGCAAATTGAACTGAGTGGCACGTAAAAAGAAGGTTTTCTCCTAAGTTTTTTTTTTCCTGGAAGCCAAGCTATAATTTCTGTGTTGAAATGAGAGCTGTTAATTAAGTGAGACCATTTGAAATTGGCTGAATTAAAGCTTATGTAAGTCTGAAGAAACAATGACAACTTCAGACTAAGTTGTCATAGTTGCTGTTGGAAATCTTTGGAAGCAGCAGCAGTTTGGTGTGAAGGTCTTCTCAGCCAAAACACTTCATTGCAATAAAATTGCCTGTGAGAAGAAGAGAGGTTCAGGATCAAAAAGTTGTCTTTAACCCAGCTCCTTCCCTTTCCCCTTCTCCCAGACAAGCAACTTAGAGCTGCTGCCACTTCAAAGACTTTGAATTTTCACCTGTGATGGGGCAGAATATTCAAAGGGGCAAAATGAAAATTTTCTACAGATGCAAAAGAGTGTGCGTGGGGTGGAAGTGAGGGGGCAGTCTGGACTCTTGTTTGTAGGGAAAAACTGAAGTGCAAAACTGCTGAAAATGATCAGTTACTGAGGTGCTGCATGTAATGAAGAGAAGCAGAAGCAAAACTAAATACCCCCTGCAACAAACTGTAGGGAGATAGATTTGCAGTAGACTTCATGGGGTGACATTTGAGGTGAAATCACTGTAATTATGAATTTTCTGCAGGTCTGTGCTTGTGGGAAGCCCTTGCTGGGTCCCTGTTTGGGCAAACAGGAGTCATGAGTGGGGAGGGCAGCAGGATACAGACTGAGCACCTCTCATGATAATAAATAATAAATGGAGCTTTCTATTTAAATACATGGTTAACTATTTTCCAAGAAACAGTAACATTTTAATGCCAGAAATGTTATGCTCTTATTAATTTTCATTTAATATTGATACTCTAGTTACTCTGGTGTTTATATATATAAGTGTAAGTATTCTTTCTTATAGGTTTCTTCAGGAAAAGCCAGGTTGAAAATACTCAAAGAACAGATCCAAGGTAAAGGCAAATTTATTAACTTACTGAAAACTCATCAGCTTCTGGTGGAGTATCTGGTTCTTGAAATATAATCCAATTAAGAAATAAAGAAATCTGGAGTGGAGTTCAGGATTTGAGTTGGAGTTTTTTGTTTTTTGTTTTTTGGTTTTTTTCCAGAGCCAGTGAAAGAATCATTTCAGCATAAAATGGCAAATTCTGTAGCTCATGAAAAATTTGAAGTGAAGAAGCTAGCATGTGGACTACGTGAAATTAAGAGTGCTCTGCTGGTAAGCAAATAGTTTAAAAGGTAATTTGGAGCAACAGAATATAGTGTGTATACATAGTAGTTTTGTAGCAATAAATAGATGTGTTTATAGAGTACAATAAGTTTTAAAATTAATTATCCTGGGTTTGTCCAGGCTTCAAGCTGTCTGTGGTTTGCAGGAAATTGCTTTCCTGGGAAATTTCCTGTGGAAATTGCTTTCAGGCTCCTTCATGAAGGGACCTATACATGGAAATACATATGTGCATGCCTAAAACACAGGAGCAGCTCTAAATTCTGGGTTAGCTTTCTGGATGTTACCTGATGTTATTGTACTAGCTGCCTCCATTCCTGCCATAAAAAAGAAATTATTTTGATGGCAGTATTGCTATTGGTGAAATGATAAAGTCAAGGAGCTCACTTGAACTTTTAGCCCTAGCTTTTCAGTCCAGTTTAAGATTTATTTTTTTTTTAATATCTTATTTTTCTAGTTTGTTCTTGAAAAAAAAAAATTAAAACGACTTCCTTCAGATGGTCAGCTTGAGGTGCCATATTGATTATTAGATGTTCAGCAACTTAAAAAGAGAAAAATTTACTTAAATATTTGAGATTAATTTGATCCTAGTCATTGAAATATCTTATCTTACTGGAATTGAAATTAAGGTAATAAGCCTCTCACTTTTTTCCCAAAATATGTTTCTCAAATCCACTTTAATTTGAGAATTTCTCCCTCTGATAACTACTTAGTGTGCATAAAATGAAGAGAGGTTTTATATACTGATCTTCCTGAGTGGCAAGGGAGCAGATTAAATGATTCTGTTATCAAAACCATTATCACTCCTTTAACAGCAAGGTTTTTTAAGCTATATTTATATTAATTTGCCCAGCATGGGAACAGGAGTGCAGGAGACTTATCTCCTACTTAAAGAACACTATCATATGATTAAAGTAAGATGTATGGTTGCAGGCAAATAGGACAATATTGAGTGGTCCAGGAATGTTTTGGAATTCTAAATACTTCCAAAAGCACCAGGGCACATTCTTAATTCTGGCTGCTTTCTGAGCTGTGTTAAGAGTGGAAATCAGTATTATCAGGTATGAAGTGATTTATATTGGAGAGATTTTACCTTTTTAAAAGTTCAAATACAAAACTACCCTCCAAAATACCATAGAACCCTTAATGGATTTTTGAAGTAACTTGTGCAAACTGAGTAGCTCCATCATTCACTAACATTTTTTTTTTTATTCTAAGAAAGCAGCCCCTCTCTTTGAAAGATTTCCACCCCACACCCCTGCTCTGTGATAAATGCCATAGGATATTAATATTGCTTTTACAGCTAATCGAACTAATTGGAGCTGCAAACACTCAAAACAAAAGGTGCAGACATTTTATTTGTGTGTCTTTTAAATGGGTTTCCTTTAGGAAAACAAAACAAAATGGTGAAATGTAATTTTCTGCTGAGATTACTTGCCACCAAAGCCCCTGGAATTCTGCTTCCTTTTTAAAAAATTATTTTTAATTCTATTTTTTTTAAACTTATTATACATTCCACTTTATTAGTACTCACCTGACCACTCAAGCTGATTATCCACAGCAGTGCCAAAGCTGCTTTAAGGCTGTTTTATTTTATTATTATAATAATTCCTAGCACGATTACATATCGTATATTATTATGTATGACCATTCTATATTTCTGTATGTTATTATAATATTATTATTACATATTATAATGTTATTTTAACATACTCTTGTTGCCATTCCTATTGTTGCCATTCCTATTGTTGCCATTCCTATTGTTGCCATTCTCATTGTTGCCATTCTCATTGTTGCCATTCTCATTGTTGCCATTCTCATTGTTGCCATTCCTATTGTTGCCATTCCTATTGTTGCCATTCCTATTGTTGCCATTCCTATTGTTGCCATTCTTATTGTTGCCACCCAATTGTTGCCACCCAATTGTTGCCACCCAATTGTTGCCACCCCCATTGTTGCCACCCCCATTGTTGCCACCCCGATTGTTGCCACCCCGATTGTTGCCACCCCGATTGTTGCCACCCCGATTGTTGCCACCCCGATTGTTGCCACCCCTATTGTTGCCACCCCTATTGTTGCCACCCCTATTGTTGCCATTCCTATTGTTGCCACCCCCATTGTTGCCACCCCCATTGTCGCCACCCCCATTGTCGCCACCCCCATTGTCGCCACCCCCATTGTCGCCACCCCTATTGTCTCCACCCCTATTGTCTCCACCCCTATTGTCTCCACCCCTATTGTTGCCATTCCTATTGTTGCCATTCCTATTGTTGCCATTCCTATTGTTGCCACCCCCATTGTTGCCACCCCCATTGTTGCCACCCCCATTGTTGCCACCCCCATTGTTGCCACCCCTATTGTTGTTATCGATACCACAATTGATATTATTTTATTATTATTATTATTATTACTATTATTATTCCTGCAAGCTGTTCAGGTGCTCCTGAAGTCCCACCCGCTCTGCAAATCCCCATTTCCAGCTTTTTTCACCCAGGATTTCTCTCCCCTCACTCCAGGCTCTGCCCCCCCCCCCCCCATCCCCCTCTTCACCCCCTTCCCGCAGTGCCGAGGCGGGCCGCCAGGGGGCGCTGTGCACCCGCCGGACGCTCGCGCTGCAGGGAGTTCCCCGCTCCCTGTCAGAGCTCCCCCCGCACCTCCCGGGGACGGAGCCTCCCACACGGGAATATTACCGAGGCTTGAGAGACGATTTGCCTTTATTTCATCCCCCGCCCTTCTGGGAGGGGGAGCGCAGCTTCACACGGGCAGGTTACCAAAGCTTGAGAGACGATTTGCCTTGATTTCACCCCCAGCCCTTCGGCTGAGGTGGGGCTGCGCTTCCCTCCCCATCCCCAAAGCCTGAATTCCCCATCCCACAAGGTCCCTCATAGCGGGTGGGTGGCACAGGGCTTGGTTTCAGGCAGGGACTCTCCCGGAGGAGAGTTTTTCACCGGAGGGAAAGAAGTTACCACAGAGGGACACCTCCCTCGCTCTTATATCGCGATATATCGAGCCGGTGGGCGACAGGGCGGTGCTGGAGGGCTGCTGGGGTGACAGTGGTTTCGCCTTTCACAAAAGGAGGCTCGGCAGGAGGTTGATGGGCTGAGGAGAAGTTTCCACAGCAGCACCGCTGCTTTATCGCAACCCCCCCCCAGCCTGCTGCCTTTCCCTCGGTGGATTTTGTTAAAAAAAAAAAAGACAAAAAAAAGTGGAGAAGGAGGCTGTGAAGGAGGGACTCCAGCAGAAGTCCTGTGAGGAAGGGCTGAGGGAGCTGGGGGTGTTGAGGATGGAGAAGAGGAGGCTCAGGGGAGACCTCATCACTCCCTGAATCCTTCATAGAATCACAGAATCATAGAATCACAGAATCATAGAATCACAGAATCATAGAATTATAGAATCATAGAATTGTCTGGCTTGGAAGGGACCTCAGAGATCATCAAGTCCAACCCTTGATCCACTGCTGCAGTTGCTAGACCATGGCACTGAGTGCCACATCCAGGCTCTTTTTAAATATCTCCAGGGACGGAGAATCCACCACTTCACTGGAAAGTCCGTTCCAATGCCTGACCACCCTCTCCGTGAAGAAATTCTTTCTAATATTCAACCTAAACTTCCCCTGGCACAACTTAAAACCATGTTTTCCTCCCTGAATCCCGGTTGGAGCTCTTCTCCCAGGGAGGTATCAGTAAGACAAGAGGGCATGGGCTCAAGCTCTGCCAGGCTGGATATTAGGAAAAAATTCCTCCCAGAGAGGGTGAATGGGCTGCCCAGGGAAGGGGTGGATTCTCCATCCCTGGAGGTTTTTAGGAAGAGGCTGAATGTGGCACTGAGTGGGGACCACAGGGGATCAAGGGTTGGACTTGGTGATCTCTTCCCAACCCAAATTATTTTGTGAACTGGGTGCAATTCCATCGGTGGCAGTGGTGAAATGCAATGTAACACATTGCTGGGCCAGGAGGTTTTTCCGCAAGCTCTTAGAACTGTTGTTATGAGTGCATTGTTTGAGACCTTTCCAAGGTATGTCAAGTATTTTAGAAAAACAAATTGTCAGGGGTAAAAATGGCCCAAGGTGTGTGATTGCTCACCAGAGATAATTCTGTACCCTTGTGTCTATATTTAAAGTCTGTTATTTGTAATTTAAATACAAGGAAGCTTGAAACTCCGAATTTCTACTTATATCTGCTCTTTCAGTTGCCACTTTCAGCACCCCTGATACTTTCAGACTGATACTTTGAGACCACTGGCAAAAGAATAAATGGTGGTGAAAGCAAAATAGTGCACAGATCAGAGGAGACTTCATCTGTCTGTAATTTTATCAGTCACCTCAGTACTACCCAGTTTCTAAGATATAACTTTGTTTCGTATGTGTTACGAAACAAAAAAAATTTACAAGTAGGTAGGAAAGATTTCTCCTAGAATTCTTTATTATTTTTTAATTTATCTTTATTATTTTTTTTCCTAAGGTTATTCCAAATTTCTTTTTCCATAAAATCTGAGAAATTTCTTTCTCAAATAACTTTCCAAATATATATTATTGTTCTGTTCAGTTTTTTCATTCCTACTTTAATAACTGTTTTTAGAGCAGGACTGAACGAATCAAAGAGAATACATGTCAGGATTTTTTAATGAAAAATGTTTGGTTTCCTGCATTATTGCTGCAATTACAAAGAAACAAATTTACTTTATAGTGAGACTGTAAGCTAACATAAAGATTAAAAATACAGGTAAGATCTTGATTGAGTGTAAGTAGATTTAAGTATTTCAGTTAAATCATGTGGAGTTCTACTGGAGGCAAATTTTGCTTTTCAGTGGTGTCTCTGGATATGTAATTCTGTTATCCTGCTAAAATTTATTTGATGATCTCATTCTTTCTTCCCAGAAATATAATCCTATTAGTACTGCTGTAAATTATCAAAGCTATTGGTCTAATAAATAATTCATTGTTGAAATGATCCTTGCTTATGTTAGCAGAAAGGTTACATCATTTGATGGAAAAACTTTAGGTGAGAATTTAAGGCAGTTACAGAAGGATTCACCATCCTGTGGGTAATGAAAAGCTGGCAGTAAATAATCTTTTGGGATGATGTTTGATCATGAGTTATGCAGTGGGTATATTTTTTTTCCACGACCTGTTCTACATGGATATAAAAAGATTTTACCACGATGAATAGAGAGTGTTTAGGGGTTTTATTTTTTATTTGATTTTTAAAAGACCATGGCAAATCTTTTAGTCCTAGAACTGAAAGCTGGGTGGTAACAAGGGTAAGAAAACAGTGATAAATCTTGCAATTTGTAATGTTTTTTCTTTAAGATAGGTAATTTTTTATATTTTAAGGCACAGGCCCCTTATATCAGTTTTGGTAGTAAACAAAGCGGACTGAGATGGTGGAATTTTATTGTAGGGATTAAAGGCCATAGAGAAAAAGAAAAAAAAAGAGATTTAAAGTGAGAATCATGGAGTGCTGTGATCACTGTGATATTTCTACCTTAAGATGTGCCTTGATTTACACCACTTCCCCCACCACCTTTTATTTGTCCTCTTCTCTATCCTCCCCAGTCCTACTCTGAAGCTAATTAGAAACTGCCTCTAGTGATAAAGGAAGCTAACAAAAGGTTGCAGAGAGAGGTGTCTCTGTGGGTTAGGCATCAAAGCAGGAGAAAATTACCATCTTGAGTTCATCCCCTGGGAAGTTTATCATGAGGTCAAAACAAATAAGCTTTGCATGTATTCTCCAGCATGGGTTTTGCAGTTCTTGCTTGAGTATTTTGAAGCAATTGAGCAAAATCTCAGTGAAGATGTTCATCTTCTTCATGCAAATAACACAGCAGGGGGAGTCCTTCAAGTATTGATCACCCTGTGCCAGAGTACCAAAAAGAACCACACATAACACAGCTGTGCTTGCTTGAAGAAAAATGTGGGAAGCTCCATCAATGAAACCATCTTCCTGAAATGAATGGGTAATGTTAAGGTTATTTTCTTCATGTGGTGAAAAAGAAATCAACAGGCTCTTTAGCCTGGTCTTTTTAAAGGCATGTGCCATAGGAAAGAGGATGAGCCAAGGAGAAGGGCAGTTGCAGGGTGTGGTTTTGTGTCATCTCTTTATGTGTTAGCAATGTGGTGGTGATCCTGAGTGAAAAAGATTTCCTGTTAGTTGGGGATGGCTGTAGGCTGCTAGAATTGAGGAAAAAGGTAAAGCACTCATGTTCATACAGTAGATTTGGTGCAGAGTAGGTGGAGAGGAGGAGATGTGGTATGAGTGAATTCTTGTTTTGCAATGGTTTCTTGAGATCTTTGACTCTTTCTACCTGTACCTTTACTGGTTTTTTTTTGTTGTTGTTTTTTTGTTTGTTTGTTTGTTTTTTTAGTGAGAACAATATACTCCTTACTTGAGAGCTTCATAGACAGAGGATGGTCTCTGTGAATAGAGAGGGGACATGGGGAAAAGACAAACATGAAATATGTTTTCTTCTTGCTTGGTAATGATTCAAGAGTTGGCAATCAAAACCTTTATTACATTTTCACTGTAATTTTCCTGGTGCTAATGAAGGCTGAAAATTAGTAAAGTCCCAGTGTGGGTAAAACTGTTATTCTCCTCTGTAGCTATTTTCAGTCAAACTCATCTGGTTCTTCATAGTTTGGAATTTGATAGAATACTTTTTGTATGTAAATAGTTGGGTACTCTAGTTAGATCCATAAATGAACTTTTTCCTCTTGTTGACCTCTACAGATGTGCCTTCTGTAAGTGGAAAGCTTCAGTAAGTAGAACTTCATTAATAGAATATATAGCTCATAAATTTGTTTCAATATGTGCTGCATAAAATGCATCATTCTAGTCTGTCCTGTGAGGTGATTAATGGAATATTCAGAGTATTGAATTTTTGCTCACACGTGTGCACACACTGACATTAACATGTGCTTATGTCCTCATCACTCCAGTGTGTGGTTTCCTACCTGCTTTCAATATGGTGTTTTGTGGAATATCTGACTGTCTTTATAATAAATTTATGGTTTCATAATGCTTTATTAACAGACAGGAGCAGATACACATGCTGGAAAGTTGGAAGTCATTGATCACTTCATGAGGGAAGCAAATCTGAATGAATCAAAAATGAATCACGAGCAGAAGAAAGTAAATAGCAAGTATCAGGCCACATCAGACAAGTTTTCATCTCTTCCACCATCAGCAGACAGTGCTGAGGTAACAGCTCAGGTAAGAAAAAAACATTCTGTGTGTTTAGGATATCTTGGGTATAATGGGGAATCAGGCTATCAGTCTTGTGCAAATTTTTGATCTTATTTTGCTCTTGGTTGCACATTGCAGTTTAGCTGTGAGCAAGGCTACAAAAGAAGTGTGTGATCTTGGTGACCAGGTTAGGTTAGGCTAAGTCCAGAAAACAGGGTGCTGCATTTCCAGGGGTGATGCTAAAACTGCTGTTGCTCTTCTATGTAACTGGGGAGAGGATTATCAGCAGCAGTGCTCTAGTAATGTTGTGGAACTGATCTAGGAACTGTCCTCAGAACCAACTTGTACAGGCCTTGAAAATCAGGACAAAGGATTATTACTGAATGGTGCATTTAATGAGGAGGAATCTGCAAAGTCTTTTCAGAAAGCTTTGCTTCAATGGAGAAGAGGTAATCGTGGTCACAGAGAACAGTTACATGCCAGTGATGCCCTATCAGGTATGCTTTTTTTTTGCTCTTTAATTATATTTTAAAAATTGGAAGTAATTTTGGTGAGTTAGCAGATTTTTGAGTAGTGAAAGTAGATGTTCTGTTAACATAGTAAATGTTTCTTAATTTTGCTCCCTGTGTTTCTAGATAAATTAATAATAACTTCTGCCTTTTTTTTTTTTTTTTTTTTTTTTTTTTAAGTAGCATTCAGATTAGTGTTTATTCTGATTTTTGTAATGAACTGTGGCTTTGGCCAGATTTAGTTTGTGTCCCTATACTTTTCTGAGGCACTGTTTCTCATGTGAGCCTTTAGTGTGAACTGTAATGTTTAAGCACAAAGTCACAGCTTTTGACTGAGACAAGGAATGTGCATGCCTCAGGTTTTATATGTGGTATCAAAGTAAATTTCTATTTGCCTTCCATGGGTTCTTAATATTTCTTTGTCCCAGTGAGAAGATGCAATCAGTTGAAATATGCATGAAAAGAAATGAAAAAACAAACCCCCTTGTCTGATTGGATTTGTGGGAGATAACCTCTTTCCTCTAGTTCATGGATGATGTTCATTCTTTTTATGTTGTTTTGAATTTGTGATGTGTTGGTATTTTTATCTGTGGGGTCATGGATTTCTGCCCTACTTCCCCTTCCCCAGTGCAGTAATCTTCCTTTCCATGAGAAGCTGTAATGAATGTTTTTACTGGCTTCCCCCACTGCTGACTGTGTGGTATAAATATACTGCTGGCTGTTTCAATTTTGGAATTATGCAAAGACTTAGGCATGGACTACTGATGTGACATTGATTCAAAAATAATGTAGCTAAATAGCAAGTTTATATATCTATATGGCTGTGTAATTATTTCTTTTTTTAAAAATTAATTCTAATAGAATCTGTGGGAATTTGTGAGGTGCAGACCAACCTTACTGTTATGAAGGAACCTGTCCAAATTGAGTTCAAGAAAGATGGCCTGAGCTACCTGGAGAAACTCTTGCTTAAGAAATACAGAAGGTATTGTTGAAGTTGCTGCTGCTAGTGAAAGAAGTCAGAAATACTTAATAACACTAACAAAAAATCCATTGAAACTTTTTAACTATTAGAAATGTTGTCAAGAGTTAAGGTGACTGTATACACGGTGGTTAAATAAACCAAATATTATTGATAATTAAATACTAATTATAACAAATATTAATCATAATAAACTAAATATAAATACAATAACTGTTATAACCAGGCCTAATAATGTAATATTTCAGAATTACTGCAGACATAAGATTTGGAGGGGAATCTCTCTGCTAGCAGTTTATTGTGGAATTTGAGGACTGGTAATGATATTTAGTTGCTTGACTTTGGGGCATTTGCTACAGGAATTTTATAGGGAAGAAACAGAAGCATCTTCAGCACTACAGAGTTGTTTAGTTGATCCCTGAGGTGAGAGGTAATCTCAGTGAAATTAAGAAGAGTTCATATTCAGAAGCAGTTAGTATTGCTGCAGTAAGTAGTGTGATGGTTTTGTTTAACTTTTTTTAGGGACTGTGATATTGCATATTAAAAAAAAAAAAAAAAAAGATGTCTTGTTAAGATTGGGGTTTTTTTGTTTTTTAGAACTCCTGTTGATCAAATTACTGGTAGTTGCATTAAAGATTTAAGGGCAGTGGAACCACAGAATGTGCACCAGGCTGTCACTGGAGAAGAGGGAGAAGGAGATGATGACATTGATGACTTAACAGGTTTAATATCTTTCTGTTCATTGAATCTAACTATTAAATACTGAAGATATTTTTATTTCTATGATTGTTGAACAGTTAGGTAGTTAGACAGTTTCTTCTTAAAGAAAGGAGAAATTTATGGCACCTCATAATAAATAAAGTTTTCATTTGTGTAAGTGTTTCTTGAACAGGAAAAACTGAAATGCACCAAATTAACTGTATTTCACAGCTGAAGAGGTGAAGAGATATTGGACATCTGTTTTTAGAGAGGATGTACCCAACACTCTTTCTGAAAGCCCAGATTTCAAAGAGTCCTGTTTGAAAATTGAGTTTCTTGATGATGTAAGTATGTAATAAAGGACTTCTCCATGGGTCTTCACAGTGATCCTAAATGATTGGTTTAAATATTGTTCCATTAGATATTTCAAGTAGCAACTGCTAGATAATTTCTAATTGAAAAATAGTGCATTTTTTTCCCGAGTGTGGAAAAATTAGCTTTCCAAAGTTTGCTTGTAATATGTTCCTGTTGTGTCCAGGGACCCTTACTGTACAGAAATTATACAAAAATAAAACCTGCAGCTTTTTAATCACTTGAGATAAGGCTTTTTGAATTTTAATATCTTGGGGGTTTTGTTTTGTTTATTGTTTGTTTTTTTTTAATTAGTCCTATGACAAGGACTTGGAAGGATTGTCCAACTTTGTGGTGATGGAAGCTGGGGCTATCGGAATGAATAAGCAAAGAAAAACTGATCTACTGAAGCAGATGGAAAGGTATCAGAAATGCAGAGATTATTTGGAAGAGAGGAGAGAGATCATATCTTCTGACTTAGTTATGTTGCTAAATATCAGGGACTTTTCTGTGCAGGTATTTGTACTGTGTCTGAAAGGGGAGAATCCTTGAATGTAAATTGCTTTAAAACATGGTGAGGGTACACAGGTTCTCATCCTTGCTGTGTAACATAGAGTGAGCCAGTGTCATGACACTTAATTACTACTTTCCCTTCCTCTACATTTCTTCCAAGATCCTGTCTGGAAACTTTTTATTTGAATGACCTAACGATTTGTTGATTAATTTGTAGGATACTTTGAGAACTGTTGGGCAATTAAGGGGCATATAGCACTTTTAAAGTCAATGAGTAGTTTGTTTCTTCAGCTTTGTCAGTGAGCCATCAAGCTATATTAATTGCCTGTAACTAGGGAAACATTACTTCAAAATGTCTTTATTTTGTTTGCTTAATCACCCCAGTGTTAAATCATGTATGACACATTTCTTCCTAGCTGTATGTCTTGAATTAGAGGTAGAATTTTTTCTTCTCTGTGCTCTCTCAGTAGAAGCAGGGACTATCATAGAGACAAATCTGTAACTGTGTTGTGTACTTTCAAGGTACTCTTACTCCTCTCATGTCATTCCAGGCAAAACTGATAGTCCTTATAATTAATGGTACATGTGCAATCTTTCTGATGTCCCTGAATTTATTTCTGATTAAATGTGATCTGTTTTGTTATATTTTATTCTTCTGGTTTTTCCTCCTTCATCTGTTGAGAAGTGGTTCAGCAGGTGCAGATCAGAACAACACAGTACCAGACCTTATGCCAAGACAAACTGTAGGCATAATGAGAAAGTAATTTTGTCATTTAACTTCCACAGCTGACACTCAGTGTTTTTTACCTTTTCCTCTTGACAGAAATCCTGTTTCTAATGAAGAAATTTCTCAAGGTAAGTTTTAAAATTTATTTGTACAATATATGTAAGTGTATACAGTTTTATCATTCTATTGTAGGATGATCTGATAAATCCCAGAGTTTATCTGTACTGTATTAGATTTAATGTATGGCATGTGTCCTTTTTAAGTGGAAAAAGTGTATCTGTATAGATGGGTTGAGAAACTAAATAAATGACCACCTCTTCTGCATGAAAAATCATAATTAACATAGAAGTATTCCAGTGCCTGTTGCATGTCAGTGAAATCACCATGAAAGTTTTCAGCTTTATTTTGTAACATTCTTAAGGGATCCCAAAGATCTTATTCTGTGCCTTAGACCTACATAAAGTATATTGTCACATTTTTAATATTAGGAAATAAGTTTAAATGTAAGGGTGCTTATTTTCTTTGTTCTTACAAATCCTGAACAAATGCTCCAGCACTTCAGAACCTGGCTCTTGTTCTCTTTGTGCTTAGTTCAACATACTGCTTATTTAAGTCTTCAGATGTGAAAAAGCAAACAGCTGACTCATGAGATGTGATTTATGTGCTTCTTTGGGCACAGGATAAAAAATAAAATGGGTACGAGTTGTATAAACAAGAAAAACATCTTGCAGAATCATTCACAGCCTGATAGTATACATTTCAAACCATTATACTATTTTTAAAGGATATTCAATGGAATTGATACCATTACAGTTCTTGGCTCTGGCCAGATAATAGCATTGAAAATGTAGAAAACTACATTAGCATGAAGTAGGATTTGGAAACATGTTAAGATTATTATCAAGATCTAATGTTTTCACAGGCAATGGTGTACAGGAACACAGACATCAGATACAGACCTGGTTGGTCTGGTGCATGTATGTTGGCACCTGTGGAAATCATGAGCAGGAAGCTCATGACAGTTAACTGTTCAGATTTGTAATTTTATGGCTTATGGTAACAGATTTTTGTATTTAAGTTAATGAAGAAAATATTGTGGACTCACAGGTTGTAATTCAAATTAATTTCCATAAAAGAAAACCAACTCCCTCTTTCATGACTTCATTGTAGAGAAAATGGTTGTCTGCAGTCACCTGGAAGGAAATGCAGTGCATAAGGAGAGTGTTAAACTGAAGAATATGACAAGATCACTTAGTTCCTGTAAACTACCTGAGAAGATCTCTAACCCTACTGAGTTAATGAGCAGCAAATCCCTCCTTGAGACACAACTGCAGAAACCTGAGAAAGGTTCACAGCAGCTGGACAGCATCTGCAATAGCCATAGTTTGCTTTTACCTGTACTTACAAAGTCTTCAGTGGTAAAATATTAATTCCTTGATTGCTAAATAGATAATGTCTGTTGCTTAATCTACTTTCCTAGTTTAGCATGAGGCAACATAACATATTCTCGAGTTAGTTGAGAAATACTGATGATTGTATTATTACCATGAAATAGTCTACTGCTTTTCCCCATTTCCCACCAGAAACCTTTTCCCAAAGCTATCAAAAACATAGTTTTAATCAGAGGATGTCACTGCCTTCCATATATCATATGTTAGGGGATGAAGGCCTCTGTGCTATTCACTTCATGTTGTCAGTCTTCAAAAGAAGCAAAAAAACCCAAAACCCAAACAAAAAAAAACCCCAGACAAACAGACAAATCTTGGGCAAAAAATAAAAGGTGTGAGGGGGAGAATTCAGCTCTTCCCATATCAGTATTCAGGTCTCTTCATCTCTTAATTGAATGCCAAAAACTCTAGATATTCTTTTCTAACTTAAACTATTCAAATGTTCATTTGCTGAAAAAAAAAAATTGAAAGCAAAATATCATGGAGCAGGTCGGGACATTTAGATTTGGAGTAGTTGTTAAATAGCATTACTTTAGCTGATGTACACCAAGATAAGTGAAAACAAAGAAAAAATGCATTTCATGTCCACAGTGGAAGAATAAACTCAAACCCTCACAACATCAGCAGGATATTTGTGGGATTTTAAAGCCTAAACCATGCAAAACCATCATTCTTATGAATATCTGAACCAGCCTATCAGAATCATTCCAAGTTTTATGAAATGAGCATTTCATTAATACAAACTTACAAGAGCAACTTATGAAGTTTCCCCTTTTCCTGTTTCTAATATCTTTGTGTTTGATTCAAGTTACAGGATATAGCCAAAAGACAGAAATCTGTTTCTACACAGTACTGGGGACTTGAAGGTTTCTTTGTTGTAGGTGCAAACCCTAAACCAGGAGTGCTTGGAGCACGTTCTTCAGTGTGTGCTGTCTCTAGCCACAGGGACAGTAGAATGCCATTTCCAGGTAATTCTGGACAAATAAATTCCTCAAACAAGATACAAATTTATCACTGTTGTTGTGACACATCCTTCTATTTATGGAACTTGACTCCATGCCAACACACACTACTGGTGCTGTGGAAGGATAAAATAAACTTTACTACCTTGAGATAAATTGCATCAGTTTACTGCCACAGATTTATAAGCTTCTTTATATGCCCTGAGAATTGAGTTCCAGTAGGAATTTATACTTTTGTTTGTGTATAAAATACATTAACAAAAATGCTTTTAATGGTGTATATGAAACAAGATGTGAAATGATGGGTGAACATTAATTATATGATCAAGTATATTGCTTGAATTAAAGCTTCTTAGTGTGTAATGTGATTTTTAAAATTATTTTTATTTTACATGATGTGTTGAAAATTTGTTGAGCAACTTCTTTAAAAATCACACATTAAACACAGCAAATAAAGTAACAAAAAATGCACATTAACACAAAAAAACCCTGCAATTGGTTTCCTCTAATACTTTTTAATTTCAGGAGATGGAAAGTGGGTTACTGAAAGGAGCTTAGGTGAATATGCTGATGACTCTGTAGTTCAAGGTGTCTTAGAAGGTCAGTTGAAGAGACCTTCAAGTGGTTTGGGGATTCAAAAGAGAATTTCTGCACCAATGGTAGCACAGAGGTCATGTGCAGGTAAGGACAGCAACAGCTTTGAGGTCCTACTTTAGCAGGTTAATTTTTTATGCAAAAAGCAAAAGTGTTGTCTGTGATGATTCAATTGAATTTAGGTAATTTTTATACTCACCTATGTAGTTTGGGGACAGAGGCCTATGTACATGGCATTATTTTCATAAGAATAAAATTTTTAGTTGAAAGTTCTCTTCCAGGCTGCTCCTAGTAGTTCTTTATATTGTGCTTAGTTTCTTCTCCTGCCTTTACCTTGTTACTCCCCTCTTAGCTTGAATATTTAGATAATAAGCTGTCTAGAACAAGACTATGTATTACTATGTATTTTATCTAATACATTGGATTTGATCTAATAAAATATTTCTTCACTAAGCTTGATACATGAACTATAAGAAACAAGGAAAAAAGTAATCCATAACTGCATCTGTACTTCTTGGTTACTTTTCTGAATTGTACCTGTCTCCATCTCAAGGAATGTAGCTTACAGTTTTTGGCCCATCTTAAGCAACCTTTTTGGCATTTTAATATTAAAAATTCTGTGTGCAGAAATTGAAATTCAGTTTTGAATCGCAGAGAAATATGTGAAAGTGTCTGTATTTTATTCATGTTGCCTTGAATTAAAAAAGACAGAACCAAAGTTTTAAGCTTTCTACAAACTTCCTTAATCTCTCTTCTCAAATTTGTGCCATTGAAAATTGATAATTAAATCAAATATTTTTTTTCTGAAAGATAACCCTGAAGCATGAAGTTTCACTTCTCAATATAATTTTGAGGTCTTTATTAACATTTATTAATTCACAATATGAAGAAAAATTAGTAATCTGTTCAACTCAAATCATAATTTTAACTATAATAAATGTCATTAAGGAGCTGAGATATAGTTCTTTTTAATCTTGAATTATTAGGAGATGTGACCTTTTCTGTTATTTCAGGGGATGATTCTAGAAGACTTTGGTCAACAAATATCCTACACTGTAAAATGACTGGAAATTGTCCAACAAACACAGAGCCAAGACCAAAAAGTTCATTTATGCATTTGTTTAGAGATGACACTGAGACAGCAAAGTACCAATGTCTTGATATAACTACACAAGATGAGTATCTTTGGGAATACATTGCTGATCAGGAAGCCTTACTTACTCTGGAAAAAGAATTACAGAGTTACACAGGCAAGTGGCCATATTGCTTCCATCCATGTTTAAAGGTGACAAAATGAGTAGCTCCTTCATATGCCTGCTCAGATTTAACTGATGTTTGATGCAGTAATGACTAAATGATTTGATGATGCAAGACTCACCTAGGCTGTAATGCAGTCCTTCCCCTTCTGAGTTGCTATGGTGTTTTTGTATTGGCAGGTCCTGGCTGTCATGCACCTTCAGTAAACAAAAGTAGTCTGGATGCCAGAGGGTTTTGTCTTTTAAAATGTTTTTACCCTAGATTTTCCTTTTTTTTTTTTTTTCCCACACAGCTCTTCTGAAACTTCCAAACACCACCTATCAGGAAGTTGTCCTGCCTTTTTAATATGTATTCATCAGAACCCATGGGTGTTTGGAACAGTTTCTCTTGGTAATGTTTGAAAAATGAGCATCCATGCTGAATATGCTCAGAAAAGAATAGGGAGGGAAGTTATTGTTGAACTATCTCCTTCTGCTTGACTTGCTTGGAAAAGAAAGCAGAGACTTCTGGCTAGCTGGGAAAATAATAACATACATGTGTGTTGTAGGAGAAGCAGAGAGTGTGACCCCAGTTGATCATCAGTGACATCTTTCATCATCTGGAGCTGCTTCAAGACTTTGAATGCCAAGTTTCTGTTAATACTCTGAAGATCTGTACATTTGATAGTGTAGATACTGCATTCTTTTGTTTGTATTTGTTCCTGAAATGACCTAAAATATTGCAGGTCCTGGAAAACATTACAGTTTGCCTACAGCAACCTCTTCCAGCAAATGCTTAGAGAAAATATTTGGAGATACTGCAGTTTTTCACAAAAACCTGGAGGTAAAAGATCATAGCAGAGTTGATACTATCAGGTAAGTTGTAAATTGTTCAGTGTGTTTTCATGATAGTGTAAAAAGCTCAAAATGCCAAATATCTTGTCAGTGTTGCAATAAAAACAGTCTTGACTTTTAGTTGTACTTTACATCTTGATTACAAAGGTCAGCATGACCTATTTTGTGTTTTGGTGTTCTAAGCCAAGACTCTCATATATTTTGTTGTTGAGACTCCAAGCTGTAAACTTTGGAAATATGTTTAGTTTTGGATTTTTTTTTTAATTGCTTTTTTGTTAATATGCAGCACTGAGATTTATAAAGCATGTCTATTGCAAATCATCCAAGTTCTTTGGTTGTGAAGTAACTTTAAAAAGTGTAATTGTGAGCAGGTAAGCCAATAACATTTAACTCACCATGGTCTGTGATGTATCTGGTATTGCCTTAGAGACTTAGATGACTGGAAACAAGAAAGTTCCCCAGAGTTCTGTCATTAATTTCTTACTATGATCTTGTGATTAGGAAGGGTGAGTGTAACACTGAGGTTACCCACCTGCTGTGTAAATATGGATGGTGTAGAGATTAGTGCACCTTTGGATTTGGGGTTTTTTTGTTTGTTTTTTAAAGGTTTTCATAATTTTCATAATAATGAAATTGCAGGTTAGTAGAAAACTGAAACATATTTGCAAATAGTGCAAGTAGCATAAATGAGACTCTCCTGGCTTACCTATGCTAGGATGTGGGATTGCCCTTCTGAGCTACAGTAGTGGAAAAATTATTTATTTTCTTCTTGCTTAAGAGGTAAAAATCTGTGTGACAAAGATATGTTAGCTTGTAAGGTATGTTTACTCACAAAATATACAGCAAAACATATTTTCATGCCTTTTAATTGGACATATGTGAACATACAAAGTAGAGTAAGGAACTGGAGCTGTTGAAAATCACTGTGGTGTGTTTCTTTGAAGGGGCTGGGATGAAAGCCAAATGGATGATGAGGAAGAAATTCTGGAGGACAAGCAACAAGTCCTTGCATTACAGTGAATATTCAGACACCTCAGTGCAATTTTGATCTTTGCCTGCCTTACAAAACTTAGAAGCAGATGAAGAGGTGTCTTGAGAGCTGCTCAAGATATTATTTATTAAGGATTATTCTGTAAAACTGTCAATAAAAATTTTCAAATTGTCTTGATTTTGGATTTTTTTATTAGTGTGAAGAACTACTAGAATAAAATAAAACTGCTTTTGTGCTATTGTTTTTTAGGATTTTTGTTATTCTTCAGAAATATATTTTTTTTCTTTATTTCTTCTGCCTTGCCTGCAGGTTGAATTTTTTTCTGTTTTACATTGCCAAGGTGAGAGGTAATTCATGGAGGTATTAATGGAGTCTTCTTGTATTGTGGGACTCAATATGGACAAATTTTCCTGCTACATTCCTTTCTTCATTCCTTCAGTGAAAAGATGATCTTGGATGGTTTTGGTTTCACCAAACTATTTAAATTTCTCTATCTGATCACAATAATGCCTCAACTGTACTTTTGAACTTGCTGTGTCTTTGTTGTACAAAGAGGTTTCCTCTTTTTCTTCTCCCCTTTCCAAGGTTGAATGCAATTAACTTCTAGAGGAGGTCACTTGGCTGTTACATACTAACACAGTATTTTAATGTAAAGAGGGTTTGGTGGCTTTCTCCTTTCTGAGGAAACAATTAATTGTACCCAGTAGCTGAGAAGTTTCCTGTGGAGGTAGAAGTTAGAGCTTGAAAATCTTGAAAAATCTTGTGTTTTGTCTTTTGAAACATCTTTAGGATTCTTGGACACAGCAGAGTGCTTTCAGCTTTCTTTAAAGGTTTCTTTAAAGATTTTCTTTTTTTCCTTCATTGTGCTCTACTTTCTTTTTTTCTTTTTTTTAATCAAAAGGCATCAAATTGCAGTCACAAAGACATTTGTCTCTGTGTTGGGAAGTTTTGACAGTGGGGTTAATTATGAACCTTTTTTCTGGCAGCAGTTCTTAGCAATTTACAGGTAAATCCTCTCACTGGACTCTTAAGATCAATGGCAATTGTTCACATAAACTTTCATATAGCAAGAGAAGTTTTAGATCCTCTTGACATCTTCCATCTATATTTCAGTCCTCTCATAACTGCTTTCAGTGAGGAGTTACTGAAGATGAAATTCAGAAAGCAACATTATAAGTACTTCTGACTCTGTTGTTACCCATTTGATGTGGAATGAAAGGATTAAATGTCACAGCTAAAGCTCTCAGTGAGTTATGTTTCCGTCACTAAATGGGTTATTTAGGAAATCTGGGTAGTTTTAAAAAATAAATTTCATTTATAGCCTCCAATTGTAAAAGACATCTTTGAGTGCTTGTCTTGAAAGCCATATGATTCTGTAAGTGAACTTCATTAAAGTATCAGTGGAAACATTCCAATATGTTGTTTAGCTTCTGACAGTTAAACACATTTGTGTTTTCTCCCCACCAAAGGACAGCAATGTAGGCTGTGTTGTTGTCTGCCTCCTTCATCAGCTCTGTACTAATATTAGATAACATAATAATCTTCTCAACAATTTCTTTTACAGGAAAAAGTACCTCAGTAGCCCCAGTTCCTAAAAACCAGAGCTGTTGAGCTGAACAGATCATTGAGTGGCTCTCCTGCCTTATTTCTTGTCATTAAGGTGAGGGTATATTTTCCACTTGAGTTTTCTTTATAGAGTTTACCATACGTTGACATTTTATTACACTAGTTTTTCTGCCAGAAATTCTAAGAATAAAATCACAAACTAAGTTTTCTACTTTGTAGATTAAGGCCAGTGCTTTTTTTTGTCATGAATCACCTTTTCTTTCTTTTTAAGTTACGTTTCCAAATATTCTTATTAAGCCCACTTCCCTTGCACAGATAGGCTGACTGCTTCCATGCTGTTCCAAGCTCTTTTTAACTAGAAAACCAATGAAGCAGGTGCCTGCTGTAGTGGGTGCCTAGAGCCCTCAACAATCTGTGCTTGTCAAAGATAACTAGGAAGTCACTGATGGTTTTCAGCATCCAATTTTGTCAGATTTCCCTCCTCATCCCATTTTCCTCATAGGAAAAAATGCTTCTGGTAATACCTCTAACAAACTTTGGACTAAAAATAAGCTTACCTCCCTGTATTAGTAATCTCTTTGGTTAGTCAGTGATGATTTAAATGCATCTCAGTTTTATAGTCCTAGGTTTAACACACTTGAAGTGGTCTGTCTTGGGTGGAATTTTTTTTTGCCTCTCCAAGACATATTTGTGGAGCTGTTATTCTAATGAGGAGACCAAAAAGAGCATCTGAACTGATGTAGTTCTGTGACATTTATTGCTTGTTTTTCTGTTGCAAGTAGAACAACTCTGTTGAATGTTGCTTATGACTATGGATGTGCTTTAATGTACTTCTCTGCATTTCTGTTTTGATACCAATACAATCTGCAAATGCCCTTTTTTTTTCTTTTTCATTTTTTTTGTTTTGTTTTTTTTTTCTCCTGTGCCTGTTGTAGTGGTGGCTAGAGCTAAACCTGTCAAGAGATCAGAACAGAAACATGATCTTTTCTTTCCAGTTAGAGACAAAGAAAAGGAGATGGAAAACAATGAAACATAATTTGGTTTTTTTAAGCTGCTAGGGTGAGTTTATGCATCTTTTTGTCTGCATTAACTTTTGGTAACCTGATTTTACAAAATATAAATCCTATTAACTTGGCAATCAGTTTGGATTTTGAAAGAGGGTATCCCACTTGTATTCTGGTATTTATAGGGACATACATTTTTTCAGTAGTCTGGCAGTCTTGGTTTCTTTATACAGTAGAAGAAATGGTGAATTAAGCAAAAACTGGATTACTGGTGAGTTTTTTAGAGGGGTCCCTTATTTATCTTGTGAGAATGTTTCTTTTTTCACCTCTTAACTAAAGAACATGCACAAGGCATGACTTTTGTGCTTGCTGCTGAAATATTAGTATTTCAACACTCTGTTTTGACCAGTGGTTTGTGTTTTTTTGTTTTTTTTTTATTAAAAGCTTGTTGTGACACCCAGGAAAATTTGGACTCCACCACTCATATGCTTAAGAGACTTGCTACAGACACACTTAGTGCAAAAAAAAATGGGATAACTTGGGAAGGTTGAAAACTTAAGTGCCTTTGTGTCATGTAAAGCTTTGTGACTTGCACCAAGCCCAACACACTTGTGCTGTTTATGGGTCAAGAGTGCTACTCATCTGAGCACAAGTAGCATATGACAAGAATCAGACATTTCTAGATGCTTGGAGAAACTCTTGTACCTCACAGGGATCATCTGCTCAGCTCTGATGGAGAAACTGCAGCCTCATATTAATATTTTTAACTTTATTAACCTCAGTAGACACAGAATACTTCCCTAACAGCAAGTATTTCTTTCTTGTTACACCTCAAAGTAACGGTGCATCAAGTGGAGCTGCTATCAGCAAAGAATCCATCAGGACTCCTGCCTCATGCTCTCCTCTTCAAGTTACCTTTCCCAGTGGATCTACCAGATTGTCTGGCACCAGTGGATGACTTCTACAGGTAAATCTACCTGGCACCAAGTTGCCAAATATTTTCCAGTCAGTTTCTGTATCTTGGGGTTCTTAGTATCAGTTCTTTCTCCAGCTTGCCAGATCAGAAATATCCAGCACAGTAATAAAGGCATCATGGGAACTTTATGGTGTTCACAAGAGTTGGATACCCATTCCCCTTGTCTTCCACTTGGTATCTCTGTCTATTTCAGGGAAGGTTACAGAATGTCTGAAATAGCACCAGACCAGCACTGCCGTACAGAGTGCTGAGCTGTTCTGCCAGATTCTGATGAGTGTCTGTGTAGTTGTTTAATATGAAACAGTCACGTTTTCATGACCATGAATGAGAAAATTTGTGGTGTGAAATGAATGTTCCTTGTTCTCAAAATACAGACAAATGTAACAGCTGTTAACTTCAGTTGGATGCTTATTTCTAAAGCACTCACC
Organism: Phaethornis superciliosus; assembly: GCA_023637945.1. Taxonomy (NCBI): domain Eukaryota; kingdom Metazoa; phylum Chordata; class Aves; order Apodiformes; family Trochilidae; genus Phaethornis; species Phaethornis superciliosus. Next base: position 21,861,334 of record JAJQWJ010000010.1, read on the forward strand.
TGGGAGTCTCTGGGGTATTTTAATTGGCTGCCATTTGGCTGGCTGCCTGATAATGTCTAACTTAGTTAATTTTTTTATATATATAGAACAGGCACTCATCCAAGTAGTAAAGTTGCAGAAACCATGTGAAGTGCTACCAATTTCTTGTAGTGCAGTTGGCTGTACACAAAAGAATATGTTAAGAGTGGAAACTGAGAATTGAGATTTTCCTGTTTCCTTTACATTTCAATGAGTTCTGGCAGTGAATGAATTACACTGAAAACACTGTTCATGGTTCTACTTGTGCTGGTTCTGTAAAGGTCTCTGGTCCATATACTAAAACTCTTCCCCTAACAGCAGAGCTCTGTTTCACTCTTCTAACATTTAATAGCCTTTAAGATGCTGTCACTTGCTGAATCTCATTTATAAAAATTAAGGTTATTCTTTCCCTCATCATAATACAGCTTACATGCATCTCATTCAATTACCATAAATTTATAAAGTCAATTTGTTTTAATTTATCCAGACCCTTTAGATCACAGAAAAAATACATTTCTTTTCCATTTGAAAAATGAATTTTGTATATTGCAAGCTATCAACACAGGGGCATTTCTAAATTATTTTGGTCAAGAGAAGTGTTCTGTGACTTTCGATATAATTTGGATTAATTAGATTGTTGAATATGCTTATGCTTTTTGTAAGGGAGGCAAACTTCATAATGTATTTAATATAAATATTACAGATCAGCTAACAAGCACAAGAAATGGAAGCCTCAAAAAAAAAAAAAAGCAAAACAAAACTAATTTTCCACATATTGAGGGATGTACTTAAAAAAAACCCCAGATTATCTTTGAATTCTGTGAAACAGAGGGATTTCAAATGCTGTTTTTCCAAAGCAAGTAGAACAGAGATGGTAAACAAGAAATACTTATCAGAATGCTTTTTCCAGTGGTTTTGGTTTACTTCACTCAAAAATGACACTTGCACAGGGTTTTTGAGAAAAAGAGGTGAGTTTTTGGAGTCTATATCAACAGGTCACCTGAGGTTCAGTTCCAAGGGTAATGTCTCAGTTATGGTACATGTAACTTGAAAAACAAAATTGGGAAGAAGACACAGTAAAACTCCATAAATGTCTTTTTATTTTCCTTTGTCTGGTTTGAGTCTTAGGTTACCTCTTTGTTCTGTGCACTGATGGAGTTCTCTACAGAAGCTGTGTTTCCTTGCTTGGTGCCCTGTACTCCCTGTAGCTTTGTGCTCATGCTTTCCACAACAAAGTGAAACTGTGAGGCATCTTGTCTGACCTGGGATGTCTCAGAAGCATGAGAGTCTCTTTCTGATGTGCAGGAGACCAACAGGACTTGGAAGGAAACATCCCCTGAGCTGGTGTCTGCCCGTGTGCCTGTGACCTGGAGGTGGTAGGTGGACTTCTCAGGCTCAGAACCTTCTTCTGGGTTAGTTTCTACTTTTTTATAGTGGTCTGGGATGTGGTGCACAGAAACTGTCTTTACCATGGCTGTTTCTGCACCAGAGGCCTGACAAAATATTTTATTTTATTTTTTATAGTAAGCTTGAATCATATCTACAGGGAAACCTGAACAAAACTTAATTGAATGTGGCTCTGCTTGAAAAATGTGAAGGCTTTTCTTAATGTACTGTGAATATATAGTCCTGAAAAAGTAATGCTCAGTTGCATTGTTTCTCTTCCTACTGTAGCTTGCCAAATACATACATACTTTCTCCACTACTATATTTCATTTTCCTATTTACTATATTACATTACAATTGCTATTAAATTATTAATTAGAGTTGTCATATGCTGCTTAAAACACAGCTACCGTTCTTGGCATTATTTGCATTTAGCTGTTCAGGGGCTGTAAAAATAGCTTTTATGATCCCAACTGGAACATCAGCTATGCAGCAGGAAGAACAAAAGGATTTTTTTTAAAAACCCAGAAACTTTTGACGCAAAGAGGTTCCATATCATCTACCCTCTTTAATTCCAGTCATTAAGCTTTCAGATACTATTTCTCTTTTAACTAAGCTATTCTTATATAGGTTTTTGATTTCTTCCCCCCTACCCTTTACCCCCAATTGTTACTCTGGGAACAGTACCACAATGTGCTAATTAAGGTTAAAGCCTCATTCTGCTACCCAACATTCTTTGTAGGTGCCATGGCCTGTGCTTCAGGAAAGTTGGATCTCAGGAGCAGGCCAGAACAGAGTGGGGGAAACAGAATTATGACCACAGTTTTTAGAATAGAAAGAGCTACATCTATGGATAAAACTTTTCCTCTCCTACTTGTGCCAGTACACACACGCTTTTTTTTTTTTTTTTCCTCTTACCTTCTGATTTTTGCATTTTAAAGGTGTTTTGAGAACTTGTGTCCATTTAAAAATGGACAGTCAGTTTCACTGGGTATTTTTTTGGAGAAGGTCAAAACAGGAGCAGAGGTAAGGACTCTGATTACTTTTTATTGCCGTTGGTAAAAAGAAGAGAATATTCTGGCCTCTCTTTCAACACAGATTATGCAAATGGCTTAATTTTGAATGATGAAATCTTAAGAACAGCCAGGGACAGCCTATCTGTTCTTAATAAAGTCTGTGGGAGTCTTGCCAGTGAAAAAGCACATAATGTTCTTAGTCATATTTTTGCTTTCACTGTTTAAGTGACTTTGGAATCCATTTTATAAAACATTCTACATAATGCAGTATCTTCCTCCATCCCTATAATGGAATTCACTGCCTCCATTAGTTACTGCACACTGGTTCATGATGGCTTGGAAAAGGGGCTTGGAGTGTCAAGAGCAGTACCCCTATGTAGTGTTTGTTAAGAGAATAGGTCCTGAAAGTAATTTCCAAAATCTTACAACTGCTGTCAACTTTGTCAAGTGTAGGAGACAGAGTTCAGGCCAAAAATCTGCCTGAGAAATATGAAGTTAAGGAAATAATTTTCCAAACAATGGTCTAGTACAGAGAAGTGATCTGATGACTGGCTTGACTCCTGCTGAAAGCTAACATTGAAAATTTATTAAATTACCTATTATTTACAAGCTCTTGACCATTTTTTTAATATTTAAAGTTATGACAGGACTTTTTCAGTAATTCCTCAGATGTGCAGAATTTCATCCCTAGCAGGTGTTGTCATAGTATGTGCTAAGAGCCACAGTCACAATATTCTCAAATTCTGCTGTTTAAATTTAATCTGTTTATTTGTGGTGCTTTTATGATTATTGTGGAATAAGATAAAATCTTCAGCTTGGCTGTAGGTAGCCTAATATTTCCCAGCTATAGTATTTAATACTACCACTACTACTACTAAAGAAGCTGTAGTATTCATAAGACCTTGGGAAAACTAGAACTGGCTATGAGCAATTCTAAATGAGGTTCATGAGGTTTCTTTTCCATTTTCAAACTTCTTGCTGTTGAACGCTTTAAAATTTCATGCCCTGTATGGGCTTGAGATGGGAATGAGGTAAAACACCATTTCCATTTTGATATAATACAGCATTAAGCTTTGTTTTCAATGTAGATGTTAAGCCAGCTAATATTTTTTTTTTCAGTTTTTAAGTTAGAAATCTTCATAGGCAATACAGATAGTGATTGCTGAATTAAATAGATTAGAATTTGCTCTATTTATAGGAAATACAGTATGGCTAGAGACAGTAAACTGCTCTGTATGGAATATTTTTACAGGTTTACAGGCATTAAAGCAACCACAGGCATCTTCTGCCTACTTGTTTAAGAACTGGTTGGTTCATGAAATTCTTAAGCAGGCTGAAGGTTTAAGAACTGGTTGACTGACTGGACTGTCATTTCACCAGGAAATTCATAGGCTTTGTTATCAAGGACCTGTTTTCATGAAAAACTTTTGAAATTTACAATATGGTTTGTATTTAAAGGGTCCTGGAAATCAACTTGGTATTTTCTAAATCACTTACAAGAGTAATGAGATTATTGTTGTGAGGAGTTCAGTTTAAAATGTTGTATGATGAAGCAAAAGACAATACAGAAATGTCATGATTACCCTTTTTTTCTTTTTTTTTTCCCCCTTGTATTGCACTGAGGACATGAAGTATATTTTATGAAGTCATAATTTCACAGACATTTATAACTCACAACACTTCCAAAGATGGTGTTTTATAGTTATAGGCCATTCAGTTCTACAGCACAAATTAATACTTGCTTAACAGTCTTAGATAAGCATCAACAAATCAACTTTCTTATGCTGCATGAGATGACTTGATTCTGAAAGTCAAAATAGCTTTCTAGAGAGTATTTTGCATGTTAATTTCTCTACCTGAACTTATTTGGCAATGTAATTCTGGGAAAGATTATGAGTTTGCTTATATAACTTGTGTCTAACACTGGAATGTATCAACAATCTTAAAGTAAACTGTTTTCCTTCTACTTCACTGCAGCATTTTATATTGAAACTTTAAAAGTTGAGGTGTTCAACTTCTACATTATTGCCTCTTGCATTTATATTATTCCTACCAGGTAAACTTGCAGAAATGAGAATTGTGTAACAGTACTAGGGCCATGGTTTATGGCATAGCTTGTAGGGAGTATGGTTTATGCTTATAAAAACCACACTGCATAAACTATTTCACATCAGTGGGGTTTGGTTTTCACTGGTGGGACTTGGATTTGTCTGCAGAGTGTTTATCACTGGTACTTTGTATGGTATTTGCATTTAACAAGGCACCTAAAGAATGATGAGGCTTCATTCCTGCCAATATTTTGGTCCAAATAGAATGTTTACTGCTCAACAAAAGCTTTTTTTTTTTTTTTTTTTTTTTTTTTTATATATATTTAGTCAAGTATCAGGAAAAGGAAAAAGCTGGAGTGTTTTATTAGTTGCAGATAACTTGCCTGGACAGCTGTACTCCCAGCATGTTGTCAACATAAAACTTGTCTCAGAAACCAAAGCAGTCTGGGAAGCAAATCAATTTAAAACACATAGCAAAAGTTATGAGCCACTCCAAGGCATTAGCAGAGTTAAATAGTCTGCCAAGGCACTGGCAAATCACTGTGAGAGTAATGCAATATTTTTCCTGCTTGGTGCTAGCAGTGTTACTGCTTTCTGCTCTGTGTTCTGGAGAGCAAGAAAACAACCAGGTAAACATAGTAATGCTGAAAAGAGTTCATCTAGAGCAAGAAGATGAATAAGGCCCCATGTCCTGACCAGGAAAAATCTACTGGGATGAGGAAGAGCTCCACTGAAAAACCCCAGAAGGTCTACTGGTAACTTCTTTGCTTTCTTCCTCCAAGAGGAAGACCTTATCACTTTTACAAATACCTGAAAGGAGGTTGTAGTGAGCGTGGGGTTGGTCTCTTCTTACTGGTGACAGATGACAGGAGAAGGGAAAATGGCCCCAAGTTGCATCAGAGGGGATTAAGGTTGGGTATCAGGAGAAACTTCTTTACAGAAAGGGTTGTTAAGCAGGCTCCCCAGGGAGGTGGTTGAGTCTCCATCCCTGAATGTGTTTAAAAATTGTCTGGATGTGGTGCTTGGGTGTAGTGGTGGGACATCAGAAATAGGGTTAGGATGAGGTTGGACTCTAGGATCTTTGAAGGTCTTTTCCAGCCTGAGCAATTCTGTGAGGTGTATATAATGATTTTTGAAAAGACAGAAGAGATGAACAAGTTTGTTCCCTTACCACCATCATTGCCCATACTAGTTTGATGTGGGACTGTGTCCTGAAAGTCTCTTGGTGTCCACAGAGGTTAACAGCTGTTTGAAAATATTCTATAACCTGGTAAAATGTCTCTCTGTGAATATAAATAAGAAAATGAAGAGAGCTAAGCCTTGTGAGGCTAGGTGTGGGGTTTGTCATGTGAAAATTCTTGATTTGTCAATATTGAGTGACTTTCAAAAGCACGGTGAGATTTTGACATTGTACAACAGGATTTGAGTTAAAACAAGAAGTTAAATATGGATACAGTCACAGATCTATGGCAACCAAATTGATTCAACCAGAGCATTTTGAGAAGTTTGCTGAAAGAAATAGCATAGCAGGGCAGTGTGTGTGTTACTGGGGGAATTTTTTCTCTGGGGAGGCTAAATTGGACACAAGTGAATCCTCTACTGGCAGATCTTTCATGTTTTCACCTTTTCTGCAGGCTCTTGCTACAGCTCTGTAGGTCATGGTGCAGAGCATGAGTTGTGTGGTTGGTTTCCCTCTTCACTCAGTGACCACACCAAGGAATTGCACAGGAATTCTGCACAGTGCAGAATATCCTGGTGTGCATGTGCCCTTGTTATTTCTTCTTAATTAAAAAAAGAAAAAAAGTTGCGAACATCAGAATGTCTCCTCCTTTTGGTGATATCTATTCTCCATTTGCCTACATTTCCCATTCTCTTGTCTTATAGTGTAAAAAGCTCTCAGTGCTTTTGAAAGTCACTCATAATTTACAAATCAGTTAAACATTTTTTCATGAATGACAACCAAGGATTTGTGCCTGCAAGTATCACTGCATGAAATGGGCTATTTAAAGCAAAATCTATTTGCTTCAGAGGGAAGAAAAATGCTCTGAATTTGAATGATGTGTCAAAATGTCAACGAAATTGTCAGCCAAATGTGACAGCTGTTCCATTCTTAGGTTCACGTTATAAAAAAAATATAACTGAGGAATGTTGTTGCTGGCCTTATTTGCTTTGTTTAGTGAAAGTATTTTTTAATTAGAAATTACTTTTCCACTAATTCTCTTTGACAGTAAACAGCCCAACTTTTATCTAGGTTTCTGAATACACTGTATGTTGCTAAAATCTTCTATGTGAAGTACTGTGGGTGTTGAACACCATTGGAGACCTAGCCCAGTTTCCTCCCATGTTGTTCTGTGCCTGCTTCTCATGTTCTCCAACTGTTCTTGCCCCCTTTGATTCCAGTAGTGCTAAGCAAGATGCAATAAATTGCTAGGTAAAGCAAATAAACTGTTATTTTGTAAACATTGACAATTCCTCCTCCTTTTCTTTTATCTCCTGGTATAAGATGCTCCTCTACTGCTCATTCCTCTGACTTTGCTTCCTGCCCTTTTTTCTTTACCATTGCAGTTGGCAATGAACAAATGGAGAGAAGAGACAAGAAAATGATGTGGCTGATTGCACAGCAGAGTTGTTCTTTAATGGTAAGTTTTCTGTTTTGTTCACTTGCTACAGAAATTTCTGGTCTCTAGGACTGATGTATCCAGGCTTCACCCCCTCCACCCCAACCTTTGCTGCAGTCCAGGGAAGGTTCTCCTGATTTTGATTCCCTACTGTTAGGCAGAGCCTTGACCTCTCTGTTCCTCAGCAGGCTCTCTGGCTCCAGCCTTTGTTTTGTTCATCAGTGTTCCTGCAGCCCTCAGCAGGGAAGGATGTTGTGAGTACCTTCTAAACACTTTTGTATAGATCTGGGGTCAGGAAACTGAAATAATCAATTGCTATTCTTTTGTGTGGATGACAGGCAAGAATTAAAAGCTCTCACAAGATGCACACAACAGGATTCTTTGGGGCCAATTCTAACTCTGGAAGACTTGTGTGTTTCCATCAAATTAGAAAGATATCCTTATTCTGGGTTATTAGAAATGTAGTGTCCAGAAGACAAAGCCCTCTTAAAATCAGCTTCAGCACAGTGTAAATGGCCTAATAAAGGCAAATTCTTTGTAGATTGTGGAATATATATAGCAGCTGGAGTATTATGTCTTCAGTTAGATTTCTTAATGACAGCTACCTTCCTTAGCCCAGCTGGAAAGGTGGCAAACAAGTTATGTCTTGTAGAAAAACAGGTGCCACATGTGTAATTGAGTTTTTCAAGGTAATTTCTATTGCAAAATATGAGCTTTCTGTAGGCTTTGTTAAACTGATTTGACCTTTTAAACACAGCTTTATTCTCTTCAGCAATCCTCAGGCTTTGAAACAAACCAATAAATTGAGCAGTAACACTTCACAAAGACCAGATGGTCTTCACCCAACATTTCTAAAGGAATTAAAATGTGTAATTACCAGATTGCTGCTGTGGCATACCACTTAAATCTGCCTCTATGCAGAGGGAATAGCAGGGTGTAACTATTGCACAATCCTTTTTAGTGTTTCAGTGTGTAGCTGAATTCAAAGACAAGTCTGACTTATTAGTATAGCATAAGAAGAAAAATAAGATAGGTAGAGGAATGGATAAACATATGCTGGAGAGCTATCACTGTTACTTTTATGAAGATAAACAGTACCTGGAAAATGGTAGTTTCTTGGAGAAGCTAACAAGTATGTTGATATTGTTGACATAATTGACATAGTGTGCAGAGCTTTTTCCAAAACAGCCTCTTAAGCATTCTAAAAAGCTTTTAGGAAATGAAACAAACATTGGATTAGAAAGCAGACCTTTCATACCTTTGTAAATTAATTGAAAAAAAGAGGAACTGGAGGATGGAGGAATGTAGGTTTTACATGGGGGATATTACAAGGCATGAACTATGTAATAAGTGTGGTCTGGAAAAGAAGGTACCACTTTGCTATTGATAAGAAAGGATTCAGAATATTCTTTTCAAAACTGCCAAAAATGATTGAATGACAGAGGAAATTGAATACTGATAAATGGATTGCTGTCCGTGGGTGGGAAGGAACCTTCATCAAAGTTGTGGATGACTTTTAAATTTGCTAGTTGGGATATAATCATTGTCTATAGTTCCTGGAAAATGCTAGCTGAAAGGCAATCCAGCTGCCACATATGTAATTCTTGATGTAGATGCTAGTTAGGCTACATTTTTCAATGTATAGGGTCAGTGTTGATGTAATGTTAGGAGGAGGATTCAAATTCCCTGCCCACTTTAGGAAAAAAACTCCATTCAAAGCCCTAGAAGAAGCAATCTTGTATCAGCAAGTCAAACCTTTATTTTGCAGGTAGTTTGCAATGTTTATTGTTTGTTTTGTTGTTTGTTTTTTTTTTTCCCCTGTTGATTCCATGTTTGGGGGGTGCTTCCAGAACCTCACTGTTCTAAAATTCAAGTTGAAACTTTCATCTCATTTATTAATTTATTTAGCCATCAGATATTTATTTTTAACTACCATTTTTGGATTAAATGTGTCTTCTCTCTCCATTAATGGTTTTCTTTCAGTCCATGCTATCTATTAACAGGCACCAATTAAACCCCCAAATGATGGTGCTTTGCTAAACAGTTATCAAAAACACTCTCTCAGGAGATCCCCCTTGGTCTTCATAATAGCATATGGGTAATCCACCTTTTTATAAATGCAGCTATTTTTGGTTTTAAAGGTGTGCTAGATGCATTGCTTGGTAATGTTTAGAAGAGATTTAATACAGCCATTCACATGGTGAGGAGAATGGCTTTTGAGATTCCAAGAAGACTGACTGCATAATGCTCATAAAATTCCTCATTTGTTCCACAGATGCAAAACCTGACATTTGACAGAACTAGAAGAAAACATTTGGGTGCTTTTGATCAAAGATGCTTATGGAAAATAATACTGCAGAAGGAGTAAGTGGTAAGAATATAAAATGTCAGAGTTTGAGAAAGAGTGAAGCTCTCATCAGCAGAAATTGGTACAGTTTGGGGGAAATTTTCTGTATAGTTTCTCCAATGAAGCTTGATGCTTCCATATAACATTGAGATAATGGGGTTTTCAGGTGGTACCAAAGCCCAACTTTATCTGAGGTTTAAAAAAATTAGCTACAGATTAATGGTCTGCTGCAGCATGAGGCAGAAATGTTTGTAAATCACTAAGCAGAAGTTAAGTAATTTCCTTGCTATCCATTGTTCAATTCTATGCAAGGATAAATAATTTCTTTTAGTAGTAATTCAGTAACTAGAAATACTCTGTGTCCAAGCTAAAGGAATGATATAGCTTCCGTTGCTTTTTGAGGACTGTATTTTGTTGCAAATCTAAGGCTATTTCATAAATAATGAAGAATTTGTGTATTTTTCAGGAATCTGTTTTCTGTAATTTTCTAAGCCAAAGTAACAATGGATAGAATTTTCTTCCCCCATCGAACAGAGAACAGTAAATCTTGCATCTGCCAGTTCTGTAATCTGACTTATATCCAGTTTATTGCTGGCCACATGCAAAGAATTTTTTTTCCCAGTCCTGAGAGCACTCATTTGTCTATGAATGATGATTCCCTTGGACTGGCTCAGGATCTTGGACCTACCACAATAGCTGGGTGCTTAATGTGGAGTCACAGCATCTTGATTTTTTTAGTTGGGGTTCTGATATGTTTCTAGAATATCTGCTACATTCTGGTTTGGAAGGAAAAGTGCATTTCATGCTGTTGTATTTGCTGCCATCATCTGTGAGGGTGAAGTTCTGTCCCATTGTCTGCCCATGTAAAGTAACCTTTTGAAAATGGAATTAATACTGTTTTCTTGGTTTAGTATTTTAGACGATGTTTTTCCTGATTCTGGGCTTTTTTAGGGAATGGAGGGGGTGGTGTTTTATTTTTTTCTTTTTATTTTATTTTTTTCTCTCTTGTAATGCGGCACAGGTTCCCTGCTCTAAAGATCAAAAGTTGACACTTTTTTTTTTTTCTTTTTTTTCACTGGATATCCAGGTCCCTGGGGTAACAATGCCATCAGGGAACAGCTCTGATACACTGTTCTCTCTTGCTTTTCCATCAGATTCAAACTATTCAACTACTTTTGCTTGCTTAGTGTTTTGCTAAGTTTAACTGGCTGAAACTCTGCAATGGCAGTGGATAAAGGGAAGTTATCTGTGATACTAGAGATATTTCTCTCTCTTCTTTTGGTAGAATGTTCTATTATTTATTCAAATATCTTGCTTTATCAGGTCCTTACTGGACTCTGAACACTTCTGAACTCACCTGTTACACTAGTGGACAAAAATATTTTTTTTTTTTTTGTAGGGGTGAATATTTTTTGACTTTTCCTCCCAGAACCAAGCACATCTGACCGTAGATGACTTTTAAAGCTTCTAGTTTGACCTCTTGAGAGGTTTGGTGTGTGTGAAAGCTGAGATTTGTGTCCAATCTATAATACTAACTTCTGTGCAATAGGTTCTGTGTAACAGGCATGAACATGCCTTGCAACTTCTCTTTTCTCTGTGTCATTACATATCCACTTCTGTGTATAATATCAATAGTGGGTTTCAGTGAGCATTTGAAATGAGATTTTCAGGACTGTTTGAAACAGCTGTCACTTGGGGTAGTTTTCTTGGTCTAACAGATCTTGAGAGTATCTTAATCCACATAATCAGAAATGATAGCTGAGGTGATAGTGAGGTATCTGAGCAAACAGAACTGTTGATAAAATTAAGCTTTGAAGCTATTATTATAGCAGAAGTCTAAAATCTATGTTCTTCATGCCTTGCTGTCCTGGCTGATGTGTTTATATATGGTTAGCATAGAAAGCAGAGGTTAAGAGTTACACTTGGACTTCTCTGGAATGAAATGACTATTTAGGGATGCTTAGTTAAATCTGGAGAGAGGATTTGGATGTGCATTTTCTTTAGATCAAGGCTGCATATTTTTATAGTGTACTCTGAATATTGAGATGGGACTTGAGACTCTGATTTGTGAGAAGAAGATGAAGTAAAGGAAGGAATGTGAGCTGAATTAAATAAGCTCATTCCTATCTTGAATGACAAAAAGAAGAGGAACTGGCTGAAATACTGCTCTGACATGAATATTCACCACAACCAGAAAGTGAACCTAAAAACCTTGTTGCCAAACAAGAGGATTTGCTTTGCAGGAAGATGGAATGATGCTGATATCCAAAGGTGCCAATGTTTTGGTTGGCATACATATGAACAGCTCTCTCCAGGCACCTAATGTCCAACACCTACAAAAGGAAGAGCAAAAGGAAGCAAATCAAAATACACATAAAAGTTATTTTAAATCAGAGTCCTGAGAATGATGCTGTGTAAGTTCTCATTTCTTGTTGCATAACATACTAAACAGGCTCAGATATGATCAGTTCAAAAGGTGCTACAAAAAAGCTAGGTGAGACATTTGGGACCAGACTTTGCCCCTTTTATTTTATCATTGCTGCAGGATACTGCTTTAAAATACTACACAATCACAAAAGCAGTTCCTCCTGGCTGCAGAGAAGGATGAGGAGGGGAGGAAACCTAATAACTGACTCTTCACCAGTGTGAGATACATGGAATGAAATTAAAACAGTAAGGAAAGACAGTGGAAGGTAAAGCCAGGAGTACTTTTATGAGAGCTGAGCCACAAAGTAGGGGCCTCTAGGCAGCCCTGCTCTTTGATCCAAAACCAGTTACAGTTTTTATCTACTGATGGAGACAGAACTCCCTGATGTGTGATGGACACCAGGGCCATCAGAGCTGCAAAATCTTGAACATGTTCAAACCCAAGGCTTTATGCAAGCAGCCACTCAGACACAACTGCAGCAATATAATGCCCCACAAATATCCTGATACAACTGCACTGGGATGTGTGGTGCCACACATGTGGGTGCCACAGAGCTTTCAAAGGTGGCAGAAATACCAGGCAGCACTGGCAGGTGGCTGTAGAAGGAGGAGACATTTCATTCCTTGTCCCTAGGGCAATTTTCTCCCATGTCACATCACTGGCTCCAAAAGCTGCCTTTGCTGCCATAGGAAATGCAGGGATAATGAGATAACCAGAACAAGGAGTCTAGATGATGAGAGCTTTGGGTGAATGCTGCTGGGGAGATTCCACAGCAACACAAGTTTACCTGGTATGATGTTTATTTATTTTTATTTATTTTTTCTGTCTGAGAGAGTTCTTAGAATTAATTAAGCCATACAACAAACTAGGGCAACACAGAGGTTTTTAATATTTTAGCTGCAATGTGTCTGTAATATTGTCCTGGTTTGGGCCAGGACAAAGGTAATTTTCTGGCTTGTACTTTTACTTTCAGCTAAGTCTCTTGTAAAAGCATAAGAAATATGTAAAGGGATTTCTTCCTTTCTGAACTCTGAATGTTTTATACACTTCATGGTATTAGGAATACCTTTGCTTCTGCTGTGTTACTTCCTCTGACACTGATGTTATTTGGTTTTCACTCACCCTAGCTCCAGTCAGTTATTATAGCCCAAGGGCTTGAACGAGATGATTACTCAAGTCAGAGAGCACTTTAACCTGGAGCTTTCTAAGGCAGGAGATAATGGACTTGGTTTAACTCTTACTGCACACAGCAAAAACTTCTGGCCTCTCCTTCACAGGTGATGTCTGTAAAAAAATGTTCCTGTGCTTCTTGCTCATTTATTCCAACCTTGCATTTTGGGTAGGGAGTGAGGTGGAAGTTAGCCCTCTCTCTTGCAGGGATAATTTCTTCCTTATTGTTTCTTTTGGTTTATGATTTCCTTTAGAAAGGACCACCTGTGAGTTTCTATAAACATTTCAGTGTAGGGAATAATAAAACAATATCTTAGGGAGAGTAACTTTTTTTTCTGACTATTTATATTTATATTCAGAGACTCACAGAGGATTTCTGCTGCCTCCAATGATTGCAGCCCTAAGGCCAGAGTCAGCACTGCTTAGAGACCTTATGGTCTGCCCAGATTAATGAGAGTGGCAGCTCTGTGCAAATAAATGCCATCCTCACAATTTAGCAGCTACACATATAAGACAAAGCACAACTTTAGTCAAGCAAATTGAGAAAACTCACCCCCACATTTTATCCTAGAGGAAGAGGGTAAATGACTAGCAGGTAATAAAGGCAAATGCAAGAGCTCTTTGTTGTGTTATAGTTAGGTCCAAGTCCAGGTATTCAGGTCTTTGCTTCTGATTATACCCCTATATTTTGGACACGGAGGAAAAAACAAACCTTAGGCAGTGTTCCCCCTGGCTGGGGAACTGTTATTGATTTAAAAAGCCAAGTATCCTTCTTATACCCAGGATGAGACTGTTATTAACCAAGGATGCTGGAAAAATCAATGCAAGAGTAGATTCCTTGATCTGTCATACCAGGTTGTTCAGTGTAATCCCCATTCACTGAAATCTCTGGGCCCACACAAGGTTTCTGTCCTGCTGAGGTTGGATGTCACTGACATCTTTTTATGTCTGCCTGGCACAATCTGTTTGGTAGATTTGCTAAACTGGTTTTATTTAACACGTTTTCTCTTTTATAATCTCACCCACTTTAGGGAGCATGTGTTGTAGGTTTTAAAAAGAAGGATGACTCTGGATGTTGCATGTTAATCACAGAAAGCATTGCCCTTAGTACTGAATTTCCTCTCAATGAAAATGATATTAACTTGATAATACACTGATTGTAACTTTATATTGGGAAGTGTAATGAAGTTGTGGTTTGTGTTGTGTCTTTTGTTTGTTTTTTTAAGGGATTCAAGGTTTTCTATCAAATCTTTGAAGAAAGAGGCCTCTTCATAGAAGCCTTTGATGCCATGCTGCTATTTAACTCTTCATTAACTGTAATCCCTAAAAGTGCAAAGGTCCACTGGGAAGAGAAGGGAGAAGTTATAGTGCCAGATTTTTGTCGAACAGTAAAATGAAAATAGTATTTAAAGTGTCAGGCTTTGATTGTTCAAGAATATGATATTAAATGAGTTTCAGTTTCATCAGAGCACTGAAAATGGCTTCTGATGTTGAAGCCATTCTCAGCCTGAAAAGATGTGACAGAACTTGCTAGAGCATTTCATTTTGAGGAGTTAAAGGAAAAGAAGCCTAGAAAAAAAGAAATATTTCTTCTTTTTGCAAAAGCACAGGCAAAACCTTGAGTACATTTTCAAGAGAAAACACTCAGTACAGTGCAACAACATGAAATCTACAGGAGATTCTGAAAATGCACCTTTTTGTAAATTCAGCAGAGCTACAAGGGAAAAAGTGCTGATCTTTTGAAAATGGTAAAAATTACTGCCTCTGAAGAAGTGTTAGGAAAATATATTCAGCAATTATAATAACCAGCTTTGCTTGGAAACTTGCTATTAGCATGATTTTCTGACAGGGCTACCATGAAAACATTTATAAATTGGGTCCTGAGAGATTGACATACAGTATTGAGAAGCTCCCTTGCTGGATTTTAAACAATACATCTTGCATACATACACAAGTGTGGTTGTGCAGCACTTCAAATTACTCCTAATCCAATTACTTTCCAGGTTGCTCATTTAAAAAAATTTTTTCTGTAGGTGTCACTGTAGCATAACAGATAGGAAACACTTCCCTTAATGAAAATGTAGAATACAAACAGCTCAGAGGCAGCTGTAATCTGGTTTACTGTGCCATGGTTGTCATATCAACAATGAGGTTTCTCAGCAACTAAAAGAATTAGAAATCTTATAGATTCATTTACTTATCCTTTCTAATAACAAACCTGATGCAAGAGATTTTTTTTCCCTTTATAATTACTATGTGGCAATTAAGAAAGGCTTCTCAAAATCATTTAGATTTTCTTGTGTTAAATGTTAAGTTAAAAGAAATCTTTTTAAGAAAATTGAAGCTGATAGAATTGAAGATTTTCCACTTGCACCAAGACATAGCCATTTTGTGTTGCAAGATTTACTTTGTTTCTACTTAACCAACTGCCTAGAAAAGAATAAATTATTAGCATATATGGATTTGATGGTGTTGCTTTACATAGCTATTCAAGATACAAACTTTGTGTGGCTTCCCTAAGTACACATTATTTTCTCTCCCTGTTTAGACCATGCATTAAAATAATTTCTTAGTGAAATATTGAGCAGGGTTTGCTATTTCAAAATAGGATTGAGCCTGCCTCATACAGCCATGCTTCAACCTCAGGATAAATTCCCTTCTCCAAAGGGATGAATTGCTGGTCATCTGTTGGTAAAGGCACAGCTGGAGAGAGTGTGGTGGAAGCTGTAGTGTTAGTCCTAACGTTCAAAAAGAATTTCACATGATTGATTTCCTCCTTAAACACAGTGCTTGTGCACCATAAAACGTGTAAAACAGTAATGAGAGCAGACCCAAGGCCACTTCTCTGCCTTCTGGCAGGGTGTGGTGAGGACAACGCTTGCAGCAGCCTGGAGAATTTCATGCTCTTTCCTCATGATATGATTTTTGTGAAAAAGATTTGCCTTCCTCTTCATTCTTCTACCTAGCCTGCTCTGCAGGTGTTGTCATCAGCACTGGGTGACATGGTCTTCAATCCTCTCTGGAGGAAGGTTGCACTGACCTGTTTCTCATTTCCCTGAAGGGCTGGTCTAATTATTAAGCTATTATCTAATAAAGTAGAAGTGATACTCTGGCAATCATTTAAAGCCAATACAGTTGCTCTTATCTATTAGCTATGCTTAGAGCATCCTTAATAGATTGGGGTCTCGAGGGTGCTAAGTGGCCCTCTGCTTAATTAGAAACTTGGGATTTATGTACCTGGATCCTTCAGCTGCAACTTTAAAAGCTTTCAGGCAGAAGAGGAGATTTTGTGAGCTTCTCACCTAGGCAACGAGTAAGACTGCAGTTTTCCTGGGTGGTAGTTTTGATGTAAGCTCTACAAATCTGTACAAAGCCTTTGGGAGCTTGCCTTTGTGTACTTACTAATGGATCAAATTGCTGGAGATGCTGAGGTGTCACACTACCAGGTGGTCTTAAATAAGAGCTGGAAATCAAGTTCTGCCCTTTAGCCCCTCGAGCAGTCGGTGTGTTAAAGAAAGATTTCTTGCACACAAACTGTCTTGGATTTCCACTCTCTTCAAATTGCTGTGTAATTTATACCACACCTCCTAATAAACTCTCCCTCTGCTTCCGTGGAGAATACAGCACTTGAAGTTAATTAAATAGAGAAGCTATATGAAGCTCAGAAGTAACTAGAACAACTCTGATTGTCTGACTGTAGGAGATCATCTTAAGTAGGCATTTGGGCACTTATCAGCAGACTGGGAAATTACATGTTCAGAACCAGGGATTGTATATGCACTGCAAAATCTAAGGAAAAATCTTGGTTCACTTCTGAGGAGACCAAAAAAACATCTTCAGTGAATGGAGATGGGAAAACCCCAAATTGTCAGTGAACAACAAGAAGACATTTAATCTGTTTAATAGATTTACTGTCCCAGTTTGAGTGTAAAAGTGGAGCTTTTATTTACATAGGACAGAGTCTTCTTACTGCATTGACACAATGGTTTACATTAGTTTGAAATGCAATAGTTTCAGAAGAGGATGTGACAGAGTCACTCATGGGACCAGAGGTCTCAGCTTTCAGAGGAGCTGTCTCCCAGATCCCACCCTGTAGCTTTAATGCTCTACTGTTATTGAAGGAAATAATTAGAATAATACTTCTGTAATCATTTGGCTGAGGTTCACAGACACCCTGATAAAGTCAGGCTGGTAGAACTCTGGACAGCTTTTCTGCAGGTTTGGGGGTTCCTGTGTGGTTAGCAGAGAGTATGACACAAGTTTTAATTTCTTCAAGCCACTCCAGCTAGAAACACAGAAAAAATGAACTCAGTATGTTGAGGGAACTTATAGTGTGACTTGTTCCAGATACTGGTACTCCTTGGGGGCTGTATCTGTGGTAGCCTAATGCTTAATGAAACCCCACCTTGGAGGATGTTGGTTTAGTGGGCTGTTTGCTGTCATTATTTTCTGGTGAGGGGTTTTTTTGTGTCTGTTTTTTACTCTTTGTACAAGTTCCATCACTATATGTCTCTCATATATCAAGTAGATGCTCTCTGGGACCTTCAGCTGCTTCTTTCCTTCCCATGCCCTATCCTAGAGCCTCAGACACTATGATAATAAATTGATTTACAAGATACTTTTCTTTATCTCTTTCCATACTTCTGGGATCTGTCTGAGATTTATTCCCTGCTTTTTTTCTATTTGACCTTTTGGCATTTGTTCATCTTGGTTGCTGTGTAGATTACTAGGGAAGTACTAAGACCCTTCTCACTGTGTAGCCACTGCTCATTGTTCCTTCATGCTGGGGTTGTTTCTCAAGAGATGAGTCCTAGAATATAAATGAGTATAAACCCCCAGAAAGAACAGGACCCAATAATTTTCATAGTGGGAGAGATGTTGAAGCCCAAGTAGTAAATACTATCTTTAGACACCTTCTGATTATTTCAAGGAACCAAGATGTTTCTGAATAATTCAGCTTAGCATCTCCTTCTAGGAGTTCATGGGATCACTTTCCTGTAAAGCATGACCTTAACAATACGTATCTGATAGATGGGGTAGAATTTTGAGGGACTAATAAGTAACATTAATATTTACTGAAAGTTCACCTGCTTATTTTGTATTAAAGCTTCATGATGTGCAATAGTCTTTATAATAACTTGTCCACCAAGGAAACATGTTTTGGAGAATCTGTTCTACTTAGCCAAGAGCAATGGAGTCATTTATTGCCAGCTTAGACAGAGACTTCATCTCTGTTTGTCACAGTAAGACTCTAAATCACAGTGGGGTAAATTCATTTATCATGAATATCTGAGTAGTCTGCTGTTTCACTAGCTGGGATAAAATTACTAGATTATTAGTTCTCAGGCTTCAGGATACAAATAGATCATTAGACAGGCTCAGTGATTTTTCTTCCTATACTACCCAGATTCTTTTTTTTTTTGACAATTAGTTATTTTTCTTGAAGCCTGTGATATTAGCCAGTGCTGCAGACAAGTTAAAGTTCTGAGGTGTTCAACCCTTGTGTTACTTGAGCTATCTCAGATTCCTTCCTCATTCTTTTTACTGTATCCTCCCCACCAGGTAAAAATAAAGAAATTGAAAATTGAAACTGTGGGCAGGAATCTGTACAGCACTGAATATATTACACTTTTTTGGTGGAAAAGTCAAACGTGGTAATTTTGAAGTAAGGATTTTGTTTTAGAGGATGTAGAATATTAATATAATATAGCAAGAAGAGAAGAGAATAAAAAAAAAAAGAGGGAAGAGATGAATAATTTATAAGAAAACACTTTCTTCACCTCATTAAAATGACCTGACAGACATGGAAACTTAAGATTTTTCTTGTTCAAGAAGAAAGTAGAACATATGCAAATGAACTTTTAAAAAACTAATCAAATGAAACTTTTCCTCCTCTTGATAGTTCAGATTAAAGTTTTACTACAACAATACTTGCAATGATATTTAGATTTCCAGGAACAGACAACTATGAGTAACTGAAGGTGGTGTTTAAAACCCCAGCTTCACTCCTGCAGTTTCCAGTGACATCTGAGTGAGTGACTTGCAAAGCAATTAGATTTATTTGTTTTTATCATTGACTTCAAACATATTTGAATATGTGATCTAGGAAGGGTAGGGGCAGAAACAAAGTATTGCTCTGTGCTGCTCCTTTTTAGATCTTTTCAGGAGATCTCCATAACAGTTCCTTTTGAGGCCAAGACCTTGGTTTTCCCTTGAAGTGGTGCTCTGAGCCTCTGCACTCTTTTTCTTTCCTCACCTGGAGTGTTGCTCTGGCAGCAGTTTCTCCAGAGAGATCTTTTGCAAGAACCATAATGCCATGAAGCTGGGAGAAGTGACAGCTTTGTATAGTTGTTTTCTATCTCAAAAAGCCTCAGAATTTAGAATACTGCAGGTCTTGGGATACAAAGCCCATCCCCAAACTTTTCTATCTAGATTTAAAACAATGGGGAATTTTTATTATTTATATTTATATTAATAGAACTTGTTGTATGTTTATCAAATATAGATGTATAGGTATATCTCATATATTTATTTTTTGAATAATTTTCAGGTCTTCAGCATAAAAATAACATGAAACAAAATACTTTAACCATAATTTTAAAAAAATATTCATATTTTGGAAATATGAATATTCATTTAAATTATTCATATTTTGGAAAATTTCAGAAAATTTCAGCAATTCTTTATATATGGAAAACTTGAAGAACTGGGACCTGTAAGACAAAGACAGTATAATTAACCATCGTGCAATTCTAAGTCAATTACCAAGGGTTTACCATCCCCAATTTAGGTCAGAGTGAATATAATCAAATCAGCATTTGAGGAAATTAGAGAATGGATGCATAGTTATGGATGTAATTCTGAAATGACCTGTCCCAGCTCTTTCAACAGCAGTCCTTTGGAATGAGAACTCATTATGACTTCCCCCCCCCAAAAAAAATAATCAGTCTGCAATGAAAAACTGCAGTGCACCACTCCACCATCTAGTGTTAGCTGAGTGAGCTCCTGGGTAGTTTGAAGAAAAGTGTGTACAGATTATGAAAAGTATACTAGAGAAAGAACAAAGAAGGATGGAGTGAGGAACAGTAATAACTGACCTGGTGTCTTGGGATTTGAAAGCAATAAAAGCAAGGTAATGGGTTCTGTGAAGTACCAGGGCCTGAAGAGCCTGAAGGAGCAGAGTAAAGGCAGCTAAAACCACTGTTTCATTCTGCATTTCATAGTTTTCTAATCAGTGAGGGCTTTGATTAATTGTGGGGTTTGTGTTTTTAATTTTTTTATTTTTTTTTGTCAGTTGGTTTTGGTTTTTTCAATTCGTGAAATATTCCATGAATTCACTTTTGGTAATGTGACCCATCAATTTTAACTTCCCCTTAGCATTTTTTTTTTTCCCAACCAGCTATATAGGATGCTGTGATGGAGCAGATTAATAATGGTCAGATGTGGTGATGCTCAAAATACCAGGAGGAATGATTCTTGTTGTTCAGATGGATTCTCTTTGTTTCTCTGCTTGGAGGACACAGCAATCTGATCCCTCCCAGCTGCTCTGCAGTAGCTGGAAGTGTAAGTTCAGCTCTAGGATGTGTCTGCAGACTGTCCCTCAGAGCCACAGAAGTTCTGGCTGTTGAGGAAAGAGGGAGCCTTCCAGTTAATTTGGGCATATCCAGCAAATCCAATGCATTGCTGAAGTGCTGGATTTCCTGCCCAGTGCTCTCTCCTGCATCTATTTGTGCCCAGGAAATCTCAGACCAGAAAGGTAACAACGAGTCCTAGAGCTGAACCTGTTCATTGACACAATGGTTCTTAGCAGAAGAAAATACTTTAAAGCATAAAATGTTTTTGTACACAATTGCCTTAACTAAATATCCTTCTTTGACATAACATTCTTCTAGCTTTGGGGTTGATTTTCACCAAAATGTAACTCTTTGGCTGGAGAAACAAATACGTGCAAGGCAGGGATGGTTGTCTCAAATGAAGACAGGCTTTTGCCTTCTGAATTTTTGACTCCATACTGATGTTAAAAAGAAAGGTTGCAAATATGTTGATTTAGATTATAGGAAAATCCTATTTAAGAGAGAGCAGGTCACACACACTTGATGTGGACCTAATCTTTGCACACCGAGGCAAAGCCATGGCCATTTCTCATCCTGTTGGTTTCAAAGGTAAAGGAATGTGCATTAACACTCCCTGGTGAGATGCTTCCTTCCAAACAAATAAAACAGCAACCAAAATTTAATGTGTAACGATGTATCATACAGTACCAAAGCTCTCAGTTCCAGCCCTGAGCCTGGAAGTTATTTCAGCTTTGTGGGAGATGAAAACTGTTCTCCAAAACCTGGGCTGTGGCTGCCTCTGGGGAATATTGTGACTGTGATTCATTTTAGGGGAACCAGCTGTCTAATCTTGGCTCTGGCATGTGGAGTACAATGAAACCATGGCTTGTTGATTTCACACCTTTCGTGTGTTACTAACAAGATACAACATGAATTCATGTACTTAGTTTTCTTATCTGACATGTCTTTAACTCGGAATAGAAAGATTCCTTTAAGATCAAAGATTTCTTTAGCTCCTTTACGTGCTGATGATAATTAATTGAAACCTAAATCCAACTCCACAGTTAATCCAAATAAGCTAAAACCCAAGAAACAACAAAAACCCCAAGGTGCTCTATTTTTTTATCCATTAACACTGTCTATTTTTATCTTTAACAATGTTGCTGATGTTCATCTTTTCCCCATTGAAGGTCTGTTGGATAATGCCTTGCATTCAACCAAATATCTGAGATTTTTATTTTTCAGTCAGAACAGTGGACTATATTCTTAAATGTGCCATGCACATTTCTTGTAGTTGAGTGAGGAATTTATTTCCAAAACATGAGATTGTAAAATATTTTTAAGGCTTACTCAAAACTTAGTGTTATAAATGAAAAGTCCTAGACACCAGGTTGATCTACCTGTGATGTTTTTTTTTCTATGCTACTTATTAAAACTTCTGTAGTTCTTTTTTTATAAGAAGAGTCAGGCAGGTTTTCTTTAGGTTGTTTTTCTAAGGCTCATTTCATATTATTCCTACCAAAAGGGAATATATCTATTGTTGTTACCAAGTGTACAAAAAAGCATACAGTGCTCACAAAAAAGCACTGTTCAAATCAGTTTCAGAGTTCCTACTCCAGAGCCTGACTGGATTCAGCAGGGCTCTTTTGATGCTGCAAAAGTTTTCTTGAACAAAATGGCCTGAGAAAAGGAATCAAAACTAACTGGGAAAACTGAGAGTTCAGAGCTTTTGGGGTTTTTTTGTTTTTTGGTGGGTTTTTTTGGTTGTATCATTCACTTTTTACCTCCTGGAGGGCACAGAAGGAATCCTGGGTTGCAAAGAGTGCAGAACTAAGATTTTTGGAGGTTTTGTATTCCATGGAGAGAAGTGGAAATCAAGGAAGCCAATGAAGCCAGTTTAGAGAGCAACACTGGGTGGTGGGATTCACAACCCCCCAGGGATCTCCTGAGGCCACATGCTTGCCTGATTTGCTAGAGTGGTCTCATCCTTTTACAGCTGATGACTTAAACCACACTTTGGCCCTATAGTGATGCCACTGAAACCTTCTCATTATTTCATTTCATGTGGTTATAGAGCTGTAGAGCAAAACTTTTCATGTCCAAGGTGATGTGGCTTTCCTTCATCTTCTGTTGCTTAATCTGCCTAGCTGGCTGCAGCTGAGAATTTTGCAATTCCTGATGATACTCTGATAAAAATAAAGTCATCCTATTGAGAACTGAGTATAAATACATCTTGAAAGATGCTGGACTTTTGGGCAGAATCAGAACTAGGTATCCCAGACCTCCCTAGGGATCCTACACTGATTCTGCAGTGTAAACAGTGTCTATAAACTGTGGCTGGTTTTTACCACTTAGCTATTTTATCTTCTGCTCTGATTTTTTTTTTTTTTTTTTTTTTTTTTTTTTTGTGCTCTTGTTGTCTTGTATGTAAAAATCCATCTTGTTGTGTGTAGGTAAAAATATTCCCATGTTTCCAGTCAGACCTCCTCAGGAAGACACAAATGTATTACTTTTTTTTTTTTTTACATGGTGTTTAAGCTCTCATCCCTAGGCTAAGTCACATTGCTAGTGGATTTTTTTTGTCTGCTTCTCCCCACCTCCCCTCGGCTGAAAGGACAGATATTGCTTTTATTCATAGACTGTGTATGTACTTGAATACCACCTTGGCTAACTTTCCTTTTTTTTTGGCTACAGCTCAAGCCCTTGAACGTCTGACACTGTTTTACCTTGCTGAATCTGTTTCAAGATTAAACTGCAGAGTAGGTCAGCTCTTCAACAAGCACAGGCTTGAAGTTTTACTCAGAACATGCTAGGAAGATGATTTACCTTCTGCCCTAATTATTTACCCCCTCAAAATGTTTGTCAACTCAGCAATGGCAGAAATATCAAATGAGGAGCCATGAAATATAACTAGCTGAAGCTGAACACTCAAAAAAAAAAAATAGTCTCAGACTGAACCTTAACTGCCTCAGCAATTTAGCAAATACAAATAATGGTTTAAATGGGAAGACAGTAAATGTGGAACTGTGCCCAGTCTGCAAATAGAAAGGTGGGCTTCTGTCCACCAGACAGCATTTTCTGGGTGAAACTCCATGCTTTTAGCTCATTAGAGAGAAAGCCTGTGATAGAATATAAAGCTGGAGGTATGAGGTTAACTTAGGTTTTATCCACTGGGTTTTAGTATGTCCTACAGTAGTAGAAGTCAACAATACCTATTTGTAAGCATGTGCCAAGTTAGAACTAGAGAATTAGAAAAAAAAAAGAATTAAAAAAATCAAGAAATTTGTCTGTGATAACATGTAGTTTGCTAGTGCTGAAGAATTTAGGTTAATAGGCTTGGCCTGCTGTGTTACCTACTTTAATCCAAACTGTTGTGTATTCAGTATGCTGAGTTCCACAGTCCTTGCTTCAGACACCAAAACAGGTTAAGAACATTCTGCTAAATAGATTGGGCCATATTCACTGATATGCTCTGGTGATGCAAAGAAGCCTTAAAGCTGGGTTAGTGCAGTGGAGCAGTGGGAGACCAGTAAAGAAACAGGATGACTGTAGTTTGCTGTGATATTTCTTCTTCTCTGAAACATATATATACATATATAACATATTTAATTGACCAATTTAATGAAATGATAGTATAATGACATTAAGTTCTCCCAGGAGTCACAAATATAATAAAATAATTAATTTTTTTTCTTTTGAAGGGACGTGGACTGTATCTAGGGGTAATTAATTAGCTGTTGCTCCTTGTCTTAAAGGATGTGCCCTTAGCAGTGAAAGATGAAAACCTCATACTCTGTGTCTGCATGCTTCTTCCCAAACAGGCAAGGATGAACGTATGCCATGTATCTGTGGCAAGGAGGAGTAAGGGTGGTATTTTGTAGTTGTTTAAAAAGTTGCATTCATTTAGAATCAAATCAGAGAAAGAAAGGAGTTGGCTCTCAAGGGCTGAGGGCAACCTTAAGGTCTGTGATCACTCCCTCACTAACTTGTAGAGGTAGGAGGAGAATCTTGTCTTGCATTATTAGACTATCACAATGCTTCTGCTGAAACAGTGAGCAGCCAAGATAAACAAGTAGTAAAATGGAAAGCTTTATTTCTAAACTCTTAAAATTATATATGAACTCATTCTAAGAAGAAAATGGAGTCCGCATTGCAGAGGGAAGATAATGCTGGTCTTGCTTCTCCCCAGGCCAACACCATGGTTTATACCATCATTTTCTCCTATTATATTTTATTTGCACTCTATTTCAGCTTAATGAACGAAGTTTTGGGGGACATAAAAATTCCATAAGTGGCTAATAACCAGCTTCTCTTGTTTGAAACAGCATAAGTTAAGTAAACTGAGCAATAGTAATCAATATTTTGCTTTCTTTATATGTGTAAATTCCAATCCTTCTTTTACAGTTACAATTTTTTTTCCATCCAAACAGCAAACTACTACTAGAAGGCAGAATTTTATAACTTTTAACTCTGAACACATTACCCTAGTCTCTCTTGCTTCTATTCTTTAATTACTTTTCAGTACATAGTTCATTGTATCAGATTAAACTTCTGTAGCATAGAAATTATATCCACATAGAAATGAAGATTAATTACTTTGGGTTTTATACTAGGTTTACTCTTTTTGACTAACTACTGAGTGAGACTTGATGTTGAGCTGTTCAGAGTTGGGCTTTGAGAAGCTGAGATGTACAATCTAGCAATGTCTGCAGCTTTTTATAGTAATTCTTTTTATATTCAAAACATCACTTAGGGCTTGTTTATATGCATTACTGTACCTCTTTAAATTAAGGTGTAATTTAAAATCATTTTCATTAAACTAGTCCAAGCCACTCTTGTTTCAGCATAAACTCAGTTTAATTCAGGTTAGTGCAAATCAGGTAGATATATTGTTAGCTTAAACTATAATAATCCATTAAATTAGACTAAAATTGAAGATGTCCTCACAGGAGCTGTGCTGCTATGTTCTCCCTTAAATTAGCTGGGGCACGTTTATGTCTACACAAGAAATTAGAAATTAAATCAAACACCTACTGACAAATTCCATCACCTGGGACCAGTTTGTGTCTCAGAGGAATGAGGATACAGGGACAAGGGGTGCAAAGAAAAAGGAGCCTTTCACTTTGTCTGACCAATGCACTTGGTCATGGTGTACATGAGGACTAAATCTGTTTTCTTGTCACTTCTTCAGGCTTGGTGTAATCAGCAACCCAAGCAGGTTTAACAGCAATGACTTGGAACACTGGTTGAGATTGCACTCAGCCTGGAAAAGCAGAGTAGAGAATTAACAGAGACTCAAAGTGCTTCTTACCTGCAGGTGAAATGCCTCTTGTACCTAAATCTCCTCTTTTCAGCTCTAACTGCTCTTATTTTTGCTCAGCATTGCTTTGGGTGGTATCAGCACACTCAAATGCTCCAGAACTTTCCAGCTTCTCAGAAGTTTCCTCCTGATGTTTCACCAGGCTGATGGCTGCTGCATTCCTATGCTGGATCCACAGCCAGGAAGAAAAGAGAATTTGCTTTTGTGTTTCAATAAATAAATTTAGTGTGCTCAGTTTTTCCATAGCTCAATTCATCTCTATTTGCAGAGTGGATGGGAGAGGAAGAGTAATGCTGTTTTTGCATGAGGAATGAGCTTGTGTTTTCTTGCTTCTCTGCAGGATATTTTAGGGGGGACATGTGCAAAATTATAAAAATAACCTATACTCTCTATCTCTCTAATACCATCTGTGCTTTGGCACAGCTCTCAGCAGCAGAGAAGTTGTGGGCTGCTTCACAACTGCTTTCACTTAGTGATTTCTTTAATGAGTTACCACTTCAAAAAACCTAATTGTGCATTCAGCTAATGTTTACTGAATTCTTTACCGAAGTCTTTTTTTTTATTGTCATTTAAATGAATATGTGGAAGGTGCATTTTTGGTACCTGTATTTTAGTTCTGCTTAGTTTAGGTTCAAATTATTCTTTGACTTTAGCTGAAAGTCTGTAAAGATTTAGAAAAAGGGACAGAGGAAGGGGCAGCATCTTTAGCCTGTAGCTGAGGTTCCAGTAGCTAATTTAATACTCTATCCAGGACCTGGCACTGAGGCAGTGATTCTGTCACCAGCAAAGAACCCTCTGGCATTTTAATTTGATTCTTTTAATTTTAATTTCAAGTTTTTTTGGGTTTTTTTTTTTTTTTTTAATTTGATTCTTTTCATTGCAGAATTAAAGGGAGGATGGAGAAGGTAACTGTACACATCTGCAGTTAGTATCACTGAAGAACTCTCCTCTTAAAAGCAAGAATAAAGACAACCAAAGTAGCTGTCTTGTGCTTCCAGCAGGTGTTCTGCATCAAACCTCAATGAGCATCCTAGGAGCAGCTGCTTGGTGCCATATTGATATTTAACAAGCAGAAACTTAAGCAAATCCTTAATATCTTTTTTTTTTTGGTTGTGTTTTTCACTTTAAATTTCTCATTGTTCCATGTCAACATCACTGAGGACATCTGAACAGCTTTTTCCTAATAATTTTTTTTTTTTTTTTTTGCTGTGAAAAAACAGAAGAGGCATTTAAGCTTCAGTCACTCCCACTGCTTATGTACTGAGTGTGATTTGCATCAGAATAGGTATTTTTCCTTTATATCTATAAATTAATTTGCATAATATTCATCAGTATGCAAGCAGGGGCCTGACTTGGACTGGTGAAAGGCTTGGTGATTGTGAACCTCAGGTTTTAGTCATTGTTCAGGCAACAAGTTTATGAAGGTACACCTTGCAAATTATATAGTATTCACCTTGTCATTTTCACAATCTTTATCACATGTAAGAAGGTTTTATTAAATTTGTGTCTTTATGGTGTATTATTTGGTCATCAGGAACACTGAAGTATTAGAAAAAGAGATTATTTTCTTTGAATACAAAAAAAGCTGCCATTAATTTAATGCTGAAATTGAATCAAAGTTCTTGAAGCACTGACTCACAAATTTTGGGAATATGTGAATGCAAGCCTCATATACATTTTTTTATCTCCTAGCTCTCTCAGAAAAATAATTATTAAAACACTTCAAAATATGAAAAAAATCTTGTATATGTATACATGATATATATACATATACAATATTTGAATATATTGTAGCTGGAAATCCAAATAGGGTTTTGGGGGGCTTTTTTTGTTATAGAAATGAGAGTTTACTGCCACACTGGCAGTCTGCCTTCTGTTTCATTGACTTCTTTTGCTTTTAATTTTAAAATGTAAATAGCTCTCAAATGTTTACAGCTCCTCAAGGAGAATGTACTTAAGTACTATGTATCTTTAGGGGCCCATATTGCTTTTAGGAAGCCTTCTCGATCTAAACTGCCTTTTACTGATCAGTTGTGTGTAGCTTTTGAATTTTTATTTATGATTTTTATGGCACTTTCAATGTATTTTAAGTTGCTAGACAGAAAAGATGGTAACTTTATGTACTCTCCCTGGTAGGCACTGACTGAAAACTTGGATGTGTTCACTGGCTGGTGACTTCAAACAAGAGTTGGTGTGTGAGTGTGAGTAAGCACTACCTTGTGCAGAAGCTACTAAGGATGGGTCTTACATTAGAGAACATGCAAAATAACATTTATCTACTTGGTATGGAGAGCTTTTTACTTGATCAGACAGTGCATTTGAATTTGCTGTGGGTTTTATGTGTGTGCATGTATTTTACTACAATGACTGCCAGACATGCAAGAAAAAAAAAAACAACAGAAAAAAACAGACCTCTTTATCCATGCTGTGATCTGATTGCAACCTGGGAGTCACATTTAGCATGGTTTCTATTTGTGTGCAAAACAAAACAAGACAAATAAATAAATGTGGAGTGCAAGCTCAAGCTTCTGAACCCTGTGAGTTGGGTTTTGGTTTTTTTGCACTGCACGTTCTCCACTTCTTGGAGCCTGTGGGTGATGCACTTGCTGCTCTTGTAGGGACATTTTGGTATTTCTGAACAAAAGCAAACTCTGAATTTACAAGCTCTTTGGGTGAGGGAATCCTGAACACACCAGACAAATGTAACCTGGGCTATGGTTCCTACTCCAAAAGATAGAAAAAGAAATTGGTGGGATTAGCTTTGCTGGAGTTTTGGGGTTTTTTTTCCTTGGTTGGTTGTTTTTTTTTTAACTCCCTACTGAAGAAAGAGGGAAATAAATGGCAGGGCAGATGATCCAGTTGTGCTTTCTACTTCTTGAATCCACTTTTTTCAACGATGTGCTGTAAAAACCCAGTAAGTACCATTCCTGCCTTAGAACGCCCAAGGCCATGAAATTAATGTGAGGAAGCAGCTGGAGGCTGTGACTCTGGGTGATTAAAAGTGAGACCTGAACTTGGAATCCTTACCTAAATGAGCTGTGCTTCACAGCACATTTAAATTCCTGCTCATTTAACCCCTTCCCTACCACAACTTCAGAAACACCTTGGCTACATAGAGCAGCAAATCCTACAGGATGGTCTTGGCACAGTCAAATGTTTTGGCTTGGTATGGATATTTTTTTTTCATAGTCTTATTAAGATTTTGGGACGTTGAATTTAAAGAATCATTTGTTTTGAAAAAAAAAATATATGCTTACCACTGTGTTGCTGCTTCATGATCAAATGTTGGTTTCATTCTACAGCATTTGTTCAACTTACTCTTGCTTAGCTTTGCCACAGTTTTATGTAATTTTTTCCTTCATGATGGTGTAATGTATATATATTTTATATTTTCTGATTAACTTCGTTTTTTCCTATGAAAATTGTCTAGACCTGGTAAACTTCATGGAGCAATGGATAAGAAACATTTGGAGGAAAATTAATTTATTTTTATGTGGGTAATCTTTCTTGTCCTGTCATGTGTTCTTACTTAAATATCTCCAGAATATCTCCAATGTCTCTCTCTCTCTGTGAATTTTTGCTTTCAGTGATCTGTGTTATCTTAACACCTTCACACACTGGCGTGTTAATACAGGAGCATCATGGATGGAAGGAAAATATGTCACAGTTTTCCATCTTGGTTTGTTCAGCTGTAATTCGAGTTGTCTACTAGGACATTAGTTAATTCTAAGATAAATGTTATCTATTAAATCCTGCCTCAGGATAAATTAATTAAGCTTATTTTGATGGTGGTTTTTAAGTCATGATTGACTACATAATTCATAACTTAGGTAGTTTGTTGATTGCTTTGAAGAGATGAATAGCTATGTTAGAGATCTTTCTTGTCCTATGCATTTTTTTGAATCAGGTATGCATTTTAAGACTTCTACCTGTCAAGTTTTGTTCTTGCTGTTATTCTGGTCAACCTGTTATTTTTGCAATGTATCTGATACCTGGCTGATATATTAGATGTGCTGTCAGCTCAACTGTTTATTCTCTTAACCAGTCATGCTTTAACTTTCTGTGTCAGTGAAATGATGAGAGTGGGAAAATGGAAGTTATTTCATGTCAATTATGTTCATGTCAAATTCTTCAGTAGGGAGAGCTGAATTGTGGCTTACAGGATAATTTTTGTCCCCTTAATATGAAAATGTCATTCTGCCTTGCAGCTGAGCTTTAAGAATTCATCTCTCTCTGAGCACTGCTGAGATGTGTGAGTATCTGTCTAGGTGTGTGTATACATCATCTCTTTTGAGAAGGTGGTAAATAAAAGCAGGACTGGGGAATTATGTGATGAGAGAGAGAACTGCATGATGTTCTAGCAGATGTACCTGATTATGGGTATGACATGGGAAAAAAAAAAACAACTGTAGAGGAATCTCTTTGAAACAAAGAATTTGGGTTTTTTTGAGCCCCATGAGCAGTAATGAAGAGAAAGCCCAAGGCCTCATGCTGGATGTGAGCTCTGGACTGGGTCCCAGAGACAGACTCTGGAAGGTTTTATGTGCCAAGCTGCTTGTGCTGAACTGAAAAACCTCTGGTATTTGCCTGGGCTCTCTTAGAGCATGTCATTAAACCTCTTCTTATTGAGAAAATAGCAGCTGAATGTGCACTAGGAAATGCTAATTGAGAGCTGCATTGTCATGGTTTTAGCTATAGAGAGATGTTGATGAGATATGCCAAACCAACTGAATTATATTATTAAACTCCACAGTTTAACCAGGACAATAGGCATCTTCTTTATTAGAAAATTTGGCAGAATCAATGAAACAGGCAGTTCAAGCAACAGATTATGAATCTCAGTCCCCAAGGTATGTGGAAAAGATACTACGGCTTTAATGTATGCAATCTGATCCTGAAAGTATAGAAACATTTATTGAACTGGTAAAGTATGTACTTGAAAATGGAATGACTTCTGTCTTAAATGGTATCCTGTAACATGAGGATCAATAAAACACTTATGCTGGATGAATCCTAAAGATGATTGTTTATGTCCAAGATGCCTTCTAGCTGATTTATGTTCTCAAGTTGGTGCAGACAACTATAAAGAAAAAACACCATAGACTGTCATTTAAGTAAATTTCTTTTCATCTCAGCATGATATAGATAGAATCCTTGTGAAGATACTAAGCACTTGAAAACATTTTAAGGGCAAGAAGGTCATATCCAATGTTTTCTTGAGGTTGGAAATGAGGATGAGGTTTTGACTTAATTTATATTTCACTCATATTGTACATTTTCTATATATATTTAATTTATGATGTATATTTTGTATATCATTAATGTTAGATTTAAGGAAGGAAGACAAGTATCACACTTTTAGTGTTAGCAGTTGTGAGGCAGAATTCTCTGATGGAGCTGGCAACTGGCAGTCTGAAGACAGCTCATCTTCTCTGATATCTTCTGGTAAGTTCCTTTTCTATGCTTTCTTCTTCTACTTCTTTTTTTTTTTATTACAACGGTTGAATACAAACAATCTTTAGTGATTTCTTCCCACTCTAGAGGTGTGTTTTTTCACATAGCAAAAAGTTTTTCTACTCATCCCATATTTTCTTATACTTAGGTATTCCTCCTTATATATTTCTATATCTTTTTACAGTGGACAAAATAAAGAACTAATCATCCAGAAAGAATTAGTGTTAAAAGAATTTAAATAATAACCACAGTGCTTCATATGTTGTCTGTTGTTTCTGTACCGAAGCTGAAAACTTCAACTTTTAAATACATATCTAAAGATGTCCATTGCTAATTTTATTGTGTGTAGGATGGACTGAAAATCAGTACAGCATTTGGGCTGTACAGGCTCCCTCTGCTCGGGCTTCTGGGATGATTTACCTGGAGGAAATGCCAAGATAAGTGGTGCAATATATTTACATCAACGAGAAAACACTGGAAAGAAAATTAATTTTTTATATATATGCATGAAATAAGCTTGTACTGGTTTGAATTAGTGTGTTATGTCAGGATTATCCATGTATAAAGGGTGTGTGTGTCTGTGTAAAGACATTACTTCTGAAAAGCTATAAAAACTTTTTACTTCCCAATCTTACCTGAGTATGTTTCTTCCATCTCAGTTCCTGTTCACTTAATTTTCTGTGTATCAGAGACATGTTAGTTAGTAAAAAACAGAACACCTTTGCTAATAACTTCTGAGAATTGTGGGATTTTTAAAATATTTTATATATTTTATTAACATTTTATATTCTATTATTTTTTCCTATTCCCAAGAAAGTTGGAAATCCTCATTTTGAATCAAACAAGCCAGTGTTATGCAGTGTGGCTGAGGATCCAGTTTGTCACATGCTTGCATACCTGCTTGTGCCTACTACTCTCAAGCAGATTCAGGACGATGTGAAATTTTTGCTAAGGTTTTGCAGAGAATACCTCTAGAAATTTGATTCTCCATTGAGACTGGATTTTGAAATCAAATATTGATGGAGAGATAGGTTTAAAATTAATAATAATCTCATCCTGAAAGCTCAAATATTACGAGGACCACTCTTCAGGTGTGGCAGTAACCTCACTATTCAGATCAGAGATTCATACTTTACTGCTGTTTCTAGGGGAAAGAATATAGTAGCCAAAATAGAGAATATTCAAATCACTTTAAGATTGCTAAATATTTATCCTAGAGACAAAATGGGCATTAAACTGAAAGCTAAAGAGTTTAAATGCACTGCTTGTCACTGTAGTCAGTGTTGAAGGAGCTGGTTTGCCCACTTGCTGTCATTTGGTTATTTAGAATCATCCTGATCCTTGGCAGAGTGGATATAAAGTGAAATAGGAATATGGTGAAGAACTACTCAAAGATTCTCAGCTTTTCACTGCTTACCAGTGTGGAGATCAACTGTCCCCCTGCTTCAGGTAGACACAACTTGTTAAGGACACTTGGGACTGGCACTGGAACTGGATTGAATTTCCTAAAGGTCTGTAAATCAAAGATCACCTCTCAAGTCATCTGCTGAAGGAAGTTTCTTAGGAAAAGTTCTTGATGTCATTATTTTAAGCATCAGAAAACTGTGTTGAAATGTTTTTAAAGAATATTCTCACATTACCATTTATCCTCATTAATGCGTGTTAGCAATGCACTTCTCTGGTAATTCAAATTATACTTTAATAGTCCTCTTACTTGAATAAATTTTGAGGAGACAGCTACATTTTCAAAACTGATTATACACACCAACCCTTTACTTCCACCCACTGCTTCTGTTTTTTCATCCCAGAGCCATCAATGTGTTTTCTCTTTGGGAAGCATGACTTTCCAGACATTAACACTTCTGTCTTCTCTCCTTGTCTCCTTTTCATTCATTTCTTGTGTAGTTGGAAGCCTTATCCATCCTTCAGAATTCAGTATGACTCCCTGAGCACTTTTTCTGCTTCTGTAGATTTATGTCCTCAAAGAGCTCTCTGTCACAGTGTCCTCCTTAGTTTTTCCTACTTTCTTTTCCTTTTTCTACTCTGTTCTTCCTCTTTTCCATTTCATCCTCCTACCTTTGAGCTGAGCAGCAAATATCCTTATGATATTTACAGGAGCAGTAATATTTGGATAGTTCTTTGTTTGGTATTTCCATTGGAAATATCACAAGCAGTCATGTTTCCATGATATTTCCATTGACATTAACTTCAGAATGATTCCCTTTAATCGGGCTTAGGGGGCAAGAAGCCTCATATGCATTGCCAGCTTTGTGTGTTTGCTTTCTTGCTTTTAAAATGATTTGGTAAATGAACAGGGAGGAAAATATCACAATCAGTTTGCTTGTCTTTATTCAGATTGAAAGTTAAAGCAAATGTAACTTCTGTAGCTAGGTAATGTTCACATACAGGAAGAATATATTGAGGGGATTTCAATACTTAGACATAGAAAAACTTAAGCTGCTGAAAGAATTCATTAAAGAGAAGATGTGTGCTGATGTTTGAAAACTAAAAATAATTGTTTCATGTACCAAGAAATTTTTACTGTTGTCCTGGTAGAGATGTCTTGTTTTAAGGCCTGACTTGTACAGGATAATTATTGAGAGCTTTGTGAATAATTTCTTTAAGGGAAAGAAAAAAAATATTAACATTTTATTCATAGATTTGTATTGTATTAGAAAAGAAAATTAGAAAATTTATCTCATTATTTTTTCAGTTGAAAAGGAGCAGGAAATCTGAGTTGTTAGGTGAGCAGAGATGAAAAAGATGCAGTTGAAATCTTACCCAGCAGCATGGCCCATGCTGCTTTTGATTCAGTTGGAGGAAAATGCTGCTGTTATCCACCTGTGTGCTGGTCAGCATCATTCTCCAAACATCAGTCTCCCTCATACCCCATGTAATTTGGATTGGGACAGAGAACTTTGTGTCCTTTTCTGCCTGTGGTTCTTAAACATAATTCTGAGTCAAAAACCATGGTCTACCTACACATTGTATACATCAGGGTCTCTTATAGTCAGGTCACTTCATGACAGCAGGGAATGGTAAGAGGAGGGATGAGAAATCATTGGAAGCTGGCTTAGTTGGTAAGATTTAACTTTTTGATTATAATCAAGGTATAAAATGCACCATAAATTTCAATTAATATAAGGTATATTTGGTGTTGTGATGAAGAACTGAAGAATTTTTGTGGTTCTTTGTTTGCTCTACTTTTCTTTCATTTTAACTTAGTTGAAATAAAATTTTGAACTTAAAAATGAGAAAGTTACCTTGAATTAGGACAAAATATTAGTTTTAATTATGAAGAAAAGTTAAATAGATTGTATTGGACAAGAAATGTGGATAATTATCTTCTGCATTTCAAACACGCAGCTGCTCTGCACTGTGCCTGGAAGAATGGTTTTGTGGAATTAATCAGCAGACCTGGGTTCTGATCTTGGCATTTTCGCAGGATTCCTGAATTTCTATAAGTCATTTATTCTCAGTAGTTAAGTAAAATAACTTCTCTACTTCATAGTAATATGAAACAAATATTAAATTAATGGCTGTGGAATGCCAAAATTAATGTTGGCTGTACAAATGTTTATCTAAACCAATGTGTTAGGATGCACATTGGCATAAAACCATACCAGAAAATTAGTTAAAGCCAGTCATACAGCCTGTTTTAAACAGTGGGTAATATTTTACCTTATTTTAACCTGGCAGGAGTTACAGAAAGAAATGGATTGGAAGCTGGGTGAAATATTGCCCAGTTGAAATGGAAGATGCATCTTACCATAGCAGGTGCTCAGGCAAATGCCAGTGAATTAAAATACAGAACCTCAAGGGCTGTTTGTAGTCCCTCAAGTCCTTCTCATTGGCTTTGCTATGGTTTTGAGTGCTTGTTTAGAAACAGGAGTGTTCTGTGATGAATGGTATGTAGCTAACAACAAAACCCTGTTGTGACTCCCAGCATCCTGAAATATGAGTTCAATATGATATTGAAAAAAAAATTGGATAGAAAGGAAGACTCTCAGAAGTTGGAAACTGGAGTTCAAAAAAAATTTTTTTTCTTTTTTTCTTAAAGCAGCTTTGGAATTTAGCTTTGACTTTTAGTTAGTATTTTTAAGGTCCTTAAAATCCTCAGAAGTCAAACAGTTCATGGGAATACCTAGCCCTTGTGAGGAACATTTGAAGGAGGCTACTAAGGAGCAGGAACACTTTTTCCAGAACATTGTTAGGAAAATGTAATTAGATGGTGAGATGAGGGTCTTCTTAAAGTCTGGCTGCTAAACTTTAGCTGTAGATCTGTATGACTCTGAGATATTTCTTCCTTTTTAGCAAACTTACTCTGTGACTTTTTATGCAAAACATGATTTCCTTATATTAGCATTCTAAATCATCTTGTATGGTTTTTTAATATTTTTTTAATGGGAAGATAATTAAGTTCCTATGCATTTAATCTGACAGATCTGACTGAAATTTTCTGAGAAAAGTCAGCCATATAATTAGCTCATATTATTTTATGTATGTTTTTTGTGTCTAGTTAATCCAGGCACCTTTAATGAGGAAATAAGCCCCAATATTTGCTCTTAGAGATGGGTTGCAATGATTTACCTGCTTATTTTCTGTTATCTTTCAACCTTTTATTTTTAATGCTGCCATTAGCTAGCAAGCTGATTGGTGAGAAATTGCAGATTCTGTGAATTAGTTTTCAGGTAATGTATCCTGGGCACTTTATTGGCAGACTAATATGATTCAGAATCAGGAAAAGCCTGTGAAAGTCATAGGTGACAGGGATCATGTTTATTCATCAGAAACACAAATGTCAGCAGCAGGAGGACTATTTTAAACACTCCACCTCTCTTGACAAAGTTGTGACAGCCATGCCAGGTTCATGAAACCTGTAAACTCACAGGACAACTTAATTAAAAACCAAGAAGATTTGTATTTGAGAGGAAGCAAATGTAGTGACAGATCCAACTGAAAATCAGAGGTGTGGATAAGCTGAATATAATGCTTTGACAAGATACTCTGAATTTATTCCTTTAGCTTTCAGTCTTTGGTTGATCACTTCCCACCTTGAACTTCTAGATTATGTTTGCACACAAGAGTGAGATTGTCATGTAGTAACTCTCTCCTGTTTGATTTCTGTTTAAAACACCTGTAAAGAGTATTGCTAAAGCAGAATTCTTCCCTTGGACTCCAGTAAAACTGAAGACATCAAGGTCATCTAAAGATGCTCTCCCTTCACCTCAGTTGGAAGGTACTTTGTAAACTATTGTCATAAATTTAAAACTTGTGACTGGAGGGATGCCCAGCAGAAATCTTTGAGTGATCTGATTAGTTGGCATTAGAATTTCTTTTCACCTCCCCCCCACCCAAAGAAAAAAAAAAAAAAATGTAGGAAGCTATAATTTAGGTATTTTTAAAATCAAAAGTGCATTTCTATTAAAACATTTTCTTTCCTAAAAAATGAAAAACTGACAAAAATAAAATCATGTAAGATGTAATTTAAGAAGGAGGAAAAAAAAATAATAATCTAGCACCACACTGTAACAGGATTTCCTTATCAACCTCTTCCCAGATGCAGAAACTGTCATTTAGGCCATGCCAGTGACTGGGCTCATGCCAACCTAATACAAGTTGGTTCCACTTGTCACCCTTTCAATTTCCCAGCTGGACTCAGTTTTAAAGGGCATATTAGCATTATCAAAGTTATCTTTAAGATGTGCACTGGCTTTCTTTTAAATGTTTTGTTTCTAAATCCCATTAGTGGAAAAAATAATGACATGCTCCAAAGAGAAAAGGAATATTATTATCTTTGTCTGGTATTGGATGTTACAATCCCAAACTAAACTCCATCTCTTCTTTTAAAAGGATGTGAGATGTCTTGTCTAATGTGTTGGTAGAAAGCATTTGCTTAAAGAGTTCTGAAAAATCCCTTTTGCAGTCAGAAATCCATGCAACATACATCCTGGGTTGTTAAAATAATATTCAATTATCTGAAAAATGTTATTGTTAACTTCAGAGGAACCCTATTTTTAATTCAAAACTAGACAGTCTAAAATAGTGAAAAATAATACAAATAATCAATAAGCAACGTCTGTCAAAATACTCTTCAGAAAGGAAAGTTATAAAAATAACAGAAGATATTCTCTGTGTTTCCATCACTCCTTTCTCTTTTATAAAATCAGTCTAAAATTAGATCTGTTAGGTTTTTGTGTGACCTTTTGAAATTACGTTGTTGGGGAGAGATGTTGGTAGCAAGGTTCTGCTCAGATAACACATTTGCTCTTCTTTCTTCAGTTCTTACTGAGATAATTAATGAAAATCTGGTTACCCAGAGGCATTATTAGAGGTATTATTCACAAATATCAAGGCTTGCAGTGGAAAAGAGAAACTGAATATTGCGCCAGAGACAGGAAGTGGCATTTGAAAAGAAATGATGAACAGAGTGGATTCCATGCAGTAACCATCAAGAAAATTACTGCTGCCAGGGCAGTTCAGTGAAAGGATGTTCTGCAAACATGTCTGGAAAGGAATGATGTCCTCCATTTGTTCTCTCTGATAAGGTAAATGAGATGATGTTTAAACTCCAGACTGCTGGAGGAGTGGGTGTAATGAGATGGAGGTCACACTAAGGTGAGAAATTAGCTTTTAATTGCAGTGAAGTAGCCACATAAAAGTCAGAAGTCTGAGAAAAGGGGGAGGGAAGAAAAGCACCTGCCTCCATTTAAACAAATGCTGATTAAAAGTAAACTTTTTTTAGGCTGTGTTCTGTGTGTCACATTGAAGTGGTGGAATGCTGGTAAGAGCACAGTGTTAGCTAGGGCTTTGCTCATCCTCAGTCTTTCTTGCTCTTCTACTTAGGGAGCAAACAGTTTTCCAGTACTTTCTCTAGAATTCAACTGGATTTAATTTCTCTGCTTATTTGAGGTTCTGTATTTCAGTCCATTCCATATTGGAGATAATGTTATAAACACAAGACTTCAATATTTCCTGCTTCTTTTGTGATTTTTCTTTTCCTGTTTTTTACTCTTGTATCCAAATGATTTATTCCCATCCCATCTTCGTCTACCACATAATTTATAGGTGCAAAGGTTCCCAGCCCAGCTGACTCTGCACCTGCATAGATCCTTTCACCTGCACAATGCAGAATGGTGTGAAATAGTTGGAAGGGGAAGAGGAGCACTGAAATGTTCAGCTGATGGTGGTGGTGTTGCTGCTGAATTTCCAAACACAAACTCACCCCAGCCTTCCCTTCTTCCCTTCTCTGGGCATCAACTTCTGACTCTTTCTGAAAGCAGCACTTTTTCTGTGAAATTCTATTTCATCTGTCTAGCCACATATAAATTTATCTTCTAAAGGATGCCTTTTTTCTACTCTATATCATTGTATTTTCCATTAAGTACATTGAAGTCAGTAGAATTTTGCCAGTAAAATACAGGGCTAGGGAATATTGTTGATATTTATTCTCACTTTCTCTTGATTAAATCTAAAGGAACTGAATTCCTGGAAAACTGAGAGGAAATCTGCTGGTTCTCTCTACAGCATTGATTTGTATCTGATTAAAAAATATTCACCTTCAATTACTATAACTTTTTAAAGCATTTTTTTGTTTTGCATTTTCAAATTTCCCCTCCAAAAGTCTGAGAAATGTGAAGTTAAGGTGTAACAAGTCAATTAGAGATGAACAGAATTATAGGGGTGTTTGATAACAACATTACATGGCTATTAATTATTACATTTACAGCTTAAAATTCTGTTCCCATCAGTGGTGATGCTTCAGTTTAATTAATTTTAATTTCTGGAGTATGCTGTATGGCCCTGCTTGAGTGGGCATATATATGCTTAGCAATATTACCTCCTAATCCTTCTCTGGAGAATGGTGATCTGCAAGGCTTTGCCTTGCCACACACAACTTTCTCATGCATTACTGCAAAAATTAATATCAAAGCACCAGTGAAGTTAATCTGAAGGCACTCTTGTGTTTTTTGAGAGACTGTCTTAATCTGCCTCAGAGACAAAAATTAATGTATCTGCTATGATATTTGAGCAATACATCATGAGGATGTGCCAGGTATTTCCTTGAGTCAGTTCTGGATTGCCTTGACTGCATCTGAATCTTACTTTTTCTTCTGAGAGTCTGCTTGGATTAGTTTTATGATAATTCCCCTGTCTTATACCTATGAAAACTGAAATTCACTGCTGCTGGGAAGGTTGGTGTACTCTGCATTTGCCATTAGAGAGCTCCTGTTTATTAAGCTGCACACAAAGCCCTGTGCTGGCAGCAAGCCTTTTTTCCTCAGCTCAGCCCTGCACTAGATGATAATAAACTTCATAGAATATCTTGCCTAAGTAACCATCAGTCCTGCCTAACAGGCAGCAGAATCTCATTTTGTCTGGACCTTTCTGGACCTCTCGGCACAT
This sequence comes from Phaethornis superciliosus, assembly GCA_023637945.1. Taxonomy (NCBI): domain Eukaryota; kingdom Metazoa; phylum Chordata; class Aves; order Apodiformes; family Trochilidae; genus Phaethornis; species Phaethornis superciliosus. Next base: position 21,901,098 of record JAJQWJ010000010.1, read on the forward strand.
AAGCTTTTCTTTAGATTCTGGAGCCACACCTGAGCCCTCTCGACGTCTCCTTCAAGTTTCAGAAGGTTTTATTCAAGATGTTGGATGAGACTGAGATGTGTGATAGATGACAAAGCAGGAGAGCATTTGAGGGATGTGTGGGTGGGAAGAGGAGACACTTGGGTGATGATTCTGAACACTACACTTTAGTTTTTGAGATGTGTGGCAGTGTTGCCTGTAGGAGAATGTAATCCAGGCACTGAGGATTTGGCTTGAAAGAAGTGCCTGGTTCTTGAGAAGTGATAAGTGGTGGTGTTTCACTTCTTCACCTGCAGTTTAAATACAGCAGTGCTGCCCCTAGGGCAGAAGTTTGAAGAGTGCTGCAGTGATTACCTTGTGGAGTGTTACAAAGAGAGGAATGGCACAGTCTCTCTTGAGCTGTGAGTTTTAATGTGTGCTCTGGATGAGCGATTTTCTTTTTATCGTTGCCTTAATGTTTGTGCTTTCATTTGTTTTCACACTGCCTAAATAGGAGCCAGAGGAAAGGTCACCCAGAGGGTAGAGGAGTGAAAATGTCTCCTTGGAGGTTACCAGGCTTACCAGGGCAGAGTGAAGGTAAATTTTCTACCCCTGCACTGAGGGTTGTTTTATATGAGGATGCTTTGGCTCAGAATGAACCACGATGCACATGCAGCAGACATGGGGAAAATCTTTTGAGGGGCATTATTGTGTGTTTGCCAGTACTTTCTGTAAACATTTCCTCTTGGTACCCAGCTGCAGACAAGGTAACAGGTTGAATGGCTCATAGCCCAGACCATTCTCATGTTTCATGTGTGGGATGGTAATTTTTCTTTCCTGGAATCCTTGCCATATCAATATATGTTTATATGTATGTATATCTCTCTATGTCCAAGAAAAGGCATGTTCCTGCATCTCTTTGGTGCCAGTCCCAGCCTTCAGTCCTCTTGCAGACTAAACTTGGACCACTGTACTTCACCCTGGGTTGTTTCAAGTTGCACTGTCTGGGTAATGTTGAGAACTTTGGAAATCAAAGGAAAGGATGTCCAGAAAACATCAGGCTTTTGATAACAAGTGCTGTTTACCTGGCAGTCAAGATGACAGTGGTTGAGTGACAGTGAAGTTAGCTCTGTCAGTTCAGAGCAGCAGAAGAAAAATGGTTCAAATTTGACAAGTGTCCCGTTTCATGTACAAATTTATTTCCCTACAGACTGGAAGGTGGAGTCATCAGTCTGAATTTGGAGCCTAGAGAGAAGGAATGAATTAGGGAAAAGCGCGGGGAGGTTGTTCTTGAGAAACTACAGGAATCATTGCTATACCCAGGGCAGTAGATGCTGAATCTGAGTTACTGAAATATTTGTAGAATTATGAAAATGCTTTTTGTATCTGAGAGGTGTACAACACTCTCAGGTCCTCACAGTAATTCCATTGCAGAACTTTTTCATGTTCTCCATTGATCCAGTGTTTTTCCTGAATCAAAGGGCTGACTGAAGCAAATCTACTTTGACCTTATTACAACTAGGGTTTTAACTGTTTTGGGTCTTTTATCACTGGATAGGAAAAAAAAAAAAGAAAAGATTGCATTATATATGCATTAATAATAATTATAGAATAATGATCAATTAATAGTAATAATTTGCTTTGCTGTGCAAGGTGAAGAGGTATAATCCAAAGATGTGCATTATCTCAGTATTATTTCTGTTCAACTCATGTTGCTTTTTGGTTGGCTTGAAATTTTGTAGAGTAACATAATTCATGTCTACTTCTCCTACCAGACATCTGACAGCAGCTTTAGCTCTCAAATACCTTGGAGGGGTTGGAAAGAGAGTGAGTTCTTTTTCTTCTTCTCCCAAGTAGTAAGGAAAGTTTGGAAGCCCTAGAAAAGACCAAAAAAACTCCTGGAGTGTCCTGCAGTCTGGGATATAGTTGGAGACATACAGAAAAGCACCTGATAGCTGGGAGAAAAGAAGATAAAACTGTCCTGTTGTCCACAGTTCATAATAAGAATTAACTTCTATGGTCCTATTCTGTAAAAGTTTTAAGATAGGGTTCTCAGTCTGGATCCTCCCCTTCTCAGCTATTTAGCTCACCAGTAATGAGTCAAAAATGCAGCTCTGGAGGGGAGAGCCTTGCAGTGCTTATCTCACTGTTTTTGCAACTCATGCTGTTGGAAGTTGTTTGAATACAGTGAGTTGGTGCCTCAGTTTCTGCTTTTCTCCACTCTGAGCCTGATGAATGATACAAAGCTCACAAAGAAGGGCAGATCTCAGGGCCCAAATGCAGGGGTTTTCCTAGCTGAGGGGACTGTAATTCTTGCAGTTCAAAATAAATGCTACTGCAGGTCACTCTCGAAATAATTTGAAATAATTGATTTGAATGGTGATTTGAAATAATGGATTTAGTACTGGCCAGTAACAAACTGGTTTTGGAGTTGAATAGCAGCTTCTTATCTCCAGAGTTGCAGATGGGTTGTGGATGTCCCACTTCTGATGGATAGCATTGAATAGGAAGTTTTGTATATGATTCTTGGCAGCAGTGTTCAGTACATTTCTATTGAGATTTAGCACCACAGCTGAGTTTGCCTTTGCTTTTTTCTCTCTACCATGCAATTAAATGGGTGACCATCCTATGCAGAAGGAAATGTTTCTGTTAAAGATGCAAAGAACTGAGAGGGAAGCCAGCCACAAGCAGCAAAAGGTTTTAAACCAGCTTTGCTTCATATTTCAGAAAAAAAAAAAGGGGGCGGGGGGAAAATGAAAGCTTATGTTATATATTCCTGGTCTCTATGGTCTGTGAAATATTCTATATACAGTATTTTCATAAAACACATGCATTGTTGTGGGAACCTTTTGGATTGGAAATTTTGTCTTTCTCTCAAAGGAAAAAATGTCCATTTTCTAACATTAGGTTACAAGAGCATTTCTGTTGCTCTGCTGACAGCAGTAAATAGTTCCTGTAGTGTTCATTATTGCCATTTTCATGGGAGTACTCCCAGAGCTGACTGGACACTGCATTTTGTTTTACAAGAAACTATTCTAAGAGATTCTTTACCAACTGGAGAACCTTGCTATGTTTGACAAGCTTATCATCGTGGGTCTGTGAATCCGTATTCTCTTACACTATTTTTAAAATATAAATACTTGGACATAAAAAAACCTGGAGGTCATTTCAGCTATGCTTCTAGCAATAGATGATGCTAAGAAGAAATTTAAGAAATTAAACATTTGACCCAGCAGAACATGTTCAAAATCCTGGGGAACTCACTGGGGATTTTCCTGGCTTTTGTGGAAGATGAGGAGGTCTGCAGGCTGTTCTGGGGCTATGGAGTATGGAATGTGTGAGTATGAGGGTTGTTTTGTTTTGTTTTTTTTTCAACTCCTGAGCACTGGAACAATTGAAGTTAAGCAAGTCATTCTAAGATGCATTGCTTAATTTTAGAAAACTTTCTAAATCAAAAAAAAAGCCATTGTGCTGCTTTTCCTGTGAGACTTGCAGACATGGAAGTTATCACTGCCTGTCTCTTTCATTTTTCCACAGTATATGAAAAGGAGTTTGTTCTGTTAAGTTTGCTGCCAAGTGTTGGTTAACATTATTACAACAAGTATAACTGAAGCAGATGTGGCTTTCTGTGGTATTACTAAATACTTCTTTCTACACATCATTTTTATAGCCTATGAGATACTTAGCCAGAGGTTAGACACCTTTCCCATGGATACCAACTGCTGTAAATGAAAAAAGGTAATTAGCATTTTTTCTGATCCCCCCATATTTATTGCCCATTACAGACACAAGACTTTGGAATTAAAATACTTAATCAGTGCCCAGCAGAAATATGAACTCAGCTGTGATTTATATGCAATTTACCAATAGGTGGCATGAGTGCATTACTAAGGTTTACAGGTACAAACTGCAAATACCTGCTTATATTTAACTTTCTGAAGATGCAGCAGAAGGCACTGTGTCTCATGGTAGCAGTCACCAATCCCATGGAGTAGCAGCTGGCTGAAATCTGCAGTCTGAGTGATGCACACTGCCCGTGATGAATGAAGTATTTTTGTTACAGAATTGAGAAAAAAAAACCCCTAAGTTAATGCATAATAGCTACATGAAAAATGAATGACCTGAAATAAATCACAGCAGCCACAAAGCTGTGTGACAAAAAAAAAAAAAAAAAAAAAAAAAGACATTTTCTCACAAATTACTAAACCTGAATTTGCGGCAAGTATTGAGTGACAAACAAACAGCAAAACCAGCAAAAAGCACAGTTTTTACAGAGGTCAGGTCCAAAATCTGCTTAACAGAACTGAAAAAAAAAGGTCACCAGGTTCATTTAAAATTATGTAACAGTTTGAGCATAAATCTCTCCTTAGCATAAGTAAGAGAAGTTTAAGAGGAGCTGTGTGACAGAAGAGTGAGAGTTTAGAGGGGGAACTGAAGGCTGAATATACAAGACAGAAGATGCTGAACAAGTTAGCAGTGTTAACCAACAGGTTTTTGACAGCCACAAGTTTGAATTGAGAGTTTTATTTCCAAAGTACTAATTCCTAGTCTTTGATTCCGTGAGACTTGGAGTTTCTTCACTTTTAATCACTGGACAGTGATCTAACTCTTCTTTTCTCAACCCTGTATTATCAGGTCGCCTTGGAGAAGAGAATTGGACACAGCTTTAAACACAGATGGTAACAGGTGTGGTCTGTAGGTAGTCTGTGTCCAAATGTTGCTAACATTAGGGTAGACTGAACTAGAAAAAAATGCCCACAAGGAGTTTAGAAACATTTCCTTAATACAGGCAAAATTTCAGTCTCTGTGTGATAGCAATAATAGCACTACAAGGAATATGAATTACCATCAGTCATCTCAGTGGGATGCTGATTTTTGAAGGCTAAGCACTGAGTTGAACTTTTTTTTCCCTGTGTTTTGTCAGGTTAACAGGAAGAATTTTGAGACATGGTATTGAAAAAGGAAATGGTCGTAAGGTTTTTAAGCAAAAAGTGATTAAAACTATAGTAAAAATAAGGTTGCTGGAGATTGTTATTCTGGGTTTATGGTCAGTGTTTAGTGTTAAAGGCTTGCAGCTTTTGCTCTCCTGCCCCTAAAAGCTTAGAAGCAGGGGCAAGATAACACAGAACTAGATAATGCTGCAAAACTCTATGCTTTCTTTAATGTATCACACAAAAAGATTAATAAAACATAGTACATGTTGACTTCTTGAGGGTTTTTTTTTTTCCTTTTTTTTTTTTTTTTTTCTTTTTTTTCCCCCCCCCTCCCTTCTTTTTAAAATTATCCTAGAAAACTGTTTTATTTCCTTTTCAGATACACTGGGTAGGTGGCTTTGGCTATAGGATAAATACTGTCCTCAACCAGTACTGCTGGATTAAGAAAGCTCTACTGTCCATAGCATCTCAAAAGGTTTTGAGGTTTTTGATGAACAAAATTGTTAAAATATATCCTGACATGGCCTTTCTCTGTAATGGCAGCATCTGTTTACATGCAGCCAAAATTTGGACAATTGTTTAAATTGGTTGTGAAATTGTGTTCTATTTTCTCCCTTAACCAACATTATTTGTTCCTCATTGTGTATGCTGCAGAAAAGTTAAATGTGAATCACAAATAGATTCCTTTGGCTGAAGAGCAGAATAATGGTCTTTTGTTTGCTTCAGTCTTTGTCTGGGGTTTGGGTGATGTGGGAAATTTGTGGCCCAAGCTTGGGCTTTCTTCAGTGGGCAAAATAGATGATTCTCATTTTTTCCAGGTGATGAAGAGCTTTGGAGGGTTTCCTTCACACCCACTTGAATGTTCCATCCAAGGGCCAAATGTCTCCAGAAGACAATTCAAACCTCAGTGTTGCCTCAGGTGAGGATTGTATCAGTATTTTATAGTGGGCAAAAAGAAACTGGGCACCTTTTTGTAAGCACTTAGACTGCAGATTGAGGCCTAATGGTGAGCTGGTGTTTTGAGTGACAAAGAAAACATACTTTGATTTTAAACTTTTCCATCAATTTTGCTATTTTTTTGTGGTAAGTTCAAAACACAGTAGTTTCTTAACATAGAGAGTAGAAGCAATATGCAAAGCCAGTCCTCTTAACATCACTGAAACACTGTGCTGGTGCATTTTACTGGAGCTCTGCAGGTCCCCTCACTAGAGAGTGGAGTCAACAATAAGGCACTTGCAAAAAAAGTCAATGCCTGGGACTTGAAACTCCCCTTGTTCTGTGCCTGTCAGCTTCCTCAGAAGAGCTGATGCCAGCACCTGAAAGGGAAGCAACTCCCTGCAAGGAAATGGTGGCATAACATGACCTGGTGCTTGGAAAAACAAAAGCAAAGCAGGGATTTTATTTGTCTAGGCTAAGCCTCCTGCTGCAAATTTATAGGCTTTTTAACTTGCTGTGCTACCTGTCAGTCTCTGAACAGATGCACAGCCTTCAGGCTCTCAGAGCTTGCCAGCAACTGGCATCCTGCTGGGAACTGTAGGAGGACTTGCAGTATGAAGCAGGGCAACCTAATAATAGCACAAGAATACATTGAAGCCAATGTTTGCACAAAAAGAAGTAGAAAAGGGCAACCTGTAGTTCTGCTTTTTTTTTTTTTTTTTCAGCCAACAGAAGGTTGTGTGGGGGAAAACCACAGGCCATTGACTACAGCACTTGCTTGACAGCAGGGTGCTGAGTACCTTGGCCAGAATAACCAGATGTTTGAGTTTCCCTAGAGCTGAAAGAAGCCATAGGTATGTAAAAATAAACCTTTCCAAGCAGGCATGCTTTACAGGCTGCTCAGGATTCATGGGGTCTAATTTACTATTTAAGTAAAAACAGACTCATAGAAAACTCTACCTCTATGAAACGTGCATTTTTATTTTTCTTGTTGTTATAAACTGTAAATTTCATAGTTCTTTACCTTAAAAGTTTCCAAGGGTTCACTTCAGTTGCCCAGTTGTAAGCCCCATCTTCTTAGACTGAGGAAGCCACTTGGGGCTGCTGGATGCAACCTGAGGCTGCTAATTGTTTCTTCCTGATACTTCATCAAAAGTCCTGCCTGTGATTCCACAGAATATCTTATGTGGCAATAAAAGTACATGTGTCAGCAACTAAACCCAGCCCTGGTATTCCATACTGAGGAGCTGGGTCTTCCTGATGCAATGTGCTTGGCAGACATCATGGCCAAATATTTTTTTTAAACCCAGGACATTGCTCTAGACATTTTTGTTTTTTTTTTTTTTTGTTTTTGTTTTTTTTTTTTTGACATAAATAACTTCTTTTGAGATTGGAATTGACAAGACATGAGAAAAAAGAAATCACTGCTGATATAAGCATAAGAACACTTGAATTTTGGCAGCTCAAGGAATAATGGGAATTCTTGAACAGAAACACCATCTGCCAAAGCAGAATTTCCTTCAGCTGGTTATGGTTAATCGAGCAGTGGTCAATTATTCTATGTATTTATTTCTGTTTCTGGAAAAAGTAATCCACAAATTATTGACTTGTAAAGATTATTCATAAATACCTCCAAACCATTCCTGCCCCTTCTTACCTCCTAGTATCCTATATATTAGGAAAGAACTAGAACAGGTTTGCTTTTCCAGAATCAGAGAAATAGTTCAGTATCCTGTAAGGCAGAGATGAGGTTGTAATGAAAGTAGAGCTTTCAGCAGAGTAGATATGAGATAAAATTCAAAGATCCCCCCATCCATGCTGACTGCTTTCCAGAAGAGCCACATTTCAGTGCAGACAACTTGTTTAGGAAAACTTCACCAACTCAAAGTTAGTCTTGAACTGCAGCATTCTCCTTTTGGGAATTTTGCTCTGAGAATGATAAAAAGTCTATTTATTGATTGATGAAAATATCCTAAAAGGCCTATAATGTTGAGAATGAAAAATGATGTGCTGATGCTGCTGTTTTTAATCCTTGACACCTACATGTTTCCATATTCCTTGGTGGGACCTAGGTCTTCTTACAGTCTCAAGCAGTAGTTTTGTGCTGCCATTAAGGCTGGGTTTTGTTTCATTTTCTTTAAAAGTTATTAATGCTACTTCTGCAGTTTTCAGAGCAGAGAATCCCCTCATAAGCTTGTGGGGAGAAAACACATAGCATCTTCTGTACTTCCAAGGACAATTAATTTTTTAATTAACAAAAGTATACTTGAAAATATAAAAAACTCATTTGTGGAAATTGGCCAGTTTCCATTGGTTGCTGGATTAGCTTGGCAAGCCTCATTTTTTAAAAGTAGAAAAAGAAATTCTCAAGCAGAAAAAGAAATTGTTCCACCTACGTGGAAGTCTTTAAACTGATTCTTTTTGCTTTAGATTTTGCTTTATTTTGTTATGTTTAGAGATGTGCCATGTCTACTGTTGTGATGAAAAAGTCTAGTTAATTTGAAAAACAGTTTCATTAGGGCTTTCAGTGCCTGATTCAAAATAGCTTGTCATTTCCATCCATTTCTTAAGCATTTTCCTAAGTGGATATTAGCTTGATCCCTGCAAAATAATCAGACACAATCTCAATAACAGGAATGTGCAAGCACATGCTGACTGAGTGAAGCTGAAGTAATAGAAAAGTATTTAGTGATGTTTTAGTTTGCTTGTAAATAGAAAGAATAATGAAATTTTTTTGCAATTTGCAAACGTTCACGTATATTTTCTGAGAGTTTGGTTTATATATACTGTTACTAGTATAGAAAAGAATGGTTTCAAAAATGGCTATCAAAATTAATGTCAAAACTAATTGACATTCATAGGCAGATAATTTTATGCTTCTTTGAACATAATCTGTAGGATCAACCCATGGATATTACATTAAGTTCATTTTTCAGAAATTGCTTTTTCTATATGAACTCTTACAACTTCACAATACTGATAGTTTAAAATTTCCAACTTTTTGTTGTTATTGTAGGGTAGCCATTGAGCAGTGTGAAGCAGATTGTGTTGCAAAGATAAAACTTGGGAGGCTTCTGCTGGAAATTGGTTAAGGAAAAATGTGAAGTTGTGTTTGCAGTGAAGGGTGTCTTAGCTCTTTTCAGAGGGATTTTGGTGCATTGAACATCTGATTTATTTGTCCCCGTTTGGTTCCATTGCTTTACATATTTACACAGAGGGAAGGAGAAAAGTAGTTTGTAGTTAAGTTAATCAATAGGAAAAAAAGAAGAAGAAAAAAGACTAGATTCTGGAATAAAAAAGTATGGTGGGAAACTAAGACAAAAAATAATCCAAATTTCTGAAGAATTTCACATTCTACTAATTCCACTTTAGACATTCCTCTGAAGATATCTCAGTGGCTCTGTGCTGTTTTTTGTAAATAAACATCACCAAAATCTGACTGATTTGCTTTCAGCATGATGCCCCAATGCCATTGTAACAAGACAAAAGGTGTGACTTCTTTTGTCTGAGAACAAGGTGCCAAAGAGCTCTAAGCAATGTGCCCTGCCCAGCACATGGTGATATCCTTGAGTCAGCAGTTTGAACAAGAAATACAGAGATAACACAGTAGTCAAAAACAAAAAACCCAAATGAAAAACCCAAACCCTGATGCATTTAATGAAAGATGCTTAAAGTATCAGAGAGCCATTCCTTTATTTCATTTGCAATGTCATATTTATTGCATCATCTTTATGGCTTTGTAATCTTTTATGGATTTTTATGGATTTACTTTGTAATTTTTATGGATTCATTGCAGTTTCTACTGTACATCCACTTGTTCAGGAGTCCATAATTCAGCCTTCTTAATTTGTAACTGAGACTTGGCAATTGAATTGTCACTTTATGCAAATTGCCATGGGCTTTTTGAATGATTTCAACTGAAGGAGCCTTTTTAAGCTATGAAAAAACCCACAAAGGTGACAAAAATCCTCAACTCTGACCAAAGTTTAACCGCAGGCAATGAAATGCAAAATCACAACATGAGCCCTCAGCCTGGACACTGCTTGCCTCCAGAAACATCTCTTTTGTTTGTCTAATAATTTTCTTTGCTCCAGAAATGTACAGGAAGGTTTGTCAGCAGGGTCTCTGAAGGACTGGATCTGGGTGGGATATATACCTGCACAAAGAGGCCTGTGGAGCAAAACTCTGTGAGTACTTAGAATGAAAAGATTCCTGTTCCATTAAAGGGAATATCTACTTTGAATCTCCCTCTCTAGTCTGGGAGGTATGAACTTCTATCTTGCTGATTGTGGTGAGTATTTAATTTTTAGGCTCTCCACAATGCTGGCACAGAGATAGGGGAGTTCCCTACCCCCCTGGGCTTGAAGCTGTGGAGTTGATTAGATCAGGAGGGAGGCAAGAAGAGAAACTTGATTTGATAATCTAGTGGTTATGGACACAGCACAGAGCTGAGTGGGGAAGTCAAGGCTTTCACAGCTGTCTGCAGTATTGTTGTCATTTTAAGGGCATGATATCTAAATACTCTAGATTTATATTTTCATGTGGTTGCCAAAAAAATTCCTGTGCAGCCAAGAACCTTGATGAACTTTCTTTAGGCTCTTGTCATGCAAGTTCAGAGCACAATGAATAATGTTGCACATCTCTGCCTGCCAAACATAATCCTTGGCAAGCTGTCCTTTGAACAATTCTGATCTGTTTCCATTTAATGAATGGACACTTTCCTGCTTTGTGGTTATTGTCCTTGCCTGAAGTTGTTCCCATTATAGAGATGAATAAATAGTTCTCAACATTAGGTTCTACCTGCTTTGTAATTTGTTCCACCATCAGGGACCTGTAACTTGTCCTTGGTTTTAGTACCTACTAATTCTACCCCATCCTGTTTATTTTTGTCTTTTATATGGCTTGTGTTTTGTCCTTCACAGTTTTAAAAAACAATCTTATCATTGTTATTTTATTGCTATGTACAGGTATCTTCCATCTTTTTTCTTGATCATGAAGTGTAGATCCTTGGTTGGGTAGGAGGTCTCATCTCTCTTCATTCTAATGCCTTTTTGAGGCCCTGCTTGTGCCTCAAACATGTGAAAGGGAGAGCATAAATTATCCCCGACATTTTTAAAGTGTATAGGGAAGGAATCTTCTTCTTCCCTTTTGTTTAATGTCTGTTTGCACCTCCATTACTTTCATTTAAATGTTTTCAGCAAGGTTACATTGTGGGGCAAGTGGAGGTCTCCAGTACATTCTGGGCAGGCTGCACGTGTTTGGGATGTGCTAGAAAAACAAAAAAACCCAGCATGTAATGTACCTGACTTTGAGGCATGAGGAATAAGAAAGAGACCTGGAGATTTGTGTGTTGGCCAGAGCCTGTGTCTGCAGATTGGCCAGTGAATGGCTGCCAAGAACAGCAAGCAGAACAGTGCAGTATTTTCCATTTGTAAATTATCAGTAAAAGACTGCTACTTTCAATAGATTTTTTTTTTTTCATAGAAAACAGCAGATTCTAATCACCTCCAAATGAATTAATTCTTTTGGTGGTACTGGCTAACACCTGGTGATGGCTTTGGCATATGCCACACTGGGCCAGGAGTTCCACAGGGACAATCCTGTGGCTGTTACCCACATGGTAATACAAATTAGGTGTATTAGGTAATACACCTTTTTAGTAGGTGGTGCTTTAAACTGGATGTCACCAAAAATAACAGGGCTGGCAGATAACTCTGTCCCCACACAGCATCGTGAGGGAAACGTGCCCTGGATTTGCCTTTCCAGTTGCACTGCCCAGTCCTAAGGAAATTGTTACTGGGCGTTCCCAGCTGCTCTCAGGGTGTTTCCAGGAGTGATGGATGGGTACAACCCTCTGGTTTGGAGTGCAATGCAAGTTCAGTACTTCTGGACTTGTTTACATGGCCCTTGGGAAACTGTGGAGATATTACTGACGTGGGTGAAGTAGTTCAGATATGGGGGAAAAAAAAAAAATTCCCAGCAGGAGCTTTCTTTCACACTTGATTTGAAGGTTTGAGTATGGATACATTGGTGTGCTTGGTTTTGTTTATTCTGTGCATATAGTTCATTCCTCTTTAGTCTGAATATATCATTTTAGGCTAGCAGCAACAACAAAAATAAAACTCATTTGAATGGGTGTAGTCAGATTTGGTTATGCCACCACTTCAGTGCCAAGGACTGGTAGCCAGCAGACTGGATAGTTAAAGCTTCAGTGAAACAAGAAGAGTTCATGTTAAATAAATATATGTACAGTGTATGCTTTCTCTGCAGGGCTGATTTCCGTAATTCTGAAATATTGTGAAAAACCACCAGGAAAATGTCATGGTGATTTATCTGAAATTAGAACAACTTCTGTTTTAATATCCTCAAATCTTAAAGAAACTGGGATTTGATTCAGTCTTCAGGTGACCTCTCTGCTTGTAATGAAGTTTCAGCACCAACTGGGGCTGGAAAAATTAGACATTGAGGTCTGAATTTTTCATTTTGAGCCTGTCTCCTTTTGGGAACAGGCTTGTTGGTACTAGCATATACTAACAGATTGCAGTGCTATGGTGGCAGTTTGAAGTGTAATTTATCTTTTCGAATAAAAATATCTTTAGAAGAGAGAGACTAACTGTTCCTCTTTCCTCTGAATGTGGGAGTTTTATCAGTGGCAACAGTTTCTGTTCACTCAAATATTAAGGAAACTTTTTACAGGGAAATGGTGATTAGGTGAAGTAAAAATTCCAGTTGTTTTGACAGAGACAAAAGCTGAAATATGTTTAGGTCTTTGTTAGGGAAGCTTTGGAACAGCTTCAAAACCTAAGGGTAGTAGTTGTTAAAATCTTTAGCATATAGGAACAAGATCCCATTTCTCTTAATAAAGTGTAAATGGATTTTGAGTCTGGTATTTTTAATACAATTTGTTTAAGGTTTTCAAAATTGTTAGAAATAGCTTTTTTTCTTTCCTAATTGTAATGTTTAATTTGAGTTAGCTAACAATTATCCATGTGAAAATCCTCTTCTTAAATGTTACTGGATTTCTATTTTTTGTTTTTTTTTTTTTTTTTTAATATGTGGCATTACAACAAACTGTGACAAGAACAAAAACTTTAAGGAAACTGTCCTGTCACCTTGATGTTATTCCTTAGCATTTTTGTTTCAGAGCTGCAGGTAAAACTTCAAGCTTGTACCTCTTATGATAGGAAAGTGTCTTTTTTATCTGAACTTTGTGATATCCTCTCTTTTTAATAATTCCTTCTGTGTTACTTCAGCTTATTTCTTGTGAGATAATCTATTACTTTATTCTTCTTTTTTACTATCACAGTTAGAGCTAAAATCTGCTTTTCTCCTAAGAGAGTTCCTGGTCCATAGCAGGATAAGTGGGAAGACAAGATCAGTATGTCAAGAGTTGAGCATTTTACAGATCTGCAGGTCTGATGGCTCATTGCATACTAAATGAAGCCCACCAAGCTTTATTGAGTGATTCCTACATCAATTCTGTATCTCACGGGTGAACTGGAATCTCAAGGATATCTAATGGTAATTTAAAGATTTCAAAGAGACAGTCTACAGCAGCCTTCACTCTTAGTTATTCTTACTATCAAAAATGTATACTTTAGCTCACATTTGTGAAATGTCCTTTTGCTTTGAGTTTTAAGCAATCCACAGTCAGAAAGCTTTACATTCATGGAAGGCAAACTCGTGGAGCTTGTTAGAAATAAAGTACAGTGATGATTGTTTCTCTTAGAAGCTGTTTTTACTGTAGTCAAATTTTTCAGCCTCCAAGATAGTCACTGGCAGGGGAGAGATACTACGAGTTACTCAGTGTATTGTGAGTGGTTTGCTTATCACATGAAAAAGGATTATGATGTTATCATCCCAGGTCTTCAGCTTTTGAAGCAAAAACATGCTCATGGACACAAAGAGGAACTGAATTTCAACATAAGTCACTTGCAGTATGTTAGTATGTTGATGTACACATTCTCAGGCCAATCCTGCCTCAGCATAATCTGGCACCTGGAGCCCCTCTGAGCCCACAGTAAAGGAAAATGAGCTGAGTATTAGAAATCACACCTTGAACACATGGGAGAATTCATCATCTGTTTATAATGTAATCTGAACTAAGCCTTTTGAAGCTTGTGCGTAGGCAGAAAGAGAGAATTGTATTCTGGAGAGATGTTGCTTTCCCTCCAAGGTTTTTTTTTATTTTCAATTTTTTAAATTTATTTATGGATTGCGCAAAATTGACTGAAAACAGCAATAATATTTACTAGACTTAGTTACAAAGTTACAGTTTCAATGGTGCCATCAATGGCTTTATCTTACTGTAAGGTTGTGTAAAAGGAATCAGGCTGTTCTGGATGGATGATCTTGAAGGTCTTTTCCAACCAAACTAATTCTGTGATCACCTGGTGGCTTTGGCTTGTAATTTGGTGGAAAGACAAATCACCTGTATGGGTTAGTTTACCTGTACATTTCTTTTCTGGAAGCTGCCTCTTGATCAGAACTTAAATTTAGAGAAATGAGATGGTTTTAAGAGGCAGATTATGAAGGGACACTAAGTAGGAGCCATTTCTCTTTGTCCAAGGTGAAGGTAAAAAGGGTTTTTCTCACTCTCCACTGGTGGGAGGTGTGAGGAGCCAGGTGGAGAGGTAAATAGCACAAATAAGAGGTAAATATCTGGTAGTAAATACCAGAGTAGCTAAGGAAGTTGTGGGGAGTAGACTGCTCAATGCTTAGTTATAGTTAGTATGGTTTGGAGGAATTTATTGTGAGAGTCCAAGTTACACCACAGTCTTTTTATTTTTTACACCACAGTCTTTTGAGGTCATCTGTTTGTGATCAGCAAAGCTCACCTCTGGATATTCCTCAAAAGCTATTGTGGAAATTATTTAAAAAGCAGCCAGTTAAATCCTCTTCCATGACTGATGGATTTTACTGATGTCTGGAAACAACCAGAGCTTTACAGGCTTATCAGTGAATAATTCATGTCCTTTGAGCAAATAACCCAACAAAATGAAACCAAGATGTCCAAATATCTGCCTAGAGACCTGAACAGCTCACCTTTTGGATAAGACTATAATAAAGTCATTCAGAGGAAGAAGCTCAGACATGAAAATAAATGTTGCCATGTAACAAGTGCTAAAGAAGGAACCACAAGATTTAAACCTTAATTAATTTTCCATAGAAGCTGGGAACATTCAGCAATAAGGGAATTCAGGTACCCAGTGGTAATTAAGGCCCATTTGCTAAAAATCTGTTGTAGTTGATGACTTTGGTGTTTGAGAGGGTTCAATTGATGCTTACAAAGACCAACTGGTACTTTTTAATGATAATAAGATGTAAGGGCATGCTCTACCATGAAACTTCCTTGGCAGCTGGAAAATTGTGTATGTAGGCCACAGCCCCTCAAAGCTGAATGTATGGACTCTCCTTTCTGTAGGGGCTGCTTTACATTATAGGAGCTTAATCATCTCAGAGGTTTCCATCACCTCTGTTCAGGTTGTGTCAGTGATGACACTCATGCAAAGAGGTGACCTGATGTGGGCAGAGTTTGGGCTCTGTATGGGTGAAATGAAACAAAGCAGCAGAAGGGCAGAGGTTTTTAAGGGGATGTAGCTGAATGGAGATCTCTAAATGCCAGTTTCATATCAGCTACAAAGAATATCTGGGATGTTTAAGATTTAGGTGACAAAATTCTCTGCTTCTCTGATTCATTAGCCTAATTTTCCAGGCTCTCTTGTACATTAGAGTTTGGTATTGTAGAGGAAACTGAAGAGGTTTTGAAAGACCCAACCCCATCCTTGATCTTTTTGTGCTTTAGTTCCCTGTAGATAGAACTTGGTGTATCCATTGAGCAAAGGGAAAGCAAAAAAGAGCTTGTCGGTGACTTAGCATTATGGTGAGCTGCTGATCATAAAGCATATAAGAATAAACAGCAATGCCTTCCTTTCAGCTATGCATTCCCAGCTTTTCAGCCAGCACGGTTCTGTTGTTTCCCCACGAATCTGATTTTAGTATAAAAAAACAGAGATTATGGCTGTTGGTGTCATTCAGTAGGAAATACTATTGGATTTAGGTCACAGCTTTCCTCTGGTGTGCTGTTTTTCTCATTGAAGGAATTAATCTTTGCCTCAGAGAATACAGATGATTAAGAAGAGCTGAGTTCACTTCATGCTGCTGAAATGATTACTAATTTTTGAGTGCTTTTCAAATGATCCATGGAAAAGATGAACATAAAGGTTAGCAAGTTTATGCTCCATGACTGTGATGCAAAGGGCAGGTTTCTAGTCTAGAAGGTGCTGAAGCAAGTAGAACCATTTCAGAAGATGACACAATTATGGATTAGGTAGGGTCAGGGAACATTCTGTTTATTTCTCTATTCCTCTCTCCCTACCCAAATGCCTTTGCCAATTGTTACAAAATCTCACTGGTTTCAAGTGACTTGTGAAAGTACCTCTGAATTCTGATGGCAGTGGACAGAGCCTGAGTCACTGTCACTTTCAACCTTTGCTACAGCACTAAGCCCTGAAAATGATGTCTATATTGAGAGGATTTTTATGTTTCCTGCCACCAAACGTGATGCTTGGCTGCTAAAAAAGGACAGAAACTGTTCTTCCTCATCTTACACAAGGGGAAACAATATTAGCCCTGCTAACACACCTGGGTACACTCCTGTCTTTTTCAGTGCCCAGTTTTCCCCATCATATTTACAGCAACAAAATGCATTCCGTGGTGTTAGGTTGACTGTGACTTTAGAGGAAATTTGGACAGCAACCGCCAGGGATACAGTTCCCTTGGATATGATTCAAAACCTACAGTTCAGAGATTAATAGATAACATAAAACAAAATTACAGATCAATGTGGCAAAGAATCATTCTAATGTGTTTGTAATTATTTTCTCATCCCTTGGTGGTGTTATCTCCTTTATATGTTGGCAGAGCTGCTTACCTACAGGTGCTGCAGCAACTGCCTGAGTGTTTTATCACCTCCTTTAAAAGTGGAGTCAATTACAGCCCTAGATTAAAACTATGATATACTTCAGGGAGTAGAAATGATATCCTTGTATATGTTTTCTGAAGTTGCTGGTAGGGGTTAGGTGATGGGGCAGAACTGAAAACTTAATGAAATTAATGGAATGGCTTTGGAGTAGGTCTGATCTCAGGGTGGGGAAGGGGGCAGCTTCCTCCTAACTGAGAATCTGTGGCAGCAGAACCAGTAGATTCCCCTGCAAGAGAAGCTCTGACATATCTGGGTCAGAGAGGCTGAGATTCCTGTGGAACGGAAGACAAGAAATCACAGTGCTAAAGGATGCAATATTTTTTTTCCCCTCTGTAGAGCCAGAGGAGGCCTGCGTGCCCCTCTCACAGTTTAGGTTCATTCTTTCTGCTTTCCTGCAAGCCCTCCAGTGCTGCTTTATTACTTTAATAAGAGGAGCTGAAACTTGTTGGACTTGCCTTCAAAAAGCCCTCAGGTAAGTATGAATATTGAGCACATGGACAGGGCCTGAAATCATGGACTCTTGGAAGGATAAAGGGGATCAATCCACTGGACATCATAGATGCACAATAATCTGTATTAAACAACAATTATGGGGAAAATGGGAAGTTCTGTAAATCTTACTCTGCAAGATAGTTTCTCATGAAAATAGAGTTTTATTCCATATTACACAAATATAATTGTTCTACAAAGAGAAGCCAGAGGGAAAACATCTTAATGACCTTCAGATATGTAGAAAGTTACAGAGGAGGGAAACCTTTGGTTTTCATTTCAAGGTAGACTGAACAAGGGGCACTGAACTCTAACTGCTGTAGTCCCATTTTAGATTGGAGTAAGGAAGACTTAAGTAGTGGCCAAAGAATATATCAAGAGGGACAGTTTGACACTTTTGTTTCTTTTTAATTTGCTTTGTGCCCTTTTGCATAGCTCTGTGAAAATATACGGAGTAGTCATCCTAAAAAATAGAATGACTAAAACCCCTCTGCATGTAAAGGTGGTTGTGCTGAGTCATCTTTATGTCCCAGTGCAAGCAGATTGAAAAAGAATATCCTTAACATCAGGAAATGTGTTGAAGGGCAGGAATGGCTGTTGAATAGGGCCTTTCCAAAATACAAGATTCTGAATATCTTGTTTTAAATTTCAGGCTTCCCAGGAGTTTACTGCATAGTAAATACTTACTGCATAGTTTTCTGATAGACTCTTATCCTTCCTGTACCTACACAAGGAAGAAAGAAATCTGTGCCCCTACATTATATAAAAAGGTTCATGTGCTTTTTTTTTTCTCTATTGGAATCTTGGTTCTTCTTCCTGAAGTACTTGGTTTTTTTTTTTTTTTCTACTGGAATGATTCCACTTCCATCCACATCCGAGCTGCATTGTAGCATCTGAAGTTATCCACCATATTTTCATATAATCATAAAAAAGTGTTTCCTTGCAAAGCAAAATTGAACTGTAAATGCTGTTGGCTTTAGTAAGAGGGGAGAAGGCAGTGTGGGATGAGATGGAAAAGCAAATGATCAATGCAAGATGCAGTTTCACAGCCTCTAAAACTGAAATCTGAGGTTAGAGGATGGATATGTAACTTGCATTTGAAAGTCTGTCACAGTGAGTTATGTAAGATCCCATATTCTAAGACTTTTCAATGAAGTGCAAGTTCATTTTTAGATCTTGCCAGATTATTCAGATTTCACTTAGTGTGACAGTCACTGACTGAAGATTACCTCTGCTTGATCTGGGTGACTCAGAAAGAGGAAATGTAACAAAATGATCCTAAATTTTGAGAGCTGAATTCTGATGAAATTCAGTGGAGGGACACTGCCTGGAGACCAGGACCTGCAGTACTGAGAGGGAAGCAGTTTTGTAGAGCCTGTGAGATGATAGATTTATGAAGGTAGCAATGGACATGCTGCTTTGTGTGTGCAGTTCCAGCCAGAATGAGGACTGGGACTGGAGCCATCCAGTTTTCTTTTTCCTGGGGTGAGCACTGGGCTGGCAGAGGAATTGTCAGACTTGCCAAGCCCCATGTGGTCAGATGTAGAGGAATGCAGAAGTGTGGGATCACGGTGCCTGGGTCCTCTTTTCCAGTTATCCACTAGGAGCTGGACTGGAATGTGTATTTTGTCAGTGAGATCCCTCAGTGGGGATTGTAGGATCAATTAATTTGGGGAAATCCTGTGGTCTGTGCTCTACTGGAGGCCACTTGATTGATGTTGCTTTTACCTTCTCACTTGTGCATGGATGATATCTCTGAGAGTGCAAATGAAGAAAATACAGATGAATAACTCCAATATACAATATCTTTGTTTTCCACCCAAATAATGTAATTTTTTCCATTTGGAGAATCTCTGAATGATGTCACAGAGAGCACACAGTCTATCACATGTGACTGACCCAGCTGCTGGGTTTTTTTTTTTTGTTTTTTTTTCATGTTCTATAAAATGAATAATCTATACCTATGAGTTTCATTTAATAGTATAATTTCTTTCCTTCTGAAAAAGCTTCTAATAAGTAGCTTAATACAAAAACACTGTGGAGAGAGGTTTGACTTTTTTTTTTCCTTTTAAAATTTTTGAACAGAAGCCTTTATCCCAAAGGAAAAAAATTATAACGCCTGATAATCTCACTTTAGTCCAGTGTTTAAATAATTTTTATTTCAGTTGCTCGGTTTCAGGTAGTCTAAAATGTTTTGCAGGAAGAAATACAAAATAGGAGCATTGTGAATTCTGTTTCAAAAGAAAAGAAAAGTCATGAAAACAAACCTCAAAGGAGAGCACTGCTTCCATTCAGAACCAAATCTTTTTATTAAGTTTCTTTTAATGAAAACTATTCAGCTTGCTTGTGGTTTTGTTACTCTGATAGATGGGTAGTTATTATTCACTGCATTTGACTGAACCTGAGGAGCAGAGGGCAAAATCCAACTAACAAAACCCCACTTCTTTACATGTGAGTACTTAACCTGGCCCTAGATTAGTCTTTGGTAGAGCATGATTTCTAAATAGTAAGAAAATACAGTAGTATAAATATCCAAGTGACCAAACTAGACATCATCTATTGGTGTTGGAATGGAAGGAATAGGGAGGAGTCCCAGTCTCTCCCTGGGTCACATCCTGTGTTTGAGAGACAAATGGAAAGTAGAAGCCTTGGAGAAAGAGTGTGAACCAAGCAGAAGAAAGGTTTCCACCTTCTGAACCATCTGCTGGATACAAAGGCTGAAAGAGATGAATTTTAATGTTTTTCTCAGGTTTCCTTGTCATCTGTTTAGCCATTCAGTCCCATCCTTTGCATTGATTTTGCAGCATCAGCAATATGCTGCAGGACTTGGCATTAATTGTGTGATCTGACCACAGGACAGGGACCATTCACCTCACTAAGGGTAAATAGAATTTGTCCCTGATTTTCCAGCTTTATATGTGAACTGGTGACTGAGAGAAAAAACTTTGATGATGAGGATGAAAACCAGATGCTTTTCTGCTGATGCCTTCATCTTTTGGGAATGCAGTGCAGTTTAGAAAATGTTGTGAAGATAATGAATTTATCCATGTTGAGCACATATAATCAGAATAGAAAATCCCTCATTATATTTTTTTTTTAAGTAATGGCAAGGAGACAACTCCTCATTTATCTTGACTCTTCCTGTGCTGCTCTAAGGTCTGGTAACCTATGGAGAGCTCCATGTCAGACCAAATTGATGAAAATAGCTGCATTAACCATTTAAAATATACAAGAATATTCACTGGCATTTTCAAGGCCTTTTGAAAAGAATGTGAGAAATCCATTGATTAAGGCTACCAAAAACTTCTCTCAATGTCAGAAAAATAGCCTTTTAAACATACTGGAGATTGATAATTCATTCCATGTTTTGCACTTCAGAATATGTAAAACTGAAACATAATGCTCAGCCAAATAGCTGAGCAGCAAACTCATAACAAAGCTACCTGCAGAATGTATTTTTAGGTTATTTATTTGAAACTGTGGCTAAATGTCTTGGAGGGTAATGCAGTTTAGATGGATGTGTAGCTATTGCTTACCTCAAATAATTTGTTTAAGCACACACAGGTACAAACCAACTCTAAATCTCACCATCTGCAGCCTGATGAGAAAGCTGTGGTTTTTTTTTCTGGTGTAATGCTAATCTGAATAGAAGTGGTTCTGAACACTATTTTTGTTCTGTTTTTTTTTTATTATTATTTTTTTTAAGGCACTTTGAATCTCTGCCTTTACAGGTGACAAGAGTTTGATCCAGACTTTAATGGGACATGGGGTGGGCTAATGATGGAAAGCCATGGTCTTTTGAAGAGTCTTGTGTCCCTTATTTCAGGCACACCAGACAGGTTCATTGTCCACTGCAGAGCCATGCCAACATTTGCTGGAGGAAAAGCAGAGATCCATCCTGGGAATACCCTCCGTGGACCTTGGTTTTGGAGCCAGAGCTGTGGAATTCTTTGCCTTGTCTCTGTGCCCTGACAGGAGAAAGAAAAGCAGGAGTCAGGTACATCTGGAGCTTTCCTGCCCAACTTGTGCAGGGCTATTTTGACCTTTTCTAGTTTTCCATTTTATTTCATTTCTGGCTCTTCCAGTTTTCTGTCTTTGCTTCCTGATTGCAGCTTCCTCTTCTGTGGGGAAGCTGTAGGCCACAATGTGGAGTGATTAATGCATTCAGAGTAGAGTGGTTTATTTCACTGACTGCAGTGAAAACTCCAAATTGGAGAGTTTGTTCTTGTGACAATAATTGCAGCAACTGGAGAGGGGTGAAGGAGGATGAGGCAGGTTGCACAGACATGAGTTTAACCTTCCCAGAGAAGAGCCTCAAATTAAACCTTCTATCCAAAACTCTGAGCCCTCAGTGGAAAATTTCCCTTTGTCTCAGTGGGAAAGATATTTAAAGCATCATCCCTGGAACCAGTGCCTGCTGTTAGTGTCTGTACAACATTATTCCTGTTTAGAAGGGATTGTACAAATGGGCTGATGTTACATTAGTATGGGAATAACAAAAATGTCATTAAGGACTGCAGGAAGCTGCTGGTGAATTATAGCAGAGGGAAAGTTGCACTTGGCAGAATTATGAACTATGGATGAGCTTATACAGGTGGGACCCAGCAATCCATCAGCAAGACATGTTTCCTAATCCCTACTGCCAGGAGGCCTGGTGTTCTGCAGCTAATAAAACAGGAGAGACAAGGGGATGGGAATGGAGGCTTAGGAAAGGGGAATGTGCATGTGTACAATTAGCAGCACTTGTGCATTGTGGAGCAATGACAAACACCATCAGTGCCACAAAGGAGACCAGAGGGCTCATTCTGGGCAGATAAAATAAATTATGAAGTATACAGAACTCCTTAGATCTTCTTAGCCAATGGCCTCAGGCAATTAAATGAGCCAGAAATTGAACTCTCCAGAAGCATTCAAATAGCAACCGTTCACAGGCATGCACAAGCAATTATTTGGTGTTGGGATAGGAAAAGAAAATTGAATAGAAAAACTGTTGGGTAGGAATAAAGCTATTTATGTTTCCTGGTCAGTCAGGAGCATCATTAAGCACAATTCCAAGGTTCAGATAAAAACCTAAGCTTGAAAAAGAGAATAAAAAACCCAAGAAATTTCAAAAAGTTTCTTTACATTTGTTTGCTTCATGGCACAATGTAAGCACCAGTCTGAATATATACAAACTCATTTATATTAAAGATTGTGTGTTTCAAAAAGGGAAAGAACCATTAAATTTCTCTCTGTACCTGATTACACGTGAGAGACACTGCACAGTTAAGCAGCCCAACACCAAAAACAAACCCAGAATTACTGCATGGTGGCTTCCATATGCACTGGATATATTTGCAGGGTACAAGAGAGAATGATGGTATAATTGGATGAATCACTCAATAATTTGAATAGTAAAAAGCTGCAAGGCACATACTTGACTGAGGCATCTTCTAAATATAAAAATGAGCTCCATTTCTTAGACAAATAATTTTGAATACCCAAGACAAATTCCGTGGTCTCACTCTGGTTAATTTTTAATTTATTATCTGGGTCTGGTAGAAATGCAAACCATTTAAGATTGCTGCAAACTTAAGATTTCAAAACAACTTTAAATTTTTTCTTTACAGTCAGCTCCTTCTGATTTATTTCTTTCTTTATTTTTATTTTTTTTAATTCTGTGCCAGAGTCTAGCACATCTGAAATCAAAATTCATAAGCAGAAGGAAACTCTGAGAGTTATGACATTAGATTATCAAGTTAACTAGGTTCAGAATGTTCAATGTGTTGAGGGACTATACATCTAAAGGGAAAATTTTTGAGAATGGTTCTGTGTCTACTGCTTTCTGGCCCACAGTTTTTAAGTGCCTAAGGAGATTTGTATCTTTATATGGAACTCTTAATCTCAAATCATCCAGTTTTAGATTTTTTTTTTTTTTTTTAGTTTAATATACTTAAACATGTTGTGAGAATTTCAAATGCAATCAAAGGTGATTTATGCCTTACTTGTAGAAGAAGGCTTTACCTCCTGGATGGAGGAAAGTTACCAGAACATTCACATTAGTGAATTCTCAGCAAGATGCTTAGAAAATGCCATAAGTCTATGATACAAACTAAGATTTTAGAGGGTTGCCTAAAATTCACTCCTTTGCAAATGGCTTCTTCATTATCATTCGGTGTTTCTATTTTGGTTTGGTTTGGTTTGGTTTTTCAGTTTTTTATTTATTTATTTTGTTTTGTTTATCTTGTTTTGTTTTGTTTTTTCACTTATAATAGCAAATAGTGCAAAGGTATCCAGACACACTGACATCTGTAACATGTTGGAGTAGTGCAGTGATATTTGCATTCTCTCACTTTCACTGAGAGTGAACTCTTATTCTGAATTTGTTGGCTGCCAAGTGTGTTCCAAACACAGGTGCATGCACACACTCTTCTTTCCTTCAGAATTTACTTGTGGTTCTTTTCTTGCTGTTTTTTCCTTTTATCTAAAATAAGATTTTGAACACAAAGTGCGTATTTGCTTTTTATTCATAGAGAAGATATTAAAGCTCTTTCTTTCTTTTTTATTGAAGTTCTCTAAAGGGATACAGTCAGACTTTCAGGTGCTAAAGCAAACTACCTTTACAGATGGCTGTTTTAAAAAACCAACAAACAACATATTTTTTCATAATCATCTGTAAGCCTATAGGCTTTGAACTGATACATAAAATGTGAGGTTCTTATTGTGTTTTAAATTTGCATTTAGCTGTACTGGAACCTTTCCCTGTAGTACTGTTGATTTTTAAGTGCCACCAAACCACTGTAAGGATGTGTTGGCTTCTGTGTTAAATCACCTTTTATTTTCAGGGAATTTTAATTCAGTGAGATAATTCTTAATAGGATGCAATTAAAAGTCAACCAGTACTCTGTGCATACTGCTGACTTCTAGAAATGTAAGGAAATATACAGCATATTTCTCCTTGTTTATATGTGGAACATCTTCTGTTAGAATACTTTGACTTGCCAGATACAGACTCAATAAATATATTTAAAGTGTATTTCAGAATGTGCAAAACAGCAGAAAGCTTGCTATTAAACATCTTATTTTCAGAGCTGCCATGCTCCAAGAGCCTGCTGGTGTTTATTGAGATTTTCCTTTCTGATATTCTGTTACTGTATGATTCTGGTTTTATAAAGATAGGTATCTTGGGGAAGACATGGGTGCTTTGTGTGTGTATTGAATCACTCTGAACAGCAGTAAGGAGAGGCATTTTAAATAAGAATGAAAACAATGGAAGATAAACCTGGATAATACATCAGTTATTCTTTCATCTTGTCTGCTTCTCTGCAGTGATAAAAACTGTTTCTGAGAGAAGGGAATTCAACAAATATTTCCCATGAAATTTGTTGATATGGGGTGATCTTTCAAAACTGAATTGCTGATGACAGCCAGTTTATTTTGATTTATTTTCCAGCCCACCACCTTGAAATATATTTCATGCAGTTGACAGATGGGATCTTTTTCTTTTTTTTTATTTTAATTAAAAGGAATTCAAGTTCTTGTGCGGAAACTTTAAAAAGAAATTAAATTGAATCAACCCCTTGCTTACAAAATTGAAGTTTGACTTAAATCATATCAATGCAAATTGTTGAAAGGGAATATTAAAATTAGTTATTAACATAACTCATTAAGTGTGGGATTTTTTCCCTGCAGATATGTGTGCTCCATTTTTGTTGTAATATTTGTAACATTCCCGTGGCTGTGGGTTGGAAATGTTATTTCCCATTCACCTTCAGTGTGGACTGCCATTGTGCTTCTCAGTGTTAAAAGAAAGTTAGCAAGTTATTGTTAAGAAGACAAAATTTATGATTAGGAATGTGTCTGGCTTATTTGGATACAGATGCAAGTGCATGAGAAATTCTCAAGGAAGTCAGAAGTGCTGAGATCTAGACTGAGTGATTTGACTTAGACATCTGTGAGGGCTTAAATGTGATCCTCAAGAACTGTAGGGCAGCAGAAGGATTATTGCAAAATTCATGTATACCTGAAAATTCCTCTTAATGAAAGGAAGTAGAATAGATGAGGATCATGAGAATGAAAGGGAACACCTAAACTGAGATTACACAATGAGCCTGAGGAAATTATTTCTTTCTGTTGTGGCCTTGGAGTGCTTCCTTGCATATGTAAATGGCAAACAACTTGATATTGGTGCGTGCTTATATTTTAATAGTTTTATTTTTTTATCTTAATTTAAATAGAGCTGCAGCTGTCTTCAAAAACCCCCAGAAGTATTTGGATACCAGTGGTCTTCCCTCTACTGGACCCATGGCCACCACTGCCCAACATTGCCAAGGTAAAACTTGGAGCAACATCTGCAGACAGCAGGTTTCCATCCAGTCACCTTAAAACAATTGAAACCCAACATTTTCTGCTATTACAGAGTTTAGTCTGCTCTGTTCCTGGGAAGGAACATCACACCCATTGAGCACAGTACTATAAAAACCAGCACACAAGTACACTCATGGTAATACAGAGAATTCTCCTGCATGTCATCCCTTTCATTTTCCTGCCACAAAAATAAAGGGCAAACTTTAAATCTGACTGAACTGGGATGTAAAAGCTGAGCAACTGTCATTTTTATTTTCCTTGGCTTCCCTGTAGAATTTCTAAGACATGAAGCAAACCAAAGGGCCACCATGTGGGAAGTACACAGAGTTTGAGGGCTCCCTTGATGTCTACTGCAGTTACTGAAGTCAAAATGCACCCAAATTCCATTCAATTACCTGCAGTGCAATGCTATTTTTGAACTACCATACATATGCAGGGTGTGCTGCTCAGTGTGAGCCTGCAAAGGTCAACAGAGCTTCAGGAGCTGTATGGGGAAAGGAGAATAATGATCCTACATGGGAAGAAGTGTTACTTTTTTTATTTTGATTTGGGTTTTTTTGTTTGTTTCAGCACCTCTTATTGTTCTTTTTTTTTTTTTTTTTTTTCCCTATCCCTTATTTTCCTCACCTGGGAGGTGTGATTCTTTGTGTTCTTCTGATGACAAAGAGAAGGAGGTTGTCTGGTAATGTGTGCCAGCACCAGAAAGGACAAAGAGGGGAAGGAACGAAAGAGAGAGAGAGAGTTATGAAAGTATTTACATTTCAAGAAATGCAGTTTGTTTCAAGAGGACATCAGTGTGCATTTGAATTGAGAAGCTAAACACTCCGAAATCATCCTGTTACGCATTTCTTCCATGGGCAGGTGGCATTGTTTTCTCAGAGCCATCTATTTTTTCTTTTTTTTTTTTTTAAACTTGAATATTTGTCAGAATGGTCACCCTGGATTCCGTTACCTTTACTATGAATTCAGTGGCATAAAGCAGAGAAAAATACTGGAGAGGATAAATCCCTGGGAAGTAAAAATTGATTAGAGATGGCAAATGTTATCCTTGAGAGTGGGAGGTGTTAATGAGACACAGATGTAATTTTATTCATCTCCACCAATGAAAGATTCATCTCAGCACAAGAATCTCAGATTTTAAGATTTCTGCCATCTGGTTTGGAAGCTGGGACCTACCACAGTTACTTCCAGGATGGAAGAACCTAACAGGTAGATTTTAGATTTAACCCAGATTTCAGTAGCCCAGACAGAATACAGAGAGGGACACGGCAGCTTGTGCTTCTTGCATAAAAAATAAATAATAATAAATAAATAAAAATTAATACCTGGTGTGTTTTGTAGCAGTGCAAGGAGAGTAGGTCACTCCTGACCTGCAGAGGAATTTAGGCACAGAGTAAAGATTTTATTCCCACTTCTTTATTCCCACATTCTACAAAATGTTTATTATTCATTGTCTTATCTTTGAAAGGCCTAAGAAAATGGGACTTCAAATTTTCTCTTTATTACATGTTTACAGATTTATTTCTTTTAACTTTTGGGGGTGTGTATGAAAACATAGCCTTTTATGTGGGTTGTTTTCCTAGCAGTCTCTTCACCACTATTCCTCCAAATTAATATTAATTAGGCTCTGCTGGATGCTCTCAAACTCTGTCAGGTTGCTGATAACTTCCAAGGATGGCTCTTACCAAACTCCTACTTCTGCACAGCCTGGGACAATTCCTCCCTTCACCCACAGTGATTATGTCTATGGGATTATAAACCCCTCTGATTCAAGTTATGCAGAGCTCCTATTTGAAGTGAGATTTAAAAGTAAAAAAGTTGCATTCCATATCAGATTAACAGTCCGGATTCTAAATCTTTTGCTGTCTCTCTTCTTCCAGTCCATCTTCCTTCAAGTGTCTGAGGTCCACAGTTGTCTCTCTTGGACCAGGGGTGATGGAGAAGGGGCAGATCAGGGGTGATTTGTGTCACTGTGCCTGGCAGCCATCTCACAACAGGGTTGGTTTCACTCTGCTGCAGTCTGGTGGCCTCTGCTTGCTACCCTGTGATGGGCCAACCTGTTGTTATTCTGCTTTAGCAAAGAAATATTGAAATGTTTAATGTTTGATTCTTTTTTTTTTTTTTTTTTTTTTTTTTTTTTTTAGCAGCTCACACATCTGAGGTGTGTTTGCATAAAGGAAGCTGGTTAGCTGGTTGCCTTGCCTTCTGACTGGACTGGATGGTGGGAAATTGGTGAGGAAAGAAGTGCTGCAAGGGGGGAAAACCAGCATTCAGCTGGGGAAGTGTTTCAAAAGCATCTAAGTGCTTCCAAACCCTCTCATCCCTCAGCAACCTCCTTCTCCTCCTCAGCCTTTGCCCCAGTCCTTGTTATTCTGCATTCTCCAATGAACTCATGCACATGGAATTTGGAGGCATACTGAATTTGCAGCTGCCTCAAGAGCTACTGAGCAGACTTTGGGGATGCTTAGATTGTAAGTAATGATGAGCTATGTGTAACTCACTGGGATAATTTATATTTTTTAAAAAATGATCGATATATGCAGAGCATTGGGCTTAAATGTTATGCTCCAACATAAATACTACAAACTATATTTAGAAACCCATATCTTGAATCCTAAGTATGTGACCCAGTTTCCCCTGTGTGCCATGCCTGGTCTGTGTTTCTGAGTCAGACTTTCTCTTAAACTAAAAACATGAGCTGATCCCTAATAATTCAAAATTATTTTATTATAAAATAGGAAGGAGATGAAAATAACTTGTGCTTTTCCTTTGTGTACTCACCATGCCCTGGAACTAAGTGTATGAAACTTCACCTAATCAGGGAGAATATATTTGCTTTCAGGTTGCAATAAATTGCCTTGCTCTTAGCTGAGGTGTGAGAGGTCACTCCCTTAGCTCAGAAAAAGCATGGTATCTAATTAAATATGTCACCTTGTGTGTTGTAATTGTCACTTGGTGACACAGAGGGGCCAAGCAGTGGGACATAATGTAGCAGACTCTGTCACCCCTTGGGTTTACCTGAAGGGCTCCACTTGAGAGATAAAAGATGTTTGTGGGTGGTAGATGCTGTTGTGCTTGGCTCTCTATAAGTTACATGAAAGCCAGATCATTACAAGGGGTATTTCTGAGGTAGTACCTTTTGGTACATTATGAAAAATAACAGCATAGCCACCAATGCAATGTCAATGATTCCTTGCCTTCAAGGACTGTGATATCAGACTAGATGAAAAATAAAGACAGAATGAAAGGAAGCACATGGATGCTGGGACTGCAGGCAATCAATCTTTCCATCATCTACCTTAGATCTTTAATGTAGCTGGGCTGTCCCTCTGGGATTTCCCCTGTAGAAATGAGGTGAAATTAGGTGTTTCCAACAGCAGTCCCCATTGCCTGGAAGAGTCTATAATTCAGAAGAACCTTTCCAAGAACCTTTCCAGGTGAGGTTTTAGGTGCCCAGAGTTACCTCTCAAAAGCTCTTTAAAACTCTGATGATTCCACCCAGCAAACCTGACCGAGTTTTCCTTGCTGGGGTTGTGTGCCCTGAGGACCAACAAGATGGGAAAGCCACATTGAGGGTTTCTTTTTTGGCTGTAGTGAGACAGAGTCCTGCAAGGGCCTTGTAGTCTGTCTCTTGTGTTGCTGTTTCTTCCATCCATAAGAACTGTGGGCTCCAGCTACATTTTATGTTCTGCTTCTAAAATGTGAGCTTCAAAAGCACAGAGATTTCTCTGCCAGTATTCAAATACACTGTTGCTTGAATTCTTTCTACTTAGAATTATATTTATTCCTAGAGATTACAGTAATTTGAAAGAAAATGAATACTCCTTTAATACCTTTTGAGATGACAGGTGGTACTTAACAAGATAAGTTTTTTATTTTCTTTCTGTTTAGCACAGTGAAAAATCAGAACTGCAATCAGATTCTAAAGTGACTGAAAACCAGATATGGAAGCTGAAAACATGATCAACAGACAAAACAAAACCTGTTTAGTAACCCTGCCCCCACCCAAATCTGTCAAAAATAAAAGAAATCCTCCTCTTGATGCTAACCAAATGTAGGTCATCGTTTCAACTATTATTTTGTGAAGAATTCATGCAAGGAAGTACCTATTCCACTCCAGCGGTAAAAAAAATAACAGGTATGTGTAGGATATCCTTTTTTTTAATGCAGAATAATGTAGTTTTGGAAAATGCACCACTAGTATAGATACAAAGGAAGGAGGGGGAACTTCCTAAGCATGCCATAATCTGTAAAACACTGTCAAAACTTGTAGCAATTTTGCTGTTCGTTTTTATTAAAGGCACTTTATTAAGTTCTTCATGCTTCAGAGAAACAGAAAGCACAGCATATTTGTAGTTTCAGGCTTGTAATTGACTCTGATATTTTTGCTGGAGAAGTCTTCATTAAAGGGAAATGATTTTGCCGTCGATACTTTGATTTCTTATAATGCAAATAACGTTCAGCACATCTTGTAGACTGTCTGAAGAATTCCCACAAGCTTCCCAGCAAATGTCATCTTCCTTCTGAACCGAGTGAAGCACTGCCTTCCTTTTGCTTTCCTGCAATTTGTCATGCTTCATACTTGGCTAAATCTGCCAATTTTCATTGTCCTCACTGACAACAGCTGTCAGTGTGCCATTTGTGTCTTCAAAACTCTTGGTGGCAGCATCCTCTAAGTTACAGGTTTGAAATGCAACCTGAACAACTTAGAGCTTTAGATCCGGGTGACTTCTTGCTGTATCGTGCTCAGAAGTAGCACCACAAAATCCCTTAATTGGGAAAGGAAGAACACAGCTGGATGTAGCAAAGTGCCCAACAGGTCCCATAAATTCATCATTATCTCCTGCACTGCTCTGAAGAACCCGTGCTGATGGGGACTGAATTAAAATCATTAGGAGAAGTTTGCATAATCACTGTGAGCAGGCAGCATGCAGGCCAGCTAAAGAATTTTCATCTTTTGTTAGCTACAGAGCTGAGTAGATGTTTTCTTTGTACGTTCTCATTTATTACAAACTCATTTCTGCTTTTCAGTCCTTCCCAAACCTAGCTGGAAGATACACACTGTGGGCAATTTCCACTTTGAAGAACGGAGCTGGGGATAATATTTAGTTTGCCACGAGAGAAGTTCCACTCTTTTATGGTTAACTTCTTATTTGAGGAGAGTTTTTTGCCTTTATTTATTTATTTATTTTAATTTAGGGGAAATGGAAGAATTCCTCCTGAATCTCAGCCTCTCGTTGAATTTACATGTACCATGGATACAGATATAGTGAAATCCAGGGACTGTTTATCCAGACTCACAGCCACTCTTGTGAAAAGTTGGGTAAGTTACTACCATTGCCCTGATCTTCTGCTAGGCTGGGTTTTGGTTTCTCATTCAGAATTTTGTTTTGAAATTATTAAAATGCTGATGAATCTGGCCATTAATTTTATCCAACACACAAAAAATATTATTAATTAGGAGTCATTCCAGTTTGAGACATGTTTCAAGTAATGGTTATTTGTTGTTACCATTGTCTGTCACCTTTTTGAGCTTGATAATTTTCACTTAAGTTTTCAGTTCCAAAGAAAAGGTGTGAATTTAGAAGACTGAAAAATTGTTTTTCCATATTTAAAAATGAAATTATTTCAGAAAATTATGGTATTTAATACTGCAAGTAAGAAAAAGAGGCCCATTGAAATTAGTAAGTAATAATAATTATTATTACACTGAGATTAATGTAAAATAATGCTTATTTTAAAAAATATTTTATAAAGAACTGCAGGTTTTCCCTTCCTAAGCTTCAACATTCAGCTTCAAGGAGGATGACAGAATGGTTGAGGTGCTGCAATAGATATTTGGAATGCTTTTAGCACATGCAGAAAAACCAACAGAGTCTGAACTCATCTACCTGAGAGCTGTTCAGGAGCTGGGGAGGGTTCAGGGGCAGTATAAAATATTTGCTCTCAATCCCCCTTGCACAGATGGTTTGGGTTTTCTCCTTTGCTAAATAAACCACGAGGAGCTCTGTAGAGAGTCATTAATAGCCTGTGATGGTTTTGAGTTATATTTCCATGGGTGTTTTTAAGGAAAAGGAAGGAAAGGAGATGTTTATTAACATGAATTACTGGGTTTCTGACTCTGGATGTTCTGGTCCTCCATCCTTGATCATGATTACTCATTGGATGCTTTGTGCAGAGGTTTTTACTATGCCTGACCATTATGGTGGCACTGTGCACTAGTATTTAGCAACATATTAAAAAAAATAATAATAATAAAAAATATATATATATAGGGCCTATAATCTGAATCCATAAGCCCCCCCATCAGACAGACTGGGGGTCTGGAGATGGCAGTCCTGCAGCCATCAGCTTTGCTTGCTGCAGGGAAGGGTTTTAGCAGCACTTTTCCTGGATGAAGAGTCTACAGTCCTGTTGGGCTCAGGTTGCTTTGGGCTGCAGGTGCGGTTTCCACCCTTAGGCAATTTAGTTTGTTGTTCAACTTTATTTTTTTTTTTTTTTTCTACTGAAAGGTATTTGGAGGACTGTCTCTTTGCCAGTGCAGTTGTGGAGGGTGGAATGGTCACCAGGCATGAGGTGAGGAGCCTGGCTCCTGGGAATGGTTGGCCCTAGCAAAATGCTGTATTAATAGATTATGGTTGTGCCCTGAGCAAGGAAGGTGATTTTGGTCAGACAGGCTCATGCTTTTGTTTTTTTGATACTTTCAGTTTATCAGCTAAAAATGAGGACTAGCATGCATCATTTAATGGGTCCCATAAAAGCCAAATACAAAGTTACCCAGAATCACTTCTGTCAAAGGAGAGGTAATACCTTCCTTTCCTCCTCTGGGACACTCAAGGTTACATCATGGTCCCATCACCTTGGTATCTCTGTCCTACTCTGCATCCCAGAGTGCTCTAATCTCTGCATTTAGCTCTTCTTTCATATGCATTTATGAAAGAGCTTTGCACAGATGGGTAAGACTTTTCATCCACTGAGTGTAGTTAATAATCAGGAGGACTGATTATTTCTATCAGCAAGATTGTGGCAGCCACATTTTTGGTTTTTTCTCCCCACTGGAAATTTTTTTTTTCTTTTTTTTTTTTTTTTTTTCCCCCCTTTTCTTTGATTCTCATAGCAACACAAAGCATCACATGAGATCTCTGGGAATAGAGCCCCCCCTTTAGAAGAAAATAATCACCAAGAAAATCCCAGTTTGAGCAGCTGCCATTTGTCAAGAAAGGGGGATCTGTGCTGAACCACCACCCAGGAGAAAAGCTGTTCTTACAGTTACAGCTTGTAACCTGCTGGTGTTAGAGAACTCATGAGGTAGTTCTTGAGCATCATCTTCACTAGGGAGCACTTGGTGTGTAGTTCTGCTGCTTAACTTCATTCTCCAACACATTTTATCTTGTATGGGATTGGGTGAACCAGGTGTGCAGAGAGCTAACCCAGCTAAGCACCCAGTTAAGACCCTGGGACATCAGCATCACCTTTTTCCTAAAATTAAGGCTTCATCTGTGCTTTCTTGCCAAACAATAAAGCTGGCTGCTGGTAAGGAACTGCAAATGAGGTATTGATACAGTTATAATGTTCTCCAGAAAATCTCTTTAAAGCTTCAAGCTTAGTAAATGAATGCATTAATTCATGACACAAATATTTTAATGCCTCATCCTTTCTCAACACTTCTCACCAAGTCACAGTTATGTATATTACACACAGATATGTTTCTATTATAATCTTTTGGCTTGGCACACATGCAATCTGTAGTAACATATTAGTACCTGTTGGCAGAAAGTATTAATAATATATTGCTATACCTAGCAATAATAGGCTGTTCTAAAGATGTTTTTGTTAGCTGAAGCTCATAAAAGTCTTGTGAGAAATCTTAGAGTTTCATTGGTTTGAGACATGCACTTTTCTCACACTTTTTTCAAGTTCACTTTTTAAAATCGAGTTCTTCACATGCACTTTATAAATCTAAAACTTTTATTTTGACTCTTATCAACCCGACAATTCATGTTGCTGTCTCTTTCTCACCTCTGCATTGTAAAGAAATCTAAAAGTCATATGAGGATTTTGTACAAAATGAGATAAATGTAAACCTGCAGCAATGTCAGATAGGATAATATGTGTGTATTGCTGCAGTACAAAAATATTAGTCCAAGAAAGCCCAGAAATAACATTAGATCATCTTACCTACAATTGAGAGCCTCTAATTTAAAAACAAAGAGTATTTTAGCCTGGAAAAAGAGGGATGTAACCTTCTGACATTTGAAACTGGGATAATTATCTTTTATTGGTATTTAATTGTAGTGCATGAGTGTAGAGATATTACCTGGAACTAATTACTGGTTAAAACCAGAGCTGTGAGTTGAATGCTTTTATGCCTGTAAATTCAAAATAATTGGCTTATCCACAAAAATACACATTTGCCTGTGGAGTAGAATAGAACTTACATGTTTGCTTCTTAATTTCACTTAGCACTAGTTTAAAAATTATTTCAACATTGTTAGATATTTTCTTACACAACCTTGAGTGCTTCATCAAATCTTTAACTTGGACAAGGTTACAGCTGGGAGGGCGGCCTCTGATTATGTCTCTGTAAGAAATAACAACAAAGTTTTTAAATTAATGAATTCCTTACTGATTTTCATCACATGGGCTCATTCAGGCCATGAAATGCAGCTGCTGAAGAGCACTCATACTGTGTTTTACATTCCTACCACTCTCTAAGAACTCTCTAATGCCAGGATGGAAGGAGTGATTTCCCCCACAAGCAGACACAGAGGATGCTTCAACCCTGATAACTGATGGAGAACTTCATAGAACAGGACAGTTCCTGTGCTGCTGTCCCATGCCAATCTCAGCTGCTGCTTTTTCTGCCTATGCTGCTTCATCCTCACTCTTTTTGTGATTGCTATGGGGACGTTGTGTCTGGAAGAAGGAAAGGTGAGAAAATTCATAGTGAGAGGTAGTGAGGGGGTTGCAGAGCAGCTGATAGACTTGTGGATCATGATATGGGAGTTTGGGACTGTTGGGAAGAGATGCTGCTGCAGGGTTAGTGCATACGTGTTGTGTATGATAATCATCCATGCTATGTTCCCCAAAGTTGCAGGGTTTGTAGGGAGAGGCAGAATTTTTTTAATTAAAAAAAATCTGACATGATTGAAAAAGTAATGAGCTGTTGAGCTTCGTGTTCTTTTATCTAGTCCTGAGAGCAGACTGCATCTTTTCCATCAACATCAGGTTTTCTGGAAAAAATCCCCACATTCTCTTCATCTAGGGAATAAGCTGGTAATGTTTAAGAGCTCCTAACTGCTCTCAGCTGCAGCATGTGAAACTGAAGCAGAGCTTGACTGGACTGAGCTGGCAGGAATCAAGAAAAGGCAGGTGATGCCCAGAGAGCCAAGGCCTGATCAAGATACAAATTTCTGCAGCAAGAGACTGCTAGGAAAGGAATTGGAGTGACCAAAGTGAATTTCTTTAACTGACTTGAAATACTGATTTGGAAGTTTCCTGTTTGGCATGAAACCAAAGCAGCATTTTACAGTTAAGTCCCTGAAGTCCTCTGAAGTAAAAGCTGCCTGAAAAATCTAGGGAAATTGGAAGGATATGACCAGAAATAAAAGGCATCAATTTGCAGTGCAAATGACATTGATTTGCAGCAATCTTACATTGATAAAACAAAATGAGAAAGAAAAAGGAAAAAAAGTTTTCTCACATGTAGTTGGGATCACTTGTGACAAAAGAAATGAGTTTTTTTCCTTTCTGTCATTTATTCTAGACAGAGGTAAAGCAGAGGAGAATGTGTTTGAGTGGGGTATCAATGCTTTCATGGGAACCTTTTTTATTTCAGCCATTTATTGAAGGCCAAAAAAACCCCAAAACAGGAGCAGAGGGAAATTTAGGCATAAAGAAATGGCAAGTCAATAAGAAATACTGTTTAATGTCGAAATGATTCAAGGCAGAAACCTGTGCTATGCTGTACATCATGGGCAGAACAGAGGTTCATGTTTTAAACACTTAGCAGAGCTGCTCTGCTACCATTCAGAAAGCTGAAAACTACTACTGTGCAAAAATGGAAAATACCTGCTCTTGTGCTGATGGAGCTGTCAGGGGACTCTGGTTGGAAAAAAAAACCAGGTATGAGCTTGGTTCAGCTGAAATCAGTGCTGTTATGCTGACATAAGATGGAGGGAAAACTAAACTGGCTGTGAATTCAGTCTCAGATATTTCTCAGAAAATATTAGGGGTTGGGAGAGAGGTGTGTTATCAAGGAAGCACTTGTATTTTATACAGTGACTTTTAGTATTGGTGTCTCCACTCATAAAAGTATCATAGAAGTTATGCTAGAGAATTCTGCCTGTGTCTGCTGTCTTATTCTAACCTATGGTATGTTTAATTATTGCTTGTAAAATTGCTTAGATTTGACAGCCACCCTTACACCAGAATAAGCTGCAGTTGGTGGTTGCTTAGGGCTGGGAATTTCAGACCTGTAAAGAAATAAGTGATACAGACTTGAGTCTAGTTCAAGTGAGAAAGGAATTGAATGTAGGCACCCTTGTGCCTCTGACTAACCCAGCTACTGAGCAGTCAGAAAAGTGGAAGGTGATATTTTCTGCCTCATTTGCCTTTTTAATTTTTTTTCTTCTTTGCTAGTTTTCCTAATTAATTTGGATGTTATGAGATCTTAATGCTAGATTTATGTAAAAAATGAAAGATTTATGTGAATCTTGTTATTCATTAGGTTTGGTATATTTTGGGGGTTTTTTTGCATTTTATTTTAATAGGTTATTTATTTATTTATTTATTTATTTAAACCCTATTTCCTGTGTCCTTTCATGAGTTTATCCAAGTGACACCAGGGATTCAGTATATTTAAAATCTAGCCACCTGAAATACAAGTATCATTAAAAGCCAATTTTAAAATTAAGGCAACCTCGTTTGAAAAATTTACCTTAGGACAAGTGTCAGGAAGAATTAAGCTCTGAAGGCAAAGTGTGCTGAGATACATGGCTGTTTTGGGAAAGACTTCTCTTTGGTAGCACAGAAAGTGCAGACACAGAGATAACAGCTGATTGCTTTGCACTGTGGAGTAAAGTTTGGTTTTTCAAATTCCTTGGTAGTTGACAGCTTCATCAAAGACTTTCAGTGAGCAAATGCAACTATGCAGTGCTCTGATTCTTAGTTAAGTAGAAGTTATTGAAACAGTTGTCTTGAAGTTTTTATAAAAAAACAAAAGGTGTAACTAACCCAGGTTTTATGTAAGCTAGGAGTAGTAAGTGCAGGAAAATATTCCATCTTAATAACAGGTTTAACAAGGGAAGGCAATAAATCACTTCTAATTAGTGGGCTTGTCGATTATATGTTTCCTCATTCTAATTTTCCAAATTGCATCGTAAGCTCAGACTTCTTTGTGAATGAGATTGCTTTTCTGCTTCCGTTTTGTAGCATGTGTCACACTGCAGAAAGACATGCATGTCCATCAAAATCACTTTCTTGCCTTTTGGATCCCAATCAACATTTTGTTTGAAAAAGATCGAGGACTTTCTACAGCCATCTGGAATATTGCTGTTGAGCGGCTGGGTTAATTTCTTTTAAGGGAAAAAATAGACAGAATGGGTTCCTGGTGTAGTCAGTCTACCGAATTAAATGTTGATTACTTCTGTGTGTCTGTTTGGATCAGAGTCTGTCATTTGGTTTCCATATTTAAAAAGAGGAAAAGTCAAATCTTTGAGGATGGTGTAGGAAAATCTGAGGCAGAGCTGCTGAAAGATGAGTCTGTTTCCATCATTATAGGAGAGCACCTAGCATGCAAAACTAAATAAATGACAGTGACATTTTTTTACTTTTACTTTCTTTTATTTTTATTTTTACTTAAGCACAGCATACCGATTAAGAAAAAAAATAAATTAACTCCTCAAAACATTTAAGGAAGTTGAGTCACGCTGTTTTCTTACTGCTTCTCTGGGGGGATTGTGTACTTATACCCAGGAGTTTACATAAAAACATGCTTTGGTTTTATGTGTATGCAATATGGTACCTTTACATTTCTGAAACTTTTTTACTGCTAAACTGTCAGAAAGTTTGGCCCAGTAGTATGTACAATTACAACAAGAAACAAACCCCCTGCTTTTGCAACCCTGTCCCCTGTAGGCAGTCATTTTCTGACATAAGCAGTCTCAATAAAGTAATTTTTTTTTAAATTATTTTTTTTTAAAGTGGTTTTAGCTCTAGCAAGAGCAGCAGAGTGACAGCAGTTAGGTAAGAGATTTGTCCCCATTGTCAGTGGGGATGGGCACATGGTGCTCAAGCTGTCCTGTCCATCCCCTGACCCTCTGGGGTTGTGTGTGCCTGGGAGTGCCAAACCCTGCCAGGCCTGTACAACCTCAGAATGTTTTTTGGAACAGACCTTAAAGTTCATCCCATTCCAACATCCCATTCCAACATGGGATGCATGTCACAGGAGCTGCAGGACTGTGGGCACCTGGACCAGAAGCTAGTTTCACAGGAGTCACTGTACAGCCCTCGGAGAGGTAATGACTTCTGGTTTTAATGATGGAGTTTAAAACCCTGGGGTTGTTCTCTGCAGCTCTTGGCTCCTGCTGGCTTATGACCACTGGAGTTTTAGACAGCCCCTGGGTAATCTGTTCTTTTGAGATTTGGACCCTCCTGATGTCTGCAGGAGGATGCTGCTGGCAGCTTTGCTGGCTAGATGATGGTTTAGTGTTCCGAGAACAGAACTGCCACCACTTTTGCACTGAGCTTAATTTTATACTTCCTTTTTTCCCCCCATCTGCTATTTTTTGGTCAAGTTCATGTGCCTGTGTGCAGCTCAGGAAAAGGAGTCTGGAAATCCCACAACAGCTGCATTGCTGTCCCCTGAGCTTCAGGGGACTGCTACAGTACCGTGCCATATATTTCTTTAAAAACTGATTCTTTTGGGGTTGATTCAGTGATCACAGCTCTGGTGTGTTGTGCACGTGTATCAGGGATGAAACTTGGTGATTGGTTTCTCTTCCTTCCAGCTGGCAAGAGATGGAAGCACGGGAGAGGCTGCAAAGCAGACACTGGGGGGAAGAGTGACTTGATGATAACTCTGGCCAGCACCCAGACTGCTGCTGATGAGCTCTACAAGAGCTGTCTCCAGCCTTCCCCAGCTGTAGAGATGGCTCTTGTGTCTGGCCTTAAGGGAAGGAAAAAGTAAAGAGTGGAAAATTAGAATGTCATGCAGGATAATTGGTCCTGAACTAGTTTTAATTTAATTTTTTTTTTTTTAATTAAGGGTAGTGCAAGAAGAAGACAGCAAGCAAATAACAAGGCCTCATGACTTGCAAACGATTTGGAGAATATACTTTGCAAGATGTAAAATAAAAGGTAGAATACAGATTGATTGGTTTTATTGTTTTCCCATAGATTGAGTCTCTCTGTGGTATAGTGGCTGAATAGATATTAAAATCAGAGATGTGGGTTTCAATTTATATATTTCACCTAATTTATGTTTCAAAATCAGAAATGGGATCCAGTTTCTGGGTAAAAATTATGTTAAGAAGGTTTTTATAAAGAGGATGAAGATCTAGAGTTATGATGGGAGAAGCTGGGAACCAGAGCATATGATGTGAGAGGGTAATCAGAAATGTTTGAGTGACAGATTTGCAAAGCTTTTTGAAAATCTCTTTTTGATAATCTCGTTGCTTTTCCTATTGAAGGGAATCATTATGCACACCTTCAGCTCTGACTTTGTTCACACAACTGGCTTAATGCAGCTCATAACAGTGCTGAAAGTATTTGCAATGATATTTCTAAAGGATTTTGACATTGATATGATGCAAGTGTACAGTCATCCCAATAAAAAAACTAATATAATCAGTTGAAATATTTCCATTTTCCCTCCAAGCTACTAGGACTAAATGTCTTTTAACAGTGTACCATAAATATAGCAGATAAAGCTCATAGCATGGGCAGCTGTAGACAGTATGGGGATAGTGAGAATATAAAGTTGTCTTCATTTATTCTATTCTATGCCCAATATTCATAACACTGTTTTAGAAGGAGTTTGGGCCTTGGGGTGTGTTGCATCATTTTTTTTTTTTTTTTTTTTTTCATCTTACCCATTACCCAAGTTCCTTTATTTTTTAACCCACTGGAATATTTTCAAGAGCAGCAGTGTGTGACCATCAGGCATTCTTAAGAACATGCAACCACAAACGAGTTACCATCAAGTAAGAAAAGGTGGAAATTTCCTGACTGAGTGCTTCAATTTGCTTTGTCAGTCTCTGGGCAGAACCTTACCCCTTGTACTAATTGTATCGTGGGTATGTAAGGACATGAGGGTAGGAAAGTGGAACAGTTGGGATTAATTCTGACTATGATTTACTTTCTGGGAACTCTGCTGTTTGCTTGGTTTTGGGGGCAGTTTCTCTTCCACTCAGTTTTGAGTGTGTCTGAACATATGTGAACAGCAATCCAAAAGTAACATTTTTTCTTTACAAAGACCCATTCAGTACATTGGAGGAGGTCTTTCAGAAAAGTAATATTCTGTGGCTTTTTGTGACTGCATGAAGTTGCATTTATTTAACTCCCATGAGTGGTTGTCACTTGGGTTCCTGTGGCTCTTGGGAATGAAGAAGGAAAAAGGTTGTCAAAAGCCAGTGGTCCTGATATGACTTGTGGTGAAAAGGGGTGAAATGGAAGGAAATTTGTTGGCTCTCATGTACCATGGCAATGCAAAGAGTTTTCCCACCACAAGAACTCTTGGAATCAACTATGGTGAAAGAATATTCTCCAAGTAAGTGTTAAGTGGAGACAGGGACTCTTTTCTCACACTGAAAACACATAAAACTTCTGGAGAATGGGTGTGCAACAGTGTAAAGAAATGCATTTCATTTTACAAACTCTTTTTGTCTGAGCAGCTGGAGTTTTCCTGGCTTATCTTAGTCCTGTGTGCATAATCTCAGAAAGGCAGAACAATTTGTATGCTGCTGTCTGTGCCATGGAGCTCCAGGCAAGATGCCTTCAGCACTCCCCTGGGACGGTGGTTTCCATGTTGTGCCCAAAAAGTCCATAAATTATTTGTTCACCTATTTTAAATTTTCACCACTTCAACAAATAAGAGCCTGTCTAGAGCTGATGACACTGAAGCATTTCATATCATCTGATAGTTTTGTTGTCTCGGCATTTCTAATTAAATTCTCTTTATTTAACTATCTTTTAGAATTTATCTCACTGTGGGAACATAAGCAACATCCTCACAGAAATTTTTCAGTAAAATTCTCACTAAAAGACTAATTGGAGGACAATTGGAGAAGTTAAAACTAGGTTTTGGGGGAATCTTTTCCTATCAGAGCAAGTTACTTGCCAGGACTTTATAGAATCATAGAAGTTTCAGGGTTGGAAGGGACCTTTAAGATCACCCAGTTCCAACCCCCAGCAGAGCAGGGTGCT
Source organism: Phaethornis superciliosus (assembly GCA_023637945.1). NCBI lineage: Eukaryota > Metazoa > Chordata > Aves > Apodiformes > Trochilidae > Phaethornis > Phaethornis superciliosus. The sequence continues at coordinate 21,942,210 of JAJQWJ010000010.1, forward strand.
CAGAGCCCCATCCAACCTGGCCTTAAAAACTTCCAGGGATGGGACTTCCACCACCTCTTTGGGCAACCTCTTCCAGGGTCTCATCCCCCTCATGGTGAAGAATTTGTTCCTATAATTTAATCTAAATCTCCCCTCCTCAATTTTGAATCCATTCCCCCTTAGTCCTATCACTACCTGACTTGCAAGTCTAAAAACAAATTAAGCTAAACACAGGAGTAAAGCTGCAATGTAAAGCTACTGTCAGCACAGAATGTGTTATTCAGATAAATCTCTAGGACTCCTTTCAGTGTTCAGTTAAAGAAAAAGGAGTTGTAAGGAGAATACAATAATAAGCTAAATTATCAGCTTCCTAAGGCAACAGATCCATGGCTTTTGTGTTTTAAATGATATTTAGTACTTACCAGAGTAACACAGAAGATAACTCAATAACCAAGATCTCTTCTGTTCAGTCCTGGACTCTCACATTTAGCAGAACAATTTCAGCACAAATGGTATTTTAACTCTGTCTGATTCACATTTTAATTGAACTCTAAATTTTCTTACTTGGCTATCATTTTAGAAAGGTCACAGAAGTGCCTTTCCATGATGTAACGTGCAGCATTCTGGGGTGCCCCACTCAATGGAGAATGATAAAATTAATGTCAAATTCTTTTTTTAATACCTTGAGGATGAAGAAGGATTCACAAAACAAATTTCAAGATGTGGCCTAAATACTGCAATTGTATCATGGAAAAAGGAGGGGAGATTACCCAAGGCTGACTTGTTGGCCTTTTATGTAGAACTGGATGAAGGAGATCACTGACAAAATGGTGCAAGTTGCCACACCTGGCCTTTTGAACTGGGGCTGCAGCAGAATTAAGATCTGTGAGCTATTGAATGTATATTATGTCAGTTTTGGAAGGTGTCCAATTATTTATCCAAGTTAAGCCTAAAGACTTCATCTGCTCTCAGTGAATATTGTATTTTGAGATCATGGATTTTTTTCTGGTATGTCCAAGTGTGTTTCATTTATCACTAAGTTTTGGTTGTTGCAGTTACCAGAAAACTTGGGCCACATGGCCATTTCCTTGATAGCCCAGATACCTGACTCAAGCATTCAGGTAACACACAATCTATCCTTGGTGTGGGAAGAGCCAAACTCTGCTTTTAGCACTTACAGTGCCCTGGCTTCATGTCTGCCCTTTTCTGTATTTTCTGTCCACTGTTATACTTTTAATGGGAATAAAGCTGCAGATCTTAGAGTCAAATTTCTTCATCTAGATGATGTTGCCTTCTCAGCTTCACATCATTTCTACTGATCTCTTCTTCAAGAGAGAAATGGAAACCATTTGACATTGCATTTGAACTCAGACTTTGACCTAGAGCTCAGGAGAAGCAAGGGCTCTTATCTGTCTAGGTATAGCTGATATTATCAGACTGTGGAAAAGCTTCACACTTGCCACCTTTTATTCTTTCCCTCTTTTCTTTTATCTGTGTTTTAAGTTGGGATCATCAGTGTAGGGGAGTTTCTCTAATCTCCATTTGTGTGTGTGTGAGCTTTCAAGTATGTAGACTGTGTTATTGCCAGGGATTAAAACATCCAGTGGGAGACACGTGGGCAGAGGTACAGAAATATTTGGCCATTTCTCTACAGGTTGAAGTAGGCAGCTCTGCAACCTCTTGGCTGCTGCTGCAAAGGGGGTGGTGGTGGCTTCAGAACACCCTGTCACATTCAGATGTCAGCTGCATGGTGCTGGGGTATGGTGCTCTATAAGATCTGTACTTGCTGGTGGAAATTAATTCTCGAATTGCTAACTACTGACGAGTTCATGCCTCCTGAAATATCTTTTGATGGGCTCTCGTGCTGCGTTGGAGGCACTCTGGAGCTGGCTGGTGTGGTACTGTCAGTGTGGATCCTGATTCAGCCTCAAAGAACCTTTGGGGGAAGAAAGTCCCAAATTTTGGACTAAGCTTGTTACAACCCTGAAATTCAAACAGATCCAAGCAACAATTACTTCCTAAGTCCCATATGCAAGGATGTGGCTTCTAGTCACACACTTTCAGCCCTGCATGAGAATTCCATGTGTCCATCTGTGTACCTGTGGAATGTTTTTCCTTTCCCACCTCTAGGGAAGCCTTTGTGGGGAATTTGCTTTCTTGCAGGTGAATACAACCGCAGAGTTTTAAAGACTGGAATTTCATTTTAACCAATAAGCTAATGAAGTGTAACTGCAGATCATACTTTTTGTCAGTGATAACTTTCACTTCCAGTGCTGCTCACCTCTTGTGTCCTAACCAAAGCAATTTCACTGACTTACCCTTCATATGTAGCCACTCCTTTCTTTCCAGAAGGCAGCTGCAAAAGTCATTGTTTTATGCCAGAGCAATCTAAAAAATGCAGTTCTACTGTGGGCAGCAGCTCTTGCTCTTTCCTGTAGCAATACCACCCTTATCAACCTTCTCGCTTTAGGTTTCTCTCCAGAAAACTCAAAATTGTAGAGCTTAGAGAAGAAGTGCTCCCTAAATGGGGTACATCATAAGTGGAGAAAAATCTCATTAAAACTGAGGAGTTATTTGTGGATGTGGGAAAAAAAAAAATTGCACCTTTGTAGCTGGAGTGTGCTGCATTGTTATTTTAATTTATATGTGGCTTGGACCCACAGGCAAAGGGCTGCCTGGGTCATGCCCACAGGAACTTAGTGGTAGCTGTTGCTGTTTAATCAAGGAAAGAGAAATGCACTAATAATGGAGTTCCACCTGCAGGTATGAATTTTGCTGTGGCAGAGAGCTGGCTACAAGGTCCAGAATTCCCCAAGATTCTGAGCATAGATTTTTTCATTTTTATTTTCAACAGATGAGGAAAGCTGGTTAGTTTGAGTATTTTATTACTGACCATCACAGGCATCCGGACTGAATTTAACAAAACTTACTAGCACATGTATACAGTAGAGCATGAAAAGGGGGAAGCTGGGAATAATTCCAGACCAGGTTTCTTCAATACCTTTATTCAACTATTTTGTGACCACTTGGAGTGTAAATACTTTCCCATGCTAAGGATGAAAACCAAATATGAATAAGGAGTGAAGACGACTTTAGATAGGTTTAAAAAAAAAAAGATATAAATCAGGAGGAAATAATAGAAGAATAACAATGAATCAAGCATAAATCTTTGTATTATAATGCTCTTATCTTTCTCTGCAGGTCTCTTGGATTCCCGTTCCCTTTTTTCTCACACAAATAATACACATTTGAGTTATGAGATGAGTGGACATACATTCCAAATACCTTCCTGATGTAGCTCCTGAGAGAATTTAAGTGTGAGTATCAGCTTTATGACCAAGAGCTTGCAGAAGAGCAGCAGTTTGGTTTTTTTTTTTTGTTTTTAAACCAAAAATGAGTTAGTGTGAAGTATGATAGGCAGCTGCTTTTGGTACCCTGAGGATTCAGCGAGGAAGGATTTTTCAGGAGGTGAGTGTGCATTTAATATGTGCTTTTGGGTTTTCTTGAGATATTGTTTTAAAATGAAGGTTCCAACAGTGCAATATGATTCTGCAATTCCCCTCTGTACTCCATTTTACAGGGTTTTCCCAGCAGCTTGCCACCAGCACAGAGGTTTTCTGTGGTCTTCTGCCACTGAAATAGAGCCCCTAAGTAGCTAAACTATACCAATTAAACATATATAAAAGAAACCTCCACCAGACTTAAACTTGTAAATTACATTTCCCAATAATTAATAATATATATTTATTATAGAACTGATTCTGGTGTCCTTACATTAACCTTGGCCTGCAGGACCAAGAAAGAAGTAAAGCAAGTATTCCTCTCAGAGTTTGAGGACAAGACTCTTCTACCCATGTGATCAGAATTTCTCTAGAAAGGTTTTTGTTTGTGTTACCCCTCTACAGATAACTTTTATTTTTTTGTAATTTTATTTTTGCTCTTTTTACCACCTACTTTTGGTCTAAAAGGTGGAAATATATTCATCCAATGTATCTATGCACAGCTCCAGGGAATTTAAGAGTATCTTGTCTAACAGAAGTTCATGAGAGAGAAAACTCCTTTTGTTTAAGGCCAGAAGAGACCATGTAGCCTGACCTTCTGTAAATGTCAAACCTTAGGAGCTCCTGGATTTTTCCTTGCTTGTAATAAGAAACATGCAGTCATTCCAGTTACTGTTAGAACTGCTTTGACTTCAGATGAGTTGTCCCAATATTCAATAACTTGGATTTAATCAATTCCTGGCTAATTTGCCATCCTCAGCCTACATCTAATTTTGATATTGGACAACAAAATTTTGTTGTTAATATTTTGTTCTCAAAATTTTTGTAGTGCTCTCTGCAGGTGCCACTGTGGAGTCTGTAAATGAAATGACAGCCATTCACACATTGCAACCTTTTCAGAAGCTTGAAAATGATACAAATAATTCACTCCCATTTAGGCAGTCACACTATTTTGACAGAAATAATTTTGTGATCATAGAGACGAGAACATAAAGCCAGTAGATAAATGTAATTAATCCTCCAAATGACTTTTGACAATGAGATGGAAAAAAAAATGCAGTCTGTTTCTATATTATGTCTTTTAGTCACTGATGTAAAGATCCCAGCCCTTGCTGCATGAGTGGTCCCCACTGATCACTCAGCATCCACCAGCCTGTTCTTTACCTCCTGGATGATCTAGTGCCATTCCAGGCTAGTGGAGGTGGTAGCTTCCTGACTCCCTGTTATATGCTGAGAAGTTTTTAACTCTGAAAATAGGAAAAGAGGACACATTTCTGAAAGGTGGAGAGGCAATAAGAACAAAATGTACATGGATGGATTGTTCTTTCTGGGGGCAGCCAGAAAATACTTAGTAATATTCAACCAGTCAGACTGCACCATTGATTTCACCATCTATAATATATGAGCTAACCAGCTATAAGCAACAGAAGCTTCAGGCAGTGCATTTCTATAAGCTTATTGCACATCTCAGATGCCTTTGAGATAATTAGGCTTGCAGACTGCTCTCTCCTTTTACTCTGGGCCCGCAGATTCAGAATCGATTTGACTTTCTGCAGTTCCTTTCCTCTGCCAGGTGCAATTATATTTCCATTATATTTCCAAATAAAAGAAACTCCCGAAGTATTTAATTTTTTTTTTTTGTTTCGGAATCAAACGGGCATATGTGGCAACAAGAGAAATAGTCTTGAAAGCCACTACATGAATCTGTGCCTTTGAAGGGATTTAACGGGAGTGGAAGTTAAATAAGACTGGTATTATACGTTTCCCAGACCATCAATATAAAGATGTGTTTCCAAGAAGGAATATTGCTGACATACCATCCAACTCATGCATTTTTAATTTTTATTTTTATTTTTTTTTATATATAGAGCCCTTCATTGAGAGCATTGTGTAATGCTTTATAGCAAGTGTGAATTCCAAGCTGTGCATAGTAACTTGACTACTGCATTAAAAGAGCTCTGAAGTTGAGAGCTAGAACTTAAGGAGGGCATCAAAAAGGAGGAAGGTGCCACCAGTGTAGCATCTTAGGAATGGGTAAATCCTTTCCTGGTCTGGTCCAGCTGGGATATAGGGCTTTTAAAAGACTTCAGAATCTCTTGCTGCTTACTTCTGTGCTATGGGAAAGGCAGAGAGTTTTGAGAAGTTTTCCTTAAGTTTGTCTCTTCACCAGATAAATAACACTTTACTGTCCCTTATGGTTTTTAATGCTACTCTGGTCAGAGACTGATAACCATCACAGAACATTTTGTCTTCCCAAAATCTTCTGATAAAGGACCAGGACTTATTTTCACTTCTTAAATTACAGTGGCTTACATGCAAGACCAAATATACAGATGGTTTAAGGAGGATTGTGGTCTTTTTGAGTTGAAGATAAGCAGTTTCCAGGATATAGAGGCAAACCCCTATCATGTTGAAAAGACATGGAAGATTGGAAGATTAAGGATTAATGTAGCTAATAGTAACAACAGTTAGCTGGTAATGCTTTGCTTTTCCAATTAAATGGGTTTTCACAGGGCACAAACTTTGAAGGTAAATAGTATAATTTCTTAAGAAAAACTTGAACATCTACTAAGTATAAGAAAACATTTAGGCAGTTATTTGGAATTATATTTATCAGAGGGATAGAACACTCCCATTTGATATTTTGACAGGGATAATAAACAGACCAAAGGTCTGAACATACAACCAACAAACAGGCCTCTCTGATGTCTGCAACATAAATGCTAGAAGGGACAATCTGTTTTAGTTATGCTTTTGAGCACACTTTAAATCTAATTTTAGTACACAATAAAAATGACTGCTCTGTTTTCCAAATGCATCTGCTGAGCTTGAGTTTCCATACCAGATGGCTTTATATTATGTTAAAATTCAACATACAGTGTGATAGTGTTCATTTGATCAGCTGAAAGTGACCTTGCATTTTTTTTTCCCTGTGTGAGCACAAAATATGACATTTATTAATTCTGACATGAAAAAACATTGGTCTTTCTACTTTGCTATCATATTCTGATTTACCTGGAGATAAGAGTAAGTTGTTTTTTTCTGGGCAGGAGTGATGTTTCTACTTCAAAGGCTGGTTCAGATTCAAGTCATAACCAAACTGCATACATTTTGTGTAATGTATGCAATGTATATATTACTAAATATTATGTGTTGAGTCTCTGCATTTTGAGTTTTCCACTTTGCATCTGGCTGATGTCCATGTTTTATCATTCATTCATTCATGAGCTTCTTTTACCCTCCCATTGCATCCATGGAAGCTCTGACCTGAAGGCATTGCCATGCTGACATCCAACCAGTGCCACGATGCTTTTGGATGGGGGTCAGCTGGCATCCCTGGAGCTCTGGTGGCTTGACCTCAGTTATTTTTCTGCAAAGGCTCTGTGGATGAGCAGTGTCTAAAATTAAACTGTGAGAAAAGCCTGGGTTCCACCTTACAGGGGAAACCTAGATGAAAAATGAAATGTCACCGTGTCATTGGCAATTGTATCATCTGTGCCACTTCCTACACTGAAAACTCTTTGCACAGCTACAGCTCTGCAGGACCAAAGTGCTCCCTTCTTGATTATTTTTCTTATATCTGCTTTAGAATAGTGAAAAGACCATTCATGGTGCTGGGCAGCTGTAAATCTCTGCTTTATTTTCCTAGTCCTGTTCTCAGAAGCTTGGCCCTTCTTTATAAACAAGATTAAGTTATAAGGCCAAGGGATGGTTTCGGAGCCCATGTGAATGTAGAGTTTGTCTTTCCAGTCCTTGGTGGTCACCAGGTGCTGATATCTACCAGTTTCACCTGACCTTTAGGCAGTAAGTGTGCAGTGCAAGGATGAAGGCTCTGGTTTCCTTTTTGGTTCTGTTAGTGGAATCAGATTTCCCACCTGCAGATCAGGTGGACTCCCCACCTGCTTTTGGTGATGCTTTTGGTGATTTTAATTTGCACTTAATTGGCCTGGCTGTTTATTAATGTGAAATTATATATGGTTTTCATCCTCTTTCTCAGTTATCAACAACCCTTGGTATGTTAATCCTCACAGTATTTCTGAAAGGTGGAAGAAATGTATGATACTTTGTAGTCAGGCTCAGAGAGATAAAACCCCTCACTTTGCCACTGAGTGCACAGGAATCTGTTGGGGATGAATTACACAAAGTTTGGGATAGTTTCTTAACTACTGAATCTTCCCATTTCCTCCTAGCAGCAAAATATTACTTTTAATATTAATATAATGTGTATTAATGATGTATATTTTTATAATATTTAATTGTTTGGTGTGACTCAAAACTTGTTCTTTCATTATTTTTTGAAGTGTTTTCCACTGTTAAACCAATGTTTACTCCCAGTTGAAACACATAATATTTGAGCTACTGAAATTCTCTTAGCTTTAAAATAGGTATATTTTAAAAAAGGAATATCAAAAAACTGAGGAACAGCTATATGGAGTGACTCATGGAACGATTCTTTTTCTCTGCATGCCAGATCTCATTAAAAATTTGGACCCAAATGCTTGATTTCCTCAAGATCCTTTTGAAAGCCTCTAGCATTTGATAGCTTCTAACACCTTTTAGCCAGGAATTCCTATGTTAGTTTTGGCAGCAACTTGTCATTTTCATTTTACTCTGGTGCCTTATCTAGGTTGTGTCACTTTTACTGATTTAGCAATTTAAAACTCCCACAGAGACACATGCAGTATTCCAACTGCTGTGCCTTAATCTAATGCCTTAGTCTTGGGGATGCCCAGAGAGCTGAACATCTCTGGTAGTTCCATTTTCTTTTCCTTGTTTTGATGTTTTAAACTGCTTAAAAAGGACTTTAGGATGCATGAAGCATTTTGCTTTGTCAGCAGCTCTCACCTTCCTACCCACCACTTGTTCAGTCACAGATGGAACTGTAAGAAACCCAGTGGCAGGTACTGTGGAAATTCTTGTTCATTGAGTGAAAAATGTATAATACATAAGATGTAGGTGACTGTATTTTAATGTTGTATTTGGAGCAATTCAAAAGTTTTCTTGGATTCATTTTCTCTCCTTTTCTTTGCAAAAGTAAATTTTGTCAAAAAAATATCTTGTCTCCATGGAATTCCCACAGAGGAGGGAAAGTAGAATGGTGCTGGTTAAGAAGCACGAACCTTTTTAGACTTCAAAAAATACCCCAAAGAAATTGCAATTCACTAGGTAACAGCAGTGATGATGTTCAATTTTAAGCTGGACTTGTTGATTTTTAAGCAAGCTATTGAGTGCCAGTACATTTTTCTAAGAATTATGGCAAAAAGAAAGAGAAGGTAATGGGAAATCCGGTTTAACTGAGTTGCAGCTTAATCCACTAATCTATCAGAAAAGCACCCAGCTTTGGATCAGCTCATTCCTGATCCAAAACCTGCCAGAGAGCTACAAACATTGTGTTTTTTCTCTTGACACTGTTGGTAGCAGCAAGGCTGAGGTCCTCTCTGTTGGGTTTTTGGGATCCCAGGCCCCTCTGTTCACGTTCCTCACAAGCTGCTGCCTCTCAGTGTGTTCAGCTCCCTGTGTGTCTTGGCAGAGAATTCTGTGTGTGTGTTTTTATGTTGAGGAAAGTGGAGAGATTTCTGAGACTCAAACGTAATATTGGTGTAAGAGGAGTAAAATTTTGGAATTCAAAGATTATTCAGTTTTTCAGCTTCTTAATCTTTAATGTGTGGTTTTTTGGTTTTTTTCCCCAGTTCTGGAAGTGAAGGACTCTTTCAGAACTCTTTCAGTATTCCAGCTCCTGCTTGCTTTGCTATCCCAGTTCAAATGAATCATTTCATCAGTTTGCTGGTTTGTTAGAGATTCATCTGCTGTCCCTCCAGCTGTTCCTCTCTGTTGAAATTAAATACCATAGTTCAGTGTTTTCTACACTCACACTTTATTTGGTTTTTTTAGGTCAGTCCCTTGAGAGAAATGTGGCAGGGGACAGGGAATTCTCCTTTTTGCTACTTTGCAGCACCTGGCCACTATTCTGGGTATGATCTCAGGTGCAGAAAGCTAATGCCAGGGCTTCTGTGGTTCAGTGGAGGAAAAAACTCCTGTGGAGTGAAGTCCTTGCCCACTGGTGAGTGATACCAAGGTGCTGTGTCCCCTGCTGAGATGGCAAAGTCACAGGGAAGTGGTGTCAGAGATGGCTCTCACCTCCTCATCAGTGTAATTGAAATTGAATTTTGGTGTTCTGTGACTGAGGGGACCTGGCCAGGCTGTTTCAGGCTCAGGAGAAGGTCTTCTGCAAGTTTAACAGCAGCAATTGGTGGTGAAGAGATAAACTGTTTCTCCAGGAGTCAACAATTGCCTGAAGCTGTAATTGCTTTCAGTGACAGCATCCCTGGTCTTCTGGGGCACTGAAGTGGGCAAAGTTACCAGCAGAACCATTACAATCCTGCAGCTCACTGGAAATTGCAGTCCAGGGCTGTGCTTGGCCAGGTTGTCACTCTGGGAGCTCTGAAAGACTCTGCAAACTTTCCTTGAGGTGTAAGTAGGAACTTGTCAGTCTTTTATACTGATTCTAGTAGACAAAGAAACAAGAGGAAAAGGTACACACTTCTGCACTTCATTGAAGTTTGCCTTCCTCTGTTACTTGCAGCCTTAAAGGAGCTTCCCATGGTGGCAGTCAGGTCTGTACCTGCAAGTCCCCTGTAAGAAACCCTTTGCAGATCTTGTTTAAATCAGTTGAAATTATTCAATCAGTTTTTTCTTGAATGAGACTGAGAAAAGTTTTACTCGATATTTTTAAGATTAGACTTACTGCTTTTTACTACTTTGTGTATTCTGATGCTATTGAGTTTTTATCTGTTTTACCATACTTTGCCCAGTGTTTATGAAAGGCTGTGTATCACTGAGTAATAATGTGTAATGCAGATTCGGAAAGTTTTCCATGCATGGTTATGAAACATAAAGTCATCTTATTATTGATGGGTTACTATTAATATTGATGTCATAACACAGTGTTGCATCAATTTAAAAAAAAAAATTGCTCAGATAAGGAAAGTAAACAGAAAATGTTCCCTGTAAAGTAATTCAAACCTTACATAGAGAACAGCAGTGGCAAAGTCAAGCAAGGAGACTTTACAATGGCATTTTACTGAATAACTAAAATTTTATTGACTTATGTTCCACATGATGGAGCATTAAGCAGTCCCCCACACCCTAATTCCTTTCTCAGTGGCAGTAGGAATAACCTGCAATCCCATCAAATTGTGGCTCCTTGGTACTGTATCTATGTTTCAGTCTTTCTGTTGTTTTTTGACATTATCACTTTTTTTTTCCCCTCAAACCCATCTCTAGAGTTAAGAATTTTCTTTAGAAAAGTTTAGAAGAGTTTTTTAATGCATTTTGAGAGACAAAAATTTTCACTAGATTTGCCTCTATTTCACTCTTCTTTGGGAGTGCATATCTTCTATGTAAGACCTCCTACTGATAATAAAATTTCTACCTTTCTGTAGAAATTTGTACCACAGACCAGATATATAACTGCAGTGGAGCTGAAAGAGGACAGGATGCTGGGTTGCTTGACCACACCAGTACTTCCAAAAACATAGGTGATATTGGTGAGAACTTACCTTTTCCAGGATTGTTTTTCAGGTTCTTTTATGGTTCTTGTACAACCCATACCACAGCAGGATTGTACAAGGTCCAGACTGGTACCTAAAGTACACCCAGGTCAATTTAGACAGAATCCTATGGTTTTAATAATATGGTTGCTCTGAGATTTGCTCTGAAAGTTGCAGGAGGAGCAGAGATTAAATGCTGTTTTCCTAAGCAAGTGCTCTACAAAAATGAGTGGTGGTTTCCTGCTCTTGGCTTCATTTAATGGGAAATTTTCAGTTGTGCAACCAGTTGTGTATACTCAAATATTCTGCTTTTGTAATCTCTATGAAAGTACAGGATGAAAATCTGAAAAATTAGGATCTGGGCCCAGGAAATGCTCCTTCTGCCTTTATGAGGTAAGGACATAATCTAAGGAGTTGTTTGGAGCTGGAAACTTTCTCACTATTGCTTTTTTTTTTTTTTTTTTTTTTTTTTTTTTAATATTTTTTCCAGACAGATGCACTCACAAGGCAGTACTAACAGCAGCAGTTTTCATGAAGATCCTAGAAGTGAGGAGGTACTGCCTTGTCCTGAGTCATCCAGATCTATGGCAAATTCTATGCTCCAAAATTACATTTAACTGGTCTTCTCCTTATTTGTATGCTGAAGCAGTCATCTTAACAGTTTCAAGGTGAAACTCAGTAAGTTTGCTCAATCAAGTTAAAAAATGTTGACCGTGATGCTGGAAAAAGTTTGCAAAAATAAAGAGAACATGTCTTTGCTTCTACCTGACACTGATTCTTTCTTTAATATTTCTTTAATCTTACAGCATGTCTCAGCTTTGGGTCTGCAAGAGTAAGTCATGGAGCCACATTTCACCTCCCAGTTTCCCCAAGAAATGAGGTGCAAGGCAATGATGAACCTCTGGACTCTGATGTCAACTTGAGGCTGTGCAGAACAACAGCTTTCTGAGTTACCTCTTCCTTTGTGGAACTTCTTTGGCTTTCTGGGTTTGTATCCATACTTTTGTCTTCCAGTTACTTCCTCCTTTTTATGGTCATTTTTGCACCCCCGACTGCTGTAGGAATGACATCTGTCACTAGAACACAGACACAGAGGAAGCCAGATGTGTTTGTGGGGCTGAGACACTCAACCAAAGGTGTCATAATTTATAATCCTGTTCAGACTGTCAGTGTGTTCCCAATTTATTAGTCTCTATGCTGCCCATGGGAAGGTTGTAGCTAACTTGATTGCAGTGCCTAATCATGCCTTGTGTTGTCCTTTTGCTAGGTCAAAACATTTTCCCCAGTACTCTTAAACTCTCTTCTTACATGGTCCTTTTTCTCTCAACCTGAAGTTTTTACCCTGTCCTTACTGTTCTCCTATCTGTATATTTCCTCTCTCTTCAAAGGCTTTCTTGCTCTATTTTTTTATTTTTTTTGTCTTCAAAGTCCATTTCTAAACTTGACATCTGACTTTGAGGATACTGCCAGGAATTCTTGCAGGGTTTTTTTGTTTTGTTTTGTTTTAACACCCACTAATTCTGTACTTGGGTTGCTGGAAGCATTTTTGGTCTAACCACCTTGCTTTGGACTGTAGTAATACCTCCCCTGGCAACAATATCAAAGGCACAACAGGAGACCCTTTCAAAGATTCATTTCTATGGTGAAAACTGAATACTTGGAATATGAACAGCCTGGAGATTCCCTTGCATGAGTTGTTCCCTCTTAAGTGGAGATTTGATCCTTATTACTTTGTTTAAAAAAGGCAAAGGTTACACATTTTTTCCACCCAATTTCTGAATGAAGTCTTGTTAAATTCACATTTCTTCCTGTTGCTGAAAAGAATGTTTCCAGCACAAAGTAGTTTAGAGGTTAGATGAAGTGGAAGTTATTGAGTAAACCTGATTGCCTCAGGATAGAAATGATAATATTTCCTCCTGAGTCATCTTATTTTCGAGTAGCCATCCTGTTAGCTTAGATTGTGATATTTTCAAGGACGTTTTCAAGAAGCAGCACGTACTCTTGAAGACAAAATTAGCATCAGATGTTTTTGTATCACAACATGCAACTGCAAATAATCCAACTTCTCCTACACTTGGCTCCCTGCAAATACCCTGGCCTTCAACACACCCCAGTACCTGAGTGCTTGCCAAAGAGGATTTCCATGCACAGCACAAGCTGCAGTTCCAGTGGAAGATGCAACTTTTAATCATTTGCTATATGAATTCCATGTTTTGAAGTGTTTGAAGTGGGGAATACCCCAGCAGGTCTTTAATCTTTCCTGTGCTGGCTGAGCTCTGTAGTGTCTAGGGCTGTGATAAAAGGCAGCATGCAACAAGAGAAAATATAACCCTAAAAAGCTTTTTCTATTTCTCTTCCTTGTTTGTAATTTGTATTAATTTTCTTTTGGGACAACTGTTAATGATATTTTGCCTTGCAGTCTTGCTATCTGAATTTGAAAGAGTGATTTAGCAAATAAAGTCAAGATTGGTGAATAATTGTGGAAGTATTTGGTATGTATTGAAAATATCTGAGCTCTTCAGGCAGGGTGGGCAATATTTTCAACTGACCTCTGGCTCCACAGAGCCTTGCTCTGTTCCTCTACTGAACTCACCAGCTTCAGTGGGAACTCTGTAATAAGTGTTGGATTTCCTCACTATGGACCACTTCCAAGACTGGTACAGGTTTGCCTTCCAGAGAATGTAATCAATTAAACAAACAAGGTACATAGACTTGAAAATTTAGTATTTTTAGTTCTTTGGACAGAGATTGTTTTACATTTTCTTGATGGGTAAGTTGAAGGTAATATATATATATATATTTAATAACAACTTTGAGCCTAGAGTGGATGACAATGTAAGAGACAGGGATGATAGAACAAGAGTAAATACTTTACCTTGAAACCAAATACCTAAATGTGTGATTGAAGCAACCAGGAATTGCCATCATTAATACATTGCTGACATAATACTGATCCCAAAATTCCTTTTTAAAAATCCTTCAGCATTTGACTGATTGTGGTGCTAATAATAGGATGATGCTGCAATTTTATTGTCAGGGTTGTTCTTGGCCTTGACATTGTCTTTATCAATCTCTTAATGAAAATACTGCTTATGTAAGGTGTAACTGGGGATCCTGGTCCAGGGCCAGAGACTGGCAATGAGATTGTGTAACATAGCATGTTACAGAATAGATTTATTTGGCTTATTTTGTAAGTGAGGACTGGAGAGAGAAGGATTTAGGTAGTAGTGTCTTTTTTTTTTTTTTTTTTTTTTTTTTTTGAGAAAAACAAAACTGTTCTGAAGCAGTGAACGCCACCAAATTGTCTTTCAGCTCTGAGAGGTTTGAAAAACATCAGCATGAAAAAAGTGAAAGGAGGTTGAATGTTTAACACAATTCCATTGCCAGCTCCCATCTGGAGGTCCCTTTCTAACACCTCTAAAACATAAACATGTGTCAGTCTTTGCAGCTATGCCAGTGCTTGCAAAATCCTGGGAGGAAAGCAAATAGATTACTGTTAATTTCCTGATCTACATTAGTGCTGGGCATGCTGTGTTTCTGAGAACTATTCAAACCTCCATGTTATATTCCCCACATGAGCATTATTTCCTAGACTTCCTAATTTTTTTCTGAATCCTAAGTTTAGGCACGTTATAGTCATGTTTTGTTCCCTAGTTCTGTAGGAACTGGAGGGATTAGAAGAGATGTGTGCTTATGGTGCTGTGTTATTTGCCCCTGCCAGATGATTCCCAAAGTCTTCTTCTGGGAGTGTGCAGCTCTGTTTCAGCTGCTTCCCAGGCAGATTGAAAACTGGCAACCTAGTAAATACAAAATAAAACATCTGCCTATAAAACCAAAATCTAAGTCAGGATTCCCAGTACACACAAGCAAGGAAACAAATCCAAGATATTTGGACTGACAGCTGACGTTCCCTTTATGGTGATCTGTTCTTTCACTCCCTGAACACCCTCAGGTGTTACAAGGACAAAGAAATAATACAGGAGAAGTCTAAGTTAGTTTCAGATTTTGTGATAATGTTGTGAAGGACCTTGCTTTGCAGCTAAGCACCTGGCTTTAAGTTAATTTTTTTATTTTTTTTTTCAGGGTAAGATACTGCCAAAGGTGACTGAGGACAACAAAATTAGAAATCAGATTTATTTTGAAAGAGGCTCAGGGTTCTGGGTGCCATTTGGCAGCAGACAATAACTGTTACCATTCTGAGCTCCATTAATATCAGCAAGATGTAAAAGATCAGGTATTTAACTTTTGAAAAATTAAGCTCATGACCACATGCTAGAAGCTGCATTTATTTCCAGTTAGGTTATCATCAAACAAAAATACAGATGCAGCGGGAGTTCAGCAAAGATAATTAAAGGTTTAGAAATACTAATTTATGTGGACTAAAAATCTTCTTAGGCACAACGTTTTAAAAGCATTCCTGATAGGTGAAACTTGATAAATAAAAATGTTTATATCCACTGTTGTGCCAGCTTGCAGGTTTCCAAGCTGATTTGCTTTTTAATTTTGAAGGAAGGCTAGGCTGTCCCAAAAAATGAACCTTCATGGGATCCTATCAGGGATAACCAAATTTGCCCATTGCTTCTCTGGCCCCATCTTTGCACACATGCACACTAATGTAGCCAAGAACAAAAAGCAGAGGTTGCAGAAGGTGAAAAGGTTGCAGAAATTTAAGCCAGGTCAATTAGTTGGGAAGTAATTCCAGACTTGAAGTGATTCATTGGAAATGCCCTACTTCTTACAAATTTTATTGTTTGAGAAGTTTGAGAAAATCAGTTTGGATTTGCTGTATTCCTTTAGAAGTTTTGCAGTTTTATACCCTAAAAGCAACCTGTTCTGTGCTTAACAGAACAGTTAAACAGTTCTTTTTACTGGAATTTGGCCTGAATTTGGTTTTTTCTGCTTTAAGTTTGTCAGTCCCACAAATTCCATCACTAAGTGAGACTCATTTGCCAATGGCATCAAACACTGCTTAACTGATCCTCTTTTTTCTGGGTCTGCCAAATCAGAATAACACCTGGAAGGACTGATGGCACTTTTGATGGTACAATCTTGATGTCTGTCTGCAATAAAATTCCACTTGCCATACTGTGGTGTGCTTTGTCCATCAGAAAAGCAGTGTGAATACCATGTTTTGCTCCAGTGTTGGTGTCAGTTGTCTGGACTGTGCTTCCTACAGCCCTGGGTGAGCAGACATTTTTCACCATAAGCATCTCCTGGGTGTGCCAAAGTGGAGATAATTTTTTCTTATGGTGATATTCTGCTGTGGCAGGAGGTGACATGGTTTCCTCACTGGAGAAACATCAGCTTTCTAAGATGATTTCTGGTAGGAACAAAATTTTATTTACAGCTATATCTTATGGATTTTCTGAGTTTTGTAAGATAGGAGCTTCAGCATTCACTGCGTCTGATGTTTACATTGACCTGATTCTCAGCCTGATTCTCATTAATATGAGGAGTAACACCTTCCAGTTTTAGGAATAAATATTAGTCTCCCAAAAAAAGACAAATCTATAGATTATTTTCCCTACATAACTAAATTGCAGAGAGTTAAAGACATACAACAACAAAAAAATGATGTGAACGTTAGTGGAGTCAGTTCTAGTTGCATTAATTTTGAGAGAAGATGCTACCTGTTTTTTTTTATTATTTTATTTTATTACATATTTTGGGCACAACTCCTTGTCTCTTAGGCGGTTTTAGTCTTTTTTCTTGCCAGTTTTCTCTCACCACTGGATTAAGATAATGTTTAACAGTTTTCTCTCCTACTCAACCTCAGAGCAGTCATGAGCCTGGGGGAGATGGAGAAGGCTTTGAAACACAGCTTGAATCTGCTCAAACCCAGGCATGGCTCATATTAAGGCTTTTTGATTCAAACAATGACACACACATTTGTAAAACAGGGACAAAGTGAAGAGTCACAGCCATATGCATTTTAAAACATAAATCCTAGAGCTTTGAAAGAGACTTGTTATCTGGAAAAACTTGTGGGAAAATAGGAATTATGAGAAATCTCTGAAGGGAAAAAAAAGAAATCCCAACTTTTCTTTTGTAGAAAAAGTTTATTTACTTTTTTTCCTGATTTAATGTGAGGTAAACACCCGTTTTCCTTTTGTCTTTCTTTCTCCAGTGACATCACCTCATGTTCCAGAGGCAGACTGAAAAGGAAAAGAATCATTAACAAGTGAGTCTTCATGAAAACCTAAGTGAAAAGATGTGTTTTTATGCCTCTCCCCCTCATTCATAAGTGGATCCAAACTTCAAGGGAGTGAATGGAAAATTTTCTGTTGGCAGCAGTTTGATTTCAGATGAGAAACTTGTTAGGACAGAAAGATTCAAAGCTGATGCCATGAGTGAAATTTATTCACCATGGAAATCTTACCACTGAGTTCAGAAAGACATGAATATTTCCATTAACATTGAGCTTATTTCTTCATATATGATTCATCAAAATCAGCAAAGTATTTGTTACAAGGGAAGCTCAGGAGCTGCAGCTTATTTTAAGTTCATATTTACCCGTGTGTTCCACGAGGCCTTTTTTAAGTTTACCATGTTGATCTATTTAAAAAAATAAAAAATAAAAAAAAGAGGAAAAGAAAAAAAAATACACATACTAAAGGAAAAAGTGACTCATAAAACAGTGAGCAGAATACTAGTCTAGGAAATGAGATGTCTGACTTCTGTCCCAGACTCTGCCAGTGTGACCTTGTACAGCTATCTTGCTGTGTTTCAACATCCACGACTATAAAATGTAAGTAATGAGGTTATAAATGCATCATTTTTATTGAGGAATGATGTTGCAAGAGTCTGTTTTGTCCTTTATTTCTTTTTGCTCTGTAGTTTAATATTTCCTGGTTAAAGGTGTGCTCGTAACTAATTACATTTCATGTTTCTCAGCCTTCAGTTCTTTGCAACTTGTGTATTTATTTGTGTCTCTACAAAGATGGTATTAATCATTTGGGAGCTGCTACAGCCATGTTATCTGAATGGGGAAAGCCAAATATGCAGTGATTTTGCAGGCTGCAGGTGCAAGGCAGCACGAGGGAGTCAGATTTGAATTGTGACAATTTTCTAAAACTCAGTCATCCTCTAAAACCCAACATCCACCCCACAGCTATCCTGCTGTAACATTACTCTCCCTTCTTCTTAATCTTTTGCTAATAATTAATAACACGTTATTGTGGTTAATGTTTACTCTCACCATATTCAAACTATTCCTGTTCACTTGTTGCTGTTCCATCCATTTCCTTAATCTTTTCTTCCTACCCAATATGTTTAAAAAACTGCTCTGTTTACAGTACTCAAATTCTACAGGTGATTGGATTTTTCCTTAAAACTTACCCCATTGAAATTGAAAACAACTAACAAGGAAAAGTTACAGTATCTCTGAAATTATATTTTCCAGTTTAGTAAAATTGTACAGGTTCTGCCCCTGTGGTATAAAATGTCTGTGTGTTTCTTTGAAATTCTAACAAAGGAAAACAGCAAGAAATGGATTGCCTAATTGTAGAAAATTGTCTAATTTTAGAAATACAACAATAGTTTTGCTTGCTGCTGAATAGGTTGTCTATATGAAAACAAGATTTGTTGTGCCCATTGTAGTACTTTTTCACACTTGTCTTTCTCACTGGAAATTTAAAGTATCAAAGTGTGTTTTAGAATGATTTTAGGGTGCAGTAATTAAAAAAAGAGGTTGCTTTTTCTTCCTATTAGAAACCTTGTTAGCACCCATGATCAAAGCATTCATGAAAGTAAATTTAACTGCATTTCTATATTCCAAATTATAAAATTATTCTGAAATACATTAAAAACCTTTAATGGAATTTCATATGAAATTAAATTTGTAAAATTGCTGGTATGTTTCTCTGAAATTTGTTTTTCACCTATTTAGTTTTTCTATTCATTAGTAGATACCTGTGGAGTTTAACAGAAATATATTTTTTGCCAACCTTATTCTCAACAGGGAATGTTTTCAGTGGGTTTTACCTCTGTTGCACATCCCGTGAAGAAAAAAAAATCATCTTTATTTATAGGAAACAAATATATGAGTTGTGTTTATCATCCAAAAGAACTCATGGCTTCTGTCTAAATTGTTGGTGCAGCCTTTTTGAAGTCTATTTTAATGTCTCCTTGGTGGTGGTCTCATGGCAGGGTCTGAGTCACTTTGCAATCCTGGGGCTGTCTTTAGACATTGCTATTCTGGAAGCTCCAAAATCTGCAAGAGATCTCTGTGGCAAAGACTGGAGGAGCTCTGCTGAGATTCTCTGAGCAGTCTTTATAACAGTGGTAATTCTAATTCTGCAAAATCTTAGCTTTAAACTATGCCAGCTCTCTCTCTCATCTATTTTAGTCATTCTTTAACTAAAAGTCTTTGATTTTACTCATTTAATCACAGTTTGCCTTAGGCGAGCTTTGTGTCTTCCCCCGAATGGCCATTTGTTTCTGCGTTTCTAAAGAGCAAAATAGGCAGAAGGTTTTAAAGTTATTAAAAGAAGCCTTTGTAACATCTCATACAAAATACAATTCCTTTGTTTACACAAATAGGAATTCTTTTTTTTTTTTTTTCAGAATTTTCCACTGATGTCTACAACGCAGGTAGGTAGACTACTGCGGGTTAGGAGTGGACATTGCCACCATTCTGTCAGTGATATGCTACAAAGAAGAGAGAGGTGTCTGGGTAAAATGTAACTTTTATTGGGTCATTTGAGTCATTCCCATATCCCTGAGATCCAGTGCACTTTTTTCAGCTTTATCAATTAATCTAAGATAAGCTATTTCCCCTGCTGTGCCCCTTTTGGTGTGCGGTGTGCATTCACCTGAAGGACATTGCTGTAGCCACACATTTTTATATGGAGATTGCTTTTATGATGATATTTACAGATTTTCAGAGTGGAGATGAAAAGGGAATGGAGAGATCAAAAAAGGTAAAACTGATAAGCAGTGCTCACAGGTACTGTAAAACAGTGCCCAAACAACTCCACACCAACCGCTATTATTTATGTTACAATGAAAAAATCCAACAGAGATTGAAGAGTTTTTGTGCTCAGAACCTCACAGATAGTGTTGGATAATTTCTGCTTTGAAGGAATTACACACAGCTGCAAAGCTACAAATGGGCACTTCAGTTTCTCAAAAGTTGCCCCGTTCAGGTTGGTGGCAAGATGAGGAGTTGCCATGGAATCTCAACACACTAAACCATCAGCTCACAGGACTGAAACCAGTTTACCTCTTGGAGAACAGTTTGTTGCATGTCAACAAAGTTTACTGTAGTTTGGTGGTCTGTTTCTGGCTGTTTCTTCTATTCTTCTGTGGAACCCAAGGGGCTCTCACTTGTTGGTGACTGTGGCTTTGCTTAAACTAAATTTCAGTCGGTTACCTCACAGCTCCTCAGGGGTTTTAAGGAGGAACTCTAAAAGGCTTTTCAGAGGTAGGTGTGTATTTTAGAGAGAAAAGCGAGGGGGATGCAGTTCTGAGCAGAGAATTTTGATGCAGTTTTGAGCAGAGACTTTCAATAAACTGCGTGTTTTGTAAGGGGAAGGATCATGACCAGAAGCAGATCTTCTAGGTTGGGGTTGCTACAGTGGGGCCATTGCCCAACACCCATCACGGTTTCCTGAGATAAAAGCAAACGTAGTAAAATGATTTTATTTATTTATTTTTTTAATCGGAAAGAACCAGGGCCTTGCTGGGCCAGGGGCTGGGGTTCCCTCTGCGTGAGGCCCTGATGGGTCGCAGCCGGTTCTGGCCGGTTCCATCCGGTTCCAGCCCGCTCTTTGTCCAACCCCAGGAGCGCCTCAGCGCGGGGTCTGTGAGGGAAGCGGCGGCCGCTGAGGGAGGAGGCGTGAGGAAGCATGGAAAAAAAGAAAAAAAAAAAGGAGTTTTGAGGGAAAACGTGAAGGGATTTGTCTGGAGAAACAACAGGGAAGGGGCGCGTGAAGGTGATGGATTTTTGGGGGGTGGTTGGAGCTGCAGCCATGGAGGGAAATGCCCTGTGTGTGTGAGAGGGGGGAGGTTGGGGAGGTTGAAAAAGAAGAATTTGTGTTGGAATAGCCTTAGAAGAGATCAACAAATCCACGACTAAAACATGTCCCCTAAGTAGCGTCTATAAATGTCTTTTAAATACTTCCAGGGATGGCTACTCCACCATTTCACTGGGAGGGGGAGACAACCCTGGCCCAGGCTGCCTAGGGAGGTTGTGGAGTCTCCTTCCCTGGAGACATTGAGCCCACCTGGATGTGTTCCTGTGTGACCTCCTGTAGGTGCTCCTACTCTTTTGAGGTTCTTTCCAACCCCTCACTTTCTATGATTCCATGGTTTCCTTCAGCCTGACAGCCCTATCAGGAAAGGAATCCTTGATATCCAACCTGAACCTCCCCTGGCACAACTTTCCTTTTGTTGTGTTGCTGGTTGACTAGGAAAAGAGACCAGCAGTCATCTTGCTCCAACCTCCTTTCAAGTAGATGTAGGTAGTGAGAAGGTCTCCTCAAAGCCTCTGTTTGTCCAGACTGAACAGCTTTGGAGGGAATAACCTTGGTAGCTTCTAACTGAACAACCTCTGTTGCACCTTCTCTTCCTTTGACTTGTGCTACCTAAAACCTTCACCTTGTTGTCCTTCTATGGACACTTCCAGAACCTCAAAGTCCTTGGTGTAGTGATGGACCCCAAACTGAACAGTTTTCAAGCCCTTTTAGGTCTCCCAATTACAGTGGCCAAGAAGACCTCCAGGAATGGGAGTGCCAGGACTTGGAGGATGGATACTTCACTCAATGTGAAGTGAAAGACCTAGAGCTGATGGCACAGGGATGTGTTGCTGCAGTGGCTACAGCCATCCTGGAAAACTGGGATACAGCTGATGTCTCACAGGAGAGCATTGCTGAGGGGTAGGTGCAAAAGAAAGCTGGTTTCAAAAGCAGCTGATGGAGGTGTCTGTGGAGAAATGGTCTGATCCGGCCCATCCTGCCCACAAAATACCCCTGGTATTTTTGGGTATTTTGGGGAAGGGACTGGGAAATGGGAGGTGATCAGTTGCAGTTGATTGGACTGAGGGAGTGTGTTTATAAGAGGGATCCTGAGGAGATAGTGATAATGGGGTGAGCACAGGGAAGACAGGTGTGACTCTAACAGCATGGCCAAGGCTGAAGCAAGGAGTCCTGTGGTATTGTCAATCTTAAAGAAAAACTCCAAGAAAGACTGAAAATTTTCCATATTCCCACACCAGGAGTTACAGGTGTTCATGAACAAAAAGGGAGAGGACACGGTGAAGGTAATTAATAACTCTGCTCTGAATATTTGCCATATTGAAAAACCATTTCCAGTTGCTTCTAACATGTTCTGGATTCAACTCATGATCTTAATGATGAAGGATGCCACATCCCATTAGCAATCTTCTGAGCCATACAGTTCTCCTGAGAGCCTGTTTCAGGAACCTGGCTGATGATTCTGTGTGATGCATACAAAATATATATTACAATTAAAGTATTTTTTTCCATTCATCATTTAAATCAAATTACAAGGCACTTCAACACTGAATAATTTATATTCCCCCCAAAGATGTTAGGATATTAAATACCAGGAATAATGTTAGGTTTATTAAATTGTTGCAGAGAACTCTTTTCTATCTTTGGTACTGCCTCAGACTCTTCATTCCTATCAAATAATTGCTTCCATCTTTGGCTTGATTGTAGGGTTATTTCAGAGGGGTTTTTTTTTTGTTTATTTCTTTTATTGTTTAATTTCTACTGGGCAAATCTTTTCAGTTCAGGCATTCCCCAGCTGGCTCATCTAGTCACAGAATTCTGTGAAAGAAGGTTCGTTTCAAAACCATATGTCCATGTATTCTCTACATTTGGAGACAAACACACAGTTCTTTGCCCAGATCTGTGTTTCCCCCTTGGCAAAGGGCTGAATATTATTGCCTCACTGCCTGGTTTGCTGATGCATTACCACACATATATATATATATATATAAATCTAATGCTAAGGAGCTTTAAAAGGGTGGAGGGCACTTAATTGTGTGTATGTTATTTGTTGGCAAGCTTCAAGTTGTCAGAGTAACAGAAGGTCATAGTTGGTTTTGCCCCTGAATTTTGTCAGGGTGATTGCAAGACCCTCCCCAGACTGTTTGAAGGCTGGGAATGAGAATTTGCCCTTGAGAGAGTTTCATTCATAGGGAAAATTGTTTAGACACAGTTGTTGCAATCCAGGAGGAAAATGGGGAAAGAAAATTTGATTGTGAGCAGGCAAGTTAATGCTCTGTTTGAGGGAAGTTAAAACCATAATGCAGGGGTCATATATAAATCTTACTTGCCTAAAACCCACTGGGATGAAGAAAAGGAAGCACTTGGAGAATGAAAACAAGGATATTATGATGGGTACACGACATTTAAGTGCCAATGGATGGGCAATTCTATAAGCCCTTGGGAAGACATGTGCTAAAGCATAACAATTTATTGAAAGAATTTCCATCACACTTGTTACCATATTTTTCCATGCAGTACTACAGTGCTTTTTGTCCTGCCTTTTGGTACAAAAATCAAGAGAAGGGAATGTCATCCAGCAGCAGGGTGCCAGAATCTGTCAGCTTCCAAATGTGGAGGGTGAAGAAGTAGCTTGCTTCTCTCAGCAGAATATGGAGAACTTCTCCACAGATGATGGAAGGTCCAGACTGACAGACACTGTCAAGGGGACTTCTGGTAAGGTTTAGTTTTCTCACTTAAAAAGGTTGGAAGTGATAGTGGGAGATGAATCTGTCAGGAGGAAAAACCATTTTCCTGTTGTGGAAAGTCGAGTAGGGTAGTTTTTAAGTGGAGGGAGATGGAATAGGGGGAATGATGAAGGTAAATACAAAATGTGGCTGGATTTGTAATGGTGACTTCTAACTGGACAGTTTATTTCCTGATTTCACATAGTGCAAATGCACACAAACCAAAGGGAAAAGTAGTTTAATTTTGACCCCATCCTGCCTAACACTCTTTTGTTTTGTAACTAAATGATATTAGTGGGGACTGGGTATGATCCTGAAGGCTGGCATCTGTTGGAACTTGCTGGAACAGCTTTGGGAACCACTCAAATGCTCTAGCTGTAATGAAGTCCATATTAAAAAGTGACCACATAAATCAGTGGTGTTTTTCATCCCAATCAATGCTTTATGGTCACACAGCTGCAGAGCACAGTGTTGATATAAAATAGTAATTAAAGTGCAGTTTGTACTTACCATTATATTGCATGCTTTGCCTGTGTCTAGCTACATCAGATGTCATCAATCCAGAGTCCAGTAGGTGACCTATCTAGACACCCTGTGTACTGGGGGTCATAAAAATTATGGTGCAAATTAAATGTTTTTTCAGGGAGGATAATAGCTTGAGCTCATATGTGAAAATTTTCCCTGTATCATTCAGCATAACATAGGAGACTGTAGGAGTTGGGAGGGAAGGGTTTCTGTGTCTTCAACCAGAGCACTCCTAACTGCTGCCATGTAGATTGATGCTATTCCTGCTTTTCTGAACAGGATAGGGAAAACTGCACCTTTTCCATTCCAAAGAGTTCCATTTTTTTCCCCCCAAATTATACCCGAGTTTGATCTTTAAAGACAGAGTACAGTATTTTCTACATAAAAGCAATACATAAGAGATATGAGAAGTCTTTCCTGGGTGCAGTGCAAAAGGGACATCTTGTCTAAAGCATAACTGAGACTTGAATTCCTTTTTAGAAAGAAATGTGGGACTTATGGATGCTACATATCTAAACCAAACAAAATCTTTGCATGTTTATCCAGCAATATGCAGGAACCTTAAGTTAACTCAGGTGATAATGTCTGTTTCTAATGGTATGTCTAAAGATTTTTGTTGTAAATTTTCCAGTGAAATTGAATCTTATCAGAAAATAGGTATTTTTCATCCCCAAATATTACAGAAAATGCCTCAGTCTAAGCAGCCTTCAGATAAAACATTTGTAATCCAACATAGCAGACAGTGGTGAGTGTCCATGTGCCCTTAGGTGGTTCTGCAGTAGTTGATATTAGTATTAATTGTGCCAGGTTATGACTTTAGCTACTCATGATTAAGGTTTTAGTGATATGACTTAAACCAAAGCTAAAATACTTTGTGCCTGATATCTGTGTACTGATGCAATTTCATTCCTCTCAGTAACTGGGTGAGGTGACACTGTCTCTTTTAGTGATGTGTCTTTAAATTTCCAGGTGTCTGCTGGCTAGAATGGAAGAGCTCGGTGAAAAAAAGGAGATGACCACAAAGAAGGACCTTGTGGAGATAACAGTGCAGAAACATTTGCTTGAACATTTAACCAAGACTGAATCCCAGCCCCTCCACTGCTTCACAGTGAGTCACTTAGCCTCTTTGTGTTACAGTTGTTTTTTTTTCCAATAAAATCAAACTAATTACCTTCCTGAAAGAGGAGTTTTGAGACTAATTAATTATGGTTTGCAAACTACTTCAAAATTGTAAAGTGCAATAGTACTGCTGAGTGTTGTTACTCCCTTTTTTGAGGTAGATGCAGTATGAGCAGTACCTGCTGTTGTAAATTGGCATGGAGGACTGTGTTCTGTTTCAGACTTTCCTGCCTGATTTCACTGATTGTCCCTGTTCCTGTTGTAGTAACTGAAAAGGAAACCAAACACATGAGAAAGCTGCATCCTTGGCTGCCTGCCCCTGTCACACTCTTCTTGTGTATATTCCCATTTACAGGGATGGTCTGACCCAAGCTCTGTCCTCTGAAGTTGTCTAAAAAAAAGTGTTTTCATTTATGTTCAGCAAACTTCCCATGGAACATTCCTGTTCCAGATTCTTTCTCAGTCACCCTACCTTTCTCTGCACCTCTACTCTCTCTTAATGTTACATGCCAGCAGATTGCTTCTTAAAAACTGCACACAAAATAAGGCAGATGTGCCAAATGCAAAGATATTAAGAGACCAGTTTCCATAGCAATTGTAACCATGGTCTAATAGCTTCATTCCTGGGTTTAGAGTTGTAACATCTGAGCAGCTAGAAAATGCTAGATGTTAATGAATGAATACTTGGTAATGTGCTGTCTGCTATCTTGTCCCACATCAGTTTGAATGACTGAGTTTATACCTCTTCAGTTTCCACAATTTTTAATGTAATTTATTCCATTCCCATAATACAGCTCCAGAAAGGATATTTCATGAAATCTAAGTGAGGAAAGTAGTAAAGGGCTTGAGTAAATATTCCATATATCATTAACAAGAATATGACTCCTACATATAGAACTAGTAGGTAGGATATAAGAATATACATGGTATTTATGTGTTGTACAATAGTAGTATGTGAAACAGAAGTAAGATTGAGTAGACAAGTGCTGGTTCAGTATTGAGGGCTTCATCTGGAAAAAGAAAACTATATACAACCTTTCCTGACATATTTTTGTTTGTTTGCTTTCTAAACTCTTCGGGGTATAAATTCTGAAATTCTCAGAAAGAAGTTTGATTGCATACATCCACCTTGAATAAATTGATGTTGCATAAATAAAAATATTAATAAGTAAAAGTAGCAGCATCTTCACTGTAGCTAAGTCTGGGAGCAGATAAACTTAATTTAAATTGAATTACTTTGGTGAACTTCTTGTTCATTTATATTACTTGCTAGCACTGACCTGACCTGACCTACTCAGGTGAAACTGCAGAAATTAAAGATGCGTCCATTTTGCATGAACAAAATGCAAAATTACTTGCTTAAATGCATTTGCCATACACTTGCTACATAAAAATTAATAAAACTCACTAAAATTGTGGCCCAATAAGATTAGAAGTGCCTTTGGGGTTTCATTCTATCAGGATTTGGATTGTACTTCATACAATGCTGGGTACTGGAATGCTTTTGCCTTTGAGGTTTGATTGTCTGCTGGATTCAGAAGTATTCCCATTTCTTCCAGCACACCTGGGACAAGGAAGAACTCAAGAAATGTGGTTTAATCAGATTGCAACTTTATTAATGTAGCTCAGCAGGGAATTTTTTAGCATTTAACACTCATGCAGTGTTAATACTCATCCTTCCACACCTTCTTTGTATTTCAAAGCTTCTGTTGCTCTCCAATTTGATTTGTCCTTGTTGGTCTCACAATATTTCAGAAAGAGAGGAGCTGTAGTTCTTTAGGATGGTTTGGATGAGGAGGGGGAGTAGGAGAACCAGCACAAAAAGACTTTCAATGTATTATACAAGTAACTAAGATTAACTCAGGTGCTTGGAAATGTTTTTATCTCTGCTTCTCCACAATGTCTCCATTCCCTCTGCATACCAAGGTTTTATGCTTTTGAAATTATAGACAACATAATAGATCTATGAAGTTCATAGATCTACCCTGGCAAAACATGCCCGGTATATTCTACAGCCTCTTTGTAATTTAGCAAATTTAATTTTTTTTGGTACATGTGTGTGCTTCTGGGCTTCTTTTCCAGTCAGTGTAAATGTAAACACTGGAAATCTGGTCATGGAGATTTTTATTTTGAGTAAGACCACTAAGCATGACCAGGAGCTCTGGAAAAGTTTACCAGAGCCACCAAGAACAACGAGCTGAGAAAAGGTGTCCTATGTATTATGAAATTAGACTAAAAAATTAAGAATGTTTGAAGCTACTGAAAATGGGCAGGAGAGGGAGCACATGTTGCACGTAGCAAAGTCCAACATCTTTAAGAGCTCTGTAGTTTCATATCAGAAGTTAGAATGTTTCATGCTCTGTCTCATAAGTGTCCATGCTGTATTACCTGAATTTTGATTCTGATCAGTTCCATAATAACTTAAAGAGAACAAAGATGAATGGCTTCTGCAGGTAGACCAGAATGAAATAATTTTGTATCCAATAAAAATTATAAGGAGAGGAAAAAAACCCTTAAATTTGTTTCATCAACTATATCAAAAATCCTTTTTAGATCTCAGAATACCTTTGTGCAGCATTTAAGTACCAAAAGTACTATTACTAAATTCCTATTTAACCATACTCTGTGGGATAGTTGTCTGTTTTCTCAAAGTATCAGTCTGTAAGCCCCATGAAAAGACACATGAAAATTATGTTTTATACTGAATTACACTTCTATCCATTTTGGCCTCAGTGTGATGGTGGCAGCCTTCATAACCTGTAGGATCAAAAGTCAGAAAGCAAATAGAGTCAGGCTGGTAATAACATTCAGGATTTAGAGTCACTCTCCACCTTGTTGTAAAGAGAGGAAAATTCTCATGGGAGACTTTCATCTGCAGTCCCTTGTGCATTGTGAAGGTTCAAATAGATATTTGTAAAGAGAGTACTAATTCTGGGAGAGAGCTGTCTTGAAAAATTAGTGATATGACAGTTTAATTGAATACTCAGTTATTTCCAGGACTACTCTGACTGCTTTGTTAGGGAAAAAAAAAAAAAAGAAAAATAACAAAACCCACTTTTTTTTCCCCCCTAATATTAGGTACAGCAAAGTTTTTTAGTATCAGGAAACAGACTTCTCTGATGAAACAGAGAATAGGAACAAAAAATTGCAAATGAAGAGCTGGTAGAGAACAGACATAGGCTTTAGTGAACACAGCTCACAAGTGTTATAAATCCTTTGGGCTCACAGGTGCTCTCTGTGGATATTTTTGGAAGACATTGTGACTTTTGATTCTGTGATGGAAGCCTTGTCACAACAGGAATAAATTTGTGTTTTATCTGCCCTGTACTTGACTAACAACCTTTTGGTGTTCTGTCCAGCTGACTGCACCCATTCTGGAGCTCCAGGGACAAAGTTGTTCCTTTAGAAACTTTTCTCGAGAGACTGGGGAGCTGTGCAGAAGAAAGACCTCACTGTACTTTGTTCTGGTGATATCCATGCTTTGATAATGCAAATTCTTGGCAAATTCTAAATAACAAACAAACATCTGAGGGTGTCTCTTACTTCACAGTCTGGAATGATTTCCAGAGTTTGGCATTTGGGGGTCAATCCCTTGGAAAGGGAAGGGATGGGGGTTCTGCCGGGTTGTATAATTGATGCATTGAACAGATCAGGTGCATGCTAATTTGATGGCTGCTTGGCTGCTCTTTTTTTTTTTTTTTTTTCTTTTTTTTCATTTAACTCTGGACACAGAGGATTAACTAAATCATATACTTAAATACTTCAGTTATCTAAGGCTGTTAGCTCTTTTATCCTCTGCCAGCAATAGAGGAAACTAACAAGTAGATGGCATTCTATCTCTATTTTTAAATTAAGAAACAACTGCTTAGGATGCCAAGTAGTCTATTCCTTTCATTTGTTATGTTACATTATTAGTCTGGAAGAAGAAATGCCTATTTATGTAATTTAACAGTTATAGCCTCTGATATTAAAAATCTAATTAAAATTATAAACATTAAATTAGATTCAACACAAAATAAATTCACTCATCTGTTGAAGAACTTGAGTTTTTGTGAAATATCTGACAACAAATGACCTTGTGCTGTAAACTACCAAGTAATGAAATACCAGTTTCCTGAAAATCAAAACATCTGAAAGTAATGAATGGAGCTTAAAACTGAAAAGGAGAACAAGAGCTATTATTTTTTGGCTGTAGCTTGCTTCTTCTGATTTAGCAACAAGGAATAAAGACTTCCCTGGAAAAGTCAAAGGAAAATATGGACTAAAATGATAGCATGAGTTTATCAGAAGTATTCATTTGCCAGTAACTGAGCCTAGTTTTGGTTCCAATAAGAAGTCATTGTTTTTTCCCTTCACTTTTAGGGAAGGAAGGGGGACAGATATGGGAGTTATGTACTGAAACTCTGATGCTTTGCTCCACCACGGTTTCTATGACCCCTTGAAACAGAAACCTGAGATGAAATGTTCCCAAGCTGCCCCAGGTAAAAACTCTTACCTTGCCAAAAAGATTTCAGTAATGTCATGGGTTGGAGACCCAACTGTATCTGAGGAGTCCTGCAGAGTTGCTCAATGATGCTGGTTCCTGTTATCAGCTAAGTTTTGCATTCCCATCCTCTAACATGATCAGTTCACCTGCTCAACCTATTTATTTTGGCTTTACAGTAAAGATGTTCTCATTTTAATAATTATTACCAGGTGAGAGAGCAAATCTGAAGTTAACAAATCAGATGAGTTTAAGACTGCATATAATCATAACTCTGATTTGCAGTCTTTTTTCAAAGCAGACTGCTTTGAAAGAAAAAAAAACTTTGGATGACCATTCTAGCCATCCTTAGCTCTAGCTGGATTCAGTGCTCTCATCACAAGGAAGGGTACATTAAATGAAAAGATACTGATTCATGTTGCCTGGTTATTCCCAGTAGAATCCAGGGTCAACATCATTTTTTTCTTTTTTTTTTTTTTTAGGCCATTAATGTGGCCTAAAGTATCTTATTTTCCTCTGTGCTTCTGAACTGATTAACCTATCCATGAAAGATGGAAACTTACAGATCTTTTGATTTGTTTTCCATGGGATCATGCCTTTTATAACATCACTAACTGTAATGGCAAAGAAAAAAAACAAAAACCAAACAACCAAAACCCCTTCTTTAAAAGAAAAAAAGAAACAAAATTTTGCTTTTTCATAGTCAAGCTTTTCTTGGTATTCTTTCCTTTTTAAGAAGTGTTCCTTGCCAGTAAAAATGTCTCCAATTTAAGATACTTCCAGTTCTTCCCTGGGGGCTTTTGAGAAACTACCTCACCTTAAAATGTGTTTTTGAATAGAGGTTAAAAACGCAGTTTAAACTTCATGAATAGTGATGAAACGTTAAAAGGCAAGGTGTCTAAATTAGAAACAAAAATGCATTTGAACTATGGTCCCATAATCTCAATTAAATCCTATTAAAGTTGCGTCTCTAGGAAAGATTCCCCAAACTGCAGGAAGGTTTGAAGCACTGGTGGACACAATGGCATTCCTGAATTTGGGAGAAAATCTTTGCTACTGTGCCCTGCTAGGATTCCAGTGTTCACAAGGGCAGGGAAGAATATGATCAGCTGCAGGAGGAAGTTGATGTTTCAGGACACGGGAGGCAACAAAACTTTTGAAGGGGTTCTTAAAGCATCACTTGTCCCATCAGCTCTCTAAGGGGTGAGATGGATGGAGGAGCAAGGAGACTGCAAAATCCATAGTAAGGGAAGGGAGAAAGTGCAGAGTTTGGAGTAGGAGAGGGTACTGGGCTCCTCAGCC
Organism: Phaethornis superciliosus; assembly: GCA_023637945.1. Lineage (NCBI taxonomy): Eukaryota > Metazoa > Chordata > Aves > Apodiformes > Trochilidae > Phaethornis > Phaethornis superciliosus. The sequence continues at coordinate 21,973,368 of JAJQWJ010000010.1, forward strand.
TTCCTGGTAAATCTGAGTGCAGCTATATTAGCTTTACTAAGTTAGCTTTTAATATTAAGTGCAAGACTTTTCTCAGTGGCAGCTGCATTGGCTCTGAGGAAGATTTATCTGGACTGGAAGGGGAGGTATAAAATGGGGCAGCTCTTTCCTAGGGGGTGATTTGTAGAAAAATATACAGCTTTCATTGCAGGGAAATAAAGACAATCATAAAAAATAATCTAATTAAATAAGTCACTCATGCAAAGTGATTATAAAATGCTCTGTAGCTGGTAAATAAAAGAATACGTTTCAGTTCAATCCTGCAGGCTGTGTCTGTAAACAAACTGAGTTAATATTTAAAAAAAAAAAAATAATCCCTGTGACAATTTTTCTAGGATAAGTATGAGAAAATATTTGGTAACTCTCACAAACATGATAAATTTTGTATTAAGAAATGCATGTGGCTGGTGAGTGTCAGCATTCTGGTAGTGTTACAGATATTGGCCAATTTATTTTAAACATGTAAATCCTTAGTAGATTATTCAGTGTTAGCAACAAGGAAATCCAGGCAGAGACATGGTGACTGCAGTTTTATTAAAATAACACTCTTGTAGATTGCTTTAGTAAATCTAGATGATAATCAAGATAAAGGAAGAAATTAATTAAAAAACCACAAAGGGTGTATCCCCAGTGATTCTAGCTATTGTACAAAGAAGTGGTGGTACTTAACTAAAAAAGTTCACAAGTCAAAATATTCAGTACAGATTATTGTGAATTATCCCCCTTTATTCAAATTCTTATCCCCTTGTTTTCAGGGATTATCAGTTTAAGTGATTCCATTCTTTTCTTACACAAGTGTCTGCAATTAAGAAGTTAACATTTACCAACAGTTTCAGTTATTAATATTTGAGACTGTAAAAAGAAGCAGTATATTTAATGCAAGGAAGAATGAATGAGAATAAAAATAAATTATAACAACAACAATAATAACAATAATATAATCTTAGCAATATTGGCTGCACACATGTATACAGAGGATGAAATTTCCTGTGTTTGGATACTTTTTCAGTGTTACCACTGCATTAGGACAGCCAATTCTGTTTGTGAACTCTAATAACAAAATCATGAATATAATATTTCCTTTTTGTTCAGTAGCATCATGAACCTGACTGTATCACCTTACTATTTTTTTTTTCTTTTTCTGTGTGCCTGTTATGGTTTTGCCACAAATACATGTGTTGCTCTGAAAACAGGACTACAATATTTATCCAGCCTTTTTACTAGTGTGCTTTGAGTTTTGGCTTTGATATTATCTCTGAAAATTTCTGACATTTGCTCAGCTTATGCCTGTTGTTTCCAGCCACGTTGCAGTTATTCCATGAGCACATACTCACCTCTAAGGTAGCTGACTGCCATTTCACTGGAATTCAAGCTCTCTTGTTTCATCTCATCTTGGAAGGCTGTTCCTGTGTCTGTTAAAACCTTCCTTAGAATAATGAAGGATTTTGCCTCATCATGGCAAGAAACACCAGAGCTTGACTGTAGAGCACTTGCTCACCAAAAAAGAAATAAAATCCAAGAATCTGAGGCACGTGACTACATGGGTCATCAATCATGTTCCTCTTTACTGTTGGCTTTCTAGGAATTCCAATATATAGAACATTCTTCATGAAGTGGCCTATAGAGAATATCTTATTTAGGTTTTATAAAGGTCACAGTCAGCAAAGTCTAAGGGCTTGCTAAACATAGCCTGACTCAGTCTGACTAAAATTACTTGATTTTATAAGCAGCCCATTGGCCCTACTTGGTGACAAACCACATAGACACAGACAGGAAATTGAAAGTCATATTTGATTATGTGGCAACATTAGAATATGAAAATTGTATGAACTTAGAAGTATCAGCTAGTCTGCATCTTTCAATAAACTTGGGGAAGAGAAAAAGAAAACCAAATTCCACAGATAATAAAAGGTAGTAGTAACCTAATAAAAAAGAAAAATTAAACTAATATTGAACCTACCTTTGTGTTACTTCCAGCTCATAAAGTCTGTGTGCTGTTATCCACAGTCTGAGGATGCCCCACCTAATCTGCCCATGATTTCTGCTGGCAAGTTTTAACCTTCTCATTAAGAGCTGGGTGAGTGCCTTAGTGTGCTGCAGAGTTCAGGGTGATAAAACATGCCAAAAAGAAAAAAATATTACCTCAGTTGTGTGGTTTCCACACTAAAACTGGTTTGGGTCTGTCTGGTTTAGCTGGGGCCCAGATTGGAAAACAAAATCTTAAATTGCCATGTTGCAGCATTTTTATTGACATAAAAAGTAGCTTCTGCATTTTTGCAGAAATTCTTTTAATATCACGGTCAGTTTTCCTGATGTTATGATCACTAGAGATGTGTGAATCTGGGGGGAAATATTCTCTCATGGGACTGAATTAAACTTCAGTTTAAGCTAAGAAGCTTTTTTTAAAAGTCAGCACATTTTACTCCAGGTCTGATGGCATTATCCCCCTGTTTGTGGATAACAAAGCTTCTTATCTGGAACTGAGAAATGTTTTATGGTTTGGGTGGAGAAACTGTAAAACAGGGGTTTGAAATCACCTGGGCCAAGTTGTAGGGCTGGTGGTGATAGTATGGAAAACAGAATTCATTATGGCATTGCCTTTGGGTTGTTTTTTTTTTGTGTGTGTGTGTGTGTATGCACATGTGTGTGTACAGCCAGATGCTGAATTTGTGGCTAAACCATATAAAGAAGGGCAAGAGTAGTTACTGCATTCTATGTTAGTGTCAACTGTTATTGCTAGAAATATTACTGGATTCCTAAAAAGATATCCAAGTAACTTAGAGATTGGCTTTGGATTTCATCATTTTGTGGAGCAATACTGAGGTCAGTACCACACCAATGCTGTTATGGAGCCATTTATCCCCACCATGTGCCAAAAATTTGGGAAGATTTGGTAAGATTTAGAGCAAAGGCATAATTTAATGAATGCTTTCAGATCCCACTAGATCACTTTCTGCTTTTATCCTGGTTGTATAATATGCATTTAGATTATACATGTGCCTTCTTTTTTTTTTTTTTCTTTTAATTGGTGTCTTTTAAAAACACATTTTAAGACATAATAATATGTTTCTCCTGGAGATAACTTTCGGGCAGTTAACAATTCACAGCTTTAGTATATATTTCCAGGAAATATGGATATAAGGTTGATTCTCAAATCTTCCACTTGGCCTGTATTGGTTACATATAATGGTTACATATTTGTTAAATGCTTAGTTATGAGCTAGAAAAAAAAAATACTGCAAATGAGAAGAAGATCTAGAAAAATTCAAACCTATATTAGATTATAAAATATTTAATAGTAAAATTAGTTTTTCCAAAAACTAGAAACCTAACTCAGTCCTTGATCTACCTCATGTAATTTCCTGTATCAGGACTTTTTTTGTCTAGATTATTCTCCTGGTTGTATTTTAAGCATACATAATGCACTTTCCCTCTTGCTGCTTTAGCTAGTGTGACTATGTAAAATCTGCTCTAATAGCACTTGTTCTTTTTCAGCTTGACAGGTGGCCTTCCTTTCCTTGTGCCCTTTGCATGCTTTGACTACTGATGGGTAGGCTGTGATTTACCTGGTATATACAGGCACAGACAGGAGACAAAAATCTAACTTCTTGTTAAAATTGTTATTGATATTAAAGGCTACAAAGGTCTCCAGTCCTTAAAGATATTTCAAAAAGCTGCAGCAGGGTAATGTCTCATGGCTTGACCCTTCATTTAGAGTCTCCCAGCAGAGATATGTGCCCATGCTATTATTCAGGGTAGATATTTTATCACATTTTATATTTCACTAACAGAAAGGTGTAATTTTATGTATTGAAGATGCTTAGAATTTTATCTGTAGCTCTTCTGGATTTGTTATTCAAAAGCATCTCAGTGATTAAGGTATATAAGTCCCAATGAAGGTCAGTGGAACTTACATAAATGGATTTTAGGGACAAATAAGCATTTGCTATGAATTTCAGCATGCTACTCTCGATGGAATCCTAATTACTAACTGAGGTTACAACATGCCTCTAACTTCTTTTTGAGTTATAGTAATTATGTTTGAAAGATAACAGTCTTGGTAACAGTCAGCTAGATGTCTGGGCTGCATAGATGATAAAAATTGCCATTTATTTTTTATTCACTCCGCTTACTGTGTCTCTGGAAATCTCCATCACTCACTTTAGCTGGCATTCTTCTAATTTAATAGACTATGCTTGTCAAGATTGTATATCAAACACTGCAGACAATCAGCAAAACCCTTAGTCATCTGTCAAATAATGGGGTCTTCAATGCACTGAGAGCAAGTTGGCTGAGTAGTGTATGTTGTGTTCTGAAGTTTAACCTGGAGCCCTGTTTACTCCTAATACAAAAAGAGCATTAAGGGGTTTGTAGCCTATTTCAAATTCCTTTGAAAATATATCCCAGACTGGATCTTTTTTACTGCTTGTCTCTTGTGAGCCTCTTCTTTAAAAAAAAAAAATAAACAAAATAAACAAAAAAGGCCATTCTTCCCATTCTTTTAGATTCACACTGCTATTAAACCAGAAAACTGTCAGAGCCCTGCTGATCCAATTACAACTTTAAAACTTTTAAGCCTTTGATTTACAGTAAGCTCATTCCAGCTAAATACAAAGGAATCTTTATCTTAAAAGTCTTTCTCTACATTGTTTAACAGTTTATTTCACAGCATGTTTCACCTCTTTTTCCTTTCATTTGTGGAAAAGAAAATAATCATAGTATAATAGAGTGGATTGAGTTGGAAAGGACCTTTAAAGGCAGCCTAGTTCCACCCCTCCTGCACATCTCTCACTGAATCAGGTTTCTCCAAGGCTGATGGTGTGGCATCCACAGCTTCCCTTGTTCACTATCACACCATCCTTGTAACAAAGGATTTTTTCCTTATATCTAATCCAAATTTTACCCTCTTTAGTTTAAATCCATTATTCCTTGTCCTGTCACTACAGAGTCTGGCAAAAAGCCTCTCATCTTCCCCCATCTTCTCATAACCCTCCTTGTAGTATTGAGAAGCCACAATCACATCTCCTTAAAGCCTTCTTTTCCCTAGGACAAACAACCCCCCACAATCTCAACCTCTCCTCACAGGAGAGCTGTTCCAGCCTGGGGTTTTCTTGTGCTGAGGGTCTCAGAGCTAGATATGAGCTCTGCAGGTGGGGTAGAGGGGGGGAGAATGCCCTCTCTTGACCTCTTGGCCCTGCTTCTTTTTGTGCAGCCCAGGATATGACTGACTTTCTGAACTGCAAGCAGACGTTGCCAAAAATATTTATTTTTTCATCTGCTTCATGAGAATTAAAGGTGGAGAATAATTATTTTTCCTAACTTTTTTTTTTTTTTTTTACATGAATCCATCAGTAGGATGCTGGTGAAGACAGTGTAGGGCTACGTAGTGCTGCAGATCAACTTTGCAGTGGGTGAGGAGAATATCTTCTTGGATTTTATTTCTTATGATGAACCTTTTAGATGAAACATTTAACAGAGTTTAGGCTCGTGCTGCTGTAACTGAACTATGTCATTAATCTCTCTTTTTAGGCTGTCTAAGCTTCTCTTAAACAAGAGAATTCCCTGGCTCCCCAGTTGTGCATTCCAACATTTCTTGCTAAGATGAACATTAGGAAATTTGCATTTTTCATGGTTTTTTTCAGTGCTCCTCATTTTACCAGGAACTACAGAGCCATGAAGTTATGAAATGATTTCTGGTGAAATCTGATGAAGATATATGCATATGTAGGGTTTGTCAAGTTTGCAAGGTTTTCATTTCAAAAGCAATGAAATTTCATTCTAAAAAGTAGATGCTTGACTATTTCTAGCCTCTCAATAGCAAAAAAGCTGAAGACGCTTAACAATTATGATAATTTCCAATTTAAAAAAAATTCTTCTGTAAGGCCCCATTGCTGACAGTAGTTGCTCATATCAACACATTATCTTGAAAGCAACTTAATAGAAAGAAAAATAAATCATTAGGACCATTCATGTAGAATTCTTTACTCACATTTTTTACCAGATCAAGTCTATACTTTACTTGGTGGTGGCACAGGAGTTTCAGCAACTGAATGCTATAAAATGTTATGTGGCTTAAATAAGGAGGGAGATTTCTTCATTCTCAATTTTTACTGAATTTCACACTGGGTCTCAGTAAATGTTCCTCATTACTTCTTAAATACACTTTTTCAAATCTGTTTATGCTAGGTTAGTGGCAGGTGCTTATCCTGCTCCTTCCCTATTATTTAAAAGCTCAAGCTGAATAAATCCCCCTATCTCCCTTTATTTCTCAAGTACAGTTTTTTAGTTTTCTGATTTATTATTTCTTAAAATAAATGTAGAGTTCACCACGTCAAAATGACTGTGTTTTTGAAGTCATGGAGGAGCATTCTCATAGATTATATTCCTGCTGTTAAAATGTATCAGATATAAACGACAGTGTAGATTTTTGTTTGAATTGTAAAGTTCTTTAAAGGCATCATCTCAATTGCTCTTAAATAGCTCTCAAAAGAAACATTCAGAAAAACACTATAGTTTTTCTCATTTACGTAGATAAATAGTGAATTAATTCCATTGCATGCCAATGGTTATTTTACATATATAGAGTGCCAAAGCTTTATAGGAACCGTGAAGTTCAGTCAAAGATGTCTAAAGTGACAATTCCCCTGAGCACCAAGAAGAGCCTCAGCTGAGGATGTGTTTCTGCTAATCAGTTTTGTGACTGCAGAGAAGTTTGAACAATCAGCTCTGAAGCTCCAGAGCAACTCTAACCCATAGTAAAAAATGTTTACATGAGTTCTGCATTGCTTGTATTGATACCCAACAGTGGTTATTTTCGTAAGTTAGACAGATCACAGAGGGAACATCTCCAAGCTGACTCTTTTGTGGGAATAGTCATGTTGTCACATTTCAGGCAAAATTCCCACAAAGCCCAGAGGATTATGGATAACGACACGTTTGGAAGCAAAGGCAGAAATGACAAAATTGCCTCATGTTGAAAGGAATGTTGCTGTTTTGACATTGTTAGTCTTTCCAGTGTGTGCTGGTCTAGGAATATACATGACACAGTTGTGTGATAGGTGCAGATCAGTTTGACAGCTCTCTAATCTTCTTAATCTCTGAGAAATGTGACTGCTGAGTAGCACTGTAACTCCATTTCTCTAGAGAGTATCTTCATATCTATTCACAGATAGATCTGCCCATATCTTTCTTTAACTTGAGAAAAAAAAAAATCATTAAATCATTCTCATTTTCCTCTCTTCACCACTGTCTCTGGGTCTTGCTTCTCCTGGCTGTACAATTGTCCAAATTATTATGCCTTCAGAAACATTATGGTCTTATTGCTTTAATATTTCCAATATAATTCTTTTTTTAAGATTCAGTTTGAATCTCTTTTTCTGCCTGTGATTTATTCCAGAAGCTCTTCTTATGGCCATTATTGCAATTATTATTAGTGTCCTGTTTCTCATTCCAAACAGCTCAGCTGCTCTGCTTGCCCTGTTTTGTTTTGTATTGCACCTAAACATAGGAAAAATACAAGCAGTTTTTAAGGCAATTCATGTGAAGGGAGGGATTACAAATGGTGAAAGCTAAAGTGATAGTCCTCTTGGTCCTACCATTAAAAACAGGGTGGAAACTGGAGTCCTGACACATCTGGGTGCATTGCATCCTATTTTCTCATCTGCTCTTTTGACTGGTCTCTCAACCATTTCTTCTCTGTGCTATCCCACAAATGTGCCTCTGCTCTAAAACCCTGTTCCTCTGAAGATCCTGCCATCTGGAACAGCCTTTTTGAATCTCTCTGCCTCATTGGCTTGCTGTATCTTTTAAAATCTCATTGGAAAGCAGCTTTCCTCACTTCTCTGAGCCTCTTAATACTGTATTTCATCTCTCCCATTATAAGCTATTTAGTTCAGTGATTACATTATTCTAATCTGTAAAGGCACTTTAGAATACTGCTTGGAAGAAAAATGCCCTGTGTTATAATGCTGTTATATTGTACACTGATTTTACACACAAAAAACCCACCCCAAAATAAAAACCAAAACCAAAACACACACACACAAAAAAACAAACCCAACCACATTTGAAGTTACTGATTGTAATTAATTACATTTTTTGCTACTATATCCTTTTTGAGTAAGTGTGGTCTACTATTAAAAATAAAAGTAAAGTTGATTTTTAAAGGTCTTTTGAAGGTGTGGAAAATTTGCTGCTGGTATCCTGAAATATTTCAAAGGGCCTGAATGCTACAGACTTCCATCTCAGGAGAACCTGTGCCTTTGACGAGAAAAAGAGCTACTTGAGCAGAAATATCAGGTTAGATGGCATATTTTGTCTGGCACATCTGGATGGGACTGGCAGGTATGATCCCCAAAAATCTGCTGTTCCTCTGGAGTGTCAGAATAAAGCTAAGCAGGAACGTCCAGCAGGTTACAGCTCTGCTAATTGGTGCATAGGCAAGAGTTGCTCCTCAAATTTCTCTTTTGGGAATCTCTGCTCATCCAATTATTATTGGTTAAATCCTGGAAGCACTGCTTCTGGAATCCTGGAAGCACTGGACACTGCTGAGTCATATAATTACTTATTTATCTAAATTCTTAATTTCCCCCAAATTCAGAGACAGTCAAACATACAGATTCTGATTCTGTGAGACACATGAGGCAGAAAGCTTGGGTTTGGATTCAGTTCCATATCCAAACTTCTTTCACCTTCAGATCTGGGATTGAGACCCATTATTGTAATGCATTATGTTAATGCTATAGGAGAAATTCCAATTCAATCTTCTCCATAAGAAAGCCTTTGACATGATATATTCACCATCAGATTAGAGGTAGACTGACTAATTATCACTTAGTGCAATTGAATGCCAGGGCTTGTCATTTGATAAGGCTGCCTGGGTGGGGAATATCAATCTGTTAGTCCCAATATCCTTATGAACTTCAAATGGAAGGAAGATTAAAATTCTGTTAATGCAATATTTATTCACAGTCATTATTCACAGAGTGACATGCCACAACGTCATAAAAATGCTAGCACCTACCTTTTCATTCACATGGAGTTTCTGGAAAAAGATTAATATGATCCCAAGGAGAGTTTATGTAGACCTACATGGTTACTTTAATAGTACACCATGGGCAAATACATCTACACATCTCCATATGTGCCTGGAAGAATCCTGTAGATGAGTAGTAGTTTTCTAGCATAAATTCATATGGAATGACAAAGGAGTAAAACCTCTGAGTCATTAAATCTCAGTCATGGCTATCACAGGCAAATTCAGCCTCAACACATCAGTCTGAGCCATGGTACTCAAGCCATCCTCATTTTTTGTGCTGATCCTCAACTGGACTACTTTAACAAGTAATTTCTAGTGTGAAAGCTAATCAGACATTTTACTGAAGTCCAGATAGATTTAATTTATCTAATTAGCCTTTTCAAGGAGCCTACTTCTCTTAGGGGGGAAGAAAAAACCCAAAATCTGCTCTCTAGTCATTTGGAGAGTTATTTGATGTCCTTTAATAAAAAAAAAAAAATTATATATATATATATGTCAGGTACTTTAATATTTTCAGAGGATGATTCTTGAATCCTGCTGAGTGATATAGTTAGGATTTTGTTTCATCTCAACGTTAGTAATTTCTGTGGCTGTGCTCTCATCCTCACTTGCCATTTTACTTTTGCCCCAGGTTCAGTACTGCTGTTATTAAAAATTTAACGTATCCATTTACATTTTTTACTCTGTCTAGATTATGTTTGATCTTACTGCCTAAAAGCCCCACTTAGTTTTTTCCTTTTCTTCTTTTGTTCACATGATGAAACATTCTTGTGCTGTTTGTTTTCAATTTCACTGTAAAATCATTTTGAATTTGACAGTTTTCACTTTCTAACTTCTAAAATTCTGATTTTTTAATGGATGAGTTCTCTTTTGCATTCTTTGTAGGTTTTTTATAAGTAGCTTTTCTGAGGTGGTTGTTTCTCAATTAAATTAGGAGTAGGTGTCCAGTCCGTATCTAAGTTTTCCACCATTACACTACTCTCCAATGTATTTATGTCCAAATAAATTCAAATAATGTCTACTGATATTCAGGTATGGCCACAGGGTCTTGTAGGAAAATGCCTACACTACCCTAACAGAAATTATTTTACAGTTACTTCTCAAAATAATTTCAAACTACTATTTCATCTGTACTATTGTTTCATTTCTTCTCAGAATTATGCACAAAGGTGTATAATTTTTTTTTATTTATTTTTTTCTGAGCAGCTTTTAAATAGTTTTAAATGAAAATTACCATGCATCTCATTAAAAGACTCAGTATTTTAGTGTTGTAATATTTAGTCTTGTAATTTTGCAGTTAATAAAGGAAGACCCTTAAACAGACTTGAAAAACTGTATAGTTTATAGCTTGCTAAATTTTTAACCTAAAAAATATTTACTGCAGGGAGGAAGGAAGGTTTCATAATGTCAGGCATAGTCTTCAGCTCCTGATTAGTTATTTGATGGATTTTTTTGCCCCTCTTTTATTCTGACCCCTGCTAGCTGCACCTCCACTTCCATGAACTTGGGTGTCAGCAGGTTTGGCATCTTGCTAGCTGGGCAGCTTCCTTCAAACACCATGTGCTCTAGGGCATCTAGGAGGTTCAGGTAAACAAGTTTGACTGTTTTCCAGATGATATAATCAAAAAAAGACTTAACTAAATATGTCTGCTGTAGCTCAACAGAGACACTCCCAGACCTCAGTAACCTTCTCTGCCACCAGAGCACTTACTGAAGTCTAGCTGCAAGAAGATGAGATATGGTGCTGTGTGTTAACAACACAAAAGTGTATGCTTTTTGTCTGGTTAGGGAGGAAAAGGCTCTGAAAAAGGACTTTCAGGGCATAAGAACTGAAGCTATAAATTTCAAGATCTCTCTAATGTGATTCTTTGATAAATTCCTACAAAAATACTGAGGAAAATTTTATTCTCAGAGTGACAAAAAAATGCATATGGCACAATGTCATCAACTTAATGGTTATTTATTTTGTTGTAACAGCTAATTTGTTGTAAACTGGCATTATCTATACAGTATCTATCTGCTCTCTGCAGCATAATAAAACTCCTGCTGCCACTGGCAACGGGACTGACACTTGGTCCATGTAGTTAAGGTATTACCAGAAAATTTTTAGTGCATCTGTGTTTGTTGCCTCCAGTGTTCTCAAACTAGTACTTCCTGTGAGCACAAAAGAGGAAAAAATAAGTTAAAACTAACATGTTGTAATTTAAAGATGTGCTTACATATACATACTTATATATCTACGTATATAAGAATATCTGTGAATTTTTAATTAAGCCTATCTATGTAAATGCTAGAACCAAAATATCCCCTACAAAAGAATTCTATAAAATGACAGTGTCTGAGTAAGTGCCATTGGCACTTACATGAGGACATTTAAAGTTTACTTAAAAAAACCTTTAGTTTTCATTTATGGCAAAATCTTGCCAACACTTTTCAGTGAGGTCTGGTTTGGGTAGATGGCTATATTTTAGGGAACCTGTCTCTAATTTCTATAAGGCCATCCAGTGGATTAATTCCTGTCAAATCAAAAAGGAAAGTAAAGATATTTTTATCATCTTAGCACAGAGTGGCTTATATTTTTACAAGCCTTCACTGAACTACCTCATTTCTGGTAATTAGAATGGTTTCAGTCTTTCAGATTAGAAGGTTTTAGTGTTTATTAAGAGGTTGCCTTCTGTGCTGCAAGATGGTTACCAGCATGGGTCCAGCCTGGTATTACCAAAGACATAATATTCAGGGTGATGGCTTCTTTCTACCTCTTGGCTTTTTTATCCTGAAGGAAGAAATTAGATATGTAAGGCCTTCTGCTTCTATTCATACTCTGTTGATCACAGATTTCCTCTACAACTTGAATAAGTAGGTAGTGACATATTTTATGGCAATGCAGACCAGATCACCCCAAATCAGTATCTTCCCTCTTTAATGAAACTCAGTTCATGTTCTGGGAAGGATTCCAGGTGCGTGAGGGGATTTCACAAGCTGAGGTGGGGGGAGAGCAAGGATTTAACAAAAAGGAAGGAGATGGCAGCTTACATGATGTAATCTCTTCTCATATCAATTTTGACATAGTGGAAAAATTGGGTATATGAGCTCAAGGTGCCCTCAGGCATCTTGACTTGCCAGTGGTACTTACTCAGCACAGCACTGACCTTGGCGTTGTTACAGAATCACATTTGTTCACAGATGAACTGCTCTTGAAGAGTTTATCCAAATACCAAAGCACAAAGGCACCTGGATGCCGTACTCTTACTGACTTCCAAAATTGATCAGAATTGACAGTGTTCCACAGCATAGTTTGTTTTCAGCAGTCTGGCATTTTTCTTTGAAAACCCAGCAGGTAGAGTTTTATGCCCAATAGCTGCACAGATAAATATGTTATTAAAAAAAAAAAACAAAAAACCTTTATTCAACAAGTAAATAAACACTTACTGAGACAAGTGTCAGCAGAAAGATTCCTGCATGGCATTCATTTAGAAATTGTCAATTTCTTTCTGTACATGCCCAATACCTGTAAGTATCAACCTCATCTTGAGCACCTGACTGGCACCATGCAATGCAGAAAATATTACTGCAAGGGGATTTGATCCTCACCACTCTATTATGGAAGCTGTGGCATTGCTAACCCTCTGCAGTGTTTTAATTCCTGTTTTTGTTCTTTGGGTACTCTGTGAGAGATCTCAAATCCATTCCTTACTCGTGGGACCTTTTCAGAATAACTTCAGAGAATTATTAATAAATTCTGGGAAATATTGCAAATTCGATGTACAGAAGTTGCAATTTTAAGTTTTTATGTTTACAGAACTTGCAAGATCTGAATGAGGCTCAGATGAACAGAAAGATTAATGGGTTTTCTTATGTGTATCTGGCTGTTGAATGTTTAAATAGTTAGCAGAAGTGCTTACTTTTTTATTTTAAATAGTATTTTTCCAGCCTTGACCTTTACTGTTCATGTTTCGTCGAAAGTATAAAAAGATTTATTGTTATAATATCTCTTGCTAAGCAGCTCTGGAGACTGAATGCATTACAGAAAGGCGGAAAACATTTTAAGGAACTTTTCATATTGATATAAGTCTCTGTCTTTCCTGTAGGCCTCATGTTTTCAAAGCTTGGGAAGGTAGAACTTAGCTGATATCATCAGCTCAGATATTAATAAATTAGAGAATCTGCCCTGTGTCATCAGGGACAACATGAAAAAAAGGAAAGCCCCCACAGTTTCTCCAAATCCAGTTGGGAATACCATGAGATTCAGTTCTGCTGGGGTGTGCCAACAGTAATATTGTTGAATAAATTTATTTTGGCTTTGTGTTGTGGTAAAGGGAATGGTTATGAATGAGTCAACACTAAGCAAAGAACTACTGGTTTGGCACTCTTTGGCACATGGACTAGATCAAGAAATGGCTCCTTTTCTTCTGGATAACATTGAGATTGGTTCACCAGACATCTGCTGAATTAACAATAGTTAAATCACAAAAAAATGTTATGAAGAAGCTAAGATAGTGAGGCAGCTTGGAACAACAAAGCACCAAGTGACCAGAGGACCTGAAACAGAAGTGACCCACATGACTTCTGGAATTGCTAGGAAAAAATGGTGCAGAGTCTCAGAAAAACCTTGTCCTAGCTATTCTGCCACATATTGTAAAACTGACCTCTAACTTTTAAGAGTGTCACTAGAGAAAACTGACCAATCTGTTGTCATTTTTCAGCTTTAGCAATATAGCTCTTCAACACTTCTCTCCAACTGTGGGTCTGGTGACCTCTTCTTTTTTTTTCACTTGTCTACTTTCTTCTTCTTCTTCTTTTTTTTTTTCTTTTACCACCTTCATCATCTTCAGTTCTCTTCATTTTCAGGACCACCCTTTCCCCTTCATGGGTACAGAAACCACAGCTGAAAACTCTGACCCCAGAGGTTGTACCCAGGCTCAGATAACCCTCGTTTACTCTTCCCAGGGCTCTTGGCCCTTTTGCTATTGCTTATTTCTGACCACCTTGACCCTTTCTTGGTTTGTGATCTTAATTGTGTTGATAAGACAGTTTCACACTCTTGGAAAGGAGAACTAAGAGCATGGCTTTCCCTTTGACAGTGGAGATGGATAACAGGCACTTCAATGCATTTCTTTCAAAGCAAAAACAGCTGAGCTAACTGTTCCTCTAAAAGTGCAATTGATTGCTGTAGGCATTATATTCATTCTGACAATGATAAAATGATTGCTTTAGTATCTGGCTGTGTAACCCACTTACAGCATGTGCACCAGTATTATGAGGATGTTTCAATTGTGAAAATCATTGAGATGTAAATGTCATGATTATCATTTATCTTCATTAAAAATTCCATCGGAAGAAAGAAAATGAATACATGTGCCCAGCTACTAAAAAGTAATATGTTATACTGAAAATAGGGACTTGGGAATGTAACTACATCAGAAAATAACTCAGCAGCACATTGTAGTGATGTGACAGGTGGTTATCTCAAGGGCATTGCCAGAAATATCTTATTGGCTTTCAGTTCTAATCTGGAGTGGTGTAGCATTTCATCTTTCTCCACCAGCAATCTTAATACCTCTTCCCCCCACCCTGCCACCACTGACAGCCAGCCAAAGAGAAGGGGCTGTCATTATTGTCTTTTAATGCTTGAAAATGATTGTATCACCTAAAACTGCCATCAGCTTTGAGTACAAAAGCCAGCTCTGAATTTTATTAATGTCACTGGAAAGATTTCCATTAAATTCATCGATCCATTGACTCATGTTATTTCTCCTGTAGACATTTCTGGTTCTTCTGTATTTCCTCTTTATTTTGTTTACTTGCTGATTCATATGATGACAATGAAAGTTTTGTTTTTCAGTTCAACATATATCAGCTCAGACTACTGTTACACTTCTACCATGGATTCAGAATTGTCTAACTAAATATTTATTGGAAAGTATTTTTTCCTCTTAGCATAGATGAATTTATTACCTTCTTATACAGACAATTTTGGGATGGTTTTTGCCTTTAGTCACTGGTTGTGTTTTGTGGTGTGGAGATAGGTATTCTCTCTTTTTTTTTTTATCTTGGCTAAAAAAAATAGGGATTTGTGTTACTTTCTGTTTTAGTCCTCTTTTTAATAAAGTAAATTGTGTTTCTTGGTTTAAAATAAAATTTCAATTGGAAAATTGAATTCACTGGAAATCGGTACATAGCAAATGAATAGTCACGGAATTGTGCTGATTAAGTACAATATGTTCTATTGCTCTAAGATTATTAATATTATTTTAATTTTATATTTTGTATGCAACCTCTTTCCCTGTGGTTCTCCTACAGGGGGAATTTTTCAACTCAGGCAATTTTCTTTTAGCTAGATTTTTAAAAAAAATTAAGTGTTCATGTTACTTGTTCTATAATTTCTGAATTTATCTGTAAATATAGAATAACTACTGAAGTTATGTTGTTATTTTATTTGCTTTTAAGTTTTTAAGGAGTTCTAATGATCCCAGAATGAACTTTCTTTGCTTGTCTGTATTTTTTACTTATACCACTGCCAATCCATAGTCATAGGTCTTATTGTTATAGCTGATGCCAGACCTCTTTGATATGATAAAAGGCATTTTATTATTTGAGAAGTCAGTATTCACTGCCATATTCTACATATTAGAGATTTGAAAGGTATATATTTTTATATTTTTTTTTTTTTCTCTGAGCTGAGCAGCCCCCTAGTTCACAAGATGTGCTCTAAATTTTTGGTCAGATCTGTTTTAATCTCTCACATTGGTTCTTTCAGTCAAATCATAGTGCTGAAAAAATAAATGTACTGGGACAGGAGAGGGAGCTCTGAGCCCAACTATCAGGGAGGGAAGGACCTTCCAGGGCATGGTGTCCCCAGCTCCCAGTGGGAAGGGGACCTCCCCTCTGGCTTGGAGAGGGCAGAGGGAAAAGGGATTATTTGTACCTGCTGCTCCCTGCTTCAGTCCTAATTGTCTCTTGTGCTGAAAGGATGGAGAGTGACTGACTGGGAAAATGAAATAAAACCAAATAAAGGAGGTTAGGGAAAAGGTAAAGAACAGTCAAAGTAAATGAGCTCAGGGTCCAACATGCTCTCTATCCAATATGAAAATGGAAATATCCCCAAAGAGGGGAAGAAATGTATTTTAATAAGTGCTATGAAGAACCCTGATTTTTCAAGTTTTAATTAACAGAACTTCTTTGTGTTTCTGCTGTCAGTGATGTAGGAATTAAAATTTACTGGCTGTTGCTTTCTCTTTCTTACCTATGCTGACAGATATGGGTACATGAGCCTTTCTTACAGTCAGGCAAACAAAATTTGGTGGCTGCTGACATAAATTGACATTTTTGTTTGTGGGAAGGAGAGAAGAAAATCCACCAAAGTCAGTTGAGCTGGAAGCCTGGGGTAAATATTCATGACATTACCTTAGTGAAAATCTTAAAATGTAAACATTTTTGATACAGTGCTAAAATTCTGCATCAAATCTTATGGATGGAACATGTGGTGGAGATGTCTGAGGGGTGGCTGAGGTAGTGGTCATGCATCAATCTTGATGGTGGTAAAAGTTTTGGAAACATTAACCTGTTTTGGATGCACACAAGGTTTTACTCTGTGTTCCTGTGTTAGCTTGTGGCTCACATTTAAATCCAAACATTGTGTGAAAGGGAGCTGTCAAGTAAACCAAGATGAGAACATAAACAAAAGCTGCTGCTTGAGAAAATGGGGAAGTCCATGTAAAATGTTTTAGAGCGACTCCTAATGATCTGCTTGATCTCTAGAAAAAAGTCCCCAAGGGTCCACTTGTACAGAGCCAAGAATATCCTACTTGTAAAAAGAGCTTTAAAGACTGGTGCTGCATTTGTTGTTATGTTTTCATAAGGAAAGAACATTTCTTTTTCTGACATTCACACATGACAAAAGTGTGCTGTAGTACCATTTTCAACTTGCCAAAAATACAGATTATTATAGCTTTAATAGAGCATGGCAGCAAGCAGTAACATCTGTGGCTCTCAGTTCTTGCACAGAATACTTTAGGCATATTTCCCCTTCAAAACTGTGTCAGAAGGACATAGAAGTTTCTTATAAAGCAAAGACCTTCAACAACAAGAAGTGTCATTAATAGTGACACCCAAATCTAGGGGCTGACTGACAGGGTGCTGCCCATCCTTTAAAAGCCTTACACCCAAAGTGCAAGAGGGAAAACATAACAGATTCAGGTTCAACACCCAAACCAAGCTCCTGGATCAGGAAAATGCAGGAGTTTAGAAACTCAGCAGAACTTTAGCAGGGTATCCAACACCCACATGGTGTGTGTCATGTTTTGAGAAAAGTTGCTTTACACCCACTGGTGTTTTGTTGGACTCACCACTGGGATTCTGGGGTTGGTAGAAAGTTTTAAAGATCCATAGACTCCACCTCCAGCTTGTAAAATGGGGTGTTTGACAACAGCTGGTGTGATGAATGTGCCATGTGCTACTCATAACTGAATTAGATTAAAATCAGATGAAGTATTAGGTGTTTTCTAGTAAGAATGCATTAAATACACTTGAACAGCTTCTGGTTATTATTATGAACAGGTTAATTTTCCACTCATAGTATAAAATGGGAAGAAACCACAACTCAGGACTGCTATGCATATGTACAAAATCTATTTTTTGAAGCACTTCCTACAAAATTAATGTTGCATAATTTGGAGGATTTTTTGTTTTGTTTTGGGGAGGGTTTTTTTGTTGTTTTGTTCTTTGGTTTGGGTTTTTTCCCTCCACAAAGTGGGCTACCTGCTTGTAACATTTACTATAGTAGCATCTTCATATGAGACCACACTAATCTGCAATTTAAGTTTCAATTCTACATGTATCTGCCATGGATTAAGGTTTAATCACTCCTTAAAGAGAAGGCTCCAAATTGAAATCTTGTATAAATGTTCTCAGCTCCTCAGGACAGTAGTAAAAGCTGACCCTATTTTTCTGCCTGCATTATTTTCTGTTTTCTATTAAGCACCTGTTTTTTGTACTCAGTTATCTGTTATATTCTCCCAGAAGAAAAATGAACTGCTAGAAAAATTCTAACCTTGTTCTGTGGAACTTGAACCACTTAAAATCCATCCTATAATTGCCTTTTCTATCATCACTTTTCAGTCATAAAGCCAGTGGTTGGCCTCGAATAAGGCAAAATTTAGATTTTACAAATTGAGGACAGTTTAAGAAAGTGAACTTTTGGGGGTCTTATCTCTGAAAAATGTGTTGTGGAATAAATCATGTCTTGTCCTTCAAAAATGAAGCTCTTGGTAATGATCAGGCTATAGCTGTTGCTATGGTTAAAAGACAAGCATTTATGAATAAAAAATTTGAAGTCAATTATAAACTGCAATGCTGGAACTGGACTTGAAAAAGAATATTTTATTAAAATTCCAAACCTCAATTGAACTTCTGATAATTTGTGGGATTAAAAATAATACAATTATTAAAAATTTATTAAGTAGTATTGGGAATTTATAATAATTTACTTTATGCAAGTATCCTGTAATAAGTGAAAATTTCCCTGATGTCCTTCCATATTAAAAAACTCAAACAGAAAAAGGCCTAAATGAGTAAAGCAGCCATGTGACAGGACATATTTTTATTGACTATAGAAATTATTTTTAATATCTAAAGGAACTAAGCTATTTTGCTTGGAGATTTATTTGAAAAGTCAAACTTTACATCATCGTATTACTGGCCACCATAATAACTACTATAACATTGATTTCCATGGTTTTCTTCTGATTTAGAACTACTTGGAATTTTGTAGGAATATAAAGAACATGATAATGTTGGAACCCTTAGTCTTGATTAATATTGAGAGGTGTTTGCATAGTAAATATCAGAACTGTATGTGTATTAGAGGCAGATGAAATACTGGGAGAAAGCAAAATTGGTGTCTTTCTCAAAAAAGCAAAGCACAATACCTTTGCAGACCAGCCAGCTTAATTTCAAGTATCTTTAAGATACCACCATGAAAACAGCCAGCACATCTTTTTTTAATAATGATCCATGTCAGAATGATCTAATTTCTTTATATAAGACAGAAGGCTTTGTGGGTGGAGTGCAATCTTTGTTATATATTTTTTGATACAGTTAATATTATATATTTTAAAAAATTGCTTAAGAAACATTGATTAAGAAGCCACAATATAATATAAATGGATGAAAATCCAGACCAGTCTTAACCAACCATAAAAAAACTATCCAGCAAAACAGGAGTGCTTGGGCAGAGCTAGGTACCTGTGCAAATACAGCATGAAAACCCCCCTGGACCTCAGCTTTATAAAAGAGACTGCAGTATACAATAAATCTGTGCTGGACCATGTGAACTAAATGTTAGACAACTGGGTCAAAATATGAAAAAAGGGGGAAATCTTATTCTCAGAATGTAAGGAGCAACCCTATTTCAAAGAAGCTACACATAAGCATAAATATGTTTGTGATTGAACTTTTTATTCTGTTCAGTGCATTGCCCTAAAATTGCAATTGCCATTTCAGGACAGATGAATTGATTAGAAAATGTAGCAGAGAGAAGCAAGAGGATCAGATTCTAAGAAAGATTTTACATTTTACATTTTGTTTGTTTCTTCCTCAGGCTGAAGGGAGGCACAGTAATACTTCTTCAGGTGTGTAAACAGAAAATAGGAGGATAAAATACTCTTCATTTAGATAGACAGGATGTAATGAGCCTAAATTGCTGCCTGAGAGAATTTAAGGTGCTTATGGGGGCACCTTAAGGTCAGACAGTGATGGAAAGCATTGAAAGGCAAATGTTGGTCAGGAAGATAAAGATATTTGTCCTTCCTCTGGGCACAGGGAATAGATCAGTTAATCACAGAGTGCCTTCCCTCCCTGGGTTCTGGGATAATATGTAAAATGTGCCTAAAACCTTAAAAGAAAGAAGAGCAAATACTTATCCACAGGACAGTGGTTGTTAGCATTAACTGGATTTAATCAGGCCTAATGTCCCTTTCTACAGAATAATAATGAAATGGTACAAGCCATGCCTGCAGCAGTTACTTTTGGTTACAAAGAGAAAGATGATCATGTCATCTACAGACTGTGATTCTGTAAGAAAATGAAGTGGTTAATGAAGACCAGACATCAAACTGACATTTAATTTTAAATTAAAAAACCTCCAAAACTTAACGTAATATACTCGCAGGTGATGAATTGGAATAATAAAGATTGAACATTGTGTTTTCTGACTCATGTGGTGGTTGAATGGGGCAGGAGAAGCTGATAGTCAGTCAGAGAGTGGCTGGATCATGGCATGTGTCTGCAGCAGCTTGGAAGTTTCAGCAGAACTCCTCCAATTTTGAGCCTCAAGCAGAATAGGTTTAATTTTATCCAAGGTGAAAATTCCAGCATTAGGTTACCAACATGAGGAACTGTCTGCACACTTGTAATTGTTAATTGTTCAGTGTGAATTTTTTTCCATCTTAAAAAAAAAAAAAATTCAAAACAAAACCACAAAAATAAGCACCAAAATCCCCCCCAAAATAAACAAAAAACCCCAAATCCAAAGCTACCATAGTTCTAAAAAATGAATGGACTTACTTTGCTGGTAACTGTATCTTTAAAGCTCTACAATGCAAATAGGCTAAAATATATTTGAGAGTCTGGCTATTGTCTAGATTAGCATCTTGATTTTCATAGATTTTTAAAACAGAAAAGATCTGCCAGACAACATCCATTCCAGAGAGAATAGGATAATGTTTTCTAGTGAGCCCATTGTCTGGTTCTTATTCTGACTGTTGCAGACTTGACATGTTAATATATGAGAATTTAGGAATTCTAAAATACAAGAGCCTTCTGGCCTTTGTTCAAACCACAAATCCACTCAGAGTAAAACATCTGTCTATAGACAGTCTTGATGCAGTCTTTCAACATCTTTGAGCAATAATTTTTTTTTTTTTTAAAAAACCCTTCTAATTTTCATCTATGAATACTCAGGAGAGGGGTTCTTAAAGGAAGAGTGTTTTCTTTCCTTTTTAATGGGCAAAATTAGGCAATTTTTAATGGTATGACATTATTACAGAAATGATCTTGTACTGAATTAATCAAATGACATGTAAGAAGTATGAAATAGATCCTTGAGAAAACATTTGGATTTCATAAACAATAAGCTTTCTGTTAAATACTTGGATCAGCCCATCAAATTACTGAATAGATACCCAATTCTCATTCAGCTCAGAAGTTGAAAATTTTTAGAAGAAAATGGTGTGTTCTGTAATCTTTAATATTATAATGAGCACTTGATCTCACATTGGAATCTGTTGTTCTTATCTATATTAAAATTCCTTAGAAATTAAGGACATTTTCATTATGCTTTTCAGTTTGTTCATGGTGCTACTACGAGTAGTGCTATCCAGCCAAACTACATCAAGATATTTGGTGGACTTTTCCTTCTCTCTCTCCTATATTTGGCTGTACCCACAATACAGTGAAACCCAAAATATTCTGAAGGGAGCATGAAACTGAGACTCAGTTTTCCCCTCTGCATCTCACGTTTGTTAGCTTGATAATATTACTTGAATTCTTTGTAAAGCACTTTGCTTCTGATTAGGAAAAATGCTATAGAAAAAGCTCAATTTTATGTCATTCAGCCTTTGCAGTTAGATTACAACTGTAATATTCTGTTATGATAGGAATATATTTATATGAGAATTATTTTTCCTCTGTAAATACAATTTGCTTCTGTTCATAGATGCTAAATATGAACATGTATTTTTCAAATTTACTGCATTTTAGAAATTTTTTAGGCTTGGTCTAGAAACCAGCAGCAATGCACTCTAAGCCCCTTAAACTGTATTTGCCCAGGAGAGATGTTCCAGACAGTAAGTGTTAATTTTGCTTATCAGAGAGATGCTGCTACTAAGGAAAATTGTGACACAGCACATTCCTTCTGCTTTGAAAAAAAGAAAAGGAAGTAATACACCCACTGTGCTAAAGGATCAATATTCCCCACAAACAAATGTCCAGATTTTGCTTCTATACTTCTACAGCAAGGTTAGATTTCTTTCCTTTTTAAAAAACAATTTCTCTGAAGTCAGCCCACGAATCACACAATATCAGGATCTTGTGCCAGAATGTTCCAAAATGTGCCTGGATCTGCCTGGTGTGAGGGATTGAAACTTGCTTTAAACTGCCTTTACACAGTCAGACTGGTATAAAGGGACCTTAACATAACTGAAAGTAGGGCTTTGATCTCAGTAAGATCATACTTTTCTAATAAGAACTTGTTCCTTATATAATTCAAAAGAATTAACAGTGCAGCAATAAAGGGAAACCTGCATGCATTTTCTGAAAGTCTGAAAGAGCCAGTGTTTCACTGCAAAGAGATGGAGTCAAAGTACTTCAAATTGTCCAAAAGCATGAAAAGATGAATGTTTCAATGAGATGTCACAGGAGAAGCCTCCCTGAGCCTGTATAATCCAAAATTTCTTTAGGGGGGAATAAGAGGGAAAGGTTTATTAGATGTGATAGAAGAAGAACAATGATTACTCCTGACATTTTAGACCAAAATGTTAAAGAGAGTCTTTTGAGAGGGATTCTTGTGGTGATTTAAAATTTTAAAGTCCAATGCTGTAGAAAACACAAGAAAAATAAAAAATAATAAAAAAAAGAAGACCTTGTTGCATTGTATGGAAGGATTAGTAAAATGCCAGGTAATTACTCCCCACTCTATCATCGACTTCATAAGAGAACAGAGTGAAACTGCAATATCTAATAATCAGGAATAAGCAGAACTAATGGTATCTGTGCAGTAAAAATTACCAAGTCCCCAAATGAACAACAAAAGAAAGCAGGCAAGTTATCATGTTAAGAAAGTTATTATTGCTACTGAAGTGACAATAAGTAAATAAAATTAAATTAAAACTGTGAGCAAGTATTGCTGCCCTTGAGATTGGGATAATTCTGTGGTTTATTGTAAGAAGAAAGACAAGCAATAGCTGTCAATCCAATAATGGAAATGCACCCCAAATCTGTGCTCAGTGCCAGCCCTGGTAAGCAAATGTGGCACAAAACTCTTCTGGCTTTAGTGGCTGTGTCCTTATGGAAGGAAAGAAAATTCTTGTTTCTGCCAGTGATGGGATGGGTGATTTTTGTGAAGTCATGACCTCTGCCTCCCATGTATTTCAAGGCACTGAATGAACTGAAAATGAATCACAGGCTCTTTCCTTCTATGCATTTGAAAAATACTCAGGAAAATAATAGGTGTGTGTTACATCATAATAGTAAGTACTTGCAGACTATTATCATAGGCTGAAATCCTAAATGGGCACTATAGGATTTGGCCTAATTACCCAGTTCTCTCTCTATTGTAGCCAAAAAAACCCTTTTCCTCTGACTAACTGGAGTGAAAATCAAGTCATGAGTCTTTGTGGCATGCATGGGTTTCCATATGCATATACAATGTCTCTGATTTTGGTTTTACATTCACTTGGCAACTAAGCAGATATTTAAATGAAATGCTGAAGAGAAATCCCATTGATTTCACCCTTTCACAATGGCTCAATTTTTGTTATATTAGGATTACACAATCTGCAAGGTAAGTGTGCTAGAGGGATGACATCACTGGATTCAGATGCATTTGCAGAAACATCTAATTTTTTATCCATTGTTCAATCCAATTTTATTTGTTACTTGATGCATTTTTTGGCTGATATCTGCATGACTGTATTTCATAAAAAGTATGTTCTGTCTTTTCTTCATAAGAAGTCAAAGGAATGGTCTCCAGTAGCGTACCAGGATATTTCCAGAAGTTTTTCTGATTCAGTTTGGAAGTAGTTAATAAATTCTCTTTCTTTCAACAGCATTGAATTAGTTTCTAAGTCTTCAACCATAGATCAAAACGAAGTAGTTTAAAGTCAATATAAATCAAAGTATGGTCTGAAATGTTAATATAGCACCTATGTCACTTGTAACAATTCTGTCAGATTTTCTTAGGTATCAAAACAAAAAAATATGCTGTTGAATATATTTCTGAGTAAAACCCATACACTTGCTGCAAAGTAGAAGTTCCTCTATATATCAGTATCATGCAGATCATTACAAAGTTGAAGTAAAAGTTTGGTGTTGGAATTGTACACACTCATGGTGTATGTATGTTATTGCTTTATTTATAAGAACACAGCAATATGTAATGCTGTGAATTGCAACCAATATATCTCTTATTATCTTATGCCATAATTAATGGAAAAATATCCATTATCTTATTTTTTAATTATTTTAGTCATGGTTTTTATTCGTTCATTGTTTTTTTTTTCTTGTTCCCTCCTTTTTTTTTTATTCGTTCATTGTTTTTTTTTTTCTCATTCCCTCGTTCTCTATTTATACATTTGTTGGTTTTTTTTTCTCGTTCCCTCCTTTTTTTTTATTTGTTTGTTGGTCGAGATAAAAAACCAACGAACGAATAAAAAGGGAACGAGGGAACAAGGAAAAAAAAAAACTATGAACGAATAATAAAAAAAAAATGAAAGAATGAGAAAAAAAAAAACAACAAACGAATAAAAAAAAAAAAGGAGGGAATGAAAAAAAAATCGAGAGAATGGATCTTGATTCTCCTGCTCCATGAACTCCTCTGGTCTTGGATTTCCACATCTGCAGGAGTACTTTCAGCTATGGAAATGTGGCACAAAAGAAATACACTGTGCTTGTTCTGGGAATGTAGGTTTAGAAATGTTTGATTTTGGAGAGTTGTCCTGGGGCAAAGGAAAAGTCTGGAAATCCCATTACTCTGAAGTCATAAGATACATATGGTTGGATAGATAACTTCTCTTTGAGGTATGGAGTGTACCAAGAAGTGTCCAGGATTATTTATTCCTGGTTCTCTAACAGAATTGTTCGCTGGAATTATGCACAGAGCTTAGCTTTATTGGAATTTTTTCTCCAGCTCTACAGTGTACAAAATAAATACCATATGGGGATGCAGGAGAGGTTAATTTGTTAATATTTATGTAGCACTTTTAGACAATTTTATGGAAGTGAATATAAAAATGTTCATATAGATGAGGCTATCAAAATCTGAAATTGTATTCCTGCTGCTTATTAATATTTTGGCAGTAATGGCATGCACCTTGTTTTCAGTCTTGGCTCTGGTCTTTCTATGCAAAGCCTTCATTTAGACTGAGATAAATTTAATCTAGTTTTAGTCACCTAAATTTTAGGTCTGTAGACTAAGCTAGTAATTGGTGTTCCTGATAAAATTAATGACTGAGCTGCCTTTGTCTAGTTCAGCAAATCTAAGAGGCTAGCTTAGTGCTTAAGTTTTAGATTCCACACATTTCTTGAGATGAATCTCATCTCTCTAGTAGAAATGTGCCTTGCAACTGGGAGAAAGCACCAGCTTCAGGGTCTGCCTTTGCATCCATGTTTGTAGCTAGTCTAAGACTGATGATCCAAAAGTAAGGACTTTATTTGATAAGAAAGTGTATTTCATTTTATAAGAAAGTAATCTTCTGGCAAAAATCTGTTTCTGAAGAATTCAAATGAAGTTTTACATAAAATTCTGGGTAGCTGCTTGCTGGCAAGAGGGTCAGGAAAGCATGGAGCTGCAGCACTTGGCACCATTCAGTTTATTACCTTTTTGTTAGAGTGAAACCCCTCTACTTCTATCTATGATTTTTTTATCTATGAATATTTCTATCTAGTTTCTATCAAACCAGTTTGACACCATCTCCCTTAGACACTTCTGGTTACCTGAGGAGGATTTCTATTATTCTGTTTATTTAAAGGCAAGACTAATTCCCAGAAAAGAAATAAAAATGCTCCTATTATGTAAATAACAGAATTATGTCTTCTTTCACGTCATTTCCTGTATAGAAAACATGAATGTGTGGCAATTTAGATTTTTTTTTTCTTTTCTTTTCTTTAATCTGACATTATAAAGATGACTGGATATCTATCTGGTAGAGGAAGTGCATAATGTCATATTTTAGTAGATTCATAGGATGAATCTCTTCAAGTGTGGAGTAGAACTGGTTTAAACTGAAGAACTGTTCCTTAAGCAATTCTAAGACACAATAAGCAACAATTTATTTCTTGGAGGATTCAGTTTTCTAGTATGATAATGATCTGACTGTAATGAACTGTGTCATCTTGTTATGAAAAAGAATCATTCACAGTTATTGCCCAGACCTCCTGTGTATCTTGTCTGACACCACGCTATCTATTTTTTATTTCCCCAAATGCATGGATTTGCTTGGAGGGAAATGCCAAAGCATATCTCCAGTTCGAATATTTTAAACAGATGATATTTAAATACAGTTGATGGTCCAAGAATTATTTAGTGTTTGGTGAAAAAATATTGAAAACTAAGGTATTTATGTGATTAAGTTTGATCATATAATAGGAATTTGACTATCAATCATGACTGAGAGCGGTCAATTCATGAGCTGAAAATGAGGTGACATTTTCATCAAATGTATTATCCCTGGAGATTATTTGCCACACGCCACAATTAACGTTTTTTCCCATTTTTCTCTAAAATTAAAACATGTATTGCTGAAAAATAATGAGCACATTAGTTATGTACTGACAAAAGACCAGTGCTCTGTAGCCATAGAAATGGAGTTTCTCTCATTACTGATTGCAACTATTCACATATCTTAGAGCAAGCATCAACAGAAGTTGCCAAGAGTACTTGAGTTAGTCTTTTATATTGATAAATACAGCAAAAGAGATTCTTGCATATGAAAATGTTCACCAGGTGGCACAGCAGCTTTGCTTATATTAAGGGAAAAGTGGCAATAATTTGTGGTTAATTTCACTTCTGTGGTCCTTGGATCACCGATGCCACTGAAAAATAAGAGTTGGTTCCATTATGAAATTTTCTTTCAGAGCCATTGCTAACATTTGAAATTCTAGTGGCTTTTTTTTTTTTTTTTTTTAAATTTGCTTCCCTGTCTGTTGCATTATTCTGAACAGTGATGCATTTCTTGACATTTTCTAACCTACAAGTTCACAAGAGGGTCTGAACTGAAACTCTGTGATGAGCAACGAACTATGATTTAGAGCCTGGAATTTAAGTTCTTGAAATACTGATTCATCTTTTCCTTTGTTTTTTACATTCAGTAATCATCCTTGGTGCTTGCACAGATATATAAACATTAAAAAATCCTTGTATACAAGTATAAACTAGCCAGCAGAACCTAATTTAAAGTAACTAAATCAGGCTTGTGACTGTTCAGTCTTCAGGAAAAGGCAGTCACATTATGGCACCATTGCTAGAGATATTTAGCAGACTTTAGCAACTATTTAAACCACCTGTCCCATTTGGGTGTCACACTTTTAGATGAAAAGATATTAATTATTGTTGCAATTTAAAGGAATGACAGGCTGCAACTGGGATTTGGCTTTCCCTCTCAGAGTAAATCCAAACTAAGAACTTACAACTCTTATGGCATAATTAACTTCTTATTATTTTAGTCCTGATATATGTGTTTATATTATGCAAAACATACAGAAGCCAAAGTATCTTGTGGCAGAGAATCCAGCAGCAGAATTCTCTAGGATGTTACAAGTTTTCATAGGGAAGTGCTCTTTTGCAATCCATCATGTGGTGAAAGGCTTGTACAGCTCTGGAAGTTTTGGAGTCATTGTAAAACTCAGAAGATTTCTATCCCTTGGTGCAGTGTCAGGTTATGTTTATTAGCCAGGTGATGGATCATCTGTTAGCAATCTGTCTTCTCCATAGTATAGCATCAGTGGTGACTAGTGTTATATTGCTCCATATTCTTAAGCCTAGCCATGGAAAAATTAATGCAGTGGATCTTTATAAATATCCAGATAACAGATGACTGGAATCAATCAGCTCCCGGATGGCTGGGAAAGTTTATTTGGGTTCCACATCAGGCATCAGTGCTTCATAAATAAAGTTCAGTGCTATAATCTCTGGGAATGTAGTGTCTGGAGTGTTTAATTACAAGTTTTCACTGGGAAGCACCTGAAATTTTTGGGGGTTCTATCAATTTCCCAGTTAGGGGTTCCATCCTATTTATTTATTGTGACTTCAGGGTTAATTTTGCATTGAAGAAAGCTTCATATCTTTATATTTCCTTTTAATTCATATTATCAATTTGCTGAGCCAGTTGGTCCTTTTCCAACTGTGATGGGGAATCCGTAGCAGGAAATACCCTCATATGACCTACTCTCAATTTTTAGCTACAGGAGCAGGAGAAAGGGATTTAAAATGTTAACAGCAGTGGTAACATTAATTTGAATAGATTTCAAAATGAAATTTTTACTGGTACCAGAACACTGTGTTTAACAAGTATCCTTATGTTTTATGCCTGCTGGCTAATAACTATTTAAGGACAAATCTGGACTTAGATGTAAATAACTGCAACAAACCCAAGTCCATGTTAGGAAAATTAAGCTGAAAACTGGAGGACTATATGATCAGCTAACAATAAATAGTTTCTTTGTTCTCTGTCTATTTTAAGCAAACCATCCCAAAATGTTCTTTAACTTATCTTGAACTAAAAGTTTAACATACATGTGACTTAGAAAAATTGCAAAAACCTGTTTGTCTCCTGGAGTGCAAAAATGAATAAAGAATAGAGTATCAATACATTAGAAATGTCAATTTCCCTTCTGCTGGGAGCAGCAATATTAGAAAAGAGAGCTGCAGTCTTTTCTTCTCCCCAATTCTCAAATATCATGGAGGGGTGGTGGTGGAAATAGTTCAGAAGCCTCAAGTGTGCTGAGCTGGCTTTTGGAAGTGTGGAATAGCTAAGAGTTATGAGCAACTGAGCATGGGAATGAAGCCAACAAATTCCCTGTGAGGGAAAGGAGGAAACCTTTCCAACAGAAAAATTGTTCAACACCTGTATATGGCAGCATGTTTTGTATGTCTGCCTAGAACGACAAGGACTGGCCAGTCTGATAAATAGGATGCTGAGCAAATGAGCCATTCATCTCCTCAATTTGTTAATTTGTACGTTTCTTTGTTCCTTTTTAGTCAGTAAAAAAAATGCTTCTTGAGATAATAGTGTAATTAAGTAAATAGTTTTCCATACAATCTAAAAGAAAATATGGTTGGCATCCCACCTGCTTTTTCGGAGCAACTCTGCACATCTTATTAAACCCTTTCTCATTTAAATGCAAATAAGATGTAGCATCAGATGCCAAGAGTTTTTGCTCTAGAAGAAGGAGTATCCCTTTTGCAGCCTGTGTACAGTGCACAAGAACACATGAGCTCTAAGGCTGTGACTGCTCCTCCAAAGGTATTGCAGTATGCAAACCACTTGTTACTCAACACTATTCCACATGAGTGTTTTATGAGCTTTATTTTGGTTTTGCTTATACGTGGAGGATGTTTTTAACCTCTCCAAGAGGAAAAAGACAAAGTACATTTATTGAGTTAATATTAGCTCATTGGTAATTAAAGCCTGAAGATTTAATAGCTCTGAGGTAAAAGTGACATTGATTTCTTGATCAGACTGACTACACTGAGATTGTATCAGTGGCCTCAAAGGGTTGGTTTCTAAAGGTCTCAGATGCCTCGTGATGATTCTCTACCTTTATGGTCTTGTAATATAAAATGGATCTATAAATACATGTTACAGTTCTATATTATAATAAGGACTTAGGATACCTTCCTATGCTTAGCATTCAGATTCCAATCAATGTATTTCTGGTTTCTAGAATGCCTTTATATAAATACCAGACCTTTTCAACTTAAGTCAGTTCCTCCTTTTCTTTCAAAAAAGAGAAAAAAAAAAAAAAGGTCAATGAAACAAAGAATACAGGGGCACAGATAATGTTTTCTTGAGATATAAAATTGGTAGCTCTTACTCTCAAAAGCAAACCATCTGTTGCCATAATGAGTGTAATGTGAAAGAGGCTCAATTAAGAGTGGCATAAGCATCAGCCACAGACTTGCTGTCACAGCTGACTAAAATAAATATATACAAACCTCACATAAACAGGGATAGTGACAGTATTTCAGCTTGTTAATTACCTCTTTAACTGAATCTTATCTTTCCTTATCACTACAAAAATATTTAGAAGAATAATATTGTGACTATGAAGGTGCAATTACTGATAGCACTGTAAGAAGAATAAAAGTATCTGGAAGAATGTTTCATATTTGCATGCATTTAATATTAGCTAGTGTGAAGAAAATGCATTATGTTTTTAAGAATTAAGTTTAGCAGCTCATTTTTTATTATATTACTTCAGTCAGTTGTATCTGTATTTTTTCTCCTGCTTAGCTCAGAAATCTATCCATGAGGTCTACACACAGTGTTGCAAACAAATCAATTTATCTGGAGCTACATTTGATAACAAACCTTGTTAAGATTCATTGAGTATATAAAAAAGAATCACAGGTAAAAAGAAATTTGCTGTCATTAGTTTAATTTTGAGGTAGTTTTTATTGAATCACATTGATTACGATGTATTGTTCCTATATTTAATTGTGGTGTTTATATAAATATACAGACACAAGAATAAAATATAGAAATCAATACATGCATAATTATCCCATTTAAAAAACTGTATTACATGTTAATTAGATAAAGTGCCATTTCATAAATCTCGATTTCCCAGGATGTTTAGATTTTCTTTAGTGCTAATCTCTACTCAACAGATGACATTTAATAAAGCAGCAAATCACTGCTCATATGAATGAGCCTAAACAAACCAATTATTCATTGTAATATGGAGACACTAAACTATTTTTTTCATTTGTTTTTCTTTCAAAGCAGACCTGCCAGAACTCAAAAATCCTGAAGATCTTCCTGGAAGCAAGGTAAACAACCTTTGACAAAAGAAACCCCTCTCCATGTCATTCACTTTAAGAAAAGGTGACCCCTTAAAAGATAAGCTGAAGTATGTCATAAATGTAAGTTTCAGTGTAATAGCCACTCCATTTTTATTTTATTTTATTTATTTTTTTTTTTTAGATATCTATTTCCTTTCTTCTTTCTTCAGTTTCAAGCAGAACTGACAGAACACTTACAGTCAGAGCCTCATCCAGTTTACACTGAGCAAGGACACATCTTTTTTGTTAAGGCTGCACCACTAAAATCAGAAATGCAAATATACCAGGTGCTTAAAATGTATTAAGAGATTGCACAGAATTGGAAATGAAGCTATTGTAAACTTGTCCTATCAACCTTAAACTGCAAAGGGAATTTCTAATGATGATATTTGCCTGTGTCACTGTTCAAATGAAGAACTGAGAATGTTCTGCATTTATTAACTTGCTTTTGCCCAAAGTGAAGAAGAAAAAAATCAAAGGTTGGACTGGATGATCTTGGAGGTCTCTTCCAACCTAAACATTCTGTGATTCTGTGAAAATTGTTTTCTCTAGGAGAAACCCATTTTGCTGTGTTCCACCTAAAAATGAAGAAGTACTCCAATATATACGGTATGTTTTCAAGATACCATCTTGAAATGAAAATGGAGATAATTAAATGATCACAAACTCTAGTGCAATTAGAAGACTTGGATGAAAGATGTGATTTAAGTCATACAAGTTTTAATGGCAAAAAGAGCAGTTCTCCACTCAGATGTGTTTTAATCATCACAGTATGTGTGCTTTGTTGGCTGCTGATAAACTAATTATTCCTTTCTATCTTCTGTTCAGTCTGAATAAATTTTTATTCTCAAATGCCACCCATAACAGTGAATAGAAAGAATGAGTCCTACAGTCTGACAGAGTGGCATCCTGTCTCAGCATTGGTATTAAAAAGTAACTTTCAACTTACTGAAATACAGATGCCTTACATCAGCTGAACATCAGCTATCAGATTCATACTGATAGCTTTATCCCATTTGAGGTGGGGCAGATGTATAAGGAAATGGGAAAAACCTACAATTCCTGTACTGGATTCATAGATGTCTGCTTACCTCAAATAAGTATAACACCTCAGTAAAGGGAGGCTTGCACCATAAATAATCAAGAGAGAAAGAGATGTTCATAAGCATTTTAGCATGATTCATTCAAGAATTCTTAAGGGACTACCCACAAATACTGTGTGAAGAAGCAGAAAAGGACAGGCCACTTGGTCTGAAATATGCTCAAAGGAATAGATATAAGCATGAAAGTTTCACATTGCAGTGGAGTTAAGGGAATTTATGACTTGCTCTTTAAAAGCTGTGATTTCTTTTTTTCTTGAGATGTGGCTAAGTTATTTAAAAGCACATTCTAGATAATAACTCCTCTTTTTATAGACAGGACAGATCAGAAAACTCTCAAAGGCCAAGATCATGGCTGGCACTGAACTGGGTGTCACCTTTGTGTCTCAGACTACCAGCATATTACCAGAGTTGGACTGACTGAGTGCATGATGAGTTTTAAAGAACAAGGTTAGTTGTCCATTCACAGAAAGATGCTTACAACTTGGCATTTGGGATCCTTTTTATAAACTTCTCCCTAGGAATACTATTTGATGCTCTATGCACGACCTCTTTCACAGAGCTGTCTGCCAACAGGAATAGAGACTCTGCTCAGCCAAGCAGCCAATGTGACCTCCACATTCAAACTGTTGAAAATGTGATTGTAAACTTACTGTGTGGATTTTTCTTACTAAGATGAAGATTTTTATAAAGGTTAGGCTGAGAATTTCCATGCTCGAATGACAAAGGCCTTCTGGAAAATTTATCTCACTAGACATTTAGAAGTTAGATATCTACATCTAAACTGGTCATCATGAGTTCCTTCCACTCACTAACAGAGGAAGCTCATCAATGTGGAATTAATTTTCCTCAGACATGTTTGTTTTCCTCTACTGACTATGACAGAGATAATTGAGAAGAATTCTGTCTTCAATCTCATTAAACCTCATCTCCTTATTTATACAACCGACTTCACATTTTATTCTGAATTTTTGTATTTATTTTTATTTATTTATCACCTAAATAACTATTTGCTACAATTTTGTCTTTATTATAGCTTTAATAGAATTATGGCTCTATACAATCCTATATTTCATTTTTCCTGCTCTGAACCTGCTACCTGAAAGATGTGTAACTGATTCTGCAGTCACTGGAAGCTCATTAGCATGACAAAATACAAGAACAATAAAACCTGCCATGGCATCACAGCTGTGGAAGAAGAATTTAACGTTTCCATTTTTCTGAATATTTCCAAGCACATCTATATTTCTAAATTGAGGAAGGTAGGAACTGTTTTTTAAGCAATTCTCACAGTCAGGTTTTGTGTATGGCATCCCCCCCTATCTCCACTTGCTGACTTGACTGATAAATGCCATGTAGGAGGACAGATAAGGCCTGCTACAAAATTGTTGAATACATTAACAATAGCACTTGTAATAATGTGTCAAGTAAAATCTTAGCTAAAGTAAAGGTCCTCTCTTCCTCTGTGAAATGGTGGCACAAAATGCAGACTTCACTGTCTTGACTGAAGAAATTCCTTGAATTACTTTCCTTCAAATGTCTCAATATTAGTGAAACATTCAGTAGTGAAGATGGAGAGCACTGCACTGCTGGTCCCTTCTCAGCCCAACAGCTATCTCTCTTGGTTTATGTCCTTTTAGTGTCCTTCATTTATTTCATTGCTGAGGAAAATTGGTTGTGACTGTTGCTTCACCTTTGTGACTGTCCTTTGTGTCAGACAGCTGTAGGTCTTTGTCTATGTAGTGAAATTAACCTCCTCTTCTGTCTTCCTGATGTTGCTACCCACATTGTCCTCAGTGGAATGAACCATGGAACCTTGAAATATCTCGGACTTGGAATAATTTTTTACACTGCTTCACTCAGGATTCAGGGCCCTGGAATGACCCAGCTGGCTCTAAATTTTCCTTAGGAGCATCCCAAACTGATGTGTAATGCTCCATAAAGCTGTGAAGTAATCTTTCTGAAAGCTGATGTGCAAGAGTCAACAACTTAATGTATATCAAAGCAGGCACACATTTAATTAATAGTTTACTTCTAGACACAAGGAAGCGGTCCTACTACAAGCCTTACCAGGATTCCCTTTCTATCATGAAAAGGTCAACTGGCCATACTTGGACAACACTTCAAAGAACATCACTAGCAGAGAATCAGGTCCAGTAGATGTGGAGAACATCTGCTGTTTGTTTCTTTTCCACAGCCATTACTCTTATAGATACTTTTATAGCTTAGTTTTTACAAGTAATGTTTCTAAAAAGTGTTCTTTGGCAGTACAGACTAACAACCCTAGTATAACCTTTTTGGAAAGAACACGTAAGCTATAGAATCCACCAGGGCTTCACAGAATTTTTGGCTTTTCTTAATGAACTGGAATTACAAATTTCATGGGGAGAGAACAAAATGTCTTGAAAACAGAGACTATTTGGGTGAAGTTGAAAATCCTTTATATATGAATGTATACAGTGTTGGGTTGTGTAATCCCAGAATTGCAGAACAAATATATGAAGAGAAAATATACTGTATTGTGTACTCATGCTGTATCACACTTTAAATATAAAAAAGAGTATTTTTTTAAAAAAATTTCATCTTGACTAGTCAACCTCTTACTCATGTTTTGTGCATTTGCTCACTGATCAGTGTCTCATGCTATTTATCTGTATTTACTTAAGCTGGCTGACCAGTGGAACATTGCTTATTCTAATCTTTTTGGCAATCTGTTTGACATTGCTCATTACTGTTTTCCTTTGATCATATCACCATTTCGAGCTGACATTCTCTGTCTTATCTCACCATGCATGCATCTGGCAACTGTTGCCTAATATCATTAGTCTTGTTTTACTCCTCCTGTCCAGTTGGCAACCATTAACTGAACAAGTTCACTCCTGGTGTTTCAACTTTTATAATTCAGAGCTAAAATGAAGAACTTTCTTGAATGTTTCAGAAATTTAAACTGGACAGCCAGACTCATGAAAGGGCTCAGAAAGCATTAATTTGTCAAAAGGAGAGCAGCTGAGGCCCTAGGTATGGTTTGAATTTGCATGTGTGTCTTGTGAAGCTTTGTATGTTCATGTGTGCAGATGTGAAGCTTTCCCATTATGGTTCTGTTCAATTTCCAGCCCTCAGGATGTTCTGCTCTGTCCAGAATGAATATTTACATAGTTACCATGAATATAGGCCCATGCTCAAAGAGCTAATTGTTTTGCTGGGGTCTATGAGAATGAAAAAAAACTAAACAAAACAATGGCAAAAAAGATAAATGTACTTTGCACCAAACAGAAAACTTAAAAAATAAAGACATTTTTTTTCTTCTTCTTTTCTTTTTTTTATGTATATTTTTCATTATCAAAAAGAAAATTAGTGGTTTTTTTTTTTAAAGGAATTGAAACTAGTCCAGTTCATGCCTCAGAAATCTAGGTTCTAGAATGTTTGTAATTTTGTTTAGTTTTCCAAGAGATTTTCAGGACTCTGATACCACTTTTTGTCATTGTTTCAAATTCTTTTGGCAGCTGCTGTAGTTTTTCTATTTTAGAAATTGAATGTTGTTAATACCTTGGTAAAAGCCTTGATTTAGGAGTTTTCAGACAGGATTTTGTAACTCCAAATTAATTTGAATTTGCTTTGTGTCAGTTACAGTGATGGCTGTTACTGGATAAGACGAATCTGGAGGACAATATATTTCAGGGATGTTCTAGTTTTATTCAGTAAGAATAAAAAATTCACTCTTTGAAAGGTGAGCTATGTCTTGTTGACGTAGTTAACTAAAATCTGGATTATTTTGCTTTTTGAATATATATATCAGAAATTCAGTTTTCTCTCTCAGAACTTTAAAAAGAAAAACCCAAAACACTGAAGGAAGTGGCTCCAACCTGGATCTGTAATCTCTGTAAAACAAGGACTAGCTGACCTCCATTTCTTTGAATTTACTCTCAACACCAATTTGGTAGCAAGTCACAAAGCCTTGGCTGAGCTATGTTAACAACTTTCTGTATCTTTAAACCATAACAAACACTGCCAACTTTAGCTACACTGAGAAGTAGAAAAAGTTTCCTTATGTTTGATGTGGAATAGAATAAAACACAAAAGCAGGCATTGGCTCTTTTCAAAGGTGACATATGACAGCTTGAGCTGAATTGCTATTTGCTTGAGCATTTTTATTTAACACAAAATAATGTTTTGAATTGCCTGCACAATATTTAGTTTCTCGTTGTTTGTTCTCTATATGATCCCTGAAATGTAAGTCAAGGTTTCATCTTCAAAAAAAAAAAAAAAAGACTTCTTTGGGAGATTCATATATACCATATACTTGCTACAGAGTTTGTATTTTTTACATGTCATTCTAAATATAAATAAGCAAACTTTGAAGAATCAAAAATGATGGATAGACTTGATTACTTTTCAAATGTCAGATGCCATTTCTTATCTGCAGTTAAATATAGTTCATATTGCTGATTTCTTCAGTAACTAATTCTGAACAATTTTCTTCATATATATTCATTTTTAGGGTAAGCATCATATCTCTGGAGTCAGTCTGTCATTTCTACCAGAACTGAAGCCCCTGACTGCTTTTGCTACATTATTGCTGAGTGATGCAGAAACTAGCCCTGTAGCCAATGGTACAACATTATCTAAAATGTTATTTAAATTCCTGAAATAGCTGGAGATACCACTTTAATTATCTGTATTCATACATAGTAGTAAATATATTCTCATATTCTGCAGGTAACAACTGTATAGAAGATATTAAAAAAATAAAAAATTAAATGTCAGAATATGATCAATAAGTTGAACACAATTTCACAGCATATCTTTGGAGTCCATTAATCAGTAAGTTAGCTTTTGTGACAGATGCAGTCATATGAGATAAAAAAAAAGAAAAAAAAAGAAGTTGCATTGGCTGATATTTTATGTCCTTTACAGTAGAAAGTGCACTAAAGGTTATGGAATTACAAATACCTCAATGTCCACAAAGCATAGTGTCAGGAACTCTGGGCTCATCAGAGAGTAAACTTTATTCTTTTATAATCTTATTCAATTTCTGCCTCATTCTAAAATCTTCTTTTCCTAGCAAAGATAAGTTCATAGCTGTGAATGACTCAAGATAACCTAAAGAGTGTTGTCTGAATTTTTCTCATCCTAAAAGTCTTCACAGCTGAGAATGGAGGGTACCTGATAGGTATGTGTTAGTGCTGCATGGACACAGCCACCTGAGTCATCTATGAAATCTCTCTTAAAAAGAAACTAATATTTTGCTTATCAGTTTCCCTTAACACAGCCAATTAAAAGATTACATTATCTGCCCCCTGCCATTGTGCTCACCTGCATCACTGAAGCAGTTTAGGTCCTTCTCCCTTTCCTTAGGTCAGGGTGGTTAGTGGGGCTTAGTAGTCAGAAGGGAATCAGGGGGAGCTCCTACAACACTTTTTTTGCTTCAGACTTAATATTTAATATTTGTGGTATTTCCAGTGTCTTTCATCACATCCACAAAAACATTTTAGATAAATTTTTTTTATTATTTTTTTCTTTTTTAAATTTTCTGCCTTTTTTTCTCATTTTTTTTTTTTCCCTTTATATGCAGTGACCTCCTGACAGGGCAATTCACTACAGCTGAATATTGTTTTCCCTGGATTACCTCGATGCTTGGTCTTACACTGAAGGTAAGTGCATAATATATTAGGGGCTGTAAGTAATGATATTCAGTCTCTCAAGGCAAGAAGAGACATAACTTCATTCAGCAGAACAACAGAAGTAGGTCACCATGCTAGTTTTGCTTTTATGTCACATTAGGTAATTCTCTTTGCTATTATGCTTCAGATTTCCTTGTAATAAACATCCTTCAAGTGTGAACAGCAGCAGCTGTGGGAAAGGATTCTTTTCTTCCCTCAGATGAAGTTCACTTCACTTTTGTCAGTGGAAGCTGCTGACATACACATAAGACCACTCCATGTTTAAAATAATTTGATGGAGGAATTGTGGTTATGCTGAATGCTACAATAGGCCTGAAATTCCTTCCATTGCAGCTAAAGTTTGGGAAGATTGCACAGCTTTTACAGAAGAGGTTTCTGCTAAGAATCCTGTGTTACTGCCTGTGAAAGACAGTGTAAAAAAATACTCTGTATGGGATTAACAAATGGATAATGAAAAACAGTTAATTTCCCATAGGCTGGAGATTCTCTAACCAGCAGATATTTCTTTTACATGCAAAGAAAACTTCAAAGTGTGGCAAATATAAGACAAATTTTAATTTTTTGTTCTTTAACTTTTTGTTCTTTTTTTAAATTTTTGTTTGTACATATAAATATTTTTCTGATTGAACCTATATAGTTTTGTTGACACTGCTATGCTACAGAAATGAGAAGAATTGTATTTGATAGTCAAATAAATTCTGTTCTACTGCATATAAAATCAGTATTTGATCCCAAACATCTCAGAGTCAGTGATGATGGCTTTCCCTTTCCTTTGGGATGCTTTGAATTACACCCAGCTAAAGAAACTTTTAAATGACATTAAAAAACATTAAAGTGCTCAGTTCTCAGGAGCATAGATGTTAGCTGACAAACAGTTTTATCAGTATATAAAAAAAGTAGGACAGTTTTTCTTATAGGTTCTACCAAGGCTGTTAATTCTATATTGCAGTAAATCTCTATTTTCTTGATAGTAACATCTTTTTTTTGTTGTTTGTTTGGTTGGTTTGTTTTTTTGTTCCTTCTTTTTCTTACCGATAGAGAGACTGCATGAGTATGTAATATTGTTACCAGAGTAAAAGTTGTCTGATACCAAGGGGCTGACAATTAGGAGGAGTTATGAGACTAAGTAATGTGCTTTTCCTATCAATCATCAAAACACTTATTACTTGGGAAATGTGATGGTATGAGCTGAGGTTTTGATTGTGAAACGAAAATAATTATTTCCCTTTGTTTTAAACTGAAACTGGTTTTGTGTTATATCTGTATGTATATTTAATGAGGAAAATCAATTTTTTCAACATTTCTCTGACAGTTTTCTCAGATTCTTTTTGTAACTATGCTCATGCTGTCACACTGGTTTGGTTTAAGAGTACAAGTGACAGCCTCATCAGCAGACAGCACTAGGCCACTTGTGTCAAATGACATTTATTAGCTGAGGGAAGGCAGGACAGATGTATGGTTTTTATTCCTCTGGAAGAATCAGCCATGCTCCATCTCTTATTTAGACAGAGAGAAAAAACTGACCAAAAGGGAGGAATTAGTTGTGGTGTGCTTAGTTTTGGGTACCTATGTGAAATGTTCAAACTAGCTCCAGGCAGAATACTGAAACCAAGGAGAACTTTTGTTTTCCTGCACAACAGGACTGATGTTGAAGAGCTGAAGAAAAAACAGTCCTGCCATAAGAACTAATCTTTTGAAAGGAAAGGTAGGGAAACATTCCAGGATCTCAACTTATTTTCTGGAAAGGGAAAATCCCCTTTCATTCAACATTGAATTTTCATTCAATATTTCATCTTCCAGTACCTTTCCTTTAAATAATATATGCAGTATTTACAAGGGGTTATAGCTAGCTATTTCAGTGAAAAAACTTATTTCTAGTCTCTCTCCTCATCTTGTGTGACTATTCAGTACATAAAAGAAATCATCATGTATGGCCTTGCATTACTATTAGTCATTTAGGCAGAAGCAACAAAAAGAATGCAGGAAAAGACAGAAAAAGGAGTTACTTTTCCTCAAAATAATATACCTGCAGAATTCTTTGAAGTTCATATTTTCCTATTTCCCAGATGATTTGCTGTAGCATTATCCAGAGTTCATATGATTACAAATGCAAATGGGGCTCCATTCACTTCAGTTACTGGTTAGATATTAATTTTTCAGTAAAGTGGAAATTATTAAACTCTGATATTCACAGAACTTCCATTTGACTGGGTGTGCAGTAAAATTTTCTTTTGCTGTGTTTGATCAGTTCACATTAGTGCCTTGAAACAATCAATATCACACTGTGTTTAAAATTATCTTTTGAGTAACAGAGTGGTCAGGTGGCAAAAATCTCAAGAGACCAGCATGAAACTAATAAGATTTACTAAGAGCTTTTGCTTTCATAATTTGAAGGAAAACCAAAGAGTAGGCTTTGAATATATAGAGTCTTAATTGGATATTGATCTAAACAAACATTCTCTTTCTAAGTACCTGTTAAAATCAGTTATCACCATTTTTTAGGACACATTTTATTTATCCATATTTCTGTAGAAGTGATACTGCTGTTCTAAGTTATAGAAAGATGCATTAGCAGTACACTTTCAATAGATCTATTGAATTCACTTTGCTTTGATTTACTCACTATTTAAGCACAGGCTGAGCATTCTATAAAGCTGCAGAAGGAATACTGAAAATAATGGAATCATAGCCATTTATGCTAGTATTTTTTTGTTTGTTTGTTAATTTTGTTAATTTGCATGGAAATATGGGATTTAGGTCACTTTTCCTCTGTCAACTCTTAAGCATGCCTTATATGTGCCTTAATACAATTTACAATCCAGTTTCAGTGAAAGATCCTGCTTTCACTGGCATTTTCTGTTTCTGATTTTGCTTGCTTTCTTGTTTTTCACTCCTATAGCAAGACAGCACAGCATTATTCCAGAAGTCACATATCATTCCTTTCCAGATGGACTCCCTTCAAGTTGAAATGATACAGTCACACACACAGAGCTATGCAAAGCAGACAGAACATACCAGATTATTATTACCATTTTTTTTTTCCTTTGCCAAGTTTCTTCACAAATAAACAAAAGGCTCCTTTAGGAGTGTAGCTCAGCTATATTTTTATTCTACTAAAATAATAATATTTTTTCAAGAGAATTAAAACTGAGCTTGATTTCAATCACTAAGAAAATTAAACAAATGAATAGTGATTGTATCAGTTTAAGGAAACTAAGAAGTGGCTGCACTTTGAACCCTGAGCTATGGAACTGCTGACCCCAGATTAATTTGGCAATATCATATGAAGGCTGTAATGAGTGCAGAAATCTCCCAGTGGAAAAAAAGAAGTTCTGGTTAAACTTGCAAACATTCAAAGCCCTTTCTCTGTTGTTCTCAAACACCCATTCTTATTAAACTAGAAACAACCTAATGTTTTTTTAATCTTTTAGTTTTCCATAGAAAGTGTGGATTCTGCCTGCTGGGTTGAAAGTGCTTGGGGTTTAGAAAGAGTCACAAATGCCAGTGCAGAACACAGGATATAAATCAATTCTCATAAAGTAGGCTAATGAAAAATGGTATCAGAAGCAATATTCTGATGCTCTCCAGTATAATTTACAGCACTGTAAGAACAGACAGGAGTCTGGCATGGGGCAGCCACTCATCACTCTCTTGCCAAATGCTAAAGGCAGGGGAGGTATAAAATCTTCTGGGCTGATTTAAAGAAGGCAAACTCAGAGAGAGCTCAGATTGGGAAATGAAATGCCAGGTGCATCCTGAGCAAATTTCTAGATTCCCCTTTTGGTGTGAAATCTCCTGATGTGGAAGACAGAGGCTGTCTCTCTTCTGGGCCAGCACTTAGATGTGGCTTTCAAATGACAGATCTTCAAGCCAGTTGTGTTTCTGTTGCCAATATATTGACTGTAGAAATATTTTTCAGAAGCATGCAGTAAGCTGCTGAAGTCTATCAGCAACAGAAGCTGAAAGAAGTGCCAGGCCTAGCTCTGCAGGAAGATATAGCCAGAAAGATTCAAATCTAGAAATGTGTTCATCAATTCCACTGCGAGACAGGAATTGTGTCTGATATCATCTCGGCTTATCAGTAGACAAAGTACAGAGAAATCTTCGCAGCAACATCAAAAAAGTAGTTGTTTCTTTACAAATCTCAGTGATTTTGTGTAATACTGAGATTTTAGAACAAATATATTTAAATAAATGGGAGGAGGACAGAGCAGCCTTCTGAGTTTGTTACAGCTTGGGTTGGTTCTTTTCTTCTGCATTATATAATTCTGTTTGTGACTAAGATGAAGAAATACCTTTGTCTCTGTTCCAGTAATGCAATTCTGTATTTTTTTGGTTCCAATCCCAGCCTTTTTATATTATAGTTATATTTAGCTGAAAATAATGGAATTTGCACAGGCTGTAAAGACTTCAGAACTAGGCTTGTATATGTCTTACTTATTTGTCCTTTGAACAAATGTTTTCCTAAAAAATAGGGTCATGGAAACACCAGCAGTGACAGTGACTAAAGCAGACTCACAATTCTGGAGAAGACCTTGAG
Organism: Phaethornis superciliosus; assembly: GCA_023637945.1. Lineage (NCBI taxonomy): Eukaryota > Metazoa > Chordata > Aves > Apodiformes > Trochilidae > Phaethornis > Phaethornis superciliosus. Next base: position 22,015,540 of record JAJQWJ010000010.1, read on the forward strand.
GTCAGATGGTTCTTCCCCCTGTCATGAGGTAGGTTTCTTAGCCATAACTCCCCCTTGGTACCTAATGGATGTCTAACCTGTTCTGAAAGACCTGGAGCACTGGCAGCTCCCCACTCTGCCTCATTACCTTTTCTAGAAGAATGATTTTTTTTTCTCTTTTGCTCCTAACAATTATCCCTACAAAAATCAGCCTTGCCTTTGCTCTTGAGGAAGTTTTCTGAATTTTTTACTCGTGTCATTGTCCTTTGCTCTTCTCCAAGCAATGACCGTAACTGATGAATCTTTTTCTGTAAAACACACAAGCCCTGATTACCAGCAACTGTGTAGTCTGTTGCTACCCCAGTTGTATATTTTTATGGCTCATTATTCATATCTGAGTAGTTTGTCCCGTGCTTTGCCTCTAGTTGTTGCTTCCAGGTCTGTCAGATCCTATCCCAGATTTGATGGAATCAACCTGAATTGTCTTAGCTCTGCTGCCCAGTGTGTGGTGTCTCCCTGCTGGATTTCCCCTCCTAAATACATGGATTTGAATTATTGCATCAGGGCATACACAATCTTCATATACCTTTACTGTAAACTTATACAAATTTGTCACAATATCAAAAATATTTAATCAAAGAAAATGAAGATAAATTCACTGTCTGTTTCAAGTAAGGCTATTTGAACAGGAGTCCAAACACAATTTTTTTCTTTTTTCTTTTTTTTTTTTTTTTGTTCTCCTAAAATGTTATTTTTCCTTTGGACTAATTTGTTTCCATTAGAACTGTTCAAATACTGTGATGAACACCAGCTGCCAGTAGTACAAGCTTGCTTCTGGAGCAGCCTGGAGACACTTTTAATTCAGGAATCCTGTTTGTCTTTCATCTTCTCCAGGTACTTGCTGGGTGAAGAGCAAGGGGCTGACTCTGGAGAACAAAGGTTTTAGGTTGATGTTGCCATTCCTCCTCTGCTCCTGTCCTTCTATCACAAGGTATGCAAACTCTAGAGTTTCTCTGACTTCACAAAACAGAACAAAGACAATTTCAGGACAGATTTGTGGCTGTAGTCTACTAAAAAAATCCCAATTAAAAAAATAGCTTGAAAATAATGGGTTAATTAGAGAGCTGGTTCCTAAAATCAGGGAGAAACTGAGCCTTTGCAGAAAAGAGAGGCTTTGAATTATTGTTATATAGAATAAAAACTTAACAGGAGAAAGACCATAGAATGAAAGCAAAATATGATCACAGTCAGGCCATTACAGTAATGTCCCAATTTAAATGTTTGTGAGAAAGAAAACAACTGTCCTGTCATAAGTGAGAGTTCCTAGGATTTGTAGGGAGATAAGTTTTGATAATGAAGAAAGGATCAGAACAGAAATATTTTGGAGTTCTGGGTCCATCTACTGGTAAAATTATTCTTTTGATATTTTATAGGGCAAGCCACATGGGAAAGGAAATCTGCAGATAAATTCATTATCCATGTAAACTGTCAGAATTACTCAACACAGTGACATTACAAAAGTTCTCAATAGCAGTAATTTTAGCTGACAGGACTTAAAGAATTTTATTTTAAGAAATTTATCCTCAAAAAAACTTTTTATGAACTGATTTTCTTATCAAGCTTTCTTAGAAAATTTTTCTAAGCTATGATCTATCAGTCTATCAGTAGAGCACCACCTCCAGCGGTAGGGATGTGCAGGTACACAATGAAAGCAGCAGAAAAAAGCAGCACAAAGAAGAAATCTTTCCTACTGTTTCCAGTGATGTTTTTTGCTATTTGCCTGGCTTCAGAATTGATTTTTTTTATTATTACTTTCTGGGAAATATCCTTTTGGTTCTTTCGTATGTGAGGGAAAAAAAAGGCATTTGTGTTCCCCTTTAGCAACTTTTCAAACTATGATATCTTTTTTTTCTAAGAACAGCTTAAGTTCAATAAAAAACACCAAAAAAGAATTATAAGTAAGCAATTACCTTTCCTCAGCAGCTTATTCAGAAATATGCAGGAACGAGTCCAATGAATAAGGAATTGCACAGGATACATGCATATTGTATGATCTAGAAATTACCTTGATTTGAACAGGCATAATAGCACCCATCATTAAAGCCTGTTTAGACAAGCACATGATTCATCATTTATTTTTGAGAAAGATATATGTAGTTACAAAGCTCCCTAGGAAATATCCTTAGTGCACTGTAGAACTGTGAGACTTCCTCTGATGTCTTCTGATTCCGAAAATATCAGCCTGCCTGCTTTATCTTAATGCACTTCAGAAAGAAGAGCCAGGAAAACTCAGGCAGGATGAAAGTTTTAAAAAAATTATTTGGTCATGGAATGCTTGCAATTTCTGCCCCTTTTGCTGTTCTGAGTCATTATTTATTGAACATCTCTGCCACAAATGAATTGTTTTACACAAACACCATAGCCCAGCACCCCCAGTTCACACTACAAGAATTTGGCCAAGGCATCACAACTGATATGATTTAACTTTTGCTTCATTACTGAAAGTGTTAGAATCACTCAACATCCAAAAGCTTCAAGTCTACCCCATTTCCAGTTAAAAGACAAAGGAAAATTAGAAAGACCTTTTAACTTTGGAGAGGAATTAAATTTTAAAAGTCAGCTTGAAGTTCTAAAGAGGAAAGCTGAACAGGAGGACTCATCTCTTGACAGAGCTGGATCCAGGTACTCAAGGGATTTCAGTGCTCCTATTTAATAATGAAAAATGTTTCTCAGGAGACTGTGTCTTCCAGTCATACCTCAGTGCATCTGTACATGCCTTGACTATCTTGGTCCTCATGACTACATAACCACAATTACTGCATACAAAAAGCCAAATAGAAAATGCAAACCTCTCCTTCCCCCTATACATACAATATATCCAGTGTAGGAAAACTTAATCCTTTAAACTGATGAAATATGACTCTGGAAAAACTGAGAGAACATATAAATTGTTTACATTACCTTTAAAAATGATTACTTAAAGTAGAGTTGGAAGCTTTCTATGATAAGTGTATTTTGAAAGATGATTAAAAAAGGTAAACTTTTAAAATTAGTTTTCTGTAAATGACCCAACTCAGATGGAAAATGAAAAGCCTCTTCAAACAAAAGAATTCATTAATACTTCCATCAAATTTTGCTGTCTTCATGATTACTATTATTATAAAAAGTAATGTTGTCTATTTATTTGTTATTATAGTAACTTATTATTTAAATTTCAATTCTTCTGAAGCTTTTTTAAGCTGAAATGCATCTCTGGAATATGCCTGTATTTCACAGAAAGTCTTTGCTTCATATCCTGAGTTCATATGCTTATCATATCATTATTAGTCTGTGACTAGGGAAGGCTCTTATTGTCTCATTTCACAAAGAAACACAAACTAAATATTTGTATCATTGACAGCTGCCTATGAGAAGTCTTGCCACATTAAATGTGCTCTGGTTTAATTCCTTCTAGTGTAGCATTAAAATTCATTAGCATCTATGTACACAATTTTTTTTCATTATTCATTAAAAATAACAAAATGCACCCAAACAGCTCAAAATCCAATATAATATTAAATGTTTTTACATATCCATACATTTACAGATACATTCCACCAGTGGTCTTGTTGGGAGTGTATACAGAAATATTTTTGCTTTTATTACATACAGAGATCAGATGAATGTCAAAATACTTCAAAATAGATAAACAATAAAGGCAAATGAGAGGATAAATTTATTAATTAACTAAGTTTGACAATTTAATGAATCAACTTTATTTCTTTACATGAGTTAAGACTTCCATGCACTGACTTGTACTATTTGAAGAAGTTTTACTGGCAGGCCCCAGTGACCATTTGTTATGCCCTTGACAAAAGCTGCATAATACAACTCATTCCTGATTCTAACTGGTTTTATCCAGTACATAAATTTATCAAACATGTAATATGCTGTTCTCAGAGTTCCTAAAAAGAACTCCCACCTGGAATTTGTTTTAGGAGCAGATAAAAATCCACAGGAATCAAAATATCATCACTAGTAGTGACTTTCGGAGGAACAGGAATTAATGTTGAGAGCTTTTGGAAAATACCTTTCCTAGTGAGTCAAAGTTTGCCTTTTCAGAATGAGTAAATAGTTGCATTTATCTTCTATTTCTGCTGCTAAATTTCTCTCTTCAATGAAATGCAGCTCCATCTCTAGTGCAAATTTCCTATGAATCTGGAACAGAATTTTCATTTAGGAATAAAAATAATGAGGTGGAACTGGTATTTAAGGCTCCTCTAAGAAAACATTTCATAGCTCTGTGTGGCAGAAACATGTTTTATGACCTCTTTCAGTTTGCCATTACCCCACACGATTCTCCTATACTGATTTCAGGATAATTCATGGTCAGCCCATGCTTTTTGTCACATCAAGTTAAACCTTCTGTCCCGAATCTCTCTCAGGCTTATATATGCCTCCAAATCTGGAAGGTCCTTCTTTTAAGGGGCTTTAATAGGAAGGTAATTTGACTACAAAGGAAGGAAGTCAAGCTCTTCAGATCTCTGACTCTCCTAATGGAATCAGAGCCCTCCACACCACACAATATTTAGAAGTGCACTGCAGATTAGAAGCACCACCTTATTGTTAACAGGAGTGGTACATTAAATCTGCTGTGTGCAATGCTTGTACTAATAAAATGCATTACTTTGAGTTTTAAATCCTCAATCTAGAAATTCAATTAATTTCCAGGGAATCCAATTTTGAAATACAAGAACCTTGCTCATCTGCTGTCAACCTGTAAAGCTTCAGAGTCTCACACTGTACTGGAAAATGAATTTTGCCTACAAACATGCCATCAAAGTCTTGGCTTAAGATGAATGTTTGTAATTTCTGAAGCAGGAGGGTAGCCTTGTTTAAAGACAGAGTAGGAAATAAAAGTTCCAAAACTTTTATTAGCACCCCAGCTCCCACCACAATATCCTGTTTATCTCAGAAAGTCTCCATTCATTTATCTATAGACTTTTTTCCTGAAATTTCACTCATCTAAATGCTTCCTTTCGCCAGTGAGCTCTTGTTTTACACCAATGAGTTTTTTTTTAATTTTAGCATAAAATCTCCCTGATATTTTTTCTTTTCTTTTTCTATTGCTTATACATCTGCACAAACCACAAGAAACACAGAGCATTATTCACATTATCCACTTAAAGAAACCTTATGAACTTATATGCTGAACCAGGACCTAAGATAGAGCAGGTCAAGCCCACTATATTTTAGACAATTTTTTAGAATCAACTCTACTCTGAAATCATTTTTTAGGGATGAAAGTTCTAAATATATCACAAAGCAAAATACTTATTACAGCTAAAGAAGTCTAATGGTTAGAATCTTCAAGGAAACACATTTGATTCAGAGAAGAAAGAAAGGCAAACTTGTTTTAACATATGAGAAGTAATATATTTTAGACATTTAAATAAAACAGCATTCTCTCCAACAACTTCTAAGTATTTCCATCTAATGTATAAAACCCCTCAAGCAATAGTTTTATTTTCAACATGGGATGATGGAAAGATGGACAAAAAGCTCCTCGGTGCTTTATTAGCTGTCTGCTATTCTTGGAATTGTAATCAATAAAAAGTACTTCTCATAAAATAAATTTAATATTTCACCAGTAAAAAATGATTATATTTTTTCTCATGACTGACCTTAATAACTCTCAAACTCTGAAGGCACTTGTGATGCCTATGAGTTATGAAACTTTCATACTCATGAAAGAATATAATAATCACCCTTCACTGTTGAGATATTCTATAGAACACATATTAAGTCAGCCAAAGGTATGAATTCCCTTATGACTTCACTCCTTAGTGAGTTTACTATGCCTAAAAATACTGAGGTGCCTGGTTTGCACTTTGCTTTTACCTCAGGATAAGGCAATGAGAACATTAAATAACTGAAGTAAAATTGCAGAGTCCTTCTTGTAGTGAAGATTGTCACAGCTGCATGATGGCATTTAGAGAGGAATTTAGTTAAGGACACTGCGTGATCTGTATTTCATTCTGTTCAGAACAATAATGTGTTATCACACTAACATTTATTCAGATTTCTTGCCTGATTGCTTTCAGTTTCAAAGGGGCCAACACCACAAACTCCCCTCTTTCCCAAGAACAAGGTACTCCTGGGGATATGTGTGATTGATCCCAGACAGTGATATCTGATTTATCATCCCTGTATAGTAACAGTGTGCTCTGAAACATCATTTGGCGTTTAGCAGGATGATATTCAGTTTATTTTTTCTGCAGGATATGATAGAGATCAGCATGTAGGCATAATTATCTTGTTTTCTAGTTGCTATTGATTGAATGCAGTTTTCTGGTTGTTCACACACTAGCCACTAGATAGTGTCCTGAAACTTCGAGAAAACACCAGGACAAGGATTTTGGCAAAGGTGAAGGTATAAACTGTGACCTTACCATATTTCTAGCAGTGTTGAACTGGAGAGAGCCACAAAAATAAGACTTCAGTATAGGTAAGTTAAAGCCTAAATTCTTAGTGAGATAGCTCGAAAGAATGGGCACAGATGCTGAACAGAATATATATTTATAGATCTGATATATATATATTTATAGATCTGATGATGGCTTTGGGGCTGCTTGATCCTTTTCTGCTGCTATTTCTCCTACTATTTTTCTTAAATTCCTTTTTAAAAAAAAAAAAGTCACAGCAAATAGAGTTTATTATGAGCTCTAGGAGTCAACAGAACCTATTTTGATGTTAGAAGGGAGATAAAAATAGAATGCAAATAGAGGACGGAAATCCAAATATTATTGAAATTTAACAGTGCCTCAGAGATCACACTTCAGTGCTGAAAAGGACTTTTCTCTCTCGACACAGGGCAATGCCTTTGAAATCCAGCAGCTAAATGAAGCATAGTCTGGGGACATCTACCATTCTCATCCCAGCTGCTCCCACATTGTGTAGAGTATTCTTAACAGAATGAAAAAGAAGTTAGCTGCCCATCTGTGCAATGCAGACTGTCTGCTCATGGCTGATTAGTGAGAGAAAACAGATTTGTAGTAATGTTAGGGTGCAGTTCTGGAATGTGGAAGACCCAGCTTTTACTTTTCAGTATATTTCAGTATTTTAGCCCTGTTTCAGTGCTCCTCCACAGCTGCACAGCTTTCAGTTACCCAGCTTTGAGTTCTCCCTCCTCCAAGCCAGATGGTTTGGACCACTGAACCCATGCCATGAGACTAAATTAATCTCTGCAACTTTATATGAGTTGCATCCATACTTCAGCAGCACTATGCCAAGGCTTGCTAGGAGTCTGACATGCTTTTGAACACCCCTAACAAATCCTTTTATTTTATATATTTCGCCAGGTTCGTTTTCATGCTGTTCAGTAAATGTTCTACTCTAAAGAACTTTAGAGGCTCTGGGCTTTCAACTTTTGTACTGCACTCATTAAATTACCTGCAGGTTTGGTGCTGGAAAACAGACAGCTGTATTTCATGAATTCAGGAACCTTCAGCACTTTTAATTGACTTTTCTTCTTTTCTACTTTGTTAAAAAAATATTGAGGTGAGTGTGGTGGAGGGGAGAGAAAACAAGTATATTAGTTTTTATACTTATATAAAGAACACATGGAATTGCCTCATTTTACTCACCTGAAGCTACTCATTTCAACATCTATTCCTCTTCTGTACAATTTTATTTTCATCAAAATATTTTGACACGTTTCTTTCCCTTTTGGTGGTGAATGAAAGAAAAGCCTGAAGCTTAGTTACTCTGAGATGGAATTGCCTTTTTTTTTTTCTTTTTTCAGTATTTACAGGGACTTGTAAGAGGAGCCAACTGCAGAAACAGTCAGTACTAAAAGGTCATTTTTGACTATAGGTGGGAATTAGATACATTGTGTAGAATTTGGTGGCTGTGTCTCTCCATCAGTGTAATTCACTGATCTGACAGTGCAAAATTTTACTCGATTGAGCTACAGGCAAGGAAAGACTTGCCCTTGCTTCTCTTTAACCAAAAGGGCTTTTTCCCTAATTTCCCTCTGCAACAGCCTCTCCCATTGCCATCTCTAACAGAGAGGATGCTTTTGACATTTCCCTCTGTCAGGGACAAGACTCTTGGATTCTGCTTCCACAAATGCAGAGTCCATCTAGAACTGCAGCTGAGTCACTGCTCTCCACTTCTAAAGCCTCACTGTAGAGCTCTCGTTTCAAACCTGGTCCTTCAGGTCCACATGGTGTATTATTAGCTTTGGGAGACTGGAGAAAAAGACAAAAATCTTAAAAAATTACACAAGTGTGATTTGCTTAAAGGCCAGTTGAAAGAGTTGATCCCAATTGTTTAAGTTTTCAGCTAAAGCTCTGTTGAAGTCACTTTTGGTATTATAAAAATCAAGCAAGCAGCTAATGAAAAAGAAATAGAACAATTTAGAATGAAAATGAATTAAATTTTTTTGGTCAAAAAATCTTTCCAAGCTAAGAGCACACTGTCTCTAGGGCAAATCAGGTTAAAACAATTCTTTTGCATTTGACTATTAATCATTTGGAACTTATTCGTTGAGTGGTCAAGAATAATTTTCTCTGGCTTATGTGATTAAAGAGATCAAAGAGTTCATTACTGCTTTAAATAAGTGCTGGCAAGTTCTATTATCCAGCATGCAACGAGAACAGGTCTCCAGTTATCTCCCACCATTCCAAGCCTTACCCCAAAAGTGGCCTATGCACTTAAATTAGTTATGTATCAAAGTAATTTTTCACCAGGAGTCATAAAAAGGCAAAGGAGTACACTTTGCTCTCAGCCATGCCAGTGATAACTTTCTGGGGTTATTCAGCTCTGTCTAGGAACAGAATTGAGGCCATTAGGACATAGAATTTCTTAACACTTGTGGTTGTATTATTCACTCCCTGAACACATGAGACTGGTATTTTACATCTTCATTTTTCTAACCCCCCCCAATTGTGTTGCCTGAGTTTGATTCATCTCATCCTTTTCACTGGTGGCACATTACTGCTGTTCTTGTTAGATGCTGAGAGTGAAATGGTCCCTCCTGGGTGGCTACAACTCCAGAGGGACCTTTTGTAGCCCAGGGGCTGTGTAAGCACCCATCTCAGCTTTGGGAATCACTCCAGGGATGTGCTATTTCCTCCCTCCAGCCATCAGATGCTGCCTACAGAAATGGGGTTTTCTCCCTTGCAGATTTATTTCTAGCTGCCAAGTTTTTGATTTTATTAGCCTTTCATCTGGATAAAAATTCTCAGAACTATTTATCTTGGATCATAATTTATCTTGGTAATTTATCTTGGATCACAAAAGGTTATTTGAAGCAGTTGCAGGAAAAAGGAACTGAAACAATTGAACATTTTTAAAATAGATTTTAGAGATAACATTACAATAAAAGCAAAAAAAAAAAAATTATCACCCTCAGGTTCTCACGTTATATGCAATATGTTAGCAGATATTTCTGGGTCTGACCTATATTTAGAGAATGCAAAATCAGTAATTAGTGCCTTCTACACTGGCTCTTCTTTTCTAAAGAGTTTATGTGACATTTCTTCTCCTTGCTTTCTGATTCCTGATAAAGTTATTTGAATCTGTGAGCCATGATTTTGAACGCATAAAGAAAAAAATAATGAGTTGGTCAGATGCTTTTTAAGGAATAAAACTGACTTATTCCTAGTTCCAGGGAATTTACCTCCCTGGTGGCCCCAGTCTGATATAGGTATTGATGAAAGAGATAAAATAATCAGCAGAGAAATGCAGCTATCACCAAAACCTGGGTCTAAGATATAATCTGGCTTTTTTATAGAAATATGTGGTAGATATGAAATGAATCTTATTCTAATCTGTTATAAAAAAGTAAGAAAAAATGTGAATGGAATGAAAGGCATTCTTAAATGCAGCTGGAGAGTTATACTTTACAAACATTTGAATGTTTTTTAAGTCTCAGGACCAGGATTTTACAGTATTTATAAACTCATTCCTATTTAAAACACTGGAAGTTAATGATATAGCAAGGTACTACTTAGCTCTGGTGAGAAGAAAGGGTTTATATAGGAAATAGGGCATGAAATTCTGTGTCTTTCAACTGGTCACACTTTGTGGTCAGTGCTCCCCATAGAATTTTTTTCTGAACTTAGGATATTTATTTAAAGCCTTACTGGGGGAAAAAAAAAAAAGCTTATTATATGGTATAATCAAGACTATTAATGGACCCAAATAGCTTTACAAAATTATTTATATCATTCTTTGTGAATATCATTATTCTAAAAAAAAAATATTATAATGGAACATGCATGTTTTGCAATAGTACCAAATAGACAGCCCCAGCCCATCTTAAAAAGAAAAAAATCCTTCCAAGGTTGCTTTAATTTCCAATGATCTTGAACCTGAAAAATTTACATTTTCTCCCAACCTAAACACTTATAACACTTTCAGCTTCTTGTTACTAGAACATTTTTCTTTGTCAAAAGAAAAATCAAAAAGAATAGCAAGAGCAGGCAAAATACTTTTTCTCTTTTAAACTATGATTTTTTCCCTTGTTTTTTATTATTTCCATTAAAAATGTAACAATTTCAGAAGTAGCCATAACACATTATGGATAAAATAGCTATTTTTTCTGTCATTTACTTTTTTCCCCACTGTGTATGAACTGTTTGAGCCAATGCTATTAGTTCTGTAGCTTTATTTATTGGCTCTAGGTAGGGGCCAACATAATGAAAGGATTTGACTTTAATTCTAGCTTGGAAGATGGCACTTGCAGAAGTAGAAGGAATTTATTGACATTTTTGACATCTAAAGTTGTATTATTAAAATCAAACCTCTTTTTCCAACCCCAGATCTTAATTTTCTTTTTAATCTATGGGTTTCACTTACCATTTTATCATCTAGTATTTATGGTCTGATTTCTTTCTCTCTAGCTTTTGAAGTATAGGATATTTAGAGTCTTGGTGTAGTTCTCAATTAAATTTTTGTCTCACTTTCTCAAAGCCCAGCCACACCATACCCTTGTCCAAGGCAATATTACTGCCTGCTGCAGGCTTTACTGATTGCCCTTAAGTTAAATTGCCTCCCAGAGCAATTTGCCAACAGCTGAAGTGCCTGTCCTCAACAAAACAGAGTGCTTGTTTTAATAGAGTTATCATATCACTTAAGAAAGGAAAAAAAAAAAAAAATAAAAAAAAAAAAATTGAATTATATTGTTCAGAACTGCTGGTGCTCCAGTTCTGACTAACACATGGCTTTGATTAGACCTGGGCAAAAAGTTGCTGAGCTCATTAGCCACTTCATGAGCTTCTGTGCTCAGGCAGAATTTGGAAGGCTTTGTTAAATGAAGAGTGTAAAAGAATCTGACAAAGAGACCTTCTTGTGACTCAAAATATGGAGTGCCACGGCACTTTCTCTGTTAAAGAGAATATTTTTTTACAAAAGCTTCGTGTCCATTATAGAAATAAGATTTGGTGTCCTGGGTTATGAAGATATTCACAGAAATGTCCTGTCAATTAGGGCAACACCAAGTAACCCAAATAAAAACCAAAACCACTGAGAGTGGAATTCATTGTGGGTTACATGCTGAAAAACACTAGAAATATGATTAACTGCATTTCACAGGCTGAGTAAAGTAAGTCTAGAAAAATGATGGTGTAAAAATGTGGTTTATCTCTTAAAAAAATTACACTTTTATACTCAGTGACTGCAGCAACACTAAATCTCTGGAGTCTCTATATCTCTGAAGGAGTTATTATGCATATTTATTGATTAAGTTAAGATTACTTGTGAGTGCATCTTTGCTCATCCTAGGCACCCAGCAGTTCTGAAAAATGTAACAATCCCTGGCTTTATTTCAATGAATGTGGAACCTGCAGCTTATGACATACATTGAAACAACTATATTATACCTACAGTAACTTTTCCAGAATACACTTAATTTCACAAAACCCACTTTTTATTCCATTGAGCTTCATGTTTTGTAACAATTCTTTTGCAGTATGAGAGAACTTTGCTGGTGTCTCAAATTTCATTGAAATGTTACCATTTGATCCCTCTCTCACATCTCCAGCTTCAGCATTTTTATAGAAATGTCTGGAAATGCTATTCTGAGCAAGAGCTGAGAAAATCCAAATCCTGATTAAACTGTGCCAGACTTTCCGTGCCTGCAAGACATGTAGAACCCAACCTATTTCAACTAAATTTGGGTTGGTTTTCTTTTCCTTTTTTTTTTTCCCAATGCAAAACCTGCTTAAATTGTTCCAAGGCAATATTTTTTTTTCTCTCTTTCTATATAGTATAAATTGAAATGTCAATCACTTCATAGTAGGTTGTTCAGGAGATGTTAAATGTAAAAATGTCAAAGCTGAGAGGACATTGTAAGATGTGAAAAAAAGAGATTGTCATGGTTTATGCAATTCCAGGTCCAAACTGGATCTGCTTTGCTCATGGAAACATCAGGCAAGATGCTGCAGCTGAGAGTCATGGAAAAGTTTATCTCTGGTGAAGTTAGAAGAGCCTCTCAACCAGTTTTCTAGGAGAGTGTTAGAAACTAGTGTAATTTCTAGTTAAACAAAGGGAACGTTGTGTAAATATAGCCTAAAATTATGTATTTTATGCAAGCTTCATTGCATATTTTAATTGCACTATAATCATTAAACATATCAGCTTAGTATAATTTTACTTTTTAATTAAACCCGAATTCTTGGTATTAGACAAGAATTCTGATGTCACATTTACAGTTCATTAGACTCATAATTACAAATGTGTAACTAGACTAGAGAATTGGAGACTATTTAATTTAGGAAAGTGTTTTCTTTCTTCTGTAATAGGCTAGGTTGCTACAAATGGGCTGCAAACATAACAACTGCAAAACCTCATTGCAGGAGAAGGATTTCATTCCATTAATAATGTGTGTGTGTTTCTAAGGCTAATAAACAACATAATATTTAAATCCACCTCAGTCTCAGATTTTAAAGAAACACTAGAATGCCAAAAAAAACCAACCCAAAAACCAAACAAACAAAAAAACAAAAAAACCCCTCAAACCAGACAGATAAGTACAAATGTTGTATCAAAAAGTGGATAAATATAAATAGTGTCTCATCTTTTTCTGACTACTTACACTACTTCAGGCAATGAAATATGTTTTTGTCTTAGGATAAACCAAAACATATTCTGCCCTAGTGCATCTATTCTTAGTGTAAAAAATTAATAAAGAGCAACAACAAACAGGTGTTGGGGAAGGATTACAGGGAGTACATATTCTGCATAAGAGAATTTTTATCTCTAGAGGAGATAGATGTGATAAAAATTCAGTACATGAAATCTGCAGACTGGATTTTCAATCTCTTAACAAGAACAGGATTTATAACAAGGAGTAAGAACACCATTTCCTCACTGTTTCTTTGCATCCCTTTTGTGACCTTTGAAGAACTCCAGTCCTGACCCTAAGAATCCCACTGTCAAAGGGCTTCAGTAACCAGCTAACAAATGCAGGTCAGGGAGGTGTTTCTGTTTGGACTGTGTTCTCCACTCCTGAAAGGGGTTATGTTCTGGTTCCTAAATGAATTATGTTTCCTTTCTCTGTTGCTGGCAGTTATCCTGGAGAACTTCTCACTGAAGTTCTTAGGAAAAATGTTCGTGCAGCCAAGTAACAATACCTGAAGTCAATGTGGAGAAATTCCTAGTGAACTTTCAAGATGCACACTGATGTTTGTGTCAGTCTAAAATGTGAAGTTACTTCTGGCTCTGTGGGTCTATGGCCTAGAGAGTTTGGTGCTGTTTGTTTGAAGCATTGGGATGCTTTCCTGTTATTGTTTAGCCCTAAAATGCCATTTGAAAGAATTTACTAGCAGTTGTTACAGCCAAGTAATAAGGGAGAGCTACAAATGCAGGGAAGTTTGCAAAGGTAAAAAAAAAAATAAATAGTTTTTCATCTGAATGACTGAAGAGACAGAGATAACCTGCTCTTTCAGAACCAGATGATGGAGGAGAGAATGATGGCTTCTGCAATGACAAATGATGGTAAAGTTGTTTTTCCTCTCTCTGCCACTTACTGAAGTTGACAAGTAGGCAGGGGAAGAGCTGCCATGAAGGCAGAGGAGGGTGACCTGTCTCCTAGGACTCACAGGAGACAAAGACCTGCAATGGGACAATTATTGTGATGCCCAAACAAGTTTTATTTAGATTAATTTATATTTACAGTACATTTATGCTGTAGGTAGAGAGTGGATGTTTGGTGCATGGCTCTAAGCCTGCTTACTTACTAAGCCATAGCCTGTCCTTGCCAATAAGCTCATGTTAATTACATGTATATTTTGTGTGTGTATATAATACATACGTGTATATGCAAGTACATATCTGACTTCTATGAAAACAGGATCATGTTGGTGTTCTGTTACCAAAAATAGAATCTTTTCATATCAGTATTCACATTAAGGCAATATTTATTCACTATGTAGCCATGAAAAACTATTTCTCTTCTTCTGACAGGGAAAGAGGATGGGTTTCAATATGTGACATTTTCACTGAGACCTATAAAATATTGTCACAAATATCATCCCTGTTATTGAATGTTTATGCTTTCTGAACATAAACTATGAATATATAACTAATTAATAAGTTAATGAAAAGAGGTCATTTTAGAGATGATAGCATTCCATTCCCAGCTAAAGCTTTAACATAAATTCCTTCTTTTCAAATACAACTGATAATTTGACGGTTTTGTAGCATCTGTTTCATACTTTTCTGTTAATAGAATTTGTAAAACCTCACAGTTATAAAGCCATTACTATCTCTACACTTTTTACAGAGTAAAAGGAATGAAAATGTATCCCATTAAAACCAAGTTCCCTGGTGTAGTTTCTGTGCTGCATTTGGTTCCATTGGGGAGGGAAAAAAAGCCAAAACTATCCAGTCTATCTTTTTTCCTTAAACCTGTGCTAAACAGATATTTAGCACAGATGTCTTTTGAGTATTATTATCTCTTAGAAGATAAACTTGAAGTTAAACTTCTGATATATAGCTTCTTTTTATCCAGACAGCCGATGATGGGGAGAAAATGAAATGATGATACAGAAGCAAAAGAAGTAAGTGCCATACCAAATGTGTAAACTGCATCAGCAGCCTGCCTAATTCAGATATAATGCCTTTTCACATTTCAGCTTCATTTATGTACTGGGAAATCAGAATACCCTTTGTATGAGTGAGAGGTCATATTTCTTCCTTCATAAGTCCCTCTGCTTCAAAACTGAGATGGTAAATTGCCAGTCATCTGTTTTTCACTCATTACAGATTCCTTTTCTCATCCTTTTTTTTCCAGTTTATACTCATGACATTTCCTTCCAGTTGGTCCTCATGACATGTATTTGAATATGTAACTGGTCTAAAGCATTCTGTTTGTAGAAAAAAAATTGTCATTTGATTTTGTTTATTTTCATCTTGGAGTGAAAACCAGAAACTTGACTGCTCTTGCAGTCCTGAAAAGCACTGGCAAAGCTGTCTTCTAAATACCATTTCTCTATTATTAAATATCTGTGGTGGCTGTCGGCTTTTCCATTTTCCAATGTTTTTGTCAGAACATTGAATTTGATTATTTTTCTTAATGTTTTGATATACACTGTTCTCTCTAGTCCTTAATAGTCATCCAGCAGCTTTGAGAAAATGATTTTCAGTGAAAGACAAAGGCCAGCTTACAGAAATCTATCCTAAGACATATAAAATGTAATTGACTCTATAAATAGAAAATTAAGTTTTGCTTTCTAAGTGGGAAGCTGTGAAATGATTTCCAGTATAGAGGCATTTTTTATTTCTATGAGACAGCTCCTATTTTTCCACTGAAATTAATGTAATAAAAGTATCAGTACCAAGGACTTTGATTAGAGAGGGATTAACTCTCTAAATATTGATTGACATTTATAATGGAAATAATATAATATTTAGTACATAACCTGGAGTAAAAATACTTATAATAAGAACAAATGTGTGTTACTGTTGCTATCATCAGTTTGAAATTGATGATATGGCTCTTCAGTGCTCTGTCTGGTCTTCCTCATTTTTCACTGGGAACTCATAAATATTTAGTTTAGTTTCTGTATTACCTGAGAATTTAAAATATATCAGATAATGGTGTCACAGGCTTTACCTGTATCAGTGAATGTGAAAGAACTTCTAGGAGAAAATAATGATGTGTTTGGAATGATTGAAATAATCCATTTCAGTTTGGAGCAAAACTTAAGGGTCACTTACTGCCAATGTCTAATTCCAGAGAGGCTAATTCCAGCAGAGCAGAGATAATTCTGCACATCTCAGAGAGGCTGGCTAGTATTTGATTTGTTCTGTTAGCACATCCTATCATGAAGCTGAGTGCCCGAGGACATGCCCAAAGCCTACAGGCTCTCATGCATGGGGACATCTCAGGGACACTTTACAAACTGTTATTAGGAGACAAAATATCAAGGTAATTTTATAACATATTGGAGTAAGTAGGGCAAAATTATGGCTGTGACATATCTGAGTAGAGGAACTATCTCTGTCAAGCTTTTACTGGACCAAACCATGAGAGAAATATGAGAACAGAAGAACAAATCATACATCTCTTGTTGGGTCTGGATGGAACATAAGCATGGAAGGAGAAGACAGGAGGATTATTTTTTCACAACAGTGTGATTCTTGGGGAAATATAATATGAGATATCTAAATTTGATTTAGTGAAATCATACACCTTCACACACCTTTAAAGCTATTAATGGGGAACAGCAGAAGTACAGTTAGACATTAAAATCAGAAGACTGAGCTGTGGTGGTTTTGGTTTACTAAAGGCTTCCTTCAGTAAACACTTCTGATTGTTATTTCAGTCCTTCCTAAGTTTAAGCAAACAGTTGCTTCTAACTTGGTCAGACTTGTTGAAAGGTATAATTTTATCATGCAGACTGCAGGTTTGCTTGTTGCTGTTGGCTGGACAAAACAAGTCAAATAATTTGAAACTTTCCTTTTTATATGGTGGGATCAAAGTGATGTGATTACATTCATCAAGGAATACAAGCAAGGGCATTGACAAAGGGAAGAGAAAAACATCTAACTGATATGGTGAGCTACATTTTTCTCTATTATATGTTATTTATATATATATATATATGTAAAACTGGGGAAGAGAAATAAATCAGACTGAAGTGCTTAAGATGATTTCCCTGAATTTTCATGGACTTCTTTGAATTCAAAGAATTTCTTCTCTGCCTCTAAGGTGCACAAAATTCCTACCACCAGTTTTGCAAAAAATTAAAATAAAATTGCTTTTGCAATACAACATTAATATATCATTCTTTCTGAGATGTTCAAGGCTCTTGGGAGCTTTATGAGATCTGTGGTTACTGGTGGCTTTCAGAGAGTGTTACTTCATCTGTATGACTCAGCATGAGAAAGAGCATTGCAGCTCTGCTTTGCTTTGGCCAGAGAATGTCATAAATCACAGAACTCCAGACATGCTGTGCAGTGCTTCCTTTTGACTTTAATGCAGGAATTGCAAATGAAATTGCATCTTTGCCTGAGAGCCAACACTCACTCATGGGGGGGATATTGGACTTCCCAGTGACAGAAAGGCCACTGTTGTCCCACTCTCTGTCACTGTCCTGTGAAGAATCAGACTGCTTGAAGTCTGATTTGCTAAAAAATTAAATTATACTTCCTGGAAGAAGAACAGGGAATTGGACTTGGATTTGCTCCTCACACCTTGTTATGGTTCTTATCCTGTTATTAAACAAAAATATCATCTTGAGCAAAATGCTGTCCTTTCAAAATTACATGCAGACTTCTTTTGATGAAAGAAGCCTATTTCTGTACAAACTGGATTTTACCTTTGGGAATTAGACTTTGCATTAGATTTTTTCTGTGTGTGTGTGTGTGTTTTTTTTTCAAAGATGTAACATAGAGGCTTTATTTCTCAAGAGAAGCAGTCACCTAACCCCCCAGTTTTTATTCATTTGTAATGAAGGAGTCAGACAATACAGGAGAAGCAGATGAGCTCTCTAAGTGTTTCCTGTTTGCTCTTCTGATAGGAGGCAGTTGAAAGCAGAAACAATAATATTGATGGAGGCTTGAAAAATCCACTATACTCTGTACTTCCCATTTAATTCTCACTACACTTGCTGACAAATGTTGACTTTTAATATCACTTAAGCTTTTCCATACTATCAGAAGCATTGTAGAACAAGTAAATGCACTCATCTTCTACAATGGTAAGGGTCTACTGTCTACTTTTCTTCAGTCATGTATCTTTTATATAACTTAGGTTTATAATACTGCAAATGAAAATGTGGTTTAGATTCATTATTATAAAAATAATGACTATCTAATGAAAACAAAAAAGAGTGCTGCTTGAATGAGACAAACATCATGAGAAAGGATGAAGCTGTCATTATTTTCTCCACGAGAAAATTTGACTTTGTTTTATTTAAAAGAAATTGATCTACAGCACTTTTCAAACCAGTGCTCTTTACATTGGACAAATAGTTTACTAGCACAGCCAGGTTGTTTAAGACTTGTGTCTCAGAAAAAGCAATATTCTAATTATTGTCAAATCACTGCAATTGCCTGGTGACACTCTGGCTATTGTATTCTCATCAGGCATGACCTCCCATTCTGCAAGGTCTCTCTGAATGTTGACTGCATTGGTCATTTATTGATCATACCTTCATGCTAATGCAGTGTAACATTTCACATGCAATTGAGATCCTTATTAATTCAGACAAAAGGTGGCAGATTGATTCCCACAGGGATCTGCTGAAAGCTACCAGAGGCAAGGATATTGTGTTAAAAAAAAAACAAAACAACCCCCCCCCTCAGAAACCCCTCACAGATATTGAACTTTGTATTTGGAGAAGGCATATCTTTTC
This sequence comes from Phaethornis superciliosus, assembly GCA_023637945.1. Taxonomy (NCBI): domain Eukaryota; kingdom Metazoa; phylum Chordata; class Aves; order Apodiformes; family Trochilidae; genus Phaethornis; species Phaethornis superciliosus. The sequence continues at coordinate 22,034,367 of JAJQWJ010000010.1, forward strand.
TTTTTAGTCTTCTAAACAAAATTGTTTCCTTAACTGCATCAATATTTTAAGAAACCTATAGATATTCCATGCTGTAAATTTGTAAATTCAGGTAATTCCAGATGATCACAATAAAATCCATAAAACGTTCATGAGGAGGAGAAATACTCATATACTATGAAGATAACAGATATATTGGGCTATGAAAGCCCATTGTCTGAACATTAACACTAGACTTGGAGCCTTTCTCATATCTGAGAGTGCAAATATACCCCTAATATATATATAGTGCAAATATACCCCTTATACAAACTGTTTTCAAGGCAAAATGTTAAAGAGAGAGGAAAGGTTTAGTATGCACTGCACAGAGCCTTAGATAAATTGCCTTCTGGTTTATTTGTGAAGTGTTCTTGAATGTTGCTTGAATAAAATTAATTTACTATTTGTTTTTCAAACATCTATTTTAATTGAACTCTAGGGATATAGGGACCCAAATTCTAATTTACTCTGTCATTAGATAGAAAGGAATGTAAAATCTTACATATCTAGCATATTTGGTTATTGTGAAATAAATTATATATTACTGCCCCAGCCAGGTTCTGAAATACCAACTCACAAATACAAAAGGCATAATTACAGGTACTTTCAGGAGAACATGACATGAACCAGAGTTGTTTACACTGTTCCCTTGGTCAGTAATGAATGCAGAGGTCTCAGCAGTTCACTAGGAGCAAGTTAAGGAAGGTGCTACATGGTAAGGACATGGATTTCCAAACTGATTAAAATCTGTACAGTGTTACTTCCTTGGAGCTGCACCATGGCTGTGTAGTGCTAAAATAGATTTTTTTTTTTCCATACAATTTTGGGGGGGTGAAATTTAAAGGTATTCATTTATACTTAGATTAATACAATAATATCTGGAAGAATGGTCAACGTTCAGCTTTCCTCTCTCTTGATTGGTGTTTGGTTTTGGTTTTGTTTTTTTTTTAATTACTAAAAGTGTGCATGTTTTCATAAAATCTTTAATCACAGAGAGAAACTGGAAAAAAAGTCAATTGAGGAATTTTTACAGAGGAAAAAAGATTGACTTACATAATATTTCAATTTGCACCAAAAATACTCATAGAAATTCAGCTCTGCACCTACCAACTATTAAGGATATTCAGTTAGCTTTAAACAATATTAATATAATATAAACAATTTAATACAATATTATATTAAATTATAATTGTTTAATCCTAAATTATAAATTAATAATTTAATGTTAACAATCAGATGTTTAGTCAGATTGAAAATGCATTAAGTGTGAACTCAAAGCAAAATTTTTTATGTTCATAAACTTTTACAAATTAATCTGAAGTTTTACATTATTTATGTGCTGATCATTGAATTATTACTCCATTTAAAAAAAAAATCTGAACTCACATTTAAAAAGCTTCTAGAGATCTTATAGCATGATCCCTTAGAACCACAATTATAGGATTTGTCTTCAAGGTGTTTTATGTCTCAGAGATATATAGCCACCTAGACAAGTGCAATCTCAGGAGAGGTTCCAATAGCAGATATTTAACTGTTGTCTTTTTTTTCTTTTTTTCACTCTTTGTCTTCTATCAGGTCTTTCATCCAAACTCAAAATAAACCCCAAAAGTACCTGAATTTTTTTGACAGCTATACAGAGAATTATTGGTGGCCAAAAATTCCAAAGTTGGTTGTCTTGTATATTTGTTGGTGACTGAATGTGAAGTTTGTACTTATTTATTTGTGGCAATTCTACACAGAATAACTACATCCATTGAAAGGTAAGATCCAGCACACACATTTCTGTAATTCTTTAGAATTATTTTGCAGGCAACATAATGCATAACTAACCCATTACAGAAGAAAACCAATTAAAGCAATTGATTAATTAGTTACACTTTGTGAATATTATTTTAAAACTATAATTCACCCCATAAGTCACCTTTAAAAGACCAGGTTAGAGGTGTGTTAGTTTGGAAGTAAAATTAATCTTTTCAGACTGGAATGCTTAGGTGAGTCAGTACTCATGGATTGCATTAGCATCCCAAGGCTAATCTGAACTCTGATCACTTAAAGCACAATTAGCACAGAAAGAACCCCAAGTAGTTTGGTTTAAATGAAACTGTCAATTTAAGTGTTGCAAAAGCTGCTGGTGAGGTGTCCACACTTCTGAATGCCTCCTTAGAAAGATGTTTTGGAAGTGGCTGGACTGATACCATGGTTGATATTGTATGGGATTTACAAAGTTACAGACTGTGACAGAGTGACTGGCTTTACCAGGGATTGATATATATACTATTAAACTTATTTTAATGATGAATTTACTAGAAAATACTCTAGAAAAAATATTCTTTTTTAATGCACTTTGCATAATTATGTCCACTGCAGTCTTGAGTCTTGAACACCTTCTGAAATCCAAGAAGATAAAGGAATATTTTGACCTGTATCTGAAATCATACTCTCCTAAAAAATACCTTTATTGGGCTCTTTCCTGGTGCTGTGAAACTCTTTTTTTTTTTTTTATTGCAAGTGTGAAGCAGCAGCCACCCATCTGGCAGAAGAAAGGAAATAAATGTATTTGGAATGTGTCGGTATGTACAAAATGTTGATGAATAGACCAATTAGTTAACCAGTGGCTTATCATTATTTATTAATTCTTTATGACAGTTAAAGACTGCTTGGAGTGATTTATTTCTCTTTATTTGTACATCATCCTGCGTGCCTGAGTGCCCAGGGAGGAGGTGGGTACCTCTTGGCTATACAGAGCTCTGCTCTGCATTTGCTCTTGCAGTTGTTTTCACCATGAACCATTCTTCCTTGGTTTATTTGGGGAACTGGAATTGGGACAGAAATTATATTGCAGGAAATGCAATCCCTATGGATTCTAGTTCTGAATAAAATAGTGAGGAAAGTGGGATGAGAACAGAGCCAAGCCTTTAGCTACATACATTCCAAGTTGAGGTAAACACTGATGGTAAGGAGGAATGGTGAAAAAACCCAAGCCAACTCAAACCAAGAGAAAATAACTCAAGCAACAAAAAGCCAAACAAAAACAAAAAAACAAACAAAACCCAAAACCAACCAACAACCCCCTCCCCCCCGAAAAAAAAGGATTCATTCTCACACTGCTTTGAACAAGAAGTTAATTGAAGTAACTTTTATATCACATCTTTTGAATGCTTTGAGTCTGTGAAGTTTCTCCTCTGATATTATCAGAATTATATGAAAGATGTTTCAAAACATTATCCTTTCATTAATCTATGTTCTGTTCTCTTTCAGTTCTACCCCATTCAAGATCTACAGACTAGGCTTATCAGGAAGGTCTTTTTATACTTCTGACAGTGGCCACTTCCAGTAGTGGAGGGAATGTTGGTGCAATCTGCTCTGCTGAAGGGCAGATGAAAGATATTAATCTCAGAAAACTGCCAAAAAATGCAGACTGTTGAACAGGGAGAAGTGATGCCCACAGGTCACACAATTGCTTCTGTCTGATTTGTGTGAAAAAATATTTGCTAGATATTCATATGCCTAGAGGGAAAAGTTTTACAGCTCTTTTTCACATACTTCTCTTAAATAACTCAGGAGTAGCTGTCCCAAGAAATTCTAATTGTCACCACATTACAGTGCTTTTTTTAAAAAATTGTCCTGCATTTCAAGAGCCATGGTGTACACACTGAAATGGCCTGGTGACTATGGGAAGAACCTCTGTTCTTTCCTTAATTTTCTCTAATTAACAGCCCAGATCCACCAACTGAAGAAAAGCTGTTGGGGTTTTAAAAACCAACTTGTACTTCGTTGTCTCACAAACTGTTCTGCCATGATTTACATTTATGCTAATAAAAAAATGTAGGGCTTCCAATTTATACCACCTGATTTGTTCCCCAAAATAACACATTTAAAAATTATTTATTTTGTACAAATGAAACTACAGGCACACACATATGCATCATGTAAACCCAGCGAATGGTATGCTCTTGTTCTAAAGTTTTAGATGAAGCAGAGAAACCATCTACCAGGGAACATTTATTTTCTTCTGACTTTACATTGAATTAATATTAGTATCTGTGCTTTTCACTTGAAATAGCAAGTACAAAAATGTCTCTCAAACCAAGAAAAGTGGTTGATTGTTGGACCATGTTTTACTATTTAACACTTAGAATGTGGTCCTGATCTTTCTCATTCAGACTCCAGTTTAATTCCAGTGTGCTCATAGCTTAATCTATTTATCAATATTAAGCATATAATTTCGGACACTCATAGAGGCTCAGCAAACTTTACAACTATAACCAAAGATATTAATATTATTTATCCACCCTACAGACTTTTTGTGGTTTTTTTTTTACATTAGACTCAAACTGTAGATTACATTTCCTTTCTCATTTCATAAACTTGAAGTTATATGAACACTAAAAAGTCAGAACCCAGACACATATGCTTCAAAAGTAATTTCCTATTTTTTTCTCACAACCCCTCTCTATTTATATTTACAGTTATATACATTAAATCTGTAAAATAAATAGCTTCTAAACCCACTTAGAATTAGTGTCAGTTTGTAGGAAATTTAGACCCTTCTCACAAAATCCCCAAACTTTGAAAAATTGCTTATTTGCCCCTAACCTGGCCAGAGAACTGGAAAAGCCAATAGAAAAAGTCAAAGCCTAAGTGTTGGGGTTTTTTTGCAGGACTCTTTGGAGTAAATACAAATTTAATTATGTTGTTTTACTACTAAAAAACAATTAGGACAGATTCATGAGCCAATTACATCAATTGCTCTGTGTGTCCTGTTAGATTTAGTAAATACTTTAATTTTTTATGTACTGCTTGAGCCATAATGAAGCAGATGGATTTCAGTTGCTCTGAACCAGTGGTTAATTTTCAGAGGCTTTTCTTTTTGTCTCAGTAAACTAAGCAAGGAGGGCTATTAGCTAGCTGGATAAACTGCTAGCACATCTTTCAAATGGATATTTAGTGATTGCAAATGCCCAGTTACAACTTTTCAGGCTGTGTGTAGGAGTTGCTTCAAATTAAGAGAATATTTGTAAGATCATCCTGGTTATCCTTAGTGTTTGATATGATTCCTGTAGCCATTTGTTGCACATTGTATTGATTTAGTCTAAAGATATGCTCAGTTCAAGATGGTAGGCAACAAGGAGAATAATTCTACCTATATTTGTAAGCCTTTAGTGTTTTTCCTAAAGAGAAATCTAAGAATGAGCTGGTCCCTAGAATGTCCTTAATGGCATCTGAAAAGTGGTGTTTGTACTTCTCAGAAAGAACAGTTAAATTCTAATTTTTGTAAACATAACAAAATATGGTGAGAAGTGAAATAAAATTTAAAAAATAATTAAAAAGAACAAATTTTGTTTGAGCTGCACATGGAAAAAGAGTGCATGTTTGATGCACACCTACAATAGACAGTCACAGACTCATTTTAGAATTGGCGCTGGCAGAGTAGTGTCAGAACTGTGCATGTTTAGTTAAAACTAAGAGAACAAATTGTGGTTTTAAAATGTTTTAGTTCCAAAGTACCAGTTTAAGGATGGGTATGGCGAAATGTCCTTTATTGCACACTAAATTCTCCTTAATTGCTTTTTTTCTGTATGCAAACAAATGAAATGACAATACAGGGACTGACCTTTTCCTGTAAGCCCCATACACAACGATAGGCAATTTCCATTTCCCACTTCCAGGATGATCAAGCTTTCTTTGTTTAAATTTAGTATTTATTATTATAAATTATCTTGTCATAACCAAAGCACTTTGCATAAGAAATTTATCTTCCATCAAGTATCATTTTACTGCATGTGTTTTGCTACTGTAGAGCCTTTTAGTATTTGGATAATTAAAGGGATACTGTGAACTCTAATTTACACTAAAGATGATGATAATAACAATAGTAAGTAATAATAGTAGTGTTAAGATATTTACCATTACAGCTAAATATTTTTATAAACTACAAGGGGAAAATCTAATTGAATTTCAGTCTAAAATAAATACATTAAAATAACTAAACCCAACTACTGCATCACTATCAACATGAAAATGCTCATGGACATAAGCCAAAGTTGCTGAAGTCCATGACAAAAATGATGTCCCTGGCATGGATGTGGTGCCTGGGGTCACAGTTTAGTGCTGGCTTGGCAGTGATGGGTTAACTGTTGGACTTGATGATCTTAAGGGTCTTTTCCAACGTAAATGATTCTGTGATTCTATGATTTTGTTGTTCAAGCTGAGAGAAAATCAATCAGTAAATATGTTAGACAAACACTGATACTGATAGTCCCTCTGTGCATTCACCACCTGGGGGAATGGGATTACCTCAATTCAGTGGCCCTCACATGTGACTGATTTTTAAGATTCATTACAGTAATTTTCCTGAATCAAGTCCTAATCCCTACATTTTTTTTCCATTCAGTGCCCAGCTAATAAAGCTTACTAGCTGGGGGTAAAAGCATTTTATTGCTTTTTTCTCCTTGGTTGTTTATTTTTGTCTTGCAAGACAGGAGTATATCTTAATCCTATTGCTGTGGTATCTGTCTGGAAATGAATTAATCTTCAAACTTTATTCACCACTCTCTTCAAAAAAGATCTTTAATCTTTATACAAGTCCTATTGCTATGGAACATGTCAGAGACTTCCCATCAGAATAGTTGGACTCCTCCAGCATCAGACATCTCTAGGAAATACAGTACAGAAAGAGTCTGTAAAACCAGTTTTTAACCCTGAAAAAAACCCCAATCACTTCAAACCTGTGTTTATGTGTTCCTAACTTAGATGTGGAGAAGACAGCAGATAACATCTAACTCCCTCTTCCCAGTGTTGTCAATGGAGGAGACAGTGGATGAGAAGACCCTCAGACTGTGTGAGTGCAGTAACTTTCAGCTCTTGAATTGACTTGTAACTTCATAAAAATAATTTTCTTTTCATTCTTTTACTGTATTTATAAGCTTCTTGGGACTTCTGCTTTTAAAAATGCTCACCCTGATAATGTATAGTAGGTAGATAATAGTGGTGCTTTATTCTGCTCAAATTAACAATGCTATATCCCATAAAATGTTTTTAAAATTAAGAACGTGGACTGGAATGTGGACTTAACAGTGATCACTGCTATCAAATGCTTTCTGGCTGATAGAAAGGGAGCTCAAAGAAAAAAATGGGATAACATATGGTGGTATTTTAGAGTTATTTGATAATTGAACAGGAATTTACACAGAAACACATCTAATGTGTGGTCAATATACTTGCTTATAAAGAACAAATATACAAGCATTCTATTTATTTCATTAATTAGGGAAAATAATTAGGTATAAGCAGAGTTGTTTCTCTGCATGTCGATGACATGACTGAAGTGTTATCAGTAGGGAGAAAAGTGATGTATTCCATAGTAAGTAGCTGATATGAAAGGGAGATGGAATATTTTGTGCAAGATGTTACAATTTTCTCTTCTTATTTTGTTCCTACTGTGAAAATGCATCAGAGGGACATGGTAATAAGACAGTGAATATGATTTCATGTGCTGGTTGTGTGAGATCACCTGAGAAGTCTTTTTAAGCAATTGTAAATGCTTGTCCTGAGATTCCCCACCCAACCAGCTATGTGGATTGTGAGGAAAACCTAGCTTAGTATTTTCATCTATGTGATCAAACTTTTTTAAAAATACAAGTAACTTGCCTTGAATCAGGCAAGGCTACCCTGCTGAAGTAGAAATTTCCCTCTTCCCAGCAAAATGCATTTCATACAGGTTTTGATTTACTAGCTTAGGTACCTGAGAGCTGAACTGAGCCTTGAAAATTTTTCCCTGTTATTTGCAAGGAAATCTCATCATGGTTTGGTTGGATCAGATGACCTCCAGAGCTCTATTCCACCCTCAACCATTCAGTGCTCTTGAGTTAAGGAAAGGAAAAGCAAAAGTGGAATCCCAAGGGATAACAGTGCCTTTAGCACCCAGATGTGACTTTACTAGTATGGAGATGCACTAGTAATCAGTAAGTTAGCATTTATTAAATTTATTTATTAAATAAAGTAAAAGTAAAAAGTAAAAGTAAAATGAAGTAAAAGTAAAAAATAAGCCTTTTTTATTTTTTAAAAAAATAAAGTAAAAGTAAAAAAAATAAAGTTTATTTATTAAACAAAATTAAGAATTTATTAAATTTATTAAAAGTTAGCTCTTTATTAAATGCAAAATCAAAAAAAAAAAGAGGCAAAAAATAAAATGAAACCTCTTGAAGACTGAACAATCATTCCTACATATTTATTTATCATAATTTACTTACTTCTGACTTCGTTAATGAGCAAATGATTCTCCAGTGGTATTTTTTCTTTATATGTGACTTGCAAATAATTTTATTTTAAGTTTTCAAGTTTTGTAGGATTTTAAAATTTTAACTCTAATTTTCTCATTCGCTAACACTTTAACTCTCCACCCCACTGACTTCAAATATTTTATTTTCATTATAAAGCCCACTCATAAATTTCCAACTTTTCCAACTGAAAAATATGACACTATCCCTCACTTTTGCATTTATCTGCTCATGTTGGAGATCACTACTTTGACTTCATCATCATTTTCTGATGTGTGTATTTTGTAGGGGTGTTTTATATCATTTAATCAGTGATCACTTCTCCCCCCTCTTAACAATAGATATGCCAATACCAACCAGTCTTGAACTGCTTGTTATTTTGTGACCTTTGAAAAGGCCATGTTGCATGATTTATTTGCTGCTGCTTGTGTGTATGTTCAGATATTGTTTTGCTGTTGTAGAATCATGGGCCTTCTCTAATTCATTTCCTTTTTTTCTAAAATGAAAACCCATCAGGAAATATTGACATTTTTACTCCAGTGGAGACCAGTAAATGTTATTTGGAAAACCGTTTGATTTCCTAATTTTAATTGCTTGAGGAGATTAATTAAATTTAATTAAATTTAATTAAATTTATTATAGGGAAAGGGACTTCTGTAGAAGTAGACACTGCAGAGAGAAGGGGGTCCTGCTGTAGAGAGCCACAGGATCTGGGATGCAGAAGTGGAAGAAGTGGGAGAAGGTGTCATGTGGTGGCACTGAGTAGTGCAGCACTGTGAAGAATTTTGGGGAGGTAGAAGAAAGTGCACAGGAACTGAGGAGCTGGTGGATATCTTCATGTGGAGAAGCAGAACACTGCTCTTGAAAGGTAAGAGGCTGAGTTTCTAAAAATCTATTTTCTATCTGGTTTCATGCATATATTTCACTGCTTTTGTCTTTTATTTTAGAATTTCCAATTTAATAGATCTAAAAAGTTTCCTTTTCCTTTTTCTTTTAAAGCGATGAAGTAATTCTAATATTTCAATACTAAATTGCACTTTTTATGTATTTTTTCAACAAAAGGGTCATTACCTCCTCTCTTGGGTAACTACAGATATTCATATTTTTATGGTAATCTGTTTCTCCAGATTAGTCATGTTCTCTCCCTCTAGAATTCAAATAGACTTCACAGAAGAGATATTTGCATGGAGGGGCTGGAGAGAGGATATATAATTTTTACAATTGGCTACTGGGGCTATTTGACCCAAGATAAATTCTATCTTCTCCTTTATGTGGGGTTTGGAGTCCATATTTCTGACTGACTTTCAGAAAATTAGAAGTAAATACTAGCCCACTAATCAGAGTATGGCTCAGAAAGTCAGAGCTTTCATTCATTTCAGACCTCATATACTTTCAGACCTTAGTAGATGACACTTAGTTTTTAGGATCACTTTTACAATTTACTAATGGAGATCACTGGAATCAATTAAAATATTAACTAATAAGTAAAATGTTATGGACCAAAGTTTGAAGTCCTTTCTCAAAGAAGAATTTATAAATTAAAATAAAATCACTTCTTTGGGAATATAATGTTGATCAAATCCACACAGATGCTGTTGTATTCTGAATGCTGAACCTGACAGTGAATTTTAATAGTACCAATCCACAAGATTTTGCTACTCAAACCAAAGAAAAATTATCTTCTGTTAAGGCTGTTTTACTTGCTGGGATTTTGACCAGATCAAAGTATTCCAGGTCCAGTCAGGTGCCTGACAGACTGGCAGGGAAGTGTCACTTGAGGAAAATGAAATGCATCCAGGCTAATGAAATCCTTGCCTTCTGGTTATGCTTATGGAGAGCTGCATTTGTGAGGTTAGAGACATTGAACTATTTTGACCTGAGCCAAGATCACCAATAATTTAACATAGCCTTGCAGGCTTCCACCCAAAATGTGAAGATGAAAAATAATTGGTTCCTTTTTCATTCCCCTGAATGCAGAAGCTGAAAATCTTAACGACCAGGCAAAATTTACTGGCACAAATGAATGAGACATTATTTAAAATTTTGCCCTAAAATAATAGAGGAAGACAGATAAAACTATGAGGCTCACTTACATAGTGCAAAAATTAGTTTTACCATCATGTGTAGGTGGGCATTAAGATATCTGACCTTTAGCAGGTTGCTTCAACTAAGCTGCTATATCCCAGCCACCCTGGAATTACTGCTCACCTGCATATTCTTAACTTCAGACAAATATGAAATAATGTGACATGACCTAATGTCACTGGTTTTAAATTAAATGAACTATGAGCACACACATGGACAAAATGGATTAATTGAACAGTTTGATTTAACTACGGATAATTGGTCTGTGGGACTGGCCCTTAGATCTTTTTGTAAAGATGAGAAGAGGAAAGGATGAAGAAAAGCATGTGGTGCATGTTTGTCTCATCCAATGAACTGGAAATTGGTAGGGGGGAAAGTAATGTAAGAGTCTCTCTGAGAAACCAGAGGCTTGAACTCTGCTTTCAGATGATCTCTGACTCTGTGAGGAAGCTTAGACCTCTAAGTCTGCAAACCAGATTTCTTAGAGGGTCTGAAAATACCTATCCAAAAAAGAAAAATTATAATGCCACAGTCCTAGAAAGTATTCTGCAGAGAAAATATGAGCTGAGTGATTTCAGTTATGTTAAGTACTGCTTTTAATGTTCACATTCTGTAGCACTCAGAAGCACTGGCCTAGCACTAGAATGAGAAGCACAGTGTTGAACATGCAGGGCACAGAGTAAGTCTTTGTATCATAAAACAGTTGCAAGAATTTCTTAAAGGAAAATGATGATATTTCATCTAGGCTGGGCAGATTCAAAGGGCTGCCAACTGTCTGCAGAGTAACTCTCATTAAGATGAGCATCCACCTTGAAAAGCACAGAAGAAACAACATAGACCTCTGTAAGAGGCAAAATAGGCACTTGTAGCCTGCAATGAGGTCTTTTTCTCAGGGAATAATTACTTACACATACTTAATAAGTCAAAATCTTCCCATCCAGGATATCCTAACAGGGATGAGTCTTGATTTCTCTAATAACTGGAATGACATTTCTACAAAAGAAAACGGATTCAGATGAAAGAAACTTCTCAGAATTCCTCACAGACTGTGCCTGGTGGGACACATTAGTACATGTTCAACAGAAAGCTGGATCCTGCTGATAAAGAGGGTTTTTTCTTCCAGCTAATAAATTCAGTGTCAGTTATGAGCACTGTAGCTAGAATGCAAGAAATGATCATAAGAAGTCCAGTTCTACAGACTTCTCCCTGTGACTGGGAGGTTTAGTCCAGGGGATTAGCAACTTGTTTCCTGGCATTATCAGCATTTGGTGGATGGAACAACACCTTAGCATATTTACCTAATTAAATTACATTTATGCATTTCTGGGAATCAAATTCATATTGAGGCCAACTTTGACTCCCTTGGCTGTGCTGAACTTATCCAAGTCATGCCACGGCAGCTGGGCCTTTTTATTTTAAATTTTATTTACAGATTCAGCAATTCCAGGAGTGAGACAAAGTGCATTAAATCCCTTACCTTTGTCTATAAGTTTACTTAGGAAAAAAAGCCAAGAATAGCCTTCTTTCCCAGAGGAGACCTCTGGAAAATTAATTTTGTAAAGCATGCACGTTTTGGTAAAAGAGACTGCAAGAGTTGGGTTTTTAATTGTGTAATTTGCCAACAGATAAAGAAATACAGATGTATGAAGAAAGCAAATACAAAAAAGATATTTTAAATATCTTTTTACATTTATTCCCAGTGCAAATGCAAATGATTTCCATCCAAAAATAAAATTGAAAAATTGGTATATGTTGTAAAAAGAAAGGTTTATTTAGCATTAATGCTCTCAGTTCTTGTTTCCACAGTTGTAACCTGGGTAGTTTATTCTTAACCAGACCTGCACCACAACTCTGTCCATGGATAGCCTCTATGATTGAGCCTTTACTTCAGTGACATTTGTAGATGGAATCAGTGTCCCTGTGGGCTCATGGGGACCTCTCTGAAAAGGAGGAGCTACTGGTGCAGAGCAGGAAAATCTTTTCTTTTTGCTCTGTCTATTGAAACTGGAGACAGTTTTATTCCACTGGAGGTCATGGGGATTTTCCCTAGATGCTTATGTCATGCAGATTACATTTGGATGATGCTCAGGGTACAGGAATTTCTCCTAAAATGGGTTGAGGACTGCAAAATCCTAGATATATACATATAGTCCTTCTTCAGGTGACACCTATGTCAAACAGAGCACAATTTTGCTCCTGGCTTAGGAGAGGCAGCAATGTTGAACTGCCCATCCAGTCTGCAAACTCATCTATAGCATCACCCATCACCTCTGTGTCATCTCAGAAAATAATGAATTTTGAGGCCTTGATACAAGGACAGGAGACTAGTTCAGCTGTGGGGTTTTGTTTTGGTTTTTTCTTTGGGGTTTTTTGTGGTTTCTTTCCTTTTTTTTCTGTTTGTTTTTTTTTTTTTGTTTTGTTTTGTTTTTTTTTTTCTGAGTTAACATTCTTCTGCCTCTCTCATTTATCTCTGACAAGCACAATGTTTAGCAGTCAAAGACTTATTCACCTTAGCAAGAAGGTCTGATTTCTAGATCAATAGCATCCTTCTAATACACCAATATAATCCATCCTCCACCCTTAGCTTCTCATGCATCAGAAACATGAGAACACAGTCTGAGCCCTTTGTTACCTTTGGTGATTCATATTTCTTTTTTTTTTTTGGCACCGTACCCAGGGTCTAAAAATAAAACAACAACAACAAAAAAGAGGAGAAAAGAAAATCTAACATTTTCCAGCCTTTCAATGTGAATAAACTGTTAAAACTTTCAAGCTATTACTGTAATTTTAAAAGTAGAAGACTTGCCACCTTTTGTAAAAGCAGTGGTGAAAAGACCACAGCTTTGTACTTCTATAGTGTTTGACATTTTATGTGCAACAGATATTGACTCCAACATTCCCTTGACAGAGCACAAAAATTCATTTTGTGTATTGTATTGACAGCCTAAGTAGGTTCTTTCTTTTTCACTTGAATAAGCTGCTCTAACTTATTAACTCTGTCTGGAGGGTTTTGAGTATTTGCCTCTAAGATCTAGATATATTTACAGCACAATGTAGATTTTGATATGCAAGACACACAGGATGAAGGATATCATGCAATGAAATTCTTGTAAAACTTACTAAAACAGCCAAATGTTAAGTAGTTATGCTCATACAATAGCCTCCAGCTCATAAAATGGGTAGATCAGCTCCAGGCAGACTCAAAAGTGACAGAATCCTGAGGGAGTGGCTCATTTACCATGACTTTTGAACCTCAGGATGGGAGTTTGCCTCATGACATTGAGGTAAACAAAGGGAATTTTAGGAAATCATCTCAGATAATTTTATTGTATGAAAGAGAAACACTGATTTAATAACAAAATCCCACCATTTACCATAAAACTTCCTAGACAAGCACAGAAACATGCACACATCCATGCTTCTAATTCTCATTCAGAGAATTCTAATTCTCATTCAGAGAAGGGCAAGGCAAATCTTCAGCAATAGCATTTAATGAATCAGAAGTGATGAAAACCACTTCTAGATACTATCTTAAAGAGCTCATCTGGAATATCTCAGGTCTCTCAGTATGACAAGTTTTCCTAAGAATGCAGCAGTGAGTCAGGTTCTATATCTGATGAGCCTGGCTTCAGATGACTGTACTTCAGTTCATTTGGGAACTCATTCTGTAAACAGCCTGAGACAAGGTTGTCTTGACTCTGCAGTCATTGATATTTGCTCAGGTAAAACCAGATGAAAATTAGCCTCTTTTTCCAAAGGCTAATTCAAGAAATGTCAAAAGCTTTCCTTTTTTCTACTGATCCATCGATATTTTCTGGTTTGTTTGGGTTTTTTTTTATTTTTTTTTTTTTTTGTTTAGCTGTAACTGCTTCAATCAACTGGGATAAACCTGTTCAGATTCCTTCTAACTGGAAGAAATTGCGGTAACAGCCACTCTTGCTTAAAATCACTTTGGTGGGGGTTGGAGCTGTGGCACTCAAGGGAGCTAATTAAACCCTCTCCAAAGTTTTCCAGTGTACAGACTTAGGTCACTTCTAACATGCTGCTTACTGTGAAAGTACATGCTTTACCACTTAAGTCTGTGCTACAATAGAAATTAAGTTTTGCTGCATCCCTTGGCATCCTAAGCTCTGTGACCCGAGAATTCCTCTGATTGAGTCTTGGAGTTCATGATGCAGCTTCCTTGTTAGGGTGGTCCTGGAGAGGTTCCCCAGGGAAAGATCCTCCATCTCTTCTTCACCTCCACACTGATATTCTCTGTCTCATGCTTTTTTCAATCTGAACTTTTAAGTGTCTGAAGTAGAAAATATGGTACCTCAATAACGATACAATGAATAGATCATTCAATAACTAAAGGTTGACTTCACTACTGATGGTGTTTCTCACTGTTTTCCTCATGGTGCAGTCTCCATCTCCATTTAGGCTCGTGTCAGGAGGAGCTCAGTTCCTCCAGAGCTGGGGAATGAGAATTTGCTCAGCTGAAAATATCTGTGCTCCCTCTTCTGCCCTAAAGTCAGGGAGCTGCAAGTAGGTGATGGTGTACACTTACTTTCCTGGCTGGCATGAGCATTTGCTGGCAGCAAACTCCTCTCTTCCCTCACCCTGAAGGACTGGGATTGCTACCACCATACTCCTGAGCACAAGTCACAGTTTAAAATAAAGTTCACACAGTCCTAATGGGACAGAGTAGGAAAATAATTGAGAAGTTTAGCCTCTACAGTGTCTGCTGTGAAATAGTCAGATCCCTGTAAAAGCAAAGTCAAAGAAATCACATGCCAGCACTAATATATTCTATTCTAGAGAATATATGTTGCTGAGTTCATCCATGGATCATGCAAGTTAAAAAATGCTTACTTTTTTTATTTCTAGCCACCTCTAATGTAGATACCATCATTCATTACCCAGTGTTCTTCCAGTTTCCAGTAATCCAAACAAGGTGGTTCCTGAGCACTAGTGAGGAGCTAAAAGCTTTCTGTGCCTTCTGTGTAACCAGGCTCAGACAGCTCCTGAGAAACACTGGGTGTCTGCTCACATACCTAAAACTCAAAGTCTGATGTCCATGATAATCCAGGAAAATCTGAGAGTAAAACCAGTGTCCCAGATACTCCAGCCCAGACTGGGGGGATCTGTGAGTTTACAAATATGGATTATTTGTCTATGACAATTTAATTCCAAATATCCACCAGTACAAGTCAAGCTCTCTGTACCAAAGCCATCAAGATAATGCTGTTACAGGACAAGATCAGGAAGATTAAGATCAGAGTCTGCTGCTTTGCCTTTGAAACACTGATAGGAAAATACCAGGAGAGCATTTCGGTGATTCCAGGAAAATCTAATCTTTTGCTTTTATTTTAAGCATCCCAGTACCAGGTTGCTAGGAAACCTTTGCAGTATAACTAAAGAGGAATGAATTATATTACAGAAGAATAAAATATTCCTGGATCACAATAGTTTAAAAGCTATCATTAGCTCCAAGAACTGAAAATACTGCAGCATTCTCAATTCACTTTATCTTCTAGTGACTTTAGTGTAGAATTTAATTTTTTGTTTCTTTGGCAAACCAGAGGGCCCTTGCCTGGGAAAGCTCAGTGAGAGCTATTTAATATTTCAAGATCAAAGACTTTTTTTTCAGAGTTAAAAGGATAATCCATGTTGAGGGCAGTCATAACTTTATCAACACATTATGTTATTTATTGGTAATGTTAACTGTAAATAAAAGTAATATATGTTAATTTTCATACTGTATATCAAACCAAATGAGAACTAATACACTAGATGAGGCAAAATAAATATATATATCGTGTTATATTCAGTCAATTTTTTTTAAAAAGTCACTGGTTAATTCTTACTTTTCTAGGACTGTATATAAGTTAAGGCAAGATGAAGGTAAAGATTGATCAGTAGTATTAGAAGCATCTTTTTCAAAATATGCACCTACATGCATTTTTCATTTTGGGATGTGACAATGTATAATATATGGACTTGTTTCTCTCTGATTATTTCATCAATGCTTTATCTTCATGTCTTCCAAATTATCCTGAATCCCTTGTTTGATGGGAGGGAACTTCCGTGTGGCTTTCAGAGGTCATGCTGCCATGGTAATAACTTCAGTGTAAATAATCAAATCTGTGATCTGACATTCAGATGGAGATACTATTTTCTGAGTTCTCAGAAGGCACATATTCATAAGTGGTCACAAAATAAAAAGAGCCTGTAGAAAATTATGGCAGATACTTTTCTGAGAATATTTTTTTCCTATGGCATTGACACAGCAGCACATGTGGCATTTGCCTGTATATAACAAAGTTTCTCATCTCTTTTAGGACTGGGGAGTGCCATACAATACATGCTTTAATGGGATGGAGGTAACTTGAAGACTTTTAATGATAGGAAGTTCTTGTTTCCAGAGCTTATTTTTGCTTTCCCTTAATAGCATACATCTATCTACACTGAGAGTTAAAAGTTTTTGAGATTCATTATTCGTGAATGATTTATTATTATTACCAATCTCTAGTATTCAAAAGGTAGAATTTATCTACAGATTTTAAACAGCTGAATTTGGGTGCCTGAGTAAAGGCATCTGCATGGGACTGATGCCTCAGCTCCCTGAAGGTTGCCTGGGCATTTTGTAAGTAGAGCCAGTGAAGTCCAGAGAAATACACAGCTCAACCTGGAGCTGAGGGATCCATCTGGCCTCTTCAGTTGTCCCAGGCCTCATTAGCTTGTCCTGACTCTGAGTTTAATTTAGCTTCCCATTTTGAGTTTAATTTAGCTGTGTCACCTGTTCCCTTGGGTCAGGCTGTCTAGAGACCATCTGCAGCTTAAACAGGACATTGATGTTTCTCATGTCCTGTGCCACAGCTGTCAGACCCCTTTACAGGCAGTGGATGTGCTTGGGTTTTTAACTAAACAAAACTAAACAAACTATGGGCATCTGAACTGGCTCTTCAGATACTGTAGATGATGGTGAAAGCTTAAATCTCTTGTTCTTACAGAGACATCTACGTCTACCTCTCCCAACCTGGCAGATGAACTCCTCCCCAGTCTAAAAGGTGATAAATGCCATTGCATTTAAATTAATTTTTGGCAACAGAAATAATCACTCAAAGATTAGCAAACTTACTTCATTTAAAAATAACATAAACTGGAAGAACAAAGTTTCCTGCTAGTCCTCCTTTTTATTTTTCAACCATGTCTAGATAAAAAGCTCAGTGCAGCCTTTTGTCTTGCTACTTGTTTCTATTAGTTTTATTGTGTAAATAAAGGAGGGAAAAAAACTTCTGCCTAGTTCACAGTTAATATAATTCATTTTCATCCGAATGACTCAAAAAGAAAAATACAAATACAGTAAGTCAGCCTTTTTCTCTTTCAGTAATTTTTCTTTCTTAATACAGTATGTCAGTCTTTCAGTAATTTTTCCTTCTTTGATTACCTACCATGTTTCTCCTCTCAAGAAATCATATTGTGTAATCATTTTCTTCTCTTAGCTTTTCTTACTTCTTCCTTCTAGTACTTGGAACAGCTTCAGTTTGACAGCTCAAATTTGGTAAATATTAAGAAGCTGGAGTCGGTAAAACATCTGTCCAAATGTTGCACTCCTATATTACTTTAGATGCTCTTGGAAGCCATTAGAGAAGTTAACTTGCAGACACCTTGCAACACTTAAAAATTTTCTAGTACAGAGTGTGAGAGTTTTGAAAGCTGCAATTTATATAAGGTAATCAGACATTGTGGTTTTGTTGTGCTGTGAGTATTCTTTATCACTTCCTTTTTAAAGATCACTTAATTTTTCTTGCTTCTCTCTACAGTGAGCAAACCCCTCTATGAAACCATGAAAAAGTGAAGACTTCCCAGCTTCTCCTGTCTTCAGCTTCACCCTGGTATGTGCATTATTCTTTTTTTTGCATGCTGTGTACTCTTATAGTAAATAGATAGATGTTGTCTTGGGTCACACTGAAGGTATGAAAAATACAATATTTTGTCCCTAACAGTGGCCAATAATTGGTACCAAGGAAACAAAAAAATAAAATGGAATAAGCATCCATTATATGCTCTTAATTTTTACAGCCACTTTCTGCTCAGAGTTTTACAGAAACTGATTCTTCTTGCCCTTTCACTACTACCAGTCTAATCTAGTGTACAGTTTCAGACACTCGAGAATGTCAAGTGTCAAAATTTCCTAGTCCCAGGTGAAAACATGATGTTTCTACTCTGTTATACGTAGTCTTTTCTTGTAGGATTACCAGTCTGTTTCTTGTAGGATCTAGGAGAAACTTAAGATATCTTTGCTGATCTACTGCTTAAATAAGGCAGCTAAGTCATGTTAAATTCCTTTTGTGCACCATGTTTGGAGTTAGTACTGATTGTTGAGATGAAAAGTGAAGAGAAGACAAAACTCTTTCTTAAGAGTTCAGCCAAATTATTCCACAATGTAATGCCATCCATTCATTTGCATATGATAGTTCATTACATCATTTGGAAAGTATTACCCATATATATATGTGTGTGTGTGTATGTATAGATATATAAACTGCTGTGTCTGTATTGTTCAGTTTTACAACCAGGCAACAGCAATCTAACAACTCACATTTGGTTAGGAATTTGAAATGGAATCCTCTGAAGTTTCTGATACTTGAACCAGTTCCAACAGACTTCAACAGAGTTGATAATGACTGAATGTGGCACATAAAGCAGCTCCTGATATAATTTCAGTGATTTTTTCTTGACCATACCACAGGGGACTTCAACTGCATGTGAACCCCATGCAAATGGCAAACCATATATATACTGCATTCTCAGCACTGAAGCTTGATTTATTGCTGTTCTCCATAAGAATGACATTTTCTCTCATTAGTCTGAGAGTTAATGGTGGAGATTCTAAACTCCTTATCAACTTGTCATTTGCTGCTGATATTTCTACTATGTCAGGCAAATAAGATACCATCAGTTTTCTTTCTTCTGAGTAGGAAAATGCAACTTGCCATCCTGCTTCAAATGAATAATAAAGACACTTCCAGAAGTCAAAGATTTTCAGTACCTTGGAATAATTTTTGAGAGTAAGAAAACTCAAAGTAGAAACTCATGGTCCTCTTTAATCTGGCTGCCATCTTTATGTGAAGTGTTCAGTTCCCACAGGAGGGGAACAAGGAGTTGCAGACTGCAAGAATGTCTATTACTCTGGACAGATCCAGATAATAGCTCTGTCCTAATAACCTCTGTGATTTGCTTCTTGTGATTTTTCAGTTCTTTTAACTGACTTCAAAAAACCCAACATGTCAATGTTTAACATTTTTTAGCTGAAGGTTACTTCAACCAAAGGAAACATTTAGTACGATGATTCCTTAAACTTTGGTAGATAACTTAGCATTTGAAGAGCTGTTTCTTGGAGTTTTTTTCTTTTTCCTCTGAAAAGTACTTCTCAAGGACTTTCAGATAGTCTAAAAATAGTCAAAATATCTCTAAACTGAGTTCCTTCCACCTCTGTATGGAAAAACAGATATGTCTAAACAGCTTATTTTATATCGGAAAAAATGGAGAGAAAAAACCTCGCTTGATTCTAAAGTTGCTTTGCAAGAACCTCATTTATCAATTTTCAAATAACTTCTCTAAAGCTTTTCAGATTAAAAGCTAAAAATACCACTCCTACTCTCCTGAACTTTGCCATATTCTCTCTTTGAACACATAGGAAATGAAACACCTGACATTCAATACTATCTGCCACACTGCAAACTTAGAGTTGAAAAATCAATTTTTAGAACAATCAGATGGTTTATCTTTATTATTTCCTTTCTGTCTCAAGCCATCCTTTTCTGTACTTTACTTAATAGCCAAATTTCCAAACTAAAATTATTGATCTTTCAAATACTAGCACAAAAACATATTGGTTTTTTGTGAAAATACAAGATGCCAACTTGTAACAATTTCAGGAAAACCACTGAATAGATTCAGCAAACAAGAAGCTTTGGAGTGTTAATTTTTTGGGGGCTGGGAGAGCCTTTATGAATAAATATTTTACTCTCAGCTCTGTTGACCAGTGGTTAGGGACTATGAGGGACATTTCATCTAATACAGCCTCAAATCAGAAGGGATTTTTTTTCCTAGAAAAGTGATTTTGGCCATGCTTGAGGAAAATAGCCCAGAGCTGCAGAATTAAGGCATGTGCTATGAAAAGTAAGAAAACTCTGGAGCTGTTAGACAGTAGCAGGGAAGCAGGACATCTCTAAAATCAGGCAAAGTTTAAACAAGTAACTGGGTAATCAGAAAAAAAAAGAAGCTATAAAAAACTAGCAATGAATATCATAGGAACAAGTAGCATGCTACAAAGCAGGAGGATGACTGTGATTGTTGAACAGAGAAGAAATGTCCAGAAATTCTACAGATTTCCAGTTGGGGTTGCAGTAGATTTGGCACTAGAGTAGATTTTTCTTACCCTAATTTGGGAAAACAATTGAAGGCATCTACTGCAATTGCAGTCTACTCCTTAGCCAAGAGACTGAGTCCTTTACCAGCTGCATTCTCACAGTTTATTGTCATGGAATGCTAGAAAAAGGGGGACTTGAACTTGCAAGTTAAATATCATGCCACAACACTGAGAAAATCAGTTTAAATGAATTAAATGTCATATGTTTCATGTTCTTTGTGATGAAGTGCCTAGAAAATTTACAATCCAAGTTATGGGTCTTCAAAGGAAAGTGTGTTACAACAAGAGATAATTCTAACTCATTGGAGATGTCATACTTAAGTACTATACTAAAACTCCTGCATATTATTATTTTTTTTTTTCAATTTTTTGGGGGGGGTTGCAAAAGGTCAAATGTGTGGGTGACAGAACACATAGTACTTATAACTCAGTTGCTGAAATGTTACTGCAGATACTAACAAACCTTGATCCTTGAGTGGTACCATCTTCTGCATGCTTTGTCCTCTTAAGGAAAGGAATTCAAAACCAGCAAAGAGCACAGAAGAGAACTGGCTGCTATTCAAGCTCTTTTGTGCCTTTGTTTTCTTGTAGTCTGGCTTCTGCAGCAGGTTTGTGGTAGGCCATGTACTCATGTCATTCTGAATGAGCACACATTTTAGGGCTGATAAAAGCAGGTGCCTCTTCTTTGACAGTTTTGAGATTAGTAATAATGTCAGGGAAGTGAAAGAAAATACATCTTTATAGCCTCTGATTTCAATTGTGTCACCTAAATTCCCCAGAATTCTCTTGATACTAACATGATGTTTCCTATAGACATGTATCATTGTGTCCACTATAACAAAAAGCTGTCCCCTAGGATTTTTATTTTATTTAAAGAGGAGAGAAACTTCAGGACATTTATTGAAGAAATTACCAGATAATGAATCACTTTGGCATTTTTTCTTCTTTATTTTGTTTGACCAGAAGAAACAAGGTAAAAATCACTGCACTTTGTACCTATCACTTTCTGGTTTTTATCTAGCATACATTCCTTTTTCCTCTTCCTAGTTACTAAATGGTACATAAATACAGGCTCAGATTTGATGCTTAGAAACTTGTAGTGTTTGTTTTCTATCAGAGGATTATTAACCTGATTTTATTAGCTGCTTCATTAGAAACAGTTTCCAGCTTTTGATGCATTTCTGATAAAACAGGAGTTCTGTGAGGTTGCTTTCCCCACCTAGGATAATGACCTAAATCTATGAGGATATAATATGCAACTGTTGAAATCTAGTAATTTACAGTATAATTATTATTAGTTCAAGTGAAATTTTGTAGGAACAGGTAGTTCAAAATGTGTACATCTTTAACTAAGATACTCAGTCCCACAGCTGCTGGAATATTAAATCATTCTGCTCTCTGCAGTGGGTTGTAGACTTAATTTCTGTGGAGTTAGGAAATTAATTATTATAGCAATCAGTTTGCATGAATATTGGCCATAAAGACTTACAAATTAGAATATGGAAGACTTTTAAACTTTAACATCTTACATTACTTTCATCACATTCAATAAAAGATTATATTCTTCTAAGATGTTTCATCAGTATGCAGAACTTCATTATCTCCATCTTCTAGACACATCTTGTGATGAGCAATGTTTTAAATCATGCTGCTGGGTGAAGTTTTCCTCATATCATAGATAAGATGAAGCTTGCATTCTGAGAACTCTAATTTCTTTGAACTCAGGTGATGACTTTTGTGTTCTAGCTGCTTGTATGTCCAAGACAATATGGACATGCTTACTTACCTGAAAAATCTGCTATATTCTGCTAGATTTTTTAGCTGGTCTTTCCAAGCAAGTGACAATTATTTCAGGTCATTATGATGCAGCCTGTCTGCAGTATTCATGTCTTTGGCTTCTATCTTTACACATCTGGAGTTTAGTTATGGGTGGTGACACAAACAGATACTGTTTAAACTTGCAGTGTTTTTTTAGAGTGTACTGGTTTAGTAAGCAAAATTTTAACTGAATGGAAATTTTTATTCCTAGATATTCCTTAGCAAGGCAGAAGTAAAATAAAGTGAATTTATCAGAGCAATTGAGAATTATTGTTACCTCCTGAAGAGGTGAAGGGAAGCTGGACTGATACTCAGCATCATTTGCTGTGATGAATTCTCACAAAAGTCAGCTGGAGTTTTGAATAAACATTGGCAGCAGGGTTAGAGGTCCTTAGAGGTTATTTCCATTTTAGATGAATCCCCCTGTTTTGCATTGCCACCTGCACCATCCCTTGTTTGATAAAAAAACAAGCAACAAAACAAAACAACAAACAGAAACCAACCAACCAAACAAAAAAACAACAAAACCCACCATCACAGATATTTTAATAAAAATCACAGAGTGCTGCCAGTGCTTTAAAGGACAAAACATTGTCTCAGATTTTTGAAATTCAGAGTAATAAACAACAACTTTAAGATATTTCAGGCTCTGGACCTATTGAACAGCACAATCCAACCCATTAAAACCAAAATAGTAAAGGAAAAAGAAAGAAAAATACTTCTTTTAAAGCCAGTAACAAAACTGTAATACATTTACTGGAGAAAATATCAAAGAGCAAATAATATATTTGGATGTTCACCCATCACTTTTTATACTACTGAAAAGTACACAAGTTGAGCAAAAATTGACAGAAAGCATAATGACCAGAACTTTGCTCAGTAGGTACTTTGCTACTGGTTTACCATTAATCCTGACTTCTTAATACAATTATGTTGATAGCTTTTGTCATATTCCCATGAAACACTGAGTGATGTTGACTAAAAAGATTCAGGCGTATTTTCCTATGCTTATGCCCAACATATATTCATAGTTTCATATGATAGCTTTAAAAACAAAACAAAACAAAACATAAATATACAGACTTTTAAACTTGCCTCATTCCCTTGCCATAATATTAGCATCTGTTTTATGTATACGACTGGGTCTTAGATTTTAGGAGATAAAAATACTTAGTTTTCAATCAAATTAATCCTTTCTAAAAACACTGTAGACATCTGCTGTCAACTGCTTCATAATTAATAACCCAGATTTTTACACAGTATTATCTAAAGGCAATTGTTTGATGTTCCCAGATGAAGCTCATGACTAACTTGACTGCCATTTCTCATCTTCAGAAAGCAACTTGTTAACTCCCAGTGACTGATGTGAGCAGGGTGACAGGTCTGTACTGACTTTTTAACTTCCAAAGTTTCACCCTTTCTTCTCACCTTTCCTTTTCTATGTAACCCTGCCTTCTCAGCCTGGCAGAGGACAAAATTAGTTAGTGGGGTCTTTCTCTTCCTACCTACACAGGTCAAAATATACAACTAGTTTTCAAACTCCATTTTATAATCATCTCCAGCACCTTCTCTTGTCTCTCTCCCTTGAATTATCTTCCCTCTCCCTTTATGCCCCAGAATTTCAACCTCTGCTTGGCTCTCCAGACTCTTCCATGCACTCTGATAAGGATCTAGATATTTGTCCCAACAAATGTGATCCTTAAGTGAGTAAATGGATACCACAAATAAGGGTAATTTTTAAGATGACTTCTCCATGGTGGTTAGCACTTTCTGTGTTGCTGAAACACAGCTGAAAAAGAGAATTTATGTCAAAAAGGAAGAGACTGAATTAGCAAAGACCTTCAGGTTTATCATGTCTATTGTCTTACTTTTAAAATGTCATTCCTTATTTTCCTGTGCCTTCTCTTTTCTTATTAGGCACATATGTTTCAGGGCATATATATTTGTCCTTCCTGTAGAAATTTATCTTGTAGCTTCCTGAATTGTTGACATTTCTTTTTTGGAACAAATTCTCTTGATTTTGCCATATTATTTCCTATCTTGCCTTATATCAGCACCTGTCAAGCCTGTGCAGTTCTCATGATGTTTTATGTACTTCTTTTGTGTTAATACAGAAGAATTCAAAATAAATTTTAAAAAAACATTTAGGGATTTTTAACATAAAATTGTTTATTTTCTGGCTATCCTTAGCTATGTTTTTCATAAGAAAGACAGTAATAAAATCATCTCTTTATCTGAGTCAGCCAGCTATCTACAGTGAACACCATTGTGTGTACCAAACAATATGATATTATTTTAAAAATATGAGCATTATTAAAATATCTATGATAATTTTAGCTGTTGCAAATTGCACGCATCATGTTGTTTGTCCTCTTGATGGGAAAAATGGAGAATTTCATAACTTCATTTTTACATCTGTTTCCTTGCATGAAATAGTAGATCCTTAATTTAAAGATATTTAAAAAGTAAACCTGTGATTCTGTTCAGGGTGTAGATATCTACCAAACAATAGTAAATGTAAGTGAACAACTAATTTCTCATGGATTACTAAACAGAACACAGGCTGGAAATGATTGGCTGCTAACACAGTCTCTGAATTTCCACTACAGCCAATGAATATTGATATTAAATTTAAAATGCTCACAATTTTTCCTGGTGCTTGGTATTAATTTTTCTGTGCCCTCTAGGAGCATGTGTTTTTGATGCAAGTACTAGAAGTCTTCTTTGATTATTTTCAAAATAGGAACTGGAAATATTTTCCAATTAAGAAATGTGTCACAGTGTGGAATTCTTTGATTAGAATACATCATTTGGCAATGTACAAGGTAGTGGATTCTGGCTTTCAGAGGCAAATGATGCTTTGCTGTAAAAAGCTAGCTGTGGAAATGTCAGTAGATGTTGCTCATTGAAGATGAGTATGCAAATGGAGAGTTCAAAAACAAAAGAAATATTGTGCCTTGGGAATATTTCCTTTGTTGTTTTCTTTCCTCTTGTCTTTTGGGGAGAGAGTTGTTAGGAGACTAGGAATATTAATTAGTATGAAAAGTGTATAAAAATATTCTGAGCTACATCTATTGTATAAAGATGATTTTGTTGAGATTATAAACTGGTGAACATGCTGCAGTTTAATGAAAAGGATAATTAAAAGTTGCATGAAATGTATAATTTTTTACCTTTTTTTTTTTTTAGAACTGTCTTTTCTCCTTATTTTTATAAAGGAATATGAAGTTTCCACTTTATAAAAGCAGTCCTGAATATTTTATGTAATGAACTGATGGAAATGAAAATGGAATTTATAACTCTGTGATATTTCCCTGCTTATTGTGCAAGAGGACAGGAAGAGTTATGTGATAAATTAACTGTAAGAAGGAGTAGTAACTCACTTCATAGTGAGTAATAAGTAAATCATAATGGTATTCAATATAAAATGTGTTCATGAAAAGTAACAGTAAGAGCACAATCTGATTACAGAGCAAATCAATTTAGCATTCTGTTTACATTTCCAGGTAAAACCAGTTTTATAGCAGAGACATTTGCTAATGTATTTGGAATACTCTGCTTCCTACAACAGGTCTGGAACCCCTGCCTGGCTGGGTAGCTGAAGCAGAACCCTTGGTTAAAAAATTATTTATTGTACTGAATGTTTTGTATCTTTTGAGCAAGGTTGAGAGATTTTCTTTGTTTACTTCTACTCGTATTTGCTCGGATGCAATGATTCATCCTCTTCCCAAAAAGATTTACATTTAGCAAAACTGACTCATAAAAAATTAAGAGTTTTAGGCAACAGCTCTCAGAATGCTGACTCTTCCCAGCATTCTACATCTGCCTAATGCAGGCTGGTGAGTTTTTCCCTGACATGGACACTAACTAGCAAACATTTTGCTTTCAGTTTTATCTCTGTGCCCACTATACACCCCTAGCTTTATCCTATTTGTTGCACAACATTTACTAGGGATAAATATAGTGCAAGTACACATTGCACTTGCTTTTGATGATACAGTTCAGAACTGACCTTCAGTGCTCTTGTAATCTCATTGCAGCATGTTTCTTGGGCAGAAGTCACTAAATTGTGCTGAATTATACTGAGCTGCAGTTGCCTGGAGATAGCAACAAACTGAATGAGTAAGTGCATCCTATTTTCTTGCAACTTTCTGACCAAAATTCCTCCTGGACTATAGGGTTCTCAGCTGGCAGTTCTGCAGAGGTTCTGCTGCACAGCTGGCATTCAGGTAGACTGTGTGTGACTTGCAGGATGAAAAACCAGTTACCTACCAGCTCTCCTGAGTTTTTGCAATTTTCTCTAGATGCTAAGTTTGCATTTGTTCATCCCTGCAATTGATTTTATTTCTCAATGAAGTCCTAAGAGGTGCTAGGCACCTTTACATCAGGCCTGGAATTTTAAACTAAACTTTGTTCCTGTTAACAGAAGGCAAGCTGTACGTGTGAGCAGATGACTTTCTGTTGCAATAAAGTTTTAACCTGGGTGCCAGGTTCAAATTGCCTGGAATTAGTGGGAAATGGGGCTCTTGAGATCCTCTCTGCTGTGTTTTTATGTTGGTTTGAAGTTTATAGTGCAAATAGTCATTGGCTTCAGGTATGAAGTCACCTAACATAGTCCCTTGGGATCCCTGGGTCCTTTTCAAGTACATTCTACTGCCTATAGTTGTCTGGTGGATGAGATATCATAACCATGTAACATGCCAGAATGATAAATGAAGGCAAAATTAACATTTATCATTATGTGATGCTAAGAAATGCAATGCTAAGTTATTATCTGAGGAATTCATATGCTCTTTCTATCATCAGCCTATAGCATCAGAAAAGACAAGGGACACCTTGCATATTTTTTGCAGCTCTGTCAATTAAATTGAATCACATACAAACACAACTTAAGGAAAAAGAGGAAAAAACAAAAAAAGGGAAAAGAAAAACACTAGCAGAGGTTAGAACACCAGAGGTCTACTACACAAGCACTCATTCAACCTTGACAGCAAGCATTAGGTAGGGTAGCAGTCACAACTGGAGCTTAATAGCTACCTGGTGAGATTTCTACTAAGGAAGAAAATGAGAAATTCACAGGTAGAAGGGAAGGTGTTCTATTTTGCACTGCTTTTCTGTCATTAGGAAGCAACAGGTTGTTTGTTGTGCTAGCTGGATTTTTTGTTCAAATCCCAAGCAAGTTTTGCAAGATCTGGCTGCAAAGTAAAATGATATAGGTACCAGCAAAAAACAACTGTTACTGTATCATTTGGAGCCTTCCAGCACAAGGTTTCCTGTTTTTAAAATGTGCTTACACACTGACTTCATTAGGGCAGAGAAACACATATAATTTCCATTAAATTATTTTTCCCATTAAACTATTTTCTGTGACATACATGAAGTATATTAGTGAAAATTCCACTACTATGTTCAGTATCAGTTTATTAGTGAAAATTTCTTGAAGCTCCTGACAATTCAGACAATGTTAACCCATACAGCTATGTTATTTTAGTGGAGTTCTAGTGGCCACAGACCAACTGAATATCCCTTTAACTCTAATTTAAGTGTAAATTAAAATTAAGAAAGTAGTTTGGTGTTTATGCAATTGTAGAATGGTTGTAGCTGTAATTTCATTAAAGAAAAACAAAAAAAGAGGGTAAAAACTTAGGTACAAATTTTATTATACTGGATGGTGCTGCAACTGCAAACACTCCATAAAAAGACAATGGGTCTATTATAGCACTTTATTTCACACTTAATCTTGTAGTGCTAACTGTGTGGTGCAAAATGAAGTTTGAAAGTTGAATCAGGAGAAAAGATTTGAAATCTTAGCACATTCAACTGGTTAAAAAGTCAAAAGGAGACAGAACTCCGTTTTCTGCAGCATTTCCTCAGCCTGTGAAAATAATTTCTGAATGTTTTTGTGGTCTTTAAATGAAAGACAGACCAGTAGCAATTGGTGTTCTGACAAATTGGTGTGTAGAGGAGGTGCACAATTGGATCTCTTGCCTTGTTCTAATATCTGCACCACCACATGCTTCCATCACTGCATGAAGCCATCACAGAATGTGTGAGATTGGGAGCTTTTTGAAGTGCATATTACATTTTTCTTAATACTCTTTTCAGAGCCTTTAGGCTGGGTTGTGTTTTTTACCTTCTTTCAGTAACAGAGAACCGAGTTGCTGTAACTACTAATAATAAGCAGTAAAAACAAGGCATAAATAATCTTTGAAGAAGTTGGCCACAGAATTAGATGCCAGGTTCAAGATGGGTTTGTTTAATACAAGAGCAGTTCTGGTCAGGAATTTTGAGCCTCATTCCAACTCAAGGAAATTTGTTAAAAAAAGAGAAATTCTCTTTCTCTTCCAGTTAATCAGACAGGCTGTTTTCCCTTCATTTTTCTCCATTAATCAGCCTCTGATTTCTTCGTTGCTAACTTGCAAAGCAGTGGTTTTTAGTGCTGGTAAACAAAGTAATGAGTCAAACAAATAAAAGAAACCCTAGGCTGCTGATCTGGGTTATTTCATTATCCCCTTGGATAAGCCTTCTGATTCATTAACAGTGTCTTTGGTGAATTGCTAGACCTTTTAAATTAAGTGCAGCATGCTCATCTCTGTTCATTTGGAAGGAATCATGCTTGATTTACTCAGTTCACATGGTAATGTATGTCACTTGATGATTTTCCTTAGCTTTCACAGATTGCATATTACCTCACATTTACATTTGATTTGCTGGCACATATCAACAGTCAGGAGCTTGTGGATTAAATATAAATAGAGTGTGCCTGCTCTCCAGTCCAATTCCAGTGAATTAATAGCTAAGTGTGAATTACAACAATCGAGCCCTGGGAAAGCTACAAAATACGTGTGAGTCTGAGAAGCTGAAATTTGCACTGCATGTGATCTTCTCACAGAATTTTCCCCCCAGAGGTCACTACACTTTTTCAGGCAATCTGGGACATACACGTAGACAAATGTTCAAAACCTCCTAGCAGATGTGACCGTGGTGCTGCAATCCAGGAGCAGGACTTCAAGTCAGCTATATATAATTCAGCCAGCTCTAAATAAAATGCAGGTATGTAGCAGGATGACAGTGACAGCATGTAGCTTCATTGCAGACTGACTGAAAACCCCTCTTGGATGCCAGGAAAATATCTGGCTAAATAGCCTAGAGCAAAAATGGTGCATTCTGCCTTTTCTCAGGAGATGAGTTAGTTTAAACATAGTTTCTGTCGGGCCCTGTGCTCTCAAGGGAACCATTAACAGAGGGTTAGACTTGTGCTTAGGTGTTTTTAGCCTTTAGGCAAGGATCCAGCTGGAGGAAATTTGCAGGCACACAGAGATGGGTAGGGCTATGCAGAGCTGCAGCTGCTGAGGATCAAAGCTTCTTGATGGTAAAGAATTAATGCACCTCTTGTACCTTCAGTCATTCCCAGGCAGCTTAGCAGCAGGGTGGTTTTCTGGGTGTTTCCTTGTAGGAAATAAACGTGTTGCTGTGTTGCTCAGAGCTGATATGGTAGGGAAGGGAGGATGGTTTGCTGGTGTAGGAAAGCAGGTAGCCTAGTGGCATGTACATACCCATCAAAGTCAACAAAAAGACTCTAGCTGCCATGTAAAGGCTTAAATTCAGGCCACCAGTGTGCAAGAAATTAATCACACGAGTGCTTTATAGTGATTACTATACTTTGAGACAACAAGTATGTGTGGTAGCAAACAATCTGAACACCAAAGTTATCTTATACTGGATATGTCCATCTTACTTTCCAGAGTACTCTGTGATTAAGAGCTTTTCTCTCTCTCTTTTTTTTTTTTTTTTTTTTTTTTTTTTTTTTTTTTTTTTGTATGAAGCAATTTGCAAGTAAGGTCAAAACAGATGTAAATGGGCTCTTAGTTACAAACAACACTATAGCTTTTGCATAAAGTACCTTGGAACCGTTGAATTCATTATTTGGAAGTATAAGACAAATAGCTGTGCACTTAAAATGTCACTCACAAAGTCACCACTCCCAAAAGAAATGAGAACAGCCAACTGCCTGTGTCCATGTGCCAACCAGGCTTACCTTTGCCCCAAGAAAAAATTCCCCCAATGACCTGCCAGGCCCCATGGAGACAGAAGTATTCATTTAGTAGCTATGAGCTACAAGTTCTGGAGATATTATAAACCAGAGTCAACTTCCCAGGAAATGTTCTCATACCAGGTCCTCTCCTGCCACCATGTTTCATGATAATCATTGATTCAGTGCTTTTTAAACCTAAATTGTCTCTCCATCAGGAGGGTATGAACAGAAAGCAAATACAGACAGTGCAAAGGTTTGCTGTCTCTTAAAACCTCTGCTAAGGGCAGTTCTTTTTGAAGAGAACTCTTATCTGAGGAGAGTAGGGAGCAGGAAGCAAGGAGACCTTCAGGATATCTCTGTCCTACAAAGCAGAGAGTTTATGTCCCCACTGCTGAGTCACTGCTCCTCTTTCTGTCTCCTTGCTAATGCATTCCAGGAAAATCAGCTTGGGGCTCTTCTTTTAAAAATCAAATTTGCTAGAAAGTAGTTTTTTGAAAGATACCAAGGATAAATGCAGGTGCTGGGGATATGTGCTGAACTTTAACACAGAACGCACACCCTTCTACTTCCTTTTTCCTTTTTTTTTTCTTTTTCTTTTTTTTTTTTTTTTTTTTATTTTATTACTAATTTAGCTTGGATTCTGTTCTTGGTGCTTTTCCTTTACTTCATTTTGCTATATTTTCTTGCACATTTTTAAGAGTGCACTTTATGATTTTGTTGTGTCTCGTATTTTCAGTGTCCAAAGGGAAAATATGTTCCAGTGCTAAAAAAAAATGGTCTTGCAAATGTACATCACACATCCACTTTCAAATATTTTCTAGGAGGAACTACTCTGTGTTTGGGGTCCTGTGCACTTAGTTGTAGTTTAAAGATCTCAAAGCTGGGCTTCTGAGCTGCTCTGAAGTTATCCTGGAATTTGGAAAATATATGAGGTGTTGTCAGTAGACTGGGCACACCTCCTGTCAGGAATCATTAGGAATGAAAAGGTGAAACAAACACAAAGTTACACAGGGCCAGCATTATAATCACATAAGTAGTTCGTGTTGCTCTTTTATTCTTGCCCTTCTACTTATTTTTCACAGAATCATACGAATCCTGAGGTTCCTGCCAAGTATCTAGGGTCTTATTTAAGTTTAATATATGTTATCATTTGAGGTTAGCCTTGAGTGCATCTTACAAAATTCTAAGCCAAATACTTTTATATTTTAATATATATTTTTAAATCATTATTTAGCCATGGTCCAGGCCATGTAGCACATCCTTGTGAAAATTTAGCAGCTACCAAAGCAAGGGCTAAAAAGACTGTGCTTTGTATAATGCCAGCAGTCAAAAACCTTTAAAGCTAATAATAAAAAGCATTAATGGCTGGAGTCTTTCATGCATCTCAGCTACTTTAGCAGATGTAATATTATTAGCTGCTTCTGTTCAGAGTAAATTAGATATGCAATCAGGAGGGGAAAGAGACAAATTTACAGAATATGAACATGACCTGTAAAAGATTATTCACAGCAGTAATTAGTGAGTGTTGAAACTTGGGAAAGACAAGGTATTTTGTAAGCAGGAAGAGCTATGGTTTCATTCTAGAATGTTAATTCTGGCAAAGGACTTGAATTCTGAGTGCTGGTGTTGTTTTCCATTTTGGGGCTGGAATCACCTCCCTGGCAGGGGGTTGGTGGCAGTGGCTGCAACAGCTCTCTATGAGCAACCAAAAGACTTTTTCTGATGTCTGAGGTAGTCGGAATCTGTGTTGCATGAAGGATCTATAGCTGGGCAGGTTTTAGGAACAGCTGGGTGCAAACTGGTTCAGTATGGTGAGGCATTGCCTACACCACAGGTCCAGCTGGCTGCAAACCAGTTGAATCATTTATGTGTCTACACTCTGTTGATGCTTTGGGTTTGAGAAGTTAGCCCACAGAATCACACAGTCACAGAATTGTCAGAATTGGAAAGGAGCTCTAAGATCATTGAGTCCAACTCTCAACCCAGAACCACCACCCCCCCCATGCCCACTAGAGCATGTCCTGAATCTCCACATCTACATGGGGTTTGAATCCCTCCAGGGGTGGTGACTCCATCACCTCCCAGTTGGTTAAACTGGTGCCATTGGGCTTTATCAGCCACTAAGAGTCTCTCTTGATCTACAGAATTTTTAATGATAGAATGATGATGAGAATCCCTCTGAATACCCATGCTTTCTTTAGAAATCTGCATCTTCTTTGCAAGCTTTTTCAATTCAACCTCAAGAATTTCCTAAAACACCTTCATCTGATACATTTTTACTGTTAAGCAGAAAAGCTGAGGCCACTCCAGCAAGTTAGTCATGAATCATGAACAGAATCTAATGTTTTATTTCTTGGTCCTGCATTAAAATTATTGAATTGCTACCTGAAATATTACAGAAATTGAGGGCTAGGTTCTTACTTGCCACAAAAAACAATCAGTGCCATGAGTTGTTAGGAAAGCTGAAGTCAGAGGGGCCATAGTAATTTACTGTATCAGAGCAGATGATCCTGACTCCTTTCTTAAAACTCTTTGTTACATTTCACATGGATTGACTACCTAAATTCAGTGCTATTCAAAAAAAAAAAAAAAAAAAAAAGGTAGTTGTAATGGACCAAAGTTGTAAGGGCTTTCTTTTTTTGCCTGCATTTATTTTGGAAACAAATTGAAGAAATGGTTTAACTGTGTAATGGTGTGATAAATCAGTCAATTTACATCTGGCAGACTAAAATTAGCATTGCCATTACTTCATAATAGGGCATGGTTATGACAGTGGAATTGATTTCAGAGTAAGGCTGATCCATTACAATTTTGTTAATATTGAATTTTAAATAGAATGATGAATTGATGAGGAAAAAAACCTATTTACTTTTTTTGTGTGTTATTTTACTGGGCTTCCACATTAGGAAGTTCCTATAAATAATATAATCAAGTAACAAATGGAAGGAAGCTTTGGCTAATTTCTTCTTTGAATAAAATACCATTCCACTGTTTTTCTCAGTTGCACATAATTCTTTTTCTTGCCTATAGATAGAATTTAGATTTATGAGTCTACCCTAACCTGAAGGAGGTTTTAGTCAGAGGAACTTTGCTCATTTTCTTACTTCCAACTTCTGTCTCTCCTGGTAGAAGGAGAATACCACCAGAGAGCCCTCAATTCTGTCTCATCTCTAGATATATGTTAATTTGAAAAGATAAAGTTAACACGTACATGTTCTTTGGTAGGAAATCTTCATGATAGAAGTAGAGAAAATGTAAGACTGCACTACCTAGAAGAGGAATGGAAACTCAGAAACACAATGATGCTTTGTTCTGGTGACCAACCCCTTTCCTGCATAGAAAAAGAGAACAGAGACTACCTCTTATTAGAGTGAGAAGGAGTTTCATTTAAAAAATGAATATTTGGAAAGTACCACTCTCCACCAATCTTAATTTTAGCTATTGGTTTCACAGCTCCCGTGTCAAAGGCCAAGCACAAATGACAATGAAATGGCAGCTTGCAAAATTTCCCACAAATTGGAATGAAATCAATTGCTAGATCAAACTGAATTCTTTAATACATAACTTTAGGAAATGCATATAATTTTTCTTTTTATCTACAAGATCCTCTTTAATATGGACAGGATAATAATGATTAAATACTTCTTAATGAATCCCCACAATGAATCACTTCTCCAAAGTGAACCAATGACTTTCAGTCTCTTGGAAGAAATGTTGAATAGGGCTAAACAAGGTTTTTGCTCATGCTCTGCAGTTTCATTACTATAAGTGGGAGTCTCAAAGATGTTCACGGTCAACTCTTGGAGTGCTTCCTTGGGAAATACCAGCACTACTCAGAGAAGTGATGTGAGAAGCCTTTGCTTGGGCAATTTTCCATAACCACTGGGTCATACCACAAGCATTCTTCTGAAATGGGTTGTGGCATTCAACACATGTGAAAACAGACATGCCACCATCCTTTGTGTGTTCTTGAACTGGATCCAGAAAGCAAACATAAAGGATTGCTCAGCATGAATAAGGATGACAAGATTTGGCTTCAGGATCCTGGAAATATATTTGTCATCCTGATCTGCAGTGACATAGGAAAAAGTCTATTGCTGCTAAGGAGAACAGCCCTTTTACTGTGAAGAACTCTGGCTTTTCACCTGTTCGGTAAGTTTTCAGCCATTTTGTGCAGATATTTTCCCTTTTTTCCCCCACCCTAATCTCACATTTTTTCTCTGAAGTTTGCCCTTTATTTCGAAAGCACTGAGATATATAAACCTAACCCAGTATTTCCCATCACTGGGGAGAAAAAAACAACAACAACAACAACAAAAAAGACAAAAATCACTTCTTCTGTTCTGAAAAACATTGTATTTTTTGATTTTTAAATCTCAAAAGGTGATCAAGCAGCATTTTTTATGGGAAAAACTATTTCTTCACTATTAGGAAGGGATGAACCAGTGCTTGAGGAACAGTACATGATATAATGTATTCTTGGCATATAGAATGGAAGGATTAATAGACCCAGCAAACATTTCCAGAGGAAAAAATCCTTCTTGTTTAGTTTTAACTTATTCATTTGTCATTGCTTCCACCTTACCTGCCTAGCTGTAGATGGACAAAATCTTGTGTATCCAATTAAACCAGGACTATACTAACAAAAACCTCCCCTTAGGTTACTCTCTAGTAGAGGTTGCTACTTTATTAAAGAAGCACTAAATTACTCCAGCAAAGTCAAGCATATATTTCAGCAAGATGAAAGCCTGAAAGTATCAGGAGAGATATTTCTTTAAGATTTTAGTTAAAGCTTTAGACATTCTGCTGTCCTAACCACTTGAAATCATGCTTGGCGCTACGCCTGTCGCTTGCTGTGCTTTTCACATCCTGACTTTCAGCACCACGGGGATTAGACTATTAAAAGGGTTCTTTAGCAGCAGATTCAGGAATTAGTCAGCCTGGGACTTCAGGTCATTCTAATTCTGCAAAGACCTCCTCTTGAAACTTTCTGATACATCTCTGTCATCCGAGGTAACAGAGAGTGATTTTACTTTGTTTTCTCCCAGTGTCTTAGTCCATTCTCTCTGATCAAGCTTGAACCAACACAGGTTTGGGAAGGAAAGGGACAAGGCTGGACTTACTGTTCCCAGAAATTCATAGTTTGCCTTTTTCCAACTCTTTTTAGCATTTGTAGTCTGCACTGTGAAGCCACACAGCTGTCTGATATTGTGCTGTGGAGGAAATGGCTGAAGATATTTGCTTAGATACCTGCAGAATTAGTCCAGCTGAAGTTCACTTTTGTTATCCAACACAGAGCTGGAGATCCACTGATTCACGAGGCAATACTCAAGATTTCTAGCTGTCTTCTGAGGAGCAGAAAGTTATTTTAGCAATGCTTTCTTACAAAGTACATATCATGTTAGAAAATGGACCATTCACTTTTGTTGAAAGCATCTGAAAAGTCAGTGCCTGCGTGAAGCCAGCAAGTGCTTATAGATAGGGACAATTTTTCTTACAGTTTGAGGAAATAATTCTTTCACTTCCTAAGTACTTTTTACTCTGGTAGAGAAGTCCAGTTTTACTGAACTGCAGTGAATTGTTCCAGGAGTTTTATAAACCGTAGCCTCGGTTAAGTGAGAAACTTGGTAGGTGTTGTACCACTCACTGTTTTCTCCAGTGCTTTATGTAGTCTTTCAGAAGAGTCTAATAAAATAGAGTTCAGAAAGCCATCAAAACCAAGGAGCTTAGGATCTTTCTCAGCAAATGATTTGCATTTATTTTGCTACAATATCGGGGGGGAAGAGACAGAGAGAGTGAAACACCACCACAAACACACACACACACATAAAAAAGTGTCTACCAGTTTGGCAGAGGTGTTAAACCAAAGCCTGAAGTGTATTTATGGTTATAATTTTGCACAGATCACTTGGTGCTCTAACACCGTGCTGCTGATCACAACATAAATCACACTTTAATTTTAACCTTTGCAATACATCAATAGTTTCAGTATCAAATATAATTCAGCACTGGCACTATTGGTTTACGGGTAAGTGGAATAAGAGTGGAGGAGACTTAGTAATGGATTAGTTTACTTGTCAATTGAGACAGAAAGATTCATGTTGTCTTCTCCATGTTTCTATCACATGCACAAAGCTATAAATAATGACAACAGCTAATCAGACACAAGAAAGATATATGCTGTCATTGAAAATCAGTTGTTTGTACCATCCTAGCTTTAAAAAGTTAGCCACTAAGGGAATCCATTTCTTAAAAGAGCATTTTGTTGCTTGTTTTGCATAGCCAAATCAATTTAAAGGATTTTCTTCTACACAGGCAAAATTATTTTCTTTGGTCATGGTATAATAGTTCTGTCCCTCAGTAAACGTTCGTGCAACTCCAAAGAATTAGCACCGGTTTTAGGAAAATAATATTCTATTGGCAAAGAACCTATTCTTTTCCTTTGAACATGGTGAGACTTGAATTTAGCTAATTTTCCAAAGAAATGTGAAAATGTGAGGTTTGTCTGCTGTGATTTTTCTTAGTCTAAACTTGTTCACTCTGATTGTGGAATTGTGGAAAATATCTCTAAAAGCTTCACATTTACAACAGCCCCCTGAGCACTGTCCTCAGCTCTTAACCCAACCATTCAATAAATGAATTTCTCTTGTGGCAGTGGTGGTGGTTGTCATGATGGAACAGGGACCTGCAGAACCTGATGAATCTGTCTTTGCAGATATTAAAATGTCAGTGGGTCAGACCATGAATAACCTGATGTAACTGTGAAGTCAACCCTGCTTTATGTGAGAGCATGGATCAGGTGACTTGCAGAAGTCCCTTCCTACCTAAATTATTCTATGATTCTGTATGATGTCCTGTATATCTTGGTAAGATGTTTCATATCTTTTTCTTCTCCTGTTATCCTCAAACTGTTTTCTGGATCACATCCAACAGAAGCACAAATGCCCTTGAAGACTCTGCTTGGGATGAAAAGCCTTAAATACTTAGTTTTATTCTTCCTTGTCTTTATTTGATCTGTTGAATGAATTATTTCCATCCTACTAAATTTCTAAATGGAGCTACAAATTCAGTGTTGATAATATTAATCTCCCTTGTGCTGAACTTCATACCCAGAATATCGACACATACATTCTATTAAGTTTATGGTTTGTGGTATAAATTCAATATGCTGGAATGAAAAACACAGTGACAAATCCTACTGTGTCAATGTGTCTGTGACCAAGCCTTCCTCTATCTCCTTCCTCATCTCACTTGTTACAGGGGTTCCTGAATAAATGATAAAACAGTAGCCCACTGGCATGCATCCTTCAAGATAGTTTAAGATCTTGAAGAGAAATGCTTGGAAATCTGCCGGCTCTGGGCATGGGATCCTTGTCTGCACTTGTGAGATTATAGAGCACTAGCACTGGGACATGAATGGTGTCTTAGAATTTTCCTCTAATCAAAGTCACCTGAAACACTCCAAATGTTTGTTTTAAATGGTCCATATAGATTAGGTGTTATTTCCAGGGATATACTGAGAAAACTTTTATCATATAGGAGCACTGTAAGCTCTATGAGAATTGTGCATCTTTTTTTTGGAGGGAGAAATGATGGTTTTTGGTTTGTTCTTTTACCATATTTCAACAGATATTTAATTGATGGACTACGACTGCTGTATATAATATCAGCATAGCCTTTTAGAAAAGTCTGTTGTCTTACAAATGCTTAAATGTGTATGAAGTGCATTACAATAGTAAGGTTTTATATTGACTAAAGAGATTGAAAGGACTCCTTTGAAAATCTACTCCCATAGGAGTGCCTGCCTTCCTTCCCCTTCCTTCCCCTTCCTTCCCTTTCCTTCCCTTTCCTTCCTTCCTTCCTTCCTTCCTTCCTTCCTTCCTTCCTTCCTTCCTTCCTTCCTTCCTTCCTTCCTTCCTTCCAGGGATGATTACACATAATATTTTGAAGTCTGTACTTAGAGTAGTAAAAAGAATATGATACCAACATGGCCTTTGCATTTCCCAAAATTCATTGGCTAGTGTTACAGCATGGAATTAAACTTAGATGTTTGCCATCTTTTCTCCTAAAGAACTTTGTCTGAGGAGTGTGGTCTTTGGCAAAAAGCAACATACAGTTTTGAAGGTAAAAGGTGTTTCAAACAGTATTGTTCACTACTGTTAATATGTAAGGGTAGGAATGTGGAACAATTTCAGTTGAAACAATCTGTTATCAAATATTCCATCCCCATTCAGAGATTTAAATGGGGAAATATAAAACGTGCAGCAATGGTGGAAAGAATGATACTCCAGCTGCAGGATTTATCCATAAACAGCTTCTGCTGTCATCTGTAGGAGAGGTGAAATCAAGGGTACAGGTCAGTGTCTTTGATGAAGAAATAGCTGTAGGACTGAGTGCTTGGACATGCAGACACAGCTGCCTCTGTGTGTTTATAGCTGATAAATAGAAATGTAATTGACTTTCAGAAAGGACTTAAACCTTGGGATTTTTTGAACTTTCAGTCATCTCTGAATAAATAACTGCATACTATAGGCTTCATTGCTTTCTCAAAACCTGGCCATAACCACAAGTAGATAAAGAAGGAGTGCTTTTTATCATTTCTTTGGAGAAACACTGCATACTCACCTCATAAAACAGTAATTGTCCATCACTTTTCTCTGACATGTTATAGAAAAAAAAGAAAAGATATTAGAAAGTAAAGCAGAGCTGATCTTGGTGAAACATTAAATTCAAGCTAATGGCTTATGTTAAAGGAAGATGGTACTTTATGCTCAGGAAAGCAGTTTAGTCAGTGACTGGTATATGAGAGCTGGACCATGGAAATTTAATTTTAGTATCTCCTACAATACTTTCTGTAGGTGGCATTTCTGTAGGAGAACCTTGGCCATATCCCATGTTAGATCCCACAGTGACTATTGTGCTAGATCTTGGGTAGGGCTTACTGATAAATCCAAATAGCAATTCATCCCAGCAACAGAACTTTTAATTTACAGTATTCTCTTATGTAAAAAGAGATCAAAAATATCCCCAGAACATATTCTTGAATATTTATGGATTGGTACAGGTACTGCAGTGTGAGAAGTCTGCCGAGCTGGGGCAGCTGTCAGTTGTACTGTAAGGTGGTTATTAAAAAAAAAAAAAAAAACTTCACTGAAGAAGGGGAAAATGCTGATCCTTCTGGAATGACTCCAGTGCCAGCCACTTCATTTTGTTCAGTAGCAATATTACCAACTCCTACAGCTCTCTCTTTTTTAAAAAGTCACTGAAGCCATCTCTTATCCAAGAGACCAGACCATAAATACCAATGTGTTAGATAAAGTCAATGCATCATTTCCACTGTCATGTCCTACAGCTTTGGTTGGAAACAGTTTAGATGGCAATTTCTGGCCCTCAGAACTAAAGCAGAGGTGTAGATCTTGTCAAGGCACAGCAAAGCAGGAAGAAGTTGCTGAATGTACAAGAAGAGAATGGTTTACATTGGTGTTGCCTCCGTTCTATTATTTCTCTTCAACTTGCACGTGCACTTTTTTTAATTGCTTCTTTTTGTTCTTTGGATCACCACTGTTATCTGGAACTGTAATATTTTTGCTTCATCTTGAGATCAGCCCAAAGAGCACAGCACTGATTTTTCCTTTCCTAGTGAAATGCCTTCACCACTTACTGGTCCTGTCATGGTGTGGGTCCCTCTATAGGCCCCATCTAAAAAAGTGCCATTACACCTCAGCAATGAGAGCAGATATTAATCAATACTAAGGAAAATACTGATAGGTGTCATTATTCTTTAGATTGTTTTTGTTACTGATCATTATTGAGAGAACATAGTGTTAAATGCAATGGAAAAGTCTGCTTTCATCTTCCCTAACAAGTTATCAGGAATTGCTACCCTAGCTTGTAAAACATTAAATCACTTGTGAAAGGGGGGAGATTAATAAGAAGTATTTTAATCTCCTCTTCACTTATTGCAGCACAAACAGCATGATGTGGAAGGGTCAGGGAAGGGAGGAAACAGAATCTATTTTCTTTTTCTTGAGGTGCTCACGAAATCTATCACTCCTTGAAAAGAAACTTCAGCAGAGTCAATGATAGTTAAGACCCTGACAGATTCAATAAGTCACAGGCCACATGTGCATCGATGTTTCTCTTGGAAACCACCTTCTAAAAAAGCTACAGCATCAAAAGTTTTGCTCCCCCAAAGTTCAGGGCTTGTGGAAAGGCAGAGTGGTCCAGCAGCCTGCCCTGCATGGCCTCTGCTGCTGCATCTTCATAGCTCACACAGGTATTGACACAATCTCTTTCACCTTCTGCCCCATACGAAATATATTTGTGTTGGAGCTTGAATCAACATACTTGGGTTGTGGAAGAATGGGTTTTAACTATGCCAGGTAATCAGTTTTACTTATAAGACTTCTGGCTGCTAAAAAAAACCCAACCAACAAACAAGAGTTTGGGGTGATCCAGCCAGCTGCTCCATTCCTTCATATTGTAAATTTTTAAGATCCCTTAGAGAAGGAGCAGCTTTGCTGCAGACTTGCTTGAAGATGGAGGGGCTGTTTGTACAAACAGAAGAATCAGCTCAGAGCCCTAAAGCTGAGAAGTCACTTTTAAGCACTGTCTGAAGCAAAGCTGCAGCCCTCTGGCCCATCAGTTTGCAGGAGGCTTCAGTGATGTTGCCAGCCTTACCTGGTTTGGTACTCATCATCACAGTGCTACCATGTGTGTCCTGGGACTGATGCTTTCACAAAGCCCTGTAGCAAAAAGAGAAGTTATTTCTCTTCCAGAAGGTGGTGGTTATTTAACAGCCTTTATATCATCATCTGCCACCATAGCAGGGAGCCTTTGCTACTTTTAAAAGTAGTAAAACTTCTTTCTCTGCCTCTCTCCATCTGCCAGCCATCCTCAGTTTTCTGAGGTTTCTGTCTTCCTTGGTCTTTCCACAGCAGACAATCACTGCCATTAAGAAAAAGTATTCTCTTTCCCTAGATGGCAGAGTCTGTAAAGAGGAAAAAAAAAAAGAAAAAAAAGAGTATTTCTCTGCAAAGGGCACCTGTCTTTTACAGAGGATAAAATGTTGCCAGATGAGCTTAGCAACATTATTAATCAGTCAGCAGAGACATCTTTCTTATTTTTTTCCTTTGTAAGAAAAATTTTTAGGAGAAAACAAGCACAGGAAGACATGAACCTCTGCAAGCTCAGGCAGGGGCTGGGAGGAGGGGTACTTTTCCTCCTTGTTAAGTTGTCCCTACTGTCTCCACTGGCAATTTTTAGGGAAATAAGTTATAACTTCTGTTATATAATGTAACTTCTATTTAATTTCCCACCAAAATGTAAGCTTTGAGTATTTATGGGCTTTTTTTATTTATCACCAAAAGTTTCTTTCTTTGAGGGGTTCACTCAGCACTGGAATAATAATCACATCTCTTTGGCTGTTTGCTTCTTTCCAGCTCCTTGATTGAAGTGCATCTCATTTATCACAATTTTTTACAAG
Source organism: Phaethornis superciliosus (assembly GCA_023637945.1). NCBI lineage: Eukaryota > Metazoa > Chordata > Aves > Apodiformes > Trochilidae > Phaethornis > Phaethornis superciliosus. Next base: position 22,076,507 of record JAJQWJ010000010.1, read on the forward strand.
CAGCAATGGCTTCCGTGCAAAAAAAGACCCAGGCAAGTATCTGTTCTAATAATTTATTCTTTGCAGAGATTTACTTAGCAATTGGGAATTGAAAGGAGTGCGTATCAGTATATCAAAGCATTTTACAAACTCTGTAAAGTAGGGAACTAACATTTTATTGATGCTTATTTTGGACTGACAGAGAAACTGAGTGATTCACCCGTATTCCCATGGTAAAGTCTGCCCTTCCTCCACTGCACTCTCAGTGGCTGGCTCTTATACATGTCCTCAGATTCATACAACTGTGAAGTTCTGCACTATGCATAGAAAATGCCTTCACTAATGTGGGATTTTTCACCTTCTGTCTACTTCATTAATGAAAACTACCACTGCTACCAGGGGCTTAGGCTGGATGGATACAGAATGTCATTTCAAAGCCCACCCTTTATGGGAAGAGATGCTGTATTTTATATCTAAGAGTCCCTTCACAAAGTAAATAAGGTACCTGAATAAAAATTCAGAGTGAAAGCTGAAAAAAAACCCAACCTGAAATTCCTTCAGAAACAGAAACTGGTAGGGGGGTGGGGGGGGAGAGGGGAACCCTTCCTTTTGTAACAAACCAAAACTAAATTGGTTTTTCCACAAGGAAGACTCTCCTCTAAGAGGTTAATTTATCCAGTCTTATTTTGTGTCTGTGAAATAGAAAATATGTCATTCAAAGAAAGACAATACCACTTACATGAAAAGAAAATATAGCACAGGAAATAAATAAAAACATAAATAAACAAGTTAATTTAAAAATATTAAGTGAAGTGGAGAAGAAAGAAAAAACTGTGTACTGCAAAGTCTGTTAATTCCTACTACAACTGCTGTTGAAATGTTCCCATTATGCTAGTAAAAAAAAGATAGAATGTGTTGAGGTCTTTTAAATTTTTATATTGTTTATAAATTTCACCAATATTGCTGTGGACTCTTTATTAATGTTTTTGTAGTTTGCCTGACTGCATTGCCTTTGAAAGTGAGGCTGAGGGTTAATATCTGTACGGGAAGTGTCTTGTTGATATTATTATCATTGGGAGCAGTGAACACCAAAGTGAGTATCTGAACATGTTAATTTATTTTTTTCCCCACCTGTCGTGCTTATCAGCATAAGTAGCTCCTTCACAGTGGTTCCTAAAAGTCTGTTTTTATATATTCTAGAGATGGGCAATGAGGGAGCAATAGCTTATTTTCAAACTGTGTAAGAAGGAAGATAGAACTAGAGGCTGTTAGAGAATAAGAATGGCCAGGCAAATCTTTGTGTTTCTTGTGACCCTGCTGCTCTCTGAAATCCTTGCCCAGTCCCTACCTCTCATCCTGTTTGCCACTGCCCTTGGTAACCAGAAAGCAAAGACTTCCAGAAAATAAAGCAAAATCAATAGGCTGTTTATCTGATTTTCAGTCAGATGCCTGCCACTGGACACACGTTCATTGTCTACCCACTCTCCCTCCTGATCTGTTAAATTAATGGTTGAGGAGCTGAACTAAAGAAAAACCAAATGAGCTTTGGATTGGAAAAGGGTAGAAAAAGGGAGGGTGCAGAGAAAGATCTGGAGAGTTCAGACCATTGGATTAATTCCAGGGATTTGTAGTTGAAAGTGAATAAATGCAAGGCATTTCTCTCAGGGGGCAGAAAAGAAGAATAACAAGCAGAAATAAAATACAGGAGAGCAGGATGGAGAGCAGCAATGCAGAAAAGATTCTGAGAGAGACAGCAGGTAACAAATTAAATATAAGTGAAATGTGAGGCTGTTAGGGGAAAGTGCCACAGCTAGTTTGGAGAGCATTCCTCATGAGGAGAGAAAAGCAATGATGCCCATACCCACAGCCTCACTGTGATTATAACTTGGCTGTTGTGTTCACTGGGGGAGAACCACAATGAATTAATGGTGCTGACAAACTGGAGGTGTCCAAGCAAGAGGTACTTGTGCACTTTCTCTGTTAACAGAGTCCTTGGAAGTCACTGTGGCTTACCTGTGATCTATGATGGTCAGAAGAGACTTAAAAGGATGTTGTGATGCCAGGGAGAGTTTTGAGAGAGAAGATTCATTTAGCATCTGGACAGGTCCATGATAAAGGCCTTTGCATTGCTGTGTTGTGGCAGTAATTGACTCTGAAATTTAAGAGGCTATGGAACAACTGTCCTTACTGATGAAGAACTATGTGATCAAAAGATTCGCCAGAAATTCAAGAAGGATCTGAATATCAGGACAAATAGTTGATGCTTTCCTCACTGACCCAAATTTTCTCTCCTGCTCCACCATTCATGCAGTTCCATGGCACTGTTGTCACATCCAGTGAAGGTATGAAAGGTAGCTTGTGTTAATCAGGAGTCTAAAAGAAATATATCCTTTTCAGTGTCAATTCTGTCATCCTTTGCTTTGCACATGGAAGCTTTCAAGTTAAGGAAGTGGAATATAATTTTCCATCATTCCCTGGTGTCCAGCAGAGATGACTCAGTCTGTCAGACTCCATAAAATCTGCAATATTTTGTGACACTTCCTATTATTTTCTAGTGTAATTAATATTAAATCTCAAATACTTTGAAAAGATTTCATAATAATAGTTAATGATTAACAGTGTTAACTGGTGCAGAGACCAATGGGTTATGCAGGCTAACAAATAACAGTCTCTGGCTTAAAGCAAACTGTTCTTTAAAAAGCTGGAGTACTTGCTGTTGTAGTTTGTAACAAGAGTGTTAAAATCTTTCTTGCTCTCAATTAAGCATCTAGAAAAAGGAATCTTAGATCCTCTAAAATGCCTTAGTTTAAAATCAGACCTGTAAAGGGCAAGCTGTTCTTGAATTTTGTATTTTATCTTTCGTTGTTCTTTGAGACTTACCTCCCTTCCCTTTGCTTTTTAGTTGGTGTTTCTTCTCTCTTCAACACTATTCCAAAATCTCGAAGTGCAAGAGGTAGGAGGAAAAAAAAAATGGAAAGAAAATCTTTGTATCAGTAAAAGGTATAGGTTCTGAATCTTCCACTTGTATTGGAAGTCACATTCTAGGCAAGGCATAATAATTTTTTTATTAGGAACTGTAATTTTTAAAGATATTGCTCTGATAGGAGCAGTTAGTGACTCCAGTTTGCTCAGATATCTCAATATATTTCTGGTTTCAAGTTAATAATTACACTAGAAAGTGCAATAACATTCAGTTGCATGATAGATTATACTGTTATGTGTTACAAATTCGATATTCTTGAATAGCACTCATTTTTACAGTCCTCTGAAAAGGTAGAGAGGGATGTAGTCTACAATACCCTGCTTTCTCTCAACCTTTTTAGTCCTTGAGACAAAATATTTTTTCAATTAGCTTGCTGATACTTCGTAAAATCCTCTCTCTTGCTTACCATTTGAATCATACTTAAATTACCATGAAATAAATAAAAACATTCATATTCTTCACATAACCCTACCCTCACCTTTGAAGTATTTCTACAGACTAAACGGCCTGTAATATTATCACCTTATTTTGTAGTAAGTAATTATTTTGTAATAAGTGAGGCATTTTTTACCAAAGTAGTTAATGAATCATTCTTTATTCTATGTTATCTAACAGATTTTGTGTGTCTGTGACTATGTGCACATGAGGAAACTTTTCAAATCACTGCTGCTCTTCTGACCAGTTCCTAATTTCACTTATTTTTGCTGTTACCTATTTGCCCGTGAAGACTCAATCCACCAGTCCTTTGAATTATTGTAATTATTGTCAATTGTTAGAGTTATTATTGCAATTGTTATAATTCTTATAATTATTACTAACAACTGTTCCTCCTCTTGAAACCCTAGAAAATATTCTAATGGGGTTGGGTTGCCCTGAGGCATGAACAACAGAGCTCAGGTATTGCTGCCCTTGTTGCTGTGAGAATAAAATAAGGATGGCAATATCCATGCAGGGGTGCTCAGACCAGACTCCAAAATCTCCTGCAAAAATAGAATATTTTGCCTGAACTAATCTCCAGATTGCAACCACCACTTTCTCAGTAACTTAAAGCAGGTCTGAACATCTGTATTATGCTGTAGTAGTCTTTCCACTGGTATTCTGTTCTCTTTTTCTGCAGGATTTACGTTTGTTTTAATAAGCATTGAATAATCTTTTTGCTGCTTTGTATGCTGATTTTTCAATGTTGTTGGTTCAGGATCAGGGGGCTGGGCTTGATGGAGTGTTACACCCCACTGGCTTCATCTTTATCCTTCATTTAATGTCATCCTAACACTTTGTTTCTCAAATATTTCCTCTTAGACAACCAGTTTTAATAAAATAATCATAATTAAAAAATACAGCCCCTTAAGCTGTACATATTGGGTGACATTTCTAATTATTATTTGTTCTATTTCAGAAGATGTTTGCTTCATAAAGTTAGATGACATTTAAAATTCAATCAGTTATAATCTCACCTTGATTTCTGTGCAAGCAGAATCAAGCACAAGAAGGGTACAATAGTAAATCATAAAGCAATTAGGAATAATGGCTCCTTTAGGCAGCAACACTTAAAGAAATTAAGCTTTGCATTAATTGTTTCAGATGTTTCTAACTGACAACTATTTGAAGTCAGATTTCTGTATTCTTTCACCTTGAGTTCTGCATTTTAGGAATTAGGAATAGGCTACTTTACACACACCAGTTTCTAATTTCTGGAGCTTTTTTCCATGTGATTCACTTACTTGCTTGTTCTGTGGTTATTTTTTTGTTTGGTTGGTTGGGGTTTTTTTGTTTCTTTTTTGTTTGGTGTTTGTTTTGGGGTTTGTTTTATTTGTTTTGTTTTTTCTTTGTGGAAAAAAAATATTCTGATCGAAAATACCAGGAATGAGCTGGCATAATGTGAAATACATAAAAGTCAAAATAATGTGAGATGGAGGGAAGTGAGAAAGAAGTCAATACCTGACTGTTAAATTTTGAAACTGGGCATCTGTTTGTGAATAGTCAGGGAATTGATCCAGAGCCTGGTAGATTTCTGAGCTGAGACTCCTCTGTGACAGAAATTTTGCTCCATCAAAACTGGGATTTCTTTCATTTTTTTCAGTAGGGAGTGCACACAAAGCAACCTCATTTCATGCTGCATCTTCAAAAAGTAGTTGTGAATTAAAACCATCTTCAGTGTTTCCCCAGCCATCTATTGTGAGCAAAGAGCTAAAAGAATATAAGAACATTGATTACTGAATCCTGCAGTTAAAGATTTTGTAAACACCCTTACTTTGTAGGTTATGTGCTCCATAGAGAGTATTATCTCTTGAGTCCAAGCAATATTTTTTGTGATGGAAATCATGTCTTTTTCTCACTACAAAAAAAGCATATTCAATCTGCAAATTTTTTTTTCTTCCCCTCTGCAGTGTCAATTAACTTTTTAACTTTTTTCCATTTTTTCTTAAACTACAAATTAGGTACAGATTTAATAAATTTAGCGTTATCCCCCCTCGCCCCCTTGGTAAATCTCTGTTTAGCCAGCTTGCCAGAAAAGAGAATCTTTTTTTCCTTCCTCTGTTAGTTCTTTACTTTCTGAGTTGCTTTCAGAGATGATGAACAGAAACATTAGTACAATAGCCAAGCTCATTCACATTTTGAACTCGTGACATTTATGGCATGATTAAGCAAAAGGAAAAAAAAAAAATAATAACTTAGCAGCTGCTTTCCTCTGCAGCTATGTTTCAGGAGCATTGAATGTAAACCCAATGAGACTGTAAAGGCCTCCTGGAGCTGTTGGAATCTACTTTAATAATACTGGGGAAATGTCTGTGTCTTGAAAATGTTTTACAACAATTTCCATTACCATTTCACAAGAAGTGCCTGTCACTCTCACAGTCTCTAATGATGTGCTTAGGCAGACCCCTTGTAGTCAGCTTCCTGATTTGTCATCCCACCTCCTACCATGGCATTAGTGCTAAAGGAGTCATTGCATTACAACTTAATGAGGTGCCATTCTCATCAAGTTAAACTCTAATGCATCAACATCTCTGGGAGATGATGAAGGCCTTTTCAAGCTTCTCCATGTGACCTGGGAAGGACCACCTTGTGTTTTCTGCATATCCAAATTTCTGTGAACACTCAGTAAACCTTTCCAAGGACAGTTGGAATGACTGCTTACAGGTATTACTGCCACAGAGTAAGCAGAGATGCAAAGATGTGTTATATTCTCAGGTTCTGTCACAGCAGGTGTCACCTGTAGAAAAGCTCTTCAAAAATAAAATTGCATAATGTAGGAAAAGGGTGGGGTGGAGGGGAGATGCTTTGCATAATTATACAAAGTGTGAAAAATCAACTAATCTTGGTGAGAAGCAGAATTTGGATTTAACCCAAATTGTACACCAGAAACATCTTTAGTGCACTGGTAGGTCATGTCTTCTATCAATAGAGGAGAGGTAGGGATAACCTTCATTTTTAAAATGTATTTATTTGTAGTTTATTTTTGACTTGTACTCAATTTTTTTATTTGCAGTCCTGCCCGCAGCTGGGAGCCAGAGATGATGCTGAACTGCTTCAGATGTTGTCTGAGTGGTGAGTGGCAAAACTGCTTCTGATTTCTGAGGCTCCTTTCTGTCTCACCAGAAGTATACACCTTCTGGGGAAACATGTACGAGTAACACTGTGACTGAATTTGAGATATGGAAGCTGAAGGTCTCTTTTAAAAGGGAAAGATGTGTTTCAGAGCTGTAAAAGGACCACAGGGTTACCATTCTCCATCTAGTTTTCTTCTATGAATTGACAAGCAGGCTAACATTAAGGTAGAAGTGTTATTTATGACATGAGCTAAGTATATTGTTAGCAATTTGAAGGTAAGGTAGCAGAAAAAAAAAAAAAAAGATATGGAAGCTGCAAGCACAGTATATTATGGTGGCTGTTGAAAAGAAAAGCCAGGGAACAGGTGAAATTGTACATAGTGTATCTTATCAAGAAACAAATCCAATGCACTTTGAGAACAGCTGTTACCCCTTGCACAAAATAGGTGATAAAGTGAAATACAAAAACCCATAGACCCATCAGCCTGCTGTCTAAAGCATATAATGTCTTACTTCCACCAAAGTAAATGGTACTATTTATTACTGGTGTTTAGTCAACCAAAAGAAGCAGTGGACTTCTGGTCAGGTTCTCCTGTCACTTTTATGTGAGTGAAATACTCTTTTCAAAAGTTTGAAAGAAACATATCTTGGCAATCCCTGGAAACAGCTTCTCTGCTAAGCTGTGCTGTGACTTATATGAATTAGTATCAGTCTGGCTTCACTGTGAAATTAAACAGTACTAGTCCCAAGATATCTGGGTAACTTTTATTCTTAATTTTCTTTTGAGAGGTGTAGTGAGCACATTTGAAAGTGAAACAGTCATTCAAATTTTTCACAGAAAGTACAGTAATTGATTTTTTTTTTTCCTTTAGTCCTTAGTGCTTTTTTGCCTCTTCTTGTAATAAAAGCTGACTACTTCCTTCCTCGCTCAAACATGTTGTATATCTGCCTTTCAGATGAATTATGCCATGTTTATTTAGGCAGCTGTGTAGAAAATAACCATCTGCAGTCCTGCTTTGCCACTCGTGAGTATTCCAAGAATCTCGTAAAAGAGAAACAGATACATATTTAATAAGATCTATTGTGTTTGGATGTGTTTGGGGTTTTTGTTATTGTTGTTTTGTTGTTGGTTTATTTTTGGAGGGGTGTGGATCCAGTGAAGAAACAAATGAAAACATCTCTCTTGAAAAATAATGAAGTTTCTATAAGGATAAAATGCTGATTGTTTGAGGGTTTTTTTAATAATCTAATCATGTACAAATTCGTTACTATATATTTCACAGAGCAGGGAAAAATAACTGAAATTGTATCTCTGCCATATTGCAGAGACCTAGTGCTGTGTTGCAAGATTTTGTTCAATAGGAGGATTTGGATTAGAAGCTGTAATGATTTTAAAATTATGAAAGATGAATTTTGTGTCAGAGGAAGATACATTGGGGTGTTTTATCATTAGCTTATCTCTGACTCTCATTGGCATATACATAACTTTTGCAACTATTAAGAAAGCCACAGTAAAATTGCATGTTTGACACTGAGATAATCTGAGACAAAACTACTGCAAAGTAGAATTGTACTTCAGAGTAATATTGTTTAAATGGCCATATCATGAAGCAAATTGTGCAATGTCATATCACACCAAGTGATGAAATCTGATGTTTTAAGATATTGCAGTTTTCCAAATCCATATTTACAGGGGTTGCCAGAAACACTTTCATAAGTCCTTGTAGGGATGCTTCTCTTTCTTAGAACAGCCATCAAGTTCAGGCTGTATCTTTCATTGACACTTTAGTGGATGAAGTTCAAGGTTCTGATGTATCATGTTCAAAGCCAGATATCATTATCACAGCTTGAGTTTTATATTTGTTTAATTTAAACTTTATGCTTAGATCAAAAAAAGCTGGAGAAGAATAACCTTTAGGTAAATCTAACCAAAAGCTAAATTTTAATCCTGTTGCCAGTTTTGATTATAAAATAAAAGGCTTAAAGGAAGTGAAAGAAATCAGTGAGTTTGTCCTCACTGTCCAAGGCAGGATCAACTTTCCTGATGTATTTCTGATGAATGTTTATCTAATCTTGGTCCCTAAATACTGCCAGTGGGATCTCTGAGACTGACTCCTCAGGTTCCTCACTTGTATGCAGTGCCACAAACAGCTGTTATGATTAGCATAGCAATAACCTCATATCTCTTATTAATTCCCCAAGCTGATCTTTGGGTTATACAAGATACTCAGAAATGTAGGTTGCTTTGCAATATTCCTAAATATAAACCTCAAGATGTATTTCATGCCAGTCAGCATTATATACTCGGGTAAAGAAGGAAACTTCTGCTGAATGCCTAGACATAAGTCTGATATTTTTTGCATCTGATGGTTAAAACTCTTCTTACTCTTGTTTCTGAACTACTCACCCAGGGTAAAGGCTATCCCAGCTAAAATGGTTAAATAATAAGTCTGAGAACTTTATAGCTTGTTGCAAAATATTTTTTTATGGAAAAATGTTATTCTGTTACTGAAAATAAAAATCACTTCTCTTCCTGTCAGCTACCCCATAGCAAATAAAGACCAGCAGAAAAATAACATTGAAAAGTTGCTACAAAAATGGAAATACATAACCTAGAAGTAGATTAAAACTCCTCACAGAGTGCTTCATCTCCCGTTTTCTATCTCCAGATGCAGCAGTGAAAGAAATGTTCTCTTTAAAGCCTTTGTGAAAATGGCAGGTTTCAAATAGTCTGTAATTACCTGAAACTGCAAGATCTAACACGTGTTCTCTACAGTTTTCATAGCAAAGGGCAGACATCTCCACCCTAAGAGAACAAACACATTCAGTCAAGAAAGGAATGTTATCTGCAAGATATGCTTTAATTATAATAGTCCCTTATGAGAAAGTTTGCCACTGGGAGGATTTAATTTTTGGTACTTTTGGTAATATCCTCAGCATAGAAGGTACATGATTTTTTTATAAAAAGGAATTAATTACCAGCAATAAGCTAGCAAATACAAAGACTTCTTCCACAGGCAACAAAGAAAACTCATCTGTAGTCACTCAATTGTTTTATAAAGGCTATAAAAAAACGTATTTGTTCACAGAACAGTTAGCCAAACACAGGTTGCTTTTTACTAAAATAACTGGGAGGGGGTTTTGTTTGAGTTTATGTTTGCTTATGTTTGGTTTTTGAAACTCTGTGTGCTAAGATCTTTCTGAACCTGATACATTACATACAATGAATTAATATCTCATAGGTTTCCTGCAGGAACAAATGAAAATAAAGATGAATACCACACCTGATTATTTAACTCAGGAAAGCTTATAACTTTCACCTACTGAAGTATGCTAGAAAAGACTAGAAGAAAAAAAAAAAGGTGGAGGGGAGGAAATACTCTTAAGGGAAGGAGAAATCCATCAGTTTCAGCAGACTGAAGTTAAGAAGAATTCTGGTTCAAATTCAGAGGCTATAGTTTTGTGTTATTCATCAAGTGGTCACCAGTATAGAAGTATTTGCACTCGTTTTGCAGTCCTGCAAGATATGACTTAAAAATGACTCCGAAATGACTGAGAAGTGGTTTTTTTTTCCTCACTTATCTCAAACCCAAGAGGAGCTTCCCATGGGGTAGAAGCAGCGAACATCTGCGTGGGCCATAGGTGCAGCACAAACTTGCAGGTTATCTAATGAATCCCTGCTAACACTTTCTCCAGGGGGTTGGTAGCTTTGGAGAGTTTTAGTGCAGAAATTGTTCTTTTTGTGAGATGCAGTGAGATGGCAGCAGTGGTTAACATAAGGCATTGTATGTCAGGTCCTCCTCTTGCCCTCTCATAATCCATGACTATTTTGGATGCCGAGGAAGCATACAATTTATAACAATTTATCATCCCTGCTCCTGCAGACAAGTGTGTATTAAGCTCACATTCTGTATTTGCTCAATTTGCTTGGCTTTGGACTGGAGTGAGGAACCTGTTATAAAACACCTGTATGAGCTGTCTGGTATATAGCATCATTTGTTACATGGCAGAGAGAGGGAGAAGGGAGCTTTATGGTGGAGAGCTGTATCAATAAGTGCTTTGTTTTCAATCACAAGTGCATCACTTTTTTATTTCTTCACATAAGGTGATAATGAAGAATGATGACCTCATGTCTAGACCTAAGCTCTTAACTTTGTTGCAGCTCTGGGGGCTTTAATGTTTTTCAAAAAGTAATCAATCAAGTGCCAAAAACTGTCTGGCTAATTACCTCCGAGACTTTCTAAAACTCTCCATTCTTTTCTCATAGAAATGTAGTATTTATAAATTGCTTAGTTTGTTCTTCAGCAAGGTTATGGCCTATTCTCTTCTCCACATTTCTTAGTTTCTATTCTATATTTGTGGAAGCGTTTTGACAGTGCTTCTTATTTTCTGTGATTACTGTCATTGTTTCCTCTTGAATATTTCTGGAAAAAACATATCTACGTCATGAGAAATAAGACCATGAGAAATAAGAGAAATGAATCAAAGTTGTGGGTATCTTGGGGAGGCAACATAAAGTGTAAGTGATGAACACCCCGTCAGCTAAAGACTTGGTGTGTCTCCCAGATCCACCGAGATGAGTGGTTATAATGATTTCTTTGACCAAATTCAGATTTTTTTGAATTTCCTATTAACATAGAAGACACTGGTGTTTCAAACAAATGATAAAGGGACTGCTGGGGTTCTTGTAGTTCCACCTTCTGCTTCAAAAAGGACAGAACTCAGTGCTGCCTCAGACAGCTCAGACTTTCCTTTGGACAGCCTGTTCCAATGCTCAATCACTGTCACAGTCAGGAGTTTTTCCATCACACAAAAAGCAAAACTGGAGTATATAAGCCAAAAATTAATTCCAGTTTTTGAAAGGGAAACGTCCACTGACACAAAGACTTCAGAAGTGTCTTATCTGATACTAAGATGTACCAGCACTATATGTATCATGAGGAGAAGGTGCAACAAGCCAAAGTGAAGACCATGTTCCAAACAGAAAGCTGATTGGGACTGGCAAGCTTGAGTCCTCCCAAAATGCAACTCAGCATCTCCATTAGGATTAAATTATTTCTCTGTTCCATACTTAAGAAGAAACTAGATATGTGGTGCAAAAACATATTCACATAATATCACAGAGGAAGGGCATATATTAATCTTAAACCCTGAATATAAGTGCCCCCTATAGCCACATAACGAAAGCATGGGTAAGACAATGAATATGGAAAGAATTTATAGTGTGCATATAGGTAGTGTTGCTATAAATCATTAATGTGTACTGAGATAGTCTCCATAGGAGATTTAATGGGACATCTGAATACAAAAGTATTTCTGATTGCTCCATTTCAAAATTCAGTGTTCCAAACCTGTTGGGTTCTTATTTCTTTTCCAAACAGCAAAATATTTTTAAATGTCTGGATATTTTAGAGCACTACTCTAGGAAGTGATACTTAATTTTTTATTCAGAGAGTAGTTGCATCTTCTTGTTTATGAGTTTTAAATATTCAGATATTTGTCAAACTACTGAACTACTGCTTGGTTGTTTTTCTGGTTTGTTTTTTTTGGGGGCTTTTGGGGGGGTGTGTTTGTGTGTGGTTTTGTTGATTTTTTGGTTTTGGTTTTTGTTTTGTATTTTTTTTTACCAAAAGGATATTATATGAGATAACTCAGACCTGAAGGGACTCAAGGAGGACACTTAACTCTTGCTTAGAATACTTAATGTGCCCATTTCTACTCAGTCTAAATATTAGTTGGAAAATTCTTATTTTTCTGCTTTATGTTTCTTTCAAGCTCAACATTTTTCTACACAAATAGTTCTGAAATAATAGCAGTGAGTAAAACCCCCCTGAGCATCCTTTTGTATAAATACTTTTAATATACAGAATACTTTTCGTGACATTGAATCTTTAAATTATGAAAATTTTAATGTTTATGCTTAATTGAAATACAAATAAATAAAATCTCAGTATGGAATCAAATGAGCTATTTTTTCCAAGTAAACTGAAGTATAACTCCAGTGTCCTTAGAACATCAACAAAATCAGGAAATGATTGTAACTGGCATGTATAATAAGCACTAGTAATGGTTGATGTATGAGATAATTATCATGCTTTACAGGTAAATATAATAAATCCCAGAACAGTTACTCTGTAAAATCTATTTTTATGGAAATTGGGGTATGAATATTACATCTATTATAGCAAGAGGGCTCTACAGGCAATTCTGACAGTCTCAGTCAAAAGCAGTGTCCACTCCTGGAGGTAATTGGTTCTGAAGTTTTGCACACACAAACTAACAGGTGTTCCATTTTCTGAAAATGCACCTTTTTTGACACAGGTTAAAAGACTGAATACATTGTTTAATATTTTGGGGGAATGAATAATGAGCCAAGAGTTTTAGTTGGAGCTAAACTTCTGATGTATGTAGCATCCCAGGACTAACCAAGGCTTTGGGTACATATGGGTGTGTTAAATATGAGTTCTAATAACCAACACCCTAACTTTAATTCTACATTCCAATTGAATCCCATTATTGTTTTTAGGTTTGTAAACTGACTTCTGATTTATGCAGCCCAAGGATGCAAAGCTCATTCTCAGTCTTCCATTTACAATTCTTTTATGGATATGAGAAGCAAAAGACAGAATATCCCCTAGAGAGATGACAGCTGATGACTGTGAGAATAACCTGTCATTCCTAATCTTGGTTTTAAAGTGTTTCTTGAATGCTTCAGGTCCTTTTTCCCTAGGAATGCTCTTCAAGTTTTCATCTCCCAAAAGATGATAGCAAGCTATTAATATGACTTTATGCTCATCTTGGTTCCCCAGGGACAAGCTTTTGGTATTACCTATCTAAGACAGGCATCTAGAATCCATTTTGCATCTACTAAGGCTGCATTTGCACACTTACAAGAGTTATATTCAGTAGGTAGTTTAATGCAGCTGCCTAATTTTAAGTACTGTAGCAAACAGTTCTGGAAAACAACCCCACTCTCAAAAGATCAAATAAGCATGTGCTTAACCTTGAACACAAGGCTCCTCTGAAAGCAAAAACTTGCTCGTGTACTTTCTGGAGTCATATTATCTGTTTCTATCACCAATATGTTAGGAAAAATAAAAAAAAGATGAGTAGAAAACACCCTTCAGGAAAGAATATTGTCAGACAGAAGCTTTGGGGATCTGCTTGCTGTGGTGTCACTTGATATGGCACTAGAAACAAGCTACTCCTACAGTTTTGACTAAGATTCCAGTTGATCTCAGCTACAATTTAAGCTCAGCTTGCAGCAGGGTTTCTTTCTCTTTTAATTTTTTTTTCAATTCAGCCTTCCCACTTTTCTGATTCACCCAGCAGAGTCGGGTGTCCTACTCTCCCTGCCATGATAGCAACATTTTAGTCCTATCAAAGAAAGAAGTAGAATCATAAAGCATACTGTAGAACTTTAATAAATCTTTGCATAAGATTCTCAGGTTTTTATTCAGACAAGCTGACAAACTCTCTTCACTCAAATCTTGAAGGTATTAATTTCTTTTGAGTCAATTCTCTAAGTCTTTTGTTAGAGTTCCTCTTCTGTACCTGCTTCTTTGAGGAAAGCCATTTCCCCACAGAATAAGAAATTTCCAAATGAGAAATGATAAGAATCTTCAGGGAGCCAAGTGACTACCACATGAAAAGAAGATAATGGAATATATTTTATCTGGATTGAGAAGCATCTGCCAAGTACATCTCAGAGGAGCTGTCTGTTAAGAAGAGTTCAGAATAGCTTGTTTACTCCATTTAATATCAGTAGAAACTCCACTTTTGCATTGATTTCCTCTACCTATATTCTCATCTGGGAAAGGATGAGAAGATCTTAGAGATAAACATGAAAATATTATGGAGTGATGCAGAACTGGAAGAAAAATTAGAGCTGTATTGGTAAGATTATCAAATTCTTTGCTGTCCTGAGTTTTTATACTCTCCTGGTATTTGTGTTTAGAATTAAAGAGGAGGATTAGGGTCTAGATACAAAGCCTATTGCTACTACTGGGAACAGTTTTCTCCAAAAGACTGAAATCCAGCCCACAAATATAGCTTTATCCAAGAAAGGAAATAAAGACTGCAACTGTGTTTGGGGTTTGAGTGTTCTTGTTTGTTTTTTGTTTGTTTTTTTTTTTCTTCATCTTGGATTTTTTGTGGGTTCTATTGTTTTTCTTTTATTCCTTAAAAATTTGTACATCTATACATTGACAGATTGATTGAATTAGGCACATACTTAACTATCCTGATTCACTGAGGCCTTTGTTGACTTTAGGGTAGGTGAGAAGAAATTAAACCTGAGGGTAGGTGAGAAGAAATTAAAGCTGGAGAATTGAAAAGAGCAATATCCTGATATTAGCATAATGTCAACGTAGAAAATATTGATGAGGAGCCTGGTAAAATACACCGAGTTTTTTTTTACATTTTAATTTCTTCATTAGATTTTTTAATTTATTTCAATTGGAAGGGTTTAATTCTTTTTTCCTTCAAGAACCTTTTGAAAAGTTCATAGAGCCACTGCAGAATTAAAACAGTTTGGTGGGTGCCATAGCATACATTATCTCATAGATATTATTTTATCATGAACAGCTTATAAAAATTAATCACCTAATCAGCACGCATTCCTAATTGATCTCTCCCTCTAGGACTGCTACATTTTCTTGACCTTTTAATAACTGATGGCTTCAGAGAAAAGATTCTTCAGATTCCTTCTTAAAAGTCAAAAGAAGCTCTGAGATGTATTTGCAGGATCTGAAGCAGACATACCTAAAGTAAGTTGTGGACAGAAGCTGGAGTTTAAATATGTTAAAGATAAAATAAAATCTGTAACTATCTCAGGTTCAGATATCCACAGATGATCAACACACAAGCAGGAACAAGTAGATGTTAAAGTCTTTTTCCTCTCTTGTCTTTTTGTAAACTCTGACGTTTTGTATTTTTTTCTTCAAGAGTTTGTGAATGGAGTTTGTTTTCTCTTTTTTTTTTTTTTTTTTTTTTTTTTTATTCTTTAACTAGCTCTATTCTTTAACTATCTTCTTTGTTGCACTCTGTATGTGTCGTCTTTAAAATATCTAGGTTTAACTCTAAACATTTTAGTTAACTTTTAGTTAAGTTTTAGAAATTACTTCCGCCAAGTTGTTGTTGCTTCTGGCAGCAGTGCTGTGGCTGCCCTAGTGCAGGTAGGACAGGGCTGTTTAGGATTGTACTTTATTTTTTCTTGTGAACCCAAGGAGAGCTGTCTCTTCTAGCAGCCAGCCATGCATATAACTGTGATTCCAATTGGTTGAAGCCTCTTGCTTAAGGGGTTCTCATACTGACAA
Source organism: Phaethornis superciliosus (assembly GCA_023637945.1). Lineage (NCBI taxonomy): Eukaryota > Metazoa > Chordata > Aves > Apodiformes > Trochilidae > Phaethornis > Phaethornis superciliosus. The sequence goes on from JAJQWJ010000010.1 coordinate 22,092,337, forward strand.
GTTTGTGAGTTTGTGTCCTGCTGTGTCTCAGACAGGTTTGGTTTGTTTGTTTTTTTTTTTTCACCTTAGAAACATGAAAGCCCATGGACTGACATGATGAAAATTTCAGCTGGGTTTTTAACCAGGAACCAGGACCTCCTGATGAGGTCAGTGGTAACCATGCTGCTTCACTTGGAAAGTTTGATTTGTCCCTCCTGTATATTCCTATTCCTTTGGTTATGCACATCCTGCACACAAGAACAAATTAAACTCCACTTTAAAGAAATGGTACTTGGAGAAAATTTAACTGACTTCTTAAAACATTGTCCCGCCTTATCCAGGAACAAGCTGCATGTACTCTCACACTTCTTCCATATATTTCCCATGAAGATTTTACAGTGCTGTGACACTAGCTATATACAATCAATTTATTTTGTGTTTGAAATACATCCACCATGCTGTAGTCATTTATTTTGACAACACAGTCATCACAAAGCAATGGGGCGTGTAAGTTCTTTGCTCCAAGGGCAAGGGATTGAATGTTTGACTTCCCCTTCTGAAAATGGAGCTGAATAAAACACCCAAAAGGTGACAGTTTTATCAGCTTAAGTGAAAAAGTTGCTCTTGGAGTGCTGAGAAGTTTTAATGTTCTTGCTTTTATTTCACGAGAAGGATGAACCCTTTGGAAACTGCAGAATAAGTGAAATTATTAGTGAATTAATTAACTCATCCTTGAAGTATTTGGCATACCCTTACTCAAACCCCTTTAATACTTAGACCTTGTATACTTGGAAGCCAACAGCAAATACTATTCCATTTTTGTGTCTCCACAATTCAATTGCACTGAATCACAGAATGCTTCAAGGTGATTCAGAGAAAATTGTAGTTGACTTGACTAACTACTTCTAACTCGGTTGTCTCATTATCCACAAGCTTTTCATGTTCCTGGAGAAGTTTAATAGCTGAAAACCAACCTGGCTGTGGCAAAAATAAGTTAAAATAGAGAGGGCATTAGCTTTGGTCTGTGCCAATACTTGGCTCACCAGGGGAGTTAAGCAGGTAGACTTCTGTCTCCCCAGGGTGAGATTGGATTAAGAAATGTGATTCAAATTCATAGCCATGTTGCAGGGTACAATTCTAATTTCTTAGAGATGCACTGAGACCATGGGGAGATTTGTGTTATTGAGGAGAAAATGAGACCCTCATCCAAAAAACCTTGCCTGCTTTGGTGCCAGGGGCTAAATTGTTTGTTCATGGAACTCCCACACAAATTATTCTTCTACCCTGACATGACTGCTTTCATCCACATTCAGTCTGCAAAGTTTTTGATAGCTGATATCTTATGAAAGAGGTAGGTTCATCAATTATTTTGCTTGTAAAAAAACCTTAACGTGATGAGAAGCCTTCAAAAAATGGAGTTTAATAACTTTGCATGTTTAAAAGCCGAATTTTCCAAACCCATGTGTATAAAAGACCTTAGGCATTATAGAAATGGCAATGGTTACACCAAAGCAGAGCTGTGTTTTCTTCTACATCAAATAGCATCCCTAATTGTTGCATTTGAAAAGTACTTCCTTTTGATGAGATCTTTCAGAACAAAAGTTTTCTTAAATATAATAATTTGTATACATAATACATCTTAGGAGGAATGGCAGATCACAAAGTGATGGAGGCAACATAGGTTTCATCAACTCATTATGCAGGAACAGAGAGCAGGAGATGCTGAGATATGAAACAGAATGGAAAATTACACCAGAAGAACACTTGGCCTATATTTCACTCTTCACAATACATAAGTACTTTCTAGTACATCTGTGTATTGTGTGGTGTCCACTTTGATACTCTTCCCTCTTTAAAGACATAAAATCCCATCTTCCTTCCATTGAAGTCCAGGGAAAAACTCCTGTTCAGTCATGGGGGGCAAAAGAGAGCCCATGGTTTTCTCCTCCCCACGGAAAACTCACTGTGATTATTTGCCTTATCTGTAGTTCAAAAGCCTTGTTCAGAAGACAGACTATTCCCATTTTGTCAAGTGAAAAGTTTTTGAGAGAGTTCAGTCATGAATTATATAACTGAGGAAACTGTCTATGCAAAGCTAATTTTGAATTACTAAAGCAGTTTAATTCTTTTTTTCTTGACGTTACTCAGATGTTTCTGTCTTTGTATGAATTTATTTACTGCTCTGCTTTCTCTTCCAACATGACTGACTGACTGACCACTGCTCTGATAAGGATTTGCAGCATTTTTCAGGTCAGAAAAAAAGGAAATACTACACCCTCTCCACTTTCCTTATGTTCATGAGGACATGCTTATAGAGTTCTCAGCTCGAAGTTCTTGTGTGTAGTTTCGTAGGAGTTTGTACTTTAGTTTGAATCTATCAAAACCAGACCTCCTTCATTTTTTCCTGCGTAGGAATAAATATTGTTGTGAAAGTCTCTGATAAATTTCTGTGCATCACAATCAAAGCAGGGTTGTGAGGAGAACAGTAATCTGATAAGTTGAAAAGTTGTGCCATAAGTCCCCTCACTGAAAAAGAAAACCAATGGAATTTCATCTAGAGCTCACAACTTCATTGCTATTGTATTTATTAATCTTTGCCTGATTTTTTTCTCTTAATGAATTTTACATTTATGTCTAATCTTTGTATTTGGTCAAATTCCTAGCACCACAAACCATAACATACACGTTCATGTGTAGATGTGAACTGCCTCTCTTCCTTCAGACACTCTGTCTATGATACTTTATGATTCATTATCATTTAAAATATATTTTAAGGTTACAGTGTAAATAATCTGCAAAGATTGAAAAAAAAAAAGAATTATCACTTTCAGTAAACTTGCCTTTGATAAAAAAATAATACCTCTATAATAACTATTTTAGTAGAAGTAGTGTTGATTCTACTCGACTAAAAAATTATTTTTGTATTTTCAAACATTTTACTGGCTCTTTTCTTTAAGATGTCCTTCACACCTGCTCAATTTTTGGCATATCAATGAGGTGATATGCATGGTAAAGACTGGGAACAGTGATGCTGGTTGTGATGAAGAATCTAGGAAGCATTAGTGGTTTTTTTTTTCTTTTCTTTCCTTTTCCCCCCTCTTTCTGTTACACATGGTGCAATTTTCACCTCCTGGTTTTTCTCTCAGTCTTTGTACACTTCAAGAAAACCAAGACTTTCAGCTCCTTGGGCTTTGGAGGATGACTGCACAAATCATCTCAACTCCCTGAGGAGCTGTTTGGGGCTGGAGGATGCACACTGCACGGAGTGCTCCTCAGCACTTTCAATCTCCTCTTTTATTACAGCTGGGCAGGAGGAAAAACATTTCAGTGGATGTGACAGCAAAGAGAGGAGAGGCATTGAGCTGCACTGCTCAGGGCTTTCCTGGCTCAGGCAGCTGGTACCACACTTTGGATTTCCATCCACCAAAGGAAAGAGAAATTTGAATAAGGAACTAAAAAAACATGAAGTATTTGCAGAAGTGAAAAATTGCCATGCTGCTGTGCCAGACCACTGTAGAAGGTAATTTATGCTGCTGGAAGTCATCAGTAATCCTTGAGGTTACCACTCACAGGTGACTTTTGCTCTTGTTGGCTTTCCTTAATCTGTAGATGAAAGTTGTCTGTATGGAATTGACATGAGGAGACTGATGTGAGAGGAGCTGAAGGATTGAAAGAATATGTAGTTGGTGTCTGAAGCCCTGCAGCAAAAGAACAGGTTTGGTTTTTTCATAATGATGGTGTTAGTAATTGCACTGCAGTATCAGAGGAAACTGTTCTGGGCTTGAGGAGCTTTTACACAGCAAGGTTATATGAAAATATTTTAAACATTGGTAGGTGGATCCTTGTGCCAGGAATAAAAAGATTAAATTGTTTCTAACTCCCTCCTTCAAAACTGAACACATTTCAGTTTTTTGTTTACTATCAAAGGCCTAAATTATTTTATGAAACATTCATATTTTGCCAGGTATGTCTTAGTTTAACAGGGGTAGAAAGAAAAAATGGGTTTCCAGCCAGGTTTGGTTTAAGAAGGAAAATATTTTTTTCATTTTTAATTTTCACCTATTGCTTTCTTCTTTTTCCCCCTTTTCCCTACTAACATTTTTCTCATTAAACAAATTGAATGCCTACCTTTCTGTTGATCATTAGAAAGGAATAGACTATCTGAACAGTCATATTATGGAAAAAAAAGTTTGCTGAGAGTAAGTTGTATGATTCAGATCAGGTATTATGATTTTATTAAATTAACTTCCTTTTTGTCAGATATGTAGTCAGCAAATTTATAAAGTTGATTTATAAATGGGTTCATAAATGGCCTGACATTTTTTTTCCCCAGCTATCTTTATACATGGGGTACATTGACTGAAAATCTGATTTCATTTTCAATGGAGAAAAATTTAGAAATGAAGGCAGAATTAGTATGAGTTCAAACTAGTAGGCACACATTTTCTTGATTATTAATAAAAGAATTTATTTTTCTAATTGGGCATCTGGTTTCTCTAAAGAAAAATGTCAGATAAAGCAACAAGTGATGGAGGGGGGTGAGTGTGATCTTTGTCACCTGTCACACACCAGAGCAGATGCTCAGGCACAGTCACCTTATTCTTGGTTTTCACTCCCACCAGCAGATTTGGCAAGGAAATCTCCTCCTGGTTAGATGTTTCTGGTGGGAACAGCATGCAAGTGAAAGAGAAGAAGCTGAAGAGGTCTTTAAAACATCAATGGGGCTTCCAGATAACAACCAGGGTGTCAGCAATGCCCTGAGGGTGATTTTGAGAGAGGGAAGGAGAAAAGGCCACCCTGCTTTTGTGACAGATGCCAAACCCATCAAGAGCAGCTAAAGAGCAAACCTGATAAAAGGGATGAGACAGGGTGTAGCAGATTACCTACAATATCTTTTTTTTCCTCTTTGTGGCAGGTTTATTTTCACCGTGCAGGGTAACTGTAGGAGAGGGGAAAAAAAGCTGTTTCCCTGTCTGCAGGTGAAAGCTTGGTTAATGTGAATCATGTGTTGCTGTGACACTGGCTTCAGTTTATTTTAATGGAGTTAGGAATATCTTACTGAACAGGATTCTTTTAAATGTAGTTGCATGACTGAGAACAAATGAAATCATGAGAAGCAACAGGTCGAGAACCTTTTTGCAGTTTCAAACAGAGAAACCCTAGAGGAGAGACTTGATTTGATCTGTAGCAGAATAAGGATTTCTAACAGAAGTGAAATTTCCTGTGTGTTGCCATGAGTTAGCCAGATTTTCCAAAGCATTCAGCACCTGGTTGGAATCCAGGAATATTTTGCAATTTTTAAAATTTTTTTTAAGTGTTGCAATGTCTTTTCAGCAATGAAAAGGAGATGTAAATGCACAGTTCCCTTTGCCTCCTCCACCCCCACACATGAGCCTGTGTTTCTGAGACAGAGAAATAGGTTCAGCCCTTTTCCCTTCATTTACAGAGAAACCCAGCTTTGCTTTTCCTTGCCAAACAACATAACTCTGGTTTGCATTTTCAGCACTATGTAGACTAGGCTGCTTTAGTGCATAATGAAGATAAAACTCATGGGTGGGGGTGTCATTTATCACATTTTCAGAGGTGCTGCTGCCATGATTACCTGGTGCTGCTCAGCTCCTCTGACCTGAACAGGCAGAACAGCATCTCCTTATTTTCCCTTAATTGCTCAATTAAATCTATGGTCACTTGGCTCCATCAGAGCAGCAGAGAGAAGCCAGACTGTAAAGGCAGCCTTGCACCTTAATTTTATATGCAATATCTTTTCCAGCTGTCTTTCATGTCCTTTTTACACAAATCACTTCATTGTTTAGGTATTTTTGAAAGCAGTAAGAGCAAGGTGGTTTTTTTTCAGTTCCCTTCTTCCCAAATATGATAATCTTGGTTCCATAAGCAGCACAGGACTTCACAAATAAACCTTGAAAGAAGATTCATGAGACTCTGTGTTGATGCCAATGATGCCAAACTGGACAAATAAAGTTTTCAATAGCATTAAATGTAGAATGAGTGCTGGTATTCTAACACAAACGTGGAGGTGATTGGCATTACTAGTTTTAATAGTATTAATAGCAATAATATTGCATGAAAAACAGTGATGTCTGTACTCGATGCAAAGTTTCTTTTTTAAAATTTTTAATTTTGGGTGAAGTTAGATTCTCTTCAGATTCCTCCATAGCAAAACTGTTGTTCAGATTCTTTTTTTAAACTTGCATTATTTTTCAGTACAAATTCTCAGAGAACTAACTGGAGAAATTATAATAGAACTATATAAGTGCCTACAAAGAAGAGATTGTATATAAAAGCTGCATAAATTAAAGGTAAGAGTTTTATAGTTAATTTCAATCTTCCTTTTCCTTGTTTGAAGTAAAAGCAAGTTTCATGATGTTTCTATGTTTCTGATAGATTCAGAAAAGACATTTTAAATGACTCTTAAAAGAAATTTTTCACTGGTTAAGAACAGCTTAAAAAAATCTCCAGTTCTATCACCTCGTATCACCTTTATCCATTTTCCCTTTATGCACCAAACATTCTAAGAAGGAATTTGTTTTCAAATTCTGACACACAAAAGTGGTTGGTGACTGACACAACCACCTTTTGCATTACTTGTGAAAGAAACATTCTAGTTTATTCATAAGTTTATTCTTTACTAGGAAGAAATTAATCACTGCAGGAAGCACCAGAAGTAGTCTGGGCTTTGCCCTTTACCTCTGAGTAACAAATTGTTTTAACTCAATTACTAATAATTATGAGTCATGACATCAGCCTGAGTTTAATGTTGCTGTTTAATCACGTGTGGACTGTACCCACTGAGTAGCATTATGACTCAGTTTATCACTGTTTTATTATTTCTCCTACAAGGATAATACTACCAAAAAGAGCAATGATAAGTCCATCTCATTTATGTTTTTTTTTTTTTAATATATCTTCCAGCCAGCACTGAAATTGCTATTTTTAATAGCAAGGGTCCTCTACTTTCTTCAGAGATAAAACTTACCTATGTTCAAAATATAGTGAGTCAATATTAGCATAAGTGGGTAGAACTACACAAGCAGAGCTTACTTAAATATTTTAAACTAAAAATATTTGGGAAATGATGAAGGCAATAATTGAATTTATATTTGTGTAAATGAGAAGTGACAAATAGCATTGAATAGCATGTATATAATACAAAGTAAGGAGTCAGCCAGGTAAATGAGAGACAGCACTGTACCTGTCAGAAATCCTGACCTGGGAGAAAACAGTAGCAGAATGAATGAATATTGTTCCCTGAGGTTGTCCACATACTCAGGAAGTGTTCCAGCTTTCAAGAAGTTTGGGTTCTGAAGGATTTCTTTTTCTGAACTGAAAAACACAGGAATCAAGTGTGTGTGTATATATATATATATATTTATAATTGCGGTTTTTTTTTGGGTTTTTTTTTTTTTTAAAGGTCTAGTTGGGTTCCCTGTAGAGACATCAACTCCTGTTTGGCTTAATACTGATAGATAGTTTTCTAGGAATTCAATATCAAGCTGACTGTTCAAAATGAGAAAGGACAAAAAGGGGTAGTGTAGCAGAGCCTTTTGGCCACAGTGAAACCTTCTGGGAAGATCTGAGAAATGAAAACCCATTGATCCTTTTTCTCTGTGATTAATAGGGCAGTGAAGAGCTGCAGTTTTGAGCTGCATTTCTGACCATTTGGGCAACCTTTTACACTGAAGATGAACATTTAACCACAGGCTGAAGTTTTACTGTAAATTTTCAGATATTAGCCTGTAGACAAGTAGTTTATTTTTAAGTCACTGTGAACAGTGTCACTTTAATGACAATGACAGCTAATTCAGATCTCATTTTTGCAATTGCATTTGCATTTACATTTGCATTTGCAAGGAAATGCAATTGCATTTCTTTCAGTGACGTGCCAGGAAAAAATATTTTCCTGTTGTAGCACTTGCAAACAATCCACAATGAATAATTCACTCGGTGAGTTCCCAGTCTGTTTCTCAACATGGAATCATCATGAGTCCATTATAATTTCTTTGAATGTATTCATGATTAGACTGAACTCTGGTGAGTTGTTTCCCTTTGTGGATTAACTGTCAGCAATTCACTGCATGCCTGATTCTTGGTATTGTTTCTTGACATTTTTGATATATTCTTAACATATTCTTGTTATATATGATATATATATTCTTGATATATATATATAATCATGGCTGATATATATGATCATGCCTGATTCTTGATATTTAGCATTGTAGGTGTGTTAATTTGTGGTGAGAGGCTTTTACTGAAGGCTTTTTTCTCTGCAGGTCTCCAAAGGAATTGGTTGGAAGGAAGGAAAAGTTATAGGACTCTGTGAATCAGGAAGATATTTTTTCCAGAAGGACATTTATCCCTCTTAACTAAAGTAGCACTACACATCTGTTATGCACAATAGAGGAGATGATTGCTCTCTGCTGAAAACAAGACAGTGTTGACCAAGCACTGAGGAACCATCAGGACAAATCAAGAAATTTGCTGAGAAGGACAGAGAAGCACTGGACAGTGCACAGGAGTTGGACAAACCATCTCTGGCAAAAAAAGGTGGTAGTACTTCTGCAAAATATTTTAAGTATGACATAAATGAACAGAAATAACAGAAAACAGTTAGCTAAGATGGGCTGCACTTCCATACTCACTTTCATCTCAAACCCAAAACTGACTCTGAGTTTAATGAGAATTAACTTAATCCTCACTCTAAATTGCCATCACTATTTCAGAAAAGCAAAAGTAAAGCTCCACTCTGACAATGTTTACTTCAGAGCAGTGTGTTTAAATCATATATCTTCCTTTGCCACTCCTGCTCAGATCAGACTTCCTTTGATCTTAACAGAGATGGGTTAGAGTCATTACATCCTGCTTTAGTTGTAGTGCTAACATTCTCTAATTGTATGCCATGAATAATTTGGTGTTATCTTTCATTTGGGATTCTCTTCAACCTATGTCCAGCTGAATTCTCTCCTGACAACACAACGTGTTTATCAGATATTATGAAATAAATGTTGCCATTTAAAAGCCTCGCTGCTGCTGTCTACATCATTTCTTTTCACTCACTGAAGAACACATATATTTAGTTTCTTCTTCTCTGAGAATTACTCTCTCTGCTTCTCCTCTGTTACGACTTTCCTCATGAATGAAAAAGTCAATAATGCTGAAACATTTCAGGAACAGGAGCCCTGGGGAACAAAAGAGTCCCAGTTTCTGGAGTGCCAGCTCCATTGCAGACCAGTTGTGATCTCTGTTGTGATCTTGTGATCTGCTCCATGGTTTTGTTGATGGGTGGCTGTGATTTTTTTTTTTCCCTTTTGTGTTCCCTGAATCACAAAGCATTTGACAAAAGTATATGAAGAAAGCAAGGCATAGAGCAGCCATTCCAGCTGTACTTGTGCTGTAATGAAACGCAAGTTTTTCCCTCAAAAAATATGTCCTGAGTGAAGCAGAGGGGTTAAGACTTTACCAGCCCCAGAACCATTGCATCCAGACAGGATTGTGGCAGTCTTGGTGTAAAAAATATGGTCTGGAAAGCAGCAGCCAGCAGTGCTGGGGAGTCTGGAAGGAGAACAGTTTTTTACATTCCCTGGAAGATATATCTCCTCCTTTATTTCCTCTTTCTTTCCTCAATTAAACAATTTATATTATGGTTTATTGTAGTCCAGTTGCAGCATGACAATAAGATAATGTGAAACGAGACACTGCCAGTCCATTCTTATCCTGCAGAAACTTGAAAATCCTAGGAAATTCTATACAATAATATAATATTGTAACACAGTAAGAATATATATGCAAATGTAATGATATGTATAGATGTTTCTCTATAAAAATCATTTAAGGTGGGAATTTTTTCCCTAAATCTACCGCTTTAAAAGTTTATATTTAAAATATTGTGTGTATATATGTGTGTGTGTATATATACATACACAGATATATAAATATGTCATATATATATAATATGTATATATACAGATAGGAAGAAAAACTTCAGGAATAAAGATTCAAGAGAAAAAGATAGGATAGAATAGTTAAAAATTCTTTACAGCCTCTGGAGAAAAGAGTTATTCTGCACAGAAAAAGAGCTAAATGAAGAAAGGTGATATGAGATGGAAGACAGTTTAATTGAACATACACCTGTCAAAATTCCTTTTCAAATGATTGATTAAAAAAAATGACTGGCTAAATCTCTTAATTAATAAATTATGTAACAAAAATAGTTTGTCAGGCATTATTTCATTATTAATAGTTCTTGATGGGTTTGCTTTAATTGCAAATTTATTGCCAAAATAAATCTGAAAGGTAGATGAACTGGAAATAATCCATGTGCAGCAAGCTAGAGGTCACAACAAAAGTGCCTCTAATGCACTTCTCTCTTTCTTGGGTATGTATAATACTCCTTGAAGAAATCACAGGAGAAAAATATAATCCCAACTACCTTCAGATTGTGTTAGCATTATGCAGTGGATCAAAAGTATTCTTGTAATAAATTCATTGCCTTTTATGTAGCTACATCATACCCACGTTCAGTTCAGTGTATTTAATTTCCATGATATTGAACTGGGGAAGGGTGCTTAAGCTCCTAATTGGCACACCAAGGTATGGAAGAGAAGTAAATATGTCATTAATTAGAAGCTAAATATTGACATGTAGCGAGATTAAATTATATCAAAACCTAAAATGTAACTTGCTTAATGCACTATTAAGTATCCAAACATTGAGTATATAGGACTGTAATTATATGCTTGGATTCTGAACTGACTATATGGCAAGAAAAAATAAGATTTTGACAAATGTTTGGGGCTGAGCTGTCTTCACCTTGACAGATGTCAAAGAAAGAACAAAATTAACCAGCTTTGTCTTTTATTCCAGATATTACAACTGTAGCTCTGCTGCTTACACCTGTGAACATGGACTTGCTGCTGGAATGGGTGCTACTTTACAAAGCTGCCACAGTAAGAAAATCATCAAAATACTTGTAAGTGTTGTGCTGTGTTAGAGCAGAGACAGCATCACTGAATCCCTTCTACTATGGATTTAGCATTTGCCTTTTGATTGCTATGTGTCAGGTTTGCAATATCAAATTCTTGGCAAGAAGAACACAAGATATCCTGTGAGAGGAAATTTTTATATGTTCCTCAAAATGTAAGCAGAGGAAAAGAAACCTTTGAGAAAGGCAGAGAGTAATTGTAATTTTTCACTGAAGATTCAGATCCTCATGAGTGGTGACGTTAGGATTTGTAGGCCATAAGGATTTTAGAACTGCTCAAAAGGATTTGTAGCAGAGAAAACAGAAGGGAATGTGGATTTTTAGTGCATATCATTGGTTAGCCTGTTTTACACCACGCTTACAGAATTCTTCCTGCTTCAGAGACATCAACCCTAACACAATATATTGATTTCAGTTCCTATCTCAGTTTGATAAGATCCATTAAATGCTGAAAAATTAGCTGTCTTGTTACCTTTGAGCCAAGAGATGGAAATAAGTTAATACCTGTGCATACAGGTAGGAGGAAGAGCAGTTTTTAAATGAAAAAACTTAAATACAGAAATACAACTAGATGGTTTTGATGTGTGGCTTGGAATTTTGTGCTTCTGTGGGGGTTTTGTGGTGTTGGGTTTTCCCTGGAAAACACTACTGAGGTATTTTAAAGGATTTTTTTGCAGAAGAAAAAGAATCTCATTAACTGTTTGGGGTCCATTCAGTAGCTAAAAAGTTATGCCACTAGGGTGTAAATGCCATTAGGGTGTAAGTAACAAAAAAACCCTTGTAATTTAAAATTTTTTTAAGTGATAGCCAGTTATGCTGGCTATCAAACTAATAATATGTAAAAACCCTATATCTATGCTATTATCATAGCCATAGATCTATGTAAATCTCAGTCTTGAAATACCTCTTAATAGCTGCTTTAAAGTACTTCTACTTATAGGTGATTATTATGCATGTAAATTAAATAAATTTGCATGCATATGAAGATGCAAATAATTGGGCTAAATAAAATAATTTACATGACAAGGGTAGACATAAGACTATGGTTGTTCCATTAAAGTCTATGAATATCTGCCCATTGACTTCAATTAGCTTTGAATTAGGCACTTAAACAGCAGGAAACAAATGGAATATTCTATTTGATTATCCTGGTCAATGAGCAATGAATGCACAAAAATAACCATCCACAGACCCCAGTGGAATTGGCCTCTTTAAAACTAAGCTGAAGAATGGCAACTTTTCAAAATGTTATTCCTCCTGGACTGTTTTGGGACCAAAGCATTGTGGATATTTCCAAGGTAAAGAACTTCTAGATCTACAATGAACTTAGGTTTATTTTCAAAGCTGAAGGAAGAACAAAGTTCCAGAATTGATGCCAAGAGGTTAATGCACCCAGTTGTCTCCCTGATGCCTCCAGCATCAGTGGTTATTGCCCCAAAACAGGACCCACAGCAAAAGAGGAGCTTTCAGGCTGATGGAGAAAGTCATCTTTTGTCCCCTGGACTTCCTCTTTTTCTGTTCAGACTAATTATTTCCTTATTTCTCTGCCTCTTGGACTCTTCTGAGGGGGTTTTGTATTTATTCCTAACTTTACCTAACAGTTTGGGCATCCCTGGATCTGAAAAAATATGACCAATTACTTTGTGCCAATTACAGGAGGTCTCTAGCAGGAGAAAAAAATATGCATTCCTGCAAGCAAACCATAATTTTTGGCCTTTCTTATTTCAAAGTTGATCTGAACCATAAAATTTTGGTCCTTTTTTAGAGATACAGGGTTCTGATGCCAGCTGGAAGGAGCAGTTTTGGAGACACTCTCTTTTTTACATTACTGAATATATTATAAATGGCAAGCAATCCCAAAGAATATTTAAAGTAAATAGAAAAGAACCTTGATTATAATTCACAAAAAAAGTCAGTGTCATATCTAAGTTCACCAAAGGGAAATTGTTGAAAAGCAGAAGAAACCCACTCAGGTTGAAGATATTGTGAAGTATTTTGACAAAACTGCAAGAACTAAAATATTAATTACAAAACATTGAGAAGTGGAAGCTTTTAGATTAGAGACTAGGTTAGGAGACTATAAATTTGGCCTTTTAATATAATTACTTTTTATTCTTAAGGCAAACTGTGGATTGAAAAGAAAAAGTGAATTGAAAATAAAAAGCAAATTGAAAATGAATTAAAAAGTGAATGCAAAGTCTGATGGCTGCTGAAGCTGAAAGACTCTTCAAAAGCTGAGACCTATAAAAGCAGCATCCCACCTCTGAGAGACAAAGCCAAAGGGAAAAAGAACACAGCCAGGTGTTTTTAGCCATCAGTCTTACAAATTATCCAACTAAACACTCTTGATACCCATAGTCAGGAATACTTCAGCAAGGGTTGGTAGAGGCTGTGATCAAGCTGGGTGTTAACAGGTGGGATTCTCCAGCTCAAGAGGTTGGAGGGTGCCAGGTCCAGCTCTGAAGGGCTGAGCACCTGAGGAAGAGACCCTTTAAGCAGAGGATATGTAGTAGGAAACCTTTAATGACAAGTTCCCAACAGAGGAGGAAGAATAATCCCTGCCACCCAGACCTCTACCAGCACCTGCACTGGCTGAGGCATGGTGGACCAGCAGGAGTAACATATCAGTGATGTGTTTTACAATAACAATTTGCATATTGATTAAACCCCATAATTTAGACTGCCTCAGGTTTGCTCTCAGCTGTCATACTGATACCTGGCAGCCTCTTAACTGTGGATGGAGGTAAATTACTTGGACTGTCAATAGCTGTTTACCTATATTAAAATAATTAGCAAACAGAGTGAACTCCACTACCTTGCACACAGGGAGTCTAATTAACTTTCTCCTTTGGATTTATATACCTACTAACAAATAAATGGAAAGCCATTTCATTCCCTCCTCTGTGGGAATGTGTCTGCCTTTATTTTGGAAAGGCAAATGCCAGTTCCAACAAGGACACCCAACTGTGTCAGACATTTGTCATTGGATCTTTCCAGTGCATTGTACCATCACTCTGCCTCACCCAACACAGAGAATTACTCAACACGTTACACTGAGTGATGCAATGCAATGACAAAGTGTTAATCCCCATTAAAAATTTAAAAGATAAACAGCTAGTTCCATCTGGGGAAGGTGATGCTGATTCATCTGCAGCCCTTCCCAGCTGAGCCAAAGTGGCAGCTGCATCTCCCAAGCTATTACAAACTACTGGAGAACCATCCTTCAGGTCAATGTCCAGCAGCAGAAACTAGAAAGTAAAATTGCTTCTTCTAGCACTCTTTTCTTTTTCTTTTTTTTTTTTTTTTTATACTTAATATAGTATTGGAATGAAATAGAATGACTTTTCTATTATTTGCAGATGACTGTCAGGAGGTTTAAGAACATTGGGCATCATAATGGTCACAGACATTATTTTTCTCTGAAAATACATCAACATGCTTATGTTTTTCTGCAGTGGGAGGTTTAGTCTTTTGGAGTTTCTCCTCCAGAAGTAGAAATGCCCTCCTACACAGAGCAGAACAGGGTTACAAAGGGGTTTTGAAGGCTGAGAATAAGAAAATGTCACCCACTGCTATGGTCATTGTCACTGGTGGGATCTCTTTAGAAGACAGAGAAGAGGTGCCCTTAGCAATAGAGTTTCAACCCAGCTTTTTTTGAATGTCTGTGGAGATTGGGCATGTCCTGGTACCAGTGGCACACAGTGCTGCAAAGACACCACAAGCTTGGAGGCTTGAAGAAGTTGCAAAGAAATGTTTGGTTCACCTGCCCCCCAGTTTGATGAATACTTTGCTTGGCACCTTTTGCTTCACTTGGTTAATGAGATTCTTTTTTTTATGGAGTTGAATACATACTCAGATAACCTTTAATAATTGTGTTTTTCACTGAGAAATTTAATCACTCCTTAAATATTCATTTTAAGAGTGGCAATATAAATAAAAGAAAGAGAGGGAAGAGGATGATGAGAGAGAGTTTGAGGAGGATGGTATAGCTGCTCATGACTACACTGGCAGAGTGACATTTACACCTTTAATTTGTTAAGAAATGTACAATTTAACCTCAGAAATGCTGGATCTTCCCAAAGTTTTTTGTTGGGCATGGCACATAAGACATGATGACCACAGACAACCCAGGAGATCCTTTCAATGATGGAAACTGCAGGGTAAAGCAAAAAAGGCAGTGGCTGAACCCCAAGGAAACAGGAAGCCTGAAGTGACCTTGTCCAAGAAGAATTATGGACCAAAACAAAACAAAACCAGAAACCCAGGCTTGAACATAAAAAAAAAAGGAGGGTAAAAATAAAGTCTGGAAACAATAACACCCACAGAAAATAATACTGGAAAAGCTTCTCTTTTTATAATTGGGAAAGCTTGTGAGAAATGATGAAAAATGCTACCATGAATCATGTCTGAAAATGATATAAATTGGTAAAATGTTTGATGGGTGACACCAATTACAGTGAAGACAAGCCATTTTAGTAATCAGAACTCAGAAGAAACAAAGCAAAACAGAGAATTTTGTTAGAGATCCGAGCACTCAGACATTCTCAGGCAGTTATAAATAGGTTGTTTAAATAGGGTGGTTTGTGGGACATGTAATTCCAGCTGACAGGAGGAATTGTTGAAAAGCAAGAGGAAACCTGTCTGAGCCCTGCTTGTCAGGGTAACAGCTTGTGACTGCACTCAGAAACAATTCTCCTAAAGACCCCATCTCCTTCTCTTACAACAAGCACAACAATGGAGTTCTTACTGTCATGGGCAGTGCCACAGGTGATTACACACCATGGTAAGCAAATATTAATCCACTGTCACAACAAATTCAAGTGTAAGGGATCTAAGAATGAGTATCATATGATACCTGGTACAGATGAAGTGGAGGAAATATTTTTTTCAAACAATCTTTTTTTTTTGGTATGCAAAAAAAAAATAATTAAAAAAACAGAGCATTCTAAATTGTTTTCTAAATGTTCTTTAAAATCATAGACATCCGTCACTTTATACTGTTGTTGAGTAGAGTAGGGAAGGTGTAACATCCTTCAGCATCTACAGCTTATATTTGTAGGTGGACATCTGCTTTTTGTACCAGTTCATTGTAATGAAGCTCATTATGGTTTCAAAAAATTTGCCTGTGTTTACATACTGCCTAGCAATGCAGCTTGCAGGTGCTGCTGTAATATGCAAATTGGATAAACAGGAGAAAAATAGAATTAAAAATCAAAGACTTCTGCTTTGGATTCACGCCTTATTTTAGTTGCAGTTGTTTCCCTGTGCTATAGCAGGGAAGAGAGTGATGGGAAAGCCTAGAAAAATCTGTGCTATTAATTTTAACTCTATGCATTTCTAGCTCTGCAAGTAATAAGCAAATGCATTTTATTTGTAAACCAATAACTGTACGTGTACTTACGCATAAATATTTGGAAAAATCAGGAAAATGCAAATGTTAAGATTATTTAGGACTGGGGAAGAGAAGAGAGGAGTTTTGCCTTTTTTTTGCAAGGAGAGCTGAGAACAGGGAAGCAGAATTGATTCCCTGGCACTTAGCAAGCTGGATGCTCCATCCTCCCTGGGCTCAGCTGTGGGACCAGGTGTGCTGCTGACATCCAGGTTATCAAGGTGACCTGCAGGAGACTGCTCAAGAGATGCTGTGGAGCTGATCAAGCAGATGCCCTGAAGTAAAGCCAGAGTATGAGGGTAAGGGGATGCTGGCAAGGGAGCTGCTGGGGGCTGGAGGACAGCATGGTGGAGCAGCCAGAGCATCCTCTGCTCTGAGGGGTCAGCGTAGAGGGTTAAAGACAAGGATGATTTATGCTGAGAGACAGAGCTGGAGGGGAAGGCTCTGAAAAGCTACTAAGGAATGAAAATAGAGCTTCACGTCTGCCTTTAAGGCCTCTGGTTTGTATCTTTTCACATTTCTTACAAAACCTTCTTTAAACTTCTGTTTTCTTTCCCCTTAGCATTTTCTTCAAGTCTGCAGAGCTAAGCTGATCATTCTGCTTTGCTTCACCTTGCCACTGATTTTCAGGGAAACAAAAACCACAAACTGGCAGGTAAGTCCTTAATAATAATGAGCTTGACCTAATAAGCAGCAAGTTTTCAATGATAAATACAAGTTTTCAAGATAAATACAGCTGTATTATTGGCTGAGTAATGAGTGGGCAGAGCTACAAATGAGTATAAATTATCAGAGTTTTACCAGCTCTTGATCCATGCCATGAAAATTTACTGGAAAAACCTAAATTAGCAGAGGGTTAGCTAACCTGATCCCTGAAAAGCAGCTAAATGGAAGCAGCAGGTAGCATTAGACCCTTTTGTGCTGTGAGATGTGCCACCAGGCACAGCAGGCTTGAGTTTAAACTTGTTCATCTCATGACTCTTCTAGGAGTGGGAGTAAATGTCAGCTTGTTGAATTTCTAGTCTGATATTAAACTAGAGAACTTCTGCCCAAACTCAGAGACTTAATATGAGAGAGCCAGGGAGATCAGACATATGGGAAGACAACACAAAATGACATCCTGCTGAGAGGAACAATTTACAGCACATGCTGAAGGGGTGGTAGGAACCTGAGGAAGAGTTGTTCTGAGAATGTGGCTCAGAGAAACTTAATCTGCAGTGCTAAGAGGGTTTTAAAAATAATCCCAGTTCTATCCTCAAAGCCCTTGTTGACAAAGGACATCAGAGCAGAAAAATTTCCTCTCCAGAGCACCAGCCTCAGTTGCATCTCAGTCTGGTGGTGTTTTCTGGGAATAAAAAGATAAAAAAATGAATTGTTCTGAAGGTGTCCTGAGAAGGCAGAGTTCAGATTAGAGAGGGCTTGAAAAACTTCTCAGAAAAGAGAAAAGGAGATAAGTTGCTTCCTCTGCTTTTCTTCTTTTTATGCAAGTCTCCAGATGAGGTTGAAGTCCAGATTTCTGGTACTGCACACCCAGTGATGTGCTGCATCCCTCTGGCCTCTGAACTGAAGGGAAAAAAGAAGTCACATTTGTGCTTCTCTTTAACTACATAAATTTTCAAGTACTCATGTGATCATGTATAGGAAGTTTTCGATTATATAGGCCTTTACCATCTATACACTCTTTTTTTTTCCAACTGTTGAAATCAAATTTTATTTTCCTTCTTGACAAGGCCCTTCCTGACTGTAATGAGAGCAAGAGAAATAGAAGAATCCTGTAAAAAAAAAAAAACAACTTGGAAAGTTGCTTGCTGAATCATGTCACAACAATTGGTGTCTAAAGTGGAGCTATTTAATATTCTCATTATGATAATCACCTTCAACATTTCCCTTTATTTTTCCAGGCTCTTTCCTTAGCTTTCTCTCTCTGAGATAAGAAAATTATTATCAGCGTATCAGCCCAGATACATTTCAGGGGAAGAATGGCAAGAATTAATTCGGGTCTATCTGAGGAGAGTACAATTAGGAAGCCTTCATGATGAGACTAAATCTCCAGATTATTGAATCAGATACCCTTAATTCAGACTGCTCTGAAAACCTAATACTCCATTCACTTTCCAAAATGCACTTAGAAATAATCGCTGCAAGGGAAGAGGGAGCAGGAACAGGAGCTACCTCTAAGTGGACTGAGGCAAAGCCATCATTTTGTAACCATAGAAGCTTGTTTGCAAAGTTAAAGCTGAAATCTATGGGTTTGCCTTTTGAGGAGGAATAATTTTATTGAAAGAGTGTGATGCTTCTGATATCTGATTTTAAAATTGATATTTTCCAGACCTTATCTTTGACCCTCATTTTTCACACTTTTGTCTGAACTGTGTGAACCTATGATCAATGCAATGATAGTTCTGAAGCAGAAATTATAATGGGTGATAATTTTGTATCCCTGGAAACTCACTGAAGTTGCATTACCCAAGTTTTGACACATCAGTGCCTTGTCATTACTTTGTAAAGTGTTAAAGGGAATAGGGGGGGAAATTCACATTTGATTCATGTTTTCCACAAATATTAATGGCTGTTACTCTGATTCCAAACTTGGCTTTGATTCTCCAGAACTGAGTGAATTTTTTTTTTCCTTACTGAAGAAAAAACATTAAAACATCCCATTATCAAAAATTTAGGAATAAGGAGGAAAATACCCCTGAAACAAAATACCCCCAGCCAGACTTTTCACATGTCAAAGAATGTGAATACAACTTAAAAGGTGCTAGCCAGGTCTTAGTGCCCTTTTCCTTTCTTTTTAACTTACCTGTGGAAATAATGGTTCCATCTACAGTGGTTAGAGTGGTCTGTAGGACCTTTTAATCTCAAGGCCCTAATTTCTGGAGCCATGCTTAATCAATGGTGAATTAAAACAAGTAGATAAAAATCTGCCTCCATTCTTCACATCTCAGCACCTGCACTTATGATATGACCATGGAAAAAAGAAATTTAAATTTCAAATTTGTAAGCAGACAATAGATCTTACATTAGCCTGATGGGAACTGTGATTCTGATGAGACCTTGGTGTACCAGAAAGAAAAATCTTTAGTATTTTCTATCATTTCCTCACCCACTTATCTTCCAAGGCCCTTGAGAAAATATCAAGAACTTCTGGTTTAGAGAGTCACATTCCCACAACCAAGGAAGAGGAATTACAGGAATACAATTCTGTGATTAATCCCAGCTGATCAGCAGAGATCCTGTGCAGATCCAAGGTGGTGATGATCAATAAGCAAACACACTGGAGGGAGCAAGCAGCATCCGAGCCCAAATAACAAATTTAAAGGACTCGAGATCTGCTCATAAATATTTCATGAGCTGAAGAAGAAGCTGAGTTTGACAAATTATTATTTTTCCATTTCTGATAATAAGCATTTTCATTTTAAGCTTCATGAGATTTTTATCCCTGAACTGTAATAAAGTATTTCCATATTAAGAATTTTTGGGGAATTAATTCATTCATAATACATGAAGAAGGGAAATAATTTCTTGCCTTTGAGCTTGAAAAATAATTTCTGATTTCTTTTAGCAGATAATTCCTTGCAACCACCTCTCCATGTCACTGTATTCCTGTGTGGAAATGAAATCTAATTATTGCATTGTTATAAACACACAACTCTAGTGCTAGTGAAAAGAAGCATCCTAGACTTTTGTAAAATTCCTCTTGGATACACCTGATTTTAGTGTTGTCTTCCACACTGCTTGGACTTCACAGGACAGGCCTAAGATATCTTCATTCTATGGATACAGAGGAACATGTCCACTCAGAGGCAGAGTCCATGGCCCCAAGTATTGTTCTTGCTGCAATTTAACTTGCTCCTTCTCTAAACTCTAGCAAATGCATGTTTTTCTTTTCATATCCCAATGTGTGAAGGTTTGTCTGTTATTGTGGAGATAAACTTCTTTCCTCTCTTGTTTTTTGGGTTTTTTTTTTAGTTTTTTGTGGGTTTGATTTTTTTTTTAATTAGATTCTTTTTTTCTTTTTTTTTTTCCCTCTTTTTTTTTTTTTTTTCTATTTTTTTTTTTCCTCTCTCATTTTGGAGAACTTCAGCTCCAGCTGAATATCTCTAAGTTAGATAAAACTGTCCTGTGAGGTGTCTGCTTCCAACAATGGGCTTGTTCATGCTGTCACAGGGAAGATTACAGAACAGTGACTTGTGTAAAGAGAGAAATACCTTTTAGGGTGATGGTTATGAGTGTCTTAAAACAAAAGCTATACACTGGAGGGCAATGAATGGTTGTTTTCATCTCAATTTTGTTTTATGCTGTTCTTTGATCTAACAGGAAAATCATTGCAATTTATGAGATAAGGCAGCAGACAAGACCCCAGGGAGTTCTTTGTTATGTAACACTCCATCCAATTCATTATTTTGTGACTCTCTTCCTCAAACAGCTTTCTGAAAGATCAAGTTAGTCAAAGATACCCTGGGTTTTTTTTTAGGGTTTTTTTGTTTTTTTTTTACTTTGCTAAAATCTACCATATTACATGCTCAGTGAATTTCCACAGCTTTTGTTCGAGTCACTGACAGCACCTGTCATTTGCCTTTTTATGTCTTGAAAGCTGCTGGTGGCAGCATAATCAAAGATGCTGAGTAAAAATATATATCCCAGAGCAGTGGCCTGAAAAAAGAAGGCTGCTTATGTTTTAACATAGACTGGATGTGTCATAACCTGTAGTTTTGGTGGGTTTTGTTTTTGTTTTCTTGTGTATATCTTTATTGCACAATAGCGTAGCTGGGTGAGTTAGTGAAAAAAGAAGTGCTGTTAAGGTAGAAAATTGAACTAAACTTCATCCTTTTTTTTTTTTTTTTTTTTAATATAGAAAGAAGGGGAAAATCCTTGCTTCACCAATTAAGTACCAGAGCTGAAACAAGAGTCAGCCATTTCCTTCAGGACATTAGGAAAATGCTAATCTTTGAGGGCTTATTTCTTAGGTAACACATTATAGTTACAACAATAGTTATAGTTACTCTCAATAACTATAAAAGTGTCAAAATTAAGGGCCCAGTGTTTCCTCTACACCAGAAAATCACAGTTCTCCTCTCCTTGCCTTTTTACCAGTGAAAACAATTTTTCTTCCTCTTCTACCCTGTACTCCATAAAAAAAAAAAAAAAAAACAAACAAAAAACCAAACTAGGTAGCACTAATTTTAACCTTTTAAAGGAAGAAGTATCTTATATATATGAAATAAAAATATTTCAGTCCTTTCCCTTTACTGTATAGTTTGTCTTTGTATAAAGAAATGATGACAGAATAATGATGTCTTTGGGTGGTAAGAGACTTCTATTTCAGTCATTCTTCATCCAAGGCACAGTTGTGGGGCCCCCAAAAGATGGGACAGGTAGGGTGGTCCTCTCCAGCCCTTCCCTCTGGGCAGCTGTGGAGAACAAGGGAGCAGGGGCAACTTGTGCTCAGCCTCATAGGGGAAAGGATTCATTCCTTCAGAGGGCACAGAATGACATTATCCCCCTGATGGTGCCTGGTAGACCTATGAGTACCACGTTTGGGGACAGAGATTGCAGCTGCAGAGAATCTGCAGTGTGGGAAAGCCCAAACTTCACTGATGTATGCAGGGAGAACGTGGCACAGCTGGAGGAAGGATGCAAAATTTTAAAGTATGGAGTTTAGCTTCATTTACTGGTTGCCTCTTAAAAGGAGGTTTGGGGGTGGGGAAGGGAATACGCAGAGAATCAATAGAAATGCTGAAGCTATTGACTTGCCCCACTCTGTGTAGTCATGAGCAGAAGATGCTGTTTTAGAGCCAAAATAAGCTTGGCATTTTGACTATTAAGTCACCTGTCACACATGGATTGTTTCATGGACTACTTTAGACTTGTGGTAGCTGAAAGTGAGTAAAACCCCTTTAGGAAATGAATCTGTGATAATATAATAGCTCTGGGTACTGCTGAAGACCACATGGTTTTCCCTCCATCTTCTGTGAACAGCAGCCTCTCTTAATTAAATCTCATGTTCTCTGAGGCTATGGGTGGCTTTTTCCCCCTCTCAGTTGTCACTAGATCTTTAGACAGAACATTCTTTGTAAGTAGACTTTATGGCCAGATTTTTCTAGCAGATTTATTCCTTCCATTCAAAGGATTATTTTTATTCTTCTGACTGGCCAGATGCAATTATGAGATGTGCATGCTAAAGCTCTGCAGAATTCAGTGCAAATAGTTTCCTCTTCTATGGCTTTCATAACACACTTCATCAAATCCTGTAATAGGGATGTAATTTTCCTGTGTTCTCCTTCAAGACTTGAAATGGATTATGAAGTATTTTTTATTTACATTTTATAAATTGGGTTTTTTGTTTGGTTTTTTTTTTTTCCAGCTGTGTTAGGATATATGAATGGAGGAGAGCCCTGATCCTCAGGACATGAGAAGAAGCTGCTGCCTCCTAATAGCAATAACATCCTAGACTTTGAGTCAATGAATTACTATCTGTGTTACAAACCCAATCTGGACTCCTACCCACCAAAGTACTCTTTGTTTTATATATGGCTATATTTGTTTGGTTGCTTCAGGGATGAGGGAAAACAAAACAAACAAACAAAAACACCCTGAAACAAAATAACAACAACAACAAAACCCCAAAAAGAAGTACTTCCCAGGCAATTCCAGCACTCTGCAATCCTGGGAATATCATACTTCAAAGATGCAAGGCATGATAATTTAAGGGGTATAAAGCTCTATTTTCCAGTCTATTCCAACATGTTTTGATCCATGGGAGAACAGGTAACTTTGCAGGGAACTAATAATCCACATTATTTTTTTCCTGTAAGTTTTGAGGGGCTTAAAAATTCCTTTTAAAGCCTGTTCCATCAAAGTTTAGCCTACTGGGGCTTGGGAGGAGGAGAAGAGGGAAATGTCTGCACATCTCAATGACATTCTCAGAGCCGTTAATTTTTGCTGCTTTCTGCAGCAGTTAGAATTTGTGAATCTTTTGCAGCATTCATAAGGGACCAGGGAATATTTCTAGGAAAAAAAAAAAAAAAGTAGGTTAGACTTGAAAGTTGTACAATATTCACAAAGGCACTGAAAGATGCAAGCACCTGCATATTTCTGAACTGGCAGGAGATGTAAGGTTTTGTCCTGTTTAGTGGAACAAGTTGGAAAATAACTTGTGTCTCACTAAATCTAAGTAAAAATATGGGTAAGAATCAAAGCACTTAAAAAATAATTTATAAGTGTCCCATTAAAATGAAAACCACCAATATCCTTTATTTATAATCTCCTTAGACCCTTGATTTTTAATGACTACATTTTCTGCAAAAAGTAGCAGGTAGAAATCTTAATAGGATAAACTATGTTTTTAAGGACCATTTCAAGGGTCTTGTTGTTAGGTTTTTCCTCAGGATAGAGATAAAATCAATGAGAAAATAAAAAAAAACCACCTAATTTTTTAAAATTAAGATACATAGTTGTAGTGAAGTTTTTCTGAGC
Organism: Phaethornis superciliosus; assembly: GCA_023637945.1. Lineage (NCBI taxonomy): Eukaryota > Metazoa > Chordata > Aves > Apodiformes > Trochilidae > Phaethornis > Phaethornis superciliosus. The sequence goes on from JAJQWJ010000010.1 coordinate 22,116,183, forward strand.
CTGCCTGTTCTTATTTCATGGGAAATGTTTTCAAAGATAAACAGTGGGGTTGCAGCATTGGTTGGGATTATCAGAAAAGCTTAAAGTTAGCCTAATTCTTCTTGTGACATAATGAAAGGTTTATCAGTGTGGATGTTAGGGAAAAAATATTGTAGGAGGGCTGAGAGATTTTTGAAAAAGACAACCCATGACATATTAATGGATACATTATTTTTGGTGCCAAGTTCAAGCAAATTACCTCATCCCCTCATCCTATATGGGGATGTTTAATTTGAAAACAAAAAATCATATGGCAACTCTTTAAATGTCACTGGTTTAACACTTCCAATCAAGATGATGTTGGGGGAAGAAAAACAAAGGCAAGTAAAGTGTGCATTTTCAAAGAGTTAACTTCTACCCCTCTCTTTCTGCTTTATTCATTTTGAAGGCTGGAGGCCTCTCTGAAGAAGGGTTAAGTATAAATTAGTTCTGACAGTTCTGCTTGAAAAATGTCAGTGTCTTTACACAGCCCTATATTTAAGCCTGGAAGACTCTTGAGCTGAAATTTGCAGTGAGCCCGTGCTAGAGGAGATTTTTTTTTTTTTCCTTCCCCTCCCAGTGTACGTGGCTCCCATACACTCTCTGCTGAGGTGCACATGTTTGCCAATAGCTGCTTCTGAGGAGTGAGAAGAAACAAAAATTTGCCCTGAGACAGTTCTTAGGTCTGCAGAGCAGTGAATAATTGATGAAAGACCTGTTCTCAACTCACAAGGGGAGTAGGAGCGTTTGAAAGGGGGAAAGCCTGAGGTTTCAAATGCTGGTCAGATAAATGCAGAAAGACAGAAATAAATTAATCCAAGCTCTCAGACTGCCCCTGTGCAGGGCAGGGCAAGGAGCAGGAGCAGACAGCCCACACTAAGGAGCAGGCCTGGGGCACAGCATGATACAGATTTGAGGACCCTGATTTAGGGAGGGGAATGCACTGCAAAGAGAGCTTTGGTATGAGGAGGGATGCTCTGATCATCCTTTGCAACCCAGCTGCAGGTCTTTGTCTGCCTAAGCACTCCCTCAGAGTATAGACTCCTTCTTCAATCAAGTAATCCTCGTGTCAAAATGAACCCAAGAATAGAGCTTAGGACCCTATGACTGTCTTCTTGCTGCTGTTTAATTTAGAAATAGCAGTGCTCTATTCCAGGTTCATTTTATTCATTTATTCCGTTACAGTGCTGATGATAAATCACTCCTACTGAGGTATGCATGCTTTATATGCAAGGGATTACAAACTAAGTCTGAGAGGGAGAAAGTAAAACCTCATCCCTCCAGCTGCCAGGATGAAGACCATGGCTGCTGGAAAGGGCACTCAGGTTGCTGGGGCTGGCTGAGCCCAGAGCAGTAGTTTCTTTTCAAGCAGAATGAAAAGGACAAATTATATCCCTTGAGATGAGAGCCTACAGTCCTTTCCACTGTTTGGTGGAATCTTCTACCTATTGATCAATCATGCCAGGTGGCTACACCAAGTAGCAACTACTCTTTTTGACAGAGTAAGCCTTTCCTGGGTACCAGCCATCAGTAAAACCATTTTAAGTGTGTCATCTTCCACCATATGCTCACCCAAGGGAAAAACAAATATAAAATAATAATTAAAAAATCTTTAAAACATAATGCTTAAAAAAACCCCCAAGGTCTTTACTCCTTTAATTTGTCAGTTTGCAAAACATGGCATTTGTGAGAACCTGGCACAACAATTGTCAGAGCATCTCTATCAGTACAGGAATGGAAAACAAACTCCCTGGCAGCAGCATGTGCAGCTGCTTGTGCCCACTCCCTCCTTCTTCTTCCTACCATGTAGGTTTTTTTTAGTCCAAACTGTCTGTGTGAACAGAGGGGGGATGTGAGATTAGAACTGTCTTATAAAAAAAGAACAGACCTTTAAATGCAGCTAATGCTTCTGCAAAATCATTCTTCACAAACTTGGCAGTTGCTTTAAAAACAATAAAAAATCAGCAACCTGCCATCTGGAAAGAGCATAAAATAATGTGGTACATGGCTAGACAGGCTAATGCCAGTTAAAGCCTCATCTGCACTCCTCCTTGGCAGCATCTGGGATAGCATGCAGAACTTGCAGGTGATTTATTGTGGTAGACAGCACCCCATGATACATAACATGTGGTCTAGGTACTAGGAAGACTGCCTGTTAGGGTAGAGAGAGATTAATTTAATTTTTATTATTTTATTTTATTTATTTTAAATAGCAGTTTTCAGGAAGCTCAGACTCACCTGCTGGGAGCAGGAGTCAATTAAGGAAAACATCAGGAGATGGAGGAGACAAGTTGTACCAGAGCTCTATCCTTCTTGTCCTTCTAACAAGAAACAGAGCATTTCCAGCTGGGACAAGCTCCTGACAAAGAGCAAAATTCTTCCATCCACTCTGTCCTGGCTAGTGGGGTGAACATCCTTCTCAGCAAGGGCTGTCTCACTGTAGTGCTCTGTGTGAACAACAAATGCTTCAAAAATAATTGTTCCTGCATGATAAACTATTAAGCTTTGACCTTCCTACAGAATGACTCCAAGAAGGATAAAGGAGCCCTGGGGCAGGTCCAGGCAGCCTCAGGCTGAGATCAGCCATGGTGGGAAGCAAAGTGAGGGCAGGGGATTGTGTGGCTTCTCTTAAAAATAAAGCTGGAAACAAAACAAAATTTATAAAAACCTGGCAGGAATTGGAAATACCTCTTTGTTGGGCTACAGGTTTGCCTTTATGCTTTAAAAATGATTCCTCTTCTTGCTCAACTTCTTTTTCCCCTGTTCTGCTTCACTGGAGGCTTCCACCCGTGTCTTCAATGATTTTATCTTTCTCATCAGAAACTTCTAAAATGTTGCTCAGGACAGAAAGCTGCCCAGCTCTGGGGTTTGTCTGGATTGGTTCTTCTTCTTGGTTTGGCTTGAGGGTTCTGCCAGTTTTCAGCTATGGTGTCACCACCAAGTTTTGTGTCCTGCCTTTGTTTTTAAAAGCAGTGTTTGGAGAGGTGAGCTACAGGGGGGGCTGCCCAGCAAAACCTTTGGTAGGAGGAAGAACCAGAGCTTTCCTCCAGTTGCTTGAGTGGCCATCAGATGACATCTCCATCTGTGTTTGAGCCTCAAGACCTTTGGGATGAGCAGCAGGTTGGAGAACCATGTAGAAAACCAGCAAAGGCTTCCCAGGCACCAGGCAGCAAGGGACAGGAGAGCAGCCAGGCCAAAGGGATCTGCAAATGCTCCCAAGGGGTTTATTAAGGAGATGAATTTTGCTTTGACCATTTCCACATCTCCCAAGGGGGCTGCTCACAGCCTGGAGCACCCCAGAGGGAGTTTAATGTCAACTCAACCCTGGTTTTGCCTTTTTTTTTCCCAAACTGAGTGTCTGCAGAGGGGCAATAAATGTCACGAATGTCCCACTTGCTCGTTTTATCCTTCTTGCAAATTGTGGGCAGTTTGCTTCAGAGGGTCTCAACCACTGCATGGAAAGGTTTTTATTCAGCTTAACCATTTACCCCTTTGCAGAATGGGTTCACCTGAGCTTCTAAGAATATCGTTGCTGTGTTGCAGGTCTTTAGGAGAAAGAATAAATTAAAAGAAACAGAACTGAAAGAAGATTAGGTTGCTCATGGCTGCTCAAGCTGTTTATATGCTTTCCAGTGCTAATTATAATGTTTCTTTTAATGTCATTTATTTGCATATCTTTTGGTGTATTATACAGCTTGCAGATTCTTAGCAGGCATTTGGAAACTATTAGATGTTATTACTTCCTTAAAATCACAACACTTAAATCAGGTCACCCAGCTGTTTAGCATCTGATAACAAGATTAGAGGGATTGACTGCACTCTCTGTAAGACTGCAAATACCTATTAATCTAGGAGACTTTGGAAGTTAATCAAAATGATATTTTTCTTCTGAGAATGATATAAACAGTTGAAAATACATTCATAATTTGCAATGGGTATTTTAGGCTCCAAGGTACATTATTCTTTTTGAATACTAATCTTTTTTGCTCTTACTGTAATTATTATAACTTTGCATGGTAGATAGTTAATACTCCAAGTTTCTGCTATTTAGTATGTTGGAACTGTCCATGTTTTCATTAATTCCATCAATCAAACTTAACTCTCCTCCACCTCTAAGAAGTAATTATAATTATTTTTATGACCATATATATGCTAATGAAAGAACTATTTCCTGACATTTTAATTAATTCTGAAAATGCTTATGGACTCAACGCTGACATTGCCTCAGAATGACTAGTGCAAAGAAAAAAGTCAAATTATAAAGTTATGGCTAATTGGAATACTCAGGAGACACTGGCAAACACAAGCAGAGTAATTTTATTTTTTTAATTCATTTAGCTTCAAATTCTCTTTTGTGTAATTATAGATTCTATGCTTTTTGCTTTCAAGGTAGCCTAAGTCTACATTGTTCAAACATTTTGACACGCAGGTACTTTAAAATCTTTACTTTTCTTCAGCCTTTTTCTTCTTCTTCATTCGTGTGCTTCTTAAATTTGTTGCTGTATTCCAGATCCCATCCCCTGCCTTCACTGTAAGAAAATGAGTGAAGAAGCTCTGAAAATGGTAAAATGTTCTAAGGTCAATAGAAACAATATGTATTCATCATTTGAACTGAGAATTTCAAAGGTGCTTTAAAGCCATTTTCGTGTCCAGAGCAGAAATTGCTGAAATAATTTGGAAGCACATTGGAAGTCAATAAAACATAAGTTTGAAAATCAATTGGATAGATTTGAAAACAAAATGAGTGGGAGAAAAGCTTCCAAAATTTTGATTCAGCCTTGAAATTCTGCTTTGTTTCATTGCTGTTAATCTCAGACATTGGAATACGTTACAATAATTGTTGTTTGATATTTGGGAATCACAAGTGACCATCTGGTGATATGGGAGTCATTTATGGTGGTGTTATAGGAGGTGATTTATTGAGGAATTGAGCTTTTGGAGAATTGCAGAGAGGTGTTAGGGGCAGACACATCATGATATTTGCAGATCTGTGGCCAGATAGCAATGCCTACACAGAAAATAATGAATAGGCTGCACCTTTTGCCCTTTTTTTAATCAACCTCCCAAAGGGACTGGCTCTGAACCACCCTGGGCAGTATCTTGCAACCTCCACATCCCTCCCTCTGGTGACACCATGGCAATGGACCTGGTGACTTGAGGCAGTCTTTTGACTCAAGTTAGATTCAAACTCTTCAGATCTTTTTCCTTTTTCACCCAGGGCTGACCTCCTCCCAGTTTCTGTTCTGAGCTCCTGCAGTCTCCTCCTGCCACATCGGTGTCCAAAGCAGCAGAGAAATTTCTGCTGTAAGCCCACAGAAGCTTCAGAGAGTACAGGGCCTTGACAAATATTTGTTTTATAATGGCAAACAAGGTCAGACATTAAAGACATGAAATATGTGCCAGTATTGGCAGAAGCAGTTTCAATGTGAAGGATCTTGCAGAACTAACAGTGTCATTTCTTCTTCTACTCATCATTAGCAATTCCTTTGTCAGCATATGTTGTGTTCTCCTGTCAAAAGAGCATTCAGGGCAAATGTGTTGTGTTCAGCCATTTCTGGAGCACAGCAGTTCTTGCTCTCATGCATGAAAAGCATCTTTTAAAAATTGCAAATGGTTTGCCTAGGAGACATTCACAAACATATGCAGAGATGCTCATTCCAGGGGGCGGTCAGCAGGGCTTGGATTCTGGCCTTGTAGTGGTGGCAGATGAGGCAGACCCCAATGGGGACATGAAATTTGTGACTCTGCTGGGGTTGGGTCCCAAATGTCTGCATCTCATTCCTTCCTTCCTCTGCAAGTGTTGGCATCTCCAAGCAGCTCAGTCTCGGCATCCTTTCAGCACTGATGACCCTTCTGCAGTTGCTGTGACAGAAGGAAAATCTTGTTTTTCCAATGCTTTCTGAGCTGGTGGCTGCCAGGCCAAAGGAGACAGAGAAGCTGCTTTTCAGTCTGGGTCACCTTGATATCTGCAGTAGACTCAGATTTCATCTGCTTCTTTGCTTTGCCCTCGTGTGTGAGATGAGGTTTGTATGAGCTATCTTTGGTGTCATCTGAACACCAAGAAACATCAAGAGCTGAACTTGTTTTCATCTGAGGATGACAGGCAGAAGTGTTGCAGGTTGGAGCACATCCTGGGTTTTTATGTCTCTCCCTTCTCTTAAAGCCATTCCTGGTTTTCCCCTCTGCACACACCTCTTAACTGAGAGAAGTTGTGGAGCTTTTTCTACATCCACCTCCTGGGGTCAATGAAAGGGTGCAAGCAAATGCTGCCCACTTGCCTGAACAGTGAATAAAGCTTCATAATTCTAGGTCTTATTATTTTTTTTATCAGTAATTAATTCTAACCTCATCATATTCCTTCAGGGATGATTGTTTTAGAAAACCTGAGGTCTGTGCCCAGATCTATACCCTTATACCATACCTTAGATCTTTCTTGGAGGTACTCAGTAGCTGTTCCTGCAGCCAAATTCTGAAAAATTGGTAAATCAAACGAAAATATATCAATGGAAGTTTACAAATTCTGTGCATCAGAACTTGTGTTTTTGAAGTTAGCCACTTCAAAGTATAGAGGCAATCATGAGATACATGTAAATTTTGTGCCTTTTATGTACAAAGTTTTCTCAAATTCTCTCCAAAACCAGCGAGAAACTCAGTCAGAAAGCAATTGGGTTTGAAGCACATGTGTGAAAGAAGGAATAGCAGGCATAATAACCAGCAGCAGTTTTGCAGGTGAATATTTAAGCAGAAGACAAAGTCCCCCTCCGTGTCCCTCCTGCCCTCTCCAGGTGCTGGGACTCCAGCAAGGCAGACCAGATGTTGGGATCTGAATTTTGAGATCAGTAAAGAAATAATTGATCATGTCCAACAGCTCCATACAGATAGCCTCACAACCAACTTGGGTTCCTTTTTTAACACCACTCATCTAAAATAGATTTAAAATGCTTCCGTTTCTGGAAAATCTCTGGTATTAAAAATGTAAATGACTGCTTTAATGTATGAAAACAAATTACTAAGGTACTATATGAATTTCTGCTCGCTGAAAACGGAATTGCATATAGATGTGATTGAGACTTTCTAAAAAAGACCTTGATATACAGACAGATGATATTTAATGGCTTGGAGTGGAAGTTTACACCTTGGAGAATTCTGAAAATTTCTGTCTAAACTTCACCCTGCTGTGTGGTATACAAAGCAGTGTATTTTCAAACCACTTTGCAAACCTACTAGAAAATCCAAAGGTTAAGCAGGTACAATAAATAATATTAATGTGATAGCAGAGTAACTGATGCTGAAACTCCAGGAATTTGTGCACGCTATTATAATTAAATTTCTGAAAATTCCAATGCAGGTGGCAAATGCTGTCATTGGACCCAGCATGGAGCAGAAAGCTGCTACAAGTCATAAACACACACAACTGTTTCTAATTAGAAAAATCTGCCCATTGAACACTAATTGTGTGTTCAAAACTCTGGGCAGTAGGCGTGTGAGGAAATCGGTGTTTTTCTGTCATATTTTGGTTCCTGGGGCTGTTAAATGGTAAAACTGAAGTGTTGCTCTAGCAGGTGTCTCAGAGCTTAATTTTCTTTGACCCTGCCCTCGCTGTGCTTTGTTATATTGGATGGAGATGGGGTTTTCAACTTGAGCTCAGAGTCTCATCTTCTGGAGAAAGCAATTACAGGTACAGGGATCCATACATCCCTTCACCCTTCCCTACCCATCCCAAACCATGCAGGAGATTAAATCAGTTTAATAAATGTTTCCAGAGATGAATTTTAGGGTGGAATGAAGTCATTCTTGATTTCATTCACATATTCTTGATTTCATTTAACACAACACTAGAATAAATTGTCCAGGGAAGTTATGGAGTCTCCATAACTTCAAGACCTGCCTGGATATATTCCTCTCAAACCATCTCTAGGGAATCCTGCTCTAGAAGGGTTGGACTAGATCCTCAGAGGTGTCCTCCAACCCCTGACTATTCTGTGATTCTCTGATTCATTCCTGTGACCTGATCCTGCACTCCCAATTCCTGAAGCAGCACTTATGTTTGAACTTGTGCCAGACCTCGTTACTAAAATGCTTTCTTTCTGCTTCCCTTCTCCCCTTCTCTGTAAAGGAAAAAAGAAAAATACTTTTCTATAAAGCTTCTTCTCTGTTGTTTTCCTCTTCTTAAAAAAGGCAAAACTTTGTCACTGAAATGATTTCAAGAGGGAGGGTTTATATTCAGGAGAGCGTTTTAAAAATAGCTTTTCATGGATGCTTATAAATCTTTATCATCACTAAACTCCAGAATCAAATAAGAACAGTTAAAACAGCTCAAGAAAAAAAATTGGCTCTGCAGCAACCTTAGTAGCTTTAATGACCTGGTAAAAGACCAAACAAATAGATGTAATTATCATAAAAAAGCTATTACATAGCTCATCCCATCTGAATTCTTTATGGGATAAGAATTAAAGAACTTAAAATCATCAGAGGTTTCCTTTGCTTTCAGGCACTCTCCTTTCCCACTGAGCTCACTGCAGCCTTTAAGACTCTTACCAGCAGAAGAGCTCACATACAGAACCCCAAATTTCTTCTGACTGGAGCAAAGTGCCATTGGTCACCCATTTACTGCCCCTGGATGACACCAGCAAGTGAGCACAGAGCTCTGAGTTGTAGGGGTCCAACTCCAGCTGTTCTTCTTCATCCTGCCTCAGCCTCTTAAAGACTTTGATAAGGAAGTCATTGGGACTTTCTGTGGGAATAATCTAGTGCACTTTTCTGGTTTTCATGTGACCACTTAAGTGAAGAAGCTGCTTTCATGAGGTTTTGGAATTTAGTATTATGTTTTCTGTTTTATTTTAGGTATGAGGGTCCAGAGAAGGGCTACAAAGATGATCAGGGGACTGGAACACCTCTGCTACAAACACAAGCTGAGAGAGTTGGGGCTTTTCAGCCTGGAGAAGAGAAGGCTCCAGGGACACCTTTTAGTGACCTTCCAGACAAAGAAGGGGATACAGGGAAGCTGGGGAGGGACTTTTCACAAGAGAAGGCAGTGACAGAACAAGGTGTAATGCTTTTAAACTGAAGGAGGGTAATTTAGGTTAAATATTACAAAAGAATTCTTCACCAGGAGGGTAGTAAGGTACTGGAATAGGTTGCCTAGGGAGGTTGGTGTTGTCCCCTCCTTCCTGGAAGTGTTGAAGGTCAGGTTGGATGAGGCCTTGGGCATCCTGGGCTGGTGGGAGATGTCCCTGCCCATGCAGGGGTTTGGATCTTAATGATCTCTAATGTCTCTTCCAGATCTAAAAATTCTATGATTCTATGATATATCCATTTCAGAGGACCAAGTGAATCTGGATTTTTCAGCTTGCCATGGCAATCTGGCTTAAAGGAGTCATCTCAGTTATGAGGGACAGTGATGCTTGAAGACCTCTCCAAACCAGAACCAAGTCCTTGGGTGTGTGTTGGACCCCAGATCCAGCCCTCTGGCTCTTGGGGCACTCAGGTACCTGTACCCCCACTGCAAAAAGCCTGGCTTGACCCTGCCAGCTGTCACAGGGACACATTTCTTTCAATTCCACAGTGCCTTCCTTGGAGCAAAGCTTTGCTGTCACCACCTGTGCCACAGCGTGGAGCTTAGCTAGGGCTTGTCCCCTAAGTGTGCCCTGTGAGTATTTCTGTACTGCACATAAGAAGCAAAATGCCTTTTAAAATATCTACTTGTCTAGTTGCACATGCTTCCACATTTGCCTTTCTCCAGTACTTATGTGATAAATATATAGCGAGCTCTACTCATAGGGCAGTGATGACTTATAATGAATAGCTATTATTATTTTTTTTTAATGGTTTTGGCAAATGTTTTAAAGTTTGTTTAATTGGCTTGTGTTCTTTGGGTTTTTTTTTTTGTTTGGTTGGTTGGGTTTTGGGTTTGTTGTGGTTTGTTTCTTTATTATAAACCTCTGTCAAGCTTCTAAATCAAAGAACTTTGGGCTCAATCTTTATTCATGCTGCATGCATGCTGTCACAGACAGATGCTTCCTCACAGTCGTAAGGACAGATTTCCTTCTGCTAGAGTGATTGATTTGCCCTATAAATCAGTTCCCACATAAACTTCACAAGGAACAAGTGATAGGTCATGAAGCTATGAACTGATGCTGGGAATTTGCATCCTTGCTTGTATTTCTCCCTCTCTACTTCCAGTTTTAGCCAGTCTCCTGCCCTGCTCTAAAGACTTTATTCATTTTAATCTCTAGGTGTACTTGAACAGAAGGAAATGAACCTAAAAAAGCCAAGAGAGAATAAAGGCTGGATAATCCTTGTACACTTGAAGAGCCTGGTGCTTTTTACTGCCCCTGGGTGGAACCATAGGATAGATAAAAAATATTGTACTGTGTCCATCCTCCCTGCAGCCTGTATGCGGAATTTGTTGTGAAGTAAACCCTGGGTGGATACAATAATAAAATAATGTTTGCTGCTCCTAATTTTAGGGGAAAAAAATCAACAACTGCTGCATTGCGTCAGTGAATTAAAGGCAGAGTCAAGAAACTCAAGAAAAATATGAACTGCCCCTGTATATAAGAATATGTGGGAAGGAAGGAAGGAAGGAAGGAAGGAAGGAAGGAAGGAAGGAAGGAAGGAAGGAAGGAAGGAAGGAAGGAAGGAAGGAAGGAAGGAAGGAAGGAAGGAAGGAAGGAAGGAAGGAAGGAAGGAAGGAAGGAAGGATAAATATAATATGCAGTTGTCAGGTTTTTAATACAAATAGATGTACTCAGTTACCTGGGATCACACACACCTGCCCAAGGACACTCACACCTACTATAAGATATTGTAGAGTATTACAGATGTGAGAAAGTTTTAACTTCCTCTGCACAGTTTTGTAGGAAGTAGAGATTCTTGGAGAGCCAATGGATAGAAACCTTAATGGTTGTAAAACATAGATAATATTATTTCACATAAGAAAATAGAAACTGCTTTTGATATTCTGGTAAAAAAAAAATCACATCATCTCCTCAGTGGTGTTAAATGTTCCTTTTTCTTAAAGGCAGGACCCAGCTACCTGCTGATTTTGCTGCTACTGATGATGATGATGATGCAGGGATGATGAGTTTTGTGGGTCTGTCTTCTCTTTCATAGTCCCTGCTTCTCTCTGTCTCTCTGTCCTGAGAAGCATTACATCCTTTTCTCCTACTTACGTCTGAGAAGAGCAGCAGGATGAGGAAAGGTGTCTGGGGGAGGAGGCAGCTCTGCAGAGGACTGAGGGTGCTGGGTTATTATTAGCAAAAGACCTGCAGGGGGTGATCAGTGAGGTTATGAACAGACACTGCATGACAAATCAGTTGAAGGTTGGGAACAATGAATCAAGATATCTTTCCTGCCTCACAAGGATGTCACCAGCTCTCAGGAACACACAAGCAGCTTTTCCTTTTTTTTTTTCCATCTTGCCAAAAGGCCAGGAACAGGTTGCCATTGGCACCAGGCTCTCTAGAAATGGATAATCTGTCTGTTGAAAAATGTGCTGTATAAATAGATGAGATGATATCTGATGGTTTCCAGATCACACATGGCAGAAGAAATCACTGCCAGGGTGTGAGGGATTGCAGTTTGTCAGATTCTTTGGGTGGAGTGAGCAGGGTCTTAGCTGGGCTGGGGCAAAAAAATGGGGAAAGGCTCAAACAGTGTGACAGGGAGAGAGGAGAGGGAGAAAAGGTGAGGTTGTAGTTTTCTTGTTTCTGATAGAATGGCTTTTAGAATAAGGATGAGCCACAATAAGGAGATGAGAGAGTTATCCATGTAATCTGTTACCATCAGAGTCACATGGAAGGGGTTGGCAGCAGTAGGTAGAGCTGCCTGGAAGAAAAGGAGATTTATTTCCCTGAAGTTAAGTAAAAATAGAGTGGAAGCAAAAATTAACATTGGAAAATTAGAAGTCTATTTGCTTTGATATTTGTGAACCGACCTACACCAACACATTTTATCAATATCTCCTTGTCTCACATGCAATTTTCACTGCCTTGACTATCACAATTTAAGATTTTTTCCTTGTTTATTTGTTTCAAAGTGTTGTAGCTGTAAAACCAAATACTACTTTGAGTTGAAACTTCAAGCAGCTGTTACTGTTCTGACTCAGGTGTGGAATTGAAAAAAAATGTGCTGCAGATTGAGATGGAAAGCATCCACCAGGGCAGATTTCCAGCCTCTCTGAATTCATTCCAAAGGTATGGATATGATACTTGATTAAGTACAAGAAGAAGAAGATATTAACTTTTATTTTTCTTCTGCAATGCACTCAAATAGTAGTAATACCACGTGTTGAATTAGGACATAGGAGACACTTGTGTACATCTCCTGGAAACATATGGAACAAACTCTATTGAAGAGGTAGAACAATGGAGAAGGTTAAATGAAGAAATAGGAAGAAAAGATAAAAAAAAAAAAAAAAAAAAAATAAGAAATAGGCCCAGAAAAGCTTGGAATTAAATTGGGACACTGCCATCAGGGTTGGTTTTAAGGAGAAGTAGCACAGCAGAGCCATGAATTAGGAGAGCACTGAGGACTGCTATTAAATGTATTCTCACTAGGCAAATATAAAACAAGTAAGTCCCTTTTTTTCTCCTTCTTTCATAAAAGAAGCCCAGAGACCTCATTTTGGTAAAATATTTTTATCTTGTGTTCTGAAATACTTTGCTCAGTTAGTGTCAAAGTTTTTTACAATCAAAATTATTTCATTTGGCTCAAGTTGGGATTCAGTGGTACACTTTTTCTGAGATTTAGGTGCATTTATATTTTTCTTTGGATTTGTTTCTAAATTGTGTCAGGTCAGCAAACCTCTAATTGCCTCACAAAACCAAAGAATTTGGTTCTAATAATTATTATCTTTCGCAGGTCAGTGAAGGAGCAGAAAAAAAGAAAGGATGGACTTGAGATGTTTGAAGTGCTGTAAATATCAAGTCAAAACCAAGAATGCCTCTGAAGAATGAACTGGAATTGGGGTAAACTTCCAAGAAGATGAGAACACCAGAACTCACTCTTAGGTGAGTTATGCTCATGTACTTAGCTGAGCACCTGGCCAATAATGTTTCTTTATCAGAAAAAAAATTGATTTTCTTGAAGTTAAGGGAGTTTTGCAGCTGTTTTTTATGTTTTTTATTCCAGCTTTTCACCTGAGTGTCCTCCACAGTTTGTATAATGTCTGACAGCAACTTTCCTTTCTTAAGTTGGGGAGAAAAGAGAGTTAGTGCTCGTTGGAAGATAAATACAGGCAGTAACAATTAGTGAAAATGATTGATAAATGGGGTGGGGAATGGGAAGAAAATTGGGACGCAAAAAAAAAAAAGGCAGAAACAAATGTTTAAATTTAGAGTTCTGCCCTCAGAAAGTCCCTGCCTGTCAAAAAGGTGGAAAATAAATTATGAAAATCTTGGCATTTGATATTTCCTAACGACAGCTCTGACATTCATGAGATGTATGCTGCTAAGTCATTGCCCTCGGCAGGTTGGTACAGCACGTACAGCTTCCCAGGGAAGCAGGCAGTGTGCTGGAAGGGGTTTGGGAGGCTGCAGAACACAGGGAAAGGGAGCTCTGATTTCTAGGGCAGTCTGAAATCCTGGCCAGTCCCACCCTGTAGCTCAGAGGGAACTTTTGGAAGGGTTTGAGAGCCACCTGTGTCACTCCTGTACATCCAGACAAAATGGTTTCAAGTTGTTGGATGTTTAACTCAGAAGGTTGATTAAAGTCAACACTTTCCAGTTATAAATCCAGTTATATTTTCAGACACTCTCAAAAATTGAATCTGCCTCTAGTGACACTGGTGACAAAAGTCACTGATTTACATGGGGCTGCATTTCATCCACACGATGCTCCTGGTACTTTGCCATTTCCTTCCGTGCTTGAGGTTTTTCAGAAAATGCCTAAAATATTGCATTTCTCTCCTCAAAGTTTTCCTTTTTGTAATTGCTATAAAACCAGTATGAAGACAAGCTGGCTCTTTCTGGATTCACACCTAAATTCATAGTTTTAATTCCTTTTTTCCTGTATTTCTGTCTACACCAGCCTGTTTGTTGTTTTTTTTTTCTAGACTGAAAGATGGGTTTCTTTGGTTTGTACACCATCTGGCACAATTGATTGTTTTCCCCAGAGAAGACCTTCTAGGTGCTGCAATATTTTTTGTTCTTGTTTTTTTTTTTTTTTTTTTTTAAAAAAAAAACCAGCAAACCCAAACAAACCAAAAAACCTAGCCACCTTTTGCAGACAGAATGAATACCAGAATGAAAAAAATTTCTTTAACAAGTTTAACATTTATGTATATGTGTGTGATTTTTCAGAAAGACCTTTGAATGTGGAAACATCTAATGAGCTAAAGTAGTGTAGTCCTTTACTCTAGGCACTCTTTTTCACTACTTGGTTTATAGAAGAAAATAACAAAAAGTGCAAAAAAATTTCAAATGTCCTAGGATGATATTAGGTGGATCCTCTATTTATCTTTTGAGTTACAATATTTAAATGTCAAGCATCCCCAGGAAAAATAAATTATTCATTATAATTAGAAAATGTAACTTTTAAAAATACATTTGTTGGTGCTTTAGCAGCATACTCAGTGAGAAGGTTTCTTCTTTAGTACAATAGCTGTGTACTTTGAGATAATGTTCTAATTAACCTAATTGCAGCTACTGTATCGAACTGCAGGTTGAGATCCAAAGTGTCATGGCAACTAACAGAAAAGCTCTGCAAGCCTCTGCTTTCTCAGAAGAGTCTCAAGAATAGATCTTTTTTATAGGAAACAAGGAGGTAAATCTTCTTAACAAGATAAAGCTTGAATCAGGAAAGAAATTTTCCCCTTTGCACTTGATGGTGAAGCATGAAATTAAGCGGTTCTGCTTTGTTTTAATTAACATAAACCATCATAATAATGCACCCCACAAATGTTTGCTTTTCCCATCTAGGGGAAACCTCCTGTTCTCAGGAGGTTTACTGTAAATCATTGAATATTAATTTCTTGGATTTTACTGATAAACATTTTACACAGTCAGCCTAGAAGAAAAAACAATAATTTTCTTTCCTGTGCAGGAAAGCTCTTATTTAACACTGTGATATTAACTAAGAGGAACTCCATGACATGCTGCTCCAGTTTTCTGATCTTGCTTCAACTCCAGAGACTTTGGGAAGTGGGAATTCCAGCAAATGGGAAGTGTATATTTTAAGTATGTCTGCCTCGAATGCCTGATAGTGTTACTTCTCTCTGTTCACTGCCACTCATGTAAACTTTCATTTAGCAGTTGTAATGCTAATTAGAAAATTGCTGCTCAGTTTAATTCATAGAAATACATGATTCCATACAGGCTGAGTAATGATTGCAAAACTGCCATAAATTCAGGAGAGAGCTTTGCATGAATAAAGATCACAGTTCGAGGCTAATAAATTATATTAGTGTAAGATTTAATTGATTGGAGTCTACTTACACACTGGTGCTCTGGTAATATCATCAAACAGAGCCATTTTTTTTTACTCTATGTGCTATTTCCCATAAATTAGCAATATCATCCAATATTTACAGCTTTTCCTACACAACTGTTTGGGATTTATTTGGTTTTGGGTTCTTTTTGGTCAAGGAGTAGAGTTCATGTCCACTGGACTTCATTTCAACTGACTGCTTCTGTCTGTGTTTTCTGGTGATTACAAAATGCTGTTCCATTGAATGATAATTTCATGATCTTTCTGTGATGAACCAACCAATTTTGGAAGCAAATATTTGTGAGTTCTATTTGGTTTTCATATGTTTGCCTGGGAAAATCCACAAATGTGGTTCCATCCACAAATGGTCCCTTTCTGCTCCTCACCATGGCCCTGGTGGACATGGGGCTTGGTGTTAAATGATCACTGGACTTTTCTCCTTCATCACTTTTCCATGTATTTCCCTTGCTGATGTATCTATCATTCTTCTTTTGACAGAGAAAAGCCTTCCTAAAAATATATCCTTAATGCACGAGTTTGTGTTGAGTAGCTGGAAAGTGCAGACCTGAAAAAGAAAAGCCAAAATCTAGAGATTGCTCTTCCCACAATTCAAGCCCACATAGGAGTTTATGAGAAAAGGAAAACAATACTCTACAGTTAACACTGCTACTGGGTTCCAGAGAAACACAAGATGGGATAAACCACAAGTGTTTGTTCCTTGAATTCTGGAAATTCCAAGAACAGAAGGAAGTAATGCTTGCTGCCGTGGAAGGTTTTGGTAAAGGCCAAATATTTCTGCTAGTCTTCCAATAGGTATGCACAAAACATATATTTGCCAGGATTTTGGTAATGATGTTTCATACCAACCATTTGACATGCAGAAACAAGCAGTTGCATAAATGAATTGGAGTTGTGAATCTCCCACAGAGGGGCAAATCTTCAGAGTTTTGTAGTTACAGACATTTATGTTTGTAATTTAAAGCTGGTCAGGAGGTAAATCCAACTAAAATACAAATGCAGAAGTGATGACCAATGCAACAGGCTGTCTGGTCGACTGCACTTAATTTCCTCTGTTAGTCTCTTGGCAGTTAAAGTAAATCCCACACTGAAAAGTCACTGCTGCTCTCCCAACTTGTATCCCAGCTTTTATGAGGCCTGATATAAAACTTGACAAATCCTCCATGAATGAAATGTATTGTGGTCTCCAAAGTTCTCTTATTTTGCTTTAAATTAAACCAGTACATATTTCTAAACTTTTATTTTCTCTCTTTTATACCTAGGCATAAATGTTTTCTCTAAAGAGTTTTAAGTACTTAAAAGAATATGTAATTTTATATTTCCTAAACCCTTTTTCTGTAAGGAAAAGAACATCTGCAGAGCTTAAGGACTCAATTTAAAAGCAATCAAATACTCATTTTCCCATGAATATTTAGACCAGTGACTTGCCAGAAGTCAAACGTGACTCTGACAATTTCCAGGCTTATTTGCCTTGAGCTGAGGACCATCATTTCCTCCTGTCCTTGCTCCCACATAGGATTTTTTTTTCATCCTTTTCCTGCCCAGTATAACCTAGAAACATATCTGCTGCCTCTGCTTGGAGCAAGGGCAGAGACAAAAAAAAAAAACAGGTTGAGGAACAGCAAGATAACTGATCACACCACAGAACTTCTTGTTTTCCAGCACTCTGCAGCCCCCAGAAGCAAACATGAATTCAGGGAGAGGGCTTCCCCAAACCAGCATTTTATATCTAGCAAAAGGCTGCAGAGTTTTGAAACTGAGTCGTCGTGTTGCAAACCTGATTTTGCAATTCATTAAATACAGCATCCTGAAGATATATTCAGCTTGTTCTAGTTTACAACCTTCTTTTTAGCCTAAGACACAGCTTTAACAACAAATCACACAATGTAACTGGCTGAAATTTGAATTTTATTTATTTATTAATGCAATGAAAACGTTTTTGTTGTTCTTTTTTGGGTTGTTTGCTGTTTTTTTTTTTTTTAATTCCCACATTCTTTGCCAATAGGGGTACTTAGATCTTCACTTTCTCTGGTGTTCCTACATGAGCTGAAGCATTGCATTGTCTCCAGCTGCTGGGAGCTCTTTTCCTCCTAACAAATGTCAGGGACTGTTTTGCTAATTCTTCTCCTGCATGTCATCCTTCCTCATTTATTCTCCCCAGGACAGTGACATCTTTTCCTGAGACACTTATCCCCGAGCTGTCACCTTATTTATTTATTCCTCTGTCTTGCCTTGAGGAACATAGTAAGCATGAGGACAATGCAAAGGGTTTCTCACATTTGTTTAGATTTGTTTAATCTGCTTGGAATAGTCATATAGGTCTGGCTAAAGCAGGTTGATGTGTCTCTATTTTTTAAAATTTTTTAAAATAGCTATTTTTCTTAAACGTACATTTAACATTGTGGTGATTGAATATAATTCTTCTGTGACTACAGGGTCCTTTATGACTTCTGACTCTGTCCTATAAATATTTTTACCAGTTTCACCACCATGTCTATCCCACTGATCTTTCAGAAATGTGCCTGATGCTTAGAGAATTCAAGGACATCCAGAAACTGACTTCGTATGATTGAAAGGGTTGACTTAGTTTTCCAGCTGGTTCATAATTACTGTAATTTGAAGGCAATCATTCCAGGAAGGTTCAGCAATAAAAGATTTCCTTCTTTAGGGCTATGAAATGTTTTGTTCTGGTCCATTCAAAGAAGAAATCTGACATTTTTCATATAGAAAAAAAAGAAAAAAACCCTGCCACAAAACTGTATGCATACGTAGAACCAAAACACACTGCTTTTTTAGTTTAAAAAAAAAAATAATCAATTTTTCTTTTAGTATTGTGTTGAAAACAGTCAGCTACCTCTGTTTAGCAGGAGAATTCAAATAGATTTTGGATTCTGCATCTATTTTGCTTATTTACACATTTACCAGTGTTTATTGACATCTATTTGAAAAGAAAGAAAAAAAATAGCAATCTGGATGGTCTAGAACTCCTTCAGGAGAGCAGTCGAGGACGTGATTATAACAGTGTTTAAAAAGTGCCTTTTCCATATAGGACTTTCCCCAAAATATCATTTTTGGGGACAGTTTTGAGAGTCTGCTGCAGTTTTCCAGCAATGGGTGAATGAGTATGGGTGGAGTTTTGGGCTGGTTTTGTGAGTGCAATTCTAACGTCACATTTGCAAAAACAAATCAGACATTTTGAGGTGAGGAGAGAGATTTTTAGGGGCTTTTAAACAACTGGGGAAGGTGAGAGCCAGCAGCAATCATTGGGATATGAAGTGCTGAAATACACAATTAGAAGAGGTGTCTAAAAACTTAATTGAACACTGACATGCTGTCACCAGCAGCTTAAATGCAATCCCATAATGACACTTGCTATAAACCACGTCAAAATGAAAAATAGGTGTAAGCTGACGTGTGGAGTGTCTGAGGTTTCTGTGCTGGTGATGGATATTCCTACAGAAGCAAAACAACTGACAGGAACATAAACTTCAGCCGTGATTACCCTGTAATTAAATGGAAGCAATAAAAGATCAAGGTAACAAAACCTGGAACAGGACCAATGAAAGATGAACAAATCTTGACTCAGTAATTCTGCTGGAAGAGTCCAAGCTTTAGGCATAACAACAAGAGCTGGCTGGTTGTCTCTGGTGTAAGATTTGTGTCCCTTCTGGAAAACAAAGAAGTCAATTCCTATTTTCCCCCCCTTTTCCCCCCTTGCTGTGTCACATCACATAAGGGTTTGTAGCTCCTTGGTAATTGTGAAGGACTTTGGCAGTGCTTTTCCTGACATGGCACAACACTCTCACAATCCTCACTTTCCTGGACTGTCTCTGATTGCCTCTGGGAATAAATATGTGCTTTCCCCTTGGCTGTGAGAATCCATCCTAATTTTCAGTGTAATGGGCATCACGTTATATTAGGAGAGCACTCTGGTTTATTTTAGTGCAGCCAACGCTGTCAAGTGCTGAGTTCTCAGATCAGGGGCCCAGGACAAATAACATTTCTTCTATTCCAAGTGCTTTCTTTGTCTTCCATGAGTTTTGTTTCAAACTAATCTGACTAGAGATAGAAAAAAATTTAATGATAAAACCCCAAAATACAATCCATCTTCAAATACTTCAAGGCTTGAATATGAGCTGCTGAGTGTTTCCTACCTTTTATTAATAAATAGCAAATTGAATTTGTCAAATAACTTCAAGTAATATTCTTAGAGGAAAAAAAATAGTGTTCCTTTCAACACATTTTCCATTATTTACCAGCTCGTAGAGTTAATTTTAATAAGCTGAAAGCAAGTAATACTAACAGTAAATAATTCACCCTACATTCTGTATTGAATGCAGCAGACCCTTACTAATCCACATTTTGCTAATCCTCACACTTTATAACTCACACAAAAGAGTTTCTCCCTTCACCTCCTGTCTCTTTGCAAAGATTTAATATCATAATGTTTCAGTGACTTCCCAGACTGTTGGAATCTCATTATTTATACAGCATAAATAATTAAAATAGGCCCTCTTTTTAAAATTAAATGAGCCATGCATTTCTGAACTAGTTACCTTGGTTATAAATCATGCCAAAAGCTGATCACCTCTTATATGCAATTAAAGCTTTTACTGACCCCTTGCACTGAGGCTTCAAAATTAGGAAAGTCACCCAGGCAAGGACAGACTGTATGGGATGCAATATGGGAAGCTTATTTGTCAGCAGTGTGGTGAGTAGATCTTTTTCCCCTCACCCCATTTTTTTGGAAGCCAAACATCACTGATGTTGGTGGCTGTGTGTCCAGGTGTTCCTGGTGCTCACCAGGTTGTCCATGGTCACACACACCCTGAGACTGTGGTCACCTCCTTCCTCCCAGTGCCTGCTACTTGTGGGAACCTCAGATTTATTAGTAAGGAAAGACTTTTCCCCTTGCTTAATGCTTCCCCCTTGTTTTTCCACCAGGGATGAGAGGTTGTAGCCAAGGCTGACGTGGAGGTCTAAGTAGCTGCATGGTGCTTGCCTGGCCCAGGAGGCACAAAACTCATTTCCAGGGCTGGCTGCTATGAAGACATCTTGGGAAGAGGCCTCATTCCTGCTGATGTCTGAGGTAATTTGCTAAAATAACACTTTCAACTTATCATAGATTCATAGAAGAGTTTCTGTTGTTCCCAGGTCCAACCAGGAATAGCAGGAACATCTTCAAGTAGATCAGGTTGCTCAGGGCTCCATCCAACCTGACCTTGAATGTTTTACAGGGTCAGGGAAATTTATCAGTATCATTACTTCCATGCCTGGTTTTAGAAGATCAAAAAGATGTGGATACAACATCAGAAAGCCCTTTGGCCCCAAGGGCAGTATGTCTGGAGGGGTAGGAGAAGGGTGTTTTGCTATTCAGGGCAAGCCCCACCATGTGGATTTGCGGCTTGTTTTAAACCTCAGAGAGTAAAATTTGTTCTGAGTTACCTGAATAAATCTCTGTTTAATCCCTTGGTGATGCCAGTCAGAATATCTCAACTGTAAGCTTTCTGGGGGAGCACTCAGCATTTGGAAATCCTGATCAGCAAGGCAGACATTGGAGGGGCAGAACCAAACCCTTAGCAAGGTTTGTGGAAAGCTGCTGGAGGTAAAGACAGCTACAGAAAGAAGCCAGGCTTTCTTCACCTCTCAGCCCAGCCACTTGGGTGTTTGGTGCTGAAAAATAATGTTTGTAAAACAAAAGCATCTGCCTTCAAGGTGTTTTAATGTCTCAGAGCCAACACACATCAGTAAAGCAGGCTGGGCAGTAGCTGGGAATGTTGAAGCCATGAATATGCTGTGCTTGTGCAGAAAAAAAACTCCAAATGAATTCAGGTTGGGTTACGTGCATGTAATTACAACAGCTTGGTCTCTTTATGTATGTGTTGGCTGAAAACAAATGAGATTTGGTTGATGTTTCACATTGCACCATGGATAAAAATCTGTAGCAAATAGCAAGCCTATTGCTTTGATCCTCTTTTGAAATACAGGAATGAATATGAGGGTCTCAGTCCAATTCTTAGACATAAGAAACCTTTTCTGATCACAGCACTGGCTGAAGGAAGTGTACATATCTTTGTTTTTTTAATTAAATAGAAATAATTCATTTTTTCTTGTCTGCAATAATTGCTTTCTTGCATCACAATCAGCATTGTTCATTCTGCTGTTTAAAAAGCAACTATAAAAACAACCACATGAACCTCAGACTCAGAATAACCTAAGACAGGGGCTGCTCCATGATGAACCCAGGGAAAAAACCAAAGAGATAACACATTGCAATTAATCACAGAAAACCTGATAGAGTTAAAGTTCAGCAGAAGGAAAACACTGATTGGGGCTTCATTAGCCATTTGGATGGAAATCTTTGTCTTTGCAGCAACAGCTGAACACCTTAGAAAGAAGAACAAAAAGGAGTCTGTAAAAAGTGTAGAAATTTAGGAAGGCAGAAGAGCACAGACAGAAAAACTATCAAACAAATTTTTATTTTTTTTTTAAATGAAAACAGGATTAAGCTTGAGAGTGCTTAAGTTGTCCCTTACTGACATAGGGAAAAACTTATTTAGCATAGGAAAAAAACTATTCTAAAGAGCAAAAAGATAATGAAAAAAATATTGCTAGACTATATTACAATTTTAGAAATAATATCTAAATTAAATGTATAAATTAATTAGAGAATTAATGTTTTCATTACCTTCAATTTAATTCAGTACTCTTATAAGGTACCAAAATGTACCCAAGATAGAATAAGATAATTACTCTGGGAGATTGATGAAAACTTTCTCCATCAGAGAGCTAATTGTTTTAGTCACCTTTGCCTGCTGGACAGTAAAATTAATCCCAAAAAATAGCTCACCAAAATAGTTAGTTTTTGAATTCAGAGATCCCTAGTGAAAGGGAAAAAGGTTTGTATAAATCTTTAAGTTCAAAGGAGACTGCTAGTCAGAAGGGTTTTAAACCTGTAAACCTTACACCAAGATTGTAATTTATCCTATTTTTTCTTCTCTTTTTCTTCCTCTATTCCTAAGGAAGTATCCTTCATATTACCTGAACAAGCAAGAAGTGTCAATAGAGTGAAAGAATACTATTTTTTCTTGGCTGGACAAGTTATGTATGTGAAAATATGACATTTCAGCTCTTAGAACATTTATCATATGCAGGACATTATAATACAAATGAAAATTAGTTATCCAAAAATTTGGTTCAAGACTGAGGGCAAAGGATTTATACATGAGCATTACATGATGCTGAACAAAATGCTGAAATTTTTTCAGGGAAGTCTGGAACTGGGGTTGCAAATTCCTACTGAAATTAGCAAAACTCTTCAGTTCCCTCAGAGGGGATTTTGGGCAGCTCCTTTTGTATTCTTGTGCACTTTCCATTTCCTGAGAAGTGTTTCACTCTGTTATTCTCCACCTCAACACAGACCAGTGAATAGGAAGCAAAAAGAGAGTGAGACTGTTGGGCTCTGATTATCTTTTCAAAGGAAAATCATGGTTTTTATAGCAGGATTGTTTTCAGTCTCATCCCATAAGCTAAGAAATAAGTTCACATGAGGAAATATATCCTGGGTTCTTGTGACTGACATTCAGAGAGCACAGAATTGTGAAGAATACAGACAAGAAAATATATGAGTATTTTATGAGCAGCACTTTAGGATATTCAGCCCACTGTGTTCTGCTTTTCCTAGGTAATTTCTCTGTGCAGGTAATTTCTCTTTTCTGCAGGTTCAGTCTCCAAAGGAAGAGGCCAGGTCACCAGGCAGTGTGAATGGATAAAAATGTCACTTTTGCTGAAACAAAACCACACCACATGCCAAATGCAAAGGCTGCTTTAGGACTGAATGTGTACAGAGCAGAAGCATTTGTTCAGGCTTCTCCAGGAAGACTTTATACCAGCAGGTGGTCAAATTATTCCATATGATTGAAGCTACTCAACTCATATATTTTTTTTAATTCTTTGGCCATTGAAAGCCTAGAAATATTTTCCATTTGCAGTGCTTGTTTATTCCTTCTGATATTTTGTTTTTTTTTAAAAAAACAACCTACAAGCCTCTAATTAAAAAAGTGAAAATGCATGATTAATTACAAATCAAGAGTATTTTGAAAGCAGGAAGGAAAACAAACCCTGGTGAAATTAACAGATGGGTTTACAAACTAAATTGACATCATTAGTATTATGAGAATTATAATTAGCTATTAGAATGACAATACCTGATATTAATATGAGATAACACAGTGTTATTATAGGGAAAGGTTGGAAAGGTTGAAGGTGAGGATAATTGAAGACTGACACTGCTAGGACCTAAGTTTGACTTGCAAGACTCTTGGGGGGGGGAACATATTCTGATTTTATGGATGGAATTGTGATTTACCAGGTTTTAAAAGAGAACTTGAGCTCACTGATGTCTGTATCACAGAGCTCTGTACTGTGAAGAGATCTGCTTAGTGCCATAGTTCTCCTTTGTACACTCCTAAGAACATTGCCAAGCCTGAGGTTCTCTGGGCTTGATCTGGCTCCCCTTGACACCAGGAGAAGGGTTATGAGGGTTATTAGCTCATTTTGCTTTAATTAACTCAAACGAGTGAGGATGAATTGTGGGGATCTGGTATGATACACACGGTTTATCCTGTGTATGAGAACCAGAATAAAAAAAAAAAACAAAAAGAAACCCAAAGAAAAAACCCAAAGAAACAACCCAAAGGAGGAAACCCAAAGGAGGAAACCAAACGAAGAAAACCCGAAGAAGAAAACCCAAGAAGAAAACAAACCAAAGAAGAAAACAAACCAAAGAAGAAATCCAAGGAAAAAAAACAAGGAAAAAAACAAAGAAGAAACCCAAAGAAAAGAACTAAGGGAAAAAAACAAGGGAAAAAAACAAAGAAGAAACCCAAAGAAGAAACCCAAAGAAAAAAACCAAAGAAGAAACCCAAAGAAAAAAAACAAAGAAAAAACCAAAGGAAAAAACAAAAACAAAACAAAAACCAACCAACCAACCAACCAACCAACCAACCAACCAACCAACCCAACACCAGCTGGCTGGAACACCCCCAGTAGTTGGCAGCCTCTTCAATAGGGAGCAACTCAGCCTATCAGAAGGAGACGATGGGTCAGGTGACCTGAATGGACCAATCACAGTATTCTTCCCCATGGTATAAAATGGCTCCCAAGAGAGCCCTCTGGTGGCTTCTGTAGTTGATGTTTTGGGGTCCTGTGTTTTATTGCTCCTGCTGCTCGTTTCCTCCCCAGAGAAGAGGAACATTGCTCCAGAGGGCTCATCGTCTGCTTCCCAAGTAAGAGTAGTTTGGTTGTTTTAAGGTTGTTGTGACAGTCACTGGGTTTGGGCAACCTTTCTGCTGCAGAATCCAGTGTGGGAATTTTCTAATTGGGAAAGAGTTACCAGTTGAAGAGCATAAGTTCCATATTTACATATTATATATATATATATATTTGTAATTCACTATTGCTACTTCATTGAAACTATCATTATTTTTTTTTTCCAACCTTCAAGTCTGTCTCTCTGATTCCCTTTCCCCTGGCAGGGGAGTGGGGGAATACAACTGAGCATCTCTCAGCTACTTACTGGCCAAAACCATGACAATGCCATTTTCCACATCCCTGTGCTGGCTGTGTTTCAGAGATCCCCTAATGTCACACCTCTGAAGACAAACCTGCCACCAAAGAATACTCCTACCTCCTCAGTGTGTCTCCTGCTGTCAAAAAAATAGGTGCCTAGCAAACCCTGAGTGAAAATTTGGGTGATTGGAAGCCTTTGAATGCAGCTGCCCCTCTGGAAGTTTGGGTACCTTGTGTTTTCTGTGTTCAAAGTAAGAAATTTCTGCTCTCTAGAAACACGTGACATTTGGGTTTATTTTTGATGAGTTGAAACATGACTTTCTGGTGGAATTTAGGCTCTAAAAACTTAATGCTTACATGAAGAAGATTTTTAGAATGGTGTGTGTGTTGAAGAGTGGCGTAACTGTCCCTGAATAAAACTATGAGGAAACAAACAGGGATTTTACTCTTGGAAAAGGCATTGATCTCCTTAATTCCCAGTGAATACAGTGCAGGGGATGGTGTTCAAACTACAAAAACCCTAAACAAGGTAAACCAGTGCTTTTCCACAGCTCTTCTAATAGCTTGGAGGTTTATAGAGATTTAAGATTTGGTGCCCAACACACACACTGTGGGGCTATGCAAGTGTAAATTGAATCAGGAAATCATGAGGAGTTGACAGGTTACATGAAGCAAAAACTAAGCCTGAGCAATAAACATGGATGTATCTAACAGAAAACTAAAGTCAGTAGCAAGATGTGTGGTCATTGTTTTCTTTTTTTCTCTTAACTTTGAGTGGTTTTGCTTGGATTAGAGAACTGGAAAATCTAATTGAAACAAATGTATGGTCTGTTCCATCTACTGGCTGTTATAGACTCAGCTACACATTAAGAAGGAAAATGTTAATTTCTGATGCACTGAATGTACTGTATGGGTACCATTTAATTCCAAGAAGATATCATTGTGAATGACTGCTGTTTTCCTGTCTTCCTAAAATGAATCTACCAACAAATTGCTAGACAGTGTAAGCGAAATGGGAGTTCAAAGATCTAATTTCTGATTCAGGGAGGCATTAAACATATGCTTAACTTTGGCCAAATGTGTAAAGCTATTAACTTCTAGAACCATAAAGAAGTGCTTAAAGTTAAATGGGTGCTTAGATTATTATTCACACAGGGTTTTCTTCTGGAATCTGACTCCCCTGCCAGCATTAGCTCTCTTTAGCAGCCGGTCCCATTGTGATTACTGGGACACATTACCAACAAAACTCAAAAAACCCTGTTATTGACCATGAAAAGGAGCCAGAGCCTGATGTAGATGTGCACATGTGGGTTTATTACTGCAGTGAACTGTAGTGTGTTAATTATGCACTCCCAAAATACCTCAAAAGCAGACCTTGAATTCTGTGTTACGTTGCACTTTGTTTTCCCCTGCACCACCAACTAAAGTCTTCCCACTGATTTTCACTTCTTTGCATATGCCCAGAGCCAATTCCAGCTTATCATATCTGACAAACCATGTCTTGTTGGAGGAAATGAAGAATCAAGATAAAAGATGTAATGATTTTTTTAAAAAATCTTTTTATTTGATTCTTCTCTAGCACTTAAGAATGTGGGTTAAATTTCCCCATAGAGAGATTAGTAGTTAGGTAGGGTTGCACTTCTTTGTCTTCAAATTAAATTGGGTTACAGCCATACAACTTCCTAACACCTAAGCCTCCTCTCTAAAAATGTGTTCTCCCTCCCCCACAAATAAGGATTTTACCAAAATTTCATGGACTTCTTGCTCTTTATAATTATTTCAGTCATTGCTTCAGCCTGTGCTTGGAGAATGGGTACAAAGAGTTTAAAAGAGGAAAAGAAGGAACAGAAAAGTAAATTGTTTTTATTTGCTTTTCTTTTTTCAAATTTTGCATTACATATGTCAGCCTACATGAGTTTATAGAAAAATACTTAAGCACATGAAATCTCCAACCCCTTATTAAAAGTCAGTGGTGATGTGATTGCCCTGATTCTTTTCTCTCTCTCTCACTCAATCTCATTTGCCAGCTGGCCAGTCCTCCCTTCCTCCTTGTTTTTCCAGTGAACTAAGTGTTTAAAAACCTCAAACCAAACAAACCAAAGAGGCATTGACATAAAAATGACAAATATTCAGGATCAGAACAAGAGTGAGGCAGAACCCCAGCTGCCCAGCTCAGCCTGGCTCTCCCCCCATCCTCCATCTGCAACCTCAACCATCTGCAAAGGGGACAGAAACTGCAGAAAACAAAACTGCAGAAGCAAGAGCTGTGTTTGCAAAGGACAAATGTGATGAAAAATGATGTTTTGAATGCCAGAAGCCCCAGAGGAGAGGGGGGTTTCCCACTCAGACCTCCACAGGTGGCTGCCCCCTCCCTGGAAGTGTTCAAGACCAGGCTGGATGGAGCTCTAAAAAACCTAATCCAGTGGTGGGTGTCCCTGCCCAGGACAAGGGGGTTGGAATTAGCTGATATTTAAGGTCCTTTCTAACCCTATGAATCTATGATCCTATATGATCTTGGGAAACTTCTAGTGAGGGCTGACCTACCTCGTCCTGGCACTGATCTCACTAGAGAATTATCCAAATCGATTAAAAGATTCCATAGGGTGTAATTCCTTTAAAACAAGGTTTCTTGGGGAGAAAAATAACCTCCTGTGTGACACCTGCAGCAAGGTGGACAAGTTCTGAAATGGAACTTGTATGAAATCTGTAGCCAAGGCTGAAACTGAATGTAATATACAATTTTTTTTCAAGAATAAACGTTTGCTTGGAGTCCAGGAAAATCTGCATAATTAACCTGAGGATAATTTTCTTGGATGCCTGGCAAACCAGCCTGAATTGAAGTCTCTTCCCCATTTTGGAAAAGGCTTCTGAAAAGAATAGGAAAAAAAAACCACCCCAAAACGCCACATTTTGCCTCAAATAAATGTCAGTATGGATTGTGTAGTTATCTAGAAATATACCTTGAACCCTCCTATGCAGTATTTGGTAGTATTCATTTTCACTGAAGTCTTTATTATAGCAGGCATTCAAGGTTTTAACAGAATTGACTTTAACTGGAATTTATTGGCCATTCTTCCCCTACACAAATACTTTTTAATTTAAAAGAACATGTTTCTTACAGTTAAGTTTCAGCCCAACAGCTTCTACTTAGTGAAAAGACCCAAAAATGCAGTCGTGCTACCCACTTAAGGAGAGTTATTCATGTGAGTAATGGCAGGAGGTCTAAGTCCATAATCCTAAATAAAAGCTTAACTCTTGCAACAAATTACAGAGTGGTTGTTTGGCTACTTTTCCTTTTCTAAAGCAATTTCTAGCAATGCATTTGCTTTGAATGTGCATTACTCCCCAAGACACAACTACAAAGTTTTGTTTCGTTAAGAGTAAGAGGTGACTATCTGGAAGATGGCACATGTTGCTGAGACATTTCTCCTGAAGGTTGTAGATGATGAAAAGTTCCTGATGTCTTGCCAAAATAAAAATGTTTGTTTTTGGGGTTTTCTCATCAGCATACATTTGTAGCCAGAGTCTGGCTTCTCTTTGCTTTTATGGATATTTTTCACCCACTGCCTTTGTTTTGAGCAGTTTTTGCTCAAGGAACAAAACCAGCAGCTGGAATAGCTGACACTGGCCTGAGATAACTTTGGGATTACAGAAATGTGGGTAAAAAAAAAAAAAAAGTCTGAAGTTTCAGCAAGATGCATGAGTGATGTCTATATATAAATGATCCATAATGTAAATAGTTTGTAAACTGTTTTTCTTCAGTGAAGTTTACTTTTAAACACTGTTTTGGGGGCATAGACTATTTTGCTGGATGGCATAGCAACACGTTTACAATACACATTTTATGTGATCCAGGTGCTACAATCATGATTTAAACATTATGACATTTATTATTAAAATATACTGTCATTTGTTACCTGACAAAAGAATGCTAACTCATAAATAAAGTATCCTGGCTAGCTATGGAAATCAGATGTCACCAGAATGGTGACAAATTCCTATGCAATAAGAGCTTGAAAAGCACCACTAAATAGTAAGATGTTATTAGGCATATATTTTATTCCTTGCAGCTGGCATTAAATGTTTATTTCCCAGCTAAAGCACAAGGCAGATCAGTATTCCAATTACAGATAAAAGGAAAGGCACACATCTTTTCAAAAGTCTACAGCAAAGGGTTTGTCAATGCTTATAATAACCAAAAGGTTTTTATTTCAAAGAATTGAAGATTAAATCTCAAATATAACTGTGAAATAAATAATACAAGCATCTTATGACTGCTTACAGGATAAGTTCTTAACTCTTGTCTAGATAGGATTAACAGCAAGGAGTTTTTTAGACAGTGGATAGGAAGAGATTATCTATTCAAACTATAAAACTGTAATTTAGCATTATATTTTTTCAGTCTCATGTTTGTCTCAAAACTTCAGCAAGTACAATGGAATATATCTATTTTAACTGTAATGTTAAAGGAACATAAGTTCAAATGTAGCTGGGCATGTTTGTAGCTTCCTTACATCTTTTTTTTCATGTATTCTCTCCCATGGTAAGAATGGAGTATTCAGCCTGAACAGCATCCATTTATTTCCAGAAATAATTCTGTTGAGATTAGGTTCCTCCATCTCCATGTTTATCTACATATTTTCTTATTGAGTGTTTTAGATAAAAAAAAAATCACAAAGAGAAAAAAGAAAAGTAATTACTGAGGTTTTTCATCAGAACAGAGTATGTCCCTCTGAAGGGAACCACACAGCAAGGCCATTGCCAGCCCCACTTGTAACCTGAAATTGCTTGGCTTACTTCTTTGTCACTGAGTATCTTGTTTTACAGCCTGAATGTCTTTTTTTCACATAAATTATCTCATATGGAAGGAAGTAAGGCAA
Source organism: Phaethornis superciliosus (assembly GCA_023637945.1). NCBI lineage: Eukaryota > Metazoa > Chordata > Aves > Apodiformes > Trochilidae > Phaethornis > Phaethornis superciliosus. Next base: position 22,146,098 of record JAJQWJ010000010.1, read on the forward strand.
GAGCCTCCTGTTGTGATTGGCAACAAATGTTTTAAAGGTTTTCCAACATGGGAACAAATAATCCAACTAGAATTTGCCTAGGGTATTAATTCAATCTAGGAAAAATAAAATATTCATCCTGCTGCTGAAAAAAAAAAACCCAAACATATTTATTTATGGTAGTTTGTTAGATCTGCATTATGATTTGCAGGTTAACATTCAAAGAAAAGAACAATGCTTAGTTCTTTGATTTTTGAAATTTGACAAGTACTGTGAGTGATGTGCAACAAGGACTCACTTATCAGAAGGTGCACCAGAGAGCAACTTTTAGTCATTCTCAGTTATTTTTACCCCTCTTGATTTCTTTCTATATAAAAATCAGACACTTCATGCATTCATGTTTCTATATTTAATGCTGGAAAGGTTGAAAGAGAAAAAAAAAATCAAGGTAGTGAGAAGAATGGCCCGTTCCACTCCCACCTAAATGGCCATTTTTGTAGAATAATGAATTTAGGTGATATTTTGTAACTGCTGCCAAGTGTGCTCTTGGCAGCATCTTGTCTGAGGATGAGCAACTCACCTTCCAGGCTCTTCAGAAAGACTCCAAGGACCCACACTTTTTTTCTGGTGAAAAAAACATGCATAAAAACCAACAAGAGCTTCCTTGTGTCTTGTGAGCTGTTTCCTGCCCATATCCCAACAGCTGAATTACCAATGTGAGAGGTTATTTATGCTTAGAGGTATCTAAGCTTAGGTAATATGTACCTGGAGATAAATTTGGCTGTGTATTGCATGATGCTGGAAGAAGAGCAGTATAGAGGCTGAGGAATAAGGTAAAATCCTTAGCAGTGAAATACTTTTACAATTCCCCAGGTGCACTGAGTGTAATAATATGACCTGGAGACAAAATTTACTGGATGGGAAATTAGATGCCACCTGAATTTTGACTGCATACCTGTGCGTGGTAAATAATCCTGAAGGCTGAAATATTGGGAGTGCTTTGTGAAGCCATAAATATGCATCAGAATTTGGTATGCAGGGAGGGTAGGTGTCAATGGAAGGAGGCTTACTCAGAGATGGGCTATGAATATGCAGCAGCTGAACTTTACTCCTTTGCTGAAGTTTGGAGTTCAGCATTTTCGTTTCTATTTTTACATCTTCTGTTGGTTGGGGGGGGGAAGGGGGAAAAAAAAAAAGAAAGAACCAAAAAAACAGCTGTCTACAGTATCAGCAGTTACCTTCAAAGCCTATTGCCCTAGATTGCAGAGCATGGCAGGGATGAAGTTGGATCTTTTCCCTACTTACCAGCCCAATATTGAGATTTAGGGGTACCACAACACTGCATGCCTGCCATGCTGAGCATTCTGCTCCTTCCTTGGTGTCCTCCTGCTCCTCTCTGTGCCAGGATTTACTCTGTGGGAAGCATTTTATAGTCCCTTCTTTTGCCACCCCTGCTGGCACAGCCACCTGTCCTCCTCTCCCCTGCATCATGCAGTGAGGTTCATCAATATTTCATTCTACACAAAAATAACTACTTGTTGCTACTCTCTGTATAAAAAAGATGGTTCTATTACACAGCCCAACAAATAGAAGCAGAAGTAAAACTCATTAGGAAATAAGATGTGCTCTGAGACATCCATAACACTTTTTTTTCCTCAGGATCTTGACAGCTTCCAGCTAGATCTTGTCCAGGGATGGATGGGGTCTCTGCTCTCAGCTGGGAAGGAAGCAGATGTGGGATTTGGTTTGCACTGATTCCTGGATAAGCCACAGATTCCAGCAGAGATCCCTAGTATTTTCTCTTGATGTCTCAACTCTGGGTGAGCAAGAAACCTGGAATCTGAATGACAGAAATTGGTGGCAGAGAAAGATCATGATTTATAGAGTATTAAATTGTTCAAGGTTTAGTGAAGCCCCGCTCTTACACTGCCCCAGGAGGGGGTTTCTATTCACACAGATGCAGCTCTTACAATCTTCACATCCCTTTCCTATCAGGAGAAGTAAGAGAACTTCATGTTCATTGTTTTGCTGTGATAACAACACTTCATCTCTCTCTTGCTAGCCAAGAAAAGACCTGCATGTTTAATGTTTGAGTGAAATCAGTGGTTTACTTTTTAAAAACTCCACTTGAGGACAGTTTCAAAATGCTAAGTAGACACCTCATGGCCCAGAGACAGCATTAGTTTATGTCTAGGCATTATTTTTAACTGACATTAAGTTTTTTTACCATATAAATAATGCAGTTATTTGGCAAGTGGCTGAGATAAACAGAAGTATGAGTTAAGTTGCACCACGAGCTCGCTAAGTACTGTGGATAACAAAAATTTACAATACAAAAATTTACAATACTGTTCATTCATTGTCTTACTCATAAGTTTTAAAGTGGTAAAGTTTTTGTCATGCTTCTACTATGGATTATACAGATAAACACTTGACAATTAGAGAAGAAAAAAAAAAAAAGCAAAAAAATTTCCAAACCATATGTTAAAATAAATATTTCTTTGCCAGGCTGCTGTCATATTTGGAGTAGATGTCCCATTCTGCCTCACTGTCACATATAGAGGTGTCCTATAAGACCCAATTAAAATGAAACAGAAAATGGATTATTAGCTCATGTACTCCCTGGTCTGAGAAAAGAACTAAGTGAAACCATTCAAACCTTTCAAACTTATTTATGAACTATTATTGAGAATTATTAGTGTCGTGTTATAAACTTTCTCATAGTATAGTATGATTACATCATTTTAATTTACAGCTATAATTATTATAAATTATATTGGACATGAACCGAAGTCATTTGAGTTACACCCAGGAATGTGTAAAATTTTATTCTTCCCCTTCTATGTAACAAATTAAAATTTATTTTATGTTTTGAGGTTTTCAATAAGTAGTTATAAAAGAAAAAATGCCTATGAAGTACAGCCAAGTACAACTTAATGAAATTCAGTCTTGCTCCTTTTCACATGCAAAATTATAAAATATAAACCACTTGGCTTTACAGTTAGATCTTTATATTAATATAAACATATAAACAACAAGAGGAAGAATTGCAAAAACCCTGAATTATAAAGTCAGAACAATATTTCTCTTTCTCACATCCTTGTGGTCTTTTGTATTTGGGATGCTGATGTTTAGGAAAAGCCCAGAAAGAGCATTAAATAAGCATTAAATAAGCATTCCAATGTCACCCTCTAGAAACTATTTCTAAGGAAAACTTTTATGAAAAGAAGAGACTTTGAGCTGCTGGAGGCAGCTGGCTGTGCTACATAGGGAAAGGGGGGATGATGTTCTGGGTTTGGGTTTAAATGAGTAAAAAGGAATAATCTGAAAGCCCTGGTGGGTTGGATGAGGGCATTAAACTGAGACAGCTGGAGAAATCACTTCACCTGAAACTTTTGAATAGAAACCCCTGACTCTTTGTTTTGTCACAGAAGTCAAATGTTCTCATTTTCAAACCTCTTTCAAGGGAAATTGAGCATTCAGCTTTTCTGACAATTTTGTCAACCAGTAGACAGATATGGATTTCCTAATATCTTACAATTTAATAGCCTTTGAAAATAGCCTTTCGTTTTAATATAAACCTAACTCAAATTTCATTCTAGGCATTAAATAAATGAGCATGAACATCTAAAAAATATTGTTATTATATTTAATAAACAGCAACCACTACAGAAATAAGGTATAAAATATGCAAACCTTTTGCTTGTTTATTTTATGTAAAATTGTGGCTTAAATTTACCTTAAAGAACCAGGATTTATGAAATGTTAATACTGATTAGATTGAGTTACTGTATTTGCTTCTGTTTTAGCAATATTTCATCATTTTCACAAGTACCTTAACACAGAAAAGGCTGGTAGTCATCACATAGAAAAAAAACTCAAGGAACCTTGATCTCTTGGAAAAAACTATAGCTATGTGTGACACTTAGATATATTTATTTTTGAAATTACCTCCAAAAATACACCAGCAATTCATGATAATGGTTATGCAGTTTAAATTTCAGCATTTTTTTATCTCTATTTCTTTTTTACTGATTTCTTTTTGTTTTCTCAGGGAATACTCATTACCCAGATAAATAGCTCATTTCTGCTGGCGACAGTTTTTAATGCAAAGAATTCCAAGTGACGATTCGGAATTACCTGTTGGTATTAATTCTATAAGGAACATATTCACTGTTTTTTTCAGTACCTTCCCACATTTGAGTAGAACATCTTGATAATCTTCCAAGTCCTGCCAAAAGAGCTTTCTGAGATCTTTTTTATGTGCCATCCAACAGACTGATTTCTATTTCCTCCCCATTCTGGGGTTCAGCAAAATATGCTGTGGCTGATGGAGGAAGGCAGCCACCAAATTGTGAGCAAGATAGCTGTATAATTAAGTGATAATAGTATTTTCTTACTGTTTTATGAGGCAGTAACATGGTTCCCCCAGTGAATAAACGATGGAGCAGTGGATTCCAACCACGGAACTGGAGCATGGCCAAGAGCAGTGCTGCAACAGCACTGTTAAATTAGTGTGCTATAAATGTTTAATTTACAAAAATTTACTGTGGGTTCTTGCATGTGGTATGGCAAATGCTGTTGGGTTTTTTTTTGAGAATGAAGAGAAAGTGCCAAGAGAGATGGTGGTGGGGTCACCACTTCAGAGGCAAGCCCTGGGATGCTGCTGGGGATGTTCTCTCCTCTGCAATACCCCAGCCTGGCAAACCAGAAGGGATTTTCAAGGTGCAAAAGGTGAAAAACACTGTTCCCAGTATCCAGCATTACCATCTCTTCTGGATTTTAGAGACAGAGAATTAAGGCTTAAAAAACCAAAGTGAATTGCAAAGCAAAAAGCTGGTGGTTTGGTCCCTGGTCAGGCACGAGGGCTGAGATTGCTCTCACAGTTTTCTCTGTGAAAGACAGATTAAAAGATTTTCAGAAGCTGTGCAGTTCACATCTTAGAAATACTTGGAAAAGTTACCCATGGAGCCCAGCAAGACCTGGGTAAGCAGAAGGAGATCAGTGGTGTGGCTCCTGAGACAAATCCCCATGACAAACATGACTGCTCTGATGAGGTTTCCAGACAAAGGCACTAATTTAATCTAAATACTTGCATACATCTGCTTACTTGCATGAGCAACTGGATGAAGGCCATCTCTTCAGTCTGTATAAATGACCAAACACCTGTCAAATATCCTTGGGCTTAGTCAAAAGCCAAAAGGAGCAATGATTTAGAGATGAAATTCCACAGGTTTGCACTTATTGATGCCCTTGGACTTCTCGCCATGTCTCACCTCTTGCTGAAGTGCTCAGGAATTAAGGGTGAGATGGGAGCAAACCAAGGGCATCTACTTCCTTGGCAGATAAAAGAAAATGATAATAATGCCACTCCTGCTGCAGAAACCAGTCTCAACTTCCATTTCCAATAATAAATCAGTGCCAATAAATATTTGCAAGCTAGATGCACCAAACGTTTTGCATCAAGTCAGTCAAAAATGAAAGATTTGGGTATAAACACAAATCAGTAACATGCAATGAACTGAAAAAAAAAAAAAAAAAAAAAAAGTGTGGGGAATGAAATTTAAATAATAAGAGAAACATAGATGCTTGAGAATAAAACACAACTAAACTTCCCCTACTGTGTTCCTTTAGCTCTGTGCTTTAGAAGAAGCTGTGTTCTGCTTTGAAGCTCCAGGGCTGGAAAACATCTGCAAGGGGAAAACAAAAATAACAATCAAGGCAGCAGATTAAGACAAATGGTTGGAATGTGTATACTGTAAAACCCAGCATTTTTTAACTGAAAAGTAAATGTGAGGCTACTGTTGTGAGATGCTAATGGGAAACAGGATGAGCTATTCCTAACTACTTCTACTAAAAACTTTTCTCATTGGACTCCAGTAAATGAAATACTTTTAACAACATATCCATGCAGCTGACGCTTTTCAGTAAAGCTGATCTGGGCTTGATATCTGGGACAGTCTAATTCACAAAAGGATAAGATTAAGCTCAAGATTTGGTCAGGGCCTTTCAGTAAAATTGAAAATAATTACAGGTTTCTCCATAAAGAACAATTTGATCAATGGGTAAACACTGTCAGAAAGGAGCTATATGTACTATGATAATATATGCATCTGCTTGTAACTCTTATTTTTATGCCTGGATTTTTTTTCATGGCACACACTATGATACAACACGCTGTGACTGAATTCCTGAAATGTTAGGATGGACCAAAAAAAAAAAAAATTCAGTAAAAAAAAAAATCAGACACCAAAAAGCAGGTGAAGAGAGGGCTCAGTGCCTTCAATGGCCAGTGTCTTTTAGTTCCTTACAATCATTTTTAAAAAGAATATTTTCATGACACACAATGGCAGATGAATGTGTATCATCCTCAAATGATTAGGTCCAGCTCAAGCCTAAAAAAATGTGGTTTGTTTTTTTTTTAGATTGATTCATAGATCTGGCTAGATGTTTATTTATTATTGCCTTTCTTCCTTCAAGAAGACTAAAGGAGAGCTGAGACCATCTCCAGTCTTATCATCTCTTCTGAAGGCCTCGTGCCAGGTGATGCTGGGCAATAACTGCATCAGTAAAGTGAAGAAAAAACAGCAGATATTCAACAGAGAAGTGATGTGGTTGTTCTAACCTGACAGAATATCTTGGCTGGTTATTGTCAGACTGCTTCACCCAGATGCTCAAAGGGATGTGTAACACAAACCAGTTTTGTAATTTACACTGAATTTCAACTTGTGGTTCCATAGCTCTCTTGGCACAGTGAATCAGCTGAGATAATGAAGAGATAAAAGAAGAGTTGCTCTATTTTATAAAATGATGATATAGTTCCTCAATAGAGAAAATGAGAGATCAAAGGCCAGGATTTTTTAGATTGTTTCTTTGGGGGTTTTGGGATCTAAATAATTTTCAAGGAAAATGGAACTTGTAGATTGTAATATTTCTCACATTTTGCAATGAAAATATTTTAAGTTAAGCTAGATCAGAGAAAACCAAAATAAACATAACCACCCTTCATTCTATTCCATAGTTCTTGTCATTTCCAAATATAGGTTCAAATTCCTTTTCTGCCCTTGTGTAGTTAAGCCTTTTCATCCTGGCCTTTTTAGTTGAGCTAATCAGTATTTTCTGTCCATGTTTTTTTTGTCCAATTCTCTACATTATCTCTTTTGCTTAGTTGGAACCAAAATAGTTTGGATTGCTGAACTAAATGGAAGTAATTTTTGTCAGCTCAGCATTACCCTGTTGTTGTGCTGCCACACTAACTGAGAGATGTCCAGAGTTCAAGTACTCATCCTTCCAGTTTTCTCTCTTGGCCAGAAAAAACCCTTTATAATTTTGTAGTTTCCCTAAAGTTTTTTGCTTAGTTGTTGGTTTGAGATGCCATGTGCAATTTAGAAGCTGATAGAACAGGCAAAGATGTAAATATTTTCCCATAGGCAACCTCTGATTCATTGAAATGGAAACAACTTATGCAAGAGCATCTTGACCATTACTTGTGTCAGGAATGAGGAGCACAGGTAATTTAATAGCAGGTGCTGTATGGTTTTTTTTTGTTGTTGTTTTACAATGTTTTTTTTTTATCATTAGACTTTCTATTCTGTGTAGAATTTCTAATGAGCAGAATATAAATGCAATACAACAAATAACACATCTTATTACCTAGAAAGCTTGGACCAGATGATCCTTGATGTCCCTTCCAACCTGATATTCTATGATTCTGCCCATCTTTAAACATACCAGTTCCAAGCTTCCACTTGGAAGTGGGAGGAGATGGGAGCTGAAGGTCAGTCTTTTAAGCCTGTTTAAAAGGAGGAAGAAAAAAAAAAATCATTTTGATATTTCAGCTCTGAGACTTTAAATATCTAGCAAACTGTAAATGTAATGCCCTAGAGTTGGGTTCATCCCACACAAACCATTCCAGGAGGGTTACAGGACACAGATTCCCAACTGCACTGGGGCTCCTGTGACTGCTCAGCCCTGGTGTCCCCATGCAGCATTTTGGGGTCTACCACCTCTTTCTGGCATTTCCCTACGAGTAAACCTGGCTGAGCATGGACAAAAAGAGTGGCTAATGGAGAAATTAGAATAATTTTGGCCTGTAGTGGATGCAGTAGCAACATAGAGTACTGTGTTCAATGGGAGAGGAGGAGCAGGTGGATAATCTGAACTTTTAGTTCTCCAGAAGTTTCAAGTGGGGATTGAAAGCCATCCCAAACAGCCCTGTTGTGCTGCTACTGAGTGGTGGAGACTGGTGGCAGAGGAGATGTTGTGCTCTTGAGTGGTCCTCCTGTAGATGAAGAGCAATTCCCAGGGATGCTGCTGGGGTTTTGCTTTGCTGAGAGCCTGAATTGGTCCCAGAGTGCTGGGGGTTAGAGCTGGATCCTGGGCAGGGAGGCATTCAGCTGAACTTGTTCAAAACCATTCAAGTGGCTTTTCCAGCACCTACTCGAGGGATGCAGCAGGGTAAGCAAGTGGTGTGCAAGGTAATGTGTGGCTGGGAAGAAAAAAATCTCATTTCAGGGGGGGAGCTGAGGCAAGGCAGCATCCCTCTGGAGTTAGGCAGCTTTCAGTCAGTGGATTGTGTCAAGTGGAACGTGGTGCAAAATAATAACATCTCAAGAGATGAAGGTAGAAGGCTGTGAAGAGGACTTGAAGCTCTTGTCACGGTGCTGTCATTTATTGGAGAATTTCAGGCTGGAATGAGTGTTTTCAGCTCAAAGGGGTCAAACATAACTCACTCGCTGTTTTGGCAACATGAACAAAATTTTTCATCCTAGCACCATCATTTCAGTGTTTCAGAAGAAAGTACACTGTTTATTACAATTTAAGAGTCTCAGTAGCATCGCACTGCAGCTCTCAAAAGCAGTCACATGATTCCTTTTATTTTAGAGCAAATTTACCTTTAAGTGTAGTTATTCATCCAGGCTTTTGGTTTTCAATAAGAAAAAAAATAGATGTACTCCTAAAATACAGTGATAAAACAAATTGAAGGTACTTCTTGTCTTGCAATGTGTCTCTCAATGTGAAGTTGTGAAGTAATAAGAGTTATGCTTCTCCCCCAGAATATTCACAGAGTCCACGTTCTAAAATCCCAGAGAATTTTTCTGGGTGTTGCTGGGGCTATGTAGAGATTAAGCATAGGAATATCCAACTGGAAGTTATGTTTGAGTAGGATTGAGAAAGAGATGGATAGAGAAGATTAAAAGCCTGGATGTCTCTTTGCAGTCACCATCCAAGATGCTCAGAATTATGCGTGGGGCAGATGTCAGCCCAGATGTGGCAGATGGCATTTTGGGTGCATTAGTTTAGGAGAGCTTCAAAATAATAATAAAAAATAATAATAATTTAAAAAAAATTAAAAGAAAAATAAAAATGGGTGTTGGAAGTGCCCTGCAAACTCAGCTCTGAAATAACTGCACTAGGAACACACTCACTTCTGTGACTGAGGGAGCCACGGGACAGAAAAGATGTCAGAAAATACAGTTTTTGCCTCCCACAGATGCTACTTTGCCTTTTTTGAACTCCTCTGATGGGTCACCTTGGCCTCACTATTTGCTGAGCCTAATTGGTATGGAGCTGGAGCTAGCAGGCTTTAGCCAAAGGTCTGTCAATACTCTGCTGCAGAGCAAGGAGCAAGCTCTGCCATCTCTGTGCTTCTTCCCAAGGAACACAAAGTGTGACAGAAATGCTTAACTGCTTCACTGGCAGTGAGCAGAATCAGTGCCAAGTGCTTTGAAAAGGAATAATATTATTAATGGTGGTTGTAGCAGCAGGAGCACACACCCCAGCACATTCAGAGAAATCTGGGAAGAGGCAGAAGGGCCAATCTCCTTTCATGTTCTTTTTCTTTGGGTAAAGCTGTGCTCCAGGTACTTACTTGGTCTCAGTCTCTCAGGTCTCTTTGTTGCAAATGTGATCTCTTTAGAGCATGGAGGATAAGATTTAGCTGGAGATGAAAACACATGTACCAGCATGCTGCAGCTTACCCTTTGGCTGGTTTGCTCCTTTGCCCTTCACCCAACACAACAAAGTAAAGGAAGATCTTTAAAAAAAAAAAAATTGGGGAAAAAGCTGTTTTTTTTTCCATTAAGATTCAGGAACACATGGTTTGGCCTTTAATCTCAAAAAGCCACAGCATTTACTTGAAAGGACAACTCCTCACACACAGCCCAGGCCAGCTTAAAAAATTCAGCAATTACAAAGGCAACAAGGCCAATTTTTTTGGAGCAAATAAGTGGCACCAGGGCAGTTAGTTTGTACAGCTCCTAGTTCCCTTTTCTTTCCTCCTATCTCATCTCCTTGACCATTTTTTATTTCTCTTCTCAACACTAGGAGCAAATTTTCTGATTAAAAAAAAGAAAAAAATTAACAAGAACGTATCTGGCAATGATGCTGATGACATTTTCATGTTCATCTTTGTACATTACTGCTATCAGATAGTGTATTCTCTGAGTCTGCAGGCTCATTTATTTCCTCATTTATCTTGGAAACTCATTTACCATAAATTTAAATTTGTAAAAAAAAAAAAAGCCACCTGAGCTCAAAGATGTTGTAGCTAACTTGATATCTTGATGGTGATGGTAGATAGTCAAGATAAAATGTCAAGATGAATAATTCCATACTTCAAAGGACAGCAAACTCTTAGGAAGCAATGTCCAGCTCTTTCTTATACCTTCTAGACAAAAAAAAATAGCAGATTTTCAGGTAGTTTTGTAACATTTTTCCACATTGCCTGGGAAACAGAGAGGGGGAAAAGCAGGATGACACTGAGGACACCATTTCAAGTGGCTGTGGGTCCAGGGCACACCTTGTTTTTAAAGGTTTTAAAAGGAGGTTATAAAGGTTTTAAAGGGAGGTAACACCACACTCTTGGTGTTGGGAAGTAAAAGACCAAGCTGCATCCTGGAGCAGGTGGTCAGCACCTCTCAAAATAGCACCACTTGAGTGTTGAATTTCATATCTGAAACAACTGGTAATAAATGGATAAACTGGTAGGTATTACATAGGCTGCATCCTGGGGACAGATTTAATTTGAGGCCGAGGCTTTTTATTTTTGAGGCAGAAGTGTGGCATTTTAGAGACTAGACCTAATGGGGAGCAACTGGAGCACTAATGATAAAACAATATTCCAAGCTGAGCTCATGACTTGCAATAACTCAATACAACTCATAGGATAGCTCTGGGAATCTTCAGTGTGAACACAAAAATTTTCCTGCAGTTTTCTCATTTAATTAAATTTAAGTCTATGGGGACTGAGAGTTCGTGTCTTGGGCTTATGTTTTGTTTTTTTTTTTTTTTTTTCCACTTGTTCTTTGCAGTTAAATGTCATTGTAAAGTGGTTTTTAATCAGACAGGCTTAACTGGCAATGAAGCCAACACCTAGTTACCCTTATCTATGGATTGCTATTAATTGCAACACTAAGTACAGGAAAAATCTCTAAGATGACACATAGCAATAAAACTTGAGAGGATACCAAAGAGCTCAAATGAACTTTCCCAGTTTCTCTCCCAGGTCACTTGCAGTTGTGGCTGCCTGGAGTTTTTTACCTGGAAGGTTTTAATCTTGCAAATCAAACCAGTAAGGGGTGTTTTCCACATCAAGGTGAATCTTACAGATCCAGAGCAGGGGAGCATCAGGGTTCTAAAATAAAAAAACACTTGTGAGTTTAAGGGGAAGCTGTTTTCAGTGTTCTTTCCTGAAGGAACGTCACAGCTAGGCATTGGAATGAGTTGCAAATCTAGATATGGATATAGAAATAAACACATCTATAAAAAGATACCTGTACAATATGATTCAGTACTTCTCAGAGCCAGTTTCAGCTGAACTGCATTCCTGCCCAGATGCCATGGAGCACAGGGAACAAAATTAGTTATGTGGCACTCACATATTATCCAGGAATGGTGCTAATTGCTAAATCTAGGACCATTTCAGTGAGTATTTCTGGGAATGGGAAACTAGCATGGCATTGTTTAATGTAATTTTTAATGTAGAGAAACCCTTAAAAAAATATCTACCAAATCCAAATTTGGCTTTATAAGAAGTTTTAAAATCCAGTGTGCACATAGACACTTGCTTGAAATCCAGGCAAGACACTGACATATCTGACAGTTCATTTCCACTCTGTGCTCTCCCCTCTCTCTCTTATTTCTTAATCACAGTGGTCATGATCAAAACAAGAGCTCTGCTACAGCCCTTTATTGGGATTTTTCCTCCAATAGTAATTTCTTTTTGGCAGACCCACCGTGGCAAAAAGCACAAGACAAACCAAGGGGTTTTCCCTGCTCCTCCTGCTCACCAAAAAAACCATGGGAAATTCCTGATCAGACTTAAAGGGAGATACAGGAAGAGTGAACCTGGGAGGGGTGAGGAATAAAGACAGTGATAAGGAGCAGAGGGACAAAAACTGGGAGAGCAGGAGGAGAAATGGGAATCTGCAGGTGATGAAAGGAGAGAGGAGTGGTGGAGGTAAAGACAGAATACAGAGAGGAAGAAGGGAGGCAGCAATGATACTTTGCAGAGTTATAATTACCAAAACTTCAGACTTAGAATAAACACAACCATCACATCAGGAAAATATCTGTAAAGCTGCAAGGCAGAACAAAATTTCACAAAGTTACAGAAAGGGTTAAGTAGAGGCAGCTGGAATAGAGGGAAGCTGCAACAGGCACCCCTACAAGAACCAGGCAACTTATTCCCAAGTTGTAGCACCCTTATTTGTTTAGCAAATTGCTGTGATCTGTCTGCCAATCCACGTCACCCCTCATGGCAGGTTCACAGACAAGATAACAGCTTTCCACTTAGGTTTCCTGATGTTAAACTGTCAGCAAAGCACACATCCTCCCTCCCCTCCTCTCAGCCTCCTGTCAAGCCATGCCTGACTTTGTTCTTTTTGTTTTTCTCCACTCCTGCAAGTTACAGGCTGGGAGTTTGAGCATTAAACAGAAAAGCAGGGATATGGTTATCAACAACATCAAAGGGAGGGGTGCAACTTTTTTCCATATCCCCCATGGTTCTTTAACTTGTAAAGAGATTGGAGTCCCTCTTCTCATGTTGTGCACAGAATTTTATCCAGTAGAGACCCTACAACTGCTTGTAGGTTGAGAGACAAATATCCCATTTGTAGTTCCTCCTATATCCAGCCCCTTCTGCTAAGCCACATACAGCTAAGGAGACACCAGTGTCCCAGGCTGGGAAGCTATTCCATGTGTATGAAAGGGCATTTTTATAATTTTTTTTTTCTTTTTTTTTTTTTTTTCTATCAGCACAAAATACCTCTTAAAGCTGTTGCTCTTTTGCTGGAGGGATAAACTTAAATTTGCATTGTGGATGCTCAAACAGGCATGGTACAAGTCAACAGACATCTTCTTTGGACAAAAGGATGACATTACACCTCAAAGGCAGCACATGGAATTAGTTAATGTAGTGATTTTTCTTTTTTTTCCCCCCTACCTACTTGTTCCCCTACCTCATTTTGAAAAATCTGCACTGAATCATGGCAATTCACAAAAAGCAAGGATTAGGTGCAATATTTAGTGACTATTTTTTTAGAGAGAGGAGAGAATCACATCAATCAAAGGTAGCAGGATATGGTGGGGAAAAAAAATAGTAAATTGTCATAAAAGGTAATGTCAAAGAGCAAAATACCAACCAAAACATGTGAGGCAATTTAAAACCCCATGGGTAACCTCACAAGTTAAGGCATGCCTGATCTGAGTCCTTTTGTGTGCAGTATTGTTTTTTTTTAATAAAGATTTTCTATTTTAGTCACAGAGTATAAACCAATGTCAAAACAGAAAGATAAAATGCTGCATAATTAAAGTAAAACATAAAATTACCTCTTTCTCTATGGGCTACTTCTCAGACATTATATAGAGAGAATTAAATGAAACAACATAGGAATTCCATAGCTGCCTAATACACATGAAAAAAGGAAAACTTCACAGACTCACCATCTCTCTCCACTTGTAGTTTATCAAAATCCAGATTTAGTCTGAGCATCATCTGTACACCTTCAACTGTCAGGAAAATGTAGAATTCATCTTTTTGTGGATTAGGGAGGGCAAATGTGCTTCAATATTTCATTCTCATTCTGCTGAGAGATCAGAAAGTTATTTTTCTCCACTGGAAGTCCAGAGAGAGGGCTAATTCTGATTTTTCCCTGGTTTTGTAGATCACCTTACAATCTAGATGTCATCCAGAATTTGGAAACTAACTTTTGATAGCTTGAGAATGAGCTTTAGTATAACCTCTGAATCTCTGGGAATTCCTGTTGTGTCAGGGACAAACAGATAGAAATCATCATCTTATGAACTGAAATTTCCACACTCATTATGTTCACTCCATCTCTCATAAAATCTACATCTGAATAAAGCTTTTAAGTATAAAAGTTCTCTGCAAAGCTTGTCTTGTGTGGGACTAGTTTTTTTTTTTTTCCTTCCTGCAGATGAAGCCTTCCTTCTGTGCATTCTGTCTGTTTTATCTACTAAAGGCAGCCAAGATTAGATAACACCATATATTTGATACCTGATCATGACAGAGAGATGAGAACACCTATCTAGGGAAATTGCCAACAAAGATAGAGTCAAAAATAATATCTTCTACCCTGTTATCATCATCTAGATGAGTATGTAAACAATTTGTTCTGTATGAAAGTTTTTCTACAATGCATCCACTGCCTAGGAGAAAACATTCTAGTATTGTAAAAAAAAAATAAAATTAAAAAATACTATTATAGACCAAACTTTCTTAACACACACAAAGCATTAGTTACCAATGTATGCCATTCTAGACTGATTTTTTTTAAAAAAAGATTAATGTACTGATGGTGCTGGCCATAATTCACAGGTTTTGATAGCATTAGAAATGAATGGACTCTATAAGGATTTTTAGGACTTAGAAAAACACAGTTATAGCAGCTCTCTTTCAAGAGTTAGGAAAGTTACTTTATATAGAACATCATAAGATATTTAAAGATGGAGGAAAATAACTTGATTTTTTTCTTTCTTTAGTTTAAGAACTAGGACTTCATTATTGTTAAAGTGATATTCTTAGAGCCTGATTTGTAGGTATTTCACCTCCTCATCCTTTCTCTCCTGGATGCCCTTGTCTCTTGTGAGGATGGTGAAAGCTGAACCTGCCACAGACCCAGCCCAGGTCAAGGCATTGTAGATCTGGTTCAGAACTGTTCTTCCTCTGTTGATTCTCAGAGGGAGTCCAAGAGATAGTTATAAACACTTTATCATGGCTGCAGGCCTGTTGCTGAAGACTTTAAGTCATGTTGAAAATAGTTTTTCATCAGCATTTCATATCAGGGAAGGTCATTTTCTATGCAGAGCAAAATATTTTTTAGCTATGGATTAAAAAGAAATTGTGTCCTGCTTTAGAAAACAGCTGACTGCATTTAGCATCAGCCTTGACTACCTTCTCATTTCCACCTTACAGCCTGTTAGAAAAAATGACAGCTATTGGATCTGACAAAAACAAAGGTTAATATCCAAGAATGACTGGAGATGGCTTGGAATGCAATAAAAATGATACACAACACAGCAAATAATGCACATGTCCAGCTGCACCCACTGAAATTGCAGTTGGCTTTGAAGGACTCAAGTAGGGAAGATGCTTAAAATCCAGAGAATAAGCTGAAGCTTTTGCTGTAAATTTAACATTTAATTTTTGAGCTAGGTACTGGTCTGGTGATAAGGAAACTGTGTTTTCTGCCTCAAAAATAGAATGAGTTTCCACTGCATCCAGACTGTACTGTGTCTTCTGAACTGAACAGGATGATAGACATGTTTGTCAGGTTTTTTTTCTAAGACAAGAAAACAGCAATAAAGAAAACAGACATTTTTCCTATTATAACAAATGCAAGATTTCATAACACCAGTTTAAAATATAATCTAGTACCCAAGCACTAAAACCAAATAAGAACAAGCTGTATTACTTTCAAAATTATTCTCCTTACGAACCGTTGCCAATTAAATCTCAATATATTTGTTGATTCAGAAACAAGAAAAAATTGCTTCACATTGCTTATTTGTGGGTGTATTATTTCTGCTCTTAAAAGTTAATTTGTTATTATTTTCAGCAAGAGGCAGAGGCATCTTTGTACATCTTTGGATACCTTTTCTCAGGCACTAAGCATATTCATGTTTCCAAGTAATGCTCTCTCACCCATAGCAAGGCTTAATTTGTTTTTGTGTTTCAGATCTCTCATATTATCTAAAAGATCAGGTGATTGTATTGCTAATCTTTCAGTTAACAACAGCCCTTCCTGACTGCAAAAGCTACATTTCTGTTCTTGCAAACAGCCTCTCTCCAGTCTCATCCAAGCTTCTCAAAGCAGCTGTGCAGCTCATTCTGCCCTCCTTCAATAAGCATCTTAAAAAAAAAAAAGTAAATAAATACTAATAGGATCTTGCATTCTGATCATTAGCACTTAATAGCCTCAAAATGTTTTGTGTTTGGGTTTTTTTTTCCCCTTCCTACAGAGAGTGTAAAAAAGTCTGTTCTGTAATGAATAACAAAGGAAGTGTAATGAAGGTAGGAGCAAGGAAGGAGTATCCAGAGACAGTTGGTATCTACATCTACTCAGTTCACTATCTAATTGCTAATTCCATGTCTAATTGCTCAGAATCACATTATGTACTTGTCTGCAAAATACAGCAGTCACCTCACATGGGTTTTGCAAGGGCTTCTTAATGACACAGTTCCCTTCCTAGACATCCCATGAAATGTAATTATTACAGATGCCATCTGGAATATTGAACAGATCCGAGCAGCCTCCTACCACCTGCAAAGTGTTCAGCTGCTTTCTGAGAAGCCTCAGGACCTTTCATCCAGACACTAATACTGCACCAAAATATCCCAACCTGTTCTTGGGATCACCTCTCCATGGCCATATGAGTCCAGGCCACCCTTCAGTCCCTCTTTTGTGGGGTCTGAATGGTCCAGCACCCCTGTGACATAGTACATGACCCACTGCTGTTCTCAAATGAAAGTTTAATAAATACTATTTTCTCTCCATTATTTTGAGTAGAACATTATGTCCTCGTCAAAACATTGCAGTGCAAGATCCAGGCTCACACTTGGTCAGCCAATTTATAATATAAATTAATTATGTAAAAACATTTCAGAACTTTGGGAGAGGTTTGGGTCTGGTTCAAGAAGAATTACATCCTACAAGCAGAAAAAAATATAAAGGTCTGCTTTAGACCTTCCAAACATTAGAAAGCATTTAAAAGGAGCACAAACTCTAAGCATAGCACGTATGGCAAGGCCTAAAAAAGAAATGGTTACAATTTGCTGAGCATCAGTATGTTCAGATATATCTGGTAGTCTCTGTGTAGCAATTTATGCTACAGCAGCCACAGCATAGAAACTGCTCCTGTATCCAATTTAAAAACACGAATGTTCCATCCTTACCCTAGAGCTTAAAGACAATATACAGAAGTAGGGCAATATGAAGTATTGCTACAATAAACTGTTGGTTTACTTCCCTTTTATACCAAAAATTAGGGAAACACTGCAACTGTTGTCATGACTTAAAATATGTTTACAATAAAATCAAAACCATTTGGTTTCTTTAATTTCAATGGTTTTCTTCATTATTCAAAGGTCTCTTTAAATCTTTCATAGATTCAGGTGTGGGGTTTTGGTTTTGTGGTTTTTTGTTTGTTTTTTTTTTAAGGAAATAGGTAATCCTTCAGCTATTAGTCTAAATCTTAGTCTTAGACCTTAGTCTAAGTCTCTGGCTACCTCACCAGTGGGCATTTTTGGTCCTTCTGTATTTTTTATCAGGGAAG
Source organism: Phaethornis superciliosus (assembly GCA_023637945.1). Taxonomy (NCBI): domain Eukaryota; kingdom Metazoa; phylum Chordata; class Aves; order Apodiformes; family Trochilidae; genus Phaethornis; species Phaethornis superciliosus. The sequence goes on from JAJQWJ010000010.1 coordinate 22,163,873, forward strand.
GAGAAGGCATTTTAATATTTAAAAAACTTGCTTAATGGCTCTCTTATGCTGGCAGAAGTTCAAATAGATTATAAAACATTTCTGGTAATATTCTTCTGGAGTCAAGGAAGAAATACCTTATAATTAGGCACCATTAATTCATTTGAAATCCATCCTAGTGGCTGCAGATTTACTGTTGACTTAGACATGAATGATGTGTTCTGCTTCATAGAAAGCTACCATCTCCTCCATCACATAAAACTTCCTTTGTAATAATAGGATGCAGGATACAGAGAGATAAAATAGCCAAAACCAAGTCCTTTCATAAGTGCATTGAATGAAAGGAATACTAAATAATATGTAAATAAATTGGGCTACCATCTATTCCTTGCTGCCCCTCACTGAGAGAAACACAGAGGAGTTTGAGTTGCCCAGCCCAGACTTTGCTGAACCACAAGAAGCTCTTCACTGCATGATTAATCCTGAAAGCAATATAAATATCAGAGGATGAACATATAGAAAGGAGACTGTCAAAATTCAAACCCTTAGAGCCTTTAGGGAACAACACCCTGGATTTAAGAAGCCTTTACTTGGGCACATCATGGACACCAGATGAGAGCTTGTAGGTGGAAAGAAATTTCCCTCATTGGTATAAAACCCTGAATGCAAAGTCATCTGCTGGTTTTTTATCATGACAAGGAGTGAACAGAAGATATTCTCAAGCTGTGTAAACTCAAATCACTGGGGGACTGATGAGTCTGGGAATGGATTTATTTGGAACAATGCTGGAACTCCATCAGCTTACAGCAGTCACCCTGCAAAGAGTCAAGGAGAGAAATTTCTCCTCCAAAGGCTGCAAACCCAGAGCCAAATGGTCCCTGGACAAACAAGCAATTCAGGTCTACCTGTTGGGTAAGCAGAATTTTCAAGTGCTTCTCACATGGAAGAGTTGTTGATGTCTTTGTGTGAAACAGAGGGAATGGGAAAAACAGTGAAAAAGAAAAATAGCAGTATAGGGGTTGACAGATATTTGGATTTTACTGAAGCGTCTGACACTGTCTCATGAAATCTTAATTGAAAAATTAATTCAAATCAGCTTGGCTGGAGAGAATTGTGTGTGGATTGAATATTGGCTGAAAGACAAATGAAAAAAATTATAAACAGCTGTGTAACATGATGGTTGGAAATGTCCAGTGTGGTAGCATATACAAAGTAAACCCAGACTAACAATTAGTATCTTCATTAATGGTTTAGAAAAATGTCATAAATAAGATCTTAATGACACACACAGATTGTGCTCATTCTAGAAGATTTGGAATGTCAATAAGGACAGGAAAATAAAAAGGGACTGAGAAGAAACTTGGATGAAGCATGGCCAAAACAGATCCATCAAGGGATGAAAAATATTTTAGTTCAAACAAACAAATGAAAAAAAATATAAAAATACAAACAACATAAAGCAAATAGCCATTTGGAATATGATCCATTAAAATAAGCACTATAGGAAATGGAACAGTAGTAATAGATAAGAGAGGTGGAGGATGTAACAAGAATTATAAAATTAAAATGCAAGTTCAGAATCCAGCACCCAATGTATCTCATGCAAGTTCAGCTATGGCCTTCAAAAACTTCTGGACATGGGTGGAAGTCCCAAAGCAAAGATTTTCTATGACCTTATCATGGTCCTGCATGCAAGGATGGGAAATGTTCTCCCAGAAAGATGTTAAGTTGGAAAGAAATCAGAGAAGAGTCAGAATAAAAAATAAGGGATTCTTTAGTGAGAAATTAAATCAGATTAAAAAAATAAAATAAGAGATTTAACTGGTTATAATTTGGCCAAATAAGAAAGAGGCAGGAACACAACAACAGCTTTCAAATGTCTGAGGACATAAGCTTCTAGAAAAAATCAAAATTATGCTTGTCATTATATGGAAGTGCAATTCTAACAGGTAAGGGGAATATATTACAAGGGATGAAAGACACGATGTAAATATCAGGCAACACAGCATATTAAACTGTTGAATAATAGAAGAGATGGAAGTTGTATGGTTTGGGACTTTGAAAAAAATCAGATTGAATGCCAGCTATTGAAATGCAGAGAATAATCTTTTCTATTCCCCACGACACAACAAAATGACTGCTTTAGAAACACAGGGATCTTCTTTCAGCCTCTTTCTGTGAAAGTTCTATAGGGTTCAAAGCCTACATCAGGGGATGCAGAAATAGCATAGGATAAATTGTTCTTAAAAATGAATAAATGCTCTCTGTGTCTTTTGATCGTGTCATCTCCTCTCTGCTTTCACCCCTCACTGATTAAGATTATAGTTTTCCAAATCTAGTATTCATGTCAATATCTTTAAAGAGTTTTGCTCTACTCAGAAGAAAACGGAGCTTTACTGGAATGGAAATGGGAATTTTTGTTGCAGTAACCCACAGATTTTTTAGCAGAGACCTTTTTTTTGCCATTATTTTCTTTACTTATTCTGTCTTCTGCTAGAAATACTGACTACAAATGATGTAAGACATTTTTTCAGAGGTTTTTTCTTCTTCCAGTCTTCTGTTTCTAAAATTATTGATTACACTGAAGACCATTAGTACTTTTTTTTTCTTTCCTTACACCTACTCATTCACATAGAAAAGAGTTCAACTAAAAAATAGGAGAGAGAAAATGTAAAAAGCTGATCTTTACTCCACAACATGGCTCATGACAGGGGAGGCAGCCATTTCTATTCATCTATTTCTGCCTTTTTCCACCTTCTAAGTTTTGCTTCCCAATTCTCTCCCCAAATGTGGGAAGCAAACAAATTTCAGATGGAAAAGAAGAAATTTTTTTTTCATCCACTGTGAAAGAGAAAAATTAAAATACAAATATTTATATGCTTGAGAAACACTAATTCTTTTCTGATACAAATCATCACAAGTTCATCCATTTCAGGTTCAGAATGATTATTACAGCAGTGAAGCACATTGTAGGGTATGTGCTTGACATCTCCCACTGGTACCAGTCTCCCCAACAGATTTTGGTAACCTGTCCACTGGGATAGACTTTCAACATAACTACAGTCTGAAGTAAAACACTGGAAAATAGTTCCTGGCTTTTTCTGACCAGAATCTGTCCCAGTTTGATAATAATGTATAATCAATTGTAAAGAAATAGGAGGGAAGCTTCGCCATGTCCAAGTGTAAACCATGCGTATTTTAACATAGACAAACACTGAATCCTCAGTGCCATTCCAAAATGATAATGAAAATGGGAAGTGTTTAGAAAAAGGATGTCTGGAAAGTTACAAAATTGAATGGATTTTATTTATCCATGTACAGATAGGAGATGACTTAAATCAAAGAGGCACTGAAGTGAGAAATCATGGAACAGTATGTTAAAAACAAATTTTTCATATTTATTTATTGATACCATGATAGTATCAGTGGCATCAATGATGTCTTGCTGTTATGTGAGTCAGCTTAATTTATTAGAGGGGGGTGTATCTGTACTTCCAGTTTATCCTCAGTAAATTCCAGCAGTGACTGCTCAGATTTGCACTTGTCTGAAAAGACATTCAGAATTAGTCCCAGTTCACTCTCAAAAAAAAATGCAGTCTTGTACATATGCATAAATTATAAATACCTGAAATTAAACAGGTTAAGCATTAAGGCTGGTTAAGGGGAAGAATTAATTCAAAATTAAAGGGAAAGAATACATAAGCCATAGACTGTAAAATGTTTTCTCATTCTGGAAATTTGAAATTCTGTATTTCTTGCATTGTGTGCTTAAAGGCATGAATATGTTTTATTCCTTGCTAGGTTTGTTCTTCTACTTGGAAAACATTTATTCTGTTTCTTGTTTACACTGAATTTAGAATTAATGTGGCTGTTTTGGTTGAGCAAAAACAACCTTGACTTGTAGTAGGCATTGTTTTATCATGCCAAAATATCTTGTGTAAAAACATAACATGAACTCAGTTCTAAGAATAAAGCTGGTTAATTATTACTACATAAACAGGGCAAGGATCAAAAGTCTTGTGAAGTGTATGGAGGTTTTATATTTCCAAATTCCAACACTGCAAACCAGAGCTATCTTAGTGTATATAGAACAAGTCTAATATCCATTGGTGAAATACCATGGTAACAGAGAAATAATTGGAATAAGTAACCCCAGCAGTCTGCTTCTATATAATAATAGACTATTGGCATTAAACAATGTCTTAGGTGCAATACTATTTAGGTATTGCAATACTATTTACCCCCCTCAAAAAATATATTTTCATAAAACAAGCCAGGTTTTCTTAAATACTGCTAAAATTAACAGAAGCCCAAATTCAGAAACTCCAAGATGGTTTCCTAAGGAGTTTTTCAACCTAAAAGCCACATCCCTGGGCCAGCTTTGCTCCAAGCCCATCCTCAGCTCTTTGCTTAGCCCTCAGGTTCCAGCTGCACCCCCAGGAGATGCCTTGGTGCCCTTTAGCCCTATCCACATACCTATAAATGAAAAATCCTGACTGGTTGTGCTGGTCCTGAACTGGATGACTCTTGAGCAGAAACTGGATGAACACAGGGTGAGGCAGAGCTGAGAAATTCTGTGTTTAGGGTGCACCTCTGCCTGCCCCAGCAACACAGGAGTGGAAAAGGAGTGGAAAGAGCTCTCTGTGTCAAGAAGGTTTCATGAAGGATCCCAGATCAGGTGGCAGCACAGATCTAAAACTGGAAAAGAGATTGGTGGTAATTGGAAGGTGGCATATAGACTCTGAATTAGCACTGCAAAAAGTAAAATTAAAATAAATAAATAAATTAGTTCTACATGCACTTGTTTTGGCTCTTGGAGAGAAAAATTCCAGTGCTATCAGCAGCTATAAAAATACACTCTGATAGGCAAAGGTCTCTGTAAAGTGGGAAATGCAGAGGTTTGTCAATAAAGCAGAGCAGAAATGTTTCCTTCCAGTTGTTTGCCATGTGTCATTGCTTCAGTATAGTATTTACATATAAAATGCAGTGTACCTTTGGAGCCATGTGATGTTCCTGGCTCCTGAACCTGAGGCTTCTCTGACAGCAGGTAAACCAGCAAGCCCTGGTCCAACTCCTTTGGTTACTGGGTAGCTGGTTCTTGCCCTGAGAAAGCTCTTTTATGCAAAGAAAACAGCAGCAAGACAGGAATATCAGCTCCAGAGGTTGGTCTTTTCTGCTTCTTTTTTAGAATGTTAACAGTGGGAGAAGTGGATGCACTGATTCGATTAGACAGGGAGGTTTCAGTAAACAAACAAGTAGGTGCTGCTTCCCCCCTCCCTCTCTGCCCCTTTTTCTTGTATTTATTTGTTGCAGACATCACAGCTCTGACATTTTAATGGGCAAATGATGAGAGGAGCACTGGTCAGACCCCTCAGCTCTGGAGCTGGGCGCTCTGAGGGCTTTTCTGTCCTTAATTCCTGACCTCTGGACTCTCCCTGGGCAGCCTCCTGCAGGGTCCTGCAGAGATTGCTGCCCCAAAACAGCTGTGGGGGCTTCAGCCCTGCAGATTCCAAACCATGGCTCTGGGAAAATGAGCAGAATTGAACCCAAAGCCTGGAAGAGCCTTACCTTGCCCTGTGCTTTGAGGATGGACAAAAGATGTTAAGCAGGAAACTAGGGGTTGTCCTCTTTGGGAACCCCAAAAGGTAATGAACTAATTGCTGGTGGCTAAAACCAGCACAGTGTTGGTCTTTTCTGTACTCTTTCTTGTTGGAAATACAAACTATACTCTAAGAGAATGAATAATGTGTTGGGAATATCACTATTATATTTCCCTACAAAATAATCTCATCTGGGATGGTCAGAAGGATGGAAAGGCAAACAGAAGGAGATGGTTTGTAGCCAGCTTCTGTGGGCTTACCTTCAAGCAGAGGGGGCTGGTGAAGGTTCTAGGAGTCCTGCAGAGGAGGAAAAGACAGTGTTGAAATCTGTCATGGCCAAAGAAATAAATGTCAGCCTTAGTACTGCACAGCATTATGGGAGTGAGGATTAGCACGAGACTGAGTAAACCAATGGAGATAAAATTCTGCACCAGTGTGGAATGAAGCTGCTGGTATACTTTTCTCTGAAGTGTTAGCAGGACATCGAGATAGAATGAAAATGTTTTTAAATGTCAGTTGCTTGCATTTCCTAGATCCCAGTGGGAATTCTCCAATCATCAAAAAGATCCATCTGTAATAAATGCACTGAAAACCATGCTGCAGCTTGCAGCAATTCCTCCCTGGCTGATAACAATGTCAGATGGCTTTGGTGCAAGGCAGGTTATACACAGAGCAAACACTTCCAAACTGATTTCCTGCTGCTCCACTGCCACAGAAGTCCTGGTGATAAGGTTCATGCTTCAAATGTATTTCCCTTTGCACTGCAGCCGTGCCATGGGATTCACCAACTCCAGCCACTGAAGTTGACCACTGCTTGCTGATGCCTTTCCAGGGGGCTGTCCCCTTCTTCTGGGTTGGCTTCTTGGGCTGGGGAAGCTTCTGCTGGGTGAGAAGGCTGTTTTCATCTAATCCTTGGGCACAGCTGATCGAGGCAGATCCTGGAGCTTTCACAGTTATAAATTTCATTTACGAATGGAACGTGCCCGACAGATCCCAGCCTGAAGCACTGAGGAGGAGCTCTTCCTTCCCTCTCCTTCAGCTCCTTTTTCCTTTTCCTCTCCCAGCTGAGCCCAAGGCTACCTCCAGGATGAAGAGAGGGGTTGGAGCAGGGCTGAAGTTAATCATTAGCTGATGGAGCAGGAGGGCAGGGAGGGGTAACCCAGCTGGGTGACACCTGGGAATGGTGCTTGGTTACACCTTGGTGTTCTTCTCCCAGGGATTTATCTTGGGTTGTACATTTGTTTCTGGACAGGCAGCACTCGTGTTGAGGTCTCTGGATCCTGGAGGAATCAGAGAGCTCTTTCAGACTGCCCCAGGCTTCCCAGGTTTTTGATTTTTTGCATAAATATCTCTGCACTTCCACCATCACCAGCGTCCTGGTGTTAATGAGCAATAGGAGGAAATCATCCCATCCCGAAGAATTCTGGAAAATAAAACAGGCTTTCCCAGTTGTAAAGCCTTTAGAAAGGCCTCTCTTCTCTTTTACACATCTTTTTCTCTGGCAGAAGTATGAATTGTACAGCAATTACAGTTGATCTTAGAGGTCTTTTCCAACATTCCTGATTCTATGATTATACTTGATCAAGGCCTGAGTGAAATAATACATAATTATTTCTTCTAACAGGAGAGGTCTGGAAATGTTTAGCTGGAAGTATTAAGGAATTTTACTGTGGGGAAAAAAAAAAAAAAAGTTGATTTTTTTTCAACAACATATTCAGAGGGAAAAGAAGTGGGCTGAGGCTCTCAGTCTGCCCCAGCAAACAGGTGTTTTTGGAGATTATTTTGTTTAGTAGACCTTCTAGCTTAATTAAACTAAGTTGTTATCAGCTAAGGAATATGCAGGAATCTAAGGAAACAGATGCCACATTTCAAAAATAGTTTTTCGTGGCTCTTGTACTTATGCAATGGATTTAGTTGTCAGATGTGCTGGATGACAAATCTTTAAAAGGTCCCCAAAAGTGCTTGGAGAAATTCAAGAGAGAAAAACCTCTGGGTGGCAATCAGATAAAAAAAACCTCTTATTGAGAGGCAGGCTTTTGCTAGATGGAGTTTTACATATATTGTTTTATGCCCAGCCTGCTCTTCTACTTTAGTTTTGCAAACTTCCCTTGCATTTGTTGTTTTACCTTTGGTCAAGCTCAGAATGCCCATTCTTACATGTTAGTCCTATGTAAAATTTCTGTTATTTAATGATGATATCATTACTTCTCTGCAGCTAACATAGCTCTTTACTCGTACAGAGTGGAAAAGTCATTTTTAGTCCCACCAGTGTCTGAGGTGATCAGTCCTGTAGAAAAAAATATAAATGATCTGCTTGGTTTAGTGGTCATTAACTTAGAAACCATGCAATGGGGATCCTTCAAGAATTCAATCTGTATAGAAACTAGGAAGAAAAAGGAGTAGCTCAGACATAAACTATCAAATAGGGTCATCTGAAATATATTCTGAAAAAATGATGGGTTGGTCCAGCATGCCAAATGTCATCAGAAGATTCAGAGGGTGAGTCCAGCACTGAGGTTCCAACTGCAAAGAGACTTGGGTGTCCAGCATCTTCATCAGCCTCTGTGTATTCAAGGTGTTTCTTGGCCCCTGTGTTGAGTCCACCCCTGAGTTCTGACACAGTACATAGTTCTGAAAAACTGAAATGGTCTGGAAGGAGAAACCCTGAAGGGAAGCTGCAGTGCTTCACATTAGCAGGTGGTTTGTTGGGCATTGCACTGAGTCCCGCATCAATTCTCCCATCAGCTTTGCAGTGTTTGCATCCTAAGCCTGTGCTGATAAATTCTTTCTTTTTGTACCTGAATTTCACGGCCAGCAAACACTGCCAGTGGTTTACAAAGTGAGGCAAAGTCCTAGGAAAAATACCGAGCTCTATAATCAAAAAGAAAATTAATCTGAAGGACTTGTTTTCTCTCCGGTTTTCTGGGATTTTAGGGTCTTTCCAGATGAATACAGTCACCAGATGAGCACAGTGGTGATGCCTATTGCTTAAGGGCAACAGCACAACCTGGTGGTTTCTGCTTATCCTGATACATCAGATGGAAAACACTGGGCTTTCCTTTCCCCAGAAACAAACTCATTCATTGCCTGTATAGGAGGGAATGTATTATTCATTAATTTGTTTGTGAGATATCCTTTTACCTGAGGTTTTCACACTAGAAAACAGAAAAAAACTATACTGCAAGGGCATATGCAAAAAGATAAAAGAATAGGTCTCTTCCTTCCCAGCATCTACAATTCTGAAACCTCCAGGCACCTTTGCAATGAGTTATTTCATGTGTTTTTGAGCTGGTTATGTCTGAAATTTTGTTCAAGATAATTGCTAGAGGCATATTACTAAAAAGAAAAGCTTGCAATATGCAAAAATTGAAGAAAAAAAAAAGAAAGAAGAAGTAAAAGACAAAAGAAAAGCGTGTGAAGAAAAAAATACAAGTTTATCTTGCTTGCTTTTTCTATTATGGCAAAGCCAAGAAAAACATATGATACATTTACATAGGCTGAATATTCAAAGACCAATAATAATATTTATTCTCTTTCTTCTGTGTCTTCAGGGTATGTGATGTTGGTCAGAGTGTGTCCTCTGATGTGGTAGGGGAGTGAAACGGGTGCCAAATGTGCTCAGAGAGAATTTTCAAATAAAATTAATTACATTTTCTATTTTGCTGGATTCAGAAGCAGTGGCCTGTGCTACTCTCCTTGCAGTGCAAGGCACTGGTGTGGATGTTGGGAAAAAAAAAACCAAACTTGCAAGATTCATCTTCAGTTCATTTGCTGCTCCTATAGAGTGAGACAAAGGCTGTAACTAGAAAGGCAGTGCCAGTCCTGTGCTGGGTCCTGAGGCTGTGCAAACCTTTTTTATCTTCAGGCTGTGTCCAAAACACACATTTCTCAGTTCTGCTTAACTTGATAAAAAGTACCTTTGATTTCAGCCTGCGTGGGTTTGGACCTGAGGGAAAAGGTACCCTAAGAGATGTTTACCAAGGCACTGAAAGACTGAAGTGCTTTGAGTGTTGTTTTTATGCTGTGAAAATTCCTATAGGACTGTCACCACAAGTAAATGTGAAGGGCTCTCATTGCTTCATCTTTCTAGCTTAGTCCTGTTTGTGGCTGAAGGATGATTTACAATCTGGATCCAAGAAAGTGGAAGCAGGATTAATTCACCTAACCTTACACTAAGCTCAATACTTAACTTTCATTTATTGTATTTTGACTGAATATGGATGAAATGGAAAGTGTGCTGAAATTTATGAAAATGCTTATTTTTCTACTTTAGTTTATGTAGGAGAAATACATCATTACATAAACAGGACAAAATACTCCAAAGACCAGTGAGGTATTTTTGATAAACTCTGTAAAAAGCTTTGGAAAAAGGTGGAATAGTGGGGAAAAAAAAGGGTAAAGTTTTAGTTTTCTTTTCCTTGAGTGGTGAATTAGAGGATGAAATGACTGAAGACCAAATCCGGTTGTTCACAACCTTTCTCTACAGTTGCCTAGAGCACGGGGAGGTGATGCCATTCCCACCTCCTTGCATCCCTTAGGAGCAGAGGCCAGAAGAATCCTCAGTACTCCTGCAGCTAGCCATAACTATGAGCAGCAAACAAATGCATCTGAGATGAAATACCTTTGTGCCAGCTTCCCACACATCCCCTTACAGTGGAGAAGCTCCAGAAGATATTTTTCAGCTTTTGAAAAATCACTGGTGAGGACAGGAATGTCAGGTCTACCTTTCTGCTTTGCTCACAGCAAGGATTTAATGGATGGATAGAGAACCTCAAACTGGGGTTGAGCTCATCTCCATCAGCCCCTAAGTCCTGTGTAGTGTTTGGGGCAGCATGGACACAATCCATGCCTGGTAGGATCAGCCCAACACTCTGCTTCCCCTCTTTTTTGCTAAAGTTACTCCGTATCCTCATGTTGGCAAAAAGAATTTTCCAGCCACACCTCATATACTGCTTGGGGACATCTGCCAGTCTTGGAAACACCCACTCAAAACAAGGATGTACTCAGTTTTCATGCCTGGGTTAAGGAAAGCTCTCCTTTTTCCATCCCAAATGGTGGGAACACAGAGAGTTTGGGAATTTTGTCTGGTGCCATTCATGCTGTCCAAGCAAAAGCTGTATCAGCATTTCCAGTACATTTAGAGGGTGGATTCTCTTCAACCCAGAGGAGTAAAAATCCTGTAGTACAAATCTATTGCCTTCCCATATGTGTTCACCAAATTGTCTTCTTGTTGCTACAGATTTGGTATTACATTATTTAGGACAGCTTAAATTCAGAAAGCAAGAAAATAAACACCATTTTTGGCTCATTTACATGTCTGTGATTATTGTAAAATGGTTTGCTTCCTAAATTAAAGTGCTGCAAGCAGTCTGACAGGGAAATGAGCAGCAATATTTTTGTTGTTGTTGTTATATTTTTGAAAAAACCTTGCTTTTAACTCTCAATCACTTACCCAAGATCAGGTGGGCACCTGGAAAACAAAAATTCAGATTGCTTTCAGCATACACTGGATCTGTGGATGCTCAGGCTTGAAATGAATCCTCATTTTCCTTTGAACTAAATACTATTTTGAGTCTTTCCTTAATGGTTGTGCTATATACTGCTGCAGGCATGGGCAGAACACTTTGGCACTGTATATCTTTGGAGCTGGTGTATCAATATCCATGCAGAGGTGATTAAGGGCAGGCTCATGGCATGCATTGTCAGGACACTGAGTATGGCATTAAAAGGCATTAAAAGGCATTAATAGCTCTATCCTGTGCACTGCCATGATGTAATATAGCAGCTGCTCCATGCAGAAAGTCTTCAGGCATCCTGTCAAAGGTAGCCATGCTAATAACTTCAGTAGCCACTGGTGTATGGCATCGTGATGGCATCAGGGTCCTTCCTGCTGGCAGTGATGCCAAACATCCTGTAAAGAGTGCTGGAAATCCAGGCATTAACACCTCCCTTTTTCCTGACATGCTCTTGTATGCCACAGCAAAGGTTTACAGTAAACAAGTTCATCTGAGGCTTATTTCATGTGACTTGGAGGCACCATGGGGACAACAGGAGCTTGCAGGCAGATGCTTGAACTCCAAGTCTCTATGACCTCTCCTCACTGCCTGCCCCCAACCTAACTCTGATTTTTACTGCTGTAGAAGTGCCAGCACATGGCAAAAACCTCATTTCTGGGTGACCTTATCTCAGGGCAACACCTCTCTGGTCTTCAGCAGTGCATGGGGATTTGCTGTACATGCTGACAAGTGTTGCTTGGTGATTTTCAGTGTCTTATCTTTCTGCTTCCACCAGAAGAAACTTATTTTAAATTCAAAGGTGTTGTTTGTTTGGGTTTTTTTTCAACAAGACCACCCATCTCCTTGCACAGCCCATTCCATGAAAAGTCTTGATCATGACTGAAACTCCAGCCATGGAGTAAAGACCCGTGCCAAAAAGCCTTCCAATATAAGAGTTTGCTCTGTATAAATACATAATTAAATCTCCCTGAAATTACATCTGAGAGGTTTGGGTGAAGGTTTTTAGCCCAGTAATGAAGCAGAGGGAACAGTGCTTTCTGAAGTGCCCCAAACCCATAAAAGAATATTGGTCTTTGGAGGTTTCTGTGTCAAATGCTGGTTATCACCACTGGATTGGGCATTCACAGCAGTGTCACTGTAACCTCCAGCAGATATTTGGGGTGATACTGTGCTTGGAGAATCTCTCACCTGTTGTTCAGGTGAGATTGTTGGCTTTAGTAGACTGTATTTTCCCTGTTCAAGATTTTCAGGTGAGAAGGAGGGAATAAATCTGTCCTTCAGCCACTGTATTGAACAAATATCCATTGAGGCACAGGAGACTCTTCTGTAGCCTCTGCTGTTGAACCTGTGTGTACAACAGAAATGGCTAAACTGGAAAATCTCCACTTAATATCCATAAACTCTTAGGCTCCAAGATCATATTTTAGCAGAAGAGTAGAGGGGCAGTAATGTGCCTGTTGATAGCTCATCCCACAGCTCACCCATACCTGGAGTGCTGGAGATACCAAAGGAAGAGCTTGGAAATCCCTCCAAGTGCTCAAGGCAGGGGTTGTCCCCATGTTCACCCCTCAGCAATAAAAAGCTCTCAGTCCACAGATCTGACAGAGAAGCTCACATAACCAGAGCTCAGAGCTGCTTGTCCTGATCCCATTGACTGGATCTGAGCATCCAAAACAAATGCTTATTTCTATTTGCTCTAGCTCATCCCTGAAGGCTGCTTAGGTACTGACTGTGCATGGTCCCATTCTCTGCTTGCAGACCAGATGGTCCTTGGGTTTGTCTGCAGACATGAGTTGGACATGTCTGGGAGCACATATTGGGATAGGGAGGAACCCACAGACACAGTGTGGCTGCAGGAGTGCTGAGGGTGTACACACTGCAAGGCTTTTTTTTTTTTTTCCCTACAGTTTGGAGAAGCTCTAGGCTGATCTCATTGACCAAATCCCCATTTCTCATGCATCAGGTGCTTAGCATGAACTAAACCTGTGCCATCCAGGCACCCACCTCTGAAACATCTGTCTCAGCATTAGCTTAAAATCCTTTGAATGGTGACACACCTGGATCACTTAAGCCCAAAAGCACAGTGATTTGGGAAACATAAAAAGAGCTGGATCCCTTCACATACATTAATTTTGGTCAAATATCTTGTTGTCTGTCTGTTCTGGTATAATAATCTCTGAAACATTTGATAAATTTTTACTCTTTGCCCATCTTCTCTTGAAATAGCTTACGGGTTTCTCTATAAAGCATTCCAATTCTGCTCCTTTTTCTCTTTCATGCACCAATACTTAATTCTTGTACAGATTTTTATTGATTGTTTCCTTATTGTTATATTATTTTGCTGTTTCATGACTGCTGTTAGCATTTATCAGAAAAATGATTTTTTTTACACTCAGCATTTAAGAACACCACTGCACTTATTTTGGCGATGCTGAGAATAGATGGCTAAAAATCAGAGAGGGGGTTGTGGAATAAAAGGAGGAAAAGAGAAAAGGCACTGCAGAAGAAGTAGCAAATTTCCTTTCATTTTCACAAATCCTACACACTGGTATCTTTCACTGGGGAGGACAGCTTCTTTTTGATAGAAGTACAAATGTGCTTAATCAGAAAGGCAGCACCACGGGCACTTGCCCTTCTCCATGAGATATCCAAAACCTTCAGTGTTTGGTGATGAGATTTTTTTGTATGTGCATGGAATTAAAACAATTTGAATGTTTTAACTGAGAACGGCATTAGCCAGGGCACTTTTACTCCCGTGAGATAGAGTGACATTGGAATCAAAATGTTCTCAGTATTTTGAGTTGTACCCTTGGACTCCATATTGAGCATATTTTGAGCATATTACCTATAAGTTAATTTTATGTATTAAATATGCAGATATATAGTGAAACTCGAGGGAGTCCACTGTACTTTATCACTAAGCCACCTGTCCTGACAACTCAAGTTTTTCAAGCAGATGGCATTGAATTACCCAATATTCACCAAGCATGGCATCTTCCTAAAAAAAATTTACACAGATGTTTGTAATGAGATTTTCATCATTACACAACACTTGCACATCCACAGAACGAAGGGACCCACTGGTTAGAAGTCACTCAGCTTCTCTGGTGGGACCCAATAATGCTCAGGCAGAGCTTTCATAAGTGCAATGGTCCCTGGGCATGACCCGATGGGAGAGGTCAACGTGTGCCTACATGTGTTGGGCCCCGGTGGTAACTAAGTACAACCTCTACCAGGGTCATCTCTTTTCCCAAAAGTTATATTTCTTTCCTGAAACACAAAGGCAAAGAGCTCAAATCAACTTTGAGTTGTAGAAAATAAAGGAAAAATAACTCTGGAATATTTTTAAGTTTTTGCCCTGAAACGGTCATAGCAAAGAAAAAAAAATAAAATATGTGACCTGTTGTTGACCAACATCAAGGTTGCTTTCCTCCTGCTTGAGCAAAGTGATGGGAAAGGTGCAGGTGGCTGCCCCCACTCAACTTCTCAAACCTCCTCTTCCATGTCCTTGGATGCACCAGTGGATCTGAAGTTTTTTCTCAACACAAATGCTTCTTTCTTTCCACTAAAATCCGTAGTTGTGACCTCACTTCTTGATGCAGCAGGTGAAAGATGGAGAATCATATTTGTGACAAGGCTGAAATAAAAAGTGAGAATTAGGAGAATTAGAAATTGGGAAGAATTCCCACCTTCCAGACACAAGTTCTATTTAACAGATTCAAATGAGCTCAGAACTAATTTCTTACTTATTCAAAGATTTGGGGTCTGAGAGGACATATTGTGGCCATGAATTTCATGCTGGTGTTGGTAGGTGATTCCCAGGCACCAAGCTTGGTTATTCAGATATCTGTAAATCATTTTAAACAATTAGAGCTTTTCTATCCATAAGAAATAAAACAGACATGGAAAACTGTTATATTGTTGTTAACTTATAATTTAACTAACTTTCTCTTGCTCACACAAGATTACAGTTCTTTGCTGACATTCTAACTCTGACTGTTTTCTTCCAAGCTAAGCACTAGGCTATAATAATGCATTTCAAAATGTGTCATTTTTTATTTTCTTTATTGAATCTGAACCCTATAAAAAACCCACAATAAGAGTAATAATACCTTTATCTTTTAACTTGCTGTATTTTCTCATTGGTTCTGATTTCTCCAAGTATTTTCTAAAAGTACAGATCCTAATTGTGCTAATAAAGAGGAAATTATACAACCTATAATTAGAGAAAAAAAGGAGAAAGGTGTAGTGGATCATAATGGAGCCAATAAGAGGAGAATATACTCATGGATAGCAGCTTATAGTGGTGCTGGTTTATTCTGTATACTTAATAAATTAGCATCCACTTTCCTGGTGTGTAGCTAAGACACCTTTCCTAATATTATCAAATTATCCTTCAGATCTATTGTTGGGACCTTCTGCCCTCCTTGGAAGCTCTGCAGATTGAGGCTTCTTGGAATTCCCAGAGTAAGAAGAGAATTCCAGGCAGGTCTGACTGCCAGCTGCAAACATTTCTAGCAAGATGTAAGCTCTCTCCAGGTTTAGTAAGGCTGTCCCTGGTTTACTTTCCTGGGTATACAGAGGTGTACCCTGGTGTGCAGCATCACAAAGGAGATTTGCAAAAGCAATGCAGGAAGAGGAGAAAGGTGGAGGCATTTGGGGTGACTGGATTTGGGAAGATGCTCCTCTGCAAGGAGGATACACTCAAAGTAATCGTAATGATTTATTTCCTGATATGCACAGAATAATAAGAAAAATGTTTAACATTAGCAGTTCTTTGCTGCTGCTGTTTTCTCATCTTCTGGATTGTTTTTCTGCTTTTTTCTTTTGTTTTTTGTTGTTTTGTATTTTTTCGTCTGAAGATTTCACAGCTTGTGGCTTTGATGTTTTTCCCTCTGAATCCTTGAGCTGCTAACTGTCCCCATCTCAGCAATCTCACCCCTGTCTGCAGTTTCACCTTTCCTATCTCATACAGCTTGGGTTTATTTGTTTTCCTCACAGCGTTTTCTCACAAAGTGGTGGTTTTCTCTGAGATTCCAGCCAAGGTCACACAGATGCTCAATGTGAAAACTCAGCCAAAGATCAGAGACAGCCCCAAGGGAGTTTACCAAGGCTGGAGTTTAAACAAAAACTCCCCAGATGGTCAGAAAATGATATTTCAAATAGATAACTAGAATTTGCCTTTTGATTTTCCTCGAAGTAAAAAATAAATAAAATAAATAAAATTAAAATTAAATAAGAATGTCCCCTGTTTTTGCGTATTATTGCCATGTAAATATTTCCTCACCTATGCACACACTTCCTAAGTGATACCTTTTACTCTGAAGTGAGATTTGGAAAGCTTCTCAGCCCAGTTATCCTTACAGGAGCCCAGGTGCTCTTTCTGAGGCTGTAGATAGGGTGGAACACTCAGAACTGATTCTGGTGAATGAGACTCTGCATGTACAAGTAGACCTTGAAATCTCAGAGGACACCTTGGGAGAGAACAACTTGTTTTCTATTAGAAATACCCAAGATACATCTTTTTGCAGTTTTATCTCTCACAGATTTCCCATCTCTATTAGGTAAGTCCTGAAGATAACTCATTATGTGCATAATTCAAGATATTCATAAGTATGAACATCTGCACAGGCTTAGGAAATATCCTAAAGGGCAATTTAATAATGAACTAAATCATAACAAAAATATTTGATAATTCTTTAACACATATTGCTTAAATTCTGTAAGCTTTTGAGCCTACTAAATGCCAATCTTTCCCCGACATCTCTCATACCAAAATTCCTATATCAGTAAGACACTTATATGTCCACATTATATAATGAAAGGACACTTTTATCTTTGGTGGTGATCTTTAAGACCCTTGCCCATCACATTAAACTCAAAAATCTCCAGCATTATAGACAAATAGGTAGAGAGATAGATACGTTTAGAAGTATGAGCATATATATTTGTGTGTGTGAGTGTAACAGCTTATACACACACATATATATTTTATTTAATTTTAATTAATATATATATATATGCTTACATATATATATTTATATATGTTTACATGTATGGTTTTTTATCTGCTGGTTTGTATTTCCTTTCTTTTCAAGCTCCTGAAGGAAAACTGTGAAAATGACCACTCTACATAGAATTACTAAGGCATCAAATTTATTTAACCTCTCTTATTCACACAGGTATTTTTAGGAAGCTGTCAGAACAAAAATAAGTGTTTCCTCTCACCGCACACAGTTGTGAAACTTTAATTTAGATGTTAATTTTTTTAATTAAAGGAAAAACTATAGAAGAGGGCTTAAAAATTACAGTATAATAGAACATCTGAATTAAAGTTTCACAACTGTGTGCTCTTCTCCATCATTGGCCCTGTTATCCCACATCTGCTGTCCCCACCCATGAGAAGGAGAAAAGGTGGAGCCAGAAACAGCATTTTTAGTGTTTCTTCTCTGCTGTTTCTCTCAAGGCAGTGGTGAGGGTTGAGAATACAATGGTTTGCCCTAACCCTCAGAAATATTTTATTTGAAAGTGGCCTCTGACAAGGTTTGGGCCTTATGATTCACTCCTCTGATGTCACAGAAACGAAGCCAATGTGTGTTACCTGGCTGTGTTTCCAAAGGGGTGGGAGAAGCATTAGAAAAAGAAGTCAGTGAATGTATATGTCAGGGAACATGGAAAACTGCCTTATTTTAAAGAGCACAACTGGATGTTTACCTGCAGGACACTGCAGTTGAAAATTTTTGATCAAGAGTTGTCACTTGAGTTGATCCCAAATTAATTCTATTTTATTAAATATTTCTATTTTCTGTAGTGTGCTAAAAATCTCAGCTGATAGTTCTGAATTCCCAACTAATGACTCTATTAGACACTTACACACTGAAAACTCAGGGAGTCACAACCTGGTTTACATTTACACTGGGACATCTCTCCAGTGGACACATCCCTGCAATATACCTACAGAATATCTCATCCTGTAGGTAGACTGTAAAATTGCTAGGAGAAACTAAATGACCACTCTTTATTCAGCTTTTCTGCATTAAAACATTATTTCACATGCTAGCTTTTAGCAGCCACTTGTAGTCTCCATGTTCAGGTCTATAAACTTCACACTTAACTTTTTATTTCTGCTTTATTCCTATTCCATGCATTGCCAAATATTGCTTTTGTGTAATTGAAACAGAGCTGTAGTTTGATTATTAAACAGAAAGACAGTAATTGTCTTCACCTCTAATGGGAGAAGCAAAGGCTCCTGGTAGAAGAAAAGCTTAAACTGTGGGAAATTTTATTTTTTTTTAGAGCAGAGCTGGAGAGCAGATGCAGGTGGGAGCCAGCAGACCCCCACCCAGGGATGGCCTTCAGGTTTCATGTCGGGGCACAGGTTTGCAAACTGTTTTCCAAGGGGGTTATAAGTAACTTCTTTACCTTCTCCACCCATCTCTACTTTGCCTCCCTTTGCATCTCAAAATATTTGCAATTTAAATACCCACCTCAGGTGGTGGGACATCACCCCGTGGTGCTGCATCTGGGGCTCAGACCTGCTTGGCATCTGCAGTGCTGGGGTCTGGTGGAGACATTTCATGTCAATTCTGAGATTCAGGCAAAAGGAAGGTACCAGGTGTACCAAGCAGCACGGGTGATTACCAATTGGAAGCCTACAAAGAAAGAGAAAAAAACATGTGATACCATACGGGCACCATTTTTAACCTTAACATCAGAAGAGGACAATGCAGATTTCTGTTGTAGCCTACAGATGGCCAGGAGTCAAGGACTACAGCTGAGAATTGCTAGTGGTTGATAAGTCTGTGCAGAGGACACTCCTGTTTTCTCTGCCACAGTTGCTTCAAACCAAAATTCACTTCTTTTGCAGGGGGGAAAGTAAAATTTGTAGGTACTTGAAAATCATCGTGACCTTGAGCAAAAAAAATACAGGTGAGGTGGGTACTCTGAGAAAGATGAAGGAAGGAGAGGCAGGATTTTATTGTGTTTATAATTCTAATCCTTCTGGGTAATGAGACTGTTGCCCCGTGCTAGGACCAAATCCTCGCATCCTCCCTTCCTCTTGCTTTTCCCTTGCTTTCTCTCTGTAGCTTTTCTGCGAGGCTCCTGTTAGTCCCAGGCAGATGTCAGCTCATGAGGAGAGGCTGCCTGCAGCTCGAGTTGCTGCTGCTGCCAGCTTTCCCAAGCTCAGTGTCAGAAAGATTCCAGGAGAATGGCACCACTGTCCGATTGCCGGGCTTAAAGCCGCCGCTGCCTACCGCCTTTTCCCTGGAGTATTCCCAGATCCTTGGCTCTTGTAAAAACTTTGTACTTTCTCGTACCAGAAGTGGGGTAAGTGCTTTCCTCTTTGCACGTCTCTCCTTTGCCAGGGGAATTTACAGTTCAGGTTGATTTGCACGGGGATTGGGATCTTTTAAAATGTTACGCTCTGCCCGTTTGGGGCTCTCTTGGGAGAGCTCCCTCTGCTCTGCAAATGCAAGGAGTAAGCAGGCAACTGTATCAGAGCTTGGTATTATTCAAGGGATCCTGGGCTAAGTAAATTAAGCTGAACTAGAAATGACTTATTAATTCAAACATCTTTTCCATTTAAATACTGATTATATAGTCTTGTGTATAGATTTTTTGGCTGGGTAAAGATTTGCAAGGAGAGGAAACAGTCATTGAAATAAATCACGCTCGCTCGCTGAATTAGAATGCAAAAGTCTGGCCTGTTTAACTTTTGCTGGAGGAGATTCCTGCAGAAGCAGCTTTTTAAAGTATGCAAATACATTATGTGATGTATCTCTGCTTGGTTCAGGTTGATGAGCTGCAGCAATCTTCTGACCCTTTCACTCTCATGGTAATAATCAAGTGATGCTCGTTTTGCTCAGTGTGCTTTACGGGGTTGAGTTTGGTTTAATGCAGCATTTAAAAACCTTGTTTAAATTAGTATTTGCCATACAGTCGAGGGGTAACAATCATCCTCTGTCACTTGCCACAGAGTAACCTGAGATTAGATCACTCCTCTCATTCTCTAGCACAAAACTTCTGTGCTTTTCAAGCTTGATGCATTACAAACTTTTTCTTCAAATTGCCACCTGTTCTTTTGGAAAGCTGATTAAAGAGATACAGAACTAATTTTTTTAGTTAGATTTTTAAAAATTTTTATTCCTAAAATTCTTGTCTAAAACTTCTTAGGGTCAAAAGTTACACCTCTGTGCTTTGCAATGCTATACTGTTTTCCTCCCATCCTTCTTTTTAACTGACAGGAAAGCACAGAGAGGAAATAATTTAATTACTATTGAGACCTTAAAAGCTTTATGAACATCTCTTGCTTTTCTTAGCATCATTTTCTCTTCTTCATAATGACAATGCTTGAACTCTCTCTTTTCCAACTTGTGATTTAGTCCTGGGAGGTATGTTAGAAGAGAATATGTGGCAAAAAAAAAGCATCAGTGAAGCAGAATTGGAGAAATTCTCATCTCTCAGTGCCATGCATTGGGTGCAGACATTCCCAACTAGACCCCTACTAGTGACGTTCCTCACAGTTGCCTTGCTGGGTGAAAAACCTCAGCCCTAAACTCATCTTACCTGCTCTTTCTCACTTGGCTCTTAAAAGATTTTATTACAGCAATGCATGGGAAAATATAAATAAAAATGAGTGGCACACAGGGAGCTCAGTGCCAATAAGTGACATCTGACCTGCACAGGGTACCCAGGGCTGGTACCAAGGGATGCTGGAATCAGCTCCTGCTCACCCAAACTCCTTAGGAACCGCTGGACCACGGGGTCATCCAGATTGACTGCTGACATCTCTGAAGTTTAGATATAACTGGGGGCAGGGGAAGGTTTCTAGAAATCAAACTGAAGACTGGGAGGGGGGTTAGAGCACCCCTGAAGTCTATTGCCCCCATTCACCACCTTATCCTTTTAAATTTTTTTAAAATAAAAAGACAAGAGGGTAAATGTTTATATTTCCTCATATTTGTTTATTTTCCAGCTGTTTACATGAATGCTAAAAATATTGTCTCTGAAGATTCTTCCTCGCTCCTTGGATGCTGTCTCAAAGTTAGGAACCCCTTTGTGCAGAATCCTCTTTTTCCCAACCCCTGAATTTTCTTAGTTAATTTCCCAGAACACACAAAGGAGCTGGGGGAGCTGAGATGAAGCCCCAGCTGTACTCTCCACAGAAAGTAGCCTCAAGCCTTTTAAGGACAGAAGTGCTTCTCATTAACAAAGAATGGCCTGTTTAAAGTGGCCAGAGTACACCATGTACAGCAGGGCAACAAGCAAAAAAATAGAAGGAAGCTTTGTTGAGCTTTTTCAAATATGTAAGGCATAGGAATGGGCTTATGCAAATGGTCTTTTTCTGGTTTTTCACTCTGAAGAGGAAGATACTGCTTATAGGGTTTCACCTTCCCTGGTCTGGCTTCTTGGGATTTGGGTTTTTTTTTTTTTAGCAACTGAGTTTTTCTGAAGCATTGTACCAAATCCTAAATTCTAAACACATTCTTTGCAGCTTTAGCTTTACAGCTAAAACCAGATGATGGTTAAAGACTGCTGAGCTTTGTGTAACATCACCATCTTATTTTCAGTGCCCTTGGTGTGACCTACACACGTTTTGAATAAACAGTTTTGACTCTGGTACTAATCCATTCTGTCATTCTGAATTATTTTGTTCTTTTTTCTGTGTTTCAGGCATCATGACTTGGAGAAATGGCAGAGATCTCTATGCCAGATTTCTTTTGTGGTTTCTTCTCTTGCATATGTTGGTCAGGAAGGTAAGGGCTGAAGAGAACATCATTGCAACCAAGCAAGGCAGAGTCAGAGGGATGAACCTGCAGGTGCTGGGGGGAACTGTCACAGCCTTCCTTGGAATACCTTATGGACAGCCACCCATTGGTAGACTGAGATTTCAGAAACCTCTTCCTCGTGAGGAGTGGTCAGAGGTCTGGGACGCCACAAAACACGCAAACTCGTGTTACCAAGTTATAGACACAACTTACCCAGGATTTCCTGGAACAGAGATGTGGAATCCAAAAACCAACCTAAGTGAAGACTGCTTATACCTTAACGTATGGGTTCCTTCTCCCAGACCCAAGAATGCAACTGTCATGGTGTGGATTTATGGTGGTGGCTTTGAGACTGGGTCAACCTCCCTGCCGGTCTACGATGGCAAGTTTCTGGCCAGGGTAGAAAGAGTCATTGTAGTTTCCATGAACTACAGGACTTCTGCGTTGGGATTTTTGGCTTTACCAGGAAACCCAGAAGCTCCTGGGAATGCAGGTTTATTTGATCAAAGATTGGCACTCCAATGGGTCCAGGAGAACATAGCAGTGTTTGGAGGCAATCCAAAAAGCGTGACTATATTTGGAGAGAGTGCTGGAGCAGCTTCTGTAAACTACCATATCCTTTCTCCTGGAAGCCATCCTTTATTCACAAGAGCCATCATGCAAAGTGGATCTGCAAATGCCCCTTGGGCTGTGATAACAGCATCTGAAGCCAGAAACAGAACAGTGACTTTAGCTAAACAACTCCAGTGTCCCACCAGCAATGAGACAGAGCTCATTCTCTGCCTCCAAGATAAGGACCCAAAGGCTATAATGCAAAATGAACATTTTTGGGAAATATATGACTCTCTTTTGCGAATCTTTTTTTGTCCAACTGTGGATGGTGATTTTCTCTCTGACATGCCAAAGAAGCTGATTGAGGATGGACGTTTCAAACAAACACAGATCTTAATTGGTGTTAATAAGGATGAAGGATCAGCATTTCTTGTACCTAGAGTCCCTGGATTTAGCAAGGACGGTGATGGTCTGATCAATAAAACACAATTTGAAGCAGCTTTAACACTGTCCTTCCCACAAGCAAGCCAACTTGCAATAGAATCCATCATTTTTCAGTACACAGATTGGGAAAATGAGGAAAAGCCAGAACATTACCGTGATGCCATGGATGATATTATTGGGGACTACAATATAATATGTCCTACAATGGAATTCACCAAAAAATTTGCACAACCAGGCCACAATGTGTTCTTCTATTTCTTTGAACACCAATCCTCCAAGCTCCCTTGGCCAGAGTGGATGGGAGTAATGCATGGTTTTGAGATCGAGTTTGTGTTTGGGATGCCCCTAGAAAGAAAAGCAAATTACACCAAA
Organism: Phaethornis superciliosus; assembly: GCA_023637945.1. NCBI lineage: Eukaryota > Metazoa > Chordata > Aves > Apodiformes > Trochilidae > Phaethornis > Phaethornis superciliosus. Next base: position 22,187,105 of record JAJQWJ010000010.1, read on the forward strand.
GCTGAAGAAATCTTAAGCCGGTCCATGCTGAGATATTGGGCAAGTTTTGCAAAAACTGGGTGAGTTTCCTCTGGAAGTGTGTTTGAAGTGTTGGATATTTCATGCTTCATAGGAGGGAAAGCTTAACTGTTTGGGTGGTGATTGGAAGCCTAAGGAGAGTGATGATGATTAATTGTTCTGCTATCTAGAATTCCTGATTAATTATGGGGAAAAAAAACCCCAAAAACTGTGTTAGCAAAATAAACTTTTGATGTGTAGTTCACAGTAGTGGATGAGCTAAGAAAACAATGTGTACCCATCCATAAGAGCAAATGCAAACCATTTTTTTTTGCCATGGTAGCAGCTGTTACTGGTGGCAGCTAATGGCTTCAAGATGTAGAACAAAATATTTCAAATTCTGGACAAGACTTGCAAGAGTAGAATTAGGAGCAAAAAAGGCCCATTTCCTTTAAGAAGTAATGTGCACAGAACATGCAGGTGTATAATCTGGAGCTATATTACTCTCACATGATGATGGGATTCAGAGGGCAAGATGTTCTTTGCAGAAAGTCTATCTCTCCATGTGTACTGCAAGTGTGATCCTGGGTTCCACTGAAGCTGATGACAAATCATTCACTGTTTCCATTAGACTCATCTTTGAGTGAAATATGTCCTAACCTGGCTAAGAAGCAAATAAATCTATTTCATTTGGATGTTTGAAATGGATTAAATACATCCCCTTGTTCAGTCTGTTTGGCTGGAGATCAAGAGAAATGAGACAGCCCTCCCTTTGCTCAGCAGGACTGTGGGGCTCTCAGTGCAATATTCAGTTTGAAAGGAAAATATTTCAGTGCTGTAAGAAAAACAACCACTACCAAAGTCTTCTATGAGTAGGCTCAAGGCTTTAAGCCTGATGGGGTGGGGAGGTATCTTGTGTCTTTGCAAAAGCTCAGTTTGTGCTCTCTCATGGGAAAATTATATATATATATACATAAATCTGTACCTGTGAAAACATACAGACACTTAATTTACACTTTTAAAAAGTTTAAATAACTTAAATTTTAAAATCTCACCTTTAATTTTACTTCTGTTTGGGAAATTTTCCTGATTTGTGAAGAATCCATAGATTTGTGAAGGCTGAAATCAATGATGTAACAGGATCTGCTTATTATAGATTAGAAATCAGACTTGATCACTGGGCCCATTTAGTCCATAAAACCTTGTATATAACACAAAACACAGGTGGGATTTAAACATTCCCAGTGATGGAAAATGCAGAACAAATGTTGGTAGGTTGTTCTAAAGCTTGATTACACTTCAGATGGCTACAGCTATAAAAGGAATTTTTGTGTCTCGTCTGAATTTGCAAATTCTACTGCTACATTTTCCAGGTGCTATATTTTATTTGACAATTTCTACGCTTTATATTGTTATTTGTGTTCCAGACAGAAATATCTCTAGTCTCTGTTCAAATAACATTTTTTTTTCATGAAGTAAAACTTAAGGTTTTAACTTTAATATATTTTTTCCAAGTTCTTAAATAACTATATATGTTCATCAAAACTTTGTTGGAACTTTCCTTATTGGAATTAACACTGTCACCCCTGAGGAGGCCTAATTACAGCTATCATTCATCCCCTCTGCTTCTTCCCAAGCCCTCCTTGCATTGGCCCTGGTGTAACAGAGGTTCCACAATCTACCCCCTTTCTATGTCCCCCATCTCTAGTGTGACACTTCATGTGACACTCCAAAGTGGACTAACAGGTTGGGGTTTTTTTAACATATTTGCTCACCACAGGGTGTGATTGATTGTTCCCCTTGACACACAGCAATGCTAATCACATTGACAAGTTTTATCCACTTTATCTATAATTGCCTATAATTTATTTATAATTTATTTATAATTTATAATTGCCTATAATTTATATTTATTTATAATTTATAATTGCCTAATTTTTTTTTTTTACCACGAGTGATGAGCATATTAAAACACAGGAAATAACTATACAGGTAGCTAGACTCACCAAGGCATAATGTTTTAATACTTATTCCTGTAAAATGTAATCTGAAATTTAATCTATGGGCTCTTCCTGCTTTCCCCTCTCCTCAGACACCCTCTATATGAATTTGGTGTAAAAGCCCAGAGGAAAGCATTCAGCAGGGGTGTACATTCTGGAATTTAAACGTGGGTGATTTATCAAGACCAAAACTGCATCTGATGGGGTGATACCCAAGATGAAGTCTGTACAATGGGGTTAGGTAACTCCTGGTAACTGTTCCTGCAGCATGCAGACATGCTAGGACAACATTGCTTTGAAGCTGGTGTCACCTTTTTGGAGAGCAAATTGGGTGAAGGTTCCTCATTAAGTATTTCAGCTTTTCAACCTTCCCTCCAGGAGCTTGCAGTCAGGATCTTATACCAGAGATAGTGGAGCTTTCCATTGAACAGAAGTATTTCTTAGCAGGAAAAGAGAAGTTCAGCTCCATATTAGATTTTTGCAGAATATTTACATTTTTCTGTACTATTGATTTCCACTGGATTGCATACATGTTGTAAAAAATGTACTATATATTCCTTACATCTATATAAGTATATAAAATACATCAGATTTGTTATACCTTCCATAAAATATAGACATGTAATAAAATACTTTCTATTAATCTATAGAGACATATATATACACATAAAATTTCAGTTACCTGCTGTGAAAACCAGAGTACACTGTTCCTGTAGCTGCCTAAAATCAGACAACATACAATACATTTAGGTTTAAGTTTTTAGGCTGATCTATCATCTAGTCTGATCATCATTCACCCTATAATTTGATTAGCCCACAGATTGAATTTCAAGAGGTTTTTACAGCAAATAGCAAATAATCCCTTCCTCTGCTCCCACCACAAGTATCAGATCAATCACTATGAGGGTAAATACTCCAATCATGCAACTTCTGGACCAGTACAAGATCCCATCAGTAATAACCCATTCTGTGACACCTCATCACCCAGAGCACAGCCCCCTGAGGCTTTGTAACCCATTATTTATCGTCTAAAACAAGTGGGGAAATACTAAATATTGTTCATGTTTCCAAATAGAATAGGTGAGCCTCAATTCCCTGGCACCTTTGAGCTCACAGTAAACAATTATCATGAACAAGAGAAGCCCCATTTGACATGGTGTTTACAGGAAAATCTGGTGTGATCAAAGGGCAAACATCTGAAGGGGAAAATTACCATTGATGGCTCCGGTGGAGGAGGAGAAAAATCAAGCAAAAAGATGGAAATCAGAAACGTTGTACAGCGCAATTTTTAGTGAGGGTGTTTGACCTAATATTCTAATGTGCAGAAGTACAAAAGCACAAGGGAGGGAAGAGCAGCCTGCAGAGGAATGGAGGTAGGGTAGAGTAAAAAAAAAAATGGAAAGAAATTAGTTTGCTCAGCTGGGGGGGACCAAGAGGTTGCTCACCTGAGTACATGCAGAGCTGTTTCTCATGAGGGGTCTTCAGTCCTATGCTTTGACCCAAATTATCTCAATTTTTCATCCTCACATGAGCATAAATAATAAACATGAAGATATAAAAAGTCAACGGCACGTCCCCTAGGAGCATTTTCTGCTTCTTAGAAATACCTGGTGTCAAGTAAGAACAAAGGAAGAGATATTAAGGAGAAGAAGAGAGGTGGTTCCTTCAAAGGAGCCCAAGAATCCTATTTCCTGGTTTCCAAGAGTCCCAGGTTCCCGATTTCTATATTTATCAGTGCTCAAAAGGAAACTATCAACCAGCCCAAGGGTTTCCTACTCAACCACCCCACCCCCATCCACAGGGTTTCAAGTCTTTGCTAAAAGTAAATATCAGTGCTAATTGAACATTTTTGGTGGCAAATTAACAGGGATAAATATTTTCTGGTTTGAATATGAATGGGGAAGGCAGGAGATGGGAACAGACACTTCACCTGTGAGGGCTGAAGTTGAATGCTGGCGTAATATAACAATAGATCTCTTTGCTGTCCAAGGGAAGAATGGCATTTTTAAGAAACCTGCCATATATTTACCAGGTATATAGGAAGATCTGTGAAGATCTTCCTTTCCACTCCTGAAATTTTCTTCAGATTCATTATCCAGAAAAGGATCCCTAAGAATTAGAGATACCACAGCTACCTCTGTTACTGCACAAGGGATATCCTGCTCATCACTGCCTGCTGTATTTCCATATATGAATATTGTTACTTCACGTCACATAATCGGAAAAAGAGAATATTTTTTTTAAAAATAAGAGAAATTACCTCACATGTCTGACTGTTCAAGCAGCTGACATGGAGCACCATGAAGAAAGGACAGACTGGTGGGCTCAGAAGGTTCCTTGTGGTGATGATCAGGATTAGCCCCTTGGGTTATTTATAATTTATACTAACTATATATCACTTCAATTTCTAATTATTGCCTCTTGGTATCAAATAAGATTGACCAATTATCCCAGCCATTCCTACAGCTATTAGCATAATTTCATAAATACTTTCTTTGCATGTATCTGAACCTTAAAGAACAACTTTTTATCACACCCTCAAAAAAAAAACCAACTCTGTTCTATATGCCAGGGAAGAAAGAGGATCATTACCAGTGCTGTCTAAGTAAATCAAGTAAAATATACAGGTTATAGGAAAGACCAGATTCCAAAATCAATGCTCTTGATTTACACTGATTTAAAATTCCCCCATTCACCCTGACCTGAGGTCTCCTCATCTGAATCTTGTATTTAAGAACATTGGCAGATGACTGTCAAACCTGAGCTGTAAAATCATTTGATAAAATAACAGACATCACCAAAATTAGAAAGGAAAAGAGGTGTGGCCAAATTGTATCCAGCAGGAAACCACAGGGAGATATCCTACAGAAAATCAGGCTGGGTACAATTACATTAGTGGAGAAATAAAGTTAATTTTAAGACTATGAAGCCAGCTTTCAGCAGACTTTGGAAAGCTTTTTGGCACCCTTTAAGTGACATCCATAGTGAAAGAATGGATATTTCTCTTTTTAAAGTACTTTTAACATTCATTTATCCCCTATACTTTTGTTACTCTTCAGAAAGCTTTGGAAAGTAATGACACTAACAGGTACCATCCATCATAGGCAGCAGAAAACACCTCTAACTAGTAAAAGGAAGTTTTATTTATCAGGAAAAAAACCATGGCATCCCAAAGCTGTGGTTGCTAGGTTATGCTTTCTGCATTACTTTATTCATTAGCTTTGGTAACTCTGCTCTTTAGACCTGAGTGATGTAAAGGGACGAGGAGACAGACAAAGCAGGTGAGATGAAAACTCAAATAAGGATGTGTTGGAACACAGAAAGACAAAATTTTTAAGGCTTGGTGAAAAATGTTTCTGGTAAAAGAAAACTGGGAAAACTTGTCTCAATGCCAGCTTTACAATTCCTGAAACAAATCTCTTGCGGCTTTTTCTGTAAAGTGAAGCTTTTGAAATATTTCCTCCTATGTTTTGGGGGAATTTGTGAGGCTTTGATTGCCCCACTAAAGCTCTGAAGCTCTTTGCCTGGTTACTATTGCCTTTTCCTGATGTTCCACTGGTACACATATAATAAATTTCAGTGCTTTTTTTACTGACTTATCAAAACATGTTTATAGACATCAGTTTCAGAGTAGTGAAAAGAACAACAGCCTCATAGAGAGACCAGACAGCAGATTGAACTGAAGCCCTAAACACTCTATATGAAAGGGAATGAATGTACTGGGGGGGAAAGAAGGAAAAAAGAAAAAAAAAAAAAAAAAGAAAGGAAAAAAAAAAAACCTCCCCAACAAAAAACCCCACCTCCAAGCACTTTTAACTTTCAATTTTTTAGAAACAGGGAAAATTTACATACCATGAAGCCACTTGATGGTGAAATTTTTCAGGTGGGTTGTATTTCTTCCTGAGATGAGCCCAGGTTCCCTGGGAGAGAGGCAGGTGTCTGGGTAATCTACTCAGATGAGATCTGGTCCTCACAGCATCTTCAGCATCCCAGAGATGTAGCTCAGCAGGACCAAGAGGAGGATTTCCCTGAGGCTGCTGCTTCTGGAATCTCCTGTTTATCTAAAACAAGTCATTTGACTGCATCAGGTCAAGAATCCAGGACAGATTTCTGGGTATGAGGTAGAAACTGAAGGAGATATAAATGAGGCATGAGCAAGGTTTGTAAAAAATACAAAAAGATGTACAAAAAATCTTCCTTTCTCACATTAGGGAGAAGCAAAGCTTTAATTTTGACCCAAAAGAGCAGATGCATTCTCACCCTAGCTGTCTTTCACTGGAATCAACACTGAGCCATGAACAAACGAAAAAAGGAAATCATAGTACATGAACAAAATAGAAGGTCAGATTTTAGGAAACTTGCTCTTATTCTCCACACCTTTTGCTTTTGGGTTCTTAAAAGTGACTCATCATCCTTCCAGGGCCCATAATATTGTTATATTCAGAAGCAGTCATGGAAACTTTTTTTTTTTTTTTTTTGCAATCTATTTGGAAATAGTGCATCATGGAAAAAAAATCAGTAACTAGAGACTTGCACTTGGCAGTCATCTCTCTCTGGCTTGCAAGCTGACAAGCTGTCACTGAATTTCAGAATTGAAACCAGGAGCATTTGATTCAGTCATCTTTTGAAAATAGGTTTGGGATACAAATTGTTTAGGCTGGCTTAATATTATTACTAACATTGTAAAATTACAAGATGTCTTTTTCCTTTCCATATGCATAGCAGATGCAATTCTGTCCATGCAAATTTTGTTCTCTACAACAGATGAGTCAAACTAGTATTTTCAAACATGAGACGAGAACATCTATTAAGGAAATGTCCAAATATTGTAGGAGTGATTAAACAAGACATAAAGCCCAAACCTGAAGCTCTAACACTGAGGTTTGCTTTGAGTATTTAATCAGAGAATCACCATGGTTGGAAAGGACCTTCAAGATCATTGAGTCCAACCATCAGTCCTACACCACCTAAACCACTAAATCATCTCCCAAAGTGCCAAATCTACTTGTTTTTCTAATACCTCCAGGGATGGAGACTCCACCAGCTCCCTGGGAAACCTCTTCCAATGCTCCACCACTTTTTTGGTGAAGAAATTTTTCCCAATATCAAATCTAAACCTCCCCTGGAGCAACTTGGCCCCATTGCCTCTTGTTCTATCACTGATATAACTCTGGCATGGCTTGATAGATAAGAGTGAGATCTGATACAGCTGGCAGAGGCTGTGGGATCAAAAGCATAGGTGAGAAAGCACAGTCCTGGGGTCAGAGGCACCCAAGTAAACCACACAGAATTGATAAAATAAATGTTTTTGAGGTGGTTTGTTTGGGTTTTTTTGTTTTTGTCTGGGTTTTTGGATTTTTGTTTTGTTTTTGTTTTTGTTTTTTTGTAGATTTGTGCTGTCTTTGGCTGGCCCTGTAAAAGCAGATAGGGGCATATCTTGGATGAGGTTTTTTCCTCTTCATGCAAGAGAGAAATGTAGAAGAGTTGGTAGTGGATGTGGTTCCCTGCTGTGGCCAGCACCTGGCAAAGAGCCTACATGGTTGTGTTCTGGGGAAAGGAGAGGAATGAAAAGATACAGCTGATCCAAAAGTTGAAAGCAAATCACAGTGTGATTGCTGCCTCAAATTTGGGAGTGAAAATAAAATGCCTGGATGGAAATAATATTGAGTTTGATGGAAAGCACATGACTAAGGAAGATGAGGAACAAGAGAGGGAGGTGCTAACTGATGGAAGAGGCTGGGTGAATACAACAAAGTAAAGGGAAAGAACAAAGAGAGATGGATAAATAAAAGAATATAAATGTCTGAGCCACCTGCTGACCCTTCTGGGGAGTAGAAGAATCTGTGAAGAGTGACATGAAGGAAATACATGCATGAACTTTGAGTGAGTTTTAGAGCATTAGAGAAATACACCTCAGAGATAATCTAGGATTAGGGATTACTTTCCTCATCTCACAACTTCTGCAGGAATGTAAACACACAAAAAGCCACTGTGAAATTCTAACCAGTGTTTATGCACTGTTAATCCTCTTTTTTAGGGGCACTCAACCCATGTGCTGCTTTTCTGCATCTTAGCCCTTGTTTCATCAGCAAAAGACAGAAATTGAAATTTAAAAGGACTACAAACCCCATTTTTCCAGGTGGTTCTGGAACACTAATCTGAATTCCTACTGAGGAATTTCACAGGAAGATTTGGTAACATTTTAATTTACTCCCCAATGCAAGAGCTTGGCTTGTTTCAGGGAAGTGGCAAAGGGGAGGGAAGAGGAAATGAGGAGCAGCAGAGGTTACCCAAATCCATATTTTTGAAGGTAGCTCAATACGGTGTTTAATTTTATTTTTCATTTTTTTTTCAATCAGCTGCCAGAGAAGTCAGTTCTGGGTAAATGTAGTCAGCAATTTAGTCACAGAATTTGTGAGATATGGGCCCCACAAATCTCAAAGCTGTGTAAGTAGAAATCAGGCATTTCATGCTCACAGTTACTGCTGTTACACAATTATCTGCTTACACAAATGGAAAATTAAAAGGTGCCATCATCTGCTTTCCCAGACATCTCTGTCTGCCATCTGTGTTCTCTTCCTTTCCTTGGGGGAACATAAGACAACTTCCTAATTTCATACAATCCAAACTCTAAAGAGTCTTGCCTCAAATTTACACCAGAGAGCTGCTTTTTCTCCTGGAGCTGCTGGTCAGACACTGGGATTTTTATTTTAATCAATGAAGTTTTCAATATCTGCCTCTTGTGAATATTATTCACCAAGTTGTTCTCAAGGAGGAGCTTCCAAGTCAATTTTCTGTACAACTGAAAATGCTAAAAGGTTTAACAGTTGTTTTTTTCCAGGCATGTGCAGACTATAATTTCCACAAAAGCCTCCTCAGTTTTCAAAGAGAAGGACTTTGAATAGGTTCAGATATCCTTCTTTACATACTTTTTCTTCCTTAGAGATGACTTTCAGGGCTCTCAGTCCCAGTGTTGCTATTGGAAAGCCTCCCTCTTACTGTAGATTAATGCAGACTCAGAAAATGTTATAATGCTGTGACATAATTTCAGTATATTTACCAAAGAAAGTTAGATCTAACTTCTACTTAAAAATATCAAACCTGCAATGAATATATAACAGAAAAAAACCCCTCATTTTAATTTTTATATATTATTTTAAATATCTTAGGGGTTTATTAACACTATTTTACATATTTGTTTTATATTTTTATATAAATTAGAGATAATATAAATTATTTACATTTCCCATCATGAAGTCCCAGCGGTTGTGTTTCTGATGAAGCAATCCCACATATACACCTTTTCCTGAAAGCTAGGTAATGGCTTCATTTATAGGACTGCTCAATTTGGCCCAAATTGCAAGAGCAATTGAAGGCTCTGACTCATCTTCTTCCTACCATTCACAGAAATAAAACAGTGGCAGTAGTGGAAAATATCAAGAAAAATGTTACTATGATGAAGTCTGACAGGACAGGATGAATCAAAATTATTTTACTTGGTGTAGGGCTACGTGGAGCATCCATCTCAGGGAAAAAAATCATGATTAGGACAATTACAATTGAAAACAAATCTCTAATATTATGGGCTAGTTTAGTATCTACTGCACAGTATATGTTGAAAATTTGGTCTCCAGAGATAAGGAAAACATTGAACCCATTTATCTAACAATTTCTGAGTGTCTGGGAGGAACTCTATTAATGGGGGAGAAAGCAAGAAATGGAAACAGTAATCACATACATATGAGTACAGTATTTTCTCTTTCTCACACCCAGCTGGGCTGGCAAATTTTTCCAAAGCCACAGGGAATTTAAAAGACAGTATTAATAGCTCCTTGGCAATAAAAACATTTTTCTCTCCTGCTACACACTCTCTCTAGGTTTGTCCCAGGGAGCAATTCAGTTAAGATACTATGTAAGTTTATGTTTTTCCAGGTCATGAGAAGCAGACCTGAGGTGGTAGAGCAGATAATACAGTTTCAGAAGATGAGTAAAAGGGCAAATGCCATGTGCCTTGATACTTATTCTTTTACTTACCTTCTATGGAAGTTAATTCCTCCTTCAAGGTCTCAATAGGGTTCAGCACTTTCTTCCATTTCTAAGTGGCCCTCTTCAACCTCTGCAGGTAAGACTAAAAACTATGGTTTCATTTGATTTCTTGTGGCAACCAAGAGTGGAAAAAATAACAGCCCTGAAAAGTGGTCCTTGAAAGCTAAAGCTGATATCATACCAAAAGGCATGAGGATCTCACAAAATAGTTCAGAGGAATATTAGGAAGGGGAAAAAAAATGCTTTTGGAATAAAGGAGGACTCAGCCATAGTGTTACCTCTCTCTTGACTATATAAAGGTGCTATAAATGTGAACACTGAATATTCACACTAGAACCTGGAGTCCTGGAGGTGTGAAATCATCATTGTGAAATCCATCCAGGAAGAGAAAGCTTCTTTTGTAACCAGCAACAGGAATTTCTCCATCTGGGACCTAATCCAAAACTTTCAGAGTCAATCACTCTATTTTCCAGGATTTTTGGATTTCGATCAACTCCTAACCAAGTTGATTCATCTCAAAAGGTGGAGGGATGGTCCACAAATACCATGAAAAAACCACTTCAGGTGCCAGGATTGTTAAACAGAAGGAATAAAATCCTTCTGAAAATTCTTTACTTCTTTCTCACAATGCATATTCTGAATGTGCAAATTACAACTGCATGTTGGAGGCGTGTTATATTAAACACTTGTCACATCCAGCTTCCTGTGAGTATCACACTGAGTGACAAGCATTTCTTGAAACAAAACAGCAAGCCACCAAAACACATTTTGGTGGCTAAAATTTTCTCCACATTAATGTCATGGTTTTCATCCCTTTCCCTGAACTTTAATTTCACTCCAAATCTCCAGTCCCTCTTCTCACCGTGGCAGCCTCCAGCATTGCAGGCTCCTTCCATCTTCAGAGCTTGTTTGTTTGCTTCTCCTTGGCCAGAGATAATGCTCTGGGATGAGAAAGCTGTGAGGTTCAGCATGGGCTCAGTCTCTTCTTTTACACTCTTTAAAACTCTGCAGAACATGCATGTATTTGGGATGTACCATCTGAGATAAAAGGATGTCTGACTGCCAGGGCTTGGTGAGAGGAAAGGAGACCCAGGTCTGATAGTCCTCACTCAGGGAGACCCACAGGATATTGTACTGATTTATATCAGTGTGGATTTTCATTATTAATTAGAGCTAAACTTAAGGAAAGATCAGATCGTGCTTTAGTGGCTGATCAGGAAAGGACCTTTTAACTCACTTTCAAGTTTCTAGTGCTACTGACCCTTAGAGAGAGTGGTGGGACTGCTCTTCCAGACCTTCCATGATAACCACTTATCACATGCTACAAAAGCAGCAGAGTTTGTGGCAGGGGCTCCTGAAATAGCCCCAAGCTTTGCTGAAACATCTTTACAGAGGAGGAGAGCTAAGTGCAGGAGGGCCAAAGTGGTGCCAGGAGGTTAGAAGGTCTCATCAGCTCTGGCCTGACAGCCTCAGCTCATGATTACTCCTGATACCAGAGCTCCCCAATCCAGAAATTTGAGGCACTGAGCTCCTAAATGCATTGCAAGCATGCCCAGAGAGCTAATGCAGGACATCCTGGTTCTACACGTCTCAAATGCTATATTATTTATGGCCAGCACCTTCAAACTTACCTTATCAATCCCTTAAATATAGCAGGAATTGACACCTAAGTACCAAGATATGCATGAAGAAGAATCAGTCCAACTTTTGATGGATGCTTCATGAGGCTATTTTGAGCAGAGCCCAGAAAGAAGCAACAGCTTGTTGCTTCATTTCCTGAAACTGATATCAGTGGTAATAGTGCATACCAGGGGAATTTATAGTTTAAGACAGTTCAGTGCTCAAGTGCTGTCACCAAGCTGGAATCAGGGAGGAATATCCTGAGTTTTATTTAGCCTCTGAAGGTGTCAGAAAGTCTGGCTGCAAAAGTTCTTCTCCAATTTCTGTCAGTTTAAAAGCATGCCAGCTGGACCCTACAGGTTTCTTCAAGGATCAGCAGAAGAAATAATATTTACCTAGGATGTCACTTGCAAAGCAGTTTCCTTTTGCTGTGGCTCAGGGACACTTTGTAGGTGACAAACTCATGTGTGATCCCTGAGAGCTGAGCACAGCAGAATGTAATGAACTTCCCATAAGCTGCTGCTTAAGGAAAAGGAATTTGAAGGATTACAACCTGCAACCTCTCTCATACTTGGAGTATTCAGTCCCATGAGTTCTTTCATTCATTGCTGAGGAACATGAGTGAGGCTCAAATGTTGCAGTGAGATCCAGCAGTTTTTGCATCACTGTAAATGGGATAGTTTGAGCTACCACAGCTTTTCAGAAACAGCTTACTATTTCCTTGCAAGAAGTCCTAATAAAAAAAAAAAAAAATAGACATGATTTTTGTTTCTAAATTTTCTCAATTTCATAGTGCCACAGAGCAATTGCCCCAAGACCTTGAGAATGCTGATGCCAGGAGGCTTCAAGGAACCAGTGTAAGAAACATACTCAGGGGTGTTGCCCAAACACCCAGTATTGCACAGGCTGACAACACCCTAGCCTAGCTTTTCACCTTTCGATGTGGTGGTTTTTAGAGCTTGGTTGTTTTAAATGGCACCACTCAGCTTTTCAAGCAGATAGCAGATTAGTGCTGTCTTTCTCATTAGTCTAAGAGGATAAAAACCTTGAGAATATTTTAAAATATCAAGTGTGGCAGTACGTTTGTAGAGAGGGTCCATGAGGCCAGTATCAAGAAATACTCTGAAGAGCTGTCTCAATGAAATAAAAACTAGCAAGGTAAGTTGTTATGCAGTATTGGCAGCAAAAAGCACCAACTGGTAGTAGCAGGGACATGGGAAGTAATATATGTATTTGGGAAGAGATAGTGTGTCAGCTTTCCAATTCATTTCTTTTGGAGTGGCACATCCCTTGTCTTGCTGTTCCAAATGAGCCAATTCATAACCTTTGGACAATGAACAGAAAAGTGCTTTTGTCATCTTGTCTTTGCTTTCGCAGTTTCTAATGACAAAAAGCCTCAAAGTGTACAATTTAATGGGAAATATTTTGGCAGAAAGTAAAGATTTTGTTAATGGAGTCCTTCAAATCATTTTAGCGGGTGGTAGGTAATTAGCTGACTTGGTAAAATGTTCTGGATAACTGAACTGAAACAATCTAAGAATAAATTCAGTATATGGAGTCATACATAGGTGGACCCAGTTGGTGGTGACAGTGCATGAGATGTAACCTCCCCATTCACATAGTGAAATCCTTTCAGATTTATACAGACCTCAGCCTCTGGATGGAAAGTTTATACAGTAATTAGAGCTTCTAGGGAAGTTCTTACAGTTAATGGGTTTTTTTACAGGTGTTAAATATTTCTTCATCCTCTCCCTTGATGGCATTTCTAAGGAAAGTTTCCAGAACAAGTTCATTTTCTTTGTTCTGATAGCAAGCACTGCTCCTCAGGTTAAGGACTTTGAGTCTTCAATCTTGTAGCCCTCTCCAGTGTCTACTTAACAGTGGAGTCATTTGAAACTAATAGTCTGGTATGAGGAAACAGGCATTAAGCCAAATTGTTTGAGGGTTTGAGTAGCTTCAACCAGTACTTCACAGTAAAATCTGTTCTTTTTAATAGGACTGGGCTGGAAAGGACCTGCTAAGCTCCCAGTTACACCATCTGAGCAAAGCTGTACACAAACACACACTGGCCCTACCCAGTCACTCCCCTGGGGACCATTGCTCAAAACTGAGCTTAACCTGGCAGTTGCAATGAGAAAATGAACACAGATATAAATATCACACATCATGACCTTTAGAAATTATGAGACATCTGGATGCATTTGCCTTACTACAGCTGCAAACACTTCCCACCCCTCTGCAGCAAGCAAGTGCCTGGTGCTGCTCCTCAGCTCTCTGATAATTAGGAGTACCCTTCTGTCCAAGTCAAAAAAGTGGGAAAAACATACAAAATGTTTTCTTTAAGGCTGGAAGAAGGAAAAAAAACAATTTGAATTAGATAAAGATGTTTTGATTGGGTCATCCATTTGGATTAGATAAGGTTATTTTCATTGGGTGTGTGTTTTAGTGCCAGCATGATTAATGGAGATGTTCTACATGACATAGTAACTAACAAAGCAATTGTACAACTGAGATAAATCTTTAAGATACAAATCTTGTGATGTTTCCTCAGAGTCTATGATATCCCTGGTGTGACTCCTCTGAAGCCAACGTGATCATTCATTGATTGAGGCATCAACAAGAGGAATTAACTCTTGGGCACATTGCAGAAGGATGCACACAGCTGGCATAGCCCATCTCTTGGAGGAGCAAAGAGTTGGAGGCCCATCACATGATGGGGTTCTGCAGGAGCTCCTTACCAGCCTATTATTTTTTTAATCTACCTGTAGCTTTATTTAAGCCAGGAGGCAGTCTCCCTGTGGTGCAGCCACAGCTTAGTCTGTGGTACCAGGAGTTGGCTTGGCAGCTTTGCTTCTGTTGTAAACCACACAACTTTGCTTCCCATCCCTTTCTCACCGAGATCATCTACTGATACAATAGCCCAGCTGATGTCTTCTCATCCTTCTGTTCATTTTGCCTGAAGCTTGGATTTCTCTGCCCTGTGCTCTTAATCCCTTTCACCTGCAAGCCTACGGAGGAGACAACCCAACAAAAATTAACAGTTCCTTACAGTGTCTCTGCCCAGGGCAGGCATTTGGAACTAGGTGCTCTTCAAGGTCCCTTTTCAACCCCAACCTTTCTATGATTTTATGCATTTCTACAAGCACAAAGATATTGCCTATTACATTGACTCCTGTCAGGTTTTATACCTGTACTAGAGTGTGACACGAGTTTGTAGGGGTGGAAACCTCAGGTACAACTACACAAGCTTCAGTAGCTCCTCCTGACTGCACTATAGACATGTACAGAACCATCCTTTGTCAAACAGGTGACAGCAGGTTTCTTATTTGATGTCAAACTGACCATTTCCATAATTCTTAAAGGCATTGTAATGCAACTGTAGAAAATGTGCCAGAGACAAGGTTATTGCTGCTGTGGCATTCCCTCTAAGGCCATTCCCCCTCCCTGGAATCTTGTGCCCGTGGTAACACACCATGAAATGCCATCCCATGAAAAACAGCTGATTGCCAGCACTACAAGGGCTCCTCAAAGCCAATAAAAAGGATTCACATTTATTCTTTCCTGCCTTTCAACAAGCTGTTTGAAAGAGAAAGGCACCAAACTCAAAATGAGCATCAACCCTTCCAAGCCAGGTGAAACCCATAAAGTCACACCTGGGAGGAAAAGCTCTGCTTGTGATTTCCATTCTTACTGCACAGGGAAATGCAGCAGCAGCAGCTTTAAAGCTTTGCATTAAAATCAGTGAGCAAGGTGTCCAGGTAAAAAGCCACATCCCAGTAGAAGACCAGTCTGACCAGTACCTGGAGGAGAAATTGCCTCTGGCTGGGAGTGGGGGGGTTGCTGCTCCCCTGATGGAGCAAAGGGAGGTAAGATCCACATGGAGAGGCTCTGTTCCTGCTGCTCCATGGGATGGGAGGGATGGAAAACCTCCACAAGGTGAGCTGCAGGCAACCAGGTTTGCTGAGCCCTGCTCAGAGCTGGTGGGAGGGAAGCCAACTGCAACTGAAAAAAGACAATTAAGAGCATTATTGCATTGCTCAGGTGAAATTAGTGTAAGCTTTTTGTATTGCTCTCAGGGAGCAATATCTCTATGAACAGCTTCAGCCAGGCAGAAGAAATATTTGGCTGGCTGGGGTATTCCAGGAGGGAGGAGCTACTGGGGACTAGAGGTAAAATTGTGTTGCAGCCTCTGAATCTTTCAGTGAGATTGAGCTGGTATAGTTCAGCTGTGTTAGACAGCTAAAATGATGTGAGGTTTGTTTTTCTTTTCCTCTAGAGCAACACACAACATGTAAACTTGATCCATTTACAAAGGGAGCAGCTAAATAGGAATCCAGTGAATGCTTGGGAGAATCTAAGCTGTACAGTCAATGTTTACAGCACTCATTAGGAAGGTAAATGATGCCTAAAACCATTTTCAAGAGACTTAGAGAAAATTTTTCATTGTGAGCTATGTCAAGATAGAGTTTAACACTACAAGAGAACCTCTCTAGGAAATGGTGGTACTGCAGCAGAGTGAAAACTATGCAGGGCTCACTCACAAATATAAACTGAATATTTTACAGATACTTTACATCACAAATGCCTGCAAAAACAATAAACAAAACAGAGAGAGGGGATGAATTAAATTTTTCTGTGTTTGACAAGCCAACCAAATAAAAGTAATGCTATGTAACCAAGAATATGCAGTGAGTTAGTGGTGGGTTTCAGGGTATATTGATCATATTCATGAGAATGGTAATTGATGATGCTTTATAAGCAACTGAACTGTGTTCAGGTTGTTGTGTTTTCTATCTGAACCAACTGAACTTTCTAAAGCTGTTGAAGATGAACCCTAAATATACAGAAATTATCAGTGAAAAAGCTCCCCTAAACCCCTCTTTGTTCCTATGTCACACCTAAAATATCTTCTATAAATTAACCTGGAGGATTAAATGGTAAACACTTATGGACATGCAATATCTAAAAAGGGGAGAACAGGAACTTAGTACCTGGCAGTAATACCAAGCAACTCCCCCTGAGCACAAGATTTAAAAAGCTCATGAACTTCCCTGAGAGCTCAAAGACATTCTGTTTTTCAAATAAATGAGCAAATAAATTAACTATAAACAAGCTGCATTAACACTATCAGAGTAGAGAGGGTCCAGCCTATAACTTCAGGGCATAAGCAGAGAAAAAAAACAACAAAAAAGAGCTGAAATAATGAAACTGATTCTGTTTACACCAAAGTTCAAACACAGGTGGCTTTGAATTTTGGTTTCTTGGTGGGTTGGTTTTATTTCTTCTCTAGGATCAATTAAAATAATTGTATTTAATAGCCATAAGACTTGCTCCTGCAAGCATTAAAGATTGCAGAAGAAAGGAGATAATTTCTTTCTAAAACATTCAGTGAAGCAGCTCACATTTTCTCCAAACAAAATTAAGATCTTCCCTGACTGAAGCTTATAGATATGGCCAGAGGTAAAGGTGACAGATAGTTGACAAGGTAGATACAGAAGGCAGAGTTTTATCCTGAAGATGCTTGGCCCAAGCCCTCTCATGACACAAATTCAAGCCCCATTGACAGCACTGGGGGCAAAACTGGAATGCACTGAAGATGACAGGATTGAGTAGTACCAAAAAAATGAAAGAGCTGAGGTTAGATGAATTGATAAAGATGATTGGATTGAGGTTTTCATGGAAACTTTTAGCTTTGGTTCAGGAGAAGCAAGTTCCTGTAATGTATCAGAGATCTTCCATCAAAATATAGATGGAGAGAGACAAGGTTGTGCAGTGTGTTGGATTCCTTTCTGTTCAGGACATTCTCACAATACTTTTAATTTTTCTATATGAATATTATTAAGTTTTCAGTTTGTTGAAAAGACCAGGGGATTTTATAGCATATTCTGGGCCCTGCAATTCTCATAATGAAGCTATTAGAAAGAAGGACTGAACTGTAATTGTGATCAAATTACAAGGTTATGATCATAACTTGTTCTTTACCAGTTAAAAATGAGACTTCTGTGACCTCTGTTTTTCTGTAACTGGGAGCTACTTTTTAACATGGGAAATCTTCAGTAATGGAGCCAAGAAGCAAATTACTGGACATTTCTTTGACCAGTAGATCTTATTAGAAATGCAGAGAGAATATTCTAATCAGCACACTCACTTTTTTCAAAATGCTGTGTTCATCTGAGAGTTCTTTCAATCATTTTCAGTAAAATACATCTGTAGCTATTGTATAATCCCACCCCCCACACACACACCTGTAAATTATAATGTGGAATGCCATGATTTATCACATAGCATAAAAGCTATTAAATGAATACTGGCAGCACCATTAGTGTTCTGATCTTGAACTGAAGTGCAAGTCAGCTCTGCTTAAGTCATCATTCTCATGAGCCACAAATAAATGTGCAGTTTAAAGGGGTGCCATAGGTTAATCAGAGCTGAATTAGTAAAGAAAAATTGGTAAAGAAGTGAGAATTCAGGAAAAGACCTGCTCAATCTCTAACATCACATTTCCATAAGTAGCCAATGTCTGGTGCTAAAGGCTCTAGAGAAAAGCAGAATACTAAAGCATGGGCCAAAAATTAAATTAATTTTGAATGAGGACTTATTGATAGAACTTCACTAGCTAAATCTTGTGCTCTGCCTGCTCCCATGTACGCCCAGTACCTTGTTCCACCCTCTTGGCAAGTAGAACTCAAGTGGGTTTCACTCCACTCCTCCTGGACTACTCTCTGACCATTGCTTCTGGGAAGAGTCCTGGTGAAAAGCAGAGATAACCAAATTAATTTAGCTAATTGTTTTACCCCACCAAGACTCATCAAATACTGTTGTGCTGCTCTGAACCCCAGATTACTTCTAGATAACTTCTGGAACACAAACCCTGCTTGCACTGCAATAAGACTTTCAAGCTGTCTACTCTTCTGAGCTAGCATTATACATGTATAATTTCATTTCCTTGAAAATTCTATTCCATCTCATTTTTTCCCTGTGCAATCTTGTTTTACAGTGGGTCAAGTGCTCTGTCCCTCTTTTCAGTGTCCAAAAGATTTGAGATTCCTCATGTTTGGTTCCCACTGATGGGTCTCACTGTACTTCAAAGAGGAACTGTTCCTTCTTAATGAGGAATAATTCTTTTCTCTCTCTGTATAGCTCTTATCCAAAGTTTAGACATTATTTGTACCTTTGCTCATTTTTCTCAGCTAGTTAGTCTAATCTGTCCTCTATCTGAAGGGATGAGCAACATTCAAACTAAAACTTCTCAACTTTCCAAATTACTTTGTTTGGTCCTAAGTCACCCATAACTTACAGTTTTTGTGAGAATGTCCAAATTCAACACATGTAGTTTGTGTATGATCATTAACTTTTTTTCCCCTTAGGTGAACCCAGAACGTTCCAAAAAAAGGAATATAGATTTAAATTTTCTTCTTAATGAAGTGCAAATCAAATTTATTTCTCCCTTCTCCCATCACTTACAGTAATTCCAAACTAACATACTTAAGCTGAAATAGCTGTTAAGTGGGAAAGAGTTAATACTTTATTGATGTGCTAAGGTAATTATTCATTCCAAATGAAATATTTCTCTTCTCATTTAGAACTCCCAATGGGACCCTGCCTAATGGAAAAAGATGGCCAGTCTTCACCAGTACTGAACAGCAATATTTGACTTTAAATACTGGCACTTCAGAGATACTGACAAAATTACGTGCTCAGCAGTGTAGATTCTGGACTACTTTTTTCCCCAAGGTCCTGGAAATGACAGGTAAAAATACTTTGTTAAATACTTCTTTTTAAACAAGGATCTTCTTTTTATACAAGGATCAGATCATTTGCTTGATAGCAATGGGATAGTTGAATTTCAGTCCTTACATTCCTGTTTGTTACTGAATTTTCATGAGATGTTCAGATGCTGGACCAAGCTCTCCATGCTGAGGTGGGGATGTGCCCTGGGCTCCTGGCCATGGGTTCACCATCCCATCACCAATCAGTTTGTTCCTGCCTGTGTATAGACAATGTTTTTTATGAGATTTCTTACCCAGAAATATACAGCAGTCTGTAGGAAACTTGAAGCTCATTTGAAGACAAAGGATTCACATTTTTCCTCAGCAGCCTGATCTCACTGCTTTTTGCAAACTCAAACAGACCAACCCTCTGTGCTCCTGGACTTTGAAAGGAATTGGTTTGATAAAGTTATTTAGCAGCTCTGGAACTGCATTCTGCAGTGTCACTAAGGGGAGAGGAAAAAAAAAAGTCTCATTTCAAAAATAAGATACAATTTTAAAATATTCATTTGTAATTTACAGGCTTTCTATAAGATTCAGTTTGAATGTTAGTCTTAAAAGTATGTAAGCTTTCATGTCCCACAGATTATTCTGAAATAATTTATTCTGCTGTCATTTGATCCTCTAACTGTACTATAGCTCAGCTTCTATCCCTTCCCAATTCAACAGTTGTTTTTCAATTAAATCCATAGAAGAAAATCAGCAGGTAAAATGAATAATTTATAAAGCAACCTCTCTTTAAAAAAAAAAATTAAAAAAATCGTATTTTAACCAAATCATGGGTGGATTTGTGGGAGTTTTCTCAAAGTGACAAGCCCTTTCTGCTGAGCCAGGAGAACTGAACTATTTTCCATATTTCTTCAACCTGGCTGTGAACCTCTGTTGAGTAACATGCATCTTTTAGATGGACTGTGTGTAACCAAATGCTCCACGGAGCATCAGGAGAGAGCACATCAGAGTTCAACACATCTTGGCAGGACAGCAGAAATGCTTTGCATGGTCTGCAGGGTGAAGGATGATGAAGCAACAGTCTACATCTGCCAGGAGACATAAATACATCATTTTGCCACATTTGGTAATTTACAACAGAAATTTACATGATTTAATTAAAAGAAATTCTTGAGTGTAATTTTAGCAAAAGAAAAGAATCACCATGCCTGGATCCTAATGTATGAATGAGACATGAATATTGTCAAGCAGCAGTGCTGCTTTGTCATCTACATACGTCTTCCAGTCCTTGAAATATTGTAACAGAAATATTATGGATTTATATTTATGTTCCTTATACAATCCTCTACAACTCTGGCAAAGAACTCTTTTAAGATTCTACTTACAAAGATGATATAACACTCAGTACTTCAATGAAGTTATTACAATATAACTTTGCATTCTTATCTCCTTTTATACCCAAAGGAGAGCACATGCTATAAATACACATTTTTCCTCCTTTTTTGAAGGTCTCCCTTTTCTAACACTTCTCCCATTAAAATATTCTTGGAAGAGGCTTGTTTTAATATGATATGATACAAGATGACAGCAAACAAGAAGTAGGGAAATTTTGTGTTGCTAGGATTGCAAGTTATGGGTCAAAGAAGGTTCAGTTATGGTTATGGATTGAGAAAACTAATAAGAAAAAAAAAAATAAGCCTCACAGACTAACACAACAGTAGCAGCCATATAAAAAAATACTGGCCTCTATATCTCTGCAGTAGTTTGTGTGATTTGGGAAGAGTTTTTGATGTCTTTCCCTTACATTTCAACATATAAAAACCATTGAGGATATGAGTCATGTCTTTTTGTGCAGTTTTGTGTCCAGCTTGATAAAAATCATCAGCCAGGTAAACTGGAGCTAGAAAAGCCTTATGCAAGCTCAATTCCAACTAGACCCAATTTCTATGAAGATTTCAACCCTACTGTGAAGGCACCAGGAATACCCTCTGCTCCCACTCACCCCAAGACAAGCTGGGGACATTCAGCATTTAATATTTCAATTGAGGGTGTGAGCTCTGGGACAATCACCAGAACTTTTACTGATAACTGTTCCAAAAGAAACACACCAGAGGGACAGTAAACAGCAAGTGACTCCTAAGGAGCTTTTAGAGCAATCATATGTTAATTCTAAAAGCACCTAGGTTCAACTCTACCCCCTTAACACTATCTTTAATGGATATAGAGCCCTAAATATTTATACATGCCCATTTCCTCTTTATTATAGGAAGTTGCAGGCAGCCACACTTTCCATTTATTGCTCCATTACTATTTTTGTGTGGCTACTATAAATGCATATTTTCCTTTTTTTTTTTGCTGTTACTGTATCACATGGCATCTATAGAAAAAGCAAAGTAGCTAACAAATACATTAAATATTATTTTTTAAAAAAACTAAAAAGATTGAATGTTGAGAGATAAAAGTTCGTTCTCTTGACCAACAAGTAATAAAAATAATAGTATTTGTTATCATCCTTCAAATAGTACCTGGGTTCTGTAGGGCTAAATATTCATAGCAGTAATATAAAAAATGTGACTAATTAGAAAATTAAACATCTGAATTAGTTTTCAGTTTCTACAGAGCTAGATGTAGTCATTGTGCATGCAGAAAAGTCAGCTAGTCAAAAATAACCACAATAATGCTACTGCAAGTACAGACAAAGTCAAGTTGTACCCAAGGCACCTCTGGGCAATAAGATATGAATCCTAACAAACTGATTTCTTTCCAACTCCAGTATCTTGCATCCCAGGGCACAGGTGAAACACCAGCCCTTAAAATTTTTAATTTCCCAGAGAGCTCTGTTGACTTTTGGAAGAAAAAAAAAAAAAAAGACTTAGTCTAAAAAGAAAATTAAAATCTTAAGTGACTAAAAACATACATGAGAACAAATAAGGCTAAAACCACATTGAGACTGAGTGATTAAAAACCATTGATTAGAAATGCTGAAGTCTATATACTACTGTTCTCCTTTCTGAACATTTGTGTATAGACTGCCCCCATACCAATCTGCCCCACAGATAAATTTACAGCATTTATCACACTGATGAAGTTTGCAGGTACTGTTGAGGACAAAAATTCTGTTTTGTCACCCCACATTAGTTATATTATATCATAACAGCTATATGACCCTTGTCCCAGTCTTAATACCACAAAACTACCTTTAAGATTAGCACTTTATTGGCACACCTAGCAGTTCAACAAAAGATGGTGTGGAGATAAATTTAATTTTGCTTTAATACTGTGAAATCAAGGTCTGTAAGCTTCTGTGGCAAGAAGAGAAATAATCACTGGACTTTGCATGAAGCTAATTGGTATTTCCAGAAAGTTTGGGATTGCCTAAATGAATGCAAATCAAAATAACCTGACTGTATTGTTACCCAACTTCCATTGTACTGCAGCACATGGTAGTAACCCAGTGCTCTGAACTGTAATTATTGGTCAAGTTGAATGCTCCAATCTTTTTTTGGGTTTTTTGCTGCCTAGCTGTCAGCTCATCTAAGTCATGGATGGTTGCTTCAAAGAGATTGATGATGTTGGTGATAA
The DNA here is from genome assembly GCA_023637945.1 of Phaethornis superciliosus. Taxonomy (NCBI): domain Eukaryota; kingdom Metazoa; phylum Chordata; class Aves; order Apodiformes; family Trochilidae; genus Phaethornis; species Phaethornis superciliosus. The sequence continues at coordinate 22,210,068 of JAJQWJ010000010.1, forward strand.
TGGGATGCATTGACTTGTAACTTCAATTTGGATCTTATCACTGAAAAAAAGGAAAGAAATGGGAATCCAGGTTCCTATTTCAGTATTCTCCTTCCCCCTTTTATCTTTTAGATTCATAACCATGGCTATTCTGAATTTTTCCTTGTCTGCTTTCTCTAGTTGACTCAATTCTTCACTGTGAACTTTAAGAAGCACTGAAATGCCTCACAATTTATACTCTAAAACAGTAACTTTTAATTGTAGGTGTGTGTATGGTAGAGGTATTCCAGTTTCTAAAGTCTGTGGGCAGACTTCAAACACAACTATACCTGAATAATTAAAAAAGGAACAAATTAAATTCTTAAGTGGACATTTTGCCTGCATAAATAAATCTGGATACCTATGATCAAGACAAGAAATACAGTAGAGACATTTTTCTCAAAATAACACTAGTGCTGGCTCATAGTCTAAATTACTGATCCATTTGACATACATGGCTTTACCCAGGACCCTGGTTACATCTTTGAATTAAAACTGAAGCAAAATCAAGTTCTTAGAGTCAGGAGACTAAAATGCTGTGCACATCTTCTGCCCATAATTCCAGGAGTCATATCTGGAGAACTTTGTAAAGAAAACATGGGTTTATTGTTACCAGTGCTTACACATCCTGTTTGATTGCAGCCCGCAGAAACATTTTAAAAATCATTTGAACTTTTCTCTCCAATGTCGCAAAGCTTATTTACATCTCTGAACTGAAAGAGAGGAGTATGGTTAATTTTTAAACATTTTTTCCTGTATTTGTGCTTCACAATTTCCCTTTTTGACTAGAGGCAGAAGTCCAGAAACTCACCAAGAAAAAGTATCTTGGTTTTATTTCTGAAATCAAGAAGCAATGTAAATCTCATTTCAAAGTCTCATTAAATTGCCATCTGGATTTCCAGACTGAAAAGGTTTGGAAATGTTGAGCTAAACTTCAGATAAGCAACCACATTACTGGATGCTTCTCTAAACTGAATCTTTGAATCTGTTAACTTGCTTTCCAGAATATTTTCTCTACTGATGTGTAAAACACAGAAGTATTCCATTTTCACATAACCAGTTAAACTTGCAATACTGGCAGGTCATAAAAAACAGGGGAAGGGTATATTTATAGAGAGAAAAGGCCTATGCTCCACTGCAGCAGAAGAACATAAAGTCAAAAGAGCATAAAGAAGCCATGGAACTGTTATTTTGTGGACACAATTACCAATTTTTTTTATTCTTTTTTTTGGAAGCAACCTCAGTGTGGGACACAGAGATAATTAGGTCCAGAATGAATAAAGGCATTCATAGATTATAGATGGTTTCTAAACTTTTTCTTAAAGTCTTCAACTGATGCAAAACAGTAATCCCCAGTATGTGACAGAGTTTGCACACATTCTCTTTCCCTTGGTTGTTGTATGGGCTGGTTCTGCAAGGTCACTGCATTTCTCCCCAGTGTTTATTGCCTTTTGCAACTGGAGGAAGTGATCCCTGTCGATAAAATACTCTGGGAACCTTGTAAAATGATCTATTTTTATTACTGTTCTCATCCTCACCCTCTGATCTGATGCCTATAACAAATTTGGCAATAAATATTGCCTTGGGACAGAGGATTAGTCGGGAAATGCTTTATAGGCTAGAATGAAAAAGAAAAGAGAAGATGGTTTCACTTTGACAGAGTGCACATTTTGCAGTATCCTGCTCCAGTCTTGTGTCCCTTTTGCATTAAACTTGCAGATTTATTCCTCAGGAGGGTGAAATCCTGGCCATCTATTGAAACTAATGGCTATACTCTTATTGCCTTGAACAAAGCTGTGATTTCAGTGCAAATGAAACAGTGATACAAGCATCCATTTCAGTTTTCATGTCATAGTCTTTGGGATATGTAGGGTTCACTGTAGATTACACTGAACTAAATTAACAATTCGGGGACCTAGAAGAAAAAAAGATGGCTTTAAAATGACAAATTTGACTGGACAGAAGTTTTATCCAGAAGCAACAAACCCATACATAAACATATTTATGATCCTGGGGTGAAGAGCATCTTTACAGTCCTTCCTCCTTGATGTAAAAATAAAAGGAATTTTCAATAATTCCAGGTTTAAGGCAAAAGACCATCATACAAATGTGTTTGGAGCAAACAACACTGATAATCAAAATTATTTTACAATTAGCATATAAAGTGATTCAAATTTAGATTAATGTAACCCATCTCATGTTTTACAGGAAATACTGATGAAGCAGAACAAGAGTGGAAAGCAGGATTCCATCGCTGGAACAATTACATGTCAGACTGGAAAAATCAATTTAATGATTACACTAGCAAGAAGGAGAGATGTGCAGACTCTAATTAATACATTTACCCTTCCCAATATGTCTGTATTACTGTTCATCAGGCAAACATACAGGTAGCTTTCTAAGACACCCAGTGTTAACTATGTTATGAAGATTTTAAAAAGTGTTATGGATATAATTATGATTCCCCAGATCATTCATTTATATTTTACCTCCTATCAAAATAAACAATATAAGGCATCCATATCCTTTGAAGCATTCACTGTGTTAAATAGGGCTATAGAGATTAAAGGCTGAAGATTAATGATGTACATGTTATAAACACTAGCTGCTTAAACTCACACTTCAAAGAAACAATGTAATCTGTTACAGAAAAATGGATTTTTCTTTTAATAGAAATAGCAGTGGTTTACAGCATTGCCATGCAAAACACAATCGATTTTAACTGCACCACCACCACACTTAAACCTTGTTTCAGACATAATTTAATTGACATAAACATAAAGAGAGAACAACTTCGCTGGACCCACCAAATGATATTTGCTTGTTGGACCAAAAAGTTTTAAGACTGCCATTGAAGCACGAATCGTTGCCTCTTTATGGCTAAATCTGTAGGACAAAGGCAGAGTAGGAGAGCACTGAAACTACTGAAGACCTAAATCATTGGCACTCTGTGTGAAAGCACAATGGTGGAACAAGCCATAAAATCTGATGCTTCTGCTGTCCTCATTTTTCAAAGGAATAAAGACCTACAGGTTCCCAAAGTTAGGAGCTCACAGCTATCCCTGCTCAGGCACCCACTGTCCTCACCTGGTAAAAGTCTTTGCTGTGGAGGTAGGGATAGATTTTGTGCACCAAGCTGCCTCCCAGTTGAGGGATTTCCCCATGTTGACTGGGATATGATGGGCAAGTTTTTATACCTACAGAAGGACATCAATCTACATGTGATCAGGTCAGAAATCAACCTCAGTCACCATGCTCAGACAACCTTGCTCCTCTTGGGTATCATAGAATCACAGATTGGTTTGGGTTGGAAGGGACCTCAAAGATCCATCCCAACCCCCCTGCCATGGCAGGGACATCTTCCACTAGATTATGTTGCTCCAAGCCTCATCCCACCTGGCTTTCAACACTTCCAGGGATGAAGCATCCTCAGTCTCTCTGGGCAAGCTGTTCCAACATCACTGTAGATGGAGAGTGTGACCTTGGTGGGAAGGACCCAGCTCTTTGACATGGTCAAATGAGTTCCAGCCCCCATGCAAGTAGGCATCTCTTGGACCCCTTTCTTCCTGCTTGAGCCCAACCTACTTCTCTGCTTCTGGGTGGTGTGGCAAGAGCTATGTCTGAATAACCCCTTAAATGGCTCCATTTCACTGGCCCAAGTGGGAAGAATAACTACCAGAAAACTTGATAAACATAAAGAGTATGTAAAAGCCATAACCCATCTCAAATATATTATCCTGAATCTTCTAAATGTAATAGCATTTCAGGGCATCTATTTTCTGAACTCTTGCAAACTCTCTGCTAAACTGAGGAGACTGAAGAGATCAAGATAATGAACAGAGAGCTCTGGCATCCAGTTTGAGCACACAGGATCCCTACAATGAAAGGGTCTAGGTTTGGGTAGGTTTTTTTTTTGTTTTGTGTTCAGAAAGGCCAAATTCTGCTTACCATCTTTTCAGTTATTTCTAAGAGAACACAATTATTTCCTGTTTAGTTACAGCAAACCACCTTTTGAGACCTTATTTCCAACACCTCCAATAAAACCTATGCAATCAAAACCCTGGGTCATTTTTGAGCCCAGTGATTCAAAACATGAGATTGCCAGAGATGAAAAAGCCCTCTTCATGCAGCACTTCATGTTTAGACCACAGGTAATTAGCTAATTACATACATTAGCATAGTTAATCACAGCATGGAGAGCTGCATCAGTGTACTGGGTATTTATCAGATATTCTTCATGCCAGCAATGAGCTACTGAAAAAAAAACAACAAACAGCAGAGAAGGATGAACTTTGACTGTCATTGAGCCAGTTGTGGTGTGCATCATGGGTGTGTTGGGTGCTGGGCTCCCACAGCCAACCTTGACAGCACCCACAACACCCAAGCATGGTCAAGAGCAGCATTTGTCTCTTGCTACCATCTTCTCACTTATATTTCACTACTTGTCTAATCAGCTTAATCAATGGGGGGAAAAAAAAATAGGAGGCAATTAAAATGCACAAATAACCTTTGTGAAGGGCAGGGTGCAAAGCAGTTTATAAAATATTTGGTTGGGAAGGTGTCCTCTGTCTTTATGTGCTGAGAGCTAGGCTGGATAAGGTCTATTTGAAGACTAATATCCTTTCCACAGTATGCATAGCATGCCTGTGATGGTCTTAAGGAGGAATATGGATGTTTGGATGGGGAAAGAAAGCCAGAATAGACTAAAGGTTAAACCACTTTTTGAAGTGTGGCTTTATGGATTTTCTTAAGGGGAATAAATTGCTACCTTTGTATTTTTTCATAGGCTAGGAAATAAAAATCTGAATTTATCACATAGGAAATCAATAGATCACATAGGAATATATTCAAATACACACTTAGGCATAAGTAGGAAAGCCTTAAGTACTTGAAGGTAAGTGGCCAAGGTAATGAAGAGTGAAAAAAGACCAGTCCACACAGCAAGTAGTTTCAAAAGGGCAGACAAACGTACACTGAAAATTGTTTGAGGGTATTATGTCATTCCTTAATGTGATTATATTAGAGGGATTTCTCACCCAGTCCCCAGTAAAGATGTAATGCTGTTAATTAGTACTTTCTTCTGGCTCAAAAAAGGCAAGAAACCAAGGTTTCTCTGTGAAAACCTGAGAAAACACATTGAATCTTTCTTGCAATCCTTGATACCCAAAAGCAAGAATGCTAATTTTAGTCCCAGAGTTGCTGAAAGATTATAAGAAAATTAACTGCAATGCCAAAAAATATTGGCATTAAACCAGGTGTCATTAGGTTTGCAAGCTAACAGCACACTGATTAAATTACAGACATTTCACACACATTGTAAAGACAGTCATAAGAGGACTGAAGTCAAAGACTTCCCAGCAAAATTCCATTTAATTAAATCCATTTTTTTCATTTTAAGTGTTTTGTCTAAAGGAATTTGGGTTAGCTAAGTTTTAGGTAAAGATAAGTAATATTATAGTGAATTCCCATCTGTGTTTCTGCTGGAGTAGCAAAAATTCACAAGAAGGGATGTTCAGGGTACCTGGTTTGGGGCTGTTCTGCCAGCAGCAACCAAAGTTGAAGCTCTCTGGCTTTGAACAGACCCTCAGACCCCAAAGGTTGTCTCTAGGTGGACAAAGACCCCTCCAAGGTTTCCAGGCTTGCTCCCAATTACAGATTCCACACTCCCAACCTGGATTTCTGGGACTGGTGTTCAGGCCTTGCTGTCCTAAGCTTTGGCCACCACTCCAGGTTTATCATGCTGATAAAGATGAATTTCTGGTGAAGTGGAAGGCTGGATTTTTGGCCCTCTGTGGTCACTAGAAGCTCAGGCTATTGGTAGAGCAGAAATTCCTGCTCTATAAACAGATATACACACTGAGTTTAGCTCCTCCTGCACAGACAACTTAAATGTGTCTGTTAATAGCAAGGAGCAGAGGCAAATCTCTGCCAGCTTGTAGCTGGAAAGATATCTTTGCAACACAAGTCCTTTTCTATTAATATTATTTTAAGTAGAGAGTGGCAAAGTTATTTGACTTTATGAAACACTGATGGAGCCATCAGAAAAATGTATATTCATTTCATGATGTTAAATCAGTGTTAATCTGACCTCTGTAGGCTTCTTCAGTGTTCCCATCACAACAGCTCATTAGCAAGTGATTTGGCCCAGTGGCACATGCAGATGTCACACAGATTAATCTGAATGTAACTTTAACAGAGGAGAGATATATAGCAGTCAGCACCACAAGGTTGTTCTGGTTCTTCTCAGGCTTGGTTATGGTTCAAGTGTTTCTACTGGCTCAGGACCAGCAGCTACTTGGAGGGACATAATAAATGTCACCCTATTGCAGTTACACCTGGCCAGCTAGCAAAGAGAAGCTTCTGTTACCACCACCTAGTGCAAAGGGCTCTTGTCTTTCCTTCCTTCCCCTCTGGAAGGGAAAAAACCCAACAAAACAAACAAGGACAGATGAGAAAAATATGACAAAAAGGGGAAAACCCACGCACACACACAAAAAAAAGCCAAAAAGGGAAATAGAATCTTTCTAGGTGGAAAAGACCCTTGGGGTTATTGAGTCCATCTCGACTATAAAAAGTTCTCCCATAAATCATATCCCCCCCCCCAAGACCACATCTAAATGACACAAAACACAGAGGGGGAAAAAAAAGCTAAGGGGGAAACTTGCAACACTAAAAAAGGCAAAAAGGGGGAAACACATAGAAGCAGCCATAAAAGGGTAAATCCACAAAGAGGGAGAAAAAAACCAAAGAAAGAAAAAAGACAAAAAGAGGGAAAACAAGAATAAGACAAAGCAAAAGGCAGCACAAGCCAGAATGCTCAACAGTTGAAGGGTTCAGCACTTCCCACAGAGGTATTCAGTATCCCCATCTCTATTCCAAGAGCCCCAGCCAAAAAAAAAAAGCCCCCCCAGTGAACTACCAAGTAGGTTTAGGAATCTGACAGTGGTTCAGATTAAGGGGTGAGGAACAAGACCAAGAGGTTTGGCTGGGGCTTGGGAGCTGCTCTGGAAGGTGCTGTGCCAGCTGCTTCCTTTCTCCCTGGCTTCTTCTCTTCCAAGCTGGAGAATTCTGGGCATTTGCCAAAAAAAAGCTCTGGCCAGCCAGGCTGTCTAAAACTCAGCACCTGTGTAACAGATCTGTGCAGCTGTGTGTGTTTACCACAGCTGATCCATTTGGAGTACATGCCCCTGGATTTACTTTGGGTGGATTGGGAGCAAGAATCCGAAAAAAAAAAAAAAAAAAAAAAAAAAAAAAAGGTTCCTGGCTGGATTACAATTATTTCTCTCTCATATTGCTCATTTTTTTATTATTCCTCATCTGTGATAGGTTCTAGGTGGTGTTTCCATTGCTAGGTGGTTGCTGTTGTATAAAGTTTAAAAAAAATAATTAAAATCTGAATAAAATAATCTAAAAATCAGAATAACCAATCTCTGGCAAAATGGAAAACTTTAAATTATTTGAATACACTATCTTGAGGATCTACAAGATGTCTTTGGAAAAAAAAATGATATATTTAACAACCTTGACTCAGTTCTGTGAGCCGAGAGGAGTACAAATCCTATGTCTCAGAGCTTGTGCATCCATGCAAACATACCCAGAAATGCAGTTTCATCAGTCAGGAATGTGTTTCCAACCTTTGCAAGCAACATGGAGATGGAGGCTCATAAATTATTGGGTCTGGATTCATTCAAAGGGTTTCTGGTCTTGACTGAACACTCAAATAAATGATGACAGAACTTGCTGATCTAAACAAACACCTCAGCCAAATTAGCCATTCACAGTTAAAAAGTTCAAAAGCTTTTAGTCTGCTTTGTATTGTTGCAGGCCTCAATTTTATGAACAAACATAATTAGGCATTTTGAAATGCTTCATAAGACAAGATAATTCCTTCCTGACCCCTGCTGAAATCTCGAAGCATGAATACTGATGCTCTTGTTTTAGCACATAAACCTTCCTGCATTGTGTTGATAAACCAGATTAGCTGCCCTCATAAAAACTTTAACTCATCAACTTAATGACTGCCAAGCAGTGATGTGAATCTACAATTAGCACAGGTGTGAATTTTTGAGAGGCTTTTAATTGGCTAGCAGGTGAGATTTAAATAAGGTTTCCAAGCAGGATGGGAGCAGAAGTGCAGGGCTAAGGGGGGGATGAGTTGCATAATGGTTTCAGTTGGTTTAGAGAGAATCAAGAAGGAAAATTAAGGAAAATGAAGCTTAATTCCAGCACAGGGTCTGTTACACAAAAGTGAACAGTGAAAAAAAAGTTTTTCCTGATAGCATCACAGCTTGAGGACATTTAGAAAGGCTGTGGGAGTCTGGGCTATGAGGTTTACTGAATCTGGTGCTGAAATATATCACCAGCTTTTTAAAAAATGAGCATTTTGGTCAAAGAACTTAAGACAGCCAGGAAATTACTGTAGTTTCAAAACAGAAAAGTGCCCAGTCCTTCCAAATCAACATATTCAGCTGAAAAAGTACACCAGCTTCTGATGTTTTCAATTCTGTTTCAGTGTCACACATGCCAGGGCTGCTGGAGCTCATGTTTTGGCCACTTTTATTGAACAATCTACAAATGGTTCAGGTGGTTCTTCCAGTTTGGGAGTGCTGTGGTTAATTTCTTTAATTTATAAAGTATTTATAGGTCTTCAATTATACTGAGCAGTAGTGAAAGTGTGTGGGCAGAAAGCAGTTATCTCCACACCTCTCCATCTTCCAAATTAAATTCACTTTTGCAGTATGCCTAATCACTTCAGGATACCTCATCATCCTTTCTCTATTACAGGCTGTGCAGCACTATTTTTTACAAGAGATACATTGCACTTGAGTTTTTAGAGGAATCTGATTTTGTTATTATTTTGTTATCTCACACTTGAGACAATTAGATTATTAACCCAGAAGAAGCAGCAAGAGATGATCATTTTTCAAGAGTGGTTTAGAAAGTAATTCACATGGACCTCATTTAGGACTGTGGGCATGACTGCTGGAATTACACATCCAAAGTGATCCTGCTGAAATATTAAACTTTTCCCACTCATTAATTACAGCTACAAATTTTATAGATGCTGCTAGCTGAAGTTACACCAGTCATTAAATAATATTAATTTTTCCTGACTTAAAGCAATTTATATTTAACTTGATTAAAAAAATAGTAATTAGAATTGCAGAAAACTATTTTTTTTATATATGTATTTTTTCAATCAGATGTTCATCCTATTTCATGTTTGTCTTTCAGTGCTACATTGATTTGGATAGTTATAGTTTTCCCCACCTCTGTTCTCCAAAAGAGTTTGGTCTTGCAGCTCTCACTGCAGGGATAATTTGCATTCCAGGAATTATTATTATTATAGACCAGACCTGCAACTATATACTTACATACACACAGTTGCCTCCATTTGATCCAACTTTCCCATTTCAACTTTCTTGGATAATTACCTCAGAACTCCCAAGTTTAGACAATTGGGTCATAATTCAAGTTTTGCCATTGCCTTCAGCAGAACTACAAGAGCTCCTTTGATTGACATTTTCTATCTTCTGTATCATGAAGGTGTTTAGTATTTAAGAAAAAAATCCACCTTGGTGAATATTTTTTTCCTCAAATTTGATAGTAAAGCTGTGGGTGATTTATTTACGTGCTCCTCTTTGCAATGGAAAATCCCTTAGATGCACACTGAAAATGCCACCCACTCCTTTCCATCTCCATTTTACATGGTTCTATTGCTTTGCAGAAAAATGGATGCAGAAACCAAAACTCTCCTCTGGTAACTCTTGGCAAAACTGACATGCTTCAGCTCACCTGAGCATCCTTCTGCTCCCTCTTCAAGGCTCTCAGCAGAATTGAGTTGAACTATAAACTCAATAAACCCCATAAACTATAAACCCCATAGCAAGCCTCAGCCTTAACCACCCTTCAAAACATTAGGATCAGTAGATGCCATAACTCACTGTTAGAGAGAAGGGGAGAGCTAAGGGCTACAAGAGCTCCCCAATCTTTGGTTATACCCTTAAGGTTCAGAACTGCAAAAAAACCAAAAGAACTGTGGCCAAAACTCAGCCTACAAACCTTACTCTTACTCCCAGAAGCAGCTGGAGGAGGTCTGAGCAATGCATTTGACACCAGTGGGGAGCCAAGAAAGCACCAAAGAAAACCCTGTTGAATTTTCTTTCCTATCCTCCCCCACAAAAATGTCAGATTCATGACTTCAAAAATGTCAGATTCATGACTTTACCCACCTCAAACAGTGGTAAGGCAGCAACAGCAAGGGATTCCCTAAAAATCTTTGTGCTGAAGTCAGCAAGGAGAGAGTACAAACAGGGTCCTACCTGCTCTTCCCACTGAGTTAACCTCTGGCTAAGCACATCCCATGGGGTCCCCCATAGCAGGATCTCATCTCTGTAACCCAAAAAACTGCTGAAACCAGGCCTGAAGTCTCCACTTAAGTAGAACTCTGGTTCTTTTGGTGAGACAAAGCTTGAGGGGACAACTAGAAACACCTGGATCCCCATCAGCTTTTCACTCATCCAACCTGGGCTCGTTACTGAGGAGGCAGCTCTGCTGCAGCAGGAAAAGAGAGGAATGCTCTTGGAATGCTTCTGAACCCTCCTGAGGAATTAAACTTCCCTCAGAGCAGGGGAGAGGATTCACAGAGCCTGTAGCCCAGGATGTCACCCCCTCCAGAATAAACTGCATTTTGCATTGATATCAAACCAAGCTGTATGCCAAACCCCTGGAAAGGATGAGCTGGGTTATTTCTAGATTCCAAAGAAACTTCCTTGCCCACAGAACCAGCCAGTGCAGCCTGAATTCCTTCTCTTGCCCTTCAGTATCACAAACTCCTGGAAACTGGGTTGCTTCTTAGGGCATTGTGGTTTGGCAGTGAATTCATGGCATTTGACATTCATAACTCCACATTTATAAAAATAGACAAGTCCATTAAAAACCTTGCTAATAGTGTTCTAGCAAAGCACACGTTGCCTAAAGCAATACAATTATTGGTCAATATTTCCTCTTTTAGCTGTCTGGATCACTACCACTTTATTTCAACACTTGGCTTTTTACCCTTTGATCTGCTAATTAGCTTCTTACCCACTGATCCTCTTTGCAATTCCTTGGCAATTTGATCCATTAATTACAGTGCCCAGATTCCCTTTTATCAGATGAATGTACATTTTTTCTGACCCTCTTCACCTTTTTTTCATACACTTAACATCTTTCTCTAGGGTGTATCTGTTTCTGTAAATATATATATTGATAGAAAATGCTGTAATTAAAAGTAACTTTCCACTTTCCTTGCAATCCTGTGGGTTCATGGAAATGTTTTAATCATTTGCCATTGAATTCAGTTTTGATGGAAATGGGCACTCATCTAAATTTTTTGGCACTACATTTTCAATTACCAAAAAACCTTAGAATTTTTTCAAATGTTGAGAAACACTGGTTGTATTTCCATCCTGGAGATTCTATTAAAAACAGAGTTTCTGTTACGTTTTGGATATAAATTATTTTTTAAATTATTTTTTTGATGACCTTTTGAGTGGTTAAATTTTAGGCAGATAAACTCAGACTGTCAACTTCTACAGGGCAGAAATAATGGTGTAATGGGAGGGGGGCATTTCTGGTACTGGGAAGTGAATGTTTGGCACATGGAACATAGCTTTGCTGTTTGAAAGGCAGATTTCATTCATTTACTGGGGTGAGGATATCCTATAAGAATTAAAAACAATTATTCAATTCAGTTCCCCACACATCTAAAGTGGTTCTTCCTGCCTGCTTCACACAAGAAAGAAACCAAGTAGAAGCAGGGTGTCCCAATGGTCTTTAAGGTCCTTTCCAACCCAAACCACTCCATGATTTTATGGTTCTATGATTTATGTTTTACTCAGTTTTCATGTGGCCTGAGTTGCAAATGCTCACCTAGTCCTTCAGCCAAACTTACCAGACATTTAAAATCATGGCTTCGTGGTGTGTCCATAAAAATGACCTCAACAACTCTCATTCCAGAGAAACCACTGCAGAGTTGCCAAATAACTATTATTAATGCAGCAATTTTTTTTTCTGTTTTGCCTCATTTCTGCTTTAAAAATGATTGATTGAACACTTCTTTTCTTGCATAAATAATCCTTGCCATTTTTAGTATAGAGGATTTGTTTTCATTTCTCCACTGTGAAGAAATTTCTCATTCCTCTGCAGCCAGTTCTTCTCAATCTTAGATCAATAATTCTTCAAAACTGTAGGGACTGCATGGGCACATGTGACAGAGCAGAAGTATCTTCTACAATCCAAAGGAAAATCTCCTGAAATATAACATTCTTCTCTCACAATTTCAAAAGGAAAGTGTGCTTACTGAATGCAGTCCTGGCAAGCCATACTGATTTATTCTTCCTTTTTTCCCTTTTAGACCTACCTGATACCAGATAAATTGCCATTTTTCACATGATTTCTTAAATAGCTCACACATCCGTGCATCACAAGGCACTTAACAGCTTTTCAGTAATCTGAGTGTTCAACTGTCTGAATATTTCTTGACATAGAGAAGTGAAGTACAAGCTCAGCTTGAAATACTTTGAAATACAGTAGGCTATTTCACTGGGGCTGAAGCAAGTAGTGGAGAATTTGTAAAATAACATTTAAAGAAATGAATTGTGGCTTGCAATAAATACGTGTACTGCTCCAAGGGTATTTCTGTTTGAATTATGGAACTTTTCTTTCATTGTTTGGGAATCAGGACTTACCTGCTTGACTTCACTTTATATCCCTTCATTTTATAGTCTCTCTGGGTGTCTTAGCTGCTTCTGAGACAAACTATAATTCAGTGCTATATGGAGAAGCTCAGTTCACTGATTGATTGTAGATCTCAGATTTGCCAAACATGGCCAGGAAAGTGGTCAGAACTGCTGACAGCATTGTTTTAATTCACCTGCACTAAGAAGGAAAACTTTTTGCTGCTTCCTTTGGTGGAGCTTTGGCTTTTTCAGTGTTCCAAGTAGAGAAGAAACATCACCATCAACAAGATTAAAAAGCTACTGAACTTCAGACTTGGCTTTGAGAGAAAGTAAAAAAAACCTCATTAATCAAAAAAGTCTTGAAAGAGAAGTACCATTTCCTCTAATCCTCTGTGTGTGTGTATAATACACACCCAATCAATATGTATTTAACAAATATTTGTTAAAATCAGGCAAGGTATGTTATGTGAACGCATACACTTTTTTTCTACCACAGAAAATTAGTGCAGCTAATTGTGGTGCATTGCAATCTCCAGTTTTGATCCTAATTCCCATAACCAAAACACTTGGATCATTTTCCTTTGCCATTAATTAATATCTCTCACTGATAATTAAGCAGCCTCTCTGTTTTCCTTTTCTATTACTCTAGAAAGTTGCATCAGATAGTTTTCAGTTCATCTGTTTTTCCCCCTTTCTATATCTTGCTTTTCCATATTGCCTGGACTATTATTCAGTGCTATCTGCAGAATTCCTCTGCATTGTTTTGCTTTATTATAAAAAAAAGACAAGGTGATTTTCCATAATAGCTGTCAACCAGGGCATTCCCATGCACAGAATTCAGCTGCAGTTCATTTCTTAACAAATCTTCTCTTGCCTCTCTCACCACTCCAGATGGTTTATTAAAACTTCAGGCTACCAGAACTTCTCCCAGCTCTTGTGTTTGCCCTTTTAGCTCTGAGCAGCAATTAAAAAACAAGATTTCAAGAAAACTCTATGATTTTTTAATTTCAATCATCTTTTGATTTCATTCTTGAAGGGGGTTTTTTTTGGTGTTTTTTTTTTTGTTTGGGTTTTTTTAGTGTTCATATAGGTTCAATATTTTTCACTAGAAAGTTCATCTTAATGTGACTGAAGTCAATGAAAGCCTTTGAGTGGAATTTGTAAGCTCTGAAGTGAATCCAGCTCCAGCAGCTGAGCCAGCTCCCCCTCTTTTAACAAAAGTCAATAAGTCTTTAAAAGAAACCAATGTACAGGTTATGCTTTGACACATGCACACAAAAACTCCCTAACCAATCCAGTGTGTCTTTATAACTAAGACGAACACACAAGTCAGAGCATGTCACATTTTTGCAAAGCTTTGTTGCCTAGAACCTTCACCCCAGGAAAGTTTAGAAAAGAGGGAAGTGCCAGCTTCATTTTGTAGCAGGCAGAATTGCTCCTCCTTTTACTGCTGTTAAGGACTTTAAATACTGTTTCTCACTGCAATGTTTTGATATCTTTCCTCTCTTTTCTTCTTGTTCTATCTGAGCAAGAAGCTTTATTTGAACAAGAGCTCCTTAACCCCATCACAGTGGTGCTTGTTGGTTTTTTTCTCATTTCAAGCTTCTTATTCATCAGTATAAAAGCCAATGGTCCTGCTGCCCCTGCCATGAGATTTGCTGATATTTTGCCTTTTGCTGAAGACAGCTCAGGAAGAAGTATTCTCCAGAGCTGGGGTGGTTCAGCCTGGAAAAGAGAAGGATGAAATGGGATCTTATCAATGTGTATAAATAGCTAAAGGGAGGGGACAAAGAGGACAGAGCCCAGTTCTTTCCAGTGGTGTCCAGTGACAACAAGCAATGTGCAAAAACTGGAACTCAGGGACATCAGGAAACTCTATGGTTTTTTTATTGTGAGAGTAACTGAGTGCTGGAAACAGCTGTCCAGGGGGGTTGTGGGGTATCCATCCTTTTGGACTTATCCAAAAGCCAAAATAAATAAATAAAATAAAATAAAATAAAATTTAAAAAAAGGCACAAGTCAGATTAAGTTCCTCATATCCAGTGGGTCCTCCAACTGCGTAGCACCCCAAATACCATAGGATTTGGATCAATTTTTTAAAAATGTCTTTGCTCTCTTACTAAACCTCTCATCTCTTTCCCCTTTGCTCTTCTGCAGTAAGAAATAAACACACCTTTGCCTGGCAAACTTCTTTGAACTGAAAAATAAACATGTAACTTAGGGCATGCTTAGAAATGTTTACAGATGCTCAGTAACCCCATGAAGACTCTCATGTCCCCTCATGTCCCTTTGAGTGTAATGGAAGTTGACACTGAATTCAATGAAGTGTGAATTTCCCTCTCAATTTCACCAGCATTTTCTCTGGATTTATTATGCCCCTGATTCCCTGCAGTACCTGTAAATAGTGTTATAATACAGCCACTAACTCAGCCACTGCATTTCAATTGAGAAGTTAGAGACCCAAGCCCTTTGCCATTAGCTGATTCCAGCTCACATCTGTGAGATGCAACGCTCTCAAGATCTGTCTTTTATTTCTCCTTTTTTTCCTTTATTTTCCAGAAGCATCTTACAAGTAGAACGGGTGAATCCCCCTCCTTTAGGGAAAATATCAATAATAATATACTATAAGGCAAGATTAACTGCTGTACAAGTTGTACACCTGAGAGATGTCAGCAGCTCCAGTTTATTCCTGTGTTAGGAGTTAGGAGCAGTGGGGGTTGGTTTCTACTCCCAGGTTGCAAGTGACAGAACAAGAGGAAACAGCCTCAAGTTGTGCCAGGGAAGGTTTGGATTCAATATTAGGAAAAATTTCTTTATGGAAAAGGTTGTCAGGCACAGGCTGCCCAGGGCAGTGGTGGGTTCACCATCCCCGAAGGGATGTAAAAAGCTCAGGTGTGGTTCTGAGGGATGTAGTGTAGTGGAGGAGGGGGCAATGCTGTGTTAATAGTTGGACCTGACAAGCTGAAAACCCTTTCCCAACCAAAAGAATTCTAAGATGGTGAATCACTGTCATGTAAGAGTAGATTTAGGAATACGGATTCCTTCTTTTTCATCTTTGTTTGAGTGGATGAAAATTGTCACCAACAGGACTACTGCAGTCCTGGCTGGCATGTGGTGGGGTTTTTGGACTCCAAGTCCCCTCTTGTTTCTTCATGATCAGCCTTTCTGGTCTGGCATGTTGAGGTTTTAGCTTGTTATCCTTCTAATCCCCCCACATTTCTTGCTGCCCTTGATGGCATCCAAGCAAGCAGGTGCCTGCAAGGAAAGGGACTCAGATATCTGTCAGTGCCTCTGAGGAGTGACAAGAAGAGTGACACTGGGGCAGATGCAAGCAGGGAATGGAAGGGAATAGCAGAAATGCCATTGCCCTGGGTCACGTTTCGGAGAGAAGCTGAGAGCAGAGGGATTTCCTCCTCAGCCTGGCACGGTGACAAGCCTGTCCCTCTGCCAGAAAGCAAGCTGAGGGGCTGGAGAAAGGCAGAGAGAGGTGCTGAGTGGGCATGGAGCAAAAGCTCCTCTCTGCTTGGGGCCTTCAAGAGAGGAGAGCTACTGTAAGAGCTGCTGGCTCCTCTGCCAGGAGAAGGGGATGGCCCTCATTAAACTGGGGTTTTTTTTTGCTGGTTTTAGTTTCCAGGAGCTGCAGTTATGCAGCAAAGCCCTATTCAAATCAACTGCCTGATGCTGGTGCTGAAAGTCACCCACAAGGAGTGTTTTGCTGAAGAATGATGGACTTCAGCTGCATAAAGTTCTGAGTCAATATTTCAGCTGGGCTGTATAATTTCCTTTCATTTAATATGAGGCACCTCCTTCTGCCTTTGGTTCCCAGTAGTTTTATCCATATCATGGGGAAGACTGTGCCCATCCCATGCCTCACTACATCTTATTATGAAAATGTAGTGCACTTTATAACTTTGCTGGAGGGAGAGTTTCAAGCTAATGCAAGAAAGGTGGCCTCCCCTACTGATAAAAAATATTTTAGAGCAGCTCTCTCTGCTCACCTCCATGCAGTCAGCATCACTAGAATTCTGTTCTTTATCTGAAGAGAGGTGGAGTTTGTATCTTTAACTGTTAATACCCAGTCTCCAAGTCTGCTTGGAATTTTAGGAATTCAGTTCTCAGAGTTTCAGGTTGTATGGCAATTGTCATGTTGCCTAATCATGTTGTTTACACGTTTCAGAACCTGAATTTGTATGAGCCTACGGACTGAAGAGCAATGCCTGGGAAATTGTGTGCACATTTGTTTGCTTCTGCTGAAACTTCACAAAAAACTTCAGACCCACTCATCATTGAAAAGCATTAAAAGATAACATTAATGACTCAGCACTTTTCAAAAGCCTGTTCTGGTCTGAGCCCTTCAAAGCAGGAGAACTTCACCAGGGCAATAAACAGTCAGACATTCCCTCTGAGCCTGATAAAACCTCCTGACATCTGCAGGGAACTCCACCTCTGGAGTAATATTGTACCTACTCCATCACTGCTAACACTGCATCTGCAGTCCTACAGCCTGCTTGGAAATGTTCAGGCAAGATATTACCAGTCTCTTTGACAATAACCATTTTGTCTCATGTAAAAGATCTATGTAGACTGCACTGTGTGCTCATAATAGATAGAGGCCAGCAGTTTTTCTTCCTCCACTGTTGATAGTCAGGGTGTCTGATAGCCTGAGCGACTCCAGGATATGTGTAAGCAGGGGGAAGAGGAAAATCTATGAGAAGTTGTAAAAACATTATGTGCAGTCTCTGAAGGAGCTGAAATAATTCTGTGAAACATATTCTGCTTTTCTTCATGAAGTCCCAACCTTTGTATTTCAGTACCAAAGAAAGTATTTGGCATAATTACGGTATGGAGAACTTGGAAGAAATGGCAAAGTGGCACTAAAAAGAGAGGCACTGGGAATAATGTGAGCAAAGGCAAAAAAGGAAATAGTGTGATTTCTCCAAAGAACAGTGAGTAACAAATGCAGAAAGGAGAAGTCTACTTCAATTCACTGTGGAATGGTTGTGCTGACCTGTGCTCTATGTTGGGAGGAGTTTAATTAGGGCACTTATTATGAGATCCATATTATTTGCTCTGTAACTGCTCTGTAGTATGAAGAATTAATGGAAGTATTTAGATTTTGCTTAGAAGTCTACTAAAATATCTGTATTTTTTTAAGGGTGGGCAGGATGACAAATTTAGGGTTTGACTCTGCAGAGATGGTTTCAAAGGTGCTCTTCAGAGCAGGGAAAGTTGCAGAAGCATCCTTGGAGTCTGTGTAGCTCCACTGCTCATGCCATGCCTCCTCTGACTTAGGAAAAAGACAAGAAGAGGAGAAGATGACACATTTTGTGAGCAAAGCCCCTTGCTGTTGTTTAATCTGTGTACCTGGTGTGAGCCCAGCTTTTTTTCCAGAGTGTTTGCCTCGTGTGGCTGCAGAGCTGAGGAGATGCTCTCCTCCCTCTCACCCTCCAACCCCAGTAACTTGAGCAGTTTCCTTAAATCCTTTTCAAGTGGAGATCATTTACCTCCTCACATCCTGTCTGGAGTGCTTTCTGTTCCCTCCACATGTGGGTGGGCAGCAGCTGCAGGTTCCTGCTCCACTCCCTTTCTCCTGGAGACTCCTTCAGTGCCCTCTCTCCACCCCAGGTTTTTTTTTTACAAGGGACACTGAGGCACAGGAACAGCACGTCCCAGAATGCAGAAGGAAATCTGGGCATCTTGAGGTTCCTGTTTGAGCCATAACACCATCTTCACTGACGCTACCCCTACTTTGGTCTGACCCACAAGAGAGGAAGAAATAAAATGTTCAGCACTCCTTCAAGGAAGGGGACTGAATGCCCAGCTTGAATACAGCAGGTTCAGGCCAGCCCCAGCCTCCTGAATATTAAAATCAGAGAGGACATCAAGCTGAACAAGTGTTTTATTTAATATGTCATAACTTGGGCTCCTCTGTTGGTTTTCCCTTTCTCTCCCTTGAGCCCCAGCTCACCTGGCCTGTGTTATGCTGCACATTTTTGGGTAGAAACACCACAGAAAAGCCTCTTAGCCACAGTGATCTCAGTGATCTGGAGACAAAAATGTGCTGACAGTATCTGAAACAAAGGTCTGCCTAACGTTGGGGAAAATGCCAAATCATGCCATGAGAAAAGGAAAAAATCTCTAAGTACAACTTTCTGTTTTGAATAAGCTAAAGCAGGAGAGAAAAAAAGTTCCTTATCAAAGACAAATACAGACCAAATTTTTTTTTCTAGCTATGAAGGTGCATCACTGTGTGCAAGAGAGGCAGATTGTTCTCTGAATTTTGAAAGCAGTTTTTTGTATGTAGCCTAGGGTTATCACCAGCCTCCAGCACTGCTCCAGCTCCAACAGGACCAGGAACACTTTGGGACCAAGAGACAGAGCATTTCTTTGTCACTTTGTGCTGGGTGGGAGGTTGTTTTAAGAGGGTAAATATTTACCAAGCTGCAGAGAGAGAGGATAACAGAAGCAAGGAGAGCTTTGCTTCTCAGGCAAGTTGAACATTTCATAAAATCCTTCAGATGGACAGAATCCTCCTCATTTGCAAATGATCCACGTGTGTTCTGGGCCCAGCTCCCCTGATGAATTCCTGTGTTTATGCATCCCAATAGATTTGTTTCTCTCTACCCTTCACACATTTCAATTTCTATAACATTTTTACATTATATATGATATCCATAGTCTGCAAAGGGACAGATAGATCAAGAAAAGAGCTTTTTCTCCTTGCTTGTCAAAACAAGAAGAAACTGCATTTCTCTCTTATTGTTTGTTTTGGGGTTTTTTTGCTTGTGGACAGACAATGTGTGATAGAAACAGAAACACAGCAATTATGTTCAATTTTTTTGCCTCTCACAGCAAGATATGGTTCTTATGAGAAGTTCTCAGTGCTTTCTAGCTGGTGGAACAGTGTGTTCTAAAATATTTGAGAGACACTTTTAACTCTTAAAAGGAAAAAAGAAAAGTGGCAGCAATAAAAATGCTGACAATGACATAGCGTCTTAGTCCACTGACATTTGGCAACAGGCAATATATGATGCCCACTCTGAAAGTACTTTGGCTTTTGGAAGCTTTAAAATTTCTAGTTTCCATGGATGCTGATTCTCTTCTTCAGATTAGGCAAGTTAAAAAACTCGGAGAAACTTTATGAAATTACTAAAAGAACAATAAATATTTAAACCTCAGAAACTCACACAACACCTCCAGCTGGGCAGGAGCAGATAATAATCCAAGTTTGCAGCAGCACAGAACATCAGTAGGATAGAGGCTATGGCTATTCCTGCTGCAAATGTATTTCTGGTTGCTTTGTCTTCAGGCAAGAAGAAAAGTTTATTGCAAACATTATGGACCTTCTTTTTTTGCAGCTACATGAATTAGGAGTGTCTCCACTGAGAGCTAGAAAATTATCTCAGTTAGTGGAAAATCAAGTCGTGGTTTTGCAGAAATGAGGTGTCCAGAATGTTTGTGTTAAACTTCAACAACTCTATTGAACAACATTGCAACTTCTTTTTTTAATTTGTGTTTGGTACAGAGGGTCAGAGAGAATCAGCACTGATGTCAAATGTCCTCCATTAAGGAAAAAAAAAAACCTAGCAAGAGAAATCAAACAGTGCTGGGTTTAATTACTATAATATAATCATGTTTAATAAACCAGAGATGTTTGAAGCATTTAGATGAATTTATAAATTCTGATGCACACATTTCTCTTCATCCCTGTGAGCCTCAACACAATCTTTACTTTTGGAGCACCAAAAACTTATCCTCAAGATAGTTTTCTGAGGATTCTTCTTTGAAGACCTACAGCCTGGGCCAGAAATAGAAATTACCATAGGAAACATATCACTTGGCTCATGGACAGCCAAGCCTTTTGCATCTTTCTTTTTTTTAAGAATACATAATGAGTATTTTTAGGAATTTCCCCTACACCCTTAAAGAGCTTCCCTGGAGAAGAGGAGAGAAGAGAAGAGAAGAGAAGAGAAGAGAAGAGAAGAGAAGAGAAGAGAAGAGAAGAGAAGAGAAGAGAAGAGAAGAGAAGAGAAGGGAAGAAGGGAAGACTGATTTTTCAGGAAAGTTGCACAGTGTGTATGAGAATATTGTGCTACACAGCCTCAGACAGGCTTTGGTGAGTTCTGGAACCCCCAAAAAGAGGTTTTACTGCAGGGATCAGAAGCTGAAAGATTGCTTCTTTTCTACCTCTGTGTTGTTGCCAAATATTGTGTTTATATAAGTGATGATCATCATAAAAAAAAAAATAAATTTGGCAAATGCAGAGTAGGAAACTTAGATAAATATTTCTTAGTGTGAAAGTGGTTTTTCAGTTCCAAAAAGAGGAGTACAAGAGAAAGTACACAATTATTTGATCCTCTAAAAGATGTCATTCTTTTTCATTCTCAGATGAAACAGCAGAAGTTTTTAATATTCAGCTATTCCCCTGATGGCTATAGAGCATTCATGACAAATCAAAAGTTCCTAAATGAAGCATTTGTGTACAGTCCTTTTGTGCACTGTTAGTCACAAAGATATAAAAGATGACAGAAAAACAGGGAGTGCGAGCAATAACTGCAATTTTTTTTTAATGTAGAGGGCTCAGTTGTGTGCCAGTGCTTTAGCTTCAGATCATGTAGGTTTACATTTATAGCAAGTATTTGTTTTCATCTGATGAATGTAAGTAACACAATCATGAGGCAATGAAGGCAGTAGATTGGTACTTTCCATAATTTTGTTTGTTACCCTTTTTTCCTTGACTAAGAGAATCCACTTGGGAATTGTGAATGTGAAGGATTATTTTTTTTCCTGACTAGTGACACTAGTTGTTAATAAAGTAAAAATCTGAAAAGCTTTTATTAATGAAAAATCTTTTATTTTCTCATCTAGCCTTTAGTCATTTTTCACACACACATTAAAGAGAGCCAAGTGGAAAGAAAGCTGTCAAAATGTACGTGCACACCAAAAATAACCTGCAAAGTCTTAAAAAAAGATTGCTGAGGTAATAGGGATAACATTTTTAGATTGTAAGGATGAAAGGTGAAGAAACATAGAGCCTTTGGGAAAGAAAAGTTCTCTTTAAACCTTTTCCCACCTCTTCCTGCACCACGATAATCTTCTTTTGGTTGTAACATTATTTAGCTGGAACATAACTTACTCTGGCAGTAAAGTCATCTCAGTTTTCTCAAAGGCCACATAGTTCCTAAGCTACTGCATCCAATAAATGCTTGGGTCCAAGTGTAGGTTATACTTAGGACAGAAGAGCTACCATGTCCCCTCTAGATGGTAGAGCTCTACCAAAATAGGTCCCTGCACAGATTTTGAACTGTCACCTATTTCCAAAGTTGACTTGACAACCCTGGGAAAAGATACAAAAGCTGGAGGATTAAACCCAGTACATTGAGACAATATAATTGACCTTCCTTTCAAACACGTGCTGTGCAAGAATTCATTTTTATGGATCAACTCCAGTGCATTTAGAAGAAATTTTTGATTGCCCCTTTCTAGCTACAGAGCACCTCTCCTAGAGATTGGAGATTCACAGTTATAGTGGGTATCTAAAGTGCCTGCAGATCATTTGAGGAAGAAAATCAGAAGGGGAAGTAAAAAAGTACCATTCAGTTGGGATTGGGATCCACCCTCAAAGGAAAGAATTTCTTCCTGATATCTGGTCTGAATCTCCACTCTTTCAGCTTGAAACCATCCCCCCTCCTCCCATCACTCCATGACTTGTCAAAAGTCCCTCCCCAGCTTTCTTGGAGCCCCTACAGGTACTGGAAGATGCTATTAAGTCTCCTGTATTCAAGACCTTTCTGTTGTTTTTATATATAAACTCAGTGAGTTTTTTAGGTCTCATTGCATTCTACTGTGTGTTTTGAATATTTATTGTATCTTAACTTTATTACTTGTGAATATATTCAGTAAAAATCATTCTGCTTCAAGCCCTGCCCTCGAGGGGCTGTAAGATGTAGTTGTCCACTTGCCAACATTGTTTGACTTCTTTTGCTCCTGAATTTTTCTGTAGGATGGATCTACTCTGGTATGCAACACATTTAAAAAAATATCAACTAAATCACAAAGCACTGCCATAAATACACCCCTTTCATCCCACCTCCTTTTGAAAAAGAAATGAGAGTGAGAAGGGGGGTGAAGAGCAAGAGGAAATAAATTAGGGAATACTCTCATCCTGAATTGGAATGTTCAACAAGAGAAACCAGTACGAGATTTAGAGAAAAAACTAGGAGGAGCAGAAGTAGGTCTCATTTAAAAGTACATTCCAGTCAAAAATACCTCCCAAGTTTCATGTCAGCCTTGTAGTTTTCCTCTAAAAAAAGAAATCAAGCAAGCAGCAGTCATTTAATAACAAAGAGTGACCTATTTTGGAAATAAAATTAATATGGAAGTGTTCTTCTGAGAATAGGAACATTTTTAATGAATCATTTCCCCACCATTTCATGGACCATGATGAGCAGTTAATAATTCTTATTTTGAATCCCTCTGCATATCTCACAGAATCCAAACTAAATTTTTGGTGCCTGGGTCTCTTTTAGGCCTGAAAACTGCTTTATTATGTACTAAGTATCAATTTTTCACTAAAAATATTTCCATATTACACACAGACTTTTCAGGATAAATTTCCATAGGCTCTTCCCTTTAAACAAGATGTAGTCCCAGATCTTCAGGTCTCTCTGAAATATTTGGACTAAATAAAACATGGTGCAACCCCAGTGAAGTTAATGAGGTAGATCTAGGAGGAATACTGATTTAGCATGCTCAGATGTTAAATGGTGACATCTGAGGGAACATTGAGTGGAAAACAGAAAAAAAATTAACATGAATGACAGGTCTTAGGATATCTGCTAGGAGATTAATGGAAATGATTGACTTTATCATCTACTTATCTGCTACACCAAATTATTTGTAAGCTTTGCAGAGATATGCTGGGACCAAATGTTATTTTAATATATCACTGGAGGTAGGCTGTTTTCCAAAATAGCAGTACAATTAATCATTATTAGCATAGAGAAGCTGCTGATATTGTATGCTAATAATATGATGTTAGTGTTAATAAAACAATCACTGGAACATTAATCTATTGATGAAATGTGGGGATTATATCGTGCCTTGAGTAAGCAATGAGTATGACTTACCAATTGGTGTGTGCAGGACACTGTTTGGGGATGAAACTAACATGATTAGAGAATAGAAAATGCTTTTATGAGATGAGATTTTCATCACTGTCCTGTGTCTCAGAAAGCAAGGGCTCTGTGTGCCAGGAACACAAAGATTCAGCTTTGGCAGACATATTAAGGGGTGGTCAGTGCAACTGTATCATGGGTCTTTACTGTACAAAAATGCATTATTTCTCACAGTAACTTTGATAATTTACCTAAAAGAGTTTAGAAGGCAGAGCCAGAATAAAATTATCATTTGAGTGTGTTTACTTTTATCTCTGCCTTTCTCCAGCAGCTCTCTCCTCCCTGAGTAGCCTGAGTATAAAAATCCTTCTAGTCCCTGGACAACCACTCTTTTTATCTCCAGACAAGTTTCCTGAACAACGATAATTTTGAAGTTGTGTCCATGGGCATTTGTCTTAGTGAAACTTTATTCAATCACCAATGGCCTCAGTCCTAAAAGATGAGTGCTGAGGCCCCAGCAGTACCAAAGAAAGCTTCTTTAAACCCAACCTTTAGCAAAACCTTTAACAGTGCTTTCAAGGCTCCATGTCCTGACTCACCATTAATGCTCATGTGCTGGGATGATGATGCTCAGGGATGTCCAAGCTGCAGGGTAACCATGGGGCTGTAATCAAATCCACAGCTTGAAGAAGAGGAAGAGATGGAGCTGAAAAGGTAGAAGAAGGAAGGGACTTCAGGTGGAAATAGCAGAGACTCTGAACTTTATACTTAAGCAGTTCTAGGGGACTGGGTTTTGTTTACTAAAAGTTTCTTTAAACCTCATATATAAAAAAATCTTCTATCCCTTTTTCTCCTCCAGCTACTGTTCTGATTTTTCTTCTCAGGTAAATAGAGATAAACTGCTTATTCTAAAAGTCAAAGTGATACTGAAACAAACAAACAAAAAAAGTAGGGTTGGTTTTGTTTTAGCAGTTTATCTTTCAGTTGAGAGATAGGATTTAGCAGATAACCTGCTGTAAGCTGGTGTTTGATTGCTGGGCTGCGTGTGACATGGAAAGATTTGAGAGTTTCTTTAGTAATCAGTTTTCTCAGAATTTTGTGGAAGGATTTGCAGTCTCTGGCCACAATGCTGATGGCTGCTACAGATGCCAAAGAGCTCTGGCTTTGCATCTATTACACACAGAGACAATGTTTGGGTTTGAAATAATTTCTCTGCTTTGGCATAATCTCATGACATGGAGAGGATTGGAAGTTCAAAAGCCTGTGTTCTCTTTCATTGCTTTTGTTACAGGCCAGAAATTTTGGTTAGCCATAGGATTCCTTAAAGCAAAGGAGAGAAAACCACCACAAATTCATTGGTATTCTCTGAAGTCCTGTAAAACATGAGGAAAGGAAAGGAAAGGAAAGGAAAGGAAAGGAAAGGAAAGGAAAGGAAAGGAAAGGAAAGGAAAGGAAAGGAAAGGAAAGGAAAGGAAAGGAAAGGAAAGGAAAGGAAAGGAAAGGAAAGGAAAGGAAAGGAAAGGAAAGGAAAGGAAAGGAAAGGAAAGGAAAGGAAAGGAAAGGAAAGGAAAGGAAAGGAAAGGAAAGGAAAGGAAAGGAAAGGAAAGGAAAGGAAAGGAAAGGAAAGGAAAGGAAAGGAAAGGAAAAAGAAACAGAAGAAGAAAAAGAAAAAATAGCAAAAAAAAAAAAAAGAAAAGGAAAGAAAAGCAATTAGCTGATGGGCAAGATCAGGAATAGGACATAAATGTGTCTGTTTAAATCTCAGTACTTGGGCAGCAGTGGTTTCTGCTGCAAAACACAATAATATGTCACTCAGTGACATTTTGAAAAGTGCTGGATGGAAGCAGCCTCTGTGCTTCTGCCAGGCTGGATTTTATGTGGGTCTATTTCTGATTTTGCTGACTATATATTAAGCAGTTTTGACGGATAAATACCGATGTTTTATTTTTGTGGAGATTATAGAGTGGCATGCTCCAAAGTCTGGTGAAGTAGATTACTTAAACCACTATTACTTCTCGTGGATTTTTATTATTATTTGGATTTTCCAGAATCATCACCTTGCATCTGCTGTCCTTTCCCTTCTGTCAACTCTGGCAAAAACTGATAGCTTGGTGAGTTGTCTGAATAAAAGTAAGTTTTTCACTTCCTAGGCTACCATTTCACTCCAACTTTATGATTATGAAGAACAGAGGAGTTTGGGTTGAGATTTTGGGGCAATCCAAGTGAGAGATTTTTTCTCCCTGTGTTCTCATGAATGACAATGCAACGTGACTTGGCTCCTATTTTGGATCAGGTCATCCTGGATACCAAGAAAAGAATTAGCTGGTACAAACTCCTGTTATTTGCCCTTTTAGAAGCAGCTTAGATTTGATAATTTATTTATCCACAGGCATTTTTTGAAACCCTGCATATCTAGGCAAAGGCAGACCCCCTCTGAGAAAGCTACATGTGCAAGTAGCATCATTATTGCCTTTTGCTTGTTTTTTGTCCTTCTGATTCCACCTGAGAAAAAAAACAATCATAGCAAAACACTACGATAAAATTTATTCCTATCTTCTCTTTGGTGGAAATGTAGCATTCTGATGAAACCCTCCAGCTGAGGAAATAGCTTTCAACCAAACAGATAAACATGTGAAGTGGTTTTATGTGGTTAAGGAAGCTTTGACATAAATTTCAATAAAGAAGACATAAAGCTCTAAATCTGTGCTTGTGTCTTTGTTGTCTTCAAACACTGAAAAAAACCAACAAAACAACAATTTCCCTTCCAACTCCCTGGTAACCAGGAGTTACCTCTGTCTGTACCAGGCCCCCAGTCTCATGGGTGGTTCTGGAGGGATTTTGTTATTTTAATGGCTCTTTTTCTGAGCTCAATTAAATTAATGGCTTATGACCATCTTGTCCCTTCCATCAAAGACTTGGTATTCAAGGACTACACTGAAGGACTTGCCTCCAAACCAGAGAGTTATATAGAGCCAAAAAGAAATAAATGGTAAATACAATAGCAGATGGTTTATATCAACTTGACAGCATGGTTTTTTGGCCAACACCCAAAGCTACAAACTCCTGAGATGGAAGCTTGAGCTGTTGTTGTTTGAAGTTGGGAGCTGGGGCTCAGGAAGCTACAGTGCTCTGCAGCTGCTCCAGGTCAGTGTCAAAATAAAGTGAAGAATGATCTGAGTGTGTCTTCAGCTAAGGAGATAGAAGTGGTATCTTAAATTAAATACTTGTATGCAAAATAAAAGGAGTGGACTGATCTGGTAGAAATGCCAAAAGTTTCATTTGCACAGGTCTTTTGAGGAAAGACTTCAGCTCTAACCACACTTCTACAGCAATTATTTTCACTTCTTACCAAAGGATTAAAATATTTTAAGCATGCCATGTGGGTGAGTTTTTTGGGTTAGGAGTTTTCAAAGGCAGACCCATGAGCATGTCAGACCATTATAAGTTATTGATGACCTGTCAGATGGAGACCTTCTGAAATTTCAGTTTGCCACAAATAAAAACCTAAACCCAGCACATTCAAAAAGAACATATATAGATAAAAAAAAAAAAAAGCAATCCCCTTCTTCAGCTATCTGCAGTCTGGTAAAGGCATTAAAATGTTCTGAATCAGGCCCAAGCCAGCAATACAAGTGTTGTTACTGCACCACCAACAAATACAGCTTGGATTTCCCATCTTGCAGCATTTGTCATGCACAGACTGAAAAATGCCCTGAAATGTCTCAGCTGCCAGAGAAGCAGCAGCATCATTTATTCCTGCCCTTCAGAAAGAGATGGCTGTTAAAAAACAATAGGCTCCTTCAGGAACTGGAGATTTCTCCCCATCTTGGATGTGTTCTTTCATCCCCCCCCCCCTGAGGAGTTTTTTTCTGTTTTGCAAATATGTAACCTCCTGGTAACAGACATTTTACTGCACAGCTGAAGCAAACTACCTCAAGGAAAAATGAAGACAGAAAAAGGGGCTTAATTGTCTTTTTGTAGTTCAAGTTCACCACAGTGGTTGGAGTCCTAGATGGATGGTGTAGAGGAGGGCTGGGAAAATGAAGACCAGCCAAGCTCCCCAGGCAGGAGGAACTGTGAAGGTACCTTCTAAGTTTTCTTCAGTGAATTCCACATGGCAGATATAGGCTGAACAAAATCTTCATTTGATCTAAAAATACATGGGATTAAGAGGCCAATGGGTGGTGTGATCAAAGCAGAGAAATGTGATGTTAGCCACATAATTTCCTTGTAAGATTTTTATCTGTAAACTGATGGGCTTTAATCACAGTGGCTTGGAGCACTGCTTGTCTCAAGGTGGAACTCTGACCTCTTTTTGACTGTTACAAATACTAAAACAATCTTGAATTGTTTTACAATTGTTTACAATTTACAATCTTGAACAAAAGCACTCTAGAGGATACCTTGACATCTTACTGCCCAAAGGAGGATTCAGTTTTGAGATCCTTGTGTGGGACAAAGATAGCCAACCCTCTGAGAAAGACAGAATTTACTCTGCCAGTTCTCAACTTGATCCCTGCAAGAAACTACATGGGAGCTTAAAATTTTCCTGTTTTCCATTTCAGATTCTGTTTGTTGTTTTACTCCCAATGGGAAATTCTACCCTCCCTGCAGCATTTGAGGACTTTTGTACAGAAAGCAGCCAAATGCAGTTCTCTTCTTTTTTATTTTCTTCTTTTTGATTGTTTTGTTTTGTTGTTAAAGAGCTCAGGGTGTCAGGGAAGTTTCTGACATGAACCTGCTTGAATTTATCATGTATGCAAGTAACCATGAATCGGGCAGAAGTTCATCCTCAGAGGTTTGGAGCAGCACATGCTGCAGACCACAGGTCTCTATTTTTCCTGTTTTGTCTGCCAGCTCTTCGTGTACCTGCACCATTCCTGGTGAAACCATTTTTTTTCAAATGAGGCACAACCACCAGGAAGCAAAGAATTAAAAATGAGCAGAGCTTTTCCCAGCAATAAATTTTTCTTAGGTGAAGCAGAAGAAACCAAACCTGTTTTCCACTGGTCAATAAGAGACTCTCTAAAACTCAGAGAAGCAAAGCAGTAAAGCTAACATTTACAGTTCCACAGCATAAATGTGACATTATTGTCTTCAATTGCATATGTAAATAAAGAAT
Source organism: Phaethornis superciliosus (assembly GCA_023637945.1). Lineage (NCBI taxonomy): Eukaryota > Metazoa > Chordata > Aves > Apodiformes > Trochilidae > Phaethornis > Phaethornis superciliosus. The sequence goes on from JAJQWJ010000010.1 coordinate 22,239,047, forward strand.
AAATTGGCACTTACTGTTTGACATAGAAATGTGCCTGGTATTGTTGCCATTACCAGAATTTAATGTCCTCTGCTCTGGAGCTGGAGTAGGAAATGACAGTTTGTTAAGGCAGTTAGAATAAGTAACACACTGCTAGATTTGTGAATTCATTGTGTTACAATTAATTCCATCTCTGTAAAAGCCTCTTTTCATGTTTGCTTTAGTCTTTTCTTTCTTTCTTTTCTTTTTTTTTTTTTTTTTTTTTTTTAATAGTTAGCCAGCAATTAATTTTTTAATCAGGATTCAGATAAAGTGTCATTACCATTTCAGGTCTAATAATGAGCATGATGAGTGCCAGGGAAAGTGGATGTTTGCTTGTCTTTTTGTTCTTTCCCATTCACATTTGCCAGGTTAATACTGTGTATGCAGCTTTTCATTTGGACTGTATTAGTGTACAATCTTAAAGTTAAAAAGCCAGAATACTCTGAATTCCAGTAATCCTCAACTGTACTAAATACAATAGGCTTTCTCTTTATATATTAACAAATTATCTCTGTGCAGCACTCTAGGTGAATTTCAAGACAAGCGCTCTAATAATGTAATTAAAAATGTATAAAGGCATTAAAAATGAATTAAAAGGAGATCATATAAAAACTTTCAAATTTGGACTAAATTAAATGACTAGATTTAAGCCCCTTAGTTTTAAAGGACCTGCAGTCAGTAGATTAAGAATGTTGAGATGCCACTGAGACCTCGTGCTAAATAACCTAAGCTTCAAATCAAGTGGAAAATAAAAAACCTCCAGACATCCCGAGGCCTCCTACCCTTACAGGCCACCTTTACCTGGCAAGTAGAAATACTGTGTCAATAAATTTTGCCACCAGTAATGATCATCTCTATTTATGAGGCATTTGGAGGTGGTAAGAGAGAAGCTGAGCTGACTGCCTTGAAGCTGAGTTTGAGTTTTGGGGCAGGAGCTGTTGATGGGCTCTGTTTCTGGGTGGTTTTGGGTGCCAGCACCCCTGGATCTCACTCAAGCAGCAGGGCTTGGTCCCTCCCTCCCATCATTTCCAGCTGCCCTCCAAACCTCAGCCCAGGCATGCTCCAAGCTTGCACAAAGACTGAAATTTTGGTTCATTCTGTAATTTATATGGGCTTCCAGGCAGTTTTCAGCAGCACAGGGAGCAGGGGCAGCCCTGGCAGGTCCCATGTCCTGGGGATGGTGATGGGGAGAGCAGGCAGCATGTCCCATGCTCACCTTTCCTGCCTGCACAGCCTTGGCAGCAGCTGAGGATGGAGGCACAGAGGTCATTTCAAGGTTGAGGCTGATGGAATGCCAGGGGAAGCCATCAGGAGAGCTGTCTGACCTGACATTGACTGCTAAGGCTGCAGAGGAAAGGCTCTGGAAAGTAAAAGAATTAAATTAGAGCAGGTCAATTAAACTAAAGTATCTATTTTTATAATCACAAGATCATCAGTTGTATTCCTGAGGTAAACACAGCTTCCACTGAGGTTCCCTGTGTCATCTGTAAAAGGCCAGACACCTCTCTTTTGGGGGGAAAAACCCCTAATATGTATCCTTCAGTTTTGCCAGGCCTCTGTCTCAGGGCTATATACTTCCTTTCAGTGCTGTGTGTGACTGGTTTTTGAATTGAGGATGGCAAAGGACCTAATCCAGGAGTATCATATAAAAACCAAGTGGAATTGACTGAGAAACTGGCAATAATAATGAGCAAACATCTGTAATAAAACATCAAACTCAAAATGCACCCTAATTGCTGTGTGCATGGAGAACACCATGGATAATGTGGAATTTATCACACTGGACTTCTCATTTTTCTATTACTTCTCCCTTCTTTCAGGTATCTCTATGGATCCAGCCATTTATTTTGTTTCTTCTGGTTGTTGTTATTTTTCAGAGCTTTTTTCTAAAGCAAGATGTTTACTCCTCCTTTTGAGAATTTCAGTACATGAAATATATCTCTATAAAAATTATAATCCTGAATGTCTGTCAGAGGAAACAACCCAATCATCATGCAAACAGAACAGACTTAAAATACCCAGCAATGCCTTCTGAAGACACTTAGACTGCTCTTTAAAATTGGTGATAGGGATTGTAACACTGTATGCAATCACATGCATATAAGTTCAAAGTCTCTCTTTAAGCTGGATGTGCCAGTTTGCTTATTTTAGTTTTTAAATTAGCTGTTATGAGGATTTCATACATTTGAGCTCAGGGTGATATCCAAGAGTTTTCCTAGCTGAAGGCACAGTGAGGAAAATGCCTTCCTTTGGTTCCAGAGACAGAAGCCAGTCCCTGCCACCTCTGAAAAGATGAAGGGGCAGGAACCCTGCTCAAGTCAGGGTGAATTCTTTAAAAACAAAGGGGGGCTTTGCCATCAACTTCTTTTTTTTTTTTTCTCCTGCAGGTTTCATTCAACACGACAAGCTGAGTGCTAATATTTTAAATGGGGAAAGAAAAGCACTAATTAAAAATGCCCCAAACATGCTTTCGGCAAGAATTTTAAAAGGCTTTAAGTGCTTAAAGTCAACAGAACTTCTTGGAGCTTTATGGGGTGATGGGATACTCTGGACTGGGGTCTGGATCCCAGGTTGTTCAGGACCCAGGTGGGATCACACCCTGCTCTCTCCTTTTTTTATCCTTTCCCCTCTATTGGACCTACTGGGTGCTGGCTGAGTTTTACTCTGGAATCTTCTAGTTTTGATGTGAGGATGCCCCTAGTTGGACTGGGAACACTGGGATACAATTGATCAGTCATCTCTTTTGAAGCAGGAGGATTAGGAAAAACAGAGAGCTCCCAACTCCAAAATAGGTGTCCATACCTCTGGAGCAGATCTCTTTTGGAGAGGTGATCCCAGTGCAGACTCATGACCAGCTCTCCCTCAACAGTGTGTCTGGCCTGGATGTTGGGAACCAACTCTTCAGGCACAGCTTTTCCTCCTTGTCTTCCCTCTGTGTAGACTCCAGGAATTCTTCTACCCCTCCTATTTGGACAGACTCCTGGGGATATAAAATACAAGATATATAGTAGGCAGCAAATAGGCTCTTAACCTTCCAGCCACACCAGACCCATTCCTTACATTAAATTCTCCCTAAGGAGAAAAGTCCCACAAGTACTCCCAGAAAGCTCCTTATTATGATAAAATGATCCTGTCTCACACTCAATTTTGCCTTTTAGCTAGGAAAGAATGCTCCAGATGGGAAAGTATTGCTAAATTGGCTTCCTTAGAATAATGATAGTGATAATGAGACCTTGCTTCACCTGGAGGAGACTGCCCCACTGCAAAGAAAGAGGCAGTGAGATCTTGAAGCAATTTTATGTTATACACACACACACACACACAATGACCTTTAAAGCCTTTGCCCACCAGGGAGAAGTTACATAGCTAAGCAAGCAGGGAAAACATCTGAACCTGAAGAATTATTTCCTCTGGAAATAGCTAATAAATTACTTTCAAAATAGACCCACCACATTTCAGAACATTATTCTGACCGTGTTCACAGTTCCTAGTGAAGTTTTAAAATTATCCTGGCATCCATTAAAACAAAATGTGAGACCATCAGGGAAAGAGGGGATCATCATGGAGGCAAAGTCAAATCTGCTCAGAAGATGGGAAAGCTGATGGAGGGATTTGATACCCTCCCATACCCCTAAGACTGTGGAGAAAATGTGAAAGAAGGAAAAGGGGTTATGCATAGAGAGATTTTTTCTGCACTACCCCACTACCCTTGCCATCTCTCTTCTTATTTGGGCACAGAAATAGCAATTTTTGTCTCTTGGTAAGGATTTCTACCACGAAGCCAAGGACAAATTTTTATTAGCACAAATCCAGTGGGTGAGCTGCAAAGAGGGAAAAGTTCTCAGAGCTGGATCCCACTGAGCAATGTCCTATCTCACCAAACTTCAGTGATGGGTCAGACATCTGGATTTCAGCTGTTCCCTGAAATTAATGATAAGTAAGCAGTGTCACTCTTACTGTTCCTTGACCTATTTTAAATGGCAGGTTGAGGATGACTGAACCCATCCTGAAAAATATGTTTCTTTCTGTCAACTCTAAAGGTGCTTGTAAAAATACCTGCTTGTAAAAATACTTGAGCACATGCTCAACCTTGTTGAAACACTTCCCAATCAGAGAGAGCTGAAAGTCAGGATTTTCCCAGGCTGCAGGGTTTTTTGTCTTTGTTTTGCTTTGTTTGATAGTTTGTTTGGTTTTTATTTTAATTTCTTTTATTGGATTGGCTGAATGTGCATGTTCTTGGCTAATATGCATTTGCATTCTGCATCTGGCTGCTATAGATCATTTTGATCCCATAAAAACCTAATCTGCCCAAATACTGTTGTGTATGTAAAGTACTGAAATAAGTTATCACGAAGCTGTGCAGAATATTTCTGCATCTAAAAAATAATTAGAGCTGCAATAGGATGTGAAATGGTGTAAGAATAATCAGTAAACTGTTTAAGTAAGTGAAGATATTTTTGCATGTTCTGGAGAAGATTTTTGGATCAAGAAATAATAGGTTCTTGCACTAGCAGAAAAAAAAATAATGCCAAGCATGAAATATCCAAGTGGCACATGTAGGTATCAGGTTGTGGAGATGAGAAAAGCTGATGGACAGAGAGACTTGAGGGTGATGAGAAGCAGAAGAGTAAAGGGGATCCCTGTGCTCAAATGTGAGCAAAGGAGCAATAGACAAGAAGGAAGAAATTCAGGAGTCAGCTCAGCCAAATGAGGAGGAAGGAAAAAGAAAACAAGGATGGAATAATCCAGATACAAGCAGAGTTTCTAGAAAAAAATGCAAAGATGTGAATATTTTTCCTATTTTTTTTTTTTTTAATATGCATTTTCAATTTGAGACTATATCCCAGTGCTGCCCACACTGCCCTTGCCATCCTGGGACACTTTGTCTCCCCCCAATGCAAGGGGATGTAGAGGTTTGTGGCAGACAAGTTTTCCAGGTATGGAAAACTTCTCCCTTTCCTTCAGGAAATGGCATTTCATGGTTTCACATCCCACGTTCTCTGCCTGCAGATAACTCAGCTATACAAGTCACAATTATGCAAAGATATCAAACCTGCTGCTCACAACTGGTATTTGTACACCAGGCATCATTTCAAACTTTATTGCTCCCATTTGCTTTCTATCTCCAATAACAGGTCTGCCTCCAAACCCCAAAGAATCCTTTAAAATACACAGTTCATTAGCTCTGTTTTGAAAAGCATTGTAAACACTGAAAACGCATCTCAGACATAGATGTCTGGAATTGATAATGAAATTATGGTTCATTCTAGGGCAGGGGGAATCACGAAACAGATATTAACGTGGAACTTGGGTCCCTGAATCATGCAATATTAAGAAAATTCTTAGAAAAAAACTGCCATTAATTGAGTGTGGCTTCCATTTTACTCTCTCTGTAGAAGACTCTAATAAGTGATACAATTATTGTTATTAAATGTGTTTTTTCCTCTTTTCAGCATCAAAAACTATGTGGTTTATATGAATCTCAACCTCCAAAGAGCAGTACCACTTTAGTTTAGAAGAGGGAATAAATTTCTACTGCTTACTGCACAGTTGTCTTTAAGTTTCTACATGTTACTGTGTGTTTGATGGACGTGGTCCTGCCTTGGGATACTAGATACAACTAATTTAGGCCACATTGACTTAACAAACCTAGAGGGAATTCAGTCATTGCTTAAACATGTAATTTCCAAATTACTGGTAGTTCACCTGTGTGAAACGTGGCCTTTTGTTTGTCATTTTGGAGAATCGGTGGAAGATAGAATTAGCTTTAACTGCATTTGCTGTAAGTAGGGCTTTTTCTTCCTCCTGCTACTGCAGAATTAGGAAAAGATTGCTAACACAACTAAGGACAAATTTTTTAGCTATGTGTGAGCTACGTATATAAGCTTGCACACTCATATTTCTGTTTACCTGTCCAGCTATCTGTACCAATGCTTTTCTAAAGCATTAATAATGAAATTTAACAAAGTGATTCAGTCCACAGATCCCTTCAGATGTCATAAAAGCCAGAAGCTGGAGGAAAAGGAGGACGTCAATACCAGCATGGAGAATAAAGATAAGCTCGCCCTTGAGTAGACATTAGAGAATCCAGATGGGTGTAAAACCCTCCTCGTGCACTCGTTGTAGTCAAACCTTCTTGCAGTCAAATTAATATTCAACGAGGGACAGAAATCCCTGGGATTTAGCTCATGTCCCACCACAAAGGTGACGTGCAGGGCCCACGGGCTGCTTGTCCCAAATGAGTGGGGACCTCCTGGAGTATTGCTCCAGACCTGGAGCTTTCCTCATGGACAGGTTTAAGGGAAGGAGGGATGTCGAACATGACTCAAAAAGTGGGTTTTGTTTAACTGAAGAATTTCAGTTGAGGTATCTGTCTGGGGTCAGGGTGTTTGGGATCCAGGACTGGCTCCTGTGAGGAGCTGCTGGAAGCTCTTCTGGTTCCCATCCAGGCCCCGCAGATGTGGGAAGATGGAGGTGGCTCTGCCAAGAACAGACTCAAGAAAGGGGAAACTGCAAAAATATTTTAAAAATGGGACCTGCAGGGTAGAGCAGAGCAGAGGACAGAGAGAGTGAGCAATGCCAGAGACAAGACCCCGAGGTGGGTGAAGAAGGAGGGGGAAAGGTGCCCGAGCTGAGGTTTCCCCACAGCCCGTGGTGAAATGGCGGCCGTGCCCCTGCAGCCATGGAGGAGCGCGGGGGAGCAGTCCCTGAAGGACCCCGGGGGGCTCCACGTGGATTCGTAGCCCCTGAAGTGTCACAGGAGGGCAGAGGTGAAGCTGCAGCCATTGCAGGATCCCAGAGAGGGGCAGATGTGGCTCTGCAGCCATGGAGGAGCCCGTGGCAGGGGAGGTGACTGTTCCCGCAGCAGCCGTGACTCTGTGGGCAGCCCCAGTCTGTTCCTGAGGGACTGCAGCCCACGGGAGGGACTCGTGTCCCCAAGGACTCTCCCATGGGAGGGACCCCACCTTGGAGCAGGGGAAGGACGTGAGGAGTCCTCCCCTGAGGAGGAAGGAGCGGCAGAAACAGCGTGTGGGGAACTGAGCCTGAACCCCCCTGGGTCCCCTCTGCCCTCAGGGGAGGCGGCAGGGAAGGGACCCGGGAGAGGAGTGGGAAGTAGATTAAATTAGGGGGTTTTCCTTCCCAAATCGAACCTGTCTGCTTTGTTGTTTTTTTTTTGCCTGTTCTCATAACAGGGAATGCAAACGTCCCTGTCCTTGTGGGGATGAAGGAGCCTTTGGGTGGGTTTTCTCCTCCCTGTCCCACAGTGGGGGGAGCGGGGAGCGAGCAGAGGCCCGGTTGGTACCAGTTGGGCTTGAACCTTGAGATTATCTAAAAGAAACTTCAAATCTCTTCTACAGACTTTACCATGTCTGGCATCTTACTGCCTTTAGGGGAGTGATCTTGAATAAAGTCATTAAATTAATGTCATTTCGGTACTAAAATGATGTCAAAAATCTGTCTTAAGCGCATTTGAGGCTGTTAGTTGCTTTCCCGCATGCCTTTATGGTGAAGTTTGTGTCTGCCTTTCCATACAGAGGAGGGTTTAATTCCTCTTTTTCCCATTAACAAGTCTATTTCCACCCATGGTTCAGTGGCTGCCTTCTATTTGTGGTGCTTAAGTGCTGCATCCCCAAATATCTTGTTCCCAACAAGTCATTGTGTCATACAGAACTCTTGAAACAGCCAACCTGGCCACATCTGGTTTTCTGGGATGAGCAGTAAAAGTCCATGACTCTGGACTTGCATTATATTCCCAGGATTGTTCAAATGTTCCTCTAGAGTAACCAGTCTTGCTAAATGGGGAAACAATTATCAGTGTTTGATCACTTGGTTATTATTTGCTACCTATCTGTATAGATAAATCGATTGGAAAGTATGGTACAAAATAAACACACCTCATCAGGCTTTCTGGAAACAAAAAGGATCGTTAGAAAAATGAGTTTGATTGTCTCAGCTCATCTGGTGTTGATCAACACTCTTCTTAGTAAAATAAATTCAAGTTGGTTAAAGTTGCTGTCAATCTCTGCCTAGGCAAGACAAATGAAGAGTCAGCAGGGAGAGCAAATTGCAAGCACGTTTAAGTAATGAGGTACAGCAGGACCTGCTATTGTTAGGGCAGACACCCTGAAGTGTCTTTGTGTGATTATAATGTGGCTTCTTGGAACAAAACAGCTCTTATTATCTTAGATAAAATAAAATTCTCAATATTCTGCATGTTAACTGAGAGCCAGCCAATCCCAAGTTTTATTTTTCAATCTGTACCTGTATTTTTAAAACGTATTTCTCAAAACCACCTTTGTTCTTGGTAGTGATATTCAATGTGTTACAGACCCATTGAAAAGTCGAGATGCTCCCTATGTTCAGCACAGACAAAGAGGTCAACATAATTAATACTTAATTTCAAACCACGTTGTTAAAAATGTCAGTGCAAATTCTTTTTCACTTGGTTGGTTGGCCAACAAATTGAATGTTCCTTCATGATACAGCCATAAAGTTTAACAAGAGATTTAAGTTATTATGAAAGATATTTACAGCTTAATTCCAAGTTGTAAAAACACTTCTTTGAATCTACTAATTTTGTTCCCCAAGGTGCACTAGCATTTAATTCTGTACTGCTAGCAAGGAAGGGAATGGAAAAAAAAAAAAAACAAACAAAACATATATTGTTTTCAATCAATGAGCAATTATCTTGTTAAACTTAAACCCCTTCGCTAATGACCTCAGATGGGACAGAGTTCTGAGTGAAGCACCAGTTAATGTCCAAGAGTCAACAAACACAAAGTAAAATACACCAGATTTTGGTTAAACATAAGAGAAGGTGGTCAAGCACGGGGTCAGGTTGCCCAGAGAGGTTGTGGAGTCTGGATATCCTTGGAGATATTGCAAGCCCAGCCTGCTCTGGCCACCCTTGCTCAAGCAGGTGATGGACTAGATGGTTTCCAGAGATGCCTTCAGCCCCAGCCCCTCTGTGGCTCTGATGGAACACAGAAAATGCAGCCTTTTAGTGTCCTGATTTCCAAGTGAACGTCTGGAAAAACGTTGTGTGTGAAATCTTCCTGAGGGAATGATGCTTCCACTTTTGGCTTCTCTGTGTAACAGCATCCCACAGTCTTTGCAATGAAGCAATGGCATTGTGACTTAATAAGTCTTCCAGGTTTCCACTGGTGCTATGTGTAAATTCCCCTTTTTCTTCCTTCCAGGTTAATTTGGCCTATTTAGGATCTCATCTATTTTGCAAGATTTCTCCATGGGTAGATCTCTGTTCCTGAACAAATCGTATACTCTCAAAAAAAACAACGGAGCCAAGAATTCAATACCCACAAGCTTTATTCTGGCAATTTTGTTTAAACTTTATATTAAAAGCTGTCACAGAAGCTTTAAAAATGCATCCATGAATCATTTTTCGTTGAATATTTACTTTATGTGTTTATATATTTAAACATCTTTTCATTAAAGAAACCCAAGATGACTAAACTTGATGGATCACTTTTTATTAATAAATTTTTAAAGCCTGCATTCCACGAGACTGCTGGGAACCTTAACACTTCCATTACCACCAACAGGGATTAACTGAGTATCCATTTTCAAAACCTTACTGGATAAAGTAAATTCACAGGTGGTATTGCAGGTATTAATATTTGCAGAAGGATGTTCTCCAAGATGGCAAAATGCACGGCAGCCAAATGAAGCTGCCCTGAGCTCAAAAAAGACCAATGGCCTAAAATTTAGAGAAAATAAGAAGACAACTCATTGGCAGAGCCCACTGATGTTAGTGTTGAGATTTTCCACAGGAGGTTACTTATCAGCCTAATAGAAATGCTGACATGCAGAGCCCTAACTCCTGGATCACCTCAGTCCCTGCTCTAATCAAACCGATTTGTGGTCTTTTCCTTGGATGAAGATGTTACGTGGATGGGATTTCCATAATATCTTCAGTTCTTCTTTGGGACAGAGTTACCTGTGATTACCAACAGGTTTTTAGGATTTTAGGGGGCCTGTTACATGTCAGTCCATCACACCTAACACCAGCTGAATTGCAGCCCTAAGAATAATGACACTATTTTCAGCTGACACTACCCTTCCCTGATCTTTTCTTCCCAGAAAGCATTCCTGCATTTGCTCACTTTTCAAGTTAACAACCTGGTAGCAGCAGTTTTCATGAACTATATCAGATAATGATGTTGTCTTGCATTTTTCAATTATTTAAATTAGCACACAGCATTCACAGCGATGGGTATGTCAGACTGCATTTCCTCCTCACCTTCTTGTTTTCCAAACTACAAGCACCAGTAACAGCTATGAATTTTCTTTTTGTTCAACTTTGTTATACTGAGAAAAAAAACAACCCATTGTATTGCAAGGAGAATGGAAATAAAACCAGAACACAAGAGTAAATCTAACAATAAGTAATTTTGCTAAAATATTCATGGTTTTGCCACGGCTAAGACTTTCCTATCAATGTAAAAACAATTTTGGCCATGGTCTGTCAGTCTTCCCTTCATTCAAGCCCTGTTTCACCTGGGGTCTGGGAGGGAGCTCTTTTTTAATCCTGGGGAGGATTCCTGGGACAAAAGTGATAGGCAGCTCTGATTCTGCCCCACTAATCCTACATGATCATGGCAGGATGGTTCTTCTGCTCCATCCAGGAATGTTGGGATGGGGCAAGTGCTTGCACTCCCGAGCTGCTGCTGTCATTGCTATCTTTAGGACAAATTCCTGGCAGGATATATCCTGAAAAACAAGTAGAATGGATGGATTTAGCACAGCTGGATTTAGAGACTGGATTTGTGGGCATGGCAGGAAGGGTGATGCCATGAATTCAGTTTCATGATGGGGCCTTGCTACCCAGGTAATCATCTCCCACTTATGCATTTGGTTCACTCTGTCATTCTGGGCTTCCTGAGTTAAATGTATGATTTGAAGCCAAAAGATATTTCATAGTCAGTGTTACTTTCTATAGCAAAAAGGATGTTTTATAGTCAGTGTTACTTTCTGCAGCAAACATTTATGAAAGCCTGAAACTTGATACACAAATATTTGAACATTTTCCCACATCCGTATGGTGAATCACTTATATAAATACATTCTGCAGTCTTAGCAAGTAAGGATCCATTTCAGTAAATCCCCCATTTAGAAAATCTCTGTCATTCTCTGATCAACTTTCTCTTTTAGTTTTCATCCATATGTACACTACAAAGTTCAGTAAATAACGAGTTCAGGAATGTAACTAGAAAAATAGTTTCCAAAATAATTTTAAAACATTCTCAATCAAAACCAAACAAGAATCATAATCAATTTGTCTTATGGAATTTTTCATTACACTGGTTATTTGTAAAATAAATTCTTGCTTGCCTCTCCTTTGAAATTGTTTGAAATATGATGCTCAAGGGCAATCAATAATTTCAGCCAGAAAAAGTGGTTCCAGTCTATCACTTTGATGGGAATGCAGTTGTTTTGGGTTTTTTTTAATTTTTTTATTTTATTTTAAGTGAAGGTTGTTAAGACTGATAGGCCTGGAATGAATACAACTGAGAGATATTTCTGTTTGACAGTATCTATGCTGAGGAGAGGAATCACATTTCAAATGTTTGGAGATCAAAGGAAGAGGACACGATCATGTAAGCTCCAAATTGAATGTTTTATTTATGTAAACAGTGGCAAAAAGAATCAAATCACTGCCATCAAAATACCTTATTCAAAGGGCTATCTCACAGAAATATCTGCAGATTATAGGGATGGCAAAGGATAAAACTCTATACCTGCTCATGTAGTGCTCAGTAGCAGGGAAGGAAGGAAACGAGTGATATCCTAGGCTGAAAAGCAGTGCTGCAAAGATAGAAGTCATCAGTCTAAGGAAATGTACCTCTCAATTATAATGATCAGTTATGTTTTTCTCTGGGGGAGTACAGAGGTTTAATCTGATCCCCTTGTCAAAATAATCACAACCTACCACGGCCATTGCTCTTTCGTAGTTCCTTAATGACGAGGTGAAGAGATCCAGCCTTTAATTTAGACCTCTAGAGCTTGTAGGAATGACAGCAAATGGCAGTGGATCTGATTAAATAGATTGGCAGCTGAAGCCTGAGGACACTGTACTACTCTACCACAACCTAAGAGTAAAAGGATGCTCCTAACTCCCTTTGTAACCAGCAAGTAATTTCTGCTGCTCGCAGCAGTTTTGTTTCAAAGTAGGTGGGAGTTCTAAAGAGGGAAAAAAATACAAATTTAAGGATTGCCTTATTTGATGATAAATTCAAATGGTGAAAGAAAAAACGTTTTGTCCCTGCCCTCAGGAGGAATTTTTTTTTTCTCAGCAGTTGCTTTCTGGTTACCTGGAAGCAGATGCTCTCCATGTTGAGTGATGTGACAGTGTCAGCAAAGCCTCAATCTCATGATCATCTCAGCTTCTCCAGCAATCAATTTGAGGTTTGTTGTTTTGTTATTTTTTTTTTTTATCTGTTTGTTGCAGTGAAGCTGAATGGCACAGATAACTACACCAAAGTACAGCAACCATCACTTCTGCCTTCTTCAGAAAAATAAAAGAAAATACAGTTTAATTTTGCTGTTAGAAATTGGCAATAGTTCTTGCATTGATGGCAGATTTATTTTTTCAACAGAGACAAAGCTAGCTCTGTCCTAGGTACAGCATAAAGCTTCACTTACTCCATGAATTTCCAGATGCTTCCTTTCATCTCTGATGCTTTATGGATTAACACCTGGAAGATTTTTGGTGATGGCCAATGCTTTTCTTATATTTGTGTCAGGAAGTTGTGGGTGGACTGGCACTATTTCAAAGGACAGGGTAAGCAGCCCATGGCTCAGTGTCCCAGAAGTACATACCACCAAGGCAGGGTTTCTGATACTTCCCTCTGTTCCTCACTATATCACAAATTATCTGTAGGAGCCCTTTGCCAGTTAAAATTCTGGTCTCCCCAGTGAATCTAGATGTCCTCAGTGGAATTGTTTTTCATCAGAATGGCCTCTCCAACAATTTGGGTCTTGCCAAAGTAAAATGTCCATTTCCCTTTTTATGGGTCTTGGCCCCTGGTATAACAAATAGCTGGTGAGGACAGGACAAACAACTTCATGTGTGATAGGATTCCTCTTCACTTCTTCTCCCTGTCTACCACACGTGCAGACAAGGCACTAAAAATGGACTCAGATGTTTATAGAAGAGGGCTGGGATGATATTTCAGCATCACTCAGGCAGGGGCAGGAGTGAAGCATTGCCCCATGCCATGCAACAGCCACAGGGCACTGCCAGAGGGATCAGGCTCTGGCTCTCACCTCTTGATACTCCTGTGAGCAGCTAAGGAATTTTCCCCTGGAATCTAAGCACTAATTTCTTTCAAAATCTGTCACTGTCACCAAGAAATTGCAAAGCAGCAACAGCCACCGTTACCACCTGACCCTGCAGTATTTTGTCCTCCCTGCTGGCAGAGGCAGCTGTCCCCCCCACAAAACACACAGCAGATGGCAAACAACAGCCTCATGTGCAGGAATATGTTCTTAAAATCCCTATAATAGTTCCCAACTTTTAGGCTAGGTTTTCTTGAACGATTTAAAGTGTTCATAGAGAAGGAATGAGCAGCATGTTGGGCAGCCAGCGGCCTGGATGCTAGAAAAATCAGAATTAATTTCCCAAATCCATTCCCTACTTGCCAAAAGACAGAAGAAATGAGATGGTAACAGGTTCTTTACTCTTCTCTGCTTAATTTGAAATTATTTGGGGTGAAGAACTGTATCCCCAGGCATATGTGCAGTTCTTTTAGCTGCTGGAGCACCTTTAACTTCCCAGTGTGACAGCAGAACATCTCCCAGGGGACCACAGAGACACTGTTCTGCATAGATGCCATCTGTACAGCATTGCTGTGTTTATCTTCATATTCAGTCACCTCCACAGCCTTTCAGATCTTTTTGAAAGCTTGCTTTGAAGGCAGAGGCAGGCATGGAGGGCAGCTGCAGTGCTGGGCTGGTTGCAGATGTGCCCATGGGTGCAGGTTTACAAGTGTCTTCAGGACCTGAAGACCAGAGGCAGCTGTGTAGAAATTCTGCAAAAAAAAAAAAAAAAAAAAAAAAAAGAAAAGAAAAGAAAAAGGCTTGCTTGAAGGTTTCCCTGTCAAAATCAAAAGAAAGGAATACAGCTATTGTTTTTTTTTTTTCAACAATAAATCCCTTTTCTCAAGAGAGTGCCAGACTATTTTTGTGGACTCAACTCTTTGATAGCTCAAATAATCTTTTGATAAAAAAGAAGACATTTTCCAGAGGAGACTATAACCAGGATGACTTTGCTCTGCCAAAGAGACTGTGAGAGCATCTGTCATGGACTTCCAAGACTTCCCATGCTTAAACCTCCTTTTCTTTGTGTTTTCATTGATGGTCAAAATCTCACTTGCTTATTCCTCCTTTCTGACATTTATTGATGTCTAAGAAAAGAGGCTTAAAGAAAAAAAAACAAAAAAAACCTACTTAAAATTCTATCAGTGACCTTTACGTATTACTAAAAGGCAACTGATATTTACTACTGGAGAAACCCTGATTGGTTTAGGGCACACTTACTAAAAAGGCTAATTTTATTTCACCTTTACCAATTACCCATTCCCCTTCACACCCAAAGCAGTAATTTAACTTAAATGTTCTAAATTAACTTAATAAATGCCTCTAAATAGGTGTAACTTGCCTGCACTTTGAATATTTTTATTGGCAGCAGTAATGGAGCCCCAAGGTGTAACAGTCATTTAACAGCTCCAGGTGTAACCACTGACAGTCAGCAATACCAGTAGATCTATTAACATTTATATTTTCATAAAATTAGATGCAGTATTATTGCCTTTAGTAAGATCATTGTGGCCAAGAATAATAAGATATTTTTTTTCCTTTTATGTGGTTTGGGGGTATATATTTGACACTACTCTCTTTTCTGACCTTTTTTGAAAGCCAAGCTTGTAAAACCATGAGTAATTTTTTCATACTCCGGTAAAAAAGATTCTGTTTTAATCTCACTGAAAATAACTCAATAATGGAAATTGATTATTTCTGCTGATATTGCATCTTGCAACACTGAGCAGTGCTTAAGTGAAAGGTTGTGTTTCCACAGAGTTGTGGAGTAGAAACCCAGCTCACCCCAGCTTCACCTGCTCAGCCTACAGACCTGGTGAAGACACAGGAAAGTTTTCTAGATTTCTGCTCCTCCTGGACCCACAGCACCCAAAATAGATTTCACACCCTAAAACTCTCTTCTTTTATGTCAACAAGTTGGATATTTAGTCTTAACCTAAAGGAGATCTATATAAAACTGCACTCATAATCAGATTCAAACAATTTCCACGTGTCCATGCATTCATCATCCGCCCACCAGCTGTTAACTCTTTTTTTTTGCTGTACATTTATTACCAGTGGCTAGGAGAAATAAAATTCCCATCTACTGCCAAGTAATTCAGGAAGAGTGGTCAGTGCATCTGAAACACACTTACCATCTGGTGACTTGTTTCATGTTAAAAAGATAGCAGAGGAAGTAATCTGGGATGACTCTGCTGCTTGAAATGAAGGGGAAAAATCTGAATTTTTTTTTTTTTCCTGATGCAGGGCTTAAAGTAAAAGCATTGACTTGGAAACAAAGCAGTACTGTGAACCTTGTTTTGGGGCATTTTGGAGTTTACATTGAGGGGGGATCCATAAAAGCAGAGATTTGGTGCTATTGCAAGGTGTGAAATAATGAACATGGGAAAATGATAATAAAATCAAATGCTGGTTTATGCTTAATCTCCTAACAACCAACCAAACCCCCCCTCAATATTTCAGTCATGTATATTGATAGGCTGAAACAAGAGAAAACAAAAGCTTTTCCTAACTAATTGCACCAAACCCATGTGCATCAGTCAGGGAGAGAAAGACAAACCCAAGCTCCAGGTGTTCAGCATCCCCTCAGCCATTCCCCTGCCTCATCTCCATCTGCATTCATCCCCTTCATTCCTTCCTCATCCTCATCATACAATCCTGCATTTCTCAATTTGACAGGTTTTCTCTCAAAGTCAGGATTTACAGGAATTTTTAAATTAGCAAGAAGGAGGCAACCGTTTCTGGGCATTTTTTCTGCAGCTGAGTATTTTTAAAAACTTTTTTTTCCTCCATGTTGAAAATATCCCAGAAAATTCTGATTTAATACAAGCAATTTCTAATTAATGTGCAGTGGGTTAACTTCCAAGCAATTCCTGGTCTAACAGCACCTGTGAGCACTGTTATGAAATTATAGTGTGGTTTTTTTTTCCTTAGAAGTGTGAAATAATAGCTGCTCTATAAAACCCCATCATAGCCACAACTTCCCACCTCATTTGTTTAAACCCTGGTAGTTTTATGGCTTGTCTGCATCTTTCCTGAAATGGGACTAATAACAGGCTGGTATATGACTTGTCCACTCTTTCAGCATAAAAAAACCTCTTACCTATGCCAGAACCATCTACAACCAGCACATGCCTTTACAAGACAGAACAGTAAATTAATCAAGAGCAAAGAGAAGTCTCTTCTGCCTGTGGGTTCTGTATAAAAGGGTAAATAATCAAAAGGAATGCTACAGCTGATTTATTTTTCTTTATGATGATCAAAGGCAAATGGACTTCAGTTCAGCAAGGAATATAAATACTGTGTGAAAACTCACTTTCTGCTGCAGACAGAATTGAGAAGCCTTCTCCTCTGGGCTGGATCTAGTTTAAAATCCATTAACTAATACTGCATGCCCTAAGGTTAAAAAAGTAGCAGAAAAACAATGGTGGACTAGACATTTTTGATAGGTTTTTATGCTTCCCCCCAAATTTTATGTATCCTTCTTGCTTCCTAGCTGAAGATGAAAAGCTTTGGAGATACCTGACTTGTTCAAATAATTGCTGTTGCTGCAAAGTCTCTTGTAGGTAATTAGCTAATCAAGTGTGCTTTTTTTTTTTTTTAATAAGCATTTTAAAAATAATTAAATAAATTAAAAAAAAAAAAAAAGAAACCACCTTTACTGAAGGTGTTACTGAAAGGTAACATTGCTTTTGTATCTTTTGAGTAGTGGGAGAAAAGACAGGAGGACTTCACCTCCATGCTGCAGGGTCAGGGGTCCTTGTCACCTACCCCATGGTGACACACATGGGTTGCTCAGGGGTTTGGATCATGGATTATGCAGCTTTGAAAACAGAAAGCAAATCATCAGCCAGCACAGCTCCAGAGAAGCCAACCAGTTCTTTTTTAGAACTCAGTGATTTTTATGCTTTTTAGCTTTTGGGGGCAGTGGAAGGATGCTACTAAACCTGGTGATTAGAGGAAAATAAAACTAGTGAAATGGAAAGGTACATACTCCCTCAGTGCTGGGTGGTGAGTAGTTTTAAAGCTTTTATTACACACACACCGAAAAAAAAAAAAAAAAGCCAAAATATTTCACAAAAGTTTCTACAACTGTCTCAAAACTGTTTCAAAAAATAAAATAGTATGCCAAACCTGTCACTATCTTACACTTCCAGGCCATGTGCTGTTAAAGTAATTTCTAGTTTTTGTGTCCTTTTCTGCTCTATTTATTCTTAGCAACCAGAACACAACTTTTGGGGGTTTGGATACGGTGCAGAGGGGTTTTTCCCCCTATTTAAAAAGTAGGAATTCAGCAGGGGCGTGCGATTTTTTTAAAACTTTCCTTTTTTTTCTTTCTCGTTTTGAGAAAAGGTGATGTTTACAATGAAGCAGAACACTCAGTGGCAGAAGATAAATGATAAGCACTTAATGTTTTAAATGTCTAAGTGGTAGCACAGTCTGAACACACACAAAAAAAAAGTAGCTGACACAGAAACACCAAGCCCACAGCTGCCTCAACCTGTGTCACCTTCCACCTTCCCTCCTATTTCTGAAGCATTGAGCACAGGGCTGCTCTGCATTCAGACCCAAACCTACACAAAGTCATTAATTTAGGGGAAAAAAAAAGCAAAAAAAAAAAAGCTGATTGTTTGGCACCAGGTTTCAGAGCTGTGGTGGGGATGTAACTAGGCTGCAGGCTCAGCAAAACTCTGTGTGCCAGACAATCTCCCTAGCAAGCAGCAGTCAGTGCAGAGTAACCTCAGGCAGATTTTCTGGAGGTGTGTTCTGAGTGGGAAACATCTCTAGAGACTGAATGAACACGTTTTATCATCATGCTTGGGAAAATATAACAACCCTGGAGCCTCTTCCCTCTGGCTGCAGACAAACCCTTTTAGCCCTTGCTACAATACCCCAGGCATTAATCCTTTAATTTATTCAGCCTAACTGGCTCATCACAAATCCCTCCTTGCCTCAGCATATATATATATATCAAGATGTGGTGAAATTTCTTGTGGTGTTTATTTTTTGTTTATGTAGCTTTTGGTAATATCATTTATTGTGTGTTTGTGAGAAACAGCCACCTGCTCCCACCGGGGAAGTGGCTGATGTATGGATGACAGATCCTAGAGAAAAATCTTGCAGAAGATAAAAGCAGCAACAGCTTCCAATGTATTGCCTGCTACTTCTTGTTCATAATAAGATGCTCTGCCCTGTGACTCTGGGGCCAGGACTCAGAAATTCACAGCTAGAAAGTGTAACCTTCCAGCATACAAAACATCGAGTTGTTAAACAGAAAAATTCTGCTTTTCAAATATTTTACATGCTGGGAAAGAGGAGTTTGTGGTTCACGTATTGTAGGGTTTCATTCTGCATGCCACAGACTTGCAAGAGAGCTTCAAAGTAAAATTGTTTCTCTCCCTGTGCATGAAATGTCTTTGGTGACTGCAGCCACACACTTTGTGTCCTCCTGGCCCCATTTCTGAACACTGCAGTCTCTCTCTTTCCCTGTGGGTTCACTGTCACCCCAAATATTACTTTCTAGGTGCTGTGACCAGCCACGTGTAGAAATTGGCTTAACCAGCTGTTTCCAAGCAAAACACAGAGATGATCAGAAAATCATTAAGGCTGGAAAAGACCTTGAAGATCATCAAGTCCAAGAGGATAAGGTTATTCTTCCCATGGAAGCCAATATATCGTTAAGAATAAATTAAGCCAAATAACCTTAAAAATGACCAAAGGAAGGGGAATATTGTCAAACAGCCTCATATCAGGTCAGCTTGGATGGGGCTTGGAGCAACCTGGGCTGGTGGGAGGTGTCCCTGCCTATGGAAGGGAGGTGGAACTGGATGGATCTTCTAACTCAAACCATTCCATGGTTCTCTGATGCGGGGAGAAGTGGGAGAAGGAAAGTTTACAGGCAAAGGAATCAGCTGTGCACATTCCCAGTTGGATCAGGGAGCCCTGGTGGTCCAGAGGGAGCTGCAAGCCACCACTGGCCATTTGGAGGAAAGTTGGGGTATCAACACCTTCCACCAAAAAAGGAAAGTTGGGATATCAACACCTTCCACCAAAAAAAAAAGGAAAGTTGGGGTATCAACACTTTACACCTTCCCCCAGCTGCAATCCCACTTGGCAGATTTTCTCCAAAAACTCTAATCTGGATTTGCACAAGGGTTTTAGTGGACCAGATCCACTCGGAGAAGTGTTGGAGGGAGGGATTTAATCACTTGGCCTCAAATAAAGCTGTTTTTGTGTTGGGAGAGGGAGATGGAGACAGTGTGGGCTCTGCAGAGAGATGTAACCACTACTCCTAACAGGAGACCTGGCAATATATCTAATAAAACACTTTTGCCCATGATTCAGCTTTACTGTCAATGAAGTGAATTTTTGTTAGCTGTACACATTATGTGAAATTCCCAAAATGCTTATAAAGTTTTTTTCCTCCTTCTTTTTCCTTTTTTTTTTTTCTTATTTGAAAGTGGGCCTCTAATACTTGCAAATTCTTAAATATTTATGGATAAACTTATGAATCTGCAAGCACTTGCAGATTTCCCATGAGAGCTTGAATCCCTATATTAAACCTCATCTGGTAACTGCAAGTGTCAAAATTATTTCTACTCTGCTGAATCAGCCTAAGCTTGTCATTGCATCCAAGAGAAGTGGAAAATTAAAGTGGATTTCATTGCTCCATAGCTTGCTACATGAAAAACCATGTAGAAATGAACAGCACATACAAAATTAAAATTTTAAATTAGATTAAAATCTCTTCTCTGGAGAGTTTCCTTTGACAACAGCAGGCAGATAAAGTCTTCCTCAGTAACTACTGTAATTTATCGATTAACTTTTTAACAAAATACTTTGGCAATAAAAGAAGAAAGAATATTTTCTCTGGTTGTGATGGCATTTACAGGACCCCAGTCAAGTGTTTCCCTGATGTTTCTAATGCCACAAGTTGTCATATTTTGCAAGGGTGGGAAGGGGAGGTGGCACACTCAGAGAATAATTCCTGCACAATGAGATCCAACTCTCATCCCACCTAAATTTTTTGTTGGGTGAATCAGACATTTTGTCTATGCACTGCTGTTTTTCAGACAGGATCAAGAGAAATAGCAAAATGTCAGGAAAAGAGTGAAAGATGGGGAAGCTCCTTTTCAGGCGACCTTGTAATTATTGGTGATTCCCCTCTCCTTAGCTGGTAAAATGCCTTAAGATCTTCTGTGAGTGCAAGGGAAGATATGAATGTAAATTTAATTTATTCATTCAAAAAATACATGTAATTAGAAGTGCTTTTGGGAAATCACAAAGCTTGAAAGAGTCAAAATATCAAATATTCAATTATTTGTGCTGCTGACATTTTGTGTGTATGCTAATATTTTGCTTCTCATACCATTTTCTTTCCTCCTCTTATCTCTTTTTTCCAGTCTTTTGGGTGAATGGCAGTAAAATAAAATGCATTTTGAAGTCTTGTGAAGTTTCCACAATGATCTCTTCCTCTGATGGTCCCTTAGGAGTTGGTTCTTGGTTTTTGTTGGTTGTTTTTTGGGTTTTTTTTTTGCCGTGTTCAGTAGTATAGATAGGAAAGGAAAAAACATTTTTCAGTGTTGTTCTGGAGTTTCTTTTCCCTCACTGCTCCCTGGAGCCAGTTTGTGCTTCATCTTCTTTTCTTTCCCATTTGGTCTGCTTCTCCTCTCATTTACATGGGTTTTACACCACTGCAAAGAGGTTGATTTACTCTGATTTCAGTGTATTTGCCTTATACCCAGGGATGTGGGAAAAGCTCTGAACAATAAATCAGGGCTTGATTAGATTTATGTAGATTATTTATGTCAGTCCTCAGCCTTCTGATGTAGAAAAGGTCTCTTCTACTAAGTGTACTCTTGTACCATCAGGGAAAAAAATAATGTCTTCAATACTTTCTTTTTTTATCCTTTATTGCCTGGATATTTGTATGAAAAATGGTTTTAGGAAGACTGACCATTCCATCTTGTGTCACACAGAATAATCTTTGGTCTTTCCATGTTCAGGCCAAGTCTCAGAGAAACCCCAAAGCCCTGACTGAAGCATCCAGACTCCCCCTGGGCCAGGCTCCTTCTTTGCAACTTTTCCAACCAGGAATATGCCTGAAATGCCAAACAGAATTGAAGCTTATGTTTTCCTGAGATAAAGCATTCAGGACTAGCTGCTGCTAGGACTTGTGCTTTGAGTTCTCCACCAAAACCCTCTTGTTAACTCTGACTTGATGATGCTCTCCTACATATTGTTCCTACAGCCCTAATACTGGGTGAGCTTTACAGAGAGGTCTGATACCACCAAGCAATCAAAGCTTGGAACAAACTTCCTGAAGACATCAGTCACTCAGTGTGACCCTAAATTAGCCCTTTTATTTAGTCGTTTGAATGCAGACACAAAGTTCCTCTGAAACTCACTTTTCCAAACCTCTGGTTTCACTGGGCCTGGAGCTGATTTAGTTCTGAGAATGTGAAGACAAAATTTCTCAAAACCATCTTTTGCAGTTCTCTGTCCAGGACTCAGCAGCTGAGGTTGGAGGGAGGCTTGATTGCCAGCCTGACTTTTTCCTCAAGGAAAAAACACATTTTTCAAGTATTATCAAAGAAAAAGGAGAGTAAAGAGACAACATTAACATGTTTTAGAAGATCAGTTCATCCTGCTTTATAACTTCTCTCTCATTTTAGTGCAGGCACACAGAGAACATATTTTTACCCATCTGGTTGATAGCCTCCTTCCTTTAAATTGGGCTCTTTTTGGCTTGCTTTGGCTGGAAGTTTAGAAAAGAAGACTACACTCACTTCAAAATGCCATTTAAATATGTAAGAATTTTATCAGCAGAAAGCCTTCATTATTGGAAACCTATGAATATGAGTTCCTAAAGAGACTCAGAGAAAATGCAAGAGACAGAAGGTGAGGATTCCTGTTCCACTGCCTATCTGTGATGCTTAAAGGATGGGGAGGCTGGAGGAAATTTAAATTATTTTCTATCTTTGTCAGCATGCTGTGTAGGGAGGGAGCAAAGGTAGGCAACTTAAAAGCTCTACAAACTGGTGCAGAAATGAAACTCCCTTTCCTACTAAGTGTTTCCTGGCTGCTTCTTTCCACTTCAGTTGATAGCCTGGCAAGGTAGATAATTCCTTGGATCTTCCCTGCCATCCCATACAAACATTTTCTTTTTGTTCAAGCCCCCAGTCACATAATTCTGCTTGCTCCCATTCTCCCCGTAGGGTTTTAGAGGTGTTTTGCCTGGGTTGTCCTTTTGAAGTGAAAAACACAACCAGAGTTTAGCTCAGGGGGTGATGTTTGGCAGGCACTTACTTATTAATTAGCTGAGAGCAGAGAAAAGAGAAAGGTGAAGTTCAGGGCAAAGGGACAGGGAGCAGGCTCTGAATTTCTGCTTCCTCACTCTGCAAGGGGTAGGGCTGCTAACTTCAAACAATTAATATAAAATCTGCAACTGATTTTCCCCTAATGTGAAATAAGGTGATGTAAAGGCAAAACAATTATGCTTACAGACTCTGAAGGCTCTACAGACTATAATTATCAATATTTGTATGTGGTGTGGCATTCAACATACAGATTTCAGATGGTTTTTTTTTCATAAGGTATAAATAATTAGCATCATTTTGTTTCAACTATGACATCTGTTAGCTCACTTTGGCTGGTATTAATTCCTACTTTTCATGCTGCAGAGACAGGGAAGAGAGCAATTAAATGACATAACATGCTTAATTTGATAACCCAGGGTAATTTCATGACAAAAAAAAAAAAAAAACAAACTATGAAGGCTGAACATCGGGACATCAGGTAAAGAGGTATCACAAAAAATCCCCCAGAGTATCTCATCACTTGGGAGTCTTAAAACTAGTCAGAAAAATTAATTTCAGTGTCTGTTCTTGGCAACAACACTGCCAGCTTGCAGAGGAGGGGCTGGAAAAACCTCATCACCTTGTTTTCCTCTTGTTTGCTGTCTTGTTCCCTGAGACCCAGCCGTGCAAGTTCTTTCTGTTTGCAGCCAAGGACTAGATAAGCAACATGGAAAATATTTTTCCTTTTTTGTTTTTTTGTTTTGTTTTGTTTTCAGTCATTATTTTCAGCTCCCATCAAGCCCCATACAGCTGCTGTGAAGACCTCAAGGCATGAACAAGCTCCAGGGGTGGCCTGAAGCCAGGAGAGAGCAGAAGGGTGAAGAAATCCCTCCCTGCCTCCATACAGGAGAAAACATTTCTTGATGCTCCCTCTCTAGAGCCTGATGACTTTCAGAATTACCACCAGAATCTTGAGAATATTTATAACAAACTTTTGTAACCACATCTCCATCTTGGTCACTGCAAATGAGACAACAGCTGTTTCCTCCCAATTAGTTGCATTTAATGGTGCCCAAAAAGGGATGCAGTGGCAATTCCTTCAAATGAAGATGTCCAAACTAATGGAGTGAACTCTAGCAAGGTGTGATTAATTCTTTGGCAAACATTTTTCTTCATTAGGCTTCTAATTAGATTACTTTCCGAATTCTCAGTTAATTAAAAAATATTAATATTCGATATTTATCTACTGCCAGATACTAAGAGCTGGCATGCTAAACAGAACTTCCCTAGAACTTTATTTTATCAGTTTTTATTAGCTTTGCCACAGGCAGAGTGGGCTGGGAGGCTTTCTGCTGAGCTCAGCATCACATCACAGAGAAGTCAAGAAAATCCGAGCCTTGTTCTTCTTATAGAGAAGTGGAGAGCCCTGAAGAGCTGGTAGATAAATTGAAGCCAGACCCCCCCAAAAATACCCAACCAAACAAAAAATATATGTCTAAAAGGTCACATTTTGTAGAGGTAATGCAATGGAAAGTAAGGCAGCTGTAGAAGTAAAAAGCAAAATACAGATAGAAGGGCTTAGAGTTCAGGTCAAGTGTCCTGTGTCCCAGAGTGATCCCCTGAGGAAATTTATAACCTAGCAGGTTACTCAGAGGTTGTATTTAGAATTATTTTCTGGGATTATTTGATGGTGAGGGATTCCCTGGGTGTAAAGATGAGCATGCAGAAAAACTCCAGACAACCAGTGAGTCTTGGAGATCCAAAGTGGGATGCACAGGGGAGGGCAGATTCAGGTTCTTGAAGCTGGTTTCAAGAGCAGTACTAATAAAAATTATTAATCTGGGGGGGGAAAGAAAGAAAAGTAGAAAAATGGACTAATGGCACTTGCTTCTTTGACTGGTAAAATGTAGAGGTGATATTCTTAAAACTTTAGATGAAAAATTACTGCCTTTTATTCCTCAAAACTGCAATTCTTACACCCTTTTTTCTGCAAAAGCTTGCACAGGTAGGACTGATATTTTATTTTATTTTATTTTTTAAAGGCAAGTATTGAGACATGGTTCAGAGTCTGCCAGGAAGCCTGAGCAAGATCTTTTGTCTATGTTGCTGCTGAACAAGCTGGGAAAAAATTGGTGCTTCCCAAAATTCCTGGGAACACTCCCACTGTGCAAAAACACATCAGAGCTGAACAGCAAAAGTGAAACAGAGGAACACTGGGAGAAAAAAAAATGGAATAGTGTTTTACAATCACCACTGGCCTAGTCAAATTTTGTCTGGTAAAATTTTAATCCAATAAAATGTTTCTCTGAACTGTCAGTAGACAGTCAGTTCTTGTTGCTTACCAACTTCAGAGGCAGTGATGCATTCTCCATCCTCAGCAGCTAATAAATGCTCAAATAAAGGCATTGCTATACATTTTTGCATACTGTTAATGTTGATTTTTTTGAGAAAAGTCTATTTTGGGTGGAAATTATTCTTCCCCTACCCCGTGCTCTCCTGGTCACATGGATCTTTTTCACAAAGACATCGATTTTTGTCCAAATCATACCTTGTGCAAGTGTGATTTTTTTAGCTTTTTTTTTCTTTTATTTCTTGATCTGATTTAGCTGTGAACTTCCAACAGAATATAGGCAATTATGTTTCATTATTCCCATCTATAAGAATGTTGAGATGTTAATTCATTAATTATTATCTTTATAGTCCTAATTAATGTGATACCACCAGCTCTTTGCTAGCACATTTCTCTTTGGAAAGAAGAGTATCTGGGTGGGAATTTTCCTGTGATAAGGAGTGGAGATATAAATATTTTCACAAAAAGCCTTTTTTTTTTTTCCACAAAGCTTTGTTCTAAAGCAAAGGGCTCCTGAAACAAAAATGAAGAACCCTGGCAATGCAGAAACCAGGCTGCCCCCACTGCTTTGCCTGGTGTCACTGGGACTATGCAAATACATCCCAGGCAAAGAAAATCTTGTTATTTCTGACAGAAAGAAAGGCAAAGGGATTTATTACTCTCAGGTGAAGCCAAGCCAAGCCCCAGAATGAATGTAGGTTCTCCCAGGTCATCTGATGTTCCCGTGGGATGTATTAAAGTGCAGCTTTGTGAGAAATTGAAAAAAAAATAAAATATATATATATATGTGTGTGTGTATACAGAGAGATCTTGTGTTATTGATTCCTCAAATGGAGTGAGCCATTTAAAAACAGACTGTGAAGCTGCAGCACTGAGAGAAAATGCCAATTGAATCTCCCATCATGGCTGGGAGTTAAATGCCATTATTATGTTCTTACTAAATGGGAGAGGGATGAACTGAAAAAAACCCAAAGTACATGTCAGGGAGGAATAATTAGGAGGATGAAAGCTGCTGCCTTGGTGGAGGAAGCTGCAGTGAAACTGAAACCAGGTTGTACTTGTCAGCTGACAGGCAAAGAAAATAGTTCTGGGAACAACTTAATGCCCAACTTTTGGGACAGCAAAGATGTGGTTGAGTTGTGGCTTCTACCACCTCCTGCTCCCAGAAAACCTGGAGTAATTACAGGGGGTTTGAGGAGCTCGTGGACTGAGGGAGCAGAAACCATGGGCCAGCATCTGCAAAGGTGATCCAGCCTCTGAGGGGATGTATGGAACTCACACTTTTCCTGCCACACTTTGCCCAGATGACTGCACAGACTTTTTACACATTTTCAGTGTCACATTTCCAGTGGTTCCATCATTAAACATTGGTAACCTGCTGACATTTGAGCCCTGATTTACACAGCTGAGGACTTGGCCTTTTCTTCCCATACACAATAACCTCATTATTACTCTCTTAAAATCACCCAGAGAAAAAGGGGATGGAAGGAACAAGCTTGCAGATATAGCTATATTCTTTATTTTGACTTTTTGGAAACAAATCTGATTTTGCACAAAGCTGTAGCCACTTGGCACTTTTTCATAACTATGACAGTTGACAGCTCTTTTTTTTTTAATTTTTTTTGGTTTTTTGACCAAGGTTACTTTGAGCAGCACATGGGTTCAAAAAAGTTTCAGCAGAGAACTTCTATAAGCACTCTTGGGTCACTGATGACAAGATCACTGTATAATTGTAATACATTATCTTACAAGCTGTCCCTTGGTGTCTCCACTATAGGGTAAACACTGCCTGGTTTGATTGCTTCTATTTACAAACGGTCTCTGCTCTTCCAAAGTTTAAATACGTTCTACATGTCTGGATTTAATTCAATCCAACAAATGAAGCTTTTCAATAAAAGCTGCCCTTTGAGTTATAAACATCCCAGGATAATCCAAAGTCAACTGAGGTCTCACGTGCATGTTTCTGAGCACAGGACCTCATCCTGCCAAGCTTGCAGCCCCCGGGGTGGTGGCTCACAATCCCTGGGAGATAGCAAAACCTGGCAGATTAATTCCCCTCCCTTGGCAGGAGGGTTTGGAGGCTCTTCCTGCAGGAGATTTGCAGCTGTCCTGTGAAAGGCAGAAGTGTGCAGACCCCCAGGAGAGTCTGAGAGGTTCGATGGCTCAGCAGCTGCCAACCCTCCAACCCTGGCAGCATCATCCTGCTCCTGCTCCTCCTCCCCACCTTCTGTTATTCCCACACCACAGGAGCCCTGGTTTCCTCAGGCCAAACCTAGGTGAGAGTTTCTTTAATATTGCTGCTTGATCATGGTAGAAATCCAACTGACTGGGTATTTTTTTTACCCACTGCACACCCAGCAGGTTGGATCCAGGCAGGTCCAGCCGGTGTCCTCTGCAGGACTGAGCTGGAAAAATTGCCTTAGGAATGAAATGGTTTGAGGGTAATTTTCTGAGTAAAGTGTTTTGTGCAGTCTGGATAAAATAATCCCAAAGGGAGCTTATTAGGAAGATCTTGCCATTTTCTACACAATAAGAACAGCTAAAAGCTAGAGTAGATCATGCAAAATATAGATTTTCCCACAAAGTAAAGGCTTTCAAATACGATTAAATCAACATTTACCAGCAATGCTTTCAGGATAGCTGACCCTGACTTCTGTTGTTGATGAACTGAATTGCATCTTTCTTTCTTTTTTTGCATCTTTTGCATCTTTTCTTCTTTTTATTTGTTCTTTGACAAGCCCATAACAAGTGCAAGTTTTCATTTCACGAAAAAAAAATCTGTTTTACTTTTTAGCTGAAAAGATAGATTGTAATATGTTTTTGTTAAACCCAACCCAAAATTATTTCCCCTGTTTATTCAGAACTGGTAGCTAAACAAAAAAATCAGTTCCTGCTATTCCTAAGTTATCCGAGGAGCTTTTTGTTGGTATATTCCTGCTCCCAGTTTCATTCTTCTGTTTTGAGTAGCAGTTAATTATTTTACCCAAAATCGAAACAGACTTTAGAAACAGAAAAGTAATAAAGAGGCTCACTGGGTTGCATGCACTCAACAGGGAAAAATTTCTGAAGCCTGAGAAGTTCCTGCATTGCAGAGTGAGAGGCCACTAATAACCTTTTGTCCTTGGGAGCAACACTGAAAATACAAGGAAATTTCTGTGCTGTCAAGTGCTCTTTCATTTCTCCCTCCTGCCCATGCTGCAGCACACACATGCAAAAAACAAACTAAAATAAAATTATAAATAAAAAATAAAATAAAATAAATAAGATTTATAAATAAATAAATAAATATATGTAAAATAAATAAGATTTATTTTATTTAATAAAATAAAATAAAAAACACCAAGAAGTGCTCCTTAACTAGTTAACAAGCTCTTTAAAGAAGAAAGCATCCATCTCTCGTTGTGATGCTGTTGTGAAAACCTTAAATTTTGTCCTTTTTCAAGGGCCTGAACGTGCAGAAGTGACATTCCACATTCTGCAAACTTATTATTTCCTTCTTGATCCCTTGCCTTCTGTCATCCAGGACCTCATTCTCAAGCCCTTCCTAAGGGAAAATTCCCTATGATTTAAAAGCTAAGCAAAGGTGTGAATAAATCATCTGAGGTTTTGGCATCCCTGAACCAAATTTTCCAGCTACTGTGGGGTTTTTGGGTGATGGGATTGTGTCACCAAGCTTTGCTGCTTGGCATCAGTACTGCTGCATTTTCCAAGCCCTGCTTCTGTTTGCTGTGTCTTTGCTAATTCACTTTATCATTTCACTGCTTGGCTCTCCCAGATTAAGTAAGCTTACAGCAACTGGTTTAATCTCTGTATTTAAACATTTTAAACCTTTTGTCCTACCCAGGATTTTCCTCTTCTTACAAAAATTACTATCACAAAGCATGTTGGAGGCTAAAAGGAAAATAAAATAATTTGAGGGGTATTTTACCTTTATGGAAGCAGCTTAAAGAGATCCAGGATCTTGCTATTACCCACATGAATAGTTTATATTGTTTAAAGTAGAAGCAAGAATCTTGTGGGTGTCAGAGAGGGATTGTGAGTCCAGGCCCTTTCCCATTGAAAGCAGCTGAGAGATTGTCCCCAGTTTTTTAAGTAATGTGAAATGCTATTAGTGCCTGATGTCAGAATGAAGGGGATAATCAGATGATGAATTTTAGAAAACTCTCACAAGCTTTTGTGAAAGCTATGCTGAGACTCCTTCAGATGTATTAATAGCAGAAATAAATAATGCCATTGTGGGTGTTCTTATTGCAGGCACCATCACACATCCTTCTTTAGCTGTTACACTGCAATTATTTGAAGGCAAAAAGTGAGGAGCTGCAAATTAAAAACTGCAATTATTGTTTTCAAACCTCAAGACTTTTTCCTTTTTCATCTGAGAAACACAGCAAGATAGATAATTGATGGATCATTTCCTCTGCACTTTAAAATCAAAGCAGCTTTCATAACAAATATGTTAAAATTGTAAGTGATATGCAGGCATTTTTGGAATGTGGCTCCTACTGACAGTAACCTTCAGATTCACCGTTTAACAGATTATTGTTTTCTCTCCTTAGTTCATTCTATCATCTCCTGAAAGATTCATTCTTATTTCTCTGAAAAATTAAGCCTGAGGATGGGTGTCTGTGTACTTGGGTGTGTACCTGGGCCAATTTTAAATTAACCTGAACAAATCTTCCTGCACTTCAGCTCTCTCTGTGGAAGAGGCTGGTGATAATTTTTCTTCCACGTTTTTTCTCTTTCATTCAGTCCACGAGGTCGAGTATATATTCCATCAAGAAGCAGAGCACCTAGCACAGGAGAGCCTAATCTTTCAAAAGCAGTAATGTAAAAGAGATTCAGCATTAGATTAATAAATGTAATGTGTCCCAAAATTTCCGAAGAGAGCATCTTTATTTTCCTTGGGAAACTTTACAGGAACATTGAGAGGCACTGACAAGCAATAGAAGCAATGCTGAAAGGCAAGTAAAACACATGAAAGTCAGCATAGACAAATGCCAGCAGGTCACCTTAGATGGCTTTGTTTAAATTAAAAAGAAATATGGAACAATTTTTTGAAACTGCCCTTTCTGCTAGATAATTCTTTAGAAAATTGATTAGTAATCTCACAGGCTACCCTTTTATTTGTCTTAATAATTTACAACTCTTCCCATCCAGCTACCATCAAAGCATATAGGATCAGCAGCTATCACAAATCAGTAGCCAGATAAGATCAGAGTGTATTTTTTGTGTTTTTTTTTTAATGCACAAAGGTTGACTAATTAGAGGTTCTAGGGTTGAGGACAGACCACACAAGGGCTGAGACACTTTGCACAGTGATGTCCTAGATCCTAGTCAATACTGACTATTAATATTTTTTAAAATACCCGGTTCCAGCCCCAAGAAAAAGATAAAATAAAATTTAATAAAGGCAATTTCCTCTTGAAATGCAAGCGAGAGGGTGTAAACAGTTTCAGATGTGCAGGCTTCAGTTTCTCTGAAAGGAGATTCCTGAGGGCTTAATCCTGACCTTTCCTGTTTAAACACACACAGTATCCTGACCACATTTATAAATATATTTATGGCAGATACATTCCTACTGTATATGTACTCAGAGAATGATCTTTCAGATTCAGAGACCAATCATCTGCCAGTGATATCATCCTTCCTCCTAGCCAAAAAAAAAAAAAAAAAATGAGCTGAGCTGTCAGAGTACAGTAGTCACAAAAGATCAATACTTTTTTTTTTTCCAAAACTAATTGCTGATAAAAATTAAGATATATGCACTGCCTGCATGTACTTGAAATGATCTTAATTCTTGAGGCTGCAGAGTGATGGACTTCCCAGTTTATGGTAACGTGGAAATGCAACGCCGCCCACCCAGAGCTTGCACAAGATGGGGCTGAGATGCAGCTGGCAAATTCACAGCTAAATCTTAAATCTTAAATTTTGCTGAACAACCCCCTGCATCCTTCAGTTCCCACTGTGGAACTTTGGAAAATGAGGAGAACAGGATGTGACTTTTATTGCACACTGTCAGCTATGGAGTGCCGGGTTACACTGGAACCAGTTTTAATACTTATTTTGAATGAGAAATTTGCAGTGAGGGGTAGCAATGGAGAAGGCAGCCTCTTATGTCTGGGTGCCACAAGAGACAATGATCATCATTCTTCTAGGAAAAAAAAAATAATAAAAAAAAAAAACTGGAAACCTCTGATTCCTCCTTGAAAAGGGGGTGTAATGTATTTTCTCACTGCTCAGCAATTTCACCTCATTTTTTAGGTAAGGTAAGTCCTATAGATATTTTTGATTTCTGCCAGAAGCAGAGTGGTTTGAGCAGCCCCTTCCCTTTCACACTTGCTTGGGAAGTGCCTGTGGGCCTGGATTTGTACCTGCTCCTGACATTTGTCACCTTCATTCCATGAAAATCCCACAGTGCCACAAACCCAGGCTGCTGCAGCAACTGATCCTCATTCCACACCCATCTCCTGGGAGGTTCCCATTTTTTTTATTTTTTTTTTTTGTTTGATTGGACGTTTTACACATTATTTGTCAGTGTTTTATGAACTCAGCCAGTTGATACCCTGAAGGGCAGCAGTCACAAAGAGGAGGTAGTAGGAGATGCTCCCTCCCCAGAAATGTGCCCTTTCTCAAGGGTCCTTTTCTACTTGTCTCCTCTTTGGATGGCCACTGCTGAGTTTAATGTCACATTAAGCATGAGGCAGAGTTTCCCTGAGAAATATTTAATAAGAAATATGCCTACAGTACAATTAAAAAGCTCTCAAAATACTGTGTCGTTACCAAACTTGGAAACCCTTCCTTCAGAATGAATTTTAACAGGCTTCACATATTAATGCTGCAAATCAGTGTTGTCATTTCTATATTAGTATTTTTAAGGAGTCCTGGGCACCTTCATCTTTTCTATATGCATTTCTCTGAGTGCATAATAGGCTTTTCAGGGAACGAGTAGACTTTTCTCCTCCAAACTAAATTCAACATGTTCAGCTTATCAGGATTTTCAAGCATGTTTCTGAAGCAGGTAGATCTATTTTCTAAGTGCTGTGTGCCCCACGGGGACAACCAAAAAGAGCCTAAATAGGCACTGATTTCTTTGTTTATGCCAGCAGCTATGTTTGCTATCATCCCTCCAAGTGACAACTGCTCATCACCCATTCTTTGTCTCTGTTTTACAGATTTAACTCAAAACTGTCTTTTGCCTCTGTTAAATGGATTGCTAGAAGAATGATGTTGTAAAAAAAAAAATCCATCTCTGATAAGATCATCTCAAGAACGTGTCGCCCAAACAAGAAGGCTCTTTGTCAGTAAACCAGAAGAACTGTAGGCAGGGTAGACATCACCAGAAAAACTACTTTAGATTTATGCACAAAAAGCCTAAGGCAAAATTATAGCTTAAATCTCACCTCACACTCAAACTTTCAAATTAGCGTGCAATTGGTATAAAAATGTTGATTAAGACTGCTAAAGATAGATACATTTTCCAAAGAAATCCCCAGGTTTGGGGATTTTGATTTCTTAATAGTAAACATCACTCATCACATCCAAAAGATATTTTCTTAGGCCAAAGTAATACTGGAAAATGCAGCTCAAGAGCACAAGGATGAAAAAATATGGTTTTGTTGAGATAAGCAGGATTTTTCTTTCTTTTCCTTTTCTGGATGATAGAGACTAGAAAAATGATCCAAACAAAAGGTTCATGTTTCATGAAAGACTACATCAGACATTATCTTTTCCAAAGGTTTATAAATCAAGAGCCACCTAAAAGCAAAGCAGGCAAATAAACATAAATTCTGTTGGACAAGCTTACGTATCAGAAAATATAATAAACACATGAAATCTGATATACCACAAGCAAAATAAAGATTCATATTTTATTCATGGTTTCATCAATGGTTTCAAAAGACTTAGCAGCACAGACAGATTTTTTTATGGCACGTTAATATTTTATGGCTTTTTATGGAAGGGGAAAAAAATGAACAGTGAGGATAAAAATGGTACAAATAACATTTAAAAGACAAAGGAAGAAGAGGGATTTAGAGTTACTAAGACTGAACAGAAATGAGAAGAAAATGGTGAGGAAGATGTCTTTACTCCTTGCAGGATCACAGCCTCTTCCTACCATGACTTCATACCATTTTGTTGCTTTTTTTGCTTTTTTAAATTTTCTCTTTGGCAGAGCTACTATATCTGAAAAATAATTATTTTCTTATTTGTATTGGAAAGTCCATGCCAGAGGCAAAACTTGCTGGAGAAACAAGTACCTATGAGGTGCTCCACTGCCTCCCAGCACCACTTCTGGGTAGAAACTCCTGAGAAATGGAGGTTTGCAGACTTAACTTCAGCTTTTTCTAGAAGCTGGATTGGTTCCTGAGTTATAATCACATAAAATATCCCGAGAATCTGTGGCTGCCCCATCCCTGGCAGTGTTGAAGGATGAAGCTTGGAGCAGCCTGGGCTGGTGGGAGATGTCCATGGCAGTGGAGTTAGACCTAGGTGATCTTTAAGGTCAGCCTGTCATGGTGGAGTGAGGAAACAACCTGGGAAGAATCTCAAGACGGAGTCGGTGGTAAATGTTTCCTCTAAATACAGAGAAACCACCGAGGTGAAGGACTCTGGAGCAGTCGATTGAGGTGAGAGGAAACCTTCCTAAAGCAGCGAAAACAGCGGCAAAAGCGCAAGGAAAGAAAAGGGGGAGAGGCTCAACTCTGCCTGCCTGAGGAGGGACGGGCAAAGCCCTGAGGGAGCAGCGGCCATGAGCCGGCTGGGACCGGGAGGAGCGGGAAGAGCCTCGAGGCCCTGAGGGGAGCAAAAGAGCGGGAAACGGGGAGAGAGGGGGAAAGGCTCCGCGGGCAGGTAGGGCGCAGCCTCCTCCTCCCTCTTCTCCATCTTCACCACCTCCTCCGTCTTCTCCACGTCCTCCTTCTCCTCCCTGTCTTCTCAAACTCCTTCATCTTTTTCACCTCCTCCTCCTTCTTCTCCTCCTCCATCTTCTTCTCCTCTGCCTTCTCCACCTCCTCCGCCTTCTCCTCCTCTCTCTTCTTCTCCTCCTCCTCCATCTTCTCCACCTCCTCCTTCGTCTCCTCCTCCTCCGTCTTTTTCTTCTTCTCCTCTGTCTTCTTTTCCTTCTCCTCCTCCATCTTCTCCTCCTCCCTCTTCTCCTCCGTCTCCTCCTCCTTCACCTTCTCCACATCCTCCTTCTTCTCCCCCTCCTTCTTCTCCTCTTCCATCTTCTCTTCCTCTGTCTTGTTCTCCTTCTCCTCCTCCCTCTTCTCCTCCTTTGTCTTCTTCTCCTCCTCCACCTTCTCAACCTCCTCCTTCTTCTCCTCCTCCATCTTCTCCTCTTCCATCTTCTTCTCCTCCTCCACCTTCTCCACCTCCTCTGTCTTCTCCTCTTTCATCTTCTTCTCCTCCTCTGTCTTGTTCTCCTTCTTCTCCTCCTCCCTCTTCTCCTCCTCTGCCTTCTCCACCTCCTCCGCCTTCTCCCTTTTCTCCTGGAGAGCTGGATCAGTGGTCATGTCCTGGTGTAGGAGGACCCAGACGTTGTTTTCGTTCTGCTGAAAGAAGTTAACAAACAGAACATGGCGGCCCAGAGGGAGCTGCTGCTGAAAGACGCAGCTGCCCAGGGCTTTCTCTCTCACACCCGAGCCTCTCACAGACTGCCAGAGACACCACCCGTGTCTGGAGCCACCAGGTGAATGATGTCCTCCTCAGCATGGTGTCAGAGCTGTGAGGGGAAGTGGGAATGGTTACGGAATATCAGGGAATGTGAGAGGGAGGTCGATGGGTGTAGCCGGACCCCGACCCTCCCTGAGGTAAAGGCAGAGGTTGGAGGCTCCACAAGAAGCAGAGTCCCCATCTTCTCTTGTCACCCCGCAGTGTGCCAAGGTGGCCAAGAAGGACAACAACATCCTGGCCTGAATCAGAAACAGTGTTTCAGGCAGTAGGGAGGTGGTTCTTCCCCTTTACTCTGCAGTTGGTGAGGCCACACTTGGAATCCTACAGCCATTTTTGGGCCCCTCCCTACAAGAAGGACGTTTCGTTGCTGGAGTTGTCCAGAGAAGAGTTAAGTGAAGGGTCTGGAGCACAGATCTTAGGAGGAGTGGCAGAGGGAATTGGGATTGTTTAATCTAGACAAGAGGAGACTGAGAGGAGACTTTATTGCTGTCTACATCTACCTGAAGGGAGGTTGTAGTGAGGTGAGGGTTGGCCTCTTCTCCCACGTAACCGGTGATAGAACAAGGGGAAATGGACTCAAGTTGCACCAGGGGAGTTTCAGATATTAGGAAACATTTCTTCACAGAAAAGAGTGGTCATACATTGGAACAGGCTGCCCAGGGAAGTGGTGGGGTCACCATCCCTGGAAGTGTTCAAAAAAACATGTAGCACATTTTTTGGGAAAAAAAGAAGCACTTGAGGACATGGCTTAGTTGCCTGGTAGACTTGATGACGGTCTTCTCCAACCTTAATGATTGTATGATTCCAGGAAAATTGATCCTGGAAGAAATATGAAATACATTAAAGATTAGCAAAATAATTACATCTTAACACTTGCTGATTTTGTTTCTTTAAAAGGGTTCTCCCAAAGCTTCTGGATTCTAAACCTATCCAGTGTGAGCAGACGTAAGGCACAACCTGAACTGCTTGTGTATAAATTTCCTCTAATCTGGCAGTCCGTTGACACAGTTGCTCCAAGCGTGGACTAAGGCAAGTGTTGGCACAGTTTCTCTCACAATTAAGTCAGCTTAAATGTTTTCCATAAATGATTTAAATATTTTCATTTCCATAAGCATAAATCCATCAGCAACACTTTAAAAATTTTCATATTTTTAATGAAACGTTTAAGACTTCATCTCACTTTATATTTAAAAATGCAAAACCCTCTAAAAAAAAATGCTAGCTGTTTCTCCATAATTTTACAGTAGAATAACAAGATAAGCTGAGATCAAGAACACTTAAATAAGAAAACATTATATTTTAAATAATTTAAGGATTGTGGCACACAGCGAGAACAATTAAAATCTGAAAGCATTTTGTTAATCTAGTAACATGATAACTATACAGTCATCCATACGTGGCATCTTTGAGATGAAAAAACATTTCATTCTGAATGCAAAATTAAAAATATAAATATATCCACCAGAATCCTTGTTCTGTGTTAGCAAACAGACTCCTCTGGAGAAAACAGTTCTTTCTGTGTGCATTTTCTCCATCCTCACACCCATTTTGGCCTCTGCTGGGAACCATTTCAGTCCCTGGATCTGTATGTGATACACCCTTCCCTCAAGCACTATATACTACATATGATCCATCCTGCCTGGCAGAAATACACAAATCTCATAGTTAGGCAGAAAAGGCAGCCAGTCTTTTTCTGACAATGGATCAAACATGGATTAATTCCTAAACTGGAGAGGAGGCCCAGATACACCATGCCAAATGGTTACCTCCCAACAGGAAAGGAGCAGTTTGAGAGTGTGTCTCTGGAGAGGAGAGAGGTAAAAGGTGCCTCATTCCATTAAAGATTTGCTTTTCTTTCTGAAGGTTTTTATTTCTGCTATTTCTACACCACTCTGAAGTCATGTGGGATTCACCTAGGCTTAGGGAGATGTGGATAACTGCATTACTTTTGAGAAGAGAACTTGTTCTTTTCTGTTTGGGGAAATTTAATGTAAGCTGATTTGGACAGAGGGCATTTTTTGTCGTGTGTTTGTAAAACACTTTGTGTGCCTCATCCGTGACCAACAAGGGAAGATGGACAGCAACTGGTGTGTGAATTCTCCTTTTCTTCAGTCTCCTCTATCTACTCCCTTGCTGTTTTCTACTGCCACTAAACACTATTGGAGAAAAGGATTAATGCCAGTTATGTCTCTGATGAGTTTTCTGTCCTACCTGGGCCTGGAGAACCCAAGCCCAAATATTTTTTGCCAAATATTCATGCAGTTGTTGTTTCTAAGCATTTTTTTTTTTTTTAAATAGGAAACTATAAATCTGATCTACCTCAATGTTGAATCTACTCTCAAAACAAAATAGTGTTGGTGTATGCCCAAAGTTGAAAACTTTTGGATTCAGATACCTCTTTTTTTTTTTTTTTTCTTTTTTTTTCTGCTTATTTGCTCTTATTTGCTGGAATCATGAGCAACTAATTTACTGAGTTTAGTGGCAGGAAGCCTGAAGATAATCAATCCAGCTCTTCTCTACATATATGAATGCAATTCAGCATGCTGAGTGTGGTAAATTGTGCTGTTCAAAACAAGTTGAGAAATCTTATCAGGTGAAACTGTAGATAAATCTTCATGGGTAGAACATTATGCTTCAGAATATCTCCAGGTTCTTGGAAGACTTTTTGAGCCTCTCCCATAGTGAAAATCCAGGAATAACTGGATAATTACACTGATTTAGAATATGTTTAGGGTTTTATCTGAAATAGCAGTTATATTTGCAGCACAACCTTCCAGCTTGCTGCAGTTTTTCCTTCTCCAAGCTGCAGAAGCAATTTGGACATCACTAAGTTTACATGGAAACTTTTAACATTTAAAATATTCCTCGCTCTTTACTGAGCCTTTGTTTTCCTCCATGTACAATATTTCTTTTGAGCATTATCAAGCTCTTGTTTACATTGAGTGTATTATAGCAGAGTTGTTCTGTGCAGGGAGCAGCTCTCCTGTTTCATCCAGCCATATCTACACCTGATTTCTTAGGCACATCAGTCAGCAGAGGTACTTTTCTCTATCAAGCACATAGCTTAGCTCATTTCAGGCACTGAGACAGATGATAGAAATGTGAGCTGAGCTGGGCAGTATAAAACTGCCAACAATCCTTCTGAGGCTGAATAACTTCATAATTCTCCTGAGGTTCACTGAACAGTCATTTCTCTCTTTCTTTCTCCTTCTTTTAGGTGGGTTTAACAGACATGACCAAAACTCATTACCTGGAAGAAGAAAAGAAAAACCCTAGTGTATATTTTGCAGCTTGGGTGTAGCTGGGGGACTGCACTTTACTAAACTTGCTGTAAAGCCCCCTCATTGACTTCTGAGCAGGGAAATATAAACGCACCTCAAGTGGGGAAAAAAAAAACAACACACAAAAAAACCCCAAATAGATGAACCATTTCCATACAGTTAACATTTAGGGCTGTCCTGAGTCTTTAAAGTGAAATCCTGAATAGAGAATTGATTCACAACGCCCCTCAAAATGCCAAAGAGTTATTTACTCTTCCAGGTCTGTCAAAGGAAGTTTTGGGACACTTTGTACCCTCTCTGGTATTAATAGCTTGCTGCAGAATAAGATTTCTTCATGGTTATCTGTGAACTTTTTGAGGCCCTAAGAATGCTTTGTATTTTATTCCCTTCAAGTTCAGGTTTTATAACAATTCTTATGAAAACAAGCAGACAAAGCAACAGAAATATCCTTGTCAGGGTTCAGTTTCCTTGGTGAAGTTTTACCAACTAATGATTTCTTTCTTCAGTCCCCTGTGGTAGTTCCATGTTACTGTGCAAGCCAGATTGCCTACTGTGACCACAAAAGGGTCAAGTAAGTTCCTAAATTTACCTACTTGAGTTTGAAGAATTTGTATATATCGCTGTCTTTAATTTTTTTCCTTTAAAGGGCGTGCATCCTTTCAGAAATAAAACCTGAAATAAGCTTTGATTGCAAAGTTTGAGATAAGCTCTGCTAACCAGAAAAACAAACAAACAAATGAACAGATTGTTCAGCCTCACCACTTCTTTCCAAGTGCATAAAGTAAGGTCAGAGGATTAGATCAGACTCAAATATAGAACACTGAGGCTCACTGGCCACTGTACACAGAAGCTGAAAAAGAAAAGGAGAATTATTCAGACTTATTGCACTGATGCACCTTCTCGTGGCATCTCTAAAGCCTGTATGCCTCCAAATGTAAGAGTGAAAACTAGCTTAATAATGTTGTGCTCTCTAATTAGAGAATTGTGAATAATGCTGGTCATAAAAGCAGCAATGTAAAAGGGTAAGAAACTGTTTCCCCATAATAAAAAATCTCTCCACTGGGGACACACTTCGGTTTTATGGACTGACAAGGAAATCAGTCTCAGTAATGTATTGTTAACTGGCTGTTCCTCTGATCCTAAAATGTCTTCTCCACTCAGGTATATAATTCTAGCTTGTTAGGGCAGCAGCATGACAGTACAAAGGACTAGGATGTATGTCTGAGCATTGTAAGCATAACTTCTAGATGCTCTGAGTCAGAATTTTATAATCAGACAGCAGAGCTAAGCAAATAGTTATGTTCTACGTCTGCCCCCAAAATAATAAAAGGAAAGTCTGAGGTAGCTCTAGATACAGGGAGCCTCTGCAAAGCTCTTCTCAGTTTTTAAAATTTATGACTGGAATTATCTTCTGTTTTGGTTTGGTTTGGTTTTTTGTCTCATGTTCCTCAAAATCTGATCAAACAAACATTAAAGATGATCTGAATTTACATGGGAGGAAAAAAAGCCCATACTTCCGCCATTATCTCCTTTTCTGCTTCCTTATAAATCCAAACTGGAGAGCATCCAATTTCTCATTGCAACTGCCTCTGGAATTGAAAGAGAGCTTGAATAGAGGAGGAGATGAGCTGCTTTAAATGCTTTTTCATAGTTCTTGTCAGTGCTATGAAAGCTTCATTAAAAGCTGCAGCTTGCTTGTTTTCTAACTCTTCCAAAGTAATAAGCATATAATTGTGCTGAAAACTTGGGAGGAGTGTATCACTGTGAGCCATTACAGCATCATTTATTTCAAGGTCCTTTTGCATTTTCTTGGGAATCAGAGACCTCTGTCATTCACAACTGAAGGAGATGCAGAAGAAATCGTTTCTTTCTAAAGAGGACATTGAAAATTTGCAGAGTCTATATGTCTACATAAATTACTTCTTCATGGACTATTGACTGTGAGTACGTGTTGTGTAGCATAACAATTATTTTGCCTCTTTTTTTTTTTTGCTGTTTTCTTAACCTACATTCAAAATGTGTCAGCTACAGTGCTCACTGCTAACACACAAGGAGCCCTTTTGCCTTTATTTTGACTTGTTGAGATGGAGAAACTTGAGTAATGCCGAAGAAAATGTGTGATGCCAGAATATATTACAGCCTATTCTGAAAAATTCAGCTGCAGTGCTAAGAGCCACACATGCTATAAATGATTACATAGGCTTCCTTCTAATATCTGCTGGGGTGCAAAACAATATTGCCTGCAGATGATGATAACTGCTCTTCTGAAACAGCTGGAAGGGATCTCAGACAGCCCTGCTAGATGCATGCATTTCATAACACTGAGGATGGCAACAACGTTCAAAGCTCTTAAATCACCCCCAAAAATGAGAGATCCTTCAGTTTCAAAAATCCGCTTCATGGATTCATCAAATTCAACCCAATCTTGTGTTTAGAATCACGGAATCATGGCAGGCCCTCCTAAAAAGTTTGTCCTCATCTTTTTTATAGGCTCCCTTTAAGTATCAAAAGGCCTCAATAGGGTCTTCCCAGAGCCTTCCCTTGGATGTATGTTTCTGTAGAATATATTTTCTGTGCAATATGTTTCCTAGCCATGTTTTCCTCCAGTCTGTAGCATTAATTATCCGATGTAAAGATCACAGCTCCCAAATAGTCAGTCTAAATCTCTCTTCCATCTTCTTGTTTCCAGTTTACACCTGGGATCCCAGTGAAAAAAATGCCTTCTAGTGTATAATGAAAGAGAATGGATTCATATCTCATAAAAACTATGAATTTTAAGTGGTTGCTTATTTCCACAGAATCGTGATAGCATCCGTTTTCAGGCTTTCCCCAAGCTGTCTCCACACCAGCATCCAGAAATAAGAAAGTAAATTTACATTTGCTCATTTTCTTTCACCAGTTGGAAAAAAAAAAAAAAAAAGAGTATTCCAGAATAATAAAAGTAAAACCCATGGAGAGGTCAAACATAAACTGCAGTTCCCACTGAACCAGTGGATATTTCCTAGCACATTAAATAAAGATGGGTAGAGCTGGTGGAAAGTCATTGCTCTACTCTAACAGGAGTAAGAACTCGAGGTTCTTGAAGTAAATCCCAAATTTATGACCTACTCTACTCAATCAACAGACTGTCCAGCCATGAAGGACAACACAGCTGGAGAGGGAGTTTGGAAATGGATTCCTGAACACAGATGTGGCTCTTTTTAAAAATAAAACAAAACAAAAAAAAACCCCAATACAGACTGCATCTTCCCCATTTTATGCTTAATTTCAAGAACCAGAGAGGAAATGAGTGAAATGTTTGCTTTGCTCTCTCTGTGCCACAATATATGAGTTTTCATCAAAAACCTCAAATATTTTCAGGTAGAGTAATCTCTAGACACTCCAGGCAGCAATTAACATTGTCTGGTTTTGTAAACACATTCTCCCCAAGTCTGTCATATACAAATATTATTTTCAGGGTTTCTGGAAAAGCTGTGATTACTTATCCCAGAGTCACAGAACTGACTAGGCAAGGCAACCTAACAAAATGGTTTGGTGTTGCTCTTCGGATCCAGGACATTTTGCTAATGAGCATCACTGGAGGCTGAGCTGATTAAGTTTCTCACTTCACACTTAAATGGAGGAAGAGAGGAGAAGGATGCTCCTACCCTGAAAGGCTGGCATGCTTTTCTTCCCTTTCCCAGACAAAATTCCATGAAGAGCCTTGACGTTGTGGCTGTTTTTCTCCATTCCCTCATGGTTGACCTATAAGTAGAGGGACATGGTTGGCTAGTAAAAATAATAATAAAGAAAAAAAGAAGAAAAAAAGTCAATTAAAATACCCCCTCCAGCCCCTAATCATAAGCTTATCAGCATCTTTTCTATATGTTTTCCATTATGGATAACAATTTGCAAGTTGTTTTTTTGCTAATTGCATCAGAGAAGGACCTAATGCTAAAGAAGTACATAGGCTTTATCTTTAAATATTTATTACTACAAGAAGCAATGTACCACAGTGTTCTGCTGCTGTGTCACATTCGATTTGCTTGTGTAGGTACAACCTGTAGGCAGCTGTTACACCTAAGAAACAAATCAGCCAAAGAGTTGAGAGACACTAATGCAAACCAGCCCTTTGCCAAGGATATGCACAGCTTTCTAAAGAGCCTGGCATATTTCTGCTTTGTGCTTTGCATTTTTACTACGTTCCATGGGCTTAGCAGCTTGCAGTGCAGGAATTGAATGTGGCTTCATGTCACTTCAGGTGGCTGGGATGCTTAGGTGATATATATGTAATTTTATGTAATATTGGTCTTCCCAAGGGGTGTGGGCAGAATCTTTTTTGTTCCATGTATTACCTTGCAAATCTATATGAATTAAACAATTATATAAGTTAGCATTTCAAAGAGAAAGAAAGGGAGAAAGAAAGAAGGGAGAAAGAAAGCTGATAGAGCAGTACAGGAAAAAAAAAAAGGGGGCTTATAAGTGCCCTCAGGCCTAGCTAAGGTCTAAACCCTTTTAATGTTCTCTGGTGAGAGTGGCATCCACTGTTTCAATTTGAAATACCCTGAAAAAAGGAAATCAAGTGACTCAAACCCCTCTGCCTCAGACTTGTCAGCGGTGGCCTATTTTCAGGATTATTGAAAGAAAAAAAAAAAAAAATATTCTGTCTGGCATTTTTCTCTTGCAAAGCTGCTGCACTCTGGAAGTTGTAAGAGCCCTCATCAACAGCGCAGGAGGCAGCACCAAAATCTGGCCCTGACATGATGAAATCATTGTCTGTGGGCAAAGCAAAGCCACGTGATGGCTCCATCAGGGAGGCTTCTGCATGCAGCAAAGTAAAACCCTGAAAGAAATGGAGCTGATTAAGGTGAGCCAGAGGCAATGTCAGCCACCAGCTCCTCTGGAGCCAAGCAAGGAGTGGAAAAGAGTCCAGCAATGCTCCATCCTTAGCAGGGAGCTCCTCTGAGCTCATCACTGCCACGGTGGTGATGAGGAGAGCCAGAAGTGCAGGGCATCTGCTGAGCAGCCACTTTGTCCACCAGTCCAGCTTCCAGGGTCTCAGCCTCAGGAACTGAAACAAACACTGGGGATGAGGGGAAGTCAGAGAGCTGTCAAGAAGAGAAAGTGTCCCCAGGAGATGAGTGGCAGTCGAGCAGAGCAGATGAGACAGTAGAAACATAAAAATGGAGACAAAGAGAGCAGATGCAGGGGAGCCAGCTCATCCTTTTGTGAACTATCTGTGCTCTAATTCTGATTAGGAAGAGGAGGGGATTAGGAACAGAGCAAATTGCCATTTTAGTTCAGACTTCAAGGTCTGGGCAGAGAATTGCACCAAGGATTATGGAAGAGATCTTACAAAGAATGTGAAAAAGAAGTAATTTATGTAGACATATAGACACTGCAACAAAAAGCAACCTTATTGAGGCCTTTTGATACTTGATACTATAAAAAAGATGAGGACAAACTTTTTAGCAGGGCCTGCCATGATTCCGTGGTTCTAAACACAAGATTGGATGGGATTTGATGAATCCATGAAGCTGATTTTCGAAACCGAAGGACCTCTCATTAGTGCCCACCATCCTTTCACTCAAAGAGAGAACATTCCTAGCTGGGTCTGCAAGAGGCTCCACAGTTTCACAGTAGCCCTGAGCATTGCCTCTTGGCCCAGGGCTCTGCCTCCCTGAGGAACAGCATCTGGTGGCTTTGCTGGGAGACCCACACATCCAACTTGCTTCCTAAATCTGAGGAGGCTTTGTTCCAGTCCTCCTTGGACTTGGCCCAGCCAGTGCTGAAGATGAGTTTACCTGGAGCTCACTGCAGTGGTTCCTGTCCTCTGCTGCCCATCCAGGATTCCTCCATGCATGCCAAAAGCAACAAAACTGCTCAGGGGTATATGTGGATATGTGAAAAATGCTTGACCAGTGAGATCATTTTTACAGGTTACTCCTCTGAGAGCAGTAATGTCACTGGTTACCCTTGCACAACACATGCTGAATACCTACTAATGGGTTCATGGGCTCCAGAACACCAGCTCTGGGGACCCAGAAATATCCAAAGCCATCTTGAAAACTTGAGCTATTTATGACTCTCATTTGCAAGCACACACTGCTTGGGAAGGTCTTTAGATGCACCTAACCAGCAGAGCATCACTGTCAGGCTGCCTCTTCATGTCTCAGCCCTCTATAACCCAACCTAACAGCTTCTTTTTGGGCACCCTTTTAATCTGCAGCCTGCTTCCCATCACCAGAGAACATTAACTCAGCATCTCATTTCTTCCCATCTTCAGAGGCTGGAACCTGCGTCCAAGATTTTGGCACTGGGGTGTAGGGAGTTTGATTCCAATGTGTGATTCCCAGGCTCCCTTGTGTGCCCTGTCTGGGAGAATTTCCAAGCTGCAGCAGTTCCAGGATTTACCATGTGCAATGGCAGAAGAAATGTGCCTGCAGAAAGCGGGAGCTTCCAGGATCCCTCTGCTGCGGGGGTGGCTGCGTCTGCGGGAATTGGAGTTTGCAGCTCCAGACCCAGCAGGGTAAAAAGCAACTAAAACAAAGTCCAGAGCAAAACAAGCTGGGATTTAATGATTTGGGGAGTGATTTTTCCTACCCAGGCAGAGGTCGTTGAAGTTATAAATGCAAAGGAATGGAAATGTGGGTAAAGCCCCAGAAAAAAATGGCAAAAGAGGGGTTAAAGGAATGACATCTTTTAATTGCTACAGGAGGTGGAGACCAAATGATATACAGAGAAGGTGGCAGGATGATGAACAGAAGTGGAACAATAAAATAATAAGGCAAAATATCCTGACCAACATCAATTTCAAAAGCTTATAAAAGGCACATCCAAAA
Source organism: Phaethornis superciliosus (assembly GCA_023637945.1). Classification (NCBI taxonomy): domain Eukaryota; kingdom Metazoa; phylum Chordata; class Aves; order Apodiformes; family Trochilidae; genus Phaethornis; species Phaethornis superciliosus. Next base: position 22,283,829 of record JAJQWJ010000010.1, read on the forward strand.
TTACTTTATTGTCCTCACTCAAGAAGAACCCAGAGGATAAAGTGAGGATGTCAGCAATGTCCCTTGTCCTCTGTCACACACAAGGGATCCTGACCAGACCACTTGGGCACACACATTCAGTCCTTAGGAGTACATGAGGCTGAGACTGAGCAGGTCAAAGCAACTCTGGGAGAGATTTGGCCAACTCCTTCTCTTTCTAAAGGTTTTTCATTTTTGTATTAAATTTCACCACATTAATTTCCTATAGCTCTGCTACTTCTCTCTGGGCCTTCTTTACAACATTATTTCAGCTTAGTTTCATCCTCAGGTTTTAATTGGTTCATTTGAGAGATCTTAACCAAAACCAATTCTTTAAAAGAAAAAATGCCTTTGCACAGCTGAACAACTTTACTTGGGAGGGCAGGAGACAGAAAGCTCAGAGCAGTGATGGTCACAGCCCTCCCCAGAGTTAGCAGAATACAACCAACACCAGTTTTCATTGTTTAAGGTGAGATATTTTTAGTATCACAGGTATTTGTTAGATTTTGCAAACTATATTTTTTAATGGATTGTTGGGGCCACATTAAATATATCATCCATATTTTTGCACATTTCTAGAGTATGAATTAGTTTCGCAGAGAAAATAAGTGATTAATTACAAAAAAAATATGATGCCTTGAGTTCAGAGGTTCATCATCTCCATATATGCAGTTATAATGCTCACCAAGACTTCTGCTGTATAATTTCACTAGTACATCAGTATTGTTTTATTCCCCTTAGTTTTCAGTGCTAATTTTGAAGCAAAGATTGGACCTTGACTGAATTATTGCAAAAATCAGAGCACTTAAAGCCCACTATATATGAAGTGATTTATACCTCTTTAACACTGGGAGAGAAGCCTACATTTATTCTTCAGCATTTGATGCTTCTAAAAGAAAAGTCTGATGAAAAAAAAATGTGGCATAGCAGATTACACTTTCCAGTGTATGTATTTGATTAAAATAAAAATTTAAAAAATCATCTATGCATGCTTTTCAGTAAGGGAAAAGTTTGGTTTTTCCCTACTCCTAATTTTCAAGTTAAATTTTATAGGGGATTGAGAAGAGGAGGCTCGTGTGTCTGGGGTTTAGAAAATGTAGCAAACTGGACATCAGCTTTTCTGTGCTGAGGCATATAGAAGAAAAGGCAGGTTTGCAGGGGGGGAGGAAAAAGTCCTTGCAAATTGTAGGGTCAGCTGGGTAGAAGTCTTGCTTGGAACTTTGCTTCTAGGTGATTTGGGGAGGAGGTGGAAAGGAAAGGAATCAGAAGTTATTTGCCCCAGGTGAGATATCTAGGGAAATCTAATTGGCAAAAATTGCTCTGTGGTGACCCAGCTGGGGCAACTGATAGCTTTAGGTAGCTGGTATTTAAGACTTTGGGAGTTTTATTGCTATTTGCATATCAAAAGCTGTAATTATCCTTGAAAATGAATGGAAGACTCTCTGCCTGAGCCCACCTGATTCTGATTTTCTCTAATAAAACTCTCCAGACATTGGCTTTCTCTACTAACTCTTCCTCAGTCTGGGCATTTTCCCTGAATTAGAGCACCTATGAAGAAGAAAAAACAAGGTAAACCTCTTTCTCCATTTCTCCACCTCAAGCTTCAGCTTTGTCTGCTGTCTTATTCCTCCTTGAATTATGTTTTGTTACATGATGACAGCTCAGCAAGCATTTCTGTGCAAGCTCAGAAGGTGACTATGTTAAAATAGCAGTTCCAGTAACTCTTATCTTGAAACAGAAGGTCCTCTTATTTAGAAGCTACAGATTTTAAAGGAAAAAATAAATGCAGAATTACTTTCCTTTACCTTTCTGGCTTCTGGGGTAGAAGTTTAGAGGATGGTTCACTGTTTTAAAAAAATTATAATTGCATGCAAATTCCATTAGTTGAGTCTGTGAGTATGTTATTTTCTGGCTAATTCTGTCTTTCCACCTCTGCAAGATTAATCTCTCTAAAAATTAGAGAAAGAAGCCATGCATTTTTTCAGATGATCTATTTATTACACTGATGAAGCAACTAGGATACCAGAGCCTCTGATAAATTTCTTGCTTATCTTCCAGTGGTTTAATGTGTTTGGCTTTTTTATCCCCAGTTGCACACATGCTGCTCCTGGGAGGTTATTTAGTGATCTTGCAGAAAGCTGCAATATTCTTTAGAGTTGCCATGTTCATACATATGGATAAACCAGCCAGCTAATCCACTCTTTGTCAATTAACTGAGTAGAAGTGTTGAGGATGGGGAGAGGATCAGCAACAACCCAAAAAGAGAAATGAAATAAGAGAAGGTTATTTTGGGTAGAGCATCCTTTATGGAAGCCTGGCTGCCCAAGAGTTTTCCTGCTATGAGCTGCACTTGAAATTCTCCCCAAACACAAATTATCCACTGAGCACTGGGAGGACTCAGGCCCTGGAGTGTGTTTGATTACACATCTCGGGTGATGCTTGCTTGTGCACCACCAGTTGGTGGTCTTGACCTTAGAGAATCTCCTAATTAGATATCCCTTCTCCTCTTGTCTTTGGCAAATGAATTGCTATCATCATTTTCCCAGATTAGGTGGGAAAAAAAAAAAAACCCAAACCTGCAAACAGAACATCTGCTTTTGATTAAACACATGCAGAGATATAGCAACACCTCCCTATTAATCAAAATTAAACTTTGCTTTTCAGCTCTCTCAGTTAGTCAAACAATTGTTATAAAGATCTGTTTTTTTCTTCTATAGAGCAATGGTTAAAAATTTACAGAGGGGGAGTGATGTGGTTGGGGAAGAAGCTGGAAATATTAAAGGCTTTTTTTTCCCTATATATTCCCTCACTTGTGCAATACATTTTGGTTTAATATTCAAAATGGGTGACTACCTATTTGAGATAACCTAGCTAGGGCTGGATGGCTCAAAAAACCAACACTTCTAGAGGTCCATTGCTGCCAGGATTACTGAGCTCATTGCTGAGGAAAGAATGATTTGCTGCCTGCAGAAGGAAATAAAAAACTGATTCAGGAGCCTTGGGAAGAATCATAGGGGGGGAAAGCTGAAGGAGAATTTTCCATCTCCAACTTTTCTAAATTTTGCCAAAATAAGCTGAAGAGTCAAAGTCGACAAGGCCTTAAAGTGGTAGAACGTCCCAAAATATAAGGTCAAAAGGGGCTAATTAGGTAACAATTAATTTTTGAGTGACCTCTAGTGGTGCTTTCACACAGCTTACCTTCAAACATAGCTGAGATCTCTCTTAGTAAGTTCAGGCTCTAGATTTAACAGCACTTCCCCAGCAACAGGGTCAACAACCAATCTGTAACTAGATGGGGAGGCCCCATCACAGTTTGTTTTCCTAAGAAAAGTCCTGATCACTTGGTAAAGAAAACCGAATTTCTTTACGTATACCTTTCTGCTAAAATCATTTATTATTACAGCAGGAAGACTGGAACCCAGCCCATGATACAAGCTTTAAATCCATCACTGGGGTGTTCCTACCTGCAGCAGAGATAGCAAAGCCAGAGCAGGACTGGCTGTCTGATATCACATCAGATAGCTGATGATCAAAACACAGCTGCATGCAGAAAAGAAAAAGAGGGATTTGCCATCTTTGAATAAGGTGCTACAGCTCTGGGGTTCCAGGTGATATAAAACTAGTTCTTCTTACCCAGCCAGCAGTGGGTCAGCTGGGTGTGCTCTGCAAAAATTCCATTTCCCAGGCTGCCCATCCATTGGGAAGGCAGGACAGTAATTAGCAGGTTGGTCATCACAAGCACAGTGATCTGCAGCAGCAGCAGCAGGGGTGGCTTTTTGTTTTCTGAGTCTCTGCCTCAGCACTCCCACACACCTGGGATTCTTCCACTGAAGATTCCCAGATACTTCATCCCAAAAGCATATCTGGTGTCCAAAAGGCACCTGGAGGTCACCTTTTCTGATGAGACAGATGACCAGGCTCCTGGCTGGATTGATTGCAAGAATAGAAAAAAATAATAATAATAATAATCCCATGAGGGGGTGTATAAAATGTGGCAGAATGAGCCCAGGTGTCCAGATCAAAAGGGTCAGGTCTGACTCCCCAAAGGAGCTGTGCAAATGCATGCTGTGCATCTCCAAGCTGGGTTGGGAAAAGCTGCAGACAGACAGACAGACAGACAGAGTGCTCCTCTGGCCACCCTGGGAATCATTTAGAATTGCCTTACAAGCCAGCAGCTTCCTTGCTGACAAACCTCCTCCCCCCCAGAAGAGATCAGTAGAGATTAAATCCCAGAAAGTCAGAGTTTTTGCTCAGAATCCTTCCCAAGGATGGAGATGATGGGAGTGACTTGCGAGGCTCCCTGCCTGGTGGGGTCTGACTGCAGGAGGTGAGACTTCATGCTAAGTACAAGTTTCAATTAAATGAGGCAAATCTTATTTTTTCAAATGCTCCATAACACCATCCAGGTACTATATTAATCCCCTTAACTTTTAAATTCTTAACTTGAGCTGAATTTTGAAGCACTTCCCGAGCAGAAATGCTCAGTGTTTGTTCTGTAAAAGTAAAGGGCAGTAAAGCACATCTTCTGTGAGCCAAGACTTCAAAATCAACAAGCAAGTAATCATAGACTGTAAAGATTTACTGTCTGCACAGTTGCAATCCCACAACCCCATGAAAAGTCACAGTAGAATATATGGGTTAGTTCTGATGTGAAGATTTGCAGACTTTAAATTCACTCAGGTACTGACACTGCCTTCCAAATACATCAATAAATATTCAAATGCCTTCCTCAAAATACACCAGGCCCATACGATGCTGTGTGACCTGTCATTGAGATGTTAATTTTTATGAATGGTCTTGACTTATTGTGTTACATAGAAAAGTCACTTTTTATTTGCATTCCCTGTATGCAGCACCTTTTGATCAAGATTTTTGATCAAATCATAACTGACTGACAGTTTCCTTCACTAAAAAGATTGAAGTCCAAAACCAATGTCAGAATATATGACATAATTATTTTGTCTAATGGGTAAACTTTCATTTTGATAGCTGTCTGAAATTACTGCTGCCTTACAGGCAAATGCTTCAGTATACTAAATATTTGAAAATTGGCTGATTAGAGGTGTAAATCTTGAGCAGGGAGGGCAAGGAAAGCTTGTACTTGGTCCATTATTTAATTCTTTCATCACTGAACAATTTGCAAGTATTTAATCCTCTCTTTGTGTATTTTTTTTCATGCATACCTGCATGTGTTATGCTGTATCTTTTTGTTTCTTCCTTAATCAAAAAAAGCCTTCTAGCCCTTTTACATCATGAATAACAGAGATATCCAAATACTACTCTATGGATGATGCAAGAAGTTTTACCAAATAGCAGAAAAATTGTTAGTTTGAACTTTCTTTGGGTGAAAGTATTTCTGTAATTAAATCTGGCTCTGTAGCTGAAAAGGTCACAGTACTTTATTTTAAAAATACATGTATTAATTCTCAATTATTTTCTAAAAATAGTCATGTTTGGTTTTAATATCAGTGCTGTTATTCACTGCCTGGGCCCTAGCACCAAATTGTGATGTTTTGGACAAGGAAATATCCCCATGACTTTATGGCAGTGTAAAAGTAAGGAATTTGAACTCTTCCTCAAGGATCTTACAGCTCTGAAAGGACTTTTAAGTCAATTTTCCTTACAGCCCATGGGTAACTTTGGTGTGAGATGTGTGAGTCTGCACTCCAGCAGCTTCGTGGCGATCTGCTCCTTTTTTACTCTCAGGCAGAATGTGGGAAAGACACAGAGGAGCTGATGGGAAGACTTCAAATGAAGTTTTCGGTGTGTGGGGCAAGGCAGGGCAGCTCTGAGAGCCAGATTTCCCTGTCCCAGGAGGGCAAGTGAGTCATGAGGAACTTGGGCAATGCTTTACCTTTCAAAAATAAATAAAAAAAAAGCCTCCCCACCTATCAAATGCATCCTCTGGGCATCAAGCCAATGGAGAGCAGGCATGGTTTGAGTGCATATCTTGAAACAAGTCGTTTTTATCAACATAAATCAGAAGCGATGGCCCAGGAGTCATATTAAAGATGATATTAAAGCACAGTGAAAAAACAGGATTTTTTTAGTGACTCTGACCTAATCTCTTGCTGCTTGGGTAACATTGAGGTGAAGATGGAAATCTAGCATTCCATTAAGGGGGAGAAAAGCTGTTCTAACTCACAACTGGTTTTATTTACTGGGTTTAGAAGGACCTAATCCAAATCTCTTCCTTTTACCCGGGTTATGATTTAAGCTTGGAATGGTATGGCAGGCTCAGCCAAAACTCTGGTTTGCATTAGGAGCCAAGATGATCACTTTCCAGTAAATAAAGTGCAGCTTTGAAGCTGTTCCTTCACAGAGATCACCTCTATCTTCTGCATCTCTTTTGTGGGGGGTTTGGTGGGGTTTTTTTTAATTATTATTTCATCAGAAAAATAGCAACGAAAAATTAAAAAGAAAAAAAAAATCACAGCTAAAAAGCAGCATGGGGCAGAATTTCCTGATAAATTAAAAGACAGAAAGGTTTGGAAACCACCTTATTCTTGAATAGCCTTTTTATGCAAATGCTGTCAAAAATTCAACTGTGCAGAGGAAAATTTACTCGTTGGTAAAGCTACACTTTAAAGATTTCTGCTGCAGTGGCAATGCCCAAAGTCTCAGGCTCTATACAAGGCACCAAGATGGATTCTGAAGTCCTTGCAAAGCCTCTGCAAACCCCCTTGTGTCTACCACGAATTCCTGAATAGAAGAATTGAAATGGCATCTCGGAGAGCTAGCTAGAAACTCTGAATTTTTGGCACCTTTAAATGACTCTGTTTGTTGTTATGGTCATTTTGGGAAAAAGACTCTCCAGAAATCAAATTGTTGTTTGCCTCTCATTCCCCGAGCTGAGAAAGAAGGTGTTGGGTAGCTGGAGGAACTGTCACTAGATTGGGATTCTCTAAGTAATGGCCTGACTGCTACTGCAGGATGTGTGGAGAGGAAACGCTGGGTGCCTACAGATGTGAGCTGCTAAACTATAAAAAAAAAATTTAAAAATGAGCAAAACTTCGAGCGAGGTTAGAAAATAACATGATAATGCCAATGGGGAAAGAAAGAGTCAAAGTGGAGCTTGTCAAGCCCAAAAAAACATGCTGAAGGAAAAGTGGTAGGAATATTTACATTTGTTAAGGGTGGAATTGTACCCAACACAGGCAAAGAAACCATGGAAAAGCAATTGCAGGGGTTGCGAGAGTGGGAATGATTTTACATGGGAAGTCAGGGCCTGAGCTGCCTTCAGTGTGCCCATTAAATATCCCCAAACCACAGGATTTACTTAGAAAACTGGCAGAGGGGGTAGGGTTTCCCAACTGCACTTGTCCCAAGCCTGGCAGCAACGTAGGAATCAAAATTTAAAAAAATTTTGACTGAACTCACACATACATACTTATAGAAAGATTACCCTGGGGGGGAGCCAGTTACCTGCAGGATTTCAAAGGAGAACGGAGTGAGTCCTGTAGAGAATAAATAGTATTTTCTGGGGTTTGCATGACATACTAATACCTGGGAGGAATTCAGAAGAGTATTTACAAAACCTTGAGGAAATTCCAACGCATTACACAGCTACGCTTTAAAGGCAACAAGTGTAAGATTGTGGGTGTGGGATTGGTTTTTTCCCTTCTCCTTAAAACCAGCTTACTTGCCTGTGTTGCAGATGTAAAGGCTTTAAAAAAGGAGAGAAAAACTGGAGTATGCACAAGTACCTCAGTATTGCCCAATTTATGGTTTTTCTCTCTCTCTATATGGATGTTAAATGTGTCTTTGGAAGTTGCAAATTATCATTGCCAATTAGGCTGATGTCTTTCCTGAGATAAGAAACATAAAATAGATGTGATGGGACAGTAAAATAAGATTTTTGGTGGTTGACAGCAAAAAAATCCAACAGCTCTAACTTGGCACCCTTTAATGTTATCCAGCACAGCCTTAAAATACAATTTCCTGAAGAAAAATGGGCTATGGCCTCATAAGACTATAGGAGCAAAAAGTTCTCAATCATTTGTCTCTTAGACCATTACCAAAATCTGAAACTGTGTCTACAGTTTTAAGAAACTTGCAGTCTCTTTAGGAATTAATAATTCCTATGAGCATCTATTAAAAAAATACTCTCGATGCTGAGTGTAAGCTATTAATAAAATAAAAAAAAAATAGAGGGGTCGTTAATTTATGTGGGTTTGGAAGTAGGAAATTTTAGGGGCCTCAATCTATTTATTTCTGTAATTCCTTGTAGACCATCAGAAATATGTCAGGAACATCCTTCCTTCCCAGTTTAGTTGGAGACAGAGGAGAAACCATGTTTTTCTGGAAAGAAACCTGACTTTCTGCATGGTTTTGGAACAACCACATCCCAGGAGCCATTAAGGACGTGGCTCAGTAGTTAGCTTATGGTGTTGGTCAAAGGTTGGACTGGATCATCTTGGAGGTCTCTTCCAACCTAAAACATTCCATGATTCTCTGATCCAAGCTTCAGGACATCACGGAGCAGCATTCCCTGAGCAGCAGGGGCTGTTTTCCAGAGAGATTTTTAGCAGGAGCACCAAAGAGCTCATGAAAACCTACAGGAGCAGAATTGTACAAGTATCAAAGGACACTTTAGGAGTGGCTCTTGGTGGCAAGCTTTGACCAAAGCTTCTGAGCCCTAAAAACAAAGGGAAGGTGTTGCTGCCAGGGTCTCCAGACTGGGAATTTTCTGCTGGTGGCTTGGACATGCAACAGCCTCATCTGCCATAGCTTCTCCTTAGGGGCTGCTGGACCCTGGGAAACTGATGTTCATTTGGCTCCATCCAAGGCCAGCTGGAGAGAGGCAGCTTTGGGCATGGCCACCCCAAAGGGAAAGGGGTCTGGGGTCTTTGAATTCAATCCTGAGGCCTCTGCCTTCAGCTCAGTACCAGGGAAGAAAAAAAAACAACATTCTTGACCTCTGTTAATCGCTTCTTGGACTTCAAAGAGACTTTAGCCTCAAGTGTATCTCCGCAGGGAAAACCCCCTATTAGTGATTTTAAAATCCCCTCTTTCCAGTAACACAGAATAAGGAATTCCCTATAATACAATATTCTCCAACGAGCATCTCCACATGCCAAAAAAAAACCATAAAAAAAAAAAAAGGGAAGGTGAAACTCGTCGGAGGTTTGGTTGGGATTTTTTCGTTGTTGTTGCTGTTTTGTTTTAAAGTACTCTTTTAATGAGGTGTTTAGTTTAGCACATTTGGCTCCTCCAAATTACCTCAAGGGGATTCATATGTTAAGGAACGACACAGCTGTTGTTTGTGAAACCAGCCTAGCACAAGCAGAGCATGTTGTGCAAAGATTTAAATGCTCTGTTGGAGAGGTCACTGCACTCCTTTGTCTGCTGTCAGTTATTAATAACGAGCCTACTCCTTTAAACACTGATTTATTTAAATTTTTTTATTATTTTTTTACACTGTCAAATACATTCCGGGTTGGTTTGGTTTGGGATTGAATGCCTGGGTCGAGACAGGAAAATTGCAATGAAAAGATGACCTGATTTTGTGCAGTTGGTGACACATTTTGGGGTGGGGAATGTTGGCAAGGAAGTTTCAGGCTCTGGTGGTGGCCTGAAGATGCCATATTGTGCAGAGATAAGGTTTACAGAGGCAATTGTTTTATAAACATGCCCTGATAGGTTTCAAAAGCTTTCATTCTGAATTTTTTTTTAAATTAGGCAGGCTTTGCTTCTGGCAAGCAATAAACTGTTTTCACTTTAGAGATGTCACTTGACATGTAAGGAAATAATAAGTGGGGAAAAAAAAAAAAAAAATCCTGTTTGGTAATAAGGGCAAAGACCGTTTCTCTTATTTCAATTCAAGTACCCAATTAAAATCAAGAGGACTCCTTGTTGAACAAAACCTCGATTTTAAAGAGGCTTTATATGCTAAATGAGGAATCCCTGTTCTCAGCACCTCCTGGGAAGCAGGATGGACCTAGGGATGTGTTGGCAACACTCTGCTGCTCCTCGAGCCTTCCTGGCACTGGCAAAGCCCCTGGGCAGCAGGTTGTCCCCAGGACACCCCACATGTTTGATATCACTGTCTCATAGATCATTTCAGTCCTTGGGGTTGATTTTCTTCTTGTGCCTTCTCCCTGAAAATCAGTTCCATGATTAATCATTAACATCAGAGCAGCCTCTGCTGGCTAGAGGGGACAGAGCTCTTAGGAGCATATTATATTAGAGGATTTTGATGGGTCTGGTGCTCAGTCCAGGGTTTTTTATTTTTTTCCTCCCTCAAAGTCTTTAGGTCTATGAAATTGTTTTCCCTAGAATTTCTGTAGAATAGAAAATACAAGAGGCACTGGGCCAATATTAAGCACTCCCTCTTGGTGCTGCAGTGTTGAGAACAGCCACTTCTGTCAAAGCAAATGCAAATGGGATACAACTTTCTTCAACACAAAGCAAGGATCTTCATCCAGGCCTCCGTGGTATGGTTCCAGAAACATAATCAGGCTCAGGCTGGGGAATAAAGCCTCTGTCTGCCTTGCTGAAAACACAGCTTACCAGCTATTGTCAAGGTGTTTGTTTAAACTGAGTTTTCAGAAACATTTGGTGGTGTTAGAAGAGCCCTGCTAAATAGAAACCAGTCCATGTTAGGTAAAAATATAAGAACGTTTTATAAATATCATAGTTCTGCTGTTTTGCAGGTGGGAAACTGAGGCACGGAGTGTTTCTAAGATCTGGGTCTCTCTGATTAATTATCTTGGCAATAACTCTGGTGATCAGTGCAAGCTCACAGCTCTTTAGAGCACTCTTTGTGGGACACTCTCCATCCTGTGCCAATGCAACCACCTGAGAAGGAAGGTAGGGATGACAGCTAATGTCACCTACAGTGTTTGCTCCTTGAATGGTCATCTGTCCCCAAGGAAGGGGGTTCAAATCAGCTGTTCATTTAACACGGGCTAGTGAAAGCCATCTGTGCACAAGCCTTGACTTGAGCAGATGATCTGGATGCAAGCTGATCAGCTGAATTGCTAAAATTCTCTTCAGAATTTTCTCTTCAACCCTTTGAGTTTGTGAGCCCCTCTCCTGCATCTGCACTGGACAGGGATGTACAGGAAGCTGGGGGGAGATTTTTTATTTTTTTTTTTTTTTCTTTCTTTTTGATTGCTAACTGTGTGATGGAGTGATACCAAATGCAGCATGCAGACTGTTAGTAGGACATGAGGAATACTCAGCCCAAAGATATTTGTCACACAGAGGCTGTTCCCTTGCTCAGCATGGAGCTACACTGACTGCCAAGGGGAAGTGAAGTCACCTTCCATTTCAGGCTCTTTTCTCTCAAAAGGTTGAGTTTTCCCGTGGATCTGGAGTTGCCACATATGTTCCCCAGGAAATAGTTGAGAGACCCAGTGCTCCTGGAAGATGGGGAGCTTGGAATTGCATTTACACCCTCTTCCCCACCATTCAGCTGCACCACTTGGTGTTCAGCTGAGGAGAAACCCTCTCTTCCAGAGGAAAACTCTTCTCCCCACTGTGACTTTGCAGCTCTGGCAGCTTTATGGCTCTCTCCTAGGACATGACAGGCCTTTCCACAGGGGCTAGTAAGGGATTAGAAAAAAAAAAAACCCACAAATTATTTCAGGACCTCCAAATACTTCGTTCATTTATGGATTCCTCAAAATATGTATGTTAACAGGGATTAGAGGTTCAGGAGAGGATGGACTGGGGGTTCACTAAAATTCCTAAAAGTAGCAACCCCTATCCAAGAGAGAATGATTTCCTATAAATATTTAAGTCAGAAAATCAGAGGGTCCTATTAAATAATTACAATTTTCTAAGTTATTTCTAAGGGAAAAGCTAGCAAAAAAGCTAATGAGATCTGGAGGCATAAAAAGCTCTGCAGAAAGAAACTTTGTAAAGCCCTTCAGAAGGGTAGATGCCAAGTGACAGAGGTGCAGAGTTATCCCACTTGTGCCATTTCACACAGCAGCTGACAGACACAAACTTTTTCCCTTTTCTATGAACAATCTCTGACTTTCTGAGATGGTTTTTAGACCCTTGTATTTAAGCACTAACAGCTCAGCCATGCCTCCCCACTGATGCAGGGTGTCATCTCTGATAAAACCCCCCAACTTTTTCCTGCAGCAAAATGCACTTTTTGTGCAGTAATTTAATAGCGTATTTCTTCCTCTTTAATTTGTTTTTTTTTTTTTAAAGAGCTCTGAAAATATCTCATGAAGAGTTTCACAAATGGCCACAATAACTTTTGCTGACGCTCTCATTCCTTCTCCTCTCTGAATAAATCCAGCTGACACCTTTGATAGAATAAAACAGGGATTTCCCAGGCTCTGAATCAACTTTGAGTTTCACTCCTACACCTCAATGTTACCTTGGGCTTTTGCTGAAGCCCAGGTGTGAGATGTTGGTGCAGAGCCACCTGGATTGGATCTGTCTGAGCTGCACACCACCAGCAGAACCAAACCAGAACCAAACCCTGGTGATGTTTTCCCCTTTCTCTCTCAGCTCTCCAATTTCAGCACTCTTCACCATCTGGTGAAATGCTTCCGAGATGCAAACAGTCTTGCGGTGTCTAATTTTGCCACGTTTCTTTGGAACATTATTTTAATGATCTCTGTGTCATTTCAGTATGATTACTTGTCCTCCAAGGCTTTTCCTGTTTACACTTAAATAGTGTTGGAGCCTTGCCAGATACACTTTAAAGGGAAAATGTTACAAAATGCTGCATTTTTATCATAAAAGCTTAAAAGCAACATTTACAATTAGGGGACGTAGCTGGCACTCTGGTAAGTCTTTTGTTTTGATCTTATTGTAGTAGTAGATAAATAAAATGAATTAAACAAGTATAATTACCAGTTAAATTTTACAAAATACCGAAGAAACGGAGGGCCTAATTCAAAGGGGTTATAATGGTGTAAATAATTAAGTCAAATTGTTTTCATTTTCATGCTGCATATTGTTTCCTTCAGCCTGTAATGGTACGAGGCAAAGTATACACAGTGCTAGAACTAGACAAATAATAGATAAATTTATTCATAAACACTTTGTGGATTGTAATTAGAAGTTCACTGCAGCAGCTTTCACTAGTTGTTTTTTTTTTTTCTTCCCCTCTAGTTTCTGTAAATATTTGCCTGAGTAAAATTTTGCATTGAAGACTGTAGACAGAAGCAGAATACACCACAAAAGCGTTGCAAAAAAACCCATCTTTGCTTCTCAGCTCAGCTGGCAAGCAGGTCCCTAGCAGTGCCCTCAGCACTAACTGGGCAAGCAGGCTCTTCTGTCTGGAAAATGTGTGTTGGAAGTGGGGAGGGGATGTGAGTCAGGGTGAGATGAACATCCCTCCTTCCATTGCTCAGTGCCCCAAACACAGCTTTCCCAACCCAAATGACCTGGCAGATGCTGCCCTTAAACCCACCGAAGCTTAGGGTGGGGGGGGGGGGGGTTCTGCTAGAAAACAGAGCCTGGCAAAGGCTTTTTTGCAGGATTGTGCAAGGTAAACACAATGCCTGAGTACCGGGGGAGAATGGGATCACTCCAGCTCAGTGCTGGTGTGATTTTTCTTCAATGAACTCCTTGCTGTGCACAGCAGCAAGAGCACAGGGAGGAGGCAAGCTCAGGAGATGCTCTGGGGGGGGTCGGTGCTTCCAATAGCAAAGCTTCCAAGGCTGGGGGAGGTTATTGCAAGGAGCATCCAGTCCAAAAAGCAGCTCCCGGGCTGAAAGCTGTTTGTGTAACTCCCTCTTATTCTGAGCATAATGCAGTTCCAACAGAATTAGGGTTTTGCCCATTAAAGTTTTGAAAACTCGGGGACAGAGTGAAGCCGACTGAACACATCTGCCATTGGATGCGTTCACATGCAAGGAAATCAGAGAGAACATCAGGATTACCTCTGCTTCCCCAGGGTAGGGGGACCTTATTCTGCCTCAGCACATCCATCTAGATCCCAGGAGCATTTTGAAGGCAGAAGGTGAGGGGCAGAAGCCATGGCTGGCAGGATGCACATGCCCACAGCTCCATCATCACATGAGGGTGGTGGACAGCACCAGGGATTGGAAACCATTAATTAAAATGACAGGGATCAAAATGACAATCCACAGGGGCTGTTAATTCCTTCCATGTTCTTCCAGCTGTCCCAGGGAGAGCTGTAAAATACCGTGGTGCTTTTCTTCACCTCTGGTTGCTGTGGAGCACGGCTTCTGCATAGCACTACTGGCCTCTGCTGCCAGCCTGGGAGAGGAGGCGAGGAGAGAGCCTGTGTCAGGATTTACCACCTTCCTGCTTCTCCAGAGGGCCTCCTGATCCCTGCATATGAGCTGAAGGAAAAGCAATCTTTCATCTGGGCCTTATTTTCACGTTTACAAATAAAGGTCAAGGCTCCCGTGCTGTAGTCAGCACTGTGCGAGCTTTAAACAGCCACCCTGGAATGTGATTGTAATTAGTTTCCTTTCAATCTTGATGTGAACAGTGATCTTAAAATGCCAGGACTGTAGCAGTTCTTATGATTAACAAGCACATAGAAAGGCAGCCTATGGAAAAAGATGGTTAGAAAGGAACAAAATGCAAATGTTGCATTGCTTTAAATTTTATTATCCTCTCAGCTCTTCATAAAATACTGTAGACATCGTTGGATTATATTTTTAGTCTAGGGAATTAATTTTTAACTAGGGAACTCATTTCTGTCTTATGATTACTCTTCTCCGCAATGGCCTGTAGGTCTGAACTAAAAAATCACAGTTTTAATTGAGCTAATGATGCCCAGAACTCAAATTAATCTCACTTATGTGTGTGTCATGCCATGCAATATGTGCTATAGCTGCAGGCAATGCATGCATCTTTTCATAGCACTGATTTCTCCAGGAGACTGAGGGTGTAAATCCTGGCCAGGGGTAAGTCTGTGTCCTGCCTGGAAGACTCCTTGGAGGTGGCTGATGTCTGTGAGACCAGTGGAGGGGAAGGAAAAATAACAAAACCAGTGATATTTCATGATCACTTCTCTGATTTCACCCTCGCTCTTTCAAGGGCATGACCGTAACTCACGGAACAGCCAAGGAGGGGGTGAAGATATTATGAAGACACAGAAACCAGGAAGGGGAGAGTGAAGGAAGAAATTGCAAAGGGACCATTTTGCTTGGGAAACTATCAGGCTCTGTTCTTTATCTGGGAAAACATTTTTTTCCCAACTGCCAAGAAAATCCACTTTATCAATATACAGGTCTTTAAAAAAAAATTAGAATCAGAGATGGAACAGAACTAGAAGGTAATGCTGTTGCTTGCATGCCTGCAGGCCAGCTCCTCCTGCAGTACCCCATCAGGGTATCCTCTTCTGACATGTAGCCTCTTCTCCAAATCAACTGAATTTTGACCCCACTATTTTAGAATTGCATCTAAAAATAGCATCTATCTCAAAGCAGCTGAGGCAGTCTCCTCACTCGGAGTAAGTGGTACCCAACATCTGGAGAGCAAAGCTCCACTTGTTTTATCTAATCCCATCCCCACCAGCCTGCTACTTTGGGCTTTCCCTCTCTGTGCTCAAACCCACTTTAAAGAGAAGGGTGAAATTCAAATTGTTTGTTGTCAAAAAGTTTCAGTTTTGTGATGAAAGATGTGACCTTTCTTGCCAGCAAGAGTCTTTTGTGATTGATTAGTAAACATGAGGTAGAATGCAGGAGCACGCCAGTGTTAACTTGATACTGCCACAGGCTCTGTGCTTCAAATATTTTTTGCTTTATTGTGAGCACCCTGATAATGAGAAAAATATTCTAATCAAAGAAATGTGTTTCTTTCAATTCTCTTCAGTGTTATTTGCAGCTTCAGAATAGCACGCTCAATTATGCTGGTTTTATTCCTAAATTAGGAAAAAAGAAAAAAGCTTCAGAAAAATTATTAAGCAAGCCTCTTAGCAACTGTTAAGCAACATGCAGTAGTAATTATTTAATCACTTTTTTGTTATTTTTCATCAGGTAGGAAGAGAAGAGCACACTTGCTATTAAAGGATTTCTTCTCACCTTCCCGAGCCCAGCCCAGCTCTCAAAGGAAGCTCAATGGGGGATGCCTTCCCCTGGGGCAGACAGACAGAAATCTTTCCCTGAGAGATCCACGTGCCTGAGAACAAGCAGCAGCATTTCTGCCAAGTACCTGCCCAGGAAAGGATCACATCCAGACCAAGAGAGATGTGCAGCTGCTGCAGACACAGAGGTGAGGGGAGACTCCTCAGTGCTTTAGCTGCTTCTCAGGTTGGATGTGAGCTCTTTGGGTATTGTACCCCGAGGCTTCTTTTGGTTTTGTTCCACTGAGAGGAGTTACAAGCTGTGTTTTCAGTACCTGAAGGGGACCCAGGACTTGAAGGAGCCTACAAGATAGCTTTGGGGAGAGGCCTTTTTTCAGGATGTGTAGCAACAGGAGAAGAGGTAATGGCTTTGACTGGAAGAGGGGAAAATCAGGTTAGACATTAGGAAGAAATTGTTTACTGTGAGGGTGCTGGGACCCTGGCCCGGGATGCCAAGAGAAGCTGTGGCTGCCCCATCCCTGGAAGTGTTCAAGGTCAGGCTGGATGGAGCTTGGAGCAACCTGGGCTGGTGGGAGGTGTCCCTGCCCTTTGAAGGGGATCAGAACTGGATGATCTCTAAGTTCCCTCCCAACCCATATTATTCTGTGAATCTATGATATCAGCTTCCCTCAGCTGCTGGGAGAAGCCTCCCACCTCTGCTCTCTCATCACATTTTGAGGAATCCAACTGTGCTGGGGCTTCCCCTCCTGGCACTCCCAGCTCTGCAGCCCCACGGAGGCACCAGCCCACGCTCTGCTTACGGACAAGGCAGCAGAAACTGCTGATGCAAAATCCCAGCCCAGCACCACATCTTCAGGAGACTGCCCAAGGCAAGAAGGCTCCTGAGGTTTCCTGAGGAGAATGAACAATGTCAGCACAAAACAGAGTGATACCAGCAGCTTGCAGAACAATCCTCTTTCCAACATTCCCCATGCACCGGGCTGAATCAGGTCCTCAGCTACAGTATGTCTCAACAATATTGGCTAAGATGGCACAAAGTAAACTTACAGTTAGTGTTGCTATTTTTTTCTTCTTTTGCAATTATACTTTTCCCCTCCAGGTCCTCTTGGACCCGATGCTAAGACCCACATGACCTTGGCATTTCCACCATGAAATGGGCCCACGTACTTCTTAGGTCCATCTTCCATCCATTAGCATTATTGCTGGCATGTAATGCTGGTTTTATAAAGTGCACCTGGACAAATGTTGTGAACTGCTGACTGAGCCTCACCAGCAAACAGCTGAATGAGAAGAGTCTTGAAAGTTCCCTCTGCCAGGGCTGGGAAGGGGCAGGACCATGGATCTTAGACTTACATGTTGACATCTATAGCTTTCATTGGAGAATCCTCCAAATTTTTGGCTCTCCTTTTATTCTTTTCTCTGGAGTTTCATCTTTGCACTTACCACTCCAGCTCTTTATTGGTGGGAGAGAGAAGATCACTTGGCAGCTTGGACTTTTTTGTTGGCTCCATCACCAGAGAAAGCATAGTCTTCAAGTCCACATGCACACTTCTTCATACTCCAACAGTCAGACCTATGCCACTGAGCTACCTCCCTCAGCACTGCTGAAGTCCTCTTTGATACCTGAAATGAGGTTTCCTGATCCTAATTTCTCTAGGAGAGACTGTACCCAAACACATTATGGTTCTGTAGCTGTCCAAGACCTGCCCCATGGGCTGGAAGTTGTCATTTAGGTCAGGACTGATGCTTATAAAAGTCCATGTATGGCAAAGCCTGCACCACAGCTGCCTGCCTTATACTTGGTTGACTCACTCATCTTCATGAATGTGCATTTTGTTCCTTAACTTTTTTTAGAACCACTACCATGAAGTAGCTCCTCCAAGAGCAAGAAAGAACTCTCAATATTTTTAAGTCCCAACTGCCACACATAGGTGCCTTCAAGAAGAAGCTTCTTGACACCTAAAAAAGTCCCTCTCTGTACATAGAGTCCCAACACTCTTTGGTGTAGTTCCCAATTTTACTGATATAAAAACTGTTTACAGCAATTCCATCAATTATGATCCAGCAACGCTTCTATGCCAAGATGTGAGCAGTTCCTCATGGAGAAATCATGAGTTCTGTCCAAATTAATGAAAAACAACTGACCAGACTACTTACAGCAGGAAAGGAAACACTGAGGACAAGGAGTGGAGGACAGCAGGAACCATCAACAGGACAAGTACCAGGTACATGAGAAGAAACTTTGGGATTTGCTTTGGATGCTCTTCCTTGGTGAGTCCACATCCATCTGTCAGCTTCACTTGGACCCACGCTCCCTGATTCAAAGTGATAGCAAGAATCTGAGTCAAGTAAGTGAATATTTTTGCTAAATGTTGTCTGTCACATCATGTTACTCCACTTTGTTTTCTCCACTGTATGTCCTAACATGATGTGGTGTAACATAGCATGATGCGGCGCAAATGATTTAATGTGACACGACAGGAAAACATTGCTGCAGCTTTCAGAATAAACACCTGCTTTTAGCAGTTATTTTATCTGCTGGAAATGATTTTTTTTTATTTTTTTTTAGCTATCTATCCTAAGCCCTGTTGAAGTGCATTTGCACTTGGCTGTTTGTGTATCAGGAATACTTTCCATAACAATTACTATGTTAATTTTCTTTATTCCAGAGGCCATGTTCCCTCACAGGGGGGGCTTTTTTGTGGCTTTTCTTTTCATTAGCAAGAAAAAATCATTTTAAAAAACTGGGGGGGAAAGAATTAATCTAAACCATGAATGAAGACACATGGAAAAAGTTCTTATTGTGGAATAAAAACACTGCCTCTCTTAACAGCAAAGAACATATTTACCCACAGGTAATAATAATAGCAGTAACAAAGTTTAGAAGACCTGTTTTTCTTTCAAAAACTCCAGAAGAATCTTATAAGTGAAAACTGGGTAAAAATCATCTCTCCTTGGAGGAATACAGACACAGATAAGGCAAACATTTAACTGTTGATTTTGTATTTGCAAATGTAGTTTTTTACGAACGGGAACATTTTCAATAAGAAAAGCCAAGGTCTGGGGTGAACCTTCCTAGAATTTTGATTTATTATCCTTGACCTGACTGACAGAAGTATTAGCAGTGGGAAATAAGACTCCTGGTCTAGTTATTTAAAAAATAAAGTCATTTGTTCCTATTGAATATATTCTTTCCATCCAAAAATCCTTCCATCTTTGTGTGAATGAGTGAAAGGTAATTAAATTGGCAGCCATCACTCTGCACTTCTCATTTAGAGGACCTTCATCTCAAGCTAGATGAGCTTTGTCCTCCAGGTCCTTGTCACAGAAGTGTTTTTCTCAAGCAGAGAGAAGTGGGATGAAACACCAGTGACCTTGAGCTCATCACATCACAAAGTTCAGCTCATCACAGAAATGGTTTGCAGAAAAAAAAAATTCATAGATTGAGATCACCACGCTCTCTTCCAAAGGAACAAACTTTGAAGGCAGCTGCTGGAAGCTGGAGCTCACAGAGGCATTTGCTATGTTCTTTGTCTGTCTGGCACCTTCTGCAGCAAATCCCACAACTGTCATGGGATCCCTAAAGGGTTTCCACCAGCTGCCCAGGCAAAGTTGCCACCAGGATACATGGCATGCAGCCCTAAGGTTCAGCTTCAGAGGTATCACAAATGCCAGGCTGTGACCAGCAAGAAGGGGTGAAAGAGGCTGAAAACAATCTAAAAAAAAAAAAAAAGAGGACAGAACATGTCCTCCTACAGGGACTATGGAGTGGGGCCAGCACCATGGTGGCCCTGAGGATCCTTGGGGTCCTCTGCCAGCCACAGCCACCCCATCAGGAGCATCAGGAAGGGAAGTTGTAGGGGAGGGCAGGTTTGATAGCACTGAGAACCAAATCCTGCCTTTTACCCAGCACCTTTCCACCTCCAGTAAAAATTAAAAAATCAGAGGGATCGGGCAAAGCAGATTTTAATTTATAATAAAAACCTGGACTCCATTGCCTGTATTTTTATAACAGCCCCGAAGAGCTCCCTTGCTATGTGAGCCCAGCAAGCTGGCAATGTATTTTAATGTATTTATTTGATTATGCATTCATTCTTTCAGTCATTCATCTATTCAGTCATTCATTCAGACACTTGTTCATTCATCCCTGCCCTTTTGCAGGAAGAGAACATAAGCCAGCAGTGGCATCCTTCTTCACTGTCCTGATTTACAGCAACGTCTCTGAGTTTGTATCAATAAATCTCTTTCCCCCTCTTCAATCCCACATTATCCCTCATTAGTGACTGGGATTTAAGAAAAGGATTTAAAATAATATCAGATTACAGATAGATAGATAGATAGGAGTATTGGTTGCAGTGCTTCTTTGATTAAAGTGCTGGCTGGTTGGGTGGGTTGGTTTTGGTTTTTGGTTTGTTTTTTTTTCCTGTTCTTTCAGACCTCTCACACTCACAGTTCTGTAGAACTTGCAATTGCTTTCAAAGACAATCCCTGATTTTTTTTAACTGGTCCAACATGTTTCCTATCAGTACTGAAGGAGAAGCCCTCACAGTGCCTGGGGAGCCCCACTCTCACTTCAACCTTTGTTGCTTCTGTGAGACCTTTTGGTGTTTTCTGGCCCAGCGAAATATTTATTTAAAAATAACCTTCCTAGAGGGCCACCTCTGCTTAGGCTGCTAGCATATGAGTTGTGTCTAAAAGTGTCTCACCCACCACTGCCCATCTCAGCCCATGGATGTACATGGGAATATTTTCTCTGATGAGGGCTGAAGTGAAGGGGAATTACTCTCTGAGTTGGGGTTTCTCACAGCCTGACAGCAGCTGGAACATTTCTTCTCCCATATCTCTGAAATACCCTAATTCATTTTGCAGACAACTTGCAACATAATTGTGTCCCTAAACTGTTAACCTTGAAAAATATTTGACAGTGTACTAACATCTCAGCAACTTGTTATCCCAGGGAATATAATAAATCCATAAATATCCTTGTTTCTCTCAAAAGGCCCAGAATAATTCTTTGTTGCCAGGGTTTTTTTGGGGTTTGGTGGTTTTTTTGTTTTGTTTTTTTCTTGCCTTAGTTTGCTTTTTTGACCTGGTGGCAGGTGATGCAGGAGAGAAAGAGGGCATGTTAAAAACAAAAGGCAATTTGGAAGAAAAGCTAGATGTATATCATATATAACTTTGTAATTGTTATGAAAATGGAGATGTCCTCTTCATTTCATACTCATTTGCATGGCTTCAGGGCACCAGAAGACAGAGACACTGGATGGCACAACCTGCCATCTGCAATCGGGTCAGAACTGGTCCCTGGTAAACAAAAAAGACACCACTGCAGTTCCTGTAGTGCAAAGCTCTATCTGGCTTATCTCTGCAACTTCTTAAATAAACACCCCCTATTTAAAAAGAATTATGATGCCAAATAGGTTGACAGGGTGCTCAAACACCATGTTCACTTCATCTGTGAAAATGAGAAATTCAAAATACACGTCCCTCTGACATCAGTGACCTTATTAAAGTCGCAGAAATCCTGAAGAACTGCAGAACTTTAATTAAAGTTATTAAAATTTCTTCTTTTGGTTAGTCCTTCCAAGCTCAGAAGCTCTGTTATATTTAACAGTCTGGCATCAGCTGCTGTTGATAAAGGAGCAGATCCTCTTCCAGGCCTGTCTGCTCTTCTTACTATGCTGCCATTTGAAATCATCAGGAAAAAATAGTCATAAGCTTAAAAAAGCTGAAGCAGACAGGCTGTTTCAGATTATTTCAGTATGTGCACTTGCTACAACAACCAACTGTTCCTGCTAAAATCATAGGCTGGTTTTCCTCCCAAAAATCAGGTTATAAACAAAAGGATTAGACAAAGGCAGAGCCAGAGAAAGAATTTAGATCTGGGTTTAAATGTGCATTGGAAAGCATGGAAACACTTTGGTTTGAGGCCTGCTCTATCTTTTTTTTTTTTTTTCTTTTTCCCTAAATATATGTATCCTTTATGTATTTCTGTGTCAGGGATTAACTGTGTAGCTCAGTAGAAAACAGAAAAGGAGATGATTATTTTACAATTTAATTTAGAGGAATCTGAAGGCTTGGGGAATCAGTGGGGAAAGCAAGCACAGATGAATTTCTTAAAATTTTCCCATTAGAATATACTAATTTCCACACTGCTGCTTTCCTCTTTTCAGTCTGTTTGTAGGTATTATTCTCATTTCTGGGTCCAGAAGCCCAGAAAGCTTGAAGAGGATGAGATTGTTTTGTGCTAAAGGAACCTTTTCACACCTGGTTCTGACATACCTTCAGCTTTTATTTGCTAATCTTCATAGAAAATGTAAAAGTCTGCTGCTACATTGACACCATCACACTTGAAATGTCTATTCCAGCAATGAAACTCAATATATCCTGGGGCCTTCCTTGCAAACCTTGGTGCTCCACAGCCTGGCCCATATTTTGCCCTATAAAAAAATCTTTATCATGAACAATTTTCATCCCCACTCGACCAAGAGATGGAGCTTGGGGGAGGTGACTGTGTTCAAGGTGGCTGAGGAAATGTGTGAGGGAGAGGAATCTGGATCTTCAGAGCCTGGAAACCCCAATCCCAAAAGAGAATCCTCTTCCTCCAGGACACAATAGCTTTCTCCTGATCTTTAATGCAGGTTTTCAAGCCAGCAAACAGCCCCAAGTTGTCAATGGCTTAAAAGTTTTAAACTATCCAACATGTAAAAATATTAATCAGGGAAATATCAGAGCATTTCCTCACCCGTGCTGCTACATTTTGAAATGCTAGATTTCCTCTTCAAGAAAAAGAGTTATTCAATTCACTCTTTTTCACAGAACTCTTAAAAGGAGCTTTTTCTTATTTCTCACTAAACACAGCAAATAAAATAAAATAAAAAAAATTTAAAAAAACCTCCACCAACTTTTCAAATATTTGAATTAACTCTACCAGAATGCATTTGATCTGAAGATATTTCTGAGGTTATAATCAGAACTATCACCAACTATCTGAAAGCTCACCAAAGGGGGGCTTATGAAATCCTTGCAGAAAGTCAGACACTTCTGTAGCAAGTGCCATTACCATTTAGTGCCCCACTGTTCAACATTATCACCTGGCCAGTGACACCCATGGCATCCACCTGTGATATCTGGTGATATCTTTTCTGGATATTATCACTTTGACAAAAAATAAAACCAGGTGACTTGAAGGCATGGTGACTGCCAGTCAGCTGAGAGGTGCTCAAAGGTCTCTCCTCTTCATTTGAGCTTTTGTCTTTTCAAATCCCTTTTTAAAACGTGAGCTTTGTTTCCAAAGACTGACATCCCCCCCTTCAACCTCTTATAGGCTCCTTTTGTAAGGATAGTAGTTTCATCCTATGTACCAATCATATCAATATATTTACACCAGGAATACCTATAGCCTGGTGATTTCTTGGTCTGCATCAGCAGCTCCTTTGTCACAGATTTATTATTTTTTTTTTTGCTCAGTGTTCTGTTTGTCCTACATATGCCACAGCTGCATATTGAAGCAGCCCAGCAAAGGCTTTGGGGATTTCCCAACAATAAAGTTGAAACCTCTATCCTGGTTAGTATTCAGCAAGGCTGTAACATTTAGCAGACATTTTCCCTTCTCTCAGCTTTCAATAGGCCACATTTATCAGCATGGAGTAGCAATCAACATGTATTTGCTACTGTATTTATAAAAGTCAGCTGTACACTTCCTCATTATTTGCAATTCTTCCTTTAAAATACTTGGCTTTCTTTGACTTCAGCAAGAAAATTCTGGGTACATATTAACTGTATATGGTTGTGTGTGAAAAGCACTTTTTGGTGTATGATAAATATATAAGCACTAGGAGAGGTGTTTCATTAACAGCTAGATGAATTATTTATGTCCCCCCTTTTTTTCATCTCCAGATGGATTAGATGTTGGTATTACAATATTATATCTAAGTTATCTTTAAAAAACAACAGGACTCTTATTTCTATCTCTGCACTTAAAATGCCAGCTCCCTACTGGAAGCTAAATTCTTATACTATTGGATTCTTGAGAAAGAGACAATAATATGTTACACAAAGCTCTTAATGTTATCTAAGAATGTTGCCCTCCAGGTAATTAAACTATGACTGGACAGCATGGCCTCTCTGAGATGTGTAAGGATGGACCAGTCCTGTAGACTGAACAGAAGAACAACCCCAGCCTACTTCAAGTGGCCAAAGCCTTCAATATAATAATAATCAGTGACTTCAGAGCCAACAAAATATCTATATTTTCCCTGAACTACATATGCCCCATCCTCTGAGAGAGACATTTATTCTTCAAGCAGCGGGGTGAAAAGGAAGGAACCTTTTTTTCCAGACTGGTTGTTCTAAAAGCCTGAAATGTCCTTGAGAACTGCTTGAGGGTTTGGAAGAGAAGTCATTCCAATGAAGAGCCACTGGTGGGCAGGGTGCTGATGAATATTCAGTGTTTTCTGACACCTGAAAAGACCCAGATGCTGCTGGTGATGCTCTCAAAAGGCCACTGTGCACATGGGGACAAGAGGACACCACAAGACCATGAAGATGCTGGTGCAGCAGGATGCTCCTTGCACCCACAGTCACTCCCTTACTTGCTCAGCTCCAACTGGATCCATTGCACATGGATTTACTGTCACCAGTGAGGTGTGGAAGAAGCAGCCAAAACCCAGGAGGATGATGAGGAGTGAAAGCCAAGAGTGTTTCCAAAGCTCCAGTGCCCCCAACCCATGTATTTCCAAGGGGCAAGGTTTCACTTCCATCCCTGATGAGAACCATTTTGCCTCTCTAGTAATGTTTTGCCAGGGTAAAAAGATGCAAAAATGCACTACCTTTGAGAAAAGCCTGGAGAGTTTCATTTTAATAAATCACAATTTGATTGATTAAGGCAGCCTTTCTCAACCAGTTGACTGCAATTCCAAAGGGTCATGAAAGGCAATTAGAAGACACAAGGGTTTTAAAAATCTTATCGCCACCAAAACCAAAATAAAAAGTTCAAATCCTACTCCCTCATTCCACTGATACCATAATCCCCCAAGGTTACACCCACAGCCTTCCAAAACACACACAGTGGCACCATAGAATTTAGAATTATGGTCACAGATTGGAGGAGATTTAATTTCACTGTAAAGCAAAGGGGGTCTTAAATATGTTATACATGAAATAAAGGCCCATCTGACTGGAAGGGGTGAAAACTATTGAACTGTATTTCTGACACATTTATTGATTCAATAAATGTGCAAATTATGTGTTAATTTATCTCCCCTCCTCACTTTATTGACTTGGCTCACCAAAGAGGTAAAAACAGTGCTTCTATGCTTTTCTATCAAAGCATCAAAAAATTATTTTTAAAGTACCATCCAATTCAGAAAACATTTTGGCACCTATCTAGCCTCCAGTGTCTCGAGTTTAATGGGTATTAACTCTCCCATCTGATTTTCTGGAATAAAATCCATTGATCTGTGTCAGTTAGGATCTTGAAAACTGAAGACCAGAGGTTTAAGCACCCAGTCTGCTAATATACATTAAAATGAGCTGGGAGCCTTGAAGGAACTTTGATTCAGGCTCTGACAACCCCAACTCCAGCTAAAATTCATCCACGTAAACCTCAAAATAAACCGAAATTATTTGCCTAGGCAAGATTACAAAATCTTGAATTTTTTCAAGAAAACAATCTCAACAATTGTTGTTGTTGTTGCTATTATTATTATTTATTATTAAAATTATTACTGCTGCTGCATGAATAATTCCTTCTCTCTATTCACTGGACTCTTCCTGCTGGAGCTGCACTTTGGGATTTGCTTTACAGATCAAATACACCCAATGCAGCAGAGGAGAGAAGAGCTGGGGAAGAACAGAGTTGAGTAGATTCCTCCATCCTCTTCTCCTTGTTTCCTCCTCCCTATAGAAAATGCCTGGCTCAGCTGAACTAGACTTGTAAGATGATATCAAGAGTGGTCTAAAAGTACCTGAGGCCAACATCCTGAGGAGGAGCAGGGTCCTTTGGGATGGGATGTGGGGCTACAAGCAGGATGAATGGGCTTACAGTGGAAATGGAGTTGAATATTAAGAGGAAATTATTCCCAGCAGCCAGATCAGCTACACTGAAATCATCTTCCAAGGGGAGGAAGAGAAACGCTGCCATTTGACATCTCTAATGCTCCATTTGGCAAACTTTTGGAAACACGGAGGGGAGAACAATTTTCCATCTGCAGAGAGGTGCTGAGGACAACTGAAAACAATCTCCCTGAGTCCCTGACCTTTCTACCTGCATGTGCTGCCTGGCAAGCAGAAGGGACAAGGTCCCTGTAATACACCCCTGCCTTAGCTAGGTCTGCACCCAGCAGATCACTGTGGGTATGCAGATTTAATAAAAAACTGTAATTAAATTCAATTATTTTTTTTTTTATTCATATGTGGAAAATTCCCACACAACAATGAAACACTATAATTAATTTTTTTTTTTTTTCAGATGTGGAAATTTCCACACACCAAGTGGGCTTAAAAAAAAAAAAAAAAAAAAAGATGAGTAATTTGGTTAACATTCATCAATAAATGCTTCTCCATAGAGGCCAGCATTATAATTAAAACTACTTAATGCAATCCCTTGAGATCTTTCTCTACATCTTTCCTATCCCAAGGCAACCTAAAATATAAACTTACTCAAAGGAGATCTGTCAGGAGGAAAAGTGGGATGGTTTTTCCCATCAGGACAGGCTGTGGAACAAGGTGACAGAGCACAGGGCTGGGAAGGGCTCAGTGGCAGGGAGACAACCTGGAGGAAACATCTCTTACTCTGCTGAGATATCCAGAGCCTAGAGAACAGGAGGATTCAATCTGGCCTTTATTAAATCTCCTTTTTAATATGATCAGTCTGTTTCCTCAATTGTCTAAATCTTAGCTCATCACACTGTAGTTCTGGGCTGGTACAAAAACCCTTAAGACACACCTGAAGCTCTGCAATCTTCTTTCTGCTGCCACTGCTGAAAACCTTGACAATATTTCTGAGTGGCTCTAATGATGCAATCTTTTCTCCAGTTCACTCCATTTAGACTGACTACATTAGGGACTTCCCAATGCAACTTTTTTGGGGTTTTTTTTTAAAGTCAATAATTGCCTTTCCATCCTAAGCTTGCAAGCCTCACTCCTGAGCTGTGACAAGGGCAAGGCAAGGATTCAGAAGGCTCAGGATGTGGCTGGGGACAATCTCACCACCCCAAGCTGCCCATCCAGAAGGCAGGAGCAAAACTCCTGCAACTCTTCCTCATGAACCTTGCCCCAAGCTCTGCAAAAGCAGCACCTGCCCCAGGGAGCTGAATATTTCACTTGGTCACCTTGGCAAGATGCCTTGCTCACTCTCCAGACAGACCAACTACAAAGGATCCCCAGGGAGAGGAACAGCAGGGAAGAGTGAGTATGATTCAAGCAAAGTTTGATGGGAGCAGCCAAAAATTCAGATGAAATGCACAAAAAACCCCAGAGTGACAGCAGGAACCTTGCAGAGGAGGTGTCCTCACCAGCAGGTACAGCCAAGCCTTGAAGTTTTTCTTCCTCAAATTGAAACTCCCTCAGTCTTCAAGTGAGACCAGGGGCAAGACTTCAGTCCCAGCACATTGCTTTTATCAATATAAATTCTTACCAAGTTTGGAATGCCTGAAGACCCAGTCCTCAGAGGTGCTTGTTTATGTGTATGAATAATAAATGTTAGATAATGTAAATTATGTCTCCATCACCAACCCTTTCCAGACAAAATGAATTACTGAGATCTGGTACCAGCGTGCAGGAGATTTGCTGAAGGCAACATCTTGTCCTTGCACTGGAGAACATTCCATGAGAACAGAGCCCTTCAGCTGGTCCAAAAGAATTAGGAGAACTGATAGATAAAAAAAAAAACCCACAAAACAAAACCAAAAAAACCCCAACACCAACTTGAAAATGTCCTGAGATTTACTGCAGTGCTGGATACTAAGGGAAGTAAACAAACATGGTTTCATTACACAGCTCACTACACTCAGCAACTGATATGCAAACCCTATTCCCTGGCCAAATACAGTATCTCATCAGTGACTTCTGTCCAGAAAAGCTGATAAAATAAGAATGTGTGTTGCCAAGGTGAAGTTTTAAGAGTTACAATTTTAAATTTTCTATTAGGGATAAGGTAAGATTTTTGGATGATATACTGATTTATAAAGATGCTTAGACAGTAAGTATTTTTTGCTTTAGGCTGGAATCAGAAAGCTTGGTGTAAAGAAAGATTTTTAAAGGTTTTGTGATACATAAAATAAATCCAACTTATACTTTCAAAGAGCCCTCTGGCTGTATAAAAGATGATGACAGTGACAGCAGGAAAAAAAAATTTTGCTTATATCTACAATGCTCCATTATTTTCTCATTAACTTGAGTTTTAAAGGGAATCATATTAGTGCCTCCAGAGGATGAGCTATATAAACAAGAGCTACAAATTTATCTGTGCATTAAAATGAATGCTATGGTAACAGGTTTGATTGCTTTGGATGCAATTTAAAAACCTAAAGGGTGTATTATCCTGAGATAATCTCACCCCTGGGTCCTTATATGTATTATATCCCATACCTCTAACCCTGTGGGACAGTGCCTACCTAATAATATCCCCTCTGCCTTTGTCTGGGTTCTTGTACAGACCTGCTACATGCCTCCCAACTTCAGATAACACATTAGAGAAGTTGTTTGATTTTGATCCTTAGTTTATGTCTGGAGAACGTGTAGCTTGGTTTCCTTAGGAAATAAATTTCTTAGCAAAAGCGTAGTGGCAGAAAAGTGGGATTGTCATCCTTTGGGGTGGCCAGGACATGGAAAGAGAGAGCCATGGTGAAGCCACCAGCTGCAGAGCTGTGAAGTCCTGGGGACCAGTTCCACACCAGTGATGGGCAGTTGGTGCCTTGGGTACCAGCAGCTCAGAGATCATAGAATGGGCTGGGTTGGAAGGGACCTCTGGGATCATCAAATCCAACCCTTGATCCACTCCCCCTGTGGTTCCCAGCCCATGGCACTCAGTGCCACATCCAGGCTCTTTTGAAATATCTCCAGGGATGGAGAATCCACTACTTCCCTGGGCAGCCCATTCCAATGTCTGATCACCCTCTCCGTAAAGAAATTCTTTCTAATATCCAACCTAAACCTCCCCTGGCACAACTTGAGACCATGCCCTCTTGTCTTGCTGATAGTTGCCTGGGAGAAGAGCCCAACCCCCACCCTGGCTACACCCTTCACCAGCCTGGTTGCCCTCCTTTGGACCTGCTCCAGGACCTCAATCTCCTGCCTGAACTGAGTGGCCCAGAACTGGACACAAACCATCTTCACAAGGGAGACCTCAAGAGTTGCAAAGCACCCTGACAGGATCATTCCTTTGGCCATGTCTTCCTGAGGTCCTTCCAAATCTACAAGGGCATGGATGTAATTTAAGGGCTGCTGGGGTCTGCACCCTCTTTCCAACCATCTGGGAGCAACTGAAGTGGAGGCAGCCTTCCCAAATGTGTAGGGATGGTGATTAGGAACATGGTTTAGTGGTGGTTTGGCACTGTGCTTGGTTAACAGTTGGACTTGATGATCTTAAATGTCTTTTCCAAACAAAATGATTCTATGATTCCATCAGGCTGTGGAGTGGTTTTTGGTTTTGGTTTTTTCGTGTTTTTTTTTTTCTCAGTTCTTCTTTTGAAGTCCTATGGTTGTAAATTTCCTGGCAAGATTAGGATGGCTTCAAGCTGCAGCAGGAATTTTCAGATCCTCACAGCAATCTCTTCCCCTTGACATCTGACCTGGGTGTCATGAAGGCTCCTCTGTCTCTTGGCTGGCAGATGGCTGTGGTGGGCCAGTGTTTGGCCATGGCCACAGAACATCAGGGGAGCATGCAGATGAGGAGAGAGGATTCCATTCTGTGTACTGGGGATGAGAAGGTCCACATCCCATTTTCCATAAAACACCAACCTTTTGCATTTTCCATTCTCCAAGCCTGAGCCTTTCAGTAACCAAATCCCTCTTGGAAGCATCTCAGCTCTTACAAAGGTTGATGGAAACCAACACATCAATACATTCACTTCATGAAGTGGCAACAGCCCATTTTCCTGTTTTTTTTTTCCACTCCATCACAGCTTTCCCCATGCTGTTTATTGCAACATTATTATTATTCTCTGTTAGTCATTTTCCTACACAAACCACAACGTCCTGACCCTGCTGTGTCATTTCCAGATGGAGACAGTGGCATCACAAAAAGGCCATGACCTTGCTTTGCAATCTCAAAGTCAAACCCTAAGGGTTAACAAAGACTCCTCAAGGTCCTGGTGAGCTGCTACACAGCTTTTATCGATCCTTTTTGTATATACTGTTCCTGGCACCAGCTCCTTCCAAACATGCCTCCACCTGTCAGTTCTGTTGAGATATTTTTGAATGTCACAAACTCCTAGAACTTAAAGCCAGGTGTTGAAAGAATCCCTATTATTATCACTACATTGTCAGCAACAATAACAGTGGTTAATAAGTGATGATAGGGATATAAATGTCTGGTTCCTGGGTACAGCTTGTCATTTGCAGTCAAATCTTACTCTGCTGGAGAAGTTTTGGGGAGTGAATGCTGAGAAAAAAAAAATGGATGTCTCCTTGGAAGTGACTCCATTAAAAAAAAAAAAGCATCCATGTTTAATTCTGCTTAATCTTTTCTATCTTAAATGTGTTCTGTTCACAAAGAAAAAAAAAAACAAAAAAAATCAGTGTAACCTGGTGAGCATGTGCACATGTATATTAAGAACTTTTTTAAATTAAAAGGCCTATCCCAGCCTTCAGTGAGATGAGAATTGAGGCTTGGCCATGCCAGCTTGGGCAGTGTTCCTGACCTCTTCTTCAGGGAGTGACTCAGTAGCTTTGACTCACAATCCAGAGGCAAATTAAAAAATAACAACAGATAAAGAAAAAAAAAAAAGAGGAGGTAACTATTCTCCATGTTACCACTGCTCTGAACACAACATCACAGCATACCCGTGTCATGTTGCATTATGCTTTATCTGTTCTTGATTTTATATAGCTCAAAATCAGGGACTCATGGATATTTGTCCCAGATAATTGATCAGAAGAGTCATTCTGGCACCTCTCATGCAAAATCTAACTATGGGTATGAAGGGAAATTGTCCATCAGGGCTGGGTCAGACTTGCCCTGGTGTTTTACCTTATCCCTTTTCCTAGGTTTTACAGGCCTATTAAATATTTTTGGCAGGAAATCTCTTTCCCTTATTCACACTGTGTATATTTTGCCTCTTACAACATATTAAATAGCTCATGTAAGAAAAGTGCATGAATTATTGATACTCTATCAGGAGGGAATGTGTAGGGGGAACAGAGAGAATATTACATGATGTGGTAAAGCAACCACACGTTTCTGTTAGCTGTGGGGTTAGAGCTCTGTAAGAAATCCTGTGGTTTGTTGCTCTCTGCATATCCAGCTGATCTCAGGTGCTTTCTTATTCACCGTGGTTATCCCTTCCAGTTTTTAGGTTTTGAGCATAAGCAGATACAAAAA
Organism: Phaethornis superciliosus; assembly: GCA_023637945.1. Taxonomy (NCBI): domain Eukaryota; kingdom Metazoa; phylum Chordata; class Aves; order Apodiformes; family Trochilidae; genus Phaethornis; species Phaethornis superciliosus. The sequence goes on from JAJQWJ010000010.1 coordinate 22,315,367, forward strand.
CTTCTACAAATTATTTAAGGGAGTTCAGCTCTGTCTTAAAATGGGAAATGTAATTCCTTGTACCTTGTAAATCCAAGGGATAGGGAGGTCCAGGCTTCCCTGCTTCATCTTCATCTCTTTGCAAAATTCACAGGCTGAATTTTCAGCATGTTTTTTTCCCAGTGAACTACTCCTTTTAGCTGGCAGGAGAATCTTTTGTTTTCCACATCACCCTCTATTTTCCCACCTAAACTGGTTGCATTAGCTTCCATAAACAGGAATTAATTCCCACATGGCTTGGGGGTTCTGTAACCAAATATTGCCTCCCACTGAGCACAGGTAAATGACCAAGCAAGGCACAGATTTGAGGAAAGCAAAAATTCTACCACCATGGAAAAAATGTAAGATGTGGCAGATCTCCCACTTTCCAAAATATTATCATTTTCTACCTTTTCAGTGTTTGGGGTTTTTTTTTTTTATTTCACAAAATTCAGAGTCCATTTTGTCCTCCAGCAGAGGCTTTGTGCTTTGTTTTGTGTCAACTTCATGTTATCAGTTCTTTTCCTTTGACTGAAGTCAAACATCAAACTGAAAAATCACTCCTTCATCTATTATAACATGAGTGCAGGAAAAAACCTTTACACTTTTTAGGGAATAATTGGCTAATGCTCTACCAGGACCTCCTAAGAAAATCATGGGAACAGGCTGCCATGGGCTTTCAAAGCAGGAAAGGGAAAACTGTTTCATGAGAGCCTTTAAACATTTGTAGCTGCAGACTTCAGGTGAACAAATTGCACGTGGGAAGCAAGGAATAAATCAAGGAGTTACATAAATTTTTTAGTCTGCATTGTTCCTATCCCAAGCTTGACAATTTTATACATCATTTGGAGCATTTCAGAATCTGAAGTTATTTTTATCCTCTGAGAAGTAGCTTCTACATAAAGAGTGGTTGCTAATGTCTTATAAAGTAGGATTAGCCTAATTAGGGACTTCACAAGAAAGTAATAACTATTTAAGCCCTGAAAACAAGCTAATTATTTTGTACCACATTGTTGCTAACGCTGTCCTCAGTTCTCTTCTGGTGAATGTTCAAAAAGATGTATGGCAGACATGTTAATTACCAGCTTCCTTGCAATCACCTTACCAATATTTTATAATATATTAAAGTTCATCTTTTATGCAACACTTCATATAAATACATACATTGCTCCTCAGGTTTACTGACAGCATCATTCAGTGCATTTTGTAAGATTATATCACCCTCAAAGTCACTTCTAGAGTTGCACAAGATGCAACAGTGATTTGTCTGCTGAAAAATCCAGTAGTTTTGCTATTTGTGCCACATATTTTCATCAATTCCTTCTGCTTATATTAATTTCTCATCATTTTTTTTTTTTAAACAGTTAAATAAATCCAAATTAATAAATAGAATCTGAAGATCTGACCTTGCAGGAGGCAGGAGCTTTTCAACAACATCTGAAACCCCCCCTGGAGCATCCCTTCCCAAGAGCCTTTCCTTTGCCATCCCACTGCTGCACACTGTGCTTGGAGCTTCTATTCCACACCAGGCTTTGGAGTTGGAAAGCCCATAAAATCCACAGATTTCATGCAATGGAAAGGAATGTAAACTTCTAGCATGTTTCTGTTATTAGTGTGTTTAAAAGCAAAGGGGATACCTAGCAGTTAATTCTTATCCAACTTTTTCTCTACGTGGTATTTTGCCTTTTATTTAAAATCACCTTTCACTTTTCAATTCCTCTTTTCTTATTTTTCATCTTCACTATTTCTTCATGGTTGCAGTCTCTCCCATTATCTCTACTTTCCATTCCTTCAATATTTTTCACATGCAGGCAGATACACCCCATGCATATTCCAAGCTCTCGCCAGTGTATTTGCAATCAGTGACTCAGTTTATCCTGACACAAAACTCCTGCAAAGTGATGAGAAATGATTCCTGATTGAGGAGCTGATTTCCATAAAGGAGCACTGGAACTGGAGCAGATGAATCTCAGCTCTCCTTTGAACTGGCACATTCATCCTAAATTTCCCATGGTGTTAGTCAACCTAAATGCCTGCAACCCTGCCTTAAAAAAAAAAAATAAAAAAAAAAAAATGTAGAGATACTTTATACGAAAGTAAATAATTCCCATGAATACAAATCCCTCTGTTTTAAATGGGATAACACAAGCCAATGTATTCTGCTGCACACCAGACCTCTGACAGGGGATGATCACACTATTATTAAGCATCTCTGCAGTTCCTTCTGCTTGGCTTTGTCAAATCCAAATTATTAAGCTTCATTAGAGAGCTGGTGACTTTAAAAGAACCTCACTGAATGTCCCAGATGAAGGCCCTTTCAATAAGGACTGATGGTGTTTCAGCTCTGCAGCATACCCATTCGGGCTGGTTTTGCTTTTTTTTCCCCCATTTTTGAATTTCCCATGGTGTCATCTTATCTAATCATTGCTTGGTAATGCTGGCTCCATCTGAAACCTTCCCCTGAAAATGAGACTTCATACATCTGGCTCCTGCTGGAAATGCTCCTGAATAACAGCGTGGTGCAGCACCAAGCTGTACAAAAGTGGAGAGTGTTTCCTGCCCTGTCTGAAAGGCAGAAAGCTCTGAAGAAAAAGAAATTCAATTCTTATTTTAATTTAGTACCAGGGGCTTCCTCACATCTAGATTGTCTCAAGCCCTTGAAAGAATATGAAGAGGGAAGTCACAAAGAAATATTTTTTTTTCCTCTTCTTGGAGCACCAGCCAGACAAGAGTTACACCTCCCAGGCTTGGGGAGGGGCAATGACAGCCCTTGGTTTATACTTTTAAAGTGAAGTTTTTGATCCTTGATGAAGCTCAGCCCAGCTAGTGCACACGTGTGAACAGCTGCATCCCAGCCAGATGTTCTGACAAGCCCATCAGCTGAATGTCCTGCCATTTCTCACTGTCATAACTAGATGCTTATTGATTTTACATTCAACATTTTTAAAAGTACAACCAGATAAAATAAACAACAGAAAAATCAAACAGATCCCAGCCTTCACTAATTACAAGTTGAATCTTCACCCTCCTTCCAAATGCTGGGGATCCCTGGCAGAGCCCCTTAGCTGTGACCCCCTTCTCAGATGCTTCTGTCTGATGAAACAATTAATTTTTTTTAAGTCTCTTACTGACACTGTGATCCCAAGAGCATAGGATGAGTTAAATATTTGCTTATTATAATTGCCCATTCCACATTCTGGAAGCAGTTTCTGAATTATATTTCTGGTACAATCTTCTGCAGCGTGGAAGTCTCTCTAATAAGGACTCAAATTCAATCAGACTTGAGAACTACTCATGTGAATGACTGCCATTACTTGATACCATCTGTAATGCAATAAACTGAGTGTTTGATAGAATGCTGTTATATTAGGGATATGCATAACCTTTTTGTTAACCATCATTGGAATCACAGATCTGGTTTGATCAGAGTTAATTACATTTTCGGCTATGTCTGAATTACAGCTCATTTAAAAGAAAAAAAAAATAAATTCCTGTCTGAATGTGTTTCTCAGGGAAAAAAAAATATAGTTGTGACGCTGTGATCTCATTTGCAAAATAGCTTTTCTTAGGAAGCTGTGCTTGACACCCAAAAAGTTTGTTCATGGCCTAAATGTCCTGCACTGCAAGCTGCAGCCAAGCTGCCTGCAGAATTGTGACCATGCAAAGAAATATTACATGAAATTATAAAACATTACATCAGCTTTCAAACTAGAAAACTGAAAAGAATTCATAAAAATAAAAGCATTTCCAAGTCAAATATTTCATAGGAAGTGTTACCCATGGGAGCTTTTTTCATAAATACATAAATACAGCTTTTGGGGAATGCCCATAATTGCTGTGTTACATATTCTTACACTTGGCAAACTGATGCCTGAATTAGAAAATAAATCAATTTGGGCTTTTTTTTTTTTTTTGCTTTTTTTTCCCCAAGTAATAGGGATAGGCAGAAAATGTGTCTGAATTCGATTACAGTAATTACTTCTGTACATGAGTAACTTTCAGATATTTAAGAAGTTCACTGAGCATGGGTTTTGTCTTAAAGCACCAACTAACAGGACAAATGGAAGAGAGAAAGGAAATAATCCCCCAGGATGCAGATCTGGTCCTGAGCTCCATCTTCTTCAGCTCAATAGAGAGAGGGATATGGAAGGGATGCAGTGTCCCAGGGAGCAGGGACTGGGAATGGAGCTGATGCTCAGCCTTGAGGGGAAGATGTAGTGAGCACAGAGCAGCCTTATGGAAAAAGAAGAAAAAGAAAACAAAGGAGAAAGCAGGAATAGAAATCAAGTCCCCTGGTCCCAAAGGAGGAGCAGGGGTAGCCTGGGGAATGCCAAGAAAATAAAGGGCAGGGAAGAGATCAGGCACAGAACAGGAGCTGCTTTAAAGGAAATCCTCTCTTCTCATCCTTTAAAAAAGGTTTCAGGTGTGGAGCTGTCCCAGACCTCCAAAGAGAAGCTGTGTGATGAGGCCAGGGTCCTGGGCAGGAGGTGACTTCCAGAAGCAGCTTCTGGCTGCTGCCCATCCCCCTTCATTGCTCCCTCCTGTCCCCTCCTGTCCTACACCCCATAACCCACCCCAAAAGGCTTGGAGAACACGTGGGGTCACTTGGGGTTCTCTAATTCAGTCCAAGAAATATTTAGCAGGACATCAATGTGAGGGATCTATCAACCCTGAGGCTTCATTGCTCTAGAAGCTGCAAATAATATTAGTCATATATGGGAAACATTTTTTGGGGGGGGTTAAGCTTATCCTAGTAGCTCTGAAATAGCTGTAGGATTTACCAAATGGTTTCTGACCTCTCCTGTGAAAGGTTCTCTGAGTATTTAGTGTTTTCTCCCATTATCCCTCCACATCTAAGATGTGTGGCTCCTTTTAAGCTGTTTTTCAGACAAAATGTATTGATCTTGCTTTTAGTCTTTATTGAGTTGTCTTAGACCAATTCAAAACAGAAAAAAAAAAAATCTTTCTGGTTTTTCGACGTCTTATAGGAGTTCAAAATCCAATGAAATCATTTCATTGAATTATGCTAAATTTGGTAGTAATTTTGCCCTCCTTCTTTTAAATCTTCACAGTTTTGCTAATTATGTTCCAAGTTGGTAGGGATAATCCTTGTGCAGATGCCAGGATTCTCTGATGATATGCAATATTAAGGTTTCCTATGAAAATCTTCAAAAAGCTACATGCAGGGTCATCCATTAGTGAGAATTCTGGCAATGCTAAGAAGAATTTATAAAAGCTTCTGAAAAAAATAACTATTGATGACCAGCACAGTTCATTCCATATTTGCTCACAGTTCTACTTTTTGAATATGTATTTATGAACTTTCCAACTTATTTATTCACTTTATGACACAAATAACCAAGGACATGATTTATAACGATTTGTCATCCAGTATTAGATTAAAAAAAATTTAATTAATTTTTCATTAGCCACACTTAATGATAGGCTTGTTAACCATCTTGAGGTGAAGCCAAGAGCTATTAACTGTATTAAGGACAAGTTTCAAGAAAATTACTCCTTTTATAATCCCCAAAATGAGTTACAATGTTTTTTTCCCTTTGAGAAAGCTGTTTTAAGATACATAGGTATATCAAAAAAAGAGGTTATGAGGAAAACTGATAATGTCCCCAAAATTATTGGCCAGTTTTTGCACCAATTAAAATGAGATGAAACTTCTTGAGGGCTATTCTAAAGAAACAGCCTTGTGAGATTAATTACCAGTTCTTGTACTTAAAAGTCCACCTGTTAGTTTATTAGATAGCAAAGGACTGAACTAGGGGGGGAATTTATTTGCAGGACTTTCTTTGCTGCCATTAGACTTCTACCAGTTATCTTGTCTGTCCTACCAAACCAGAAATGAGGCTTTGAGATGAAAATTTAATTGAAAATATAATTCCATTGAAAAATGAGTTTGTTCTGCTCTGTGGGCCCTGCTGGGTGGGAAAGGTGAGGATGACAGAGGTCATTCTGCAATGATCTGTCACTTGGAGAACTTGCAGAAGAATAAGGGCTACGTGTGAGTAATTAATGTGTAAAAATGGGGCGTGGAGGGGTGAATTTTAAATTATTTTTCCAGGAAACCTCCTCCTTGTTTTCAGAGAGAGCGATTACATAAAGAGTAAAATCAAAATTATAAAAAGAAGTGTCTAAGCATAGAGTGCTGCAAGATGAATGATCTTAAAGCTTATTTTGAATGGGTGGGAGGAAGAGGCCTCTTGAAATCACTGAGAAACGTGACTGCTTGGGAACTCTAAACCCCAAGGGTCTGAAAAAGAATTTAGAAACCTGGATTTTAGCCTCCATTTTAGTAGCTCTTGACCAGAATTTATATTCAGTGAAAATGTACTTCACTTATGTAAACAGCTACATGGCAATGAAAATGCTATTTCATAAAAAGACTTTAAATTCAGTTCCATTCCAAATTGCAACAGATTTTCAACATTTCTCCACAGCAAATACAGGAGAGGAGGTGGAGGAGCCATTTTTGCAGGGCTTCAAATGTTTTCACTAGGTTTTCTTCCATGTTTGATGTCACCATAGTGTGCAGAAGACAACCCCAAAACACCAAGCACTCAAACAGGAAGTTGTTTTGATTGAAATATAAAAAAATAACAATGACTTTCTAGTTTTTCTTCCTAAATGAAATTTCAATGAACTTGAGAGGGTGCCAAGAGCTTCCATATGAATTTCAGTCAAGATTCAGAGCAAAGCTAACCCCAAACCCATGACCAGTGTGGGAAGGGAAGAGAGAACAGAGGAGAAAGGGCCACCAAAGATGGACCACATCCCTAACATTTTCAAAGGTATTTGTCCTCAAGTTGACAAACTTGGACACAAGTAACCTCATTCCCACAGCACAGTGCTCCTAAATTAAAAGCCTCAGTCATCCAGTGCTTGCCCTATGGCCACACCATGGATTTATGGTCATCTTTAACCACCTCTGGAACTTAATTGTGTATCAGCAGCTTCATGAGCATAAATCTCACCTCCTGCTCCCCATTTTCTGGGATTGGTGCTGTAATCCCACTGAAAACCCAAACCTGCCCATGCTGCAGCTGGATTGCCCTGCATGCAAGAGTGGTTCTGGTGGTGGATGCCTGCTGGCTGGGTCCTGGATTTCCATGTTTTCCATGAGACATCTGTGTGGGGAACACCGACGGGCAAGAGGCATCATCCAACCTTGGGAAATGCAAAAAAATGAGCAGAGGGATGTTTAACCTCACCCAGAAAGGAGTTGTGGGTAATGAAGAAGAGATGCAGCAATATGGGGATGCACCATGCCATATGGAATGGAGGGAGGAGAAGCAACAGATCTGCCCCCTCCAGGTCTCCTCTCAGGTCACTTGCTCCAAATTTCCCTTTATCCCTGCAAGGCACAGTTGACACCATCCTGTGGAACATCAGTACCCAACACTAAGGCTTAGGACTTCCCAAATTGTGCAGTTGCCCAACACAAAGAAGTAAAATACCCTCAGGGGGAAAGGAAATAATTTTATGACCTATAAACCCCATAAAGGAGCAAAATTAGAGATGACTTTAGACGGAGGAGGAAAATGGGCAGTGCTAAGCTCCCAGCCTGATGTGCAGCATATCAAAGGGCCTAAATTTAGCAGCCCTGCCAAAATGACAGCAAAGAGATTGGAAAAGTGTCCCCCAGTGTTGGTTCCTTTGGGGTTGGCACCATCCCTGAGCCATTAGGTATTGTGCCCAAGGCTCAGGCTGAAGCCAGGGCCATGGTGCAGCAGATCCAGCACCTCCCAGAAGACCTCAGGTGGTGAAGGACAGGAGGAAAAACCCCAGCAGCAACACTGACACTGATGTGGGAATTTGTCACGGTGACACTGATGGTACTGAGAGTCCTACATGGTAATGATTGGTTTACAATAAAAATTACTCCAAAGGCTGGATCAGAAAAAGGATGGCTCAGTCCATCAAATCACTGTCAGCTGCAAATTAGGTTGCCCATCCCTAGGCAATGGGGAACATAATTGGCTTTGTCCATTGCTGGTTTTATTTTTATCTGTTCTGTTAAAACCAGGCTCTCTCCTCGCTCACACAAAGAGAGAAAAAAGGGCTTGGTGCAGAAAGGCTCTTTCACTCCTTACACCTGCAATAAATGGGGCAAGTTTGCCCAGAATTTCTAAAATTAGTCAAGGCTTCTTTGAGGGGTTTCTTTCTCTCAGAGTGAGGTTACCTTCCTGGAAGAAAGGAAGGAGAAATATGTATTTTAGCAGATGGAGTTCCAGGAGCCTTTGGCTGAAAGAACCCTTAAAACCCAAGTCACTGGCTGGGTCCCCAGGGTTACATGAAGGGGGCTGAGGTGGGGCTGAAAATTTTCTCTTTTCTAATGCTGTAAGTAACTCTAAAACCTGCTATTATTTGCTGAAATACACACAACTTACACCTCTCTTCCCAGAGACTGATCACTTTGACACCTCTGGATGCAGGGCAAAGTTGTTGGCAACCTGGTGTTTCTACAGAATGTGACAATGTCAGATGAAGTTTCAAAGCTGTGTCACATGGAAAGAACCACCACTAGACTTCCTTGGGAGCAGATGAACAGCTCCAAGCCATTACAACCCCCAAAGTGTCAGGTTTTGTTGCTTATCTTGCTGGGAAAACCTCTGCTACAGACCTGGAGTGGAAGCAGTCTCCATCCCAGGTGTGACATCCAAGTGGAGATTCCCTCCAACTCTCCTTCAGTATCCCATAGGTTAGGATTCAGCTATCTACAAGCTCCAAATATTCCTGCTTTCCTCCCTATGCACAAGTTTTAAGACTTCTTTAGCCCTTCCTTCCTGGCTAGCAGAGCTTCCACAAGACATTTCTCTGAGGTTGGAGGGAATGGTGTGACTCAGGGAAGGAGAAAATAACTCCAGGTGACTCAGTGGGAGGGGGCACAGTCTCTGTCATCTCATCCTGGAGAATTTGCTGCTCTGCTTCCTTGGCTCTGCCTTTCTCTCACTTGAATTTCAGGACAGTTTTGGAGTCACCTGTGGACCTGGGAAATCTGCTCTGACCTTCGTGTTGTCCCTGGTACAACAGAGCTATGTCTGGAGAATACTACTCATAGGATTCTGTCCATCTGCAAAGGACAATGATTCAGAGCTGGAGACCTCTAGAAGGTACAAGTGGCTCTAAAGAAGTAACAATTATTTATTGTCCACTTACTCCAAGAGGTTTCTGCCCCTTGCCTTGCTGCCTATGGGCATGCAAAGTAGAAACAAATGGCACTTGCCCAGCTTTGTACAACCAGGAGCTGCTGCAAAGCAAAAGGATCTTAAAAAAAAAAATAATGAAAAAGGTTGGAAAGATGCACATATTAATGATGAAGACCTATGAAGAATTAGTGAAGGGTTTTAACTGTTGTTATTGTTGATGTTATTGCTACCCTTGCTGGTATTGCTGCTGTGCTTGGTATCATTATTGGTGTTATTGCTGTTATTGTTATTATTCTTGTTTTATTATTGTTGTTACTATTATTACTTGGGTGAAAATCACAGAGAGGTTTGCTTTGAAAATGATGATGATGATTTATTATTAATATTATGTTATTTTCATCATCATCATTATTATTATCATCATCATTATTATCATCATCATCATTATTTAGGTGAAAATCCCAGAGAGAAAGAAGTTTGCTTTGGAGGAACCTGCTTGCCCCTGTCTCATCCTCAGCTTTGCCACTAACCTGGTGCCCCAATTTCTTCTGGAAATAACAGAAATAATACAAATAATCCTGACATATCAAACCCCTCACATCTAACCTCAATAAATCAGGAGTCCTGCACTGGGGATCCAGATGCCTGAGAGCTCTGTGGCTCAGGACATTGCTGATGGGCTTTGGGTGAGTTTGCTGGGACACAGCTTGCAGGTGACATTGTGAGCTTGTCAGTGAAAGTCCTGGGGATTAGTGTCCCCAGAAATCATGCTAAGCAGCTTCTCCTGAAATGTGCCTGCTGAGGGATCCTTCCTAGAGCTGCACATGATAAAACATTAGTCATTCCTAAAAAATAAAATTATTTGTGTTTGGGTTTTTTTTGCTAATTCTGTTTAACGTGGACTTCTACATCCAGGCTGGGTGACTGAGACCCTTTAAAACTCTGAGAAGAAATTCAAAATGCAACCCTGCTCGAAACTGGAAAATGAAAATCAGGAGCAAAAGCCTTCTATCTTCCTCTTGAACTGAAATCCAGCTGGCCTCCTTCTACCCTGCCTTGCAGTCATTTACAGATATGCAAATGCTTTGGAAAAAAATGTTGCTGTTTTCATCTGCACTGCACACCAGAAAATCAGAGAGTGTGTGTGGTTCCATGGGCTTGCTCTCAGTTGAGCCATTCTGCTGTTTTCATGTTTTAATCCAGTTGAACAGCACAAATATGTTTCAGCCATGTAGTTGAAAAAAAAAAACCAACAGCAAATCAGTTTCTACCTGGACACCATCAAGGGTGTCCCTCGGTGTCTGAAAACTTGAACATCTACAAGGTAATTTTGGGCAAAAAACCTGTCAAGGTGAGGAACAAAAAGTGTGAGTGGGAGGAGTGATGGAAGGGGACCAGAGGTCTGGATCTCAAGAGGAGACTTGGGGCTCTGCTGCTCCCACAGCACCTCTGCCCTGTCCCCGATTTCTTCACTTGCTGAGAGATCTTATATTGGCAGCTAAAAGCAGAATTTTCAAGGCTGTAGGGCCACAGAATACCAGACTGGTTTGGGTTGGAAGGGACCTGAAAACTCATCCCACCAGCCCAGCTTGTTCCAAGCCCCATTCAACCTTCAACACTGCCAGGGATGGGGTCACAGCTTTTCTGGGCAACCTGGGCCAGCATCTCAGCATCCTTACAGCAAATGATTTCCTCCTAAAATCTCATCTACATCTCTCCTTTTTCAGCTTGAAACCCTTTCCCCCTCATCTCATTCCTCCCCAACTTTCCTGGAGCTCCTCCAGGCACTGGAACTTGCTCTGAGGTCTCCCTGGAGCCTTTTCTTCTCCAGGCTGAACAACCCCAACTCTCTCAGAGCTGCTCCAGCCCTTGGATCAGCCTCTTGGTCTCCTCTGGAGAGCCAGGAATGGAATTGCATTGCTCCTCCCTGTGTGCACTGGGATTTTCCTGCTTCCCTGTGCCTGATGCTGGCTCTGGTAGGACCTTGTGTGCCCCACAGGGCAGGAACAACTTGGAGATGGTGCAGTTTGGCAGCAAAACCCTTCTGAGAGAGAGAATCACAAAGTGTCTAAGCTGTGTGTTTAAGCTGGAAAATAGTTCAGGTTTGAGGGACTCTGCAATAGCATTTCTGTAAGGTTGGCCCCAGATGGCTTCAGCAGGAGTGGATTGGCCCCAGATGACAGCTACTTAAATGGCAAAATATAAGATTCCATTTTAAACAGTGCAATTTAACAGCCTAATAACACAATCTTTAAAAATTAAACAAGCAAGAGAAGCAAACGAAAAGATTTTTCCACAAACAAAGTCCCTCAGCCTCTGGGCTCCCCTAAGAAATTTAGTTGCATTTATTGAAGCTTCTCCTTGTAGTTTGCACAGTCCCTTGCATTGAGGAGATCCTTGGCACTCCCACAGTGTAAATTATTATTATTATTATTAATTTTCATGTTAGACTGTTTCCACTTGCACAGTGACCTCTGTGGAAAAGTGCAGAAGCTTGCTGGGTGGTGAAAACAGTTGCTGTCACCCTGCATCCACTGACTTTTTTTAATTTATTTTTTTCCTCTGAAAGGGTTAACACAGTAAAACAAAGTCAGCCTCGAATTTTCATGGTTTCCCTGTATATTTTCCCTATATATTGATGTCTTGGCTTCAGCCTCTGCAGTGCCACCATATCACTGAGGTCTTTCACTCCATTTCTTCCTCTCACTCAGCAAGGAAGGACAAATCAGACAGCATCACCTTGAAAATATGCTCAGAACCCCCCAGCTTGCTTGCTGCTGACCACCCAGAAGACAGGTGTGACAAATATTTATGGGCTTGATTTTAAACCAATGCCCCTTCATTTCATTTATGAGTCCATTATAGGGTTTATTTTGACAGTTCCACAGGAGTGTTCCTGCAGTCTTTTTGGCCATAAACTGCTCACAGTGGGATGTGTAGCTTATTATTTGGTGTGTAGGCACTGTGCACCCCATAAGCTGATGAACCATGTACAATTTATTCATTGGATTTAAAGCCTAGTTAAATCAACAGCTAATAGGAAGCCTGCCTTGCTCCCTCTGAAACATTTCATACTGTAAAAGTGCTTAGGAAATGGGGAGTATTGTTACAGATTTTGCATTACAACATGCTACTGTCCTTCTTACACAAATACTTAAGATTTTTATCTATATCCAGGTATCCCAGTTCTGAGAGCTTTTGGTAAATCTGCTTATATTGAAATTTCAGGTTCAGGGAGGTGTCTACTCCAGAAGTTGCAATTTCTCCCTTGCCAGGCAACTGCAGATAGGATGGGTGGTACAGAAAGATAGGAAATGGAATGGACATAAAAGCCCTAAATACAAGAACCTTGAAAAGCTACAGACACCTAAAATCATCCAAGGATATAGGTATGTGTTCATGTGTCTGTTTGTGAATGCATATATTATATATATATATACACACATAGATATAATTTCAAGATTAAGATTTTAGCCATCAGTTCAGAGCTTGGGTAGGGAATGCTTTGTATGTGACTTAACCATGCATACACAGTTGACCTAGAAACCATCAGTTTTTTCATATTCATGTTTTCATGTCATTGTTTCTACTGGAATCTGGTTCCAAATCTGATTTTTATTCATTTTTCCTACTTCATTTAATGAGGAGATATATATATATAAGATATATATATATATATAATATGTTTGTTTGGTTGTTTTTTTTTAAGGGGCATAGTATAGGAGCACAAACAATTTATCCCTCAGCACAAACAATCACAGAAATCCTGGGTTTGGAGGATGCTCAGGGAATCACCTGCTCCACCTCTGGGCCAAGAGAGTTGTCCTCTCTCATTCCTGACACACAACCTCACTTGCTTTTTCACAGACCTCATGCCAGAGGCTCTGCAACCTCCTCAGCAAGTCTTTGCCATCCTCACCACCAGAAATATCTTCCTAATATCTGATATAAATCTTTCTAGCTACAAATAAAGACAAATTTCATGTTGTCCCTCTGATGTTACTTGTAGAGAGCAAAGTACTCCCTCTATTTTTCAGCAGGGTTTTGTATTATTCAAAAGTATTAATCCTTTTCCTCCTACTCTTCTGTTTATAAGAGTCCTAATTTACTTTTCCCTTGCAGGTTTTACTTTATAAACCTGTGATCCTCCTCACGGATCTCCACATAAGGACTACCTGGATGTAGTGATCCAAAATAGTGGTTCCCACTGCTCCTCATAAAAGAAGTTTTGTGTTATGGGAAAAACAAAATCAACAGAAAAGACCTATCTCAGTAGCTGAAAAACAAAAAAAGCATTTTTGATGCCTGAGGCAGCAGGACACCCCCCTCCTACACTGGTTTTGGGAAAGACGGAGAGAAATTCTGCTCCAGGGGCCAGTTCAGAGCTGAAGGTGGAGGGAACCACACTCAGGCATTTCAGCTGATTCCATCTCTGGATGTTCAGTAATTTTAGCATAGTAAAAAATAGCCCCAAAAGTGCTTGCTAAGGTTTTAATGCATCAGCCACTTGAACCCTAGGAGTTAGAGTAGGGGCCAGAAATATCCATGGGTTTCAGAGCCATTTTTTCACCATTTTTACAGCCGTGCATTAGTCCCCCACTTCCATTATGTGTAACAGAATCTGAAGGGAGTCAGATCCCCTTGAATTTCATAGATGAGCCTGTTTAGGATAAAAGATCACCTCTTCTTCATAACTGCTACTATCAGACTTGTGTCATCAGCAGTGAAAGGAAAGGATGGCAAGACTTGCCAGAGCAGACATCATCCTCACCATCTCTCCCCTGCCTGTAAACTGCTTTTTCCAAGAGATTAAAATGCCCATCCATCCTGCTGCCTCCCAGCTGGGAGATAAGGTCTATCTCTAGGTCTTAACTCTCCTCAAAACTGTGAGGAGTGAAGCTGACAAGGAGCTCGAGAAGGCAGGAGAGGGGGAAAAGGGGAAGCAGTTAACAGAAAACAGAAAATTCTGGCATCACCGGACTGAACGGAAGTGTCACCAGTGACATCACTAAAAGTAGGAGTGAGACTGAGCTAAAAAGCAATTTAGTCCATGAGCTTTTCTTTCCAAATGAGCAGTAAGTGCCTTCCCTCCCAAAGAATTCAGTGCTGTGATAGTGCCTTCTATTACATTTTAAACTGATTGGCTTTATGGCCCTAGTGCTGGGGAATTGCCCTAGCATGATCTCCTCGGGCTCATGTTTCTAATTCTGGAAACTCTAAATCCAGATGCCCTGAAAATCCATGCTGTTGCTTACGGCATGTGCTGCAGGGTAATCTCCATTTTCCTGTGCCCAGGGAAAATAAAGGGGTAAGGATGTAGGTAAGATGACCAAACCCAAGCAAAGCAAATCAGAAATTGCAAAAAAGGGGAATGTTTCCACTCAGAGTGCTCACGTGTAGAAATAAACCACGGGTTACAAATAAACCACGATGGTTATTCTGCAAGGAGTGCTTCAGCTGGGAGAATTCAAACGCTATTTTTCCATCCTCTTAAGATTTTTCGGATGGGAGGAGGGAACCAGTTATCACTGGAAGGGCTGTGTCCTGCCACTGGAATCTTTGGGCAATAGATGGATAGCAAACACAGCTCCAAGTCCATGTTTTTCCTTTGCATGGTCTGTGTTCAACCTCACGTAGGACACCAGAACCTGCACTTGTGCTACCAGGTGAAAATAAATCTCTCCACTGACAACAAAAAGCTTGAAAAAGATGCAGTACGTTGTCACAAAGGAGGATGTGGCTGAAGAGCTGCAGAATTGTCCCTGTGAAGTATGGGAAGAGCTGGAGAAGCTGCTCTCCCTCTGCACTGGAGCAGAGCTCATAACTCTGTAGTTCAGATGGGAAGAGTTCACCCAAAGGGAATTATTTTCCTTTTGAAGCACACATGAAATTCTGGCTGCTGCCAAAGGAAGTTGTGCATGCCTAACCATGGCTGTAGATCATTCTCATAAAGGCCAAAGAGAAGCTCATATATAAGTGAAGTGAGAAGTTTTTTGACACTGGCTGTAATAAATAGCAGCACATTTAGAAGAGAAAAAATGGGTTTACGTGCCTGAGGTATGAAAAAAGTTATAGCTGTGCCTGATTTACTATAAGGAAATATTTAAGGTTGTTGAATCATTAGATAAAAATCTGGTCTTGAAATGTCAGGAATCAGTGAGGATAACAGAACTGTCAATTTTGTCTATTAAAAACTCCTTTGTATTTCGCCTGCTTTTCTCTAATAACAATCCGTTAAAAAAAAAAAAAAGCAAAACCAAAACAAAACCGCACTCACAATTTGGTGGTATTTGCTGTTCTATTTTAATACTAGACATTAGCTCCTTCCTCCCCGCTTTTTAATATTTACACATACCATCAAATACTGGGCAAAATTTCTCTGCTGGGAAAAAGAAATCCCATGAGTAAAAACCAATTACACGTGGCTTGCTCCTGAGAGCAGGACTGGAGCTTCTGCACAACTCCAGAGTCTTCTTGAGTTTAAAGTAGCTGAAGACTTCTACATTAGAAGTAGTCCATGATAATATAATGCCATGTTACTTCTTAAAAATAATGCATAATTGAGAATGGATATAAATGCCTCGGGAAAAAATCAGCAGCTATTCTGGAGGATAATATATAAATGATAATGAGGGGACTTAGAGGAAACATTGTGGCCAAGAGCATCAGTTTGACATAAGAAACTCTTCAGCCTAAAGGATTCCAGCTGGAAGAGCTTGGTTTCAAATTCTCACATTCCCTCCATCTCACGTGCCTTCAAGGATGCTTGTGCAGCTCAAGTAATCTCTGCCTGTACTTCAGTGTGGTCTGTCAAA
Organism: Phaethornis superciliosus; assembly: GCA_023637945.1. Classification (NCBI taxonomy): domain Eukaryota; kingdom Metazoa; phylum Chordata; class Aves; order Apodiformes; family Trochilidae; genus Phaethornis; species Phaethornis superciliosus. Next base: position 22,331,361 of record JAJQWJ010000010.1, read on the forward strand.
TCCCAGGAATCCCTCCCAGGAGGGAGGAAAAGCTGCCAGCCTTCAGCTGAGCTCCCAGGAACAAGCTGGGAGGACCTTAGGGCCTTCCAGAGCTCCCATTGGAGTCAAATCAAGGACTGAGGGCTCATCCTCCAAAATCTCATCCTCCAGAAGTCAAAAAAAACCTTTGCAATGACTTGAAGGGGAGAGGAAAGCCCTCTCCATCACATTTGGAGCCCTTTGCTGGAAAACTCAACTGTTGATACATTAGCAAGAGAGGCTGTGGCCCCTAAAACAGTATTAAAGCTGAATGGCAGAGATTGGAATGGAAATATTCTCTTCCAAAGGAGGGTTGTAGGTAAATTCCACCTGGTAATTTTGTTTCCCTGCTTGATGTGAACTAAGGAACAGGGAGGGGAAAAGTTAAGCCTCATAAACTGCTAAGTAGAGAACTCTCTCTTCTGGTTATCCTTTAGCAACATTTTCAAAAACACTGAAATTTCTCAGTTCCAATATTTTGCCTTCTACAAAACCAAGAGTATTTGGAAGGTTCTTAAAAAAAAAAAAAAAAAAAAAAAAAAAAAAAAAAAAAAGAAGAAGAAGAAGAAAAAAAGTGGGAAAAATAATCTCAATTTTAAACCGAATGGAAGTCTTATGGAAACAAAAGAGGAACCCACCAGACCTGTAAAGGAATTTTAAGCTCAGCACTGAAGCCAGCCCAGGCTGACTAATGGTGTTACCAGATATCTGCCACCAGGAATGTTCCTGCTCAGGACTACTGCATGCTGGAGAGCTACAGCACTGTATTTTCCAGCTCTGGCCTTTCCCCCTAACTCGAGGATGTCCGTGACATATCAACACATCCCCCAAGCCAGGGTGCCCCAGAGAAAGCCCCCCCTGAGCATCCCTCCCCAGAGCACCCAGCTGGATGCTCTCCCAAAGCAGTTCCTGTGGGATTTGGGTGATGCCACTGCTCCCATTCCCACACATGGATCTGCCCCAAGAAATGCCAGCTGGGGGTGATCCCTCCAAGGGAAACGTCTTGGATGCAGCTTTATTTAGGCAGAAATACAGCTGGAGCCCAGCTACTTTATCTAAAACCTTTCCCTCCTCAGCTCCAGTCCCTCTAAACTACTCCCTAACCTTACCAAAACAGAGAGAGCCAGGAAGCAGCTCCCATCTATAGATAAATAGATAATCTATAGATAAATATATAATTACAAGAGAGTTCCTCTTGTCCTTGCACTATTTATTGCTTTTGCCCTTACTATACATTGCTTGAGACAGGAGGGACTGTTAAAGATCCAGATATTTCTTTCTGGATGGGCTCAAGTAGAAAATTCCCTCTTTTTCTCCCCCGTTGCCTCCCCTGTTAGGGAGGGACAGAGCTGGTTTGTGCTCTGGGCTGGAGGAACCATTCCACATCCACAGGGAGAGAGCAGTGGGGGGAACAGACACCCCCAGTGGAAACGTGGTGTTTGACTGGTACTGTGGGAAAGGCACTGGGATTCTTCAGCTATCTTTTTCTAATTTGTCCCAAAAAATCACCCGCGGCATCTCTCTCTCCCTCGTCTTCCCCCAAGGCCATCCAGGAGGGAAAGGTGAATTTTGGGAATGACAGATGAGGCTGGGAAGAGGCAGGGGAGGGGGTACCTGCCAGCTTCCAGTGCCACACAACTTCACTGAGCCCGGCACAGGGGGTTTGGCAAAGAAATCCTTCCCTTGCCAATAATAATTAATGATTCTCCAGGACTGTGACATCCCTGGAGCCCAAGCTCCTGCCAGGCACCCTCACACCCATCCCCAGAGCTTGTGGTGACCAAAGGAGCTGAGATAAGAAAAGCTGTGAGGGGTTTGGGCTGGTGGGGGACTTGATGGGGACAGCCCGGGGGGGTCCCTGTCACCTGGGTGAGGGGACAAGGACACAGACTCCTTACGAGGCGGCCAAAGCCATGGGGAGCTGAGATCTCCCCCTCTAGAAGGCGTAGAAGGAGCAGAGGGGAGATCCCCTCTTTTTTCCCCCCACCCAGGGCATCCCGTGGGGATTCCCCGTGGCACAAGCGGGCAGGGGGACACGGGTGGGGGTCCTTAGGAGCCCTGCAGATAGATTTGCATTCAAGGGCCACCCCTTCCCAGCCTTCTTGTCCTCTCATCCCTCCTCCCCCCACCTTCTCCCTCCTTTCCTCCCCAAACCATCTACAAAACTTGTTCCCCGCACATCCCGAGGAGATTTGGAGGCCTCGCCCAAAGTTGCCGGGAATCCCCCCCCCCCCATGGGCAGGGGGGCAGCTCCCCCCACCCCAAAACACATCGGGGTGCAAGGGGGAGGAGGGGGCTGAGCTTCAGAGTTGCTCCTAAAGCCTTCCAACACCAAACTGCTGTCATTTCCCCTTATTCCCCGCCCCTCCCTCTCTTTTTTTTTTTGTTTTTTTGGGTTTTTTGGAAGGGGGGTGAGGGGGTTACCAGCTGCACCTTGCCTGCCGGGCCCCCCTCCCCCCATGTCTCTCCCGCCTCAGGAAAATGAATGATGCAGCAATTTAATTAGGCAGGGAGCGGTGCCTCCATGTTGCACGGGGGGCAGGAGAGCTGCGGGAAGATGGTGCGCGGCCGCGGGAGCGGAGACAGCGCCCTTACCCGCGGAAAGAGCCGCGGGGCCTATAGGATGCTGCGGGGAAGCCCGGGCTCTCTCTCCCGCACCTGCAGCTTTGCCCCGCAACTTTTTGCTCCCGAGCTGCGGTTCCAGTTAAGTCTCTGCCCAGCCCAAGCAACCCGGGAGGGGGGGGGGGGAGGTGCGGGGATGGGGGGTGCGGGGTGCCCGGGGGTGCTGCGGGGTTCCTGGGGGTGTTGCGGGGTGCTCGGGGGTGTTGCGGGGTGCCTGGGGGTGTTGCGGGGTTCCCGGGGGTGCTGCGGGGTTCCTGGGGGTGTTGCGGGGTAGAGGGGGGGTGGGGGGTGCCCGGGGGTGCTGCGGGGTTCCTGGGGGTGTTGCGGGGTGCCCGGGAGTGTTGCGGGGTAGAGGGGGGGGGGGGGGGTTACCTGCTTTCCGCGGGGTGCGCAGCCCCTGGGTCCCGCCGTGCGCATCTCTGTGGCCTGGGATGGATGTGCGCGCTCGGGGATGTGGGTGTGTGCGCGGGTGCGGAGGTGTGCGGACGGCGGGGGACATTTCCCTGCCTCTCCCGCATCCCTTCCAGAGCCCGCACCCCCCCCCCCCCCAACCCTTTCCCCTCCCCGCCATCTCGCCCCCCAACTTTCACCTACGGGCAAAACCCGCGCAAGCTCCCGCTACGCCCCGCGGATCCTCCGCCCCCCCCCCGCGCAGCCCCGTTACCTGCTTTGCGGCTCCCGGGGCGGGCAGATAGCGGGCGGCTCTGCCCTCCTCCGCGGGCGCGCTCCTTCCGCCCTCCGCGCACATTCCGCGGTGGCCGAGGAGCCGCGGAAGGATGCGCAAGGTGGCGGCTGTCTCCGCGGAGGTTTTTGGCTTTGCCTGCGCGGGAGGCTGCGGGATGCGGGCAAGGCTGGAACCGCGGGAGCGGGACAGGAGGGGAGGAAGAGAGAGGAGGAGGAGGAAGAGGAGGAGGAGGAGGAGCGGGGGGAGCTGGGGTGGCCGGGCCGGGACATCGCTGCGGGGACATCTGCGGGGCCTTCCGCCTCGGTACCTCTGCTGGAGATTGCAGTCAGAGCAGCTTTGATTTCCTCCAGAGTTGGGTTCCTTTTATTTTTTTTTTTTTCCTTTTTTTTTTTTTTTTTTCCTTTTTTTTCTCTCTTTTTTTTTTTCCTTTTTTTTTCCTTTTTTTTTCCTTTTTTTCCCTTTTTTTCTCTTTTTTTTTTCCTCTTTTTTTTCCCTTTTTTTCTCTTTTTTTTTTCCTTTTTTTTTCCCTTTTTTTTCTCTTTTTTTTTTTCCTTTTTTTTTTCCCTTTTTTTCTCTTTTTTTTTTCCTTTTTTTTTTCCCTTTTTTTTCTCTCTCTTTTTTTTTTTTTTTTTTCTATAGGAAGGGTGAGAGCGCCAATTCTGACCCATCCTGGAGGCTTTTTCCCTCCCCATCTCCTCCTTTCCCCACTTCCATCCTCTCCTCCAACCAGCCCCCTCCCTCCTCCTTAAAAAAAAAAAAAAAAAAAAAAAGGCAAGGTGAAAATAAAAAAAAAAATAAAAAAAAAATGTATAGTCAGGGCTTCCCAAATGCGCGCCCCCGCCCTGGCACCGAGCGCGCCCCCTTCATTTGTTCCCCTTCTCCAAGCTCATTTCCATGACGTGGAAAAGCCTGATCCAGGGCAACACCAGACAGACAGACAGACAGCCAGGCAGAGAACAGGCAGACACACAGACACACAGGGGGGGGGAAGCAGCGCAGCCCCAGCCCTCCCGCTCCGCTCCGCTCCGCCGGGCCCCGCGGAAGGCGGCGGAGGAGCCTGCAGCAGCCCCTCTGCTCCCTGCCTCCTCCATTGAGGTGCCAAACAGCAGCTCTGCATCCTAAAGAAGAGCATTGAGGGGCTCATTGCATTCCCAGCACGTCTCAGGCTTGCTTCTTTTTTTTTTTTTTTTTTCCTTTTTTTTTTTTTTTTTCTTCCCATTTTTTTTTTTTTTCCCTTTTGCCTCAGCTTCAGCAGGAGTAGAGAGAGAGAGGGAGAGAGAGACACAGAGAGGCAGAGAGAAAGCAGCAATCTTTAAACTCGAGGGTTTTTTGGTTTTTTTTTTCCCTTCCCCTCGATTTCGGGTTTGGGTTTTTTGGGGTTTTTTTTTTTGTAAGGATGTGCTAAACCCTCTCCTGCAAACCGGTAAGTACAACCTTTCTGGATCCTTTTGTTTCTGCTTAGGGTCAAAGACACCCCCTCCTCTAAAAAGAAGATATAATAATCCTCTTTTTTTTAATTTTTTTTTTATTTATTTTTTATTACAGCCCTTGCAGAAGAACTTAAGTGGCTTATATTTTGCAAAGGAGACAGAGAGACTGATACTGCAATCTAGCTCTCATCTCTCTCCCTTCTTCCCAATTAGATGCTGGGTTTAATTGCAGAGGGTATTTCTCTTTTCATGCTCTCAACCATCTCCCCTTTCCCACAGGGGAGGCTTTCATTTCCAAGTTGATCCCAAGGATTTCTGTTCCTCTGGCATTTCTCTCCCCTAAATGCATCTTTAAGTTTGTGGATGGGGGGCAAAATTTCCTAGTTCTGACAGGAGGAAGGCAAAAAGGACCTTTTCTGTTGAGAGAGAAAGACTAAAAAGCAAGGATCGCTCCGAATTATTCTAAATGGTTATTTCAGTGATTCAAGGAAGGCTGCATCACCGCCGGTATTATCACCATCCTTAGCCCTCCTCTGTGCCCAAATATTTAAAATATCTGCTGAAAGGAAGGGTGAAACCATATGTTGAAGGAGCTGCATCTCATTAGTACAGAATTATTTTCATCTGATGGGAGAAGAATGGTGTCTTCATTCGGAAACCTATAAAGTAGGATAGATAATGTAGCAGCTGGTAAGTGTCAAGGTTTTTTGTTGGTTTGTTGGGTTTTTTTTCCCACTTTCAGCTTTCTAACCGGGTCTCCTGCTTGGTCCTGGGGGCACAAAATCCCCTAATCCAAGGCAGGCTGAGCGTTTCAGTCCTAGGTGCCTCTTCAGCTGTCACTTCCCTTTAGATCTGCTGCTCGCATGGGCATGTGCTTTAGAAAAATTAATCATCTCTAAATGCTTTAATCAGCTAAAATGACTAATATGTGGTATGTATTTATCTGATAATACACCAGTTGCATTAATTCATTGGCGTGTTTGAAAGGGGAAGATTTTATGTTAAATCAGGGTTGTTAACCATTTACTACGTTCAAGCTACCGGGAGGGGTGAGGGGGTTGGGGGGAGGATTTCTGAAGGGAACCATTTGCCAGGGACATCATCAAACCTTGCCCATTCCTTTGAACTTGTGTGTGGAATATATCGAGCTGGGAGGGTGAGAGAGGCAAGGGTTGAGATTCCATAACTTTGGGAGTTTGCAGGGATGAGAGATGTAGGGAAAAGCTGCCCACTGGTGTTTCCCCCTGTAGCCAACGAGGGCTGCGACGGCCACAGAGCTCAAACTGCCGAGGAGGAGGGGATGTGTGTAGTTCTAAACACTGTTCCTACGGGGGGAAAGATGTCCAGATGCAACACGTTCAGCCTGTGTGCTCACGTCGCTGTGTGGTCTGCGTGTGCTGTCCTCTTTAGAGGTGGCATTTACCAAACGGGGGGAGCGGGGAGGTTGGTACCGCCTGATGGAGCCTTCTGACATCTCTGAGGTGTAAATCAGGGCAGGGCTCGTCCACCTGACACCCCTAGAGTTGGTTGTGAACGTCTGCCCAACAACTGGTGAAGTTTCCAGGAGCCTAACCCAAGTCTAAGCAGGTAGAGGGGCTTGGGAAAAGGAGCAGGGCGGGACATAAATACTGAAATCTGCGTTTTATTTCCCGTTGCAGTTTTGTAAACATCAACAAATGATGAAACCTTCCACGGCAGAGACACTTCATAAAGGAAGGATGTTGTGGATAATTCTTCTAAGCACAATTGCTCTAGCATGGACTACACCAATTCCCTTGATAGAGGACTCGGAGGAACTCGATGAGCCCTGCTTTGATCCATGTTACTGTGAAGTGAAGGAGAGCCTTTTCCATATACATTGCGACAACAAAGGATTTATAAATATTAGTCAGATAACAGAGTCGTGGTCGAGACCTTTTAAACTTTATCTGCAGAGGAACTCCATGAGGAAATTGTACACCAACAGTTTTCTTCACTTGAACAATGCTGTGTCTATTAACCTGGGGAACAATGCACTGCAGGACATTCAGACGGGGGCTTTTAACGGGCTCCGAGTTCTGAAGAGGTTGTATTTGCACGAAAACAAATTGGACATTTTCAGGAACGACACTTTCCTGGGTTTGGAAAGTCTGGAATATCTGCAGGCAGATTACAATGTCATTAAACGGATTGAAAGCGGGGCGTTTCGCAACCTAAGCAAATTGAGGGTCCTCATCCTAAACGACAATCTTATCCCCATGCTTCCCACCAACTTATTTAAGTCCGTGTCCTTAACCCACTTGGACTTGCGGGGGAACCGGCTCAAAGTCCTTTCGTACCGCGGGATGTTGGACCATATTGGCAGGAGCCTGATGGAAATCCAGCTGGAGGAGAACCCGTGGAACTGTACCTGCGAGATCGTGCAGCTGAAGAGCTGGCTGGAGCGCATCCCCTACACCGCCTTGGTGGGGGACATCACCTGCGAGACCCCCTTCCACTTCCACGGGAAGGACCTGCGGGAGATCAAAAGAAGCAAGCTCTGCCCCATGCTCTCCGACTCCGAGGTGGAAGCCAGCTTGGGCATCCCTCAGCTGTCGTCCAGCAAGGAGAACGCGTGGCCTACGAAGCCTTCCTCCATGCTCTCCTCCTTCCATTTCACCGCTTCCTCCGTTGAGTACAAAACCTCCAACAAACAACCCAAACCCACCAAGCAGCCCAGGGCGCCCCGGCCTCCCCCGACGTCCCGGGGTTTGTACCCGGGGCCGAACCAACCGCCCGTGGCTGCCTACCAGACCCGGCCCCCCATCCCCATCATCTGCCCCACCGGGTGCTCTTGTAGTTTGCACATCAACGACCTGGGCCTGACGGTCAACTGCAAGGAGCGAGGGTTTCACAACATCTCCGAGCTCCTGCCCAGGCCTTTGAACGCCAAGAAGCTCTACCTGAGCGGGAATTTGATCCAGAAAATCTACCGCTCCGATTTCTGGAATTTTTCCTCTTTGGATCTCTTACACCTGGGGAACAACCGCATCTCCTACGTGCAGGACGGGGCTTTTATCAACCTTCCCAATCTCAAGAGCCTCTACCTGAACGGCAACGACATCGAGCGGCTCACCCCGGGGATGTTCCGGGGCCTGCAGAGTTTGCATTACCTGTACTTCGAGTACAACCAGATCAGGGAAATCCAGCCGGCGGCCTTCAGCCTCATGCCCAACCTGAAGCTCCTCTTCCTCAACGACAACCTGCTCCGTACCCTCCCCACCGACGCCTTCGCCGGCACCTCCCTGGCCCGCCTCAGCCTCCGCAACAACCACTTCTTGGCGCTGCCGGTGGCCGGGGTCTTGGAGCATCTTCACGCCATCGTCCAGATCGACCTGAAGCTCAACCCTTGGGACTGCACCTGCGACCTGGTCCCTTTGAAGCAATGGCTGGAGGCCCTCAGCTCTGTCAGCGTGGTGGGCGAGGTGCAGTGTGCCAGCCCCGAACGCTTGGCTCTCCGTGACCTCCGCTCCTTGGAGCTGGCCGCCCTTTGCCCCGCCGCCCTCCGCCCTCCCGCCGCCGCTTCGCCTCCCGCCGCCCCTTCTCCGCCTTCCGCCACCGGCCCCGCCGCTTACGAGCTCCCGACCTCGGCCGCCGCCGCCGTGCCTCTCTCCGTCCTCATCCTCAGCCTCCTCGTCCTTTTTTTTTCCGCCGTCCTGGTAGCCGCCGGCCTCTTCGCCTTCGTGTTGCGCCGGCGGCGGAGGAAGCTGCCGTTCCGCGGGCCGCGGGGTGAGGCGGCTGACCTGGGGGGGGTCCCTCTGCGCTGCCCGCGGCTCTGTGAGGAGGGAGGCGGCGAAGGAGGCGGCGGGATGGCCGGCGGGGAGAGATCCCCGGAGAAAGCACCCCCGGCGGGCCACGTTTACGACTACATCCCGCACCCGGTGACCCAGATGTGTAACAACCCCATCTACAAGCCGCGGGAGGAGGAGGAAGAGGAGGAGGCGGCGGCTGCGGGAGGAGGCGGCGGCGGGGGGGGGGGGGGAAGCGGCTGAGCTGCTGAGGGGTCCCGGCGATCGCTTCGCCGCCTCCTGCGCCGTCCAAGAGCCGGGAAGTAACTACCGCACTTTGCTGGAGAAAGAGCAGGAGTGGAGCTTGGCCGTATCCAGCTCGCAGCTCAACACCATCGTGGCCGTCCATCCCCAGCACCCCGCGGGCGGCGGGCTGGCGGGGGGCGGCGGAGGGTGCGGGCTGGGGGGGGGAACGGTTGCGGGAGGAGGTGCCCCCCGGGACCGCGACCGCCCCCCGCCTTGTTCCGTGGGTTTCGTGGACTGCCTCTACGGCACCGTGCCCAAGCTGAAGGAACTGCACGTCCATCCCCCTGGCATGCAATACCCGGACCTCCAGCAAGACGCCAGGCTGAAGGAAACCCTTCTCTTCGCCGCCGCCAAGGGCTTCTCAGACCACCAAACCCCTACAAGCGAATACCTCGAGTTAAGGGCCAAACTCCAAACCAAGCCGGATTACCTCGAAGTTCTGGAGAAGACCACGTACCGGTTCTGAGAGCCCGGCCCGGCCCCGCCGCATGGGATCCAGCTGTGTGCTCTGCCCCGCCAGATGTGAGCGCTGCGGGGCAGGGCCCTCCTCAGATCACTCATCGATCAAGTGCCTTCGCAGACTATTGCCAGCAGATGTTAATCAATCATTATTTTTTTATACCGAAACTGAGACTTTGTGCCATGTCTAAGGTATATTATTATAATTATTATTATTATTATTATTATCGGGGATCATTGTATCGATCCCAAGTCAATTCTATGCGTGTGTCTTTTTTTTTATTATTATTTTTATTTTGGTTTCTTTTTTCTTTTTTTTTTTTTTTTTTTTTACAGTAAACTTCCTTTATATTTTCCCTCAGAGGGGGGGGGGGAGGGGAAGCTGGCATTTTGTGGCTTGCTTTCTTCTTGCCCATCATGGCACAGATTCTGTACATTTATTTAAAAAAAAAAAATGCAAAAGAAGCAAACGAGCGCAGTTTGCTGCATGCCTGGAAACTGCAAGAGGGAAAAGGAGGGGAGGGGTCTTGCTCGAATGTCTCACTCTTCTCTCCCTCCCTCACACTCACATTCACCTTCACCCCCACCAACCCGGCCCCTCCGCGCAGCTTCCGCCCCCGCGGAAGGGAATCCCGTGGGTTGGGGGATGCCCAGCAGCCCAAAGGATGTCACACACCTAGGGGATGCTCAGTGACACTTCCAGCGTTTGCTGGAGGACATCCATGCCATTTCCTACTGAAAGCCACCTGCAAATATAGAGAAAGGGAAAAAAAAAAAAAAAAAGAAAAAGAAAAAAAAAAAAAAAGCTACTGGCCATCTCTCACTAACAGCTTATAGGAAGCACTTTTAATGTTTTCTCTCATGCACACACACACACACACACAAAGGTACAATGTGCATATATTTATTCTGTAATTTCAAGTGAATATAAATTGTAAAGGTAATGTTTAATCATTGTACAGTGATGCGTCTGGTATAGCTTTCCTAATAAAACGTTTTGGAAAAAAAAAAAAGCATATATATATATATATATATGTATGGACTCATATATATATATATATAGGAATACAAAGCTTGAACCTGAAACTTCAGCTTCCCCCTGCTGAGATTTCCTTCCCCTCCCTTAACCTTGAAAGCTATTTTATTAATAATATTGCCAATAATGCACTGTGATGTTTAACAGAGAGAAAAAAAAAAAAAAAAAAAAAAAAGGAGAAAAAACCCCCAAAACTACAGCTTCTCTTGCCAAGATACCACCCGGGACTTTCAGAAATCCGGTTTACAATCCGAATTCTCCCCTTTGCACTGAATTTAATGGCAATTCCCGGTGTATTTCCAAATCGGCAGCAAAATTAAGAGTGGTGGTGGCAGGGGGAGGCTGAAGCGATTTGGAAAAAAAAATAAAAATCTGCAAACCTTTGGGTTCCAATCGCCCCAACCTCCTGCTCCCCCCCCCCCCCCCCCCCCCCCGAACCGGAGCGGGACCAAAGTGGATCCGGATTTCCCTTCCCGGCAAGGTCCCGCTTGGTATCTTGTCCCCGTTGTTTCCATATCATCCCTCTCGCCATCAGTCCCCCGTCGAACCGAACCGAACCGAACCGAACCGGGCCGGATGGCAGCGGCTCCTCGGTGCCACAAGATGGCGCCGCAGCTCCACCCTGAGGAGCCCGGCCCGGTTCCTCCCTGACCTCCAACCGGGCCGCTTCGAGGTTCGGTCCCGCTCTCAGGCCCAGCCCAGCCCGCTGAATGTTCCCCCCCTCCCAGGGAAGGCGCTGGGGAGAGCCCCGAACCAGGCGCTCCCCTCAAAACCTCGGAGTGCAGAGTTTGATCCAGAAATATCAAATTTATCGATAATTTCTCAGAAGGAGCGGGGATGGGAAGTTCTCCAGGTGACCTGTGGGTTGGACTGGATGAGCTTTCCAGGTCCCTCCCGACCCAAACCGTTCTGTAATTGGGTTTTTTTTTTCCTCACCCCAAAAATTGTTGCGGGGGTGCCCCTTCTCGTGGGGTTTTTTAATTTTTGGGGGGGTTTTAGGGTGCCGGGTACCTCCCTGGAGTGGGACACACACACACAGAGGTCACTGTCACCTCAGACCCCGCCATCATCTCTTCCTCTTGGCCAACAACTTGATCCCCCTCAACACAAAGAGGTTTTGGGGAGATAAACCCAGGGCTGGTTTGCTGTCACCCCGAGGGTTTCTCCTCAGGGCTTCAGGGGGTGTGTTTATCGCCAGATTTTTTTTTGGGAGAGGCATCTGGGTGTGACAGGAATCATCTCCTGAGCCTTGGTGGCAGCTGAGTGTGTTTTGAGGTTGAGGGACATCTCCAAATGGCTGTGAATCTAGCATCATATTGATAAAACAAAAAAAAAAAATTATGCGCTCAAAGTCCCCGTTGTGATTTGTTAGTTTGTTTTTTTTATTATTCTTATTGTCCTTCGGTTTTGTTTTTTGGGTTTTTTTGCTTGTTTTTTTGTTTTGTTTGTCTTTTTTTTTTTTTTTTTTTAATGGATAGCAGAAGAGCATGCACGTGTTAAAAGTACTAAACATCCAAGTGCAAAGGCCAGATCCTTCTCATGATAATCATAATAATTACATTGATAAGACTACATGCAAGTGATGCGTGGAGCTATATAAATCTGGTTAAAGTACAACCCCTAGTGAGAGTGGTGCTGTATACATTTGGCAATGTCATCAAACCCCTCACGTCTTCATACTTGTATCCAAATATAGTAAAGCCAGTTGCAAATGCTGTTTATATTTTAATTAAACTGCAGAAAGGCAAGAGAATTTCAACATAACTATAGGTAGTAATCTCACCCGTGAATGGTGGGGAAATCTATTTATTCAGTGGAAATAAATTTGTTCTATGAGAATGGAATTTTTTTTTTCTTTTTTTTTTTTTTTTTTTGGTATTAAAAGAGATAATTTTTGGCTTACGTTGAGTTATTTTTCTTCCCTTGTGTAGGAAACTTCCTTGTGTGCTGGAATCGTTTGGGGATGATTCACTCTGGAAGTGTTGACAATATTGAAGTGTGATCTCTGATGTGTGTTCTGATGAATTCTGTTTTGCTATTTCATTGTGTTAAGCTGAGGCTGAGTGGGTGGCAGCATTACTTCTCACTGCAGGAAACAAAAGTGGATCCATCATCTCTGATCTGTGACGGGCAACTCTTTACATGCTGGGTTACTCCTAATTAATAGGGAGTATTAATGATAGTTATATCATTATCAGCAGTATTATGGGGAGCATTAATGATATGGGGAAGGAATCCAATAAAGTCAAATGATCTGCTTTTACATTAGAGCTGTTTGATGGGATACTATTTTAAATAAATAAGTATTTTTTTAGCTTATTGCATTCTTTCACAACGAGTAATTGGCATGGGCTTCAGCAGTTCAGCTAATGGTGATGCTCAGAACCTGGCAGTAAATCTTCCATCATCTGTTTGTTTTATTCACTCAGTGACTGTATAGAAATTCTTCTTACAGGTGGAAAAGTACAAAAAAAAAAAAAGGCCAGGTAAGTCATAGCTCATAATGAGTGCATACAGGGAAACAGAAAGGTTAATTATAGTGGTGCTCAATTTTTGGTGCTCTTTTGTGTTTCCTGGATATTGTCATTGATGTCACCATCAAATTCTACCCGGCTTAAAAGATTTGTTTGCAATTTGGGAATTGCCTCATGGATCTCTTGACTCTACCAGCAGTGAGAGAAAGATGTTGGGTTTTAGGGTATGAATAACAGTCTGAAATTCTGGAAAGTGATCCAAATCTCAACGTCTGTTGTTCAGGACCTGGTACTGCTCTAGTTAGGCAGATATTCCATTCCTCATTTATTCTGAGGTTCAGTGGATGGGAGTTAAGCTGTGGCAATGATTTTCTCAGAGACCTTTCCAATCAAAACCATGTTTGAGCACGAGGTGGCAGCTGGTTTGGTTTGAAGCTAGAAATGTGTGGTTATGGTCAACTTGTGTTGTATTGTAAATTTGTCCAGCAAGAGGACAGAAAGGTCTCTAGAAAATGTCAATGTGCAATGCTCTGTGTCTCCTAAGCTCATGAGTGCTGTGCCACTTCTACTTTGGTCAGGTACCTACTTCCCATGGCCTCTTCACGTGAATAAGAGATGATAAATTGGCATTAAGGATAGCAGACACGTTCCAGAGGAAAAAAATGTGCAGAATTTGGCCGGACGTTTGAAAGTTCATTGCTTATCTACATTACTCAACCCAAGAATACAACTTCTGGCCACCTTCCCAGCTGCTTAGGTGTGAACCCCTTCCAGAACTGCACTTCTTCCAAAGGTTTTTACAAGGTGGATTTATGTACGCTCGGAAATCGGGCTGCTGTGAGCTGCATATCCCTGCTTGCTGAGTTTTCCAAGTCTTGATTCTAAATCTGACCTCCTCGTGGCTGTTTCACAGTGAATTTATGTAGGGGTTACACAGTACAACCCAGTTGTTTCTGTGGGAGAAAGGGAAATTCACTCAATATGTAGTTTCACAGCTTCTTCATACTAACAGCACAAAAACATGCACATTTTTTTTTTTTTTTCCAGACTTTGTAATGCTGATGTGAGTGGAAATGTGACTTTTTTCCTCATTTCTTGAGAAATTCCTGGTTTATTCTGGCAAACGTAGCTGAGCTCCAATTTGAAGTCTGCTTGAGCCAGTGGGAGAAGTGGAATGAGCTTGGGACAAACCCTTGTGTGGGTATGGACTGGAGGCCTAATTCTGCCCCCTTGGAGCCAGGGATGAAATAAATACCCCATTACTGGCCAGTTTTAATCAGAATGAAGAGCAAAGTCTGATCTCAGAAAATTACAGCATATATTAATTGGATTCAAATATTTAGGGACAAGCAGTCCACAGGATTATTTCAGAATAAAAGTAACACAGAGAAAATTATTTTGCTGTCACTTTAGTAACGACCTCGTTCACAAATTACCCAAGCACTCTTTAGCCCTTGTTTTTGTTTTAAGATATAAGCATTTGCATGAAGAGAAATACGACTGTGGCTCAGCAGGCTCAAGAAATGAGGATATTAGTACCAAAGTTTAGGCTTGTTGTCAGAGCTAACTAGTCAGCAAGATTATTTATGAAACAATTGCAAATTATTTGGAAAATGCAGTGTTATCTTTTCCATAAAAGCAAGAATTATTAACAGGCACTGACAACTCTTTCAAAATATTTTTCCAAGTTTGCTTGATCCTTCCAGTTTCTCTACTTTTGGAATGATGTACTTCTATTTTTGTGGGTTTTTTGTTTAGGTTCTTGAGGAGTTTGGGGGTGTTACTGATGAAAGCACTGGCTGTGCTGCAGATGGGGTTTCCCCAAAAGGTTTCTGGGCTGAAAAGCTCTGGGTGAGCTTGGATGGCTGGGAAAATGTTTGGAAGCACTCCCTGGTGGTGGGATTTTCTCTGGTAAATTGGTTGATGTCGTGGTGGTTTCTGGAGGTGGCAGGCAACTCATTTTTGTGGAAAAATATTGGGAGAAGGCTTGAGGGAAGAGAGCCACTGGGATTGTGATGGGAATTCCCAGTCCCACATTGTGCTGGGTGGTCTGTTTAGTGGATGTTGCATCATTCTGGATTTTTTAACATAAAGGATGTTAATCTTAAGTGGGGGGCAATTTTTAGATGAAGATGTATGAGGATGTATGTATGAAAATGTATTTATATGCAATACTAAGATGTCAGGTGCCTTAAAAAGAGTAGATCCTCACAGAGGGCAGAGCACAATATAAAATATTAATAACTCGATCATACACCCGAATCTTTCCTATCCATTTACTTCTTTTTAACAACTTTATTTTTCTACACCAGTTTTCTACATCTCCCCAAAATATCCTAGATATTCTATGAAACCTGAAGAAATGTTTTAGGTTGAATCTCTCCGTATTTGTGAATTCCCAGAGATATCAGGAGCTGTGGCAGAATATTCCTGGAGTGTGGCAGTTTGGCTTCTTCTTGTGGCACTGGGCCAGCAAGGGAGGTTCTCTGCAGGGCTGGGATTTTGGAGTAGGGCTTGAGGGATTTCTAGCAGGAGTTCCTGAATTGTGATAAATCATTCCTGGGCATGGAAAGTGCTGGGGTGGCACTGACATCCCATCTGCTGAGGGTGGGATCTGGCACCATCACTGGGGAGGGCTTCTGTAACAGTAAAAATTAAATAAAATCCAACCAAACAAAACCCAGAGAGAAGAGGAGTCTTTGTCCTGCAGGCACCATCTCACCTCAAGTTAACAACTTTCCCCAGATTAAGTTAAAGTGGTATCAGTGTACTGATTATAGGAAAACGTGGGGGTTTTCCTGTCTTTCCTCAGCTTTACTTTCCTTTTCTGGAGACAGTTACAGGTTTACGTGTTAACAACTGTAAGAATGTATTTGTTACCTTTTTTTCAGCCCATACTTGTTTAAAATCAGTTCAGTCTGTCACTGGTTCTGTCCTAAACTGAGATGGGTTTTCCAGAAAGCTACATAAACTTTTGGGTTTTACTTGGTCTCTAAGTTATTATGTGTGCATATATCCATAATGTCCATTATTTGTATAGTTATTGAACTGAAGTCTGTCTCTGATCTTTGGAAATCAAGGCTAATTAATGGTTTGGGCTTTTTTGTTTTGGTTTTTTTTTTTCCCCAGTGATTGTTTGGTTTGATTGTATTCAGAGTCTGACGTGTGAAACATTGCAGTGAGAAAATTCTCATCAAAGAATGTTTTTTAGAAGGTTTTTCAATTTGAATTCTTTATTTTTTTTATTTTTTTTATTTTTTTTTTTTGAGAATGAAGGAGCTATGCTCAAGGGACCACAGGAATTATCACTCAGGTTTAAAGCTGAAATGTATTCACTCTGCTGTGTCCTCTTGTTCCTGAGAGGACTCAAAAGGAGGTGTAAGAAATTCCCAATAGTGAGATTCTGGGGGGAGATGTGGTCAGGTACCTATTCTGCTCCATCATTATCTCTTGCCCTGAGCTCTCAGGTACCTGGGCTACTGCAGACACAGATCTTGTGTGCTCAGGGAGCACTTAGAAAAATCCTGCTGGAGTGTTTCTGTCTGAAATGAACTTGCCAAAACCTGGATGTCAGTAATGGATGTTGCCCATTTGAAAGTTTGTCTCTGTGTTCTTGAGAAGAAAACTCCCCCAGGTTTTCTCTGGTGCTGTTGTGAGTGTTCCTCTGCTCAGGCTTCCTAAAAGCACTGCCAAAGAAGATGGGTACCTGATGCCTTCTTCTTGAATTAGAGAGCATCATTTCTTGTGGCATTACTTCTCTTGTGTTTTCTTTGCAGTGACCCCAAAACCTGGCTGCTTTGGGAAGAGGATAGTATTGGCAAGCAAAGAAATATGGCAAGTAAAGGTATTTTTTTAGATCCAGCTTGTGGTTAGTGTCTTCTGCAAAGCAAAGGACAAGTTGCAGCCCTTGCCTCCTTGTTCTGCTCTCACTGAGAAGAACTACAGGCAGACACAGCTATCATTCAGTCTGCCTTTAATTCTCCCCCTGGTTTTAAACCAAGACAATAAGAAATCTTTAGATATTTATAAACAGAGATCTCTCTCCTGTGAGCAATGAGGGGCTGTGGTAGTGAAAGGCTGATGGAAGGAATGGCATCAGCATGGCTGGGAGCTGGGCTGGGAATGCACCTGGAAGTTGAGCATCTCACTGGCTCAGAGTCAGTAACCATGTGGAATTCTTCCTGAAACCTCTCTTTTTAGAGCAGGTAAACAAATATCTCCCAGAATCTCATTTTTTTCCCCTGCATTTGGCCCAAACTCTCAACCAGCCCTTGGGTTGCTGGCATTCTCAGCATTGCTTTTACAGAGACACCTTGGGCTGGCAGCAAGCTTGAACACCTGGGTTTGCACCTGAGACACAGACCAATTGAAAATGTGGTTTTCTTTGTTGGGTTTTTGTTTTTGTTGTGTTGTTTTTTATTTTCTAGAAAGTGTTGTTTTGCACCTCAAGACTTCAGTCTGCAAGCTGGATTGCCTTCCCAAACTCCAGTGTGTAAGCAGCCTCCTGAGGGTAGCCGTGGTGGTAGGACATGCCTTGTGCTTTGCCAACCCCTCCAAGCCAGCCAAAATCTGCTAAAGCCTCCAGAACCCAAAAAAGCTGATAAGGTGGATCTCTAAGAGGGATGCTCCAGGGAGGAAGTGGAGACATTGCGTTTGCCTAAAATTATTCACTGGGAATTCCAAGCAGTAGTAGCTGCTTCCTCGGGGTTTACTCCTACTGGGACATGGGGGGGGTGGTGATGTGTGCAATGGAAGTGCTGGAACCAAGTGTGTAAAGTAGCTACATGTATATACTGTGTGTACAGATCTGGGCATTTGCTCCCAGGTTGGTGTGGAAGTTGATTTTGGAAAAGTTCTGGGAGGTTGAGGTATTCAGCTTGCTTGGGACTGTTATTAAAAATATGGACATCTTGGTTCTGAGGCTAAAAATAGCTACTTTGAGACCTACATTCTGCATGTAGGTCAGTGGAGGCACTTCTCAGATTTCTTCAGCATTTTGGACATTTAATCTTAGCAGCACATTGCATCTCCTGGGCTAGGTTAGAAATTGCTGCCTCCAAAGTCATTGGGAAAGGTTGCCAAGGTTCTCAGGAACCAGGATGATGGAATAACGAGGATTATCTTTAATTTGGGATGGGAAAGCAACTGTGGGGAGTTCAGCAGAGGCAACACAGATCATCCTGGCTATGTGGAGGAGGGAGAATTTATAACTATAGCTAGCTAAAAAGCAGCAAGCTGTGTGTGTGTTTGTCTGTATATATACATTGATATAGATATGTATATACAAATCTGTGTATGTGTATATAACACCACCTGTATATATGTATGTATGTATATGCCTATACTGTATAATATCTGTATCTATAGATATGTACAAATTTATATAAATTTATATTTCTCTATATAAATAGTCATGCAACTATGGGAAATACCATTTCACCAGTGTGTCCTTTTCCTTAACACCCCCCCCCCCCCAAAAAAAAAAAAAAAAAAAGCTGCTTCCATTATTAACATATTGGCCCAAATGTCTTAAGTTATCTTTTCTAGGTAGAAAGGAGTGTTGCTTAGAGGTTGAGCACAACCCTGGAAGGTTTTAAGTATTCCAGAGGACTTGAGTAAGTCATTAGCTGTTCCACAGCTGCTCTGCATTTGTGAAATTCAAGTGGTGACCAAAATGTCTCAGGGCTGGTTTAAAAGCAAAGCAAGGGGGGTGTTGTGCTTGGGAATACTCTGGTATGCTCACAGGGTTTTGGTGCTGGAATAGCTGCACTAGGAATTGTTCTGGAATCCTAACAGCTTCTGAGGAGGGAAAAAGAAAAAGTGGATTTCCTGCTGCAGAGTAAGTTGTCTGAAGTCTTATTATTTTGATTCGGTGATGTATGGATTTCCAGTTTGGGTTAGGGTGCTTGGCTGTAAATCAAGAATCTTAGCTCAGTGAATGCCTGGTTCAGGATGTGTCTTTTTAAGTTCTGTTTGGTTTTTAAATAGTTTTGCTTCCTCATCAGAACAAGCTCTACCTTAATTCATGATGAGCTCAAAGGTTTTCTCAGCTGGAAACCCATTCATCCCAGGGGGAATCTTGCACTTCAGTGGGGTTGGATCAGATCAGAGTGTTCCATTAAGTGCTGAAATTAAAACAATCTTGTAGTTGTGCAATTATTAACTAAAATTGTAATTTTGTAATAAAAACAAGCCTAAAAATGACTTCCTAGTTATGTATTCTCTGGTTATAGCATCTTTCAAGAGTGGGGCTCTGCCATGCTGCCAGTCTCCCCTCATTTGGAAAAGGGGAAAAAAGGGATTATTTCTTTCCAAGCTCATTGCTGCCTGCAAGGCAGAAGACAGACAAACAAGAAATAATCAGAACAAATGCCCCTTGGCTTAAAATATGGGATATTGGTAAAATATTTCCTTTAGGCTTCTTGATTATGCTTTGCTTTATTATTTCATCTGGAAGAAATCAACACCTTATGGGAAAGTACTTCCCCATATTTTTTTTTTTTTTTTTTTCATAAATGATGCAGTGAAACTTTGTGTGATATATAGCTGCCTGTTCAAGAAAATAGGTCATTTCCATTCAAATTGCATATTTTTATGCAGAAAATATGCTGAACTCGTATACTATCTTCTGGTTAAAGCAATCCTTTTGCTGATTTTTTTTTTTGGTGATTTCAGCACATTTGTCTGAATGAAGACAACCAGAAAGGGAGCAGAAAAAAAATATTATTTTTTAATTAACTCATGCAGGCCTAATGTCAGGCTCTAACCACTTGAATCCAGTGTCTCTAGGGCACACATAGCCACATCATCCTCAAATGGCTATTTTTTAATTTTTTCTTCAGCAGGCAGCATCAGAATTCAGGCATAGTGTGTTATTATGCTTTGCTGAGCATCTGGAGACTTTGGGAAATAAGTTTTTTCTGATGTCACTTGTTAAAGGAGGTGGCTGGATGTCCATATCCTTAGGGAAGCAGTTGTTCAGACAAGCAGCTCACAGACTGAAGCCAGGGAAGGAGTGATGAAATTTGGAAAACTCCTCATGCTCTGTAGCAATCTCTTCCTTGCAGGATGAATTTAATCTATAATGAACCTGAGCTATTGCTCTGAAAAACCAGAAACCAGCCCTGCCTTCTGTAGAGCTGGATTTTTGCCCTGTCACTTTCTATTTAGGAAGGGAACAGTGGGGTTTGGGGATCAGATATCTAAAATGTTGCATCTCTGGATAGACATTGACATCAATTTTGTGATTGGGTTGTATCTAAACACTTAGATATTTAAAATTAATTGGAATTTAACTGGAGCTAAGCTTCTGCTGTCCCAGTCTTCATGGGGAAGACAGCAAAAATTTCCTATTTCATAAAAATATTAAGAGTACAATGTGTGTCATTAGATGTCCAGATACATTCTTTAGTGGGCTATTGCACATATAAAAAGCATTTTTTAAAATGTTACTACTATTTCTTTCTGTAGTAAAGGGATTTTTAGAAGTATGTGAAAGTTGATACATTAAATTATTATCTAAAATAATTACTACCTTATAAAAATACAGAACTATCCTAATAAATTATTGCCAGCTCTGGATATTCAGATGGCAGTGTTATGCCCTGACACAAAAGGATGAAGTTCTGAACCATTAAGATAGTGGGTTTGTTGCTGAAGTTTTTTCATTTTCAGAAATGGAAAAAGTCTATTCTTAATTGGAAAACAAAATCCTCAAGGTGTGTGGGGTTTTTTGTTTGGTTTGTTTTTGTTTTATTTTTTAATGAGTGGTAGCCGAAAAAAAAAAAGTGACCCCTTGAATGTTGCTATGAACCAATCTTTTCAAGACTTTTCATTTAAACAGCTTTTTCAACTTAAAACTCCTTTTTGAAGCATAGATTAACTATCTGAAAATAATTAAAGAAAAATCCATTTTTAAGCAAGACTTTATACTAATAGGAGTAGAGTGAATTTTTTCCTCTTTTAAAAAAATGCAGTAACTTTTGTGTCCTTTGGTTCATGTAAATTTTGTCTGTAGAGGAAAAAACTGGATCTTTAATCTTGCTGGTATTATGGAGAAAAAATAGGAAGATGAAGGTTTTTATGTGCTGAGAAACTTGGCCTATCTATATCAATTTTTCTAATAAAAGCTATTACATGGTCTATAACTTCAATAATTGACTACTTTAAGGAAGAAATAAGGATGGGTATTAAAGAATGAAATATTGAAAGAAAGTAACAGAAATATTGCTGGAAAAGTTGCTTAAAGTTCCCAAACTGAGCTTGCATTGCCATGAAGTGTGGGTGTAGGCATCAGGGAATGCATAACCCTCTGGAATGAATGTCAGACAATTTGCTCACTTCTCTTATTACTTCATTCCAAGTGCAAACTACAAATGAGTTCTTTATTTTTCTTGTTGTCCCTCTTGTCATTACTAGAAGTCATAGTTCAAGGAAAATGAAAGAGTGGGTGTTGTAGAACCTGGAGAAAACTGCAGTGACTTTGCTTTTCTAGTGATGTGCAACTGGAAACCTGAAAATTTATATTTATATCAATAAAACTGAGTGCCCACACTGGGGGGAGAAGGACAATAAGGTCCAAATGTGTTCCTTTAGCTGGCATGCCAGGATTCATCCCTGTTATGGGCAGGTCTTTGGTTGCTGGGACTGGTTAGTACCAGAGAGAAGAGGATTTTTTCTGAAGTCTGACTCTTTTTAAGATTTTTATTTTTTTTTCTCCACTGGAAGAATGTCACTGAAATATCAGGAGAGTGAACTCAGTGACCCAATTTTTTATTTTATTTTAATTTTTTTAAGGTTTTGTGCAGCATTGAATAATAGACTGATCCTTGAAGGACTTGATATGAACATATTTTCATGTTTGTTTGTGCCTGAATCGTAAAATGTGTGTGCAGGCTGCAAAACTGCATATAGATGGGCACCCAAGTCATGGTTTTAATGTGCTCAAATTATCTTCTACAAAGGCAAAGCTTGTGCTGAAAACACTTGCAGGTGTGGGCAAACGTTAAAAGAATGAACATTGTTAAGCTTTTAAAGCATTGAATTCCTTTCTGGTGTGGGTAAACCTTAAAAGAATGAAGGTTGTTAAGCTGTTACTGCATTGAATTTCTTTCTTACCTTCACTGTTGGCTGATTTTCAGCACCTGTAATTAATGTGCTTGGAGGGGGTGGATGTCTTTACATTTGCCTGCTGCTTTTCACAGCTAAGTGAGGGAACAAGAGAAACTTGGAATGAGGATTCTCTGCAAAATGTCTTCTGAGATCCTTGGTGCTGTGGGAGCCCAAAGGGGAGAATGCACTTCTGGAGATAAAGAGATGGTTGAAAAAAAAAACCTTTCAGGTGAAAAGTTGTCTGTGTTTGAGATTATTTTCCAATTCTTAACTTCGCAACTCCCTGTAATAAGGAAAGAAAAGCCAAATATTTGGGAAATCCCAAACTCTAGAGCTGTGTAGCTGATAGCACAGTGGTTTTGTGACCTCTTGAATTGGATTTAACCTCCCAGTTCTGGAATGTTTATGGGAACTAATATTTAAATCAGGTGAGCATGATAATTTTTCAAGTTTTAAGGTGTATTGTGTTTCCCTGATGATTCACAGGTTTGCATGTGACAGGGAATCAGTGCTCAGGTGTGGAGCAACTGCATGTGTTTATTTTCCAAGCTGTAGTAAAGCAATCTTCAAGTATATCCTTCTTCAAAGTAATGCCCATTAGCATAGCTGGGAGAACAGCAGTGTTAATTTTTAGTGGCTGCATCAATTTTCTCATGTATAAAATACTCAAAGTGTTGGAAGTTGTTGGCTTTTTGGGATTAGGCTTGAAGGATATTGCTTCTGCTGGCAGTAGAGATGGTTTTGGTTACTTTTTGTATGAATTTCATGGCTTTGTTCCTCTGAACAATATCCCAAACCTCTCGTGGCTGGTTCCTGTGGGCTTTGGTTCAGGTGCTCACTGGTTGGAGTGTTACTCCTGGGCAGGGAATGGGTTTAGTAGAGTTAGAAATTGTTTTATGAATTCACAAATGTTTATCTTGAGCTGCTGAGCTTAAGAGGGAATCTTGCACTCATAAAGTGAAATTTCCATCAGATAAGAAGTGTGGGGGGTCTGTGAGCTGACCTGAGGAAGCTGCTTCAAGTTTTACCACGTTTATAACAACTTCAGAGGATCAGGCCCCTGCTAAATCAGCCACAACATACATGTAGGTGTTAGTAGCCTTACAACTTTAGTTTCTTACAATATAAACATCACAAAAATCCTTAAATCTACAGAATGGAAAGTGCCCAAAGCATGAGTCAATAGAGAAGAGCCTGACATAGAGGGGGTGAAGGCAGATAGGGTGAGAGTTACTGATTTAACAATATTCTGCAGAATCTGAGCAGGCAGGCAGGAGGTGAGCAGTGCAAGGACAGCTCTGGTTGGTTTGGATGGTTTGTGGGGTTCTGGGTGAGGGACACACTGGGAAAATGTAAGAGTCATTGGAGAGAGCAGCTGGAGCTGGGCCAATGAACAGAAGAGCTGCCTGGGTCTGTCAGGGTCACCTAAATGAGCCCAGTGATTTGATTAGAAAGAAATGCCATGCTGTAATTCAGGCTTTGAGGATGAAGGAGTACATGTTGTATGGTTGCCAGGAGGCAGCATCTGGCTTTTTCAAGGAGGAGCTGGGGGTACTTTGAGTTTTTGAAGTTCTCTTCTGCTGGAGTGACTGGTGAGTAACTGAAAGCCAAGTGGTGGCCCGTGAAATGCTGGTGGTGACTTTCATTTAATTCCTAGCTCGTTAAAAATCTCACTCTGAACTCACCAGATGTCTTCATGACTTCTTCAGCTGAGTGTCCCCACTCAGGTGTGGGGCTCCTTCTCAGAGCACCTCATTGCCAGTGGTCTCAGCACCCTCAGTGGGAGGAACCTGAAGCCCACTCTTGTGTTGATTCCAACCCTACCTATTTGCCATTAACTTTTAGGCACTGTGAGCCTGCACATAAATGACTAAGAGTGTCCCTGGGAGCTGCCCTTTGCATGACTTCTGTCAAGCAGAGATGCAGATCACATTTACGACTCCAAACACGTGCAATGGAGCTTCATAAATGAGAGAAACATACAAAGAAATGAGAGATGTCAGCTTGAGTTTCTCATTCCAGAGCCAGCCGTGTGGTGTGGAAGATAGATTTACTATCCCCTCCACTGCCTTTCCTGGAGTTACTAGGTCATAATTTTGCTTGAAGTCTGCAAAGAGGAATAAAGAGGTTTTGCAAGAAGACAAAGAGGAGTTTGGCTCAAGCTGGTACTTGAATTTTGGAGCCCTGGGTGTCAACCTACAGCAGCCTCTTGGAAATATGCTGTAGCTTCTCTATGTTTCCCTTTCCTCATCTGTAGAATGCTGTTAATACCTTTTTTTTCAGTGGAAAGCATACCATACAAAGTGGGAATTGGTCACCTCTGCTCTAAAGGGGGTCAGGCTGGTGCCCAAGAGCCAGGTGCAGAAATAGTGTGGGCCTGAGAACCCCCAAAGAGCAGAGATACAGAAAGGGGGAGCAGGGAGGGAGAAGCAAAAGTAGGGAGTGGGGACACCAATGGCTCTGCAGCAGTGCTGGGAAATGTTCAGCTGTAAAGAGATTTGATTAATAACTTAGCCTGTCTTCAAGGGTTTGAAATAATGTCTGTGTTGTGTGCAAGTGCAGTAGGCAGAGATGAAAAATCTTCTCCAGCTTCAGATTAACTCAATGGGAAAATAATTTCCTCCCACCCAGGGTGAAATTGGTATTTGGGTCAAGGTTTCTGCAGCAGCTTTCCAACTGTGAAATCCTCTATGGGATGGGTCTGTGAAGGGACAGGGTGTTCTGTAAGAAGGGACAGGGGCTGGAGAGGGGACAGGGGTGGCAAGCAGCATTGCACCCCAACCTGGAGGTGCTGCCACAGATTATTTTTTTTTTTTTTTTTTTTTGTCCTGGGAACATTGAAACTTCCTTTACATCCAAGCCTGACTGAAGAGATGTCATCCCTCTAAGTCAAGGCAAATAGATGTCTGGAGGGACCACTGCTCAACCCCCCCTGCAACAGGCATGTTTGGAGGCTAAACTTGGTCCTCATTCCCTGTGAGTGTCAGCTTGTATCAGCAGCAAACACTGCACAGCAGTAAACACTGAATTAGGCTCCAAGGTATCATGGGCAATCATGTTTTCTCTGAAATATTTTGCACAAGGAAATTTGAACTGAAGACTGCGAGGGGAGGGGAAAAAAAAAAAAAAAAACAGGGGAGGGGAGGTCAAAATGTGATGCGTTTTCTCTTTTTGTGTTTATTTGAGAGAGAATAACCACTTAACAGAAGGGTTAGGAGCAGAAAGATGTTCTTCAGGTTGTTGCTTTTCTAGGGCACGGTTCCTCGCCCAGTTTTGTGTGGGCAAGTCCCCGTGGACACCCAAAGTGAGGTCTGACTGCTGCAGAGCAGTTTGTAGAAAGAGTTTGTGGAAGATGAACCCTTATCCATGAAATATAAGCTGCTTTGCAGCCAGTGAAGTCATTTGCAACACCCAGGAAGATCACTGAAATGATTTCCTGGTGGGCTCACAGTTTGATCAGATTATGTGATCTGGGGATGAAAAAGTAACAATTCACAAATTTATGTTGGGAAAAGAAAGGCTGGAAGTTGCTTGTTAAGCTTTAAAAGCTTGCCACCCCAGAGGTCAGGTTTCAGTGGGTTTGTAGTAGTATTTAGTATTATTCAATAGAATTTCCCATCTGCAGGGTTGGGAAACCTCAGTGGGTGATGTGGGTTTGTGTGTGATCAGAATTTCCGAGGAAGGTAACCAAGCAGTCAGAGGACTAAAAGACTGATGCTGTATTGATCATGAGAGTTTTCTTTCACTGAGTAAGAAGAAAGAATATGCTGTAGTGCAAATCATGTATTTAACAGGAAGATGCATAGATAAATGCTAAATAGAGAAGAAAATTATTTTATGCAATGTTTACATATTTTTAAATTTTTTCTAACCTGAGTTTATAGTAATAGCTTGAGAGAACTTGATTGGAGATCCAGAATAGCAAAGCTTTCAAGAAAATAATCATGTAAACCCTGTGGAGTTCTTTTTGAGTATTTGGATGCTCTAAGTAACTGTGTATGAGTTGTTGGATGTCACAATTTCTTGCATTATTAATAAAAGTAGCAGCTTGGCATCTTCCAAGTTCTAATTATTTCTCTAAATATCTCCAGGAAATAGTAGCATAAAATAACAAGCATTTTAAAAGACTGGATAAACATCATTTGGAGAACGAGCTTCAGCAATGAGTCATGCTCATGTTTACAGTTTTATATTGATTTTCAAATCATAAAGTAAGTACAAGATTAAAAAATAGCCTTGATTTTGCTGCTCAGGTCATAGTTATGAGTCAGTAGTATCTTGCTATAAGGGAAACTCATCTGGTATCAACAGATAACTCCTGCTCTTGTAAATTGATGGACTTTTGAATCTAAACTGGATAAGTGTGGAAATAAGCACGTGCCAGTGCAGGAAACGAAACCACACAAACCCCATTGCACCACCACTGAAGCAGTTTATGATCAAATAAAAAGTTTCCTCCACAGAGTCACTCGGTTTTATTTGCGAGTTGTATGTATAAAAACCTCTAACAAGTTTATACATTCATATCTAACCCACACACATTCCAGTCACTTTGCAGATAGCCTCAAGACTTCCAGGTCTTGAACTCTTCAAAGAGCCAAATTCTGTTTTTCTTCTCCTAAGACTTGTTGTTGTTTTTTTTTTGTTTGTTTGTTTGTTTTTTGTGGAGTCCCTGCCTGGGCATTTTGCCCAACTGAAGAAAATACTGAATAATATTGACCAAGTTCTGTGCTGCTGTGCTCAGAACCAGACCATGGGCTCTCTATTCCCCTGAAAGTGGTGTTCTTATGATAGTTTTATTCTTTATTAAAAAGTAAAACCAACTTTGGGTTCTTTCAGACAGGCATCTTTTGCATCTCCTGAAACTGTTATTTTGATCTCAACTTTTACAACTGAGACACAGCCAAAACAACATGGATCTCACTCAGGTTTCATTTACAGAAATAGCCAGAAATGGGGATGGTCATTCCTCTTCTTTTCATGGAGACTTCCTGTGGTTTCCAGAGTATGAGTTAGAGCTTTATTACAAATAAATGTGAGGAACATGTGAAGTTTTCCAACTCCATTTTCCCCAAAAGATGGGAATTGATTGTTCATTCTAGTTGGTGAATCAAAAGTGCACAGCACTTGCAATACCAGCAGTCCTTGTTCTTCATTTCCAGCTTTAAATTATTTAGGTATTATTTATTCTCAAATATATTTTTTTTTCACTTTCTACCCTTACGCAAATGACACCCAAAAGCTCTGGTTTTCATGTGAGAAAAACACTCTTAGAATGCAATAGGAAACAGATTTTTCATTAAAAAAAGGTTTTTAACACAAACTTGAAATGTGACAGGGATCTAGCCTTGAGTTTGGGCACTTGGATTTCAGTGAATTTGTAGGAAATACCTTGATTTTAATTATGTTGTTTTTCTGGTTTTTTTTTTAATAGTGTAATCTCTAAGTATAAACACTAATTTTCTTAAGAACTCTGAATTTTGCATAAGTACCACTCAACCACAGAACTGAATGGAAATGAGATTTTAGAGCACAAACATGAAACATTTCACTCAGTAAAACTCCCCAGTTGTGGAGGATTTCCCCAAGCACAGATGGGTTGAGACTGGGATCCCTATGGGGCTTTTCCAGTTGGAATGAGAACTTTTTGGGTACCCCAAAAATGCACAAAAGAAGCACTGAGACTACAAAATTTCAATCGTGTCCAGTCTGAAGCTCTGAACCTGAACAGGGAACTGTAAAATATAAAACCAGGCAGTGAAATTTTCTAAAAATTGCTTTTTTGAACTGGTGGTGTGGTCTAGCTCCATCTGTATGCATCCTTCATTCTGGCAGGGGCAAACATCCCTAAGAGATATCAAAGGGTTGTGGTAGTGAAGAAATCTCCAGCAGTGTTAAGTAAATTTCATATTCTCCTCTGAACAGTAGAAGTGTACCTGGAAGATGGAACCAGCTCATATTTAGCAGCAGCTGACCAAGCAATGACTTACTAAATCAACAGCAAGAACTCAAAACCTTTTGGATTGTGCTTATCTGTTTGCATCTGCTATTTTTCCTTATTTTCAAAGGCTTAAAATGCTGAGTGAGAAGCAGACTTGATGTTTCTCCAAGTCCTTAAGCAAAACTTAGTTACCCATCTCATTCCCACCAACACCACCTTCAGGGTTAGAGCTGGGATCAGGTTGCAAATCTTGTGCAGAAGCAGGGGTGAGGAAACTCTGGTAGTGCCAAATTATTCATATCATCTCAACAACCACCCTGGAGGAGGTTCTGCCAGCTGTTAGGCAGGCCAAAGCACTCCCAGCCCCTTTTTATCAACCATTTCTCATCCTGAAGCATGACTGCTTAGGTTCAGGGCTTGGACTCTTTTTGACAAGAACAACCTAAGCAAAACATGTGGCTACACAGTCCTGGATTAAGTGTCTGTAACCCATCGAGCTGCACCCAGAGGTTACCACTGTGCAGGATGAAACCAAGCTGAACAAAAAGAAACTCCCATGTGAAAGCAAACAAGATGGGGGCTACTGAGGAAAAGGTTTTTACTGTCACCTGGGTGTGATTTCACACGAGAAAACGCAAGAGGTAGCTTTGTTCTCTGGTCTTGGGGATTCTCCACCTTAGCTGTTGGTAGATGGAAGGTAAATTCATGAAATTCAAGACTGGGCCTGCTCACTCTCCTCTCTGGCAGTGCATTATCCAGCTGTGCTCTCACTCTTGGGAAAGGATTTATTTTAGAAAATTAGAAAAGAAGTGTCTGTGTTAATCTCCAGATAGGGAAAATTACAAGTGAAGAACCAACAGTTCACTATCTCAAAATAAGTTGCAGTTACATAATCCTTCCCACTTTCAGAGCAATATTCACCTTAACCAGGTTGTTTAACACCTTTTTGGGGTTTACATCGAGTTTAGGGTTGGTCACAAAAAGTTGGTTCTGGGTCTTCCTCTGTGTGGTAAGAGCAGCTGGCCTTGGTCAAATTCTTCCTGCTATGTCCTTGTCTTTTGGTGCTGACACCTTCGAGCCACATTTCTGGTTTACTCTAGAGGAACATTTGAACAATCCTGAGAATATAATGCAAATCCGGAGTCATGGACTTTTACTGCTCATCCCAGAAAACCAGATGTGGCCAGGTTGGCTGTTTCAAGAGTTCTGTATGACACAATGACTTGTTGGGAACAAGATATTTGGGGATGCAGCACTTAAACACCACAGATAGAAAGCAGCCACTGAACCATGGGTGGAGATAGACTTGTTAATGGGAAAAAGAGGAATTAAACCCTCCTCTGTATGGAAAGGCAGACACAAACTTCACCATAAAGGCACACGGGAAAGCAACTAACAGCCTCAAATGCGCTTAAGACAGATTTTTGACATCATTTTAGTACCGAAATGACGTTAATCACTTTATTCAAGATCACTTCCCATGAATGCAGTAAGATGCCAGACATGGTAAAGTCTGTAGAAGAGATCTGAAGTTTCTTTTAGATAATCTCAAGGTTCAGGCCCAACTGGTACTAACCGGGCCTCTGCTCGCTCCCCGCTCCCCGCACTGTGGGACAGGGAGGAGAAAACCCACCCAAAGGCTCCTTCATCCCCACAAGGACAGGGAGGTTTGCATTCCCTGTTATGAGAACAGGAAAAAAAAAACAACAACAACAAAAAAAACCAAAACCAAAAAACCCAGACAGGTTCGATTTGGGAAGGAAAACCCCCTACTTTAATCTACTTCCCACTCCTCTCCCGGGTCCCTTCCCTGCCGCCTCCCCTGAGGGCAGAGGGGACCCAGGGGGGTTCAGGCTCAGTTCCCCACACGCTGTTTCTGCCGCTCCTTCCTCCTCAGGGGAGGACTCCTCACGTCCTTCCCCTGCTCCAAGGTGGGGTCCCTCCCACGGGAGAGTCCTTGGGGACACGAGTCCCTCCCGTGGGCTGCAGTCCCTCAGGAACAGACTGGGGCTGCCCACAGAGTCACGGCTGCTGCGGGAACAGTCACCTCCCCTGCCACGGGCTCCTCCATGGCTGCAGAGCCACATCTGCCCCTCTCTGGGATCCTGCAATGGCTGCAGCTTCACCTCTGCCCTCCTGTGACACTTCAGGGGCTACGAATCCACGTGGAGCCCCCCGGGGTCCTTCAGGGACTGCTCCCCCGCTCTCCTCCATGGCTGCAGGGGCACGGCCGCCATTTCACCACGGGCTGTGGGGAAACCTCAGCTCGGGCACCTTTCCCCCTCCTTCCTCACCCACCTCGGGGTCTTGTCTCTGGCATTGCTCACTCTCTCTGTCCTCTGCTCTGCAAGTCCCATTTTTAAAATATTTTTGCAGCTTCCCCTTTCTTGAGTCTGTTCTTGGCAGAGCCACCTCCATCTTCCCACATCTGCGGGGCCTGGATGGGAACCAGAGGAGCTTCCAGCAGCTCCTCACAGGAGCCAGCCCTGGATCCCAAACACCCTGACCACACGTGATGGTGGAGGCAGCACCCAAATTGTCCCTGCACACCCAAACAGCCTTCCCAAGGAGGGCTTTGGGCACCTCTGGTGTCCTTTCTATTGTATGCAGATGCCTCACG
Source organism: Phaethornis superciliosus (assembly GCA_023637945.1). Classification (NCBI taxonomy): domain Eukaryota; kingdom Metazoa; phylum Chordata; class Aves; order Apodiformes; family Trochilidae; genus Phaethornis; species Phaethornis superciliosus. Next base: position 22,361,809 of record JAJQWJ010000010.1, read on the forward strand.
CCATCCCGCCGGGCTACAGCAAAATAGCGATCATGAGTTTGCTGGGTTTTTTTGTTTCCTTCTTTCATAAAAGTCGTTCCCAGACAAACGATGGAGTGTTCAATTATTTCACAAGCTTTTTGCATTCCCCTTTGGTTTGATCCAGATGTAGTTTCCCCCAACAACCACAGCATCCCAGGAGGGCTCCCAGCAGGACGAGCTACAAGCAAAGTCTTCTCCAAGCTCCATATACATTCGAAGGGATTTCAACTGAGCAAGCCACCAGCCAGCACGATTTTTCAGGCCAATTTTTCACTTCCCCCTTTTTTCCAGTGAAAAGCAGAAAGGGACAAGAAAGCAGGAAGCCAAGAAAAAAAAAAAGGATCCATCAGTGTCACCGGTTCAGTGTCACAAATTCAGGGTCGGGAGCTGTACCTGCATGGTGTGGTCCAAGAAAGAGTGGTTGCTCCCTGGGTGCATGGAAAGAGCTTTCTGAAAGCTTTGAGACACCTGAAAATCTCCCTTGCAAACAGCTGAAGGCAGGAGAAATGTCTGCATCCTTACCTGGAGCAAACAGCACACCTGAAGGCAAGGTTGAGCACCACGTCGTGCAAGAGGTGGGAACAGTGTCAGAGAGGAGGTTGGTGACACATCTCATTTAGCCTCGTTGCACAGCAGAAGGTTTCTGACCCCAGGTTGTTCCTGTGGATTCCAAGCTGCAGGATTCATCCCTGGGCTGCAGAGTGGAGTGATGGCAGCTCTGAAAATCAAGGAGCCTCCTGCAGGATCAGGAGCACCATGTGTGGTGGCAGCATAGGTGAGAGAAGCCATTTAGCAGCTTTCCAGAAAAAGGAGACTTATAAGTGCAGCTCACCAGATTGCCTAAGGAAAAAAAAAAAAAAATCTCTTTTGTGATTCTATTGCCAGATGCTGGAGCTGCAGCTTCTTCTGGCTCCTGATTTGCAATCCTGGGTGAAACAAGTGGTGGAACAAGTCAGGGATTATGAGTGCATGGAAGAAAATTTTTCTCCCAGTAGTTTTTTTGAACATGAAGCCAGTAAGTAAATAGGTCAGACAAAATATCAAGTATTTTCCCTGACCTTTCTCCTGTTTCTTATTTAAGCAGCACATTTTAGAGGTGAAGGATACAAAGCACATTTAGCATGATACATATACAAAGTGTGGTTTTTTCCTTTTTTTTTTTTGTTTTTAAGCTTGCTTTGTGTGGAACACAGCTCTATTTTTATCCTCATTGCTTACTTCATGGCTATCCACATCCCTTTGGGGGTTGGAAACAATCTTTTTCCCCATCTACCTCTGATAGGAAGCCATGTGGCTGTGCCTAAACCCCTCTAGGTGTTGGGTATGGATTTGCCTCTTCTTGGGTGAGCAAAGCTGGTGTTCCCCAAACCTACAACCTTGGCAACCTAAAACCCCTGGACCTTCTCTCAGCATGCTCATAAAGCCTCACCAAGGGGTCATGTTCCAACTTGGCCTTGGCCAATGGTTGGCCAAGTGGGAAGTCCTTGAGCTCCAGGTTTCTGCTGAAGTCAGAAGGTCCTCAAGGAGAAGTCATGCAGGTCAACCAGCCCAACGTGGTCCTTGGTGCTGTAGGACCCAGGCTTTGAGCCAAGTTCTCTTATCAAGGTTCATGGATAAGGTACACAGGGTTCCTCTCTCAGTTCCTCACCACGGAGATTTGCTAATGGAGATAAACTGAGTACACGTGGCTTAAAAAAAACAACATGTGCTGGTCCAACCAATGAGACTTATTTCCTGCTGGTTGATTTTTCTGACTTTGCATTTCCAGGGACTGGGAATGTATTTTTCTGGATTTTGGGGATGTCAACCCTCAAGTCTTGCTGCTCTGTTCATAAATCTCTTTTGCTTTGATTAGGGAAATAATTGCTACAGCTTGTGAACACCCACTTGAGCTCATGCTGTGGAAAAAACATTGAGAACACGACATGTCTAGCACACAATCAACACACTATGGACATTTTGGAGAAAGAAATCCACGTAGAGCAGAAATGAAGGAATAATTGTGAACACGAGTAATTCTGGTTTGCTTGAAGTTTTTTTTTTTTTTTCTGTTGGAGTTCCTGAAGTAATTTATTTGTAGCCAGCTAATGAGCCCTAGATAAACACCATTTGTCACGATTACCCCAGCTTCATAAAGCATCAGTCTATTTGCTTTACTTTGAGGGAGTATTTCAGTGTTTTGCTGAAACAAGAATTATACTAACAGGAGCCCGGGGGAGAGATCCCTCTCTGTAATGAATTAATAATTTGGATTTTGTGCCTGTTACCTTGAGAGCTCTTCTCTGTGGATTTTGTCTGAGAAGGGATTGCAGCACTGGGTTGATGTGTGGTGAGGTGGGGATGGTCTGATGGAAGAGATGGCAAGGGTAGAGCTGGCCATCTTTAGGAGCTAAGTTGTTCAAATTAATTGGACAGCTAAAGCTGGAAGTAAATACCTCTGCAAGTGAGATGGGGAGATCTCTATCTCCTTAAGTTGCCCCTCCTGAATTTGTGGTACTGTCCTGCCCCATTCTAGCAAGGAGGGGTCCCAGAGAGGAAGGTCCTGGCTAAGAAAGTGAGAACATTAGAGGAGCAGCCCTGCAGGACAAGCTTAAAAATTGCTTCTCCTCAGCCTCCTGGCAGCATGGTTATTCCCAGCTCCACTGGTGGGAAATTCAGGGGCTCAACAGGACCTCATCCTCCTTGCCCAGGTCCAGCTGGAGTTGTGGCAACTGTAATTCTCTTTAAACACACACATCCCACCACCTCCAGTCCTATTTCTTGTGTATTCTGAGCCTTCTACTCTTTCTGTGTTTGAGTATGTATATTTTTTCATTTATTTTCTTTGCAAATTTGATAGCAGTGGGGGAATTTGACAGTGGGAAGTAATTATGCACTGTCTATATAATTATTAGAGAAGGTGATGCAGGGTACTGTTTGACCTGGTGAAATGTCATGAAGCTCATTTTTGTTTTCAGGAAGAAAATCTAAATTAGCTCACCCTTGTCTCACTATAAACAAGCTTGATTATAGAAATAATCCCATTTATTTTCTATCTCTCCTAAATATTCCTCTTATAAACTGCCTCTTCTTAGTAATTAGTATGTTGAGATCTGAAGATAGCCCCTGCCTGGCTCTATGGATTGCAGAGTCATTAAGTTAAACTCAGTGAACAGAATCAAGTCAAACTGATTTCAGATTGCTCAGATTCTGTTACTCCTTCATTTGTTCTGAACTTTTTCTTTGGCAGGGGAAGGAGCACAACTATTACAACAGTTCTTAAGTGTTAAAGGGTTTTGTTACTAATATAAAGGGAAGAAGAAAAAAAAACAGATTAGAAATGGAATAAAAAAGAAGAGAGACACATTCTCATTTCCATAGACTAGACATAAAATTCTCACTGTGCAGGATTTATAGAAATATGGGTTTGATGTAAAATCTAAATGTGTAAAATTAGATGTAAAATCCAACCTGTGGTGAGAAGTGATGCAAATGCCCTTCAAGTTCCATTGTTCACTTGATGTGCATCAGCCAGAAGTAGTGCTGCAATATATGCACTGGGGATCCATCATAGCTGCTTGCTTGTGTTATCTGGGTATTTGGGGAAACTTATGCTTTTCTAGGAAATGTTCTCATGAAGGAGAGGAATGCCAGGAAAGAGAAACCAGAACTGTAGAAAAGCATCAGGGTTTTCATTTTTGTTGTTTGCTCTATTTTGAGAAGCTTCAGGTTCTTCCTGTGCTTCCTGTGCTATATTTTGAAATATCCCAGAACTGAGAGTGCTCTTTAGGTTTTAATCAGCTTCCTTTTTCTTCTTATCCTTTCAGGCAATGGATAACTTATATGGAGTTCAAACTTTCTTCCTGTGTTTGGAAGATAACACTGGAGCCTCCTTTGGTGTTTTCCTCATGAATAGCAATGCCATGGGTAAGAAAACTTCCTGTGCAGCTCTGAGCAGTTAAACACCTTCCTAAATGATCTGCATTGGGATCAAAACTGAGCTGCTGTAGATGTCTTTATTTTCTTTTCTTTAAAATACTGTATCATGTAACATTTTAAAGACTGTTTCATAGTGAATGTAAAACAATGAACTTTTAAAAGAATGGCACACAGATGCTGGTATAACTTCAGCCTTTTCCAAAAGGAAGCATTAAGGTGAAACTCAGGACTTAAGAAAATATTCACAACAGTAATGTAACATACTCCTCTTTTACATCTGTTATGTTAGGCAGGTCAAGGGAGGTGATTCTCCCCATCTGCTCTGTTGTCTTGAGACCCCACTCAAAGTTTTCTGTCAAATCCTAGAGCCCTCAACACAAGAAGGTCATGGAGCTGTTGGAGTAACTCCAGAGGAGGTCATGGAGATGATCTGAGGGCTGGAAAAGCTCTGGATCCAGGCTGAGAGAGTTGGGGTGGTTCAGTCTGGAGGAGAGAAAGCTGAAGGGAGTACCCCCTTATTTAATAAAATATAAAATAATAATAAACCGTAGAGTACTTTCCCATGCCTGAAGGAGCTACAGGAAAGCTGGGGTGGGACTTTGGACAAGAGCATGGAGTGACAGGACAAGGGGAGTGGCTTTAAAGTGGAAAAAGGTAAATTTAAATGAGACATTAGGAGGAACTTCTTCACTATGAGTGTGGGGAGACACTGGTGCAGGTTGGCCAGCGAAGTTGTGGCTGCCCCATCCCTGGCAGTGTTGAAGACCAGGCTGGATGGGGCTTGGAGCAACCTGGGCTGGTGGGAGGTGTCCCTGCCCGTGGGAGAGGGGTGGAACTGGTTGAAATCACAGTGAGGGAGCAGTTTATACCCCAGCTCAAAGGATTTCACCCACTTAAGTGTTTTGTTGTGCAAGCTGCATTGGTGAACTGTATTTTGTAATGCAATGGGCTCGGGGCTGTTTCTCATCCCACTTAATCTGGACACAATTAGTCACCACTGAGTGTTTCCTTGTCCCAACACATTCAAACACAACATTTTTGCCTTTTCAGCAGAGATTTCTACTCTGAGGCAGCCACCGAGGCCATCCTGGGGCAAAACTCTGCCTTATGAACCAGAGCAGTCAGTCAAACCCACTGCTTGGCTATTCATCCCCCTGGCAGAATGGAGAACAGGTCCCAGCATTTTGCTCAGCTCTTGGGAACACTAATTACCCAATGATAATCTCACACAATGCTTATGATTAAAACAGAAAATACTTTTTGTCTCCAGGTTTTGCTGGGGAGGGGTGGTTTCCTCCGAGCGTCATTCTCGGGTCTACATCTAGTGAGGAAAAGGGAATTTGGAGCCCTGGAAAAGGGTTCAGTGGAGTCTTCTCTTTAGAACAAAGTCAGTAGTAGTGAAAAGGGGGAAGAGTGACTTTTAACATGCAAATTATGTGTGCAAGGCTTTGATTCTAAGCATCCATTTTCTCAGTCCCAAGGCAAATGCTGTGCTCTGCCTCCTGATCTCATGATACCAGGTGGGTGCTGCTGCATTCCCTGCTTGAGGAATAAGCAAGGAATGGTGGCTCTTTATCAGTCTTAATTACATTAAAGCCCTTCTTAACTTTTTTATAAAGACAATCTCAAAGGCTGTGTGAGTTTTGAACTGAGTGAATGTTTTATTTGGCAGTGTGCCATGCTGACAGGACAGGCTGATCCCTCCTGTCGGCTGAATCACATATGATTTGGGCATTATAAAAAGAAAATAATTTAACTCCCAGAGGAATTTTGTTCTGGTTTTGAATGTAATAAGTCTGACTTGAAATGTAGTGAATTATTCCCTTCTGGTTGGGGAGGTACCATAACAGAAATTACTATGCTACATTACACAACTTATATAGAGATTCTTGTACTTGGAATTTACAGAAAAATGGGAGATTTTAAAAAATTATATTTCTATGTAATTGTATATTTAATTATTATATAGATATTATATACAGAATTATATATAATAATCTCAGCCCCTGATTTATCCTTCAGTTGTAACTGAAAGAGTACTCCTGCAAAAGTGAAATTGCGTTGTAATAATAATTTACTCTAACAATAAACCATCCAAAGAAGAACACCATTGGCATGCAAAACTCACAAAGGTGTTTAACTCAAAAGTGAACCCCAGTTTGTATGTAATTTGATGAGATTTTGGTTCTCTACCCATGAGACAGAGGGAGCTGTTGGATATTGCCTTAATTTTATTGTTTCATAAATGAGGTTTTTGCATAGACTTGGGAAGCAGGGAATGCAATTACTGTGTGGAGGTGAATTTAGGTTTTGTGACATGAGTCAGTGCTTTTCAGGGACACAGCTGTGGCTTGGTCCTGACCTTGAGGCAGCAAAACCTTCAGACCCTGCTCATCCTGGAGCACTTCTCCACATCCATTTCCTTTACATTTGAAATGCAAGATATTAGAAAACTTACTGTTTGATTTGGAAGAAATAATTACAGCACATTAGTCGAGTTTAATTGCTATGGTAATTTAAGTGACTTGTGTGTGTTTTACTGTAATTATAGTGTCACTAAAGCTGCAAATCCTGGGGAGAAATAAGTAAATAGGGGCTTGTTGAAGCAGCTGGTTGGGCAATGATTGTGCAGCCAGCACTGGAGACCTGGGCAACTTAATCCATGTAACTTCCTCACCAAATTTTCCTGTAATGATTCCCTGTACATCTGCAAAGGATTTCTAAGAACAGAGAGCAGTAACACATCCATACCTGTCACAGAGCTTGGCCCAACAGCACATGCTGCACAGAAAAATGCTTCTACCCTTGTGTCAAACTCCTACATCTTTTTCCCCGTGTGACATTTATAGAAAGGCCCCAGAGCAGTCAGCCTGACCCAGAACACTTCTGTGGCAAATGCACTGAAAGGAACAAACCTGACCTTGGTGCCCTAATGGTCCATAATTATCCAAGACAGGAGCAAATGGAACAGTGCAGTAAGATTCCTGAGTAAAACTTGGTAATTTCTGTATTTTGCACATTTGCCACCATCTGATATTGTATTTTTTTTAAATGTAAAGGAAATTATTGCCTCAGTGCAGATCTGTGCTGGCTAGGGACTCTATGGGGGAAAGCTGGAAAACAAGATATCTGGAAAAATATTTAAAACATATGGAAGCAGCACTTCTATTCCAGTTAAAGCTTCAGGTCTGGCAGAGAAGAGTGATTTCTATGGCATCTATCTAATGGATTAAAGTCTCAAAACCTGTGTGCTTTATCTCCCAGGGACACACCTTTCCACAGAACTTTTAAATGCAGGGTCAGGGTTATCATGTTGCTTGCAGCCTTACCCAGTTTGCCCCAAGGTTTTGTTCAATGCAGGCACCAAGGACTGGAAGTGCTCCTGACAGCAGGCACCAGTGCTTCAGCAAGTCCCAAGTGCTGCCCTGCAGAAAAGAGGAATAAAAAATTATCCACCCAGTTATGTACCCTGGGATATCTCTCACCTTTGGGGCACTTTGCATTAAACATTATTTTTTTTTTTTTTTTTTTCTTCAGTATTTCACCCCTAGGTTTCTCTCACCTGCCCTATTCCTAGTTCTGGTAGTGATATCTACTGCTTTAGTGCCACTTACTCCTTAATTAAAGAATAAATCAATGAAAGTGCTCATGTTGGGTGGAGAAATTTCCTAGCCCATAGTAGGATGGGCTTAGGAGGATGAGTATGTGAGATGAATTGTGTGGCAGGCAATATATCATAAAAAAATTCTAACATTTGATAAATATGTGGCTAGCTGAGGAAATGCAGAAAATATTATTGTGTTTTCTGTAGCTAAAAAACCTCAATGGGACTCCCAGTGGCTTTGAATGACAATCTGTAGGCAGAAGGACAGCTTTACTGGGCCAATGGGTTTGCACAGGGATGCATGGTAAAATTAAATATATAAAGCATGTTTATAGTGATGCAAACACCAAAGTAAAGGAAGAGGGGTTAAATTCCTGCTGCCTAAAATGAGAAGCCCCCATCTCTACTGAACACAGAGCAGTGGATATTCAGAGCAGAGTTACTAATTTTTCATTTTGTGCAATTTTTTTTTTTTTTTTGCAGCTCCTGGCAATGACCAAGTTTCAGCTGGAATGAAGCAAAGACTACAGCATGCAATGGACCTAAAATGCCTCCAAAATAACATTGGCTGTGCTGCTGGGTTTTCTCATTGTTTTAAAACTAGCTTCCAATTTTCACACTGCCCTTTTGGCATCCGAAACCACTTCTAACCCTAGCAAGGTACTGGTTTCACTCAGCTCATAGTAAGGGATTATTTGCAGGTTTCAGTATTGTTGAAGGCTGACTACAAGGTCTCCATGTGATGCAAAAATCTGTATTTTAAACAGTGGAGCACTTGAGTGCAGCTTTGTCTTTCAAAACTGAGAAGTGACTGTAAAACTCTGTTTTTTCTCAGTTTAGAATTTCTGGCTGACCTCATGCATGCCAAATTTTTAAAGAAGTGGTGTTAGAGTTAGTGTTATCTCCATGGATTTAGGGCCATAATTCTGCCCATTCTTTGTTTCAGGACCAGTCTCAGGTTGACTGCCATCAGGCATGGAAGATCAGCCTGGATCATCTCCCATGGTTTGCTTCTAAGTCAGAAGGTAATTCTTGCTTTGGTATGTTTTTCATAAATAAGCACAGCCAAACAGTTTGTCTTTTTTTTTTTTAATGTGCCAAATCACAGAAATTTCACATTATTTAGCCAAACCTCTGAAAACAGATGAAATTTTGCTATTAAATACACTTTAATTGAATGAATAAAATTTTTGGAAATGTTTGCTTTTGATAAAGCTATTAGTAGGCTAATTTACACAGCAGCTCCCTCATATATAAACTTCATTATGTTATTTTTAAAAAATCATAGTAACTTGTTGGGCTTCTGGTATCTTTGGGGAGTTCTGCAGAAAACAGATAGCAGTCCAGAGGAAAAATAAGTATAGATTCCTATGTTTCCTGGAATACAGCCCTCAAGGAATACTGGCAACATTTTAGGCCTACTTTACAGAAATAAGTCTTTTCAGATATTAGCATAATGTTTCATTGGAAGAGGTATGATATCTGGCAGGAAAACAAACTTTCTGAGTAATGACACTGTTCAAACAAAGTATTCTGAAATATCTTCCACATCCTAAAGAGAACTTGGTTCAAATATTCAAGAGGAATTTATCTTATGACACATGGATCATTCCTAAGCTGGTTTTACCCCTTTCTGATTCGTTGCACAAGATTCTAAATTTTCTTTTTTGAGAATTCATCCCATTCCAATTGCAAAAATCACTCAGGAAGTGATTATTAATAACAATATTATCAACAGTAAGATTATTAATATTACTGTTATAGTAATATCATCATATTATTATCTTCTATTGCTGTTATAGTAATAATATAAATATTAATATTAATCATTTTATTAATAGATTTGACACTACCTCAAGTTTTTGACCCAAATGCTAAAACCTAAATTATGAACTATTGCTCTAAAGTGACTAACACTTTATTGCTTCAACCTGGTACAAACACATATACCAGACAATAACTACATTTTAAATCAGATGCTCTAAATAAAGTAGATATTTCTTATCAAAAGGGAACCAAAAATTCCTGCTATCCACAAGTCACCATTGTCTATCCATACTTGATTGTCCTTTTTTTATTATTTTTCTGCTTTTAAATTACACTACTTCACCCTCCTAATCAGTTGTTTCAGACATTTGTGCCTATATGGGACATTATTTTTTGTTGCTGCAATATTGTTTTTCTGTCTTTCTTTCTCATGTTTTTCATTTCTGTATCTCCACTTCAACATTTGTGGCCACAAATGCTCAGCTCATCTACAACAATCCTGAGCTGTTTTCTTGTTTCTATCAGTATTATCCCACCAGGTCTGGGATTTTACTTGTTATTTTGCCTCTAAGGTTGCCTTCCATTCCCTTGAGACCTCTGCAACCAGCTGCACATCTTCCAGTTCACACAGGAACATCTTTAACAAGGTCCTTATTTAATACAATTTATATCTTACAGTCCCTCCATCACTACTACATTGTGCCTGGGCAGATGAAATGAGTTTTTATCCACCTATACTCCACTTATTTTAAAAGACTATTCCTAAAGACCACTTTACTTTTCATTGTCACCTTTCTTATGACACAGCAGCAGCATGAAGCTACTAGATATGACAAAGCAGACATACATTAGCTCTGGGAGATATTCTTGGTGATGCTTCAGGGAGCAAAACATCACATTGCATTCCTAATTTTGAAAATCTTCCTGGTAAAACATCCCAGCTGCTACAGGAAATAAGATTTCAAGAAGTATTAAAAAAGAAAAAAAGCTTTCTCAAGCTAAAATTAGGTAGATTTACTCCTTTGTGAGAAGATGTCATGTACTGAATTCATTAGTTTTCATATTTCCTTCATGATAAATTAGAAGTCTTAGGAGAAGTTTCATATTACTATAGTAACGACTTCATTTGCTTTAATTTCCCTGTTTCTTTTCACATTTTAAAATTAATTTGGGTTAATTATATATGTTCACAAAGCTGGATTATCAACTGAAATGAAATTCTTTATTCAACTCTAGTAAACTCTGCAGACAGTACAAGGTCACACTGATAGCCAAGCTACTCCTTCCTTGGAGCCAGGTTTTCCTAAAGTGAGTGATGCATTGTTAAATCTGTAAAGTTAATAAAATATTCCTTCTTTATCAGTAATTCCTTAACAAAGCAGTCCAATATTACCTGTAAGGATACCTGTTTGCCAAGGTTCTGCTGAGCTGCTTCTAATATTCTGGTCACTTAAGGGATTCTTGTTTCTTAGGGTGCTCCCTGTACCTTGGTGACAATGACAATTATTGCCAGCACATCCTGGATCTGCTTTCCTCTTCACCCATGGAATCTGCAGACAGTCACCCTCAGCTCCCTGTCATAAAAATTATCCTGCTCTCCAGTAAAAAAGTTATCAGTATGCTCCATGGCCATTTTTGCATCCTAGAGGCACCAATTTTAGACTGCAAAAATGATGGAATTGTGTGAATTGTCTCAATTGGGCTGGTTCCTTGCTCTTTCCTCTCTCTCAAAGAGGAGAGGCTTGCCTGGCCCTAGCAGCTTTCTACTGAGTCACCAAGATATTTCCCTCCCTGATTATATCAAGCAATTAAGTAAAATTATATTATATTAAGCTTGAATCAAGGATTTTGTGGTGGCGTTGAAAGGAGGTGAGGTTGTATGAGAGAGCATCTTAGGTGGAAATAAAGTGGCCACAAGGTAATGCACTTTTCTGGGAGATTTGATATGTGGAGAGCATAAATGCATCTTCAGAAGGTTAAAAAACCTCCATGGATATTAATGGGGTGGAGCAATGCAATAACTGGTGGTGACAGTGGTGGTAAAGAACCTCAGATGACCTGCAGGACACAGAATTATTCAGATTAATGAATGATGGTCTTAGCAGCTCAAGGTGTAGAGGGAAGGGCCCCTTGTGTCTCCCCTGAAGACATAAAAACTCTACCTGGTGATCAGGGAGGGCTGCTTTTCACAATTTTCAGCAACTGTACCTTGGTTGGGTTTTTATGGTGTTTGCTGTACCCACAATGTGACCTGAGTGTCAAGAAATAACCACAAGTTGTAGGCCAAGCATATGCACCATGGACCTTTGTGTTGTTTGCTGCTTCTGTCTCTACTCACTTGATACTCAAGGAAGGACACAGCTTGGAGCTGACAGAGGAAGGTCCACTCAGCTGAAGAAAAGGATTTAGTTTTCTAATCTGGCCATCTGAAAGAGGGAAAAGGAGCTGTAACCATTTACTGGAGATCTTCAGGGAGTAGAAAGCAGTTCAGTTACATGAAGTCACTCCCTGCAGATGGATTTGCAGAGGAGGAAGGATGAGTTTTCTCTGCACCAGGTGTAAGTACAACTCCCTTGGCATTGTCATTTGTAGAAGGTGTGATGAGCAACACCTACACAAGACTTGCCAGGCTGGTGGCCCCAAAGCTTTGTTCAAAGTCTGGCACTGTGTGATGTTTCCATCTGAGATTACAAGTGATTGTAAACATAGAAATTTAAAAAAAAAACAAACTTAAAAAAAAAAGCTTCCAGCTGCTGTGCTGAGAAGGAAGACCTTGAAGACAATCAGATCAGAATCTTGAAAGATTTGTAGGGAAAGTGTGTGTGAAGCAGAAGCATCCCAGGGGATTTTTTTAACATTTCAGGATTCTAATCTTTTATGGTAGCAGTGCAAATATTGCCACTAGTTCAAAGCTACAGTTTAGATGTTAAATGTGCAGGTTAAATGGCACAGAGGGGATTGTGCTGATGGGGATGGGAACTCTGGGAATTTGGGCTTGGAACTTTGAGGTTTCCCACATCTTCCATGGTGTGAGGATGAGCTGATCCCCACTGTCTGCAGGAGCCTTCATGGCACTTGGGCAGAGCAGCCTGCCTGCTGAGGGCTTGATAATTTACAAGAGTGAAACAGAGGCAAGAGAAAATCAGGTTCTTGGCATTGCTTTTATTCACATCATTCAGTTCTTACAGATAAGTGAATATTAAATATTGCCCCTTTCTTTAAAATGCTACCAAGCCTTTAATCCTTTTGTTTTCTTACCTTGACCGTCTATTATTTTTACTGGGAAGAAGTGCCAAGCTGAATAACACCCTGTAATTAAATGCTTAAATAAGTTTAAAAAGAAGAAAAAAAAAAAGCTGGTGATGAATCAGCCTATAATAATGGTGGGTTTGGTTGTTTCCTTCTCAATAGCAAGAAACACAGGCACTGGCTGGAGAACCATCTGCAGCAAGGACAAGCAAAGTCACAGAAACAGTCAGCAGACAAGCTTTGAGCAAAAAATAATAATAATAATAATGCAAAGGTCAAACCAGTAATTTCATTAAGGAGCTACTTTGCAAATTATCTTTTCCTCACTCCAAAAGCTGGGAGACAATCTGTCATTTCAGCTTTTGTTCAGCAACGACCTGAGAAAAATTTAATAGGTTTGGAATTGTGGATAATGAAATTAAGACATAATAAGGTGAGTTTTGTGTGTTGTTTCCTAACTCAAGTTTTTGATTGCTTTTAGCTTACTGTCAGTATTGAAGTAATAATTTTACCTTAAAATACTTGGTATCATTTTTTTTTATTTCTTCTAATGAACTGAAATTATTAACCTTCCTCTCAAAAGAATAACTAAAGTTTCTGGTTTTCTTGGTTGAAAAAAAAAAAAAAAAAAAGAGCAGAAAATATGCATTTACCACTTCGCAAGCCAAGAAAAGTTATTTTAATTTCTTTAAAATATGATTAAAAATTCTGTCAGTGGCTATTTGGGCTCTGCCTGGTGCATGACTCCAGAATCCTTGGAGCTAACAGAGTCTTGGGCTTCTTAGTGGTCTGTGCATGTGTCTTCAAACTGGCACAAGTGGGTAGTTGTGTAAGTTTTTATTTTATACCAGTGTGCCTTTTGGCAGCCTAAATACTGACTGGAGTGATCAGAGCTCTTAAATCCAAGACTCTGTTATGCCTGTGGTTGAATTAATAGACTGTAAGTGCTTTTATTAAGCACATATGTGAATTATAAGTTTCTAGAGGGCAAAAAAATAACAACATGCCTTAGGAGGTTGAAGAGATAGTTTCCCCTCTTTTGTAAGGACTCAAAAGAGAGGAGGATTCTGTTTTTAAATATATTTAATGCTTGTTACATGCATTTTTGTTTCCTGAAACCAGTTCTTCACCAATTAGATTTCATGGGAAACACAATTTTCTTTTGCTCAAACTGTAACTTGATTGTTAACCTTGATGAGACCATGTTTGGAAAATGTCTCTGATGTCTCTAGATCTGCTAGCAGAAGTGAAGATTCTTTTCTGCTGGTACATTCAGAAATGATAAAAAATATTAAAACAAAAAAAAAACCCAACCAAGCAACAACAACAAAAAAAACCAAACCCTGACAAAAGGAAACAAAATCCTAAAACAAAAAAGAAAAAACCTCAAGTCTGTCAGCCTATGACACACTTTGTGGACAATTCAAATTTAGCACACTGCCAATTCCACCCTTTGATAGTGTCTTTTTTCTGTTTTGAAAAATCAGCATTTCTTGAAAAAGCATCCGAGCTCCATTACAGCTCTTTTGCTCCCTGACTCCAACTGTGAATTCAGGCAGATGAGGAGGAATAAATGCTGATGAATTAAACTTCTCTGTTTGGGTTTTTTTTGTCTTTGTTCTGATAGGTTTTTTTCACCATACAAGAATTCCTTCCTGTGCTCTGCATCTTGCCTGAAGCAAAGCAGGAAGATCAGGACCAGTGACAACCAGGCTGCCTGACTCTTCAGAAGCTCAAGGTGAAGGATGGGAGGGAGGGAGGCAGAAGCTGAAGTGGGGTGCCACTGAGGCACTGTCAGACTTTCTAGGGCTGCAAAAGCCTTCATGTTAATATGCAGGAGCCCAAAACTTCCTTTAGGGGCATGGACAATGCTGTCCCCTTTGGAGTGTCCTTGAGCTGGCAGAGTACAGCTGTAGGATGTAGCTGAGAGTTTCTGGTGGCATACTTCAGAACTTTCTCTACTACCAGGAGTTAGCAATTAGCTGGAAGCAAATATTAATTCTCCTTTTTCCCCTTGGTTTCTAGGCAGTGAAGTGTAGCCTGAAGTGAACACTGTCAGCTACAAATGATGGGTGCATATCACTCACCTGTAGGATACAACATTTTTTTAATATCCCTAATGATGTCTCATTACACCTTATGAAATAAAAAAGCAGGCAAAAGATTTGGATCAAATAATGCTGATATAACACATTCTGATATTTCTAGATCTTGGTGCACAAGTAGCCAAAGAAAAAATGTTTTTTTTCAAGCAATCTTGTAATTCCTTTCTCTGATGAAAGGATAGATAATAAATATTGTCAGTGCATAAGCTTTGGTTCTACTAAGACCTACTCTTTGCTGTCTTGAAGAAAAGCAGTTATTAATTTACAGACATAAGTGATTTATACTCATGGTTAGAGTTCAAATCATCCTGTTACTTGTTCTCTTTGAATCAGACACCTTCTCAGCTTCTGCATTTTGTGCGCAATGGAAAAAAAAAAAAAAAAAAAAAAAAAAAAGAAGAGATTTTTGGGGTTGAGTTAGAAGCTTTGTTCCAACATTATTGCTGTGATTTCAAGTCTCAGCTGAATCATCACAAGCACCTGAGCAAAGTGGATTGCAGTAACCATAGCAAGACTTTCAGCAGGGGTTGCTGTGTTTTAGAGACTCACAAATAAGTTCCTCATTTGCACTTAGAGCTGCAATTTTTTTTTTTCTGTACAGCGTGTGTTGAATTGGAATCCTTATCTGTGTAATCACTGTCCTGGCTTGTATTGGTCTCTAAGCTGACCTAATGCAAATTCATAAATAGCACAATGATTCAATGTTAGACTTTGTTCCTTGCCTCTGCTGTGCTTTGTTGGCTCAAAAGTGTTATTTGAAGGAGGATAAAGGCCCAGTGAGGATAAAGACACACAGAAACCTGTCTATCTACAAAAAGATACTTCATACATTGTGCAACTGCATCTCTTTTGCAAGAACTACCCACACTCTTGAACTTCAAACATCTTCTGCTTTCCCATGACAATGCAGTTATTCTGTTGATGTCATTTCTGGATCTGGAGAGTAAAAAAAAAAATCAAAATCTTGTGGTTGTTGATTGCTCTAAAATGAAAACTACTTGTGTCTGAGACCAAGCTCGCAGTATCTGGACTTGAACTGTGAGGTGCAATAAACATTTGTTTTGCTCTCAGATTTTGATCTACGGTAAAAATTTCCCAGGGAGCCCTGTAAAGGTGTCTGTCTAGAAATTTTGATAGAAAAGCTGCCTCATGCTGCTTTTCAAAGCTCTATTCTGAACACTGGCTATTGAAGCTTAAAAGAGGAAAAAGATGCCTATGGTGTGCTAAGCATTTACTTTGTTATAGCTATTAATGAACTTTCTGAAAGTGTTTTCTTTGCAGTCCATCTCTTTACCAAGCTCCCAGGTGCTGGTAGAGCCCTGGAGGATGGTGGTGCAGCAGACCAAGCTGTGCTGTGAACCACATTTCTCATTCCAGATGTTCAGTGCAGTCTTGGAGATTGCTTGAGAATCTGTTCAGGTATCTGCTGAACCTTCTTTATATTGAATTCCCCCAAGCTCATCACACCACAAGTTGCCTGGAGGTGGTCTTACAAAGGTCTGAGGCTTTTATTCCGGTTTCCATTTATTCATGTGATAAAGAAAATAAGATACAACCTATAAAAAATAAATGGGACAAGGCATCCACCTAAATTTTCCTTTCTTTACTCCTGCTTAGCAGTGCCAGGGTAGTTTAGTAATTCAATGGCCATCAGACCAGGGAGATCATGCAATGACTTCAGCTGAAAGGCTAAGATAATCTTTCCAAATGAAGGAGTCAGAGTCTCTGTTTGTGTAAAATAGAGAAATAACTCTGAAAGTACCCAGGCTTCTCTTCAGATGAATATAAGAATAGGAAAAGTGGAGTTATGGTTTCTCTTAACTCTCTCTGTGGGCTGGTTCTAATGGAGTTTCTAAAACCTGATCTTTTGCAGTATGCAGAAGAGCCATGCTTCTATTTTTGAAAGTTCTGGGTTGTGTTTGTTGGGGGGTTTTTTGTTTGTTTGTTTTTTTTTTTTTTTTTTTTTTTAGATGAGCACTGGAACAAATCTGTGATTGCAGTGTCAAAGAGGAAGATTTTGGGGGCAGAAGTAAAATCCATGTGTTCTGCTTGTTATTTAATGGTGGAATTTTATCCAGGGGTTCCCAGGAGCCCTCTAAGAGCTGTTCTGTATTTGGACCAGTTTTCTGCTTGAATGCATCTGCCTCATCAGTTTGCCAACATGTCCTGAAATTCTTGGGAGTAAATTCATCCCCAGTATAAACTGACTTCCAGCAGGGACAGGTTGCTTCTCCTGCCAACAACTTGTTCACTCGTATTGTGTAGAATCTGAGACTCTCACCAAAATGTTGAGCTGACCCAATTTGACCAACTAAGGTTTTGACTCAACAAAAGTAAACCATAACTCCATGTATGCAGGATCTCTAATATTCAGATAGAGGCAGATTATAAAGTGTGGTGCAGTTGTGCCTGGGCTGCCAGGGAGGGTCTTCTGCATGGTCCCAGCCCTGGGAATGGAATTCCAGTGTCAGGGATCCATGGGGTGTTCCTTCCAGAGGAAGTGACTCAGAGCACAAGGCATTTTGTTCAGAAACCTCCAGAGGATACCAATCCAGGGACTCCTTGGAGAGGATGGGACCCTCTTCTCTTTTCTTGGTAAAGGTCTATACATCACTAATCAAGCCATAACTCAATTAATGTGACTTCACAGTGACATCTGTATTCCATGGAAGTCCTGCAATGTTCTACTGCAGAATAATGGAAATCAGTTCAGACCTGAACTGGAGATGTTAAAGTAGAAACCTCTCACAGCTGTCACTGAAGCTTTCCCAGCTTTGCCTGGTTTTATCTCCTGCTGTGTTTTGGTAAGAACATGAATATTCCTTCCTGCAGTGCCTTTTGCCTAAAGGCTTCATGGGACTGCTTTCATTACTCAGAGGGAAAAATCATGAAGCAAGCACATGGTGAGTGCATGGTGACTGGCTCAGGAGCAGGTGTCCTGGGAGTGGAGGTTCTCTGTCACCTTCCAGTGACCTGCAGCTCTTTGCACCCAAAAGTCACCCCTGCTTCCCTATACAGGAAGGTGATAAGGGCTGCTATCTCCTCTTTTGAATGAACA
The DNA here is from genome assembly GCA_023637945.1 of Phaethornis superciliosus. Classification (NCBI taxonomy): domain Eukaryota; kingdom Metazoa; phylum Chordata; class Aves; order Apodiformes; family Trochilidae; genus Phaethornis; species Phaethornis superciliosus. Next base: position 22,379,531 of record JAJQWJ010000010.1, read on the forward strand.
AGGGCTTCACCTGGAGTTTCAGAGGAGGGGATGGCAGCTGGCAGCTGCCTTGCCATGTGCAGAAGGTAAAGCAAGGTCGATTCTTCTTCCCAGGTTTGAGAATTGAGGCTCTGAACACAGGGTTCCCCGTTGCTTCCTCTGAAACCTGCTCAATCTGACCAGAAACCTTTGAATCCTTCAATCTGACCAGAGCTGCTCTCAGCAGCTCCTAGTTTACCCAACTGTGATTGCAGGGTGGTTTCATCCATGGAATCAAAATGGAATGTGGGGAGCCCAGGAGTGTGCTCCTGTAGGGCTCTGATAGATGGCTTTCCCTGACAGCTAGTGATGATGTTCCTGACTGACCTGGTGATTTGCATCTGCAAGCAGCTCCTTGCAGGAATTAAAGCTCCAAACTAACTTACAGTAATTTCTTCATCCTGAAACAGTGAAAAAAGCAAATCTTGGGAAACTGCAGGGAAAGTGTTTTTTCTTTCACTTACCATGGTCCCTCAGCTGAGAACTTGTGTCTGAATGAATACAACCAGGGAGCTAACTATCACCAGCTAACAAGTTTTTCAAGTTGAATGTGATTTAATTAAAATGCATCTGTTAAAAACTAAGAGATAAATGTCTCTCTTTAAATTGCTACCTTTTTAGCAGTACCTAATTCCCCAGTTTATTTTGCTACTCAATTTTCTGCAGCCTAGCCTATACTCCTGGGTTTGTAGTAATCCTGCTTACCAGCTGTCAGAAATGAAACAGCTCTTAATTCCTGGAAACCAAAGCATTTCACAGCAGAGACCACACCATCTCTTGTATTAATAGAGTCCTTGGTTGTCTTTATTGTCTCTCAGTGTCCTCAGCTGAAGAGCTTTCCCCATTTCTCCTTCTTGGAGTTCAATATCACATCTTGACCCAAAAGCCCTTTTGTTGAGATCTTTTGTAGACTCATGAAAACACCCTCAGCTAGGAAACCTGCAGGCTTAACCCTCTTCTGAGACCTTTTTGTTCAGTGCTTTTATGCTCTCAAGTTGCCTGGAAAACGTTCACCAGGTGATTGATAATAATATTAGTTTGTAGCAGGGTGAATTCAGGAAAGCACTTAAGCAAATGTCTGTATTGATGGCAGGGTGATTGCAGGCATGTTTAAATGAAACGTGGCTTTGCCAGCCTGAGTACTTCCCTAAACCAGTTAAATGAAAATATAACCCTTGGAAAACAGATACACATCAAACAAAACCCCCAGCCCTCCCAAACCATTGATAACTTCACCATTATTTCTCAATAGGCACTGGTAAAGCAGCATCTTTAACTATGTTGAGTGGGAGATTAGAATTATGTTTCCAAAAATGAAGGGCATAGACATGGGAATGCATGATTTTATAAGGAAAAGGAGAGGGTGAGGCAGCCAAATAAAAGGCTGGGTGTCAAAACCAGAGTCTTTGAGAGTGGTGGCATTGATTTGTGCAGAGATGGTTACAGTGCTCAAGATGGATGATTGATTTTCTTTCATTTAAGTGCTGAATAAAGGGAAAAAGGAGCATTCCCTTTCTGCCCTGAGAGGCCACGTCTCATCCCTGCACTTCACAGGCAGAGGTGAGATATTGAGGAAACTGAATAAAATTGTAAACAGTTCAAAAAATACAAGTGCCACTTCTCAGCCAGTTCTACATTACTGAAAAGTAACTTGTAAATACTTTATTAGTAGGAACTGGAAGCTTTCCTTTGGAAAAGAAAGATTTAATGTTAAGATTTTATCTACCTGTGGTGAGAAAACAGACAGAACCCAGCTCCATGTGAAGGTTTCATATTATATTATATTATGATTGAAGCCTCTTCCCCATGCACTCCTTTTCCATGTCAGTTTTTCAGGTTTTTCTTCAGCTTTTGGCATTCACCGTTGATATCCCATTAAACCTGTTTATATGAATTTTGAAATGAATACTTTGTAATTAACTTCTTTTTAAAGCTTATTTATAGCAAACTTTAAAAGTTTTAATTATCATAAATTTGATTTTCCCCTGCAACTACTTTCATAGCTCTTTTTCCTCATTTGGGAACATTTAATGACTTCTCATGGTGCTTGAAGCAGAAATGATAGACAAAGCATGTGAAGCCTCCACTAAGATTCTAGTCGGAAAGCTGCAGAAAAAGAAGAGAATAAAAACTGAGTTATGCAACGTGGACAAGCTTATTGGCATTTTATGGCTACTTTTCTCTCATTTGCAGAATTTGATGTGTCATATTGAACCAAAGCATTATTAATTAACCAGCCATTCCTTGGCTGCAATAATCACAGTGTTTAGTCCAAAGAGTTTCTGCTATCTGCCTGTAATTATGTATGGACCTGCCATTGGCAGATTAGTTAGCAAACAACCTAAGGAGCTGATAACAGCAAAGGATAAAGCATCAGGTTTGGTGTTGAGCTTTACATACAACAGCAACATATGAAGGAACAAGAGGGACTTTTAAGGTATGTCATTCATTTTATTACACTCAGGTTTCAGGAGATTTTTACCTCGCTGCCAGGCGGACAGATTCAGCAGAACTTCTCTTTATAAATTATAAAGATTTATTTTCAAAGTCTTTGTTCTTAGGGGAGAGCACGAGAAGGAAGGAACTGAAATACAATGATACAGTTGGAGGGATTGAGGGGTGGAGGGCTCGATGACAAGAACTTCAATAAAGTCCTAGTTATTGGGAAAATTAATGTTATTTTTTAGGACTCCTAGTCAACGTATATCCAGGCAGTATTAAAAGGAGATTAATTGCTGGAATATCCTAAAGATATATGCTTTTTAATATACTGTGTGGCTGCAGATTTTAAGTACAATATTCCCTAGGGAATGAGAATAACCATATTAAAACTGACTGCAAATTTTTATATTAATGGAGAAATTATGAATGGCACTATCTTATTTAAAACAGCTTCTTTATTAATCACCATACTGAGAGCACTCAGTTACCTGAGTACCACCTTTACCTTTCTGGGGAGTGCTGATGGGACAGAATCAATTTTACTCTTCATCATCCCTGTGGCTGTGGGATTTCCATGAGTAGAGATGCTGATGGGGTGATGGGTTATACTTGGGAGAAACAAGAGGCAAGAATAAAATAGACTTACACTTTTATTGCCAAAAAAAAAAAAAAAGCTTAATCTTAAGTATTTTTAGTTCCTTTGTAACTAAAAGGTGTAACTGTTCTACACACCCATTCCTGCAGTTTCTTGCTTTAACTAAACCCAGCCCATTTCTCTGTCCTTAAGGCTGTTTCAGAAGGCTAAATGTTCTCAACAGAATGTAAAATTCAATAGCTGCTGCCAATGTGTATTGATCTGGAGGCTGGAGATTAGTTTTGGTGTACTGCTGGTGCACAGTCCAACAGGAATGGTACTGAGCTCTTCATCACATGGGGCTGAGCCATCCCTGGCTCCTCTCTGCCTCCCAAAACCAACAGTGCTGGATAAAACCCAATCTGCAGCATTTTAGAGTGCTGATTTCATCAATATCCTCTCCCTCCTTTCAGCTGTGATTTCATGTAACATGGGTTTATACATGATATATTCTGCTTTATCCATGAGTAATTTCCCCTGGTGCCTCTGTCTCCTTGCCTCCTGTCATGAGCACCACATCAGAGCTCATTAGAGGTTTTGTCAAGTATGTGTTCAACAAAGAAACATTCTCCTTTATAGAAAAGGAGATTGTGTTTGTTCTAAAGAAGAATAGAAAACTTTAAAAAAAAAAACAAAAACAAAAAAAATCACCACCACCAAAACAAAAAAAAACCTAGGAAAAAATGGTAAAGAAGAAACTCTATACTTAATCTCAAGACAGAATTGTTCTTTGTGTGGTGGTTGTGTGGTGGTAAAGTGGTTTGCAGGAAAGAAAATATCTCAGTGATTACTCACTGGTGTAACAATGCAGTACTCTGTGCTGTGTGAATTACTCTGGTTTATTGTACATAGTGCTTAAAGAGTGTGTTAAACCCTGAGATTAGGGGACGTGGCTTGCCACCTCTATCAGTTATCAATTTTGCTAATTTATCAAATTAGAAATGTAATTTATAAAGTTTCCAAAGCTTTTGCTTGTGTCTCTCTGGGTTTAGATGGGGAAAAGGAAATTCAGTGGGCTGGAAATCACCCTAATTGCCCTCTTCTGCCTGGTGGTGGCTGTAGCCTGTGTCCTCATTGGGCTTTTAGCATCAGGAGAACCTGGAGTCAAAGACAAAGACAAGGGTAAGTATTTTCTCCTGCTGCTGTAGGAACAGAGCTAAAAATTTGAGTGGGAACTGCTCCTCTCTGCTCACTGAGACCATTGTAAATACCACAGAGCTTCAGGAACTAACTGCTGGCATAATTTCCACCACTTTTGATTCAGGCTTTTCAAGAACAGGGACATTCAAGTGAGAAAAAACAATATATCAATAAGCACTGTAAAAAAAAAAAACAACATTGTAAAGTGCCAATGGTACTGTTCTGTTCTTATCATTAGTCAAGGTAAATCAATCCTTCCTGCAGATAACATAAGTTATCAGTTATAAATACAATAAATCACATGGCTCAGAATTTATTATGAAAAAACCCTTTTAGTCCTTCCTCTCAAGAATGGTCTGGGTTTATAAACATAGGTCTGATTTCAGAATTTTTTAATATAAAAAGGGTAACACTGACCAAAAAAAAAAAAAGAAAAAAAAGATCAAGGAGACTAGGTGGGAGCACCAAAAAACCACAAATTAAAACCATCAAAACCTATAGGATTTCCTACTAATGTACTGGTGTAGTAGAAGCCACTTGTCTAGCAGGGATGTGATGCAGAGCACCCTGCTTTACACACAGTTCCAGTCTGTGTGGGTACCCCCATTTAAACATAGGGCTTGAAGCAAAAGGCTTGGAGGGGGAAAAGGCAGTAAAATAATTGCTTATACAAAATAAATACTTCAGTGTTTTAGTAAAGCTGCTCATTTTTTCCCTGTTTCTGTCCCAAGATGGAGCAGCTTAATGGAGCTTTAATGTGCTTTTTACCTGATGCTCTCATTCAGGCACTGGTGGACAAATGTTATTTCAGGGGAAGGAACACCTATGAGAGCAGCAGGGAGGTATCATTTAAGAAAAAGTCCTTCCAATTTTCATTTGGCCTGTGTTTTCACAAGCAGCAATGGATATTGAGCTACAGGACTTGCTGAAAATTGCATTGATGTATGCAATGAAGAAAGCAGATTACCAATATCACTCATATGCTCAGAAATATTGAAGTGAAATTGTCCTACCTTTATCTGAAAGAGTTGTGTACCATTATTTAAAAGGAAAAATAGATCACACTAGGAATAGTTTACATTTGAATCTATACTAATGGTTAGTATGTTGAGATGGTGAGGAGCAGCCAGCAGAACCAGTTACTGAGTAAAGAAGTAATCAACATTGAAACATTTTGAAAATCCTGGTAATAACCCATGAATTTATTTCCCTAACAGAATATCCAGCAGCAAACTGCCCAAACATATTAATAGCTGAAAGAATCGACTGCATCCCAGATCAAGTAGCAACAAAGGTCAGAAAACATTTCAGAAAACATTAGAAAATTGTCTTTATGCTGTAAAGCTTCATGCTTAGTTACAAAAATGTCACTTGTCTCTACTATATCAGTTGTTTTCTTAACTTTTTTTCATCTGTGATCACCTGAACATTTTGCCAGGAAGTGTATCTCATGTAAAAGCCATTCCAGCCCCCTGGCTGAAGGTCTGATTTTTTCAGCCACTGTAGCACTTTGCCAAAGTACTTCCAAATAGTTTGGTTTGGGGATAAGAGGAAGCACAATTAGACAGACATCAAACTGTTACTTTTTTTTTTTTTTTTTAAATCACTCTTTGCTTTTAACAACTTTTCTTTTTTAAAGAAACTTTAAAGTTTCTTTTTGCTTGATGGTCAAGTACTTAGTATTTAGAAACAGCAAGGAAAAATGCACAAGACTTTTATAATATGAGATGTGGTCACAGTTTCCTTTCAGAACCAGTTTGAATTTCAGTGTCTTCCTTTCTTGGTGGTTTCTCTTAGATGGGAGAGCATGGAGTTTAGAAATGACCTTTGGGCTTAAGTATCTATGAGTTTCTCAGAGAAAAGTACCATCTTCATTTTTCAGACCATTTTTTGTAATGACTGGTCTTGAAAAGCTGTTATTATTTGTGTTGTCTTTATTAGTTTTAATTTTTAGTTTAACTTTTACAGTGAATATTCTCATTTTCTGATGGAAGCTGCTGGATGTCTGGCCTCTTTCTTTGGTTTAGAGTGGCAGCTTAGGAGGAAAAACAGTGAATATATTATGATGTATGATGTTCATATCATTCACAGAGGTATAAAGAGTGATTAACCAGCTGTCTCAGTCCTTAAGTTATTCCCAGCCTAATAGATTTTGTTAAAATCTTTGGTTCAACACAGTCCTGTGGGTGAACAGGTTGGTAAGGGCTCAGCTCACAGCCTGTTCCTCTGCTCTTTCAGTTCCTTCACCCCCCCAGGAACAAGCACACCACAGTCACAGCATTCATGCAGATTGCTTTAATCTCTAATTACTACCTTGAAACCTGTCACCCCACATTAAGTGCTGCACTCATCACACAGTGAAGGAAATAGTTTTGCTCTGTTTTCAACTGTCAGCCTTATTGTAAGTCTGCCCTTGCTTTTTGCCAGCACTGATGAGAAAGAATTAAAATTAATCACATTATAGATACCAGCAGAGAAGTAGGACCAGGTACAGATTTGAATATCACAGCACCTGCTCTGGGGTTAGAGGTAAAATAAATGATTCCTGAATCTATTTTTTTTCTCAGTGAAGACCAGGCAGCAGATTTCCCAGGATAAGAGACAAATCTCAGCTTTAACCCATGCCCTGATGGATGCTGCTGGGTGCATGCCTGACACAACCCAGTCCAACCCCAGTGTGTCTCTTCATTCCTGTCTAAATTTTCTCCTGGAAACATTTTGGTTGCCCTTCTTTAGCCTGTTCTAATACAGCAACCAGGAGAGCTGTAAAACTACAGGTACCTGAAAAAAAACCCCCAAACATAACTCTTCTGAAATGGTTTCCATTAGTGGTTTTCAGAATAAACAGCAGCGTGGAAAATTATGGTTTATCTCAACTCCTATGGCAGGTTAGTGTCTGTCTTGATTGCTTTATTCACAGAAGATGTCCTAGATGGAGCCAGAAAATGAGAGGGATAGAAGTATGGAAAGCAAATAGATCTTTATTAACTGATCAGAGGACTGATGAAGACAGACATGCTGCAAAAAAATAGATATTTCTTAACTATTCACTGCAGTGGAAAATTGCTATGAAGTTTGCTTAGACAAGAAGAATGCAGAAGTAAAAAATGAAGTAGGATGAGCAGAGTTAGTGTTGTTAGTCCATTATTGGACTGATACCTTTTCAACCATGGAGGAAGGTTTATTTTTATTCTTGTTGTGGTGTGTAGGTGTCTTTTTCCCCAAAAACCCTGCTGGCAGAGATTTGTTTGAGCATTTCAGTTCAGCCCCTAGACAAGCAATTCTTTTCATCCTCAGTGCTCATTTCAGTGCTCAGAAGGCATCTCACACTCCATCCCAGCTAAACTGTTGCCTCAGATCCAGGATTGCTTCTAATTAAGCTTTAACTTTCTATTTAGGTTTATTTGGTATTAGCAGTACCTGTTATGCTGGTTTTACAGCCCAGAGGCTGTGATCAGCTCCCATCCTTATTTACACTAAGTGATAGCTTTTATAGCAGCCTCTCCAGTGTCTTTGGATGAACTCTGCTCCTTTCCCCATGGCAATCTTGCCCCTTCTGTATTCACTTCCTTGTGCAGCAAGTTCAATGTGCCATGAAAATACAGAGCTGTAGCTTAGAAATCCACTAGGATAACGTCCAGCTACAAGAATACCACTGGGCTGTGAAGTGGCTGCTGGAAATAGTCAAAAAGAAGTCATGAGAAGTAGCTGGGGAGAAAGAAAATCATGCTTATGAAGCTAAGAATGCAGATGCTTTAGGAACATGGGTTGTTCAAGGTATTCAGAATTTCATGGGATGGTCACTGGTCAAGGAAGAGATAAGGGGATGGAGGTGGCAACTCTGTTCTTATGTATTTAGGATATTCCCATACGTATGAAGGAAATGAAGTAAAAGAAGTGAGGCAGCAAAGCTGTGAGCTCTGAAGGCCTGGAGGGGGTTGGTGGTGCTTCTCATTTAGTCTGAAACAGTTTACAAAATGGGAAAGAGGGAGCTCTTATGGTGGCATTTGGGAAGGTAGAAAGTAAAGGTGGATTTTTCACAGCCTGAGAAAGAGCACTGATGTGTGGATTGATGTGTAGGAAATGAGTGACTGTATCCTCCCCCAGCCATGTTTTTTGTTTGGAACCCAGTGGCAGCAGACATCCTTTCTGATAGGATGAGTCCATAACAGAGAGACAAACATTAATCTCTTTGGTGAATCTGGGTTTTATCTTGGGTGCTTTTGCAGAGATTTCTGCCCTCCATGCAATTGCTGACAAATAAAAGCAGTCAGGCCAGTGGCTCTGTCAACTCCCTCTGTGCTTTCCAGCAGTGCTTGGATGATTTCTGGGCAGGACCTGGTTTGGCTTTGCTCTTTTCAGAGGCTGAGAAAAGCAGTGACCAGGATTAGCTCTATAACCCCAAAATAAGCACCACCAAGAAGAGCAGAAGCAGTTTTTGGACCCTCTCCACCTGTTACAAGATACATAAGGCAGAAACAGGTTTTGTGAGTGGAAGGAAAGTTCTTGAAGATCTGCATGTTGGCTGTGGGAGCCTGAGATCAGTTGTGAACTCTGCCCTTTGCTCTCCTTGAATCTTGATGCTTTACCACTGCCCTTCACCCCAGGGAATGGGTTGAGTTATTAATGCGAGAAAACGTGTGGAAATTTAATCATGTTATACCCAGATCTTATCTTCAAACATAAAGCTCATGAGTACAGCACGTGAAGAAGTTAATTTATAATAGCAAAGCAAAGGGAGTGTGGTTTGTTGGACTACTAAAAGGTTGTGTAAAGGTTGGGGCCACTACTCAGCGGGATATGCTTTAAACAGTAGGTTTGTTTGTTTGGAGTTTCTTGGGAAACCAAAAAAAAATTGTTGATTCCTTTCCATCTGAGGTTCTGAGCACTTCTACTGGAAAATTACATTAACATGTAGGTAGTATACATAATGGCAACTTAGTTTTTTTACCAGCTGTTTACTAGCTGTTAAGCCAACTATAACTTTTATTCCCTCTCCAGTGCGTGACTTTTGGTCAGACTGGACTGCACCTGTTGCAGCTCAAATGTTTCAGTTCTTCTTAAATATTCATTTTGCCTGTGGATTTTGTGGTTTTCAGAAAGAATGAGTGTCTGATAAGAAAGTTTCTACTCTGAATCCAGAAGAAAATCCTTTGTGTTCAGCGTATTCTCTATCACTGAATTAATTGGAAAGAGTTTCAGAGAAAGAGTTGATCTAATTGCAGATATTACTTTCTGGTGTTTGGGGTAAAATGTGCATTCTAACTGTTTTTATATAAAGGATTTATTTGTGTACAATCAACTCATTTGTGCCACTCATGTCCTTGAATCAGAGCACCTGCAGAGAGCGTGGCTGCTGCTGGAGTCCCCAGAGTGATGCCAGTGTACCCTGGTGCTTTTTCTCTTCAAACCATGGGTATAAAGTGGAGGGCTCACAAAGACCAACAGCAGCAGGTAAGCTGCAGGCTCAGCTCCCCTATTTATGCATATTCCAACGTCCAGTTCAACCTAATAATTTGAAACATGTGTTGTTTTTTTTTTTCTTAAGGATTTGAGAATACATTGACAAGGATGCCATCACCTTCCCTCTTTGGAAGTGATATCAACACTGTCCTCCTCACAGCAGAATATCAGACATCCAATCGTTTCCACTTCAAGGTTAATCTTTTGTCTCTGCTGGTTTAAGGTTCGGGTTCTACACAAGATTTTAGGCTGGCTTTTGCTGTTCAGCAAAGTTAAGAGGTCTGGATTAATCCCTCTGGTGCACTCTCAGGACTCCCACCAAAGTGCTCAGCTCCTTCTTTCTTTGTCCTCTCTGCTCTGGCAGTGCATCAGGTTAACCAGGGTTTAGCATGAAAAATTACTGAGACCTCTGAAAAGTTCAGCTTTTAATACTATTTACCCTTTTTCTGCATCATAGGAAAATTTGGGGGATAAACATATTTACTTTTTATTTATGGGCTGGCCACGTCTTTTAATCATTTTGACAGGCAACATTAGCTTTTCCAAAGATTTCTCTTTTCTATGGAAAACTTCACTGTTGGTGTTGTGAATGTGGGTTATCAATGGGTTCTTGAGTTGAGCTGGGCTGGTTCTGTAGGAGACCTTCCTCCTCTGGTGGGTTCCTGGTGAGCCAGGGAAACACAGAGTCAAGTATTAGGAGGGAAATGTCTGACATGAGTGGTGGAAATTGGAAGTGAGTAACAATAAAGGCAGAAGAGGAGACTGGGATAGGGATGGGAATACATGAAGTCAGCTCTATATGTTTAGGCTGGAAAATGTTAGAATTAGACATTATTTTTTAAAGACTCAACACTTCTGTTGTTTCAACACATGCAGCTCACTGATCCTAACGCACAGAGGTTTGAAGTTCCTCATGAGCATGTGAAACCTTTCACTGGGTCTGCAGCCTCCAATTTGAACTACAGGGTGGAGGTGAAGTCAAACCCTTTTGGCATCGTGGTGACCAGAGCAAGCAATGGCAAAGTGCTGTAAGTAACACTGGTGGCTTTTTTTCTGACTGCTAGGGACATTATTACCACTGGAAGCCCACGTTGCCAAGCAAGCAATGTATGTTCAGGATGCCATGTGTGTGAGTACCCCTTGGATGTGTAATCTACTTTTTCTGACTTTTGTGAGGGCTTTGGAAATAGATTTGGAGTTCTGGCTAAAAGTTTCCTGTTCACTTTCCCCCAGTACTAGGGATATCATGGAATTGTCAGGGTTGGAAGGAACCTTAAAGATTATCTAGACCCAACTCCCCTGCTTGGGCATGGACACCTCCCACTAGATCAGGTTTCTAAGAGCCTCATCCAGCCTGGGCTTAAAAACTTCCAGGGGTGAGGCTTTGACCACCTCCCTGGGCAACCTGTTCCAGGTTTACAGCTTTAATCTTTACAGCTATTTGGTTCTATCAATTAATGGAATTTTTATGATCTGGATGTATCCTTGCCAGTGTTTCAAATCACATGGGAACACTATGGGAACACACATCTTTTATCTTCCTTATCACAATCACACTGAAGCCCTGAATCATCAAAACCAGGTTGCCCTTTTAGACCTATGATAGCCAAGAAGAGCTGGTGCAAGCCACTGATAAGCAGGTCAGCTAATGCTGTAAATGAGAAGTTTATCTACTGGAACATTGAGTGCTTCTGTGCCACTTAGGGACAAAAAAGAAATAAAACCAACCTAAAAACCTAACAGCATGGCTTTAAGACCCAGTAGAAGGGTGAAGTGTCAGGATCAATATGTTTATTAAATCAGTCCAAGAATGATTACCTGTCAGGATGGATTCTCCACGCTTCAAGTTTAATTAATCAGTGATTACTTTTGTGCACTTGTTAGTATTGTTCTCTTGCTTAGAATCCTCTCTAATGATTGATTTGCAATTAGACAGAACACAAAAGATGGACTTGGGTATTCAGTGGAGTCACTGAGTGGAGCAGCTTCTAAGCAGAGTTGTTCCTCAGTGGATCTTGACTACCAGGGCTCCTTTTTCTGGTTTTTTGCTCCCTCCAAAAGTTGAGGAATGAGGAGTGATGGAGGAGGAGGAGCCAGGAGCTCTCGTGAGTGACTCATAGAGGGGCAAACAGGGAGTGGTGTGGGCAAACAGGATGGGCAAAGGGCAAACAAAATGGGGAAACAGGGTGTGGGGCAGCAGTTTGCTGGGCAGCTGGCACAGGCAGGGTGAGCAGAGAGGGCAGAGCTACCAGTGTCACACGTCCTTAGTGACACTCAGGGAGAAATGGTGAGCACCTGGTGCAGAGCCAAGGCTGTACCCACAGCTGGGAGCTCTGCACCATCCACCCCACTGGTGACCAATGCTTCCACCCAAACAGAGGTAGGGAAGAGGGAGGTATCTGCACAGACCACGGGCTGTGGGAAATGCCTACACGTCTCCTATGGGGCAGGGACTGATGGCAGTCCTGCTTGTGAAAGGTGTACATAAGTAAAGGACCTTTTGCAGGAGGCAGTGAGATGGCTGCAGGATATTCAGGAGGCAGAGAGGGAGATAAATAATTTTTTTCGGGTACATACTGAGGCAAACCCACAGCCTCATCCTAGAGACCAACAAACACAGAAAGGAGAGGAGTGAACAAAGCTAACAAAGAAAAAGAGGAGTGGAAAATAGTTAAGTCAAAATCCCAAAGGAAGAATAGACTCCCCTCCAAACCTAAGGTGCCCCTGCAGAACCACTTCAAAAATAGTTAAGTCAAAATCCCAAAGGAAGAATAGACTCCCCTCCAAACCTAAGGTGCCCCTGTAGAACCACTTCACAGTTCTGCAGACTGAAGGGAAAAAGATCCACCCAAAAAAGAGAAGTCACCAGCACAAAGGAAAGAATCCCACTCAGCTCCCCATATAACATAAGTGCCTGGAAGGAACAACCAGGGGTAATAGTGGGAGACTCTTCACAGGGGCACTGAGTTTTCAAAACTGGAAAAAAAAGAAGACCTAGGGAACTCCAGGCCAGTGAGTCTCACCTCTGTGCCTGGCAGGATCATGGAGCAGATCCTCCTGAAGGCTCTGCTCAGGCATGGAAACAGCAAAAGGGTGGTTGGTGACAGCATGGATTCAGTAAGGACAAGTTCTGCCTGACTCATTTGGTGGCCTCTTGGGTCACGGTCTTGGTGGACAAAGGCAAAGCAACAGATATCGTCTACCTGGACCTGTGCAAAGCATTCAGCACTGTCCCACACACCATTCTGATCTCTAAACTGGAATGATATGGATTTGATGGATGGAGCACTTGTTGGATAAGAAACTGGCTGGATGGTCACACCCCAAGAGTTGTGATCAATGGCTCAGGTTCCAAATGGAAACGTGTGATGAGTGATGCTCCTCAAGGGTTGGTACTTGGAGCAGTGCTGGTTAACATCTTTGTTGGTGGCATGGAGAGTGGGATCAAATGCACCCTCAGGAAGTTTGCTGACAACACCAAGCTGGGTGGTGAAGTCAACAAAGTGCACAAAGTTCAAGAATGCCAAGTGCAAGGTTCTGCACCTGGAATGATGCAATTCAGCTCTACCAAAAGGGAGTGCAAGCAATTCTTGCAACAATTCTTGGTAAAATACTTCTTTTTTTTCCTGTTGTTTTGTTTCATCAGGTTTGATACCACCATTGGACCACTGGTGTATGCTGACCAGTTTTTGCAGCTGTCAATCAAACTCCCCAGCACAAACATTTATGGTGTGGGAGAGCACGTGCACAAGCAGTACCGGCACGATGTTAACTGGAAAACCTGGCCCATGTTCAGCAGGGATGTTGGCCCCTCTGCAGTAAGGATTCCTTTTATTTGTGAATGTTTCAGTCTTTGCAGATGATTTCTGGAATCCAAGCCTCTAATGCAGTAGAGACACTAATAATAGCCACTGAGTTTTTTCCCAAAGATTTGTCGGGTGATGCATGTTACTGCTAAAAGCTTAATGGGATTCATGGGTTCCCTGAGGAATAGATTTTTATAAATATTTTGATTTTTTTGCTGATGTGCAGTTGAAAACCAGGTGGAAAACTATAATATATGAGAGTCTTCAGTCTCCACTGCTAGCAAAAGCAGGTAACATTCCATCCTAATGCACTGCTGTGTGCAGCATTCAGTACAGGTGGTGTGCTTCTCCAGTGAATATCCTTTTAGGTTGGAAAATGATGGAGAAGTTGTCTTCAAGAGCTGTCTTTTTACTAGACAAATTATGTCTGCCAGCAGTTAATTGTTTTTTCTACTTTGTATGGCTGTCTCTTTCCAAAATAATTTCTGGGCTTTTATTTCTCAATAATCATAAGACCATTTGTTGCTATTACCTTGGTTTCATAAAGCAATAACCCATATGTTGTACTTTGAGAGGATACTTCAGTTTTTTGCTGAAAGAGAAGCTGTAGTAACAGAAATTAGAGTGACACCACTACATGTGATTAATTAATAACTTGGAATTTTTACCCCTTACCTTCAGACACCTCACTGTCTACTCTGGTTTGAAGATAGATCTTACCTGTTGAATGGTTCTACAGAGTGCAGACTCATTTTGATAAACTAACAGTGAGCAGAACCAAGTCAGGCTGATTTCAAATTGCTCAGATTCTGTTTCCCATTATTTTGTTCTGAGTTTTCTTTGTAAGGGGAAGGAGCACAACTATTACAGTAGTTCTTAAGTGTTAAAGGGGTTTTCTTGCTAATAATAATGGGGTGGGGGAAAAAAAAAACACATTAGAAAAGAGAGACACTCTCTCATTTTCATAGACTAGACATAAAATTCTCACTGTGCAGGATTTATAGAAATATGGGTTTGATGTAAAATCTAAATGTGTAAAATTAGATGTAAAATCCAACCTGTGGTGAGAAGTGATGCAAATGCCCTTCAAGTTCCATTGTTCACTTGATGTGCATCAGCCAGAAGTAGTGCTGCAATATATGCACTGGGGATCCATCATAGCTGCTTGCTTGTGTTATCTGGGTATTTGGGGAAACTTATGCTTTTCTAGGAAATGTTCTCATGAAGGAGAGGAATGCCAGGAAAGAGAAACCAGAACTGTAGAAAAGCATCAGGGTTTTCATTTTTATTGTTTGCTCTATTTTGAGAAGCTTCAGGTTCTTCCTGTGCTATATTTTGAAATATTCCAGAACTGAGAGTGCTCTTTAGGTTTTAATCAGCTTCCTTTTTCTTCTTATCCTTTCAGGCAATGGATAACTTATATGGAGTTCAAACTTTCTTCCTGTGTCTGGAAGACAACACTGGAGCCTCCTTTGGTGTTTTCCTCATGAATAGCAATGCCATGGGTAAGAAAACTTCTTGTGTAAATCTGAGCAGTTAAACACCTTCCTAAATGATCTGAATTGGGATCAAAACTGAACGTGTAGCATATATGACATAAACAGTAAGTAGTACACAGTTAACATATGAAGACTGAGCTGGAAACCTGAGGGTCAGAACCTTCCCAAAGCCTGTGAGGCTCTGTGCAGATGTGTAGGACATTGGCAAGAAAGCCTAAATTTGGAGTGAGCAATATTTAAAATTAAAGGCCTTTGGTCTCCTTAGATATGTATGCTTTACAGAGCTCTTCACATCTCCTGTGGCTGGAAAGTTAAAAAGATAAAAGGTTGACCCAATGGATTTTTTCCTGATTCTCTTCTCTGTAGGATGTAATGTAATGGAAACATGGGCATTTAAAGGACTCATCTGAATACATTTCCCCTTCATTACAAATTCAGTTAATGGGTTTGTGTTCCTTAGGTATTGGACTTGGTGGGGTTTTTTTCTTCAGTAAATTTTCTAATCATCCATTAGAAAATTCCAGAGTTCTTTTAGAATTAGCTGGTATTCAGAACTGGGTTTCTGCACTCTCCTCCGGCAGAGTTTGTGGTGCAGCCTGCTCCAGCAGTGACCTACAGAACCATTGGTGGCATCCTTGATTTCTATGTCTTCTTGGGGAACACTCCAGAGCAAGTAGTCCAGGAATACCTGAAGGTACCTTTACCATAGATAAAAATCTATTGCAGGGAGTTTAAAAAGTGCTTGGGATATTTTTGTGGGTTGTCTTTTTTTCCTCCTCTTTATATCAAGCTCTGTTTTCACAATGTTATCAAAAAAATCTTAATTGTCTATGCTTGGGATCACTCTTGTCAAAAAGAAAAATTTCTGTTCTTATGGCAATATTGTAGGCTGGACAATGTGCTTACAGGTATCCTATGATCATAAATATGGGATCTTCTGTACTTCTTAAGATCTGCTCAGGTTTCCATGATGCTTTAAATAGTGGGAATTGGCTGAAACTATCTGTGTCTTTTAAATTAAATTTTAAAAACCAGAGAAAAATATTGCATTTGGGACTGGGCTGCTTATGTTTTCCCACCCTCAAGCTTATAGAGCATATTATTCAAATCGATTTAATGAGAAATATTTAGGGGAACGAGAAAATAAATCTATGAATGAATAAATAGATAAAAGATTTAGGGGAAATGAGAACTGAGAAGTCAAACACCGTGTCCACTGATGAAGAGTGGGATGTTTTTTGCTCTCCACTTGCAGCTCGTGGACCCACCAATATTGCCCGCCTATTGGAACCTGGGCTTCCAGATCAGCCGCTGGAATTATCTCTCCCTGGATGAGGTGAAGAGAGTTGTGGAGAGGAACAGAGCCATTGAACTCCCCTATGTAAGTTTGGGGTTGGAGTAGCCCCATGAAGGCAGAACTCTGCAGGAGAAATGACCCAGAGATCATGCCCATAATGTTCTGCAACTGATTCCTTTCACATCACTTTAAATCAGTGTATTTCTAACATACAGGTGGTGTTAAAGGTCTTTGAGCATTTTAATGGTAGATCCATTATTTGAAAATGGGGCATGGGGGGGCTTACGTACAGTAAGTTTTATTTGAGCAGTTTATTGTAACATTTTTTCAACTATAATTTCCAACTATGTGCACTTATCTTCTCATGTTACCTAATGAATGAATTACACTTTTTTTAAAAAAAAATTCCTGGGGACTATGGAACCCTACGTTATTCTTCATTGACAGCCAAATGTAAATTACAATTAACTTTTAAAATTAGATTTCAGATTACATTAGTCTGATGGCTTAATAGAATAAAAATACCCATATGTTAGCTTTAGAGTTGAGAAAGAAATGTTTGGATTTAAGGAGATAGCTCTTGAAGTCAAGCAAATAGCCACAAACCCAGGGGATATTTGAAAGAAAACCAAATATGCACATTAATTTAAATTCTGTTCATTTTAACTGCCACTCTTTCTAGGTACAATAGAAGCATTAATTAGGGCTGTAATAATGAGGAGAGATGCACATTGTTTGCAAGAGGTCGTGACACCACCACACTTTCTGCTAGGCTGCAGTCAAGTCCCAGCAGTAAACTCACTGCAGGCCAAGCAGGAATTGTCAGAAGAAATTGCATTAGAGTCATATCCAAAACCTTGATGTATCATTTCTCATGTTAGAGCTGAACTCCCTTCTCCCTCAGGATGCTCAGGTCACTGATATTGACTACATGGAGGAAAGGAAAGATTTTACTTATGACAAAGTGAATTTTCGAGATCTCCCTAACTTTGCAAAATACATGCATGACTATGGACAAAAATATATTATCATATTGGTAAGCATTTCCCTTTTTCCTTGTAAATAATGTCATTATAACTTCAACTTATTATTATTTGCTTATTCTATGTTGTTACTACACTTAGTGCCTAATGTTCTAGTAGTCTTTCATAGCTGATGGAATGTATCTTGATTTCTTTGTATGTTTCTGTTTTCTAATTTTTTCCCAGGATCCTGCCATTAGCAACCAGAAGCTAGTTGATGGTAGCTCATATGGAAGCTATGACAGGGGAGAGAGCAAAAAAATCTGGATTACTGAATCAGATGGAGTAACACCAATAGTTGGGGAGGTATTGGCATTTTTCTGAACTTGAGCTGGGTTTGTTGTTCTTTAATTTGGGTCAGGGAGATCCTTTTACCTCATTTTCTAAGTTACCTTTCTCAGTAAGGTCACCTGCCAGTAAGAACTATGTCTTTGTGAGGTTATACTTAAGATATGACACTTCTCAAACTTTTTTTTTTTTTTTAAAAAAAAGATAGTTTGAAGGCTCAAGGCACAATTCATCAGCCACCTCATTCTTCTTTTCAGTAGTGACTAAGAGGCAGGTCCAACATAATCCTTTTAATTTATAACTTTATCTTCTACTGAGAAATTTTTCTCTTCGTGTATTGTTCCTTCTATGACTGAAAAGCAACAGAAAAGAAGTTCAGAAACTCATACCCTTCCTGCATGCAAGCTCTTGTCACTCTGGAAGTCTTTCATTCAAAATCAGAGCACCCACTGCCCTCTGTGAGGCTCTTGGAGGACAAGAGTTTGCTGCTGCCAGCAACTTGGATCCTGGGCTTCATCCACAGGATAGGATGTTATCATCCCACTCAGCACTTCTCACGCTGCCCCTGGAGGAGTGTCCAGTTCTGGCTGCCTTGTATCAAAAAAGATGCAGACAAACTGGAGAGGATCCAAAGGAGGGTCGTGTAGAAGATCACAGGGTTGGAGAACCCAAAAAGATTCAAGGAGTTAGGGTTTGGTCTCCCTAGAGAAGAGAAGGCTCAGGGAGGGCTTCATCCCAGTCTTCCAGTAATAAAAGGCACCTACAAAGAGGATAATGCTTTCTCTTCATGCAGAGCCACGTGGAGAATACAAGTGGCAAGAGGTTCAAGTGGCACCAGAAATTTTTTACAGTGAGAACAATCAAATATTGGAACAACCTCCTCAGGGCCACTGTAGGGTCCCCATCACTGGAGGTTTCAAGATGCAATTAGAGGGCAGAAGGGTCTCATCTGAGTTCCCTGTGCCATGAAATGTGGGGCCAGATGATTTTTCAAAGTTCATTTCAACCTGGGCATATCTATGATTCTGTGAACTCTTTTGACCATCATTAAAAGTTGAACTCATTATTTCCTTTTTAATATTGCAGGTGTGGCCAGGGGATACTGTGTTCCCAGACTTCACCAGCCCAGACTGCAGAAGCTGGTGGGAGGATGAATGCAAAAGGTTTCATGACATAGTGCCCTATGATGGGCTCTGGATTGTAAGTAATCCACAACTTTGATTTTCTTTCTAAAAATTAGCATAGATACTTATCAAATTCAATTGGCACTGAATTTGAAATGGATGGGTACTTTTACTAGCCTGAAATCAGTGCAGGATGAGTTTGCCTTCTGGTGTTGCATTTGAAATTCAAACTTGAATTTGAAATTTCAATTAGAACTGTTAATTAGGGCATTTAAGTTACCTGTGTGCTGGTTTTTTTGAATGTTCAGTGGCACTTTAAAATGTTACAACAGAGGAACTATTGCTAAAAGCAAATGCTAGCACACTCCTGCATTCAGAAGGACAATGTTTGGAGACCTGCTCTGTGAATGTGTGTGCTAAGCAGACCCTGAATACAGAATATAATATATATTATCTGTGTATCTGTGCTCCAAGGAGCTCATGGAATCTCCATTTAGCAAATCTGCTATTGCTATTCCAGATAAGAATTTGGAAAAACCAGGCTCCCATGGAAGATTCTTCAGCAAAAGGGCTAAAATACAGTCTGTCAGTGTGTTTTAGGTACAGCTTGTGGAAATAAAATGAGATTAAGAACAATTTGGACAGATTATATAAATTCTTCAAGTGAATATCCTGTAATAAAGCTTCTAGAAGTGGGTGTCTGAAGGAAATCTGTACATAAGCTTCTCAGTTCCTGAGTCAGTGCCTCCTTTCCATTATTCTCTTTGGGTCTTCCCTACTTCTTTTTACTTAAAATCAGATAAATATTTGGAAAGAAAAGCATCTAATGAATATTTTGCTAGGCATTTTAAGAAGCTGTAACAAGATGTATGGCAAAGCACAGTCCTCTGGTGCTATGTGACAGAATGAGTTTCTCTCATTTATTTCTGCTGACTCTGTGGTTGCATCAAGTCAAGCTATGAAGTGTAAGATTGCACAGGGCTCTTACAGAGAGCAAATAGGTTTGTGTGAAAGAAATTGGTCACTAGACTGAAGTGCCTCCAGGAGGAATTTGCTCTTTTCATCCATGACTCCTGCAGCATGTTCAGGGATGAGCAGAGAAATGCTTTTCCAAATAAAATAGTCATGGAAGGTGACAGCAAAATTTGAAAGTATCATGGCTTGGAAAGTGTTATAAAGGAGATGTTTAAGAAGATCTAGCAACCCCGTGTATTGTGAGAGAAAGGACCAATGTAGATCTGCATTTTTTTCCTGGAGAGACTGATGGAGTTGGTTGTAGGTAGGGACAATGTATACATGAGAACCTCTTGCAGTTTCTTTCTGTGGAGGGATGAGATGCAGCTCTTGTGACATGACATATGTCACATCTGGAAGGTCTTGTGACATGACATATGTATGTCACATGCATACAGAAGTCAGTCCACCACTGAGACCTATATTAACACAGAAACCAGGACCTGTGTTAGTATATGGACCAGTGTCTGAGTTATATCATTCTTGCCTACTTGCATGGTACTGGTTCTAAAAAACCATTCCTTTAAGGGTGGAGAATAGAACATAAGGCTTTGTTAGGAAAATGTACTCAATGGAATTTTATTACATTCTGCATCTTTTCAGGATATGAATGAAGTAGCCAGTTTTGTTCAAGGCTCAAAAAGGGGTTGTCCAGTGAATGAATGGAACTATCCTCCTTACACTCCCAGTAAGTCCATCTACTGTCACCAGAAAGGAAAATAACAAAAAGTTTATGCATTACTTTGCAATTGGCTACAAGGATCCAAAGTAGGGTTAATGTAGTTCTTATGGATGGGGGCTGAACATTGCTATTGACAGAAAATACTCATCAAAGGTGGGGTTGATATAATTGGGTTTGGGTTTTTTTCTCCTTATCAAATCATCCCTGAATATAATAATTGCCTTAATTATCTCTGGTGATACAATGATTTTCTTTCACTGTCAGTAGTTTTTGAGATTGATGCAGAACTAAAACTGAGCTCATGATTTTTATTATGTAGTAGGTTGAAGTAAGGGTTGCCAATGTGCTGTCAGGTAATGATTCAAAAATTTAAAGCATAGTTCTCAGTTTTTCCTTGCATGGGTGCAAAGCCCAAGAGCAGGAAAGGTCTCAGAGCAAAGATGAATCAAGCCAACAGCTAACAGTAGCATTTTGTTTTCTAGTAAACTGCAAATGTTAAAGAGAAAAAAAAGGTTTTGAATCTCAGGAATCTGCATTAAAGGAACAAATGGATATATTCCCAATATAAATGTACTTAAAAATGATATTTTTATTTTTTTATTGAAGATATCCTTGACAAGGTCCTGTTTTCCAAGACGATTTGTATGGATGCAGTGCAGAAGTGGGGGAAACAGTACAATGTCCACAATCTTTATGGATATTCCATGGCCATAGCATCAAGACAGTAAGGAATGAGTCTTAAAATCTTTGCAAAAAGGTTACAGAACTGTATCTGACCTGCATTTGCTGAAACAGCAAGAGATTTAAATTTCTAAAGGAACCCAGTTCCTGGAAAAGACTGTATCATATTTAAGCCAATACAACCAAGGCAAAATCTAATTACTCAAGTGTGTAGCAAAAGCCACACACTGGCTGTCAAAACTTCCTAGAAAAATTATTTTAAAATAATGTCTTGAACTTTGCTAAGAGACACCTAGTGAACTGGAAAGGAGTTCACATCCCTTGGATGAGACATTACAAATTACTATAAATTTGCCTTTTATAAAACTATTGTTGTCCAAGTTGCCTTTATTTCTTTGCATAATTACAGCCTCATTTCCTTTTCAGAGCCATTGAAAAAGTGTTTCCTGGAAAAAGAAGCTACCTCATTTCTAGATCTACTTTTGCTGGCTCTGGAAAGTACACAGGACACTGGCTGGGGGATAATGCAGCAACATGGGATCACATAAAATGGGCAATACCTGGAATGCTGGAGTTTAACCTCTTTGGAATTCCTTATGTATGACATAAGTTTGTGACATCTTTTCAAACCGTGGTTAAACAAGTAACTAATTCTGTGGTAACAGGTTATCTAATCAACCACTATCTAGATAACCATCTTACATCTTCAGATCCACATTAATCCCCTCTAGAAATCTGGTTTTAGTTGGTTTTGTTTTTTCCCCAATTGCTAATTTTTTGTTTAGGCCACTTCTTTTGATTCCTGAGATAAATGTGGGTACCACTGGGATACATATTATCCCAGCTATCCCCAGCTACCTGTGACTTCTAGTCACCTTCAAACTCTAGTGATGGATGTGAAAACTAGTGGTGTTTTCTAGTGAAAACTTTGGTGTTTTCCATTTCAAAGGAAATGGAGAAAACCCTTTCTAAGGGAAATAGCCAAATTCTTTTCCATTATTTAAATCTGGACAACATTTGAGATTTCTTTTTTTCCCAAGTGTATGCATGTTAGTACCAAACAGGAAGGTAAAAGTTTGGAAGAAATAAACTGATGGGCAGTGTTAGCTGGTAAAAAATTGGGGTTTTTTTTGTTTTTATTTTGGAAAACATAGCTGAATTTGAAAGAAAAAATGTACAAATATGTTGAACAGCTTGGTCACTCTGGTTAGCAGTGAAAGTTGAATTATTGCACCTGTGAAAACTACAAGTTTTGTGCAGAGATTTGAGGTGCAGCCTGCTGTACATCCAACCCATTCTTGTTTTATTTAAAGATTGGAGCAGACATTTGTGGCTTCTTTGATAACACCACAGAAGAACTTTGCACACGCTGGATGCAAGTAGGAGCATTTTACCCCTTTTCCAGGAATCACAATTCTGAAGGATTCAGAGTAAGTTTTGCTTTTATTACAAAATGCTTTGTGTTAGACTACTCCCCTGGGACAGAATCACTGATCAGCAGTGCTATCCATGCCAATTATTTAGCTGACCAGTTTGAAAATGGCAGAACCTTGGGTTGTCTTTGTGAAAACTTAACTCTGAGAGGTTTGGCTTCTTAAGGGCTGACTGAATGTATTTAAAACTACACTTCTTTAGCAACAGCTTCATCACCCTTAACACTCATTGCTTTGTGACCCATCAGAGTGACTCCTGGGCACCAGACTGCACACTAGAGTGAAACCCAGGATAATCCTGGTGTCTCCTCCTTGCAGCTGGACCAGGAGGGATGTGCAGTGCAAAACACAGGGAACCCAGAGGAGTAGAACCACTCCAGAAAGCAAACACCATGCAGATGGTCACCATTGAATTTCTACCTCTCTGAAAGAGCAGCCACTTTTTGCATGTTTGGCAGAGTGTTTTCAGCATGATGATAACACAATAATAATGATGATGATGATGTATTTGTTTCAGCCTCAGGATCCAGCTGTCTTTGGAGCTGATTCAGTCTTGGTGAGAACCTCCAAGCATTACTTGAACATTCGCTACACTTTGCTGCCCTACCTGTACACACTCTTTTACAAAGCTCACACTCGAGGAGACACAGTTGTCCGGCCACTTTTGCACGAGTAAGTTTATTCATCAGCCTTTGTGATAGTTTTATGAGGAATTAAAAAAATCAGACACATTAATTGTTGTTAGAGACTGACAGAAAAATTGTGTATTCAGTGAAAATGCACGCTGAAACATTTATAGACAACTTCTCAGTTCATGAGATACTTTTAAATAATTTGGGAGTAATCAGTCATCTGTAATTTCTGCATATATATATATATAATGCTGTCAGTCAGTCTTACAAGTTGCTATGAGATTCTTGGCCATCATATAAATATAAATAAATATAAATAAAATTATAAAAATATAAAAAAATATAAATATCAATATAATTAGAATATGTGTTTTCTTGCCTGGAGAATGCTAACTGAACTACTAAGATTTACCTTTACATCTTCAGATTGATTTTAGACACACAGGACCCTGAAATATTAGGATTGCTATGATGGTATAGTTGATAACCCCCTAGTTAATGCAATATTCTTCCCACTTGCACAGGTTCTACAGTGATGAAAAGACATGGGGTGTTGATAGACAATTCCTCTGGGGTCCTGGGCTGCTTATTTCCCCTGTCCTTGAACCGGTATGTTGAGGTGTTTTGGTATCTGTCTGATAACCAGTTCATGGGGCAGAAAGACACATTGAGTCATCAGTTCCAGCTCTTTTCTTTGGCAGGGAATTGCAGCCTGAAATCCCCAAGTTACACTATTCCTTTATTGCTCTGCTCAGAAACCACCTTCCAGTTCTGAGCCTTTATTGTTCAGTTGTGTGGCAATTCTGGTATTCAGCTTAAAGGTTATAGCTTCTCCACTATAGATGCATTTTCTGCTGAAATCACATTCCCTGTCTTTTTTTTTTTTTTCACCCCATGCTGAACAATTGCTGGACTGCAATAATAGGCTCTGCTATTTCCTTGAGGATCCCAAGAAATTTGCCCTGGTCCTGTATTAGCTTGAACTCTTCTGTTTTGACCAGACCTGTAAAATGTATTGGCAAAGAGATTGCAGAGAGCCCTCTTTATTAGCATGAACATAGCTCTATCTCCTTGGCTTTTGCTGCATCCTGAGATGGATTTCTTACAAACTTCTAGGTTTTGCTTCTTTTTTTTTATTTCCCCCCATCCCCCTTAATTTATTGCTTCCAGTGAGAGAGACCACAGAATATTTTACCACTGTCAAACTGGAAAATCTTCCACTTTGTGCTATTAAATCCCACTCTTATTTTCCACTCCTCTGTGGAGTCAATGTCATCTTTTCTGATATTCTAATTCACCTCAGCTTTGTATCATCTCTGAATTTCCTTCAAAGTCATCTTCTCTTGCTGCATTTCTGCTTGCCTGTGATGCAACAAGAAAATAAATAGATTTAAAGCATTGTGACTATGGGTTGCATACAATGAGGTGCTGCATTGTAGAGCAGTGATCCCAGCAGCTCTGCAGAAATTTTACTTGGATTCCTATTCTCCTTTCTGGGCATAATCATCTAACCATTAAAGAAAGCAGTGAAGAGGGGCAAGCTATCAATTATTTTCTTAATAGAAACTTTAGCTTTTATCGGAAAATTGAATTTATGCAATTAAGTTGCCTTCAAATACAAAAGTTTTTTCTTTGTTCACCTTTCAGGGTGTGAATATAATTCAAGCATACATTCCTGATGCAGTCTGGTATGAGTATGATACGGTGAGTAAAAGCAGAGCACGCTATGGGGAGGTTTTCTAAATGCCTTTGTGACAAAACAAGATTGTCAGCCCTGCTTTGGTGTCAGGGACCCAAAGTAAAGTTCACAGGAGGGAAATGCTGAGCTGAGGGATAAAGGCTGCCAAAGGAAGTACATGCATCAATGCCTCAAGAAAAAGGCACAGAGGGGTGAAATACAGTGCAGGCAATGGGAAGGCAGGTGGAGTGAAAACTTTAGGAAATACCATGTTTGAGATAAAATGGAATAATGAAACTGAAAAATTCTAAACATAAGACACAAGAGTTTGCATTTACTGTTTGCAAGTCTTATTTCTGGAAGTAAGTTCTCTGCTGCTGTGATGGTCCTTTTGATGGCTAAAAAAGGACATTGTTCACATCAGATTCCCATATTCATGTCAGACACTTGTTTTTCACTGACTGAGCCAAAACCAAAGAGTCAGAGATGCTGATTTATGGCATTTGCTCATATTGATACATCTCTCTTTTATCTTTGTGTGCCCATTGGCACATAGATACTTACAGACCTTAAGCCTTTCCTAAAAGGAAGCATTCTGATGAAACTTTGGACTAAAGAAAACATTCAGAGCAGTGACTAATGCAATGTTCCTATTCTTTTTTACATCCCTGCCAATCAGGGGGCAAAAATCACAGAGAGAAAAGAGTGGGCCCGTTTGCACCTGCCAGCAGACAAAATGGGACTCCATTTGAGAGGAGGCTACATTTACCCTACTCAACAACCAGCTACCACAACAGTTGCAAGGTATGATTCAGAATTGACTGCTTGTATGGGGTGGTTTGTTGATTTTTTTTAAGAATGAGCTGAGGACCTTCAAGCCACAAGTCAGTAGCAGCCCATTGCATTTGGCATTTTCACCTTAAAATATGGGAATAACTATGAGCCACACCTCACTTCCACAACTGTTTCCATTACAAGATCAGTGATTAATTAGGGGTTGGTTTGCATAGCACTTTGTAAACTTGCCAGGTGTTTTACTCCATTTCCATGGAAATGAAAGGCAACCAAGGACTAAGCAAAGACAACTCTAAACTGCAACCCTGCTGAGTGTCACATTCTCAGCATGAAGGATGTATGAAGACTGTTTAGTCAGTGGATAAGCATTTAAGACAGAAAGTCTCTCTTTCCACAGCCGCAAGAATCCCATGGGACTTATAATTGCCCTGGATGACAACAGTGCTGCTTCTGGGAACTTGTTCTGGGATGATGGAGAATCCACGGGTGAGCAGTTAGCACTAGTGACAGAAGTATGATTGACAAAGCATTCACATGTACACATTTCAATCCTCCTGATAAATTCCTGGAGCAAGAATAAGACAGGGTTATAACATACTGCTGCTACTTGATCGCTTCTTTTTCACCAGTTTTAAGAGGAAAACTGGAACTTTTATTTTTGTTTTTTGGGTTTGTTATCTTGCTCAGGTCTCACTATAACCTCACATCTGTTAAGGTTTGGTGCACTGGTGTGCTGACTGTTAAACCACCCTGTCAAGACTGATATAGATTTTGGTGTATATCCAAATTAGTTTCTACGGGTGCAAGAAGACATGTAATTAGTGTTAGAGAATAAGAACTGAAGAAGATGAAAAATGAGTGCTGTTATTCTCTGAAATTATTTAAATCACTTGTGAAAACTGTAGGAATTTTGTTAACTGAAATCGACAGCTTTGGAGCCAACATTTTTGAGGCCATCTGGTTTCCACAGCATAGTGGTGTGTAAGCAGAGGAGTCAGGGTGTGCAGGCTGTATTTTTCATCTTGCCAACCTCACCTTTAGCAGGAGAACTTGTTTCTCCCCGGGACAGTCACAATGATTATGCCAAGACCTGTCAACTTCATCTCTTGTGGTGAACTGGCATCCAGGCTACTTACCTCACCAGGTTTTTGCTGCCAGTTTACAACACAAATACCTTTTTTTGCAGGATCAACATTGCAACTTAATGCAACAAAAGTGTGAAAGAAAAAAACAGACATCTAATTTAAGGTTGAGCCTCTAATTTAAGGTTTTGGCTTTCAGTAAGGTTAATGGTTTTGGAGTACATGCATGGCTAGGGAGAACAGAGCTTTCCAGAGCTTTCCAAGAACCTTTCCATTATATCTCCATAGATATATTCTTCATGTTAACCTTGAGATGAAGGAAATCTTGAAAAATGAAGTATCTTGACCTGTGGGATTTTCTGTGGGATTTCTAAGGATTTAGTTAGGCATCCTGTTTCCATTAGGCTATAAGGATTTGGTGCATTTAAATCCTTTAGGCTGCTTTTGCAGCACTCGTCCTTTATTATAAACTTTTCAGAAAAGTCAGTGAGCCATTCAAAGGGTTATCCTGAAATTAATTTTTGAAGAACTTCTACAAACTATTCACACTTGTATTAAAACGATTTAAGGACTTGTACTTCATAGATTTTTAGCATTTAATTTGCAGCAAACTGTAACACTCAGAGCCCAGGACTTTGTTTTATGGGCTGTGCCAGGTCATCTTGTTGCATTTCAAGTAGTCACCATCTTCTCTAATTCCCCTACTGCTGTCAGTGGCAAAAGTGCCAACAACATTTTCAGCTTCAGTGGAATAAAATGCAGGTGAGAACTAGGGAAATATGCAACGGGAAAAATGCAGTCAAAATAATATAACCAGTGAAGTAAACGTGCAAAATCCTGAAAATTAGGTAGAGTTTCTGCAGACAGTGATTCCTGGAGGTATTTTATGGTGTCTAACTCTGGATGCATGTTTTCAGGGGAAATCTTTAGGTGTTCAGATGACAGCTTTTCCAGTGTGAATTAACTTCACCATTGTCCACCCTCAGATGGTTCATTCTTATATGTCTTCTTAAAAACTAACCACATTCTTCTAGGTATTTTAATGTTCCAATTTCTTCTCTTTACCCTCCAGTTGCTCAAAGCTCCCTTTATCCCAAGTCACAATCTCTTTGTTTCATTTGTGCAGGACCCAGAGCTTTGATTCAGCTCCCATGAACTTTCTGTTTTGTTACCTTAAGTATACAGTCCCAGAAAAACTTCCACTTCTCCTAAAATGTTGTGGAAGTTAGGGATGCTGTTAAGAAAGGAAGCTGTGATTTGGTGAATTATTGCTGCCAGAAATATTGAAGGGCTTTGGGTGGCTGCTGTGTGTGGGGGGGTGACAGCTCTATGTGCTCCCCTGGCAAGACCTAAAATAACTGAGCTGTTATTGTGCTTACTTCTGCTGAGAAACAAACCAAAAAAACACCTTATGATGCTATTTCCTGCCCCAAAATTTACAGGTGCAGGATTTTCAGGGAAAGTTCTTACAGTTTGCTTGCCATAGCAGTGTTTTTCTTTTCACACGTGGAAAACAAAAGCCAGATTGTCTCAATTTATGGATTTCTTTTTCCCAGTAGTCTATTGATTCCTCTCATATGGTTCTATGGCATAGATTATTAATATAGCTCTCATTTTCATAGGAGAAGGATTTATTTAGGGTATTTTAAAGGATTAACATTGAGCCATACATCTTCACTTAAGAGCAGTTAAAATGGAATGACAGCAATATAAATAATTAATACATTTTAGAAAAGATGATTTCAATGATTTTTGGGGGAAAAAGTTGAAGTCCTGGGAGACTGGCCTGAGAAAAAAGGAAAAGAGACATTTCAGTTCCTCAGGGAAACATTTGTAAATGTTTGAGTTGCTTAGTGTAGCCTCTGAATGCAGTAATGATAATAATTAGCAATTTATTGGTCTCCAGCTGTGGCACACTCCTGGTTTTAATGCTGTTGCTTTCTGCACTGCAAGTGTAACCTCTTTCTTTGCCTTTTAGGTACTGTTCAGAATAAAAACTACATCTACTATGAGTTTACAGTTTCCAATGTAAGTATTTCATTTTCATGTTTGATTTGCAGCAATAGTCTCTTCAAAGGACATTATTTTCTCCCTCTTTATTCTCCAATTTCCTGAGAAGCAAAATGTATGGCCAAGTCAAAGCAGAGGCATGTCCAAATTACTGTAATTTAACTGGGATGAAAATCTGCTGTTTATCTTTTCTTCTCCCAGTTAATAGAAACATGTAAATAATTCCTGTTTAGATGACTGTTTAGATTCCTCACTGGCTGTTAAAGCAGAGTCAGAAAGCAGGTGGCTGTAGTGATTCTAGAAAGATTGGAAATTAGAAAATAAAAAAACCCCATGAAACCATGGAAACTTCATGACTAAGTTGTGATGGTTTTAATTTTTTAAAATGGAAACTGCCTTGGCAGGGTTAATTTATGGCAGTGAAGTCCAGGCAGTATTTCAATTCAATATTGATCCCACCTATCATATGAGAAGGATTCTAATCAGTAGGATAGGAAACTATTTGTACAACAATAACTTCTGTAAAAATTATTCTTTCCCTTACCATGGTGAAACAGAGAAAAACTGAGAGAAAGTGAACAGAAAGATGGGAGTGGGAGCAATAGAAGGAGGAAGCTCACACATTATTTCTTGTCATCATTTGTTGATAAGAAATCTCAGTTACTCTTTGAGATTGAAAATCTTTTAGCCAAATCATCAGGTGACTGGAATGACACTGAAATAAAAATTGACATGTACATTTCCATTGGGAGCAGTAGGAAAGTTATACACTTGCTACAGCTCTGCTCTTTGGACTCTTAATCTAATAATAATGAATGGAACTGAACAGAAACTGTTTTTTTCTTATCAGCAAAAATAAAAATATAACCTTCACTTGTTAGACCATGGCAGGCACTTGTCAGTCATTTCTTATTTTCAAAACAAGAGAAAAAAAAAAAAGGAAACAAGTACGAAGGGTATTATACATATGTCAGAAAAGCATAATTGTGACAACAGTCAGGGCAATAATTAATAAGTTATAGAAAAGGTATTGGCTTACTTTATGCTACAGTATTATGATCTGATTTTTTTAAAGTGTTAAAAGTGTTTACATTTTTTAAAAGTGGAGGATTTTTGGCAGATATTTTTATAAGAATTTGTTCACTTTATTATTTTTTCAGAATGTTCTACAAATGAATGCTGTAAACAGCAATTATGCTGATCCAAACAAATTGAAATTTGAAGAAATCAAGATTTTGGGAGCACTCCAGGAAATACAGAATGTTATTGTGTCTCAGAACAATGTTGAGGAAAATCATCCAGTTACTATCACCTATGATGCTGTGCGAAAGGTAAAAAACAAAAGAAAACCCAGGAAAATGGGAAGTAAACATTTCTGAAATTGCATCACCTTTATTTTATCTCCAGCTGAAGTCAGTACTCAATGTCATTTCAAAAAAATACATCTTGGATTTTGATGCAGGACAAAAGGACAATTGCATTCAACTCAGCTGCACAGAAATTGCATTTTTGAGTTTTGGTCTCAGCCTCTCAGTGCAACAGCACCTTTGGTTATGCATTTCTTCATGTTGCAAAATTTAAATTACTAACTGGAGGAATAGCATTGTGATTTTGTTTTGCAATGAAAGAGGATTCAAAATATTTACGGGTTAGATGAATATTTATGCACTCATTCTTTTTTTTTTTTTTTTTAAACAAATTTGAGCCCACTGTTTAAACTTCCTTCATCACTTCATACAGGTTTTCACAGGATGAATTCAGGAAAGCAGCACCTCAGTGTATTTTTGTGCAAAGCAAGCAAATGTGCTGCTGATAGTGGGAAGCTTTCAGGAAAGTGCTTTCCCACACTAGGCACAGTGCTGATTTTGCTTTGAACTTGTATTTTACACTCATTTTAATCATTACAAACACTTGAAGCGTCTGTTATCTCTGTTACTGAATCAAAATTATCCTATTTTAAATTTTTCTTACCTCTTGTATTCATATTTTCATATGTGAAGGACCTGTGCCCTTCTCTTTATTCCTATTTGCTTCCAAGGAAGCTTTCAGATTGATTCATGGGTTTTTTAGATTCTTTATTTTTCAGAGTTTTATCTGCTAGAATATCACTTGGGTTTGTATTTGTATTTGACTATGTCAAATGTTACAGGACATTTGGGGTTTTTGTGAGTTGTCACATACCAACAAGTATTTTCCCTGAGAATCAGCACATCTGCTGACAGAAGGAAACTGTGGATGGGATGGGGGATTTCTTTTTAAAATAACTATTTTTTTTTTTTGTTTAATATTTATAGATTGCCCACATAAGAGGACTTGCACTTGAACTGGGAAAATCTTACACAGTAAAATGGACACAACAACCAAGTGTCAATGGCAGGTTTGATTGTTACCCCAGTCCCAATGCAACAAGAGCAAAATGTGAAGAACGTGGCTGTGTCTGGGAAGTAAGCAACAATTATTTCTCTAAGCTAATGTGACACAAATCTTTTCAGAATCATGGCTTTCTCATTACAGTTGTTACAGTGGGAAAAGTAGCCTGGGAAATATGTCAGATTTAAATAAAATGGGGCCATAGACATCAGTTGGCCTGCACTAGCAGATTTTATTTACCTCACAAAAACTAAGGTAGCTGGCAATTTAAGTTTTTCCAAAGCATATCAGAAATAGAGGAAGAATGTTGTTATGTGAAAGATAGAAAAATACAGTTAGGAAAAAGGAGAATAGGCTTGAGATTCAATAAATTCAATAAAGCCAATGCAAAGGTCTTCTCTGATGTTACTACCTAAATATGCCTTGGGCTTTGGGTTCATCCTCTTGTGTGAGCCAGAGAGCAGTGGGGTTAAAAGGGAGGAAACTTGAGGAATTTCAACATGCCAAGACTATGCCATGTGGTGGGATTGAGCAGAAGACCTCAGATAGAGGGAAATGAAATCCCCCTCCTTTGTACAAGGCTTCAATTTCCTGTCTGAATTATTTGTATAGCCTTGACTGCATTGTTTGCTTATACCCAATTTACTGCAGAGATCAGTGGGTTCTATAGTGCTTCATTATTGTTCTGCATTAAGTTCTTCCCTAAATTCTACAGCTGGCAGACACCTGATGAAAATGGGAGTTTTGGGATCCATGCTGCTAACCAACAAAAGGTACAAGAGGCCAATGCAGCTCAGTAACCTGTAACTCATTTCTGTTTGCAGCCTGTCACATCAGACTTGGAAATTCCACCCTGCTATTACAGCGCTGTCAATCCTTACTCAGTGGACAATGTAGAATACACCTCCTCAGGTTTGGCGGCCAACCTCATCTTAGACAGAAGCAAGGTCAGAGCTACTGACAATTACACCACACCCATTGGCACACTGCGCTTGGAGGTGATTTATCATCTCAACAACATGCTGCAGTTTAAGGTAATGTCATGCCAGAGTTAAAGACTTATTTATGGCAATTATAAGGGCTTTTTGTAGGCATTTTTATATTGCACAGACAGCTGTACCTTTGCCTAAATATGTTTCTCCTTCCAATGAAGAAGTTTTTACTGCTAGCTCGTATCTGCTTTCATCCTACAATTCTGTAATTGGTTATGCAATGAAATTAATTAATCAAAAGTAGAATCACAGAGCAAGTTGGGTCAGAAGGGACCTCTAAAGGTCAACTAGTCCAAACCCTGCAGTATCAGGGACAGCCTCAATTAGATCAGGTTGCTCAGAGCCTCCTCAAGCTTGGACATCTCCAGGGATGAGGCTTCAACCACCTCCCTGGGCACCCTCTGACATTGTTCCACCACCCTCATGGGAAAGAACTTGTTCCTGACATCCAATCCAAAGCCATTGCCCCTCATCCTATCACTCTAGGCCCTTGCAAACTCTCCCTCCCCAGCCTTCCTGTAGGTTCTCTTTAGATACTATAAGGTTGCTATTAGGTCTCCCTGCAGCCTTTTCTCCAGGCTGAACAACCCCAGCCCCCTCAGCCTGTGCTTGTAGCAGAGGTGTTCCAACCCCCTGATCAATTCTGTGTCCCTTCTCTGGACCTGCTCCATCAGGTCCATGTCCTTCCTGTGTTGAGGGCTCCAGATATATATCTGTAATGCCAACCAGAAACTGTGGGACATTTTATTACTATACCACTCAATTTATCTATAAGCATGATCACAACTGGACACTTTTGCATTACTCACTCTAGTTCTAACATTTTAAAATACTCTGTTGTTTAGCCTATAATTACTGGGCCTTTAATAATACTGAACTAAGTGTGATGCCTTCGTTTCAGTCAACTTTGAAGCTCTTAAAGCTGGCTGAAGGATTAATCAGAAAAGTCTTTACCATACTAATATTTATATACACCTCTCTTTTAAATATACCTCTATTTTAAATATAGGTATGGGTTTAAAATTTGTATATGTAAGTGGCTAGACAGATCATTCCTGATCCAAAATAAATCCTTAAAGTTGGGTGTTTTGGGTTTTTTTCCCCCAAAAAACTAAAACCTGTGCTGAATTGGTTAGAGAATATGTATTGAAAGAAAACACTTCCCAGCCAACGCTTCCAGCAATTTTTTTTAATTCATTTTAACTAATTCCAATTTCTTTCACTATAGGCAGTATTTTTTTTTTTAAATAAATAGTTAAATGAAAAGAACTGACTTCTATTTCAGATTTATGATTATCAAAATGCACGCTATGAGGTTCCAGTCCCACTAGATCTCCCCAGCTCCCCATCCAGCACGGAGAAGGAGCGGCTCTATGATGTGTCTGTCCAACTAAAACCCTTTGGAATACAGATTCGGCGCAGGAGCACAGGAACGCTCATGTAAGACACTTGATTTTATTTTCCTTGGGTTTTGTCAGCTTTTTTCAAGCCAATTCAGATCCTTCCCAGATGTTTCTCTGCTTAAGCCAGCAGAGATGGCTTCACCGTCACCTTGTATGAGAGCACCAGCCAAGGGGAGCAGGGTAGGAAAGGTGTCCTGAGAAATATCTTGGTTTTCCTTGTCATTATCTGAGGTTTCTCCCCTGTCACTTGATAGTCTGACACTTGCTAAAAATCCTCTACCACATGCTGAAGTGCAGAGCATAGAAACTCCTGAAGTTTCCTAAGTTTCTTCTGCAGTTTCCAGAGCTCTGGGAGACACAACGATTTTCTACACCTCTTAACATTTTCCTTAGGTGACCACAGCACAGATCATTAAGGACTGACTATCTGGCTTGATTCTGGGGAACGGTTAGGAAAAAAAAAATAGATAAAAATTAAAAAATAACTTTTCAACATATTTGCAAATGGATTTTGGTAATGTGACAGCCAATATACCTGACAAGAGCTTCATTTCTTTCCCTTATTAAGCTCGAGTCAGGGCTAGAAAACTGAGAACAATGATGTTAGCAATTGCATGTGTTATTTTTAAAATTAAAACATTCCAACGTCACTTCTTAAAGTACTCAAAACCTAGTTGCAAGCTGAATTTCCTTGTGCCAGCCAGAGTGAGCACTCCAATTGCAATTCAGCCTCCTACAAGGTTGGAATTCTTTGGCCCAGCATCACCAGCATGAAGTTTGGTTTCCAACTGTTAAGATGCTGGGTTACAACAAATGAGACCTATGAATCCAGTTGCAGTGTAATCTCCACAAAAATTCCAGTTAGCTGGAAACAAGTCCAGGAGGAAAATATAATCTTGCTGTCCTGGAAAACATTTTCTCACTAAACTGCCAATATAGGATGCAATTTGCCATGCAAAGCAAAAAAAATGGCTGTGTATAATATATATCTGAGTGACAGAGAGGACTTTGTGTCTCTAAACTGTGATTCAATCCCCATTTCAGGTGCTCTGAGTTTTCTTGATAACCATAGCAGTTTTAGTCCACCTTTACTGAAGAGTGAGATTTTTTTCAGACTGAAAGAGTAGCCTAAAAAAAAAAAAAAAAAAAAAAAAAATATCTGCCAGCTAAACGCAGCACTGTAGGTGATTCCAGGTTTTATTTTTATTCATTACTCTCCTCTTTCCATTTTAGCTGGGATTCAGCACTGCCCACCTTCACATTCAGTGACATGTTCATCCAGATTTCTACCCTCTTAGCATCCCAGTATATTTATGGGTTTGGAGAGACTGAGCACACCACGTTCCGACGTAACATGAACTGGCACACCTGGGGAATGTTCACAAGGGATGACTTCCCTGGTGTAAGTAGCAGCAAATGTCACTTTTAGACCAGTGAGCCTAATGTCAGGAGGTGTCCAGCATGACTTTAAAGTCCAGGTGATGTGTTCTGGTGATTATATTTATCATGGCTTGTAATTTAGGTGGTGTCTCGATGGCAATGGTTTTCTCTAAACCTACTTTTTGTGACCAGCAAGACCAAAGTGTAGAGATCAGGCCCTGAGTAAGATGTCAGAAGACAAGAAATGGCTTAGAAGTAACAGCACATTCCTCCTTCTCATCTGACTATTCTGAAAGCCAGATCTAAGCCAAGACAGCTCCTCCTGGGAGTAAATTAGTACTTAGATGTGAATCAGGAATTTGATGTCTATGGGTACATTTGTATCATTTCCTACAAGATAGCACGATGCTTGCAATTCATAGGGAAGAACCAGTGAAATAGTGATAGTTAATTAAGAGCTCTAATTTCCAGCTCAGGTTTCAATGTACTTTTGAGCAAGGTAACACAAGTTCTCCACCATCTCCTGGTCATAGAGACGCCTGCTACAGCTTGAAAAGAAGGGCAAGTTTTGTCCTGGGGAAATATTTTTTTCATGGGCAGGTTTTAAAGGTAGTAATAACTTCCTGCCTGGTCAGTCTGGACAAGAATGACTCAAAATGGGAAGTTCAAAGTGGTTTGTAGATATGTAGAGTTTAAGTATAGAATTTTGCAATCTGTTCGTTGTATGTTTGGCAGTCTGACTCTTGACTTTTAGTAGATTTGTTGATACATGTAAAGAAGTGAATGCTTGTGATGTGTAAAATTGCTTTTACACGTGATGTGTAAAATGCTTGAGCTCCTGTGTAAAATGGAGTCTTTGTTTGCAGTACAAAAAGAATATCTATGGTCACCAGCCATTCTACATGGCTCTTGAAGAAGATGGCAACGCCCATGGAGTTCTCTTGCTTAACAGCAATGCCATGGGTAAGAAAACCTTCACTTCTTTTATTTTCTTGGTCAGAGGTTTGCAATAGTGGTGAACTCCAGCATCCTTGTCTCATTTCACCTCCTCCATTTCCAGATGTCACCTTCCAGCCAACCCCTGCCCTGACATACCGCACCATCGGTGGAATTCTTGACTTCTACATGGTTTTGGGCCCAACGCCAGAACTTGTCGTCCAGGAGTACACTGCAGTAAGATCCTTACACTCTTCCAAACTCGTGCTGGTTATTGGTGGGTTGGGTTGTTTTATTTGCACCTCCTCACCACAAATCTTCTTTATTATTTTTAGCTGGTTGGACGACCGGTCATGCAACCCTACTGGGCTCTGGGATTCCACTTGTGTCGCTTTGGATATAAAAATGACTCAGATGTTTCCTGGATAGTGGAGGAGATGAGAAAAGCCAGGATTCCCCATGTATGCTGGTAGCAGTTAACATTAGAGCACATGCCTGAGCTTTTGGCTTCATAGTCTTAATTAAGGCCCTTTGAACACCAAATCAAAACTCAACTGAAAAAAACACCACCTAGTAGAGGAGCTGACTATGTCCTGTGCCCTAGCTGAACATCTCTGCATGCTCTGGGCCATGTTAAATGTAGCCTTTAAGCTGCTTTCTTTTCCTTACTCAAAGAACCAGAGAAAGAAAATAAGCAACATCATTTTAGTGGTATATCACTGTGTCTAGCCAGCTACGACTTGGCACAGGTTGCTGTTGGAGAAGTTGGAACAGCACATAAATGTAACAAAATCATCCTGTAAGTCAAATGACACTCAATTTTGGATGTAATTAGCATTGTATTTTCAATACAGAACAGCTGTTTCCTTACAGATTAGTAACATATGTGCAGTTTCTGTGTAAGCACACTTTTTTTTTTTCTCTGTCATTAATTCCTACCTTCAGACTAGATGCAGTAGTGAAAGTTTTATTTTGTATTGGACTTGCTGATATGTTGTTTAATGTTTATTTACTAGCTTTAGCTTAAAGATTAGCTGCTTCCAATTTTACAGTCCAAAAGTTCAGTAGTTCACTTATTTTAGCAGATTTTCAATGAATATGTATTTGGGAAAAAAAAAGAAAAATAACAGATTCATTTTACATGAAATGTTTTTGTGAACTGCAGGATGTCCAGTATGTAGACATTGACTATATGGAAAGGCAAATGGACTTCACCCTCAGCCCAAGGTTTGCTGGACTACCAGCTCTGGTGGACAAAATAAAACGAGAAGGAATGAGATTCGTCATTATCCTGGTCAGTTTGGAACCCTGGGGTTTTGGTTTGTTTTGTTTTTTGTTTTACTTTTCAATATATCATTTCAGAATGCAGTATATATTTGACAATTTCTTTTGAGTATAAGGGTGAAAGTGGATTGCTTTCCATTGTAGGATCCAGGCATCTCTGGGAATGAAAGCGTATATCCTTCCTTTGACAGAGGTGTCAGGGATGATGTCTTCATCAAACGGCCCAATTCCAAAGAGATCATATATACCAAGGTACTGTTTTTAAAAAGATGCTGAGGGTAGAGGCTTTCTGTATCCCTGGGAGCCAGATGTCTGTTTATGGCTGGAAATGACACACTGAATGAAGTTTGTGTTGTCATTCACATAGTATCAGGGAACAATGGTTGTATCTGTCTGTTGATGAGGATCCCTTTATATTAAGGGTGGTCTGATTATTTCAAAAATATTCTTCCTCCTATTAGGTCTGGCCCTTTCTACCCAACGTAGAAATCAACGAGTCCCTGCCTCTGCATACCCAAATAAAGGTAAATGCTGATATGCTTTGGTTATGAACTGAAATATAGACAGAGCAGCACATGAATTATAGAAAAGAGCAGCAAAATACTTGATACAAAGTGGAGAAACTGGCTAGCCTACCTAGCAGAGCCAAGAAAAAAAAAAAAAAAGAATAATATTTCATTTTTTTTCACAAAAATTCCAACATTTTAACAATGAGGCTGCATCAATCCTGCAACTGTTTTGTTTTCCTCCCCTTTCTCCAGCTCTACGGGGCACACACTGCTTTCCCGGACTTCTTGCGCAATTCCACGATTTACTGGTGGAAGAGAGAAATCCTGGACTTCTACAAAGTCCTCAAGTTTGATGGCCTGTGGATTGTAAGTGTGAAAATTCATTTGACTTCTGGATTATTTTTTTTCCCTGCAGACACTAGCAGAGAGCTTAAAGCTTCACAGCATACGTTCCTCGGGTGAAGCTCAGAGGGAATCTGGCATTAAATTGCCACAAATTTACATTAAAAATTAGGCTGAGGGGAAAGGTTACCAGGTAGAACTCAAGCCCCCAGCCAAAGGCCCCACTTGTATTCTAAATTTTGTCTTTTTTTTCTTTTTCCCTCTACTGTGGCACAGTTTGCAGAGGGGACACAAGACCCCAAGCTCCCCGTTCTCCTGTTCTTATCTTGAAACAATTTTTCATGGCTCAAGAAAACATGAAACAGCAGACCAAGACTAGAGCTGCAAGGGCTCCTGAGAACATCTATGAGGCTGCTTGCTCTTGATTTATAATTTAGTGTGATTTGTAGGTTCAAAGCAAATAATATCAATTTTTGTTCTATGTTTTTAGGACATGAATGAACCAGCAGCTCTTGTGAATGGTGCCCTTGATGGCTGTAGAAATGAAATCCTAAATTCACCACCATATATGCCTGGTAAGTCTGGGCACTCCCCAAAACATTTTTTGGGTCATTCTGTCTACTAAGCAATTTCTTATATGGCCTATGTGGCATAAAGTCAGTAGAAGTTCAGTACAGGAAACCAGAACTCCTAACTTCAAGTGGCCCTTTTCTTTTGAGATTATGGGCAAACTCCAACCTCACTGGTTTCAGAGCAATAACTGCCTGGCAGTTTTTAAAAATGATGTTTTTATTTTCAGCTACTTTCCTGCATATGGCTTTTGATACCTGTTTCATATCTAGGTGCTTTGCTTCAGGCATGGTAGAGGATGTAGTTCTTTGTTTTGCAGTTTACTCAGATGAATAATGCAATCAATTAAGAGCTGTAGAAAATATCCTTCTGTCTTCTCTCATTGTCATGTCTGTAAAATCAGACCCTTGAAATATTTATATGGATGATACAACAGGGTTTAAGAAGATCTTCAATATCTTCTGAATTTATATATACTCTGTTTACTCTTTGAGCCTCTTCAGAAAGAGCATCTGTAACTGAGTTTTATTAGTGCACTTACAGACCCAGACTCCTGCACAGGAATATTCCATTTTAAATTCCTATTTCTTATGAATATAAATAAATAGATTGCAGTAAGCATGCCAAAGAATGCCAACAAGATTATGAAAATTAAAAAAAAGAAAAAAAAGTAACTAAGATCATTATTGAATGTTCATTAACAAATTAAGATAAATTTTTTTTTTCCCTTTTCACTAGCTTTGGGATACAGGTCAGAAGGATTAAGTTTTAAAACTCCATGCATGGAAGGTCAGCAGTATCTTTCAGATGGTACTCCAGTCAGACACTTTGATGTCCACAGTCTTTATGGATGGTCACAAACAAAACCTACCTTGGAGTAAGTGATGTTTGCATACTTCCTCCTCTCCAAAATAGGATACAAATCAATATTCTGCGTCTGATGGCCAAAAATCTTTCATCAGTTTATTTAAATAGCCTGAGAAATCTTTCTTTCATCTTATTATCTTTGATCCTTCAAGTCAGCCAGAAGTGGAGTTAGGTATCAGAAGTTTGATCACTAGAGCTCTCCCTGGTGCAGTGGGTACAATTTCAGTGACACTACTGCTGAGTTAGCACTGTGATCTCACCCATGGTGAGCTGCAGGAGAAGGGGAGGTGGGATTGAGCTGCAGCTCTGTGAGAAATACACTGTGAGAAATACCTTCTCAGGAAAAAAAACAACCCACCCATTTAAACACGTTTACACCTGCAGCTTGCAGGACAAGTCTGAGTTTAGCAGCTTCAAAATCACTGACCTGAGCAGACACAATTCAAATGAAGACATGCTGTAATAATATTTTACTTTAAACCACCCTAAGAAGAACACTGTTTGCATGTAAAACTCACCAGGATGGTTAACTTAAAAGTGAACATAATTTTCTTTACATAATTTGATGCAATTTTGGCTTTCCATCAATTAGAAAGAAGGAGCTTCATGCTACTATCTAGTAATAGGGCTTTTGCATAGGCTTGGAAGGCAGACCCTCAGTGAATGTAGTAACTGGAGGGAAATTTGGGCTTTGGGACATGAGTCAGTGCTTTTCATGGACACATCTGTGGCTCAGTTCTGAAGCAGAGAGCTGGCACCTTCAGGCAGCAAACCACTCAGGCCCTGCTCATCCTGGAGCAGCTCTCCACACAACATACACTTCCTTTACATTTGAAATTAAAGATATTAGAAAAATTAGTTTGTCTTGGAAGAAATAATTACAGCACATTAGTCGAGTTTAATTACTATGGCAATTTAAGTGACTTGTATGGTTTTCACTGTAATTATAGTGTCACTAAAGCTGCAAATCCTGGGGAGAAATAAGTAAATAGGGGCTTGTTGAAGCAGCTGGTTAGCATAGGAAAGCAGTGTGATTTAATGGGGTTAGCTTGCTCACTAGTAGCATGGCTCAGTGTTTTGCTGTAATGATTCCTGGTACATCTGCATGGCTGCAGAGGAATTCTCTTAGGAAAGCAGGGCAGTAATGCATCCACACAGCAAAGACCAACAGCATGTGTTGCAGGGAAAGATGCTTGTATCCTTGTATCCAACTCCTGCATATTTTTCCCTGTGTGCAACATGGTGAAACCCTTAGGAAACGTGCAAGTTGGGCTACATTTGTTTCTTCCCACACAATAATTAGCCTGAGGTGGAAATCTGTATTTTAGCACCTCCTTGTTTGGCCCCTTCTCTTTCCAGCTCCAGGTTGGCTGTGCTTTTGAGTCCATGTGGATAGTAATGACCTGAGCACATCTGGATAGGACAGATGCACATAAAAATGCTGCCGTTCTCTGTGAAAATATAAGCCCTCATGTTTATTTTCAAAGAGGATATAGTGAATTATTTCTCACGTAATTTGTTTTTGGTTTACTTTATTGGGTTTTTTTGTTTTGTCTCCTTCCCATGGCAGTGGTTTACAGAGTGCCACCAAAGAACGTGGCTTCGTTCTCACCCGTTCCACCTATCCCTCCAGTGGAAGGTGGGCAGGACACTGGCTTGGGGATAACTCAGCAGCTTGGGATCAGATATGGAAGTCTGTCATTGGTATGTACAAGGAAAAGAATCTGCATTTGCTCTGTGCAGTTCATTCTTCCCCCTGCTTCTTCCCTACATCTGCTTGCTTTAACTAGTCCTGTGGGTTAGCTGGAACAAGCCCTTTAGTTCAGCAATCAGCACTTGTGGTCAATTCTTTTTTTTTTTTTTTCACTTCTGCACCACTTGCTGGAAGCTCTTTTATCCCTTTGGGACCAGCCAACTTCATGCCTTTTCTCATAGAATAGTTTGGGATGAAAGGGACCTTAAAGATCATCAACATCCAACCCCCTTGCATGGGCAGGGAGCCCTCCCACCAGCCCAGGTTGCCCAAGGCTTCATTCAACCTGACCTTCAACACTTCCAGGGAAAGGGCATCAACAACCTCCTTAGGCAACCTATTCCAGTATCTCACTACCCTCCTGGTGAAGAATTCTTTTGTAATATCTAACCTAAATTGCCCTCTTCCAGTTGAAAACCATTGCCCCTTGTCCTGTCACTGCCCTCCCCAGCTTCCCTGTAGGCTCCTTCAGCTCCTGGAAGGTCACTATAAGGTGTCCTGCTACTCATTTCTTTCTTTGCTCCTGACCAAAAAGCTCCCATCTCTTTCTGTAGCACCAAAACTTGACACAGTAGAGAAACTGTGGGGATTGTGTTGGTTTTTTTCCCCTCATTTAGCACTGCAATATGGATTAGCTCTGCAACCATCAGCAGACCATAAGGGAAACAAAAAACCCAACAGCTTGTAACGTTGAATTATTTTTCCTTTCAGGTATAATGGAGTTCAGCCTCTTTGGAATATCCTATGTAAGCTAATGAGTTATTACCTTAAATTTCATTATCTTGATGCTGTACGAGGATGTCCAGTATTCCAAACAGATTCTTTTTACCCTTTCAGACAGGAGCTGACATCTGTGGCTTTGCCAAAGACACAGAGTATGAGCTGTGTCTCCGATGGATGGAGCTGGGGGCATTTTACACATATTCAAGGAACCACAATGACTATGACACAAGGGTGAGTTGCAATTTGGTTTTTAAAAATTATTAATGGCTGGGTCTTTGTAACACACGTGTAGAGACCAGCCCTGGCACCCCTCAAACTGGCCTGCCTCAAACAAAAGGACATTCCAAGCAAGCTGGACAAGAAAAAAACTTGTTTGGCAAGAATAAAAATAAATACCTTTATTAATATGCTTGTTCTGCTCTAAGCCTCCTTCAGATCTGAGAGGTTGGATGCCCACAAAGGGGTTGCTCTGGGATTTGGGCCACATGAAGGAAGCACATGCTACATTTGCTTTGATTGAATCAAATTCCTACATCTTTTTCCCCGTGTGAAAGGCCCCAGAGCAGTCAGCCTGACCCAGAACACTTCTGTGGCAAATGCACTGAAAGGAACAAACCTGACCTTGGTGCCCTAATGGTCCATAATTATCCAAGACAGGAGCAAATGGAACAGTGCAGTAAGATTCCTGAGTAAAACTTGGTAATTTCTGTACTTTGCACATTTGCCACCATCTGATACTGTATTTCTTTTAAATGTAAAGGAAATTATTGCCTCAGTGCAGATCTGTGCTGGCTAGGGACTCTATGGGGGAAAGCTGGAAAACAAGATATCTGGAAAAATATTTAAAACATATGGAAGCAGCACTTCTATTCCAGTTAAAGCTTCAGGTCTGGCAGAGGAGAGTGATTTCTATGGCATCTATCTAATGGATTAAAGTCTCCTGTTCAAAACCTGTGTGCTTTATCTCCCAGGGACACACCTTTCCACAGAACTTTTAAATGCAGGGTCAGGGTTATCATGTTGCTTGCAGCCTTACCCAGTTTGCCCCAAGGTTTTGTTCAATGCAGGCACCAAGGACTGGAAGTGCTCCTGACAGCAGGCACCAGTGCTTCAGCAAGTCCCAAGTGCTGCCCTGCAGAAAAGAGGAATAAAAAATTATCCACCCAGTTATGTACCCTGGGATATCTCTCACCTTTGGGGCACTTTGCATTAAACATTTTTTACAGTGCTCTCCAAGTTCTGACAGTGATACCTCCTGGTTTAGTGTTACTTATTCCTTAACTGAAGAAGAACTAAATGAAGGTGCCTCAGTCCAGTGGAGAAATTTCCTCAGCTTTCTCTTGCCAGGTTGATTTAGATGCATGGTTGCCAATAACTAATGCTAACAGGATTTATTAAGTTTGAAGAGAAATGTAAAATGGAAGAAAAGAGATGCTGTATGTGAAGTCACTTGTAAATA
The DNA here is from genome assembly GCA_023637945.1 of Phaethornis superciliosus. Classification (NCBI taxonomy): domain Eukaryota; kingdom Metazoa; phylum Chordata; class Aves; order Apodiformes; family Trochilidae; genus Phaethornis; species Phaethornis superciliosus. The sequence continues at coordinate 22,422,859 of JAJQWJ010000010.1, forward strand.
CTAGCGAATTTATTTGCTTTCTTTATGGGTTCTGGGTTTGTTTGAGGTTTTTTTGGTTGGTTTGACACAACAGTCTCTTCTTTTTTTTTTTTCAGAGGCAAGATCCTGTTTCGTGGAACGCAACATTTGAGGACGTCTCCAGGCATGTGCTGAATATAAGATACAAGCTGTTGCCCTATCTCTACACACTGATGTATGAAGCCCATGCCCATGGCACCACTGTCACCCGTCCCATGCTCCATGAGTGAGTGCCATTTCTTTGCTCTCCTTATCAGGAATTTTCACTAAAACTTCTGTAGTTATGACCTCTCTACCAATAAAGTTTTCTCTCAGTTAAAGGAATTTTTATTTTAAAAAAGAAAAGTGCAAGAAAGCAGTGAGTTTTCACTGTCAAGTTTCAGTTAAGCAGCACTAGTTGTCCGTGTCTCACAACACAAAACAGAATTTGCTTTTCTAGGAGTAATATTTAAATTTCAAAGCTCACCATTGACTCCTTAAAGAGCGAGCAACGAAAAAAGTTTCATCTGATCCTGGGCAAGTGTAGTATCAAAAAAACAAACGTTGTACTTGTGAAAGCTTTAACTCTATGAGATGATGAGGTCTGGTACCTGCACGCATGGGTTGGCTGAGAAACACCAAGTTCTTTGCATGTATTAACTTGCTTTTTTTCAACAGCAACTCTCCAAGAAAAAAAATGGCTCAAATTATCAAGTGATTCTCAGTCTTACCATTGCTAATGCTAGCCAAGCACAGTGGATATTCTGAGTTTTCTGATCTAAAAATACTGAAAAGCAAATGCAAAGAAATAGCAGGAAAAGAAAACTAATAGCTTGACTTTCCCTTGCATTCATTTATGCATTCTCAGCAGACACTAATTGATCTGTGAATTATTAATAGTAGAATAAAGATGAAGAAATACTAGGAATAGTAGATTCAATTAGTGACAAAAATATCTTAAAGAATTAATGCTTTTAAAAAAGCTCAGCATCCACTATCTACTCATTATTCTCTGAATTTGCAGGTTTGTGAAAGAGAGAGATACCTGGGATGTCTATCAGCAGTTCCTCTGGGGGCCTGCACTGCTCATCACCCCTGTGTTGTACAAGGTACATTATGAAAATATGAAAATTTGCTTTAGCTAAATGTTGTATCTTGATTTAAAGTACCTAAACGCCCTATGTTTAATTGCAGGGTGATGTAACAGTGAAAGCTTACATTCCCAATGCCCGCTGGTATGATTACCACACAGTAAGTTATTTTATAAATTATATTTTATACATAATAAGCATAATTTCTTCACAGCAGCAGCGTGTGCTGAGAGTGGTTGTGAGGTGTGATTTCCCCCCTCCCTTTTTATAAACTTGCATTCAGTATCACTTTTTGGCAATGTAACATCTTCAAAGCTGATAAACCCCCCCCTTGAGTCCTGTATAATAATGAAACAATTAGGGTATTAAAAGGTGAAATAATGCCTTTAACTTGAAGTTCCTCTACTGACTCTATTAACTTTCAAATGATCTACACAGTGCCTTTGTAAGAGTGGAGAAAGATAAAACAGGTTGGCCACAATTTCACAGAAATTAAGGAAAGATTTGGTAATGGAAAGAGCAGGCACCAAAAATCACTAAATTAACCCCAAGTTTGTATTTCACCTGACTGTCCCTTTTGGTTCAGCTGCTGTCACCTACAGTCAAACCCATCTTCTACAGATACAGACTCTCAGTTTCTTGTAAAAGCATTATGTGGTTATTCCTGCATTAAAAACTCCAAATTATCTGTTCAGCAAAAACCAATGATCATTTAATTCTAAAAAACAAACCAAAACAAACAAACAAACAAACAAACAAAATTAAAAACCCCTGTAAAATGAGAGAAATTTAGTAGAAGACTTTTTCATTTTTTCCTAAATAGGAACAAGACATTGGCTTCAGGGGACAACACAGAGTTTTAGATGCTCCTTTGGAGCACATCAACCTGCATATCCGAGGAGGATACATCCTTCCTTGGCAGACACCTAATACTACAACTTTTCACAGGTAAAATTCCCTGCAAATTTAAAATTTAATTTTGCACAATTACAAATAAACACTCCCATTCCTCAGAGAAGCTGCATGTACGATAGCACTGCAGATTTATGACTGATTTTTCTTTGTGGTCTCTTCCAAATGGTCTCCCCTTTAATTTAATGGCTGAGGAAGCAGGGTATGGGGGATCAGCTGAGTGGCATGGAATATTGCTTTGAAAATTCTAAAGATTTGGTAAATATGAAACGTGATGAGCTGAGGTAACTGAGGACACATTGTTCTGTTTTCCATAGCCGGAAAAATCCAATGGGACTGACTGTTGCTTTGAGTGACAATTTGATGGCAGAAGGAAAGCTGTACTGGGATGATGGGGTTCGAATTGGTATGTATGGCACTTCTTGGTTTCACAAAATATTTTTTTTGGTTGTGAGGATGGTCAAACACTGCACCAGATTACCCACAGAAACTCTGAGGCCTCCACCCCTGGAGGTATTCAAAGCCCAGAATGAAACAGATAACAACACCCCACAAGGATATGGACTGGAGAGGGCCAAGGCTCAAATTAAACCTGCAGATTAGCATTAATAACATAAAATTAATTTTCTTGATTTAAACAGCGTAAAGCCATGATTTATAGGACTAATATGTTGTAGAAATGAAACTGTGCTCTGGACCTAATACAACAAGGATAACAAAGATTTGTCCTGAAACCCATAGGAAACACAACCATAGATTATATGGGAAGCTTTAACTAGTTTCCTCAAGAGTACTAAATTTCAAATGTCTTCTTTTGCATCTAACCTCTAAAATGTAAAGAAATCCCAGTCATATAAGGAGAAATTTTATGTCTAAAAGCATGCATCTTCTGGAAACTGAGAACTTTATGTATACCCATACCATCTAATTGTGTATAGTATGTATATGGACACAGTTCTTGAGCTTCAATTTTGATAATGTGTTACCTAAAGTGAATAATTAACATATTTTATTTTATCCTTTCTTTTTAACAGATGCATATGAAGATGGTGTCTATCTGCTAACTTCATTTACTGTTAATAAGGTACGTAGTGTTATCTCACAGTTTCTGAATAATCACTTCAAGTGATACCTACTTTATATTTAACTGTCAGCATTTTAATTTGGGATTTCCTAATGTCTAGATCTCCCACCCTAATGTTAACTTGTGCTCCTAATCAAATAGATTACAATGCAATTAAACTGTGTTAAGAACAAATTTGAGAATGATTCTGAAGATACCAATTCCAGCATACTGTTAAACAGGAGGCACATTTACAGCACTGTAATTGCTGATGTAATCCTGAAGCACAAGTTTATTTCATAAACCCTATCCATAAAGTGCAAGCACGTGACAATGCAGAACATCTGGAGCATCTTCACAAGGTCTGAACAGCTGTGCCAGGAAAATCAGCCCTTGCTGGTGAGCAGGGAGATGGAGCAGGCAGGAAGCTTTAAGGACAAAAGGCTTTGACTCTGGCTTACAGCTGCAGAGAAATACCTCTGCCCAGCAAGAATTTGGGGTTTTGCTCAAGACTGGGAACTTAAAATTGTTCATAATCTATTTTGCAAGTTCAGGGTCCTCCTTGTTGTTCACTACCTTGGGTTGCACAAGCTGTGTCCTTGCTCCAAGCAGAAAGTAAGTTCACAGGCACTCTCCAATAATTTTTTTTTTCCCCTCCTTTTCCTTTCAGAATGTTTTAGATATCAAGGTTTTGCACCATGGCTACGTTGATCCAAACAACTTGAAGTTTACTGAGATTAGAGTCCTGGGGCAGCCCACCAGCATTACGAATGTGACTGTGTCACACAAAGGGGAGACCATTGCAGGACCTCACAAGTTCACCTATGACAATGTCAAGAAGGTGAGATGCCATTTGCAGGCCAAGGTGCTTTTAAACTTCTGGGGAGTCAGCTCTCAGCTCCTTTATCCTATTTCAAATAGATGTCAGCAAGGTACCTAAGAACCATTGCTGGCAGGTAATGGCTCTACAATCCACTGTTTAATATACAGCATGTATTGTGCAGTAAGTGGGACAGCTTTTAAAAATAGGAATTCATGTCAAGATCCAGTTCTGAGAGTGGGAAGAAAAGTGGTGGATTTTCTTTTCTGCTTGGTTTCTACTCTTTCCAATAGCTCTGTGAGATCTGAAGGAAGGAAAGGCAACTAGAAGTATTTTCACCATCCTATTTGACCCAGTTCTTGTCAGTCTTGTCTGACAGCAATTTCATTTCCCAGCCCTGTTTCTTCTTACTCTGTCATGTCCCATTTTAGCTGTAGGCCTTGCAGCACTGCGTTCTTAGGAAATCCAAACCCACTTCTTTTCAAGTTAGCAGCACACCTTCCACCAACTTCAAAGCACCAGGCTGCCATCTGCATGGGCATTGCCAGACAATCCAGTCAATCCTAAAAGCAGCTGCAATAAATGTGTATGATTGTATTGCCATTCACCTATGGAGAACCTTCCAAATCCAAACAGAACTGCTGAGGTGTTCAGCCTTGCTGGGTTTCTGGCAGGGGGTGACTGCCCAACCTCTTCTGGTACTTGGATCTTCCTACTCTTCCCTTAAATTCAGTATTCTGTCAAGTCTTAGGGGTTTCTTTCTTTTTTGAAGACTCCAGAAGTTCTGTGCACAACAAAAACTCAGGTTGATGAGTTAAAAATGTAAAAGAGAATGAAAGTGTTTCATCCAGATGACTTTTTTGATGGAAAAAAAGGCAATTCATATGCACAGCTAAATTACAGTAAGCTCCAAGTTGTGTTGCCTCTTCCAATTTACTTTTTCATTGTTTTTTTTAAAATAAAAGGAACCTCAGTTATGAAAAGTCCTCTGAATGAAGGGATCATAGCTTCATCATCAGACATCCCAAATCTATGCCGGTTAAACACTGTTTATAGTGATAAAAAACACAGCAGGCAAAGAAATAAATTCTTGTAGCCCAGGAGACTGAGAAGCCACTCTATTTTCTATTGAACACAAAGCACTGGATCTTCAGGGCAGGTTAACAAACTGGTTTGTTTTTTTTTTCACAGGTCCTGATTATCACTGAACTTCAACTGGAATTAGGGAACAACTACACTGTGGAATGGAGCTAAAAATTACTGAAAAGGAACATTGGTGTCCTACTGAATTTCCTCATTGTTCCACAACTATCTATCTATTGTTCAATTTTCAAACTGCCTCTTTATTATCTTAGAATATTTTTTACTCTAAAAACATACCAGTTACTGTCAGTTCCTATTAAACCATTATGTGTATAAAGCAGTCAGGTTTTCAGTATTGTTGAAGGCTAACTACAAGGTTGCCATGTGATGCAAAAAACCCCTAAACTGTATTTTGAACTGTAAAGCACTTCTTCTCTCACCAGAACTGAATGTAAAACTCTGTGTTTTCTCAGAGTAGAATTTCTGTCTGACTTCATCCAAGACAAGTTTTGTAAAAAAAATATCTACATGGATTAGGGGCCAGAATTCTGCCTAGATTTAACTTTCATCTTAGTTTTAATTATGGTTATGTAAGTCACTACTATTTAAGGCCAAAGTAGAAATAAATGTTTTCAGATTACTGATTTAGCATGAAATGATGTTTCAAGCTATTGATCTAAACCCACGAGGTAGTATTTTCTTTTAAAGGTGTTTTGTTTGGGGTGTTTTGTGTTGTTTTGTTTGTTTTGGGTTTTTTTTTTTGTATGACCTTAGCCAGCCATTTGTCTTCCCCAGTGTTCTGATTTAAAATTGTAAAATTAAACCTGAAGTTTCAAGGTTAACTAGTGAATGCTGGTCCCTGAGTGTTTATTTCACTGAAGGAAATGTTGGTGCATGTTTGCTGTTATTCATGGTAAAGACTTTGTATCCCAAGAGTGCAGTATATGATCTAACCAGCATGTTTCCAATTAAATTTGAGGGGAATAAACTGCTGTCAGAGGTAGTTGTGGTAATCTCTAGTGACTGCATTTAAGATTCATTTAAAGGATTCTCTCTCTACTTTAATATTGTGTTGTAAAACAGGTGAGGAGCCAAGAGCTCATAAGTGGGCCCGTGTCATTATAAGGCTGCATTTACTGCTACTTCCCTGTAAATTAATAATCGAACTGGAAGTCCAAACAAGATGATTGTTTAGGACTAAAATTACCATTTTGACAAGTATTTTTGTCTGAAGGTACAAACTGCTTCTCCTGAGCAAGCAATGCCCAGCTGCCTAAGTAAGGGGATGCCAGGACATGCTGATGGTTTGACTTGATGATCTTAGAGAGAGTTTCCAACCTTAATAATTCTGTGATTCCATGTCCCAAAGCCTCCAAGACCTTGTTGTCTCTATTTTTCCTTCTAAATTTTACCTGGGGATTTATTTTGGGGAACCTTATGGGTCTGTCTTCTCAGCTTTACCCATGTTCCAGCTGCAGGAGGATCCCCAGGTTCTTAAATTCCTGAGGAGCTTGTACAGAGTGAATCCATGCAACTTTCCTGTTTTTTGCCTGTTGCTCTTTGCATTTTTACTTTCTAGTACATAAAAAACCAAACAAAAAAAAATTACTTATAGAACAGTGTAACAACACCCAGAGGTTTGGATCCTGCAACTCCCTGAACCAGAAAATTCTCACTGAAGGCACGATTATCTTCCCTGAAAGCAATAAAGTTCTGCTTTCAATATCCTTTTTCTGAACTTTATTGCTTGCTGTCCTGGGCTTTGCTACAAAATAAACCCAAAGCAAAGAATAAGTGTGAAAATCATCAATTTGTTTGGCATATTAAAATTTTCAGCTACCTTTCCCTGGTATTAAAATACCAGAGTTACATTACACACAGCATCTTGGGGTGGGCAGCCCCAATGGCAGATAAATAATGTCAAAGACCCCACAGGCTGCTGGAAATAAGGAGGGTGCATTGAAAAAACAGCTCCCCAGGGTATGTCCAGCTCTGGAATGTCCCCACATCAGGCAGGATGTCCCCATTTCAGGGTCCACCTTGCACCCATGTCACTGCTTGGAGGGAAATCTCACTCCTTAATGACAAGTTTTGCATTTTAATACCTTAATAGACTGCAGGTTCAGTTCTCCCCATTTTCAGCAGGGTTCTTTGTGTCACATGTACAGCTGAAATCTGCCTGAGATGATATATTTATACCTAGGTATGATATATTTATACCTAGGTATAAATATGAGCATTTAATACAATTATATCTATGCACACACCATTAGATACATGAATGCATACGGAAATATATCATTATATATAAACACACACAGCCATTTATCCATTATATATACACATATAAACTAAATATATGCATATACACACACATATATATGTGCATAAATGTGTGTGTAACTATATGTGTATTTTTAATCACTCATTAGTGGGAACTCCTCTTTACCAAGACTTTTTAAAATAACTTTCAGGTTTCAGGGGAAGTGCACCAGCAAACAGTGCCCCTTGCTAAGAAAGCTCAGCTTTTGCTCTGATGAAGAGAGAAAACAAAGGATCTGCAGGAGTGGATTTTCATTTCCCTCCTTCCCAATTCTCCAGCTCCATGGCCTTCAGCCCTCCCTGCAGAACCCTGCATCACTGAGGAGCTTCTCTTTCTCTTTGAAATATGGTGATATGGTTGTAGCAAAGTTCAGGATTTAGCACCAATTACTTTCCTCATGCTTGGAAAGTGGAAGAATCCAAGAATTCTTCAGTAATCCAACCCACGAAATACAAACCTGGGAAAAGCTGGATGGCAACATCTGGACACACAGCAGAAGGGTGGAATGGCTTGGGAAAAGCAAGTGGCATTTCCCTGCTCCAGGTGGGATGAGGGCTTCAAATGTCTCCACTGCTCAGGCACAAGGAGCTCTTAATTCTTTCCCAACATTTGTTTTTTTTTTTTAACTAAATCAGGAAATCTTGGGGAGAAATGACACCAATGGTGGAAAAGTTTGTACTTTGCTCTTTACATTCCCTGAAAAATACCAATATCTCCTCTTGTTCTGAGGATGAAGTCAAGCCTGATGGTGGTTTCACTGCTACTAGCAATAAGGTGGTAAATACAGTAAGAGCTGCTATGAATTTTCAAATGATGACAAATTGAAACTTTAAAAATTAATCCAATGGGACATAACACTCCAAATTATCCTATGTGGAAAGGTGTTCAAAACCACGTGGTATATGCTGCACACATGTAATTAATAAATGCATGTCCAAGGGAATACAATTACACACTCTACATCCAGGCATGTTCTTTAAATTATCAGTATTTTGAATTCTATGATGTAAAATCAAGTTTTCTGACTTATTCTATTATACTCAGATTCAGAGTAATTGAGTTGAAGTTTTTAATGCGTATGAGGCATAATGGACATTATTCTGTAACAAGCAATTTAGAAATGCTCTCTGACCAGTGGTTCCCTTTTAATAATCTCATGAGACCTTGCAGGAGGACATACTGCACCATTTACTCCCACTGATATAAAGCCTATATTCAGGGTCAGGCCATAAAGCAGCTGATATGAATATATTGCAGCTCTTTTTAAAAAATTGAAGCAATTTGCATTGAGCACTCAGTACAGAAAAAGCAAAGAAAAGTGATGTTTGGGTGGGATGTCCAAAAAATAGTTTTTAATAACATTATTTACCATAAATTGCATCTTTAAAAAAGAGTAGGAATGGAAAAGAGCAAAGATCCTACTCTAGATGAGTCCCTACAGGTCTGGGCATAGCTCAATTCATTTGGAAAGAGCTGGTTCAAAAACCAACCTTGTTCCTATTCTTGCTATTTGAGTAAAAGCCTAAGATTGAGGAGCACAATCTGAGGGATTTGAATCCAGAAGAGCTGCTGCCTAAAAATGACAGAACTTGGATGGCTTGTGTTATTTCCTCATGAATATGAATGGGGTGGAAAGTGACACACTGTGACTTGCAGTGACAATGTCTGACACCAGGCCAGCAAATGGAAATTGGAGAAATATCTTACTCAAACCCAACCATTTTGCTTCCTTCAGTTTCTGAACTGCTTTCACTAATGTGTTTTATATCATTGTTTTTTTTTATATTATTATTTTAACAGATGTATAAGAAAACAGAGCTTTTCTGAACAATACTTATACTGTCAGATATATATTTAATAAACACCATCTGAAATGACACTTTCTGCCTCCCCTGAAAAGACAGCACAACTGGGTACATTCATTTAAAATAACAGCTGCAACATCTCTCTCTCCTCTCTGTTCTCTCCTATTTGAGCTACACAATTCCTCACAACATCCTGACATCCCTCTCCTATCATTTGTGCTGGGACATTTGGATTACAGCAGAAAGACCCCCCAAAAAAAAAAAAAAAAAAAAAAAAAAAGGCTTTGGGAGGATCAGTCCTGTTAGGAAACAGAGCTGGGTTTGGTGTGACACTTGTTTGGGATTAACCATCAGTGCCTTCAGCATCTCCTGCACCCCATCACCCAAGATTTCAGATTAATTTGTTGCTTACCAAAATTCCTGGGTTCATTTTGGGTTGCAGCAGGCAGGGACACTTGGGAAGGATGCTTTGTTATTTTTCATACCAGGCAGCTCTTGCTCCCTCTCCAAGTTTCCATCTGATTCCTTTAATAAGGAGAAAATACCTCTCCCAATTGAGCTAATCTCTCCTGCAACTCCTCCTTTTCTCATTTCCACTGCCAGCCCCTGCTTGCTCCTCACTTTCAGGCTGGAGAAAATGCTTTTGTGGGTTCTACCTATTCCAGCTGTGACTTTAGAAAACCCAGCACTTCTGTGGTACCTCTCCACACTACAATTTAAAACAGATCTGATGGGTTCTGCCCTCCACCTTTTGTAACCAGAAGCATTTTCAAATGAGAATTGAGATATCCCACCCTTCACTGATAGCCTCATCTCTCACCTGCTCCCCAAAGAAGGTTTCAAGCAATAAAAAGCAAAGTTTGCCTGACTTTGAGAACTCACTCCCAGCATGAAAGCCTTTTCCAAGAGTTTTAATTGAAGCTAAACATCTATTCAGGTTACAACGTCCTAACTTTAACTTGAATAGAATAATTCCTTTTCTTGTGTTTAACTTTTGATCAGCTCCCTACCTTTGAACTCTTGGATAACTCCCTCCTTCTTGTTATCCTTGTCCCATTTCTCCTGTTCCTCTTGTATAACTGCACCCTAGAAATCAAAACAGAATTCTTGTCAGTCAGTGAGATAATTTTTTTCTTCACAGAGAGATGGTTTCAGTCACTTTGTTTGTCCTTTTGTGTTTGAACACCACCGCCAGAGAGATCCAGGTTGCAACATGTTTGTAGAGTTTAAAACTAATTAAATTTAAAGTTTTTCAATGAAAATTAATTAAATTTAAATAATAATAATTTTTAAAAAGTAAGATAAATCAGAGGTTAACATGTTAAAAGCTGTGTCATCATCTGAATTTTTTTGCCATCCTCAAAATGTTCTAAACCCCCCATTACCTTGTTTTAAGTGATTGCCTTAAAGGATTTCTTGCTTCAGGACAGACACAGGTAACAATCTTCCTTATTAATAAATGTCTCCAAACAACTTCAGAACAGAAAATTGAATTTCTCTATTCATAGTGCATGGCCTAATAAACAATTCCTGTTCCCCACATAGTTTCAGACTATTCAAATTGAGAGGATTTATAGCTCACGTGGCACTTTCAGACCTCATACACACACAAAGGTGTTTTTTTTTTTGTCTCTTTTTCCTTTGAAATAAATATCCTTTCCATCACCCATCTCACCCCACTCCTTTCACTATCACATCCCAAAGGAAGAGTAATGATGCCCTTACCTAGTGAGCATATAGAAATAAATAAAAAGCCAATTATAAAATTACTCTTGAAGCCTTCCACATGGGGAGTGGCCTCAGAAAACCAGCAAGCTGCACCCAAGGGCAAGATCCCTGGAAGGATGAAACCACAGACCAGAGCCTTGCTTCACAGTCTTATTTTGACACTGAATTTATTACAAAAAAGGCTAAATATTTAATCCACTAAATAGAGCTGGAGGTGCCACCATTCTCTCTGTGTGTCCTTTTTTGCCTCTTGAATGTGCCCCAGCCCCCCAAATCCTCCTGACCATCCATCCCCTCCTCACCTCCAAATTTTGGAATAGGAACATGGAGAAGTTTTTCTGCTGCTGAAAGTACCCAACTCATTGATTCCTGGGGCTGTTCAGCTTCTTGCAGGCTCTCCTCATCTCAGCATGTTCTGCACGGCAGCACCTGGTGAATAAAACCAAAAAGAAATGGTTTTAATAAAAGAATTTGAAATGGTTTTAATAAAAGGATTTGAAACGAAATTATTTCTGAAACTGAAGGACGTTACCAAGATGATTGCAGAGAAGGATCATTTTATTGGAACTAAAAAATACATGATAAATAATACATTACTTATTGAGTCTTCCATAAAATTTCTGGAGAGGTAATTCATACTTTCCTTCTATTCAATATTTCCTTGCAAGAAAAGAACAAAAGCTGGAATACTCTACCTACTGCTAGTTAAATCCTATGATATTTTAAAAATTTATTTCTTACTAATAGGTGTTGGATAGGGAATATACTCTTCACCATATCATAAAACACATTTATGAGAATATAAATACATATAGGGGTCAAAAAAGAAATTGTTTTTCCTTCAGTAAAGGGGGAGCAAAACCAAAAGTCATGTTTTTTTTTTTAATGACTGTGCACTGAAATTGTCAAACTTTGAGGCTATATATTTCCCCCAGATATTGATTCAAAGTTCCTTTACATATGAGGTAATGAATCATAATATTCTCTTTGTTGCTGTTGAGTAGAAACAACACACCAGAGAGGAAATACTTTAGGCTGCCAGAAATGTGGCTTCCACATTCATATAAAGCACACACCTATAGTCAGTGTGTGTATCATGATAAATCCTCACACACACAGACACACTTCTATATATTCTGCAGAAATGAGCACATCAAGATGAAAATACTTGTTTCTTGACAAGAGGCACCATTTTTTTAACATAAGATGCATCTAATAAAAACATCCTATATTGTAACAATCTTTCCATAACCTATGAAAAATATTATTTTCATACCTTAGTGACTCTGCAATAAGTTAACATGTTTAGAGATTATAGGTATTTGTTTCTATGGATATTTATGCTTAGAAAACCTGCAGCTGTCTCTATGTCTAATATTTACAGATGTATCTTTCCAGCTCTCTGTTCAGTTGTGCAGATGTGTGGATATAAGCCACATTCTTCCTTGTTTTTTTTTTAATTTTGAGACAAATAATAATGAAAATTTATCTAGTGCGTTTATAGTAGCAAGACTTAAAATACCATACTCTTTGATTATTTTGATAATTATCTTCAAGAAGAGAATCATAGAATTGCTCAGGCTGGACAAGACCTTCAAGATCATCAAGTCCAACCTCATCCTAAGCCTATTACCCTATTTCTCATGACTTGTGAAAACTTATAAATATTTAATTCTTACATGGAATAAAATGAGTTTTAGTACAAGGTCACAGAGTGATTATTTGGTTTAGCTTTCAGGTACAATAAAAGCTTTTATTAGTGTCCTACTGCAAGAGCACAGATGCAGTGAAATGTCTAAGGAGGTTTGGGCCAATTGGCACATCCTGAGGGTTCCTCCTGGGCAGTGAGGGGACAGGTGTGCATGCACTGCAGAAAAGCAGGAAAAACTTTTTTATTTTTTTTAATTTTAAATTTCAAGCGACATATTTTAAGAAGAAACCACCTTATTCTTGAAACCACAGAACTTCCTTGTCATCTATTTTTTGTTGTTGTTGTTGTCAGCTTCAGAAGTTCCCAAATCCTAACAACGCTGCTTCAAAAGCATTTGGTTGAAATGCACACTTGATAATGGAAGAACATCTTTTAAGAATATTTCCAGACACATAAAAACCCCCAGCAAGCTCATGGGGTTGACATTTTGACAAATGACATACCAAAAAAAAAAAAAAAACAAACCCAAAACAAACCCAAACCCAAGATCTGGTGGCAGAAATAAAGATGGTGGCGAGAGTGACACTTTCTCTTCGGCTAATTGACAACTTGGGAACCAAACACATCAAAAGGAACACATTACAGTGTTACTCTGGTGGATACAGGCTGTCAGAAAACACAGCCTGTTTATTAGTTTGAAATAAGCATTCATTCTGATCTCAGGCAGGGAACAGAGGAGTTCTGGAAGCAGAAGAAATCCATCTGCAGCGCAATGTGTGCGGAGAAACAATGACGGCACGTTTGAAGGCCCATTAGACAGCCAGGAGAGAACCTGAAAAGGCAGCAATTTAAATATTTTTAGTGTTCTGCAGCTTCTTTCTTATTTAACAGCTTAGCAGGGCTGCATATATTACAGGTGAGTTGGAAATAACTTCAAGATGGGAAGCTGGGAGAGGAATATTTTAAAAGCAGCGGCGCCGCCACCAGAACACCTCTGGATTCGGGGCAGAATTATTCAGACCAAGAAAACACCTCCAAGGGATGTGTTTGGAGAAAAATCCAGAAATCTGCCATCTGATACCAAGTATTTCAGACCCAAGCAAATGACTTGTTTCCTTATCTGATCATCCTGGCAGTCCTGGGGCAATGGGGAATCTCCCAGATCATCCCCCAACACTGTTATCCAGGAGGAAACTGAGTGCTACTCACCTGAACAGCATCACATGAGATGCAAACCAGGCCCAAACCACTAAAATCCTGTGTATTCCCAGTGTCACTGGTCTCTGAGAAAACATTTGTTGTTGACAGTTTTACTTGCAGAGATCGACCAGCTCTGAAAGTCCTCCCAGGGCACCTGCTTTTAAGGATAAAATTAGGAAAAAGGGAAATGTTGTCATAAACATGTCACCTCAATCTTATAATAACACAGATGCAGTGCTACAAAAGAGAAAAAGTAAAGAAGGAATAGAAAGTAGCCCGTATATTTAAGACCTTAAAAAGTGGGAAAAAAAAGAAAAAAAAAAAAAAAAAAAAAAAAAGAAAAGAAAAGAAAAGATAAAAAAGACAATTTAATTTCTGTCATGACCTAAAAACTTTCTGAAGACCTTAAGTCAAATACACAGATTTGAGGGCATTCAGCATCATATCAAAATCTCTCCAAATTCAGTTTCATTAACCACCTGGTTTTCAGACCCCTCCTACAGTCTCCCTTAGTGTAAATACAGGGAAAGGAAAAGGGCAGTGACCACTCTGAAAATAGCTCCTTGCTTCATATTTCTCTCTCACAGATCCAGAAACTGCAGTAAATATGAGATAAAATGTTGAGATGCCAAAATGTTGAAGGTATTGTTTTTTTCTTACATAGTTTTTATAAAATTTACATACGACATCATCACAAATACATGAAGAATAAAGAAAAATGTGGATGAATCTGTCCTTTACCATTTTTCTGCAAGTACCACCACACACAGGATGGTGAAACTTTGGTATTACTGATGTCAGGAAACCCTCCTGTCAGAAAGTCTCTCTTTCCATAACCCATTCCATCTGCAGGCCCAGCTATTATGCATTTTATTTCACTTTGCAGATAATTTTGTTTGGTCTACTGCAGAAATATTATCATCAAGTATTAATAGTTTTTCCCTCTTCATTGTCTGGGTGTTTGACTGTTTTCCATCATTCTAATAAACTACTCTGAAAGGGAAGAATTATGAATTGTCTTAGATGATGAAGCAATATTACAGTCCCAAGCAAAAACAAAGTTCCTTTTTAAGAAGCACAATAGAGAGCAAGCTGACATGATTGATGAAGAAATTTTAGGTCTCTGATTGTTCAAATACAATTTGTCAATCTTTTTTTTTTTTTTTTTTTTTAAGAAAAAATACCAGAACATTTCAATATTCTTGTACCTCTTCACACAATTCAAAACCCACTTGAACTTCTGTGGGAGGCAATTAACCATGATGGAAGCAAACTTCAGCTTTGAGTACATTGGTTTTAAATACTACCTGCAGAAATTCAGGTAGATCTCAAACACTTCAGGTGAATAAAAACTTCTCTTTCACATAGGAGATGGACAGAATCTATCATACACCCAGAACTTCTGTCTCCCTACACTGCAAAGTCAACATATTGCTCTCTTAGAAGAAATTATGGTTGACTTTGAGGTGGACATGTTGAGAAGAGATTTGTCTTACAAAGGTTAATTACAACAGAGACTCACCTCCAGACTCACCTCAAATTCCAGGGATCTCTAGCATAGATCCCATCTGGATTTCATGGCCTCTTTTATAAACAGATGCATCTAAAGACAACCAGCAGCAGAGCTTTCCTTTGCAGGGTGAAGTTTAAGCAGACCTAATTTCTCAGGAATGTCTAAGCCTTTCCTTTCTGAAATGCTTTTTAACAATAATTCCCTACAGCAAAGAAAAAGACAAAGACTTCTTTAAAAATGAAGGCATTCTTTGTATAATATTTTGCATTAAAACCATTAGTAAATGAGACTGCTGTGCTTGTTACATGTCCTCAGCAGTTTGAAAAAGGTAAATAGCTAGAAAATATGTGAAGAATTATTGCTAACAAAGACATAGGGTAACACTCCTACCAACAACCAAACCAGTGAATTTCAAAAAAATAATACAATAGATGGAATGGTTTGTTTTGCATCTTAAATAGATAATGTAGCAACCAGATGTAATGTACCTGGTAGTTAATGGGCTCAGTACTCCATAAGTAAGAGGTTACTGCAGTAGTAGTTGATACTGCTAATTAAACTAACAGATTATCAAATTATGGCTCTTGTTGGTGCCACTGGGTGATGTCCTCCCCCTGGAGTGACTGGGGATACTCTCACTAATGAGACAAATGCAAATTTTGGACCTTCAGAGCCAAAAATGATCCCAGAGGCTGTTACCCTCCCTTTTGTGCAAGGGGAGAGGGTCAGGAAGGTTGCACCAGATCTTCCACCAACCACGATGATGCTCAAAGGTCCTACAGGAGCCTCCCACCCCACTGGGACATCTCTGTCCCCAGCAAAAAAGCCACTGGTCCCTGCCCCAACCTCTCATCACCTTCTAGTGGGAGAGGGAAGAGCCATGGATGGCAAAATGGTTAAAAAAGGATGGAGAGTCACCTCACAGCCATGGTCGGGGCTTGGGCTGGAATGAAACAATCTAAATTCTCTGTTTCTGTCCACACTAAGAAAATCCTCTTGATAGAATTGAATTACACCTCAGAGGGCATTACACCACAGCACAAGGAAGAAATTTGGAGAATGCTGTGTCATAGCTGATGACATTACTTGAGTCACTTGTGATGGGATTAAGGTTGTTTAAGCAAGCTGAAGAGAATTTCACTGCACGAAAGAGAACAGCAACAGAACAACAGTCCAGAGGGTGAACAATGCTGTTCTGCAAAGGCAGATAATTATGAAATGTAATTATACCTTGAGTTTCTCAGGGAAAAAGCGCATGACTTGATAAACGTTTCAGCACACTCTTGCTGTGAGGAAAAAAAAAAAAGGACATTTCAAGGAAATTAAAACCATGAGTCAGTGGGTTTGGTAGCATGGATTTGAATGCTGAAGCCCAGGATTAGACAGGTCATTTAAATATATGAAAATATTATTTGATGTAATGTGTAACTTTACCAAGAAAAGCAAAGAGGAAGTAACATGAATACCATACCTACACACATGTAGGATGAGAAGTTTTGACTGGAGGTATGAGATGCAATCTGGTAAACTTTGTGTAATCTAGTGAACAAAATAACATGAAACACCTCTGAAGAGAAAACACTAGAGTTAAGGAATCCCCTTTTTTAAATATTTCCCTATCCCTCTGCACTAAAATATGACACCGAGTAATTGATACTGACATTGCCCAACATGGGCTGAAATGGATGTAACATGCCTTTTCTGTTATAAATTGGGAAAAAGAAGAGGATAATAGAATGACAGTGGCTATGACAGTAACACATGTTACTGGATAAAGCAGTAAAAAAAGTTTCCACTCCTTACAACTCCTTGTGAATTAAACTTACATGTAGCAAGTCACACATGAATAGCAAATAACCTGCTCTGCCTCCTTTTCTACACACACAAAAAATGGGATGTGCTTTGCTGAGGACACTGAAAGTACAAAAAAAAGATGTGAATGGAAAGATTTTAATAGGAATATTTAAAAATAACTAATTATATAATATAGTTTGGATTCCAAAAGCCTGGACTCCTCAATGCTGTTGCAAGACGTGGCGTTAGCTGAACAAAAATTTTGCTATTTGGAGTTTTTTGTGCAAAACTGCCACTCTACCTGATGTTTATCCAATTTAAAATAGATATCATGGGGCCAGAAATGTGTGATGGCTGCAGAAATAGATGTGCTACAAAATAGATGCAGAAATAGATGTGCTAACTGAGATCTCTTGCCTTTTGTCAGTTCAAATCAAGATTTTTGTGCATAGTTTTAGAATGGTTTTGGGTATTTTGAAGAATCCATTTTATAAATAATTTTGCACATACAGGAAAAAATCCAGCAGATCAAAATCTTCGAATAACAGTCAGTGACAGATTAAAAAGATGCTTTGTGAGGTTAATAGGGAGTGAGGAGACAATATAGGTAATAGTGTATTTTTGTCATTTAGTGTTCCCCTTAACCATAAAACTCCATAAACTGTCAAAATGTCAAGGTGTGTTGACTTCACAACAAGCAAGGAAAGAAAAAACCTTATGAAATATCATGAGAAATGCTTGAAGAGAAAAGAAAACATTGGTTCACTGTACATTTCTCAATATTTACTCAGATCAAGTATCTATAAATAAAAATGTTTGCCTTTCCCACTAAATTAGTCTCAAGCAGAGCACGGTGTCGGATCCACACGTTACACAAAACCAGAAGCAGAGGGGATTCAAAAGAGAAGAAAATAATTAAATCAAAAAATAGAAAAATCAAAAAATAGAAAGCAAGCTTTGAAAATAGAGAATTGCTTTCATATGCATAAATACAAATGATTCTTTTAAGATGGCAGGGCAAGCCTTAATCAGAGGTATATGTAGGGGATTTTCAAGAGCTACAGAGGATCTGTGACCATCCAAAGTGAGCATGTTCATTACCCCATGATTCTTTTTCCCCCATAAACTTATTTCTGTCTCTACCTAAAATAATCTTGAAACCTGTTTGACTTACTGCAGCATCCAAGTGGAAGAAATTTCTACCATCCTGGTAGAGTTCTGCTCTCTAGGGCTCCCGACCAGGAGATGTGCAGAGAGCTGAAGACATGGAAGTGCAACACCTCAAATTTCAGCTGCCTTGCTATTCTACAGGATCCAGAAATAAATTAAAGGTTACTTAGAGGTCCCATAATTTCAAATTCATATGGCTGAAAAAGCTGAGTGCTCAAGTGGGGAAACCAGAGGAGAGAAACCCCAGAGATTTGCTCCTCAATCATTTCCTAAGCTGGTTTTTTTCAAGTAAAATTTGGCATCTCAAACTGCACATCCACTGACCAATTAAAAAACTCAGAATTAAATCTAATGGTCAGTGACTCATAAAACTATGAGCATGTGAGGTATTTTAATATAAAATCACAAAGAACCATTGCACAGAAAGGAAATCACCAGCAGTGATAACAAAGTATTTGGGCACAAAATATGATGGATTTTTTTTTCTTGAAGGACTGTAAAGTAGAGTATTCAAGAGTTTCCTCGTATTAATTAAGAAGGAATGGAAAATGGAATTATTTTCCATGCTGATGTTGAGAATTTAGACCATTTCTTGACATTCAGAAGTTTACAGGATTCCATTTGCCCATTGAGATAACTTCAAAATAACTTCCCATATAAAGCAGAGAGAAATTCACCAAGAGTGAGCATAAATATTCGGTAGTTCAGCTATATTTAGAATAAAAAATATTAAACTAATTAATGCTTTAATGGTAACAAGCATGGTTTTAGAAACTTATGTACCATTCCCTCTGTGCTAGATGATACTCTTAACACTGGTAACAATGGACAAGCATCTGTTTGTTGAAAAATGGAGATTCAGGTCAACAGAACTATTTATATCTAATTCACAAGATTGTCTCATCTGAAGAAAAAAGATTTTGTGGACATCAAAGTGTTTTATTTTGTTTCAACATTTCAAAGCAAAATTGTTTCTATTTTTTACTTTTAATGCTTAATTTCAAAGCTCTTCTTTTTTAAAGAGTAAAACATAAAGACGTTTTTAACATTTCTGTTTAGCTACAGAAACCAATGAAACATAAAACTAGATGTTTAAGGTGTTTTTGGCTCACCTATCAAAACAAGTATCAGTTAACTGCATGGTTTCCTAACTTCTCAATTCAAAATAAGAAACTACATCACATCACTTGATCATTAAAATACAGTCAAGTGGTCATATCATATTACAATGTGTGTCCACTCTTTAAACAGAGTATATTTGCAATGAAGTTTCATCTTTCTCTGGTTTTTTCACAGAGTTGGTATCAAATCTACAAGCAAACAAGTATTGTGAAAGTTCAGAGCTGTTGCTGTGCTTGTGGGGGAAGCATTTATATGTGCTACTTGCCTACTGTGTATTTCTCATTATATATGTGTACTATAATTACACATACATTTGCATACACTTCATGCAAACATTTTTATACAAAGACACTGAAGTACTGAGAATACATATGCATTTTTGAAGCTTCTGCTTCTTCTCTGGCTTGATCACAGAAATGCAGATAGCACAGTTGAAATAGTGTTTGTTTCTTTTTAAATTCCCTTTTCTTTGTGATAATTTTTTTTTTTCCATGACCTATTTGCTAAGAAAAGAGCTCACCTGTTTGCTGGGAAGGAGCATCAGCTTGATCATGGGATATGAAGTCCTTTTTTTCCCCAGTAGGCAGCACATAAGAAAGTCTCCATCACATCATTTCTGCACATCTGATCTTGGAGGTACAAATCCCATCATTCTTTACTTCTAAACCACACACCACAAACCATGAATACTTGGGAAACATTAGATTTTAGCATTATTATTATTTTTCACACGAGAGAAACAAACCATTCAGTCAGTCATCTCCATTAAAAGAATTTATCAAGCAATTTTATAAGAATTTAGAGTGTAACACCAATTCCAACACATGGGATTTGGTTTGAAGAGTTCACCAACCTTGTAAAAGACTGGGATGGAACTTGAAGAAGACTTTGCCTGCACTCTACCCTAGTGATCAGGAGAAAACCTACTTGGAGAAAACCTTTTTTCAACAGCAAAATTAAAGCAAAGATGTCACCAGCCAGATTCATCCTCATGACTTCTGCATCATGATAGATAGAATCCCAAACCATCCCCAAACCTCAAAAAGTCAGTCCTTTAGCATCCTAATTCTAATATGAAATAAACCCAAAAATCACAGGGAAGTGCACTAGAGAAGAAAATTAAGCAAAATATTTTCCTTCAAGACTCTAAGAGTCCATTGAATGTGTGAATTACTTAAAAAAATAAGAATAACTGAGTCTTTACAATAAGTCAAAGCCTCTGACCATACTTCGGGCATGAGGAGTTCCTTAAATGAGTTTCCCTCACTGGAAAAATCAGCACTTTAACAAACAAACAAACAAACAAAAAAAAAAGCCACAACAATAATTTTTTAAAAAAAAATCAAACTGAAATCAAACTGAAGCTCCCACAGAGCTACTAACTTCTTGAGGCAGCACAATAAATCCTCTAACAAATCATAATTGCATTTCCTGAGCAGAATCTTCACATTCTCTTATTATTCTGATTCAGTTTCTCATGTAGCCACAATACATTTCTCTGTGGGTCTCCCAAAGTCCATTTTTCTTACCTGCATTGGGACTCGAGCAGGCAGAAAGGACCTGGGTGACAGATGGCACACTTACTGCTTTGCAATATCAAAAGAAGGCTTGAGCTGGTTTTATTTCCCAATTTGTTTAATTTTACAGATCTGTGGATATGCAATATTAAATAAAACCTTCTCTTCCCTCTGCCTAATCCATAGTTATGATTTATGTTCTAAATAGCCCCTCCCAAAATGTTCAAGGATTCTATTACAGGAGCAACTACCCAAACACATAAAAAAGGATGGGGTTTGTTCCAAACCATTTGTAATTTGAACAGAAAGGAAAAAAATGATGGAAAAGTGGATTCAATTTTCTTGTTTTCAAAGTCATAAAAGATGTTTCTGGTTGAGCAAGAGATGAAACTAAGAGTGTTGAGTATGGGTCTGACATGAAGCAATCCTTTTCCCTTTCTTACAGCCACTTTGCACAGAGGTAGTGGCAGAAAACTGCTAAATAACAATGAACAAATTCTACACATCTGATAGTATGTTTAAACCTAAGAAGGTAAAAAAAAAAAATTCAGAAAATCTGTAAGCCTGATGCAGTCCCATTGCCACCAAGCCATGAAAAGGCTGGGGCAGGAGAGCTTGGGATGCCCAGGAGCTGGCTGAAATAGTAACAGTCTGGTGGAGAATGTCAAAAAGAGGTGTGAAAACCTCTCTGTTGAGGTAGGAATTCCCTGTGAAGTCATGAGTTAATGGAAAGGACCATTTCACATTTTTCCAAGGTCAGTGCCATCAGCTGCATCCATTTCACTGGGAAGCTGCAGCTCCCAGTGCATGGACCTGAGTTGAAGGCTCATGGGCAGAAGATTCCAAGCACAGATGATGATTTTTTTGCAGAGCAGGACAGTTGATGAGTTGCTCTTTCCCAATGGGACTCATCCATCTTTCTGGATGGCAAAGCCAGAGCTTGGAGTTGTGTTCTGTGCTCTGCAACATCTGAGTAAGAGATAATCCCTTTGCTTACCCCCAGGCATCTCATCCTCCAAGTTTTAGAACATCAGGAGCACTGGAAGTATCAGCCTCCTAAGAGGGATTCCAGGAAAATATACTCCTCAGCAACACAGTGGAAAAATGAGAGCAAACCTCATGGGTGTGGGAATCCAGGACCCTGAAACCACTGGAGTGTCAACCTTCTATTGCTCTGCAAGCACACAGGAGTGAATCTTGGCTGCTAGCTTTTGGAGCAGAGCAACATCAGCTCCAATTAGGGGTTTTTTTAATTTTTTTTTACTGTTTTATGCCATATGATGCAAATGAATAATTCTAACAGCAACCAAATAGGCTACATTACACATATGTGTATGTATGTGTACATATGTATATTTATAAATATCACATTGCAGCTCTCTCCTAAATGCTGTGAAAACTAAAACAACTAAGGCTGTTTCACAACTTAATTAAGACTACAATTTTGCTACTTTTCAAGAGTTTTTTCTTTTTTACATGTTGAGGGGAAAGTAAGGCATCTGATGCAACAAACTCCCAGGACTTGGCCAGTTCTGGAAATTTCAAAACCATATTTGAATTTGATAGTTACTTTCTAAAAGTTTCTTCACATCATGAGCAAACTTGTAATGACAATCCAGACTCTATTACACAGCAGCTATTTACTGAACCCCCTGCTCTGCTGCCTTGGCAGTAAATCACACTTCTGCAGAACTACAAGGGATTTTTCCCTTTTCAATACCCATCCAGGAAAGCTAGTAGATTTTTTATTTTTTTTTCTGCAAAATTCAGCTCCTCAACTTTTAAACTTCTCTCAAAGATACTCTGCGATACCACAAGTCATCCAGAAGTCTATTTGGATTTAGGAAATGAGTTTTGCCTGGGCTGTCCTCAAATCCAAGCAATCCACATTCAGCTTATGGGGTATCTGCTCTGTGGCAAGCACAGAATTATGCTTAACCACATAGGTTATTCCTCTTGCAAAACAAGTTGAAGGAAAGAGAAACTCTTCAAAAGAAATGTCTTTAGAGCTACAGCCTCTTATTCATATAAAAAAAAAAAAAATAGTTATAACAACTATTATAATAACTGTTATAATAATTGTGTTCATAGGGAGAAATGCTTTCCTGATGACCAGATTCTTTTCATATCAGTGACACTAGGAGTCATTTTATGTTTACAGATGTACATAATTGCAAAGGAAATGGCAAATTTCTCATCAGGATCCACCTGCTGCCAGCCTCACTGTGAGAATATACAGGTGACTGTCAAGAAAAGTGTCAAAAGCAGTTCTGCAATGGGAACAATCACTTGGGAGGCATAATTCATCATGTTAAATACACATAGCACCACTAAAAACCTGAATTTCAAGGGTGACTGGTGAAATTTTAAAACCCCACCTTCCCAGCAGCCTTGAAACTTGGTGAGAAACACCTCACTGCTTCCCTGCCCACAACCTGACCTTTGAAATCTTCATGCTTCTGTCTTTCAATCACCACCCCTGAGGCTCAGGGATTCCTCCTGTATTTCTAAGAAAAGGGTTTTGTGATTTTTCAGCTTGAAACAAGGGCAGAGGGCTCCAGCTGGGCAGAGTGGCTCAGATGATGGGTCAGACAGCACAGGTTGATGTTAAGGGCCAGTTTTGGGACACTGGGGAAAAAAAAAAAAAAAAAAAAGAAATAAGAAGGGAAAAAATCCTGGATTTTATTTTACTTTGAAATAAGCCAAGCCTTGGTGAGCAAAATCACAAATATTAACTAGTAAGTGTAGAGAACTGGGGCTTGGGACCAAACCAGGGACCTAAGCTTTTGACAGGACAGACACACATGCAATTTCAAGCAACTCTATTTTTTTTTTCCCCCTTTTAAATTTGTTGTTTCCCCCCTTGGTTCCTACCAGCGATATATCCACTTAAAGATGAAGGGTAAACATTGCATTTGAAAAATGCAATAAAAATCCATTTGCCATTTTTTTCCCCTTACAAAAAGCAAATTATTTGCATAGTGATGCCCAGGCCATCCTTTTCCTCCCCACAGGCAGGCTCTGATGCTTCAGAAACACACAGAGCAGAATACAAATCAGCTCCTACTTCTGTGACATCCCATGATTTCAGCTGAGAGCAATTTACTAAAGATGTATTTCTTCAACTGGGAATATGCTGCACCAGTTCTCCTTATTGTCCTGGACATTTCACCCACGAAACCATTAGTTTCCTCTGAGGACAGAAGTAAATAGCACAATTTGTTCTCACAGAAGACTAGCTGTTTCTGAAATGTGAAGAATCTCCTGGCAAATGGGCAGAACGTTAGGAATAAATAAGAAAAATGGGGCAGCAGAAATAAATCTTCCACGATGACTTCTCTCATTCATTTAAATGGGAAACATTCATTGCTGCTGCTGCTGCTTGCAGGAATCAAAGAGACAGAAAAAGTTGGCAAGTGCCAGAGAAAATACCTTTAGTTCATTGGTAATTTTCTACACAGACTGAAGCTACAAACTTTAAAGAAAAATGTAAAGACTCAGGCTTCAGAAAGCAGCTAGCAATTTAAGGAAATCATATTAGCAAGGAAAGATGTATGCTATAACCATTTAAACAATAAATTGCTTTAAGCATATAAATAAACCAATAAAACCACTAAATCTCAGCCCGTTTTTTGGAAAGCTACTGCTACACCATGGCAGGAATTAAAGAGTATATATTGTACCTGATCTTACAAAAAAGTTTAATCTCAGTCCCAGTTTGTAAGGCTCTGAAATATCACCTGCCACAGGATCCACTTTTTCCAGGTATTATTTCATGCTTTTCCCTTGCCTATAGCAGATTTTTCCCTCTGCAGTTTCATCTAAGTCTCTTCAGACCCTCAAGAGACTCAGGTGACAATAATAAGTCACCTCTCTTGATGCTCCTCAAATTATCAGGAAGATTCAGTACACGTGTAGGTGACAAACCTGCCCCAGCCAAATTTCCCTGGGAATTTCTTTCCTGAGCTAAAGCAGAAGGAAGATATCCCTCCTGTCTGATGCTCCTCAGATGATACAGGGATCTAGACAGCTCTTCCCAGAAGACTTTTCCAATTATTATACTTAATGGGGCAACACAAGGAGAGGATGTAATCAGCTGCACAACCAGAGAGAAAAGAAGGTAATGGGCAAATAAAAAATTTTGGTTGCAAAGAGCAGTTTCTCAGTATTTCTGCATTTCAGCTGCTGCCAGGTAGAAAATGTTTCAGGTCCATTCAGATCACAAGCCTATCAATGAATTACAACCCCATCTCCCTGCAACATATATCTCTGGTCTTCAAAGCAAATGTCTGATCCAAAAAGCGCCTTTTAATTCAGGTTTTTCCCATCTTTTTGGGCCAGAGAAGAATTAAAAGAAACTTTCATAACTAAATGGGGTTCCTCAGAAAGATTAATTTCAGCAACAGAAGCCCACGAGTTTGCTGAATGATTTCTGATTTCTTCTCCTCAATAAACACTCTGATTTCACTCTCCAAACAGCATTTTCATTCCCAACCTGACAAACTGATCATTCTTGTTATCTGTCTTGGAGCATTTCACTGAATTTCAAAGAGAAATTATAGGGTAAAATAAATTCAGAAGATAAAGTGCTTGAAATTAGAAACCTTCAGATTTCAGACCAATTTACAACACTTCACCTTTCTTTCTAACTTTAAACCAGCAGAGATGTGAGCATTAAAAATAACTAATTTAAACTTTCAAAACATTTCACACTCATATTAAATGCCTTAGCAACTATGCTCCTTCCTTTTATATTCAAGCAGAGGAAAAATTGGGTCACTTTAGCATGGGTTCAGATTTGGTAAGAATCTGAAAATCTGAAACCACAGAAATAGCTTCAGACATGTTTACCAGAACACACACATATCAAAATTTTCCTACATAGTTATCAGGAAAGGTTGTTCCCAAACTCAGCCTCAACTTCCTCTGACACCAGAGGTGCCACCATTCTGCTCCCATTTCTTTCTGTTATTCTCATAGAGAAGTGTTAGCATCAAAACATCAACAGAATCATAAGAATAATTAAAAAATCAGTTTAAATACCTTTGGCCAGTGGAACAGGAAAGCAGGTTGTCCAGACACTGAGAACTTTTAAACCAGAATTTCTCCATCCTGAAGAAAGGCCTCAGCAAGATAAGAAACATAATGAACTAAGCCTCACAATAACTTTTTCTCCATATTAATGAAAAATTCTGTCCACACAAAATGTTGGTAATGCTAATTTAATTTTCCTGAGATTACTTAGATCTGGTAGACTTGAAAAGCTTAAAAAAAATAGCATGGAAACTATAATCTCCTTTCTAGCTATACATTTTCATTAGCATTCTGTGGTTTCCAAAGCAGATGCCATGTAGCCAAGCAGAAATACACTTTATTCAGGACTTTTATTCAGCAATACATGCTGCAAATAGCTTAATATAAATGTCAGCTAGGGAGAGGATTTCACCTTAGCAGTATTCAAAGGTTAGGACAGTATGTCAACAGAGATACTTTGTTGATGCTGGCTACATAAACAACTGCAACAGAGAATAATGAAAAGCAACTTTAATAAATTGAAAACTCGGGTAGAAGGCATTTATAAAATGCATTAAATTTCTCAGTGACTTACTCACTAAAGAGGGAATCTGCTGTTGGAGTGGTGAGACCATTAAGTTGTTGAAAACAACTATTATGAAATCACAGTCAACACCCAGGCTCCATGCGACGTCTCCACTAGAGTGAATTTCTTTCTTAATCATTAATTTCCATGCCTGAAAGCAGTCTTGCATATTTTTTCTCTCCTTTGAAATACCTGAGGACAGCAAATGCCATAAAAAAAAAAAAAAAAAAAAAAAGGGAATGGATGGAATGGATGTTTTGTTACTTCCCCCAAAGTGATTAATACCTCAACTTCAATGCAACAATAGGACATGTCTGACCTACACCACTGAAAGAAATGATGAACAGGAATGTAAATCTTCCTTAATTACCTCTCTTTGTAACATGGAAAAAAAAGGGGTAGTAACTTGCAGATGAAGTAATCACTCAGTCAAATCACAGAGTAGTGGAAAATGTCAGATTCTTACAGCCTAAACATTGTGAATTACGAGAAATATAAAACATTAAAATTCCAAACGGCTTCTTTTTGATGGATTTTTAATGAGAATGGAGAAAGAGAAAGCAATCTGTCCTCACGTCAAAAATGGTAATGAGAATATTCTCCTCCTCTTTAAAATCTCTTCAATGAGAGGAAATCTGCTTTTGTGCCAGGCCCACAAAGAACTCGACTCGTGTCTGCACACTGTGCCTTCCAAGAAATTCACATGATAAATAATTCACTGATCATTCCCCCATTAGGAACACCACCGTGCTGAGCTATGGGCCATGGCTTCCAGTTGCCCTCTGCCCTGTCCTCCTGCTTCCCACTTGCTCCCTAAAATTCTCCAGTGGGCAAGGAAGGATCAGGAAAGCAGTGGGAGCAATCCCAAAGACAAGCTAAGCAAGCCCATCTACAGGGGATTTAAATACCCCATTAAAATCATGCCCGTTAAGCAAAACTGAAGAAACAAGGTTGAGTTTTTCCTCTTTAACCCTTCAAAACCCAGATTGCCCTTGGTGCAAGGTGCCTGGAGCTCAGCCCCATCCCCTTCCAGCAGAAGTGCTGGGCAAGAGGCTCTATCCTGCTCCAAACTGGTGCTCAGCTCCCACCTACCCACCCTAAAACCACCACTTTTGCAGCCCCCATGCCCAGCTCCCCAAAGCACCTCCTGAGGCCAGATGGCATTTCTGTCCTTGACAGCCCTTGTTAGAAACATGTCTAATTTAATTCCCTGGGAAAACCAACATAAAGCTTCCTAGTGTTCACCTCATTAATATCCCTCAAATACACCCAGGAGAACAGAGTGTGGAAGTCTCTTTTTCTGTTCTTGACTTCTGTACTGTACATTTATTTCATCAAGGATGTAAAAGTTTCGTTTTCCATAAGAACTATACATTTTTTTATTTTTTTTTTAAATGTATCAATAACCATCATCAGTTTTTGGTAAGTGGCAAATAAATAACACATTACTTCAAGGTGATTACATCTGAAGCTGCCTTTATAGGGGCCTCACACTGATACCATCATTACCACAACAAGTGGCTGTAACAAGTTCTCCTTTCTCCACTTAAAATACAATCAGAGTATCATGGTGTTTTACCACTGCAGTTCCTCTCTCCCTGGCTCTCTTTCTACACCAAGCCCCCCAGGAAGCAATCATTTCCATGCAAATGCTGCATAATAGAAATATAACTTCCCCACAACCTGCCTTTCCTTGGGAAAACCCATCTGCAGTCTGTGTTTGGATATGTACAAAATAAAACCACCGTGGTTTCTAAGCAAAGCACGGAGCTGCAAAATTTTATTATATTAATGGCCTTCTGCATCATTTCCATATTCATGGCTCACTTCTGACTCCTGCACACTGTATTATTTTGGGAGGAGAAATAATAATCTCATTTACACAGTACCTGCCATTGGCCAGGTTCAATAATCTGGCACAAACACCACAGAGGCTGCATCAGCCATGCCACCCCCTCTACTATTATTTAATTAATGATTTAAAAAACAAACAAACAAACAATAAACACTTAAAAGATGATGACAGCTGGGAGGGAGACTGTGGGTAGGAACACTTAATTGCCAAGTGCTTCATATTCCCTGATCTCAGCGGGGAATGTCAAGGTTGTAGCACTCACTGACCATTTGGGGCTAAAACATGAAAAGCTGACCCATACTTTGCACCCAGAATACTTGTCTCTCCCCACCAGGAAGGGGGGAAAAAAGGCAGAAATGGATAATCAAAGGGAATTGATTATCTGCCAGCCTCTTCATCAACCTGCAGGTAGAGTCTGTTGGATGAAATGAATAACCTGCTTCACCTGGAGTGCAGGACACACTGCAGCAAGATTGGGGCTAAAAGGGGCAGATTTGGGCTAAAAGGACTGGACTTGGCCTTTTTGTTTGGGGTCTAAACCATCCCACTCAGGGTCCTGCTGTGGGAAGGAAGAAGAGACTCAAAGCCTTGAGTGCATCCTCCTGAATGCATTTCAGTTTGGCTGTCAAAACATCTCTTTGCCTTTTTTTTCTGTTTGTGTTTTTTTAAAAAATCTTATTTAAAAAAATAAGATTCCAGGGAAAATTATAAACATGAAGGGAATTTATTTGAGAATCTCTGAATTAATACATGGGGTGCTCACTGCTGGGCTCAGCATCACTGCTAAAGATCTCCAGAGTGTAAGGCTATAAAAGTGAGTTGTAATGTGCAGGCTTCTCATATTTGGGCTGAATTACCTAAAGAAATAAACAATGTGAACCCTTTGTGTGCACAGCACTAAAATCAAATTTACCAATAGCTATTTCCAGTAAGCCTGCACTGTTTGCTTTTGAACATCCTATAGTCATTTGATCTCTCCTGGCCTTCAAAGAAAGGATGCCCCTAAGAGATTCTTCTCTCTAAAAAACTACTAGCATGTGTAACACTACCCCTGGTGTCTCTTTCCTGCTTTTTTTGTGATTTCCCAGGGACATGGGAGTTGGTCCTTACAGCAATCACTACAAGCAGGTGTAGAGCAGATTCTCAAGTGTGTTTGTGGAACAAATTTGGGTAAATTTGCAGCAACTCAGGGGCCCCACAAACTGCCAGGTGGCTTTACTGCATCTCCTTTTTGTACCTTGGAGAAACTAATGCCTGGAGAAAGGATTTCTTGGTGTGAGAAGTCATGGCTCCAAAGTAGGCTTTGAATGGACAGAAGTGCTGGGGTGCAGAGCACTGGAAGAGCTTCTGGCTAGCAAAGTTAAACCCAGAGAGAAAATAATGCTGTGAAACCTGAGTTACACAATTGCCAGCTCACTTCCTGACACGGAAAATGTTTTTCAACACTGAGAGAGTCTCAGATTTCCTTTAGTGTACTTTTCTGGCCAGGAATTGTAGCTGCTGCTAAAGGCAGATTTTCAAAGCAGGAGCTGCAATTCACTTTCATATCAAACAGATACAGAGAAGCCCATTTGTGCTCAGGATTACAGTGGATATCTTAAAAAACCAAACACAAACAGGTTTCCAGCCTTACCTCCAGTGGCAGGGTTCAGCCTTTTAATACCCATCTCCTTATCTCAGTGATTAGGGACCCACCAGCAGCTCCAATGCCTCAACTCTGAAAAAAAAAAAATAATTAAAAAAAAAATTAATTTCTCTGATGAACATGGCTGTGTGGGGAGAAAGTGCAGGGAAGGGTATGAAAACTTGCAGATCATTAGATTTGGGGGATATTTAAGATTAAATACAAAAAAAGCACTAGCCATAGAGACTATGGCAGGTTCTGATCATCCAGATGTTCTGAAGGTAAAAGGAAGACATGGTGAAATGTTAACACAGAAATAAAAGAATTAAAATCTTCCAATTTTAAAAAAAATGCATACATCTAGGGGGAAAAATTGTCTGAAATATACAATTTCTTTCAAACAAGAACTGCCTGAAGGTAGATACACAGATATTCCTATTTTCTATAGTTTAATGTGAAAACTGATAACTGCACAAAAATTAATAAGTTTTAAAATGGCTCATAAAATAACTCATAAAAATCTAAAAAAAAAAAAAATGTTCATATTAAATCTAGCAGGTTTTTTTCATTTCTTTTCATCAAAGTCCTTGCTTGTTCTTCACCTGAACTTGTTCATCTCTCTCATCTTATCCATGGGGAGGTAAATGAAACCAAATGCATTGTTTCTGGTTGATGAAGCATTTTTGCCTCCTTCAAGAGGTTCTTCTTTCCATTAGTAACACACTCCTAACAAAAGTTCATATTTTCAAAAGAGAAAACAAAGAAGAGAAGAAATCAAGGCACAGGTGACATGATTTGAGGAAGCAAATAGAAAAAGAACTTTTTTGCAAATTGACAAGAAATAAAGATAAAAATGTGGAAGTGGGCAGCTTGGAGCCAAATCTCCATCCCTCTGTGGGTTCTGGTGTCTCCAGGAGTCCCCTGGGTTTTATCTTCTACTTTTGGGTTCGTTTTTTCCATTTGGATGCATTTCTGTGGCTCAACAAGATTGATATGCTAAATCAGCACGTTTTTTATGGCCATTTTCCCATTTTCCCCATTTTTGGTGATGGTTGCTGGGCACTGCAGCTGGGTGAAGCCTCTTATTCCAGCTGGGAAGAATTGAGCCCTGATCCATTTGTGTTGGAAATGGCTGGAAGTCTACTTGTATAACCTTGTGGGAATTTCAAAACATTAGCCTAATTAAAACTGTTGTTGTATTTGTTTTGTCAGCCTCTCCCTTTTATCTGCATGATAATGATTTTGCCTCATCAGTTCAAGAAATGTCTGTGGGTGGAAACAGTGAGTGATAGATTCATATAATGAGGCTCTAAATGACTACAAAAGACTTTACATCTCTGTGAATCATCCATCTACAGTGCTGCATTATTCAGGAATTAATGCAACCCTATAAATGAATAATGATTTAAATGTACTTTTAAAAATTGTTAATGCTCCAGCATTTTTTCCTTCTCTACATAATCAGAAAATTGATTATGACTATGACTAGACCTAATGTTCTTAATTTAACTTATGTAATGGGAATGTAGAAAAAGTCTTGTGACAACAAAGAATGGAAAGATTTCCAGGAGACTAGAAATGGGTTTATAACCTTCAGAATTCCCTAGCCAAATTCAGTCAACTTCAGAGGGAATTAACACCCAAAAAGCCTCCTGAAAGACTGTGGAGAGACATCCGAAGTTGAGGAAAAAGAAAGATTAGAACACATATTAAATAACTAAGAATAATATGACTGTAGAAATAATATTGCTCATTATTTGCTCTCTCATATTACTCCTTTTTTTTAAAAAAAAGGGTGATTAAGAGAATTATAAAGCCAGGAGTTGTAGGAGCAGGAAATGTAACACAAATTAATTCCCCCAGGAGTTTGTCTGAGGATGATCTCCTGTCCAGATTACCAGATCAACACAACAGAGTGAACACATGACAGTGAGATCTATAAAAGCATTTAACTTCTATCTGGATTTTCAGTTTTAGGAAATACTGATAGGTCTGTCAAAGAGACAGATTCCAAACTGTTGAAGGCAGGGAGTTAACATATAGATAAATAGTGACAAAAATTTGTGAAGAGTGGTTGCATGGATCTTCAGAAGCCAGGATGAAAACATGTAGGATGCTTTTTTTTGTTCAAGTCATCATAGCAGTTTTACAGAATCAACCCAGCCGTGAGAAATTATTCCTTTTGCACTAAAGCAAGTGAAACATGGTAACTCACATCACCAAAGTTTCTTTCTTGTGGAATAGAGGACATTTATTTAGTGTTTTATTTAAACTAGATACTTCAAAGAATTTTCAGCCATAGAAGATGGTTTCAATAAAGTCATCCACTAGGCTTGTTTTATAGTCTACAAGTCCCTGTGAAACTATTGTAAATTATTGATGCTATAAAGGACATGAAGTCTACTAAGGCTACAGTCACAGCTGTCCCCCTTATAAAACCTTGTAAAAATCACTATCCCTGGAGCAGCAGAATTGAGTTTGTATCAAAGAGGCAGTGAAATATTGCCACTCACCTATCACACTGATGCTCCTTCCAATTTCTTGGGAGTTTGATAAACTTACCAGTAGGTACTTTTGTTATTACTGAATCCTACTGATAAATTGGCATCTCAACATTTTGGCCCACAAATGATTTACTAGGCTGAAAACAATATTGCCTGCTCTGAATTCATCTTAGCCAGGGAGCTCCCCATTAAAGAGCTGGATGAACACCTGGGACTTCAATGTTACTGAATTCTTTGGTGTGGGACCACCCTGAGTGCAACAGGAATTATTTTAGGGGTGACCCCAAGGGACCTGCTTCACCCTCACCCACACTCACTACTTTCTCAGTAATGGAGTCACAGGCCTGCTCTACGTTCTATTTCATATTCTCAGCAAGATTCTGACAATATTCAGACATAAAACCAAAACCATTTCCTTTCCCATTAGTTGCCAAGCAATGTTTCTATTTCTTCAATCTGAAGACTTGCAACCGAGTCAAACAAAATTTCTCAAGCTTCACGTCCAGGATTATACATTTTTCATAGATGGTGAAGAAGAGAAGCCAAGTTTTCAATATTTTTTAATAATTTAAAGGGAGACAGATCTTTGAATCTGTTAAGATATTTTTTTCCCCTTGTGAGGAGGAAAAATGTTGAGCTCAACAATAAACATGAGCAAGCCACTGAAAAGTAATTATCTCACTTTAATACTGGATAGGAATGTCACAGCTCAATAAACAGTTAATCAATAACACCCAAAATCAGGGTGGCTTCAATTTTTTAATGGATTCAATTTGATTAGGGTTGGGGTTTTTTTTCTCACCCCCTCCCTCCATATTTCTTTGCCTATTTTTTAATTATCAGCAGTAGCTTTTGACTTTTGCACTCTCTGGAGTAAACTCATTAATTAGGAAAAAAACCATGTTTCTTCTTTTGACTAGAAATCTTTCTGGGGTTGATTCCAAAACCAAAATATAGAATGATCTTTTTGGTATTGGGAACTGAGTCAAAAACAATCTTTAAGCACCTCACATACCCCAATTGCCTGTGGTTTCTCTGTTGGCAATGAACTCAATCCATGGTAGGTAATGTTCCCCTTGGTGGAATTCAGTTTGATGGTTGGTATGGCACAAAATCTGGCTCTTCTGTGTCTTCAGGAGAGATGGGGATGTGTCTATTACTTGTATAATCTCACAAAGGAATACACAAGAGCAAGAAGCAATTAATGCAACTCATTAAGTCCTTCCTGGACACACACAAATGGAATGTAACTCATCTGTTTTGTGCCTGATCTTCCATTGTTAAACACTGCCAACCTTAAAATAACTTTGTGTTACCCCTTTTTAAGAATCCCAAGTCCCAGTTCTTCAAAGCTGATTTCCCAAGGTCTAGAAAATGCTTTATCTGAAACTTGTAACATTAAGCAGGGATTGCCACAGTTCATAAATTATTCTCTTTTTAATGTTGAAGACTGACGAATGTGCCAACTCCTCAATTTAATTAGGGAAATTCTCTGTTAGAGATGCATTTTAGTCAAGTTCTCTTCTCCCAGTTTCACCTTAGCTTTTGTCCTTTACATCAAATCCAGAAATAAACTCAACTTGTTCTCTCAGAAATCATCTCATACAGATAAAACAAAATGTTTCCCTTTACATACTTGCATTCCTTTTGAAAGATGCCTTCAGTCTCTGCCTTTTCTGAGTTAGAAGGAATCACTTTTCTGAGTTAAAGGATGTGGATTCATCAGCATCAAGCAACTACTTTCCACAACCACCTCACCTTTCACCTCTGGTACATTTCATTCCTAGAAACTTGCCTCCTGGAGAGGCCAATCAAAAGAGGGGATGAGAAGTAATCAGAAAGGAATAAATAAATTAATTATGCTGAATGTCTAACTTAAATATTCAATAAAACATTTCTGTACAGGCTCTGAGAATAAACAAAAAATACCTTTTCATTGGCAGGATTCCAGATGTTAAACTTCCACTTCTCTTCCCCTGCATTTTTCTTAAAGGCCCTAAAACACAAGAAGCCATTGGATCCTTCTGCCAGGGCTTGTAAGTTACAACCTTAACTATGGATTTATCACTATTGATTCATAATAGAGTTGCCTAGGAGAAATATGTCAAGTTGATTAAAATTACCCATTTTTATTGAATTCTTTTGGAATGAATTTTCCTCTAGCTGAACAAGAAGCACATCAATGCAATCTAAATTTCTGTAGTGAAGGATCAGAAGAAGAAAAACTGACAAATGACTTTGAACATAACGTGCATTGCCTGCTCTAATCCCAGCTATGATTGCAAAAATATCATCCCCCAAATTACATCAGCTGTATACAGTTGGAATGCATGTATTGCTCTTACTGCAATGCAGCAGCAATATCCATGCCATACACGACAAACTGCATTATTCTAATATAATTAATTTTACAGTCATGGTTACACTTGGAGAGTCTTTTTTAGTGGAGTTACAGACTATGCAGGGACTGGGATTCTTAGAGATGAAAATTGATGCTTAAAACTAGTTTTGGAATTACAAAAAAATAAAAAAAAACCCTAAAAAATAAAACAACAGAAAAAAAATCCCAACTTTTAAAGAGAGAATTTGTAGAGAGGCTGTAATGAGCACAGACATGAATGCTACTGCTTTTCCTGGCTCTGAAAAATTGAGCAGATTAATCCTCATTCAAAAGTATTGGACTTTTCCTTGACTTCCCTGTTTCTTGGTTCTCATAAATTAAAATGCCTTGAAAATTTCTCATCTTGTGTAAGCTGAGTTTTCTAAAACACAGCAAGCTGTATGTGATGTGACATTTAAAATATGATTTATTGTATTCCTGAATGACACATGCATTTCTTCAAACACTGGCAAGCCCTCAAAGATTTAATAGAGTTTTTGCCATCCTGGGTAGCTATTTAGCCAGGTATATTTTTTAGTGTATTTTCCAGGACTTAGAGATTTTAGTTAAATTCATTCTTGACATCTATGTTTGTGTAAATATATATATATATAAAGACTTACCAAAGTGGAGACCAAGATGTAGTTCCCTCAGACACTGAGGCAGTAATGGGTAGGCAGGGACTAATGAAAGGAGTCCAGAGGGTATGACCAAAAGCATTGCAAAAGTCAGCATTTTCCTTGGGTTTTGAGGACTGGATTTAGCCTCCTTCCCTTGATGAAGAAAACTTGACCTCAAATCTTACTCTTATACTTAAACACATTTATTTCCCAAGGTCTGTAAAAGAACAGGTTATTTAAATATAAAAGCATGGCTTTTTATCCCAAATACTTGAGCTGACTCCCAGCAAAATTCTGTGTCTTACTTCCTAGTAGTTTTGGTTAGTTTTTTGGGTTTTTTTCAAGATTTTATTTCTTTATTTCCATGGTATCATGGTTCATCAAACTCATGACTATGTCTGTGTCCTTCTTCCCAGAAAAGCATAGCAGCAAATGATACAAAGAAAAAATTTAATTGTTTCAATTTCTAAAACCAGGGGGTTAGGTAAAAAAGAAACCAAGTTTTGATGAAATCTGTCCTAATAACTATTGATCCTACTGGGGAATTTCTGCAACAACCAGCACGTCCCTGCCAGAATATTCAACAGAAAGGGATTATAGGTATACACAGAGATAATATCTTGATATAAATCAGTTAAATAGTCAATCAACCAAGAGACACAAATCCACAGGAAACCTGGTTACATTCACTCCACTGCTCACAGAACTACTTGGATTTTTTTTTTTCTTTTTTTTTGGATGGTGCTTTAATCCTGTTAGTTTTCAGAAGCAAAGCAGCCCCTAGATTGAGCTACAATCTATTTTATGCAACATTAAACAATTCCAGAGCAAATTAATTACATCTGATCAACCCACTGAAGGCAATGAGGCCAGGAAAGGTGCAAGTTAGGGGCTGCAAAACATTTATTACTGATGACAGGGAACCAGAAAGAAAACTTTGACTTTCAGATCCAGTGTGAGCTAAAGATCCAAGCTTGAGTTGGCGGGGTTGGTTCTAGTGAAAGAACTCAATCTCTAAAGTGGAAAAATGGAGTACAGAATGCTGTGACATTCCTTTCACCCCTTGGTAAGGAGAGACCTGTCCCTGTCACACATCAGCATCTGCAAACCTACATTGGCTTTCCAACGATAATTTCAGAAGCCTGTTAAACTTATCACTTAAAATGTGGGGACCACAATCACTGAGAGAACCGAAACCTCTCTCCTCAGGCAATTAAAACTCCTCTTCCTTCCAGTCTCCGATTATTTGTGACCCATTCATTATTGTGCCAGCATCTTATATTATTTTCTATCAACTCTTAACCTCTGGGGGAATTTGAAGATAATAGTCTTATCCCTTTTCACCCTTCATTCAGGTAGGCAAAGCAAATTATAAATTAGATTCTCCTCCCTGCCACCCTCAAAGTCTTTCTCTGTACACATTCCTACCTGAATTCCCATTTTGTAGCATAAACACGCTGCATTTAAGTGAAATTTAACAAAGGCTTGAACTATATTTTGCACAGATACAATTAACTGCAGATCAGCACAAAGACTACAACAGTGACATCTCTATTTTTTAATACCTTAGATCTAACAATCTAATTCTCTTTTCTGTCAAGACCAGAAAGTGGATAAGAAAAATTATGATAAAACAATTTTGTTGGGGTTTGCTGACCTCTATTACCAGGAGATATTTCAGTGTTGTTGGTGCTGGCAGAGGTCACACAGTGATTTGTCTGACCAGCTCCCCAGCAGCTGTCCTTCCTCTTCAGCTTCATACTGCCCAAACCCTGCTCCTCCACAGGGAATTCCAGAATTCTGGGTTTGCTGATTGCTCCAGAGCAGCTCCACATCAATATAAGAATAATTCTGTGAAAACAGGAGGGCCTGTCTGCAGAGAGTTACTATGTCAATGGAAGGCTACAACCCAGCGAGGGATGGAATGCAGGCTGCTGACAAATGTCTCTATCAGACCTGCCATTTATATCATCTCCATTTATACAGAAAACATACCCACTCTTTGGACTTGTTTCTTTTCCCAAATCTTTTTTCAAATACCAAAACAGACATTGGTGCCAGCAACTTGAAAATATCGACAAAAAGATTTAATTTTTTCCACAAGATGCCTTACTGAATTAACAGATCCCTTCCTATTCCCTCCACCCCCATCTTCTATATTCTCTCATAAATAAAATGCAACAAGCAGAGATAGTCAAACATATTTAGCACAGGTAACTAAAATAGATTTTAACAGTTTCAGCATTCTTAAAATACCTCTTTGAAAAAACATATAGCTAAAAGAAACACATTACCTTGAGCTGCAGTTTTCTTTGGCATGACTCTTCCAGAAGGTGTGACTAGAGACCATTCCTGATGATGGATTAGGAAGACCTCTGGAATTCTGCTCAAGGGGATGCTGCCCTGCACATCACCTGTATACAGTGCTCCCCAGAAGTTAGAACCCCTCACTCCTCATGTTCACTTGGCATAATTTTGGGAAGCTATCTAGGCACCTCAAGAATTCCTGTGATTAAAATTACAACATCTTTCAAAGCCTTAAAGTACATAGAGTCAGCCTTTATTTTTTTTTTTTTCCTGTGGTACTGCAGAATTCTGTGCATCCCCACTAAAATTGCAACTTCTTAATTAGTATTACATGAAACTAAAACTACTTAAAATTGCTAAGGGGAAAAAAAAACACATCTGGTTACAACTAAGTTAGCTGTGCTTTCATTACAGAATGGAACTGGAAATAATTTCATAAATAACAAAGAACTGCCACAAATTCATTGTTGCAGAACAGTGAACCCCAAGCACTGTTGTTTGTAGTAGAAACAGTTTACAGTCCTTGATCAAACCCATTATTCCTTTGCACCCATTCTGCACTTGCTGAGTGTCCCAGGTCCCAAGCAGCTGGGTTAATAAAATCCTTCCAAATATATGTGCCCTTTAAAATAAATGTGATGATGGCTAAGACAGATTAAAGAGCTGCCGTGGGGGGCAGTAAAGAAGGGCAGGAGCAAGGATGCACACCCCAAGTTATTTGATTTTCCAGGGAAATATCAGAAAGGAGGTGGAAATGAGGCAGCATGGCCAGTCCAGCAGCAGGTTTGCCCCTGGAGGATGCTCATAGCAGGGCAGGGAACACAGGGGGGGACACAGCAGGGACACAGCCACCTCCTCAAGCTCAGCAAGCTTGGAATTCATCTCAGGAGGTCTTCTCTAACCTCAATGATTCTGTGATTTAATGTCTCCATAAAATCCTGATCACAGAGAAACCTCAAAAGCTCCAGATGAAAAATACTTACTAGATTTTACAGGACAGGTCTGTTAAATTCCTAGAGAAATCTCCATTCTGGTAGTTTTCTTGAAGCAAGTCAATGTTAACCATCTGGAAAAAAAAAAAAAAAACAAAAAAAATCCACCAAAAAACCCTGTATCTGTGCTAAATTTCTTCAAATATTGGAGCAGTAGAGGGCTACAATTCCATTTATCTCCCTTTCACTCTAAACTCTGACTTCTGGAGTTCATTTAACTCCTGTTTAAATTATACTTTTATTGGATCCTGATATCACCATGAAGCTGACTGCTTCCATTTCTACATCTGAACTTAAGAAAAAAAAATAAAAATAAAAAAGCAGCAAAGATACAACTGTTAACTGGATTTTCTACAACTGATCTTAAAGTGTGTTGACATGGTGCATGCTTCACTGACTATTCACACTTTCGCCTGAAAAAGAGTAAATTGGATTATTTTTTTTTTTTCCCCTTAGGCTAGGAGTTATATTTATGGATGCTGGTGAAAAAAAATATTTAACTGATGTTCAGAGGTTATTGTGTATGGGCTCAAAGGGCCTCCTCTTACCAAGAAAAAAAGAAGCAGCATTAATTAATCTTGTTTAAATGAGCTGTAGTTGTTGTACCGTTGCTGTAGTTGTCTAAACAGTTGTCTAAACAGGTGTTAATGACAAGGCATTTCAGTATTTTCATGGGAAATCAGTAGTTTCAGAGTAGAAATTGTGATTTCCTACAAAAATTAATGACTCTGCTGCTGCAGAGGTCAGGGTGGTATCTGCAGTGTACTGTGCAGGGTGTGAAAGAACTTGTTCACCCTTAATTGTAGCCCTGGTCTAGTGTGAATATTGACAGATGTATGGTTAGAAAATACAGACTGGAATAAAAACCAAAAACCAACCAACCAACCAACCAAACAAAAAACAACCAACCCCAAAAAACCCAACAAAAAAAGCGCCATTATTTAAATGTTGGTTGTAGCAAGTATCATGAAACAGCTCATGTCCCCAGTTTATTTGAAATGTTGTTCTCTAGCTCAAGTTGAAATAACTCCAGTAAACCCTCCAGGCCTCTTCTGCTCCCAGATTTCATTTCCATGGCCTTGGCCAGCATAATAATTCTCTTCTTCCCACGTGAGAAACTCAGTTGTGTTATTTACTGGGATGTGGTGCCCATGCTAGAGGTTGAGGAGCCCCCTCCTGCTCCAGAGTGCATCTCCACCCTCTTTACTCACAATCTGGAATTACCCACGTTGTGTATCTCACTGGTTTCACCCTGGAGTTACCTGTGAAAGGGAACCAAAAATCCAGACTGGTGCCTGAGGATTTTGTGACCGAGGACTGCATTTTAATCCCTATAAATCACTGTTACAAAAAAGGCACGTGCCTGACTGCAGGGGTGTCCAGAGTCACTGGCTACTCTACCATGGATTTTAATTCAATTCTTTCAGTTTTAAGCATTCTTCAAACTTTCT
Organism: Phaethornis superciliosus; assembly: GCA_023637945.1. Taxonomy (NCBI): domain Eukaryota; kingdom Metazoa; phylum Chordata; class Aves; order Apodiformes; family Trochilidae; genus Phaethornis; species Phaethornis superciliosus. Next base: position 22,462,980 of record JAJQWJ010000010.1, read on the forward strand.
GTAAATAGGAAAAGTTTCCCCTGTCCCCAGGCGTGTTTTCCCAAGGTTTCCAGCTCTAATTATGATGAGCAATATCTTCATGGTCTCCTGCTACATCGCTCAAAAATATAAGGAAAAAAGATCTCTTTTGAAAGTTTCTTTGAACTTCCCAAGTCAATGATTTCTTATATAACTGCAATAAAAACCTCTGGGAAAGAACCTATTAGAGCACTGTGTCAGCAATTTCAACTTATTACAGATGGCTTGCTCCCCTCTCCACATCACTATTTAATGAATTTAAACCAAGGATTGTATAATTTCCTACGCCGACGGCAGCCACGAGCTTCCACGGGGACGTTTGTTGTTTTGTTTTTTTTTGCTAAACTGAGATTATGGCCCAGTGTAGCAAAGGGATTTAATGAAGAAGTTAATTCTTCAATACAACCCAGCAGCCTTTGCCTCCAGCAAGAATGCAGCATCAGCCCCCATGGTCCAGAAGCTGTGGCAGGGATGCTGCAATGGGTGATGGCCAATGCCACCCTGGCATGGAGATGAATGCAGCAAGTTGTGGTGTAATGCGACCATCCTGGGAGGTAAATAGCAAAATGCTCCATTTTTTTTTATTTTCAGGTGGTTGATAGAAATTTCAGCTGTTAATGGTGAGCCTCCAGGAGAGGCTGTGAAGGCAGCAGGTTGCCTCATTCAGAGATCCTGGCTATTACATCTCAACAACTAGATGTTTCCTCCTTTTGTTTTTAATTTCTTAGCTATTTTCCAGCCAATTATCCTTACAATTTAAAGCAGTTGGTGCAGGAAGTATTCTCTGTACTCCCTTCCCTCTGTTATGAAGCAATTGTTACTGCTCTGTGTTGGAACAAGAGGTATCAATAAATCTATTTATAACCTTACGGTGTGTGCCTTCACCGGTCAAAGTTTAATTGGACTAAGAACTGTAAATAGGATGAAAATAAAACAAAGAGGCTCTCCACCTCCCTCTCTCCTTCCCTTTCCCCATAAAAATATTCCCAGGGGTTTCCCACAGAAATCTGGATATTTAAGGAAAAAAATAAAAAGATAATAAAAGAAACACAAAACATAAGTAGAATGAAATTGAAAAAATACTGTACTGACATAATTCTCTGCTAAGATTACAATACCATGGCAGGCTTTAGCATCAGTAAGGAGAGAGTAAGGGGTGTTTTTACAATGTGTATTACAACCCTCTGCCTTTCAAAACAGTTTTGATTACCAACAACAGCTCAAAAGACAAAGCTTTGAAGGTTTAACTTTTTAAACTCTCCTTTCTCAGCATGACCTTGTATGATACTATGTCTGCACAAAAGTTTTGTACAAGACTTAATATTTGGTGTAAAGCATGAATTTAGTGTTGGCTAAAAATACAGGAAGCCTTGAACACTTGAGGTGACCTTGTGCTTTTATGGATTTTAGTTTTGGTTTATAGAGTTTTGACATCTTTTGACCTGAAGGATCAAACCAGAAGTTCAGTTCAGGATGATTTTGGTTCCTACCCTACACTGAAATAATGTTCCTTTTGCCAAATCATCACAATGAAATTCACCCACCACCCACTGACTCATCTTCTCCCCATCACAGTCACACACAGAGCATCACAGTTGGCACTCACCATCTCAAATAACACCAGAAAGCAATTGAAAGGTATATTCTTGAGCTTCTGGGAACGACAGAAAATGACAGAAAACTGAGTGTGACATTTTTCATTGGACTGCTATGCAGGCCAAAAAGGAATTCCTGAGCCCTGCTGAGTTGGACTGGCTCTGCAGAGCTGAGAGAGACTATGGAAAATAGCTGTGTGCTCCAGGTTTCCAAAACTCCCTGTGATCGGGGAGAGATTTTAGAGAAGACCGAGAAGCAAGTCATGCCAGACACAAAAATCTATGATTTTAAAATCAGGAAAGAGACTAAAGGAAAGCACTCTGTTCATACCAGATCCTTAGTGGTCAGCAGAAGAAGTGCTTCTCCATCCAATGCAGGGTTTTCTTGACTACACAGCATCCAGAGAAAAAAAATAAATATTCACATTAGTCCTAGGGAGCCAAAAGCCATCTGCTAGCCAGTCTGAAAGTGGACATGCACCAAAAAACTCTTTCATGATTACAGTTAGCTTCTGGAGGAAAGATTTCATGATTACAGTCAGCTTTACTAGGAGAAAAGCCAAGCTCCAGAAATTAGTGAAAGTTTTGCCAACTTAAACTCTAGTTGTTCAACATATTACAGATGCCCTTGTTAATTGTTTTAATGACGTTGTTTCATTTTCTTCTGCATTTTCTTGGAAAATAACAGCATATTAAAAAAGAAAAAAAAAACAAAAAAAAAAAAACAAAACAAACAAACAAAAAAAAACCCAAACCAAAATATGGGACTTTTTCCAGCAATAAATGAAAACTCAATGCCAAAGGATCTGTTTGGTATCTATTTCCCCTGTGAAGCTGGTTTCATCAGCTTACATTTATACAAGGTATATTTAAAAGTTATAGGTCTGCAGAACTTGGCTGCCACCCAAACAAAATATCCTGACTATGGTGAATCACAGTGTGGCCAAGAAACAAGCTTACTTATTACTGTCTGCTTTCTTCCAAATGCTCCCAGACAACACTTAATATCCACTACTAACCCTGTGAACACACACTTGACATCATCTTAATTCTAGGACTTATTTCAGACATTTTCCTTTTGCAATCTAAGTGCCTTCAAGTAAAGTGAGGTTAAGTTATTAATACACAATTCAGAAGAAAGAAGCCTAAAATACCTGTAAAAGTTGTGTTTTGGTTTGGGATTTGCTTTCTAGGCTAAGCTCTGCAAAATTATCAGTACTAAATGGCCAAATTTCAACATTTTTGCAAACCAAAAGCAAACAAATAAATCCATCAACATTAACATTTTAATTACTTCCTAAACACTGTAATAACTCGATAAAAAGCACATGAGAGATTTCTTCAGCATCAGTATTATTAGCTGCAAATATTGCTGAGTAAGCCAACAAGCAAAGATTTTATTGTCAAAGATGTAATTAAAAGGAAAACATCCCATTCACCTAGGAAAACCTGGACTGATTGGAAAGAGCAAATCTTATATTGAATCAGCACTGCTGAATCCAAGGGGAAGACCATACCACTAATAACTCAGTAACTTGGTTTTCTATTGTTTATTACTCCTTAGTCTTTTCAGGGTGAAAACTAGATTAATTTGAATTTATTTGCATGTCAGTAGCCTTGGAAAAGAGCACTTTAGGACTATCAGGTACCAGACAAAAGAGAAAATTATATTAACACACAACTTTTATGGCACTTTTTCAGCATTTTTGTTATTAACATGCTGACCTACTTTCCTGCATCCTGCTGAAGCTGGTGTAACACTAGTTTAGTCCCCCTGAACAAAAACTGAAAGAAACTTCTTGTTTAAAATGAAGACTTAATTATGGAGGAACTGGTTCTCCACCACCAGGTAAGTCTCTGTGACACTTGTATTTCTCATAGTTAACTTGCACATCACTGTAACTTTACCCAGTTTCTCTACTGAGGGCAGCATTTAGTGGTACACTCATTACAAGAAAGCTATTCCCAGGTCTGTCTTTATGGTATCTCTTACACTCTTGGTTAGGTGGCAGCTCAGAACTTTAAAACAAATCTCAGCCAGGGATTTCTATTAAAATGAGGGCTTTCCTTGGTAAACACAAGGTAAGATGTATCTGTACAAGAAAATTAGAGGGGGAAAAATAAAGTTATCCAAAGCTTCACTAATCTTCACAAAGCTTCAGCTGATCTTTATAAATGGTTTCTACCATTCAAGCTGTCATTATCATGTTCTTAACATATTTGTTCTTAACATACGACCTTCCTGCATTACACCACCATATGACAATTCCATTTATTACACAGGAAATTGTCTCCTGGGACACCAGTGATAACATTCAGGCCTATGTTAGGATGTGAGATAAAGAGAGGAATTGCTTTATTTATTGAATGCTTAGTGCAATAATTAATATTTAAAGAGATCATTGTGAAAGATGTTGCGGGAAGTATCCATCATTTTTCCAGAAATGTGACTATGTTGAAAATCAAGCTGATACTTTGCTCAACCTGTATCTGCATCACTGCAGCCATTAATCTTTTCCAGATAAAGTGGCAGCTAAGTGCCCAGCTCCACAATGCTGCTTTCCCTAATATTAAAAACTTAGCTGCAAATGTGATTTCTGTATCTGTTCCTTGCCAGCCTGGGCAGAGCTGCCTCTCCACCACCTCTCCTGGGATATTTCTTTGCTGTATGTCTCCCAGTTGTGAAATTCTGCAGTTATTTCACTCCTTGCATCTAAGTCTGCTCTTCTACACTTTTTTTTTTTTTTTTTTAAAATTGAGATTTCATCTAAGTTTCTCCCATCCAGGAGGACACTGAACCACCAGTCCCCATGGTGACACCAGAGCTGGGCACAGGAAAGGGATGTTCCAGCACAACCACTGCAATTAGAACTAGTAGACTAAACAAGAAAGAATCATGCTGGAAAAGAATCTAAGAATATCATCTCTGCCTAAAGCCTCATGAAAATAGATGAAGGATTTCCCCTGATATACATTCAGACAGAGATTTTGTTTACCTCTCCAGGATATGAAGCTGATTATTCATCATCAGTGGTTCATCAGGAAGAGAAGTTTCTGTTTCCACCCGCACGCAAGGAAAATGATTCTATGATTGTATCAGCATATTTTATTATTATTGTAACATCAAATCATCACCAGGTACATGTAAACATTTTTTTTTCCCCCACTGAAACAGCTCACTTTATAACATAATGAAGAATAAAGGCGTTCACAAAGATTTGTGTCAAAAACTATTAATCCATCCAAGGAACAGAATGAAACAGTCTCTCTGTACACCCCTTATGAAATCTGCATGGCTCCAAGCCCTTAATCAACTAAAAGGGAGACAGCATCACTAAATATAAACATCCTGAGAGGCAGTGATAGTAGACGTTCACCCTCTGATTCAGCCCTCACAGATACGCAGAAACAAATTTTGCACAATATCAAACTCAAAAAGATTTGAGACGAAGCAGAACCTTCAAAACGTGACAAAAATCTATAGATTGATGGAATTTGATGCCTTGATGAGACCTTGCCATACTAATGACATCTACAGAGGGTCAAGGTCCATGCCTAAACCCTTCCTTTCCACTGACCCAGGACCTCCAAGCCCTAGAAGAGCCCTGCAGAAGAGCAGCAGAAATGTGACAATCCAAGTCTATAAACACAGCAGGGTTTTAGGAGAGGAGGATGCTGAAACTTAAAAACGCTTTTGAGAAGGAACCGCCACTCATAAATCTCTTGAGCCCACTGCTGACAGAAATTCAAACAGGTACTACTGTCCCAAAAAGCATGGGTGCCTCTTTTGATAACCCTCAAAGCTGAGACTCCAACTCTGAAACTCTCTCACCAGTTAACAGCACAATTTCAGGATGCTGTTCTGCATTACCTTAGCTGTGCTGTTGCATCAACCCTCAGGGTTTTTTCTCCAGCTCAGGCAATCTCCAGTGAAGCAGGGTCTTGATCCACTGCCTGTAAACACTTCTGTGTCTTTCACTTCCCTGGGTTAGAAGTCTTCCTTCCTAATATTTTTTTCTTGAAAATTACTCATCCTAATGTTCCTCTGCCCGTTTCTGTAAGCTGGATACACGCATGAATTCACGTGCACACATGCAGCCTAGGGACTGGAAATGAAACAAATCTTGTTTTATGAAGCACATCCTGGTGTAAAGAGTGAGAACAGTAGTTCACATTGAAATTCTGGTGATTTGGAGAGTTCAAAGACAAACAAGCCTAATGATTACAGTCTATGAGCCTGGAGAAAGCAAAACTTATTCAATGTTGTCACTTAAAAAGCAGCCTCCACAAAATACTCAAAAGCATTCCTGAGAAAAGTTTTCTGCTTGGATAGGAACAGCAACTGGATGATCTACTGGAATTTTTTTCCCCCCCATAACATCTATGATATTTTTATTTATATTTTTATATCCAAATGCAAATTCACTATTATACCAGCTGTCATTTTAATAATAAAAGCAAATAAATGTGGATTTTTAGATGGTAACACTTAAACTGTAGACTTGAAAATGTTATCAATCTATCAAGTCATAAGAACTATTTCCATCTCCAGCCATTTAGATTTCCTGGGAATGGCAGTTATGGGTATGTAAGCAATGCTGCAACAAAACCAAAATGAGGAATAGATTGATTTGATGGATAGCAAGGACTTTTCACTGCCCGTTTATCTGAATCCTAAGTATATCTATGCAACGTATCATCCTATGCCATAAATAAAATCCATTAGATACTAAAACAGAATCAAGTTTTCCTGTCCAATTTTTAACTTGCTAAGCCCATTTATTTCATTCTTTGTTTCCTTCCTTTAATCAGCTCCTACTCCATAAAAGTGTTATGTCCTACCCTGTGATTACTCTTAGTTTCCTTAATAGCCTCTTCTGCTTTTTAAAACCCAAAATAAATTATATGTTTCACTGCTCAGTTATCTGTTATTTTGCTGACACCCTGAAGGAAAGAAAATTTTCCTTTTGAGAGTGTTGCAATATGTCCTTATAGTATCATGTTCATTAGAACTCTTAGGAGAAAAATCTAAGAAATGTGATCATTACAAAATGATGCACAATAGATTATCTGCATCTTAAATCAATCATTTAAATGTTAGACAATGTGTATGAAGCATTGAAGCAAAGTATTCACTGCTTTGTCCCTTGTAGAGTAGGTTTATATTTTATATACATTAACTTGATTTAGTTTGTATCAAGAGATACACTTGTGTGGTATTCAAAATAATAATATTGTGCACAATGATGCAGATGGAATTAAAATGTTTTTAACATCTCTGTATTAAATAACACATCCCTTTATTAGCAGACACTCTGTATTCAGTGTTGAAAAAGGAAATCAGGAGTGAGATGAAGCAGAAGTGAGATGCAGCTTGATTAAACTCCATGTTCCTTCAGCCTTCCTCTGGAGTGAATCTGTTAATTTCTGTAGGGTTAAATAAATCAAATATGTGATAACTCAACTGTATCTCTCCCTCATCCTCTAAGCACAGGATTTAACCTCATCCTGACCTCAGAGTGCAAGTTTACAGGGAGAATTGACTGTACATGCTTGCTTCTGCACAGACACCCAAAATGTTTTGCTGCTTTGGTGGTAATTTTCTATAAAATGTTACCTTTTGGAAGATTTGGGTACACTTGGGAGAAGGAAATCCAACACCAGGGAGATCTATCTTTCACTCCTTGTCCTCGTGGAATTCCACCAGGGTTGGGGAACTCAGATTTTCCACAAGAGAGGGAAAACCAGAGAGCAAACTGATGGATGGCTGCAGTGGAATAACCCATGCTCAGCAGCCAGCCTTCTGCAACTGCTGCAGGGTGGGCACTGCTGGAGCCAGCCTGAATATCAAGGAATAAAAATAGCCAGCATCTTTGTAGGATTTTGATAACGGAATTCTGGCAAAGACTGAGTGATCCCTTTTGATGTGCAATGAAAATCTGAAGTGAAAAAATACCCTTTGCCTTGCAAAGTTGATTATGAATCATTAGAAAGACTGAAATAAAATCTCCTTCTACTTTCAGCTTTTCTGAGCAAGGATGGAAAATTAATCACTTTACAGAACTGCAACAATGTGGCAGATGCTTGGTAACTGTTTTCTTTTTTTTTTTTTTTCTTAAATAAACCTCATACAGTGTCTCTAAAACATATGATATTGCTGTTGCAACTGGAAGCAGTACAAGGATGTAAATTACCTTACCTTAGTGGCTACAAACACCTTCTGCTGACCTGTGTTAAAGTTAACAGGTACATGAACAGACACACATTTCCTCAGTGCAATGAAAATTTGAGACTTACATTGAAAAAGCATGAACCAGTTACAACAAACCAAAATAGGAACAGAAAAGTAAAGTATTTCCCCCCAGAATTTAAATTCAACAGCTTTCCAAGCTACAGCATCTCCTTGGACTGCAGGAGAAAATTACAAGCACTGCTGAAGCTACAGAAAATTCCCTTTTTTTCCCCTTATCTTCTGAAATCCAAAAAGAGGTATTGCTCTCCTTAAGTCACTCAAGAAAGAACAGTGCTTCAACAGCACCAGGGGTTGGTTTGTTGGCAGGTTTTTTGAAAGAAAAGCAGAAAAAGGCAGAAATGGCAAATACTTCCCTCTATTTCCTTAGCACCATCCCTCATCTCAGATCTCTGGAGGAATCTTTTCCTGCCCTCAATCGTACCTGCCAGTGCTTCAACACTTAAGGTCAATTTTTTTGTGGGTGAAGAAGAGGGAACTGAGAGAAAGACCAAAGGGAAGAATGAAGGGAAAGAAAAGTCAAAGGTATTTCAACTCCCAGGAATGTATTAAAGGCAGAAATGGTAAATTGATGCACTTCTCTACACACACAGCCTGACATCAATAACCTGTGACATTCTCTGCCACAAATATCAGAGAGGCTGAAACTTCAGGATTTTTAAAGGATTAGAGAGAGGTAAATAATTCATGTGCATATCCACAAGTAGAGGCAGAAAGCCTCCAGCCAAAGCAAGAAATGCTCCCCAGCCTGGCAGGGCTGGCACTGCTCCCCTTTGGATGTGTCCATGAGAAGGGAATTCATGGGGGCAAGGGGAGAAACACTCAGGCAGAAGCTTACAGAAACAAATCCACTGTAGAAAGGCGATATTTACAGAAAAAAACAAAAAAAACCCCACCATTCTTTGCATGTCAGACCTCAGGAGGTGCTCTGGAATCAGCTCCCACCTAAAATCCCCCAGAATGTGGCAACCTTTGGAGATGTCCCATAGGCACAGCTGGTGGAGGGGCTGCTCCACCAAGAGCTCCCAGAAGTTTGGGTCTGTGAGCAATAAGGATCTTCTCAGGGCACCTTTGGGTGCTCCTCCAGCTGCCCCTGCCCAACAGGGTGATTCTGGGGGTGATTCTTTGCTGCTTCCCCCTCCAGCATGCTGAATTAAAACACCCTGCTTCCAAAAAATCACCTGTGGCCCTCTCTGGTCGAGCAATTAACACAACTTGTTGACTGATTTCCCTCACCATGTATATCTCCAGCAATGTTACCCTATTCCAGCTGCTTCAGAAAGCACTTGCCTCACTCCGAGGATAAAACACCAGTTTAATAACCTCAGCAATTAAAACGATGGCTGCAAAAATGGGGAAAGCAACGCAAGGTGTGGAGGATGCTGCACGCTCCTCAAGCACACACAACCTCCACCAAAACCCCAAAAAGGTCAGGAGAGGGAATGCCAGAACCTGCCAGACATCAGAGGGAAAGACTCCAGTAAAACAGGTTGGTTGGACCAGATTAAACCCTCCAAAACCAGGAGCCCAGGGCCTGCTGTCATTCTTCATCCCTCCTCCCACCTCAGATCCCTTCCAAACTGCCCAAACCTTTTGGCAAAGCCTTTCCAGGGAAGTACTGGGAACAACAGACTTTGACATGTCTGATTTATTTAATGTTTGTCTCTATTAATTTATATTTGTCACACTGGGCTCTTGTTATGTCACAAGATACTGTTCCTCTGTGTCATTTAAATTTTATTTTTTTTTTACCTCCGTGTGAGCTTGTTTCCCCAGGTTTGGTGCTGATGATTCTTGTGATTATAGCAGGACTGTTGCAACATGATGTGAAATCAGGATCAAACCATGTTGCATTTACACTGAAATAATCACTAACTGTTTTAAGAATGTTCTATTGCTGTCTGGAATACTTTTTTTTTTTTTTTTTTTTTTTTTCCTAGTGCAGGTCTGCAGAATACACCAAGAAAACCTCCCAGCATGAACACAGTGTGGATGCAGCTTCTGTAAGGAGTAAACCAGGAGGTAGCATCTGCTGACAATACACTTAAAAAACTGATTTTCTTCACAGACACCGATAAGCCATCCTGGATTTCCTTAATTTCTTCAACAGCTTCAAGAAGAACACATGTATAGGATAAGTAACCCTGTCCTTTCCTCTCCCACTGCCAGTTCATATTAACTCATTTCTAAAAAACAGTTTACCTTTATCTAAATGGAAATTACCTCCCTCAAAAAGCAGCTTCAGCATGACCTAAAAGCTTCTGTAGCCCTAACAAAATTAAGATAATTTTATATATAGTGCTTCTGGGGTTTTTGTGGGTGTTTTTTTCCCTGGGTATGGTGGTCAAATGTACTTAAATGAAACTGAAAAAACCCAACCCTTGGCTGCCATGCTAAAACCTGGGAAAAGAAGAGTGGCCTGGATGAGGAAACAGGTTTTTACCAAAACTTCACCTAACCATGTTGTACCACCCACTCGTTCTCTGGAGTCAATTACCTGTAGAGACTGAATTCTTCATTGTACTGAAGAATAATAATGGCAATTTCATAGTGATTTCACAGTATTAAGAATGTACCACGCAAGGAAACTATCACAGCAAAATCCAATTTGTTACTTTCCAACACTGAATTTTTCTTATCTTTGGTGTGCAATTAGCTATTAGAAAAGTTTAATCAAAGTCTCAGTTTCTTGTTCCTCTTTACATGTAACACAGTCAGAATGAGATGCAACCAATAATTTAGTAAATTGGACTTGGCTAAGTACACAGGAAATTGAGGATAATTCAAATTATCCATTAGCACCCTGCATATTCACACAGCACCTTGGTTATATTTAAGAGAGATAATATTTGGATATTTCATTAGAAAATACAAGCATTAATCAGGTCTATCAGATTGATAAATTCTCTTACCTGCATGTAGAAAGAGCAGCACTAGGATTTTAAGGGAAGCTGTTGTTCAAATAGTGGAGATTGACCTGATAAAGAGAAATGTAAATGGGAAAGCATCAGAAAAATCACTGTAGAATGATGTGGAATCTTTTCAAAAGAAGAAAAAGCACAGTGGATGCAGTGAAAATGGAAAAAGAAATGTCTGAAGCATTGAGGAAATTAAGAAGAGATTTGGGCTTATCAGACCCCAGAAGAGTGAAGAGTAGGACTGAAAAGAGTATTTCCAACAGAAATTATGCAGGAAATGCTAAAGCTATGTTCATGTGATTGCAGTTCCAACCTTTCTTTGCTAAGAAGGACCCTGGTTCAGCAGCCAGATAACACCCAAGTGCTGTTCAATCAACTCAACCCCTGTTCTGTACGCAGAGAAGTGTAAAAATCAAGGTGTAACTTTGAAATGTGTAAGGCTTTTGTCAGGAAGGATGAGAGCTGGTGAACTGAGAGTCACTGTCTTAGGTGTTCTATCAAGAAAGGATTCGTAGAGCTGTCTCAACTACTGCCACTTGCTCAAGTGAAGGAATCCAGTGTTAAACAGGTAAATGTGGGACCTGAAAAGCTCTCCTGAAGATAAGACACTGGTACATGTCCTATGAATTCAGCAATTCTCACACTTTGAGAATGTTTTCTGCAGAGGGAAAGGAAAAAAGCAGAGGTAGAAGAGTTGAATTTCTTCCCCTTTTTGTCTTTTATACTGTAGGCCAGTGGCTGGACCAGGCACTAAAGAAACAGAGGGCTTGATTCCAAGATTTATCTATCCACAGGAAGTTTAACTTCCCCCAGCACCCCAAAGTTTTCACAGTTCCTGAATCCCATCCACAGGCCCCAAATCACAAGGGGTTTCTGACCTGACTCTGATGAAGCTTCCAGCCAAGCCTGGGAACTGTGTCCCTTCCAAGGACACCCATGGAAGAATGGCTTGTTTCTGGGTCAGGTTTATGGGACAAGCTGTGTGTATCAGAGTACATTTTACTTGGCATCCACAGAAGTACAACTCCAAGTCCCCACAGAACTTGAAAACATGCCCAATTCTAGTATATAAATGCTAACTGATGCATTTTGGGGATGGTGATGTTTGAGTTGAACACTTCAGTCCTACCTTACCTCTGATTTAGGTATCACCTCTTCATATTGACTGGAAATATATTGGATTATGTTTCACAGAATATCCACTCCACCGTAGAGGAACAGCATTCTGTGGATTAAAAGAAAAAAAAAATTAATTAACATCTCCATAAAATGAAAAAGTGTTTTGTGTGCTCTGCTTTGCCATCGTGTTTGGCAGATGAGGAGGCTACTCTTCCATTTAGAGCTGCTAACTTTAATATGTATTTGCTCCATATGTATGAAATCAGACTGATCAATAAGGAGCTCTTTCAGTCTAATTCATCCCCATTTTCTCTCTGACTTCTTTCTTCAGTATATTAGTTTTTAGCTGAATGAGTCTGAGTTGTTATTTGGAGCTGCAATGCTACATCTTTGATTCATGTGATAAAACAAGGAGTGCTGCAGACACCATCAAGAACTGTCTGTGGAAATGCTGATTTACTATTGCCTTGCTTTGCTCTTTAAAAAAAGATAGTGAAATAATGGATCTGTGACACACAAAGAAAGGCTGGACTAGAGTTTCAAAATATTAGAAGCTCGTTTACAATATAGTTAATGAACTTTCATCTTCAAGTACACTCACACATAAGATGTCTTTAAGTAGATCTCATATCCAAGCCACTGCTGTCTAAATTCTAAATAATTATATGATACTGTGGCTCTATGTTGACCCCTCTCCTTCCCTAGAGAAATAATTTGCAAGGAATTGAGGGCTGCTAACTAAATTCTTGAATAAGCAGCTGCAATTAAAAGTATCAACTACACTTTGGGCATTCTGTGAAGTTATAAAAATAATACTATAATGAAAGTGCATCTCGTGTTACAATTAATTTATTATCACACACACCAAAAAATAGAACTGCAGTATTAATCCTCAGTGCACAAGGAAAGATGTGGAAAATACAGGCAGGATTTCATCTCAAGATTGTCCTGCAAAATGAATACTCACTGAAAGAAGAAAGCTATTATTATAGCTCCTTGGTCATCTGAGTGCACAGTGTGGGAGGACACAGAGGGAATCAACAGCAAACACTGTGAGGAGGAGAGGGAGTCCTCAGTGTGTTGTGCCAGACTGAGTGCATCTGTCCTACAAAAAACCAACAATAAAACAGTAAATGAAACTGTACCACTTACCTCAAAAAGCGGTCAAGAGAACAACACAAAAGTTTGGGTTCAGAAATATCCAATGCCCTCTTTGCCTTGGAACTGCTGTTAAGCATTTTTACATTTTCACATTAAAGCAAAACTACTGAAATGTGAGAGCTTGTAGTAGAACATAAACCCCAAATTTCACTCTGGTGGTTTGAGAGTTATTTGCAGAGAAAGGTTAATTGTCAATGGGTAAAAAAACCCATACTGGTACTGACAGTGACACCACCATATCCATATCTAATCTCTTGCAACTGGAGACCATAAAAAATGAGATAGATTTTTCTTTAGGTAAGAGACAGCAGTCTTTAAGCCTTCTTAAACAGCTACAAAAAAGAAAAAACAAAAAACAAAAAACAACTTTACACAAATGTTTGCTAATAAGAGTTTGCAATAGGGGATCATCTATTTACACAGCATAATGGTTGGTCACTGAAGCACAAGATGATTTCTTTTATTTTTAGTTCATGCTCTGCAGTAATGTGCTTTCATTTCAACAAAGCAGTGTGTGTCCCTGAGCTATGATTAGCATGTGAATTTTCCAAGGTAAACTTTCCTATTTGAAGAGACTCACTGAACAGCTCTCTCCATTTTACTATCCTTTACCTCCTCATTTTATACCACTGCTGCCTCCTCCACTGCATGACATAATCAATGAAAAAAACATTTTAAAAAGCCAAGTAAAAAAAGATGATTTTCAAGGGTTACCCCCTAAATGTGGATCCTCACTCAAGTGGCTTTGGGACTCCTGAATTTATGTAGCCAAAACCCAGCTCTATACATGCATTAAAACCCAAGTTATAACTTGGAAAGGCTGTAAAGTTGTTGATGCTCTTTTAAATTCGTCAATATTGAGCCCATGACACCACTGGGGAGATGGGGACAGGGAACCAGCCAGGGGAGCTCCTGGGTGAGGAAAACAAAACATGGCTGGGAAGCTCAGTCTTTGATCCCAGACATGCTTGTGTTTGAGGCATTTTGTCTGTCTGCCACTTTCTCTGTCTTTTTTTCCTAGAGGTTTGAATACCTGAATGAAGCAGAGCTGCTAAGCTATTTCAGGAGGAAGCTGGAGTTGTTACCACCACGAAGAACTGCAGCGTTGTCACTGTCAACTCTGATCAACTTGTTGCCTTAAACTGAGTGATTTGTCATTTCTCTCTTGCATGGAGATGGAGCACATCTGGGAGAGAGTTAGCAGCTTGTCAAAACTGTGACTAATGAACAAAGGAGTCTGAAAAGTGTCTGAAAGAGGCTCTTCTCCTTGGCAGCTTTGCTCCACGTTGGGTGATGACTGTGATGCTGTGAGCTGGGGAGGTGTCATGTTCTCTTCAATTCCTTTCTTTGCTGTGTCAAAAGGAACAAGGACAGACCTGGAGCAAGGCAAACAAGTGAAATATTGAGGTTTGGGAAGCACTGCAAACTCATTTGGAGTGTCTGGAAGTACTTGAGGATGAGCATGAGAGAAGGCAAGGCAATTCCACGGGCATCTCCTATTCTGTCCATTCCAGGTCAGCTGGTGAATGTCCTGCCCACCAAGCTGTGAGGGTGCAGAGGGAAGAGAGGAGCTCTAGGTCAGACATTAGGAAGAAATTCTTCACTGTGAGGGTGCTGAGAAGCTGAAATAGGTTGCCCAGAAAAGTTCTGGATGCCCCATCCCTGGCAGTGTTGAAGGCCAGGCTTGGCAGAACATGGTCTAGGGGAAGGTTGGGACTAGATGGTCTTTAAGGTCCCTTCCAACCCCAAAGTGTTTGATGGTTCTATGAAAGTCAGGAGAGGTTCCCAGGGTGTTATTCTGCCAAAAGGCACAGTAGTGAGATGCTGACATAAGGATGGGGGTACCCCTGGCCAGCAGGAACACATTGAGAGATGTCATATTGCCAACACCAACAGCTCTCAGAGGGACACAACAGCAAGAGGCTGGTGTGCTCCTTTTCCAGAACAAACCCAATATATATGTATTTCTTAGCAGAAATTGTTGTGGATTAATTCAGAGTAACTCTGTCCCAGCAGAACAGTTATGGCATAGTAACAATTGATTCAGACTGAAAACCCTACTAGGAGCTGGATCACTTAGAGATGTACAGAACAAATAGAAACGGTTTTACCAAACCATTACTAACATTTAACAAACCAAAAATTAGTAAGCCAATTACACACCAAACCACAATGACAGAAATAAAACTAAGCAAAGGCTACAGAGCACTCCAGCTGCACATACTCCAATACTAAGAGATTCATTTTGTTGCTCCTAAGTATTTCTGAGCTAGTTGGTCATCCTCCCCAAAGTTCAAAAAACTGTCATGGGTGGCAGAGACATAGAGTATTTTAAAAAGAGATTTCCACATTACTAGACAAAAATGGTAGAAAAATTATCACTATTAAATTCACTGTATAGTGGCTTACCTGTTATTTTGCTAACAGCCAAGTGATTTACTCTGTGAAAGAGAGTCTTTTTCTTTTAAAAAAATTGAAGGTGGCAAGAAGCAGGTATTACATATAGGTATCATAACATGAGGAGGGCCAAAATACGTTCCTTCTGTAGGTTTCAAAGCAGATTTACTGACTATTAATACCTATTCAAAATTTCTGGGTAAGGAAAAGAAATGCAATGTTTTGCCAGCATATAAAGGGCATAAACAGAAATGATGAAGCAATTACATAATTATCAGTCTGACAGTGAATCCAGGCCAAGTCAGGGAATGACTGATGCAGAGCTCATTAAGCACAGAATTTTAAAAAGTGTAATTAATGCCTACCAAACTCAAGTTTATAAAGACTAGATCACTGCCCAACTAACGAGGTAAGATTACAGGTTGCTTAATGAAAGGTGAGAACATAAAAACCAATTACTTTGGGTCCCTGGTGTTTCATGTGAAAAAGTAAAGTTAGACATGAACCTGGTAAACAGAACAAACTTGATTATCTCCCAGGACTAATCACTGTGAACAACTGGGAGGTGAGGGCCAGAGAACATTTTTGAGAGGCTTTTGGTGGGTCACCATCCCACCACAAACTTAAGAGAAGCAGGAAGGGAATACAGGCAACACAATTCCTATGACTAAGCTGGAGAGGTAATTTCTTAAGCCACTCTACATTGATTGCTTATAATGTTTGCTTATATACATTTGCTCTATTTTCCATCTCCTAAGATCCTTAGAGTTTATCTTCAGCACCTGCCCCTTTTTGAGTGATGCATCTGCATGCTTATCAATCATCTTTACCTGGTAAAACTTTCCAGTTTGTTCATTTTTAAACTGTTCATCATTCAGTGTATAGCACTGCACTTCATTCTTAGTTTGTAAGCACTGTCTATTACTCATTTGTCAAATATCATTCAAGACCTTCTCTATGATACTGGCACCCTCTTCTTTTCACAACACATCCCATTTTTCCAACCAATTCCATTACCATCCTGCCATTTTTCTCCAGAGGACTAGATAAAACATCAACAAAGATCAGTTCTTAGATTGATTCTTCAGAAATTCCATATTTGAGTCTCAGAGGTCCTTGCAGTGCAAATCAAAACAAACTTAAAAGCCTACTAGAAACTACATGGTGAACAAGATTGAAAATGTATTATTCAGGCCAACAGAAAGAAATAACATTGAGGTTTTGGCTCTGGTATAAAAAACATACTTGAAACTAGATATTTTTGAAACAGTGAGCAGAATTAAACAAGACTCTCTAGACAATGTTTGAAGCTGAAAATATCCTAATCCAGACAATATTTTCTACATGACATGAGTTGATTCAAATCAGGAACATAAGCCATGGCTGACTGATTACACAATAATGATTGTTTCTTCATTTTTTCTGATCTATTGAGAGTCCCAACTCGATTAAAGACAGAATTCCCCATGGACTGAATATACCTACTTCCCCTACATATAAAGACTTTCAAAATGGATCTCCACACACAAGTTCTTGTGATGCCATCACATTCATTAGTTTGCTGAACTGGAAAATAAGACAAAAGAGGTGATGGATACAGGTAGGTAATCCAGAGCAGTGAGGTCTGCTGTAGAAGGCAGAATCCTTCTCACTTTCTAGTTATTATGAAATAAAAATGGAGCTATGGATCATCCCAGCATAGACAAATCATCTGAGGCATCTCAGAACAGCCTCTTGAGTGACTGCTGTAATATCACCTGTCATTCAGTCAAAAGAACTGCAGTACCTGCTTCCAAATTGATAGAAATTTGCCCAAAGACAAACAGAGACCTTTGGCTTCCTTACCATAACATGATTTTAGAAGTTCTTCAATTAAAGGATTTGAGGGCCCTTTAGAGCAGACTCAGTGACCTTTGTGCCAGCCAGGTGAGTACTGGCATGCCAGAGAAGATCAGACCCAATGGGCAGAGGTTACAGCAAAAATGACCACAAATACAGCAGGGATGGAGCTGCAAATTAAGACAAAGCATCTGCAAGGGTCCTGGGTCACCCCAGAAACACTCCACTCCAAACTGCTGCCACGTTGAAAAAGTTTAGGTTGGAAACAAAAAGGAAAAGCAGAGGTTTGCTGCCAACATCAGCTTCTCAAACTTCCCAGCTGATAAAGGCAACACAGATGCAGCATGTCACTTCACAACCAATCTGAATTTCAGAGTGTGTCAATTGCCCCATCAGGAACATCACCATGCATAAAGATCTTCCCTCATATCAATTCTACTCTCTGAAAAAAAACACCAAACCCACAGATTATAAGAAAAGTCATGATGCACCCCTAAAATTTGTTCACTTTTTGTTCTATTGGCCAATGTCTTCATCTCTGCCATCTCTACCTGTGAAAACAAATACAGCTTCCACCACAGGAAAACCGTGTCCAGAAGAGAGCAGATCACATAATTCCCTTTGTCCCTCATATGAGAAGTTCCAGCATGAAAGCTAAAAAAAAAAATCCACAAAGGTAAATTTTGTTCTTTATTTGCTGGGTTTTTTTCTTCTGGAAAGATGCTGATTCACATCTCTCAAAAAAATGACACTTCAGTAAATACCAAGATACAGCATTTTTGCTATCAACCTCTACACACACCAGTTTTTGGAGCTCTGTGATGGCAGAAGATTGAATTTCCCTTGCAACATTAAGAAATGCATTTTCCTCAGTTCACTTAAGTAGAAGTCTTTGTCAGAACCAGCAGGTGATGCCATCAACTGTGAGGCCCAATGCATACAGAAATCAAATGAGATTTTAACTGTGTGTAGATTTAGGATAAGATGCTTAAATGATTTTCAGGCTTGCTAGGAATGCTGAGCCAAGAAATCTGCAGCTGTCTCCTACTTTATAACTTAGTCAAATATAAAAGATTAAAATACAATCTAACACAAATTCTTTTTGTATTCAGAAAGATTTCTGGCATGTATTTGTGGCTGAAGAGACTACACACTGCTCTTCTGCTGATTTCATGAACAATTCAGCTATAAATATTTTTGTGTAAAGGTCTTTTGGGGTGAAGAACATACTCTTGAGCCTAGCAGAAGTTACTAAACAATTTTAGTATGCTATTTCCTATTTTTCTGATTTGCCATCATAAGTTTATCCTGTAAGTCCCAACCTTTTTCCACAATGCACACCAGAGCCATTGTTTGAAGGCTGAATACAAATACTGGGCTCTAAGAGAGAAGACATTATTATGGACTGTAAACTGTAAAAACTGCAATATCCTACTGTCATAGTCATAAGAACATAAAATTCTTCAACAAATCTTTTTTATTTGAGACAAAAACTAAACCAAAGCACAGTGAAGGAACCTATGAATCCTATTTACTTCCATTACATAAAGTATTAATTTTTTTAAGAAAAACTCCATTTGCCAGTAGTTTCAAAAATGAGGTCACTAATATTTTTAAAATGTGTATTTTTCTATGAGGTTACACCCCACATGGCCTGAACCTAAAATCTTTTAAGACTGCCATCTGCTTCCTGTTGTGTCACACACTGAGTCTGAACTCCACAGTTTTGGGGACTTCTTTTGACAGATGATGCATAAAAGTGTGAAAAAAATGTTTAAAAAGGGCCTTTCTGAATTAGACTGTCAACAATTACTTTGATTTCTGCTCTTTTTCAAGGTTAAGTCATATTTATAATACGTGTTACAACATTTGCCATGAACTATTCATTAGTATTTTGGGTGACTAAGAAAGCTTTTGACAGAACTATCATCTAAACCTCAGCCAAGCACAGCATTTCAAAATAGCTATAAAAGCTGAAGGCTATAAATTATTTGTAGAAAAAGAAACTTTACATCCTTCTAATCTTTTCCTAAGCTTCTGAGGGAAGAGCCATCCATGGGTCCTTCTCTGGTCATGACCAAATGCATTGCTGGGAGCAGAACACTTTTCACCAAGTCACAGAAAGTATCAGAAGGACATCAGGTTGTGGTTGGGGTGGTGATGATCCATCTCCAGCTTCCTGAACATCCCTTCACTCCTAAGCATCAGACAGTGGAGCTGAAAGCTCAATTCCATGGAGACAGGAGGTCCCTGGGCCATTTCCATGGAGGTCTGGGCTGAGTTTTCCAAGGATGGTATTTCTTGCACCAGCTCTCTAGGAAATATGAACTACAGCTTTTCCATTTTACTTTCTTGTCAGAATAACCAAACTAAAGTGCCCATGAGTATCTCATAATTTTTGTTACTTTTTTTTTTTTTTTAAACTTGGCTTTTTTTTTAAAAAGACACGCTTCCTTTACAGTTCCTTTCAGGCTAGAAGAGTATCATAGAATCACAGAAGGGTTTGGGTTGGAAGCGACCTTAAGATCATCCAGTCCCAACACCTTACCATGGGCAGGAACATCTCCCAAAAGCCCAGGGGTTGCTCCAAGCCCCATCCAACCTGGTCTTGAACACTTCCAGGGATGAAGAAGCCACAACTTTCCTGGGCAAACTAGGCCAGGGGCTCATCACCCCCACAGTGAAGAATTTCTACTTAGCCTAAATCTCCCCTCTTCCATTACGTCCCTGATATTCCAGGATATTCTTCATCAGCTCTGCTTCCTGGAGTCTTCTTCCTCCTTTTCTGAACTCCTGTGCCAATGTTTCCACTATCAGAGGGAATTCCAGATCCAAAGGCAGACTCCCTCGTCCTGAGGATATTCAAGGCATAACCTGGATATTCCAGGATAACCTTCATCAACTCTGCTGCCTGGAGTCTTCCTCCTTTCTTGAACTCCTGTGCCAAAGCTTCCGCTATCAGAGGGAATTCCAGATCCAAGGCAGACTCTCTCCCTCTGCCTGAACTTCACCCAGGCTGAGGAGGTCCAACCCTGCATCCCCATTCACTTCCAGCAGCTCAGAGGTGTCCCCACACCCTTCCCAACCAAACAGAGAAGGGGAAGAACCCACAAGAGCCTGGAAAATACCTCAGAGATCAACAAAATCCACTCCGCTTGGCCTCACTGCCCATCCTGCTTCACCCTATTCCCTCCCAGTTTACATTTCCAATTCCCTGACCTTTCCAGCCAAGCCCAGGCCATTAACACTACCCAGAGCAAACAGATTCTTGTTTATTCAGTGTCTGTGGGTTTTATTCTCTCTTTTGTTTTTCATCTGCTTGTTTTTTTTTTTCCCCTCAGACCACTGCAGTCGCAGAGCCGCCGATTCCGGATGCTCCAGCGACCTGGGAGCTCAGCCAATCCTCCCCCTTTCCTATTCCTTTATTCCTGGTGACTTTTGTACCTTCCTAACAAAAAGAACTCTCAGCATCAGGGGCTGGGTTTGTTGATGTCTTTCTAAGCTTTGTAACTCTGCTGGAAACACTACCAGCCACCTTTTTGCCAGGTTGACCCCCACCGCCCTGAGCGCTCGGCACCCCCGAGGGCGGCCGATTCCAAGCTCTCGGATTTCTCTTCTTCCAAGAAGGGATTTGTGACATCTTGCCTGTCCCCAGGTTGAAAACAGCAGCCTTGACGTGTCACGGCCCTGATGGTGTCACTCAGGTGGCATTAAGCTCTCCTGTGACATGGCACATGGTGTCATCCCTGAAGCTGGTGCCGTTGCAGGCCCAAGAATCCAGAGGGCAGGAATGACATTCCCAAACATCTCAATTCAATCCTTATAAAGCTTCTTAAGCCAATGGATCGAGACACCTGAGTGACAGTTCAACACAATGGAAGAATGTGGATCCTGAGCTGGATCCACAGGAGCACAGAGAGTGGTGAAGGGAGGGGATTCTCCCCCTCTGAGATCCCATTGGAGTTCTGTGTCCAGGGCTGGAGTCCCCAGCACCAGAAGGACATAAAACTCCTGGAATGTGTCCAGAGCAGAGGCACTGAAATGCTCAGAGGGCTGAGCACCTCCCTGGGAAGCCAGGCTGAGGGATTGGGGTTGTTCAGCCTGGAGAAGAGGAGGCTCCCAGGGGAGCTCAGAGCAACCTTCCAATATCTGAAGGGGCTACAAGAAAGCTGGGGGAGGGCTTTGGACATGGGGGGGTAGGGAGAGGACAAGGGAAATGGGTTAAAACTTGAAAAGTGGAGATTTAGGTTGGACATTAGGAAGAAATTCTTTAATTTGAGGGTAGTGAGACACTGGAACAGGTTTCCCAAGGAAGCTGTGGCTGCCCCATCCCTGGCAGTGTTGGAGGTTGGATGGAGCTTGGAGCAGCCTGGGCTGTGGGAGGTGTCCCTGCCCATGGATGAACTTTAAGGTCCCTTCCAAGCCAAACCATCCTATGACTTAGGAAATGAGCATTCATTTGAAACTCAGAAGGATTAAATTCCCCCAACCCAAGACAATTCCCACACACACACAGCACCCAGCACCAGGGACCAGGAGAAGTGGGCACCCACCTCTGAATAGCACGAATCTTCCCCACAAAGCCCTGTTTATATATTTACACGTTTTGCTACAGGTTTTTCATTTTTTTAGTCTCAGCATGGGCTGCTGCATGATTGATGAGGCCCAGGAGGCTGTTACATCCATTCAGGGAGCAATCTACGTCTTCATTTGTACTGTAATAGCTTAAATGCCAAGGTCCTTATGCACATTTGGGTTGGGTTTTTTTTTTTTTTTTTTTTCAAATGCCTCACCAGTTCAGCAGCAACCCATAAAATGTAATCAGGAGCACAAAAACCAGGACAAATGTTAGACAGCAGGATCTATAGATACACAGCACTCACATCACAAGACTTGCATGGAATAGGATGCCCTACAATGCCACATTTACCAGGCAGTGACTACATTTAGTGACTACTAAATTATTCCTTTAATTATAAATGTTCCAAATTTATTTTTATATAGAGATATAACAGAGAGATATATCTATAAAATATACATATGTAGCAATTTATATCTATACACCTACTCATATACCCTGTCAAAGATGTCATTTCAGAAAGGCACTCATTAGTATTTAGAAAGAGATTCTTTCCACCTTTACTGGTGGCCTTAAAATTGATCAAGGGAGGACACAAAAAAATCTGAATTTTATTTTGAAGGAAAAAGGTCTTAGAAGCTAGTATACAAAAGCTATAAAAATCCCTAATTAAAACCCCAGAGATCTCTAAAAAGCACTTATCTTCTCAGAAGGTTTATCTTTGTTCCCAGTGTATCTGTGCTCATAAACTGAAAATAGGTGAACATGCATTCAGCTGTATAAATTATTGTCTAATATCCCATGCAACACACACAGATACATCTCATTACTAAGGTATTTTTTCCCAAATGTAAGGAACATTTTCTGGTTGTTGAAACAGATATTTTAAATATTATCTTATTTACAAGCAAAATATTTCCTGGATAAAAGATGTTTAGTGGTGATGAAATATATCAGTATTTTTTCCACCTGTTTACTACACTTTCTTTGAAACCAAATTAGTTGCAAATTCAATAAACAAAGTTACAGGTAAGAAAAGGAAAGAAGAGAACTGCTTTAAACAAAGGATAAGAACATAGTCTCTTATTTCTGTGGAGATGCTAATCATCCTCTACATCACAAGGACTTTTGAGCTACATTCCTACTGATGCTGGTGGGAAGTTAAGTTTATTTCTCCTGTGTATTAAAGAGAATAATTTATCTTCCAGAAAAAAAAATGAGTGCATATGCAAATAGGTTCTCTAAATAAAAACTTCCTATTAAAATTCACATTTGTGAAGGAGGTAAATGTTGTGTAGCATGCTGCAGAAAGCATTTGTATAAGTAAAATGTAGAATAACATGATCATTACATTAATTCCATTTTGCCTTTGCTGTGGTGGTAGTGTGTATTTTACCATAATTTAATCTACTGGCATGTCACACTATACCAAACTCACCATCTATTTTTTTCTTCCAAATTTTTAACACAAAATTTAATGGGTTTATTTCTGCAAAGTCCTGCTAGTTTCCCTTACACTAGCTTCCTTCAAAGGCCACAGATGTTAGCTTACATATAAAGTGAAAATCTTATTTAAGTCTGACATTTATGTGCAACTTCTTAATTATTTTTAATTTTTTTTTTAACTTATTAATGCAAAAATGCTGCTTGACAACTCATCTCCATCCTTGAAGGTTTTCAAGACTCAACCAGACATGGGCAGAGCTGACCTGATGGTCCTAGCAGGCAGTGAAGATTTCTGATTCAGAGGTCCTTTTCAATCACCATTTCCATTTTCTATCCTCACTCAGATAATTGCAATATGATTACCACTAAAATCTAAAAACCTTCAGATTCCTAGACTTGCCACTGTAAAGGTTAGAATGGCATTTTTTAGCTGCACAATTAAAATAAAGATTGAGTCCTTACTGACTGGGATTCTGGGAGGTTTTTTGCAATTGGGTTTCAACCCAGTGCCTCAGGCAGGAGGAATCCCATTCCTAAGCTGGAAAGATGTACTGCTGATGGATGGATGGATGGGAGCAGCATCTTGGGATTACAGGAAATGGTTTTGTGTAGACTAGGAAATCCAGCACAAAAAAAATCTTGTACCAACACAGCTAAAGCTGCTGAATACTTTGTCTCATTTACTTTCCTAACCACAGACCAGCTACATTTTTATTTCTAGACAGGGCAAAAAGGTCAAGCTAAGGGATGTGTTGACTGTGTAATATTATTTCAGCATTCCCCTTGATCATATCTATTGGAATTGTTTGGCTAGAGAAGTCATAATAAATATAAAGGAGCAGCTCTGAGGTGAATATGCAATCAGTGACTCTCATAAGTCAGAATTTTAAATACTGGAACAAGAGTGTGCTGGTGCTTTTACAGAATTTGCTGTATCTTAAGTTCTATCCACAGGACTTTTATTAAAGATTGCCTGACAGCAATGTCTTGAAGGAATCAAAGATGGTGATATTTAGGAGTCAAGCTGGTTTGTGTCTTCTTATTCAATCATTACTAAATAGCAACCCTTTATAAAAATTATTATGGGTACAAACAAGAGCTGAAGTTCATAAGGGCTCAGTCAAAATTAATTCAGAAGTCCAGAGAATTAGAAAAGCAATGTTGAAATCAAAAGGTAAACTTGAATAAACAGTGAAAATCCAGCCTGTCCTTCCTGTGTAATCATATAGGTATGAAATTTTCATAAGATATTTATTTTTTAAACTATAAATTATGGATTATACATTATAGCTCCTCAGTCAGTGTCATTTTTCACATGACAGTAAAAATTTTAAAGAATAAATAATATTAAAGTTCATTTTTAACCCCTTTCTTTACTTGGATCAAAGTAGTCTTACTAATACATTTTTGGTCAATTCTTCTTTTTGCCACGACTGGAGATAGTAACATTTTCATACCTCACGAAGTGAGAAGCTACCAGGATTATTAAAGGCTAAATTCAGCCAAATTTATGAATCGTCACAGAACATACTGTTATTTTACATTAAATTTAAACTAAGTGAGCCATGCACTTTTTAAGATGCTCAAAATCCAATTTTACACTTGTCTTAATCACTGCAAATCAGTTTATCACATGTACAAACTGCCATCTGCTCACCCATTTATCAAAGTTCCAAACATAAACTCCTTTTTTGTTATTCAGGTGCAGGCACAGAGTGCCCCCTGTGTTAGAGATTCACACCTAACTCCACAAACATGCCATCCTTCTCCAGATAAAACAAATATTGCAGATGTCCTGGGACATCTCAGGTGTCACCAAGAATATTGACATGGCCATAGTAGCGTCACACACAACAGGGACACAGGACAGTCACAGTGATGTCACAGGCATGGCAGTCCCTAGAAAACACCCCAAAACCTTAGGAAAAGTCTGAATTACTGTTAAAATGAACTTGTTTGCACAGTCGTATTTCTATAGCAGCAAGCAAACAACAAAAAAAAAATAAAGAAAGGAAAGTAACAGGTTAATTTTATGTTCTGTATCTGCTTTGTTACGAGATATTTAGACATAAGTGTCATTAATCTTTTCATAACATCTGAAATCAAGAGCTGCCTTTGAGTATAGATCCACTTACCTTTGCCAGGTGAGCTGCTGCTTTAGGAATAGGAAATGTTTTGCTTCCATTGCTGAAATCTGAGAAAAACAAAACAGAAAACTTCATTTCAGTACTCTGATCATATTTAGGTAACCCAAACCTAAAGCAGTAAAACTAGGAGTGAAAAGTATGATTTTTTAAATCAGGTATCTGCATAAAGTAATTGGTTCACAGACATTTGGTCTGTGTTTTAATTTTGTAAAATTACTTTATTGGTATCAGTTTTGCTGATGGAAAGAAGTAAGGGCTACCCAGTTATCCTTGTGAGGATACACACCTCTGGCACCCATAATTCAGATTTCTAAAGCAATACTATGATAAAGCTTTCACTATATTTTTTTTTGATCCACAGCCTTCTTTTGATAACAGGTACCAAATTAAAACAATTGACTAAAATGGGATACCACCTAAAAAATGACCAATTTATCCATATCTTCAAACACTTACCAGTGTCACTCATGTCAACTCCTGCTACTGCAGGACCAATATAATTTACAGTGCATTCATATTTCAGTGCCTCTTCCTAGCTCTTGAGATATATACTATTTCCAGAGGCTTAAAAAAATGGGAAATGTGAGAAAAAATAAAATAGTGATTACAGATTCTCATGTCATTAGCTGGAATGCAAGTATATTAGCAGAACAATTCATTTTTATTATTTTTTTTATAATTTTTTCCTTAAAGGAGGCCAAAGCTGGAACTACAGATGTCCAACCTCTACATGCAGCTGCTCTAGGGTACTGCTGACATAGTTTACCCCAAACATCAATAAATACATACAAGGTTCAGAAATCCATAAAGAATTTCACCAGAATTGGCTGACCAAGCCTTTACAATTTGCTCTTTAAGCTAGGCAACCACTTTTGCTGCTGAACTAGAATATCTATTAAAATGATGCATTTAAAGAAAAGTAAAAAGAGATACAGGAGGCAGGCAGTAGAAAACACAAAATATTCCCAGCATTGTGGGTCAGGCAGGTAAGCCAGCAACCTTGTTTGAATCTTTTCTGGTTTCAATCTGCTTTTCTGCAGTGATGGGTAGGGCCAATGCAGAGTATTTCTGCTTTCATTATTTTACTTTAAATCCTACAGCCCTTTTACAGCTATAGAAAAGATTCTGAACACCTGCAAATGGGTTTTGTTCCATGGAAGGTCATAACAAATCAATAATTTTTTTTTAAACACCGCTTTTGTTAAAAAAACCAGCAAACTCATAATGTTGACATGTGCTTGTGATGGCTCCCTTTTTTAATGTATTGGGTTTTTGACTCAAAATTCTGTCTTTAAAGAAGGCATTTCATTAGAGTCTCTGAAGTGGACAATTGTAACTGATGTGTTTTTGTGTCAGGATATTCTTCCAAGTGTATTTTGCATAAGGTAACTCAGTAGAGCTACCTGAATGTTTTAATTTAGTGAAGAATAACTATAGTGTATGCATGTGAACCACACGTCCATAAGAAAAAGGAAATCCTGCTTAACTATTATATAAAGCTTTAGAAAAAAAAGATAATTGATGCTACATCTCACATGGAAAAGGCTTAATGGCCATTATGAATTTCATTTGTAAAAATTCAAATTGTAAATACATTCTCATAGCTTAAAAAAGAAACTGTCCAGATGATTTTCCACCCAGTAACAAACTCAAAGCCAGAGATTCTCTCTCACAGGAACCCCATTAATACCCTGCTGAAACAAATCTGAATTTAATTCAAACTCGGTGGGTAACAATGCTGTCTGCTTTCCTCTTTACTGCTATGCTATAAAAACCCAGGAATTAGATTTAGGATTAGCCACCTGCTTTCACAACAGACTGCCAAAACCTAAAAGTACTCTCTTTGCTTTTTTTTTTATTATCCTTTTTTTAGGCTTATTATTGTTGCAGATGCAATTTCATGAAACTTTGTTGCTTTGTTGATAGGTGGAGAACAGTAACAAGCAAAACTCTCTAAATTATCTTTCTTCAACCATATGATAATCCCTCAAAAAAATCATTTTCTATATATCAATCCTATATCATTTAGTTAGTGAAGACAAAAGGAGCTAAGAATGAACAATGGACTAATTTCTTTTTTGGTGATATTAGAAAGCGAGAAGCAATGCAGATCAGTTTTGGAATGAAATAAAAAGCTTTTTCCATGGGATCCTCTGCCACAATCAGTGCTGTCTCACTGGAACCCTCCCTAAACAGATTTATAAAATAGATGTAAAAAAAAGATGTAAAAACCAACATTGTCATACACCAAAAAATGAGAATTGTAGCATGAATGAAAGATGCTGTATGAAAACCAAAATCTCATATCCCAAATAATGTAGTTTTAGTACTCTTACTACCACCATCAAATTAAATGTTCTTGGGAGCACCGAATGTGCATGAAACATTCTATTATGCCTATCTCTTGATTACTATTGCTAATAATAATAATAATAATGTCTGCAAGCAGGGAAGTTGATGCTATTGAGATTAGAGAAATATTCTAACATTTGCAATGGAATAATGAAAAGCATTGATGAATCTGTTTACTGGCAAGCTGAAAGCCTTTATGCACACTGCAGTTCAGGGCTCTGTCATATAATTTTTAACACAAGTGCCAAGATTTCTGGTGTTTTTTCTCTCTGCAATGCTATAAAATTGCTAAGCAGGAAACCTACAGAAGAAAATGCTGAAGATTTTCAGCATAAGTCAAAGCTAAACTAACGGAAAACTTAAGTACCATTAGAAGTGTAGCAGTCACAACAGGGAATATATTTTCAACCACCAAATGGGCATTAGCAGAGGAAAACAAAAGACAGAAGTCATGCTTCATTTTTGCAGAACAGCCTTGATCAAACCTCGACTTCACCTTTGTTTACCATTCAATTACAATTTTGTGGCAGAGAAAAAAACATGTAAAAGAGCTGAGAACGAAGTGTGATGCAAACACTGCTAACCAGGCATTAAAAAAAAAAAAAAAAAAAAAATCAACAGTCTTGTAAGCATCTTAAAAAATGAACCATTGAATTTGCTTGAAGGGCTTAAAATCCACCCCTCCCTCAAAACCAAAACAAAAGCAATAGTATCCCAGCCAAGCTCCATCTGAGATCTTATTCTGGTTATTTCTGGTTATTCCAGAAATTATTTTGCTGAACAGAGCTGGTGGTTGTCTTAGGCTGCCCCACTTCCCCAAACCATTAAACCCCAGCTACCTCCAACAAAAAGCTCAGCCCAGGCATTGAGGAGCAGCCCCCAGATGCTCCAAAGAGCAAGGTGCTGCAGCCAGAAGCTTCAACAGTTCCTTTGGTGACCTGCCCAGCCTCACACCACCATTTTTCCTGCCCAGGACACCTCCAATTTGCTGATATAGGGGGTACCAGGGACAATTCCTCAGGAGCAGCCAAATTCAGACTGCTTGACCAAGCCTACAAGTGGCAGCAAGTGGCAGAACCACTTTCTCCTCCATTTAACAATGCTCTTCCTGCTCTTCACATCCCCAGCTTCATGTGTTTTTTTTTAAAAGTTGAACCTCAGTATGCCAAAGACTTTTTCCTTGAGGTCTGGTCCAGCTTTCTAACTTCACATCAACCAAACTTTTCCCTAAAGTTAGTAATTTTGAAGAACTGGGATTCATCTGCCCAACGAAGCCTCCCCATATCCACCATTCTGGGTCTAACTCTTCTGGTTTTCAGTTTATCACTTCAAAGGAAAGAAATAAAGTAAAATACACTCCCAAAACACATTCACTGTCTTCTTTACAGTGTCTGTCACATTTCTGTGATGGAGGGATTAAATCAGTGTTGCCCATCGTTAGCAAGGTGCCAGAAACCTCAGGAAAAAATGAAAAAGGAAACAAAAATAAAATGTTGCTGCCAAAATGCAGTTCGTGCCTGAATCTGGCCTTGCATTAGTTTCAGTGTGTTTCTCTTTATGTCTGCAATGATTCATCCTGGTGGAAGCATATACTGCTACCAAAAGCTGCTGGCTGCGAAATGGTCTGAGGATTGCTTTATTTTGTTCCTGGTATATATTTTAAAATAGAGTTTACCATCACCTTTTCTTTTTAATTTGCATTCAGAATCAGCGGGACAAAGAGGGGTGATATTTCACTCTCTATGAAGAAGCAAACCATAAACCTCTCTTCAGCAAAGCTGGAGAAGGGATGATGCAGTGAAGAGATGAGGGCTGAAAACCATCCCCAAGGTTTGCACTGCTGCCTGCAAACCCCTCAGCAGGATCAACCACCTGTGGAGAAATTCTGTTATTTCTGCTGTGTTGTCCCTTGCCATTCCTGCCCATCCTCATCCCTCTCCTCATGTACTGAAGGAAATAGCTTTTTGCTGGGCTTATGCTAAAGGATAAAAAATCCATCCTCCCCTTTTTCTCCATGCAGAACAAGCTCTGCTTACAAAGATGTCTTATTTATATATAAGGAGCCAAACAGTTTTCCTCCAAATGGTGAATTGACATCTCACAGGTCAGCTAAAATAAAGGTCAGCTGTTTGGAAAATGGGCTTGATGGTTAGAAGAGTAAGAAATTTAAGTTTCCACCCACTGTGGCCATGCTGTACTTCTGTAGTATGCAGATGAAGTGAGAAGGTGAAAGATGAAGGATGAAGGTGAAGGATGAGGGGTGAAGGTGAAGGGTGAAGGTGAAGGGTGAAGGTGAAGGGTGAAGGTGAAGGGTGAAGGTGAAGGGTGAAGGTGAAGGGTGAAGGTGAAGGGTGAAGGTGAAGGATCCTGCAAAGCAGTTCTGAAGAAGCTGTTCCCAGAACAAAGAACACATCACACAAAATCTCTCTGTACCAACTGAACTGGTACTCACAAAGTTGTTGAAGTGTCATTGCAGAATGTCAGAGATTTCTTATTCACAGAAAATGGGATTTATAGTTTGGACTTACAGAATTCTGCATCCAGAGAAGACAACTTGTTATCTCCCACAGTTTTAGAAGAGATGCCAAGGCGGAAGACCTGGAAGAGCCTCACACAGTTTTTCTGGACTTTGATATTAGCTCCAGTTATAGGGATGTGCAGCTGGGTGGGGAAAAGAAGCTCAGCAGCAGAAATTGATCTTCTGAAGTCTCAAAATATTGACAAAGCTCAGAGTTGGTTCCCAAGGTGGAACTTCATCCATTTCTGTGTTGAAAGTTGGGTGATAAACTGGAAAAAAAAAACCAAACAAAAAACCAAAAAACAAATATTCTTGAAGGCTACTTCCAAGTCAGAGAGAAAAAGCAAGGTTCCATGAGACCAGGAACATGCAGACCTCAGATATCATGCAGGAAGAACTGTGTATCCTCTGAACACTTCTGGAAAACTAAGTTTTCCAGTCTAAAATAAATTATGGTTAATCCCTTAATCTCAACTTTAGGCTAAGAATGAAAGACCTACTTTCAAATCCCATATGCTTTCAGAGAATCAACACAGGACAATGTGTCCTGTCCCAAGGATTATATATATCATACATTTAGGCATTTGATGTCTCAACACCATGAACATAAATGACAGGCACTTTGGAATTTACCATGCTCTGAAGTCTTTGCTAAACTGGCAAAGTAGTTTATGACTTCTATTTTATGACTACTAACTTTACTGGTTAGTAAAATAATGGGGCAAAGATGCATTCAAACAAGTTCATCTTCTTCACTTGTTTCTTAAGAGCAGTGACACCCCTGCAAACCATCAAATCTTTCTGTGATTAGATGCAAAAATCACAGCAGGTAACCAGGGGATGTGGAATCACAATTAAAAAATACCAGGAAGAAATAGGGAGGAATGTGTCCACTACAGAGCACAAAGAACAGAAAACACACAAGTTAATGCATCACCTTTGAAATCAAGGGAAACTGGTGATAAGATTCAAGTGAAAACCTGGGAAATCTCTCATCAAAAGAAATATCTGATCCATTTATCTTACAATCAAAGGTGGCAAAATCTTTTGCTTCACCCCGAGACAGAAAGCATTAGCTGTGGTTTCTAAGAGCTGCTTAGCTGGAAATCTGACCAGTCTTGAAGTGGTTGTTAAACATAGATTACAGTAAGCTGTGTTTCAAACTCTGTGAAATCATGGGAGATAATCAAAGCATCTCTCTCAATGGAAAGAAATTCCACAGAGATGCTTTGCTGTAACAGGGAGTGCAGAAAGCAGCAGGATCTGCCCCGTGGCCACAAAGCAAACCATCAATTCCCCAGCCCAAACCACCAGACTGCTACCAAAGATTGGATTTGGGTCATAGCACTCAATTTTTAATGGGGAGAGTGAACCCTGTGCAATACCAGCACCTCTGGCTGCAGCCTTGATGCCAGTGGTCCTGCCCAGCCCAGGGCAAAGGGATGAGGTTATTTTTTGGAGCTGTTTGGTTGCTGATGATAGTTTTGTGTAATATTAAAATATTATTATCTAGCATTACGAACAAGGCAGATTTAGAACTAGTCCTTGGGTCGGGAAAGAAATTCAGCTTGCAGATTTATTCCTCTTGCTACTGCATTCAGAGATAGACTTGGCTTTAAAAAAATAAAAAAAGAAATAAAAAAAAGAACAAACTCACTGTTGTTCGTAGCAATCCAGAGGAAAAAATCTAACTAGGAGGATGAACACTGTGGAATCACAGAGCACAGAAATCTTGCAGGAGAAATTATAGTGCAGGAAAATAGCAGAGTAATGTTGCTGAACACAAGCTTTTATTTTAAACTGTAAATAACAATATTTGTCCTGGGATTGGTTTTCAATTATGAGTCTAGTACAGTCACATCATTTGTTATGTATTTAGCTTTCAGTAGGAATTCTAGATTGGATTAGATGAAAAAATTGGTAATTCTCTGCACTACTAGTCCCGAATCTCCAGTAACAAAAAACTAAATTAAAAAAGCTCCAACTACACTCTGATTAACACCAAAATGTACTTTTTTTTTGGCTCTTAAGAGAAAGTCTTTATGCTGAAATAGTTAATTAACTTAAACTACATTTTAAATCAAGCAGAGTGAGTATTAAAAGGATTGTTAATATAAGAACTGGCATGAAACACTCTACAAGGGAGCATCACACTGTATTGCATAATGGAGTCATAATTTACCAGTTATAGAGCAAATACTGATGCAGCTACAATGAAATTTACACCTTAACAGTTCTAATTTATTTTTATTATCCAGCAATAATAAAGTCTTACTCATTAATAGTAACTTCTCCTATTTTTCAACCGTTAACAGAGAACATTTCATTTTTTCTTTTTTTTTTTTCCTATGCAATAAGAATTCTGAGTTTCCTTACTGACATTTAACAGTCTCTTTATCAGTTTAATATCTTTTGTACTTACCCTTTCAGCAATGCATACAGGGCTTAGGATGATGTAAAACATTTTACTTAAGGAAACACAGTATTTTTTTATAGAAAGGGACATGGTTTCAATTCCCTCCATCATACTCCAGCATCTTAATTGGATGCAGAACATGGAATTATTTGTATGCAAAAGATATGCTAAGTTACCTCTTTCTGCCCTTCAGCCTCTCTAAAGGCATTGAGGTAAAATATCTCTATCTCAAGGCTTCTCTGCTGCCTCTCTTCCAAAAATTCCATTTTAATTCAATGTTTTAAATTGTCAGTACATCTGATCAGTTTAATGCTGAAATTTATTTTTTCCCCATTTATATATGATCACAGCTTGCCAATAAAATTGGTTATTAATTATTTCCTAATTGGTACATTTGAAGCAAGTTTCCAAGTGTCAAGCCAATCCCTCAAGTTTCATTTTTACCCTCAGAGATAATCTTGCCAAACTGCCTCCTTTGAAACTAAACTTCCAAGGAAATGTCAATTTCTCTTCATTTTCCCTTTTGCTCCAGTTCCCAGCAAGCACTCACCTGCATTTCTTTCTTACTGAATTTGGAGAAAAAAACCATATGACTATTCATATCTTAATTGCTCAAAATTCATCTTCTGTACCTCTTACAAGATGCTGCCAGTCTGAATCTCCTTAGATTTCAAAGAAACTGGAGTAATTTCTCCAGCATTTAGTAATGCTTACGTTCCCTGACCTTTACCTGCTCCTGGGGAAATCAGCATGAGAAGAAATAAACATTTCACTGGTTTTGAAAAACGAAGGGTCCATCCCTAAAAATGCCTGGAAGAGGCTGAATTTTCAAAGGGCTCAGGAATACTCCAGCTTGCCAAGGGTGAGCTCCTGCTCCCATCACCATCAGGAGGGTCCCAGGGCTTGGGAGCCCCAAGGAGGATCCAGGGCAAGGAGAGAAAAGTGGGATATGAAGGACTCATCTCCATGACATGAAAGAAAGTGCTGGTATTGACAGCATCAGCCCTGTCACCAGAGGTGCCATCACCCCGAGGTGGTGACAAGCTTCTAGGGAAGACCCCAAGGTTTGTGTTCATCACACAATCAACCTCTTCTCTCCATCAAAGTGACAGACAGAACAATTAAAATAAGATGGATGGGCTGTATTGTCCAGCAGTGTTGGTTTCTGATAGAACTGAAAGGACCACGGGGAGAAAAGCAGCAGAGAGCTTTGGGTTTTCTTCATAGAGCAATCTGTGATACAGTCACTACATCCACACATGGTAACTTCACCCCCCACCATGAATTAGAAAGACAAGTGTGATGACCCAGCATGTTGAGGTAGAAATCCTCAATTACCTTGTTTCACTTGCAACAAGAATCTTTGGAAAGCATGAAAATGTTCACTGCTTCCTTGGGATTTCCCAAAGCAGTCAGGTGGCAGCTAAATGAACTGGAGGAAAGAAATTACTCGGGTCAAAGACTCTAATCCATTTGCCCAGCATACTCAAGAAAGGAAGAGGTGATTTTACTCAGCCTCCAGTGATGAGGAGATAAAATTACTCCAGTGTTCCAAGCAGTGACTGCACATTTACACCAGGAGCTCACCACATTTCAGGTACTGCACCTCAGTCCTGTGCTTAAGAAAAGAAATTTCTTATCTGTTTTCCTTACAAAGTGAGCTCAATCCTGCCTCCTGGTAAAAGCCAGACAAGCTGAGCTTTTTTTAGGATTTTTAAAGGATACAAGTAGAGTGACAGCCCAAGCCAACTTTCACTGGGAAAAGATTGGGTGCCTTCCTTGTTGACAGTGAAAAAACTTGAAAAACCGAGCACATAAAAAGAAGGGATCTACTGATATTTTTATCCATTTATATACAAAATATGGCTAGAGTATCTTTTGTCTTTACTAGCTTCCTTATGTTTAGTGTTGCTAAAACCTCTGCCTAACAATACACTTAAAATTAAGAAACGTGAAAAGCAAATGGAAATCTAAACCTGCACCCAGCTATGTGACAAGAGATTAAAATAAAAAATACCTGCTAAGCTCCTTGGCTTTCTTTTTTTTTTTTTTTTTTTGAGGCAAGAGCAAGCTGGAAAGGAAGGAAAGCAGGAGCATCCTGATACTCATCCAAGGATGGATTTTCCCTCTGACCTGGGAAAGAAATTAATTCTGGGTAACTGCTTGAGTAATTATGACATTGGTCAAGCAGATTCCTCACTCAGCCTGGCAGGGAATCACTCCCCTGAGAGAATTTTGGGTTCCCATCACACTGGAAGGAACCAGAACTCCAGCTGCAACACAAGGTGTAAGGGCAGCATGGTGTAGAGAGAGAGAGAGCAGAAAATTTAAAAAAAAAATATAAGATCAGGATGTTATTTGCTAAGCAGGTAGAACTGGCAAGGGCTGACTGCACTTCAGTGGACGGCTTGATTTCAACTGCAAATAAATATAAGGAACAAGCTTCTAGCAGAAGGAACTAAGGAGTCCATAGAGCTGTAAATGCCCTCATTGTACTGGTGAAAGTGGGATTGTGTCTTGGCTTTCAAACCCCAGGGATGCTTTGTTGTTCCTTTTACAGGTGCCCTCCTGTTCTGTCAGTGGGATTATAACTTCTGAGGAAGTTACAGAGTTACTGAGGATTGTAATCAGTTATAATCCTCAGAGTTACTACTGAGGATTTGTCCCGATTTGCCACTATTGCTTCTTTGTGCTGTTTAAATCTCAACAGAAAATGAAATAGTTGGAAAGCAGTTTTATCTTCCAGTTACAAAGCATTCCAGGCCCTTTTGACACAGGATTCTTAAATGCTCAGCCTAAAATTCCTGCAAAGTGTTGCAAGGCTGCAGCTCCTAACAAACTGAAAGAAGAAAAAAGTGCACCTGGGAGAACAAACAATGTGAGGGACTAATGGGTAAGGCAAGCAGCTTGCTTTTTGGTACAAAACATCCTTGAACCTTGCTATGAAAGCCAAGCTCCACGCTGTGCCCACAGGCAGTTGCATTGCTAAAGAAGTGAGAACAGTAAAGAACTTGAGCTGGTCACATCTAAAAGAACAGATGCACTTGAAAAAATTAAGTATAAATGAAGACAAAAAAAAAAAAAAGGGTTGAAATGATCTGCTGCTGCTCCCAGGGCACACAGAAGGCTCCATTTCTGTTGGTGTGGCTCCACTTTGCCCAGGGATGCTGGCTGACACACAGGCAAAATGAGTGACCCTAACAACACAGGATGAGCAGAAATAATTCCAATAGCTGCCAAGGGGAAAGCAAGAAAAGGGGGGGAAATGGTACAGAGGTGGGAATGGAAATAAGCAGCATGCTTTTACTCCTACTTAATACTTGAGGATTATTAATGAAGGCTTAAACCAGGAGCAGTCTCTGCCTTGCCTACCTTGGCAGCTCATTTAATGCCCTGTGGTGCAAACTGCCTGGGGCTGCAAGCTGGGCTCAGCACCTTACTCAAGCTCTGATAATTTTTTTGGTTGTTGTTTTATTGCAAATGCCACTTTGTAAGATGAAACACAATAGGTGTCAGTAATGCATTTAATCAGTCTGCAACATGAATGTACTGAAGGGGAAGGACAAAGGCAACATTAGCTTGCTGTGGGCCATCGATCACAATGTTTTCTTGGGTGCTCAGGTTTGGTCTATCAATATTCCCAAATAAGGCTGCCTTTCTAATCCCAAATGCAGGAGTATTTACAGTTTATTTTCGTGAGACTGGCTGGCAGCTGACCAGATGCAAGGGAGCAGTACATCCCTCATCCCCTTCTCAATTTCTTTCATTTTCCACTTCCCATCAAAAGAGTTTCCACAGCCTAGAATTTTCCTTGACATTTGTAATTGGCTGAAGCAAGGAGTGGAAGTGAGCATATTACAGACACACAGAAAAAAAAAGCAATATTGCTGTGAGGACAAAGACCTTGTTCACCATGTCCAGTGCTAAAAAGCCTAATTCTTCCTAACCACAGCCTGTCTTGCTCTAAAAAGCCATTTCCATTGTAGAGCAATACAGACCATGAACACTTTTAGTTTGTTTTTTTTTTTCAAATGTATTAGCTATCTTCACTTTGAAAATCTTGCTTTGTATAGATAATATAAGTGCTGTTACATTAAAATCTCAAGTCACATTCCCCTCACCAATCCCTTTCTGCATTAGGAAGGAAGAGGTAAATTTTTAATCTTTTATTTTTAATGTAGATTACAGAACAAGTTCTGTTTGGCTTTCCTTGCCACATCATACATTTTAATGTATATTGATTTGTATAAAAGTCTCATTTAGAGCATTTTTTTTTGTTAGTATTAATGGTTCTTGGACAGATAAGATTATTCCTCCTGTAATACTGCCAATCTCATTGGTCAAAGTTGAAGAACACATTACTTTGTTCTGAGATGATCAAGCAAGACAAAGAGGCAGCTCTTGAGACTGGAATATCAAAGGATTGATGTCCTCAGCAAAGAACAGACAGCTGTGAGCTCCAGGAGCCAGGACAGAATTTTGCCTTCCACTGACTACGAGTGGGAATTCTGGGCTTATTCTTGCTGATAGTTGATTTCCATTTTTTGCTCTATAGGTACATATGTAAATGAGAAAGACAGCACTTCACTTTTTCACTGTCAGTTTTAAGAATATGACTTAGAGCTTCCCATTTTAAATATAAAAATAATACCATTACAACAAAATAATACAATGGAAAAATACCCCATATTTTGTAAACTTTTGTTATTCCCTACTGTGGCCCACTCAGACATTTACATTTCACATATGGAAGTATTAACTATGTGAATACCTGGCAGCTCAAGTAATCCAAATATAATACAGAAACTTGTAGTGAGACAAACCTTACATTTTCCCTATAGTTTATGGAGAGGGAAAAAACAACCCCAAATAAAAACCCAAATAAAACACCTAATCCAGCTCAAACTATTTGTCTCTATGGATATTCTCTAAATGTAGATTTCTACTTTTTCTTGGTTCTAGCCACCATCTTTTAACTCCTGAAGGCAAACAAAAACCAACAGCTTAACCATGTTACACAATCCTGTCTATCATGGATTTATTTTTCCAGTAGACTGACACTTGTGAAAACTGTTATTGGTATTTCTCCAATATTTATATTTGCTGTAAAAGATGAATGTTTTCCTTGTTGGACAAGAAGCATCTAAATCTTTCATTTCTGATGACAAAGTCTTCACATATGATGAGGAATCTCAGGTCCAGGTATCCTACAAAGCATGCAAGTGCTAGAAAAATCTGTTTTCTCCAGTGGGTAAAAAACATCCACTGCTTTCAGATTCACCTGAACTTCTCTAGGGATTTGCTATTTGCAAATAAAGCTGATCAAACCCTCTTTTTAAAAAGCTGTCTTCACACAGACATCCTCTCCTACCACCAAGACTGAAAAACATTAATGCTGCAGCAAACACATCCTGAACCATCTGTACCTGCTACTGTAGTGAAATAATTTCTGGACAAATGGTCCATTTGTAACTTGATCTGTGTCTTTTTGCTTCACTTTTCACCCATGCAATACAATTACGAATCAATTATGCTCTTTTCCTAGCCTTCACTCCCTTTTATAATGGACATCACTGTCCATATACTTAATGACCACCTCTCAAAAGGCAAATTCCTTCAACAGACACAGAGCAGATCCACAGGGCATATGGAAGTACAAGTGAAGGGCAAGCTTTTCAATACAATGTTCTGGAAAGAAGAGAGACAAGCAGGGAAACTGAGATGCCACAACACTGCAATATTCAAAGCCTAAAGAAGTCAAAATCAGATCAGTAATGAGAATGCAAGCTTTGGAAATTATTCAACTGCGATGAGAAAGGTAAGAAAGACAGAAAGAAAGAACTGATGCAATCACAAGTTAAAAGAGAGACCTTTTCTTATTTCACAAACTGTGTTTCTCCAGCTGAGACTAGGAAGACACCCTCAATCCTTCCTCATCCATGGTACAGATCCCACCAGTCTCAGCAGCAATATCCACAGGGAGCTGAAAACCTGCAGTCAATACTCATCTTCAATTCTGTAGGGTAATTTCTCCACATTGGGGAAAAAAAACTTTTATAGGGAATTAACCTCAAGTCTAGAACAGGAAATTACTATTAGAAAAATAGGTTCTTTTGCAAAAGGTAGCAGACTTCACCCAAAGCTCTGCTGAAAAACTTAGTGCTGCTGCCACGAGAACTGGCCAATGGCTGGCTACCAACTTAAGCCAGGATTTCTATCCAAAAAAGGAATCCAAGTTGCCTTTGTCCATTTATTCAACTTTATCATAAATAAGAGTAAAGCCAAAAGCAGTTCAGCTAAACAGCACAGCACAGATAAAATTTGGCAGGATCTGAATTCCCCTCAGTGGAAAACAATTCCAGTGTTTACTGAAGCCTCTGGGAGGCTCCCCACTGATTTCCCCTGCCCCCCAAAACCACATCCATGGAGGTAGATGGTTCCATTCCTGCTCATTGAGTAGGAAAGGTGCACACCCTGACCTCACTTATTGTGCTCTGGGTGATGCTCTGCAAAGGCTGGGCTGGGTTGTGGGTTCAGGAGACCTCAAGCCAAGACTTCAATAGAGTCAACAATTCTTAACCTTGCAACATCTCTCTTTTTCAGCCTACAAAGCCACCTGAATTACCTTACTTTTTTTTAAAATTCATGTCAAAATTCAGCAGATAGGACAGGAATGACTCCAGTTTGTGGACACATTGGTCACACTGGCCAGAGACAATGTTGCTCCCAGAGCAGATGTCAGTGCTGGCACTGTGTGGGCACCAGGCAGAGTTCCCAGGATAAAAAACACTAAAACTCACAATCACAATGGCTTTTCTGCTTTGTTTCATGTGAGGTGTTTTACACAGTGTGGTACTCATAAACCCATCTTGGTTTTTCCACCATGTCTATGCCACCTCACCTCCGTGTTGGGTAATTGGCTTCTGCCACCAGCTTCTGCAGAAGGGGGACCCATCAAAAGGTTGGAAAACATTGAACTGACCACAGACTGCAGGCTTGCATTTTGAGACTATGATTTGTAATTGCCTATTGCCACCATCTTTTTGAAATACTGGTCAATAAAAAGCAAGTTATTGAAAATGGTGTAAAACCTGCTGGTCATGCAAA
The DNA here is from genome assembly GCA_023637945.1 of Phaethornis superciliosus. Classification (NCBI taxonomy): domain Eukaryota; kingdom Metazoa; phylum Chordata; class Aves; order Apodiformes; family Trochilidae; genus Phaethornis; species Phaethornis superciliosus. The sequence continues at coordinate 22,502,842 of JAJQWJ010000010.1, forward strand.
GATCAGCAACATGGAGAAGACAATGGGTGAGATTTCTCTACTGGGCTATGGGAAAAAGTCATTATTTTAACATATTTGCTTCAAGGAAAAAAAATGAGAGAACTTCACCCTCTGTCAATGGGTGTGCACAATTTGTAGCCTTATCCCTCCACAGATGAATCATGCCTAATGTAGTAACACGATGGCCAAAGGATTCAAGAGAACCAAGGTTTTTAGGAAAACCCCTCTCTCAGTCATACAATACACTGTAAAAAAAGATTCACCTCCCCTTGAGAAATCATGACAACATTTACTAAGTGGGTGATACACGAGGATTTCTTATTTTTAATCCTTTGTGATAACAAACACAAAAAACGTTCACTGATCTAAATGACACATGGAAAGGTCAGCTGGACTTTGGGGAACAATGGTCCAGTCAGGCAAATCACTGAACATATGCCTAATTCTAAGTATAATTGACTGAATTGGCAAAAATTGACCACCTGCATAAGTGCTTTTGTGGCTTCCTGCCTAATGAAATATTAATCACAAATGGCAGAGAGCCATTAGACCAAGAAGGTATTGTTTGTACCAAATTGAATTACAAAGTAATTAAGGTATAGATAACCAGCCATGGTAGGAAGGCTGTCACAGTGTTGTCCCCTGAATGAGGGCATTTCAAGAGCATTACACCTACAGTGAAATATTCCCTGTTCCTCATTAACCTTGCTCTTGATTGTATTTTGTGAGGAACCTTGCAGAGCACCTGCCCCACTCATAGGAACTGCTGAGTTGGAAGGGACCCATCAGGATCATCAAGTCCAACTCCTGTCCCTGTGTAGGGCACCCCAAGAATCACACCATGGGCCTGAGAGCATCATCCAAACACTTCTGGAAAACTCCTGTTCACACCATGGGCCTGAGAGCATTATCCAAACACTTCTGGAAAACTCCTGTTCACACCATGGGCCTGAGAGCATCATCCAAACACTTCTGGAAAACTCCCACTGCCTTCGGTCCCCATGCCAGGGAGAAGAAGGGCTTGCAGGATCAGTAGTATATTAAAAAAACAAAAAAAAGCTCAAAAAAAGATGGAAACAGTAATTATGTTGCCCGTGGGACTGGTAGCAAACATACACACTGCACAAGTTTTTTACCCTGTTTAATCTTTCCTGCTGCTTGATGAAATTCAGGGAGTGTAACGACAGTTTTCAAGCCTAATTCATCTTGGTTCTCTAGGAGCATGGAAATTATTTGTTCAGTTGGCAATCACCACCCTAGACTTCTTTCAAGTCTGTCTACTCTTCCCATTATTCTGCTTAGAAGATGGTGGATGCAAGAACTTCTTTCTTTCAAAATTCTGAGCCTTCTCCAAATAAAATGCACCCAAAGGACGTTTGGGATTGGTTTTCTGAAACCTTTCAAGTTATAGGAATTGTAAAACTGCTTCTAAATTTTCTATATATCTCTTTTTCAAAGACATAAAAAGGCATTTGGTCAAGATTTTGCTTGTGCATTTTTGAAAATGGTATCTCTACCACAGATGTGGTGTTATCTGCTTTATGAAATAGAGGTGGCTTGTTGAAATGATGAGCAATGGAAAACCCAGAATTTTTTTTTGTCAAAGTCTCACAAGATGAGGGTAAATTGATATACTACTCCCTCTTTTTTAGAGTTAATATAATAATGATAATTTTGAAGGAAATACTTATCCCTATATTCCTTAGAGACAATTTAAATAGTGAAAAAGAAAAAATTGCCAAAAACCAGATCAGAATAGAAAGTGTGTTAGAATCTCTATCTTTTTTTAATCCTTCTTTGCTCAGTATTAGGACAATTATTGCTCCTATGGAATCAGATTGAAATGGGGTTGAGCACTTGTTGTTGAGCACAGATTAAAATGGGGTTGAGCACTTAATAAGGGGTTGAGCACAGGTTTTTTGTTTAGCAGATCACAATTAAAGAAGTCTGATGCTTTCCATAAGATTATTAATGTGTCTAAAATATCTCTTAAACTATTGCTTAATTAGGTCTGTGCATCTTACAGTTAGAATATTGCACTACTATCAGATCAAACCAAATTAATATTTGTCAAATGCCATTTGGCATTTCCTAAACAAATGGGGACAGTATTCTCCATATGATTTGAGATGGGTGTAAACACTGCCTGTCCAAGTAAAGACTGATGGGAACTGGAACGTGTGTTGTATTTTGAAAAATCTCATCATTCATCCCATTCTGGGAGAGCATTTCAGTTGAAAAAAGTTCATTTTGGACAATATAACCTGATTAAAATAATCTTTCACCACGCTGCAGAAAACAAACTCTTGCCTAAGGATAATTGCTTATGTTTTCAAGGGCTGTTTTTTGGGTTTTTTTAGAAAAGGAAACAACTCAGGACCAGTACTTGCTTTTTATCACATTGCCACAGTAACCAACATCTTAGGGCAGAAGCAGTTGCACTGCCATAATGTTATACAGGTGCCCTGGGCTCTTTGTAGACTAAATCCACCCTGTGCAGACAATGATGTGGATCTGATGAACCAGCTGTCAAGCACTGACCAGCCAGCCTCAACTATGATGCTTGGGGGGGACTGGGGATGGTGGGACCAGGTGCAGAACACCAACATGCAGGGGACTGCTGGACCACTGAATGGAAAATTTCCAGTTGGACCCAAGAGTGATTTGTAGCAGATGAGGCAAATCCAAGAAACACCTGTTAGCTTTGGGGAGAGGGAAATAAAAATTGGCACCACAATGCTTCACCAAATGAGTCATCAGAACAGAAAGGGAGAAAAAGCGTTAAAGAACGGATTTTTTCTTTCAGATCTGCAAGCTACATAAGAATATTTAATATCTGTCACATTCTTTCTAGTGGGACAGTGACTCATTTAGATCAGGATCCTTTCATAATTCAGCTTCAACTAAATTACAAAAGGAGCTCTCAAACAAAGAGCACATTAAAGATGAGTTTCAAGAAGACAATGCTCTAAAGGAGTGCTCAGCTGTGCACGATGCCTCAAACACTCTCATTCTGGGTATAAATAGAACTTATAATGAGGTGTTACCTCTATGGTTTTGGCAGCTGTAAACGAGGATGCCTTGGAGCTTGGAGGCACCTCTTCCAGACACAGAAGTGAGGTTCTGGAATGGGAACTGGTTCCAAAGCCAGCAGATGACCCTGCCCAGAGCAGACGGTGCCAGTCACCACGTTGGAGAGTGGGTGGGCAGCCTGGGGCCAGCAAGCCTGGGAGTGAGCTCTGTGGTGGGAAGGGTCCTCATGGCAGCTGTTCCAGTGCTGCAAAGATACAAGCACAACATGTCTGGAAGGAGTTTCCACTTCGTTTGTTTTCTTTATCATCCCTAGAATCAGGACATTTCAAGCTCAGGGGAATGCTTTTAGATCTCACTACTCAGTGAATCTTATTTTTAACTACCCTAATAATATCAACCATAAAAACAAGCACTGGTTAAAAAACATCATCCTAAAAATCTAGAGGAAAGCTGCAAGTCAGATTGTTGTTTTAATTTCCAACACAGAAGTTACTTGTTACTCGAAGTTAAAAGATGAGCTTTAGAAATGCTGGTAGCATTCCAACTTTGTGCTACCCAAGGAGTAACACAAATTACAACGTAGGCATCCAGCCATGGGAAAAAGGAAGCTACTAACCTACCTCAGGTAATATCTGTCATGTTTCAGAGCTTTCAAGCATCATCCAGAATGAAACAGGTCATAAATAAATGGCCTAAGAGATGCTTAAGGTTGCTGCAAAGTCAACTGAACAGGAATGAGAAACCTTTCACAATGCCCAGCAGGGCTGAGGTGGAATTCCTTCTTTGCTTCAGAATAACAAGAACCAGCCAAAAAAGTCTTCTCACACGAGTGGGTTAAGACCCCACTGATGGAGGGATCAAAGTACTTTAGGCAGAGATCCTGAAAAGGTTAATGAATGAAATAGAAGTGGAAACCCACCTCCAACCTCCCATATGCCTGCCACATTCCCACAACATCTGTGTTTGGAGTGAACAAGTCCCTGTGTGCACTGCATGGAGAGCTTTCAGGAACCCAATTTGGGTAATGTTATTACTAGCAAAAGGAAAAATAGGCTTAAAAAATGTCTTGTAGGTCATCAAATTGCCTTGGTCTCCGGAATACTGGCAAAGATCCCCGAGAAGAAAAACTAACATGGATTATTTTAGGAACTCGATGAACTGCGGATGACTTATGTCTGCAGAAATTATCTTATTACAGGATTTAAAAGATGAGCACCTCAGAAAAATTCAATACACTAGAACAGTGGCAGGGCAAAACAGCCTGCAGAGGGATGCTGTACCAAGAACACTGCTACCAGTCAGTTCCCATCACACCACCTTCTTATCTGACTTGGAAAATTAAGCTGGTTCTTAAAGATGAATGGTATTTTTTTTATTCTGCATTTCTTCAGGAATGCAGTGATAACAATATTTTATTGGATGGCAACGATCAGTTTGCTCTGGATTTGTTTTCCCCTGCTATTCAAACCTCCATTCTTCAGCCCAGTTGGGGTAAAATGAGCAGACAACCTGATGTCACTTTCCCAGCACTTTATCAAGGCATCATCTCCTTCCAAAGGGAATGAAACAGGAACATCTATATAAGTGAAATAAGCACTGTGAGCACCTAAGTGAAACGAAGGGTTACTTCCTACCTCAGTCATTTTCTTTCTCCCTGTGTCAGCTTTGCCTTGCCAGTGTTGTTTGCCTGAGGGTTTCTACACTTCATCTCTCTGGCTTCAGCAGGAGCTGTGGTCCCACAATCCCTTTACACTTCTCACACCAGCCAATGCAGCTCCAGATGTTTCCATTATCCATATAAATGTCTAATCCTTTTCTGAACCCCACTAAGCTCTTGGCTTCACTGAACTCTGGTGGGAATTAAGTCCACAGGTTAATTATGCATTTGTGTAAATACTTATTTTCTTTAATGGTTTTAATTTTGCTGCCTTTCGGTTTCATTATAAGTCCCCTGGTTCTTGTATTATAAGAAAGGATAAGTGAAAGTGCCAAATTCACTTACTGTATGTGCAATCCATTATTTCTATATCTCCATCATGTGCCCTCGTTATGTCCCCTCTCCACACTAAACAGTCCCAGAGTTTTAATTCCTTCTTCACACAGAAGCCATTCAAGCCATTTGCCATAATGAAAACAATTAATTTAAAAAAAAAAAAATAAAAAAATCCAGACTGCTGCAACAGAGAATTCAAAAAGGAATGAAGAATAAGTTAAAAGGATAACTAAGCTTCCTCCACCGACTGGGACTTGTTGCAAGCCTTACACTACACACATTTCCATACAGAAACCTGCTGCTCTTAAGCTATCCAGCTAATAATATTTAAGTGTTTTAATAATCCAGTAAAATGAAATTAATGGTTTTGATTTATTAAGATTTTCTTCAACAGCACTACTGGGTTTAAATTCATGATTACAAGAATTTGAATTCATGACAACAGTGAGCACTTACATTCTTCCTGAACATATGAGCCTCAGCTTTCTGAAGTCAAAGTCATGGAACTGTTTTTAAACTTAGCAAGATTAGTGAAATAAAACAGTGGGTTACCAGGACGAGGACCTGAAAAATAGAACATATCTAATTTCTATCTCAATTTGGTAAGAAAAAAAAGCCCTTTGCTGATCTTTCTTGATAAATACAATCAGTAAAGTTTCAAGTCATGTTATGAAGAGTTCCACTCTGTTTAATTAGTCTGGCAGCCAGGGGAAATCCCCAGAAGGGTGCTTTGATACCTTCCTTTTATTACACTGAAAGGAAAGCAAGATGTTATTCTGTAAGCCCCATCTAAAGGACAAGTAATACATGTTTATCAGGCCTGGAGCCACCTACCACTGTGCAGTACCCTGATGATTTGTTTTATTAAGCTAAGCTCTTAACCAAAACTCTGCAGAGGGGTTGAATCAAGTTCATGAGAAGTCCTGAAGCTTCTAAACAAAGCTTAGCTCCAAGCTGAACAATTTCTTTGTTTGTCTGACTTTGTAACTTCTTTTTACAAAATGGAAAAGTCGTTGGTTTATCCTTTATTTCGGTAAATCACAGCAGATTAATTATCCTTTACTTTGACCTGAAAAGAATTAAGGGTTCCACATGAACTTAACAGGGGGGACACTTTCTTCCTCCGAGGGCATCAAAACTATAAATCAAATAGCCAAGAATCCTTTAGAAATGTTTAACATCAAAAAAGTGTGTTCCATAATGCACTTACTTTACACCCAGGCACTCGAGGAGCACTAAACCATCACTGCAGAGATTCATCTCTTTTGGTGGGTAGCAAACAACACTCTTCAGGTTGCTCAAGCAAAGTGTGAAACAGTTGTAACTGCATCCTCTCTTCAAAGTATCTATCATTTTAATGAGCTTTCCTTGAAAGACAAAACTGTGGGACAGGAAAGGAAAAAAAAAAATTAGTCTGCAAAAGAAAATCTGTGTAATTTGTATGTTATCTAAGGTTTCTGTTGCTGAAGTCAGATAAGAAACAAAGAATCTATATTGTTTTTAAAAAAGGATCTGAGTTAATTGCATGCAGAAATAAATTGTTCCTGTCCCTTGTTTCCTGGCTATTTGTTTTGTGGGGTTTTTTGTTTTTTTTTTAGACTGCAAGATAATTGAATGAAATGTTTTCCATGATAGTGGGATAATTACATGCAATGTCTGTATTTGTCTCTTCAGGTCAGGTTATAACCTAGTCATGGAAGAGGTACAACCTTCTTTCACTGGGTAGGACCAGGAATATCCTCTCTGGGGGAAGCCAGCCCCAAATATCCCACTAAGAGGTCAGCACTTTGTCTGGCTCTTGGCTAGACAGCCAACTTTTCTCCCCACAGGTCTGATGACAATAGTTGTTCAGCTGTCTCAGTTCAAGCTGTAATAACCTTCTGGAAAAAAAATATTTAATACCACTGCTCTTGCCAAAAATTTAATTGCATCCATTGATGCATCAGAAACAAAAGCATTACCTCAGGAATTTTTCCTTAGTAGTGGCTTTATCTTCCCTTCTTCACTAATTTCTCAAGGTTCCTGGACAACAGATGTTACTGCCTGCCCCTTCAGTCACCAGTACCTTGGCTTCTCTTTCTGAGGACTGGAGCTCCTGATCTAGGCAGCAGTAAATCTCTCCCAGTTGGTTTCTGAGTTTTGGTTTTTTGGGGTTTTTTTTTTGGATGATTATGAAATGTCTGAGATGGTTTATGCACAAAGATGGCCACCAGCCCAAACATCAGACAAACTGAAGAAAAGGCAACAGATTACAACTGAAGAGCAGAGATCTGTGTGAAGATAGGTACATGCTTTCCTGGGAAATTAAAACCAATTAAGTGTAACAACTCTGATGGCAGCTGGGGACTGATAAGCAAAGCAGTTGGGCATCTGCCCAAATTTAACAATGCCACAGTAGCTAAAGTTAGAAATGCACTCAAATCAAACCTTTTTTTTTTTTCTTTTTCTTTTTTTCAATAAATTGAGTTTCAGTGTAAAGTGCTGGCCTAATTGCTCTTGTGAATGTAAATCTGAAATCTTTGTTAAACCAAATACATCCTCGTGGTGTTGCTGCACTGTGCATTCTGGTTTGACACCCAAATGGGATGTGCAGCTGTGTGTAAACTAACTGGCCTGACTTCCTTGAGAAACCTTCCTTGGTTGGTCATGACTGAGGAAGAAAACTGATTTAGACCTAAGCCTGAGGTTTTCGAGGAATACAAATGGATTGGGAAAGAAAGCAAATAGGGGATGATGTACTTCCCCAGGCTGAGGCCACTGTTACTCTGTGTGGCCACTGGATTCGTGGATTTGAGTGTTTAAACTGTGAGGCTGCCTGTAATTTTGTGTTCTGTGAGGTCAGACAAGAAGCAGCTGAGAACCTGACCTCAACCCATGAATATTAAAGGCCCTGGACTGACATTTAAAGAGATATATTTCATCTCAGCTCCACGTACCCAGCAAATGCTGGCGTAATTCTGCAGTGTCCAGGTCTGCTCTGGATGGAGCATCCCCCTGTGCACCTCAGGCTTCTCCAGAGCTTGATTTGCCATGTCCACATCAGTCAGGTAAAACATCAGCTGTGTGTAAAACAGCCCCACAACAAACCTTAAAATGACTTTGTCATTTCTAATTTCCCCCAGAGTGCTGCCAGACCACTGAGCTGATTTTTAAGACCACCACCTTGGAACTTTCCAGTAGGCAGGACTACAGAATCATACTTGGAATCCACAAGTTTTACACTGCCAATTAAATTGCTTTCTCTTTTCACCCCCTGCTCTACCACACAACTCCATCTCTTACATTTATGTTTTAAAAATAAAATGAAACTGCTCTTAGTAGCACTAGACAGCTTATAAACTACTTAAGGAGCTTCATCAAGAATTCCATCTCAAGAACTACTCAGCAGCAGAAGTCTAGCCCTGATTCCCCGTGACACTTATTTTCATTTTTCAGCATAATGCTGTTTTTTTTTTTAAATATCAGAGTCATTTCTGGGCTCAAGAAACAGTCATTAAGGATTGACCTTTCCTACTCACCTCCCTCTGCTGAGATCAGAATGTACACAAGCAAAGCCTTTGTTGTTCCTGCCCACAAATCAATATTTACTGCAGCTGAGAAAGAAAGGAAAGGAGGAATAGAGGATGAAATGTAGGACTGGAACAAAATTCCCTCAGTTTCTGATGACAATTCTTCCTCATCCTGATTCTCTTAGGTGCTGTTTGTTAAGAGTAAGTGAACAACAACTACTAATGTCTTAGTTCTGTTGCCAAAAGAACTCCAGCAAACAAAATTTTGTTTTCTGTTATTCAGTTCACCTATACCATCAGTCCCTTTGCTTTTCTACAATTAAGCGCATGGGCTCACAGGGATGTCAAACAACATTTGGGACATAGGAGAGAGGAAGCATTTTTATCACTGCTTTTATAATTGCTTTACACTCCTTTCCAGTTAGATCCCAGCTCTAATCAAAGGAGAAAAAAAGTACAGCGAGAGGGTCAACAGAGACTCCCGAGTTCCAAAAATCAATGGATCAAGTCAAAGGAAGGAACTCATCTCTTCTTCCTTGGAAGTCGATAGGTTAAACTTCATTCAGTGCTGGAGATTCTGAGTTAAGTGGTGTACTCAGTGGAAATACGTCAGTCAACCAGAGCTGAAATCTTAGTCCACCAAACATCCCTAAATGAAGCCCCAAGGCCTCAGATCTGTCAATCACACCCTCAACCAGGAGAGCCAGCCTTGTGAATAAGGATGTGGTCTGTCAGCTCGGTTAATGGAAGCACTGACACTGCCAATAATGACCCTAACTCCCATCATTTCCACCCCAGCTGTTCTAACAGGAGTATTTAAAATGAGGATGAAGTTTTATTTATTGGGAATCTATGTCCAACTGACTCTGAGCACAGATTACACAACTGAGTTCTCCTGGAACTGAAACTGTGATGTCTTCTGAACATTCTTATTCCTTCCTTGGGTCCTGGTGGCAAATTAATGGGATTCATACCACAAATTTATGACCCATAGATGACTTCAAGCCATGAAATCTCATTGCTATTCTGTACAAATGTATCACTGATGTCTAGACACTGCAACTTTTGTGAACCTTTTTCATTTTATTTATTTTGCTAAACCTTTAACATGCTACTTGAGTTCCCATATTATTGCGAACAATTCAATGTATTCACCCTGAAACAGTAAAGCTTATTTCCTTGAAAAAATCCAAAAGTAATATAGATATTCTCAGATAAAAGAGAGCTCAATCTATTCACCATAAGATCATTTTGTTAAGTTAATACTTTAGCAATTTTATATTCATCCTAATTTTCTTTCAGGCCATTTACTATATTTTTTTAAAATAATGATTAACCTTTTAAACCTTGTACTTTTTTCTGTATTCTGACTAATGGAAATCCCCAAACTCACTACTTATAATCTGCATTTGTTTAAACTCTTAGTTGCCTATTTTGCATTTCTCCAACCAATTATTCAAATGACTGAAACTCCCTTTATCTTCCACTATCATCCCAGCATCAGCCTTGTTGTCAGAACTATCAGTGCCAGTAATAACTACATTACTGCATCAAAAAGTACTCTTGAACCCAGACAAACCAATTAATAGGAACCACAGTTTTGAATATCCTTTTTTTTTTTTCCTGCCCAGTTCCTTAAGATATTGTTATCACCTCTAGTTTCTGCTTTAACAAACTGCAGTCACCTGGAGATCAGAATATCATGACAAAAGCTTAGCAGGAAAAGGTGACAGAATTTTGCCCAATACTTTGCTAACAATAGATACCTTTTTCTTGCTTTATTAATCATCTTGACTGTGATTGCTACCTTGTTATATACCTAGGGACCAGCCCAGCTAAATCCCTGAAGCATCACTTCACTGGTCCAGCCCTGGTGCTATGGAGCCTGTTCTGATTTCAGGATCTAACTCAAACTTTCTGAGCTTTTCCTCACTCAATACTGCAATCTCAGCTACACACAGACACATCCCCAATGTGTAAATACAACCTGTCCTTGCCAGAGGTCTCATTTTTGGGGGGTTTCCCAGGCAGACTCATACATTTCAGGTGACAGGCTTCCATTTTTTCACCTGTTTCACTTTTGTCTAGAAAGTGAGCCCTGTGATCTCAGCAATTTCAGGTTCTTTCACCAGCCACAAGTCTGATTTTTGACCCAGACAGCCTTAAGCTCTGTGTGCTAAACAGTGCTCCCTGAAGCCTTTAGGTGTGAATGGGCCTTTCACATCATCAGCTCCAAGAATTAACCCAGAATTGCCACGGCCACCACTGCCCCATGGCCCTCAGCCCCACATTTCCATGGCTCTTAAATCCCTCTAGGGATGAGGACTCCATCCCTGCCCTGGGCAGCCTGGGCCAGGACCTGACAACCCTTTTGGGGAAGAAATAATTCCCCATCCCTAATCTAAACCTCCCTTGGGGCAACCTGAGGCCATTTCCTTTTGCTCCTTAGGAGAAGAGACAGATCCCTCCTCGTTCCAACCTATTTTCAGGGAATTGCAGGAGGTTTCCCCTCAGCATCCTTTGGTCCAGTCTGAACACCCCCAAGTCCCTCAGCTCCTCCTGGGCAGACTTTGTGCTTCAGACCCTCCACCAGCTTCCTTGGACACACTCTAAAGTAAAGTACCTTAGCTCAGCTTGAAAAAAAATAACCAAAACCGAATCCTAAAGTAGGAAACAATTTATAAGGATGCCACAGGTATTAAGTGGTAACTCATTTTCTGCACGAAGTTATTAGCTTGCCTAAAATATTTCATCCCTAACCACAGAATCTATTTTTTCTTGGCCTTTCTAGTGCCTACGGTGTCAGCACTGTAATTTAAAGCCCTTTCAGATCTTTTGTGACCCAGGGCTCCAGAACCAAGCTGAAGACCTGCCTGCATCTGCCCCAAAAGCCTTGCTCACCTACCTTGCAGTTTTAATATTTAAGATTTACCTTAATTATCTTTTTCTTTCTCTAATTCTGCAGAATATCTTTAATAAAAATACTCCCCCTGTGAGCCATTAAGTCAGCCAGTGCTGTACCCACACACGTACATTCCTAACATGAAAAAAGCAGTTCCTGCCTGTTCCCAATTTCCTAGCACCTGCCACAGCCACATCCTTGTTCTTACCTTTGTACATTAGAAGGAAGGCTTGAAACACTTCTCTGCATTTTCCTTTTCTGGCAGAGAAACAAACAAACCACACACATTAATTTTAATGAGTACCTCAAGGTTCTTCTATAAAAGAACTCTCAAGAATATTTAATAGCTGAGATAAACACTCAATTAAAATAAGGAGGTTGGTGAGTATTCAGATTTCTTGAATCCTTTCCCTGTGGGTATCACACTGATCATTAAAAACTGGTACCTGTTAAAAAGAGAGGAAACAAACACAACTAACAGTACAGATGGTGGGGGGGGAAAAAAAAGGTAGCAAAGTAAAGGATGTGTGTAGGGGCACTGAGGCCAAGCCAGAACTCTGCAGGAGAACCAGGCTTTTTTTTTTTTAGGTTCTCTGGCCTAGACAGCTCCAATTCCAGACCCCTTCTGTACTTTAAGCCAGCAAACACTTGTCTCCAAGCACAGCAAAGGAGAAGGGTCTCTTTGGTGCATAGCCAGAGATGAAAACTGGGAGCTGAAGACTTGTTACCAGGGAAAGGGAGTTGCTGTAAGATATTTTCAAACTCAATCGCTGCCATTAGGAGAGGCTCCTGTGGCATCCTCAGTTATTGCTGCCAAATCCATCCCTGCTGCTGGCATTAGCACGGTGGCTACACGAAGAAAATCCAGCACTCAGGTCAACACATTTAAAAGAAATATTTGATGAAGCAAGATCAGAGTCATTTTCAGAGCAGCTGATGCTGAGAAAACCCTCCCTTTGAGGCTGGGGGTTTTTTACTGTACAGAATAAAGCTGTGTGGAGGGACCACCAGGACAGAGATCAGATCAAGACACTGATTGAGCAAAACCTTTCACTTAAGGTGCCTAAATAGTCCTCCCAGTTTTGGTGAGACTGCCACATATGTAAACATTCTCATTTTTGACTATTTACAGGTACCTTGGAACAACCACCTGAGAAGCAGGAAGGGAGCAAGAGATTTTCCTGAAGGATGACAGCAAGGCAGCAAGACACAACAAATGCCACCAAATTCTCATGAAGTCAACACCCCTGTGAGCTGTGAAGAGCACAAAGATGAAGCATGATCCTTTTAAACACCCTTAAAAATCCTAATTTTTTAATAGAAGTTAACTAGCAAACACAGAAGGCAACCATATCCATATTCGAGTGGTTAATATGTGTTGAGACAAAAAGAATTTCAGAAAGTAAATTCTTACCACAGCTTGTTTAGTGCAGGTGACTTCAACAGAATGAGAAAGAAATCCTAAGTGAAAATATTCACTTCCTTAGACATTCCAGACAGAGCCCATTCCTTTCAACTCAACATCTTAACTTCTTTGGTCCAACTTTCCCTTTTGAGGTTGTCTGATCTCCTACACAGAATAAAGCACGCATCATTAAAAGGAGTTTTAAGAAGTTGAGAAGCTTCAGAAATGCCTCATTTTAGATGATATGCAATGATGCAAAAGTGGGACAAAATGCCATAGCAAAAACAGAATAAAAATAGCCAACAGTTGTTAAATCTACAGAGCCTTTTACCTCCATCACTGGCTGAACCATCTGTTCTGCAGTTGTTGAGTTCTGCAAAATTAAGAGTCTATAAAACCGTGTTCTGTCTTTTAAACCTCAGATCATTTGCTGGGTAAAGGAGTTTGCTTCTGTAGTTAAAAATAATAACCAGCTTTGGATTTTTAACAGTATAGCCAAAACAAACTGGGAAACCAAATGTAAGATGGAAAGATTTCACAGCTAAATACTGTTTCAAAGAGAGTCTGACCTTCTTTCAGCCCCACGTATGTGGGGATGTCCCTTCCCATCTCTCTGCACCAACCCATCCTGAGGTCCTCACTCATTTGCTCCCCCTCATTCCATGGGTTTTCCTCACAGGAGAGGAAACACAGGGCAGTGACTGCAGAGCTGTCATATTCCTGAGACTCTGGCTTTCCACTTCCCCAGCATAAACTCCTAAAGCAACCTTCCCAAGCCATTTACCCCATTCCTGTGCCTTGCATTCCCCAGGCTGAGGGGATAAAGGCACTGAAGACTGAGCACCCAGCCACCCAGGACAGCTTTAAAGACACCACAGACAGAAGGCTAATCTCCTTTGGGACTCTGCAGATGAGTAAAAAGTTCCCAAGGCTGGTTAAGATCACATGCACCCTCAAAATCATCTTTTATCTACACCAATAGAACCACTTTACAGGCAAAGGTAAGGCTCAGGGAAGTGTCACATTTCAGGCCATGCATCTTGAGCAGCTCCAAGAACTCCAGGGTCAGCCCAATAATCACACATCAAAAAATTGCTAGACAGACTTACTGCCATTTTCTGAATACCAAACCATATCCAGCTTTTAAAACCTCTCATTCAAAGTTTCTATGCTATTTCTTTTCGAAGAGACTAGACATTCAATAAAAATATTCAAATACTTGGTAAATCATCAGGGTAAGTTAGGCTTGATCTACAGAGTATCTGATAATGGGCTGAAATGGTACCAAATGGGCTTAAGTATGTATCATGTTTTAAGAAACAGGCCCAGTGACCTGAAACCAAGAGATTCTGTGACATAAAATGTATTTAATTTGTTTTCCTGGACTAGTATATTTGACTTAGATGACGTAAAGAGGACATTTGTGCAGGTTTGGTTCTGCTTTACAACAAAAGCCAAAGGCACAGCCCGAAACCCCAGAGGAAACAGAAAAGCTTTTTGGAGCAAAAGCACAAAAGAATGAAGCCCAGCTTGTTCACCACTTTACCCTTCATCTTTTAGATGAACTTCCATCCTACCTATTTTCCTGTACCTTGTCATTTAAAGAAGAAAAAAAATATAAGGCTGTCCACCTGTGCAGAACAAATAGCTGAGTTTTTGTGTCAACCTGATGAGCAATCTACATGTTTGCCAATCCACACTGGGTTTGGGGTTTTTTTTCCCCTTTTTATCCTCTTCCCAGCAATTCTCATCCCTGAGCACATGGGCTGAGCCTGGTGCAGGGATGACTGCATCCCACCAAATTCCAGTCCTCACCTTTCATCACTGTGACACAGACAATAACTTCCACTGACTCACCTCCAGTTTTCAACCAGGACTTTTGAAGTTCTCCAAGCCAGCTGGTAAGGCAGAGAAAGCACAGTCAGGAGCTATGATTTCATTTTGCCCACTGATTATTCACTAAGCCTGCAAAAGGCAGTCACTCTCCAGTTCCTAAAATTATCTTTCTTGGGATTTCATTTAGTACTAATAATCTACATTAACAATGCATATTTTGCTTTTCTTGGGGGAAGATGCTCTTTAACTCATTCATTATTTATATTCTTTTAATATGCTGTAGACAGCTGTGATGCACATACTGGTTTCACTACTCTAGAGTCTCTTTAAAAGAAATGCTGAAACCTTTTATTTCCCTTTAAGGGATTTTGGGTAGAATTAATAATGCACATTAATAATTCAAATTTTCTTTTTGCCTGTTGGTGGGATGAGCAGTTTTCACAGTGGCTGAACAGTTTTCACATAGTATTACCAATCTGCATTAATAATGCATTTTTCTCTTCTTCTTCCTAGCTGGTTGATGGGCAGGCTGGCTATAAAATAACATGCTTTGATAATAGGTGGTTTTGCTTTGCAGTGACTCAAAACCAGGAAAGACTCATGGTGGGTTCTAAACATTCACTAAATATCATATCTATCAATCTGCTATGGTCTTGTTAAGAGGAGCACTGACAGTGTGCATTTACCAAGCACTTCTTTCAAGGCTTTCCAGTACTGTCTAAATAAAAACTGGAAATTCTCCATCTCTTACTGCTCAGCGGTGGTAATTTCTAACCCCACCTACTGGTGGGAACACAATATAAAATCATTTCCCATTCATGAGAGAGAAAAGAAGCAAAAAGTCCATGATAAGGATTATAACACTCTTATTTGTGAACACCTTAAGAGGGCCTCAAGGTGATAAGTTGAGCCCAAAACATCCCAGGGACCCTTTTGCAAGGAGGGGATTTACATCCAACCCAAGAGCACTCTCAGCCTTAACATTATTTCTTTGCAATTCTATCAATAACCCCTCTTCAACCTTCCTCCCCCCCTCAGCCCCATGACCCTTTTTCTGTGGTTTACGAGAATCCTGCTTAGAAATATTTCCTGTACTTCATGGTTCCCTACCTATTTTTTGTGCAGTGTTATAGGGCAGCACGTTGTTACAAAAGCACAGCAGAGATTTAGGTATTGATTCTCTCTAAAGCTGATTTATCAGATGGGAAACAGATTTTCATTTTCCAGTCACCTCAGGACCCAGAGTTCTTTTAGTACATTAACAATTAGGACCTTAAAACTGTCCATTAAAGAAGATTGCAACATATCATCCTATATTTATAAAATACAGTAAGCTTAAATGCTGCTTAATTGCAGAATTTTTACAGTTGCTGCAAATGTTCCCAATATTTAAATGTATAAATGCAGACATTTCAAAAGGACAAAACACGAATAAACAAGAAAGAGGAGGAAATAGTTTTATCTGCCTTTGCAGTTTAGCTTGAATTTATTTTTAGTTAATGATAACAGACTCCAAAAATTCAAGCACTGAGCAATACCACAAGTGTCATTTGGAACGGAGTTAAACACACTTTCCCTATCATTAATCATGGCAAAAGTGACAGAAGAAAAATGAGCTGGCTTGGTGTATCTAATATATTAATTTTTCCTGCAGATTGGCTCAATGCATGAGCAAGTAAAAACAGGTAAACCTTTGGAAAAGGAACCTACAAGACTTTCTGCTAGTCAGAAATCCTATGATTTTTCCTCAAAGCAAGCTACGGAAGTTTTAAAAAATCCAATTCAAAAATTCTCCCAATATGGCTGAATAATCAAAATGACAAAGCAGCCAAACTGTAGCAGCTTAATCCCATTTTCAGAGTGTCTGAGCACCAATTTCCCTTCCTTCCCACCCACCTCTATCCCCCCCCAGGGTTCCTATGCTGCCTGTAAAGGGTTGATTCCTATTAGTTTCGTATTAGCAGAGAACTTTCTCCCTTGCAGATACCCCAAAGATAAATAATTTCCCCAAAATTATTTCATTTTATTCCTGTTTCTTAGTTGAATATACAAAATCTAACTTATTTGTTGCTTTGTTTGCCAGTCTTAGTAAAATGACAGCCACTCCAGATGCTCCTTGCCTTGTGGTAAACACACACAGGGTAAGTGGAAGAAATGTTAGGTAAAGGGTTTTTTTTTCTTTAATTCAGGCAGAATTTAAAGGTGGTAGTTTCAGAACTGAACGTAAGCTCCCTCTTTATTTCTTGATATGTTTTAGCAGTTCTCTTGCACATATGGAGCCTTTCCTAAAAATACCCAATGGAGACCTACTTACAAAACTGATGACTTTGTTGATGCGACAAAGAAACATTACTCTGCAACTTCAGGAATCCAAAAATAGTGGCTTAAAATCTTTCCCATCAAGTCCAAAGTTGACCCAAAGGCACAACAAAAATAAAAGCAAAATGAGGAGGTTAAATACAACCTGAAGGATTTGCATTCTGTCTGCTGCAAAGAGATTAAGTTCTCATCTGTTTAATCAAAGTTTTTATATAAAACTGACTGTAACAGATCATCAAATGATGAGCTCCTGGCAAAAGCAGGAGATGGATAACTTCGTACACAGATTGTTCTGTCCCAAATTATTCATGTAATCCATCTGCAGCTCACATCTTCCTTTCCCAGCCTGGTTTTCAGACTGCAGGTATTTCACTGTTGCACAAAAAGTGCTAAAAACAGGGTGCAAAAACCAACAGCAGTGGTTTATTACAAACAGTGAAAATATTTGAATTAGTAATATTAAAAAAAAAAAAAACAAACAAACAACTAACAACTGAGGGAAGAGCTACAACTTCAGAATTGTGTGTCCTGTCCTGTATTGTTGCTGTCATCTTTTGTTACCTAGCAAGACAACTTGTTGCTTGCTTTGGGGTAACACATTTGCTACTTGGCCATGGAAATGACATCAATTCTTTGGTGGGAAGAAGGCAGAATCAAAAAACTTCAGATAAACACAGCAGGTAAAAACCACATGTTCAGGCAGAGCAGGAGGACTGGTGATAGGAAGGTACCAAGAAATCTATTTAGCAAACAACACACAATCTCATTTTTAGTTATCAGGGGGAAAAAATGAAATCACATTGAAATGACAATCAGTGTGGGAAAAGCAGTCATGAAATGGCAACAGAAATGGGAAAGATTCTCTTAGAATCTTGTTGATTTAGAATTCTTCTTAGAATTCTGTGGATTCTCTTAGAGATCTTTTCCAGCCTTAATGATTCTGTGAGTCCATACAATTTTGGCAGCACCTACATTTTACAACCTAAGGCAGTAAGAGAGACAGATACTTTAAGGTTGATTTACAGGAAGCCTACAGCCCATCTGCTTTGGAGAGCCAAGACACTAAAGATAATTTCAAAATTAAATAGAATGGTAAACATTGATTGGGGACACAGTTTTTCTCTTTTAACCTGATGAAATTTTTTTTGCATCCCATCTGCTAAATAAAACAGAAAAAAGAAAAAGTAGATTAAAAGAATTGGTTAATTTAATTTAAAAAAATATTTAAGCGATGAGGTCAACAATCCATAGAAGAAAAAAAATCAGTTTTACCAGGATTCATTTCATTATTATCAGGTCAAACTCTGTTGTGGTTCTACAGGTGAGAATAAAAGAAGCCTCTTTATGTTAGAAGTTGCATTAGGTTTTTTTTTTGAAAATATTTACACTTGTACAGAACTCCAGTGTCCTCAGGGAGTAGCTTGAGAACTCCTTTGTCTCAAATACATGTCTCTAAATCATGGTATTCTTCCTGTTGGCTTGATACTGAGGGAAAACATTAATAAATCTGGTGTCAGGACTTTTGTTTCTACAAATCATTCTAGTCAGAAAATGCTGATGCTATCAAGGCCAAACTTTCTGCAAGAATGACAGTTCTGACAAATTTCTCAAGAGTTTTTCTGTAAAATAACATTTTGATTTGGGAATCACACTAATTATAGGAATCAGGAGAGTGTCAAAAGTGAATGGCAATGTTCTTGGGCAACTGAAGCAAGACACTCCTGTGAATAGAGGAGATTTATTTCATTTTCATTTATTTCATTTCAGGTTGGCTTGGTTTTTTCCCTGAGTTTTGAGTCTTTCATTCTCATATGAGGAATTCCTTGAGGGTTATTACTGACTTCTATGGCCAGGATGTGATAATTCCAGGAAATAAAAGCAAAGTATAGTGCAGTGACTGAGAAAGGGAAGTTAATTCTTTGCTTCTCTTCTTTAACATTACATAGGTCGAAAATAGAGCTTGAAAGATGATTTTCATGCTCTTCAGAGTGGTGAGAAATATGGAAACTCTACATTACCACCTCTAAACTCTGAACCTTGCGGACTTGGATATCACTCAATATATGAACATTAAGGCAGCTACCACTGGTGCTGGAAAAGAACCAGCTTGGAAAAGGAGCCCTTTTGTTCTTATTAACAAGAAAAGCTTATAAATCATCATTCATAGCTAGCAAATCACTGTAAAAAAGTTGCCTTAAAAAGTCTCAAATAAATGTTAATTTGACCTTTTGGCACTTCATAAATATTTATCTTCTTTGGTATTTCATGTTTCCCCACTTATTCACTAGCTATTACACAACTGAGAGAAAACATCTATACATCTTTGCCAGTTAAGAAACATATTTGAAAAATTGCTCACCAGAAAAGATTTTTGCTCAAGATTAGTTATTTATCTGCCTTCATAACCATAGAAGAAACATCCTTTTATTGTCAGTCTTGCTCAAACAGATTTTATTTAAAGAGCCAAGAAAGGAGTAAAAGCACTTTATTTTAATAAGGTCATGCTGCTTACTAAATAATTTGCATCTTGAAGGTTCAATTCTTATCTCTGCTCAACAAGAAGCATTTTTGTCTATCCTTGAAAACTGGGAAAAGTACAAAGGTGCCAAGAATGGTAAACAAAACACACTGGTGGGTTCCCTTTTGACACCTGTAATTGTTCACCCAGACTTCATGTTCACACCTACTTAACATAAGGTACTAACAGCCTTATATTAAGCCTCATTTAGTCCTTCTAAATTTGCTTCTAAAAGATGCATCTATATGTATAGCAATTACCTGGATAAGTAACAAAGCTCTGCCACAGCCTGAACTTGTAATCAGCAGCAGAGGATGTTAATTAGGGACACAGGAGACAGATGATGACAGTGTGTTAAGATTGTCTCTATTCAAAAAGCACTTAAATAGAAAATTAAAAGGATCATTACCCAGTCTGTTACAGATTTCAAGTCTAAATCCTGCAAGGATCTTCCATGAGCACAGTCCACCAGAACTGGGCTGTCAAAACCTGGTCCTCAGGCTGTAAGGGACCTCTCTGCCCTTCCCCTTGGTGAAGACAGATGCTTTCCTCTCTCCTTCCACCACTTCTTCCTTGGATGCCTATTAATACAGAAGCCTTTACTAATGAAAACGTGCAAAACCAGATTCTGGTGATTTCACAAGACCCCTGGCACACAGACTTTCACAGACAGAAAGATACCCCAAGGCCACGAGCTGTCAGCATCTTCATTTCACAGCACATTTATGGATAACTTTTAAAAGAGGATTTTGGAATTGGACTTCTCAAAATATCTTCCTCCTAAAGACCATTATTGACTAATATATCAAAGAATACAGTTCCCCTAATGATGCATCAATGCAGTACATCACTACAAGTGCACTCCCATCCTGAAGATATATTACTCAATAACATGGTAGCAGCTGGCAAGAACTTCCATGGAATTAGATGTTGGAAAGTTTATCCCATTTGTTTAATTCCCACTGTTAAGAACAAGGAGGAAGAGACGTTAAGAGACAGGCCCTGAAATCAAGTTCACATACAAAGAATTAAAAATTGGTTTAATAGAAAGAGAAAACTGTGGGATCTTGGTTTGGAAAGGCAGATGTTACTTTTCAACCTTCCAACAGCTTCTAGAAATAAAAAATACAAAATTAATCACTCTCATAATTCTCTATCACTTTTCTTTTGGATTTAGTGCTACACGTGAAGCTGCTCACAGTTGAGCCCCTTACACAGATCTGACTATTTATTCATCTCTATTTGCTTTGCCAGGCACAAGATCTTTTCATGGGTTATCAGCTCTTTGATGCTCATCTCAGCCAAGGAAGGATTTAACCAGCAATTTCCTGGAGGATTAAACTACTTCCAGCAGGTGGGAGTAGGATGAAGTCCCTCTATTCACTAAACTTCCTCATCTCTGCCACACTACCTAGGCTTTCTCTTTCCATATTATCTATTTACTATTACCCTAATGACATTATTTAGCTCCATGATGCCAGGAGATGTCATATAAACTGAAAACAATCCCTTATTGTCATATAATGATCACTTTTTCTGCTAGTTTTGAAGAAAAGTTGAAATAGCTGGAATTTGTGCTTCATCTCAAAGCAAAGCTGCTCTCTCTGGATGTTAAACCACATACTGTAACTGGAAGAAAGGCATTTTCACAGCCACACACTGGAAACCATTTGGATTGTAGGGTATCTCTGAAAAGAGAGGCTGATTACACAGGTTACAAAGAAGAGAGGAAGAAGCAATGGAATAAATAGGCTGGTAAATGAAAACAAGGTTTGTGGTTCAGGCAGAAAAAGACTAGTGAAAGGCTACTGAAATTTTCCAGAGGGAAAGATGGCACATTCCTGGAAGAAAAATAAAATTTAAGCAGTCCGAAAGGAGTGGAGAGGATGGAGCATTTGGTCAGACTGTGGACAGTATTGTGAAACACTTTTACCCTGAAGTAGTCCTGATCAGCTATATATAAACAGGTGCCAGAGGTAGCTAAAGTTGCACTGGGGAAAAATAAAATAAAATAAAATAAAAGGTTCTGAAGAGAGATAAGATTTGAGGATTTAGAAGGACTTCTGACTGAGGCACTGAGTAAGTACTTTGCCTTCTGATGGCAAAGGAGAAGCAAAAGGTTAGGCAGCATTACAGGGGCTCTCTTCTAGCAGCTTGTTTTGATGTGATCCAGCCCTGACTACATGGGATGATGTTTATAGAAACATCCATTTGTAACAGCAATAGCTTCATGGGTGAATGAATGAAAAGGTATTTTCTGTGCTTAAATGACTGGGATATAGTACAACGTAACAGGGAAACTGAGTTCTGCAAATGCCTTTAAAATAGAAAAAGAAAAGCAATAAAAAGAGCACAAGGGGCAGCAACCCTTGCCTATAGGGATCTTTTTGATTTCTGGATTTTCGTTTTGTTTACTGCTATGGAAAATTATCCTCTGCCAAATTTTATAGCTGCAACCTCCATGAATCAGAAATGTAGGCTTGTTGGAAACTGTCAAGTGCAGCACAGAAAACTTGGATTTCATTCAAAAAGCAATCTAATCATGGTAAGATAAAAAGCCAAAAACAGGAGATCAAAAGACAGGCACATCCAATGAGGAACCCAAGTTAACTGGATGTCTTGACTGAAAACAAAGACCTGGCACCAGGTTCTTTCTGGAGCCAGAGATAGAGCAAGCCAGAAATATTACACTTACACACCCCCCACAAGAAAACTGAAGAAATAAACCCCACAAAGTAATCTCATGAAGACATCAGCTGACCCTTGTTTCTGTGTGCTCCTGAATCAACACTTGTTCCAGAACTCAATTCTGGAGACAGTGTGACAAGTGACTTGTGAGCATGTCACAGAGAGGACAAAAGCCAACACAGAGAGACTTGGTGTCACCATGCCCCACATTTCATCTTCCTGTTCCCTTCTTCCATCCCCTCTTGCCAATGAATGGCACCAAGCCTGGGCAGAGTGGGACAGAAATGCCAACCCCAGAGTCCCTGAAACAAGGGGCAAATCTCAGAGTCTTAATTCTGATGCTAAAAAAAAAAAAAGGTTTCTCTACAAGAATCTTACATCACACAAAATCCAAAGAGGCAACTTAAGCTAAAGCTTAAGTTAAAAGAGTTCCCACTGCTCTTCCCTTGCTCAGCCCCTGCTTTTCTGTCTGTCCATCCCACTTCATTCCCAGCACTGCTAATGCTCCAGCAAGAACTGCTGAATGGCTCAGGAAAAGACATTGATTTCCTGGTCATTTATATGGATTAGAGTTCTTTCAGTTTCTCAGAACTAATTGGAACAGTGTATTTATCAAATCAATCCCAAGACATCAAATCAACTGCAAGAGCTTCGTGATCTCAGGTCAAGAAACATGTACTGCTATATTTATTCCTATTGATGAAGTGAAGTAATTCTGAGAGAGTACTCTGAGCTGGAATTTATTCCACTCCTTACAAATACTCATTAAATACCAACTTCACAATCTGACAGACTGAGGAAGCAGAGGTTCTTTCCATAAAAATTAAACATACAGAGAAATAAAATAGTAGATCTGCTTCATTTCTTTCATCATTTCCAGTGACAGTACACTTGGAGGTTAATCCTGCATTTCTTCAACTACTGGTAGTTTCTAGATAATGGATAAAACAACCTGCTAACTTTCTACTGAAAAGGATTGATTTACAAAGGCCAGGTACATGCTGGATACCAATTCTTCAAGAAGCAGCCCACTCCACAGAGAAGACAACAGTAGATGGAATGAGGCAATCACAGGATGTAGATGAAATTACTTTTTGTGGATATGAGAACTCATAATTGCTGCCAACAGCGAATTTTCAGTGGATTTGCAGAACCAAACAAGGAGTTCCTGGCCAACATTTGTCTGATCCATCACAGAGATGCTGGGCAGAGAGCTGCAAAGATCAACATTCTACCTGAGGCCCAGGAAAACCATGTTTTGCCCAGGCTCAAAAAGTTTTCCATCTGAGGAATAAGCAAATCTTATTTTAACCATGTTACCAAATCATCCCTGTTTTTTTATGTCTGAAATGTCACTTGACTCAGGGGCACTGTTACAACATCTACATTAATAGACTAAATCACATTATCTGTTTCAAGTGATGACAGTGTTCTTCACTGGATTTTGTACTACAGAAGAAACCCAAATGTCAAGAGAGAGACTGGTATTCAAAGAGAAAGTGTTGGTGGGAACACCAATATAGATCTACATCACTTGATAAATCACACAGATTTGCTGGTGAGGGAAGAAAAAAAAAAAAAAGCTGTTTTTTTCTAGCTCACCTAACTAGTTTAATACTCAAAAAGAAAAAGGGCTGGTCGGCTATGAAGATAAGTCCTATTTTTGCTTCTTAAAAAAAAAAAAAAGTCATGCAAGTATAAGGCAAAAAAAAATACTGATTTCCATGGATAAATTAAAATATTCTACTATTTAGGGAAAGACTTGGGTAAAGACAAATAGCAAAAAGTTAAGAGAGAAAATAAACATCTTAAAGGGAAGCTGCTGGGTCAGCATGTGGGAATTATTTGGTACACAAACCAAGCAGAGAAGTGTTCAGTTTCCAGAATGACTCCACTTTTCTGATAACACAAAACCAGTAAAATACTGCAGAGCCACCAGGATGATTGAGGAGTTTTAGTTTCTGGAGGGATGCAGGCAGCCCAGTGCTGGCAAAAGCAAAGCAATAATCTGGGGACCAAAAATAAACATGGAAATCATTGTTGAATCCTGAAATCATCTGGGAGATCTTGTGGTGATTGCAAATAATAAAACCATCTGCCCAGTAATAAGAACAACTCTGAGCAAACAAGAGACTGAAGCATAAATCACAAGACAACCTGGCAATGGCAAAGATATTTCTGAAAACTCGTGTGGAAAATTATGTGCAATTCCAAAATTCACATAAATTCATTGCAGAAATTAAGCAGGTGCAGGTCAGAGCTATCAAGTCACAAAGAATTTGGGGGAGCTTAGCTCTGCAGACACGTTTGCCAGACTTGGTCTCTCAATCTTAGAACAAAAGAACCAAAGTGGGATTTTTTTGGTCAACATTTATGAGACCAGCAGGAAATTTTAAAAGCAACCAATCAATACCATGTATCCAAAAAAAAACCCAAAAACCAAAGAACAAAAAACCAAAAAAAACCAAAAGGAAAAGCATTCACAGAATTTAAAAAAATATTGATCTTAGTCCTGTATGCAGACTTCTCTCCCATTTCACTCAAGCTCTTAGATTTCCAATTGTATTCTCATACCAAAAATACATGGGACTATCCATAGCAACAGGTATTCCAAAGGGATGGATTGCCAGCTTTCCAAGAACTGAATCTCCAGCTTTATTTTTAAAAAGCAGCTCATGTGGCCAAGAACACCAGAACTGGATCTTCTGCTGCTGTACCAGGGCCCATCTCCAGCTCACTGACCAACAGCAGGCAAAGATGGAATAATACACACCATGGCAAACTCATTCTATGGGTTCTATCTGATTAATAGATGATAGGACTGGGATTAATTTTGACAGGGATAAAGATAACAGTAGGATCACATTCTGAATGGGCACCTCTTGGAATGCCACCCAAGAGTGAGTATTTCCAGAGTAGAAAGAAATAAATAACTTCACTGTTTTGGAGCATGTGAAAAGAGGATCAACTCTCCTGTCCACATTAATGGGATGTCTCTTTATATATTATGAAAAGAAAAAAAAATTAAAAAAAATATGTATATATGGATGGGACACATCTCTAATCTAGCTGGCAGTGAGAAAGAAACCCTACTGCGGGTTCTAGTGTAACTTAGAAAAAGTTGGTGAAAAAAAACCTGGAAGTAACCTGCATCTTCTCCCTAAAAGAGTAATTTTCAATTACAAAGGTGTCCAAAGCAACTGCAACCTGTAAAGATGGAAACTCTTAAATGATGCACGGAGCCCTGGTGGGAGTTCCCATTGCATTTACAGTCACAAAACCTGTCACTTACTTTGAAAATAATAAACTCTTACCCTCTGCCTGTGTTCAGCACTCCATAACTTTCTTTTTTTGCACTCACAAGTCAATGCCTTCGGGGCAGAGTCATGTCAAGAAATGTTGGCACAGTGGGATTCCCATTCCAGCTGAGTCTGTGGACTTGCTGCAAGATAACAGTTGAAAATATATCAAAAACTTTCAAAATATCTACAGATACTTCACATGGCTGTAAAAATAGCTTTAAAGGGAATTAACTGATGACAGGAGTCAAGTCAATGAAATAACATGGCTGTGACACAACAAGAATTAGAATTTTGCCCCAGTCACGTCTCCTCAAACAGCAAATTGGCTGAAAGACACACTGACATTTACCATCTCTGTTAAGGGAAGATAAGGGCAGATACAGATGGGAAAGAAAAGAATCTTTTAGGGAATAAAAATATGTCATACTCAGGGTTCTAGAAGGGGCTTGACCAACCCAGGCATCCTGAAGATGTGAAAACAGAGCTGCTAAAGGGAAATTTGCACATTTAGGAAATGTAGTGCATTGGTACAAATGCACCAAGCTGTGCAAGTGCAGAGTTAACACTTGTTCTTCATCTGCCTCTTCTCCTTTTGCTTTATACTGTATTTTAGCCCTGGTCTTTGTGAAGGCATTCTCCCAAGGCACACTGAAATTTAGCAACTGCTTAGTATGGCTCCAGTCCCACATTTCTCTTCAAAGACCTTAAACGAGACAGAAAGCCCGAAGATCAAAATCTGATTCTTCTACAATCCCCTAAAATAATTAAGGGATAAAAACTATGAATCCAAATACTAACTTTGTACTGTATGACCTCCTCAGCTCTACACGTAAGCTATAGCATAACCTTGCATTAATAAGGGAAACAGAGCATTTTATACCTTTTTAATAATGTATGCCAAATATATTTGGGTTTAGGAAAGATAGCATCTATTTATTGATCATGATGCATTATCTCCAACATGGAATTTTTAAGCAGCTTTCATCTCCTATGCAATTCTAAATAATTCAGAATGTAATTTCAGTCAGGTTATTTTGTTTGTGTTTTTTAATCAAGAGAAAAGCTGACACACCTAGAGCAAAGGGTCAGAAGTCCATCTCATATTACTCAAAAACTCCCAAAGATATAATCTTCAAAAGTCCCATGAGGAAGGATATTGCTGTCTAATTCTTTGTTTTTAGAGCATTGACCTCTGTACCCACTGTATTTGTCTACCATTACATGTATATTTAATAATGGTTATAATAACAGTAGCAAGTAACTTTGACTTCTTGTTTAAAAAAAGGGACATATTCACATTAAAATGTCTGAAAAGTTATTTGTTCATTTTGCCTTCCGATTGGAACAGTTCATCCCTGTCAATTCTCAGCATGAAAACAGAAGTTTTCTTCAGGTTTCTAGGTTGAAAAGCAAATTTAAATAGGCAAGAAATGATTACTAATATGTAGTGCAGATCTGCATTCACTCCAAAGGTGAATTCTGAGTAAGGTACTGACAAACTATGCAGTTTAAAGATTTACAGGTATATCTGGGGAAAGTTTTAATATTAATGAATTTCCAGCAAGGTTAGATTTTTATTTCCCTGTTCTATAATTAGCAAGGGGAGGAGAGTGGGGGGAAGAAAGGATGTGAACAAACTGATGCTGTGGTGACACTGAAAAATAAGAAAGAAAAAAGCCAAATGGAATAAACAGCAACTCAGAGAAGTTAATTAGGAGCACTCTGCAGGCCTTTGAATGGTCAGTTCAAGAGGTAATGTTATCAAGGGATTATTGTAGGATTCTACAGCTCAGCAGTCGAGGATTACACCACATTTTAGGGAAAAAAAATTGTGCTTTGTGAAACAAATTGAGAATTATGTTTCCATCATTACAATCAGAGAAGGCACAGGGACAAGTTCCAAAGTCATCCATCAGTGGATGCAAATTAATCATGTTATGATAACTAATAGCCTCCTTCAGGACTTCTCAGATAATCAACTAAAATGATGTTCTGAGTACCTCTGCGATAAGAGAGGCTTTAACAAAATGCACAATCATAAAGCAATAATCCAAGGAGTTATTGGATTATCTGGCTGTGAGATTAGAAGCAGGGGTGGCACTGACAGGACTCAAGATACAGGAGGTCTGGAGGATAAAGATCTTTTTCAGATCCAAAAGGGCTCTGAGCCTGTTGCAGACTTTGCAGAGGCATTCCAGAGACAAGCAAGAGGTGAGTTTTCCCATCTAGGTAACCTCAAGGGCCAAAGGAAAAGAGCACCTGATATTCATCATAACTAAAGCAATGGGCTTCAACTTCTGCAGCCATCCAGGTCGTGCTCCAGATGCTTAACTTCCAGTTGGATTTACACTTCGAGGGAATGGAGACAATGATGACCTCTGATTTTCTGCCTGCAGTTGACATTTCCAGAGAGCAGCAAAGGAACTTTGGTCCTACAAGCCATAAATACTGGCAGACAAAAATCCAGTTGTATTTGCAAGCAAAACATTACTTATTCTCTTGAGTGACTCTCCAAAATCATTGCTGCAATTTTTTTTTCTGGTTTCACAGGACAAGGAAATAACTTACATCACTTCCTCCCAATATGTAATACTTGATGAGGGTAATGCCCAACTCCTTTTTCAACATGATGTAGCACTCCTATAAATAAGGTGAAATATTCACCCTGAATAGTACACGGTGGATTTAAATTTCCTCTCCAGTATTGATTTTGCATCCTTTAATGTGTAATAAATACATGACACCAAACCTTGAATCCTGCTCCATGGTAAATGACATTGAATAATGTCAAATCTATCTTATATAAATGAACTCCTCCCAGCTCACACTGACTTCAGGAGGAAGCCCTGGAGGTAAAGACCTTGGAGGATGAGGGGCACTGCAAACCCTGTGATGTCTCAGCAAAAATGCATCATAATTCAGAGTGGGTTATTCCTGATCAGGAGAGAAGAAATGGAGAGCAAAGACAGGGACACCCAAGCTACAAAGTGACTGAGCACGTTGCAGAGACAATAAGCAACAATTAAACTAGAGAATAATATTATTCAATCTTATACATTATTCAATATAATACATCATTACATAAATATTATTGTATTTTAGTCTATTTAACCAATGCAAGACCATTCCATGTGACAAACAGGCAGCACCCAGAGACAGGAGCTGCCCTTGGGAGGCTCTGTGGAGTTCTCTGGTGAATTTGTACAAATCCCACCTTGCCCACAAATAGTGGAAGCTTTAGTGATTTAAGCAGCCTCAGCTTTGCCCTGGTTCTCTGCACTCTCCTTTCAAGCAACAGAGGAAATGGGAAGCAAGCTGTGCAAGCCCTTGGGGAGTGGAGGGAGCAGAGGAGGAAAAGAAAAGGAAAAGAAAAAATGCATGAAATCTGGCAGGTGGTAAGCACAGAGTAGATTTCAGTAACCACTTTGCTACAGTGCAACACAAAAGGAAGTAACTATTATATGCAATGGTGCTGTACAATAAAATACAACAGGCAGGCAGATTTGTTTTGCTAGAAAGATGCTGTGATTGGTGATCAACTGAACCAAGCAGAACATCCTCAGATGGAACCATCTCTTAAGATGTTAGTTCTTCAGCAGAAACTCTGCAATTATTTACAAAGAATCATAAACACAAGATAAAAGTCAGATTTTAAATTGCCCATGCATATGCCATCTGTCAAAATAATTTTTTAAAACCAGTCCGAGTTTGTAAATTTATTTCACCACTGATGACAAATGCAGGGGGACTGGGATCAGGGTGGTGATAGCCTATACACATAAAACCACTCAATTCTAATTTCTCACTCAGTGCTTGGCCCTCACAGACTGAAGATGAATGAAGCAATCATCCTTAAAGAGCTCTGCTGTCTAAAAGGAAATAATTTAAACCACACAAATTAGCAGTTACAAAAAATAAAACTGTCCTACTCTACTGTGTCTCACAATTTAAGCACTTTCCAAAATTACCAAGATTTTTTAAATGGACTGTAGAGTGGGTTTCTGGAAGCTCTTGTTCTCTCCGTGCAGTTCTTTTTGCTTCTTTTACTAAAGAGTAAGGAATCTAAATTAAAAATGCCTCTGGATTTCACAGAATCAAGTAATGAAAGCAATCTGCATTTGGAGAAAACAATCTGAGCTCAGGATTTGTTCCTAGCAGCATCTTCCATAATCCCATGGATGCTCTCACTGACCATACAGTACATAGCACAAGCAGGAAACAATTATATATATTTAATATTCGATTTTTTAATTTTAAAATTATTTTCAGCAATTGGACACTAGTTGTATTTGAACACTAGAGTTCTACTCACCACATTATGTGGCCAGAACTCTTACATGGTATGAGTGAGGATGGGCAGGTTTGGGTTTTTTTTCCCCTTACTATGATATTAAACTGCTCTAGACTCAGTACAAATAATCTTCCTTTGCATTTTCTCTGCACGTTTTCCTGGAAGCTTCATGAAAAATCTCACTACATTTGATTTTAAAATAGGCATTTTCTCCAAACTAGCTGAATAAAATATATTTCATCCATCTTTATTGATGAATCCATAAATCAGGAGCTTAAGTAAAGAAGAGCTTGCATTTATTGACCATGTTGCATCATGGACATGGTGGAAACTACTAAGCAGTTTCCACCTCCGGTCAATAATCTAAATAATTCAGAAAGGAATCTTGGACTGACTTTCCACCCATGCATATCCCTTCTTAGAATACATCAGTGTCCATTTATATTGGTGTGTAATCAAATCCATGCAGGAGCTTCCTTAATTTATCAACTTCTGTCCCCAAATCATTGGATGAAAACTGTACTGTGATTTGGGAAAGATTTTTTATGCTGTACGCCTTATAATTCATGTAAAACACCACCACTTCAGATACTTTCCTCTGTGACACCTTTAAGATTTTCCTCCCCATAACTCTCACTTGGTCAGAGTTCAGATGTTTCTTGTTCCTGATGAACAACTTCTTAGATGAACTTTTAACTCCTAGTTCTTCAAGCTTTCCTTTAATGACTCATTTCTGCCAATCAAAAATAATGTCCAGAAGAAAACCTAACCCTGCCTCATGTCATCTGTGCTCTCAACCTCCCAAACAACACTTTTAGTAACATAAACCAAACAAGGACACATTCTTAAAATGCTACACACAGCCAGGTAATATAAAATTTGAAATACAGAACTCATCATCCCTATGATTTGATACCTTTAAAGATATGGTAAGCTGAAACTGGTAATTATTTTGCCCCCATATCACAGTGTTGGTCAGGAGACAGAAAAAGTAAAGGCCCCTTGCAAATAACCCTGCAGCTCAGTATAATCATTTATTAATGAAGATAAAAGTATCCTACAGCCTGGACATTGCAAAAAATCCAGTTTCTGGTTGTGACCCAGCTGATCTTTCCCCATCCCAGCTCAGATGGTTTCTGTCCTTTGGCTACGAGCATCAGTGACCACTCTGATGAGAACTTTGCAGGACAACCTTCTGCTTTCAGCAAAACTCTTTCACTGCTCACTGCTAAAGGTTAGAGAGGAGGAATTCAGAGGAGTTAAGGCTGGGGAACTGAGGCACTGAGTGGAGGAACAGTGAAAATGAAGCCATTCAGCAGCATTTTATGAATACCAGGATGCTGTCCCCAGCAGTGCTGAAGTACCCTGTGCCAGCAGAGGTGGGCTCAGCACTTCACAAAAACATGGGGTTGGGTTAATTACCCACTATGGAGGGCTTGGAGGTTAATTACAGTGCAGGGAGAGCATCCAAACCATCTGGCACCACACAGCCTGCAGAAACTGCTGCCTGGCTTCCCAGAGGAAGAACGGGATGGATGTTGGCTCCCCAGGGATGATGCTGCTTACAGCAGAAGTGGGTAATGCTACAAGCAAACTGGTTTCACAAGTGCATTACGTGTATTTCCTACTGGGTTTCTTTGCTGTTTTATCTGTTTGGTTGATAGAAATAATCACAGAATGGCTTAGGTTGGAAGGAACCTTAAAGATCATCTACCCCAACATCCCTGCCATGGGTAAGGATGCCTCTGAACCAGACACAGCTGCTCAAAACCTCTTCCAATCTGCCCTTGAGCACCTCCACAACTTTTCTGGGCAATCTAATCCAGAGTCTCACCACCCTCATACTGAAGAACTTCCTAAGATCCAGTCCAAACCTCTTCTCTTTCAGTTTAAAATCATTTCCCCTTGTCCCAGGATCTGCTCTGCATTTCTACATAATGCTAGAACTGAACTCATGGCTGCTTGACACCATTATTACAAATATACATTATTTTACACACTAGCAGAGAGTTTTTTACATACTTAGTAATTAAGTTGTATTTTAGCTCTTTGTGTTTTCATTATTTCATGTTAGTTGAAATGGAATCAACGTGTATACCATCTAACAGTAAATCAAGCAAATTATTTTGAAAATCTCAAACATTTTAAGACTGAAATACAATAAAACATTTCCTAGCAAAGCATCAATTAATATTTCTTATTAATTAGAATAACTTTTAAGATCTTTGCACAACAGATAATGACTCTGAGCTGAGCAGAACTTACACATATGCTCCAGTTTAAATGTAATAACCATCTAATATTATTTTCAACTGTGTAAGCACTATCAATACTTTTCTCTGAGTCACTGGCTCATTTTATACATGTAAGATGTAGAAAATACAAGATTATTCCAGTACAGTGGATGCATCTCTCTGGCTTCAGGTGAACAGAACTTGGCTGCTGCATGCACCTTGGAATTCTCCAGCATTTTCTATTGCATGTGAATGAGCTCAAATGTTTCAAACAAAGGTTTTGCCTGACAAATGCTATGACTTTGGGAAGCCTGCTGCATTGCATTAAGCTTCTCCAAATGTCCACCGAGCAAGAGAGCTTTATTTTTTTTAAAAGTGATTTATTTTTTTGATGTGAGCACATCAAAGCCAGAATAAGCACAACTACTAAAACCTGATCTTTACAAATCTCAACAACAAGCACGTCTTACCCGTTCCCATTTCAGAACACTCATTTCATCCTGAATTTTATAATATCAGTTGAAAGGTTTAGGACCCAGCATAAAGAAATGCAAGAGACAGAAGATGAATTATACATGGAAAAGTTTGAGATTGGCTTGAAACTTTGAGGAAAGTTTCCAAAGTGACCTTCTGAGGAAAAGGAGAAGCAGCCCTAAGAAATACCAGCTGATTCTTCCCCTCTTCCCTCAGGGATCCTCCAGATTGGATCCATTTCATGGATCTGCCCTGAAATGTTGGGGATGCTGAACACCCAAGGCTCAGTGGTGGTGGTGGGAATTTCCCAGATTCTCCTCTTTTGAAAAAGCTGAATGTGACCTACACAGAACAATGCATCCCAGTTTTATGTCACTTAAGAAATCAATGCCATCCAATTGCTTTCCTTCTTGCCATCCAACTATTGATTTATTCTTCCTAAAGATTTCTAAGAATCCTGATTTTATTTCAAGCGTTGCAGTAAGTCATTTCATCACATCAACTCACTTGAAAAATCCAGATACAATAATAATGATGGGGCTTTCATTCCTGTCTTTATTCCTGCTTATTTATTCTTTGCACATGATGTACATTTCTGAATCTTTGCCAGCCAAAGAAACCGATTTACTAAAGCAAGGAAGGAGAGAGAGAAAGAAAAAAAAAAAAAAAAAAAAGGAAAGAAAAGAAAAAGGACTAAACAGTTACAGGACTTGGGCTTGTTTAATTTATTTACTTTTCTAGCAGCTTCCACTTTTACCTTCAGCTTGATATTCCAAAAAGTGCAGATTTAGCCCTGCTATATAAAGTGAAACATTGCAAATAAATCTTTTTCCTCAACTATTTGTTTGGGTGGTTTGGCTTTTTCTGTGGGTTGCTGTTTTTGCTTTTGTTTTTAAGTCACATTAATCAGAGGAGAAATCAGGAAAAAAAATGAATCATTCAAATTAAAGTTCCTTTTTAAAATTCTGGGGGTTTTTTTGTTTGTTTGTTTTTACAGAATTTGCTGAACACACTGAAAGTATCCACAGATAAAGTAGATGACCAGGCACTAACCTCACCTTTAGGATTCATGATGATATAGACAAGTGCATTACTAACTTAAGTATTATTTCTTTTTAAACTTTAAATCAAGTTCATTGAAAATCAGTTGAGAAGAGAAAGATTTATAGCAGTTTTATACCTTCATTTTAGGCAAGTACCTGTGAATTTGGAGTGGCTGCATGTGAAAGAATGACATCTAAATCTCTATCAAATCTGTGGAGTTGATTCTTATTTTTATGCATCTTTTATTGTAAGGGATATGAATAATTTAAACAGGTCCTATAAAAGAAGTATAAAAGTACTATTTCAAAATAAACTAAATGCTGGAACTTGAACAACTTATCTCAGCACGACAGAGAAAAAATATTTGAAAGGTTAGGTAAGTGAACTTTGGAAGAAAGTGAAACTTGTGTTATTTAGAAGCTGGCATACTAATCTCTCATTCTTTAACAGGAGAAATAACTCCACATAGGAGATAATCTACTTGTCTTATATTTTACATCTTCTGCAAGACTTTTCTTGGTCATGCATAGATAGGGTCTTATCTAGTCCTTACTGAAGTCAATAGCAGGCTGTTTGTTTGGTTTTTTAAATAGCAGCTGCATTGGGTTTCTACAGGGAATGAAAAAGTGAAAGGATTAGAGTTTTGACCTGTTAGAATTGATTTATAAGAGGTGGTTTGGGTTTTTTTTCTCCTATTATGTCCAAGTGATAAATTGGTCTTTCAGATGAGGCTGTGTAAAAAACTGATTTGTCAATTGTAGCCTGACCAAAAGATTGGAAAATTACCCACCTCAATTAAAATAGGCAATGATTTTTGTGGTTTGTTCCCTCTTCACACTGATGACAAAAAAGGTATTTCTGGAGTGTTTCATGGTGGAAAAATTGAAGGAGATACAGACAGCAGAGCAAGGCAACATCTCACCTTCTGCCTCAGGGGGACCCCAATCCCACCAGCCAGCTTCTCAGCACTGCTGGAACCACTTCTGCATCACATCTGGTCCATTCTTCATCATCTACTGAAACATCCACTATAGGGTAGGGAAAAAGCAATCAGGAGCTCCCACTGCAGCACTGACACTGGATTTGGTGAGTGTTCACACACCTTACAGCTAAACAGAGTCAGGACAACCATTTGAAACCCAAACCACATGGGATTAACTGAGGTAAGGAGAAATAGGAGGCAGGGAAAGCCCAAAACTGAGACTGTATCTCAAAAGGCACGGAGTAGCTACACTGAGATGAGTAGCTGGAACATCAAGAAAAACCAGTGAAGAATCTGGGGATGGAAAATGAACAAGTATATCTATCATTTATCCACTGCTTGGTATGGATGAAGATGTTCTTTTCTGTACCTCACTGAATGGCAAGTGACAGGAGCCAGACATTGAGGCACAAAACTCCAGTGTGGGGCTGATTACCAGGGTGAAAGAGCAGTCCAAAGATAACAGCAAATAATACAGCTGACTTTACAGAGATAGAATTTTATTTACCAGCTGGACAGCTCAGAATACTCCTTTAATTCAGCTGTCCAGCAGTGCCACACCACGAGGTCTGTGCCTGTGCAGTGTCTGTATAGGAACTTGCAATGTTCCCACCTGAGCCATTTGGCCCTTTCAATCCAAAGCCAGCTGTCACCAGTGAGACTGGCTCCAGGGGACCATGACATCCCATCTCCCACCTTCAGGTTTGTTAGCAAATACCCCTTTGCTTGAAACATGCCAAGAAATGGTCTTGTTTGTTCTAAATGATGGGCAGCGAGGAGTGTGAAAGCAAAACCTCCACCTCCGATTTTGTACCATCCAAAAAGAATAAATCAAAATAATATATCAAGAATAATAGAATAAAATAACAGAAGAATAAAAGCCTAATAAAAGAATATTAGCTGCAGAAGCTCTCATCTGTGTTTAGCCAAAAAAACACACTGAGAATGACACAGGTGGGATGCTAACACTGAACACCAGCACAGCCCAGTGCTCAGCCATTTGCCTTTTGGGTGTGAATGGTCACCTCTACGAGGCAGAGAGGCAAAACAAGGGTTTGGAGACACCAACCCAGGAGTTCTCAGCCAACCTGGAGAATATGATGATGTTTAGAAGCCTCACTGCAAACTCCTCACCCCAGCACTGCTTCTCCTTCCTCTGCACCCCAGCCCTGCTGCATTTATAAACGACCTCAAACCATTTTAACTCCCACTTGGGTTGACTTCTGTGCAGCTCTGAGCTCAATAAAACTGGGAGTTTGCTTGCTATGTTTTCCTTTTTTTCTTCTTCTTGTGATATATTTCATTTCAATAAATATGAATAATCTGAAATTAGTTCTCTCATCTTTAACAGCAACAACTACTTAGAGGCGCGTTGAGAGGATTAGTTCTGAAGTACTCTGAGGATGTCAAGTGCTTATTAATTATAAGTTAATTGGCACTGGAATTACACTATGGTAAATAATAATAAATAAACATAGCTGATGGGCAAGAGGGAAGAAGCAGATTTTGAATAGTACTGTTAAGATGTGTGCTTTTAACAAGCCTTTTGAAGGAACAAAGCCTGACTGATGATGCTCAGTGAATTGACTTCTACAAAGTATTCTTACATATGGGGGAAATTAAAAGTTATTTCTTCTCACCTGTCAGCTCTGGTTCACTGTTAAGTTTCTTCTGATCTATGGCTTGGAGAAAAAGGCCTCTATGATCTTTAGGAGGAATTCAAGCTTCAGCACACAGTCTTCTCAGCTGAGAGCCTTTTGGAGAGTGCCAGATAGCTGACAGAGAATCAAGTATATAGGGAAAAGACCTTTATCCTGCAGTGGGAGTAACAGCAGCTTTAGCATTTGTGAGGGCAATATGTGTATAATAATGCATTCTGTAATTCTCACAGAATGGTGAGAGTTGGAAGAGACCTTAAACATCACCAAGATCCAACGCCCCAGCATGGCCAGGGACACCTCCCACCAGACCAGGGCAATGGAAAAAGTGACACTGAAGTCTCTCCTTTGCAACCAAATCCCCATCTTGACCTTCACTCTCCAGACAGGAGAGTCATTCAGAGCCTCCAAATGACATCTAGTAAATGAGTTTGTGCTGACATACCCAGCTCTGGGTGTAAACCAACCATTTGTAGCCAGATAAAGCCAAGTGCCAAACATCAGCTGGTGCCAACAACTCCATCCCTTCTCCAAACTCCTCTGCACTCCTCTCCTTTACTCCTTCCCCAGATAGTTTCACCTAAAACCAGTAAACCTTGAGCAGTGGGTCATCACCTTCATGCCAGAAAAGGACTGGACATGGAGCAAAGGAAATCCACAGGACCTTCAGCTCAGCCAGGGATTCAAGAAATCTCTTGCTCAGACCTCAAAGTATTTATCATTTTGCCTGCTGGAAACCCAAACCCATTCCCTTTCCCAGGAGCAGCAGATTGGAATTTACAACCATTCCTTTTTTGTGTCTGCTTTTCACTGTTTCCTCAGAGTCAGAAGGACACTGAAGAGCAAACACAAGCCAGGTTTTCTTGATGAGAATCAAGCTGTCAGAGTCACTTCCATCTCCAAAGCTGCTTTGACCTCACTCACTCAAGACTTTCCTGACAGTCAGCATCCAGGGAATCACTCATCCCTCAGCTGCAGGGGAAAGATGAAGCTCTTCCCAAGAGTTTTTATCTCAAGGGCAAAGTTTACAGGAATTGTCTCCAAGCAGCCATGTCAAAGGAAGCAGAGGTCCTCTGCATCCCTCCTGCCTTCAGCTCCTGAGGATGCTGACACATTTTTTCTCTGAACTGACCCCTAACATTACTCCAAAGAAGCTGGACTGAAAGTTGGAATTTATTTCAATTCCACCTTGCCATTTTAATTTGAGCTTTGAGTTGCAGATCTGTTCTTCTCTTCATGTACTCGTGTAACTGAACGCAGCAAGATTGAAAGCCATATATTTTCAAGTCAAAGCCAGACTAAGAAACTTTTATGCTCTAGTGGGCTTTTTTTCCTTT
Source organism: Phaethornis superciliosus (assembly GCA_023637945.1). NCBI lineage: Eukaryota > Metazoa > Chordata > Aves > Apodiformes > Trochilidae > Phaethornis > Phaethornis superciliosus. The sequence goes on from JAJQWJ010000010.1 coordinate 22,540,367, forward strand.
CAAAAAAAGATAACGTGAGTGTTAGGTTTCATATCTATCACAAATTGGGATTTCACCATTTTACAATTTCAAATAGATGTCAAAAAGGAGCTACATTTATCATTTTTTGGTAATACATATTGAGCTTATTTTTCTTCCTAAGTGAGCTCATGGGAAATTATTTCAGACAATGGGCTACCATCATTCTGAAAGAAAACAGACATTTTTAATCCCTTCTGGCTTTTAAAACTATACTTCAGTAAGAGGGTTTTTCATAATCTTTGAAGCCTGAAGTTTGTACCTTAAGCTTGCCAGTAGTTCAGCCTCTTAAAAAAAAAAAAAAATCCTCCTCAAAAACCCCCAAAAAAGTAAACCAAGCCACTTTTTAAGTCAAAAAGGTATCAATATTGTAAATCACATCTTGAGACCACGAGTTAAGTAAATGTTCTGACAACAGCACAGTAACACATGAGAAAATACTGTGCTAACATTTCAAACTGTTACTGCTTTGTAAAACCACTCTGAATGAGTCCTTAAGTGACTAAAAAGTTCAGCTTGTTTAAAATACATTTAAATAGAACGTTATCAATAGCAGTCAAGGATTTTCTATTCCTTTTCATTTAGGGCTGCAATAGAAGAGCCTTTCACTCTTAATTCTTTCAGTTGTTACAATAATCTCCTTGTTTACAAAGCTTTACCCAGTAGATTAATCCTGAATATCTTTCTGAGGGCCAAAGGAACAGTCCTGAAGTGAAAAGGAACAAACTCCTACCAGAGTCCTCACTCTCCAGACTACTGCAAGCCATGGATTTTTTTTTTCCTCCAACATTTTGATGGTTTCAATTATAGCAATCCCACTCCCACGGTTACACCTCTAAGGCCTGTTGTCAAAGCTTGAAATTATAGTGTCTCTCTGCTGAAGAAAACAGATAGGATCTCAAATGTTACCCTGGTTTCCCTGATAAAGATCTTCTGCTTTATTTTCTAAGCATCCTGTCAAAAGTCCCTGCCTGCTCAGTGCAATTCATGATCTAATCAGAGAAGTAACATGACACAAAATCCTATTTCCTCCATGACACATATAAATTATCTTGTGGTTTGGGGAAAAAACCCACAGTGGTCTACACCAAAGCATAAGTGAGCCAGCAGATGAATGTTTTACCATTAATGCACGATGCCCAGTAGTGTGAAGTCAAAGGCAACTCATGAGAAATAACCAGAAGGCTGTAGATGATGTCTTCTGAAACAATGGCAATCTTTTAAAACCTGATAATATTCTTTGAAAAGCAGACTCACTAACCTGGGAGAAATCTTACAATTCACATCAGCAATTGGAAGCTGCAGCCTAATTTAAACATCCCTGGACAACAGCCTTTCAAGGTAGGAGGGAAAAAAAATCATTATGCTACTGCCTTCTCAGTTCATCTGTCTCCAGCCCTGAAAGAAATGCCATTAATGTGCCACTATATTAATTGATTGGTGCTTCTTAACTTGCACCAAATCCTCTGTCCTGCTCACTATCTTCATTATTGTAGCTGCACAATTAGAGACCAAACAGTTAAAACAGATATAAGGTGAAAAAAAGAGGGGTCGGTGATGTGAATTTTCATTCTGAGAAAGAAAAAACAAAAACAAACAAAAAAACAAACAAACAAAAAAAAAAAAAAAAAAAAAAAAAAAAGAAAAAAAAAAGAAGAAGGATCAGGACATAATTATATTCAAAATAATAGAATCAGGGAGGTGCTCAGCCCTCGGAGCATTTCAGTGTCTCTGCTCTGGGCATTTCCCAGGAGCTCTTTACCAGGAATTTTGCTTAGCAATCTCAGTTTTGCCTGAGAATACTTGTCCCAGTTTTGATTCACAACAAGTTCTTTTATTCATGGACCTGAATTCTCAGAGTTTTTGTTAATCCTCCCAATCGATTGGAACCTGGTGCAAAAACCCACTGAATAGACTGCACAAAGCAGAGTCCCTAATCCACAGAGTAGGTTTATAATTTATGGATTTAGCAGAACCCAACAGGTGGATGCAAGCAAGATTCCATGAGAAAACATGGTCATGTGTCTGTGGACAGAATTTGGACATCTGTGTGAAGACATTTGCCCTTGATGGCACTGCAACAGCCAGCACTGGAGGCAACTGAAGGACAGCAGTGATGCTCACTATACATATTTCTAAATAAAAGCATTAAAATTAAAGATAAAACCTCCCAAAGACTACCAAAAAAACCAAACCCACCAAAGAATACAGGAAAAAAACACTCTTCATTGTACTAGTTGCTTGCTATGCATGCTGGATGCTGAGTGCCATGGCAGTCCAATTCTTAATGGGAGCTTTGGGGGGTGCAGGTTGCTACCCAAACTCTGTGTCACTCCTCATCTTTGTCACTTTCTACCTCTAAACCTAAAGGCAGATTAAATGAGAGCTGAGCTCCAAGTTGTTCAGGTTTGATTTTCTTTGGTTCCTGCGACAGAAAAATCACTCTCAGCTGGAAATGCCATTTGGGCTCTGTGCTGGTCCCACTGGGGGAGCTGGGGGAACAAGGCACCCTCAGAACACGGCAGCTTTTTATGGATTTGCCTGGTGGGATTGCTTTTCACAAGGAGATATTGTGTTCCAACTGGGTAATATAACCAAGAGTGGATCTAAACACTACCACGTGCACTGCTGAGCTACGGGGAAATTTTTACAAACAGAAGAGAAAAAAACAGAAAAATAAAAATTCGTTCTGAAATGAAATCACTACATCAAGATTTTGTTTGAATTGGTACCTGTGACTGAGGACAATGGGAAGTTTAATTTTGAGAAAGACACTTTTTTTTCTTCATGGCAAATCTCAAAAACCTCCAACTGACTGATATTCTTCTGAATTATTATTTGTGATCCAAACCAGACTTTCTTTTTCAGTAAAATATAACCAGTATCCAGTTACTACAGAATGTAACAGGAATCATGGAAGGAGAAGTTTTAAGTTGTTTGGGCTTTTTTCCAAAGTAGATAGTAGGCATTTTTAAAATAAAACACCTAAAGGAACATCAAAATACTCAGAAGAGACCATAGGAACCAATCCCTCTCCAACACAGTACTTGCAACACACCCCACACATTTTGGGATGCAACTTGAGACTTCTACTCCGGAAATTCTCCAAGGTCACAAAGTGTGCTGGCAAAATAAGACACTTTAAAAGATTTTGGAAATTATTTCAGGGAAACTCCTAGTTGTAGTTTAAGCTAGCAGCAAGACTGGCTGAATCCTGTAATCCTTTCTGCTTCTCCAAACCTATGGAATACAAAACTGAAGTTACAAGTGTAGAGGATTCATCAGCCTTTCTTTGTATTTAGACTCAAAATTCTGTCAGGCAGTAAGAATCACTTCCTCTCCATTGGTACAGAAAAATTACAAAAAGCACAAGTGTGCTTACAGCTTGGGGGAGTAAGAAACTGGAGGCCTATTCCTGAAACTTATTTTCCTATTTTTAACTTCATTTCACAAGGCTTGGAAAAATTCACTCCACCTCCACAAGCAGTCTAAATAAAAAAAAATAGTATCAAACTAGTCACAAAGCTTAAAAGCAACACAAAAATCAATAGTATGCAAACAAATCCTCTTGGTAAAACAAGTCTGCAATGCTCTTAAAATACCACAGAAGGGATGGTAAGAGTTGAGAGGAGTCCCAGCCCACAAAGGGAAGACACTGAGGAGCAGCAGGGCTTGGCTGGTAGATTTTCAAGTTTCAAAAAATCTAAGTTTTTCAGTCATTTAGGAGGAGGAATGGGATGAGGAGGGTGATGCACAGCTCTGGTTCAGATTTTACAGCACAAATTGATGAAGGAAAAGTAGATGGAGTGAGAAAGGCTAAGGAAAAATATCTCATTCGGAGAAAAATATTCATTTTGCTGTACATATATTATGGCATGGATTCAGCAAATGTGGAGAACAAATAGTCTGCTACAAAACCAGACTGATGGCTTAAGAATGAGCAAAGAGAAAACTGACTCAGAAGACTCTGGCTCTCCCTCACCTATTGCAACAACAACAGGATCCCCAGAAGCAGCATTTTAATCAATGTTTCTTTTCACTGGTCTGTCATGCAAAATTACAGCCTCAGGTAGTTCTTCCTGAGCTGACAACACTCTGAGTTCTAAATTCTACAAGTGGTAGCATTATATTCATGACTGTGGAAAGAAAAAAAAAAAAAAAACACCAACACAGAAACACCCCCAAAAAATAAACCAAAAAAACACCACTTCACCCATTAGTCCTTTTTGTTTGAAGTGACTCAGCCCATTCATTTTTCCCATCTGTTTGAGGATTTCTCTCAACATAAGGAATGAGTCCATTACACTTGGGAGTTTGCTCCACAGCAGAAACTTCAGCATCATGTACACCAGGCTTTGACAAACCTCAGCAAGAAGCAAACATCTCAGCCACACAGGCAAAACTTTAGCAGCTCAAGGAGTGCAGCTGTGAGCCAAGGAGAAGCTTCCAAAATTCCAGGAAAAAAAAAAAACCAGGAAAAAAAATAAAAAAACAAACACACAAACAAACCAGGAAAAAATAACAAAACATCACCCAGAGGGTACAACACCCTTCTACAAACTGACCACCCATCCAAAACAACTTTTAAAGTGGCTTTTTTATAAATTGCTTCTCAAGACAAATCAACCTTCCCTTTTAAAATCTTTTTTTTTTTTTTCTGTAAACCCAGAACAATGCAATCCTACAAGACCTCGTTTTTTTGCCACTTCTGAAGAGAAGACTTACTTGCTCCCACACGACCATAAAACTGCAAAATATTATTTGCATTTCTGTACACATCTCAAACCACCTGCTGAACAGCCTTATAACACAACAAATGCCAAGTTTGTAACTCCTAAGTCAATGGCTCCTTTTACACAAATGTTGATGGCTTGATACATGGATATTTATTGGGAATATTACAGTAATTCCATGGAGTTTAAAAAAATTAATTACTTATAGTGGAGATGATACAGCTGCTTAGAAGAAGAAAATTTGAAAAAATAAGAAAAACTGCTGAGCTGGGGTTTTTAGTTTGTTGGTTTGGGTATTTTGTGTTTGTTTTTTCGCTTAGGCTAATGCTTTTTTACAAGATAAAAGTTTCTTAAGGTCATTTCATCACAACTGCTATTTCCAATTGCAAAATATCTCCATACCTAGAGCCTGTTGTCTAAATATGACTTGGGACATGGAGCCTGAGAAAAGGTTTTATTTTTTCTTTTCTTTTTTTTTTTTTTTTTAATGAATTAAATGCATCTCGCAGTGATATTTCTAAGTTAAAAATAGCTTCAATACCTGGCTAAAAGCTCTGTGCAGTCACTTCTGCTCCTTGTACCAACCACCCTGGGCTGCCCTCTCCTTTCTCCACAATTGTTTTTCCATCACCATTGCTTTTCCATCACCATTGCTTCATCAGAGGGGAGGAAGAGGAGGAGAGCAGCAAGTAAATGCCATGTCAGAACCCTGCCCTGCTCCCTGCCTCATCAGCTTCTTCCTTTTAGATGAAGGAAAAGGACTGAAAACAGATTAAAGAATATCTATTTCTAATAAAATTGTAAAGTTTCTCCAGGAACCAGTAACATTGCCTGGAAACTAATCCATTTTCTTCTCTTCTCTGCAGTAAATCAACATGTAACACAGGGTAAAGTAATAGTTTTGCAACTGATAACATTTTATGTTCCCCATTTCAGTGCTCTTGAGTTGCATTTTTTGGAGTTCTGGGTTTTTCCTCTCTTTGGAAACCTGCTAAGGAGACAGCACAAGGATTTTTCATTACAATTTGAATTTTTTTTGTGATTCAATCGCTGAAAATTTTGAAGGTGTTTGGTAAAACGACTGCTTCATCCCACCTGAATAATTCAAATTGTATCTGAAATAGCAGCTAAGAAAGTTGTCTTGTGAAATTAAATGGGATTCACCTATCCAGCAGGAAACCTGCTTTTCCAGCTATACAAATATAGCAGAAAACACCAAGTTCATTTGGCTAAAATGACTGTGAGAGAAAATGCTATCAGAGGGAGACATTGCTCCTTTTTGACAGGATTTTCAGTACCTGTAAGTTTGAAATATTAAGGTCATCCTAAAACCAGGCAGCAGCTCTATATAACAATCCTTAGTAAAACAATAGGAAACGCCTGTGAGGAGCTGCTGAAACACTACAATAAAGGAAAATTCTCTTCCTTTTTATCTGTTTTTGTTTTGCTCTTAGCTTGCCTTAGCTCTCTTCCATGACACTAAATAAAAATAAAAATACTAATCAAAGTATTATATCAACCAGAGGCATGATAAAACAATATACAGTTGAGCAGGCAAAGGGACATATTTGTAAATTTATTGGAATTCAAATGAAAAAGGTCTAAACTGAATAACCAATAAAATGTTCCTGGTTTATTTAACTCACAAGATGAGGCTGTTAATGCCAGACCACTGCACAATTTATTTTGTGCTCATGACATCAGCTTTGGAAATATGAGCTGAGGTCAAAAACCAAGATACACTCTGGATGATATTCAAAACATCATTTGGTATTGACTGATTGACTGAAGTACATTATAGGCTAAAAAAAAAAAAAAAAAAAAAAAAAAAGTAATTTAATATATCTCCTCTCTGGTACTCATCTGGACTATTTTTTCCTCATGCTCAAAATTTACAGCCCCATGGTTTTGTTTGAACACAAAGCAAGTGGTATAAAAACCTGGATTATATTTCAGATTGAATAATGTAGTAATCCACTCTCTGCTCTGTACTTGAAGTATTTTTCCAAGACAGAAGATTCCCCCCCTAACCCCCCATGGGCAGGGACAACTCTCACTAGCCCAGGTTGCCCAAGGCTTCATCCAACCTGGCCTTCAACACTTCAGGGATGGGGCATCAACAACCTCCCTAGGCAACCTATTCCAGCATCTTACTGTGTTCATGGTGAAGAATTTTTTCCTCATATCTAACTCAAATCTTTCAGTTTAAAACCATCACCCCTTGTCCTGTATAAATTCAGGATGAAATTATCTGCCTAATGACAGCAGATCTCCTGCACAGATGCTGGAAACTGACTGACTTACCCCAAATCCCAAAGTAACCCACCAACCCAGCCCATCAGCTACAGGTTTTGCCATCCAACTTTGATCCACAGCACTTTGACCTGAGCCAAACTCACGTCCCAACAAGAAATATCATCCATAGTATGAATGTGTCCTAAATGATGCCCTCACTTTGTCTTCTTTACTCTTTTTTTTTTTTCTTTTTAAATCAGGTCAGAGGGAAACCCTCACAGCTTTTTGGCAGTAGGGCACTAAGGACAGTTTTACAAATAGCCAATTGTCACCATGACATTGGCTTTTGTACCCATCAGTCCATCCAAATATTCAGCTACCTTACAGCTTGAAAACAAGACTTGAAATAAGAGCAAATGGAAAAAGAATGATCCACATTTTGGTTGTAATTTTCTATAAACATACAAAGAGCCAGGCAGCCTAACAAAGTCAGGGAGTTCCACTGCAGCAACTTCAAAGGAGTAAATCCCCATACACAAAGATTACAGCAGCTTTAATGTTCCCAAAATAATCTCTATTTTTCCTATAAGTTGCAAAGAATTGGGTTTAGAGAACAGGCATCCTTTGACAAACAGCAATCTGGAAAAATTTTGATTGTATGTACTTTGCGTAAATTATATGTTAATAATTTAATAGCTCAAACATCATTATTATTATTGTTGTCAGTGCCAGATAAGTGAAAACAGTATTTATAATAAAAACCCACAGAAACTGAACTGATAAATTTCCCAGTTAATTGATACAAGCAATCTTTTGTGACCATTAACCTTTGATTTTCAAATTAGTTCCAGATGGGCACAGCCTGACAATTATGTGAAGAACACGTTAATAGAAATGTCCAAACAGAAAGCAGAGCTTTACAAACCTCCTGATGTTGGGCCTTGCATGATTTACTGCTATTCTCCACCCATCTGTCATTTGCTATGTTTCACTTCTCAGGGAGAAAACCCTGTAGAAATAGAATAAAGCCATCTACCTGCCTGTTTTAATGGCTTCTTTTCAGTTAACATGTCAGAAAATGCTGTGAACTTTCAGAACCACAATTAAGGACAAAAAGGCAGTACCAGACACTGTATTTAACCACAGGTGAGTTTGCACTCAAATATTGCTTTTCTCCCCTCTTTTTCAGGTCAATGCTCCACTCTTTTATTGTGAGGTTTGGAAACAGGTTTTTCACCAGACAGGAGTTACCTCCCAACCTGTTACAAGCAGCACAGATTTTCCAGTGACCATTAAGACTGTTAAATTGGAGAGAAAGAGGAAAATGAGGACCATACCTGAGAAATTAAAATGACATTTGAAAAACCAGACATAGTAGAAGCTGACTGCTATAGCATATCAAATTATTTTAAGTTAATATTATGAAAATATTCAGAGCAGACACATTACAACATTGCAACTCAAGGGGGAGGAGGAAGTGACAAGATTAATACATTTTTTTCAAGCTGCTTTAAGGCAGAGCTATTAATCTATTTTTTATGGAATAGAAGCAAACTTAATGACTATATTTGAAACAAATGAAATTCCTGTAACATCTCACTAATCAACCATTTATCTAACAAAACACAATCCCACTTGGCCATTTATTTTTTGTTGCTTTTGTTTGGTTGGTCTTGTGTCTATCACACAAGCCAAATAATTCCTGAATATCCACTCCCAGTCAATCAAATTCCGTGGATTTCTTTAAAATGTTATTATTTTCTTGTGCTGAGCTATACAGAAGCCAAGCAAAGCCCCACATGTCCTGGAGGAGCAAGGCAGGGCCATCTCTCCCACCTCACCCCCCAGAAGTGCAGCAGAGCAGCACAAATCCTGCCAGGCACTCACTCCACTTACCTCTCAAAATCACTTAAAATGTTTTTCCTTCAGAAAAGGTATTTTCTGCTGTTCACCTAACAGTTAAAGCACTCTCTCTGGAATACCTAGGCTCAATTCTTTCACTGAAGGGTCTTGTAAATACATCAGTTTGGTTGATTTTTTTTTTTTTTTAATTGAGAGAACTGCCCTGATTTTCCAGCACTGGGATGCACCGGTCCCCTCCCCTCTGCTTCAGGGGCAGAAAGGAATTCAAAGTCCAGCAAATCTCAGGAAAAGACCACCACAGAAGAAATCCACACCTTTTAGGTTAAATCACTCCAGTTGTTCCATCTTGAGCTAAAAATTCAGGATGAAGTTATTATCTAATGACACCACACCTACTACCAAGATGCTGGAAATTTGCCCCAAAGCCCACAAGGACCCACCAACCCAAGCCACAAGCAGCTATAAAATTTGGACATCAAACTTTGACCCCCAGCCCTGTCTTTCAGCTGATACAAACTCATTTCCAAACTAAAAAAATGCTCTGTGGTGTTAAAAGTCAACCCAGTTCAACTTATAGCACACACACACATACAGAGATACATATGCACATATATGTGCAACATAACACATGTAACAAAACTATCTTCTGGGATGGTTCTAACTCCTAATTGCTCTTACAGTCCTCCCAGTTTCATACCCAAAAGCTGTAGAACTGGACTAATGGCTAAACCACCATCAGCTCCAAGACACTTCTTGCTAACCCAACCTCCGTGCTAAGAGCAGAGCATCCCAGTGCTCTAGGTCCTTTTGGAGAGTAAATCAAATTTATTGAGATGTCTTCATAGTCTTAACCTCTTCACCTAAACACATGGGTGTCAGGAGGGTGACCCAAGTGCTGCCACAGCCCAGCCAGAGAGGTGACTACATTGCTGCAAATATGTTCTGGAGCTCCCAGCAAGCACCAGCCTTTGCTGCAGATTAAATCACTACAATTCCATCTATGATTATATTTTCTTACCTGGATGCCTGAAAAAGATTTAATTTTTTTTTTATCTTTTTTTTTTTTTTTTTTTTTTTTTAATTTTATTTTTATTTTATTTTTTTAAGGGAAATGTAAATATATAGACACCTGCCTCTAACTCACACAGCTAAGAAAGACTCTGCCAATTTACCCAAAAGCTGAAGCTGGTTATTTACTGTGAGCACTGCAGGGACAACCACAGGTCCTTTCATTGATTTGCCCCAAGATGCTTTGCAGAAGTTCTTCCTTTCTCCCACTAAAGCAAGCATAGGCCATTAATTCTCTTTTCAAAACAAATCCCATAGAAACATCGAATTTTCCTCACACGGCTTGGCATTCTTTGAATAAAGTTGCAATATCAATTTTCCAATTTTATGGTCTGCTGCCTTCCCAAAATTATAATTTGTGGGACTTCAGAAAGCCAATTCATGTACACGTGCAACTTTCCTCATACCACTAATTCACTGACAAACTCTAAACTAAATCCTTGGACAGTTTAGGACTGCAGAACCTCAGTGGTAAACCTCAGAACAGATGGCATTCCAAGCCTAGGGTGAAATCATTTCTTAAGCCCCCACAGAGTTTAACCCCCTGGCTTCAGATTGCTCCCAAAGAAATTGAATTTGATGTTTCCAGATTATCTAATCCTTCAATCATTTTTAAATCCTGCTTCCATCTCAGATTATTTGCAATATTAAAACATGCACGTTCTTCAGGCTCTATTATTAACCCCCCACATTTGCAATATTAAAACAGGCACATTCTTAAGGTTCTATTATTATTGACCCCCACATTCTACAACCAGGAATTACATCTGACAAATAGGGTTAGGTTCAGCAATCTTGTTATCACTCCATTTTAATCTATCAGATCACAATTTGGAGGACTAAATCAAAGATGGTGGGGTTTGTGCTTTACCTACAAAATGTTTTATATTCTGAACTTAATGCTCAATCTAAGCTTTAATGTCAGCATCCCTTTGACTCTATAGAAACAGCCCCAGTTCATCTTACCCCGACACATTTCTTTGCAATTTTTCAGATGCCAATTTTAATGCTTTATTAGGCCTTATTTTTTTATATCAGCAGGTTGCATTGCTTTTCTTTTGACCTTTTTAATGACTCACCCATCATATTCCATCTGGCTGCAAAAACTGAAGAACAAATTCCACCTGCTGGCTTGGTTTTGTTTTCAAAGAGCATCATTTTCCTTTGTTCTCTGGCTCATTCTCGGGTTAGATGTTTCCTTGTCTTTCCTCTCATGACAAATTCCCATGTCTCAAGAAATCCCTGGGCTTTCACTGGTGAGATTACACCAGGGTTTTATCCCTCCTGTATTTTCCTGGTAGAACATCCCTCATGTCACTCAGCAGAGACACTTGCATTACCAGAACACAACCCCAGGGAACTCTTTCTGCATCCTCCTCCTTTTCTCTTCTCTTCCAAAGAATACATGAGAAAAGTCAGGAGCAAGAAAAAGAGCAAGGTCACCTGCTGCCTTGATTTGTGTTAATGAAATCAAAACCTGCTCTCATGCTGAGCCTTTCTTGTCTTTCTCAGCTTTCTCCAACTCGTCTTCTTCAGGCAATAAATAAAACCAGGCAATCCCAAGGCCAGTTTCTATCTCACTTTCCTAAAAGGTGTGTTTCCCTTGTTTGATCTAAAGAGGGGATTAAGCACCTTGAAATGCACATTCATAAAGACAATCCCACCACAAAGAAAGTTCTTCAGAAGTAAAAAAGAGAGTAAAGGGCTGATTTCCCTCCAATGACCCTTGTCCTCCAGATGTCCAAGTCACTTTGCTGCAACAAAGTGAGAAAAACTGAACATTGTGCAATTTAACAGTGCGTACCCAAACCAACAGACTTTGGCACTGTTTTCAAAAAAACCCACAGTCCTTAACTGAGAGAATGCATTTTGGTTTTTTCCCCCCTCTCACCCTGCTTCCCAGTTCAACTTCATCCCAAGGATCTTATTTTTATCCAGTCCCCAGAGCCACAGATGTCTCCCTTGAACATTTCAAACATTTCATAGCACGGAAGCAGTGAAATTATTGCTCACTTCCTTCCTTTCTTTCCACCTTAGGGCTCCCTGACATTTGCAATTCAGTCTCCTGTCCACTTTCCTCCTCCTTTTTGACATCTCAGGAGCAATAAAGTCCCTTCCCAAACATGAGCCACTCTCAACTGCACTTGGCTACCACCTTATATTCTTCTTATATTCTTCCCTCCTGATCCCCTTTCATTTGAAAATCTGTCTCTTTCATCCTAAAAATAATTATTTATCCAATCAAGAAGTTCAACTTCTTCCCATCATGATTAGCCTTATGGCTATTATAGAATCCTGGGATAGTTTTCCAGCATGTTGGTAAACTCTGTAAAGGGCTCATCATCTGGTGCTCATTTTAAAAAGGTTTGGCTCCACTAGGAATGACCAGTTCTGAGTACATCACTGGATCTTTAGCTGAATTTTGGCTTTGAAGATAATCCTCCTCCTGAGCATCCTAGTCCTGGAGCCTTCAAAACCCAGGTGTCAAGAGAGAGAAAGTTTAGTGCTCCTTGAGACATCCTTAAGAAACTCTTCTCGTCTGCTCAATACAGATACCACCCCACTAAAAATCCTCAAACATTTGGCCAGATGCAGAGATTTCAGTAGTATGGGGTCACTTTTATTTTTAGATACATTTTCCTAGCATAACTTCATTTCTGTTTTGAGTATTGTTGGACATCCTGATTTACTGAAGCCTTTGATGCTGCAGAGGGACAGACAAACTGGGGTTTTTAAGCAATGTCTACCTTCTCTGAAGAAATGTTGCTTTCCTTTTAAAGGTCTGACTGTTTTCTTTGCCAATTTATTCACGGACTTTAAATACAATCTCTTCTCAACTCTCTCTTTGCTTGGATACTGCAGCTTTATGTATCCCACCATCTGGCTTACTAGTTATTCTCCACCCATGCCAGATTTCTGCTCTGCTTCTGTACCTGGCTGATGGGGTTGGATTAAAACTGCCATAAAATCTGGCAGTTGCATAAGAACAAACAGAAGCAAGCAGGAGGGGAAAGCCCCAGGAAGCTTTTTTGAGTGGGTTTTTGGTTTTATTGGTTGTTTCTTTTAACAGAAATGGTCACGTATGCTTTCTTAGGAACCAACCTTGATCCTGCTCCTGAAAAGAAAGCAAGAATTAGATCCTCACACACCCCTGAACAAAACCCACTGTGTGTCGGGGGGGTTGTTTTTTTCTTGGGTTGTGTTCAAGTTTATACCAGCACCACCACTTTATCCTTTTGTACAAAAACATCCTGACTCCTTCCAGCCCTGTTGCCATCCAATCTCCACTGCCTGCCTCTGAAGGACAAGCAGCAGAAAGTTAATTCAGTTCAGCTAAGTGATCTGTCTCCAAAACACCAAGTGACAGGGCTGGGATGACAGGAAGGAAGTTTCTGACTCAGTCACCCGTCCCTGAGACTTTTTCAGTGATAATTTTAGGGTGTTGCTTCCTGGAGACTGACTTGAACCAAGGTTCATGAGTTTTCCTCAAAGGGTTACAAGCTGATTGAAATTTGGTGCCTCAACCCCCAAATTTCAGTTTCCTGATTATTTGAGCGTATGACACTCCTGAAAGTTTATTTATCCAACGTGTGACTGACAGTAACAGGGAAATACTGACAAATACCTAGCTCCAGCTCCTGCTGGAAACCCACTACAAAACTGCAATTTAAACAGAGTGGGAGGATCTGCAGTTTCCCATGACTTCACTTTTCAAACAAGAAATTTTGCTTTTCCTCCTCGGTCTTTGCTTACTCATATCCCCAAATAAACAACAAGGGAAAGGGAAATAGAGCAACCAGATTTCATCTCATTAATAACACTGACCTATTTCATCAGCTCTGACTATTATGTCTATTACAGTGCTTTTATGCTATTTTTTTAATTATTTTTTTTTTCATCTCTCAGTTCTATCTCTTTCTCTTGCAGGATTCTTGCTGACCTGCAAGAAAAAGACATTAGGGACAGGAAAATCTTAATCCACAGCCATGCAGGAGTCACTGTAGATCCCCTTTTCTCAGTATTGTTTTGCTCCAACTCAGAGCATCTCCTCCAGTAAGCAATCCCCTCATCTTGGACTCCAAAATAATGAAATTCTCTCATCACAAGACTGCAGCTCTTTACCTGCCCGGCAGCATCAGAAGCTGAGGTGTATGGTTTTGCCTATAAGGTTTGGCTGGAAAAATCAAAACACCCTCATGAGTCCCAGGTATGTGCTCCTACAGCAATTCCTTCAGAATAAAACACAGTTTTCCAAAGTTTTCCACTACAGCATGCAGTTAAAATCCTTCATAATATTTTCCATAGAAAATGCACCCATTATTTTAACAGAATTGCTGCATGAATCTGCTCAATAATTAATATTCCTTCTTGCTGTGTTCCTTCTATAAATATGATTTGAAAAATACACAGTACGATCACACAAATCAGAATTAAGCTGACTGAATGAAATTCATGGGTTTTGTGTGTCCTCTTATAATACAAGTGCTTCTTTGGGTTCAAGCTGTCAGCTTTCTAATTACTTGAAGCTATCAGTAGGAGATAAGATTTGCAAAATTTTTTTTCTGCACATTTTGGAAAGGAAAGAAAATTGTGCCCTGCTCTGGTCAGTTGCTGGGCAGGCAAGTACCTTGTGGTTGCTAATGGCAAAACTGCTTTTACCATTTCTTTTAACCTCACAGCTCCCTCATAAAATATTAAAAGAACTAACTTGGTCCCTTGCCAGCATGCCTATTGAAACAGAAAATAATTAACATCAGAGAAAACTAAATCTTCCATGTTGAAACCCTGAAAAGATGCAAAGCTGATTAACCACAAACTACAAGTTCTGCACTTCTGTGACTTGTTTTAGACTGAAGAATTATCAGTTTGACCTCCAACATGAGCATTGCTGGAAAGGGTATTAAAAAGTATTAAGGCTAATTAAACAAAAGACTTTGTGGCAGCGTGGAAGTGACATCTCTGCATCAATTACACCTTTTAAAATGTAAATAATTTGTAGCATATGTTTTCTAAAGAGTACCTTTGCTTGAATGATGCTAGAGCAAGTTTTTGAAGTCTTTTTGATTGCATAAAATCTTCTGTTCTCTAACACGAGTCTCCAGATACTTCTGCTCTGATCTCTTCTGCTGCTCCACACCTCTTAATACTTTTTAATTGTTACCTTTCCCTTCCCAAGGCAAGGTCCTTTCTGCTCTTCTGCTTAAAGATATACTTGTCCTTTTGAAAAAAGGGGAGAAATCTTAAAGATATGAAAGACAGTTTGGCAACTAAATAACTCCCCCACCTGCACAGCCTTCACTCTGCCTCTCCTACTCACTCATCCACATTGTGCTCAGCTGGAAATTTATTCCCCAGTAAAAACTGAAGCAAGAAGAGGAGAATTAACACTGGAAATAAGCAGGAGTATTTTAGTATCCAGATTGAAGGAGCAGATTTTTTCCCCAGTACGAACAATAAAATCTCCAGACAAAGCCACATCTGAGTGATGTTCATCTTGCAGAGATCTAAACCAAGCCTGAGACCCTTATCCATAAAGTTTCTTCAGACCTTTCAATAGCTGGCCACTTGTCCTGCTTCAGTAGAACCAAGCTCAAATCTTTCAAGGTGAAATTTGACTATTGCCTATTGATTACAAAGGGAAAAGTCTATCATCAGTCTGGCCATAAGCAGGACCTCATCCTGGCTGCTTTTTTGTTGTTGTTTTTATTTAAATCCCTTCATGATGCCAGTGGGGGGAGGAGGGGAAAAACAAACAACAAAATTTTTGTTGCATCTAAATTGCATCTCCTAAATCTGATGCTTTTTACTCATGAATATGATAAACACAGTCCCATCACTGATGTATTCTCTTGTAAAGGCAAAAAAATTTTGTTCTGCAATGAGCTGGTAAACACTACAGCTTGCACATCTCCTGAGACTCAACGTCTTTGCAGATTTAAAAAGCCCTTGCAAAGCCCTGAATTTCTTTCCTTGCCTCCTGTTGCTGAGGAAAGGATTAATCCAGGAATAGAGAACAAGGAACCCTGCATCCAGGGGTCCATAAGGTTAAGGACACCCTTAGGAAGTATCTCTGAGAGGTTTCTCAGGACCACATTTTAGGAGGGTTGCCCTGCTCCCTGGGCTGGGGATCCAGTCCCTCAGCCTGGCTGGAGAGAAGAGATGGGGACAGAATTGTAGGGCCAATGCCTGGAAGGTATCTCCACCTCACAGGAAAAGAAACTGAAAAGTGAAAATGCAGGAAAAGCCTTTCCAAGATCACTTAACCAGCACAGATTTGTGTCCTTATAAAAACTGAAGAATTTTGGGGCACGGCGTTTTCAAATCTATATTCTGCAAGAGCAGCAAATAGGGAAAAAAAATATTTTGACATATACCACTCAAGTGTAAAAGTAACCTTTAGCTTTAATGGTTTATTCAGGAACTATCCTGGTGTTTTTAATTAGCTAATGCTTCACTAAGATCTGCAGTTCCCAAAAGAACATCATAGTTCTGTAAAATGGCTTTGTTTTAATTTCTCTAGTTTTAATGTAGCACACCATTTCCCATCTTATATCCCTACTGTAATTAGCATGGCTAATTACTGAAACTATATGAATCCAAGTTGCAGTTGCTCTTATCAGTACATTTAGTGTATTCCTAAGTACATTACTGGTATTACAGAATTTATTCAGAAGACACAGGAAGGAAAAAAAGGGTGCCAACGCCACTGAGTCCTCAGGGGACTGGCAGAGGAAAAAATGTTTTTCTCCCTAAAACAGCAGATCTCTCCAAAGAATTAGGTGGTTTCCAAAGTCCCAAGTGCTTAGGAAATTTTTGCTACATAAAAAAATCTGTTCATTGGGGGGAAAAAAACCCAACACAACAAATGCCCTCAAACAGCTGGCAGAACACTACTTTAAAATATTTATCATGAAAGTGAAGAACAATTAATTTCATGATCTTTGAACCACATCAACAATATTATTTCCTGACAGAATGAACACCAAATCCAAAACCTATTAAAAAGGGGTTTCATATCTTTTGAGATTCAATAATAAATACCTACAATGAGAAATCCCTTTTTAAAAGGCTTTGAATATTAGGAGTAGTATTTCTCTGTAGTAAGATTACAGGCTAAATTTAGAGAACTCACACAATTTTAGGAGTCAACCAGACAAAACTGCCCTCACAGATCTGTGTAAGGAATGAAGAAGACAGTAAACTCTCTAAATTTATCTTTCACTGATAAATATTCATTCCTGTAAAAGATCAGTTACATAAATAACAGAATATTAACTTCCTTTCTTGGCATCCATATCATAGGAGCTGTCCCAGAGGGAAACAAACATAAGCATTAGCTATACTTTGTTAAGGAAAAAGAAAAATTAAAAGCTTAGCATGTGGCACAGCCTGAAGCAAGGTGGGTTTTACCATTGCACATCTTTTCTTAGACACATTTCCCTGACACAGGGGTCTCTGCAGCCCCAGTGATGTTGTCTGTCTGGACCAGCATCACCTTTACGTTCAGTTTGTCTTCACTTCTACACTAAAGATGTGGATTCTGTTAAGAGCAAACTCTTAAATAAGGCTAAAAATACCAACTCTGCCTTCCTTCCTCAGTGTCTAAGATGGCAGATGAAGACAAATTGTGTAAAATGTTCTATTCTGCACTCCCTGACTTCATGTTTTTGGCATCTGCATGAAAACTCCACCAAAGTTATTTTTGCAAAGACTTAGTAATGCACCATTATGGGTTTCTTTTCATTTTAAGAACTTCTCCTGAAATAGCATTCTATACTGGTAGGACAGCTAAATCAAGAGTTTCTTAAACTGTCTACATGTTGCATGATTTTATAATATAGAATCATAAAACCTGGTGAAGAATCACATCTTGACAAGACACTTTTCCTACCAACCATACACTTGGTTCTCACCAACACCTTATTTAAGTTTATTGGTAAAATGTTTATTGGTAAATTATCCACTATGAAATAGTTTTTTTTTTTTCATCCAAATATTCAAAGGGTGAGGAGAAACAAGCACAAGAACTTTGGTAATTAATCCACACTGCCTTCCTAGGTACTTATTGACTGTGAAGAGAACCAGATCTCAACTTTACAGACCAATAAAACTGCCCACCTAACAATAAAGGCCTAAGCATATTAATATATTTCTTTGCAGAACAGAAAAAATTCCAAGTCTTAAATGGGAGACAGATTGATGCTCCATGTGGAGTCCTACAGCCCAAAAAGTGAATTTCCTAAGACATGACTTGTCCATCTTGATTGCTCTGGTTCTTTAATGAGTAATACTGAAAAATCCTGAAGTAGCTCATTTCAGCTCCTGTCTTCTTGCCAGCTCCTGGCCTCTGTTCCACTGCAGCTGAGGAGCTTCCCTGATGTACCACTCACTGAAATGCCACTTGGATGAAGGGAAGATGCCATTTCAGGAGCTGGCACCACTTTGCCAAGATCAACCATGGGATCAGAATGTGTTCTGCATGGATATTTGATGCTAACTCCCTGCTCCAATGGTCAGGTATTACTGAAAACCTCTGTGCCAATGCATGGTGGGCATTTCTCTGTGGCTTTTTCAAAACTCTGTGTAATAGAAGAGCAGCAAACCTGCAGAAACAGCGACATTTTCACGGCGTGCAACAATTTTTTAGATGGTTGCTCGACCTTTTTGCTTTTTCATTGTGGTCTGACTACTTTACCCAAGTATCATGAGACATGCCAAACCTGCAGAACACACTCAACATTTCATTCTGGCATTTCTTTCCAATGTTCTCTGGATTCAGCAAGCATTGAAGATGCTTCAAGAAGGCTCAGCCACCTCTTCAGGAAACTCTGATCCCAGCCTTGCCTCTGCTGCCTTTCTCCAGGTAACCACAAAAGTTGCTGTGCACTGTGTGGTCAGGATATTTCCCCCCTGAAATTCCTACCCCACAGGAGCCTTCCCACCCTGCTCACCAAACACAAATCAGCATGAAGAAGAAAGCATTAAAAAAAGAAAAAATCCCCAGGCTTATGCTGATCCAATTTGATTCACTATGTTAATTCCTCTCATTTTTCCAGCATTGTTTTTTTAGCTGGATCAGAAAAGTTCTCCCATCCCTGCTGGTCTGGAAAAGCCTCACCTATTCATGATTTTTTCAACTAGAAAGTATTCTAACCAGCTGACAGTGTAAATTTCCAAGTGACAGCAAACACTGCCAGTATCTAAAAGCCACTATTCTTGAAAATTATCCGTTTGTTTTCTGGAAGCAAATGCAAGCACATTTGCCAGCTGCCTAATTCCTCACAGTTTTTCACATCTAACTGTGGATTTTGCAAATTGCTTTAGTTATGAAACCCAGATTTGAGCTTTCACAGAGCCTGCCTAGGTCAGAGAGAGTTTTTTCCAATAGCTTCAATAGGCACTGCTCAGGCTCCATGGGGGACACAAATTACCTGAGCCTGATTAACAGTGAGAAGAGCAGCTGCTAAAGAGAACAAAAATCAAAGGGCAAATCTTCTCCACAACACACAAAAAAAATAAAATAGCAGCCCACACCACACACACAACAACAACAACAAAAAAAAAAAAAAAAAAAACCAAAAAAAAAACCAACAACAAAAAACCAAACAAACAACCCAAAAACCAAAACCAACCAACCAACCAAAAATGGGGAAAAATAAAGTAAGACTTAAAGATATCAGCTTTCCATTAATTCTTTCAGCTTCCACAGCAACAGGCAGAGGAAAGACTATTGAGGATATAAACTGTAACAAAACACCTCTGCCCTAAAGTGGTCTACTGCTGTTTCATGGGAAATATGGATTTATGCACCTCTGAGTGGAAGGATTATACACTAAAAGGCTAATTTAATGCTATAAAGTATCTTTTTACTGTCAGAACGGAATTGATTTAGACTTGAAAAATAATTGAAGATCACACTTTTTTAGCAAAATGTTATAACCCCAGCATCTGAGAACTGCTCAATCCCCCCCCAAACTGTCAGGGCTCCAATCTGGCAGAGGTCTCTAAATGTCCTTGTGTGCACTATAAATAATTTCACTGACACAGGGGGGGCTCAGCTAAGCAGATGCCCACTTTTTGTAGATTCAGGGCCTCAAAATACACCCGTCCCTCTGATACCTGAAACAATCTCAGCCTTTTCACACTGCAAAGCTTGAGTGTTCCTGCTTGGCCTTCAAAACTGCCATGGTAGCTTTGGTAACAGCAATGAAATGGATGAGGAAAATGTCTTTTGAGCCCTGGGGAGGGGGAAAGGACACAGATCTGGAGCAAGGTGAGGAGAATCAGCCCCAAGGAGCATCATGCCCCTTCCAGCTGCAAGAAGAGCCCTGCCACATTTCTCCCCTGACACCACCAAAACTTCCTAAAATTCAGACTCCCAATATTCTCCCTCCTCACAGGTTTCAGTGTTCTGAGGAGATCAGGTTGATGCTCCCTGCTAGCACAGGGCTTTTCCCAGCTGGAGTGTCTGGCTCAGGTCTCCCCAGCCTCCCCAACTCCTCCTTGGACTTTATCCAAAATTCCCTCCTTCAGAGCCCTGAAACTTTGTCCCTGAAGACAGGACAATGACTCAAGAAGTAACCAAAGTGTTTGTAACAAGAATATTTCTGTCCAGAGGATAACAAGGGGAAACCATTTGTTTTCCACGGACCATCACTGCTTGGCACACGTTATGGATGAGGATGTTCACTAAACTGCTCTTCCCATTTCATCAGGGTTTCACCTCTTTTCCCATGCCTGCCTGCACACCTTCCAGGTGAGGACACCTCAACAACTGGGTTTTGGCTTGGGAGATGAAGGGTTCCACCTGAGAGCTTCTCTGATTTCTTACCCTGGGCACTGACCCTCCATCTGACTGACCACAGGGCTGCCTTTTATTTTCACAGCTCTATTTTCTTCCCTCTGCAACTGATGCTCAGCCTTTTCTGCCCATTTACACTTCATTCTTCCCTTGTGATAAATATTTCTAAGTAGTTCAACACCAGTATTGGGTCCTGAGCATGCCTGGGACACATGCTAATTATCATCCATCATATACAGCATAAAATAAAAAACAATATTGTTTTGGGAGGTGCTGGGGTTTTTTTCCTTTTTACTTCATCTTTTAAAACTTGGTTCTTCAACAAGAAGTTTATGGGCCCAGTAAAAAAACTCTTGACCCAAAAATTTTTGTAACACCACGGAGTAAGCACGGGCACATGTAGTCAACCCCACTTAAAATGGTGACTAAGTAACATAATGCTGGGAGATAAGCAAACAGCACAAAATACATATCTCCCCATGCCTCTGGATTCAGATTTTTACTTCATTTACTTCCCTAAGAGGTTTTTCCAGTAATAAAGAGCAAATAGCCAGGTTCACTTTGAGGGAGAATTTCAATATATGTGTTTGCTGAAGAGTGTAATCACATCAGAGGCTGAACTACCTGAAAGAGAAGACTTCTCTGGGTCACAGACTGTTCTGCAGCTGTGTTACTCCACATAAATTCAGTAGATGAAATACCTCTTGTGGAGATGAAACAGCAAGACTTTGTCAAGGACCACAAACACACTGAGAGTCAGAACTCTGAGGGTATTTCATATAAAACCTGCAGAGATACATGGAGTACTGATAAGCTGAAGAATTTGTTTGTGAGCAGTAAAACGTTTATCTTTCTTTTTTTGACTGTGGTTACAGTAAACATGAAATCTATGTTGGACTACTTTAAAAAAAAAAAAATCAGAAAACTCTGAAAGGGAAATCTTGATTTTTCTATTAGGCATTCAAGCAACCAATCACTTTTTACATTTAGCAGAGAAGTTTGCAATTAAATATAACCAAGACTTTTTTGAGAAAGAGCTAGAATTGTAATAATTAAACCATTGACTGCAGGCTCACTTTTTACCTATGCTGATAGCAGTGGTGGTTTAAAGATATATTTGATATTCCTTAAATTAAATACAGAGTTTAAGCATTATGGCATTTTAAGCTCTTCAGACAACATAAACAATAATATTAGAAGGGTTGGACCAGATGATCCTTGAGGTCCCTTCCAACCTGACATTCTATGATTCTCTAAGAATCTCATCAAATGCTCAACCCATACCCATGGCTCACTAAAACCAACCCCCAGGTTATAGAGTTAAAATCTCAAACTTTTCTGCACCTCATCCACACACTTCTTTCTTGAAATTGCAACTTCCAGGGACATTTCTTTACCTTGGAAGAGAAGGGTTAAAGGCAGAGCAGGAGCAGATTTGGAAGGGAGCACAGCATTCTGCAGGGAGGTGAGGGAATGCACATAGTTCATTAAATAATGTGAGTAGTAATGAGGGTTTACACAAATCAAACAGTGTGTTAGGTAATTGTAATGTTGCTTTGTGGTAAACCACCTGTCAGGAAGCACTTCCCACCTGAAGACTCAATCTGCTACAGTGCCTCCAGATGATTTCTAATTAGTGTAAACTTCATCTGTGGCATGGAACCAACATATTAAAAAGGTGTCTGCTGAGGGCTTGGTTTTTTGTTTGTCTCTTTGGTTTTTTTAACTTCTCCCACCCTTCCCTCAGCACTCTGAAAATGGCTTTTTCATACGAGCCTTTGAAGAAAGCTCTTGCTATGAGCATTGAAAGAAACCTCTCATATTCATCTGAGGAAATGCCTGCCTTCCCTAAAAACAGGGGGAGAAATGCTGAGCTCTGGGAAAAGTCCTAAAAAGACTTGAGTTTCTCATCAAATCTAATTCTTCACTTCCAAAGGTTAAAACAGGGCACACCTCTGACACATGAGACAACTGCACGCCAATAAAACTCCCCTGAAGTTCTTGAGGTTTTGTTGTTTAAATATCAAACACGTTTTTAATGGTTTCCAAAGACAGTGATGGATGCTCTAATAACAGAGCAGTCCAAACTGAAAATCCCTTATCCCTTTTAAAAAAACCAACAAGATATTTTAGGATGCAAAGCTGAGTAATTCAGGGCAGTCCTGCAGGTGGCATCAGCCCACAGCATCCCAGTGGTACCCTCCCACCTGGCCACATCCACAAATCTGGAGAAGATGAAAGCCAAAGGCCAGGACACACACGACTCCTTTCAAGCCAAAAATGAAGCAGCAAATCTATGATTAAAAATCACAGAATTATTGCAAAAGACCTCCAAAATCATCCAGTCCAACCATTAAAATCTGCGTCGTGCCTCCTGACATAAAACTTTAGAACTTCCATTTGGAGAAGTTTTTCTTCCTTTATTCTACACATGGCTAAGAAAAAAAAAAATAAAACAAAGCCCCCTCTCCCTGCCCCCCAGAGTTTCCCACTAAATATCCTTTCCCCAGGAACTGCCAGCCCTCCCAACAACTGATGCTACAGCAGCATTATCTTCCCAGCTCTTCGTTAGCCAACTGATTAAAGAAACCTGGAGGGCATCCTCCCAGTTTTCTGTTGCTTCATTGTTTTCTAAAGCAATTACAGGAGCCTGGGACAACCCAGGTATTTTCAAAATATTAACCCAAAGAAAAAAAGTTTTACCTTTTGCCTGTGACCCCAAAGGGCGTGGAAGGCACTTTCAAACAAGAAGTGCTCTTCAACTAGACATCCTTGGGTCTGATGGAGTCTGAAAACTTTTTTCATTCAAATATAATCTACAGAGACAATATTCCCTGCCCTGAACTCAGAGAAGAGATTCAAAACACTGGATAGAGTTTAAATTTTTTGATAACTGAACACACCCCTAGATATACCAAGAAAACTTTCTGGATGAAAGCATCCCTAACACTCCTGTTGCACTCTTCAGTACATCCTTGTTCAAAAACAAAATAATAATTAAAAAAGGTTTAACAACCAGCTCCAAGAACACTAGAAAGCAGCAGAAGTCTTTCAAGAAACTTGAATGTGTCTGGTACACTTTTTCATTGTTAAAGAAGAATATTAGTGTTAATTTTAGTTTTTCCTGATTTGGGCTAAATTTTTTTTAGAAATTATTCTTTTAGATTTTTTTTTTTTTTTAAGAAATATTATTTTTACCCATTTGATTGAGAAACCTCTTGAGAAAATAACAATCAAATGACATCAGATTGATACTGGGTTATTGAAGTAACACTATTCACAATTATAAAAAGCCTTAATTCTTTAATTCTTTGTAATCTACTCCACCTCTGAGCACAGAGACAACCCACTAGCAGTAGGGAACTAGCTGAAGCATAACAAAAGCTTTTCTCATCCCTGGAAAGAGATTAAGATATGTGTGTGTGTGTTATGAGTTTTCCCCAAATGATTGGTTATACTCATTAACTCAAGCTGCACTGAGAGTATCTTTCACTCAATTAATCTCCAAGCATGGGGATGGTACTTGTGAATCATCTTGCCATTTCTCATTGCTTGGTTAGCTATAATTTTGTGCTCCACTACTGCTGGGCTGTTGAGAGAAGTTAGAGCCATGATGAATGGCAGGAACTCTCATTACAGCTCCTTTGGCATTCTTGTGCCAACCTTCAATAGGGTCTTTCTAATTAAAGCTCAGGAGAGTGCAGCTTCTCAAGTAGTAACAGATGATGATGTATGCTCTGGCAAATGGTTGGATTTGATCTAAGTTTGAACTTGCATTTCTCAAGAAATGGACTGTTACAATTATTTCAGTACACCTGCATATCAGCTCCCACATCCCCCCATCCCTCACACTTGGAGAATTTGAGTGGGTTTGGAATTGACACCTCTCCTACCCCCCAGGAAATAAAAAATATTATGAGCCACATGAAAACTCCAGAGTTGCTGCTTCTGATTCTGTAAGAGACATTAAAAGCTGTCTCAGAGATGAGCTGAATGATGCTGGGGTTGTGACAGTCACATTCCCCTAGTTCAGCATCTTTCCTCAGTCCAGAGGCTGATCTATCCCAGTTATAAAAGTGATAATGTAGAATGGGAAAGAAATTAACATTAAAAAAAAAAAGAGCAAAAAAGAAGAGGAGCAAAAAAAGAAGAGGAGCAAAAAAGTAGAAGAGGAGCAAAAAAGTAGAAGAGGAGCAAAAAAGTAGAAGAGGAGCAAAAAAGTAGAAGAGGAGCAAAAAAAGAAGAGCAAAAAGGAAGAAGAGCAAAAAAAAAGTAGAAGAGCAAAAAAGTAGAAGAGCGAAAAAGAAATTTTTTTTGCTTATTTTTTTTTACTTTTATGGAGCAAGAAACAGCCACTGGGCTGGAATAAGGAAGAAAACAGTACTACAGCACTACTTAAAGCCTACAATTTCTAGAGGAAGAGGACACAGCCAACCTCAGCTGAAAAATCTGTGGAGTTTGATGCCAACTGTGAGGATGAAAATATCATATACTTTGGTGACCTCCACTGAATTAAGTCAGCATTTAAATGTCAAGAAACAACTCAAGAGGCAAGGGAAATTATGGATTCCTGAGATAGCTGTTGGGGCTGCATCACTTCCCCATACACACACAGTTTCTCTGGTCCAAAGGCCAACAAAATATGTTGGTGATACCTTGACTTTGTGGCAGATTTATTTTTCTGCCCAGCACACATCATCAGAGAAGATACAAAACTGACAGATGGTGGTTTGCATCATCTCACAGCACTGAAAATTCTACCTTCTGTGATTTATACAGGATATTCATTCTTATCTATAAAGAGTATCTTATAAATTATACACCTTTCCCAAGCCACTTTGTCTTTATTCTGCAAGGGGAAGGTCATCTCCTTCATTTACATCAGAGACAGCAAAGTCACAGCAGGGAAAAAGACAAACTTGTCTGTACACACAGGTCTCATCTCCTTCATAGCCATATATCCACTTAAAGCACTTTTTATTCATTTCTATTTTTATACTCCTTAGGGAATAACAGGGGACATAGTGAATAATGTATATTATTCCATGTCCTCTGTAATGTCAAAAAAATTACCCTATTTCAAGATACATTAAGCAGCTTGTTACTTGCTGCTGAGGCATACTAACATATTAGGAAAACCATTACACTGGTATTACACTGAAAAACATAGAAAACAAAGCAGTGAATCAACACTGAAATTAAGAAAAACAGAAGCTGGAAAAGTCTTCCACGTAGTGGTTGTTTAGGACATTTAGAAGTAACTTCCAACCCTCAGAGCCCTGGAAAATACCATTAGAGTTTCAGTGGGCAACTTGGAATTTTGGGAGAAGGCACCATGGAAAACCACCTTGGACATGAGCTGAAGAAGCTTGGAGAATTTCCCAGCTGATTTTGGTGGATACTGGGTGAATTCCACACAGGAATGAGGTCTACAGGAGCCTAACAAAGGCAGCAGATGTTTCCTTCTCCCCAAACCAGTTTGTGCTTGCTCATCCTTCCTCCTCAGTGCTCAGGTCTAACCTACTGACCATCAGCCTCTTCCAAATTCCATATTCCTTCCCCAACAGTCAAAACCACACAGTTTTTTACTGCTGCTCGTTACTCATTAACCAGCAGCACTACTACATATTGCAAAAATTCAATTTAAAATAAGATTCTTCCCTCCCACACCAAGTTTAGATTAGATGCAGCAGAACTGCTTCATCAGCATCTTTGTGGAGAGAGTGGAAATTGAGCTTCACAGAAAGGCTGGAAACTTCTTGGAAAGACAAAGGGGAACACAAATCCCAGTTTTCAACTCAGATTTTCACTTTCAGAGATTGGGGAAAAAACAGTAGCAAAAAAACCCCAAACCAACAAACAAAACAAAAAACCCAAAAAAAGCTGTTTTGAAAAGTGTGCTTTCGAGATTGCTCCAACCTGAATCATTACCTAAAACTGAACCCCATCTGAATGCACCCTCATTTTGAAATGTATAAAAAGGAACAGCTGAGCCTCATGTTTAATGAGCATCTCAGCAAGGACAAGGCACTGCCCTCTGGATCAAATCACCTAACTTCATGAAGATGCTTCAGGAATTGAAGATCAAGAGACAGTTTCTTACACCAGCCACAAAATCAGAAAGAACTTCCCTCAAATAAAATACACTCAGAATCATAACTCAGGTTATTATTATAATTACAATTATAACTCAGGTGTTTGCAAATGCTGATGCACAATTGGATTAGGGTATTTATTTTCTCATGCAAATGAATTTGATGCTTATTGGGCAGTGAGTTTCTTATTCTTTTACTTTCTATATGAAAAAGCTTGGATAAAAGCATATGGGGTGCAGCTTCATAACATCAGTCCCTATGGGAATTCCCAGCACCCCCCAAATAAAACACAGAATTTTCCTCCCCAGCTGCATACTTCGAGTGCTCAAATCATCTGCTCCCAACATAAACATTCATTTTCCCTAAGATGCAAACACAGCCTAAAACTGCATTTTTTTTGTAGCTTTGCTCAACACCAAACAAGCCCCTCAACCAAAGGCAATGCAATTTTCCTCCCAAACTTTCATGGCCTTTGTTCCAAACTCTTAATTCTTCACCATGCAAGATAAGATACTGTTTCTCCAGCCATGTGCATTTGTCCAAATGATGTGCATTTGAATTTCCTCTTAAAATTCATGAGGTTATTATTTCTGAAAGGCTACTTTGTTAAGACTGTATTACACAGCCACCTGTTGTGATGGCAAAAAAAACAAGAAATACCAGTAGTTTCTTATTAACAGGTTTCACTGTATTATATTCAAATTATAAATTTAAGATGGCTTATGAATATTTCCTTTTGAATTAAAATACCAGTTTCACATGTGAAATAGAGTTCATGATAATTCAGAGCTTATCTTCACAGTTTGATGTCTTTGTACTTCCTTAGACAAACAGTCTGCATATTAACACATCAGTAACAACTGTCCTTTGACTTATTCAAAAACTTAAATAGGAATTTTTTTTATATGTATTTTTGTAAAATAAAAATCACCTTCACCCAGGGTTTTATTGAGGGTCTCCCACAAGCTTTCACACCTGATGGAGTAGAAATCTAAGGCCATTAAACCAGAAAAAAAAAAAAAAAAAGTCTTATTTAAAAGTAAAATAATTTTTAAAAAATAAAACAAAACCAACCTGGAAAAAAAATTGAAAAAAAGCAAGCACAAAACAAACAAAAAAACCTCAATGCTTGCCATAACTCTTTAAGTCAGAGCTTTGACCTTCTGCCAGTTTTGTAACTCCATGGACCACAAGAGGATTTCCCTCTGGCCATCCATCTACTGCCATTTGGGACAAGTTTCATAGGCAATCCCACAAAGAACATTTTGACCAAAATTGGACTGAGACTTCTTAAAGATGAGGGCTACAGTAGCTTTTTTGGGGGGCTGTTTTCCCTGGTGCAACACCACCAAACCCTCTGTCTTCAGTTCTCCACCTCTTTGTGGGGCAGCTTTTTGCTTTAGACAGGTAGCACCCAAATTTTGGTTTCAAGTTTTCTAAGGACAACCCAGCACCGAAACAAGACACCACATTAACAACTGAAATTTCCCTCATTCTTGCATTTTTTTCTGAATCAAAAAGGAGCCACTGCTGACTGAAAGTCCCAGGCACAGCCTTTGCAGCAACAAAAAATCTTTTGTTTTAACACAAGTTCCATGCATCTTCCTCTTACTCTCCAGTAGCCCAGAGAGAGCAATTCACTCTTTGCCCTCCATAAAGATCATTCTGCCACTCTGATAAAACAATTTTGTCTTTGAATGTCTTTTATGGCATTAACATCATGTTTAGACAACTCATGTCATGTCTCCTTCCCATAAAGTCCACATCATCTCCAAGAATATGAAAGAACTCTGTAGCCTGGTAGAAGACATAATTCTATCCCTGTCACTCAACTTTGCCCAGATAAATTATTTCTCAGTAGTCAAATGACATCTCCTCTCCAGAGGTTTTGGCCATGCCACTCCCTGTATATTAAACCTTCCCATAAACTTTATAGATCTGGATAATCCTCTCCAAGTACCTCTAAATACCTGAACAGTACTTGAGGTTTTATTTCTACCCTGTAGTCTCTTGGTGGCACAACCAAGGGCAAGATAAAAAAAACAAAAACAAAACAAAAACACAGGAATTATGTTGATTTCCCATGTACATGGGTGTCAACTTCTGTTTGCCCATATGAAGAAGAACAAAAATAGGAAACTCCACAATTTTTTAATTTTTTTTTTGGCCTCCCCTCTCCTATGCAAAATTTGAAATGACACCTGCTCTTGTAGGTTCTCTCAGGCAGCTAGCAAGTATATAAATACCATCTTGCAACCAAATTGGAAAGCCAGGAGGAGCAACATAGGTAGAGATTTGGGTAACTGAAACAATGAGCAGCTCTGCAGGAAAAGAAATTGAATTAAAGTTACTCAGGCAGACTCCCAGAGCCTTAGAAATCTATAAATCTGAAAAATTATTTCCCTTTCAATTAAGTTTGTATTTATCATTTCAGCAAGATAAAAAACAAGTCCCTACTGACCAGGTTTTCCAATACTGATCAATTGGGAGAAATATGTAAAGCAGGCTGGCAAAATGCTTCACATGAGAAAAATTAAGAAAAGTCATTGAGGATCTGCAGTTCTCCTAAGTCCCATCAAAGCCAAACAAAGCCCTTTTTATAGTTAAGGAATAAATAAAAAAAAAAACAAAAGTATACATATATACTGGAGATTATTATATATATATATATATATATATTTCTGTAGGATGCAAAGCACCCTTCAGCAAGATTCCCAGGTAGAAGAGGGAAGGTGGAATGGTGAGCACTGCTCTGGGCTCACCTTTTCTTTGCAATAGAAATGGTCAACTGCTGGAGCCAGAGGAATTACATCTGCCATCCAGGAAAAGTCCATTAAGCTGAGTGGATTGCTGGTCCCAAACCCTGGCACTGCCTGAAAAAGTGATTCACTGCACTCTATTAGTGAGCTGACACACAGCCTCCAGTCATTATATATGCTTCAAGTTATCTACCTGAAGAGCTATTTGTCTCAGAAGGCTGCAGGGATGTTGTTACAATAAGAATTCCTTCATTCTCATTTTCCAGGACCTGCTCTAGGCAGAAGCAACACAATAAACCCTCTCTCTTCCCCTAACCTTTGCTGAGCTAGCTTGAAATAAAAACTCCCAACAAGTTAATGCCTACAAGTTCATCTATAAAATGGTCAACTTGCCCCCCTGGGATTAATTGCTAATTAAAGGAACTTTCCAATATCTGAAGGGGCTACAAGAAAGCTGGGGGAGGCCTTTGGGCACGGGGGGTAGGGAGAGGACAAGGGAAATGGGTTAAAACCTAAAGAGGGGAGATTGAGGTTGGACGTTAAGAGGAAATGTTTTCATTTGAGGGTGGTGAGACCCTGGAACAGATCACCCAAGGAATTTGTGGCTGCCCCATCCCTGGCAGTGTTGAAGTTTGGATGGGGCTTGGAGCAGCCTGGGCTGGGGGAGGTGTCCCTGCCCATGCACGCTGGAACTGGGTGAGCTTTAAGGTCCCTTCCAACCCAACCCATTCTGTGATTCTATGAGTTATGAGAGAGCAGGGTCTATCAGAGCATATGCTCTTCTTGAGGGCTTGTTTGCACACATCCAGACTTTGCATGGCTGTTGGGTGCTGTTCAGCACCAGCCCAAGGTGTCCAGCATCCTCCCATGCTACACAAGTTCTGACAAACAATTAATCAGAACTCAGGAGTGCATCTGGCTCCTGTTTACAGCCAAAGAATGAATTGGGTTGAAAAAGCATTTGAAAGGATAATACTTCAACCTGATGACTCTGTAGTCAGGTTTTTGGTTTTTTCTTTTCCTGGAAGGAATCTGCTAACATATCATATTTGAGACACCCAACAGACAGTGAATTTATGAGCCTTTAGGTAAAAAAAACATCTGGTGCTTGCTATGTTCCATCTATCTAGTAATCAGTCATTTAGCAATAAATGCGCAACAAAATTTGGCCAACTTCTCAAGATACAACATCTGAGGAGATCAATTACAGGCTTAATTTAAACAAATTTTTATAGCATTTTTTCCCCCCATCATATTACATTATCTTTCTTGTTCCATCAAGTTTTCATTCACTCCCATGGAAAATGAAACCTGGACTCTTCAAATCATCATATGGATGTAAAGTATCCATTGAGTTTAGAGCATGAAATGGGGGATTAATCTAAGATGTGGATAAATAATAGCTCCAAGTTGTTCAGTCTGCAAATAAATTGCCAACACTGCCTAAAAAACTATACACTGAAAATAGTTATTTTATTCTTCTTTTAAATAAAGCTTCTCAGAAGTTGCCTCTTCCCTGGTCTCAGTCACTTCAGTCCCATTTTTAATCACATCCCCAGTCTTCTTCCATTCCCATTTCCTGCATGAGTAAGTGCCTTAGTGAATCAAGACAGATAAATTTATTACTGACACTAAATAAAGGGGATGACTTGGCAGCCATATACAGAAATATTCAAAAACTCAAAAAATATTCAAAACTATTATCACACAACTTGCCTCTGTTCCTCAGGATGTGTTCCTCAGACCTTCTGTAAGGTCCAAGCAGAATCTTTTCACCCAATTTGTGTCACAAGCACCACAATAAATAAAATTAATAATCCAATGCCATGTAAGAGCAATTAATGCTTTTTGCAACCAACCATTGCTTTGCATAGACATAGATCTCTGCTTCCACTTCCAGCACAAAACCAGATTTGTCAGTTTTATTTATGACTAAGATGTGGAACACTGAAAAATAATTAAAAACTTGAAGAAAATCAATTTAAGCATTTTAACTCTGAGATCAGACTCTTCAGCTACTGTTATCTGTGTAACAGAAGATGCTGCTAAGAGCTTTCCATAAAATTAATTAGAGCAAATAATTTCTTTGTTCACCTCAAATATGCCTAGCATATGGTTTCTATAATACGTTACATCAAGGGAATTTAGCATTAATACTTCAGTGAATCAAGTCAGAAAAACAGGAAACAATTGTGGTAAAGGACAGAGATCAAGATTTAATCCTGGTTTTGCTATAAGAAACTCTTTTTCCAATACTATTTCACTGAAGAGTATTTATTTATTTTTTTTACAAATGAAGTATTTAATTTCCCACATTGTGTTCAACAGGTTGGGGGCATGGGGTTACTGTTAAATATTTTGTATGATGTACAAGCACTGCAGACAAGGGAACTGATTTTATACAGGAGGGGGTTCTTTCTTCTTTTTTTTCAAGCATTCATTGGTTCATTTACAGTGCCTTCCATTTCAAGAGATTCAGGTACTCACTTATACTTTAAAAGCATGTTCAGTGCTGTAATACAGAAAATAATCTATATTTCAATACATGCAGTCTGTGTGCTTGACATAAAAGATATGAAACAGATGCAGGTCCAGATGAAGAAATGTGTCTATTGTGAAGTTTAAGGAGCAATTTGGCACAAAAGTAATTGAAGTCAATACACAGAAATAAAATCTGTCAGCAAATTGCAACGCTTGACTGAAGAGCAGATACATCTTAAAAATGATTGCATGTAGGCAGTATGTAGTCTACCAGTTTAAATAGATTAGTGGTACGTTAGAATTCATCTACTGGAGCCAAAGTATTCATTCTGAATACCACAAAAAATTAAAATAAAATAAAATAAAAAAATAAAAAATAAAATAAAAAAAAAAAATACTGAATTTGAACTATAAATCTCTTAATAAAACTTCCACTTCTGGAGCTGTTGCTGGACTCATGGGCAGCACTTCAGGCTCCCCAGCAAGAGCATCCTGCTTGGATCAGTCTGAAAATACCTCCTGGTTTTCCCCTCCAGCTGGGGATGGTATTGCCTCAGTTTTTAAAAAGCTAAAAGACAAATATGAGAAGCCAAACTGCTTCCCACTTTGCTAGAACTACTGGAATTTTCAAAGCTGTCCATATCCAAGTGACCAACCCTTCAGCACATTGAAGAATCCATCAGAAAACTTCCTAACCAACAGCCCATATTCACCATTTGGCATGCTATCAACTTAATACTTCCTAATAAAGGTTTACATCTTATATTAAAAGATCTTGAACATTTTTATTTTTGGAAAGGCACTTTAGGAAGGAATTTAAACCAGGACTGGTAGATGCTGAGTTCACTGCAAAAGTGTGAAAGGTACAGACTGAAATTTTGGCTTGAATTTAGGATTAGGGCAGGAAAAAAAAGAAATACTAGAGAATTAGATCCAAGAATGACTACCCACCATTATCAATGAATAAACAGCATTTGGAAAGTAGATGCAAATATTTAAGAGATGGTAGATTTGGGGGGTTTTTAGACACCCACAAGCACGACTGTAAATTTAAATACACCATTTAAACACCTTTTCTTTAAAAAACAGATAGGAACAAATATTGTAAACCAATTTTGTTGCTTTCAAAAAGTTTTTCTTGCCCTTTCCCTGGCACCAGAAGTTACTCTTGGCCACCTTCACAAATTTTTGGGGTTGATTTTTTGTCTTTTATAGTATCAGTGCAACAGGAAGCTTCCATCACTCCCTGCTGCTTGAGGCAATTTCAAACAAGCTCACACACTTTTAGCAGCATTCTAATTAGCTTTGTTCTTACCAGTGGTGAGCTTGTTTCAGCCCCATTATATCCATGTTAATTGTTATCTGAACAAAGAAGAATGAATTTACAAAAGTAATGGTTGTCTGCCATCTATTTAAAAGCACCCTTTAATCCTTGCTCTGGACTAAAAATAATTAAAATGGGTTTGGTTTTGTAATTACTTTAATTATCATTACTATGTCGCATTTATTTGTAGATATTGTTACTTATGTTACCTTTACATCATTTTTTTCTGTGGCATCACCCCTATTACAAAGGAGGGTTTTTTTGGGGGGTAGAGAGGAGGTGTTTGCTTTGGTTTTGCAATGTTGCCTCTCACTTCTTTATCACAAAGATAGATATAAGTGCTTTTTAAAAGCCCCAAAGCCAATAAAATCAAGAACTGTTTCACATTTTTCAGTCCCTGGGCCATAGCTTAGGTTTTATCCTTTACAGCAGCAGCACACAATTTCCAGAAGGGCACCAAAACACAGTTCCAGCTCTTCAGGTGCTTCAATGCCCAGTACACAGCCAGGTTAGGAAAAAGAAACTCCAAAAATCTGCCAACATCAAAACTCTACGTACAGGATCCACATGGTATTGAAACACTCTACCCAACTGCAAAAGAGAGACAGCTGGAAACAAAAAGAGATTTTTTCCTCTTAGAGAAGTGAACCATGGCCTCAGAATTTATTTCCTAACTTTTGGGGGGGGAAATTCCTACAAACCTTCAAAAGCTCACAACTTTGGGAGTGAGTTTCATATGAACAGAGCCCCACATATCCCCAAATTCATCACTGGGCATCAGCACAGGAAAATGCAGCTGAATAAAACTGCACCTTCAAATGCCAGAACTATTTCCCCTTCTCTCCCAAGCCAACTGCTCCACTATATATTTATTTCCTGGTCCATTTATAAGACATTACTGTTACAGCTCTTCAAGGGACAATTATTCAACAGCAATTTTTGCTCACCCTCAAGGGGTCACAGTGTAATCAGCCATTAGAAAACTAAGACAAGACTGCAGTATTTGGAAAGCCACAACAACCAACGATGAATTATTAGAAGTTATTTGGGATTTTATTGTATTCCAGAAGAGAACATCAAAGGCAGTAATCCCAGAGTCTCAACTTTTGATTCTCCTTCCAATGACTCTGGTGATAACACATTCCAAGTGTATATTCCAAGTGAAGAACATTAAATCTGAGACTGTGCAATAGGTGAGGAGTTCAGAGACAGCCCTGACTTACTATTAGTTTTTTTTTTCTATAATCAGGTAAGCCCCAACTGCAATTGCCTGAAACAATATGGTTGAATCTGACCTGATTTAAGCACAAAAAAAGAACCAGATTTATGATGCTCACGTATTTTTGGAAATAAGTCTTCTTTCTCCTTTAATTCACTGCAGTTTTTGGCCTCAATACATCCAGTAAACTGTGGTTTTGCATTCAATATTCACAAAAGTAATACAATACAAAAACTAATACTGTGTTCATTTGCCTTGTATTTATCTTCAAAAGGCTGGAAAATTATCATTTACCTACTGATTGTATACTAAGCAAAACTGCTTGGTTACAGGACTGAATGAGCCTAACAAGTTTGAAAGCAAATGTTACTGCTCTTGAGTCACTCACTGTGAAATTGGTTGGCTAAAGTCACTCTGAAATTCTGATTTAATGATGTTACATAGCAGCTAACACAACTGCAAACAAAGACTTAGCATATTTAACCAGGGAAAATGTTAATAAAGCTCTTTTTTTAAATAAAGCTCAGGTATTACTGATCCTGCAGCAGAAGTTAAACTTTCAGGATTCCCATAACTACTTTCCAGCAGGAAGTCCTGACAACATTCAGTTCATTCTATTCCTCCAGCTCTCCATCACAGGAGCCAAGAAGAAACTCTAAAAAATCCTCAAAACCCAGAAAAAGCTACATATCTATAAATTAAAAATCATTTATGTCTTGAAAGATAGCAACCTCATCACAGCTCAAGAAACAAAAGCAAGGAAAAAGGGAGAGCAGAAAATTTTCCTCCAACTTTTCTAAAATTTTAGGGGCTGGGGAAGGAGAGAGGAGAAAGTTGTGGCTGTATGAGATAGGCTCAGACTGTACAAAAAACTATTTTCCAGAATCTGTTTCTCCTAAAAAGAACTAACTGCAAGACAGAAAAATGTAGAGACACCTTCCTGTAATGCAGACACCTCCCCAGATGCAGAAACCACAATGGCAAAAGGATACCCAGTCAGAGGGTTAAAATGAGGATGAAATAAACACGCTGGCTCTCAATCGAAAGGAATCTTGAAAATAACTAATTGAGCTTCTCAAGATTCAGGCAAGATCAAAACAAGCAAGAAATGAAGTGCCATGCTTTTAATTTTTTAAAGCTGTATCTCCCACTGAGCCACCTTTGCAGAAAAACAACTGAGTTTTATATTCCCATTAGTGCATTAATCTTTTCTTGATGATGTAGTCACATTGAAAGAGTTTGCATGTTCCATTTTTGCCATTTGGAACTGCATAGGGTGGGGGCAGAAAGTGTCTGTATATTCATAGGCACTGCAAAAGGAGATGCAAACACCTTTATTTAGGAAAAAGAAACTCCAAAAATCTGCCAACATCAAAACTCTACATACAGGATCTAAACTTCAGACAAGACCAATCATCTTCTGAAGTTGATTGTTTAATAGTCACACAGAGAGTGGGGAAAATACTTGTTTTAACCTCCATTATTAACAGAAATAGGGAAACCCTGCTTTTGTTTTGACAAAATGCTACTTTTTTCCTTGAAACTGATTTTTTTTTTTTAAGGCAGATTCTCAGATCAAGAGTCAAGACTACTGGGAACCTTCAGAACAAGTGTGTAACACAACCAGCCCCTGCTAGCATCTCCCATACTAAGCTATCTCAGCAGCCAGCTGCATTCTGAAGATCAGACCACAATAATTTTAAGAATGTCATTCTCCCATCCCATGTCCCTGCACAGCAGCACTGTGTTCCATTCACCTAAAATATCCTTTCTACCTTTAATCAGGATAAACCAGACAGACTCAGGCTTCCTACAAGGTACATGAATCTTAGGGGGCTGTGTCTATAATTAGCAAAAAAGCACTAGGAGTCAATTTTTTTTTTTATTATTGTCTGAAATAACCAAAAGCAAATCACTTCCTCCAAGATTTTCAGCATTTTGTGGACCTTAACCAAACAAGCTGGAGGAAATTCATTAGAACCCACTCAGCAACTTCAAACAGTCAATCTTTATGACTGCAGCTGAGCAAACTGATAATAATTCATGACAAATCCCTCCTCCTACCTGCACAGCATGTGGAAACGATGGAGAAGACAGTCAAAAAACCACATGAACAATTTTTTGGTGGCCCCTTACACCACCAAGAAATCCCAGGTGAGAAACCACAAAGAAAAGTTTGAGGCTACTCTGAATGGATGCTGGGACTGGGGTCTCACCAGGGGGAATATTTCCACTCTCTTTCTCTATAAAAATTTTTATGAATGCACATTTATGATGTTAGCACAAAGAATTTGTGTATTAGCAGAAAGCATTTGTGTGTGGCTGTCTTCAAATGAACACTGGAAAGGTTTACAGCTCTTTCCCAAATGAGTGATTAAAAGTAAAGCTCTAGTGTTTAGACATCTCTCCCTAACAGTCAACTTTTCTGTAAAAAAAACAAAACAGTACCTGGTTTCTTTCAGCAACTGAGGTGATTTGTCAGCTGTTAAAGCATAATGATAAAATGCCATGATCACACAGGTCTTCATAACACAACTTTGAAAGCACTCTTCAGAGTGTGCTTTGATCAAAATGTTTACAAGGCACCAGGCTTTACAAGAAGTTCATGAACATCAATCTTTATTACAGTTATTTACCAGCACTGCAGTATTAAGTTATACACCTGTGGAGCTGCACTTCTAATCCACATACTAAACAGCTACAGTTTTTGCATTATTTTCAAAAAAAACCTTCATTAAATCCAGAAGATGAGAGAATGTATATGGGGCTTCTAAACTTATTTCTAAAGAAAGTCATGAACAAAAGAAAAAGAAAAAAAAAAAAGAAAAGGCTGCTGAGAAAACTCAGGTTTGCTGTTAGTGACAAAACACAAGGCAAAGAATTATACTTAATACTTGGGAAACTATGAACATAGGGAACACCATTTAAAAGAACTATAGCAAACTGTTGCAGCAAATAGTGATCAGGTTATTATTCTCAGTCTTCACACTTTTGCTTTCAAAGATGCAGAGGAATTAAGAGATAACTTAATATCACAGGAAAAAAGGAAAAAAACCAAAAGCAGAAAGAACACCTTTTAAAAAGCCACTCATTTTAATTTAGCTGTGATTCAGCTGAAAGACATGAAAATGTGTACAGCAGAGTACATCACCAAGCTGAAAGAAAATAAACAGGAATACAAACAGTGAGTCAGGATGAGACATGATTACAAGGCCCTTGCTGTTCTTTAGAGGCTGTACCAGTAAAGACTGGTATCAAATCTGAGCAAAGAGAAAGCTTCACAAAGTGATTGCACTGAAGATTATTATTTTCAGACTCTAGTGGCCATTACACAACCATTCCTGTCAAACATCAATATTCTGCAATTCATCTTATCAAGTGCCAATAAAATAAGGCAAGCAAAGTTCATTCTACACAGAAAACATAAAGCAAAACAAAAATAAGATAGACTGAGGCACCACTTCTTAAATCTGAAGATATTTCAGACTTTCTTGTCCTCTCTCCCTGCCCAGATTGATTTTAGCCCAGTTGCATGTATGTAAAATGAAAGCAGGGAGGTTTCACTTGAAAAATTTCCCACCTGCTCCATCCTTCAGATTACATTTCAGGTACACATATGAATATTGGTAGCAGAACAGCAAGATAAACACCCCTAGTTCAGCTTTCTCCTTCTACTTGCCCTACAAATTTATTTTTTTAGACCCTTATTGCAGGCTCAGGCTGACAGCCCTCCTTCCTCAGCTCATGCTGATTTAATACAGCTGCTGCACCTCTCCTGAAATCTTTTCTCCCTTCACAACTATCTGCTTCCACTTGTTATTTAATACTAATTGCATCACCTTCAGAATGCATTTGGGGTAAGCACTGTAGTAAATACCATACACAGAAAACTGTGCCATAAGAAAAGAACACAATAGCTTTGAATGCTGCTGAGGTGAAGCCACTAAAGGAGCAGTATTTTTATCAACAAGTATTATGCATTAATAAAAGGCAATCTTTTTAGTGTTGGATTCCCCAGTTTGTACTGAGAGGATCTGTGTTCTGATAAACACCAAAAAACCCACTTCTAAGTTCAAATTTGCTTAGTTGAAGAACATTACACCAGAGTACTAGTTTCCCCCATTGCTGCCTTGCTTTCATTCCAGATCTCAGGACATAATGCACTACCAAGAGATTATTAGGGGATGAAAAATCCTCCTGGACTCCACACAAGTGTCCCCCCAAAACTACCCCATTGCCAGGATCACTGATGACTTCCCTGCGTGCCACATTTCTCCAGGCTATTAAAATACATTTCAGAGATGGGAAACACAAAACCATATTGTTGAAGGAAGAGAAAGAAGCAATTTCACAGCAACAATCAAGTCCTTTTGTTATTTTACAGGAAGAGCAGAGTAACTTACAAGGCAGCAGAAGAAGCAAAGAGAAAAAAAAAACACAGGAGATGCTGAAAACTGTGTAAAATAGGGGAATTTTAAGTTCCCTGGTTACTAAGTCATGTCAGACAACTTAATGACAGCCTCAGCAGATCACCTGATGACAGGTTAAGGAAAGGAGCTAAAATTGTATGCCAGGTGTCAGAAGCAACTACAGGGGTGACTACATACATGTTATTAAATACTACTATCCAAGTCCAAACACACCACTTCCAGATGTCTGATGGGGCAAAACCCATGTTGGCCATTTCAGATGTGATTTTTCAAATGATTCAAAGCTGAAGAGCTTCAAAATTTATCCTGACTGTCTTTTAACCCACAAAAGCTCAGTGTAGTTAACCACAAGCTAAGGCAATTTTTCAGGAATATTGATTTTCTTGACTGTGATTTTAGATCTTGCAGAATCCAGTTGTGACTACATTTCTTGACATCAATGTTTTGGATACTGCATCCTGATTTATGTAACTAGGCAGCTTTTGTGCTCCTCTACATACAGAGATGCCTATCTTTTCCTAAAGGTGCTAAATAAAAGGAAGAAAAACTCTGTACACGTGTCCAATCATCATTAAAAAATCATCATGAAAAAATCAAAAAAGAAAATGCTCACAACCTCCTGCAGACACAAAAAGATGCAGTTGTTCTGCAACTAAAGACAAGCATGACAGAACAAAGTGAATTCTAGAGTTTTAGTCTCAAATTCCTTCCAAAGTTTGCATTTCTGCTGGATGCAAATCTAGCCTACATTTAAACTAAGCTGGCAATGCTTAAGCATCCTGCTCTGTCTTTGTCTACCTGGTACTTTTCCAGAAAGCAATGAACTTTTCTTTTGTAAACTAAGTTCACAAGGGCAAAACTGGGTTTTGAGAAATCTATTCATGGCTGCCTCCCAATAAAATGCCATTTTCCCCAAAGTTATTCTAATTTCATGACCTTTTTTCTCCCAAGTCAGTGTAGGCTGCCATAAAGAAACTTGCCCTTAAGATGGAGACATTATGAAGTAGAAAGGAGATACTAAGTGCAGAAAGTTAAAAAAATCATTTCAGAGGTGAAGATTTAGACCTTAGTAGGTGGTTTGTTTTTTTTTTCCCAACTTGCACAGCTTCAAAACCTTATAAATAATTACTATCATATCACACAAAAAAAAGTCCTTCACCACTTGGGAAAACATTCATGCTACTCTCAAGTCACACTGCTCAACCATCACACATTTCCACACATGAAATCAAGAAAAAAAATTACAGTTCATGTGGAAAAAAACACAGGAACATCCCTCTCATCTCATGAAACATTGAAGCCCTTCAAATAATTTTAAAAAGCTGTATTACACTTCCAACAGATTAAAACTTCTATAATTAACTATTTTTGAGGGAAATAGAAATGAATTTTAAATTTGGTGCTAAAGATCTTATTTTCCTCGTGGTAAGATCCAGCTCCAGGCAGAGCTCCAGGTGGGAGCTTCCTGGACTGAAGTAGCTGAAGTGACTCCAAATTTCTGAAATGCATTTAAAGGGAGGTGAAACTTCTGTGCAGAGTTGGATAAAACATAGACAGACTCTAGAGGGAGTTCTAACTTTGCCGTATTTTTTTCCCCTCACAAAATTGTTGTCAGTGGTTCAGGAAAAAAAAAAAAAAAAAAAAATAAGAAAAAAGAGGCAAGCCTTGTGGGTTTTCTTGGTGCCTGTTTTTTCCTCTTCCCCCATGTCACTGAGCAGAGTGAGATCAGCTTTCAGATCCTGACATCTATTTCAGTTTTTCTTTCCTGGCCCATCAAGATGTACACAAACTCTTTTAAAAATTCAGTTGAGTTTGGATGACTTTGGTGTTCCTTCAAGCAGCATGGGAAAGACTATTTAATGAGGATTATCATGCACTCAGACAGCCAGGCTTTAAATACTTTGCACAACAAAGAAGTTGATCACAATAAAGTCCCCAGGTTGTAGAAGAACAACTACAGAGCAGCCAAGGATGCAGCTGTAGTACCCACATCATCTGTCTTCACCCAGTATTTCACCCTGGCTTCTAGGATTGAGCCAAATGTACCTTCTTTTTTGAGCTCTGATTGAACTTTAATAGCTCACAAGACTGACCACTAGATATTAAGAAGTCAAAAAAGAAAAAAGACAACTGAAATGTCCAATGGTTCTTTATACAGAAAGCAAGCTTAAGCAAACTAATGCTGCAGAATTTTTCTGCTTTGGGGCACATTGTGTCAGCTCATTCTAGCTGAAAAAATTCTTACCAGCTGGAATAGAGGCTGGTAATCCTTTCTGACTTTTTCTTCCTGTTAATCAAACATCCACTTTCCCTTTTGCTATTAATTAGTGTCTCCATAACAGATTAAAACTTCACCCATGCCCTTTCGATAAAGATGACAATTTACAGCCAGAAAAAACCCAACAGATTTCATTAATCCACATGTTCCCCAGAAAAATCTTCTACCTGTGTAAATATTAGCACATACACACGCAAAAAAAAAAAAAAAAAGTAGATTTGCATTTCCATTGTTTCTCAGAGGATAAATATAGCACATTGCAGAGAGGCAACAATAAACTGTACGAAAACTCAGACAACATCCAACAGAGTTCTATGTGATACCAGGGCAGGAAGAGGAACAGTCAGACAGCTGTCTTCCTCTCTGCCTTCTTCTCTCACTTCTACAGAGGTTTATGTTGCTACAACAGTAGCAAAATCTAAAAAATAAATAAATAATAAAAAAATTTATATATATAAAGCTATGAAGGACAGCTGCCTCCTGACCACTCACTGGTTTTAATTCCAGGAGTCAAAACCAGTCAAAATCTAGTGGAGCAATGAGAAGAAAAAAAAAAAACTAAAATGCATTTCAAGTGCTTTTTTGAAGGAGGAAAAAAAAAGTGCACCAAGCCAGATAGTCTATTTTTCAAGTGCCCTTTCATCCTGGTTCCCAAACTTGACTCTATTTCAAGTCAGAATTGCAGGATACTATGCTGAAAGGGAAATCTTTTCCCCCCTGCCTGTCAGCATTCCCCTGCTGCACCCTCTGCAAGTGCAGAAGTCTCCTGTTTTTCAGATAATCAGACCCAGAGGTGCAACAAAAGATTCAGCAGCATCTCTGGGATGGTTTTCCCTTAATCACATCACAGGCAGCACACAAAAGTCTGGAGGAAGAACTCCAACAGCTCTACCTTGCCATGCTCTTCCCATGCTCCCAAACCACCTCCTTGCCATCCAGGAGTTAAACCATTTGTACTAAGGATGTGTCTTTCTCTTCAGTATTGATTTTAAACCATTTTTCAGAACAGGCTCTGAATAGTAGAGGGGAAAAAAAAACCCAAATACATTTAATTCCTCTCGAAAGGCAGCAATGGAATAAGGGGCTGACTGCATTCTCTCCAAAGGGCTCCCACTCAAGTGAACAGCATGAAATAAATTGCCTGTCTGAATTTAAATATGCCAAATGACTACTTAATACACTTGATAGCTGGTTACCAGCTGAAGCATTCATTCCTCACTCTTCAAAGTTTTTTTATTGGTAGTGGCACAGGTTGAGGCAATAGGAAAGTTTTCAGGGCCCTGCAATGCTGAAAATCAGTGTCCTGCAGATTGGGAGGTGTTTGGACAGAGGGGTTTTTATCTGAGCAAGTGTCACAGGGTTGTGTTAGGGACAGCAAGAATAACCACAGCCAACAAGCCTTTACTGTCAGTAATTTTAATACACAGAATTTGCTAAGACCTGTTTTTTTGGAATGATAGCTTTCCTGCTAAGAATTATGTTTGGTAATTCTGATCGCGTTGTCCTGTAAAGCACTTGCAACTCTGTGTGTCAAAACTTCAGCAGAAATAAGAATAAACATGCACATTCTCTGCTCAATACATAAGCAGCTCTGTAGAACAATAATTTCTAATTTCCAGTTCATTTTTACAATCACTTTGAAGTAAATCATAGTGCCATTTGAATTATTTTCCATTTATAAGGCAGTGCGGTTCAGTGACCACTGATGTAATTTCTAGTTTATCACGATTCAAGATACTGATGCCTGCTTAATATGTTCTAAACATAACCTTGACACACCAGGAGCTCAAAACATTTCATAATTATATTCCTCAGTAGGAAGCAAGTTCCACAATTGACATATGAGAAGACCAAACTGTTCTCCCATTCAAAATAAACAAAAACATTTTTTGTTATTTCAATCGTTAACCAGTGAATATTTCAACTGTGTTTCACTCTAAAGCACTCCAGGACTTTCTGAAGAGCACTTCATCCTATCCTCCTCATTTTCAAAAGGACACAGAAGAGGTAGAGAACAAAACTACAGCTGAAGTAGCAACACATTAATAAGTTCAGCATCCCAAAGACACCTGTGGCTTCAAATCACACCATCAGTACCATCCAGCCTCATTAAAATGGGGTAAATAATTCAACTTGTCAGTATCAGCCCACAAGGATATGCTTGATCACCACCTCCCAGCCTTCCTGAAAATCCCTGTCAAGTTATATAGCTCCAAATCATTTCAGGAGACAGTGACCCTTAGAAGATGTGCTGAACCTTTACTCTAAAAGCCAGCCAGCTGCTTGTCATGCAGATCTACTGAGGTGCTTACAAAGTTTCATGAATAAATGGATAGTTGTGGCTCAGACACCAGAAAGGACAAAGCTCAGCAGCTCCCTTCAGCTTGGGAAGAAGCGACAGAGAGAAATACTTTGACTTGCACATGCAGGGACAAGTATAAATCAAACAGATTGCCCCTGAGCTGCTCTCCCAAGCCTGCACTCAAGCTGGAGTTCAGAGCCTGTCTCCTCCAGAGAAGGATGCAAACATTTCTGAGGCCCAAAAAGGCAAGCAGATTTAGAGACTGAGCAGTCAGCTGCCAGTTCAAAAGTCAGCTTATTCATTAGTCTGCCTCCATACACAAGAACCAAAATATAACAACAGCAATAATAAAATTACAAACTCATTTTATAAAACCCAAGCAGTAGTCAAGATTCAAGCTCGTCTCCAAACCCTTTTAACCTTTAAAATAAATACTTTTAAGGTGTCCATTTCCCAACCTTTCCAGCATTGCAAAAGCCATTTGTGTGGAACTTGAGGAGCTTTCCGTGGACACCAGAAATTTGCACACATGCGGGTCTGGGACTGCTAAAGCCATCCCAAGGGCAGAGTTTTAATTCCCTGCTTTTGCTTTTTTTCCATAAAGGTAACTGATTAGGTGCACTTAGCACCTAACTGCCCATCAATGAGGTGCTAAGCTCGGAGTTTATCCATATGCAACAGCAAAGATCCCAGCATCTTCCATAAAGCTGGAAATCCTAATAAAAACCAAAAGCCTCAGGAGAAGGTCCCAGAAGCAGGCTGGGGGACAGGGAAGCCCAAGGGCTCTGGAAACCTACGTAAGAGATTCAAATCAAAAGTAAAATGAGAAAGAAGACTTGAAACTGTTGTTTAAAGGTCAAAAGTAATTCTGCAGGAGCTAAAGGGAGAAAGGAGCCAATTCCACCTCTTTCAGAAGGCTACAGAAAACACTGAGGATTAGAGGGAAAGGAGACAAGGCCAGCACCCAAGGGAAAAGCTGTCCTCTCCATCCTCCAGATGCACAAAGCACTCAGATGGGGCAGAGACTTCTCCAAAAAATCCAGAAAGCCAAACTCCTTCCCCAAACACACCAGCA
This sequence comes from Phaethornis superciliosus, assembly GCA_023637945.1. Lineage (NCBI taxonomy): Eukaryota > Metazoa > Chordata > Aves > Apodiformes > Trochilidae > Phaethornis > Phaethornis superciliosus. The sequence goes on from JAJQWJ010000010.1 coordinate 22,585,048, forward strand.
AGGCAACCCCAAGCCTGATTTCCTTGCCGATACATAGAGAAAATACTATTAATAAATACTAATCCAACTAGAAAAAATATTTATTATTATATAATACTAATAATCATTATATAATAATAAATAAACAAACAAATAAATAAACCCAAATAAACAAAAATACCAGGAAGCTGTTCAATTTTTAATGAGTTTCTGAGGGAAGGAGATGCCCAAACCCTGACCACCCCAGGACCAGGGAGAGGAACTGTAAGTCCCCACATACCCGTGGCATTCTGCACTTAAAAATATTAATTAAGCAGCCTGTTAATGCCAGCTTTATCCTCCCGTTGGTTCCCTCTCTTGGCCAGCTGAATATTAACATGAGGTTGTTATTCCCAGCTAATTTAGGAAGCAAACCCTCACTTCAGCACATCCTTCTGAAGCAACGCCTGTGAATATTGACCTTCTGCCTTGGTTTCCTACGCTGGCTGCTCCTTCTTTCAGCTTTCAGGGATCTTTAGGGTTTCTGAAACAGACAGCATGCAAATTCCCCTGCTCAGGAACAGCATGTGGAGGAAGCACCTCCCATTACTATGGCTTTGCTGATTTTTTTCCTCCCCGCATCCCCAAGGCGCGTAGGAAGCGGTTCAGGCCCAGGGGATGCTGCCGGGTTGGCATCTTCCTACAGCATCCCAAAGAGCTTGGTTTCCCTTCTTCACTTGTCCTTTTCAGACAATTTTGTTGTTCTTTTTGTTTTCCTCTATGAAGACGAGGCACTCGCTAACCCCAGCCCTCCAGTGGCAACAGAGCTGATGGAGCAGATTCCCAACTGCCTTTGGGATTTATTGGCTTTTTGGTTGTTTTTCTTTTGTGGTTTGGTTTTTCTTTTTGTTTTGCTTTTTTTTTTTTCTTTTTTTTTTTTGCTTGAAAGTAAATTTAAAAAAAAAATTTAAAAAAAAAGGCAATTTTTTGTGAAGTTTCTTTAACAATAATAATTAAACTATGCTCTTGGCTTTTATGTACTTTGTCAGGAAGGAGAATTTCATGACACTACTTTACATATGAATAGTGGCAAGGTATAAAATTACTGCCCTCATGACTAAAATTTCATCTTCCCTTTAATGTTTTTGCATTTTCTTTTAAGTCCTTCTGAGAGTTATATTAGCTTAGCACCAGAGCAGATATGGTCTTGCCTCTTTTGCTTTTTTTTTTTGGCTCTATGAGGGACAGAAGATGGCACAATCACCCCCTTTCTTCACCCCATCCCTGCTCCCTCATGACCATCTGCATATAATACAGCTCTGTCACATATGCAGATAGAGAACTAAAATGCTGATTAATTTTTCACAAGTTTTCATCACCCCAACTTAAGCTAGACCACAGTTCATCTCCTCAGTGATAAAGCCAGATTTTTTAGGAAGCATCTTGGAAGGTTTGAAAGGGTTTTCCAAGAAGTGTAGATGAGGGTTCACCTTCAGAAAGTGTTCTGTATCCCTTGGTTCAATGGGGGACTGGGATTTACTAAAAACCTGGCCACAAGTGGGAGCTAAGGCTGAAGGTTTGCCTTGCTTTGCTTGAAAGGAATGGAAGCAGCTGGAAATTCATCTGGTAGCCCCATTACAATCCCAGTGAGGACAATCCCATTATCCACCTGAGTGGCTAATTGCAAGAGTCAGACTGTGGTGCAGAAATGTGTATATTTATTAGACATAATATATGGATATGTATACCAAAATTGTGCCAAAACAGCTGGTTATTTTAGAAGAGACAGCTGTTATATGGATACACTTTCTGATTTTTTTTTTTTTTTTCCAAATGTCACAGGAAAAAACATTGCCTGTTAGCTTACAGTTACATAAACCACTCACTGGAATTAATCAAATTCTGAAATGTGGTTTAGGAAGACAGGAGACTACAAAACTTAAATAGCAGAGCAGCACAGCCACAATTTGCCAGAATTGGAGGGAACGAGTCTCATTGTGGAGACTGAGCGCAATACAAAAAGGATTTCATTTTTCACAACAAGCAGCAAAATGGTTTGAAAGCAATAATGCTATGAACTCTTTTGTTATCTCCCTTTTTTCAGGAGCTCCAACCTTTCCTGACAGTGTGAACACTGGGGCTTTGGCTGCTCCTACCCATGCCATGGCCCCATCCAAAGACACCCAAGCTAATCCCAAGGGAGGCAACTTCAGGGATTGCCTTGGGGCCTGTGTTAGCCCTCCTTGGGCTAACTGAGTCTCCAGAAGAGGATTCAGATGGATTGGCCTCCTCCAAGGTATCTCTGATTTTTCCTGCTGCCCTCAGGTATCTCCACTGCATCCTATAATGGAGCTCAAGTTCCAGCTATCATAACTTGCTTCCAACTGCCTGTCTTGGGCTCCTCTGTTGTTTTTTTTTTATCAAAATAGCATGGATTGCCTCCAAAGAGGACTGCAGGGTTGAGTTGCCCACACTGTGGCCCCAGCCCCTCCTCCCTGGAGGATGCTGATGCCCACTTTTTCACAGCTGCTCATCCAGTGCCAAGGGAAAAGCCATCAACCCCTACAAAAAACCCCACTCTGGGTTATTAAATATGAAAACTGCTGTGATTTGGGCTCATGCATGATGGGCTGTGTGATGGGCATTGATTTTTTGGTTAGGAATGTTCTTTAAAGGCATTTTTTTGTATTTTTCCTCTGTTCTCCTGCATCCTCAACTGTGTGATGAGTTGCAGGCTCAGCTCTGTTCTTCTTCCCTTCCCAGCCTTCCATCCACCTCTCCCCATCTCCATTGCTCATCCTGCCCTGGGATAGCTTCTATCCCCCTCTTCCCCAGCAGCACAGCTCCTTTACAGATTCTATTTTTTGGGATCACAATCAGGAATTCAGATGTGAGGTTTGGGGAGGAATCTTTTTCCTGCATCAATCTGAAAATAACCCCAAGAGGGGAGGTCAGACTGCCTGGTTCAGGTGATCAGCTGAGCACTAGTCCAGGAAAGATGGAGCAAGTGGAAAGAAGTGCTTGGAAAGAAATTGCTTTTATAAGGGTTAGAAAGGCAGTTTGTGCATTTAATGGGGGCTGCAGCTCAAGTCCCAGCACCCTGAATTGGCATCAGAAGGTCAAAGTCATTCCCCTGGGGTTTAGGCTGGTGGAAGCAGGTTTTTTACCAAAGAATTGAGCAGGAGGAGGTAAAGTTGAGCCCAGAGTTCCCAAACACAGAGGTCAAAGGCAGCATTGCTTCTGCCAGCTCCTTGGAGCAGTAAAATCCATGTTAGGTTTGACTTGCATGTGGATCTCGTGGGTCCTGACTTGTCCCAGTGCCAACCTTTTCCCAGCCAGGGCTGCTGCACTCACCTCAGTCCTGTGACTGCACTATCCCCAGCTAAATATATATCTGTATCCATCTAAATATACATCTAAATAAACCTAAATACCAGATGAGGTTAAATATGTGGCTAAATTCCTGCTTTGCACATCTGACACACCTTGCAGGAGTAAACCCTGTGCTTTTGGTACTTGTGGTTATGCTTCAGAAATCAAAAACTTTGAAGTTATGCCTCATTTTCTCTAAATGGATGCACCAAGTTATGTAAGATATATAATAAGACTTCTTAAAATGGCTGTGTGGCACTTTAAATATCCTGTTCTCTCATACATTAAATAAGATTATTGATGGAGCCTGTTCCAGTGAACTATGAACTTAAAGCATTTTCACTTTTGGCTACAGCTCCTTCCTTCAACATATAAAATGACACATCCCTGATTCCTATTTTTAGTTGTAATTTTAACTTTGAAACAGGAAAAATACAAGCTGTGTAAGTACCAGCAGTGAAAATAGGTTTCCAGCTTCCATCCTACTCACACTTCATGAGTTAATACTTCAATAGCTTGAGCACAGGAGGGGAAATCATAATGGTACAAGGAGGATAGAAACATTAATATATTAATAGAGGAGCATTTTAAGCATATCTTTAAAGTGATATTGTTCTACGTGGTAAACTGAAATGCAAATATTTACATATATAACAGATAACAGTATTTTGGCTCAGACTTCCATGTCAGCTTTTGATGTGCAACTTTTTTTCCTTCCCTAACAAAGCTGTGGTTCAAAGGGAAACTCTAAAGTTGAAACCTTGGCAAAAGTTGTGGCAGCAGCTTTAGGATGTGATACAGACAGATATTTGACAGGTCTTGAGCATGCAGGAGTGTAGATCTGAGCCTGGATAAGCACTAAAGGGAGAAGTTTCAACTTCATTGCCTCTTTGCACTTTCAATGACCAGACCCCAGCACAGGATTTTATATACACAGCAGCAGAGGGGTTAGGACCTCACTGAGCCATGGGAATGATGCAAATGCAAAGCAGCAGATGAAAACACACATTCAGACACTGCTCTAGCCAATTGCTCCCTCTAGTTTGCCACAATCTGAGAAAAGTCAACAAAAAAAAATATTTTAAAATTAGTATTTCATCCCCTGAAGTTTTCATCTCTTCGCCCTCGGTTTTCCTGGCTCCCTTGCAAAGTTACTTTGCAGGATCATTTGGTGATGAGGCACTGAACTGAGAGGCAACAGAATTCAGTTCAGCTCCCAGTTTTGCTCCAGGATGCCTTTATCATTCAGGCAAGTCATTTAGCTTCGTGGTATCTCAGGTCCCATCTCTATCATGGGAAAAACACAACCTACTTAAGAGAATCTATGAGGATACCACCATTCCTCAGGAGATTCTCAAACCCAACAGAGATATGGCCTCAAGAAGCACACACAGGGAAAATATAGTTCCTTTCCACCTGCTTATAATTCATGGGTTGCTCCTTCATTACCTTTAGCACTGAAGGATATTTTTTATCAGCACAAAAAGGAAATAAACATTAGCATCTTCATTTTGCAGCATCTTACACGAGGTTTACTTTAAGATGGGATTGGTCTACAGATCCATAAAAATGCAAAGCAATAGGGAGGATGATCCTTTCCTTTTAACTCGTTCAACACAAATGTTTAATTCCTAGCACTCCAAAGGCCATTTGCCTCTTAAATCCACTGCATTTAGCTTTGCAACCTGGTAAAACATGAGAAGTAAATACTTGATAGCATGTCTGCTCTATAGTCACTGCTGGCCTTGAGAAATAAATCAGGTTTTTCTGAGGAGCTTTTAACTTCCAAACCATCCTGCAGGCTGGAGAGTCCAATCTGAATTTTAAATTTTTTAAAAATTGCACTGTCAATGACATGGACCCTAAAATACTAAAAGTTAAGAGCTCTAAAAGCTGAATGTAAAGAAGGAGGAGACTGGAGTAGGGGTGTAATGTAGGTGATAGAGTTTGGGGGAGATGAGAGAGGTGAGAGCAGCAGTGACATTTCAGAGAGCTTGGTGACAAAACCTGACCAAAACAAGTGTTTCTGAATTAAACAGAAAGTTTAGATAATTTATTTTTATTATTACTAGAATATCAGAGGAGTCGCCAGAGGAAAAAGAAATTAAGATAGCTGGAGGACTGATTTATTTAGGGAAAATATTAATAAAACTAGCAATTATGCCAGGACACACTGTAAACAGAACAGCATATTTTTAGAGCCAAACACAGGTATCCACTCTTCAGTATTTTTTTTTTTTTCCTCAGGGGGCATACCCAGTTTGCAGTAAAATAAAAAGAAACCTCTTTTCCATTCATAAGTTTCAAAAGATAGTGTGGAATAAGTTAGCAATATAAGCCTGGATTTGGTAGCTTGCTTAAGTGCACTGTGTATGCAGACCTAATCTCCAGCACAGCACCCTTTTCTTTTTTTTTTTCTTTTTTTTCCCATCCTTTCTAGGCAAGATACAGTTATATAACAATAATTCAAATTTATCACCATGATCACAAACTTCTGTGCCAAAGATTAAACCCACAGCTTTAGTGCTTTCCAAAGTTGCAATTTCCTCCTAGGCATTGAGGCAGTTCAGCTGGCTGCTCCCTACAGACAAACTTTTCTCCTGTGTCTCATTTCCAGTTCTCATCATTAAGCCCTAAATTCCCACAACCTAACCAACTAGATAAAAAAAAAACCAAAAAAAACCCCAACACAAAACAATACATGTCTTATCTACTCTTTGAACAAACTATTTATGTTGCCCATCTTTCAAGGAGGCATCTCCCTGGATTGCCATCCAGATGCTCAGCAGATGCTTCCTGGCTCTGGGATAGATGTAGTTCCATATGCTAATGCTGTTATCAATGTGATGATGAAAATAATGTTCATTAAAATAATGTTGATCATTAACATTAATGATGCAGCCAGGCCCTGCTCAGAACACCCCTGGGCTTCAGCCAAACCATCCCAGGAGCTGCCTTGGAAGGTGGGAAGTTGGAAAGTGGGATGTCAGATTTACAGGATGATGGACTTCTTGAGCATGAGTTAAGCAATTATTAATTGGGAACCTCTTAAATTACATTTTTGTGGTCATTCAGTGAAATTAGTGTTCTCTGATGTAATGATAGCAGCCTCTAATTAAGTCTCCTTCTTCTGAGGGTCAAGCTAGGAGGTTCTGACAGCCCTTTTTGCTGCTACTGGTTGCTGATGTTTCCCTGTATCAGATTATAATGTAATTATACATAAAGGAGGAATGTAATTGCATAGAAGAGTGACAAGGAATGGACTTCATTAATGGATCTATAACACCCTGGATTTTTTAGACAGTATTTATATTGTTACCTGCATGTGATCACCTGGGAATAAAATCTTCATTCCTCAGCCCCTCCAAACCAACCCATAAATTACAGATTATTCTCCAGGCTTTTTGTTCTGAGAGCCTTTCCTTCCCTGGACTGCAGAAGGGATAAAAAACCATCACAAACAATATCACAGCAACTGCAATATGGTACTTGAGGGAAAGGAATTATTTCCTGTTCTAATATCTCCAGTAATGATATGGGCAAAAGGAACAAATGGCAAATGTCATCCAGATGAAATCAGGAAATCAAATGCAACAAGGAGCAACCTAGAGAAGTTAGAAACGTGAAAGATTGGACTTCAAATGCTTCAAAATAACATGCCTTTGGAAAATAATAACTGCAAAATAACCATTAATGGGAAGAAGTTGAAAGGCAGAGGTGCTGGAGCAGTGAGTGATGACTGATGGAATATCCCTGAGCTATGATAACATGCCTAAGAATTCTGGCAGCAGAAAAAAAATCAGTGCTGAGCTAAAAGAGCTAAAAACTAGAGTGCTGGGCCACAGAAGTGATGTTTTCATACCTACAAAACTTTCCAGAATTCTACATTGTCTAGTTTGGTTTGTGTACACATTTTGACAGTGTTCAGTAAAAAATGAGGGTAAACCATTAAACTGGAAACATTCACAGCAACACTAAGGAATGCAAGATTTCCTTTCAGAAAGAGAATAATAAAAGATGGAATCTAAAGTATTTTTATACACTGCATTTTTAAGATAAGCACTGCTCATAATACAAAGTATTCTTTGCACACTGATAAAAATCAGATGACCACAGTATATCCAACAACTCAAACTTTTTCTCAGAATGCAGTGAAGAATAATTAGAGAATATTCTTGGAGACCCCATGGGGTTGTTCAGTTCCTGAAGAGGAAATATTCTTATTAAAGTACTTTAATCCGTAGATGAGGACCTTCAGAACATGATGTATCCAGCTGCCTCCAGCCACAATATATTTGTCTCACGTGCTTTCAGGGCTCTGCAGATAAATATGCTTTTTTTTGTTTGTGTTTTTAGTGAATTGCTGGGGCTGACACGACTTGGTGCTGTGCTAACATTGGATGTAAAGAATGGGAACTATTTCAAAAGACACAGGAAGCAACTTGATGGTAGAAATTCAGCCCGTTCCAGTTTTGAAGCTCTGATTTGTGTTATTTGGAGGGACATCAGCTGGATTCTTTGCCAAAGAAGTGGCATTAGTGATTATCCAGCATAGCTGTGAAAAAATATTTTTCCTGACACAGCACTAGATATATTTATTAGAGAAGTAATCCAGCAGAAAGATTATGTTTTATCTGTTTGGGAGAGAGGAAAAAAAGTGGTAATTAAAGCAAGGGGAGCATCATATTCATTGCTTCACTTGTAGTGAGATCAAGATTTGGGTAAAGTGCTAAAGAAATATAAAAGAAATTGGTAACTTTGAGGGGAATTCAAAGTTAAATCTCATGGACAAACAGCATGATCTGCCAGGCTTGACAGAAGAGACATATAATTGCAAAACTGAAAGATGAAACAGAATGAGATCAATTCTGAGCCAGTAGTATTGATATGAGATCAGATACTCCCAGATGTGTTTCTTCTGGTTTTAAAATAAATCTCGTTATGGTGTAAATATAAGACATAAAATCAAAGTGTTCAGAGCTCAGAACAACTTTCAATATGACCCCAAAAGCTGCATTAGGAGTATTTTAGCTATAGTTCAGTAGGCAATATTATTTTAGAATGTTTCCTGGTTTTGTTTTGTTCTGTTTTTTTTAATAGTAGATTCTGAAACAACATGGAACACACCATACTAGTTAAAATGAGTACTTTGAAGAGAAATATGAGACTTCAATGAAGAGAAATATTGCCAGATCCCCAGAGGGGGTGGAAAAACTCAGGTTTTCTAATCAGAAGCATTAACAATATCCAAAAAGGCCAATAGGACATTGGGTTCTAGTTCAAATTAATTTCTGATGACACAGACACCATGTAAAAGTCTCAGGTCCATTTTCATGTCAGAGGGTAATTGTCAAGAAGAATTTTAATATAATTATTGCCACAAACTACATGAGCATTAATGAAGTGTAGAAAACATTCTTCCTCTAAATGCCTTTTGCCATAGAGGTGGCCTGATTGCAAGGTATTTCCAGGCTGCTGCACCTGCAAATTTAGAGTATTCAAGATGAGAACAACAACAACAAATCTTTAATATTAAAAGCACTCTGAAAGGAAAATACAAAGTATGATAATGGACATGAAAATTCAGTGCCAAAAGGTGACTTTAAACCACTGTGTGCATTCAGCCTTAGGTCTACACAAACTTTCCTGGCCTGATAGCAGCAGCTGCTCACTTTGCTTTCTGCTTTGAAATTCCCTATTAGAAACCTTTTATTGCCCATTTGCTTTTATTAAAGCATTTTAGAGGGCTATGTCTGTGTGTTTAGAGAGGGGCAGGGTTTGGAGATGAGCAAAATGAAACACAGCCTGATGCTGGCTGAATCAGTTTGAGGACACAGGAGACATTTGCTGGCAAGAGATGAAGAAATAATTGAATCTGCACCTTCCTAATGTCCTTTTTTCCCCAGTAGGTCTGCAGCAGAAGTGTTCTCTATGGGATGTGTCCACCTTGCAGAAATAACCTCCCTGAAATGTGACCAAGGTCCCCTGCTGACCTTCACCACTCCTCTTCCTAAAACCTGGGGCCATCAGCTTCTTGAATGTTCAGGAAAAGGCATCTGTGGAAGAATCTGCAGGATTTGTAGGGATCTGCTGTGATTCCATTCACCCTGCCCGTGACAGGCTGGAGACATCCATGGTTTGGATAGAAAAAGGGGTAATGGCTTTGACTGGAAGAGGGGAAATTCAGGTTAGACATTAGGAAGAAATTATTTACTGTGAGGGTGCTGGGACCCTGGCCCAGGTTTCCCAGAGAAGTTGTGGCTGCCCCATCCCTGGAAGTGTTCAGGCCCAGGTTGGATGGGGCTTGGAGCAGCCTGGGCTGGTGAGAGCTTCTCCATAGAGACATTTTGGGGTCTAAAAAGCCAAGAAAAGCCCAATAGTTGTCCCTGAAAGGGATCTGCATTCAAACAGGATGGTACTGAGCTAAGAGGGAAATGGGACAACCCAAAGCAACCTTGAAGATGAAGCAGGGACCAAGGAATTGAGCTGAGCTTTTTGCTTTTTTTTTTTTTACTGCCAAAAATGTTTGGGGCAGAAGGTTTGAGCCTGCTCCACTTCAACTTTTGTACATCAGAAAGTTCTCAAGTAAGTTTAGTTTACTTGGGTGGAGTATTGCTTTTTCATTACCCTTTTAAAATAACCATGAAAGGCATAAATATATTCTTCAGCTAACTTTTAAATCCTGTTGATTTTTTTTCTTTTTCCACATGGAACAACCAGATGTTCCAGCTCAGTCTGGTAGAAGGGTATCTTTTGACACTGCCTGATCAGTTATGACCCACTTCAGCACTTAAGTTTTCCTTTTTTTCCTACAGAATGCTAATCAGTAACTATTCTGTTATTGATATACAATCAATATTGTCTATTGAATAAACATCTGCTGCTGCTAACATCCAGCAGTACCACAGATGAGCTGGAACCAGCTTCTCTTCTAGGAAAAAGGGAGCTCAGTTTCAGCATGCATTAGCCAAATCAAGCCCAGATAGTCCCACAAGGAACATTAATAAGTAAATCATACAAGACAGTAAAAATTGTTTTTACTTCCATCTGAATGTTAGATAATATATAATGGATAGCTCTCCATAGCCTATGGCTAAAAAATGACATTAATTTAATGACCTTTACATCTGTACAGTTAAGGCCATGTGGGATAATTTTAATTTATATCATGCTACTGCTTCTTTCATCATTCTAAGTTATAAGAATTGATCTGCAGGGGAAAATACAGCTCATTCCTCCAATTTTCATTCCTGGTGGAGTGAGAATGCTTCCAAGATAGCCTCAGCCTGAGAAGAAGAATGCAGAGCTCAGTTTGTACAAGAAGCCAGGAGCCACCCATGCCTGTGTTACTCTTAATATATCCAGGTGACCATTATTTCCACCTTTGATCTTTCCACCCTTTGGTAGCTTCCATTGTAAATGACAAATTTATTTCATATATTACTGCTCATCATGTGTTGTGTCCCTATTAGGGCCTTTCCAGATTTTTTTTTTTCCCCTCAAGTTTGAAAACTTTTTTTTTTTCAACACATTACTTATAATAATCCTGTTCATACATATCTCAGCAACAAGCCCTGTGCTGTTCCCAGTTGCCTGCATCCCACTGGTCCAGAGGAAACTGCCAGACCCAGGGGCTCTCCTCCCTCTGCTCCATTCCACCATTTCCCTCCCCACTTTGGTGCTGAAAGGGAATAATTTTAAATAAAAAACACAGGTTTAGAGTCTTTAAGGGTTTTTTTTACAAAACACACGAGGAAATAACCTGCATGTTGATTCCAGCATCCTCCATCCCCCCCAGCCAGTGTTGAGAGAAGGATGAACAGGGCAGGAACACAATATTTGCCCCCAGTATCTTCCCAGCCTGCTGCTGGCTGTGAGTTTTCTAAAACTGAGGCACAATCTTTCAATGTGACAAATCTTTTAGTCTAGAGAGTTTCTTCAGTGGTGTTGGGTTTTTTCCCCAGGTCTTTTTTGAACCCACGTGGATTTTTTTTTAGCATATTCTGCCCCCTTATAGTACACCTTATACTAACAAAACAGTCAATTCACATGGCATTACAATTTAGATTTGTGGTTTAAGTTCCTGAGGCTTATGGGAACAATTTCTAATCCCCAAAATTTGAATTCTCAGTATTTCTATAACAGCAGCCATCTTTTACAGAGGATTCTTAAGCTTCCTCATATATATATATATACATCCCTTGCCTCCATCCCATAGCAAGAACTCCCTGACCCTGGCAGAGTTTGTCTGTGTGGTTTTGCAAAGCATCAGCAGGGATCTGGGGAGAGCATTGGAAGGCCGGGTGTGCAAATTGTTTAGGAGAATAGAATATCCAAAACAATTTGGAATTCCAAGACGTTGAAAGATAATGCAGCAAGCGACCATTGCTCAGGGCTGATAACCAGAAAATGCAGAAAAATTAATTACCAGAAAAATTAAACAGAAATTTAGAGACAAATATATACTATTAACTACCTCTCAAGATGGATAGCACAATAAACCTTTGCATTTTCTCTCTCTCATCAACAGTTATAATACATTTTAGCTAGGCTCATCTATTTATTTCAAGTGCTACTCCTTCTGATTCTTCACTGTTTAATGATTTTTCTTTTTATTTATTTTTTTTTTAATGCACATGAGCTAAAAAAAGTGGAAAAAAAAAACCAAAACCCCTCAAGTTTCTCCACAAGCTCAGCACCTGAGGGGTTCATCTCCACACAATTGCACTGCAGGCCTGGGCATGATTGCTATAAAAATTGATATTTTTCAGCATACATGGAAGTATATATCAAGGATTATTTTATTTCCATTCAGAGAGAAGAAAACTGTTACTTCAACTATAATTGTACTATTATTCTAAATATAATTGAAGCACAGATGGTGGTAGTTCTGGTATTGTTAAGATAGATAAGTTAGAGCTTGCACTATATGGCTGCTGGGAATTTTTACTTGCTTTTTTTCTATTAAGTGAAGAAGTTTGAGATATGCATGAAGACAGCACATTTTTTTAAAAAAATAGCTTCTAAATTCCCAACATACCAATTAATTAGGAAGACAGGGGAAGTGCAAAAAGCTAAAATATTATTTAGTGTTCACCTGGTAAAATTCTTCTACAAAAAACCAAATTTGTTACGTGCAACACCATAGATTTGTATTTTTTATATATATATGGAGCTTGGGAATAACTACAGCTGAGAATGTGTTCTTAGGAAGAAAATGGCACTCAACATAGAGAAGGGAAAACTTTTCTCTAAAACAGTGCAACTGGGATTGTTGTTAATACCAGGGATTGAAGGAATGGTGCAATGAAAATAGGCAGCAGCTTAGCTGAACATGTTTTCTGCCTTATAATTTTATATATACACACTCATCCCTCCAACATTATATTTAATCTAATAAAAAACAAATATACATATCTTTAAAGCTCTATTATATATAGAATTGGAATATCTATCACTTTGTGTTTGTGGTTCCAAAATTATTCTGAACCAAGAGACTACATTTAAATAGATATTTGCTTGGTCAGATGACACAGTATAAAAAGCAAAATATTTTGCTTCAGTTAAGTTTTGGAGTGAACTCTGGACAACTTAGAGGCCTGGCAGATGCAGGAGGGGTATTTAAAATATTGCATCTGGGAAACAGAAAAATTAAGGAGTAAAGAAAAAAAAAACAAAACAAAAAAAAACAACCCACGGAAGATGAAAAAAGGTCGAGGAAAGTAAACAATAAATGGGATTGTAAAAAGGATGGAAGGATGGGGGAAGAAGCATCTTCTAAGACTTTTGCAAAAGTAAATAAAAGTTGACCCATCAGCATCATAAATCAAGGAACAAAGTGCAAGAAACAGTTGCATCCAGACTGGAAGATGGAAACATTTATAAATCTCTAAAACCAGCTCCTTCTCTGTCCTTATCTGATAATGAAAATGAATTAATTAAAAAAATGACAGTGGTGACCTTTTAATATATTGCTGTAAGGATTCAACCATTAATTTCAGAGTATTTCCAGTTAGAAGTTGGATTAATTTTTAATCCTTATTTAATGCAATTTCCTATTACAAAAGCAGTTCTTGCCTTCTATGGTCTGGGAGGTTTCATGGCAAAAATCTGTGTAAACCATCACAACCACAAATCACAGATCTACTGTGGCTGTTTCTCTTCCTACTACTGTTAATGAGAGCATTTTCTTCCTCTTTTCAATAGGACCAAGTGAATTAAATTGCTTGTCTGGCCTTCCTAAAGTCAAGTATGGCTAATTAGTTATTTGTGCTTTCACAGAGACAATCTTGAGGAGGCAATAATTGTACTGAATATTCATTCACCTCAAGAAAGACCCTGAAAATTGACTAAGGAAGGAGTGAATTAGATAGCAAACATGTCATTTGAAAACTTCCTTTGAGTTAATTCAGGAATTAGTCACTGCTTTGATCACACCAGGGTGATGAGCTCTTGTCGCTGTCAAACATCTTATTTGATTAACAGAAAATTCCTTGATAGTTTGATTTTTTTTCCTCAAACACTAACATTTTTCTCTTTTTTCCTTGGAGAAGTTAATTGTGTTTTAAAATCTTGAAATGGCTTTGCAGATCTGAACAGAAATACCTATTTGAGAATCATTATTTTCTCCTTCAATAAGACCCAGATTGGCCTATCAGCAAACAAACCATAAAGTTACAGCTTCCCTGTAATGGGAAGATTTGAAGAAAATGGCAAGATTTGAAGAAAAGAAGAAGGATGTGGAGGACCCTTCCTTCACTTCCCTATTTTTTTTTTGCTGACTAAATCCCAGCAGGAAGAGGTGGAAAAATTAACTCTTAAAATATAAAACTTTCCCTCCACAACAAATAAAACAGCAGTTATGTTAAAAGTGCAATATCCACTATCCTTTCACCAAGGATCCCCAATTTTTCATGCCCTCAGGTTTATTAATAAAGAGAACACAGTTGTCATTACACTGGGGCTTTCAGTAATTTCCCTGACAGTGGCTTCTGATTTTAAATTAAAATGACTTCCCACAGCATTTTTCTAATGTAAAAAAAAAAAAAAAAAAAAAAATACTTCCTACCCTTGCTTATTTTACCACACCTCCTCCAAAAGCTGACAAAGTCACCCAGCCTTGCATTTCTGCTTTACTCTTTCATACTGAAAAGACTTTGATATCACACCCAGGAATGAGCCATCCAAACCAAAATAACAGTAGTGTCTTGTTCTGGCAGGGGAAAGAGCATGTGAATGTTTTCACTATTCTGCTTTTCAGGATCTGATTTTTTTTTAATTGAAAGAGCTGATAAATTCCCCACTATCTGGAAGCTGCCACTCATCACCTTGCCCATAAAGTCATCTTCTAATGCTGTGCACAAGGAAATTCAAGTTGTACTGAATGCTGGAATCTAAATATAACCTGGAAATGTGGGGTTTTGGTGCAGGGGAGACAATTATTTTCCTCTTGAATTGATCTATAGAATAATTCAAACTATAAACAGAATAATTCCTGTACATTTGCTTGTAGAGAAGACACGTGCAGCTTCAGAGAAGATGATAATGAAGACAGGATTCATCAGATAAGAGAGAGGATTCATTTCCTCCAATCTTTGTATTGTTTATTGAGCTAAAGAAATGTGAGGGATTCACCATACATCATCACAAATCATCTTGGTGTGGCAAGAGGAGCTCTCTTCTAGATGAAACCTGATAAAGGGCTTTTTGTCCTGATTTTAAAAGAAGAATTAGAGAAATCAGGACAAAAACACATATTGAAACTGTTTCTGTGGTCAGTTGTGCCCAAGTTTTCCTCATCAGTTTTGGAAGGCAGAGTGTGCAGGTGTAGCTCAGCAGAGATGGTTCATTGGGTGAAATTTGAATTTTTAATTAAAGAATTCTGAGAGTCAGGGCTGATCATCTCCCTGCAATTCCCACTTATGCAAGTCAGCCTTCCCCTCTCCCTAAAGTTAGTTTATACAATTAATTCTCCATTATTAAAGGTCTCAGCTCTAACCATGCTGTGCCACCAGGAACTTCAAATTGGAAATTCACACCTAAAGGTAGGATTTGCATAGCAGTGAAGTGTTGTTCTGCAGCTGTCCTGTTAGTTACATGCCTACAAAAAAATGTGGATTCAGAGGGCTCAGAAAAGCCACATCTGAAGACAATCCTCACAATCCTGCTGGAAAATCCTAACATAGACTACTGACAGGTCCCAGGAGATTTGCAAAAGAAAACTTTGTGCTTTCTCCCACCTCCTGTCCTGCTGCTTGCATGGTCCTTGTGCTGGGCAGAGAGGATTAAGAATTTGGTGCTGGAAATCTGCCTCAACTGGATTAGGATTTTCTTTCTGAATGCACCAAGAAGCAATTCCCAACTCCAGAAATAAAATTTCACAGCCTGTGCATGGAGCTGCCAGCCTCCATCTCACTCAGGTGTGACCAGACCATGTCCTTATTTTCAGGGGGAGCAACTAGCAATTTGTGGTGAGAATAATGTTGAGATGGAGTAAATATTCCAAGTTTCCCTTGAAATGCAACTTCTGCCTCAGTTCTGCAGAGTCCTCCAATGCAAAAAGACTCCATCAAGTGAAGAATGTTTTCATATGTCCTTCTACAGACCCAGCAAAGAGACACTTCCATTAAAATCCCTGTAGAGTCAACTAATCCAAAAGATTATTTATCCTGAGATTCTTAAATTATCTTGAGATACCTTAAAAAAAATAAAGACTCAATATTTTCAAACTGCAGTGCTGCAGATCTTCAGTCTTTTGTAATAAGAGCAGCAAAACATTTGGAACCATCCTGCAGACCTGTAGTGCCTAAATTGTGATTGATAATATCCATTTGGGAGCAGCACTGCCTCCACAACATCCCATAGTAAGAAAAAGCATCTTGGGCAGGATCTCCCACTTGTGCAGTGATTACAGGAATAACAATGAAATCATTTTAGAAGGGTTTCTAAGAACCTGGTACTCCAGCAGAGCGTGCAGACCAAAGGAAAAAAAAAAAAAAAAAAAAACAAACAAAAAATCGAATTTCAGAATTCTAGTTCTGGGTTTAAGATGGGACACACTCAAAAATTATACTCTCAAGTTAAGCATGTAAAATCTAGGGGACTTTCAGCCTTCAAAGGTGGCTCATTGCCAACTCTGACTTAGCAGCAAGTGTTACAAAATGAAAATAATCAACCACTGGAACAATCTCCTCAAGGAAGAGGTGGATTCCCCAACACTGGACCATGCTGGGAATTTACAATGAGGCTCATGGACTGTTTGGGTTTTTTTTATATATATATATATATATCTATTTCCTTACTACCTTACCAGGGCAATGAGCATCCTGTAAGGCTCATGCTGAAGAGAAAGTCATCCTTTGCTCTACAGAGAAGGTAACTCTTGAATCAGAATCAGCAAGAAAAAATTCAGGGCCAACTGCAAATGGGATTTCACAGTTGCTTTGCAAGAACATCTTCCTACATTTTTGCTACATTGCCTCTAGAAGCCCTTACAAATACTCCAGCATGCCTAAGAAAGGATTATCCAATCTCTCCAGGAATATCCATGCCCTGCAGAAACAGTGGGACTTGGGTGCTTCTGACTTGCTAGGCTGATGTAGTGTGTGCTGGGAAGCTGGAATACTTTTAAGCTGACATTTCTAATTGTTGTAGTTCAGCTATTGAAAAGTCTTTAACATAGAGAGTATTTTCTGAACAGCCCCCTTAGAGCTCCCTTACAGATGAGAATTTGCTCTTCTAAAGTGGAACAAACAAAAAAAGAGATACCAGGACTTCTATCAGTAACTTAAGTGCTCAGAATTAACCTTTTGTTCCAGAAGGAAAAAGGGAGAGAAACTGCTAGATTGTAGCCAGCTTCTTGCTAATAAAAAGGAAAAAGGAGAACATTTATTTTGGGCTGAATGAGCAGCTCTCCTCCCCACTGGAGCACAAAGCCAACCTTGGGAGAGCCATGACCATAAAAACACTCCAGTGAGCATAAAAACATTCCAGTGAGGTTTAGCCATCTCACTTCAGCACCTCTTTTTATAAATATCACTATTCCAACTGATAAAGACTCAAGGAAGGTGTGAGGATCATCATGCAGGAGTCATCAGCATCTCCAGCAAGGCATATGTGTAAAATCCTATCAAATTTATGTCCTAAGGGGTTACAAATACATAGTAAGTCCTCAGGGCATTTCTCCTTCCCAATTCTTTCTCTAACTGACCTAATAGTGCTGTCTTGTCCCTTCTTTCAATCCAAGCCATTTTCTTCTTGTCCACTTTTTTCAAACTTGGGAAAGCCTTTTTTAGTCTGAGCATCTTTGAGTATAAATGAGATCTTTAGCAATTTGCCAGGAGCAGCAGCAGTCACACAGCCTATAATGCTCAGTTGCAGGACTCAAGTGATAGATAAATATATTCTAATTTTTTTTATAGCTCTGCTTTCCCACTCAAACACTTTTGTGAGATGTAACACCACAAAGTAGTTAACTTCAGGTTGGTTTTCCAGTTCATTTCACTTAGTAGTAAAACTCTTACAGCCAAATCTACCTATTGATTGATGCATGTGAGATTTCTCTTTAAGTCAATAATAGCCCTTAGCAAAACTCAGAGCCTCTTTGCTATTATTTATCCATAAAGTGCTGCATTGAACTCAACTGATGTTCACAGTTTAGCCTTTCACTATTTATTTTTTAAGGATTGTCCTTCTTAACTCTGTTGGACTCTTCTGCAAGCAAAATCAGACCAGAGAAGCTTAAAGGGAGTGATAAACACAGCTCAGTGCTGGCTCTTTCATACCTTGACCTCCCCATTCAAGCAGCAAAGTTTCTTATATACTCTTAAATTAGTTTTCAGTGCCACAGAAAGCACCAATAATAACCCCAGTAATAATAAAAGGGCTGTATTAGAGGGAGCATTGAATTTATGATGTGCCCAGCAGAAATCTATCAGTGTTGATCAGGTCCCAGGCACAGTCACTAATATAATTTCACACTGTGTTGCACAGTTTCTTACTAAGTTTGTAAATTGCCTCATAAGACAGCCTAATAGTGAAGGAAATAAACATTGGTAAATCATTGAATAGATTATTTATTCATTACTTAACAATGTGTGTTTTGATTGGCAAAAAATATGACCAAAAGCAAATACTCCCTAAGTCTCTATTAATTCTGAATTTTTTTCTTTGGTATATTATTACTACTCTCGTAATCCTAGAATTAAAACTGTAGAAGCATAACTTGACTTGGAAGGCCATGCCTGTAAAATCCATTGTTTCAGGAATACTCCTCCCCCTTTTTTTTTCCAATCTAAATGACAACAATCTACAAGATTCTTTTTTTTTTTTTTTTCTTAAGATGAGCCTTATCTCTGATTTCTTAAAAAAGTCATTCATTATTATGAATAATCATGACACATGATTAAAACAACCCTCCAAAATAATGAAACATCTTACATGACAAACTCAAAGCCTTGAGCTCTGAGATCATCTGATTTTCACAAGCAAACTGGGAACTCTTCACTTCTCTTTGAAATCTTCTGCAGGTTGCATGTGTTGCCCTGTAAAGTTCATTTAGCAAAATTCTTATCCTTTGTGAAGCCAAAAAAGGACAAAGAAAACATTGGGATGCATGAAATTCCATCACTTATGATGTTAACCTGCATCCCAACCTTACTGAAGATGCCAAAGCCCTCAGATCCCTGCCCACATCTCTGGGCTGAGAGCAAGGGGAGGAAGTTCTGGAGAAAAATCTTCTCTCCCCCCTCCAGTTTTCCATCTTGAAGAGACTGACCCTCAATTTTACTGCATATTTAAAATTAGCCAAAGAAACCTTCACCACGCTGTAAATACTTCCAAATCTATTCCAAAACCAACAGTTGGCTCTTAAAAACTCCTAAGGAATTAAAAACTCTGGTTTATATCTTAGTTTCACATACCACTCACCCTTAAGTTCTAATTGGGATAGGAGTACCAATAGTATTACTAAAAATTTAAGAGTGCAAAAAACCCTTTTTGGGGGTGAAATAATGGTGAAAAATCTACCCTCAGAGAAGTTCTTACCTACTCCTATTTAGTGAGCCTGTTTTCATCTTAAAAACCAAGGATGTCTCTTATGCATTCTGCTGTTCTGTAATAAATCTTGAGCTCCTCATTATCTGCCTGAATATCATATAATCCCTTTTTTATCCTTCTAAGCCCTTAGTCTTAAAGATCTCTAATGATAAAAAGCTCCAAAGGTTAATTGGGCATTGTGTGCTGTAACTATTGCAGTTTATTCCAAGTGTTTCCTTCCCATGGAGCCACGTGTTCCCACCAGAAGTAGGAGCAACTGATAAACCTTCCTTTGGATGTTCATTTTTTATTTTTTTTTTTGTAGGATGCTGTTCTTTTTTAAAATTACCCAAACCATACTATTCTCCTCTCTCTTCTCAGAGGATGTGTTTATTATAGTGTGTCCAGAGCACATCACAGGGACCATGGAGGGTTCCAAATCCCTGCTTGATGCCACAAGAGCAGCCTGGGCTGTTCAGCCCCAGGAGCACCACCAAGCTCAGCATTTTCCACAGCCCATGAGTGGCTTCTGTCTGAAGGCTGGAACACTTCAGACTGCCAGGTGAATGTATCTAGCCAGCCCCAGGAGATCTGGAGGAATATTCTGTCCAGGGCAGTCTGGTCTGCTCAGCAGACATAGTCAAACAGGTAGACAGAAGAGCTACTACATATTTTTGGAATATCCATGTGTAGTGCATAAATTATGCCTATTTTTAAATATTTTATTATTTAATTAATTCACTTTTTAAAAAAATTAAGATCAGTTTCTTATTTTAAAAAAAACAAGCACATTTAGGTGTGCTTAGGCTTGTGTATTCTCAGTGAAGGTCTGTCCAAAACACAAGACATGAGCTATTCCCTGTTGGCTGCAATGTGTTGTATTTCAGTTGCTCTTCCAGGGTAAACCCCAGGAGTTTCTGCAGTGAATGACTTGCAGAACACATAGGAAAACACCTACAGATAATCTGTTCTGTCCAGAGTTATGTCTGTGGAGTAATGAAGACCTAAAGATGCAGACTTCTGAAGAAATTGGCATCATCTCCTTTTTGGATTCATCTGGGACAAGCAAATGTAACTAAAGGATGAAGATACCCACGATCCATCTATGCCAACTTCAGGCTTGGGATCCTCTCTCAATTTAACAAGCCAATTAAGGAAATTTATCAAAGTTATACCATGCATCAGTGTCTAGAAGGTATAAACCCAAAGGGATAAACAGCAGTACAAGGGATGTTGTACTGCCTAAGAGATTATTTAGGCATCAGTAATTGATGGCCTGAAAGAAAAGAGACTACACTTCCTGATTTCACACAGCAGGATTTTCTTTCCACCACAGAAAAGCCACAAATTACATTCCAAACCCCCAGGGAAGGTGGGATGTTTCCCCCCCTCCAGCTCCTTCACTGCAGCTCCTCGTGTTGTGTATCATTTCAGCTCCACTGACCCCAAGTCCTAGAGCACAGATTGCTCCTTGGGAAAGGCAGTTTCAAAACATGGAATAACAAAGTCAGTTCCATGCCAGGAACACCCTCAGCCTCTGATGCTGCAGATATAACATCACCCTGTTGCATGTCAGATAACCTCAGCAGAGATCTTGGCCTGCCTGCTAGAATTTTTACTAAATATGAGGATTAAATCAGTGATTTCAGTGATTTGGTTTCATCTAATTATTATAGATAGTTTTTTCTTTGTGGATTTTTTTTTTTTAAAGCTCTGGCTTTCAATAGTTACCTATCCATTCTTATTCTTTGCAGTGGTTAGATACATTCACCTTATATCTAGCTTTTATGCTTTTTGATTAGTCAGGGATCCAATAGCTGCATATTCAGTACTTAAATCCCAGGGAAATGTTACATTATACAGCTAACCCTCAAAAAAGTCTATACATTAATATAAACTGATCTGTCAGTATAAAGTCAAACACAATATCCTCACCTTTCTAGATTATACCTTTCCTGAATATTAAAAGAATATGTTAGACCCAGACAACCTGGAAAAATGTACCCATCTTTTCCCATTTATCTTGTCAGTGTGTAACAGCATTTCTGGTGTTCCCATGCTAAAGCAAAAAGAGAGCACATGAAAGTTATCTGAATGTGGCCAACAGAGCAGAAGGATTATCTAGGAGTTCTGTAAAGAATAAAAGGGCTTCTAAAATATTAAACAGACCTAGAAGAACAGGAGAAGTAGCAGTGTCATTTTTCCCCTATGCTTTCATTCACATTAGTTTTAAATAATGTCTTTTTTTCCCATTCTTGAAGATATCAGTACCCAGAGAAATCACAGCCTCTGCTCAGAGGGATTTTCAGGTATCAAACCCCTGTGGGTTTTCCCATATTCACCTCTTACTCTTCTGGACAATCTTAAAACACAAGTTAAATAGTTTTTTTCTGCTGGGAAACACACCTGAAAGGCTTCCTGCACTATTTTCACCTGGCCAGGAAAAACAAAAAAACCAAAAAAACAAACAAAAAAAGCATTCATTCACTCTTCAGGAAGTCACAACCATTTTTTAGTCCTGAAGATGGTGATGTAGGATAAGGGTGGTTTGTATTTCAATTATTTAGTTCACCCCTTCAGCTTCTTTAGATGATACATCTGAGAGGGAACAGGGAAAGAGAAGATAAAGTGATGGGCCTTTCCTTTTCTGGACTTTGAAAGAAAACTAATAGCAATTTAGAGCCTGAGGAACTGAAAACATGAATGAGTTGCTACAGCTTAAGTGCAGGAGAAACAAACCCCTTCAATTATCCAAATGAAATTTATAGCAACTAATCCACAATGAGTCCCTGCACTTTCCTATGAGACAAATAAATCATCTTTCTCTTTTCTAACTGTTCAGTCTTTCCACACTTCTACTGCACAAAGAGTGTCACAGGGTTTGCTGTCCAGAGACACCCAGAGGTGTGGAGCCATGAGGATGAAGTAGCACAAAAAAGCTAGATCTTGAGTTTATATAGACATATATAGATACATATCAATATTGCTGAGTCACACTTCAGAATCATCTCAAATTTTCCCAAGACAAATGCAACTGGAATGGATTTTGGCTGGTGGTGGGCAGGGGTTTTTTGGTTTTTTATATGAGCTCCCATGTCATGGTGACAATGTGAACATCTGATGGTGAGTTAACTTCTCCACACACAAACAACCAGACACTTTACAGCTCAGTTTGTATTTTGGTTGCTACAGAAACTCAGTAAGTCCTTGGCAGCTTAAAGTCCTTGACAAATCTGCCCGTGACATGGGTAAGGTCACACAGCCCAACAAGTGCCATCACTAGATACTAACCCCTCCCTGATTTTGATCTAATCAGGCATTCTTTTTAACACCAGTTAACATTTAGTGGCTAGAGAACTAAAAGAAAAAGCACAAGTGTCCCTAAATTGGCTGTTTAACTATTTAATCTTTCAAAGATTCCAGTTTAGCTTTTTGAAACTACCACCTCCAGCCAATTCTGAGTTGAGATTCATCATGTCTTGGGAAAAGGTAGTGCTTAAGAAACTCAGAATTAAGCAACTGTTTCTCATTTCAGATTACAGCTCAGGCAGCTGTCTTTGCTCGTGCACTGTGCACAGTAAATCTTGGAAAATAACTCACATATTGCACAGTACAAATCATAACAGAGCAGGTAATTACCCCTTCAAACTTAGCATCTCAGTTTTGAGGAGTATTAATTTAATTTAAGTGTTCTACTGAAGGCCATACATCCCTAGCAAACAGTGTAGTGAGACATGGAATTTTTTTTAGCCAATATTTTCTTGTAACAGATCAAGCCAGAAAACACAACTGTCAAACAGCTGGTAAGGTGTTTGCTTTTTTTAATTCATTCTCCTTCACCAAGCACAGAAGTATGAAAAAAAATGACATTAATTCCTCCTGAAGACCAACCAGAAATAGAGCTTTTGATTGGCTTAAGCCTTGTTACAAAGTGATGCCTGTTTCTTGTGTTCCTTGTCTACCCCATCCTGGAGAGCACACTCAGACCTCAGCAACCAAAAAGGGTCTGGCACAGGGTAAAAAAGTGAAAAAAGAAAACATCTGGCAGCCTGGATGTTAACAACAGAAACCAGCCAAACACTATGAATACAAATTTATCTTCAGATTGAGGTGCTTGCCAAGAAATCAGTGCCTGGGACAGAGCTGAGCTCCCTGCAGGGAATCCCACCTGGAGCTGCAAAGGGGACACAGAAACCCCTCCCTATAGGGCTCCCTTCTGCAGTTCCCTCTCCTCTTTCCACCTTCAGACACACAAGCAGCAGCCATGCCCACAGAACACCCTTTGCAGGCCTTTTTTTTTGTTGTCCTTTCCTGAAGAAATGAGGTTTGAACGAGATAATTGGAATATCTTCACACTACCCCTGCAGCCCAAGTCAGAAAAAGAGCAGAAAAGGATGAATGAGTTTCCTTTCCAGCTCTGCAGCCTCAAAGCAGCAGAGATTTGGGGCCTTACACCTCGACAAGGAAGAATAATAAGGTTTTTAGTGCTGAAGAAAATTCTTCAAGAATCAAAAGTGGCATCTGCCAGGTCTACAAAAAACTCATCACCCATGCCTGCCTCATCCAATGCTCTGGGTACCATTTTGTTTATTTAAGGCAGAGGTTGCACCATAGAATCATTTAAGTCTCTTTATAAGAATTAAAAACTGGTGGGGCTGAGAAGGCAGAGGGGAGGGTGGATGAGATTTTGCAAAGTCTACTTTGAAGAGAAAACACTTGGAAGACAATTTCTGCATTGAGAGAGATTTCTAACCTCAGTACTTCAATACACATATAAGAACAATTGGTTAAAAATAAAGCTTTACAATAGCTGCAAAATAAACAACAAAACCCAACATTCATCCTCAAAGAAGGAACTGGATAAGTGAGTTACTTCCACTCCCTTTACCAGAGCTAGAAAAAAGTTAAAGACTTCAAAACTTCTTTTAGTTCCCATAAACTGCTCTGAGCCAGGTAGTGTCCTCAGGACAGAACTTACCTGGTGCTCAAGGGGACACTGAAGAGAAGCAGGATTTCTTGATTCCAGCAGCTGGAGAACATCCAAAACAGCCAAAATATCTGGAGTGATCATTCATAGCAGACAACACTCTCTTCTCTAAGACAGAAGAAGAAAAGGTCCAAAGCTGCAGTACTACCAAGAAAAATCTAGAAGCTCTCTTTCTGCTTTTATAAACCCCAGAAATTGCTTCCACCTGGATGCTTCCCCTAATAATTTTCAGCTGCCCATGGCTGGAACCCCTGGGAATTAATTCCAACCCCTTGGGCTGATTGGCCACATCTGCTCTGGGTTCCAGCAGCACAGCTGGTGCAGATCACCCACCTTTGCACATTTTTTTGGGAAACAAATGCTTGTTTTCAAGAGTATTCAGGCCTCTCCTTGGAAAAACTGCCATGTGGACTCTCATCTTCCCCTTGCTTTCCAACTTTTGTTGCCACTGATGTAACAGAACTGTACGGGCAAGCTTCTAAAACATTGTTCTTCCAAAGGATGGTTAAGCATTTCTTTAACCCCAGAGCTCAGCAGGTTCTATGAGGACTGAAAAGCACTGAGGTGACCACATCAGTTCCCCTGTGACACAGGAACAGCCTCCAGGCTGATTTCATTTTCCATCAATATATCTGAAGTAGCGTGGAAGCTGGAAAGAGGGAATTCTTTATGCTGAGCCCATGGGATTGCCACTTAACCATACCCTGAATTAATCTTCCAGAAGCTGTTTCACTGGAGAACACAAAATCAGTGGAAAAACCACGTGTGGGTGCAGAGGGAGCTGATGGTGTAGGAGCCCCTGGCATGGGGATGTGGTGGTGGGACCAGGGTGTCCCAAGGCCTGGGGAGGGGGTGGCTGGAGATCAGAATGACCCCAAGATGAGATTTGAGCTAGATAAATTGGGTGAGGGACACCCTGACATTTCCAGCCACCTGGTACAGCCCAGGTCCTGCAGGATTTTCCCAGGAGTGGGTTGCAGCAGCTCCCCCAAAGCAAACCATTTGCAGCTGGCCAGTTGCATTTCCCATCTCATCCTCTCCCTTTTTGCCTTCCTCCCATCCACTGGCATTGTTTCTCCTCCCTGTCCTTTAAAGAAATTAAATGGTACTTTCTGCATCACCCTATTTCCTCCAGTGACAACATTTTGCTGCAGGAAGTGCAAAGATATTTCATTCCTGGGGTTAAAAAGCAGTGCCAGTGATTGACCCCAATTCTGCACTAACTTGCACCATTTCTTTAAAGGCAAGGCTGCCAGTACATGTCAAGTGGTTTCTGTTTCATTTGGGGAGGAAAGTGGGTAACAGAAATAGCTCTGTGCAAAGCTAAGCTATAGATATTTGCTAAACTGTGTACCAAGATGTGCATATTTCATGTGCTGCTGCTCTATAATTAGTCATTAACATTCATTCATTTGTTGCATTTTCCTTTTCCTACTGTATTCTCATTTTGTTGCAGCATGCTGTCTACACTCTCCCTGAAACGTCATTTCTGTTTACCCCCAAAATTAAAATCTACTGCACTCAGACACTCATCTCTGTGTTGTATCACTCATCAATTCTTAATTGCTGCCTCCTTTTCATTCTGTTTTTTTCTTGTGCCAATATTTTCCATGTAATCACCTCCACATGGCTACATCACTCTTCCACTCCCTATCACTTACCATCAGCAGAACTGTTCTTCCACTGCTAGAAGAGAGGATTTCAGCTTCCAATTGTCTCAGTCAGGCACTTCAGGGGAGTTTGGGGCCCACCTGGAAAAATCTCAGGTTTAAAAAAAAAAACAAAACAACAGTTTTTAATTTTCATTACTTGATGGATGGAGAAAACCAGCAATTTTTTTCCAAAGGATTATTTCGGAGTGTAGTAAAATCTTGTCTGTTTTTTTTTTTTTTTTTTTCCAGATGTCAAAAAAGGAGAATTTTTGTCTCATTCATCTATTTATGCTGCAGGTTTTGTTAGCACAAGGCAGAGGAGGTGGAGGGCAGGGACCAGGGAATGAAATCCACTGATTTTAGGTGTCATTCCTCCAGCTGTTCCTCAGGTCTCTGCTTGTTGATAAACTTCTGTATAGCCAAAACCTATTAAATAAAGCCACCATCAAGGCAGCCCAGAGGTTACCTGTATTTTGGGCAATCTCTTGGTCAAGGCAGAGAATGTTTCTGGATCCAGCCCTGGCTGGATCATGGGAAGGAGCCAGGAGAGCCCCTCAGGACAGCCTGTCCCAGAGGTTTTGCCCCAGGGAAGGGAGAGTCCCACCTTTCTAAACACTGTTTTTTCAAGAGGAAAGGAAAAAAAAAAAAAAAAAACAAGAGAAGAAACAAGAGCAGTCTCAGAGTCACTGTTTGCACTCTTAACACCAAAAGGAAACAGAGGATTAGCTCCCAGGATGCTCAGGCTGTCCCTGCTTCTAAAAATATTGGTTTTAGCCTTGAAGTCTGCAATGGATTTAGGCAGAATTTGCACACCTAAATCTACAAACCAAGTCCTGAGAATCTCTGCTCAGCTGCATTACCATGGAAACAACAAAATTCTTCCAGAGTCCATAAACTTTGTTGGGAAGGAGCTATTTGTTGCTCTTGGACAGGAGTGATGTGCTGGAGGAGGAGGCATGGAATCACCTAATCCTCTGGGATCCAGCCCTAAATCTCCAACCCTAGACCCTCGTGTGGGACCTGGCCATCACAAACCAAAGTGTTATTTGAAGTTTCCCTTAGTACAAGGAGATTTATTGCACCAAGGGGCCAATATTGTGATCTGCATTTAACCTTTGCTTCCCTCCTCACCATAATTCTCCAGGGCAGGACATCTCAAGCAGGAATTTCATTGTCATTCTCCATCAGTATTACAATAAACAGCCCTCCCTCATCAGCATTCCCTCCGTGCCAAGCCCAAAAGCAATCTGCTGAAGAAGATGTGATGAAACCAGAAGAGATCAATACCATAAAGTTTTCACCAACTGGGGCTGGCAAGGTGAGCCTGGGTAATATTGAAAGATAAAGATCCAACTCTATCGTGCACGACGAGGGGATGGAAATAAGAATGTGTGGTAATGGGGGACTTTCAGCTTTATAGTTGTGGGCTTTAAAAAAAAAATTATAGGTATCTGTTGTATTTTCCTTAATAAAAATAATATCAAGAAGGATAAACATGTACTAGGGTTATTACAGCTCCTCGAAATAAATTATAGAAAAAATACCAAAGAGCTACTGTGCTTTTTTTTATACCTAACCACTGCCCTACTAAATAAATCTATGTCTCTTTGGAAACTGGGCTCTTTGGAAGGAATTTCAGTGTTGGGGTTGTTGGCTGGAGGCTGGGAGGGAGCAGAGGCCTAGGAGGAAGGAAGGAGGGGATGGGACATGGGATGGCAGAGGGATGCTCTGAGCTCCTTCCTCACCAGGACCCTGCTGCTCCCCTTCTCCTCCCCAGGGAGCAAAGTCTGCAGATGGGTTATAAGTGTGTTATGGTTAAGTAACTCCTGGAATTTATTTTGTTTGCTTTACAAGCTGTAAATTTAGTAGCAAATGGAGATGAAGAACTCCATGTTATAAAAAACGGTTGGTTTGTTGGTTTTTTTTTGTTGTTGTTTTTTTTTTGTTTGTTTTTTTTTTACTATATTGGAAATAAAATTTCTCAGTGCTAAAAGCCATAAGAGATTTTATTACATCCCTATATTTTCCCTTACTTTAGGGATTTTTTTTTTAATAAAAGAAATAATATGTAGTGTGGAAGGACTCAAGACTAGTCACTATGTTGCTGTGCCACATTTGCATCAGTGATACAAGAATTAAATCATGATGAACAGGAGTGAACAGAAACAGCCCTGAGAAAGCTATTTTCTCAATGTTACATGCAAATTCTGACTGATTTCCACCTATGCTAGCCAGTTATGGGTTTGTTTCTTAATTTTATATTTCCATGATAAAAGAGAGCAAGTAAAAAAGTAAAATAAAGGTAATGGTCACCAGTACCTTTTTGTTCACAACACCAAGAAACTTTTGCCATGGCACAAACCTGTGTCTGTGGGCTCCAAAGAGTCACATGAAGACTAAAAAACAGATCCAGTTTGCAAAACTAGGGTGAGGTTTCCTTTAAGGGCTCAGGATACATGTGTTTGTTTCTAGAGAGATAAGATTTAGCTGATCAAGTAATCTAGATGGGGTTTTTTTTAAATTTAAAAATAAAAAAAAATCCTTTCACCTTGTGTTGAAAGAAATCCTAAAGATGATAATCTGGGAGAAGCTTTTTTGGGTTTGTTTTTTAAATCTCTCTCTGTGAAAATGTCAGAGCAAAATCAAGAAAACAGCACAAAAACTACTGACACTGGGGGATGCATCTTCTGCTATTACCTGACCCTGCTCCCCTCCTCCCAGACTTCAGGATAATTTAATTCTATATATATGATCTATTCATATGCAGTGTGGGCAAGATCCTGGTTTCACATATCAGGAGGATCTCAGGAAAATATTAATGAATGTTGTGGATCAACTCTAGAACCTGAACCTTTGAGGCTATGATCTGGATGTGTCCTTAAACACCTGAGTCTCTGACAGTCCTGGGGGGAAAATGTTTCACCAGGAACCACCAGGATAGTTCACCCACAGCTCTCAAGCTGAAGCAGGGCAAAACAGCTCTGAAAATAGTGTTCTCATATTGTAAAAACTATCTTCTGATGCTGATTTTCATCCTGATTTTCATATTTCCCAGACTCAATCACACTTGGTAGGGATGTGTTTAAAGAGGCTCAGCAACCGCTCACACACAGAAAGCTGCATTTTTCACTCCACAGCCTTCAAAGATGACAAATTTGCAGGATGCCTTAATGTCACCAACCTTTCAGATAAGCCATGAAGAAACACGTGTTTGGAAACACTTGGGATCCATGCTTTATAAATCAGCTGGAGAGAGAGAGAACCAGTGACAGCTATCGGGAAAAGCATCGGCTCCCTCTTCCCAGTAATCAGCCTGAGCCATAACTTCTCTGTTCTCCTTATCCCTGAACAACAGCAACCTGGGTCTTTAAATTCTGTTTTTTTTATTTTTCTTTATTTCTTAGGGGATCTGACCGGTCTATAAACTCAATTTCATGCAAATATTTTGGAGCAGATGAGTCGAGGGCAAACCAGAAGTGGAATGCTAATGATTTTTGGCTGCGTGTGCAAGCAGATGAAAACTCATTCCATCCAAGGCAAAGTGTCAGCTTTAATAAAGTAATATCAGGCTATACTTCCCCCATAGCTGGCCTATTCTGACATGAAAAATTATAATGGTGGAAATGCAGAACTTGGTGGATATAAATAACTGGAGACTATGTTATAAAATTTCCAACTGGGGTGGAGGAAAACTGTAAACATATCTTAAGTAGCTGCAGTGAAGGATATTATTGCCATCTATTGACAACAGAATTGCCTGAAATAATCCAGCCTGTTTGCTCCTATTGAATTAAAATTCCTCCCTGGTAGCTTTACAACAGACTGATCCTATTGGATTTGTATGGCAGGGGATCCA
Source organism: Phaethornis superciliosus (assembly GCA_023637945.1). NCBI lineage: Eukaryota > Metazoa > Chordata > Aves > Apodiformes > Trochilidae > Phaethornis > Phaethornis superciliosus. The sequence continues at coordinate 22,614,908 of JAJQWJ010000010.1, forward strand.
GGCACTGCCAAAAGCAGAAATGTCTGGATTTAATGAGTATCACACTCTCAGAGGTAATTAAAAAAAAAACAACAAAAAAACCCCAACACAACAAACCCAAAACAACAACAGGGATTCATTCTTGTTTGGGTATTTTTTAGGGGTTCCATTTTTAGAACAGGTTGGAATGACTGAGTAATCTTTATCACGGGAATGAACTGAAGTTTATGTGAATCCCTTTCAGCTTCCTGGGAAAACAACCCAGCTGATGACCCCAAAGACCCCATTTTTCTCAGTCCAAATTCTTTCTTTTTGAAAATGCAATGCCTTTTGAGTTTGAAAATTTCCTTATCAAATGTGCGAATGCAGTGGGATATGGGCAGAGGGATGTTCCCAGGCTGTACCGCTGACTCTGATGATGGAAGGTGCTTTTTTTTTTTTTTTTTTTTTTTTGTTAGGTCACAGAATCAGAATAAATTGAGTTGGAAGGGACCTCTAAAGGTCATCTGTCCTTTATCCCCTCCAGAATCAGGGACACCCTCACCCAGATCAGGGTGCCCAGAGCCTCCTCAAACCTCACCTTGAACATCTCCAGGGATGAGCCCTCAACCACCAACCTGTTCCATTGTTCTACCACCTTCATGGGACAGAAATTGTTCCTAACAGCCAATCTAAAACTACTCTTTTTCTTTTTAATTACATTTTTTTCCCCAGCACAATTGTCTCTGGTGTAAGAATATTCAGGCTGTTTAGGTGTGACCTGAGGATTGTGGCTTTCTCTTTGAGGCCATTGGTCCATAAGCATTGAATATGCTTTACTCCTGAGATGGAAAAGAAGTAATATGATTTTTTTTATAAAAATAACACTCTTTGTATTTTTTCCTCCCTTAACTGATTCCACTTAAATAGGTTCTCACTATTGATTTTATTATTCCAGCCACACCAGCCTTCTTGCTAGGTCTCAGTAACAAAAAATGGGTCTAATTTAGGTTTAGAAATGAGTCATTCCAATTACCCTTCCTCACTACTCTCTCAATATAAGCTATTTGGTTTTTAGCCCTTTTCTAATCTTTGGCTTGTTGATTTTCCCGTCTTAATTTTCTGCAGAATTTGGTGCTTGGTTATTGCTCCTTCCCATTTATTCCCCTCTTACCATTACACTCCAATTCTTTTCTGCCTCCCCTTGCCCAGCTGGTCCTTGGAGGAATCTTTCAGCTTCTCTCCCAGCATGGCAGAGGTCACTTCTCCCAGTTTCCCACCCCAGTGGCCACATCTCCTACAAAGAAAATCAGTGTTTCACTGGTCTTGAGCATATGGGGAATAAAAATGCAAAAAGCATCCCTGAGCCCTGGGAGAAGGTGAGTTGGTGCAGCTGCTCCTGCTGACCACCCTGTACAGGGATTTTTTAAAAATATAACATATTTATTCTGCTACCAAGATAAATTAGCTTGAATTTTCTATTCTGCTCTAACTTTATCCACTGTTTTGATTGCTCATGCTTTAAAATTTTAAGGCGTGTACAACTTTACTGCTCATTTCCAGCCCCTAACTCTGCTGTCTGCAGGAATAAATAACTCTGCTGACATTCTCAGGCTTCAAGGCTACAAAGCAAAATGATGGCATTGATTGCATCCTGCGAGAAGATTTCTAAAAGAAAAAAAAAAATCAAACTGAAAAAAACAACCCCAAAACAAACAACCCAACCCCAAACCTTCAGGAGGAGTGCTGTATTCTTGCTATTTGAATGCAGAATAACTGCTCCCAGGAACATCCATACTAAATACTTGGAACAATTGCTGTGCCTGCAGCTCAATACCTCAATTACAGATGTCTGGAACATCCTTCATGGGTGCTATTATCCAGGGTGCCACTATTGTTAGTTTGTGCTGAGAAGATGAGGAATGGCAGAACCAAAGGAGCATCCTTCAAACCCACTGAGCCTCTCCCAACAAAGAAATTATTGCCCAGGACTTGGTGGGAATGAATTAATTCCTTTAAGCTTCACACTCTTCCTGACCTGAGGGAGACAACTGAAGCTGCATCTGGGTTTTGGGTAATCTCCAACTCTTCAGGGACAAGATTTTCATCTACCAGAATCACCGTGTGAAGCCTTCAACTCATTCTTTGCTGGTGGAACCCATGGGAAGTGTGGCTTGCTACCCATACCACCAGCACCACAGCCCCAGAGATGATTTTAAAGCCCCTTCTTGTGTTCTTAGCCAAATTGCAAAGCAAACACCCAGCAGCTCAGCTCACTTATTTCAAACGATGGATCTACATCCACAGCCAGGAGAGAAGGGAAAGTGTTGGGTGGGATGAAGGGCAAAACCACCTGAATGAAAGCTGGGTTCATATTCCATGATTCTATGGCTGGGTGCTGTAGCAGAGAGTCACCAGGGCTTTGTTCATCAAGAAGAGATGGGCAGGACAAGGGGTAATGGCTTTAAAATGAAAGAGGAGAGATTTAGGTTAGATATTAGGAGAAAAATCTTCCCTATGAGAATAAGACACTGGAATAGGTTGCCTAGGGAGGTTGGTGATGATCTCTCTTCCCTGGAAGTGTTGAAGGTCAGGTTGGATGAGACCTTGGGAATCCTGGTCTAGTGGGAGATGTCCCTGCCCATGCAGGGGGGTTGGAGCTTGATGATCTTTAAGGCCCCTTCCAACCTTCCCATCCTCTAACACCAAGGTTATCTGAAGGAAGGAGGTCTGGACCCTGCACTGGGACAGACTGGTGGGGTGTGAATGGGGCAAGGGGATGTGCTCAGATGTTTAAATAGAAAACAAACCTTCAAACCAGCAGTGAAACCCCCCAAAAATTGAGAGAGGAGTCACTTTCATGACATTGTATTAAAAATTCTCTCATTCTCATAATTTTGGCAGAAAGTCTCTTATTTTCCACAGCTGGTCTAAATATTAACTCTACTTTTCAGTGAATAATTTTTGAAGCATGTGAATCCACATTCCCTACACAAAGCCCACAGAAGTGTATTCCCTTGAGAACATGTTCCAACATTCACCTTAAGATCTGGAAGCAACAGAAAGTTTATAATCCACAAACACAAGCTGAGATTATTTCTGTTAAATTTACCTTTGATCTGAAAGTTGGTGCTGCCTTCTTTGCGGTGGTAAAAAAAAAAATTAAATAAATCAGAACAGTTAAAAAATAAATTAACAGTGAACTGGGTGGGATTTTTTCCTGTTTTATAATAACAGCTATTTTTTGCAGCCTCAGGAAAACACAGAATTTTTTGTTTCAAAGGAGAAGGTCCATGAGAAGGTGAGGGAATGGCTCCAGCACATTATGGGACATCTTCTTTTGGTCTGGGTAATGCTGCTGCTCCTTGTCCAGAGGGAGATTGAGCAGAAGGAATGGAAGGAGCCCAGGATTTCAATGCCTGGCTTTGTGCTGGCTTTGCTGAACGATTTCAGCTGCAGGTCAAGCAGAGTTTAACTTGCAATTGAGAGCCAATCTTCTGCTAAAACCTGGGTGCTAAGCTCAGTAAACACATGGATGAGGCTGTTGGGCAGGGAAAGGAGTTCAGGTGTAAAGTTCTTTGGACCCACAGGTGAAGGGCAGTGTAACACGAAGTGAATTATCCTTTGTTTTCAGCCTTTTTGGTTTTCTTCTTCTTTTTTCTTTTTTTTTTTTTTTCTTCCCATTTTCAGCGTTTCTTTTGGTCATCTGCACTGCAATCTGGCTGTTAACAACTCTAAATATGGCTGTAAACACCTCCCATCTCTGCTCTCCTGGGGAGTCTCCTTCCTGAAAGGGGGGGAGAAAGAAAACAAGGGGGGGGGAGAAAAAAAAAACCAAGGGGGGGGGGAGAAAAGGAGGGGAGGAAAAAAAACCAAGGGGGGGAGAAAAAAAAAAACAAGGGGGGGGAGAAAAGGAGGGGAGGAAAAAAAAAACCGGGGGGGGGGGGAAAAAGAGGGGGGGAAAAAAAAGGAGAGGGGAAAAAAAAAGGAGGGGGGGGAAAAAAAAAGGAGGGGGTAGAAAAAAAGGAGGGGGAAGAAGAAAAGGAGGGGGGAAAAAAAAAAGGAGGGGGAAAAAAAAAAAGGAGGGGGGAAAAAAAAAGAAGGAAGGAGAGAAAAAAAAGAAGGAAGGGGGAGAAAAGAGAAAAGGGGAAAAAAAGAGTATTTTGCTCTGTAAATCCTTTCCCCTGCAACAGTGGACTTTTTCCTAGGAAGAATAAAGGACAGGTGACCCAGGGAAGAGTATGATGAACCAAGCTGGGTTGAGTAATGAATATGTGATAGCACAATTTTTATTATGACTTTCAGAGGAATATATGATGAGAAGAACAAGAATCAACCATCAAGCAAGCCTAAAGGTATGTTTGTTGTGACAACTGAAGTGCTGTCACCCAGAGTTCCCTTTTCTACCAGCTTTGCAATATTTCACTGTTTGCTTTTCTTTTCTTTTTTCTTCTTCTTTTTTTTTTTTCAATATTTGTAGCATTTCCTCACATGGAGAATAAGCACAGAGCTCCAACCTCTACTATTACAAACTGGGGAAAGCAACTTGGGGCAGTAACCCACAGGTTGTGCCCATTCCATTTTTTCCCTGCCACTCTGTTGGGATTGCATTGCCCTGGAAAATATCACAGAATTCCTAGAGGAAACATAATAAAGTGGAGCAGCACTGCTCACAAAGTGTTAGCAACTAATGGAAAAAGCCATTTGGGTGACAGGCTGTGGGTATTCCCACTCACCCCAACTCCTAAGCAAGCAAGAAAAGGGGGTTGTGAGCCATAAAACCCTGCAAAAAATTATTTGCATGGCATTCATCTGTGGAGAAAGATGCTGCTCTTCCATGGGAGTTTTAACTTGCCAGCTATTAGTAAATTTTAATTTTTTTAAAGATGTAATTTCCTTTTTGAAGAACCCCAGTGACTTTTAATATTCTTTGTTCACATGTGGTTAACTTTCTAGAAGGGGAAAAAAAAAAAAAAAAAGTTACTTTGTCAGGGCTTCAAACCTTATTGAAAAATATTAATTCTCTATTGCCTTGATTTTTCTCCAGAACCACCACAGAAACTGGACAACCAGAAGCAATTCTGCCCCTCCTCATCCCCATGTTCGTCTTAGGAAAGAAATCACTAGATTTTGTTAGTTTAGTGTAGGTGATCTGCCACTTGGGAGCAAAAGACTCTAAAGCAGCAGTCACTGCATCAAAAAATATAATTTCTCTTGCTTGGTTTTCTGTGACCTCTGCTCAGTCTCCATCAGAGTAATTGAAATCTTTCCTTGCTGTTGGCTTTTTAACTTCACTGAATTTCTCATTTCCATGATCAGCTCACCAGGCATTGAGATACCAGACCTAGCCCTAGTTCTTCCCTTATTTAGACATAGTATTGCTGTATTTAGCAGTTCTGGTGTACAGTTGATGGGTTATTTTATTTTTTATTATATTCAAAGCATTTTAAAATATAGGCAGTTCCCCAAATGCATGATTTAACACTTTTCTTTAGTTTGCCCTCATATTTCTCATGATCACTAAAATAATAGCAGAATTGCTGACACTTTATGGATTTCCCCCTGCCCCAACTTAAAAAACCAAGAAATTCTACAAAGAAAAAAAAACTTTGGCCCACAGAGAGATCTGATTAATGTGGAATAATGTATTTTAGACATAGTTTGTGCACTGGGAAAGGGATATCTCCTAAAATTGGAGATGCACCAAATCTCAGGCTGGGTTTTGTCACCGAGGATGCTGATGGCATCTCCAGCAATGATTTTTTTAAAAAAACGAGGAAAAGACTTGTCTGAGCTTAACAAAATTCAGCATAGTGGTGGGCAAAACTAAAACCCATTATTTCTTCATTTCTTTGTATGAAGTTTTACTACGAGCTAACTGGAATTTCAAGAGTTTGGTCTGACACAGAATCAGAATTGCATATACCTGATAAAAGGAGAAAAACTGTGTAAACCCAGTAAAATCTAGGTTTATGCTCTTGGATGACTAGGGGAAATAATTTTTAAATAAAACTCTGCGAGATTTGACCCTGAATCCATTCAACTTTCCAAATTGCTCAAAAACTCCACCTGGCAGTTTAAAGGAGAGCACCCAAAAAAAAAAAAAAAAAAAAAAAAGGAGTTTTGGTAAAGAGCCATGTTGAGGACAGCACATGGGGACAAAAATGAAGTTGATGACAAAGTAAAATTTACACATGGAAGATACTGAGCCTAAGCCACACAGGACTGGGAGAAAAGTCCTAGAATGTGTTAATTGGACTCCAAGCATTTGTCTGCAAACTCTGCTGGTCAACAAAAATCAAAGCAAACTGTAAAGAAGTAATTGCACTGCTCACATAGCAGTGGAGACTAATTAATTGACTGTGCTGATGGCTATAAAATGCTACAAAACTTTTACAAATAGAATTTCATGATGGATAATAAGTCATGGCAGGTGCTGAAGGTGACATTGACAGCCATCCATCTGAAGTCAGGAAAGAAATACTGCCACAGACACTGACATTATTTGGTATTAGAGGTTCTAGCTTCTAAATGTCATCTTTTAAATGTCATTATATCTGTAGAATGTAAAAAAATAAAATTTTAATGCTATTTTAGTCATATACCTCTCGTTTAACCTTAAAATAACGTCATCTTTTTAATGAACACTTTTAATAATATGCAAAAGTAATTATCTCTAGTCTCTCAGGCTCAGGATAATAATGAACTGAGTCATTCCAGACATACTTCTCACACTGCCAGCTTTACAAATGGCTATTTGCAGAGTCAAGCAGAACACAGAAATCAGAAATATATGGCATGTTCGAGCACTGCAACATTCTGTGACAAGTAGTGGATTCAAACCAACTTTTCCCATTAATTATTTGACCTGCGTATCTGATTGAAACCAAATTTGACCAGAACATCCATTCAGGTTTCAGAATGGAGAATAACATTTAATAATGGTTTTGTGGGTTTTGTGTTACCACCCAAACAAGAGGTGAGCAACCACTTAACCCTGATTTCACACCCAACTTTAATTTCATGGTGTCAAAACTTGTTAGGCTAAGGCGTGAGTGATGATGGCTTGGTCTTCATCTAACTTGAATTATTTCAGCTAACCCAGTGGTCTAATTCACCCCTGGAATCACCACAGGGCCACGTTATCCAGTGGGTGATGAATCAAGAATCAGTTGGGTTGGAACTCTGAGGTCACCAAGTCCAATCCTTGATTCACTGTGGTTCCCAGCCCATGGCACTCAGATAAAAGATATCAGATCTTGATATCTTTTAAGACTTGTTAAGATATTTTCCATATAATTTTCACAGTTAGGTGGGCAGCTGACCCTGCTTTTTAAGGTGGTGAGTCTAGGGAAGTGGTTATCATAGATATCAGAGGAGTGGTTATCATAGATCGTGAATTAAATGGCAGTGCTCAGCTTAACCAGGGACCTGATCCTTCTTTGCCTCTTGCCTTGGTGTACACACATCAGAAATCAGTTCCAGTCTTCCAAGACTATCTCATGGTTTTGGAAAACAAAACTATGCCAACTATTTATTCATTATAATTGAAGGCCCCAGAACCAAAGAAAACTTTTTGTAGATTTTTCCTATAGAAGAGTAATTTACTTCCCTGAAGCCACTACAAAAACCTGAGTTAATTACCACTGAGATGCACATTAGTGGATTAGTGTGAACTTCCATTTTGCTCCCTGAGTTAATTGACTTTCAGACTAAAACCATGACCTTATTTTGGTTTGCATCATGAAAAAAGATGCATTGTTAAAATGCAAACCAATACCAATCAACCTCCTGCTTCTGTGCTACACTGAACTCAAAGCTAAAAAACCAAAATTATGCTGAAGAGGGTACTTATAGTTCAGGATTGTTATTGTTTTTTAAGTTTACTTTAAAAATTCTTTATCGATGAACAAAAATTTGAAAAATTTAGATGCTTCAGTCCAGCTAGGTAAGCAGCTATTTATATTTTTTGTCCCTCTATTAATGCTAGCTGTACTATCATTGCTCAGGTTTTTTTTAGAGTACCCTAATCTGTCTCCTGGTATATGATGATGGTACAAATGATTATGTGATATATGGCAATGGAGAAAGGGGAATTATTATTACTATTATCCAAGACACCACCGCGTGGACACCAAAATGGACTGATTTACTTCATTACATGTCATTTACCAAGTGTTTCAAGTTCTAAGGTACCAGGAGGAATAGAGAAAATGCCAAATTGCAGGAAAGGGGGATTCTCTCTCTACCTCCCACTGGACACAAGAAGTGAAGCTGAAGGTTTTGCAGTGTTAAGACTGCACCACTGATCCTGGCACATTGTCACCAACACCTACATCAGCCTTAAACAGACAAATAAAAATGAACTGAGGGGGCTCCAGCCTGATCTGACAGCTGGCAGGAAGGTCTGACAGCCAAAAGTCCTCATTTGTGAAGCCCAAACCCTTTCCCTATATGAGCTTCAGAAAATAAAACAAAAACCAAAACAACAAGCACCAAGAAAACCCCCAATATACATCATTTCTACTATATTTCTGACAGTGAAAGGTCATTCCCTGCTGTGCATTTTACTAGTATTTTGTTTAGGATAGTTTTTACCTCCCCAAACCAGAAGGTCAATCTCACTTCCTTCAGAGATCTATCCTAATAAATTTCTCTTTTAAGTTTGTGGGGTTTCCACCCCACTTGCTATAAAACTTAAGATTTTTTTCTTCCCCTTTTTTGCAGGCTATTACCTTTCATAATGCCCCAGGTGTCACAGCAAATAATCCTTTGTTCTTCTTGACACTCTACATTTATTTAATGGGAGACTGCCATCTCATCCAAGCCTCTCCAATCACCACTCCCTCATCCTTTTTTTACCAGCCCTTCATCCCTTTTTTTTTTAACCAGCTCCTTGCAAACATTCAAGCTGAGACACAGAAAATGACAGCAGTTTCCAGACCTCAGTTTGCTTTTGTTTTGCTCAGAGGGAAGGCTTTTAGTTAATTCCCCCCCATTGGTATGTCACGGGTTATTCTAACAGAGCAAAACATGCCAGGAAAATAATGACTTTTGATGGCTAGTAGCTTCTGAGGAGCAGATTTCTCAAGAGGAAAAGCAGAAGCACTCAGGGTAGTTTTGATACTCAGGTGTCTGCTCAGAAGCATCCAAAATTCTCCATAGAATTCACTTCACCTGCTTATTCCTCAAGGCCTCAGCTCTGCAGCCCTGGGAGAGCCTGGCTACCAGCATCCCTTTGGAATTGTCTGCTTGCTGGTTGTAATGTTGAACCACTCTTCCCATGAAATGCCTCAGGCAGAAATTTTTTGGAAGATCTGGAGAGTGAGATCTCCCACACCCAGAGCACCTCCCTTGGGTCAGCAGCACCCACAGACACCCCCTTAAAAACAAACCACAGAAGACAATAATTTAAGACAAACCCATGCAAAGGCCTTGGGCTTTCACCACGCTGAGCTTGATTGTCTTTTTTTTTTTTTTTTTTTGTGATTAAATTACTTGATGTTACCCACTACAATATTATGGGAGCTTCTTGCTTTTCAAAGGGCTATAACTTAACAGATGTGCTCGTTCTGCTTCCTTGCAGCCTCTGCAGTCTCCCCCTGCATGGTTTCTCCCAAGCATATGTTCCTCAATTCCCCTCGTGGAGCAGCAATCATCTCAGCAGAAATCCAAGCAAACACAGCTTGATTTAAACAGATTTTTCTCCCTTACCTCTGAGTCACATTTCTCATCTTCCTTCTTGCACCACACTTCCTCCCCAGTTTAAGCTTCACAACCCCTTCAGCCTGGGCTTTGCAGCACTTTTTGATGCCTTTCATCATCTTTTGATGCTTTGCAAGTGTGGCCAATAACTCCTCCTCACCCCCCTTTAGGTTGGGCTTTAACCCCAGCCCACATCTGAGGTCCCATCACCCCCACACCCTTCTCTTCTTCATTAACCACACTTTTGCACTAACCCTGCCATTAGATATAATAGGCAGAAAATTAAGTGAGTTGCCCTTCAGCCTTAAATATTTAACAGAATTCTTTTAATATTGCATTAGGCTGCTATTTTTATGATGAGGTTTGGTTTTGTTTTTTTTTTTCCCCTGATATAAACTCTTCTTGGACTACATCAACTGTGGAAATTATTCCAACCCTTTAAATTCCAGGGATATAGAGCAACGTTGTGTGTTGCTCTGGTAGATCTCTCCTGAAAGCAAGCCCAGGAAAAGTGTCCCAACAGCCTGTCCAAGCTAACACTCTGCCTTAAGGAAAGCTCCTGGCAGAAATTCAGTGAGCATTCAGATATTAGAAGCTGCCTGCCCCATGGAATTCTAACTGAACTGAAGGATTTTAACAGTAATGGCAGTGATTGATCTTGTTACACAACTCCAGTTCCAGGCACAGCATCTTTTTTAAATGTAAGGGAGGTTTGCAAACATAAAGGTCTTTCATTGCCTCCTTTCAAAAACTCGTAGCTAAAATAATTCCTCATTTTATTCCTCTTTCTGGGCTCCACCATCTTCTGTTGCATTCCAACCTCCCTTTTTTAAACACATTTAGGGAGACACATTGTGAGGGTGGCTCTGCTGGGGGACAGGGACTGGGGTGGACAACTTGACCCTTTAAGACCTTTCTGGCCATTTCTGGTCACTGTAACTCATCTCTCCAGCCTGCTTTCTGAGCCAAAGCAACAACTGATCCAATCTCTATCAGAATGTCAGCTGACATGAGCATCCCTACCTCCTCCCCTTGCACCCTGGAGGTCTTGGGAGCTTTTTCTCCATCACTCCCATCTGCTGGCAGAGCATCATCTACCTTCTCAATTTCATTGCACCAAGTGATGCTGCCTATCAGTGTGAAAAGCAACTTTTTCTCCCTCCCCTGTTCCTCTGGAGCATGCACCAAACAGCTGTCTTTGAAATTCCTTGAGGCACTCTGTAATCTCTGCAGCAGCAGAGAGCACTCGGGAGTTCAATGCATTACAAAGTCTAATAACAGGAACAATAACAACAATAATAACAGCAAGGCAAGGCAGGCTCAAGGATGCTGTGACTTTGAGCATGCTGTAATATTGTTTTGAAAATGTCTACTGCAGCTCCAGGGACCCTCCCCTCACCAAACAGATTCAAGAATCTCGTCAGGGGCAGATAACACAAAGAAAGGATTTTTCTTTCCAGAGTGTGGGCTTCAACCTGACTTGTTATGAATGCAATAAAGCTGTTTACATACTGAAGACTCTTCAGTAAACTCAGTCAGGGTTTGGACCTTTTCATACACCTGGATTCTGATCACTGGGCTTTGTGGACATCTATGATCTGACTTTGAGAGCAGCAAGCAGACCAACCACTAGAGAAAGCCAAGGGGGATGCTCCTTCCATTCTAGTGATGTTGTTGACACTTGTGGTGCAATGAGGCACTTGTAGTGACGTGAGAAATCATTTTTTCCTCTTGTGCACAGCCCTCTTATATAGCAAGAAATAGCAGTGTGCACCAGGAGAACACGTTGGGGTTAATTTAGGGCAAGGTGGGGTATGGTGACCTGGGAGAAGAGTGGGTCTGGGTCAAGCTGAAGAAGGAAGGAGGGTTCCAAGGTGAACTGGAACTTCTTTCCTCCCAGGTCCTGGCTCAGCCTGACACACTCAGAGGGAAGGCAAAGCTGCTGAGGGACATTTTGCACACACCAGGGTGAGAGCAGATGGAACGTGATGCCAAAGGATTCATCTCTAAACTTTGACCCAAGAAATTATCTATGATGGATGACAAAAGGTGAAACCAAATAGATTACTTACCTCAACTTTTTAAGCCCCTGAAATAAGTATGATTTTAGTGGGAAGCCAACCCATGCACAGCTCCAGGAATCTCTCTCTCTTGTGAAGATTCACTGCAGGGAGATCTCATGGGATGGATAGCTGACAATTTAATAAATGAATCTGGAAGCAGAATAAGCTGATGTCTTAATCAGCTCATCTTTTGGAAACAAAGGGACTGCACAATTTACTTCCTTATCCACCACTGGTTGATTGTATCTGGCCATGGAAATTGCTCTTTGCCCTTTCTGGCAGCCTCTTCCTTTTGGCTACAGACCACATTTCCAGAAGAAAAAAAAAAAAAAAAAAAAAGACACCAAAACCAACCCACAGCATTTCACAGCTCTTCAGAAAAATCTCACCAACCCAAAGTAGGAATTTCACTCCCTCTAGGAAACCTCTTCTCAAATCAACAGCCCTCAGCATGCCTGGGAAACCATTTCCCTCCAAACCATGCTCAAACTGGTCCTTGAATCCCTGATGTTCTGTAGTGGTGAATTCATAATGGTACATGTGCCAGGCTGGGAGTCTGCACAAAGCCTTGCTGGGAGGATGAATGATTCACTTGAAAGAGGACCCTGAAGCACACACCAAATTTTAATAAGTCTTTGACTCTTGTTTTCTAAATGTCATCTCCTAATGGCACTTAGATACTCCCTTAGATTCTCTAAGATGCTCTTAGATTCCCTCTTAGAAACTCTCAGCTGTTAAACTCACAATTTTTGGTAAGTCACCAGAGAAGTCTGCTCTCTGGACCATAAAATGTAAGGGAAGAACATTCTGTTGGTTGTCTTCATGTTGTGACATTGTTTGGATGTGCAGCACTTGCTTCTGGTTTGCTTTTTGTGGGTTTTTTTTTGTTTTTTTTTCAGCTTCCATGTGAAACATTTCCCTGACTTTGGAGTCCCATGAAAAACAGAAGTTGTTGCCCTGCAAAACTCTTCAGTTCATCTAAAAATACATTCAGCAAAGCCCTTCTGCACCCTTCAAGCCCCAAATCTCCCCTGAAACACCACTTTTGCACACCTATAAGGCCAAGATGAGGCAGAGAAGAGGAGGTGGGAGTTGGTGGGCATAGGCTCTGAGTCCACAGACACCCCAGCTCCCAAAATATGAGATTTAAGCTGCATTTAGTGCAGTGATCCCTCCCTCCAGCTGGTGCCCAACCTCTTTTACACAAATGTGGACCCACATGATAAATTGTGAGCTGAAAAGAGCCAAGTTCATTTTTTCCTGGGAAGGTAGGACCAACCACCAGAGCCCCATGAACCGGATGGAAGGAGATTTTGATTTAATGTTATCATCTGCAGAAGGTAATGGCAAAATAATATTCTTTCTCTGCCAACCTGAATCACAGGTCTCAGCCTGAGGCAAGTACCAGCTAGAGGGTTTTTCATGGCTGGAGCTGTTAGGCAAAGATATAGAATGCAGTGAGGATGTACATTTGGCCAGGAACTTGTGAGAAGCAAACAAGGCTTTTGGCAGCTCATAGCCCAGAGGTAGCCCTGGATGTGATGGAACATTCCTGGGGCAGGCAAAAAAAATATAAACAAGATGCTAAAGCAAAGTTTGCTTGGAGATGAAGGCTGCCAAACATATCTCTGCAAGCTGAATGAGTGGCTCAGTTTAAGAAGTGACAAGATCTTATTTTTTGGGCCCCAGAATTCAAAGGGCATCTCACAGAGCAGCACCTGCTGGTAGCACACTGGGAAATACTATGCCAAGAGAAAAAATTATTTTTATCCATAGGAAGGACACTGTAGCAGAGGTTCTTTATTCATGACAATCCTTTTCTGTCATCATTCCCCCCCCCACTGCTCCTAAACACAGCCAGAATGTTTTCATTCTGTCACCCATTGCTGAGAAATTTTCTGTAATTAAAGGCTGTAAGAAAGGGGAAAACAAACCTACATGCTTCTCCTCTGACAATCTTTTTTTTTCTTTTTTTTTTTTACTGTCTGCACAAGCATTTTTATTTTTAGACAGATGCCCAACATAGGGGAACTTATAATATTTTATCACACGGATCCAGCTGACCCAAGATTAACTTTGCTGCAAGAGGACTTTATCTCTAGCATGAGAAGTTCAGGCAATGCCCTGGTAACAGGAATCACTGGAGAAGGATGAGTAGGGATGTTGATAGTCATCAAGGCACACAATTTACTCCTAAGGCTGTTCAGCCTCTAGTTTCATATCTATTATATTTTCAGAACCACTTTGCAAGGAAGGATAAACTTATAATTTCATAATTTCTAGTTTGTAAGCAACTATGAGATATTTGTGAGTGTGGGAGTCCCACTAAGCAGTAGTTACATTTGCAGGCAGAGAACCCCTCCCAGATTCATGAAATGTTTGCATTTAAAGCTAATATTCAGTAGCAAGAAGGGCAGCACAATCTGTTTGACACATCTTAAGCCAAGAAATTTCATGTGAACATTGAATTTATTATTTTCAGCCGGAGTATTGTGCTCAAAAAAAAAAAAAAAAGGAGAGCTGAGTCCTCCTCTGGGGATTCAGCCTTTCAATTTAGTGTGCCAATTTGGAAATAAAATTAACTTACAGAGCAAATTTCATGTGCAAACACTTCCTAAGAAAACATCAGTAATATTTTTCCACTGCGTTACTGAAGTAAATTTTCTCTTACCCCATGAATCCCTCCTGAATGGTCATCCTATTTCTTTTTAGTTTCAAGGTGAAACTACAAGAGCACATATCTATTAAAAATGGCACTTATTATGGAGGTGACACTTAGAGAACTCTGGCCATCATTTTCTTCACAGTATGTTGGTAAGAATTAATTCAGTTCAATTAAAATCCCAAACTGAAATAGTTAATAAAACACTGACAGGGAAAAAAAGAAAAGTTCTCGCCAGCTGCAATTAGTTATACTTGCTATACAGAAAAAGCTGAATGAGGAATTGAATGCCTAAAAATAACTTTTTTTTTTTTTTTTTTTTTTTTTAATTATTAAATTGTATTCTAGTAGTGTAGACTAGATAATGGATTCACTTGATTCAGCCCTAAAGGACTGACCAGAAGATCAGATAAATATAGTTAGAGACATGAGTAAAAATGTAAAAATGTCATCAGGAGCTTTCAAAGAAAAGCTGGGTTTTAAAATCACATTAACAGGAGAGAAATTGAAAGAAAGAGATGGATATTGGTTGCTTAATTAGATAAAGCCAGTACCTTAATTTTAATGAACTTCCAGGAACTACCAGTAGTATTAAGGACCATAGCAATTTCCATCAACAAGTACCTAATAGGTCTGTTAGATAATATTGCCTTTAGCAGTAAAACATCTACCAGAAGAGCTGCTTAGCATTCCCTTTGGGTATAAACACATTCCAAACCTTTCTGGACAGTTTATTTTAAATACTTTGGCTTTGCTTTCAAAACCTCCCCACTCCCCCTGCAGAATGGGCTGGAGGATTAGTCAGTGCTGATAAGCTTAATTGAGGGCAGTTAGAGATTTGGATGTGAATATATGCAAGGCTGCCTTTTAATGACCAGTTTGTAATTATGGAGGGATACTTTCCATTATTTCTTGACCATCTGAAAGATATAAAGGCTTCCTGCTTCCTAACAAGTTGTGTATAATCTGAAGGTATAAGCTACTACCTTATCTCATGGAGCAAAGACTGAGGATGCAGAGGAAAATGCAGAGCTTTGGTGATTCTGAAGCAATAAAAATGTATTTCAAAGCTATTAAAATTTTTCAAGTAAGATCAGGAAAGATTTATGAGTTAGTGGATTTATGGCAGAGGCACACCTTTCTGCACCTTCAGCTCTTTTTCAGCTGCAGGGGAAGAAAAATGTGGTTTGTTTCTTTGGGTTAAGCTCCAGGCGAAACAAATAGGAACCCTCTGTCTACTTCTGAACCTGCAAACTTCCTGAACTCCTCACCTGGCTAAATGTCTAGAAGCAAATGTATTGCAGACAGAATTGCATGGGGAGGAGGTGGCTCAAGCCATTTGCCTCTTGCCTGTAGATCTTGTCTTGCATCCAGTGGTGGGCAATGAGTTGTCCCCCCCCATCTTCTTGCAGACAAATCTAATGGGAAAAGTTCTGTTCCTAAGCAAAGGACCTCTCTAAAAACCAGGCTGAATTGGGGCTTTTAACTGAGTCCTGGTGTCTTCATGCAAGTTCCTTGGCACACGAGCTCCTAAAGGAGGTTTTTTTCTATATTCTGTTACATGAATATGTTGCACGGGGAAAATGTCGTATATACCCTGTGCCACTACCTATTTATTATTACTATTTGCCTGTTTGGGGTCATTTACTCACAAGGAGCAGCTCAGCTGTTATCCTTTGAACTCCATGGAGATGACCTGGGAAAGCTTCAGGGGCAGATGAATGAATCTTCTTCAGCACCTGCTTGGCCAGCTGACCCCCCCATTCTGCTCCAGAAATTCTTCTCCAGGGCTTCATTTACAGCTTGCTCTGGTGCAGAAAGCTTACAAGTGGGAGTTAAAAAAATTAAGTTTAAAAAATGACACCTTGCCCTTTTCACTATCACTCTGGACCTCCTAAAAATAATCTCTTGCTAGCTGATTATTATTATTATTATTATTATTATTACTTAAGCAGGTACATTTAGAAAGATCTGCCAGCTCAACTGAATTTGCTGCAATGTCTCTAAATGGTTATTGCAGATAGCTATGCATCATTTCAGCAATTAATTGCTTATTAAACTCTTGGTTTGGAGAGGAAATATATGGAAGATTTCTGCAGAAGCTGTTGTTTGTTATATTAGCTGGCTGCTTACTGTTAGAAAATTAAGAGTAATGGTTTCAAACAAGAATCCACTGACCCCATTCTTGTATATCCAGATATACAGCAAGTAACAGGTCTTAAAGGCCCACAAATTGAATGTCACCATTACCCAGTGCTGTTGTATCTGCCCACAGAGTTATGAGTACAGGTTTCTACCTACTCAAAGATACACCAAATTATACTTTCTCTGGAAAAAAAAAAAAAAAGTAACATGGTAAATCTTTGTGGTTCATCATAAGCAGGAGGAAAAAACCTGTGTATGTATTGACAATAAACATGTTTATTATGTCATTTGGTATACCAATATCAATTAAGAAGTACAGATCTAATTTAGAAAAAGGTGATTACCTATGGAGTTAATAACCATAGAATCCCAGACTGGTTTGGGCTGGAAAAAAACCTTACAGACCATCCAGTTCCAACCCCCTGCATGGGCAGGGACACCTCCCACCAGCCCAGGTTGCTCCAAGCCCCATCCAACCTTCAGTGCTTCCAGGGATGGGGCAACCAAAGCTTCTCTGGACACCCTGGAGAATTTGTTCCTAGTACTTCATCCAAATCTCTCCTGTTCCAGTTTGAAACCATTCTCCCCTATCACTCCACACCCTTACAAAAAGTCCCTTCAGGTACTAATAGAAATCTTGAGTCTCAGGCAACCAATAAGATCCTGAGCTGAAGGAATAGATCTGTTCTTAGGATACCAATCTGCAAAAAACTTACCTGGCAGAAATGTAATAAAAAGCTTATCTCATGCTTTTTCCCATCCTCTCTACCAATTCACCTCTATCTCCTCTCAGTGATTCTCTCTTCTATTCTCATCTGTGGTCCAAATATTCCCATGCAGAGCCAGGTGTTTAGAGGCAGGTCAGGATTTAGGTTTTATAAGTAAGACAGCACTTTTAATTGTATATTCTTCTGAATTTAGATTCAGCTGAATAATGGGATGTCATCCATTTCAAATTCAAATGAGAGCAACTTATTCCACCACCAAGTGAACTTTGTCTTCATAATCTAGCACAGCAGAGAAACGTGATAGAACATAGAAAGCAGGACCTGAGAGGGCTTTAGCTAATGAATATGCCATCAGAAATCCAGCTCCATGGCTGACAGCTGGACCACTGAATTTTGATTTGGATTTTGATTAACTGGGAGACCCTCCCAGTAACCTCTGTTAATCAGTGCTGATGCAGCTCACAGCACACAGGCAAGAGGACCAGGAGAAGTGTGGACTCATTTAAAATCATCTATGTAAAACTATGCTGCTGGCCAGTATCTGGGGAATTTTACAGACTGAAAGCCCAAAATCATGTTATAATATTTCATGGAAATTTATAATTTATAAATTTCATGGAAATTTATAATATTTCATGTGTTCTACCCAGTGATGTTTCCTCCTACAACACCCTTAATGAAGGGTATACTGAGAATAATTTTGTGTTATGTGGAAAAAGGCCGCAGGTTAAGCAGAGGAACAAATACAGGTTTTCTATTTCTGATAATGAATTTTCCAACTGAATGTTTCATCATAGCCATTGAGTTTTGATGAATTAAACTCATATTGGGCCATACTTCTAGATCATATCCATACAGCTTCATCTCTGTTAAATGATTATTTCATCACCAGACAAAGGAAGCCTGTGTATTTTTCCTTCTTTAAAAAAAAATTATGCTGAAGATTAAAAACTGGCAGCATATTTTGGTTATGCATGAACCAAGACCAAAGTCCAACAGCTGTTTGAAGAGGGACAAGAATATCAGCAAACAGGCACATGTATATTTTGCAATATAATTTGTCATATTTGCAAAAGAAGAGGTGCTGCCTCCAACCCAGGATTTGTCCTGCAGAAGTGTCTTGCAAGACACTTTGAGAAGAATGAGAATTCCACAGTTTATTTCCTTGACCAACTTAAATTGAAGATATTTAGAAGGGGCAAACTCTGCTGACACACGCTCTGCTTCAACATCCTGTCTGGTCATCAGCAATTAAAATCCCATTTGAAATGGTCAGTAATTTTTACCAATTTTAAGCATTTATTCTTTTTTTTTTTTTTTTTTTCCCTTCTTTTAATGGCTGTAATGTAGAGGTTTGAATATCACCAAGAAGAAAGTTTACACAGAAGCATTCTTAAATATTTGACAAATCCACAATACCAAGCAAATTCAAGATTTAAGGCTGAAAAATCCAGACTGACACTCCAACCTTCCTGGTACTGCCAGAAAACTCCTTGCTTTTGTGCATTAACATCAGACATCTTACTTTACTAAATACTGGGGCTTTTTTGTAGTTAAATTATAGTAACAAGTGCTCCAGTTTCATTAAACCCCACTACCTACAAGATTTGGATTGCTAAAATGTAACCTAAATCCTTTCTGCTGGTGGTGTGTGCATTTGAAGATAAGTAGCAGGGTGAGTAGGCTAAGAATGGATTGGGATCTCCTCTGGATGCTTCAGCACATCTCTAATTTCATTGCAACTATTTTTTCTAGTTAAATTTAGATGAAAGGGGAAGGCACAACTCTTTCTTGCCTGCCTTTCTTTATACAGACAAGTGAAATTCTGCAGCCACAGCACTATGCTCCCTTTTGTCATATTTCCACTAATTTTGATGGATTGTATTGAGGATGATGCTAGCTGCTGATAATTAAAGACACGGGACTGTAGGGATTGACATAAAGTTGGTCCAGCAGCTCACCTTGCTGCACTTACAGGACTAAACCACATACTTATTATTTCTTTGGTAGAAATTTAAATGGAATTTCTATCCATTCAAGTCCTACATCCATCAATCTTACAGTGGAGAAAACTCAACCCCAGCCTCTTTTGGCAGTGGAAAAAATTCCCACATATTCACACCCAGCCTATCCTACCAGAAAGCAGATACCCAAACTAGCCCAAAAGTTTATGGTGTTTGTAGCTTCTCAAACATCCAGAGCTTTTTTTTCCATCAGACGATGGCTTTTGCCCCTTCTTACAGGATAAGTCACAAATAAGTCCTGGTTTGCACCTTCTGGTGCAAAACTTAAACTTAAAAAGCTTAAAATATTAGGTTTTTTCTGCTTTAACTTCTCCACATTTGATTTCCAGAACAATCGAGAGGTTGTTTGTTATCTCTTACTAAGAGTCAGTGTAGCAGGTGCTATCCTACCCTTTTCCCTTTGGTTTTATCCAGCTGGATGAACAAAATCTGCAAAAGAAAAAGGAAAAAAAAAAAAGCAGTTAAATAGAGAGATTTGAGTAGGTCTGAGATGGAGGAGAAACACGTAAATGGGGCACAAGCAGCTCACACATAAGAGAGTTTTCTGGCTATAGCTTTATTGTTTTTAACCACATTCTTGGCACAGTTTCTTACTGGGGTTTGTGAATATTCATCACCTACATTTTCCAGGGAAAAAACAACTTTTGAGGAAAGATGAGATGAAAATACTGAAATAATTCTTAAATAATATAATAAAAGCTCTCAAATGCTGTAGATGAAAAATGCTTTCATTGGGTCTTTGCCTGCCTTAACAAACTAAGAATGAGAAAAAAACTCCAACCATCAACCAGCAATTGGCCTCAAATGAGAGTCCTTCAACCCAAAACCACCTCCTGGACTTATAGTTTGACTCTCATCACCTCAGCTATTACTTATTAATGCTATTACTCATTAATGCTTTCCTCATCAGTATTCATTTTAAAGTCTAGCACCTTGCTTTCTATGTTTGAAGCATTTGCCTTCAAAGTGATTTTAATATTCAAGCTACAAAGGTGTCTGGACTCAGCTGACATTTCCTTGTGAGAAGTAATTTCTATAAGAGGTGTTGGCATTAATTTTCTTGCTCTGTTGCACCCAGTAGATGTTTGTAGATGCCAACATTGCCTAATTTTTCCCCCTTTCACTTACGTTTGACAGGTTACTTATTGTTTATTGACTGTGGGAAGTTTATTGTGCAATTTTGCTTCCTCAGCTCTGGTATTCAGTTAAAAAAAAAAACCCAAAATACAAGGCTTTATTTGTCTCATGGTAGGGTCTGACACAAAGTCCTCTTTTTCAGAAGTCAGACTTGCAAAGAAATTACTATAACCTTCACTACTTAGAAGCTGCCAAACTCTGAAGACTTAAATTTCAGATTATATGGAATGAAGAATGAATGAAGTTCAGTCCCCATTCCCATCTCTTGTTCCTGTACTATCAGATGCGGGAATTTACTTCTTTTTTATAGACAAATCTATCCTGATGAGTTCTAGGATTAATGGGATTTTTTCAATGCCCATTACATATTTAAAAAGCCAAGTGATGAATACATTATGACAAGAACCTAAGATTATAGTCCACCATCTGAGAAAGGAACAAAATTAAAATTGGAGACCAACACTTAATTGTTAGAAAAAATTCCCATAAATATGGTAAGATGTAGCTAAAGCTGTGTGTCATTACGTAGCTTCACATAATAATATTCAGTTAATAAACAGACACTAACACATCATTCTGTTCAAATTTATGGGTCCAGAAGTAATTGCAGGCTATGAAGAAAGCTGCCTGGCTGGACTTTTGGTAAAGTCACCTTCCAGAAAACTCACTGTGGTCTCTGAAGAGGTCTGAGAGCATCATGCAGAGGAGTCAGCTTCTTTTTTCTTTAAGTTGCCCACTTAAAACCTTTTGCTTCTTGCCAGTTAGTAGCACAGAATACATTACAGTCAAATCATCTACAGTGGGAAAAACTTGTGAAAAATTAATTCAGAAAAAAATTGAGCCCCACAGTCTCCTTCCTGCCAATAGGATGGAGTTTTATAGCCACAGCCTTGATGTTCAGAGTGACCATGCTGGTCTCAAACCTTCCTGTAGCCAAGTCACAGTAGATTTTGGGAATTATTCTTTTTGCCAAGCCACCTTTCCAGCACCCATTGAGTGTTTTGCTCTTAATAGAAACTCCAGCCTGGCCAAGGTTGTTCTTCACCTCAAGTTTTAAGAGTGGAGTTTGCCCAACTGTGGAAATGCCAAAGGAATTTACACAGAGATTGTAAGAGACAAGTAAAACTGGGATGTGGTGATACCATCCCTTCATTTGTGATCTTAAAACCATGGCAGAGTGGAGAGAAAATAGAGGAGAGAGAATAGAGGCACAAAAAGAGACAGCTTTGCTTTTAATCTCTGCCATAAGCAGACAAAGAGAGGAAGGAGATAATATCAGATCACCTCAAAACATCCCCAGCTGCATGTTTTTGGGAGGTCCTTGTGTTTCCTTGCAACAAGATGAAGCAAATCAATGAAATGGATACAGAAAATGTCAAACTGGAATCTATGCCATTGCATTCCCCAAAAATCCAGTGGCTTCTTGTTTAGATCCACCTGTCTGGCTTGTGTTGGCACAGAGGCTGCATGGGTTTTGGGAATTAATAAAACAATAGAAAACACTCAGTAAAAAAAAACAGTGAAATGATCTGTTCATCTCATTTCCAAGAAAAAAATGACATTACTTTCTTGCCACACTTGGATAAACAGAAGCAATCAGAACAGCAGGCTGCTGATTTAGAAGGTTTGGCTCGGTAGAGGTTTGGAAAAGGCCATGAACACAGTTCTTCAGTTACAGAAAGTGAGGTTGACGAGGGTATAAATTCCTCCTTTGCCTTCATGAACTAATCAGATTTTGTTTTATTCCACCAATCATCCTAATCCCAGCCCCAAGGATGCAAGCATCCCTGGCTCAGCAGGACCACTGCAGTCCATGCCTTCCTTTTCCTCAGCCTTGGTCCTGCCCAAAGAGGTGGCTGAGTGACCAGCTCTGCTCACACCTTGGCTTCTTGCACCCAAGGTCCCCAGCACCCAAATTCCCTCCTCTCCAGCTTCCTCCTGGCAATTCCTGTAGGAGCTGCCATGGATCTCTGTGCCAGGAAAAAAACTCTTCCTTTGCACTCCAGGGAGAGGCTTTGGAGGTAACTCCATCCTTGTGGCTGTCTTTTGTGCTCAGAGTTCTTAGAGTTGCTCTGAAGTACCAAAGATTTCCATCATCCTCTGGCCTTAATGTTCAAAATTTATTTCAGAGACTCAGGAGCTTTGTTTGAGTGTGGCTCAGCTGTGAGCAGCTGAAACCCTTTGTGACTGTCATATAGTTTTCCTATTTCTTTTTAATATCCATCAAGCTGGAAGCTTTATGTAACCAGGTTTAAATGTGTCATAAGAGAGTCTATTTGGTTACGGGCAGTGTTTTTCTGATGGCTTTTGGGTTTTTCTCCTGAGCTGATAAAAATGGAATTAGCAGGTATTAGCAACTAAATTACTTAGGAGGCATTAATAATAAAAGAACCTGCTCAGGTTCACTGAAGCAGATAGAATTTAGTTACAGGTAAAGTATTTTGTTCAATAACTTGTTTATTTGCATTGCTTTTTAGGTATAATTTCTCAAGAAATTAATTCTTCTTAACCACAGCCCAGTGAACTCAGAGCCTGGCTGACATTGCTTCAGACTCCAGCTCTTGGAGAAATAAAAAAAACCCCTCCCCATCCTGACATTCACTCTCAGACAATGTGTCTGCCTTCCCTGGAGGGTTTCTCATTCCACCTCAAGAACAGCATCATTTCAGATGTCTCCAGAGAAAATGAAGTTACAGAACACCAGCTGTGGAAAAGTATAAGTTCAGGCTCATCACACGTGTGGAACAAGTGCTCTGCTGAATTTCTTACAAATCATGGAAAAACAAGGACCTCATGTATCACAAGGCATTGCAGCAGCAGTTTCTTACAGAGGAATCTTAACTGGAATATAAACATCCCCAAAAGATGTACTTTCATCTTGTATTTACTTGCTCCTATGTTCTCACCAGATAAAGCAGTGTACAAATACTCCCTACTCAGAATACCAAATTCAGAGAATCACAGAATGGTTTGGGTTGGAAAAGACCTTTCAGATCACCAAGTGTTCCCCCAGCAGTGCCAAGGCCACCCCTGCCCCATGTCCCTCAGCACCACATCTCCAGGGCTCTGAAACCCCTCCTGGGATGATGGGGACTCCAGCCCTGCCCTGGGCAGCCTGAGACAGGACATCACAACCCTTTCTAAAAAGAAATTGTCCTCAATCTCCAACCTAAACCTCCCCTGGAACAACTTGAGACCATTTCCTCTTGTCCTTATTTCTTATTACTTGAGGGAAGAGCCCAGCACCTACCTCACCATGGACTTTCAGGGAGTTGTAGAGTGGGAAGGTCTCCCCTGAGTCTCCTCTTCCCCAAACTAAAATAGAAATTTAAGGTTAGGGATAATTAACTTCTTTGGCTGTCCCATTCCTGTCTTCAAGTCTTCTGTAGAATACAACATTAATCAAAGTGAAACCATCTGAAAATCAAATGAACTGTAAAACAACTATAAACTGAGAATGACAGGTTCAGGTTTTTCCTTCAAGCTTTTAAGCCTCTCTACTAATAGCTAAAATATTTCTGAAATGGTCTGACCTTTAGATTCTATTTGAAAAGAAGCTTTTTTTCTTTTGGGAAACTGCCTCCATTGAATAATTTCCAAGCCTCCAGGCAACTTGTAGTATCAAATACAACGGTGTTACAGTCATTTCTAAGATGATGTTAGAAAGGAACTACAAGAGAAATTAGTACTAATGTCTAAAAAGTATGGTGCAAATACACAGAAAATCTCTTGCAACATTTATCAGTGGATACAAGTACAACTTATTTGACAAAGACCTTCAGCTTTCCATGGGTTCTGCTGTGGAAACTAAAGGAGCTCAGTGGGAAGAACTGGTGAGCTCCAAGCCCTAAATAACTGGGTTATGAACCCCCAGAGAGATTATTAAATTTTTTTCTGGTATCTGCATTTCAGCTACAGCAGTCATTGAAATATGTGTCTAAGCTAGCTGAGAATGATGATTAAAACAGAGTGTTCATCAGTGTTTGCCAAGTGTTTGCAGAAGATCAACAAAATTTAAATGATGAATTTTGATACATGTTCTCTCCAGTACAGTATCTTTAACTTGACCCAATAAAATTAAAAGATAATTCAGTGAATTACTACAAGAGTAAATTAACAATAATAATTTTAAAGATCAAATTAATAATAATAATAATTATTTCTTAAACATGTAGGAATGAAAACTGGAACTTACCTTCAGAATTAATGAGATTTCAGCCTAGAAAAAAAATCTATGCAAAATAGCTGCTTATTTCATTGGAGTCTGGGCAAGTTTTAGAGATAAAATAGAGGGGTTTTGTCTTTTAATTCTATAGTATGGAATGTTGTACTTACAGGATACCCTCAGTTACCTGACTGTGATCTGAAACACTGTTCAGGGCAATCACTTGCATCTGGGAGACAACTGGAATAATACCTGAATAAACCAGGTTGCCTCTTAAAAAAAGAAAAGAATACATAAATACAAATACAAAAAAGACATAAATACTGAAGACACAAATCCCTAGAAGCATTATGAAGCCAAGCACTTTGCCAGAAAGTTTATTAAAAAGCTAAAAACCAAGAGTATGTTACAGCCTGAGCTCTTAAGGCAAAGTGAGGACCATCAGATGATGTCTCAGTCATGGAACAAAGCTGGCCTGACCTTAGGCAATGGATCAACACTGGAAACTCAGCTCCACCATTTGTTAAATTGTTCACACCCCACGGGACTCTGGGAACTTGCCTGAATACATAATTTCAGGATCTGAATGCCTGTATTGGATTCTATCATGAAAAATGATCCGTGCTCATGCTTTGCATTAATGGAGCTCAGTTTCCATTCATTTTAGACCAGTTTTGCATATTCATGACTATTTTCATATTTGGCTGTTTTTACATATTTGGTTTGCTTCTGCTCTTGCTTCTCTAGATGAAATTACAAAGAAACTACTAAAATTATGATCAGAAACTCTGTTTTCATGACAGTTTTTCATTGCACATTCCTCTCTGAGGCCATTTCCAGTCTCCACACAGGCTTTTTTTTTTTTTTTTTTTTTTGGAGGAGGATACTTTGTTCCAGGCCTTTATCTACTAAATTTTAATAAATCAAATATCTGTTTAATAAAGCAAACCCAGCACCATCCAATGACAGCTTTGGTTGCTCTAAAAGACAAACCTTCTAAAACCTTGTTAGCTTCTCTCCCAGGAAATCTGGGAGCTGGCACCTGCTGGAGGAGCAGCTGTTCTCACACGTCTTACAGATGGCTGTGCAAAAGGAAATCAAATCCCTGCTGCACTCAAGACCTTTAATGAAAACTGTATAAAATCCTGAAAGGGTTGAAATCATCTCTGGGACCACACTTACCTTTTGTAGGGATACAATCAGGTTGGATCTTGGTTGGGCCAGGTGAACACATCACCAGGTGGGGTTGACCATGGGTCATAGGCAGTATCCAAGATCCCAGTATCTGACTGGGAGCTGGGACCATCCTTCCAGAGAGTCCTAGCACCTCACCATCCTGCCTTCATCTAAAAATAACAGCTGTATAAATCTCACAAATTTCTTCATTGATATGTAAGGAAATAGAAAACTTTTCAAAATAGTTTATATAGAGTCCTGTATGAACTACATATAAATATACGTAGAGAGACTATACAAATACATATATAATGAATAAAGAATATATTCAGACTCCTGAATAAATACCAAACTTAAAAACCTAAAAATAGGAGACCTAACTGGGAATGCTCAATAATAATATTGTTGGAATATGTTGGAATAATCCAACAGTAAAGGGCTTAGGGACAAAGAAGGAGGTGGGGTAAAGAGGTGCAAGTCTGATAGAGTGCTGGAAATTTTAATATGTGGCAGGTTGAGGTTCTGGAGTGAAGTTTTCAGGGGTGCAGTGCAAGACATGTTAATCTAACAGTAGAAGCAAGGGCTGAAAGCGTTTTGCACGTGTTCTAACTTCAAAGAGAGACTGATTTCCAGGGTCCTTGTGATGTATCTACAAAAACACAATCATTTATAAATTCATCTATACTTTCCAGATTATGCAGACTCTGATGACTATATTCCTTGTAATTCAGCTCAGTTTCTAGCAGATTACTCATTGGAAAAGAGCTGAGAAGTGTTTGCTATTTTTTTTTTTTTCCAGACAGAACAGATGTCTACAATACGCTTCTGCACATCCTAACATGAAAACTTGGATTTGTCATCAATGATTGATCATCCTGGTGCTGCTCTCCAAATCTGCCTTTGTTACTAATGCTGCTGGTTTCAGAACAGTGGCCTTGAAACTTTTAAACCTTTGGCAGGTGAGAGAATCCACTTGATGCTGAAGTGAAGAGGAGCTGCCCTTCCTTCTGCTTCCAGCTCTCCCCAGCAGGGCAGACCCTGGGACCATCCCAGGAAGAAGAGTTCCTCTTGCAAAAGTTCAGATGCAAACTAAGCCTCAGACATCTTAAGTCCCTTGTCTGTCTTCTTGTCACCCATACCTTTCAGCCCTAAAAAAAATAATTAGAGTGAGATGAGACTGTTGGGAGTTAGGAAAGGTAGAAACATAAATAAAATATGAAGAAAAGATGCAGTTATTACACCACAATATAATAATACTACATAGCAAAGAGGTCACCTTGACATCAATATTTGGGTCATTAATTTGAAAAGTAATACAGAGCAACCCTCTGGACCTCTTTCTTGCCAGGAAGACTGTGCTGTGTTTTTATTATGGACCGTCCATGATAATTAAGAAAAAAATCTGTTTTGGCCATTTTTATTCATCTTGCATATCATATTTAAGCTTCTTACTGCTTTGTTCAAATTCTTCTTGAATCTTCATTATGTTCCTGTTGGGTAAGTGCATAATCAAGCAACAACATTCAGATTATTTTTTTTTCAAAGTAATTTTGGTGGTTTTGGTACTGAACATATGAAAGAGAAGATCCTATACGTTAGCTTTAAAAGTGTCTGACTGAACTGGCACAATATACATGTTGGGTTTTTTTGTTAAAAGAGCTTTAGCATACATTTATGGCTCCCTCAAATGACCACTGTAAATCCCAGTCCACAGCAGGGAACAACAATCATTTCTTTATGCTCTGAAAGGACACTAAAATACACAAACACAGTTGAATTTTAAAGGGTTGGTAAACACGATATTGGGCTCAGAGTCAAGCTGGTTCCCAAAGCAGATAACTCAGGTTCTTTTTATCATCAGAGAATTTATGTGCACATAATATTAATGGCTGATCCCATAGACAACACCCAGGCTCCTGGAAGTGGTTTTGTAATTCAAGCAGTGTGTTATCTACTTTCACATTACAGAGGAGCCAACAGCCAGGAATTTTCCTATAGTCTCCTATATAATTTTCATATAGTCTCCTATAATTAAGACAGAACTTCAGATTTCCAGTAGAAGTTATTTAAACACCTCCCAGGTGCCAAGATCCTACTAACACTCCCAGTATTTAGTTGATATTCTGCACTTTGTAAGGCTCAGCAATGCCTTTGCCCTTGCCTGGGTATCTGTGTTGCCCATTAATAGATCAAAGTCTCCAAAACTAAGCAGACATGAGCTGAGTGTGGATGTGAGCTAAATTACTGGAGATGATACAAGAAATTCTCCTGAAAAGCAGAGAATGGAACTTAAATCCCTCAAAAATATATTGCTGCCCTGAAACATTAAGCGAGTTCCTCCTCTTAAAAAAAAATAAAAATAAAAAATTGGGTTCACAAAACTGTTCTAGTCCTGTGTAGAAAGGTAGCAAAACATACAGCTGCATTTAACAATGAAAGATCATTAAGTTGCCTTACAATTAATAGAATTAATAGCTCATGGGTGGTGTTTTTAAGTGGTTTCCACATATTATTTTTTGTAAATAAGATGGGTGGGAATATTGAGCCTACCAGCCAAAGCTTTTTTTTTTTTTTTCCTCCATTACCAAGAGCATCTTACTGCCCTCTGGGTGCAGCAAATGCCTCTCTGGGCACAAGGGTAACTGAGTGTTTTCATAGAAAACTTCATATAAGGAGGAATTTTAATTCCACATTTCAGCTATTTCATCCAGCTGCTCCTTACAGGGTTCAGTCAGGGCCATTCCAAACCACAGCCATGAACAAGGCAGCTCTAATCATCAGAAATTAAAAATACAGAGCCAGGCTAAGGAATGTACAGTGTTTCTATCAATTTTTGCATTATTCAATCAAGTTGGCAATTGGAGCTGTGCACTGTCAGGTTTAACACTAATAAGGCTGAATGGAAGAGGAAAACAATCTTATTACTAGAAGGTTCCGTAATATTTTGCCCACTTACCTTATTCTTCTCTAGGAAAGAGAAGAATCTATAAAAGTTTGCCAAATAAATGCTCTTCACAGTGTAAAGGAACACTTTCATTTAAAAAAAAAATAAAATTATATAGAATGCAATTTCACCTTTGATGTGTCTCACAGTCAAATGTCATAAGCATGTGTATATTTTCATACATATGGTATAATTTTTATATATAATTATTATTAAATTGAATACCTGAACATTAAGGGAAAAAAGATCACAAAGAGGGATAATATTACAAAGAAAAGGCTGCATTGGCTGAGACTGATTGAACCAGCTAGCCATGTGGCTAATAGCCAGTGACAAAATGTAAATGAGAACTTGATCATTAAATTTCTATCTAATTACCTCTCAGTCTCCAGCAATTTCTGGGTCAGAGAATTCCCGAGCAAGAAGCTGAACCTAATATTAACAGGCAGGTGCTATTGATTCTAAGATCAAAAAAAGCATTTTAATTTTTATTTATAAGGTTTTAAATCTAGATGGGTCACTCACCTCCATTCAGAACACATAATTTTAAAAATGTGTTCAAGGAAAAAATACACAGCTCAGGGTAAGCATCATCTCCAAGTATGAAGCAACAACTCAAGAGAAGGAGAAAAACTTTCAGCTGGGCTGAAAATTCACCGCCCTTTTACTACAGCCAAGGATTTCTCTGCCCGTGGAGTTTAAAAGCAGTGGGACTTGGAATTAGTCTTTTGCAACATCCTCCTCTACAATTACAGATATCAGGTCATGTCAGTGGCCAGAAAGATCCATGTCAGGGTCCTGTTACAATTTTTCTATTATTATGGTTATTGTGCAACTATTTTTAGTTTCAAATTTGTCATAGGTATTCACCTGCAGGAAGAAAATGGTCGAAATGTAGGACAACCTACACAGTGTAAAAATTGGCCATTTTTTCTGTTGTTTGAGTCCCTAAAATAACCTCTTTCAAATATAAAATAGAATGTGGTTTCCATATTCTGAGGAGAATAAAAAAAGTATCTGAACCATATTTGCAGACCTTTCTCAAAAGTTCATTTTTGTACTAAAATTGTGAGATGCCACATAACATACGGATCTTTTTTTTTAAGTTACCTAGTGATGCAAAAAGGATTTTTAGAACATTAGGATCCTACCATTCTTTAGAAAAAGCTATAATGACATTTCTTCTTAGAGAAGAGATGACAAGACTGCAGTTTTGCCTATTTAGGACACCGATTTCTTTGCCAGCTTATTCTCAAGTACAACAGAAATTATATTTGGGAATTCCAACACAGTCCCTTCCTTCCCACCACCTTTTATTTCTCACATTAAAAAGAACATTCCCAGGTGAGCAGAGCCTTTGCAGTTCATTTTTAATAATGAACGATTTGCACTTGAGGACAAAAAAAAAATGCTTCTCCCATAAATTTGGAAGGTTTTGATTGTCTCCATGGCTTTCCCAGGTATCCACTGAGAGCCTGATCTCTGGGCAAAGACAGGAGAGGAGCACCTGGGGCCAATGCTTTGTCACTGGCATGGATGAAGAACTTCTTCCAGAAATTGTAATTTAGAAAGGAATCCCATAAAACCAAACTGGGAGACTGGTGGGGACCTGCTGGGTCACTAATAAGAGCAGAAATAAAAATCATAAGTTGGTTGAGCTTCAGCAGTTCCCAGCTGGCAGCCTGCACTGGTTAAACTGGTGCAGAAGGAACTTGGCCAAGGGGACTTGGGCCATTGGAGCCACTTGGAATCAATATCACTGGGCCACCAGAGTCAGAGAGGTGACAAACCTGCAGAGGACATTGTCACTGCCACCAAAAGGAACATTTTGTGCAGATGAATGAAAACCAGGAGGCAGCCTTTGCTCTTCTAACCCCCCAGCCCTTGGATCATTCAAGCCCATAAGGAGCAGAGGAGCTCATAAAAGCAAAGTTTGGGTTTTTTTCTGAAGGTTTTTCAACCCATCCTCACCCCTCTGCTCCATCCATTCCTCCATCACCACAGCATGACCTCTGCTTCCTTCTCTTGCCACGGCTACAAACTCAGTCATTAAATATTTTGGGGAGGCAGCATCTCCTCTGTCTTTGAGGGGGATTCATTTAAGTAGCACAGGAGATTCCCAGGAGCCATTTCTACATCACACCTCCCCCAGCTGCCAAGGATCTGAGCTGTGCTGGAACATCACATCTGAATAAATCCTAGAAAATTCCCTTGACACTGTGGTCAGTGTTAGGGACACAGAAGAGACGTGGACCACCTGGCCATGAATCTTAGGTATCAGCCTTAATTTTGGATTCATAGAAAATCTGGTTTCCTGATTATTAAAACTTTTCTACCCTTCCAAATAAATTAATTTAAGAATTGACAGAGTTTTCTAAGGGTTTAAATGCATTTTAAAAATAACACCGCTTATGGAAGTCCTTCTGATCCTTCCAATGCCTCAGGCAGGTATTGCCCATATTCAGGGATGGATCTGCTGGCCCATCTCCTCCATCCAGCTCTGGCAAGGGCCACCTTCAGGTCTTGATGCCAGAATGAGAGAAACCATTCCCTTTCCTGTCTCATACTGCATTGTCAGATTGAATTTATCAGAACTTGTCTTTCCAGCATGGCTTTTTTCTTTTTTCTTCTCCAGGTACCAACACATTTCCAGCATTAGATTTACCATCAGATTGCCAACCATAAAGCCAACCTACTTTCCACTGCTCCTAATTTGCCACTCAGCACTTTGCAAAGCCCAGCTGCTCTGGATATGCCCAAGGGAGTTAGTTTAACAGAAAATAATTTGGTTCTGGATGTAATATTATTTGATAGCATGAGTTTTCTATTACCCAGCACTACAGTTTATAAAAATTCCCTGTAATTGGCCAATAACACTTTTTTTGACCTTATCCTTTCCAGTTAAATATAACTTAAAAATAGAAAAACCTTATCCAAGTTATATATGTATATATAACTTATATTTCATCAACTTTCCTACATATGTGTGCACACAAGCATGTGCAGGAAGACAAGGGGACAGTCTGCCCTTTTACTGATAAAAGTGCTATTTTGCTCCAGATTTTGTTTTCTCTGGTTGTCCCCCACCAGGCCCAATTTTTTCATCTAAAGGAGGAGCTTTCCATCACCCTTGAGTTCTCTGGTCATGCACATACATATATTTTATTTTGTCATTCCTTATTAACACAAATTAATTCTGTTCAGTTCAGTACTTGAACGAGACTTCAGGAATTCAGGAAAATCCACCAGCAAGGTTCAAACTCAAAGGTTGGTAAACAGTCATCAAAAGCCCAGAAAAAAAGCCAGCAGTTCCTCTTGACATATTGCACCTGCCCTGGCTCCAAAAAGAACCAGTTCATGCTTCAAGACTTGAGCTGTTATCCTTAATAAAGGCTGGAGGCTGAAATTTATTCCTTTATCTATCAGTTGTGGTTTGCACAGACTTGTTTGGTCCCTGCCATTTGTGTTCCCCAGAGTCAGGGATTTGTAGCAATCCCTGAAGAGAAACCTTCCTTAACAAAGACTGGAGAAGGTGAGAAAGTCAGGGCAAGGGGATCATCAAAACAATTCAGGAAACAATATTCACACCTAGTCTGGAAGATGGAAATTCATGGAAACTATTTCCATTTAATTTCTTGTAGACTCCTCATGGAACAGCTTCTCAGCTTTATTCTTTGCTGGAGTTGACAGCCCTAACATGGAGTGTAAAGTCACTTAGTTACTTGCTATAAAATAAGGGGATTTGTTCTAGCCTCTTGGCCTTGTATCTTCTAAATCTGGCCATGCAATGCCAAAAGGGAGAGGCCAAATCATTCATATTGCCATATGCCAACAAGTTTTGCTGTGACAAAGCCAGAGAGTCACCATTTCTTACTGAAAATTCTTATCTTATTCCTACTTCAGGTCCATTTTAACTGTAATTACCTGCAATTGTAGTGGATAGTAAACTACAGCAATATCATCCTAAAGAAATCCTTCCACCTGAGCTTAAAATAAATTTCCTTTTTTAATTATGATGGAATTTACCAGGAGCTAAGAAACTCTTTACCTATTTTATTTCAAATCTGATCAGAATAAGACTTAATCCTTTAAAAGTAATGCTGAAAACCAGTATCTGCTTACAGGTTGGGGTATATTTTAGAAAGGAACAAAATCAGAACTACCATGACATTTCAAAAGTAACAACTATGGAATTATTCCTAAAGCTTCCTGGTATTTAGCAAACTTGAGGAAAGCAAAATGTGTTTGTCTCCACAACTATAATTTAGAATCAACAGCCTCACAATAAGCTTTTTGTAGCCTTTCTTTGTGCATATTAATGGTTTCTATGAAATTGCTCTTCTTCATGCTGCTGGTTCAATTTTGGCTGCTTTGGAAGTTGTTGTCTCTTGAGATTCTTCAAGAAAGAGCTGTGGGGAGAAAGAAAGTGCTTGTCCCTTTCATTACCAGTCTATATTTAATTTCATTTCATTCCCTTGACTCCTCTGCTTGCTTCTCTTTCAGGCAATCAGTCCTTTGCTGTCAATGCCAACACACTGCTGCTCAATGGCAAAAATTCCAAGATTTGTTAGTGGGATCCAGCTGACTAACTTGGGAGACTTGGCAAGGAATTAAAAATGGCCTTTTTTTTTTTTTTTTTTTCCCTTTTAAGATTCACCCCCTTAAAAAGAAATGCTGTATATATATCCTAACAGCTCAAATATGTATTTATACAAAATTCAAAGCCTGAGGCTTTCCATGTGATTTCCTAAAAGGATAAAAATACCCATGAGTATTTCTCTGTCCACAGCATGGTAATCATTTGAATCCTATCTCTCCCACCCCAGTATGAAAAGCCTCCACAAATGAATGATGAGCAGATGGCATCTCATTTTCTCAATTGGAGATTCTTGGATTCCATTTGTCACTTATGGAAAACTGGCAGAGCAGCCCTTTTGTGCCCCAGTGAATAGACTGCATAGTTTGTATATTCTCTGCTACTATTTGTTTAACAGCCATTGGGAAATATAACAAAGATTTGCATCAAGTCGAATTTTTTAAATCTTTTTTTCTACTTCTAAATATCAATGATGCTGCTGCTTGGATTTTGCCTCTCTGAGTTGGATTTTGGTGTCTGGCTCCAGTCTGCCTTCACATTCCTGCTGCTCACACCAAGGGATTTCCCTTGCCTGGGTGCCCCCAGCCCCTCCAGCCTTATCATTCCCCCCTATGTTTAATGTCTACTCAGCCCCACAGCCCAATTTTTCTCCCTTCTTTCACCATTTTGTCCAAGTTTGTCTTAGCACCAGAATATTTCTGGTGTAACTGTTGTACTCATGGAGTGGACATCAGTGGGGGGCTTAGTGACAAAATTCCAGCCTCCAGAGATGATGCTCCAACAAATCCTGCCTTCTCTGCCTAAGTTTTCATATACAGTGAGAATAACACAGATATCCTCAAGTCAAACCCACTGTTTTTTATTTCCAGCACCTTTCTTAATTCCATTTTCCTTTTTTCTTATTCACAACCTGTTGCAACATTATCAAGAGGCTGGGGTTTGGGATGCCCATTTTCCTGAGTTACCCAGGTAATTCCTGCTGTGATTCCACAGGATTTATGGGTCAGTGCCTCCCATTTGCAACGCAGAGCTGCCCATCTATCAACAGCTTAAATCATCTGTTAGCAATATAACTGTATGTACAGCAAGATTTATCTGAAACATTTTCTGTACCATAAGATAAGAAATCTAGAAACCATGACTCTGACTTGAGACACCAGAAATAGGAACTTAGGGCCTGTGCTCATGGTCCATCAACATCATCTATTTTATGCCATTCCAAGCCTCCTAGGACATAAAAAGCCACAAGTTTTTCTAAGTAACTTCTCAAGTTGCACAGTTTTGGGTTTTAAAGCTGAGGGTGATGAGAATTGTCTTTTTCCCAGATTATTCTTCTATTTCCAACGTAGCAAACTGATTAGTGGGTTCATTGTCAGAAGTGCTCTACTGTAAGAAAAAATCTTTCCAAATTCTTGACACAGTATTAATCTCTTATCCAGGCTTTTCTGCTATCAGGGCAGATGTCTACAAGCACAAAACTCATGGGAGGAACCCTTAGAACTTTGTATTGTTTCGACTGCTTGAGGGGGTGATACTTAAATTTTCTTAATATCGAGCCAGCTCAGGTCTTATCAAAGTTACACAAAGCTGCCAACAGACAAATTGCCTAATTATTACCATGAAATGACAAACTAAACTATCTTTAAACCAATATCTACTTAAGAGATAGCTGACTGGCTACAGACCACATTAGCCTGAACAAATCAGCTACAATCTCTGATAGCAGGCACTGTGTTGAATAAAACAGTCTAGGTGCAAAGCATATTGAACAGTACAGAAAATACCATCTAACAGATTTATAGTCTCTAATCCCCACAAAAAGTCTGCTAAAATAGATCAGCTCTGTCACCTAACACTGCTTTCATCTAGTGTCCAGGAGCACTGCACCACTTTGACTCATTTAGCAGATCAGTTCTGTCCTATTCCTGATTTCATGCAGTGATGATTAAGGATGAAAAACATCACAGGCTGTTGGCAACTGCAATAAATCAAAAAAGCTCTGCCCAATTTTCCTTTACCTATTTGCACCAGAACTTTTAAACCAGTAGGATTGAATTAATGTCATGTACAATAATTGTTTTCTAGGGGAAAAAAAACAAGAAGCCCACTCTAAAAACTTTGACTCTTCAGATTTCATAAGTCTTCTAAAGACAGGAATATAAGTGAAGCTTTAATAGGATGTTATAAACCAACTGTCAGGAGATGTTGCACACTAAAATCAGTTTCTACTGAGACCTATTTTTTGTTTTTTGGCTGAGAAGTGCCAAAATCTGTAAGCAAAGTAATGGTGAGCTGCACTGCATGCATCAAACAAGATGTGGCACAAGGAGCTAAGCTACTTTAAGTATTTTTTTACAGCTGCTGCTCTAGCCTGTCCATCATATCTCATATCCAGTAAACATCTGATGGTTTGAGGACTACGAGCTATATTTTCTAAATGTATAATGCTCAGATTGGAGTCACCAAGACCTGCCTTGGAGCTGAAATCAATGCTTCACCCACTCCCCAAATACCTTAAAGCCACCCTAAGGAGAGCCACCAGCATCACCATACCCTGGGACCCAACAAACAGCCCCTGCCCAAGCCTGAGATGCTGAAAAGTGAAGGAAAACCACCCCCAAGTTCATTTAAGTTCTCTGTGCCTGCCACGTGTCACAAAACAGCAGAAAAAGAAAGGTTTTTCCCCAGATGCCCTAAGCTGTGGGTATATATATGGTACCCATACCCCCTTACAGAGCCTTGAATTCACCCCACACCCCATGCTTGGAAGATTTTTCCTGGCTCAGAGAACTTGTGCAACACCAGTCCTGCTAAGAACATGGAATAAAATACACATCACAGCACTGGGCTGTTATATCTGGAGTTTCCAGTCCCAAAAAACCCCTAACTGTAACACTTACAATAGTTTTCAAGTTTGGATCTTTGGAAACCTTCTGGCTCTCTTTAACATCAGCCTTTCAGGGAGTAGAAAATCAGAAGCCTCAAAGGTCCCGTGCCTGTGTAGTTTCATTTCTTTAAAAATTAATCATAGAGTGAAGGAAAGAAGTCCATTCCCACAAGAACTGACTTAAATTCTCCTGCCTGAAATTTACTTTGTTGCAGTCTTTCCTTTTAATAAAATACTCACAGCGATTTAAATGTGACTGATGGTAGTAAGAGAGATTTATTATTATTTTGTTGTTACCAAATTAAAGGGTGTTTTGGGAGGAAAAGTCTTTCTTATATAGCTGTCATCCACGAGTTTTCATCTTTATATGTGTTTGCTTAGAAAACACACTCAAAGGAAACATAACATTATAAACTCTGCAACTTAAGTTTTTAAATTTATTTCATAAATACTCTCCCCAAATCATTAATAACAAACCCTGTAAGCAAGCCAGCTCTGTGCTTCCATGCTTTCTTCTCATCCCAACTCTGGACCCTTTTCCTAAAGAGATGCTATGAAAATTGCATTGCTCAAATTTAAACAGAACTCATGTCTCATGTTAGTTTTATGTTCAGTTTTTTGAAACATCCTAGGGCATACGGGCAGCAAGCAATCCTGAAATTCCATCAGCTTCACCAAGGAGATAGAAAACATCAGGATTTCAAATGGATGTGTCCTCTCCCAGTTCCTGAAGTTACAGAACCTTACTGAAACCTTTG
Source organism: Phaethornis superciliosus (assembly GCA_023637945.1). Classification (NCBI taxonomy): domain Eukaryota; kingdom Metazoa; phylum Chordata; class Aves; order Apodiformes; family Trochilidae; genus Phaethornis; species Phaethornis superciliosus. The sequence goes on from JAJQWJ010000010.1 coordinate 22,651,857, forward strand.
CTGCTTTAAAACACTTTCTCCTTTTCACCACTGTGAGGAAAAGCTGGGAAGCATGGACCCAAAATAATATTATCTTCTCCATTCCTAAAACCCATGAAAAGACAAAATAATAAAAACACCAGCAGGGTCAATGCAGGTGACCTACCCATAGCTTCAGCTTGGAGAATGCCAGTGGACAAGGGGGAAATTGCAAAATTAAAGCAAAATTAAAGCTTTTTCTGCTTTTCTGAGAGGGCATCAGAAACACCAGATGAACCCTACTGTTATCCCAATGAAGACCAACAGAGAAGCTCATGACAAAACCTGGGTAACAAGTGGTTTACCCAGTTCCAGGCAGCAAAGAACCTGCTTCAGCCTTGGAAAATCCAAAATATCAAATATATTTCTTTTCTTTAAAGAAAACACATTCAAATGTTAGGATTTTTACAAATTCCATCTAGCCCAGCAGAAAAGTGCTCAGTTTCACCCCCTTTGACCCCCAGCATCCTGAGGTTGGGTTTTGGCACTGCCCTCACTCACTGTCCAGCAGTCCTTAGCACTTCACATGCAACCCCCAAGCAACAGGTTTCCTATGCTATGCCAGATAAAATGAAAAAAAAAAAATAGAAATCCCTGAATGGCACCTGGCAATGGTTTCAAAGCACTTCCCTGTGTAAACCTCCAATGTCATTTAACATCTAAATTCAGAAAGCAACCAATGCAAGTGTTCTCTGCAAGCAAAGGGCTGCAGGGGAATCCAGTCAAAATGCTGGATCAGGAACAGTAAACAATATTTCCCATATAAAAGAAAATATTAATTGTAGGTTCTAGGCTTGGATAAGTAGTATAGGGGATTATATCTTCTAATCCAAATTGTTAAGAGCAGTCTTGAGAGCTAAATATATTCAAGCTGCTTCAGCAGTTAAAAGAATTGCTACTTTTCTAAATGTTGTTTTAAAAAAAAAAAAAAAAAAAAAAAAGAAAAAAAAAAGTAACACACTAGAAAGAATTCTAAGACATAGCTTAAGGTTACCTTAGCCTACCACACTGGATAAAAATGCAGAAAAAAATTTGAATCCTTGAATAAAAGCACAATTACATTAACAGAATTGTGAATAAATAAAGTCCAGGAGAGGCAAGCAGCACACATACCACTGAAAAATATCTCCAAATAGACACTTCCATGTCTGTGATAAAAAGTAATCCACAACTTCTGCTTAGGTGTACATTTCCCTGACCGAGGAGTGACTTTTGGATTAGGTTATTTGTAGCTGCTGAATCCAAAGTGCAATTAGCTTACCCTGGACTTCAAGTGATTCATTGCTTTAACTTCATTTCACTTTGTCAAAAAGGATGGAAGATCATTTTAAGCAGCATTACTTCTCCTAGAGGAAATGTCTTCCACTTGTCTCACAACTTTCCTTCTCATTCTTGCTGACACACCAAAGGTCATTTGATTTAACTGTAATTATGGATTGTGAGCTTTAAGTCCCACTACAATATTATGCTGCTAGGCTGAAATATTACTTTATAGAGCAAAAGATAAAAACTCTAGGTATTGGCTAGGTATGTTTAAGAAGAGTGCAAGTCAAATTCTTTGAAATCAGGAAAATTCTGCCTTGACTACACTTATTTAATTTTGGTTTTGATTTTTGTGTGTATCCCAGTTATTTCTCCTGGTGAAGGTTGAGTTTTTGAACAGAATCATAGTTAAAATTAAACAAATACTGTGACTCCTCAAATGCTTCCATCTTTAGAGAAAATTACTAAGGAAGAAGGAAGAAACTCTGCTGAGGTTTTGAATCACAGTCAAGTCCACAATACCTTCTTTTATTTGCTTGTTGAACAAGATCATCTTTTTCTTTCACCATCCAGAGTCCTCTGACCAGCAGGATCCACATCCCTGATTAAGGTTTCCAGGCAGTGACAGAGGAAAACCAAACCCATGAGACTAAGGATTGCATCTCTGCAGCAACACAGAAAAGAGCAGAATGTCAGCATTTGGGGTTTTTTCTCATCCTACCATCTTTTTATTCTACATTTGTCAAGATGTCACTTTATTCCTTCTAGTTTCTTTCAATTTATTCCTTCTAGTTTCTTAGGACACAACAATTTACCATGTTCTTAGGAACATGGTAAATTATGGGAAACCTAAACACAACTATTAACCCAGTTAAAATTTCTAGAGCTCTCAGAATTTGATTCTTTTTTTGAGAAAAAGGTTCTTTCTGAACTTGAAAACACCTCCCAGATCTAGAAATATGATTTTCTAGAATTAAACACCCACCAGTTCATGTGTAAGATCCTATATACAAAAATACCTAAAAATGTCCAATGTTAATCTGGTCTTGTTACCTTGAAGTAAGTCTACATGCCTCAGGACAGCTGATGTCCTTACTACCAGCAAAAAAAAAAAAAGCCCAGCCCAATAACCATGGGGCTTTAATGTCCTGCCATAGTCCCTTGCTTTTTCCCTGCATCTGTGTCCTGTGATTCCTGCTCAGGTAGTGCCAGATGTGATGCTGAGGACCTCACAGGTCAGAGAAGCCCAAAAAGGAGCCCCAGGTGATGTTTGGTGATGTAGGTCATCCCATTTCCCCCACTCACACTCAGCGAGCTGTGTTTTACAGGAAGAAAAGAAAAAAATCCTTTAAAAAATTATTTGGAACCCCCTCTCCTGTCCTTTCTCCCAGTGATCCCTCCTTAGCAAACCAGCAAAGGAGAGAAGGAACAACCCAAGCTGCAGAGTTTACTGGGATCATCCTCACCTCCAGTCTCCACCTGCCTCTGCTTCAGCAAAAACTAATTAGCCAAGACCTTTTCACAGCTAAATCTATTTCTGATGAATCTGCAGGAACATCTAAACCAGCTGCATATTAATTACTAACTGGCTTTATCAGACAAGTCCAGCAGCTTCCACTCCTAAAATTGGTGCCCCTGGTTTAGCCCAGTGGGCTCCTTATTTTGAACTGCAAGGCTGGTAGTTTAATTTATATTCATCACTCCTTCCATATACTTTTGGGAGATTTACACCATTGGGTGGACACCAACAAGAACAAGGATGTTGACTGATGTTGTGGGGTTTTTTTGGGTTTTTTTGCCAGCAGCTATTTTTGGGGAGTCTGGTTGAAGGGGTTGAACAACCCCAATGAGGAAAAGGAAACTGCTTTTGCATCATCGGTTATTTTGCATCAAGTTTCAGGAGGCACAAGCCATGCTGATGGTGGCAAGTATTGGAACTAGAAATCCTAGAATTACAGAACCATCATGGTTGGAAAGATCCTTCAAGATGATGGAGTCCAGCTGTCAGTTCACCACTTTACCAGGGAATATTGAAGAAGGAGGAGTTGGGAACCAGAAGGGTTGTTGGCTTAGTTCCCAATTAACTGACTCTTTGAGAAGAAAATAAATTTCAGTGCGGGGCAACGTTTAACATGAGGAAAAAACAGGGAAGAGCACTGTAGAAACTGACCAAAATTCTCTTGTATACTGAGTTAATCTGTCAAGCAGAGGTCCAGAGTTAATCTGCCTTGCAAAGGGACAGATTCCCAAGGCACTAAGACAACCATTACAGCCTAAAGCTCTGCAGAGATATTGAGTTTCAAATCCTTTGGAGAAAAGTTAAAAGAAAAGGGTCTTCACCTTGCTAAGCTCCCCTAATCCCTCACAGAAGTTAAATTTTTAGAAGCCAAATTATAAATTAGGCATATGCTGTAATCTATTGTCTTATTATCAAAAAGTAATAGCAGAAAAAAAAATCAATTTTAAAAGGGTTCTTTTCTATGTCTATCTTGCCAATTTTGCAAAACTGTGATTTCCCTGATGGGAAATCCATTATATTGTGGAAATCTTACTGTATGTATTGGCTCCTTTTCCAGGAATTGTATCCCAAGATTTTGCATAAGATCCTGTCATCTGACAGAAGCAATGACCTCTGGTAGGGAATCAATTCTACAATCCAACCTCTTCCTCTCCAGACCTTTTATCACATATTCTTCTCAGTGTATTAAGTGTATTGAAGGTAAATTATGGAAAAGAATGGCTGTATTACAACCTAGTTACTCCTCCAGAGAAAGCATTGCTGTCCAAAAACCAGGATTAAATAAATTCTAAATATGTAAATCAACAATCTGAACCAATAATCACTATTTTATTCTCCTTATAAACTTTTAAGGCCACTGTAGTTTCCTTGCTAAGCATTTCTCTTTATTTCAGATTTGCTTTCCTCTGCAAAAGAGGAATGGGAAGCTCACTTGGAGAAAATATATGTCCTGGGGGCATTCTATAATGAATGACTTGGCTTCCTCTGGAAGTGCTTGTACTATTTTGAGAAATGGATGTACAGTGGGGTGGTTACCAGCAGTTCCTTTGGTTGTAATTTCTGAAATGGTGCTGCTCATGTTTCAGAGAATAATTGATTTTTTAAAATAGCTTTCCTGTAGCTGTACAACTCATTTTACTCTGGCACTTCTCCCTTTTTTGCTCCTTTGTTTCCTCCTCTCAGATGCTTAATTACCTTTTGCAACAGTATACACACAACCAAATTACACAGCTGCTGGAGAAGTAGTTTCCTGGTATCCATTAGCAAAAGAAAAGGATGCTTTATACTTTTGTCTCAGGCACTCCAGTTATATTTTTGTTTTGGTTTGTTTGTTTTTCCTCTCTATTAAAATTGTGCTTTCAAGAAAAGTGCTAAAGCAATGCAATATCCTAATTTGATCAGACCAGCAAAAATATTAGGGCTCAGGACTTCAACTTTGCATTAACATAACTTTGTGATTAGGTTCTTCACACGACTCAATATTAACACCTATATAATTTCTCTGAAGCAGCCCGGAAAGCTTCAGAATGACAAGATTTACCTTCCAGAGATGAAACCCCCTCATTTTCCACCTACAAATCTTCAAACTTTTGGTGGACACTTTGCTACATCCTCAAGCCTGAAGATCCTAAAAGTTTATACAGGTTTAACAGGCAAGTTGGGACAGTTCATTCAAAGAAAAATATATGTCAGGGATGATTCTATTCCATATTAGCACTTCTGGTAATGGGAGCATCTTGGCTACAAATCCTTGGAGACTTGAGGAACAGCAACACCATGTTCTCCCCTTTCCTACATAGCTCCCTTCAGATGGCCATAGGATTCTGGATTGGATTCTTGCAAATCTTCTGGTCTACATATTAATTAATAATACCAGCTCTAGGGCTGTTTTATTAAGGTTATTGTTTTTTCTGAGTGAAGATCATTTCACAGGCCCAGACTCCTGACTGGATTGATCCACTGAGGCATTAACAAACAGGGGAAGATGAGGGACTGGGGGAAAGACAGAGGGTAGAAGAAGAATTTGATGAAAAAGCTGAAGAATTTTGTCACCCCAAGCCACCCCCAACTGCTGTAGCTCCACACACACCACAACAAAACTAGCCCCCAAATCCAAAAGACCCAATCTACAGGAGACTGAGAATTGTATGTACCTATATATTTATTTTTAGTATTCTCCACAGGTTATTATACAGACAGGAACATCTCCAGTGACTGCCCTTTAGAACAGAACACCAAAACAGAGCTCTCCCTCCTGAGCCAAATCCCAAACATGAGGACATAGCTTTACCAAGCCACCAACTCTTCAAATGAAAACAAAGTCAAGGACTGAAATCTCCCCAGATTTTTTTGGTAATATTTCTGACATCAGTTCTTTTGTTTCTCCCTATAATTCACTGACCTAGATCTGCTGGTGTAATTTTTCAGCTTCTGATACTTAATATTGTTTTTAGACAGTAGTTTCAGGGCCCTTTCAAGATGTGTTCTTCAAAGCTGGAGCTTAATCCATTCTTTATTAGTTCTGTAAAGTGATTATTTCTTCAGGGCTGGATGGAAGTACTTAAAGGAAATGAGCATTCTGTTACCAAACCTCACTGCTCCACCTCCAAAGCTGGAATTTCAACACTTCAGGGTTGAATGATGGGGATAGAAAACCAGAGAACACACTAACAGAAAAGTTTCATATGGTAAATGGGTTGACACGATGACTTTTTTTTTTTTTTTTTAAATAAAATCCCAAAATCTGACAAGTGCTCAGGGACTTTTGGCCTGTGCTGGGCAATCCTGAGGTCACTGGAGCTGATACTGCTGTTGAGATGTCATTTCATTTTTTAGTTCAAAATGAAAAATTGCTCTCTGCATGCAGTTTATGAGAATCCTGATGCATCTAGGGGCTGGGGGAAAAAAAAATAATCACATTGCAGCTGCAGATTACCTCTGAAATGCTCCTTCCATAACGCTCAGGAAAAGAAAAGGATATAACCTCTTGCATCTGTCAGCCTGTAATAAGATGGGGACTTTTCCCTCTGCCCATAGGAGCCCATTCCATTAATTCCATGAAACCTGTGCTGATCAACATTAGGAATTTTCAAGGAATACTTAATATGACTACAGAAAATAAGGAGTAACTGTTATTGTGGAGGAATACCTGCTCCAAGGGCAAAGCAGGTCTGCCAACTTGGCTAGAGTTCTATAATTGCAGATTGAAAATAATGAAGGAAAGAAAGCAAACACAAACAAAAAAAAGATTCATTAATTTCAGAGATATTGAAAGCCAGAAATGTTAACAAAAAACCTGAAAACAACAAATTCCTGAATACAATTTTCATAAACATTTTGCATAACAGTCTGGCCAATTGCTGCTATACACATTCCACAACAAATTAATCTTTTGAAAGAAAAAAAAAAAACAAAACACATTGTGAAGTCTTTTAGGAATAGAAATAGTCCTCCCAAAACAAAAGAGTGAACAAAAACTTGGATTAAAGCACAGTGCACATGACAGCTGTGGTAAGGGGTTGAGACCTGACCTAGCACAGCAAAAAGGAAATGGGGTTTGGTCCTAAATTCAATGCTGTTCATTTAAGAAAGGCTCAGAGATATGAGGAGCTCCCCAAAAAACCCAACACCAAACAGCAAAGAGACTTTAAAAAAGCAGTTTTGAAGCTAGACAAACTTCTGAACCCATTTATCACAGTCCTTGTAGTTCCCATCTCAAGGTGAAACAATAACAAATAGGTAAAAAGTTAATTGGGTTTCCAGAACCTTTTAAAACCCCCCTAAAATTCTACTGAATTTTTTTAAGGAAAAACTGGCATAGGGCAACAGACTCTTACAAAACCTTATTAATGATTCATTCCAGCCTGCTATCCTTCACATGCTGAAGGAATAACCATGTACAGAGCCAAGGCATTCATTTTAATAACAGAAAATACAACATCCACAGGAATGCAGATGCTTTTAAAAAAAAAATAGTAAATTTTAGAAGACAAACTGAAAACCAAGCTGCTTCTGGGGAGCTGACAGAAGCTTTGGGAAGACAGGGATGTGAGCAGGATCCCTGCAGCTCGCTTGGCCTGGAGGGCAAAGCTCTGGCTTCAGTTTTGGTTGGTTGTTACTCTGGAATAATTGATATGTTAATATATGAATAAATTCAAGCCCACCATGGAAATTCTGTCTAATCTAGCAAAGAGGCAGCATAACCCACACATGATCTATTCCAACCCGGCCAGAAACTTCTGCCAGCAATTAATTTTGCACCAGTGTGCCAGAGTTTAGCAATGTGGGGCAGTATCAGACAACCCCTAAAATGTCACAGCCCCCCTGGGTGTTTTCTGCTAAGTATTTAAAAAAAAAAGAAAACAAAACAAAAGTTATCTACTTGTAATCAACATTTCCTTGCCATACAGTGACATTCACTGCATGTCCCATGTCACTGCCCTCAGCTGTAGGACACAGCACGAGGAAATGGCAGAGAAAAGGGGAGGTTCTGCCCCTGCTCCTGGGCTCAGCAGGCTCTTTTGTCTTTTTGGAACAAAAGCCCAGACTATTTTTTTTCTCTCTCTTTGGAGGCAAAGGTGTCAGGGAGCAGAAAGCAAAGGGAAGTGTCTCCTGCTCTCTCCAAGGGCTCAGCTGGGGACTGTGTCCATCTGCAGATTTTGCATTCTGGTCCTCTAAGAAGAGGGGGTTGTGACATAAGGGCACATATAATAAAGCAGTGTGGTTACTGACTTAATTTTAAAGCCAAAATGTTGTGGAATAGTTATTATTATTATTTTCTTCTTTTTAAAAGAGAAGTGAGAAGAACATTAGGGAAAAACCAAGCAAGAGCCACGAAGGACAGCACTGAAAATCAGATGCAAGGACTAAAAGCTGAGCACAGATGATGAGATCTCCACCATCTGGTTCCTCTCCATTAGCTTCTGTAAAGGAAGAGATGAAAGTGGCCCAGGCTGTTCTAACAATTACAGTAGTTCCCTGAGAACATCAGTCAGTTGGATTTCAGAGTGGGGTTGCAGATTGAAATGTCTTCCTAATGAAAATAAATTTGGTTTGGGAGGCTGTCTGGGTACCTCGAGCCATTTCAGGAATTCATATTTTGACAAAGCCTATCAAAAACACATTCTGGGCAGAAAATATGTAGGGAAGGAATAACCAGAAGGATTGAGTGCAAGAGAGTGACAAGTCATTCAACCTTGATTTATAATCTAATATAAAGAACAAGTACACATTCTACAGGAACTGTTCTCACCTGCATCAGGATTGGTTTTTTTTTCTTTTGTTTCCCAACATATTTGTCCTGCAAATGCATATTTATTTTCAGCTGATCTTGACCAGAACAATTGTCTCCTGTTCTCTTCTCAATATCCCATTGCCAACATCCCATTTGCCTCACACTGTGGCCCCTACTGAGAGGGAACATGAATTAATCTTCAATAAACCCCACAAACCTGAGCATTTGGTTAGAAAGCTCAGCTTCCCTTTTGTTCAAGAAGCACCAACATTGTGGAATAACCCCCCAAAAGCTGGGGGCTGAGCTGTGTAACTCAGCCAGGGTGCTTGGAATAATTATTCATCTACCTGTTGCCAACCTCCATAGATTGAGTGAACTCTATGGTTTAGCAAGTCCACCCCAACAATTATTATTCATTCTGTCACTTAATTTTCTAAATTTAAGCAAAAATATAATCCCAGAATTGATTCCCTAGTTTTTCCTCACAATACCCAGAGCTATCTGAATTTAACACAATGATATGTTATCATAAATTACATATTAACTGCATCTCCAATCTGAGCCTTGTGGTACTGAGGAAAATTTATATACTATGAAAGAGCAGAAAAAAAGTTAGGAACTCACAGAATCATCCATGGTTGGAAAAGACCTTTAAGATCACCAAGACCATCAGACCAGAGGAAAGGAAGAAAAACATTTAAAACCATACAAAAGAAACCATGCAAGCGTTGTAAGTGTTATCTAAGCAGGCAGTACAAGCCCAGTCAGAAATTACATCTTTTTTCTGAAGACACTCTATGTATTTTGCCACATGCTTTTCAAGCACTGTTACAGTTTTCTAGGGCTAGAAAACCAAGCCAATTACTTTTCTTAATTATTTGATAGTGCTGCCAACAGGGAAAACAACATGCTCCATAGGCCCCAGCTCAGAACCTTGAGATCTGTATTTTACTTTGCCAAACACCTGCCTTGGGTCAATGAAACCATTTCAACTTTTTCTCTTCTCATTCTTGTATTTTACCTGTTCTCTTTTGGCTCTGGTCTCCCCAGGGCAGGACTTATTTCTCATTTGGTGTTTTTCCAGTGCCAGCCACACCAAGAGCTTGATGCTGGCTGGGCTCCTGCTGTGGTTGTCCAACTGGTCACCTCTGGAGGCCACTGGGATCTTCTCCTTGCACCACCAGCTGTTGGGTTTGTTGGCTTGGCTTCTTCTCAGCAGCCCAGGGATGAAGAAGCCACCTGAGATCTGTAACAAATCAATTGAGCAGATGGACATTGCAGCTCCCCACCTCCCAGGGTTGGGTTCCTGGGACTCAGGAGAAGGAAGGAGAGGGACAGCCAGGCACCCACCAAGACAGAAACCTTCCCACACCCCAAAGGAAGGAGGAAAAGAAAGATACAGCTCCTGCAGCAAAATTTCTGTCTCAATTCAACTCTGTTCCCATCACCTTCTGTCTTACCAGGAGCTTCACAATGTAAGAGGCTGGAGATAAAGTCAGGACAGAAAGGATGAAAGGGCTGGATGAGAGCTGGAATTTTTCTCTTCTGGAAGGCAGAAGCACTTGTCACTGCTCCAGCTTTCTCTCCTTCCAAAATATTTTGCTCCTCACCAAAGCCCTTGGGGTACTGGAGTCAATATCAATCAAATGCAGGCAGTGCTACAATACTGAATATAAATGTGCTCTTAATAGTACCTCTGCCACCCAGAAATCCTAAAAGAGAAATGCTCTTAAGAGGCAGGTGTAAAAACTGCTTTTGTACAGCTTAACACCCCTCACTCTTTCCCAGAGGAAGGGCTTTAGGACACCCATCTTTGTTATTTTTCTTTCAAAACTGTCTTCTTTTTTTCTTTTTTCTTTTTTTTTCTTTTTTTTTTTTTTTTCCAGGACAAGGTGTATTTTATACTTCCATCATCTATTTGGAAAAAGATTAGCACCACAATGTCCCAACACTATAAACATTTATTTATATCACACAACACCTGCAGGTGGTGGGCTGCAAATATTTACCCATTATTCCAGTTTTCTCAAGAAAAACCCTCAGGTCAGGAATGCATTTCCTTTCTTCTGCTCCTAGGACATAAAGAAGTAAAAAAATCTGTTCTCATTTCCCTAACATCCATCACCATCACTACAGCAATGAGAAAAACTTGTAGTAATACTCATTATTTGATTAGTATCCAGTTTAATGGAGTTTAATTTGATCCATTTAATTGTTGTCCATGATAAAAAAAAGAAAAAAATTGTGGCAAAACAAATTTGTTAGGTAAATTATACAAGGAAAAAAGGCCAGAATTGAGTAAATATGATTCAAAACAAGAGGGATTTATTTTTAGATCCTACTCAATAGCTCTGCCTGTTCAATGTCAACAGTTCAAAACGAATTCTGCTGGGCTAAGCTGTCCAAAAGCTGTAAACACAGGTATTTAAGCTGCTTTACAGGAGCTGTTTTAAATGTACAGCTGGTTTATAAAGAGAGTAACACTTGAAACCTGACCAGTCTTTAGGGATGGGGGGGAATATTGTTTTACTAATCTGCTTGACTTCCAGGACACACAAAATAATGGAAACTTGTGAAGGGCAAAAGCTGCTGTGAAATGAAAAGCAAAGATATCATTTGAGGTCACTGAGGGAAGCAGAACATAAATTACTAATCACCTTGACATTTTTAGGAGGTTACAGATAAGAGTGATAATGGAAGTTCACATGATGCAATCCATTGGAATTGTCATCAGGCCATTAATAATGTTTGAGGTGACAGGAGGCAGCTCACCTGGATCATAAATCTCAGCAACCCTGATGGATGGCTACAACAGGGATGGAGAAAGACCTGCTTCCAAAAAATGGGAGAGATGGAGCAGTGCTTGACCAGGAGTGTGCCTGGAACAGTTTTTTTTCATTCAGTAGCTCATTTTCATCAAAGGAAGTTGCACTATGGGCAGAAAACTGTTTAATAATCACTTTTTTTTTTAACTCTTCTGCTAAAATGAAAACCAATTTGTCTACTAATTATTAATAATATTGTGACATGATGAATAACAGCTTTTTTCTTTATCCTGGTTAGGTTTTGGTGTAAATACTTACACCTTGACTCTTTTTTCCCTTCAGTAAATGCTTTCTGACTTTAAGAACCCTTCAAAAAAAACAAAATAAAAAACGAAAAACAAATTGTCCACTATCAAATTGGTCAAAATGTTCCAAAATATGTCTTTTACTGACACTTTTACAGTCGAGTCTGTCACCCACTTTTGTGTGTGCTTTCATCCAAGCCCTGGCCATAATTGATGTAGAAACCCAGTTCCTTCCTAACATGACAAACACCACAGAGCTTCAATCTGAAAGCCTAGGTCCCCACAGAGCTGTCTCACCCCTTGACCCCACGGTCTCATTGCTATTCAGCTGCTTCCCAACCTCTTGGATTTGAAATCTGAACCTTTCCACGTTGCTGTCAGCAGAACAAGCATGAGGCTGGCTCCAGAGAGCATGCATGCTGGGAGAAAATCTGGTGGAAAGAACTAAAAACACTCCCTGGGCAGATGCAGATTTGTGCTGACAACACTGAAAATTCCTTTTTTCTCAAGAAATGCTCCTGACTTCATTTCACACACCCAAGCCATCCACAAGGAGATCCATAGCTACAACAGGGGCTACATTGATAGACATTGATGTACAGACACAAATCCAATGTTCCAATGTCTACAACAAGGAGATCTGGAAGCCCTGGAAGTCAGAAGCCCCCCTGAAGCTGGACTGTGGTTATTTATTTGGCTGACTCTGGAAGAAGAAATTGTAGGGCTGGGAGATTTACTTGGAATGATCAAATTGGGATTGATGACATACACTATATATATTTTAATGACTTTTGCCAGGTGGGTAAGCTCCTAGCAATGTAAGAAGAAAGTGGATGGAGCTGACTGACTGCCCCAGTCAATTCATCTCTTTACCAAAGGAAATGGTATTTTAAAGTCCTAAAATAATAATAGTAATATTATTATTACTATTAATAACAATAATCATAAACCACAGCAAGAAAAATAATAACAATCATACCAACAACGTCACCACCACCCCAACAATAATAATAATATCACATAGTGAAAAGTCTTATCCTCATAACAGATTTATTTGAAGCATCCTGAATCTTTTCTGCCCTGGAAACAAAACCATTTTTCTCCTTAGATGTTACAGGGAGGAAGTGTAAGAACGGTGGCATCCCAGAAAGCCCCAGACATGTTTGAAATTACTATGGGTTTGTTTGAAAACATGAGGTGCAAAATAGTAGCTGGCCTTCAACTGAATTGCCTTTTAATTTTATAAAAGAAAAGAAAAATCAGAAACCAAGAATGGTTCCTTTTGTTGCCTTTTTTAAAAATGTAAAATTAATTTTTAAAGTGAAATCAAGAATACTTTTACATGCCATATGAAACTGTATTTATATTTACCTTTAACATGGTCACTCATCCATTTCCCAGTTGTGTTTTGTAAAACGTTTCATTATATTTAGACAAATACAGCAACTGAAAAATTTTTTTCAAGGAAAGAGTATTTTCAGCTTTTCTATTTTAGAACAGCAAATCCCTTCATGCCAAAGTGAGAACTCCCATAAACACCCCAGCAATCGATGCTGAGTATGGGGAGGGCATCCACCAAGGTTCTGCAGGTAAAGCTGGACTAAAAGAAAGGAATATCACCAGAAAATGGAGGAATGATTTCACTGACCACAATCACCTTGGCTTTGGCTGCTCCTTTGGTTCCTCACACCTCATTCTTGGCCAGGGTGGTGAAATAAACCACTTTAGAGAGCATCTCCCACTGCGTGATGAAGGAGAGTTTGGGGAGGTCACATCCCCTCAAGTACACTTAAAAAGTGTCTTTACCTTGTTAAGAGAAGAAATTTACTGTAAGAACCACAAACATCAGCATTAGCATGGAAATCACAGTTTCCAACATCAGCAATCATGTCCTGATATCAAAGCAATATTTTTACACCTCCCCATCTCTCTCCCACAACAATCTACAATACTGACAGATCCAATCTTTTATTTAATTTGTCCCTGACCTTCTCAGATAATGCTGCCTGTATTTGTTCTTTCAGTTAATAGCAACATTGTTCTGCAAAATTGCATTTGACCCTCTTGGAGGTGTGAATATTGAATTCTGAAAGAACTCTTTCAAGATAATTTCCAGGGAATGATTAGGCTACATACCTCTCATTATGTATTTCTGCATTAAACTCTGAAATGTGATATTCATGCAAAAATCTAGCAGCAGACAAGTATTCATTTCTTCTAGGAAACACTTCCCAATACTTCTCTTTCTAGTTTTAATACATAATTCCTGCCAAAAGAGCCTGGCTTTCAATATAGAATTGCATGGACTGTGATTATTTCTGTAAATCCTTTACATTTATACCAACAGAATTGACTTTAGTTTCAAGGAATGTAGAAATTAAGTGTGATTTTTTTTCTTTGTACAATTCCTACAGGTAATTATAGCTATTTCAGTTATATGGGAATATGGGGAAACTATTTACTTACTATGGACTGCATAGTTTACAAGTATTGTAATACTTGCACAGATGAATGACAAAACCTGTTTCTATTACTCTTCCATCAGAAGTGACACATCTTATAAAATAAGACAGAATGGTAGAATTTAGTACAAAGGAGCACTGGCAAGACTATGAGTACCCACACATTTCTCATCAAGTAATTAGCAACTTGTTATTTATCAAACCTGGAATTGAAGCCATCTTGCTTTAAAACTGGATTCCTGGGTGTCCCAAAGGCTGAGGGTTTCAGAGTTTAGGGAATTGAGACATGGTAGGAAAAAAAAAAAAAAACCAAAACAACACAACCCCAGGACTGTTAACACAAAGGGACTTCATTAATTTTACTTCTGGCAGAGCTGGAGCAGTGTTTGCAGTTCTAATCATGTCTGAGTAGTGTCAGAGCCAGTATTTATTGCAGGCTTCCTTCCTCTGCTCAGCACTTCTTGCTGATTCTGTAGGACTCCTGCCATTCCCAGACTATAAAAGAAGAGAAGAAAAAAAATAAATAAAAAAAAAAAATCACACAGTCCCACACAGTCATAGACACTTTGCTGCTTCTTGAGAAGTCAGCAGCAGAAGCCCTGACACAGTTTGTGCATCCAAAATTTTTATGAAGCACTGATTTGGAAGAGCTGACTCCTCTCTCTGGCTTCTGACATTAGAAGAAAACATTCCTCCCAACCCCAGTAAGTAAAAGGAAATCTTCAGGAGGATAGAAACACAACAACTAAATCTTGTCCCCTTTAATAGCAGACCAGAGGCCCAAGATGAGTATTATTGAGTAAAAAAAAAACAACAACAACAACAACCACCAAAAAAATCACCAAAAAAAAGCAGCAAATCTAAACACTTCACAAAAAATAACCCTGAGAAACTCCTTACCTCTGTCCTGGTCCTACTGGAGCCTGCAGAGATTTACATGACTGTGACAAATGACAGTCCTGTTGGACATCAGCTGAGAGCAGGCATTTCCCTTGCCCAA
The DNA here is from genome assembly GCA_023637945.1 of Phaethornis superciliosus. Lineage (NCBI taxonomy): Eukaryota > Metazoa > Chordata > Aves > Apodiformes > Trochilidae > Phaethornis > Phaethornis superciliosus. Next base: position 22,666,923 of record JAJQWJ010000010.1, read on the forward strand.
TTCCTGCTTTCCCAGCAGAAAGTGAAAAGGGGCATTACATGCTGGAAGAGCCTGACACTTTCCTACCCAAGGATTTTGGGGTCTGTGGGCATTTTCTTGGGTTTAACTGCTAAGATCTACTTGTGGTCAGCTCTGTGACCCTGCTCCATCAGTATGGTTCAACAGATAAACCAACTGCAGGGCAAGTGCTTGCAGGTTATTCCAGTCCAGCACTCCTGACCCCATTTTAATTGTGCTGAAAAGAGGCAAAAAAAATAACCTGTCCTTCAAATTACAGGATTTTTCTTCCTTTCTTGCATAGACAAGAAACTCCTGTTTCCCCCCAACAGTTCTCATGCACTGGAGCTTATCCTAAGCTTCAGTATCAGAAGGACTTGACATATCTGAAAGCAGGAGTGAATGACTGTCGCTGTGACACCTCTTCTGTACAGAAAAACCTAATTTAGCACTTCCCTGAATGTTATCAGCTCCCCCTACAACTCTGATTCCCCCCAAAACACTCAAAGTAGGGTAGCTCAGCATTTATCTTTGATGCAATATCAGGGTGAAAAAGTGACTGAAAAGATAGAAGGCAGCTAAATCACTGAGGATCTACAAGTTCAAAAACATCTTTAAGATATTAAGTGCCTGCAAAGAATAACTTCAACCTCTGCCAGCCCAAGCCCTGCTCCTCTGCCCAGAGCCACCCAGAACACCCTGACCTGACCCATTCTCCCCCAGCAACCACCATGTTCAGCTTCCCACAGGTGTCACAGTTCCCCATTTGCTTGCAGAAGTTCTCAATAATCTTGTGCTCCCCTTGCTTACTGGGTTTTTCAGTCTCTGCCACCTGGAGCTCAATTTCCCTGTCTGCAAAAAACTCCTGATGTCTCCATAAATGTCGACGTCTCTGGTGACTGCTTGAAATTTCAGCTCTGTTTTTATCACTTTAAGCTCACAATTTTACCTCCCAAACCACACCAGGCTTCAGCCAAAAATATACATTCCTTGCCACTTTTATCTCTCTTTTTTTTTTGTTATTATTATTATTTATTTGCCCCATTATTTCTTCTGTTTCTCAGACACGGCTTTTTGTTTCACATCCACCAAGAAAACAGACCCAAGGGAATGTAAATCACCCTCTCCACAGCTGAAAACATATAACAGAGAAGAAAACATCTTTAGATGCATGCATACATCTCTGTCACCAAGGGATTTGGTGCCTGAGCAATAGTAATGGTGGGGTTTTTAGGATGGCAGTGATTGCTGAGATACATCAGCAGAGAGAAACCTTGCCAGCCACATGGCATGCCTTAACATTTAACTGCTTAACATTTAACATCTTCTCTAGACTGTTTCTTAACCAGAGAACTCCACAGAGACAGAGGATAATGTCCTTTCTATTGCCTTTGGTCTTCTTCAGGGAGCAATGATGGAACAGAGCAATGCCAACAAAGAGGGAGTTTTGCTGCCAGGAACCCCTCACTGGCTGCTTCTCTCTTCAGCAAAGGTCCTTTCCTTGGGCTGCTTTAATTAAAATCTTCCACTGACACAAAAGAGAAGTCAGGATTTTCTTAATGCAGAAATTTTCATCTGAAAGGGGCTTGTGAATTCCTTTTTTACACCTCCCCTATCTTTTTTATCTCCCCCCTCAACTTTGGGACAGGGGGAGAGAAACAAAAAATCCTTCAATAGATATCACTTCCCAGAACATGTAAGTTTTAAGCTGAACAGTCTTGATTTTATTTATTTATTTGTTTATTTATCTCCAGAGTCCTGTAAGTCAAGCAATGTTTCTGGTAAAATGGAAAGCCAGACCCATCTCTATTGGCCCAGCTGCAATTTGGGATTGATATTGGACCCTCCAACTGCTCACACAGCCTCATGGTAATTTCTGTTTTAATACCAAAGCTATTGCTACATGAAGTCTGCCTGAAAATAAACCATAGCATGGTTATGCTTTGGATTTAATATTCCATCCCTTGTTTGCAAGATAGAAACTATTTATCCACAAGATACAAAAAAAAAAAAAAAAAAAAAAAAAGCAAGCAGATTTTCAACCTTGTTTTCTTCTGTCACACTTAAGGACTTAGCTGGTGTTAGCCATGGCAAATGCTTAAAAAAATCTGTTAAAAAAAATTGTTCACAAAATTGAACACATCAAATGTTCAATAAAGCTGGAATTGACTCTGTTACTTTGGTATAGATGTGTAAGAAAAAAAAAACAGTGTGGCAAAAACATTTTTCAAGGTTTAGGCAAAGCAGCTTATGAAATATATACAGGCCTAAATCCTCAGAGAAAAAACCACATACATATGGGGGCTCTGTGACCCAGCTAGTTAGCTACAAAATATATTTTATAATTAAAGTTAGAAAAAAAAAAGCCACTAAAATTAAAGTAAGGCAACAGCTACATGCTGAAGACTGAATTTTGTTATTTTGTCACCAAAAAGACTGAGAAAATTACACATACAAGGAGCTGGGTGTCACAGCCAAGCAGCCCATCATCACTTGTCATGGATGCACACATGTATGTTTTTAAATGTATAAAAGGAAAAAAAATAATGGACATTTTAGCTAAACAATCTAGTGCCAACACTTCCCCACCTCCTTTTGTGGGATGAAATGAGATAGCACAGCCTTGTTTTGTACTTCAGCGACTTCAAATTATTTTGCTATCTTCCACTAGCAAGTCTTGTGCTGCATTTTGTTCTTTTCGTGGGCAAAACATGCCAAGTCTCTGAAATCCATGCCCTGTTTTGAAAGGATGTTGCTCACACCCCCAGGGATTGCAGTGAGGTGCAAAGTGCCCTCAGCTCCCACATGGAATTTCCAGGAGCTGTCTGGGTGCTAACACTGAACCCCACAGGAAACATCATAAAGTTCCAATCCTGTAGTTTGAATGAAAGATGAAATCACCTGTCTAACAAACCAACCTGAATTTCAAGCAGCAGCGTGGAAGAAAAAGCAGAATTCTTTCATTCCTCCTCTTCCTTCAGGGGATGGGGAAGATGTTTTGGCAGAGCTGGAACCCAGAAAATAATTCCTGCATCTGGAAAATGGGGTTTGGTTCCTATTCACTTGGGCTTAGAGCAGGTAGGGTTTATTTTCTAATATAAACAGAGTCCTCCAATGTCTAAAATATTATTCCTAACAGGCTTCCATTCTTTCTAACTGAAGCCAATAGAATTTGGATTATGGTTTTATTATTATTCAATCAGCATGTCCAATGCTTGAGCTGCTCAGCATCTTTTTCCATGAAAAACCCATCACATCACTGACTCCTTTTACTGAAGTTGCCTTACTTCACAGCCACAAAGTTTTCTCAATTGCATTAAAAAAAAAAAAAAAAAAAAAAAAGTCAGACAGAAAATTTAATATCATCTTCACATGGTTCCCTTTTGCCACTCGACTTCTCAAAATTCAGAGAAAACAATTTCAGAAACACGGATCCACATTTTTGGAGTGAAATTACACTCCAGAGCCTTGCAGGTGTCCAGCAAGAGGTTTGCCACCTTTGCTAAGGCCAGATCTCTGATTCACTAAAAATTCACATCATCATGCATGTGGCTCAGAAATACATTACAGAATAGAACCCTGCATAATCCAGTAAAAAAAAAAAAAAAAAAAAAAAAAAAAAAAAAGAGTTGTTGGAAGTATTCTGACAAGTAAACTGCAGCAAAAGACATTTCATAGTTATTACAAGCCTATCAGCCAACCAGTTTTATAAACCCAGGAAATTCAGAAAAAAAATAACTTGGTATTTCTGTTGCAAAAAAGTTGGAAGAAGGAGCTCAGGCAGGGGCTGTAGGAAAATCTGGTGGCAGCAAAGAGACCTGGCAGTGTAATTGCATCTCTTAGAACACCTCACATGCAGCACTGTTCACAAATTAGTTTGATAGCCCAAACTTTTAATGACCTTTTCACTTGCGTGGGAATAATTTCTCCTGCAGCCCTTTTTAGTTCCTGTAATTAAAGCCATTTAAAAGTTTTAAGTAGGAAGTACACTCAAGGCACATAAACTGATAAAGAGAAACAGAGCTTCAAGAGCTCTTTTCCTCCACTCCCCCCCCAGAGCTCCCACTGTGTCAGAAAATTACAGAATGTCCATCTCTTGATTTGGCTCAGCAACAAAGGGTTTCCACCTACTCACTTCATGCTTTTCATATTTTGATTTTCAAATCTAAATGCCTTAATGAAAAAAAAAAAAAAAAAAAAAAAAAGCTGCTATGAATAAATATTAAATGAGAAGAGAGAACTGGAAGAAAGTTTGGAGCACAAAGAAGCCAAGAAACCCATCAGAACCAGCCAAGAAATCTCTTGTTCAAGTGCTGAAGCTTGTGTGAGCTCCAGTGTTATTTTTTGAGTATCATGCCTCTCCAATTAATTTTTAAGGATGCTATTTTTGTCCCGTCCATTTTTATAACTGAGTTGGATTTTGACTGCTTTCCATATAAAGCTTATATAAAGATTATAATATAAAGATTATTACTTTCCATTTAAAGACCCACATACAAGTTAAAGTGCATATCTTGCTTTTGAGAGGCAAATGAAAATGTATAAAGGACCAGGTTTTAAAGATACTAAAGCAAAGAAAAAGAAAAGCAGGTGTCAGGATAGATATTTTTGTTTAAGTACCTCAAAGAGCTAAGTTTTGATTTTTATATGATGCTGACCCACCTCCCCATGACATAGATCAAGAACTAGAAATCATTCTGAGAGGAAATATTTTTAGGATACTAATTTAACTTACTAAACATGAAAAGCAGCCAAAATTCAAGAGAAATTCTAGCACTATGTAGGGCAATTGAAATGTCTCAGTTCACACTCACACAAAAAATATAATTAAGTAGTATAGATTATTACAGAAGAACAAATCCAGATCATTCTACCACAACCTTTGTGATATAAAATGTATAGCTAATTAATAGGTCCCAAGAAGGGCAGGAGGTGAGCCTCAGCTCATCTTTTGGCTATTAAATATATGGCTAGAAATACTCAATATTCTGCAAGCAGTAAGTTAGCAGGAGTACTGTTTAGAATAAAACATCATCATGTATGTCCAGCAACATTCATATACACAGCACAGAGGAAAAGAAAAGAAAAAAAAAAAGGAAGTGTTTCAAAAGCCAGAGGCCATAAAACCTGTTCTTTATTGCGTGTGTTTGACCCTGAAGTTTAATTCACTACACAAAGGCAGCTTGTTGGGAAGTGTCATTTCAGAAGATAGCTGAAGTCTCACCCCATTTTGTCTGGGGCTTCCCAACTTCTAAAATTATTAAACAACACTTACACAGCCTCACTGTATATGCAATTAAAGTGCATTCATGATGAGATTATTAGCCTATTAAAGCCATCAACCTCTCACTGATAAATAATCAGTGTAACTATGGGCACTTGCCTTGTGGTTATAATTAAATAACAATGGTTTATTACTGCACCCCAACGTTGGTGGCAACCATTAAGAGGGTTAATGATGAGCTCCTTCCTTTGGTTTGAGGCAGCAGCTCCCAATAACAAGTATCAAGGCACTAGGGCATTTGGTCTCACCCTCACAAATTAGGCCATTTCACTTTTAAAATTAAAAAAAAGTTATTACTAAGACTCACCCTGAGCTGGCGAAGACAAGAAGAGCTGCCTCATGGAATGACTGCACTGGCAGGACCAAACTCTTCAGAAAGGAGAAGGCAGCCAGACCATGCTACCCAAAAAACTTATTTCCTGACGTGCCAGTGCTATCCTGGTCCACCACTGATTTTGCAGGAGTGTCAATTATTCTCACAACCTCGCTGATGGAGACTCAAGGAAGAAAGGAAGGGTGATGCTCCCACCCTGTCTGCATTAGGGCAAAGGAGAGAACTGTGACTGGGAAAAGCAGAGCTGTGTTTCAGGAAGAAAAGATTGGGGGGTTTCACACCTGTTCACTTCAGCAAAAGTAAAACCTTTCATTATTGCCTCAAAAATCTAAAGGGAAAAATAAGCAGCCTGCAAAATAACACTTTGCAGCAGTCACTCAATCAGGAACTGAAGTCTCTCCTTGGGTTTCAAGTACGTTTTGCTTCTCCTAGAGATGTTCAATTTTTGTATAAATAACTACATATCCACTAAACTTTTTTTTCTTTTCTCTACTGGAAGGGAAGAGCAGACTGAAAAAAATCTGGAGTAACCAAAAATATGAACATATCAAACAACATAATGTATCAATCAACCTGAACTGCTATATTGATCCATGCTCTGTCCTCTGTAGCACTTCATCTATAACCATGCCATGGAAAGAGCACTATCTGCATTGTTCAAAAAATCTAAAATTCCTATCTACCTGCTGAAAGTAAATCAGAAATGTCAAGTTAACCTCAGGGTGTATTTAATTCCAGGTGTGCATTACACCTTCTCTTTTCACTTTACACCCCAGGCACCAGGAACTGTGACAGAAAAGGTACAGAGAAAACATAGCTCAGGGGCTTCCAAAAAGATAATGCTGATGGCTCAGAAACATTGCTGACTTGTCCCTTTGGCTGAAATTCCTTTCTGTGCAGAAGAACCCTATTGAAATCTCACTTTGCTGGTGCGATGGGATTTAAATGGAGCAGGAGCTTTGTGGTTGCCCCCTGTGGAACCTGAGCATGCCAAGAAGATGCTCAGAGAATTTCCAAAGGGATCAAAGATAGCAGGGCCACCCAGCTCCAGGACTGTCCCTTGAGTGCTGAGGATGGAGCCATTATAGCCAGGTGCCAGGACCTCCTCACAACCCCACATCACACCTACAAGATGACTCTTTTCCCCCATGAGCAGTGATATTGTGTCAGATTTTCTGCTATTCACCCAGAGAAAATAAAATAATTCCTCCAGAATGGGAAAACTCTGTGATTAAAGTGGATAGCACCAATCTATTAGTTAAAATAAAGGATACAGAGCTTGAAAATCAATCCCACCCCAATCTAATCACTGATTGTTTTAAATCTCACATCCACTTGAGTACATAAGAAGCTTTCAGGTAAGACAATAATTCTTGGTCAAATGAAAGAAACAAAAATCACATCCACGTGTTACTGTGCCAAATGAATCTGCTTTGTTTCCTTCCCATTTCACCATGGCAACACTCCAGGCAATTTGTCAGTTCTTAGGAATGCAGAAAAACACATCAAATCATTCATGCAGAGGTACAAGCCTGGTATACTACATCTAGAGCTTACACAGCATTGGTAAACAGGAATTCTGGTATGTGCTGCTCTTCTTCCCAGGCACTGGAAAGCTCCAGAAAGTTTCAAGCAATGACTCCACAGTTTTCTAAATGCAGACATATAAGTTTTCCTATCACATCAGAAATACACACCAGATTTGGAGATCTATAAACCATTTCCTAAATTTGTTTCTGGTTTGTTTTTTTTTTTTTTTAATAATAAAATACTGTGGCCAGTCAAACTGAAGCAACATCAACAAGTGCTGCAAGCTAAAAATGATGTCTGATCACTTATGTTCAACCATGCATGCTGATTAAACTGGAAAGAGTTAATTCCCCATTTTACATCAGATAAATTCAACATTTTGGCCTTACAGGAGACAGAAGAAAAAAAATCACGATGCACTTATCACAGATACAGAAAACATATTTCAGGGTTTTTTTGAAATTATGGGATCCTCTAAAAACAGCATGAGGTTTTCTCAGCGAGACAGAAACCATGTCTACTTGAAAACTAAAAATGGATTTTGCAGGGGTACTTCTCATGTTTTCAAGCAGAGGTTGTAGGACCCACTCAGCCTGAACTACAGCCCCAACACCCCCCACTGCATAGGTATCTAGCTCAACATTTTCCTGCCCCACTTATTTGCTGTGGGATTTTTGTTAAGCCCAGGGAATGCCTCCCCACCTATCAACCACACCTACAAAGCAATTTTTCCCTTAAGGAACTTATTAAAAGAACAAACACGTCAAAAGAAAATACCTGCCTCTAAGAAATATAGATCAGTCTGCCAAAAAGGCAGCTCAAAAATCAGCTTTAAAATGTTATTTCTTTTTGATTGAACTGCTTTCCAAGCTGAACAAAATGCGTAATTTCTTTTGAGTGATAACTCTGTGAGGGCCAATTTTGCCTTTTGATCATCCATAACAGAGTAAGAAAGTTAAGAAAAGGTCCTGAAAGCTTTTAATTGCTCCTTTTCTGAGCAATTGTTCCTTTTTTTCACACCAGACCCCAATCTTTTCTGGTTTTCCAAGATATAGTTTGAGACTTCTCGTGTTTATTGTTCAAATTATCCCCCACAGTAAAAGGAGATGATACAGAGGGTCAGAAGGTAACTCAAATGAAATTTATCAATAAGTTCAGCACTTTCCAGAGTTGCCATCTCCATTTGTGCAGTTGTTCCTCTCTCATAATCTACAGGTAGTCTTTATAACAGGTTTCCTCACATGGGCTTTTGGTATGAGCCATCACATCACTCAATATCCAAGGAAAGGAAAACACAGACCATCAATATTTATAGTTCTTGAAAGGCCACTGACAGGTTTTTATTTCTTATTTTGATGCATGTTAGGGAAAATAATAAGCAAGAGAGAAAAGCCATAAAGAAAAGGAGAAGTTGAAGTGCTTAGAGAGATTAATTCTCAAAGCAAGACAATGAAGTGGCTGGAACATGGAGCTAAACTGGTGGCAAATATCTCTGAGGTTATAAAAGAGCCCAGTGGGTAGATGGATGGGGCAATCATTTGATAGGAATCAGCTTATAACAAAGATAAAACAGAAAAAGAGATAGGGAAAGAGCTGCTTCATGCCTGAAACAGCAGGATCAGGGGCAGTTACCAGATGATTTTGCTAAAACAGCTGCTATCAAATTAATAGAAGAGAGTGACATGCTTGGACAGGCAGGACAGGCAACATCAGGGATGAAATTCAGAAGATGCAAAAGAGATCAAAGCCCCACGAGTCATTTAAAAAGGCAAACAAGAGGCTAATAAGAGTTGATGGTGGAAGAATTGATGCAGAGATAGGGGAACCAAATGGAAAATAGGAAATAAACCAAGTGGTAGACTTTATTCCTAGACAAACAAAGACAAGAGAGTTGGCCTGCAATGAGCAGCAGCCTGTAGGCTGTACAGCTTGGCCATGCTATGGAAAACCTCTAGGGATGCTGCTAGAAAGCAGCTACAATTTACCCAAATCACCATCATTTTATTCTCTTGGTGTCAACTGAGAATCTGGGATTGGGAAGCATCCTTTTAAAACAAAAAAATAAACCCCTCCAAACCCTTTGGAACTTTTGGCAACCTGATCTACATGTCTACGTTGATGTTACCTTTGGAATATCTACTGAATAAATCCCAAGTTTTTGCAAGTTCTATGCTGGATGGAACCAAATATTGTAGTTTTATGCCTACTGATGATTGCTGCACACAAACAACTTTTCCTCACATTTGGGAACCAAATCAATCCAATCAGCCTGCTGCAGTTTTCATGGTTCACATTTAGAAATGAAAATGAAGAGGGTAGGGGTGGGAAAATACATTAATATTGACAACTGACATTCCAAGCACTCAAGGAATTTTAGTGTTCCCACTACCAGGCTGACTGTCAACATTTGCTTCATGAGCAAAGTTGTGATTTTAGAAAACTGACTCAAATCAGGAAAACCTAAGCAGTGCATGGGGTCAAGCTCTTTGTATCAACCCTCCTGGTCCCCTGTGCTGGATGCACAGCAATGTCTCTAAGCCCAGTAAATCCTATTAACCAAAATAATTTATGATTTGCTTCAAATTGTTTTCTTACTCTGAGCACCAGCAATTGAAACCCTTCCTTCAGTACTGCCATCAGCTTTATCATAATTCTTACCCAATAATTCTTACATGAATGCCAAGGAGATGATCTGAAAAACTAAAAAACCATGGGCTGTAACTTCACCCTCTGGCACTGCCTTATTTAAGTGTTAAAAAGCTTGCTCATCAAACTGGCACACAGGTGGTCCAACAGTGCTTCTAAAACATATATAAAACTGAGATAGCAATAAGGTTTTTATCAAAACCTCACTGTAAATTAGCAACCTCATTTCCATTCCCTGATTTCTGAAGGGTGAGTGTGTTAGCATTGAATTGCTGCTCCATTCCAGGAGACCAGGGTGGGTTTTTCCCCCACTTCTGATTATAGAGACCATCTGGAGAGACCATGAAAATATGTTTAGGAGCTCATTGAGCAACACGAGCTGTCACCCACACTGTCTGAGGATTTTTAGATGCACTTCATGTCAAAAAAACTACTTGAGCCTGTGGATCCTTCAGAACAGCTGCAAATTGGCCAGACCTTCTCATACTTTAAATTACCCTTTCCAAAGACTTCAGAATTAATTTTTATACAGGTTTGTAGATACATACACATATGTTAGTATTCTAGTCCTAAAAATCAAGCAAGCCAACTGAATTTCTATCTGAAAATGACTTCAAGACAGGTGTTTCTCTGGCAAGAGAGAGATTTTAAGTAAAATGAAGGCAAGTCCCTGTCATTGGCATTAAGTTTGACTTAAGTAGCTGACAGACTTGAAAACAGAGGTGTCACAAGAGCTCTAGACTAGCTACTTGTCAGGAGAAACCTCTTTGTGAACATCAGTAGAAATGGCCTCATTTGGCTGCTCTCTTCCCTACTCCAAGCTTATCATTTGCAGGCAATGGCTTGCTGCTACAGGCTTAGAGAAAAGTATTTTCATACTATGTGTTGACATTTTCAAAAGCAAGCAGATAAGGAAAAAATTCAATTTGCATTTGAAAAAAACTGGGGGCACCTTTTCTCCCTTTCATTTGCTAGCAGTATTTGACTCCACACAAATTTCTCCATTGAACTGACTATTCTGGGGGCAAACCTGTAGTAGAATTTGTTCTGTCTAAGCACACACATTATTCTTCTCAATCAGTAGTTAATGCACTAACCTTTTTGTTTATTATTGTTAGAAAAACAGTTCCTGACTCTCATTCCCTGCACACCACTGACAAAATAGCAAAACCATCTCTCTTGCTTTTATTCCTCTTAACCTCCATGCCATAGCATTTAAATACATCCAACAATTCTCTGCAAGCCTCCATAATCCCTTACCACTAACATTCCCGTGCCTCTTACTTCATTTTGTACATCCTTTCAGCAAACTCTTGATGTTTTAAATCCCCAATCACTTTCCTCATTCAGCCATGTCTCACTTATTCCAATAATTCCATACTTATGCTAAAACATTTGTAACTCCTATTCAGCAATTTTATAGACTATGATATGCAGCTTTTCTCTCTCAGCTCTCCTTTGATTTACATCCTTACTAGAGGTATCTACTACTGAACATTGTTAACCAGTGGATTAATTACCTTGGGATTTAGGCAGTACCATCTAAATCTCTCTCCACCCTCATTACTTCAGCTAATAAAATATGAATAGAACTTTTTCAGTTTAGAACTCAGCTGAATCCCTCCTGAACTAATGAAAGACAGGCCCTTTCCAAATATTATTCTGCTTTTTCACTGTATTTTTCTTTCAGTTTTTCTTGTTGCTGTTTTTTTGGATTTTTCGTTGGTTTTCTTTTGCTTTGGGGTTTGTGTGTTGTCTTTTTTGTTTTAAAATAAATCTTTATTACCTTAAAATATCTTTCTGACTCAACCCAGAGAGGTCAAAGACAACCTTACACAACTGAGTTATCTCCTTTGAAATAAAAAAAAACCAAAACAGATCGTTGAAGGATCCAGATTTAGACACCCAGACATTAAAATCCCAGTTAAAAGTTTCCTGTCTGCTGTCCAGAAGAGACAGAAAAAAAAATGCTGCCATGGGAAGGATCCTGGTATCAGTCTCCTGGTAGCCCATCACTAAAACCACATGGAGAAAAATCTGCAGCATCTCCTTGGTGCTTCCATGCAGGAATCTCATGGGTAACCAGTTCAGAAAAGTTCAGGGTTTTTTTGGCTGACCTCCAATTGGAGAAAGCATCCAGGAATCTGAGAGCATTTTTCCAGCTCTGCTCCTCTTGGGCATCCTTTACTCTGCGTGTAAATCCCACAAAGCCTCTCCCAGAACTTTCCATCTGTACTCCCTAAATGCTTCCTGCTTACACAACCATTTCACCCTCAATGTTTAACAGATTTAATAAGGACCTTATTTTAAAACCAGCCACCTTGCAATATTATAGCACATTCAGTTAAAAAGAAAAGCTTGGTTTAGGTCATGATTAGTAAACAAATAATCTTACCTAATACAGGGTTCCACATAGCTTGCACATTTGTCCCTTGCTTGCTTGAGCTCCACTATAGGTGTATCCTTTCCTCTAAAGCTTGAGAGACTTTCTCTGAAATCAGCAGCTATCCATTTGCTGAGGAAGAGAAAAAAAAAAAACACAGAAAAAAGAAAAAAAAAAAAAAAAGGGAAAAAAAAAAGAGGACTAAGTCTTAAACACAGTTATACACAAAAGCCACAAACACAACAAAAGGGGAACCCTTTTGGCTGCCTTCCTCCTAAGCTTTAGGTGATGCTCAAGCCCTTTTCCTGAGGTGAACAAGATCAGCAGGGATCTTTTTGATTGCAGATCAGTGGCAACCTGAGGGCCAGGCTGTTCCTCACACTGAGCAGCAGTGATTCCCATCAGGAGTAACTCTATTCCCCTGAAATTCACAGAGCAGATGTGGAGCACACAGCTCCTGTTGGGGGGCAGAGAACTTCTCACTTTCCTAAGGCTGCATTTAATCTCCATGGAGAAGACACAACAAACCACGTAATGGGCAAACCTAAGAAGCCCTTCTTGTCCAAACAAGTTACAGAAAGCCATTCCTGAAATTTCTGATTTCAACTGGGAGTACAGAGAAGGTCAAGCAACTAATTTGGAAGTTCCAGTGTGATTTGAATAAAGAAACAGTGGCAGCTTACCCTTCAGAAATGATAGGTCACCTATAATGAATTAGAGTTTAAATTGAATTTTAAAATAATATCAAAGATAATTTGATCCAATGTGCCTGACCACTGTAGGGCTAAGACTAAAAATAATGTCGGTTCAAAAAAATACTGTAATTATATTAATGTTTTTAATACTTGCAATGATAATGATCTCATTATGAAATTTATGTTTTTCTTCTGCCGGGTTAGAATTCTCAGTGAGCATTTGAAGATGGCACATAAAATGGTTTAGGTGCAGTGAAGCAAAACACTTCTGCCAGTACTAATGGAACCCACTCTGCTCACACTGCTCCAATTAACCACACACAGGAGCAAAATGTCCTGATTTTCAGTACAGGGCTCCAAGGTGGCTTCCTCTTAAATGTGACATCTCAACTCACATAGCAAAGCACAGGCTGAAAATACTGTACAAGTATTTCCCTCCCCTCTCTGACCTTTCTGAGATCATTTAGACACCAAAAAATTCCCTGCTATCACAGTGGCACAGCACAACCACGAGGCCCTGAACATCTCCTGGGGATTTTGGCTTTTTGTTCCTCAGCAGCAACAGAGCTTTTGGAGAAGATTTCCTGACCTGTCTGATCTTGAACCATAAATAGGAAATATGTTGTGGAACTTTCAATGACTACCCAGCTGCTGCAAGAATTGAATGTGCTGTAACTTGATGTGATCCTGAATCCTTCTTCACCTGTTGGGAATCCCAGAATTGGAACGGTGCAGCACCCAAAAGTGGCCAAAAATAGTCACAAATGCCTCCATCCTTCATTGCAGCCCACCATGAAAGCAGAGTTGTGAAAAGTAAAGCTGGAGGATTTCAAATGAGTGGTCAAAATGCTGGAAGTGTTTGAAGACAGAGCTGAGCAAATATTTACTCTTCCATAAGCTAACACTGAAACCCTGCTGGGGACTTGAGCCACCTGGTTAAAGCCAGGGAAAATTCATTTCTCTAACACAGCAGACACTATTTTTTTCTTAATTCAAATTTCTCCCCCTATTCCACTTCTTCTCATCTAATTTTTGACACAGTAACAAAATACAGAGATCTCAACAGAGGTTGCAGTTCTCAGTTTAGAATGGACTGAAATGGTTCAAATGTCTTCTTCACTTGCAATTTTCATGGAAAAGAGAAACCTCAACAGAATTAGTGACTATTCTGTTCTGGGTTTTGGTTTTTTTTTCCTTCCTGATCATGCAGCTAGTCAAAATGTTCTCATGCTACTAGAAATTTATTTTTCAGTGGTGATTTGATTAATTTATTGCTCAGCTTTTTGTAAGCAGAACACACAAAAGATTTTTCCATATCAACTGAGTTTGATTTCAGTGACAAGGGAGTTCATGACTTAGCTTCTAAGGGAGAAGCATGAAAAAAACAGGACAAAAAAATCTCATTAACATTAATGGAGCTGCATTTTCAGCACCATTATTTCTGCAAGGTAAATATTTTTTTTCCCCATCATAGGTAACTTCAAAAACACAGTTGCTAAAATTTATCTGATTACAGAAAGCCTGATCTGTGAAGATGTCTTAAACAGCTTTTGAACTTCTCTGTAGAACTCCTTCATGAAGGTTTTTTCCCTCCTAAATGTTTTGGAATCAATAACTTCTCACATACCTACAAGTCTGAAAGGCTGTGCTGCTTTTGTGTTCCTCAGAGCTCTGCTATGGCATCCTCCATGGAAGCCCATTACATTTCCCTGTCACATTTCAAGGTCTTTCCACCATCTAATAGATTTGGGCTGCATAATTCATAAAGGACTTCCAGAGAACTCCATGATACACCATATTTTTGGGGAATGGAGTTAGGATCATCCTTCAGGAAGCAGCACTCTTCATTACCATCCCCAGTAATGACAGGGAGGCTCATTTTCCAAGACAACCCCATGGCATCCAACTCAATGTATTTGAAAAGTATTTAACAGCTGTCTAGAGATGGTGTTTGGGGACGTGGTGACCTTGGCAGTGCTGAGTTAAGAGTTGGACTTGATGATCTCAAAGGTCTTGTCCAACCACAAGGACTCTATGGCTTTATGAATGTGGCCCTTAGGAAGTAAATATGAAATATTTATGTAAATATGTAGTAAATATGAAATAATTAGGAAGTAAATATGAAAGCTGACTGAGATGTCAATGGCTCTCCTAAACTTCAGTGCTTCATCTTGCAGCCTGCTGGCACAGACAACGATGGCCACGTACCATCAGGTGTAGAGGTTTATGCAAATGTTATGCAAAAGCCTCAATCAGGGAAGTAAATTCAAACTGGATGAGTTCGAACTAGAGCAGGGGAGATTTAGGTTGGAAGATGAGAGGTTCTTCCCCATGAGGGTGGTGAGGCACTGGCACAGGTTGCCCAGAGAGGTGGTGGAAGCCCCATTCATCCCTGGAAGTTTTAAGGCAAGGCTGGACAGGGCTCTGAGCAACCTGGTCTAGTGGGAGGTGTCTCTGCCCATGGAAGGGGGATTGGAACTGGATGAGCTTAAGATCCCTTCTAACCCTGAAAATTCTGTGATTCTATGAATCTGACTGCTGACTCAAGAAGCAGGCTTGTCAAAGACACAGCAACTAAAGACTGGAAGTTAATTGCTCAAGTCCTGGTTTTGTCTACATGATTTTAAATACTTGGGATTTTGCCTGCACGTGCTGTGTCTGGTCTTGAAAAGCTTCAGGGCTCCATTTTATAGCTGCTTATATGAAAAAGATTAAATGGTCTTGAACATTCTGCAGTAAAACTAAGAGCGCCTGATATTTCCCAGGGCTATTTTTTGATGGGTTAGTTAAGAACCGTGATTTTGTTCTTTGATCAAACATCATTCATCTAGCAGTTAAAATATGGAAACTTGGCATTTCTTGCCTTCTGGTCCTTGAAACTGGCTGTCAGGATACCTGTGTCATTTGCTTTATTATCATGTAGCTGCTGACATGGCAGAAAAACACTATTATGAAGGATTTAGCAAGGGAATATTTGTCTGTGAGAGAGGTCTCGTCTGCTCCTGGGGTTTTTTAAGCCTTTTCATCTCCAGGTATGTAAATATATGTCCTGAGACATTCTGATCCCATTAGCTGGGCTGCCAATAAGTTTGAAGAGAGGGACAGATATGATCCAGTTAGTGAACTGACTGGTTCCTAGGTTGGAGAGACCCCAACTCTTGAAAAAAATCTTCATCTGCCCTTTACCCACCTCCTTGGTGTACATGGGATGGTTTTGTCCAGAGAGCTGCTTCCTTTGCTTGAGCTTTCCCTTTGCTACCTCTGAAATCACACTGATTTTAATTTGCAAAGTGCATGAGCTCCAGGGCCAAGCAGCATTAAAACACAAACCAATCAGCCCTCCTTTGGCATGGCACCACTGAGAGCTGCAAAGAAAAGGGTTTTCATTCCCAATTCTCATCCAAGGGATTGGATCTTGATGGTCTTTAAGGTCCCTTCCAACCCTAAAGTATGATTCCAGGATATGATTCTCTGCTCATGGATGAGGAAACTGCTGCAGTTATTTTAAAGCCCAAATCTACCCTAAATATAAAATTATTGTCTGGAATGTCAGCTCATCACTTCTGAGCCTGACTTTTTCATACAACTGTTTAGCTTGCATGAGGTTTTGGTGATGGATGAGCTGTATCAGCACTTACTGGGTCATATTTAACCTATTTGGGAACATCTGTCCAGTTAATGTGGTTTGCTAGAGAGCTTTCTGTCTTCTCCAGAATGCACTGACTCCCCAATTAATAAAAGGGAACTAATTTTAGAATGGTTGAAATGATCAATTAGAAGACCCATAAAGGAGTTTCTGGATGTAGCATTAAATATAGCATGACTTAATTTCCTGGAGTAGTTAAACCGTACGTGATGGGATTTTAGTGGGGGAAAAAATTAATGCAATGCAAAGAAAATTCTAATCAGAAGAGTGGGAATAATACTCAATTTATGGCTAGGGACTGTGTTTACCACACATTTTTTTTTTTTTTCAAACTACGTACTTGCAAAAGGGGTCTCAATTAAATATCCTATATAAAATCAGACCAGCAGAGATTACTGTTAGTCCCATAAATATGTTTAAATTAATTAAAACTCATTAAAACCATATATAATTACAGTTAACTATCAGGAAAAAAAAAAAAAAAAAAAGGAGGGGGGGGCAGAGAGTCTGGACATAAAGATGAGAATGATAAAAAAAAGAGATACAGTGTCTGTGACTGGATAAAAAAGGAAAAAATAGCTCGTGGGAACAGCAAAATGAGCCCACAGAGGCTCAGCATGATGAAGTATATCTGCAAGAATGTATTGAATGTCTCATCAGTGGCAAGTGTGCCTGAACAGGAGGGTGACACACCTGGGATTTTTCTTAAGGTGTCACTGTATTATTCTGCATGCATTTAGGGTGTTATTTATCTCCTTCAGCACATTCCAGGGAAAGATAACAGCCTGGCCATGGGTGATGGGGAGCAGATTGTACTGGGCCCCTCCAATCTCCATCATGTTCTGCTCCTGCACAGCCCAGCAACACCTCCTTCTGCAGCTGATTTATCTGAAGGGAGCTGGGCTGACACCTGCTCAGAGCCTCCCCATGCTGATGGGACACCAGCCACCTCTGCTCTGGGATATGGTCATGCTTCCCCATGAAAGGAGGATGACTTCTTCAGTTTAACACCAACTTTCTGCCAAACAGAGGGAAAGCAAGAGTTCTAGCTTGAGCAGTAACCTGCAGAGATCCTACTGATGATTCTTCCCCATCACCTGTAAGTCATCACCAGGAGCTTAGCACAATAAATTATCACCAATGACCAAGTTCCTCTGCTTGTGGGCACCAAAACAATGTTTCTAACCCCTCACCAATAAACTCCAGTCTGAATAACACATCCAGTTGCTCTCCACTATGCACCATGAAGAGTCTGGGGCTTCTTCAGGTTCTAGAACCACATTGGCCTCAAGAGCCCATGCCAATTTGTCTGCTTTCTCAGACTGGATTATAGACCTGACATTAAAAAAATATCTGGTATATGGTAGCTTGGTGTTAAATGCACCAAAATAAAAATAACATCTGGCTTTTGCAAGGGTTTCTCTTGTGTCACCATGGGGCTTGCACGTGAATGGTGCTTACAAGGTGAGAGTAAGCCTCCTGCCTTTCTGGCAAAGATGAATTTGAGCTCTATTTGTGCTTCAGACTCATTTTTCCCTTAGTTAACTTCATGCTTTTACTTAGCTCTATCTTTCTGGTCCAGTAGCCAATTCCAAATTCAATAAAACTTCTCATGTAGAGCTCATTTTCTTCTATTTATCTACATTACTGAATTTCTCTGCCTCTTCTCCCATTTTTTTCTGAGACCCAGCACCACATCTCAATATTATGAGTATACAATCCAATTGCAATTCAGGCCTTCAGGCAAAACAGTTCTCAGCATTGTGAAAAATATCCTGGAGAGCATTACCAAGACAAATTGTCACATTTCCTGCAGCACAGAACCAAACATCTTCAGCAATCTTTACTTCGATGTTTCAAAGGAACTTATTTTCCTGGACACTCCACCTGGCAATGGCAATTTTCCTGAGTTAAATGGACCTTCTCCAAGTTCTGCCTCAATGCTCAGTTCTTTCTCTTCAATCCAGATCTCTTCTTTTTCAATCAATACATTCCCCAGGTACTCCTGAGATGCTTTGGGTGGGACAACTTGTCTTCCTGCTTGGACCACAGAAAGAAAGCCTTTCACCATTTGTCTGGGGGGATCCCAGGGTGAGTAATGCTCTACTTGCAGTGATTTTTCCCTCCTCTCTACCTCTTATTATTAAGTAACCCCAGCACAATCTGTGCAGCCTCCCCTGGAGGATGGACTGGGAGCCGTGTGGCACTTCAGCAGAGGACATCAATTGAAGTAGACACACCAGCACTTAGGCTGAATTTATGAAACTAGGAGTCTGTTACTCATTACAGCTCCCAGTAAATCATCCTCCTCTTGCTTTTGCTTGGAAATTGCATCAGCTGCTGCCTTTCTTTCCATTCTTTTACATATATATATATATACACACATATATATACATATACAGATCTTTCACAACAAACTATTCAAGTTAAAACAAAATAAAAAGTGTTGTGCCTTTCCAAAAACAACAGAAAAGGTTTGCAAGAGATTCTAGGATCTTTGCATGTGAACCACACTCCTCCCCCAAGATTTTCCTGAGCAATCTCAAACTTATTATACTTACTCCTCCCCACAAAGGTGGGAAGTTGGTCTGGGGAAGCTGGTGGCTTTCCCAAGCACCACTTTGCCCAGAGATCTTGCCCTCTACCTTAAAAACTGTTTTGTTCTATATGACAAGGGAAGTACCCCCCTACCTCAGAAGTCCTTCCTCTCTGACAGCCAATGTTTAATTTGCCAGCTGAATTTGGAACAAAGCTTTTAAGAGATTTCTGTTTTCAGCCTTGCTTGCATAATGGATGGGGAAAAGCATGCTGTCTACACAAGTAATCATTCAAGTTGCACCAGCACATGGAAATTGGAAAAGTTAGGCTTGAGAGTATAAATGTATGCTTTAGAATCTCCACAGCTCACCACAACAAAACAAAACTTTTTCACAAGCTCCTTCTCCTTTACGTGACAAAAATCTTGCTACTTTTCTTTCTTTCTGTGTCTTTTCAGCACTCCTGTCCTCCTCTCTATTCAAGAGATAATTTGTTCATGTACTAGAGACAGTTCCTTGGTTCCTTCTTCACTATTATTTCCAGCTGTCTGTCCTCTACTTCTTCTCTAAACAGTGCAGACTGACCTCTTGGCCGAAGGAAATGTCACCTTGACAAAAGGAGTAGAGCTTCAGCAAAGACTTAAAGTCCCTTCCAACTCCAACCATTCTATGATTTTATGGATTTTCCAGTGGTGATGATCTTATTTAATACCCCAGCACCAGTCAGTAAATATATCTCACCTACCCTTGCTCTGTGAAGGCTGTATGTGGTCAAGTTTTGGCTAGCTCAGGTTGCCTCCAGGCAATAAGCCACCACCCTTCATGTCCCACGAGGCTGAAGAAGTTGTCATGCAGTTGCCAGGCTGTAGCTGAGAGTCTGTAAGTGGTAAAGAGGATAAAAGACTCAATGGTAATAGCTAACGAGGAACCTAAGTGAGCTCAAGACAGAGAAAGAAGAAATCCCCACCAGGATCATCACTGAAACACCTCGACCAATCCCCCTTCATACAGGTTGAAGCTGTTGACATTTGGACCCATAAAGATGGTGGAGGAGTATGACACCAAGGAAAGAAAGTTTTCACATAAACCAGATCTAAATGTATTATTAAAAAGGCTTTCCTGTATTAATTATAAATATTCATATTATTGTAACTAAACTAATAGTCCCTGTTAGTCATATCTTGAAACACAGGATGAACATAACATATTGCTTAATTTCACACTTCTTCCCTCAACCACCTCTGCAAATAATGACAGAAGATACAAAAAGATGAAAAATATTGTTTCAGTTTAATTACTTACCCCTTGGCAGTCAATATCTGCTGTGTGGAATAACCTCCACAGTAGACCAGGAAAGGGGAAATGTTAACATAAGACAATGACAGCAAGAAAATTAGACTGGACATAAAACAAATGAATTTTCCAGCCTATCCTCCAGACTATGAGCTCCCAAATGATGAAGGCTGCTTAGCCACAGCATATTGACATCTGCTTGACAGGTGATGTCTTTTATTAGATGTGACAAAATGAGAGGTTACGAGTGAGGAGCAATACAATGAGCTGTACACTGCTCATACAGAAAGGTGAGGGAAAGATTTTTCAAGTATTGATTGTAGAATGGGATACTTAACATTTGGAATGGCATTTGATGACATTCATGAGATGATAATGGCTTTGTGCCAGTAATGACCTCGACTGCATTTGGAGCAGTGACCTAGAGGTAAAAAATGTTATAGGGGCATTACTGTCATCCATGACATTGCCATTCAGCTTTGCTGCCTCTTAGGGTCCTTCCTTCAGACATTTACTCACATCATTAGGAGTCCTGCACTCTGCACAGTGTTTGCAAAAGAGGTCAGAATTAGTCTCACTTTATTAAAACTACCTCTGATTCCAACAGGAGCAGATCTAAGCCAATGATGAGCACAGTTATTATTCCCTTCTCCTTCCCCTCCCTCTCTGCTGTCCATTTGCTCTGACCTTGCTCCATGCCCTGCAGAGCAGAGCTGATGAAATGACCCCTCAAGTCAACGTGTTTTATGATCTGCTCTACTTGCACCTTTTGTTGCTGACAGCATGGGAAAGTAAAATAAAGAATGGAGTCTAATTAAATCTCTGGATTATTATATTCATAAAGAGGGGAAACTCTCTGGCAAGAGCAAATGAAGAACAATCTCACTGATGTGCTGGCTAGAGTGGGAAGAGGTTTGAGATGAGAGGAGTCCTCTTGCTCCAAAGGAACTTCTTTATATCCACTCTTCTCCCTGGGACTCAGTAATATTTCTTTGTACCCCCCAAAAAAAAGGTGACAATTTGGACAGAAGTACCTCGTGACTCCCTCAGTCATCCTAAGCGTATGAAAGCAGCAGTCACTTGGATTTAATCCTTTTTGGGATATCCTTTCTTAATCTTAACTCCAGTTCCCATGTAGTTGAGGGCTGCCTGAACAAACTGGCCTGCTTTACTGGCCTAACTGGTTTAGCTGGAGCTGCTTTCTTGATGGTAGCATTTGCAAACACATGCTGTAGGGAAAAAAACTGGAAAGCTACAGAGCTTCTCCTAAACTTTTGACACAGGACAGAAGTTATCAAGCACAGATCTAACCCCTTCTTCCCAGCATACAAAGCCAACACCAAAATAATCATTCCTAATGTGTTGACAGTATTTGGATTTTTTTTTATTATCTACACACACCTAAAATATGTTTTTTCCAAAGCTGATAGGAAACAGAAGCCACAGGCACAGCTCAGGAGGAGACACCAGCTGATGGGCCATGGTCTGTAGTTGCTGCTCCTTCTGGAGTAAGGAATTAACCAAAATCCTGGCTGTTCTTTGGTTTATACATATACTATCTCCATCCTAGAGACCCAAATGCCACCCAGACAGACACAGAACTAAAGCAGAGAGTTCACCACGGTGACTGCAGGGATTTCTGAGGGCTTCAGGAATATGGCCCATAAAAGCCATCAAGGATTTTTTGGAGCAGACCCCTAACAACTTTCCTCTATCATGTAAGACATCACTTTCCATGCTCCTTCTGTTTAAGACCAGTAATGCAATGAGAAATAACACCCAAAGCACATTTTGGGGAACCTGACTCTTTGTCCTAGTGTTAAATGCTTGCAGAATTATTGGCAGAGATGGTATGTGGTTTTGATCCATACCACAAGTTATTCTGCCACCTGGCCTCTCCCAGAATAACATCAGAACAGATTTAATAATAATAATATAAAAATATATCTAATAAATTAGAATAATATGATTGGTGAGAAAATACTAAGATCATAAAAGCAACAACATTTATTATTAATGACAAGCTTGAGTAATTCTTAATTCTCTTTAGTTTGTAACATATTAAAAATGAATTAAAAAATTAAAGACATTATTGGACATTCTATTTGAAGTCAAAGTAGGAAGTTTAATCCATGAAAGAAAAGACAATAGTCAACTAATGCAAACTAAAAAGAAATCTTCAATAAAAGGCGTTGCTGCTTTTTTGACCAGATTCCCCACTTTAGGATCAGACCTATCAATCAACCATTTTGTTATACTTTATTTAACCTTCTGTATTTTATCTTAGCTGAAATGGCAGCTGCCAGAGACTGGCTGACAGCAGCATTACCCCTGCAAACTCACTGGATTGCACAAAATCCAGCTACCCCCTCCCCACCACTCCTTCAGGGCAGGTGGGAACTGAGCCAGGCTATTGTGATAAACATGTTGACAGTAAAATCACTTGGGAAAGAAGAAAACTATTTATATTTTTTCAAAGAGAGCCAAAATAGAGAGATTTTTCTCATTTCCCCAGTGGTACCTCCATACACAATAAGGCAGCTGCCTTATTTCTCATTTAACAGACTGTGAAGGTCTCAGCGTTGTTATAGTAAATATTTAAGTGTTCTCTTTGAATAAAAAATAACCCCTATGTAACTTTTTAAAGAAATCCTGATTTCTCCGAAATCAGGGAGATTTTAGCTGTTGAAAAAAACAAAAAAACCCCACAATACATAGGCTCATCTTAAGATATTCAAAGACATATTAAGATATAGCACGTGGCTAAACCTTCTCTTGATAAAAAGGGAAGTGGCTTCTCCCATAAGTGTTTTATCAGAAGATGCTCAAAATTAGCACAAAATTCTTCCAGCCACAGCTTGATAAGTAAGGCCTTATTGCAGGGAGGACAAAAGAGTTATATTCATCTACAAATTCCACAGAGGGAAGGGAAATCAGGACTCAGTACTCTTCAGCGATTACATCTCTGCATTCTGTGCTCAGTCATCTGGAGAAGTGAAGCTCATCAGGCCATGACTCTCCATCATTCACTTATTCCCCTTCTGAGCCATGGATGCAACATGTTTTCTTCTCTTTCCTTAAAGCATCTGAATTTCATTTTGTTTTTCAGTGTCAGAGGAAGAGAGAAGTCTAATTTCAGTATCAATTCAGAATCCATGGGGATATGCAGCCACAGGAGTGCCATTTTCCTGAAATAACCAAAATAGAAGGGGCTCTGGAGATGGGGATGTGTCAGTCTTGCTCTAGGATCATCCCAAAGCCAAACCAAACCAGACTCTCAAGAACATTTCTCACTCCAAACTCCCTTATCACTGGTCTTACCCTTTAAGAACCTCTCAGACCAAAATCACACCTGAAAATCTAATTCAGAATTCTCCCAGAAAATTCTGGGTTGCCAAGGGAGATTGGTGATGTCCCCTCCTTCCTGGAAGTGTTGAAAGGTGAGGTTGGATGAGGCTTTGGGTATCCTGGGCTGGTGGGAGGTGTCCCTGCCCATGCAGGGGGTTTGGATCTTGGTGACCTTCAAGGTCCCTTCCAACCCAGACCATTCTATGAAATAACTCAGATGTTAGAACTCCCAGTCAAGTTCCTATTAATTTTATTTAAATGCTAAATCAATTCCTGTTGGATTTTTTTCTTTAGTAATTGTA
This sequence comes from Phaethornis superciliosus, assembly GCA_023637945.1. Taxonomy (NCBI): domain Eukaryota; kingdom Metazoa; phylum Chordata; class Aves; order Apodiformes; family Trochilidae; genus Phaethornis; species Phaethornis superciliosus. Next base: position 22,690,918 of record JAJQWJ010000010.1, read on the forward strand.
ATTATTAAAAGAAAACAACCCAAAATAGACCCCAAGCCAATTTATTTTTAGAAGTATGCTATTATCCAATAGCATGTTGTTTAAATATTTCTTCCACTAAGGTTCTTCTAAGTTGTATTCATAGAGAAAGTAGGATTTGGCCTCTGTAGTATGCCTTGTATAAATACAGACTATAACAGTGGTGTCCAACAGAAAATAGTGGGGGAAAAAAAAAAAATAAATCAGTGCCAGTGTATCTGGCAGGCTTCATCCAATTGGTACACAGCCCAGGTAAATTCTGAGCCACTACAATAGCTCCTGAGTGTCCATGCACATCAATCACTGCTCCTAAAACCAAGAGTGGTAAATTGTGAAGCAGCACCCATCCACCCTGGAGCCTCACACTTTCTGTAAAACATCAGTTCCTAAAATGAAGCAGTTTTTAAAACCACGCACGACTGCAAAAAAGCATTCTGGGTTTGGGGGCAACCCTGCCAGCAAGGTAACAGGAGTAACTCTTCACTTGGATTGCTTACACACTGGAAGAAAAGGAGGTGAAAGGATTCCTCTCCTTGGCACGGGGTGAGACACGACCACGGATGTCACCAAGCCCCTTCCTAGGTCCTCGGTGACATCGGTGACATCAGCTTCACACCCATTCCCAGCTGCCCTGAAGCTTCAAGCCCTGAAGCTGCCAACCTTCCTCTGGCAAGAAACTGAGCTGCCAGAGCTCTTCCAAGCTCCTTTCTGTCTCACCTGTCAGCTCTGCCCTTCCTGTCCCTACCCACCTCCTGATGGTGACAGCTTGGACCACACACCCAGCAAGGAGAGGTTCTGTAGGACAGATATTGGGCTGGAATTTCTGCCATGGGCTGCAGGGACCACCCAAAGGTAAAGAGAAGTGGGGGAGTGCAGCCTTACTGCTGCTATTTATCACTGCACCATCAGGAGTTTACAACAATTAACCTCTAAAATTAGGAATCTGGAGGTGGGCAAGAGAAGGAGTGGAAGAGACCACAACTTTTCACTGATTTTTGCTGCTGGAAAAGCTACAGCCCCACCTCTTGATCCTTTTTTTTCAAGTTGAGCCCTCAGCTGGCACAGCCACAGCCTTGCAGCATTTCTCCTGGTAGCCCAGAGGCCACCAGCTGAGCATCTCTCCAGGGTGTCAGCCCTCAAGACCCGACCTGGAAAAATGATCTCACTCCTTCTGCTGCCAGATGGACTGATCCTGCTGAGATGTGAACTCTGAAACCATGCAAACCTTGCAGAAGGTAAATGGAGCATGAAGCTCTGTGTGAGAGATGTGTTAGGGAAGTTCCTGGAGGACCACAGTGATCCTTGTCAGCATCCCTTTTTGGGGATCCCTCTGGCAAGCATCTCCCCCACTGCAGGAAACCAACCCATGCCTGCCAGATGCTGCAGATATGGAAAAGAAAAGTTGTGCACCCAACTGAGCAGCCCTGGGCTGGTAAAGGATTAAATAAAATAAAATTAACTTCTTTATTTTGTCTTTTCTCCCTACACAAGACATACTACTAAAAAAAGAGAAAAAGAAAGAAAAAAAAAAAAAGAAAAAAAGAAAAAAGAAAAAGAAGAAAAAAGAAAAAAGGAAAAAAGAAAAAAAGAAAAAAGGAAAAGAGAAAAAAGAAAAAAAGGAAAAAGAAAAAAAGAAAAAAGAAAAAAGGAAAAAAGAAAAAAGGAAAAAAGAAAAAAGAAAAAAGAAAGAAAGAAAAAAGAAAAAAGAAAAAGAGAAAAAAGAAAAAAAAAAGAAAAAAATTAAAAAAAAAAAAAAAAAAAAGAGAGAGAGGTGAATCCTCACCTGTTTTAGGTAGGAACAGCTCTTGCCTTGGATGGCTGGCATTCCTAGAGGAATGGCTGGTCCCAAGGTTAGCCAATGGCACTGGTGGCCTTCCAACTGGAACCCAACAAACTTTTTTCTACCATGAACACTCAGCTGTCAGGTTGGGAGGAGCAGACAAGTTGTCTTGCTTCTGCTGCTCCTCTTCCCATCCTGCTTTGTTTGCTCTTCCAAAGAAAAGTCATCTGCTTCAGCTTGCAGGTGCACTGAAGGGTTCCTTCCACCCAACAGTTTATCAGATTGCAGGGCTCCTGAGGTGTCATGTCATTTAAAACTAGAAGACATCATTGTTGTTAAAGATGCTGTTTTATCAAAAAAAACCAACAACCCAAGAAACCAACACAACACCCAAAAAGCCCCCCACACAATCAAATCCCAAGCCATAGCAATGACAGAGAAGAGAAGGAGAAGAATGAACAATGTTACTGCCAGAGATATCTGATAAAATCAAACATGATATGGGTGGGTAGATGTTAATTATTTGCCTGAGCAATCCAACATATTTCCTTACACAGACAGCAGCAGGGGATGGGTGACTCAGGTGCTATTTAAGGCATTATTTATTTATAAATGGCATTTATGCCATTTATACCTCTCCATCCACCTGGACTATCCATGGCTCTAGCAGCAGAGATCCTCATGCCCCTAGATGATACCTCTGGTTTCTCCCCTTTTCATTTCCAGCTCTCCAGGTAAATTAACTTTGGCACGTGGAAAAAAAATCCAACAGAAAGCTTAGTAAGGATGAAACTAAGACAAAAAGTTGTAGTTTGTACTTCAGAGATGTAAACTATACTCTGAAACCTGAAAATATGACCTACTTTTCTGCAATACATTCCAAGCAACGTGTTGCTAGGGTGGTTTAATTTTATTTACCATTGGCTATTCCAAACTAAAGCTCTACAAGGTATTTGAAGAGAAGCATCCAGCACAGTAATTGCAGCTTCCAGATCCTGGGGAGGAATCAGAGTTCTACACTCAGAAAAATTATCTCATCCCCCTTCATTACAGATTGATCTCTGCCCTCTGTTATTGATGCAGCTGACAAGGCAATCACATTAAGACAGCTCTAAAGCAGCTCACACAATGGAGCTTTCAGAGAGAAATTTAGAAGTGTCCTGACTTGTCAGTTTTCCCATCACAAATCTTTGGCAAGGGATGCAGTTGGAATTTAACTATGAAAATTTAAGTACGGGCTAAAATGTGCCGAATGGAGAAATGTGGGTTTTGTCCCAAAATGGCAAGTGAGAAACTGAAGCCAGAAGATAATCAGCACCTGAGAGGAACTGGGTTTGCTTGTTAATGAAGCAGGTAATTATTGGATTATGGAGCTAAACACTTCTTTGCTCTAAGGGTAAGAAATGCAGGAAGAACACCTGAGATCCACCAGGAAGGTTCCACTCTTCCATACCCATATGGGTATAACGTTTGCTTTATAGTTAATTAAAATATCAGGGAGTGGACTAGATGACCTTCAGAGGTCCTTTCCAACCCAAATTATGCTATGAAAAGAAGAAATGGTGAGCAAAGCATTTCACACCTTTGTCTGCCATCACTTGTGCAAAAGTCACTCAGGTCCTGCTGAAATAAGAGAAGAGCTTTACTTGGCTGTGCCTTTATTCCACACTGTCCACTGACCACTTTTGCAAGCTGGAAGCCTGAATACCACCTCTTCCCTTCAGGAACCTAATTGCAACCATATTTTTTTTCCAAGACCTTCATACTAACTTCAAACTACTGTGAAAAGAAGAAAAGGCAAAGGATGCAGTGAAGCCAAACCCTCCAAACCAGCAGGCAGCTCTGTGTAACCATGGGAGATGTAAGTTCTTGTAAGCAGAGAATACAGAAACATTTTGTGTTACAGCTTCTGAGGAATTTGAAGCCAGGATTAAAGGGATATTATAGGCCCCAGATCGTTAATGCAAATGCCCAAGTTAGCAATTCTGGACACAGCCCTGGGGCACAGACATTTGTATTCACAGCAAGGACTTTACAAACAGTGCAGCACACTAACAAAAAAACAAAAAAAAACAAAAAAAAAAAAAAGAAAAAAAAGGAAAAAAAAAAAAATCACTGCAAGGCTGCAGCTTCTCAATATAGGTCATCTGTCAATTTTAATTTGAGTCATCTTTCCAAGTCAAATTGACTAATACTAGGGTATCTTATCCAAGAGCCACGAGGTCCAATCAAAGATCAATTTAAAATGTGTTCAAAGAGATTGATTCTTCTAATTCCTAGACATACGAAGCTTTAAGCTCTGCTAGCATCCTCAGAGCATCATTCCAGCCAGAAAGACACACAGACACTACTCAATGGATGCAGATGAACTGAAATAATTTTCTATTAACTCCCTTGGAAACCTTAAACCAGAAATAAATCACTCAGCACTCATCATTCCTTGAATGCTTCACTGTGTCAGGCAGGCTTAAACTTTCTTGACCCATTTGGGACTCCCATCACAAAGGCATCAAAAAAAACCTTGGGAGTTCATGCTCTGCTCAGCCTCATGCTCCCAACTTGGGGACACCAAGTCACTTCTTCCTGCCCCCCACCAAACCAGACCTTCTGTGGTCAGGAGCACAGAAGGAGGGGGATAAGGTACCACAATACTTCCTGACCCCTTGCAAATAAATTTAATCACCTCCTGGTTATTAAAGCAGCTATCTTTCCTCAACTTTGATAGCCTCGCTGCATCCCCTAATGTTCTTTGCTGTAATAGGGCTGGATTACAATTAAGTTTTCAGGAAAGATGATGGAGCTAGAGCTTGGAAAATCAAGAAGTATTTCATTTTGGGGCAGTCATGTTTGTGTCTCATTTATGGTCTCCAAAAAGAAGGGCAAAAAGAAAAAAAAAAAGAAATGTGTGGAGATGATTTATCAAACTTCAGAAATGCTCTCAGCAAGTAGTGGCAGAAACCTGGAAGCAGAGGGTTGCAAAAAGAGAAGAAGCAAACATCCCACTGACAATTCCTTAGGTGAGGTTAGAGCATGCTGGAGTGCTCAAAAAAATGCCTCTACCCCATGAACCTTGTGTGAAGACAGATGCTTTAAGAAGTGAATATGTTGAAAAACACAGGGGCACTTACCCTCTACCTTAACAACCTGCAAATGTCTACATCCACAGTGTCTGTGCAAGGGTTGCCATGCTTCTTTTTCCCTCTGGTATCTCTTGTTTATCTCCTTCAGAGAAAAAAAAAATCAAGAACAAAAGTTCAAGCAGTAGATACACGAATTTCCATTGTGCTCTGATTGGAAACTGCAGAGTAGCAAAACCATCACACAGATTGCATCTGAGCTCCTGAGCCATCTGATGCCCTGAGGTACCCCTCAGATAATGATTTTTTCCTCCCACTTGTTGGATTTTTATGCTGCCATACAACCTCTCCTAAAAAGCAAACCCTTCTTCATTTTCATGAGCTTTTCAGAGTTGGTACGTTTCATACAGAGCTCAGCATAATTGTTCTGCTAGGTTGAGACATTCCAATTTGGGAATGCCTTTTTATTGCTGGTTTTGTCACAGCATTGGCTTTCATGGGTGATGGTGACAGCATGGCACACAACACAGTTCTGGCTGCTTCCCCTTCATGTCCTCTGATGTCAACACCAGACTCCCTCTGCATCTTCCAAAACAATGAAATCTCCCCAAAGTGTACTTTCAAAACCTTCAAACTTCAGTTCAGACTTTTGCTTTTCCACCTTTCAGAGAAAGAAAACTATTAAAAAAAGAAACCCCAAAATTTAAGGTCCTGGATCAGGTTCTTGAGCAAACAGAAAGAGTTCTCTGTAACCTGAAGAAAGGAGAAAACCAATAGCCTAACACTAGGCAGTGATGGAAACTGATTTGTGCAGTGACTGGGTTGTTTTCAGTAGGTTTCCCTTTATAAAGTCTTTATTTATACAATATATATCAAACTGTTTAAAAGAAATCTACAGCAAACTGAGCTAAAATTGGCTTTCTAGTGGCTGATATCCTAGAGCCTGAGAAACTAAAATATTACCCCACAAAACAAACAAGACAATACAGAGCAGAGCAGTTTCCTCTAATGCAGGAATCACAGATTAAATTCCCTGGCTTGCAATACCCAGGTCACAAAAGATGTTTGTAATGGCACTTTCTTCCTTAAAAAAAATCTACGAAAACAACTGATTGGTCTGTCAGGTTGAGGCTATTTCCTGCTCTGTTACTTTCCAGTTTGACCTCTTAATCCCATCCATCTCCAAAACAAAGTTACTATCTTCCTAAAGTCACTTAAGTTCTCCTTCAAAGGTTCTGAAATCACTGAGAGTTTTTCCATTGGGTGCAGGCTGAACCTAAAAGCCTGGTTTTGGCAAAAATATCTATGGATATATAGTACATATATATTCCAAATGTATATCTTTTTATACCTATATATATATATTTATTCTTTACTTAAAGAATTTCAGTTCTAGTTCCCCAAACACCCTCAGTGAATGAAATTAATTACATTACTATTCTTCTGGTTGTTGTCTTGTAGCACTGGCATTAAGCATAAGGAAAGCAATTTATTTCTTTCTAAAACGTAGAAAACCAACTAAAGCACGTGGTGCCTAACACCACACACAAAGAAAATGAAGACGAAACAGCTCAAGAGGTAAATCTCATGAAGTGAGAAGGATATGATAAGCTTTTGCAGTTGGAGAAAGTGTCCCTTTTCATTGGAAGAAAAAAAGAAAAAGAAAAAAAGAAAAAAGAAAAAAAAAGAAAAGAGAGAATAAAGAACAAGTTAGGGTTGTAAATAACCCAAATACATTCCTTCCCCCTCCTTTCCAGTCATTGTGGATGCTTGAGAGAGCAAAAAGAGCACAGAGGGTTAGAAACCAGCTGGTTAAAGGGCCCTGAGCATCATCTACCACTTGAGGAGAACTGAAGAATTCAGTGGGGTGGGACAAGGTGCTCCACCCATCTGGAGAACTCCTATTTTTCTGGCTTTCTTGGCTTCACTCATGTCTCCAAAACCAGGTTTCATAGCTGGTTTGGGGAAGTGAATGACTTTGTCGTCTCTATCTCATGGTGAAAATTATTTCTTTTAAAGCACAAGATTTCTGAGCTGGACCAGGAGGACAACCTTGTGCTCAATGCAAACCCAAAGCCTCCCAAAAGGTGAAGATGCTGGAAATAAAAACACCAAAAGACTTTGCTCTGGGTTAGAAACAGTCAGGAAACACTGCTGAGTATCCCAAGTCCTCAATTTTATATCTGATGAGAAATGTTGCCCTATTTAAAATTCAAAATACTTTCTTCAATTATTATTTTCAGCAAAAAGAGGAAAGCACCAATAAGTACTATGAGGAGTAGCATATCTGAAACCTAATTCATTAATCAGTGGTAAGCAGATAACATTAATTGCATGTACACCTTCTGAATTTCTAATTACCTTGTACCACTTTCCCTAATGATAGTAAGCATATTAGGCTGTGCCATACTTCCTAATAATCTGCATTATTTATTTATGCTATATTTATACTCCTCGATATGTTGAGACATTTCAAGCAATTCAGAGTATTTGCAAAATCTAGTGAACTGACATAAGCCCTGGTTCAGGAAAGCACTTCAGCATTTTTTTTTCTTTCCTCCTGTTTTCCAAAGGGACTACAATGCATTTAAAGAGACCAAAACCCCCAGATTAATTATCCAGGCCTTTCTGTGGGCTTAACCCAACTGACTCAGGTGAAATAAACAGGATTTCTTTATGAGTGCTCAGACATTATTTGCTGCACATCATTACTAACTTGACCACCAAGCCAGGCAATTAATACTTCATTTGAATGGCTCATTGCAGCACAAAACTGAAAGGCACCACAGAGGTGAAGAACTTGAGGCAGAACAGATCTGTCCTCTGCTGATTTACTGAAAATGGGTGGCTTCAGGTCAGTAGGTAAGCTGCCAGCAATGCATTTGAAATGTAACCTCTCTCACCCCTCCTGCCTGCTCTGCTTTGGAACCATCCACAGCCTCTGAGCAGCAAATTGGTCTTCTCAGCACCCAAGCATCCCCAGGAGGCACATGCAGAACATGACCCTCTGTGTTTTCATCTTTCATTGCTCCATAGAGCCTCACTCCAAGAGATTTAGCCTGGATAAATGGGACCCAAGTGCCCTGAGCTTGCCCTCTGCTCTGTAAACAGGATTTGATAGAGGGCAGCACTGACACCCACCCTAACCAGGAGCTAATGGAAAACCCTTTTATTTTATTTTTTTTCTAGTGAGTATTCACTGACAAGGCAACAAATCTTCCTGTCTCAACCAACTTGAGCACTTGCAACATGTCAAAACCACTTGTGACTGGAGAGGAGGGCATCTGCTGATGGCAACACCTACCTTAGAGTGGCACCTCCCTGGAAATACTCTTGGCAAGCCTGGGGATGCAAATCTGAATTAATTTATCTGCTCTTGTGCAGTCACACCGTAGCAGATAGGCTCAGGCAACCCCCTGAACAGTCCCTTCTGACCATGGAGAGAAGTAGAAAAAGCAAATAATGGTCCTACCCCTCCCTCCACCCATCAGTGATGCTGATGCAGACCCTGTCCAGCTCAGGGCCAGAGGCACAAATCTTTCCAAGACAAAGAGTTTATGTTCACACCTTGGTATTTTAAGGCTCTGAAATCTTGGTTAAACTCATTCACTACGACTCTCTACGAGGATTCATTAGTTTTGATAAGAAAAAAATGGGGGTTTTAATATTATTATCAATCGTACTTGTTCCTCTACCAGCTCACCTACTGCACTGAGATGGAAACGGAGATTGCTCATTATCAGCCACAATAAAGATCATAAAGCATGCTATCATTAACTATTCCTTTCTGTCTGATCAACTAATAAATAATTTCTTCCTGAGCCATTATAAAATCATTTTGCATAAAGACCTTTGATGCACTCCTGCCTCTGTTTACAAGCCCCCTCTAGGTAAGTATTTATTATGTATTTTTAATTGTCTCTAGAACATATGTAACTTTCACAACTCAACTACATGTTTTGGGGGTTTTTGTTGTTTTTTTGGTTTTGGCTTTTTTTTCTTATGCAAATGACATTATGCATGAAGGGCTTCAGCTGGCAACTGCTTTACCTGTGGTTTTTTGTCCAGCTTGGGGCACTTTCACCACCCAGAGCAAGACAGCCTGTGCTGCTCAGCCCCATCTCTGCCAGCCTCCCTTTTCTTTTTAAATATCAACTAATAATAATTTTAAAATTCCCTGGTAAGAGAACAACAGCATCTGCTTCCATTAAGATGCTTTTTCTCCCTGCAAGAGTGAAGAAGCATCAGGTCCTGCATGAATTCAGTTCTGCCCACTCTGCACCAGGAAAATGTGGAATATAAATATGAATGTTCTTCTGCTGTTAGAAACAACCGATTATTTAAGGGTTCTCACTCACTCCTGCCTTGTTCTCATGAAACTACAGAGCTTGGAGATGCTTTTTATGAGAGATTCCTCACCAGGGGCCTTTCTTCATTTTGCAAAAGTCCCATGTCCCGTGAGCCAGTTTCCTTCTTTATGCAGAGACCACACTCAAAATTGTAACTATGAACCAAACCTGTAACTATGAACCAAGTGCTGAAGTTGAGAAATGTATGAAATGTCATAAATTAATCCTGAAATATAGGAACCACACCATTAAAGGATGACAATATGGCCTTTAGGAAAGGCAAGAGGATAAAGAAGGGAGGGAAATGCTCATCATTTTTGCACACCAGCTTCCCCAGCCATCAGACAAGGCTTGGCTCCTCTTGGGAGCTGCATCAATATTCTGAGCACTCAAAATCACTGTATTTCTTATCATATTTTGCAGTCTTGTCAAGCTATTTGCCTTACATCCATTTGGAAATAAAATATGCAGGTTCTAGGCTTGAATACCATGTGGCTTCACAGTCTAACCTCAGGACCTATTAGTGCTCCTCTCCAGGACTGGAGGCTTCTTTAGGTCTTTTTAGTGTCCTCAGCCTTGTTGAAAATTTCTCTTTCTCTCACAGGAGAGCCAGTGCCTGAAAAAAAAAAGATGTGTACTTGTGAAGATTAAAATCTCCTTCACAAATTGAGTGTATCAAGCATCTGTGGTACTCAGCAGACTCGTGCATCAATTCCAAAATAAAACAGCATTAACAGCTCTACAAAACTTTCATCTCTCTCAGTTTCCTGCACTCCAGGTGAACCACGTGGGCAAAAATAATGGAGCTAGCCTTTTAGGCAGTGAGCTAAATGGTTCTTAAATCAAAGATGATGCCTGTGCTACATTATTTACCTTTTTTTCTTTTTTTTTTTTTAATGACACTTTAAACAATAGAAACTCTTTTGCTTTCCAGGGAGTGCCTCTGGATCTAGGCATTATGTCATGGTTTCTGTCAGCATCATATTTTTTATATTTATTTACACTGTTTTCCATGTGCTCTGCTGGCTCCTTTACCACACTGTGAGGCTGGGATTTGGGCTGATTTTTGGGGGAGTTTGCTCCAGGAAACTTCTACCTGTGCTAAAATAGGCGAGGTTTAGAATTCTCACATTTTAGCAAGCATTGTTCTTCTTTTCCAGCTCCATCATCACTAATTTACCCCCTTTTATTTAAAGCAAAATGTTGCTCAAGCCTAAAGGATGACCCAGGGGTGGAGTGGTGCACCTATTGCCTGTACTATGGTTACATATATTGACACATGCTCTAAAGGAAAATTGAATTTACAGCTCATTGAGAGCTCAGTCTATTAGTAAGACAACTCAACATACTCCTGGGGAAGTGCACATCTCTAGGAAAATGTAGTTGGGGGTTTTGCCCAGGCAGGTTGAGAACTCAGAAAACCCATTTTGCTCTACTTGGCATTTTTCTGGGCAACCTTTTTGTCAACAGGTTAAAAAATAGTTAGAATGCTACTGTTCAGTTTTCTACAGCTTAAATTAGTCCCTTTGTATATACCTCTTTATGGTAACAACACTCAGAAAGTCAAAGATCACTGAGCCCTAGTAGTAGAGCACTGGGAGAAGAAATAAATAATTAGAAAGAAGTAGAAACAAAAAAAGATGGAAAGAAATGCTCAGCTGAGACCATCATTTAGCAATGCAATATTTATACAACAAGCTTCACAAAAGAAAAATAAACCAAAGCAAACAAAATAAAAAGCAAAACCAAAATCAATTTAACATCAGTTTTTCAAAACTACATTTCAAATCCCTCCTCAATTTTCTGATTTTAATGAGAAGGAAAGCACCACAAACAAATTTGTTCAAATATTTAGATAAAAAAAATATTTAGATAAACCAATAATTTGGGTTTTAGTTTGTAGCTAGAGCATGACTGGGTGTATGCACTCCTGACTTGGGAGGAAGCATTCTGCTGGGCAAACAGAATCTCCCCAGGTGCTCTCAGGCAGCTGCAGTGCCAGGAATTGGGGAACCATCAGGAATGGGACAGAACCCCCCCAAGGATACCAACAAGGGGGTGATTTTGGTCCTTGGCACCACCTATCCAACCCCTCTCTTAACTAAAAAGTGGAGTTTTCTCTCCCTGATAACTTTCAAAGGATTATTTTCCTGAAACAATGAGCTTGGCTTGCTTTTAATATCACATCATCTGTTCTTTACAAGACCAGGTTTTTAAATGCCTTTAATGATGCAAATAAGCACTGGTAGGAATTGCTGAGGCTTCTCTGAAGTCAATGGGGCTCTGCCAATTACACCAGGAGAGCAGCAGCTTCTTTTAGGGGAAAACGCCTTGAAATCAGCAGAGCCTACCAGCTCAGTTGAATTATTCACCCAAACAAGTCATATACACATTAAGAAATATTTTCTGCAACAAGTTTTAATATGAGTAACGTGAGCAATGAAATTCATGTATCCCAACAGTAAAAGAGCTGTGTAACATAAATTTTAGGATCCCTTTAAGCGTATTTTAAAGTATATTTTATAATATGTCTCTCTGAATATTGACTCAGATCTTTTTCAATACAATTTCTAATCTCCAGGATTACAAATCACAATAATTCAATCAAATGGACACACCAAAAAAAAAGACCCAAAAAATTCACTTTATGCATGCAGACAGAAAGACATCTTCCAATTAATTTTACCATGTAATGTGGGAAATATATATAATTAGGTTTTCTTTTGTCTTTTTATCCGCGCCTCTATAAAGAGTCACAGCTCCGTGGGATTAAACAAATTACAGCCTTTGTTTAGAGTCTGCATTGCTTTGAAAGATTTTTTTGAATGTTATGGAGAAAATTAAGATTAGTACTGCCATGCTCTACTTTTGTTCCAGATATATTTGGAGTATACAGGGGAGGAGGAAGCACCCTAAGACACCAACAGGAAGGTTTGGCCCCATTTCACAGCCCTTAATCACAGATTACAAATAGCAGGGGACAGAAATCAACTCTTTTCCCATTCTTAAACATTGTGAGGTGTGTTTCTAAGCATGTTCTTTTTTTCTTAAGAGAAAACAGCTAATTTCACATGCCTATTAACACAAAGGGATGAGTTCTAGCCTATTTTTAATTGGATTATATTGAACCTTGATGGAAGGAATGAGTCTGTGGGTTTTTTACTACAAAGCAATTAATTTAATTTACCATTTACATTCTGCTTGTTAGTAAATTCACTAAGAGCTACTACCTAAATTAATTAATACCCAAACAACCCTATTATACGATATAAAAACTCCTTGAAGTTCAAGAGTACCTTCTAGGGTAAACTCTAGTGTACTTCCACTACTCATTGAATTCTTGCAGCATTTGCTCCTTTTCAGATGCAAGAATGCAGAAACTCAACCTATGGACTCTAAAGTGGAGCCCCACTAAGGTGTAAAACTACTCACACCACTTGTTGCAAAGCTGCTTTTCATTTTCTGCTCATGCTGCACATGCAGATAGGTATAAAGTGAGTAACACATCATGAAAAATAAATCCTAAATTTGTTCTATGGATGGAATTGTGTTCAAGCACTCCCAGGGTAAATTAGTTCTTAGGGTAAATTAGTTCTTTAAATACTGAAGCTTCTGCCACTCAGTAAACTGCAGAACTTGGAAGAGAAGGTATAGGAACAATTCTGTAGAGACAGGGAGGTTCAAAAGCTTTGTTACAGGTCAAGGTAAGATTGGTGCCTCACAAAAGATCCATTCACCAGGAAAAAAAAGAGTGAGAAATGGTTTCTGTGAGATGAATACATTTCTCTCATCAGATGATTAACAAAAAGATAATGACTCTATAAAAAGAAACACTGATTTATTATTTTTTTCAGTGTCAGACTGAAGTACGTGGAAAAATTAAAAAAAATACCTGGGAGTCATATTATTTAGCACTTATATTGAATAAATGTTAAATTACTATTAACTAACTAATTGCACATATGAAAAAAGCCCATCGAGACTCCAGAATAAGACCTGGAGTGTCCTCTTCTGCTGTTCATTTTGGATACATGAAAAACCATCACATTTGAAGCAAACTGGTAAGTTGCAGAAGCTTTTCTGTAGAGTGGGAATATTTTTTAGCACTTTATGGATTGTATGGTGCTTTAATTAAAAAAAATTTAAATGCAGCACATTTAGCATTTGGAAAAGATTTTAATTGCTAACATTTAAGTTTAGTTCTGAGGTCTTAGGAACACATGCAATATCTTGCAAATGCCAACAAATTAATTATAGAGCAGAATAAATAAGGATTATAGTAAGTTCCTTTTATAAAAAAGATTAATATTAAATAACCACTGCTTTGCTTTTTTTTTTTTTTTTTTTTTTTGATACATGCCTGTTTGGAGTAGCCTCACTGATTTACTTTTGACCATACTTGATTTACTTGCATTATCTATAAATTGCTTATCTATAAATAAAATATTATACCCACATCTGCCACCAGATATATTGTGACAGAGCTACCACATGGCAGTGGCACTTCCAAAAATGTTCCCAGCTCTTGCAAGCTTCACTGGCTTGCCACACTGAAAGCTTAAAAATACTATTAAATAACTACACCAGCATTATCATAGCAGTCAAGACACATCACTTCTGCCTGCCAAAACCATTATTTATTGGAAATCTACTCTCACAGCCAAGGTAAAGCAAGGTAAACCCTTTCTTTCAGGGAGTTTTTATTTTCACAACTGTTCCCTCTCTAAGCTTTGCCTTGCTCTGGCTGGGGCAGAGTCTGCTGCGTATTTGGTTTAATGCCAAGCAGTCCATTTTCATGGCACTCTTCCTGGCATCCAAATTCCATCTGACTGTTTTCCCAGGCAGCAAGATGTCAGGTTATTAGATTACTTGTGATTATATCCCTGCCAGATGTGGTTACTCCAATGCTCTGCATCTTTACCCCCTTGTCTGGTACCGTTTGCTGCGCTTCCAGCCAAAAGCTCAGACAAGGAAAATACAGCAGTGTAACTTATCCAGCAAGCATTCAACTCACCAGTGCTCTGACAGCCTTTGGCTTTGATGTTTTTCTCACCTTCTGGAACATAGATGTGGTCAGAAAAAATAAAGTCTGTTTCTCAAAGCGCCAGCAGAAGCGGTGGGTGATGATTTCTGGCTGGCTGTCCTGTCTGCTTCTTCCTCTGGACTGCAAAAAACCAAGAGAGCCTCCTGAGCAAATGAAGGTGCATGCTATTAAATCTATTTATCTTTATTTCATATATAAATATACACACAAACACACATATACATATACACACACAGTGAACTCCACCCCTCCGCCCCAATTCTAACAAAACTTCCCTAAGGAGCAGCTGCCAGAGGAAATCTTATTGATTCTAAAAAGAGTTTTAAAAAAGTGTTCAAGTAGCCATTAGACTAAATCTTCCACTTTCCCAATATCAATTGTCTCAGAGACATAAAAATAAAAAAAAATTGTACAAGTTTTTCCCCCGCTGTGCATTTCTATCATGCAAATATTTGTAATCTTAACCTTCAGAAGTCTGGGGGGGGGAAAATGGTATTTTACTAATCATACCTAACAAACACACAACAGCACTTTGACACTGCACTGCAAAAAACCAGCAGCCTCCTAGATCAGCTTATAATGTTCCTTCATGCTGCTGTATTTTAGAATACAGGAATTAATATTATTTCCTGCAGAAATGAGACTATAGAGGAGGGGTAAGTATTTAAAGAAATGGAAGGATGCAAACACCCCGTTAGTTTTCATTTGAATGGGGATAATTCCTACTTGCTTATGAAAAGGTGGTAAATTTCACTCGACTGAGAAATGATTTCTGATCTCTGGTATAATCTAACTATAAGTCTTAATCAAGGAGGATTATTACTACAAATGGAATGGGCCGAGGTTTGTGATACATCCAACCTTCAATGTTTAGTGCCATGTCTAAAAATATGATTAGATTTCAGAGAGTAAAAAAAACCAAACCTCATAAGCCACCTCTTCTGCTGTCTCCATTTTTCACAATCTGTACCAACTTAAGCAGAGACAATTTGGTAATCAAGACTGATATTCTCTTGCAAATGCCATATTGATCAGCTCAGTTAAGGGATGCTAAACACCCCATTTCCAAGCACATATCATCCATTCCATTTTAACAACAGCAGTGGAATAAAGCTAAACCTGAGGTCTTTTCAAACTAGATTCTGTGATAACTCCCTCTATAGAATGGCCTTAATACAATCATAACAGGATTAAATAACATTAGGAACATGATGCAGATAAATATCTTGCTGGACAAGAGCTCAAAGTGCTGATTAATCATTAATATTTCAAGACTTACCAGATCCCAGAAGTATTTTCTTGCTATCACAGCAGGAAATCTGCAACTTGGAAGAAGTTTAGATGTTGAAAAGCAACCTTCAGAGGCAGCTTCTGCCCCTGGGCACAGAGGGGCTGCAAACACCGAGGGGTTTTAGGACAAGCTGGGCAGCTGGTGAGGGTCTACACAAGGGTCATGTCACCAAACATGAATGATCTGAAATTAAAAATGTTGAAAAGGATACATTCTCACAAAAATCCATTAATTATCCTTTGAAGATTGCCTTACTTTTTTTTTCCCTTATTTTTAGCTTTCGATGTCAATTTTAACTCTTTGCTTGAATATGGAACAAAACAGCTCATTGGCTGTTTATCAGCATTTTATACAAACAAACCAAATAATATTTTTCTATGCAAAGAATTCCTTGATCTAGACCTTGTTATGGCTCTTAGACTCTACATCACAGATCTTCAAGGACGGGCTTTTAAAACTTACTTATCAGCTCATTAAAAAAGATGTATTTGCCCTGTACTAAATTGCAATAAAGTTACGTGTGGTATTCAGTCATTCAGATCAAAGTCTAAAAATGGAGTTTGCATCATTTATTCTTTATGAACAATAATGTTTGTTTTCAGATTTCTGTTCTTCACCATTCAGGAACATGAGAAAATCCGAAGTTAATTTTTTATATTCCATACATCATTAGACATTAAATTCTAATTAACCAACAATGCTAAAGCCCAACTGAAGGATTATTACAGGAGAACCATGCAACTTTTAACAAGGAAGCACTAAGAAACAGCCACATGAGTAAGAAAGCTACTCAAAATCTCTGGCAAGCCTTAGCCTGTCCCTGTGCTATCCCAGCAAAGGCACCAGGAGCAGTAACCACCAGGCAATTTTGGTCCTATCAGCCACAAAGCAGATTTAGCATGGGCATGTGAAGATAACATTAGTAACACACCTTGCATTGAACATATTTCAAGCTGTTATTTAACATTCAGCTTACTTTTTTTTTTTTTACTTTTTTTTTTCCTTTTTCTTCCTTTTTTTTTTTTTTTTTTGGTGGGGGTTTTTGTAGGGTTTTGTGTTTTTTTTTTCTTTTTTCCTCACCTCACCTGCTGCTACTTAAATACAACATGTATAATTTGAGAAACACTGGGAGCTACCCCTTAGCAGCCTCCACTCAAACGTGAGAGACACATTCTGCAGGAATTGAGATAATTCAAAGCAGCCAGAGACAACTCAGCTTTCAGTGCTTTCAAGTTGAGGATCAGGCAGGGAAAGGAGGCTCTTCCAGCTGACAGTTTATTTCTGATTTTGAAACACTGATCCAAACTCAATTTTAAGCCCAACAACAAACTAATGAGTGGGAGTGTGGGGCTGAGAGCTCGGAGATGGAGCGGTGACTTTGGAGATGGGATAAAAGGAAAGAGAGTCCCTGGCTGAGCATGGAAAGTTGTGTCATGCTTCACAAAGCAACATCATGGGCACTCTTTTTGTTGGAGTGAAGAAAAGAGAAGAGAGAGCCTTTTTTTCCTCCCAATTAAACTATTTCCAGAAAATATTTCCATGCTGACAAAGCGCACGCTTTCTAAAGTGAAGAAAAAAAAGTTTGCTGGTAATGTACAAGAATCTATACAGACTTTCTGCTACATAACAAAACTCTCTTAACCTGGAGCAAGATGGAATTTTAATAGACAATCAGCATATTCATAAAGAAGGGACTGGTGTACTTTTAAGATAACCTTAAATGTCAACAAACCACAGAGCAGAGATGCTGGGTGGTAAAATAAAAACTCTGCAGAAAATTCTCTTTTGTGGAACTGATATTAATTGGGAATACTTCTTCTTCCTTTTAATTATGATGTGGACTTGGGAAATGCAGTGACTGAATATTCATCCAAGCCTTACAGCCCTGTTCTAGAGGGTTTTAAATTAATGCCTTGGTCACAGCTAAAAGGATGAGTCCAGAGTACATCGAAACCAACAAAATCAACATTGTGTGGAAACAGATCCCTTAATATGAAAACCAAGAATCAATGCATCCACGTGACCCATTAGTCCTGTGCCCACCAAAAAATGGAAATATGTGCCTGAATTGAAGATTAGGTCAAGAGAGTCTGAGTCCTGACAAATCCACAAACATGAACTCTTTCTATCAATGCAGATGTCATGTTTGACAGCCGTTTAACCAGGCAGAAATTCCCAAATAAATTGGTACCACCCTGTGGGCTGCTCAACCTCTCTGCTGCCTAATGACTGACCTTGAAAACCCGCTGCAAATTGCCAGGAATATTCAAAAGGTATCTTGAAGATGCTGTTACTGACAGACCATCTCCGACAAAGAGTCAGTCCCATACACAAGAAGTTTACCTGGAAAAAGTTGAAGTGCCCCAAGGAGCTCCAGAGCAATCAGTACCATCCCATTTTCTGCTGGTGTTGTTCCACACGAGCCTCTCATCAGAAGTACAATAGAGTTGAATAATTATAAAAGAGGAATTTATTTTGTACTAACATATTCTGTTTAATTAGAGGTCACAACCCACTTTTTGCTGTATTTATGCCTCGCAGGTTTTGTCACCAACATTAATTATTTCATTATAAAAACAGCAGCACAAGCTTTGAAGGCAATCAGGTAGAGACTCAAAGGTGGAGTGTGGGGCAGAATGCACAAATCATCAAAAACTGAATAAACTGAATATAAAAATTGTGGCATTCAGTGTACAACAATTTTTAGACTTCAAAGTACGCTTTTAATTTCCTTGATGATTGAAAAAATGCTCCCTAATTAATTAGAAACACATAAAGCTAAGACTGCTAGTAAAGGCAGAGAGAGTAAATTCTGCTGGTATTAGGAAACCAGGTATAATATTTTCTGGAGTATATTCAAGTCATTAGGTGCTTGGACAAAGACATATTTTTGCTCACAAAAAAAAAAACAAAACAAAAAAACCCAACCAAGCCAGTGACATATCAAGGAAAGAAATTTAAAAAATGCAACAGAGAGACCTGATGGACATGGGGTTTTTTTTGACTATTGACTGAAATTGGTGTGACCCCTTAGGCAGGAAAACTGGAGAGGACAGAAATGATCAGCTCTTTGGTCTGTAAGCAGTGGCAGATGTAGGAACCAACAATACTGGTGAAAAATCAGAGTTTTCCTGGACACATAGCTCTTCAGGCCCAGTGGGAACCCAGTAAGGAGATTTTTTACTCAAAACTGCTGCTGTGCAGTGAAACATTGGATCAGTGATTAACTAGGTTAATATTATTTCTATCATTATTTCTATTATTCTGTTTCTATGGGGGTCTAACCTCTGCTCTCCTCAAAAAGAAAAAAAAATTTCCAGCTAGGATTGGGGTCGTCTTCCAATATTTATACATTCAAAAATCATCAAGCAACAATCAGAGGTTCCCCTAGATACCAATTCAACAGAGAACTCTCCAGAAACAACACATAGATACATGGTGCCTTAAAAAGTCACTTTTCCATCCTTACCTGTAACTTATCAGAAAGTTCCAGTGTTAGGAAGGATGGTGGGGAGGGCAGTTCCAGGTTTTACAGATCAAGCCCCCAGTTGATTTACTGCATTCAAGTGTGAACAAACAAGTAAAATCCTGGTTTCAGTCTCTGAGTAATGCCTGTGTCTTGCTGGAAATCCTTTTTTTATTGAAAATTGAATATGTCAGCTCAGTCATCACTTTAATTTGTTTTAAAAGATTTATTAGAGTTTGATGGGATTTCTCTTGCTTGATTTCCATGTATTTTCCTGATAAAATTAAAATCATCGGAGCTTCCACTAGAGAAGAACTTCATCAATGTGTCAGTAGGAGCATGATTTTAATAAAATACTTTGGGAAAGTTTCTTACTGAAAGATTTTTTAAACTTTGAAGGAGGCACAAAGAACTCATGGGTATATAGAGGAAAACCACAACACTAACAAACTCAGTGGAGCTGAACTTCAGTATTTCTTATTTATTAGAAAACTCTTCTGAATTTGTCTGCTTTGCTTTAATACCACAGAAGCACAGCTCACTCCTGTTTCTTATGCATCTCCCAACACTTCTGCAAAGTCCTTATATTAACAACTCCTCCTGACAGCATTTGAGATAGTATTTGAAGACTCACTATGAGCCTGAAACATTCAGACACCAGGAATAAACTCGTAATTTATCATTCCCGGTGTCATTAAAAGGCAGAAGGTGAATTCCAAGCAGCTTCTACCTGTGCCTTGCTTGGGAGCCTGGCAAAGCCTTGCCAGCTACCCCACTGCTCCAGCCCAAACTGGGCCACTCACAGGTCCATCCCTGGGGCTTGCAGGAGGTGGCCATGGGTGCCACCAAGTTGGGGACAAAAGCATCAGTGGAGCTGAGCAGGTGTCAGATAGTGGCATATGGCTCCCTGCACCACTGTTGTTTTTTGGGGGGTTGGGTACAAGACCCAACCAGGGTCCTGGTTGTTCCTGAGTCATTGCTGTGTGGCCACCCATCATCCTCACAGCACGTCTCAGAGCTTCTCTACAACACAGCTCGGGCTGAGAGGAAAATGAGCAGTGCCCTGGAATACTCTGGGGAAGCATCAATAGCAGGTGTAAAGGACAATAGAGAAATACACTTTTTTCCAGGCAGACCCTAAGGGTTTACATAGAATAGAAGCAGCTGGTTTGGAAGAGACCTCTGAGATCATCAAGATCATCAAGATCATCAAATCCAACCCTTGATCCACTCCCCCTGTGGTTCCCAGCCCATGGCACTGAGTGCCACATCCAGGCTCTTTTTAAATATCTCCAGGGATAGAGAATCCACTACTTCCCTGGGCAGCCCATTCCAATGTCTGATCATCCTCTCCATGAAGAAATTCTTTCTAATATCCAACCTAAACCTCCCCTGGCACAACTTGAGACCATGCCCTCTTGTCTTGCTGATAGTTGCCTGGGAAAAGAGCCCAACCCCCCCTGGCTCCAGCCTCCTTTCAGGGAGTTGTAGAGAGTGATGAGGTCTCCCCTGAGCCTCCTCTTCTCCAGGCTGAACACCCCCAGCTCCCTCAGCCTCTCCTCACAGGACTTGTGCTGGATCCCTTCCCCAGCCTGGTTGCCCTCCTTTGGACCTGCTCCAGGACCTCAATCTCCTTCCTGACCTGAGGGGCCCAGAACTGGACACAGGACTCGAGCTGTGGCCTCACCAGGGCTGAGTACAGGGGCAGAATCCCTTCCCTGGACCTGCTGGCCACGCTGTTCCTGATCCAGGCCAGGATGCCATTGGCCTTCTTGGCCACCTGGCCACACTGTTCCTGTCAATCCAGGTTCCCAGGTCCCTTTCTGTCACTCTGTGCCCAGCCTGGAGCTCCCCATGGGGTTGTTGTGGCCAAAGTGCAGGACCCAGCACTTGAGAAGCACATGGCACTTGCCACATCAGAGGCAATAATCAGACAAGCAGCGTGCCACTCATTACCCACTTCACGTTCAGAACCTCCTAGGCTGCAGATCATCCTCCCACAGGCTGCCAAGCTATGTAAGAGGTATCCAACACACCTTGGCCATGGCTCTTGATCCCCTCCATCATGTTCCTTCTCAGCTGTCTCAGACAGAAGGACTTCCCTCCTTCTGGCAGTAGGAAACTTCATACAAGGTGGCTCTACAGTAAGATCCATTCGTTCCTTTCATTTACCTTGAAATCCCAAAAGTATTTTTTTCCACCCTTGTAGTTACCTGCCATCTTGGAAGAGCACTGAATCTCCTTCCTAAACTCTGGAGCAGCATGAGGCTGATCCAAGAGAAGCTCCTCCAAAATGAAGCTGTTGAGATGATCATCTCTTGCATTCGTGGATCCCTTCCAGTGCAACCACAAGGACCAGGATGGGGCTGCTGCCACTGCTTTAACCATCTTGCTGATGACAAGAAAAAGTTGACACCCTGGATCACAAGACACTGACAAACCTATTAGAAGAATGTCTCAAAGAAAACCCAGGGCTCAGAAAATTCAGTTCCAGAGTTGTACATCCCCTACACCAGAGCAACAGGAAAGGGACACAGGGACAGGATAGATAGAAATATAACTCAAAGTACTTACAGGAGGGAAGAATCTGCCAGGCAGGAGCAATAATTCAGAGTATACACTGGGGGCTTCATGGCCACAATTGCCTTGTGTCAGGTGAAGTGTATCCCAGCTGAAAAAAAACCTCATTCCCTCTGTCTTCCTGCAGGTCAGGCCTCACCCTGACAATAAATAATCCTTCAATATATTTTCCATTGACATCCAAACCTCATCGTGTTTGGTCCTTATGTTTATAGGCATAAAAAGTGCATTGCAATATAATTCTTCAAAATTCAAATGGAAAAAGATAACTTAAAGGTATTGTAATAATGATAGAAATCAAAGCTTAAAATCTTATTTCATGCAGCTCGAAATAAAATATACCCTATTTAATCATGTTTCAAAGTGTTATACTTTCCTTTGGTACTCAACTGTAATAAGATGCAACTTGATGCACTCCCTAGGTATGAAAGAAAAAACATAATATGTACCTGCACAGGAATTCCACTCTGATTTAGAAAATTGCCTGCCTCCCACAAGTTATGCTACACCAGCAGAAATGTATAAAAATCAAGTTAAAATATCCTACTAGCCAGTTAAAATTACTTCAAATGAACATTTGGGGTAAGCTGTATGATATACATATAAGAACACTAAGAGTGAGCCATATTAAATGTGGAAATGAAACACAATTACCAAAATGTGAATGTTGTCAGCTCTGCATTCCCAAGCCTCCCCATGAAGATCCAGCCTAAATTAAGATTTACCAAGACAGCAAAAGCAAAGAAATGCTAAGAAATATGAAATAATGCATCCAGGAGAGAAAAGTCTGACCTACCCAGATCCCTTAAGAGTTTCAGCATTAATTGCAGTAACTCAGGGAAATGAGGGGCATCATTTTCAGCAGTGGAGAGGAGAGCTCTCATCCACACCTTCTGTCCTCTGAACCAGCACAGAAACCATTAGGAAGCATAAATGGGATGAAGAAGAATATAAAAAAGATTATGATGTTATTATATAAATCCTTGATTCACTCTTGCCACCTGAAACACTGTGCTCAGTACCCATCATCACCTCAGGCAGCATCTGATTGGATTAAATGGCTTTTAGGAAAAGGTAGGCAGACACATACATTGGTGACTTGGAAAATTTATGCAATTTGTCTTGTTTTGAGCTTTCTTGGCGGATGGAAGGATCCAGAGGCTCCTCTCCCAGAAGAGCCAAAGTCCAATGTGCAAATTGGGGGTTTGCCTGGTGACCATGAGCTTCACCTGATGTTTAACAGGGCTCTCAAAATGATTGCCAAATCCACAGAAGGTAAGGGAGGTAGTTGGGACTGACCTAATTAGTGAAGACATTACTGTCAGGGTTGAGAAATTCTTCAGGCAACAGGACAAGATGTAAAAGCTCACCCCTCAGTAATGATGTGCACTTCCAATCCAGTGTACAATGTGACAGAACCACAATAAATAACCTGGATCTGCTTTTGCTTCTTGCACAAGGAAATTGCTGGAACAGCGGTTTAAAGTGTGAACATATTTTATTTTAATTCTGCTTACTCTGTGACACTGCCACATCCTGCCAAAACTGTAGTTTCCCTATTCTCTTTATTTTCAGACTATCTAAAGTGGTAACAGTAAATGAAAAATATAGAAAGAAGGCAATTGATGTTTTTCTTTTCTTAAAAAGCTCTTTTCTCTTTTTCTAGACACAAATGTAGTCATTCATCCCAGCCTATATATTGCCATATGTGGGACACCTCTTTCACAGCAACAGTTTATTTTAATGGTTCCAAGCATTCCAGTTCACTCTCATTCAACAACACATTCCCAGTGCTTTTTAAGAACGAATAAATCCCTGTGAAGTTATCTCACATAATAATTTTTAATTGAAAAAAAAAAAAAATGGGGAAGGGATTTAATATTAATCATCATAAATATGATCTTTCCATTATCCCAAATTAAGGCTTATTGCAGCTAATCTGAAAGAAGGTTAAATTAAAGCTTCTTGAGATGACTGGGGAGCTGCTGCAGCCTTTCCTCAGCAGGTCTCTCCCCAACCTCTCCCATCTCTCCAGGGGAATATTCCCATTAATACAGTGATTAATGCCACCCGGACAGCATCCTCTTGCCTGGGTCATGCTGGTACAGTGACAGTAATCCAGCTTCAGAATATTTTATAACAGTACAGAGCCTTGTTCTTGTAGCTGTCCAGAAAGCTGCTTTGAGGGCACACTGACCACTTAAAAACTATTAATAGAATAAGCAACCTCCATAATAACTAATTAGCATCCCAGCAGAACTTTGTTCCTATTTTAAAGCTGTCAAATGCTCTTTTCCATTTTGGTGTAATTACATACCCACTTAAGTGTTACATAAAATTAAATCAATGGCTTGATGGTTTAAACACTCTTGATGTTGCTCCTGCATCATGAATTCAAAAGCTGAGGTTTATAAGGTGCAGCATGAAGCTCAGAGCAATGCTGCAAAATACCTTTGGAGTCAGATCTTGCCCCTTATACCTCCAATAAGCAGCCAAGTGTATTTGTTCTGAGATTTTTTTTTTAATGTAATCTATCTTTCTCAGCAGCTTTGACATAGTACTTTTCCCCTGGATGGATGGATGTCTTTTTGACAATCTTTCTCAGGCATCTCAAACCATACCTATCACTCCTCATGCTGCTCTTACACAAACCTTATTTTGATTATATCATTCTAATGAAGAGCACTGTTAATTGCATACTTATGTTAGGCTGATAAATTAAGATGTATCTCATAAGAGTAATAGCTTTTAGTAATCAATGTTCTCACTGTTTACAGACAAGAACCTCAGCATTGGCCTGGGTCTCTCAATACATAATGTATTGCCAGATATTTTAACATAAAACTGCCCTCCCTACTTTCCTGAAACCCATTTCCCATGCTGCCATTTAAATATGCATAAGATATGAATCCAAATACCAAAATACATTCATCTCAGCCTCCTCAGAAATTAGCTGGACCCTTCTGCAGGCACCTGTAAAATTCAGCAGTGGAGCTCACTAAATGCACACGTGAGTTTCAGCACCAAACTTCAAAATGTTCATGACTTATCTGACTTTCACCAGGAAGGCTGAATTTTAAAAAATCCTGGGTGAAAAAGAATAGCTCCTGGATCAGCTTTGTAATTGATGTAATCCAGATTTGTGTGAATTCTCACCCTACTCAGCTCTAAGTTGTGTTTCCAAGAACACAGCCTTGACTTCTGAGTTCTTTCTGTATCAATTAGCCCAGATCTGCATGGAGATCCTACAGGCAAGGCTGCTTTTTGTGCACCCTTCCAGCTGTGAAGTCAAACACAAATTTCCTGGAAGAAAATTTCTGGGATATAACCTTCCCTGAGGTATGTAAATCTGAAGATGAAAGAGCAAACTCAATTTCATTTTCCCTTTCTTTTTAAGCATTACTGAAACTTGAAGCAAAAATCCTGCAAGAACTACAATAGAAAATACCACAAATCTGGATGTTATGACCTGTTATGGCCTGAGAGAACTGAGCCAGGGGAAGAAGTGATGCATCAGAAAAAGCACTGACTTTAGAGGATGAAAATTGCAAAGTCATTGTAATAGTCAGACCTGAGAAAATACTTCATTCAGTTTCATGCATAAAGTCCCCCCAAAAAACAACATAAATGATATAATCAATCCAAAAATAGAAATGGAAAGGAAACAGAACTCCAACCTGTGCATTTGGAAAACTTTTCCTTTGAATCACTCCTGATAGTTCAATCCCTACTCTGCTTCCCTTTTCTGGGCATGGCACTTTCACCCACAACTAGCAATAGAAAAAAGGAGCTCAATCTCCTAGAAATAAATGATTGAAAGCTTTTATTGCAGATTAACTGCACGTAGGGACATAAGAAGGGATGACCAACTGAGGAACAAGAAGTCCCATTGGTAAGTGGCCAAGATAAAACTTCAGGAGAGCTCTGGGGCATGGAGATGGGGACCAAAGGGAGGTCTCAGCACCCCTGCACTCAGGGCTGGAAAACCATTCCCATCCCAGCTGTTATTTTGCTCACATTCTGGGCATGAGGATTAACAGAGCATGGCAGTGCTCCCGAGAAACTTTCGGGGAAAATTAAGTGTTCCTTTTATCAATATTTGATTGATTTCCGCTGTTTTTTTCTCTCATATTTCAGCTTGGACTCAATTCTGCTAATTTTGCTGTATACACTCCTTGATTTAAGCAGCGTGTGCCACGTGTACAGATGCCAAAAAAAAGAAAAAGGAAAAAAAAAAAAGAAAAAGAAAATCCTTTTCAATCCTCAAATGACAAAAGCCAGTGGTGCAGGACACCACTGAACACTGGCAGGTTTTTTTGGCTCGAGTTCCTCAAAGAAGAAGAACTTTTTTCCTCCAAAAATCAAACGTGAAACTGGGACAAAATTCTGAAATTCAGGCACCACCTTCACAAACACCAAGAGCCACTGAGGAGACCTCAGCTATCACTCAAGATGTTTAGAGTGGTTTTGTTATGATACCTCTCAAAATTAAAGGTATTCTTTCAACAAACTGTCAGTTGCAACCACTAAATCCATTGTATGAGTGATAGTTTGTTCATCGTAGAGATTGCTCAAGAACAGCAGAAAATGACCCTTGTGACTCTCACAAAGTCAGTGTCAGCTTGAATTACAAGCCACATAAATTTAACTTACACAAGTTATATCCCTTTGAAAGCTGTTCCAATTCCTGCATTAAATTATTTGGCAAGTTTTCTCTTTAGCAAATCAGACTGGTTGATTTGATGCTTTTTTTTCTTTTTTCCCCACTGATGTTTTCTCCCTTGGTCCCACTTTCTCAGTTGGTGTTTTCCAGGAAGCAGCAGTGACCATGAGGAACCTCATCCTGCTTTTCCTCCCCGAGGGATGGAAGTTTTCTGTGTGTTATCCTTAGCTGGAAACAGGATGAGAGCTCCACAGAAACCAAAAGAAAATATCTAAAATAATACTGTGTGGGTAAATGAGTCAAGTAACCCATGTAACACTCCAAATACAATCATTCCTTCAAACCTCCAATCCTATTTTCTGGAAAAAAACCCCAAACAAATGCACATTAAACTACCACTTAAATCTGTTTCAATATGTATTTGTCTACAAGAGGCTAGGAGTTTCAGCATAGCATCTCAACTTGGCCTGAATATCTATAATATTGGCATTTTACTCAGCAATTAACATAATTTACACTATGGAGCTTATTTTCTTTCAAAAAAATCAATTCCTCTGCTGGGTTCCTGAGGAAAAAAAAAAAGAATTAAATCTATTTCCAAAGACTTTTATGGAGCAAAATAATTTCATTGCTGGATGGGCTTAACTGTCCTGCTGTGAGGTCAAGTCTTAGAGAGAGATAATGTACTCAGCTCTCACAGTTTGTTTCTTTAAGCACTCATCTTCACACACCCTTATTTTGTCATCAAAACAGCATTTAACTCAACTACTCAAACCCACTGCCTCTAAGTACACAGATTTGCTTTTAAGAAAAATTAGACGTAAAACTTATAAACATATAAGGTGCAAAATAGGAGAACAAGGAAAACTTCATGTATTTTCAAATAAATACACAGAGGAGGGCAAAAATAATGCTATCTACTGGAAATTTCACCCCCACTCCTGGGTCTGTAAACCCCAACCACAACACTCAGGCTTCTCCTCTCCAAACTGCAGCATCACAGCCTCTCCAATTGCTTCTCCTAAGCTTGCCCCTCCACTTCTTGATCATTTTACTCACCTTTCTTGGTAATTTCTCTAACTTCCCCACATCCTTCCTGAGCTGGGGGAATCAAACCAGCAAGCCCTGCTCAAACTGCAGGCACAGCAAGGCTTTATATAGTGACAAATGACATGCTCTGCCTTCTTCTCACTGACTTTTTCTGCTTTAGTTGCATGGAAAGGTCAAGTTTTATGCAATATACCCAGGACATGCTAGAATTTTGTAGAGGATTCTTGTTTTCTATACAAATTTGGCTCTTAGGCCCCTTCAAAATGAATCTACAGATATTCTAGGTTGGTTTTTACATCCCTTCAAAATGAATCTACAGATATATTACAGACTAATGTGCCAGTTAGCTTGAAAAAACAGCAACAGCAGCTGGAGGTTCACCTGTTCAGTCATAATCTTTTTTTCTATGCAGCAGAATGAACAAGGAAAAGACAGTGTATAAGCAGAGAAATGACTGGAGGTTTGCAAGCAGTGTCCATCTCCCCCTGATGATGAACAGAGAGCTCACACTCCTTGATCAGCAGCTGTAAAACCAGCAAGATGAGGTGGTTCCTGGCCTGAACAGACACCCCAGAGCTTCTGAGTTTCCATAAGGACTCAAGGCAATCACTCAACACTTGCTCCAGAGGCAGCCAAGCACTGGGGAGAGCCAGTGGTACAACTTGAAGACATCCAAGTGTCCTCCTTTTCAACCAGAAAAGGGCAGGGGGAGCTGAAATAGCTCTCTTAATTATTTTGTACTTAGCAGAACCTCTTGTGGTGTGTTTCTCCTTCTAACAGAGCCTCTCGACTGCTCCTTCACCCCAAGAGGTGGAGGTTGCACACCACAGCCCAAGTCAATCCTCAGAACATCCTTCCCTGTGTTGTTTTACCATTTTCCTTCCATAGAGAGGATTTTGTTTTCAGATTTTCCTTCCTGCTTTTGTGGCCACCTGGAACTACTCCTTCAGAGGAAATCAGCTTTTTACTGAATTTGCAGTATTAAGAATTTAATCGGAATTATTTTGAAGTGTATTTGCCTATGCAGAAATAAAAAATCCAATTACATCCCTTCTCTCAACCTTCCAATACTACCTGCATCTTGACCAAACAGCAAACCCCAGCCTCACTCTATTGTCATGAAGGGGAGAAGTATTTTTAATATTTCATTCTTAAATGCAGCCAGTGAAATGCAAGTCATAATTATGCAGACAATAAACAACATCACATGTTCAACAAGACAGGTCACTAAATCCATCATGTTTTACCTGGAGCCTCAGTTCTTAGCCAAACAATGTTTGAAATAGGCTTAAGCATCCCTGCAGGGCTAATAGAACTCCTTTCTTGGATGCTGCAGTGACAGCTTGTTCTCAAAGCAAACCAGTTGCCAATCAACAAAGAAAACAAGATACAAAAATTGTAGCTACATGGCACACAGCTGGTTTAAAAAGAGGGGTTCCAAATTAATTCATACATCAGGTTCCAGTCCAGGGGAGTGTTGCATTTGATGCAATGAAAAAAAAAAAAATAGAGAGAGAAATTATTCTTTTCCACCCTCTGATCACTTTGTAATCTTTAATAAGCAACTCCAATTTCTAAGCACCTAGTTCAACAAGTTTACAATGACTGGCTGGATCTGCATCAGAGAGATAGCACACCTTCACTAAGGCAGAATAAGGGTGATTGCCCATCACTCCACAGCACATTTGTAAGAAGGAAATAGAGCATGCAAGTAATCCTCCAGAGTGCTGGTATTTTATTTGAGGAGATTTACTCCATGCTCTGTTTCGCCCAGCCAAAGAGGCAGCTATTTTAATTCAAGAGATTTGTGTCCAACGTTTTTTCTCCCTGTTAAGATTTAGTGCCTTTAATTCAGGAAAACATTCTTCTGGTTTCTGTTTGTCTTATGCAAAAATGGGACAGCTGAAAAGCAAGTTTAGTCTGCAAGGTGGCACCTACCAATTAGTTAAAATGATGCATGCAGCACCCTCAGGTTCCTCTGAAGATGGGCTCAGAGGATTCACAATTGCCCAGAACAAATCTGGCATCTTGTTGCTAACAAAATGTGTTTTGTTATTTAAAAGTCACACAATAAGAACTCAGCATTGTGAGTCTACACTGCATGTAATGTTAAAATCATGTCCAGGACAGTCCTGAGGCATTAAAAGTGGTGGAAGATATTCCATCATTTTCAACAGGCTTTACATTAGGTGCTACCTCAGCAATGTACAAAGTGAAATCTGGGCTTTGCTGAAGAAAAATGTTAAAATTCTCATTGACTTCCAGGAAACCAGGATTGTTCTCACTGCAAAAAATGAGAAAAAAACCCCAAAACACTCTCACAATGCCTGCTTACTTGTGCACTAAAGAGCAGTCTGGGTGGATGACACCTCTGATTCCTGATGTACCTTGTGTGATGTTGGCTATTAAGGCACACAGCTCAAAAGAAAACCAAGAGAACTTCTGAGTTTGACTTAAAAGCCTCAGTTTTACCCTTAAAATAACAAATCACGTTCCCTAACCTCCTCTGTATTTTGGAAGGTACAAACCCAGGATTACCTTCAATGTTTTAAGTTAGCGTAGATTTGGGGTGGATTTTTTTTCTTGCTTTTATTTTAGCAGTTCCATCAACTGGCCTGTACCCTGGAGACCACAGCTAATTATCTACAACTGCTGCTAACAAAGGCTTTATTTGCTCTTCACCTGAATTTGTTGAGCAAGATCAGAGTTCTTGCTTCATTAGAATTTTTTGGGGTTGTATTGCAAGGAGCCAGATCTAAGCAACTTCCAGCTGAGAATTAACTCCCAGACACTGTCAGAGATAAAATGTTTTTATGTTAGCATTGCATATGAGCATTTTTGACTGATTTAAATGATGCCTTGCAAGACTACTTAAACCACATTTCGATCTCTATTTATAGAGCTTAATCAGTTGTCTATCACAAGCCTTCCTAGATAGACATTCACAAATTTTTTGGTGCCTCTGTGGCTGTTCATGGAATATAAACACCATGCAGAAAACACTGTATCATTAAAGCTACAGCTGAAGGATATTTATCTTCTATTCAAAGTTCTCTTCTTCACTGACCATCTCCCACACTCCAGCACCTACTGGAAAGTCTAGCATTTATCAGCTGACATTTGAGAAAGCAAACAGGCAGGCTAAAGCCAAAACTTCCCAACACGTGAGCCCTTTTATCCAACAGCATTCAGCACTCTGGAGAGACAAACTACATTTGTCTGGTCTAATGAGAATATTACTTACAGCTAGAAAGTCAAAGGTCTAAGCCCTGACACCAGGCCCAGGCTCACCCATCTCATTTTCTGTCTTGCTTCACCCAGACTGGCATTAAAAACATTATTTTTCACTGGGCAATTAGTCTCTGCTCTCTCCAGCTCGTGTAGCTTGGGTACCAGACAGATAAAATGTTGAGACACTATGTCTAACAACCATTTCTACTTATCAAGTACATGCAAAAAAACCCTGAAGTGCTGTTAATCAGGAAAGAATTCTCTTCTTGCTTCTGGATCTCCCCTTTGGCAGGACCAGGAGCTGATGGGACAGGACAGGCAGGAACCAACACCCAAGCTCCTGGTGGGCTGGATCATCAGCTGCACTGAGGAGCTGATCCATTGCCCAGCTCCCAAGGAACCATGCCACTTCCAAGCTCTAATTTTTGTGGGAGAAGTCTGGTATTAATGTTGTCTATTCAAACCAGGAACAGTGGCTTTTCCAGAGAACTACTTTGGGGATGGATAAACAGTGATCCACAGCTTCCTGGGGAGGGCTGCTGGTCCCCCAGCTTCATTTCAGCAATAAGTCTAAAAAAGTAAAGAAACACCTGCAACACATGCCATTACATCAGAGTGTGCTAATATTTCTTGACATGTTCCTACCCACAGGATACCCTCACTCTACTCAAAGAGATGGTTGCAAGAGGCACAGAAAAAAAACCTCAAGTGGTCATAAAATATTCAGGACAGGAGGAGAGGAAACCTGGGGCTTCTGCTTCCCTCTCATTCCCAGCAGCAGAACCTGGATTTAGCTGGGTTTAGGGATACAGCAGGGATAACAGGGCAGAGATGTGACATTGCTGCTAGAAAGGAAGATGAGGAGAACACTTGGAGACACTTCTAGCAGTACCTACGTGTGCAGGGCTTGGATTTGCTCAGATCTTAAACTAAACCACTAATGCAGTAACCTAAAAAGCAGCAGAGATTCTCCAGGAGGTTCATGCTATCCTCATCAAGGACATTATTCCACCTCACCCTAAATAAAAACATGTCCTATAGTTCTCTACTCCTGTTGCACTTTGCACTATCTTAAATTGCAAACTACATTATTAGAAAAAAAAAAATTTAAAAGCAGAGCCTAACTTCCTTAATAATTTGAGATTGTTTTCATATGGTAGAAGCAGCTGCACAAATGTTTGTTTACTCAGTTCTTCATAGTAGGCATTTGCTAGCAGATGCATGAAATTAATTTCTGCCCTAGTATTAAAAATAATTTCCTTGATTTAAATGTCTCTGATAAAGAAACACTATCATAAAGTGGTTTAGCTGATGAAGCAGCACAAATAGAAACAATACTTGCTATTTTAGGATTGCTATTTCTATTTGCTTAGATTGCATAGTGTGTCTTTGAGGAAAACAAATAGTTATTTTTGAAGTCTTCCATCCAAACATTTTTCTTTTGAATGTGTTTCCAAGAGCAACATAGGAGAATATCCATTTTTAACTGGGAGAAAAACAATTTTAGCAGCAGGCTCTGATTTCTTTAGGTTTCACATATTCAGAAGAAAACTTAGGATTTCTTACTCACCTTTCCCCCCCATTTATCAATTTATGGGGGGGATTGTCTGAGTTTCAGGACAACATTATGGTATCACCACCGCCCCTTCACTGTGGCCTCAAGTGTGTGTCCACAAGATTCCCAAATCCTCAAACGTGTGGTTTTTGTCTTTCTTACTAAAGCTCTAACTGCTGGCATGCTTTTACCTGCTAAAATAACTCCATCTCTTTTAAGCAGAATTGCCTCAAGAAGAGAAACTGGAAAAAAAACCCCAAGGTTTTGCATTTTCCTACATAATCCACTCACCCAGTCTATTGACTGGCCCTAGACACAAGCTGGCAGGGCCCGAACTGTCATGAAGCTTCCAGGCCACTAAATTCCAGGAAGAGAACCTCAGGATGAAAAATTATTTCATGGCAAAAGCATGGACTAGCAACAGTATCCAAAAATAAAATAATAAATCTTTTGGGATTTCTAAACCAAAGGAAAGTAAATCTGGATGTTTTTTAAATCTTAAAAGTCTGCAGTGATTTTGCTAGTATAAATAAATTAATTAAATGGCCTGTCTTCTGCAATGATTTCATTGTTTCATAAGACTGGAACAAGGAGGCACTGCAGAACTGGAGCAAAGAGTGTGATTGTCCAAGGGATAGTCCATCCCACACTGCTGAAGTTGCTTCTATTTCTCCTTGCAAGGGCTATACACCTGTGTTTGGGACATGCATCCTATCCCTGGTAGAGCTGTGCTTCCCTTTGACACCAAATCTACAGCTAATTCATTTGCTATTTATTGCAGATGAAAAATAACATTAAACCATGAGTGAAGAGAATGTTCTAGCACAGTCACCATCTGTGAAAGTGTCATCCAAAGATTCTGATCTGCCACAGAAGTTACTGCAGCTGATTCATGCCTTTGTGTCACTTAGGGACTGTACCTACTGAGTAGGAACATCATAAGATGCAACTGGTTTAATACAAACTGGTTTAATACAAACTGATGCTGCTTTTTCATGCTTCTCCATGCCCTGGACTGCCTACAGAGGCAGAAAATATACCTGGATAAAAGAAAGAAAGAAAAACCCAACACAAACCAAGCCCAAAGTGAAAACATTACCAGTTTTGTCCTGTTTTACACAGCTCTTCCAAGCCAGGTGCTTTGTTCTATCCCAGCTCAGCACCAGCATCCCTGTCAGGTTATATAAATATCATAAATACCACAGAAAAACTCACACAGCTCTTTTTCTGAGAAGATCCCCCCAGCACTTCCCAACCATTCATTAATGAAGCTTCACAACAGACTGCTCCACAGCTGATTTATCAATCTGCTTTTTTTTTTTCCTCCCTGCTCAGGCACTAATGGGGCTGTCACTGGGCCACGGTGGATCAGTAGCAGCAACAGGCTGGATAAAATAAATAAATAAAGATGCATCTCAAAATAATCTGCACTTTTTCATGCTGACAATATCACTCTTCCAGACAACTGACCTGACAGGGCAGCAGCTCCCATTGAACACAAACCACTATATGTCTTAGCATAAATATCTTTGCCACCAAGCCTCCAATGGCATTTTACAAGTGACTTTAATTGCTGAGCAGATTTACAGCTCCTGGGAGCCACAGGGAAGGGGATGAAGCCATGCCCAGTGCCTCCAGAGGTGCATGGCATGGAGGTGAAGTCCTGCCAGGCTGCTCAGGCTGCCTCTTTGGGAGCTCTGCAGAGAAATGGGAATTTGTCAGTCTGGTCCTTGCCAAAGAGAAATCCCTGCAGCTCCTGGGGCTCTCAGGAAGCATGCTCAGCACTCATCTGGCAACCATCCTGATGGGGGTGAGGATGAGGAGGGTGGTGGGGATGAGGAGGGTGGTGGGGATGAGGAGGGTGGTGGAGGATGAGGAGGTGGGGGGGGATGATGAGGATGGGGAGGGGGGATGAGGATGATGGGGGGGATGAGGATGATGGGGGGGATGAGGATGATGATGGGGGGGATGATGATGATGATGGTGGGGATGATGATGATGATGGTGGGGATGATGATGGTGGTGGGGATGATGGTGGTGGTGGGGATGATGGTGGTGGTGGGGATGATGATGGTGGTGGTGGGGATGATGATGGTGGTGGTGGGGATGATGATGGTGGTGGTGGGGATGATGATGGTGGTGGTGGGGATGATGATGGTGGTGGTGGGGATGATGATGGTGGTGGTGGGGATGATGATGGTGGTGGTGGGGATGATGATGGTGGTGGTGGGGATGATGATGATGGTGGTGGGGATGATGATGGTGGTGGTGGGGATGATGATGGTGGTGGTGGGGATGATGATGATGGGGGGATGATGATGATGGGGGGGATGATGATGATGGGGGGGATGATGATGATGGGGGGGATGATGATGGGGGTGGGGGGATGATGATGGAGATGGGGGGATGATGATGAGGAGGGGGGGGGATGATGATGGGGATATGTGATGGGTTAAACAAATCTCGGGGAATTTTCTTCCAACTTCACTGACTCCTTCTTGGCACTGAAGCCTCGCAGGGAAAGGCCAGGGAGACACCATGCTGCCCTGCTTCAGACCCAAAATGTGGGTTTTGGGACATCCTGCCCCACCATGGCCCTAACCTGGTCCTTGTTGGAAGGGCTGCAGGGAAAGCTGTCCCCAGGGCTCTTGTAACCACAGCAGAAATCACTTCACTCACCTAAATTTTGTCTCAGGTGAATCTCACTGGTGCTTAGCAACACCTCATATTAATATTCTGTTTTAAAATACAGTGTTAATTAAGCAATTAAGGATGGCAAGGCTTGTTTTATGGCATCATTTATTCATAGCTAGATTGTGCTGTAAGGTTAACTGCATGAGGCAGGTTTTATGGCCCTATGAAATGCTGTCTTCCTTCTCTTATTGCTTTTATAACAGATAATACTCAGTTCTTCTTCATGTATTTTAAATTATTTTTTGATAACAAAGTGGCCTTATTGTTTGCCACATTACCATGAGCTGCTGTCACCTAGACTTTACCTACAGTCAGAAGACACATTTGCACTGTGTATTAAATGAAAGCACACAGGATAAAAAAGAGCAACCTAGGAAAAAAAAACCCAACAAAACAAAACAGCAGCAACATTAATTGATAATTCAGATGTATAAAGGATTTGGCATGCAGAAAATAGTTGGAGGAGGAGCATATGTACTGGTGATATGCCTGGACACAGGGACTGCTTGTGAGATCAGTACGGTACAGAGCCCCTGGGTAAAGTTTGGGGATCCATATGACAGGACTTTAGCCAAAAGCCCTCAGTTCCTGAAATGGTGGGACCAATCCAGCAATGACATTTCTTATTAAGAGCTGCTTTCCACTGAAAAGCCCAACAGAAAAACCCTCCAGCTGGTTAAAATAAGTTTAAAATAAAGCACATGAATGCTCAGTTCCCAGTCAAACCTCAAACCCCATCCAAACTGTGCAATGAACATTCCTCAAAATCTGTGATAAGGGCAGAATAGGAAGAAAATAAAATAATATTTCCTTCAATTTAAAAAAAAAATTGTTCACTGATGTGCCTGTACATGGGCATGATTAATACAGTAACAATGAATAATTTATCAGTATTTATTTAGAATAATGTGCATGCCTAGAAATATTGCTAATTATTTAAGTTTTCCTGTGATGCCTTTTAAACAAATCAGTATAAATACAGTCATTGCCCATCACAAACACTTGAACTCAACATTCCTCTCCTAAAAAACCACAAAGGGAGCACAGATTGCAGGAGGTGCAGCAGAGTCCATGTTAATTTTTCAGGGTGATTTTTAAATGTATTTAAGCCCACCAACAGCATTTCTTCTGCCCTCCATCCCTCCCATAAACCCCCGCAGACATCACACAGAGTACACTGCTCCTATAACCAGATCTACAGGGGCACAGTTGATGCCAAACATTTAAAAGCTCAGCCCTCTGCCATAACCTCATCCCCAACTCTATCAATGGACACAAAATAATATTCCACAACCAATACTGAGAAGGCACTTCCTAATTTTTGTAACTCCAATAAAGACCTGGAGCATCCCAGGAAATGAATGGTACACAGAAAATGCATCCAAGCAGTGGCTTAAGCTGGGCCAAGAGCTGAATTACTTCATCACGAGAACATAAATAATTCATGATGCTCCAAAATTTCTTGCAACCAGGGGGGCTATGTAGTTCCCACTGCTACAGCTGATGGGAGACACTGTTTGCTGCCACTCACCTTTGGAATGACCCAACTTGGTGCTATCAACTGGCAACTACATTCCAAAAAAAAAAGCCTTTCTGAACTCTTTTTCTCCTTTTTTTGGCATGTCACTCATTCATGAGACTGTAAATACTAGAAATCAAAGATCACCAAAAAAAAGGCAAAGGCTGTTTGTAAGGGTGCTACAAAGAGCATGTAATTAAACAGAAATAAAGAAGTGATCTGGATAAATTTCAGACTGAAGTTCACAAAGGGAAAAGTATTCTCCCATTTCCAAGATCGAGTACAAAATGAGCTTCACTCTTTAAAGGAGCAAGATCCATACGTTCTTTATATAGCACAAATCAATGCTTCATGGCTAGATAATGGTCCAATAACTTTGCCTCCTGAAGCACTGCTGAGGATCAAATGGATACAATTAAGTGAAAAATATAAGTACTTACAGGAAGAGTTGAAAATGGATTAAATCATAAACTACACATAATGGCTGGTGACATACTCTATGCAAAGCTATTGAGGTCAAATAAGTTTTCTTCTTGGACCTCTACTGGAAGTAGTCAGTGCAAGCATTCAATTATATTTATGGGAAGATAAAACACCACACAGGCAGTTGGACATTTCACAAGGCAGAAAAATCAAAAAAAAACCCAAAACCCTACTGCATTTCAGAGCAGTAACTCTGCACACCCACTAGAAAGGATGCCAGAGCAAACCCAAAGCTGAGAGCCACTCCCTGCAAAACAACCACAGAATCCCAGAACATCCCCTTGGAAAGGACCTCAAGGATCATCTGCTCCAACCCTTCTAATATTATTATTTATCTGAGATGTCTCAGCACCCCAGGCTGAGACTTCAAACTTTCCAGAGTG
Source organism: Phaethornis superciliosus (assembly GCA_023637945.1). NCBI lineage: Eukaryota > Metazoa > Chordata > Aves > Apodiformes > Trochilidae > Phaethornis > Phaethornis superciliosus. The sequence goes on from JAJQWJ010000010.1 coordinate 22,728,101, forward strand.
GGGGAATCCACCCCTTCCCCTGGGAAACCATTCCAATGTCTGGCTGTCCTCAGGGGGAAAAATTTGGGGGGATGCAAGGGGGGGATTCTCCCTGCCCTCCTCCACTCAAGAGATGTTTTTGCATGCCTTAAATAATATATTTATAAAATTTGAGCACACAGTTTCTTCAGATACCAAGCAGCTAATACAGAACACCTTAGGCTACCAACTTGGTGCATGCATCCTCATGCATCTTGCATCACCAAGGCTGCCTCATTTCAAAGAGAACAAGAGTGAATGATGGCAAGACCTGGTTCTTAAAAGAATAATAAATAAATGCTACAAGTTCTTTAAAGGGTGAGGAATTTTGCAGAATTAAGTGAGGCTTGAATATTTTTCCTTAGAGAAAATATTATTGGCCTGTGCCAATGATCCTGGTTTTCTTGCTCTGGTATGAATGAGAAAAAAATTGATGAATTTCAGTGATCCTAAACTTTGTATTTCCAAAGTAAAATAGCTGGGGAGCCATAGAGTGATTGGATTTCTCTGACTGAATCTGTCTTCATTGTAACTCAAACAGGAAGCAAATAAAATTGGTGCAGGACTAGCTTCAGCTCGTTCAACACACATTCTTCTTAAATATTTTAAAGAGCAGAGTTTGCTCAATTAGCAAAATGTTTGAAGGAGAGCAGGAAGATTCATCTCCTACCACAGGGCTGCAAAGCACAAGCAGGGGAAATCATGGGCTGCAATTACAAGAGTTACACAGAAAGCCTACAATGTCTACATGGGGTTATTTCAAAATGAACTTTCTTGGGATTTTAATCATTTACAATAACCAAGATTCCCTGTCAAGCAGACAGAGCAGATATGCTGTCCTGTCACATCAAAACACACCAGAAAAATGTTCTAAGAGAACCAAGCCCTGCTGGTCATTTATTTTTGTTTTGCCTTCACGCTGACAAAATCTTTCCCTGGGGGTTTTTTAACAGATGTTGGAAAGATGTGAACTCTTCTGTGGCTACAAAGATATCTGCAGGTGTTATTTTATTAGTTTTATCTTGCACTGACACCTTTTTTTTATACAATACTACATTCTTTCAAAGAACTGTCTCAGATCTCAAATGTCAAACTGAATGTTAATCTGTTCAAACATCACACTGCTGACTGGGAAATCTGCTGTAAAGTAAGATCAGATGGGAAATACAATGCCAAAAGAAAAAAAAAAAAAAGAGAGACAAGAAAAAGACAACTCACTACCATCTGTTTCCAACTGGATTAATAAACAAACTATTTAAGAACCCTCACAAATTAAAAAAAAAAGTCTCAACTGTTAGGATGAGGGCATGTTTTTCAAATTAACCTTTCAAATTGAAGCGGTAATAAAACATTGATATGAATGCAAAGCATCTCCAGGTGTTTAATGTGCCAAGGGACATGTTTAAAATGGATTTCAGGACATGTGTCACCTCTAGCAAGCATAAGTTGAATAATTCTTTCTTTTTCCAACAATGGGTGAGAAATGCTCTTTCAAATGTTGGCAAAGTAGCATTTAATTTCATTCCTAACTGTGGCTGTGATAGGAAAATAACCTCACTGGAGAAGAGCTCTCCAACACTATCTTAACTTCCATTGGCTTCCCCCCAAATGCACATTCAAAAGTAAATATACTTTCAGGTTCTCTATATTTGGGATGTTTAACAAAATGATAAAGAAATGAAACTGCATCCCAGGGAGGAGAGTGGAGAAACCATCCAATTTATGCCAGAGCTTTTTGCACAACAGACTGAATGAAAGGACTTCATAAAACCTGAAAATTGAACCAGAGCAAAGCTGACACCAAATTACTTCATTCTAATAGGAAAGTGGTAGGAGCCTCGAGTTGCTAAGGCTTAGGATCAGTTTCTGGTTTCCTGTATTCCTGTATTTCAGCAACCCTGCAACCATTTGCTCTTACCACAAAGCAGTTGCCTACCTCTGCTCACATGCTGGTTCAATTTTCCAGCTCAAAATCCACCTTCCTACAGCCACTTGCAAGTAGAACAGCCTGAAAGGTTTCAGAACAGCTGCAAAACTGAAATTAAAAAAGGTGCTGAATCCTTGGTGATTTGTTCCTTCTTTTCACTGCCTACAAAAAGATGCTGCAGGTATTCCAGCAATTCCATTGGAACTCTCTACTTCCACACTCAACTTCTTACTACACAGCAGTGAAATCCTTCATGAAAGAGCTTTTCATAAATCTAACCATTATTTCATACATAAATTACTGATTTGTCCCAAATTTCCAGACTTCCTCTGTCTACCTGTTTATCGATAGAAAACATTATAGATTTTCAACAAGATTTTAGCTGACACACACAAATTCTTCTGTTCTTCTCTCTCCTGAGGAATAAACTGGTTTTCTTTGGAATAATTACTGGAAGTCAAATCAGTGGCTTATGTTTGATTCCTGGGTTTCTATTGCCCAAATTGTCATAGCTGTCTGCCAGTTGTTTCTACTTTGTAATCCAGCAAGTTGAATATTATAGCTGAGATAGCTGGTTAAAAAAAAAAAAAAAAAAATAAGCAAAAAACCACCAAAAGACACACTATTTTTTTAAAGTCATATATACTATAAAAGAAATCAAAGAAATTTGTTCCTCTGTGAATTTGTAGCACTCCAGCTCAGTAGAAAATCTCATGTTTTGGGGTGCCTTGAAGACTGTACATTTTCACAGCTCATTATATCCAAACCCACAACTACTCTTCTACTGCATTTCCCAGAAAAATAAGTAAAATTATGATTTTCTCATTAATTCAGTATGACCTTTCCATACAGAAATGGTTCCACCTTTTATAATTTAACAGAGTCATTTCTGAAGCTGACAAAGATAAAGAGGACTTTTTGTGACATGGTTATGCAGGTTTGGCACCTTGAGAACTCAGTCTGACAAGAGTGGCCAGGCCTCAGGAAGAAGAAGAAAAAAAAAAGAATAAAAAGATGATGAGCTGAGAAAAGAGAGAGAGTCTGGGTTTTTCCCCCATGGTAATTAGATTCTCCCACAAAATTTAAAGATGCAGCATCTATTAAAATGATTAAATTGATCAGTAGAGGTTCCAGGAATTGTAGAGTTAAAAAAACCCAAAAAACAAACCAACAAAAAAATTCTGGAATGATCAGTGTTAGAACAACAGGAACTGAGAAATAAATTGATTTATCCAGGATCTTACTGCCTTGCATCTGTAAGTATAAAAGATAAGATTTTTTGAATGTTGTGTTAGGATTAGTGATTCTAGTTCTGGGTATTTTTTGAGAATGATTTTTTTTAAGTCCCTCACACTCAAGACACAGAGAAAAAAAATTAGAAACTCTACTGAAAAAGACAGCTGCTCTCTTTTCTTCTACAAGAGAGACAACAGCCCTTCTCCCCAGGAGTTACCTTGGTTATTCCAAGCACCTCCAGAGCCTTCCCTGCCTTCAAGGTTTTGCAAATTCTCATTTCATTTTCCTGCTGGCTTTCTAAACTCCTACTCATCCATCTCTCCTGAAAGTTTGCTTCCTTGTCCTTTCCTGCTGGGATGCCACCAGCTTAGATGGCTAGGGCACTTTTTCCATGGATTCTCACAGCTTGGGAAGGCTCCTGTTGGCTCTGGTCATTTCAACCTGGCCTTGCTGCCGGCCAAAAGCTTCCCTGCCTGTGAATAAAATCTAGGCTTTGTTTTAATTATTTGCTTTCTGGGGAAAAGATTACCCTGGCTGACAAGAAACAGCCATATAGTGTCGGAAAGCTTAATGAGTAGGGTTGCAGCACACTGGGATGGAAATTGGAGGCAGGGAGCTCAGCAACACACCAAGGCAGCAAGCAGCAAGTTATTGACCTTGGGTTTAAGCTCCCTTTGGAGCATCATCTGACTTCTCTGCAAGGCAGTTTTATGAAGTTTATCTTGAGGAATTAAGGTTTTCAATCAAAATACGGGTATTTTAATTGCAGGTTTTGGCCAACAGGAGCAGTAGTACCTAGAGGTTCCTTTCAAAGGGAAGGAAATGGGATCCCACGGAACATAAATGAAGTTTACAGTAGTTCAGAATAATGTTTTACCTTCTGTAGCATATTCCCCCCATCCCCTTTCTGACTGACAGTTGCCAGAGCAATGAGAAACAAAGAGAAAATCACTACTTGAGCTTTGATATTTGCAAGTGACAACAACATTAAGTCAAGAATTTTCAGTGCCTAGAGTGAACTGGACAATTATCCATTGCAGATCTTCTACAAAAATAAAGAAACCTGCTCCCTAAGTGAATCTCAGTTTAACATTGCTCCCAGCACTGCTATCAAAGGTTTGCTTATGCAAAATTCTTCTTGATACAAAACTTGCCCTGCTGCTTGTCTCATCTTCCCAAAGGGGGCCAGGATTGCCCCTCGACCTGCACAGCTCCTGGTGACTCCAGAACCCCCAGTGACAAACCAGTGCTCTTATGGGAGGAGCCACCCTGGCTTTCTGGCCTGCCATTTCCATCATATTTAAAGATAATTTAATCTCAGGACAGAAGAGAAGAGTGATTCATGGTGCAGAAAACATACTTTGAAACAAGGTCAAAGCTGCTCAGTTATTCACTACAGGGGACAGAAAAGAAAGAGGCCATGGGACTGTTAGAGCTGATGGATAAGAGGAGGCTCAGACTTTAAGAATTATAGTTCCAGTGATTTTACTGGGAAAAAAACAACATTTAGGGCAAAACACTTTAGCTCATTGACCACAAAGAAATTTCATTTTGTCTTTAGTTTCACATAGACAGCACAGCACTGACAATCAGCAGCTTGGGTGTGTTATTCTAAAAATGCTAGAATGATTTTAATTTTTAAATCATTTTTCTTCTCCAAGCTGTCTGACCTAAAAATACCCACAAAAGATACTTGGCACAGCATTCACCAAGCAAGATTTTTTAAAATAAATTAATAAATAGCTAAATATATATTTTTTTAAGTCACTACTGATCGCTATTTAGATCTGAAAGAGATTTCTGAATTTTGTTTTTTTTTAATGAACCCAGATAAAGTCCTTGACAATCTATTTATGTAAATCAGATCTATTTAAAGGCTCTTTGATGTCAACCCTCCAGTTAGTTCCACCATAGGTTACTTCCAGATACCACTGCAGGCTCCTCACTTCATCCTCACTTTATTCACAACAAAATTCAAGTAAGATTGATTAATTCCTACAACACACAGGACAAGGGACAGCTTGTGCAGCTCCAACCTACCTCAGTCTGGTTCTTAACTAAAAGGTTGGGTGTGAATTACTTGGTGGAAGAAGCTCTGAGCAGTATTTGGGAAGATGGGGATGAGTTCTCCAGCCCATGTGAAGCTCCCAGTTATCAGCCAGAGAAGCAGAATGACAGAAAGGTGCCTGTCAGGAAGGTAACAGCATGGTAAAACTAAACATGATAATTATAAGACTGAAAAAAAAAAAAAGATTTTAATTGTCCTCTCAAAAGGAGTCAAAGACAAGGAAGGCTGATAGGACTTCTTTTTTTTTTTTTTTTCTTGAAAGGGTTTGTTTTCCACAAGAAAAGAAGAAGATTTCATTGAAAAGTAGACTTCAGGGTTCAATTTTTACCAAAAGACACTAGTTTCCATGGAGAATAAAATCCAGAGCATTGCCAACAACTCTACAGAAAGGCACAGAGATATTTGTTATTATGCTTGTGCTCAATATACTATTTTCATGAAGCTTTTTTTATTTCACATCTCTTCAAAATTACCTTAGTTCTTGCCTTTGGTACTAGTGACAACCCATTTTTTCCTCTCATGTGGGTAAAGCACATTGGTTTTATATTGGCTTTTAATGAGGTAAACAAACACAAGATTCATTTTAATTTATTGTGTTTTCAATACATTTGTTGTCTGCTTGGTATTAGACATAATACATCACTGTAAGGAAATATTCCTTGCAAGTTCCTTTGAAACTTCTTTGTCTTCTAAGCAAAGACTTTACTTTTTCTTTCAGACCAGATCTGTGCATTTATTTGGTTGAAACTAATCCCATCCTCCATAACCATAATATCCAGTTTTGCCCAGATATTGCTGAACTGTTGATGAGTTACACAAGGAGGTAATGAAACTAAGAGTTAAGGAAATCCTGGTTGAGCTATTCCAACTGAAAACCAACTCTTCCAGCCAGCAGTGATTAGGACACTTTAGGTAGGACACAAATTAAAAGCTTGCTGAGTTTTCCCTGAGTCACAAGCACAGGAGATGGGGGCATCTCAGGGGTTAAACATAACTTGATTCATATCCATGGAGTTTTGTGACTGAATTGAGTTACATCATGGTCTTGTCCATGGCAAATATCAAGTGTAATCTTGGCTTTATCAATACTCCATAAATGCTTTCCTTAGCAATTTTCTTTGCACATTCTGGAGGGTATTTCAGCAAAGTCAACTGGATCAACTAGGGGACCCTGACGGGGACAAAACAAAACCATAAGACCACAGACTACAAATCAGAGAAGCAGAACTTTTCAAGTGCCAGACAACGTGCTGGCAACAGAGATGGGAACGTGCTAGGAAATATCACAATATTAGCATCTTCTGAGCTTAAACTTCATAAAAACATAGCAGGCAGAAGAACTTGTGCCATCCTCATAAAAGCATCAGGACACAATTTTATGATTCCCCTTAGGGTCCTCATGAAATACACGAGCAAGTGTCACTCAGAGCTCTCCTTACCCTGCATCTAGATGTCTTGATTCATAGCAGGCAATTGTGCTAAGAAGTCATAAAGGTTCTGTAATTCATTATGTTGTCATTATCGTTTGTAATCATCCTGTAATTAGGTACCAGTGGGTTTCCTTGGAGAACAGATGATTGAGCCTTAAACTTGCTGAATATTCTCAGCAGCATCTGACTGCCACCAGAGTGCTTGCTCTGGAGCATTTCTCAAGTGGATATTTAATATATCCAGGGTTGGGGTTGGGTTTTTTTTCCATTTGCAAGCCAGTCTGCCAGGAAAAACGTGTTCATTACTGGTTGGATACCTAATGTCTGACAGGTCTGTGGTTATTAATAAAGAGCTAGAGCCCCTCATTGCAGAAACCAGCACAACCAACCTCTCCCAGTTTATGATCAGAAAAAGGGGTATGTTCAGAGCAATAGCAGTGAAATAACACAACTATTTTCATCTCAGACTTTCAGCTGTATCAATGGTCAGTTTTCTTAATACATTAAAAGCCACAGAATTCTATGGAAGGGACCTCTAGGGATCATCCAGTCCAACCCTCCTGCCACAGCAGGGTCACCCAGGGCAGAAAACACAGGAACACATCTAGGGGGGGCTGAAAAATCTCCAGAGGAGACTCCACAACCTGGGTCAGGGCTCCCTCATTCTCACAGCCAAGTTTCTCCTCATCTTGAGGTGGAACTTGTCTATTCTACCTTCAACCCATTATTCCTTGTCCTCTTCCTGGGCACCACTGAGAAGAAACTTTTCCCCTCCTCCTGACACCCAGCCCTCAGATATTTATAGACATTCAGCACATCCCCTCTCAGCATCCTTTCTTCCAGTCTGAACAGCCCTAGGGCTCTCAGTTTTATTTCATGGGAGAGATGCTCAGGTCCCCTCACCAACCTCAAATCTCTCCCTTGGACTCTCTCCAGCAGATCCCCGTCTTTCTTCAACTGGGGAGCCCCAAACTGGACCCAGTATTTCAAGTGTAGTCTCATCAGGACAGAGCAGAGGGGGAGGAGAACCTTCCTGGAGCTGCTGGCCACATTTTTCCTCAAGCCCCCCAGGATACATTGGTCCTCCTGTCCACAAGGGCCCATTTTTGACCCACGAAGAATTTACTGTCCACTGGGACTCCAAGCTCTATCTCCATTGAGTTGTTTTCCAACAGGATGGCCTTTAAAATCTCTACTGGTGGTTGATGTTATCCCTCCCCAGATGCAGGACTCTACACTTGTCCTTAGGGAACTCCATGGGGTTCAGTTGTTTCCTGTGTAAAATACTTCAGCACAGGAACATGCAGCCATTCCCACTGGGACACCCAGTGTTCTACACATGGTTTTTAGTCCACACATCCACAGAGTATGGTGCTGGCCATCTGTCCATCCACTGTGAGGTACAAAATATTGTCACCTGTCACCAACAAACCCAGAAGCCTCCAGAAAACCCATCCCACCAGTGGCTCTGACACCTCAGCCAGGCTCAGGAGGAGCAAACAAGCATTTTTTTCTAGCAAGAAACCCAAGTGTGCCAAAGAAAACTCCCCCTGGTATAAACTACTTTCCCAGTAATGGCAATGATCTATCTGGCACCATTAAAACACTGACAAAAACAGAGGTGCCCAATGAGTATTTTCAGCTGAGGGCTCGTGGGGAAAACCCTTCATCTTTTCACTAAACCCAGGAGAAAACTATTACAGTAAGTGCCAATCCTCAATGCAAACCAAATAATGAATATCCCTTTGTCTCTCCCTTTGTGCAAGAGAAGCCATGAGCTGGCAGACCTGAAACTGAGTGAAAGCAATAGATATTTTCCCCATTTTGCAGCGAGAAATGCTGCAATAATGAAGAGCACTGAGACAACTAATTACTTGCATCTTTAGAATCACTAATTCAGTTACCAGCATGATGCTGACATCACTCTTCCAATTACAGGCAGGCCCTTTATGGAGTATATCTCAAAAGCTTTGTATCCTCTACTGTCCTCTACCCACTGCCTTATCTTTCTTTTCAGGCTCTTGCGATAAAAGTTTTAAAAATAACTGTAAACATCTTTTAAAATTCAAATGAAACCCAGAGATACATCTCATTACCCGTGATTGCTATTGACAAAAATAAGACAGTATCACAGGGCTTCCATCTCCCATCTCTACAGTCTAATCCTGAGCCACTGAAGTAAAAAGAAATTGTACAAAATGGAAATATCAGACTGCAACTCATTAATTGAGAGCTCCCAAGGGCTATGATAATGATCCCCTAAGATACACACTGCAGACAAATTCAGGAGAATCCAAATATCTGAATTTTAAATAATTTTAACCGTTTTCATTGTTTTTTCTTATTGCCAATGAAGTTGCTAAACTGTAAATGCTGCAGTCATGCAGACCCTACGTGTCAGCTGGATCTAAAATGCTGAAAATCCCCACCTTGCCTTGTGATTTGGGAAGAACAAAGCAGAATCTTAGAGAGATCTACACACAGGAAGAACTCCCCCAAACCCCCTCCTCCCCAAACCTGTGCTTACACGAGAGTTCTTGGCCCTGCAAGTCCTTAAGATAAAGAAAACAGCACAAAACTGGCAGCAGAAAGCTATGACAGTGAATTTTAAGCCTCTTTTTCATATGTTCCCAAATGTCAGGAGTGAATATCGGTAGCAAAAGAGGAGATTTGAAGAAATATGGGTTAAATGTGATCCTCAGCTCAAAAGTGAAGCTGTCAGCTTCAGTAGGAGGGAACAGGGCTCAGAAATATTTATTAATACAAGCCTGAGCTCCCTCGACTCTCCTGTCATTAGACAAAATGCCCTGAGTTTTACCACCCCCAAAATGCTCTGATGCCTGTCTAGCTGCTATCTTTCTACCTCCAAGGAAGCTGCAATTTGGTGATGGGAACTGTAATTTTATTATGCATTCGTTTTTAAAAATATTTCTGGTATCCTGAATTCACAGCAGAGACATCTGACAAACTGCACAGTACCCAGCCAGAGTTTCTTGGAAGAAAACTGTTATAAAAATAGAAAATCCTGATTCAATATCCATGGCTGCACCAAACATTTCATTGGTTATTTGGTGTCTTTTGTTAGAGTCAGACCATCTTTCATTCTTGCATAGCTGAAAAGAATTTAAACACCAAAGATCACCATTTTAGATAGAATCAGCACTAAGGATACAATATATACCCACACAGTATGGAAGGAGGAAGAATATCTTTTTCAGAAAGAATATACATTTTTCAAGGGTGCAAATGGGAGTGAAAATTTTCCATGGGGGAATCTTCCAGGGAGCTGGAGGAAGGTAAAATCTGTTTACATAGTGAGCAACAAGCACTTCTGCACCCAGGAGAGCGCACAGAGGATGCACAAGAAATGTGATTAATTAAACCCAATTAAACAAGGTGACTTGTACCACCAAGAAGCTACAACCCAATAACCTATAATCTGCAGCATTCCTTCATTTTCCTGGAAAACCAAGGCCTGCAGCAGGTAATTCTGCTTCCACAGGAGCAAAATCAATGTTTTGTCCCATCAGTGCAAAGGACAAATAGAGGTTAGAAGATGTCACTTTGCATTGGACTGGAAGAGGCAGGTCCAAAGTTATCTTTGCAAGTGTCTTGCTGAGGAATACACCCAACTTTAAGCACACATTGAGCTGCCCACCACATAAATCAGTACTCCTGAAAGCAGTATTCAGTCCTCAAAGCTCCAGGCCCTGGGATGGAGAGACCTGCTTCACTTGGGCACTTGCTAAAAGCCTCCTGAAACACATAAAGGAGCTAAAAGGTTCCCAGACTCAGTGAAAGAGAGATCTTCAGAACATTACAGCAAGAAATCAATGGAGCTGATAAAGGAAAATAAGAGAGTAAACATTTTTTTTTCTGTGTATTCACTTTCAACGTTGACATAGCAGAGCATTTTTTTTTTTTTCAGGAATGAAATGCCAGCAGACATGGACAGCAAGTTGTCTGGAGCTGGCTGTTGACTGCAAGTTTATGCCACAACGCTCTCAGCTGTCAAATGATAAAAAAATCCCCTCCTAAGAAAGAAAACAACCCCCCAAAATACCCTACCAGATTCATAAAGCAATACCCAATATCACTCACAGCAGATGAACAACTCCCCTCCTCCCAAGTTCAGTTTAGGAGTTGCCTCTTTGACAGATGTGCTTTTGTCCATCCTCCAAAGGATTAGCTTAACTTCTGCATCCCAACATGGGATGCAATGACAGCAGCTGCTTTTCTGAGGCCACCACTTTATACAGACTATGAGAGGAGTCTCAGCTCCAGAATACATCAACAAGACTGGAAACAAGACAAGGATGTGGCAGCAGAGTGACACGGAGGAGCAGCAGGCAGTAGTGTTCCTTTTTACCATGAAAGGGATAAATAAAAAAAGGTACTCAGGGCACTGACATGTTGAACTGCATCTGGTGCTGCTGCCCAGAAAGTGGCCTGACACTTTTCACTGTTTCTCAAGAGATGCAGGAGGAAAAAAAAAATTTTTTTTGAAGTCTAAAGGGTGAACACACATATTTTAATCTCTCTTCTAGGTGACCTGCTGATGTTTGTTGTGGGATTAACTGGTTTTAAGATGGAAGAGGATAGATTTAGGTTAAACATAAGGAGGAAATTCTTTAGTTGTGAGGGTGTTGCCCCATCCCTGGAAGTGTTGAAGGTTGGATGGGGCTTGGAGCAATCTGGGTCTTTAAGGTCCCTTCCCACAACACTACTCTGTGATTCTATGAGCTGTCCACAGGAAACCATCAACCCTTTAATAAGGACATCCAATATATTATATGCAAAATAACTTGGTAGTATTAGACCAATGGTATCACCCTCTTTTTCCCCTCAAGTCTTAGACTTATTCATTTTACAATCCCCATGCAATTTAGTATCAAACACCTAACATTTGCTGAAGCTGGACTCCTGATTCAGGGAACACATGGGTTATTAAATTGCTCCTGGTGTAAAACAAGTCATTTAATGAGATAATGAGATATTCCACTATGTATTTCTGTGCCCTTGAGGTATCTCATTACAATTTGGAAATAATACTTTTATTAGCCCCCCTTCTTTTTTTCCCTGGGAATGCAGATTAAAATTATTTAACCAGATCTACATCAGAGTAGTACTCGTTACTATTTGATGAAACATTTTACACAGACTGCTACATGCTGATAACAAAGAGCAAACCAATGGTAAATGCATCTATGAGTAACTTCTTACTCATCACATATTTTACTCTGCCTGTTGCACTGGTAGGAACTGCACTTTCTCTTTTTGCCACGGTGCTCATTGTCCTACAGCTTACTGATTTTTCACATCTTGAAATAGAAAGAAGAAAAGACTTTAGCTGCACAATAGAAACATTCCATTTCAGCTATAAATAAAGTTAGTGGAGGATAAAAATAAGCCAGGATGGAGATTCCAGCATTCCTTCCAAGTACTCAGCTTGAACCAGTCAATACAATTTCCCATTATCTAAGAATCAAGTTGAAAAGTGCTGCTTCAAAACACTCCAGGAAGAAGCTTGAGCTCCCTTCCCTTTTCTTTTGGTTCAAAGTGTTACAACTTTTCTTGAAGACTGATTTTTCTTACTGTAAGATTCACTCCTACTGTTTCGTGGTTTGAAGTGCTTTAAATGTCTTTTTTTTTTTTTTTTCCCCTGACATATAAAAACTAAGAACAACTTTTGTCTCGTCAGAACAGAACTGCATTTCATTTGTAACTGGTTTGTGACATTTCTGAGAAGTTAATTTCAACCCAGAAAGTCAATTTACATGGATAAATCCTTAGCAAGGTACTGCTCTGCTGGATTATTTTAATATTTTTATTTTTAGTAAAGAATTCTTAAAACTTTGCCAAATCCCATTACAAGTGTGTCTAAAGCCTTAACCCCCCCTTGCTTTTTCAAAGTTGTTAGACAAAAAATAATGGAGAGGGAAATAAAAATAAAAAACAAGATTCCTAGCTAGATTCAGGCCCTGACTTCACACATGGGGCAACATTTTAACCAAGCTGAAGATCTTCAAAACTGAGGAGAAGTTTTATGTGCATGAATGATGAAATTAAAATTACTGAAGTGATGGCCAATGAGCAATATCCCTGAAAACTGCTGAATCAATGCAAATCAATATATATCTCTCTGATATATAATCAATGCAATGTGCCTTGCCCAAACCTTGTGGGGCTAAAGCAGGTTTGCAATGTGCCCTGCATTTCACACAAAGGATGGAAACCCTTCTCTTTCTGAAAATACAGAAAGATTTTTCCTTGGGAAAAAAAAAAAAAAAAAAAAAAATCCAAACATCTCTCTGTGCACTGTCATTAGTGAGAAGCATTAAAAAAACCACAAGAAAGTGTTACAAGAATTAAAAATAAGCATCCTCCCCATTTTTGTTTATTAAACCAAAATGTAATTATCAGAGACATGGTGTAGAGGATGTTGACTTTGCAGACAGATGAGCCCAGCACTGTAAGCAGCCTGCTTCCTATCAGTGCATGCATATTTATGTGCCCCTTTGTAAATGTTTTACTTAGCTGATTTTCAGTCATCAGTTTCTGAGACATTTAAACAGAGTTTAATTAGATTCCATGGATTTACAAACAATTACCACGCACTCATTTCAGAATATTCTCAGCAGCCAAGTGTTGGGTGTGTTATTACAATTTTTGGTAATCATAAAGTGTAAAATAATGAGGAGTTAAGATAGAGAGGTGAATACTTATCTCAGAGAAAGTAAAGTGTTAAGTACACTAGCAAATTATATTAATTTATACCAAGATGAAGAGAGAATTATATTAATTTATACCAAAATGAAGAGAGCAGCATATTTTGTTACTATTTTGGGAAGTTTCTACTCCTACAGCTACACAAAACCACCAGAACTGTGGCTTTGCAAGGGTGGCCAATGTTCAGTCCTGAATGAGGAAAGGTGAAATACTGTGAGGCTGAAGATGCCTCATTAAACAACTTACCCTGGAATAACCCAGGTGAGCATTCAAGAACTACAAGTTACATGGCAAAAGGCATCCACTATTTGCTCAGCATCCTCCTTGTAAACAACGTGAAGCTCCAGATAGCCTCTAAAATGTGTATTTAATTAAGGAATATTGGATAAAAATTCAAAACGAAGCAGGCTAGAAGACAATAAAGGAAATGAGAATATATAAAAAGATGAAAATAATTAAAGAAGGTGATGGGGTGTGTGTCCTCAACCAAGCTGAATGTTCTGTAATGCCTCTTCAGTGCCCACCCATCTGATGCTGCAGCAGGAGGGAGAAGCCCTGGCTCCCTGGGCAGTGCAGGGACATTTCCCAGGCAATGTTATTCCTTGGAATTGATGAAAGAAAAGCTCCTCTGGAGTATTTTTTTTCCCCTGATTTAAGTGGTTTCCCTCTGCCTTCCAGCTACCTGCTTACAGATGTCAGCACCTCAGGTTTTGATGAGGATAACAAGGGCAGTTCTTGCAAACCACATCTGCCCTTGGGGTCTCATCAGAGGAACAGGAGAAAATCACCTTGAACTCTAGTCCAACTCCCTTTGCCATTCAACTTCTTACCTCTGGCAGAGGTGTTCTCAATTTGAAGCACAATTATTTGGATAGGATCATAAAAACTTCTACGGTGGTGTTCCAAGTGCAGATTGTCTTGAAGCTGCTCTGCAAATCGTGTTCAAATATTACAAAGCCTGAATAAATCCTCAGCTTGGATGCTCAGAAGTACAACGTACAAGCCTGAAGAACAGACAAGTGAAGTATATGAATTTAACAGCTCGTTTTCAAAAGGAGCTGGATGTAAAATCCTGGCTTGGGAAACCAAAGAGAACCCCCAGATGGAGCAAATTACTATGCAAGCAAAGGGTATAAGCATTAGATCAGTCTTCTCTTTTCAGGGAAGTCAGCAGAGAGATCTCTCAATAGGAATGTGATAAGATAAGGAATTCTGTTTCTCCTCAAACAATACAGGCTTGAGAGATACTGGGAAGAGATCAGCAGAAGGGAAGATAGGGTGAAGACTGAAGCAAAGTTAAAAATGTAAAGAAAACCGTTATCTATTCAGCTTTTAACCACAGAGGAAATCATCAAGTAAAACTTAAGTTTTAATCACCTCAACATCACAAACTGAAGCTGGGGAGGTTTTGGGTTTTTTTTCTTTTGAAAGCAAGATAGTTTTAAAAGTAAAATTCACTGAACTTCTCTTTCTGCATGCACTAAGACCCAGAGAAGCAGCCACCCTGTCCCTGCCTAAAGCATCAAATGCCAGCAACTCCTGTGCTCCAGGCAGTCTTCCATGACACCTGGCAAAGTTTCCACCAGTTGTAGTAAATTAATCAAGGATATTAATTTCAATACCCTTCCATATCCCCTAGCCTGTCTGGGATTCTCTGACAGCAGAGCATCCTGGGTTTACAGGTATTTTTTGCAAGGCTCTGCAGGTGCCACTTCTCTTTGGGCCCACAGCTGCCAAGGGGGAGGTGGGAATTCAGAGAAAAGGGTGGGTATGTACATTTGGGTGCTTAATTTATGGGTCTCTAGAGGTTTCCTGAACAGGATCATGTCAAGTTTGATACTGAACTGGTCTTCACAACAGACACAGGGTATTAATAAGGCTTCTGTCTAGTCCACCATCCTTATCCACATTATCTATTCCACTTGTTTGGCTTTAAGACTTATATTGAAAGGCCTTTTTATGTATAATTATTCACCATCTATTGTAACACTTAATTGGACTTAAAACATCCATATTGAAACATTAAGAATAATATATTGATAGTAGCTACAGCTCTTAGAGTGAAGCAGGTAGGACTTTGCCTGCATCCCAAACCAATGGCCAATGAGAACTATGGACAGAAAGCAATACTGAGAGCTCTTCAAGCTACAATTCATTCTTGTCTGAATTCAGCTTGAGAAAGTTTGATTACATCCATTCCAAACCAGAATGTCATAAAGAAAATCATGCAGCAAAGGGAGAGCAAGCACTGGGTCAGTAGGTACTGCAAAATAGATCTGGGAGTTGTCAGCAAAAATGTAACACTAAAACCTGTGAGCATGACTAATAGTGCCCTAAAGAAGGATATAAATATGGAACAGAATAGAAAGTAAAATGACATCAGTATGACTCTACGAGCAATTTGGGACACTCCAGAACCAGAAGGACAAATATCATATTGTCAGAGTAAGAACCTGAAGAAGGCAAACATCATTACTGACTCAATACAAAAGGAAAAAAAACCCAGAAAATGCACCAGTCCCATTGCCCAGAGCAGCAAATGAACCAGAATGAAGTACAAGGTTCAATTCATAGACACAGCTCTACTGAACTGAGGAGCTTGTCACCTAAGACAATATTTGGAAAGGGTTGCTGGGTATTTGAACAAGGCTGCAGAGTGGTTAACACATTTCCCCTCCAGCTTTGTAAGGGAGGTTTGGATGAAAGAAAATAATAAAAAATTAAAAATTTTAAAAATGATGTTGCATTATTCACCAAGAGAAAGACAGTGAAGACCCACAGGACTTCCAAGCTTGCTGCTCTGCCCAGCACAGGACACTGCCAGGTTCTTCTACTACACACAAGAGCTGTAAAGACAGTCTAGACAAAACCTCATTCACCCACTGTGTTTTCCAAGGCAAATTCTTTCTTTTTACACTGCTGGAGCAGGACTGAGGATGCTGGGCTGGGCAGGGTCAGCTGCCTCCCAAAGAGCACAGGTGATTCAGGCTGGCAAGAAGTTGGTTTGGCAGTGAAGATGGGGTTAGATTTTGGTCCTGAGCCTGAGGATTTCTTCCTTCTCAACAGTAACTAAAACGGTGCCTTTCTAAAGAGTTTGGGAGCAAGGTGGAGATGTTTCAAAGCTGCTGAAACTGAAGGTGATGGTTTGGATTCAAGATTCAAGACTATTTTTGAAGTTGCCTGCAGTTTCAAAATCACTAATTGCCAAAAGAGTGAGATGGTTTTGATGTCACATCCAGCAAAATTTCAATTCTATGTGTACACCACTAGAGATGAGAGAAAAGAAAAAAAACAAAACAAACCAGAATGGTCCTGAATAGCATACCCACTGACCTCAGCTCCTAGTTTCCCAAGGAACTTTCATTGTGTCCTACTATTTCATCTGCCTTTCAGTTTTAACCTGAGATGGCTTAAGATGGAGTTAACTTGAGCCTGAGCTCTCCTCTCCTTTCCCCACCATGATGAGGCTGCAGCTTCCTTTCTAGCAAAGTGATTATGCTCATGATGCAGTTAATGAATGAGAAAAACTGATAATAATCCATCATCATAGGAGAAGATTCCAGCAAGAATAGTATCCAAGGAGATAAGAGGATCAGCAAACCAGATTGAGATAAGAATTTTAAGCTTAACATGCTGATTTTGCTAAATATAATCTAGATGTCTCTGAATTTCAAAAAAGATACCGAATGATCAAAGAATCAATGCTGATCAAAAAAAAAAATCAGTGTTGATCAAATCACCAAATGAAGAATAATTTACTGGTAGGTCAATAAGAAAAAAAAAAAAATTCCAAAGAATCCCCCAGCAGATTCACACTACACTGTGGGAATGGGTAATTCATAAATGCCAATGGGAAGGCAAAAGGAAAGCCACAGAAGGCAGGAAAATAAATAAATAAATAAATAAAAACAAACCCAAACCTGTTAACAAAGAATGGTGGGCAGGTAATAACCCTATCAAAAACTAGCTGAATAGAAAACTTAATTATCAGGAATCTGTGACAAGACACAAGCTGAGCCAAAGATGAAAAGCCTGTTCTGTTCTCCTGCAGGGCTCCCACTGCTGTGGGATCTGAAATCTCTCCATGCATCCATCCCCACCAGACTGCTTTGAACTGGGGTGATATTGCTATTTCTTTTGAAAGAAGAGAGAACTGAGGAATGTCACACCAAGGCCAAGCTCCCCAGAGGAGTCTGTGCCTTGCATTGACTCAGCCCAGATGTTCAGCTGAAAATCAAACAGGAAACCTGTGAGAAAACAAGGAGCTGGCTCTAAGTCCAAGGCTTACCCTTTCAACCTGAGCAAACCATCACAAAGGAAACCAAAAAATCCTTCCCCTAGAAGGCAACAGTGCTAAAGCTTGGGAAAGCAGACTAAGGCAGAGCTGTCCCTCAACCAAATTCCTCCCATGCCTACTCTTTTTTTTTCCAACTTCGCTGCTCTGCCTTTAAAAAAGAGGTAAAGGAACATCCCAGCCACAACAGAGACAGGACTGGAAGCAAGATACAAAAATGTATTTCTGGGCTATGAGAAATCAGGAAAACTACAAATGTTTCCTCTGCTGCAACCAAATCCTGTGCTGTATTCCCTGCTTTAGCACAGGACCCTTCACCCAGCAATTTTCCCACACCATAATCCTTGCAGCAGTGCTTTTGGAATGATCTGCCCTTATCCCTGAATTTAACTCATAGCCTGGGTTCATGGATTTTAGGGTAGGAATCCCAGGCAGAGCTGTGGCAGCTTCTCCTACACCTCACTCCTTCCACAGCTTCTTTGGGATGAGCATCAACCCAGCACTGATTGAGGAATTGTCTGGAGGGAGCAAAGGATATGGATGGGAGCTTCCAGCCAGCAGGATTTTTGTATTATTATTATTTTTTTGTACACTATCCTCCAGAGTACTGGAGGTTTCATACAGCCATTTGTCAATCTGTAAAAGGATGCTCCACAACAGGCTTGGGACAAGCCTAGAAAATGATTCCCACAGTGGGATATTCCAAGTGCTTTGAGCATTCCAAAATGCTCTCATTCCAAATGCTCTCAGCTGAGAATGGGGTTTTTGTTGCCATCAAACTATTCCCAGTTCTGCAGGGTCACCAAATCCCATCCCAAGATAAATCTTTGAATGGATCATGTTGGGTTTCAGAAATGCTCCTCCAAAACACAGCCAGAGGAACACTGTTTAGAGCTGCAAGATTTGCTCAGTCTATTAAAGAAATGTAAATTTTTTCAAAAAGCCAGGGAATAAACTCAGTTTCTACCTCTTAACCTCCAAAGGAAGAGCTCTGATGTTTCTTTGTGGTGAGAGGGTATTGCACTGAGCAAGAGAATGTGTTGAAGCTAGGTTTAGAAAGGGAAAAATAGCAAACCATTTAGTAAAGTGATGCAGAGAGAAAAAGAGCATCTCAGAGAAATCTCATTTGAAAATTGACTGAGAAAAAAAAAAGCTGAGAGCTTCTGATAAAAAAAAATAAATAAAATCACAGGAAGAAAAACACCTTTAAATCCAGAGCCAGAAAAAAAAGAACATTTATGAGAAGAGAAACTGCAGTTGGATAAGGTTTCCTCTCCTCCAAAGACACATACTTGAAAGTAGGCTTTGCATGACAATAGAAGTGCAGAATCATATGCTGAATATACAGGAGAGTTAACACCAGTGGTAAACAGAATAAAATCAATTTCATGTAATACTCACTTCTTCCCACAGGAAAAAAATTAAGTTTGAGATGCTTTCCCCATCCTTGCTGAAGGGCACTGCTTTCCAGGTGCTGCCAAAAGTCCTGTAAGAGCTTTGGGGGTTTGGTTCCATGGTCACAAATATTTTGTGATGAAACTGAAGAACAAAGTGTTTCTCTCAAGTACTTTTTTAACTCCAGACCAAAGGTAACTCTTCTTCTACGCATCCCAGGGTGTTGCTATTCTTACCCCAAACATCAAAGATTCCATTCCTACACCAGATTGATTTCCTCTCCTGTTCTTCTCATGACTCTGACCATTACCAGCTATGAAGAGAGATCCAGGCTCCTCCACAAAACCTATAAACCTGGATTAACTGAATAAAATTAGAGTAATTATTGTGGATTTGTGCTTTTCCACAGTAGAAAAGCTCATTCCTCAGATCCAGCAAGAGACATGAAACCCCACACAAGGTTTTCTTAAGATTATCTTTTAACTAAGTTAAAGCAAGGGGGAGCAGGTGACCATTTCTCTGGAGTTTTACTACCTGTATGTAATCTAGAGACTAACTTAAAGAAGAAAAAAAGAAAAGGAATACGTTCCTTAAAAAAAAAATAAAAATAATTAAAAAGCAGCTGTAGAAAGCAGGTTGTGATTCAAGGAGAACCTCTGCTCAAGATTTAGTAACTAGCATGGGAGCTCTGATTGTTTCCATCTGCCAATACCACTCCATTTATCTATTTTCATGGATTTTATAATAACAAGGAAGCAGAGGCACACTAATCACTGTAACAGTTTAAACTTCTAATCAATGGCAAATTCAAACTAACTTTATCAAGTGAAGTGTTCCCTCTGCTTGTCTTACATATACTCAAAACCTTGAATTACTTTTTAACAGTTTGCTTCTTCTCAGAGCTCATCCACTGCACTAATATTCATAAATGCAATAATCACTGCTCACAGAAATCAGCTCAGGAAAGCTGATCCCAGCAAGAGAAGGTGTGGGACAAAACCAGAATTTCTGGGGCTCAAACATCCATTGCCATTTTTTTTATGAATGCAACCCAGGACAGGGTAAAGAAAGCTGACTGCATAAGTACAGAGAGGCAAAAGCCTATGGCTTGCAGAATTTGTAAATTGAGCTGTGGTAAATGCTGCCCTGAAATACCAATTTTGGGATATTTTTACTTATTCATCCCAGAGGGTCATCTCTCAGGGCAAGGCAGAACAAAAATTCCTCTCCCTAAACACCACCAAATTGCTCTATCCAGGAGAATCTCAAAGCAGAATTATTTCCACAACCACATTTCCATTCCTTCAGAAGCACAAACTAACAAGTTCCTCAAATATCTCCTTCCACTGACCCGTAGTTCCCTGCAGTGTTACTTCTCTCTTCTCCTTTTATATTTTGGAAGTATTTCTCCCCAAAAGACAATTATTTTTCCTGCTTCAAGAGCCCTAAAAAGTCAGAAGGGAAGATGATCTTCATCAGAAATTTGTATCCAAATGTAGTACAAAGACTTTGTTACACAGACAGCCTGCATCAATATGTTTTATTCATTCCCATAAACACATTCAGTGTCTTAAAAGTATTGTTTTTCTCCCTCTCTCTTTCTTAAACTGAAGAAAATATGAAGCCAGCTTGCAAGAACAAAGTCTAGATCACCAGGCAGTTTAGCTCTGCAAAGCTCTGAAGTCTTCTGTGCCTAAAAATCAGTATGCACAATATTTTGTACATTCCCTCTGTAATTGCAGTAGCTGGTTCTCCCTCACAATTCTCAATTTATGTTTTGATCAAATGGTTTCTCTAGGTTTTAGAAGAGAAAAAATTACCAAAGAAATAAAAAAAAAAAGAACCCTGTTGCAAAAACTGTATTTTAAGTGTCTTCCCACCATCAATCTGTTCTTTCAAAGTGATCATTAACCAGTCCTATAAAATCAACATATTTATTCTTATAGGAAGACACTTAATAGGTTGCATAAAGTTGACAGTGTTTTCTCAATTTTTCCAGTGGAATTCCAATCTTTCCTGGAGAGAACTCTAGCACAGCAGATATTTTCTAGCAGATGCTTATTTTACCTGAACTCATTAGCTTTGAAACCATGCATAAACTCTCAGAAGGTCAGAGAAGAATAAAAACTGACACTAAGAGGCTCAAGGAAATGAAGGTAAAGCAAATCATACAACCTGTTAAACTCATGCACTACATGAGGCAGTGGAGTCACCTCAATTTAAAGCTAGACAAAAAAAATACACAGATTTTTGAAACTCAAGAGGAGCAAATTTTGTTTAGATGTAAAAAAACCCAAAAAAAACCACAACAAAAAAAACAAACTAACAAAAAACAATTAAAAAAACAAACAAACAAAAAAAAAATAAGGAAAGGAGGGAAAAAGAAAGCAGCTGGCAATCAGCACAAGAAATTCTGCAGCATGGCAGCAGCAGGCAGAGCCAAATTCCATCTCCAACACCCTCACCACAAAAGTGCCAATCCTACTGTCCACAAACCCCACCCATCTGTAGTGATAACTGCAAAAAATTCTTCATTAAAATCAGCTGCTGTGACATCCTACAGGCAGGACAGAAGTGACCCTCACTTCCCATGTCACAGTTCCCTGTTGGGGCTTTGCTAAGAGAGGGACTAAGAGTCCAGCATCTCCTGCTCAAAAGTTTGGCAGGGAAAAAAAGGGAAAAAAAAAAAAAAAAAAAAAAAGCTTATTTATCTCGGAATTTGTTCAAACTGGGCAGTTTCCATAAAGCCTAGAAATGCCCCTGGAAATCTATTTAAACCTACAGCTGAAGGTTACAGTGTCATCATCTCAGACTGCTCTGGGACCACTCCTCACTTTGCCCTTTCTTACACAGTTGTCCTTCTGGCCATTGTAAATCCGTTGATTTTTAATGAAAAAAAAAAACAACATCACAAATGTGATGCTACTCTGAAGAATTTTATCTCGAGCGGATGCTACTCCATTTGTTTAATTTCTTGAGTATTGAGATCTTCAGAGAAGAAACTGCTTGTAGTTGTAATTATTAAAGCTCTAGCAGGATTGAACCTCAAATTGTTATGCCTACACTTAGGTATTACCTCAGATCTACTAGCAGTAGCAAACAAGGAATACTTTTAGGAAAGTCAGGAACTGTTTTGTGTTTTTTCCTGCAAGTTCTTCTCAGTTTGCAGTCACACAACAAGGATGCTGAACTCAGATGGCTGCTAGAAAAAGGGAGCCTTGCCTACTGCTACTGCAGTTCATCAGCACAGAGAGGCCAACTTTACATTTATATACACAATCCAAGCTGGAAATGAGTTTCTTTGCAAAAGAACACAGCAGAAGTCTTTTCCATATGGTGAGCTGACTCCTTAATCAGAAAAGAAACTGCTACCTTTAGTCCAAGAGCTGCCTTCAATTTTTTTCCTCATTGCTTTGAACAGTGGGGTTGAATCCATGATAAAGAGCAGGCCACAAATTTGTATATTTTCCTTTTCCATCAATAAATCCTTTATACCAACACATATGGGGGAGGAAGTGGAGGATGAAACCCACACCGCTCTTTCAGTGTCACAGTTTCTTTCTCAGCTCAGGCTCAAGTCACAGCAAAACAGAAGACAGGCTGCAGAGAAAACTGAAAATCCCACTCTGAAAAGCCAGAACTGAACAAACAGAGCAATCAAGATGAAGCATGATTTCTTATTGGCAAAATACACCTATTTATTCCGTTGTTAATACATAAGATGGGATTTTTTTTGCTATATTGGAATTTCATTTCACAACATTAAAAGCAAACATGCTGAATAATTTAAGCTGTAATGTATTTCCCTGAACAGAACATGCTCTCATGAGAGGTGAATAAAAGAAATCAAGTTTACACTGTGCAAATGGACAGTAGTAAAGAAAGATTTCCCTAAACACAGCACCTCAATACAATCCACAGTCTCAGGCTCTATAGAAATCTGCTTTTTTCATATCTCATCTAATGTAGAACTCTTGTAACTGAACCACAATGCCATTCAATCCTTATGCCTGAATAATCTGAATCACTGGAAAGAAAACAAGAAACATGCAACACCCGAGTGGGGAAAGGGAAGAAGAGTTCAAATGGTAAACTAGTGCTCTAAGACTTGGAAATAAATTCTGATTGTAACACAAAGAGGCTGCAGGCTCCTCAAATTTAATCAATAGAGGTGTATCACTGCAAGAGATGAATTTTACTTGTAAGGACTAGAGAGGCAGAAAAGAGGATTTAGTCAAATCCTTTGCCTTGCTTAGCAAGTCGAATTTTTGGTAAAGTTTTCATGATGGGAGAGTTAAAAGCATCAGTAACTCTCCACTGGAAGTCTGCAGGTTCTCAGGTTTAATTTGCCAGGTTCCAGCACTCAGGAGTGGGGCAAATGTAATATTTTCAGTGTGCAAGACAAGATTTATCTGAATGCTTTGACTCCTAAAGCAGCCCATGCCAATCAAGGCATGAGGTACATTATTACTACAAATCCAATAACTGATTTAAAATGCTAAGAGAGAGAAGTTTATTTCTGGCTTGTCCTGGAGCAAAAAGTGCAGTCAAGGGTTTAGACAATGAGTCCAGGGATAGCAGCAAGGGACCTGTCACCAAAAACTCCTTGCTTGGTCCAAAGCACCACTGGAGTCCAAGCAAATGAGGAGCAAGAGGTCAAAGACCAACTTTTTATTAGCTGATGTTGAAAAAGACTTTGTGGCACACTACAGCCCACTCAGTAGCCAAAAAACCACAAAGAAATCAGGAGATTCAGGAAAGCTGTAGCATATTAACTTGGAAGTGCTGCAGTTTCACAGTCTTCCTGTGACTGCAAAGGCCAAAAAAATAAAAACTTTCATTCTGGATAAGTTTAGTGACCAGGAGCCCAACAGTTTCTACCTCATTCATACCCCCTTTGGGCACATAAATAGTATGTGATTATATCTAATCATATGTAGCCATATTTTTAATTGTATTCTTTCCCATTTCATCACGTTAAACCCTCTTTTAGATGCTCTTCAACATTTTCCTGGGACCACACCACACCAAAAATATCCCAAATAAAAGCAATTTTTCTCTTACCAGGGCACAGTCTCCTGCCCCATATATTCTCAACCCTTTTTTCCCTTGGTAAGTAATAAAAGTTTTATTACAGCTCTCTGATTCCTGATGGTCTAGTCTTCAAGGCTAAAAAAGGAAGAGAATTTTTATTTTTGTTGTTCGCTTTCACTTTTACCTTGAGGTGTTTAAAATATATTGTCCCAAGATAAAGGCAGAGCATACACTGGCCCTGCAGCAGCTTTGCCTCAACTGCAGGATCTTTATCCTGGGCTTTTATTTTGGAAGTGATAAAAGTGAGAATTACCCTGAAGGTCCAAGAAATAAATCTGAAACTGAGCTGTTGAAACAATATTTTTCTATGCTCCCTAACCACAAAGTTTTTCAATTCAGGGCCAGTCAACGTAGATAAATAACACTCATTATTTACTCATCTATTTTAATAAGCATCAATGATGGTGAACAGCCAGAACTTCATGAACCACCACAAAAAAGCAGCTTGTCAGTAGTTGCTGCAGTACTTTTAACAATGCATTTACACTCAAATCCTTGCTAATCTTATGTTCCAGAAGTGATTATGGTGGTGACATGGGCTTACTGAAGTTTGGATTCAGATGAAAATGTAAGAGCAGATTTTGTGTCGTTTCATGAGCTAAATGAGATCAGAAATGATGAACTTTTGCTTGGAGGAGAAGTGGAAATACCAGCTCAAAAACCAGTAACTCCAAGCTTACAGAAAATGTATGCCAGGACATAGTGAAGTGGGGAAAAAGGAAAATGTGATTGAGGTCACCTCGACTGAACCTTTCCTGGGGAGGAAAATGCAGGTAAACCTGAAAGCTGCTAAAAAGCAGGATCAAATGAGAAGTGATTTCACTTAATAAAGCTGCCTAAAGGTCAACACTTACAGCAAAAATAAATCAAATGGAACAAAAAAAGAAAAGAAAAAAGGAAAAAAGAAAAAAAAAAAAAAAAAAACAGTTTCAAATGAGCTCTAAAACATAAAAAAAACCCCAAAAAACTCAATGTTACACTGAATGTTAAGTTATATTTTCTATCCAGGACAAAAGCTCCCACACCATCCTTGTGCTGTGCACTTTTGTAGTGGGGAACATGGGGATGGCTGGTGGCACCAAGGAATTCTGGTGCTTCAGGATGAGGTTTGGCAGCAGTCAGTACCTCTACTGCCTCTTCAGCTGTCTCCAGACCTGTAGTTTTCGTCTCCATTTAGCTCCAGATCTTAATGGTATTTCAAAATAAATAAAATAGCATCCCTGCCCCTTATTTAATAATCTCCTTTTTTATTTTTTTTTCCCTATATAAATAAGGTTATTGCCAAGACTGAGTAGGTTTTGGTATTGATCTCAGATTTGCATGTCTGGATAACTCCTAGTAGTAAAGTCTCAACAGGGCTAACTGCTACTGATATTACCAAGTATAAGTATGTGGAAAAGTGTTTGCAGAATCAAAGATACAGAACATATTAAATGTCATTTCAGAAGACAAGGTATTCTGATAGAAGGGAGATTCAAGTCTTGAGAGAAACAATCAAAATTAGTTTAGAGACTATTGGTATGGTTGAGTTTTAAATTATATTGTAGAATAAAAAAAAAAAATACTTGTGAGCATATGTCTTCATTTCTGTTTCCATCGAGAAGTTATTAGTAAATTAAATTTAAAAAAAAATCCAAATCTAATCCAAATTTTAGTAAGCTAGTTAAAAAAATCATACAATCATATCTCTGAATACTGTAGCTGTTCTTTGCAATCTCTACCCGTGTCATTCCTTTGCACTGCTGCCTATACAAGAAGTGGTTCTTGGTTCTGTTTAATTGTATAATGCCAAATTGTTTTTAAAAGTTTGATAGCAATTCATTAAATGGTGAGCAGCTTCATTTTGAAAGTGGGTTTTATAGTGTAATATTACATTGGACTGCAAAGATAGATTAGTTTGAAATTTGTTCTGTAATTAATTCCCTGGAGAAAAATCTATTTGCATGCAAGAAGGAGCCTTAATTAATGGCCAAATATATTTAAATTGATATATCAGCTACTCACAGACAATTGTAGCTTCATTCCTTTTTGCAACCCAGCAGAGCACTGACTAGACTTTTTACAAAGTAAAACCAAGCTCTTCTGTTGATAAAAGAATATCCCTTTCATTTGGATTTCACTAACTCACTAGATATGGAATAACTGAGATTGGTATTAGTTACACTGCAAACTTTTTTTTTCTTAGTAGTGAACATTGAGAAGACACTGGTGGGTTCTGCTGCATTAACAAGACAGATGAATCCTTCTGAATATCTCTGAGGAACCATATTATTTTTAGTAATGAAGAAGGGCATTTGTTAACTGCATGCTAATGACACAGAATTAATGGAAAATAGAAATCTATTGGATTGGTGGAACTGTCTAGTAATGGGGATACTCAATGGAAGGAACCCAATGCCCAGAATCACCTCTCACTGTATTTTGTGCTGTATAATTTAATAGTGATGTCCTGAGAAAGTCCATTAGACACGTAAGGAACATCCCAGGTGAGACTCCACTTGAAGGCAGAACTAATAAGAAGCCAAGGAATTTTAGAACTTGCTTTAGGACTGACAAGTGGGGGATTTGAGGATGTCAAAGAAGTCTGCTGTCCCTTCCAACCTGCCTGACACTGGCAGTGCACAGAGGCTTAACCTCTGCTGAGCTTTCTGGTCCAGGTACACACATTCTACAGCTCTTTTCACACTCCTGTGAACCAGAGTTATAACCAGAGCTCTCAGCTGAGATAGCAAATCTATCTTCTCTTCTAAATGTAAAAGTCAGAGTAGAGAGATTTTTTCTGGCACTATGCTCCCGATTGACAAAAATACAATATTTCATTCTCCTGAGATGTCAGCCTGACTCTTGTGGGACACCTTATTTTCATTGAAATAAATGAAAAGTATAGCCTTAAAACATTGCAAGCTTCGTATGACCACAATAAATCTCTTCCACCTGCTAGAAATGGTTCAACAGGAACTGGATTGTCTTCCACTTCCACTTGGTAATTCAGCCAACACAGATCCTAATGTTTAAATCTCTCTAAATCATGCACCATCAGTTTTTTCCAGATATCTACAAATCAACATCATCATGCCAGCTATCAGAAAAATAATGCTGCTTCACTGTTCTCCAAAAATTATCAGTGTTTTCTGGTGGATCTTGCTAGGAAAGTTGCAAACATACTTTAAACATGGATGAATACACATACAATAAACTTACCATCACTCTATTCATGGAAACCAAACTTCTGGGTTTGTTCTCTTTGTTAAAGAGAAGCAACAATATAAAAAGTGCTTTATGGTCATGAACACATAGGAATTCTATTTAAAGATGTAGAAATAGAGAATCCTTTTCAAGAAAGACATATCAATCTGCTTCAGGTCCTTGGAAAACAACAAATTTCCTATGAAGTCAAATTATCAGGGTGCTTTTATAGAGAAGTGCTGCACACATGCTATCACTTCCATGTGTTGGGGAATGCAAGAGATCAGTGTCTGGTTCCTTGGACAATTAAAAATATCAGTTTGGTTCTAATATTCAGGAAAAGAACTGACAACAAAGTAAAATGTGAAATTGGGTAGAAAAGTCTCACACATGAAGCAGTGAAAAGTACTGATTAAATAAAAAAGGCAAAATATATACTCAGGCAAATTTTGTACAGTGTCATCCTTCAATCAACTTCCAATACCTATTATATAGATTCTACAGCACTGCCAAATGTCTGCCTATCTTGTGAGTGGTGTTGATGATGACATTGATGTTTATCACTAAAAACAAGGTAGTAGATAAAAGAATTTAGATTTTAAAATTAAAGCAGAAAATTCCTTGGCATTGCCTTCATATTTATACAGTGAGATTGCACATTGCTCAGAATCAAGCTTGCAGCTACAGGGAGCACAGAACAAATCAGATTAGGGTAACAAACTCACTCAGGGCACTGAAGCAGAAAAAAAAAAAAAAAAAAAAAAATCAGTTTGAAAATCACATTCCCTACGGCATCTTCACAAGGGATATGTTGCCAAGATTATCATATTCCTACAAAAACCTGAAAGATTTCTTACCTCTAGCAAGTGTCTCTTTTCCTGAAACAAATAATTTTCCTTTGCTGGGTACCAGGATGACATGAAAGATGCAAATGATCCTATCAGGTAGGACCTGCCAGTTTGTAAGAGAGGAGACTTTCAAATGGGTTTAAAAACAAATGAGTTTGAATTTTTGCCATATAGGATCCCCCTACACTGACTTTTTGTTATTTCTTGGAATATTACAGCATTAATAATCCCACTGGAACAGCAAAGGTATTCAACTCAAACAGTACAGTAGTGCATACAATTATTTCTAAAGAATTTTAATACTGGATGATAAAAACCTTTGAAAGAAAGGCTTCATTCTTCATAGTAGCACTAACTGATTAAAACTTGTAAAGAAGCCTCTTAAAGATAACTCTTTCAGTTCTGTTTTTCCAGGAGGATTCCTGGAATTCCTCACTACACTACACACCAGCAGACAGCTGAAAGAAGAGCCCAAACACCATCAATATTTAAACACCCCGAGTGGGAAACACTCCCTAACAATCGTGGCAGCAGTAAAACATAAATCAAGACCAGTGTTTAACCAGCAGCTCTGAAAAACAGATTTACTACCAGGATAATTCAGCAACTACAGGGAGCAAACACAGCACAAGGCAACGCCGGACCCGGAGATGCCCCAGTGGGGCAGTTTGAGCAATGATTGATGTACTGGAAAGACCCAAATTGCAGAGGGTCTTGGAGTAATAAAGTTCTGACTGAAACAACTTCACCGTGTCCTACTCCTAGCCAGGATTTCTCAGGAAGGTGCCTGTCCCCATGATGCCAGGGGACAGGTGGCTGCTTCTCTCCAAAATCAAAGTAAACCCAAAGCAGGGGCATGGCAGCATCCCTAAAGCCTTGGTGCTGATTTCCTACTGGTTTCATTTCCCCACATCATTATTCCAGCAGAACCCAGTCAGTCCGTTTCAGCAATTAAAAAGCACTAGGGAAAAAAAATAAAACAACATAAACGACCCACACAAACAAAAGTAAAGTCTCCACAGACAGCACAAGCTGCTATTATAGACAGCCTCTCCTGCAACATGCCACAAAATCTGTTTAAAGAATGACATCTGCTTTCATGAGACATCAGAGTCCAATATATTTCAAGAGGTAGTACATAGGAACCAAATTATAAGTTATATAGTTAAATATTTCACAGAGCTTCCATGCTTCTCTTTTTTGTCAACAGAAGATGGGTGGCTTTCCAGAGAATATTCATCCAGTCTGTCACTTGAAATGTCTCCCTTTAATAATTAACATAAATACTTAACTTTCAAAGATGTTAGCATGTCATTACTTGTCACCTAAATTGTAGAGTTAGAAAGTTGCAGAGGTGGATTTGAAGACTGCTGCTGAGCAACTTTCAGCATTCATGAATAAGAGATGGGAACCTTTCATATTTCATTAGCTCTATGCAGACTTTCTATAGTTCCCCAAGAAACTTAAGTGCTGTCGATTTCTAAAGTAAACGTTCACTTGGAAGAGAACTCTCAGCAAATTGTATTGAGGCAACAAAACCTGTGGTCTCAGTCCACAGGTCCCCATTCACAGACATCTTTTCATAGTAATCACCCAAATGAATAAAGGATTTGTTTTTTTGGGGTTTTTTTGGTTTTGTTTTTTTTTGGTGGCAACAGAAGCTGGAGGACAGAGTTATATGGTTGCTGGGAGGCAGAAGCAAACCATGCCTGCCTGCTACTCAATCAACTGACAATTTTAAAAGTTTGATCTTGGGTAGAAGACCCAAGAATCTCCTTTTTCTCATTGCTATTTCCTGTAACATCAAGAATTAGCATGTGCTGGAAGGTTAATGTTGTACTAGACTGACTTTCACTGTTCACACTAATATGCTTTCCCATCTCCATCCTCCAAGGGGTCATTTCCCACCTTAAATTTCAGTCCCTAAGCCTGGTGGGATGAGGTTCACCATATTTACATCTGCAAAATATGGTGGGGTGGCCACAGTGTGAGCTCCTCAGCTCCCACCCATCCTTCCCCTGCAGCCTCAGCCCTCCTGCCTCCCCATGGCTCTGCTTCTGCATCCTCCACTGCTTCAGGGTGCCTTGGATTTCTTTGGTACCTCTGGTTTGATGAGCTGGCACATGGCCACTCTTTGCAGTTCCAGCTTTTGCTAAATGAGAAAACTTTCAGCACTTGCCCCTGCTGTTGGGTTGGATTTCCTTTGGATAACTGCTGCTTCGAGTCTTATATAGAAAATGCTATCAGAATTCAGGAAGCTTTCAACTATTTTTTGAAGAGAGGAGACCTGGAACACAACCATACCCGGGTACCAGGGACATCTCACAGCAGAGGAATCCCAGCAGAAGCATTTGGGAAGCAGACAGAAGCAGGATTTTTAGGGAATGTTTCCATTGACCTCTCAGTATCATTTCTCCCTCAGTAAACGATGACATGCAGTAAATCCAGATCTATAAATCAGGCCTAAGGACCAAGTGCTGGCATTAAACATGTTTGAGAAAGCTGGGAGAGAGGAGGTGGCCACCCCAGGATAGCTGTGATTTGCACCCATGGAGGGAGCACCCCTAGAGCTCCCCCAGCACCCTTGCAGATTTTTCTCACCCAGATTTTGACCCAGATCCCAGCAGTCTGCAAACAGCTAACTCCTCCTGTTTCCCTCCAGCCCTCATCTTCCAGCTGTGACCTCAAACTGAGGGCTGCAGTGGCATCACCAAGACATGGGGCTCCCTGGAGGTTTACATCCCACCTCTCATTTTCCCTCTTCTTCCCCCCAAAAGCTGCTCCATTGCTTTTTTATCCCTCGTTGGTGAACTTTCTAACAAGCATTTGGTAACCTTTAATTAGAAAAAAAGCCAGAGCAGAGAGCTAGGCAGCAACTTTTCCTCCTCAAGGGACATCTGCCTTGACAGTTGCACAGTAAAAGAAGTGCAGAGCTGCAAGAATGCAATCATTCATTCACAAGGGAAGTGTTTTAAGCCAAAGAGATAGGAATGCATTTTGGTCTCTTATCATTAAAGGACTCATTATCCGTGCATGGTTATTCTGACTTAAATTCTCTTTTGTTTAAGCAGTACTCATTAAAAGCAAGTGAGTCATTAGGTAAGGTCTGGCTTGCAGGCAGGAGAAGGCAGTGGAAATTCCCCACAGCAGCTCCTATCCTCAGGATCAAAAAGAAAAATCTGCTTCCCCTGTTAACTCCACACTGAAGAGAATTTTTTTTTCTTTTTGTGCCATTAAGTGGATGATAAATTGCTACTGATCTGTGAAGATGCAGAAGACCGAGGTCTATTACAATAATTGACAATAGTTATAAATTAAAACAAGTTTATAGTCTTAGCTACCCAGTCAAAGCTTCAATTGAGGGGAAATACCACTTGCTAATTTATGGAAATGATCATTTATCAGCATGATTTACCTGCATCAGTGCAATCTGCCTGTCTGGTCCACATCCCACCTACTTTATTCCAAAAAAAAAAAAAAAAAAAAACCACCTCCATTGTCTCAGTCTTCTCCTTTCCACACTAAAATGTGCAGCTCCATAGGCACTGTGACAGCAGCATAGTCAAGGTGCCATCTGCCCAAGTACCTGTGTGCTTTGGGCTCTCAGATTAATTGTCTGCATCTTGCCAGTGCAGACACAGCATCCCACCTCCTGAAGGTACCTGAACAACCTTTGCAACATGCTGCTTTTCCACCCAACACTTTTAGTAAAGTATCCTTACATTTCAAAGGCATATTCAGAGGTTTTAAGTTGGTTTGGTTGGGGTTTTTTCCTTTTTTTTTTTTTCTTTTTTTTTTTTTCTTTTATTTTTTTTTTTAATTTAAAGACAAAGTTTGGTCAGGTCAAAGTTTTGACAAATCAGGTCACACCACCCCATTGCAACACTGCAGTCCCACTTTGGCCCCATCGGGAGGTGGTAGGACAGGGAAAGATTCTCCATGCCTGGGCACAAGGGTTGGGATGTAATTTAGAGGGAAGGTATTTTCTGAAAAGCAGTCAAGCTCTAGCACACAAAAGGATTTGTTGGATCACACCCAGCCCTTTTTTGAAATTCCCCACCACGAAAATGAAGTGCTAAATCAGTACTTGCATGTAGAGAGCAGTAAATTTCTTCCCAGAAGGTTCTAATCAAAGGTGGTGATGGTGGAAAGCATCCATGAACATGAGGGGAAAATGAGACATAAGAGACAGAAGTATTGCAGAAGAAGAAACTGTTCCTACTAGAAGTCAGATGGACAGCCAAGGGGCAGGGGGAAGTGTTGATCTGCTGTAAAGAACCTATAAAATAATTTCTCCTGAAGTCAGCGACAAAAACCTTAATCATCTTTGCTCCATCAGAATCAGCACAGGCAGAGAGTGTGATCCCACAGTTAATGGATGTGTTTCACCAAAACCCCCTTTCCTCTTTGAAAACTCTATTGATCATCTAAAGGATATTAAAAGCAGTGAGAGAGAAATGTGAAAACAAGAAACAAGACCTGGAAAAGCTGCTTCTCCCCAGGATGTGCCACAGCAAGGTACAGGAATGGGTTTTATTCTATTGCCTAGGTACCTGGAGCCAAACTAAGTGGAGCAGGGTACCAGGTCCCATTCCAGAAGGCAGCAGGGCTCCTGGAATTGCTGTTAGACATTGCAGCTCAGCAACAGCATTTTGGACAACTCAAATGGTTCTGGATGCCTACATGCACCCACGTTACCCATTCTCAATACAACAAACTCCGAAATTCTCTCTGAATATGAAATATTTAATACTGATTCTTCTCTTTTTTTATTGTCTCATGGATAAAAAAACCAAAAAACAAACAAACCACAAAGCACTTCTGGAAAAGAGAAACTGCATTCACACATAGAAACACCCTACATATTGTTAAGCCTTGGTTTATATGGTTTTAAATAAACATAGCCCAATAAAATGTCCAAAATTCTAGACAGCAGGAATAGAAGACAATTCTGAAAATGCAAAAGATAGACAAAAAGAAAAAAATCACCTCCGTTTTTAAAAATGTCTCTGAACCACGTGGTAGTCAGCTTAATACACGTATCTATTAAATTGTACATGGAAGCAATCTTTAGCTCAGCATAAAGCAACACCTCAATGTACATAATCTTCATATATTTTGCCTTGTAGCTGAAATCCCCTCCACAAACACACAGCTTGACTGTTCCCATTGGATATAGCCTGAAACAGATTATCTGGTGAAGTGAAACCAAGGATCAAAGTGCTGAGTTTTTACATTGCTGCACACAGAGAGATTCTCCTATAGAAAAGAACAATATTTCAGTCAGTAGTGTTGCCCTTTAATTTAG
Source organism: Phaethornis superciliosus (assembly GCA_023637945.1). NCBI lineage: Eukaryota > Metazoa > Chordata > Aves > Apodiformes > Trochilidae > Phaethornis > Phaethornis superciliosus. The sequence goes on from JAJQWJ010000010.1 coordinate 22,761,634, forward strand.
CATGGAATGTGTAATGCTGTCACACATCAAAACAAGGAAACACATCTTGCTCTTGCAGTTAAAATGTCAAAATAGCATAAAACCCATGTATTCCCTATCAGCACATGAAAAATTCAAAGAAAAATCCTCCAAGTGCAAAAAATAAAATAAAAAAAAATTAAAATCTTTTGATTAGATTCTCAAAAGCCCAAAAAGTCCATTTTCCACGTGCAGTGTGGCATTTCTTAGGCCCTCCAGCTGCCAATACTCAGGGTTTTTTGACTTATTTCTTTGCTCTTAAGAGCCAGATTGCCAAAATTGAGTATCCCTTCCCAGTTGCCCAACATGAAGGCACCTACCTACAGCTCACTTCAGGCTGGCCATCCAGAAAGCATATGCTGCCTTTTGCTGAGCAGAAAATGAGTAGAAAAGTATGAGACAGCAGGGAAAAAAAATGTCATTTCTGTTCTAGAAAAATGAAAAGGCATCCCTGATCACTTGGGCTTCGTGGTCTTGATACATGAAAGGATGCACAAGCATCCTTTGGGATTCTGTCATGCAGAGGGACAAGCAAGGCAGGTCAGAAGCTGGAAGGCAGAGAAGCCCAAGAGATTAGGAAATATTCCTCTCCAACATTCAGGCTCTCTGAGATATTTTCTCTGTCAGAAACAAAGCCCCTGTCACCATGGCTTGCAGAAGATAAAGTATTCCAATCAGTACAATGAAATTTAACTCAAAGACATCAATATATATATAATACAATCTTCAACTGCCATGAAGACAGAGGAGCACCTGAGAATCAGAATTACAGATTTAAACCAAATTCTGCAAAAAGATTCAGGGTAAAACAATATTTTCTATTTGACACCTGTAGCTTGCACACAGCTGCTTCCAGATGTTCCTGAAGAATTCCCAGCTTCAGAACTGTCCCCTCCACTTAGACACACCTCACAAAGAAGGTCCAGAATAGCCTTATGCCCCAGTAAAGGCTTCCTAAATTGGTTAATAAGAAATGCTAAGTGAGAGATATCTGCAAGGAGAAACACTCAGACTGTCCCTTGAATGTCAGCTGGTTTTGACAAGAGAAGCAGCAGGCCTTTTGGCTAAGATTTCAACAGCTGCCTTCACTAAATCAATCCAAGCTGCTGAAAGATTGGGCTGGAAAACCCTTGAGCAGTGACATTGTAAATTTAGTGCAGGAGGAGCAAAAAGTGGCTTGGACCAGTGAACCCCTCCAAGGTGGCACCCCATGGGTTATGAGTGGCTTCAGCCCCATTGATGGCCCCAACATTGCCCACAGTAGCCCAAAGGCACTTTTGTAGATATGGAGATGCCTTGTGGAAAAAAAAATAGAAAAAAAAAATGGGCTGTAAAACACATTTTCTAAAAATAGGAAAAAAAAAATGCACCAAAGCCTGTGAAGTGTATTTACCCAACATGATCTGCATGGTTCAGTTAACAGGAGATGGACCAAGTCCATGTAACAGACTGAGACAGTCCCTGGGACATCCTTGCACTGAGGGGATGAGAGATGCTGATGCACTTGAGAACAAAAACACCTTTTTGCAGGGGGGTTCCCATATCGTAGCAGTTCTACAAAATGCTTTGGGCATTCTCAGGAGCATCACTTTCATCCTCTGCTTACTTTTTGTAAAATTAGCACACAGCTTCTCATCCCAAGTCTTCCTTTTCCCACTTGTGATTGATTTTTTGGCCCTCCCCATAACTCTCCTCCTCTGATGCAACCACATTGGTCTGACCTCTATCTTGACACCATCTGAACTCCTGCAACCTCTTGCCTGGACCCCAAAGCCACCAAAGACCTTCTCATCCTCTGCTTTTCCTCTGGACACCACTGAAACTACCACCAGGAGTGACATCTTCCTTGACAAGGCTTAAGAAGCACCAACCTCAGCCTTCACTGCTGTGTCTTGGGTATTTGGGGTGATTCCATCATCCCTCGGTCACCTCAACCCTGAATCAAAACCCAGGACAGAGCCCTAAATCCACAGCATACAAAACAGCTGCTGCTGGGCAGGACAAATCTGCTTTGGAGGACATTTTGGAGGACATTTGCCCCTTCTTTTCATGTAACCCTTGAAAGCCCAAGATCCATTACAGCTTTATTACAGGGGTATTTATTTAACCACAAGCATTTAACACTCAACACTTCAGGATATAAATATTGCAGACCAGAGGACGTGGTGCAAAATTTCAGCCTGACATAAACCTCCCTGTTGAGCCACTATTTAGATTCCAGGCTGTTGTCAAGAATTGATTAACTTTTCAACAAAGTATTAATAGTCCAGCCTCTTGATTTTTCACTTTTCAGCTCTGTTGCCTCTCAGCCTTCTAAGCCTATTATTGGATTGCTCCAAAATGTATTTACCTCTGAAGCCTATAACTGCCAACTGTCACACAAAAAAGACATTTAGTAATTAATTTAATCCCAGCCAAGTCATCTGTCAAGGCAAAGGGCAGAGGAGAGAGTATATTTGGTATTCATATTCTAGTATTATCAGATAAGCAAAATACAAGGTTGTGTTATTTTGAAGGTATCTGTGTACACGGAGCATGTGTTGACAACTATATCAGGCACAGCTTCCAAAGATTTTCTCCCACTTAGTAGAAAATAGTGCTTTTTCTGTTCAAAGAGAAACACCTTGTGTGATACATTGGGTACAGATGAGGCCACCACCTAAAGTATCATTTTCTTCTGTTATTTTTACCAATAACACTAATACATGCAGTTACTCCCTGGCAAAGAATCAAAATGCTGTGGCTTTACAGTATTTCTAGGCTCTGAAATACCTCACTTTCCTCAGTTCCCCTATTTTCCACAATTCCAACACAGTGCTAGCAACCATCAGAAGAACATACTCTTTGGATTTGGCAGCACTCAACCGAATTTCACTTTCCATCCTCTGGAATTGCAAGGCTGGAAAACCACAGTGATTTATTTGCCACTCAAACAGCAGAGGAAGCATCACATATTAGTTCTGCACTCAGCATTCTTTAAATTTCTCTCTCCCTGCAATCTGGTCCAGCCCAGAAGCTGGTGAACTCACTACTCTGATTTCTTCTACCACAGGAGATGACTCTGCAGTTGTCTGCCATGAGCTCATGTTAAATAACACCACAATTCCTTTGGATTTGCCTGACTCCAGCCAGGGGTGAGGCAAAACAAGGCTGCCAGGTGGTTCCCCCACATTGCCACTTATTCCCAGCTGCAATGTGCATTTCACCATTCAACTCAATTTGGGAAAAGAACTGGGACAAAGCCAGAGAAAAACAATTTTACTTCCCACCCAATAGTGCATGAAATAAATCTGTGTTCCTACTAAAGGTAGTAAATGCAGCTTTGGAAAAAGAACTTGAGAAAATACAGCGTTACACCATGTTCTTTTACAGTGCCAGCACCTACCTCTAATGAAGGCATAAATGAAAACACCACAGCTGATATTAAACACATAATAAGACTTTAGTCCATATTTGCTTTCAACTAGTTTTTCTGTGTTGGAAGAAAACCTTGCTGTTACATAATCTATAATAATAATCTTATTAAATGACTTCAGGATATTTTATTTGCTTGATCTGGACCTCCTCAGAGGAGGCTGCACTTTCAGCTGAGGGACATCCACCATCCTTCATCTCATTTTTTTCCTCTGTGCCTGTCAAAGGGTTCAACTTTCTGCCTGTTTGCTTCAGTGACAAATGGAGTTGCTATGGGGGTTTTGGAAAGCAAGCAGGATCTTTGGAGTACAGCAAGACCTTTCCAGCAACTGCATTTTTGGATGTTGAGCTAAATTCAGCTAGAGTTTTTCTTGCTATGTAATAGACTCTAAGTTTTCTGCCAGAGGCATCACCCTTTGATTTTCATCTTGCAGGGTATTTATTACCTAATAAACTTTCATTCATTTGGGGTCATTTACAAAAACAGAGTTTCTACAACCACCACAAATACTACTCAGACAAAGAAAGCATTTTTTCTCTTCAGATATCTAAAAAGAGATGAAATCCAGAGTCAAAATCTTTGTTTTTTCTGCCTTTGCCACAACCACAAGAGCTTTCCCAGTGAGGTCAGCACTGACCTGCCCAAGTGTCACTGAATTTTTCTGGTTGGAAAAACCCCTTAAGACCATAGAATCATCTGATGATTCTAGTAATTCTCAATCACTTGATGACCATAGCCCAACCATTACCCCAACTCAAATGACTCCAGAGCAAACCATATTCCTGAGCACCACATCTACGTGGCTTTTACCTCACAGTCTGGCCCATGGTGCTGAAATATTTTAGGATGGATGGGACCTTTAGGGGATGTCCTTTCATGCAGAGGCCAGGCCAGGGGACTCAAGGTCTTTCCCAAGCAGGTTTGAACACCCCCATGCCACCTTCCCAACACATGCCAGGTGGCTAACACCTCCAGGAGAAGGAATCTTGCAATCACAGCTCCTTTTCCTGCTTTTTGAAGGAAGTTTCCTTCATGCTTTTCATCCTGACCTGCAGATGTGGCTGCAGGCAGTGGCCCCCAGGCAGTCCTTGGTGGCCACCCGTCTGATTTTGGCCAATAAACTCTCAAACTGCACTTTGGGAAATTAGCAGTGGTTAAACCAGAATCATCATCCAAAGAGTACATCTAAGCCAAGCCAGGTAGGTAAACACAAGAGCTGAAAGTGTGAACAAGCAGCACTATTTAAAAAAAAAGCTTCCAGGTATTTTGCAGGGAACAACCTCTTGTTACACATCAAATCTTTAGGAATCTGGGCTACTTTGATAGATTTTTCACACTGATAATGCTTAACTGAAGTGAGAGCAACCTTTAAAAACCACAGCATGATTATCCTTTGCAGAAAAGGTTGGTCTTGAAGCAACACAAGGTTTGAAGGACAGCAGGGTAAAGCTTTTGAAAACCACAGGCATTGAGTTTGGGAAGGAAAATAAATATTTCACTTTCCTTTCATCATCTCCTTGTTAAAAGCCTGTGTAGCCCAGCAAAACCCTGCATGCTATAAGTAGGAACACGCATGTCTGTAAATCTGCTCAGTGATCCTTGTTCTAGCTTGGGAATAATTCCTTTTAGTTATGTAGGTTTATCTCAATCCATGGGAAGGCATTACACATTCACACTGGTATTTTCATGTAAGCCTTCTACCTCAGTTTTAAAAGAATTCTATGGGAAATAAATATATATATTTTTATATATATATATATTATACTGCAAAACTAAATGTAAATTCCATCCTAGGTTACACTGTGGACATGGGCAGGCCTTACAGTGGTACTAATCTGGATTTTCACCAAAAATGTTCCAAGTTCTCTACTAGCTTTACCTGGACAAGAAAAAAGCTCACCTGCCAATCCAGCAGAAGGAGAAGAAAGAAGGAAAAGGCAAGACTCAAACTTGGTTGTGATGAAAGAATTCAGGTTTGCACTGCATTTCAGATGCAGAAAGTCTGGTGAAACCCTACCAGCACTCAGCAGTAAGGAGAGGAGCAGAGGGGAAAGTGCAATGGCACAGGGCTCTGAAAATCTGCACATCAAAATCAACTGCTCTGCTCTAGAGAAAGGAACACTTCCAGGAGGACAAAGAACAATCTTCAAAAGCCATCAAATTTGAGGATCCTTTCATTTTCAAAATGATGCCTATTAAAAAGCTGCACTTCCTTCAAAGACCATTTTACCCATATTTTTTACCCTGTCACCAAGAATGGAAAGAAAATAAAAAATATCTGTTTCCAGCCACAGAAGGCCTTGAAAGCTTGAAGGGTAAGAAACCCTTTTTCTGTTTAGTCAAAATGAAGTACAAAGATTTATAAATCACAGTGTTGAGAAGGGGGTTAGCAGCTCTGCATTTGCAGGCAATGCTTGCTCTCAAGGTAATGAGGGACCCAAAGTGCAAAGCCCTTTGAAAACCCAAGCATTAATTTTTCTATATTAAAACCAAGCTCATACTTTTTTTCTTTTAAAAAACCAAATCTGGTTCTGCCCCAGAATAAATACAAATTATTTATGAAACTCCCCAAGCTGGAGGGAAAGGGAATTTAGTCTTATTATCAGATAATTGTATAAAATGCTAAAATATGGAGAAAAATGCACAGCACACTGGATTTCACCTATTTTCTCCCCCAGATTTTCCCATGGGCATTTTTCTGGGCTGGACTAGCTGTCAATCTGCCTCTACAGGCTCCTGTTCCTATAGAATTCCAGGAGGTGGAACATGCAAAGGTTCTGAGAACCCACAACCACATTTTCAGAAGTGCCTCCATCTCCATCTGGCAGATCATTTCTCATCTTGGAACCAATTTTAAAGGCAGGACAGGAAAAAACCTTTCCCTACAAGATTCTGTTGAGGCACTAAGTTATTAATGAAATTAAATAATGATCCTCAGTCTCTCAAGGCTGGTGATTAATTGTATACCTGGTTCACTGCATGTTTAAATGATTGATTTAAATTTGCAACAGCACCTTTAAAAAGATAAAATCTATTTTCCTGTCTCTGTCAGAGAAATTACACCAGTACCAATGAAGCATTTCCACTCCATCTTCCATTTTCCACATTAGTTACCAGTTTTTAGCTGGTTTTACCTATTTCTCTCTGAAAAATATGAATTTCTATTTTATTCACACCTTGCTCTGAATTATTTTGATACCTACAGTAAAATATTTAATTTCCCTGTGTCTTAACTAGTGGTATCAGTACTGCTGCAGTGACCCAAAGACAACAGGAAATTTTTCCTGCTCTTTTAAATATAGCTGCTGGCCCAACGTGGTTTGTGCTAAGTATGCACACTCACCAACACAAGCACCTTCCCATGGATGCATAGATATGCAAATAAAATACTGGGAATTATTTGCATTATTCTATTTTGGCTGGAATTTATACTGGTTTTGGTATAGAAAGTGGTAAAAAAAACCCTACCAGAATTTTTAAAAATATCAAAAGAACCCAGTGAATTAATATTCCTTTGATCATTACATGCAGCACTTTTAATGGACTGCCTTATTTTCACAAAATGAGACCAATTATTTTCTCAGATATCTTTCATCATCCTCTACACAAACTAATAAATTCCTACTTACCAACTAAACCCTCCATTCATTTACCCCAACTTATGAAAGACTGTATCTATTTTTATTTGAAACTATGATTTCTATTTTTAATGACCATCATTTGTTTCAGCACTTTCCTTTAAGGCAATTATTTCAATTTGATATTGGATGTAAAACGCTAACATTCAATAGATCTTTTCTAAATGGGTAATTTATGCTGCTGTATTCAGTATATAAACCTGTACAGGAGCTGAAGAAGAAGTCATTTATATAAATTGGAAAAGTTTAGACAGCTGTTAGCAGATGGCTAGGGAGCAAATAAAGTTGAAATATTTCTTTTTTAAAACCACCTTATGGGATGCACAAAAATCATCAAGAGGCTGGAATTAAAAAATGATAAAAGTTGAAACCTTACCAGCTCTCCATGTTGTGAGCTCCTAGGGAAGTCAAGAACTGAGTGAGCAGGTCCATGGGCTTACAGGTGATGTTATTTTAATTAAAAAAAAAGGTGATAATTACTCTGTTGCAACCATTTTTTTTCAGAAAACATTTTAACAAAAGATTTAGCCAGCTGCTGACCTGGGGAAGCTTCTAAGTCTCCAATTCCATGGTAAAATTCCCAGGGAAAGGAGGGCAGGCAACACCACCACATCCTTGCCAGTCCAGCCTTGGATCCTGAAGGTTTTTTCCAACCAAGGTGACTCTGTTTTTCTGAAATCTGCTTCTTTCACCGAGGCAGGAAACCCCCAAAACCTCCAACCCTACACCTGGCATCCAGACCAAGTCTTTAAAAGCTCTGATTTGGAAACAGACCTACAGCTGGGAGAGTTCAGGGAGAGTCAATTGGGCCTGATTTGCTTTAGAAATCCTGTTAGGTGATGTTCCCAGCATGCAATTATCCTTTTTAGCAGCTGTTAAGTGGTGTTAATTGCCTGAGATGGGCTCCAGTGTTGCAGGTTTTCCATAGCAACACCTGTATTGACATGCAGCAATTAAACCAAATGCCCCACCTGACAGAAGAAATAATGGAAATGTCAAAAAGAAAAAGAAAAAAAAAAAAAACAAAAAAAGCAGTTTGGGAATGAAGAGCTCAAATGAAGATTTCAGACCACTGTTGGAAAACTAATGTGGTGTTGACATCTGAGCCAAGCTGAGGTTTCCCAACACTACAAGAATTCCAAGGACTTGGGAATCTTGTAGCAGATATCCTGGGTATCCATCAGCTCTACTGACATGATATTTGGATGAAAATCCCTGAGTACAAACACAAATTCATCCTTTGAAGCCAACCAACCATTTTGTTTCAACTGTTCCTAGAGTAACAACCAGAGACAGATAAATCGTGGCCAAGGGGTCTTGCCTGGAGTAGGTTTTGAATTCCACTAATTCCTGTGGAATTTACTCCACCTTTGCTAATCTAGGCCCTAAATATCACACTGTGTTGGAGCATTTGCTGCTGCACCCAGCAACATTTATCAAGAAGTGAGGGTGGACACAACCATGCTCTGGGCACCTGGTCCATGCTATCAGCATCTCAATAGCTTTGGTAGGATCAAAGAGTTGTTATGCTGCAGGAGCTTGCTGAGCACCACTTAATCACTTTGAGATGCCAGAAATCCCCAAGATATTTTCTGCAAGGTCCAAAATGACTTCCACAAAGTTCTCCCTGAGCCCAAACTCTCACTTAATGTGTATTTAGAGGCCAATTGCAAACCCATGGTGTCGCCAGCTGCATAAAACCAAAGAGATGAAGGCTTTCTGAAGCTCCAGAGATCAAAATCAACCTGAAGGTTTTTGTAAGGACAGAAATCATATTGCAGAGCAGGGAAACTTTCAGTGGAAATTAATAAAGTGCAAGTGGAGCTCGACTAAAATCCCATTTATCTGACTCACTTAAGGTAATTTCAATACAATCAGCATTTCTGTTACAATTCAGACAGTAAATTAATCCCTCTTCAGCCCAAGTGAAATAACATATGGAGAAATATTATCACTTAAATTAATAACTGGAGGATTTTTTTAATCTTTTCTTTTGTGGACCTTAGGATTCATGTTTGTAGGATGCTGTACAACCCCCTTCTCACATGCAGTGTCTCCAGTTAGTGCTACTGAAAACTGGTTTCTGTTTCCTGACATCAAAGTGACCAAAAAAGCAAGTACATGAAGATCTAAAGGAGAGGCTTCTCAATTTTCATCAGATATTTCAGGAACCTGTAAATTCAAATTGAGTCCTTTTTCTGGCTCAGTGTTTTCTGTTCTGGCATATAACACAAACTTCCTTCTCCTTAAAAACTGGTACTTGGGTGACTTAAAAATGTCCTCACTCATTTTATCCTAGTCAACAGGAACCATCACTAGCAGACTGTTGGATGAAATACAAGAAGTGTCTTTTTGTGCTACATTACAAAATCAACTTTCTGATTTATCACGAAAAAAAAAAGAACAAAAATGCCCAGCAGAGCAAATAATCTGGGCCCAAATAAGAGCTTTGTGGTTAAATTTTCTAATTATAACTTGCTCCTCTGAGATTTTTCCTGAACCAGTGCCCACTGACAAATATTTGTAGCAGCTATCCCTGGGACACTTCTCATCCAAGCTCCTTTTTCAATTATTGATGCCTTTGTGATTTTTCTTTCTGAGCAGCCACAGTTGATTTTTAAGCAGTATTAATTGTGAAGAGATGGGATGAGCACAACCACGACTGAAACACCAAGCAGAGACTGAGTATATCATCACTGGCTCAGACATTTCTGATTTAGGACTGAGCAATCTGATTTAATGCCAGATGAATTTTGAGGCAGGGTATCCAGCCAATAAAACTTTCCTCCTTTCACTGTACCCCTATGTATAATACAGTAACAAACACCTGAGACTTGAAATCACCTTTTCCCAGAGCAATCTCACCAGAAGAAGATTGGGCTCTGACTGATGTCAGGCACAGCAGGAATCCCTCCTGAGGACATCCCTAATACCCCAGTGAAGATATTTGGGTGAAAATCACCTTTCAAAAGCCTGCCTAATTTGGTTGGGCTGCCATTTGAGTAAAGCGCTCCATTTTGTTCCCCTGGAGTTGTATTTCTCTCCTATTTTGCTTTCTGCCCTTGTTTCTAAAAGGGCTTTCCATCACCAAGAAATCTGCATGACCATCTTCACCTTTGCTGGTCATTTCTGCAACCCTTCAGTAAGGTTTCCCAGAGACGAATGATTTGTGCAAGGGAAATGTTTTATTCATGTCTGAAAATGACCCAGATGAAGCCTAAAATAATAATTCACTCCTCTCTGTCTTTTAAGGAAAAGGCTGTGTCTCGGATTTAACTGTAAAGTTTTTTTAATAATTGCAAGTGACAAATCTTTTTCTCCCTGGAACCTATTTATACCTCATCTATACATAGAGCTGGGCTCAAAAGTTATCATTTTAATACCCATGAAGGTGTTATAAAAGTCATTTTTAAGCCCTATACTGAGGCCTTCACTCGAAGCTATATGTACATAAAGCCCAGAAATGGTTTAACAGTTTCTCCAGCATAAAATCAGTGACTGCTGATCCTGGGAGGCATGCAAATGTTTAAGTAGCATCAGCCAGAGTGGTCCAAGGAGAGACCTCCAGAATTCAAAACATGGAAGGACTTAAAAGCATCCAAAAGAAGATTTTGTTTCCATTCAATCCATTTTTTGATCCAGCTTATTACAAATTCATCTTTGCCTTATTGCTTTATTTTTCTCAAGGTGACTTGATCAAAATTGAAGACAATCCTCTAGATATTGCTAGAGAAAATGAAAAATACATTTTAAATTACAATCTCATTCTGTTTGGTGTTCTATTTTCCAAGTTCCTCTGAAAAATACATTTTGACTAATTATAACTGGAGTAGGCAAAAGGTAGCAATGCAAAATTTTAGGGGATCTGGGTTCCAGCTTCCCTGAGCATCCTGAGGGGAAGTCAGACAGGGAAGTGGAGTTAAGTTCAAACTGAAATCCAAGTTATTGAGCATATGCATCTAAAATGTGATCTAGGGTTATAGTTTCCTTCCCCTAAAAAAAAAACCTCTTTAATTTGAATAATTATTTGGACATAAAGCCACAAAACTCAAGACCACAAGTAAAGAGAGTGCCCCCCTCAACCATTTATTTACAAGACCATATTTACAGGAGAGCTGGGCACTTGAAGTTGCTACTGTAAAATTGGGTAAAGTCTACAGGAAAAAAAAAGTCATTCACCTACTGCTTCTCTCCAAATCCAAAATGTCAGGGCAGGTTTGGTGATGAGATTGCTGTCTGTATTATGATGAGGAACTGCACTTCCTTCCAGCCCTGGGGGCAGAGCCCCACACCCAAGGAAAAGCTGCAGGGGTGTTGGGAACAGATGAAATTTAAGCCCTTATCACTGCTGCATTTTAGGTATTTCTTCCCTTACAGAAGATGCTGCAGAGTGTTCATAGCCTCCAATTACTGTGCTATCAATAAGGGGACTTCCTATAGCAGAAAGAAAAAGGCTTAAGCTGATGTTCCAGCTTACTTAGGGTAGAATAATTATCACGAGATTGATTTCATTGTAGCATCCAAAAAGCCCACACAAGTCCCACTATTTATAGCAGTGCATCTATAACTGCCAGACAGGGTGCCTATTTTCAGTCTCATCTTTTCTTATGATTCCCCTTGGAGAAAACAAACAAAAAAACCCATATAGACCCAGCATCCAACTCAATCAGAGCAGCCTCACTGGAAATTATCTCAGAAGCAGCTCCTACTCACTCAGAAAAATCTCTCTATACCTAATTTTTCAGAAGTCTGTAAACAGACCCTTTCCAACCTTTTTTTTTTTTTTTTTTTTTTTGAAGCTGTTTGATGTGCTTTAGTTTTGGATAGCAGCTAATGATGGAAATACAAAGCCTGGGTAAGCTACATAAAACTCAGGCTAAATCACATTCACTAATGAAGTGTGTTAGGTGAGTAAAATGCCAGGTATTGAAATGAAAAGTTTGTTGTGTTGAGGAGAAAATTCCAATATTCTAGCAAGAAAAGTGATAACAACTTCATTAATGGGTAACAACTAATTCCTGGGGGTCCCTTCCCCCACTCCCACCCCAAACAGTTTTTAGTTCCAATATAATTTCAAAATTTAACAGCAACAGGTGTCCAGCCCTGCAAAAAATTGTTAACATGAGACAACTCTGGGTTTTGAGATCAAAGCTCCAGTCTGCCCGAGAAGTGCAGAGCATCCATGTGGAATAATCCAGGGAGATAAAACCTGGAAACGAGAGTATTTGTTGGGCTGACTGTATTTACAGGGATGCTTTAGAAAAGGGAGGATTTCAGTCTAGAGGTCACTTTCCAGGATTTTACAGTTTCAAAGAAACAGGACACAGAAGGGAGGCAACCAGAGAAATAGCCCAGCTGAAAAGAGTCAGGTCCTGGGGTAAAATAGAGACAAGCTGTCAAGTTGCACTTAAAATGCCCACATTCTCTGCAAGGCATTTTCCTTAAGTGAACACAAGGATTATCCCCAAATAAGTCCCTAACTTCCTGCTGCAACAGCTGGATAAGGGAGATGAAACAAAAAGGTTCTCTGTATGAAAAAAAAATAGTTTAGTTATCTTTAAACTGAATGAAATGGAAATGAGTAGCAAGGCATTTTAGCACAGTGGTTCAGAAATTACCATCAGGTTTATAAATGGCTCCAGTTACTCATTGCAAGCTCAATCCAAAGTATTCTGATGATCCTTCCAGCACTTCCTTTCCCACCTGCATGAGGAATATTAACTTAGAATATGATGTGATTTAAGAGGAACGGTTATCATCTTCCTCTTTCTACTGTTTTTATTACCAACTCAACCCATTTTTGTATCAGTTCTCAACTACCTGGATGCTGTATTTGTAAATAAATCAATGTTTCATGCCCCAGTGAAATGATAAAGTAGTTTTGAATATTGCCTGCAAAAGATAAAGCTTAGTCCTGAGAAAATAAAACTTGACCAAGTCACCCCCACACATTCTTTCCTTAGAAATTATTTGTATCCAATTAAAGAAAGAGTAGACATCCAAAGATCAGGAATTTGTCTTGTTATAATCCTGGCAAGAGGGAAAGCCCTCTGGATTTTAGCCAAACAGAAACCTCAGTGCTAGAAGGTGGTAACACTCACAGCAATATTCTGCTCTACCCCTACCCCAAGAAGCTAATTTCACCATGGTTTTTCATCTCAGGCTTTGCCAACAGAGAAACACTGAGACCTAACCCAAATTAACTGAAAATATGAAGTTAAAGGGGATTAGCCCAAACAGCCTGAACAACTATGAGGCTTTCCAGACATTCAGAATTAATGCAGCCTTATTCTAATTTAGCTTAATTCATTCCTAAGGCAAACTTAAGACCACTTGAATTCTAAGTGTCTGCCTGTCCACAATTCAAAACATTCAAAATGAAAAGAATCCATTTTCAAAACCCACTTGATTTTTCCTTGATTTTTGTCATTAAAGGGAGTGATTTTAAGAGGTTTTAATGCAAGTGGTGTTAGAGGTTTTCACTCAGAGATGATCAGCTGTGAAAATCAGTGCAGCAGGTTGGTGTAAGAGGAGTGTGTCCCCACATTTAATCATTAAGCCAAAACAACATGATCCTTCTGATAGCAGCCAGCTCTCAACATTGCCCTTAAATGACCAATAGATGATTCACAAACTGCTCAAAAACCACGGGTTTTGCCCACAACTATAGAACACCATTTTTAAACACCAGATGAAATGGAAGACTTTCACTTCTAACTACAGCAAGCTTTCATTTATTGTTTCCTGACACCTTCTTTTTACCAAAGCCATGATTTATAGCCCCAGCCAAGCTGGTGAGTAGCAGCATGACCCATGTGGCATTTCTGCTTTTAGGTCCTGTGCTCCTGTGCCTGCAGACACTGTCTGAGGTTTTGATGTATGCAACGTTCACTGAACCTGTGGCTGTTAGCACCAGCACGTTCAGTGACATTCTGTAGAGCAATGAGTTATTTTCTGCACTGATTTGCTGCTTGGATTATGGGTTTATTGCTTCAAGCCTGACTTACTCAAGAAAGGGAGAGAGGAAAATTTTAAAGCTGTTACTTCTCTGAGATGTGTTTTTGTACCTTTTTTAACCTCACAGGATCACAAAATGTCAGGTTGAAAGGGCTCACAAGGCCCATCTGGTCCAGCTCTTCTCATATTATTGTTTATCTGAGATGTCTCAGCACCCCGAGCTAAGACTTCAAACTTTCCAAAGTGGAGGAATCCACCCCTTCCCCCAGGGAGACCATTCCCATGTCTGTCCTCATGGGGAAAATTTTTTCCTCTTGTGTTCAACAGGAATCTCACCAGGATCAACTTGTTCCCATTGCCCCTGGGCTTGTCCATAGGACTAACCCCACTACTATTTCACAACATTTTTGTGCTTATAAAATTGTCTATGACCTAACCTTTTCTGTTTGCAGACTTGTCTTGGTCACACCCCCTAGACCCTACTTCCTCATATCTCCCTCACACCAACGTTTGGAGAGGTCTTTCAGATATTTTTCCCTTTTATTGTTTTGCCTTTAGTCTTCCTCATCACTCATATGCCATCTGTTCCATCCATACATTGGAAAAGAATTTATTTCTGAATTGCCTCAATGAGATTGCTTTCATTCTGCTCACTCACCATGTACATCAGTCTGGGCTAATTTTTTGGAGTGCATTCACCCATACTCCCTCCCCAGCCCTGAATGTCTGGAGGTTTGGCTCTGCTAAAGCTGGCACAGCTTTCCCATCCCTCTCTATTTACCATACCAAACCCTATGGAGTTGGAACAAACCTCACCTGACTCCAGCACTGCTGCTACACCCTCTCTGAAGATCATAGTGACTCCTGAATATTTTCCACTTGTTCCACTGACTACATTTCAGGTAGTTTTTGTTTTGACAAACACCTTCAAGCACTCAGTGTCTGTCCAGTGCCCACCCCACAGAGGGGATGCTTTTGTTTGAGTTTTAAGGAATTCAGGCAGGTTTGTTGTGAAGGAATTCAGCACACAGATATCTTATTTAGCTGCACTGCCTGGGTATCTCAGGACTATGGATCACCTGCAAACACAGATTACAGACCCTGGCAAAGATGCAGATGAGAGTAAGTTCCAGTGAGTGCCATCCTCACCTCCCATCAGTAGCAGAAGTCAGGCAGGAAGCCTGCTAAAAACAAACCCCCAGTTCTAAGCAGCAGATAGAATTCCCCACGTCTTCTTAAAAGCATCCTAGGTGCAGGATTGACAAAAGCCATTATAAATCTTCTGTTTAAAAAGTTGCAAGGGCTCAAAAACTTCGGGCGTATTCCATTTCCTTCAACAGCAGAAAGGAAAGCACCATCCTCTGTCTTAACATTCCAAATCTATTCCCACAGAGAAAACAACTTATTAGTAAACAACTAACATTTCCCACAGTGAAAACAATTTATTCCCCACAGAGAAAACAACTTAGAAGCAGAAAGCCCACTGGAAAGGCAATCTGGGTCCTGCAAAGCAGCTGCTCATCAGTAACACTCCTTTCAAAACACACATTTTGACGACCTCTATCAGAGCACCCATCCTCCTGTGGGTTACACCCAGTGCCCTGCATTACTGCAGCTTTATATCTTGATGGTAGAAATGTATTAAATCTTTTAATATTCCATGTCTAATCCTGAGACACCTGGAAGTTTCGGTTTAGAAACTATGAAGCAAAGTTTGGAATGTTTATCTCAAGCAGCCTCCACAGGAGATCGACCCATTAAGGACAGATCTCAATTTTATTTTTTTTATTCCAACAGAATTACTTGAGTCCTAGAAAAGCAGTTCTCAGAAATTATTAAAATTAAGGCTTGTAGCAAAGAAGTATCGCAAGAGGAGCTATCAACAGGAAAAAGAAAAATTAGAAAATTAAAGGTATTCATAATAAGCACAAAAAAGTCACCTGTAAGCAGTGTAAAAATATGAAGGCCAGGTTGGATGGGGCTTTGAGCCACCTGGCCTGGTGGAAAGTGTTGGAACAAGGGGGGTTGTTTGTAATAAACAAACTGCAAATAAAGACCTCCCATTTTTCCCCCAGATGAAACACTCCTGAAGGCTACAGGACAGCCCAGAAGTCTTGGTATTCCTCCTACAAAAAAAGGGAAAGCATTCATAGACTTCTCTGAATGGGGATCAGATACGATGAAGTAAAAGCTGTTTTATAACTTCAAAGTAGTAGTTAATAAAAATAAATACATTCAAAACTGCTATTTTTTTTCCAGATTTCTCAGGATGAGCATCTTCCAGGCCTACATTTCTGATTATATCCTTCCAGAGCAGCCAGCACAGGGTTGACCAAGAAACACAAGACACCTTCTCCCAATCCCTGAACAGATTTAGATTTTCAAATCCTACTTCCAGCTTCTTCAACCCAGAAAGCCACGGCACTAAAGCTCACCTCTCCCAGGCTCATGAAATAAGACAGCAAGCTTTGACTGAGCAAAGCAGGAGCCAGAATGGGAGTGAGAAGCTGTTCTCATTCAGCAGTGTGATTTATTTCATGTTGGCAGCTCAGACACCTCCAATGCTTTCCTCCAGCCTGGCTGCTTGATGGATGGTGCCCCAGCTGGAGTGGACAGAGAAGCTACAGAGGTGATGGCATCCTGCCCTCCATTCCTGTCTGAGTGATGAGCCCAGAAGAGTCCTAGGAAGACTGAATACAGGAAAGAAAGAGAAAGAAATCCAAGAAACAATCAGTGTTTAACAGAGACTCACTGGCAGGAAGGAATCTATGGGAAAGTCTGACTTGCCACCACCAGAATTGACATTGGATGGGAGCAGAATCAGGCCTTCTGTGCCTTAATCTTTTTTCCACATTTCTTTTAGCTGAGTGTGGGTCTATGGAATCTCTTCTTGGGTCCTCAGGCAGGCACAGCTCCTGTTAGTGTCAGGAGGAGTTACCATACACTTACAGAGAGCAGAGCAGGCTCCCCTGTGGCAGAGCTTCTGCAAAGAAAAACCTCACAAAGTTATCCAACAAAAAAAGAGTTGAAATTTAAAAACCCTTCCAGCTCTGCTGGTCCTTCAGAAGAACATAAAGGGCCCCATTATACACAATAACATTACTATTTAATACCTGTCAGTAACTCAAAACTTTCATGACACGAGGAGACACCTGAGTTATATTTCAAACAAGAGCACAAGCAGGTGGCTACTTGGCTAGTCTATCTCCTGCCTTCCTAAGCAGGACATATTTATGTTAAAAATCATCTCTAGATTTTCATTTCCACCTCTGCAGAGTAACTGCACCCTCCAAGAACTTTTAGCCCTGCAGCAAGACAGAATCCCCCAGCCACATGCTCTCAGCCAGAAATGTTCTGTGTTGGTTAAATGGTTCACTTGACCCAGGCCAGGATGCAGCAGCAGCAGAACTGAAAAAAAAGCCCTCAGCTCCAAAGCCAGGGCTGAATGACACCTTTCCAGCATTGCTTTGGCCTCTTCCCTGCAGACTGCACATGGCATGGGGCAGCCTTCCCCTTCCCAGGGGTGGCATCCAGCAGAGGGATAAGGAGTTCATTAAGGTGGCACAAGGTAAAATTCCTTTTTATTCCCATGATGTGAGTGCAGAGAAGTAGTAAATGCAGCTCTCAATACCAAGGGAGAGGTGGTGACAGCAGGATTTTTTCCCCTTCTCTACTTTGAGTCTGGGCTGTTGATATGAAAACATTTCCACAAGGATAATTTTGGTTTTCAGTAATACACACAGCTCTGGAATCTGAAGGATGAGTCAAAATACATCAACATTAGAAACTAATTTTACTCTAATAAAAATAACACAAGACATTTTATGGCAGTGGCATGAAGAACTACACTTCTCCCTTCCTCTGAGAAGAAAGTAAATCCTGCTCAAAATAACTCAAACCCCTTCATCTAATGAACTTAGGAGCAGCACTTATTTATCCTTCTTCTCCATTGGCAGAGTTCTCCCTTCTCTCTCCAGCACTACAATGGCTTTTTTCCACTCCAGCACAAAAACATCCATCTCCATCCCAGCCAGAGCAGGAATTATCATTTTGGCCAGCTACACTGCTTTGATCAGTCTCATTAACCCAAAACTTTCCTCTCGATCTGCTTAAAATATAAGTGAGGAGGGGCTGAAACAGGAGAAGGTGCAGCAGCATCTCTCCCAAAGCTTTGCTGAGTGTCCTGGAGATCTTCAGATCTGGAACACAAGTCTGACCAAGAGTGAGGGACCTGGGGGTGTTCAGCCTGGAGCAAAGGATGTTGAGAGGAGACCTTCTGGCTCTCTGCAATTCCCTGAAAATAGGTTGGAGCCAGGGAGGGTCGGTCTCTTCTCCCAAAGAACAAGAGAAAAGAGCCTCAGGTTGTACGAGGGGAGGTTTAGATTAGAGATTGGGATCAGTTTCTTCCCCAAAAGGGTTTTCAGGCCCTGGCCCAGGCTGCCTCATCCCTGGAGGGATTTCAAAGCTGTGGAGAAGTGGTGCTGAGGGACATGGGGCAGTGGTGGGGCTGGGTTAAGAGTTGGACTTTAAGGATCCTTAAAGATTTTAAGGATCTTTTTCAACCAAAATGGTTCCATGATTCCATGAAATGCTATAAGCACATGAGCTTTAGACGCAAGACCTGCCAAGGGCATGATCATGTGTCTTGATACAACTTTTGTGGAATGACTCCCACACCCAAAATGCAGGGACACATGGGCCCCAGAAACTATGGGATCCTGGAGAAGATTGGAGCCCAGTCCTTGAATCAGGGACACCAAGTGACAGAAGGCATGAAGGACATAGGGAAAAACTTTAGCATATGATACAAGTGTGTCAGAAAAGAAATCGATAACTTGCTGGCTGTTAGGCCTGAGAAGCCCATGCAGCCTGGCAAGCAAGCATCCTGTCCCCAACTGTTCCAAAAATGGTGAGCTTCCCCAAACCTGGGATAAAAAAGCAGAAGCTAAATGGAGCAGAGAATATGGCCAGAGTTCAAATTCACTTGTGGAAAGCCAGCTGACAGGTTTTGCAGTCAGGAAGACACAAGGAGAACCATGTTCTGATTTGTATATTACAATGCAAACAGATTGCAAACAAGTTTCTAATCTCGCCGTGCCTCAGACTAAACCTCAGTTAATTAAAGTTGGCAGGACTTCTGAAAGAAATACAGCAGCTCCCTTCAACAAGTATTTTGCTGTAGTCACACATGCAGAATAATAAACAAGCTTTTTCTAAGTATGGCTGTTGAAGCAGACCATGAACATTTGGGCTGGTGACACAAACCACCGAGAGAGATGCATCCTGCAAACCCTGGGTTGCACAGCACTCAGCCAATGGAAACTGAAGAATAATGGAGATGCCATGGAGAGCTCAGACCAGGATCCTTCCCCACCAGACCCTGGAGAGCCAGCTCTGGCTGTGTACTTCCATAGGAAACATTAAAAAAGTCCCCAGATATTGCTGTGCCCTGAATGAAAAATTGGTCGGGGCAAGAACATGGGTGGTGCTGAGCCCACAGCTCTCCCAATGCTTTGGAGGGGGGGAAGAGGGAATATTGTCCCTGTTTTCTTGCCATTCAGCTTTAGTCAAAGCCAAAACTGGAGATGCTGCACACACCCAGCTTCCAAAGGCCATCTTGTCCCAGAAGCAGTTAGCTACTAGCATTTAAATGACAGCTTTTGGGGGAAGGACAACCCTTAGCAGGTTACACAGGGAAGGTTACTGCATTACAGATCAATTTACACCTCTTTGGTACCTCTCCATTGCAGTGTCATTTCCTGCCTTCTTGTTTCTACAACTCATTTTAGCCACTTCCACACCACCAGCCCTGAGTCAGTGAATGGAGTTGGAGACCTTTGCTCACCAATTTCACAGCAAAGAAAATCTGAGCCCATCTTCCCTGCACCCATTTTTTTGTGATGGGACTGAGGAAGAGAGCAGGAAGTAGGTCCTCTGTCCTTCCTAATTGAGCTGTCCATTAATTATTCCATTGATTATTTGCTGATAAAAGAACAAGCCCTGGAAACCTGCACACCTCAGTTTCCCTAAAACATCACCACAGGTCCACCTTCTGCCCCAGGCAGAGAGCATTGCCACAGCCTCCTATCATGCTTCTCTTGTAGGAAGTTTTATGGGATACACCTGATGACAAATTCTTACTGTAGCACATTCAGTTTGATAACAATCCAGTTGAACTTTCTGCCCAGTCTCCTTAGGCGGTAGGAAGATAACTCCCAGCAGATGCCCTCACATGGAGCCCTCTTAATTTAGCTTGGACATGAGGAAGAAATTCTTTCTTTTGAGGGCACTGGAACAGGTTGGGCAAGGAAGTTGTGGCTGCCCCCTCCCTGGAAGTGTTCAAGACCAGGTTGGATGGGGCCTTGAGTAATTTCTTGGAACTGGATGATCTTCAGAGGTTCCTTCCAAGCCAAACCATTCTATGATTCCTGAACATTTGGTTCAGCAGATTTCCCACTAGTTAAATTCCACAGAGATGCTTTTCTCCTTTTAGACAAAGTAGAAAAGGAAGAACATCCAACATCGCCAGGGAGGAAAGTGTCTCAACTGTGCACACTACTATCAGGATGATGTAAAAATATCTTTTGTTAAGCTAGAGAATAATGAGAAGCTGGGTAAGATTCTGCACTTTGTTGTTAGTCTCTACATATGCTTTATGATAAATGCTATTGAAGTGCTTTAATTACTTTTTTTGTGTTAACCATTCACTACTGAAAGGACTGGATTTGTTTATGTGACCTCGGAGCTCAAATCCAAAAATAATTGACATTTCTTCTGATCAAAGGGAGTGAATTATTTCCATGCTGAATTCAAAAGAAGTTTTCTCATAACAACAACGCAGCTCAGAAGGCTCTCATTTCCATAACATAATCAGGTCTTTATAGGAATGTGATCAAATGCACCTTTGCACATTATAATATTCAAGCCCTGTTAATTACCCTGCAATAACTATACCTTTTATTTCATGCCACCTAAGTTTTTTTAAAAAAGTTACTTATGCCCTGGTTACCTGGACAAACTTCAGCATTACTCACAGACTTCAAGCATCTCTTTGTCCTTGGGAACTGTTTCAGAAACTGGGACTCTCTGTTCTAACAAGCACATGTTGACTCAACACGTCCCCCAGGCTGGTGAGAAGGATGGAGAGATCCATAGGTGCCTTTGGTGTGAGCAGTAAAAAAAAAAAGAGAGGTGAATTCCTCCACATGGAGAGGGTTTATGTTGTGCCCGGAGTGTCTGAGTCACAAAGGCAACTGTGCTCATCCCCAGAACAGTTCAGGCTTTTGTAAAACTCCAGTCTGCAAACTCCACATCAGTCACAAGAGCTGGGGTCATTCTTCAAGAAGCAGAGATGAAATTCATGGCTGTGTTGGAATAATTTTTTTTTTTTTTTTCTTTTTTTTGACTACGTGAGATGAGAAGATGAAAACTCATAATAGGTTTGTGGTCACACCAGCAGAAAAGTCCTCAGGAATAAAAGAGTCAGGCTGGAGCACACAAGTGGTTGAACAAAACCAAGAGAATAGAAGTAAAGCTTCACTGGACAGACAGCTGGGCTCCTCATCCAGTTTCCTGCAGTGCAAAGGCAAGTGTCACCCTCCTAGGAGGAAGGGCACGGACATGGTACCAGGAACCCAGCCCCAAAACCAGGGCTACCTTCTCCACCAAGTCCTCCCTGGTAGCTTCCAGCACGTTCTCAGCATGTCCAAGAAGCTGGACAGCACTCTGCAATTCCCCAGCACACACCATCTGGCTGGAAATGTAGGTGGTTGACCCTACTCACCTTCTGAGCACTCAGTCCAGCCAATTATCTTCGTTAATGAGTATCTCTAATTCCCTAAGCACGCTATGGCCTGGCAGAAGAGGGAGGTGTTAATGGTAGGAAGCTCCATGGTTTTGGTGAGGGAAGAGTAGAATGGGTACAGGCTCTGGAGGTCTGGAATCATCCACCTTAAGAAAGAGCTAAAGTGCTTGGAGCCAAAACGCAGAGGGCAATGTGTTAAGAGGCAACACCAGACAGAAAACAAAGATAACGTCTTCAGAAATGAAAATAAAGGTTTATCTTCACATGGTAAGAAGAAAGGGGACCAGTGAAGGGATACAAAATTGATGGGGCTGTCAGTGCCAGAGACAACAGCAATGACCTTAGCAGCTTCCAAGAGGACTAGAAGGAAGCCTAAGAGATAAAGGATGAGAAACGAAATGAAGTCACAGCAGTCAAGATAGCAGATAAGATGCTGACCCTTTGTTTAGAAAGGACAGAGTTTCAGAAATACAACTTGACAAGCTCAGGACACAATGGTGGAGAACAAAGTCTTCAAGGGAACTACGAGGAGATGGGCTAAAAAAGGACAAGGAGTCACTGAGTTCTGGTTACCACGTAATTAATGTATCTTCTTGCTGGTTATGAAACTACAGAATCACTGAGTTAATAAAAATAATAGTAATAAAAAGATATTCCTCTGAAGTTTAGGATGTTCAAAGAGAAAAGTAACTTCCTGAGCTCCTTTGAAAATCCAAGTCTAAGGGTTGACATCCATTTGTTCTAGTTAAGTTATGCAAATATATATGTATTCATGACCAAATGCAGAGCCTTTCGATGTCTGCTTCCTCAAATTAATATATTAAAACAGTTCATATTGTATCTCAGCCTGTCATACACAAGTGCTATCTCAAGAAGCTATACAAGAAAATGAAATTTGAAAGTGTTGTTTCATAATTCTGGAATAAATTGAGAGATAATGAAATAGCTACCGTGCTGTTCCACTTGAAACTTAATTCCAGTGTAATTCAAATGCACAGCACTGATTACCCATGCCATTTGTGGGAAAAAGAACAAAAAAAAAAAAAAAGAAAAAAAAGGGGGGGGGGGGAGGGATTTCAGCGCCAGCAAAACTGAAAACAGCATCTATATTCCTCCCCAAAGCAGGGAAAGAAATACATCTCAATTGATAACAACTCCTGAGTTTCCAGACATTGCAGTCTCATACATAAAAAACGAAAACAAAAAAATTCCTTTGCTTGCTTTTCAACATGCCCATTCCAAACCTCCCAGACACAAAAGCTCTCAGCTGCTCAAGTCCACGTGGCTGCCCTTCACCACAGGCAGCAAACCAAACATGGGCAGAATTATTTGCTGGTGTTCCATCCATAATTCAGCTGGAACAGCTTTGAACTCTGATTCTTGTATCAAACTCCTCACGCAGAAGCCTAAGGGTACCTGGTTTTGAAAAACTCTGTGCTGTATTTTAAATTCCTTAAAACATTTTAATACAAAGAAAACCACCTCCAAACCCAGGGGTTACCACACTCTGAACTATTTTGGACCTGAGGCTTACAAGAATATTTGACTGTCGAGAGGGGTAAAAGAAGAAAGTCTCCTGTGTTGTAACATCCCTCTGGGTGGCCCAGAGTCTGTGGGACTGCAGAAAAGGCCAAGTTGAAGGGATACATCACCTCATCCCTCTTTCTACCCCACCAAAACTCTCCCCTCTCTCCAAACAACCTCAAAACCAACAAAAAAAAAAAAAAAAAAAAAGAAGTCAAAAACCAACCAAGCAAAAAACCAACACCAAACCAAGGAAACTACCACCAAGAAAACCCAGCTTCCTTGGAAGAAAAATGCAAATTTAGCCTTGTGTCATGCAAATGGCACATCAATTATTCCTCAAACTAAGGAGAAAAGGGAAAAGCCCAATCTCATTACCAACTTCATCTTCTGGCACTGCTTGGATGCATCACCAGTGATTCCACCCATGTAGAAACAAAAGGATTATTTGGGGGCCAATTATTCAAGCTCAGGCACTCTAAACAGAAGAAACAAGTTGATCCAAAACCTCACAGCACCAAAGCCCTGGCAGGTTCTCTTGGTGAGGTGTAATTTGTTTTTTTTAATGAGATTATTTGTGTGTATCACCTCCTGCCTGCCTTCCCTAATGCCCTTTGGGGTGTCTGCTATCCCTGCCCAGCTGGATTTGAGGTGACTATTGGCATCTAAGCAGAGATTTCCATGGTTTTGGGGTTTTTTTTTTAAATTCTGGGAAGTCATCCCTGCCTCCACCTCATCCCCCAGTCTCCTGCTTTTCCTTGGAGCAAGGGATAAGAAAACCCATCTGTGAGTATCTGTACCCTGGTTTTCCATTCCAGCTGAGAGCTGGCTGAAGGTCAGAGCAAAAATTACATTTCCTACAACCAATTTTGATGGGCTGAATCAATACCCATGATCAAGTGCACCACGTGGGCTCCCAACAAGGACAGATCCTCACTCCTGTCATGAATTCTTTCCATTCTTTAAATCATAGCTATCTCCATTAGTCCTCTGTCAAAATAACCCTGGTTTCTGACAACACAGCAAAACACATCCTGCAAGAGATGACATTCCTCTCCCAGCTCGGTGTAATAAATTCCCTTGGGGTTTTTCCACAGAGGTAGCTGCAAATAAAAGGATAGAAATCTATAGAAAAGTTAGCAAATTCAAATATATATATAAAAAACCAAACCAAAACCTGTCACGGCTCTGCTAGAGAATTAAGAGACCTAATTTCCCCACATTGCTGCTGCTTTTTTGAAGTGTGCTACTACATGAATGGGCTTCTTGGGATGCAATTTCAACAATGTGGACCCTGTTCCAGATAAACATGGGGTTAAACCAACGTGCAACTCAACCACAAGCATTCAAGGACTTGGAGGATACATTATTTAATATAATCAGACCTAACTGCACTTATTTTTCCAATACAGAGCAGAGCCTTAGGTTTTCATGTTCATGGGAATTGTACTTCAATCTCTCCACCATCCATCTAGAGTGTTTTAGTTCTTCACTTTTCAGGTTGCTCATGGGGGGAAATCACTCTGTGTCAAAAGTTCCAAATCACAGCTCTGGCCTGCAGTTTCCATTAACCATTTGCTGTGGGAGAAATGCTCCAGGGCCTGGCAGAACACTGTTTAAAATTACTTAAATAACTTCATTCCAAAACCAAACCAAAACACCATTTATTCACAGGTACAAAAAAACCCTCTCAAACTTAAAACCCAAAGCCACTTGGCAGAAATAAACAACCAGCCTTGAAACCCTACCCATCCCCATCAGGAATGCTTTCAAGAATACCTCAAATGACAAACTTAACATCCATCTTGGAAAGTTTTGACCAAGTTCTGTTCAGTCCAACTGCCACTGAACTAAGAAAAGAGATTTCCTCTTGTAATAACACCGTATTTTTTAATCTTATTTCTCTGCCAGCAGCTTCTCCATTCCCTTAGGCACATGACCCCACATGTACCAAATATTTCTGAAGCACAAGCACTTAATAAAGCGTTTAAGCACACAAATATAGTCCTGAACCACATTTAAGTCTTTTCCAGAAGTTCTACATCATTTCTCCATCGCTTCCAGCAGCTATGAATAATTAAAGTTGGACATGTGATTAAAGGTTATGATTAAAGATCTGGCACTTAATTTATCAACAGTACAAAGAGGCTCCACAACTACCTGCACATACATACTTGTTCTCCAAAAGCTTTTTGTGATCCCAGCCAACCCAGGGACCTGAGGATGTCTTGGATATATAAAAGTAGGTAATTGAAAGGACCACAGCCTTCCCTGTCAAGAGGCCAGTTTATCCAGAGAGTTGAAAAGAAGGGAATTTGGGTCACATCCACAGCTCCTACAGGCTCAATGTTTAACACAGTGGGAAGCAGGGGGAGAAAGGTGGAAGCAGACATCTCATACCATGCTTCAGATATTGGTCTGGGGTATGAAAAGACCCCAGTACTGGTCAAGGACCCAAACTCTTTCTTCAAGTCAGTAGGATACACTGACCAGCTGCTTAGGGATCAGCTTCAAGGAAACATCTAACACCAGGACATTCAGAAGCTACAAGTTCAAGAGTAAAGCTAGAAAATTACCAGTAATGCAGTGATTTTCCCTATACATTAATATTTTTCAGTTTATTACAAATGAAACCAGAGTCATAAGAAGAGCAGCAAAGCAGCTGGACACTAAGAGTTCAGGGAAGGTGGATTTGTGACTAAGCTGAAGTTCCAAAAAAATAAAAAAGCCACTTTCAACTGATAAAATCCAGCTGTCTCCAGAGGTGTGAAAAGTCATTCTTCCAAGGACTGTACAGTGGAATGGATGATGGCAGAGACAGCCACTTAGAATGACTCTGATGGTGAAGACAACAACACACCCTGCACCCACACAGCCTTGCTCCACTGAGCAGGAGGAATTCAGCAAGGCAGCAAACAGCAAGGTAAGAGAATAAGGAAAGCAAAGAGAGGAAGCACTTAAACCTTAACCTTCATTCTTTAAATATTCTTTATGCTTTAAAGTAAAAATGCAAAGGATGGATAGATCTCTATTCCCCTGGAGAGGTTCAGCATATTCTAAGAGGGGAGATTAAACAACATGGTTCCCATGGAAGAACAAAATTTATTTTAGGGCAATATTCTGTTGTTGTTGATTTCCCTAATTTGAAACCAGGGTGAATTTCCAGAATAAACAAACAAATTTATTTGTAATTTCTTTCTCTGACCTACGTACCCACCGCACAGCTTCAAGAGGACCTCTCAGAAAGGAGTCGTTTCTCCACCCTACATAACAAACACTCCCTGCAGTTCTTGTTCCATTCCCCTGACACCCCCAACCCCTTCCTTTTGATATTTTTAAGCCCTGATGAGATCCCATTTTCCACTGAACGACCACACCACTTCAAGCTCCTTAGTGGCGTATTAATTTCGATGCATTAATTCATGAAGTTCACAATATCTCAGAGATCTTGATAAGGGCTCCCACTGATAAGTGCTGTGCAGTGCTTTGTTTTGCAGCAGCTTTTTATTGAAAAGAAACCACACACACCAAAACAACAAACCAAAGCCAAAACACACCCCAATGTCAAACTTGTGTAGCTTGTGGAGCATACATTAGCATCGCCTTAGGGTTGCAGTAACCTTGCACACTTTTCTCACTGAACATATTTCAAAGATAGGGTGGTTTTTATTTTTTTCACCCTAAGAAAGAATCCATATTTTATACCCCACGGTGAGGAAAGCCCCCAGGCTCACTTCTCAGGTGTTTAACCTTATCAAAGAAAGGTCTGCTGGAGCAGAAAGGCCAAAGCACTTAAAAATTCACAATTTGCAATAGGAAACAAAAGTAGTTTCTAAGAAGCCTCCCCAAGTGCAATACCTCCATCTCAGAGAAGTGAAAAGAACAGCTTTAAAAATAAAGAAAGCATCAGCTGTGAGACCTTGCATTTAATCCAAAGAGGAACCCAACGTAGATGATCTCTGCTCTGAGGTTTTGGGTCAATACAATTTAGTTCTAGGAACACTGGGAGTGATTCCTGCCTCACCACCCCCAGAATTTCAGCTGTTTGTCTTTGGGGTTTACAGGGATGAGTGACTGAAAGAAATAATACACTTTTCTTTTCAGCTTTGCCTTGTATAAAAAGATTTAATATCAAAGTGGCATTGATAGCAGCAATACTTTTCAATAAGAGCTGCTCCTAGGAACTATACACTAGATGATACAGCTTCAAGTCAGGACATAAATTATGTTACATGACTTCATTTGATTCTCTGTGGAACGTTTAGGTTTAGAGCAAAGCACAGGCTAGGTTTTTGCTCCTGAGAAATCATGTCATTAATTGCAATCCACAGCCCATTCATTCAACTCAATGAACTTCAGTAGCAACCACTTTGGTATAAACACACCCCTGCCACCCCCTCACCCAGGGCCAGGGTGGAAGGATGTGCTGCTTCTACTAGAAAAGCTCTGAAGAAGCAGAGGTTAGCCTGAAATTTTGGATGATCCACACTCCAGTTGGTTTTGGTAAGACTAGAGGGATTTTCTTCCTTTTCCAGCCTCATGCTGTTACCACAGAGCTCTCACCTGACTTGAAGCAGATGGAAATCAAAAGCAGGTCAAGGTATATGAAGAAGGTTTCTCCTGCTTTTCCAACTCCAGACTGGGGTTGTTCAGCCTGGAGCAGAGAAGGCTCCCAGGTGAGCTTATAAAAAGCTTCTTTATTTGATGGGGGCTATAAGAAAGCTGGGAGAGGGCTTTGGTGACAGGGGTGTAGGGAGAGAACAAGGGGCAATGGTTTCAGGCTTGAAGAGGGGAGATTTAGGTTAGATATTAGGAAGAAAATCTTCAATTTGAAGATGGGGAGATGCTGGCACAGGTTGCCCAAGAAGTTGTGGCTGCCCCATCCCTGGAAGTCTTGAAGGTCAGGTTGGATGGGTGAGAGGTGTCCCTGCTCATGCAAGGGGCTGGATCTAGATAAGCTTTAAGGTCCCTTCCAACCCAAATAATTCTATGATTCTATGATTCATTCTATGACTACGCTCATTCAAGTCAAACCTACTTCACACTTCTGCCTCTTGTCCCCCCCACCCCATTTCCTTCAAGGACCATCAGACAAAGGTCTACTCTTAGGTTTGGAAATTGAGAAGTTATACACACTATGAAGATTCATTTCTCCTCCAGACAGGACTGTTGGAAATATCAATGCCACCACCACCTGAGCCTCTCATTTCAAACACTGTCTGGACAATCCATCTGCTCAGTTGATTTCTAGGGTTCATACACACATTAAATCTTTGTGCTGATTTTGCTCCATAGGTTAGTCTCCAACTTAAAAGAAACATTTTTCTTATTATTCTTCCTTATCAAGAGTGCATCATTTCTGTGAAAAGTGTTTTTGTCTGCATTACAGAACAAAACCAAAGCCTTTGTCTGATCTACCCCCTTGCATCCCATTTAGGCTGATTTATTTAGATCAAAACTTGGCCTGCTGAAACATTTTATAGTTGCAGGGATCCCACTTTATGGACAGAACTATTCAGGCTTTAAGTACCAGCCAGGATGAGCCTCCTGGCCTCGTAATATGCATCCTTATGAAAGATACTTAAAAATCAGTATCTTCAGGATTTTACCACCAGATCTGCTGCCACTGAAACTGCATCACTTGTATAGTTATTCAGATATGTATTGCAATGGACATTAAATAAATGACAGTCTTATGGTCAGGATAAAGTAGGCAAGTCCTTGCTGAAATCAGCATGAAGTGCTGCCCCCACACATCTCCCCACTGTCTGGAACAGATACACAGAGGAAAAAAAAAATCAATTCTTATTTGTCAGATATTCTGCAGATGGAAAGGCAAGGTATGCACTGTGTAGTGTGACAGATGCAGACAGAGGCTCCTTTTCTGTTGGAATGCACATCTTGTGGAGCAAGGCATGGAACAGGAAAGTCATTTAATTAAACTGTCTCTATTCTGGTTTTTATGTGTAATGACTAACAACAGCATGCATCACCTCAGCAGCCATATTTATAGTGACATGCACTGCTTCTGCTAAATATATTGGGAGTGAAAGTTTCTGTCTTTCCCAAAGCTCTGTTAAACAAATTAAAGTTTTAATTAATATTCTTTTTCAGTACTTCCATCTGCCCCCACCCCCCTCCCAAACTCCCCCAGGATTATGAACCCAAAAGCAAACCAGTACAGTAGTGATTTTGGTGCATGCTATGATCTGAATGCTAAAGAAAATAAGTGCCACAGCAGCCAGATTCAATGCTGTCACATCCATGACCAGTTCTAAACTTGGTGATTAAACAAACCTACCTGACCTCACTTGGGAGGTTTCATAACCAGAGGAAGCAATAGCTTGATAACTAGATTAGATGCTAACATTTAAAAATCAAACGTGTAAGATTAAAGTCATAAAGTGATTGATTGCAGCTGAGATTTTCCAGTACACCCAGTTGAGCAGGCCTTGTGAGTTGCCAGGGATGTAATGAAGTCTCTCCTCTTATTTCAGGAATATTCCCCTACCTGCTGCAGGTCAGCAGTCCTGGAACAGGAGTAACACCAAGAGAGAGGAGCTGCTGTGCCAACATACATGCTTTTAAAATATATATATAAAAGAACTTACTGGATAAGAAAAGAACTCGAGTCTTGTTCAATATTAAGTCTTCTAATTAAAAGGAAAGACTTCCTTGCTAGTCTATGGATATGTCTCTTTGGGCACAGAACCTGTGGCAGAGATGATTTGTGGAGTATCTCAGTTCCTACACATAGAGGTGCTTCATGTCTGAAGAAGCAGAACCAAAAATTAAAGCAAAGAGACTAATCTCTATTTCAACACTTTTTTTTTTTTTTTAAATTAAATTTAGTTCACCACAACAGCTGCTCTAAAATAGCTTCTAGGGTGATCAAAGCATGATAAACTTAGAGGTGAAACAGGGAAAGAAACAAAACTAGTTCTGTCTAGAATAAATAGAGCTCAGGTGGACAGTCCTGTTGCATACAATGGATTTACCTTTTTAATTTTGTCTGATGATGTGATACTATTAAAAAACCCAGTGAAAAATTCACAGTTACCGTGTTGGAACGTGGGTATTATTTTAGTTTGGTGGATTTGGGTTTGTTTTGCTTTTTCTTCCCAAACCACCCCCAACCAAAATCTCTGAACATTATTCAAGAACATTCTGCTGGGGCAGAATGGATGGGGGGGTCTCAGATTCCTCCTGCAGAAACTGTTTGTTCTTCTCCAAGGGCAATGTAACTGGAAGGTTTTCATTCATCTCTCTCTTTTAGGGATTTGCTGTTATTTTTTTGTCACCAAAGCTATATTCCTTTATTTTCTAGGGAATTCTGATTAACCAGCTATCTTAAAAGAAGTCATGCTTCAGAGGAGCATCATGTTTATACAATTAGGTTTGATTTTAGTTTGTTCCACTGGCAACTGGATTTTGGTGTTATTTAAGTTAATCTGTGGCTTTGCTTCTTCCTTTATTAACTACAGTGCTGGGGTTTTCTTCAAAGGGGGATAAAACTATTGAAGCCTGTTAGAATTCCCACTGATATTGCAGCCATATTTTTCAAAGATGTTGTTGATCCAGCTGCCTACAACAGAGACAATATGCAATGCCTTTTCAGAGCTCTAATGGCAGCTGAAATAGAGTATATCATGCTGTTTTCATGACAAGTATGCAGAGAAACAGTCAAAACTCAAAAGTCTTCCATAGTCAGTTCATCTTCCCTTGATATTTAAGTTTAAGTTTGTCATTAAGTTGTCAAAAATGTATCCAGTAGAGGGAAGATATAAAATATGAGTGAAACAGGGCCTCTGTCAAAGACTTATCTTTGCCTTTTGAATCACATTAGAGGAAATGCAGACAGCTGACAAAGCTGGGATTTCTCACATTCTTTGGAATAACATACCAGCTCCTTTATTGCCTTGAAGCTGGAGAGACTTGAGTAGCACAAATCAATCTCCTCAATTCAAAGCAGCAACATTCAGTGGAACACAGATCAATACTTCTTTCATTACTCAACTTGCTCATCTTGAAGGCAATTAGCCAAAATCTCCATGTCTGCCCTACAGCATCCCAATTTAGGGGACACCACGTGCACTTCTCCCTTGCTCCTGGAGGGGTTTGGATCCAAAATAAGGGATGGTAGCAGTGGGGGTGCAATATTTCATCAAATACAGGTGGGAAGAGTCCTGGGGATAGCATTAGAGCAGTTAGAGATCACTCCTTGATAGCCTTACACAATGTGGTCCTAGCTTGCTGAAGGTCTCCCACGACCTCATTGCATTAACATTATACCCTAGCTCCCTGCAGAAGACCTGGGTGTAAATTACACCATGTTTAGTAGTGAATGGGAGCAAGATACTACGAGTGAGTGTGAGCTGAGCACGGAGAGTTTGCTTGGTTGGGGACCACCAAGCCACCTTTCCAGTGACAGAAGATCCCATCTGACACAGGAGAACCAAGGACCAGCCACAGAACCAACCCACAGGATGGTGGCCCATGGGGAGATGGGGCTCAGTCAATGGCTCTCCCAAACCAGAGCATCTCCTCCAGTTCCAGGGCCTGGGATTTGGGGGTTTTCAAGTCAATATTGACCAAGCAGCAAGTCTCCCTTGAAAAAAGCCAATGTAGATTATAACTTGCCACTGGGGCACACAGAGGAGCTTGGCTGCTGCCAGTTGCAAGTCCCCAAGCTCTGATTTTGTTTCTTCTTTCAAGCTGAATTCTTATTCAAGTGCCACCCATGCCTCTTTGCTGTGGTTCTGGGATAACCAAGCACTTGGAATATTGAACACCAACCGAATTTTCCTCTTCTTTGATAGCTAGTGTGCACCTGAAGCACCAACATTAAAAAGAACTACTCTTGGGAAACAAACCAACCCCAAAAATCATCCCAGCAGCCACTTTTGAACAGCAAACATCCCTGCCCATGGCATAGCCCCAAAGAGGAGCTGTCAGGCTGATGCTCTCTGCTCAGAGCTAATTGTCTGCTCAGCTTTTGTCCCTTTCACCCAGGTTTTCTTCAAGTGAACCTCCTGGCACTGCTCAGTTCTGCATCTCTGCAACCAAACTCCCAGCTCAGCATCTCCCAGCTCCAAGCCCACCAACATCCCTACACTCAGCATGCCATCTAGTGACGGAAAAAGAGAGAGCAGAGGCTCAGATCCCTGAGTTTCTAGCTTTCTAGCAGCTTTCCCCCCCGCAAAGACTCCAAAGGACACATTCAGGGGTCCAAGAAAAGATTTAGGCGTTTATTCACCTATTGAGCCTATGCCTAACAGCAGCACACCAAGGCCATGTCCTCCAGGGAAAGTACTGTGACTGTTCAAAATGGGTGGCAAGGACAGAAATAGACACGGGGAAGAAAAAAAATAAATGAAACAAAACCTAAACTTAGGAGAATTATTTTCTCCTTATCACCCTCATGAAATTTAATGACAAAATGGAACAAAAACCCCTCAGGTTTTGTGCATCACACACAATGTGATACAGCCAGCAAGGGGAAAAAGTCTCCTAAAGGACACCAAAAAGATGCAGATACATGCACAGATGCATCCTCATTTTCATATGGTTAGTAATTCCCTTAAGTCATACACAGCAGAACTTCCCATTTCTTATTTTTGCAGAAAATCACAGCCTTCCAAAGGGAGCAGCCAAGTGATTGCAACACATCCCAGCTCTCTGAAACTCCATTCACAGTTCAGACATTCCAGATTACTCTTCAACAATAAGTTGTTTTTTTTTTCCTGTGGATCAGGTAGGACAAGCTCTTTCCTAAGAGTGGGAGCCATGTCCTGGAGGAGTCTGAGGAACAGCCCCAAACCAAGGTGGACAAAATTTCAAAAAATTCACTAAATTTTTCACGTGGACAATATTTCTTAAACCACTTAGACCCAAATACCTTCAGTCTCAAACAACAAGACAGATACATCCTAAATGCTTTAGGAAACTTTTAAAAACTTCTATTATTATCAACACAAATATGGTGTTAGTTTTTTGGGGGTTTTTTTGTTTTTTTCCCCAGATAAAAACTTCTGTGTCGGGACAGCTTGTCCTTATTAATAGTGTCAGACTAACAACCAAGCAGAGGGAAGTCTTCCAGGAGAATTCCCCCAAAATACAGAAGCATTAACTTAGTTAACACCTGATTACCACTCCTGAACACAGCAAATGCAGGGAGCACAAGGGAGAAGCTTCAGCAGCTCCACTTCTGACCACCAACCTCAAACAACTTCAGTGCCTTGGCTACATTTTGGAATTTGCCTAAAAAATACCAGAATTCACACATTGCCAGTATATTATCAGCAAGATAAAAACTCCAGAAACCACAAGTTACTGCCCTGGTGTGTTTTATCTTTCCTTTCTATTAGCTCCAAACTCCTACAGCAGCTCCAAGCAGACCAAACCTCTCCTGTTAAAGGAGTTTCTCCTCAAAACTTCTGATTTTCCAAGATATTTGTGACTGATGAATGGGAACACCATCTTTTCTCCACACAAAAAATACTCACTGAGGACTGAGACTGTGCAGATCAAACCCTGCAGTGGAATTACCCCAAACTTAGAGAAGGTTTCATGCTCACATAGAAAATGGTCACACCACAGGGCACCACAGAATCCAGGATCAAAAACATTCTTAAAAGTTTTGGCTGAGCCCTTTTTCCCCCTCCCTCAATTTTTAAACCAGACTTTCAACATTTTTTTTTTTTTTTTTTAATTTTTTTTTCTGGTATGAAATAGCAAATAAAATCTGATAAATTAATAATCAAATAATACTTCAATAATTAGAGTACCTAGCCAAAATTTATCCACCAGAGTACCTAGCCAAGAGCTCTTCATTGTCTGAAGACGTGACAAAAATGATTCTGAAAATATAGTGGGTTTTTTTTTTTTTTTTTTTTTGGGGGGGGAGGGTATTGAATTTGTTTGGGGTTTTTTGTGGGTTGTTTTGTTTTTGTGGGATTTTTTTGTGGGGTTGGGTTTTTTGGTTGTTGTTTTTCTTGGTTTTTTTTTTTAATACACCAACAAAAAAAACCCCACAAAATCCCATGGAAAAAAAAATCCACTGTTTTGTCAAAGCTGAGCCTTTCACCCAGAGTCTCAGTGCCAGCAGCTGGGACCCATGTTCCTTGACACAAATACAAAGCAGCAACAAACAAATGAAAAAAAGCCATAAAAAATTATTACCTTAACCAGCAGGAACACCCAGACCAAGGCCAAGGTTGAAGGGAGGAGAAGACTTCTTGGTAGTGTGGTCACAAGAGGTCTCACAGAGCACGAGCTCTGGAGACATTTTTAAGTCACCTTGGAAGCAGAATCCTTAAAATCTGAGGCTCAGTGGATAATGACACAAAGTAGTTATTAAAAAGCTGCCTTGTTCTGTACTTCCTATGTGCTTTTAATAATTTACACCAAGAGATTTTTTACTCCAATTTTTTTATATGGCCTACTCAGATTCAGATGCTATACTTGCTGTTCCTCAATTTATATGCTTTTAAGCAAATTTCTCTATAAAACATTAATGTATGATCATGTAACTGTTCTCTGGCAAGAACGAAAGTCAGTTTTGATTTAATGTCATCTTCATATTTCCTCCCTTAATCTCCAGTTTGATTTGATGTGTTGGCTACCGGGATACTTTGAAGTGCTGAGATCATCTGTGAAAAATCCCAGGTCACCAATACTTCCAAACTAAAGTTCCCTTCTCCAGTTTTCCAGCAATTAATTCTATTTGGGGTGCTGAGAAATTCACTCTGCATCTCAGTCCCACTGCCTGGCAGCTATTCAACTGCCAATTTTCCCAGGTATTTGATCAAATATACTCTAGAGGGGTTTTTTTGTTTGTTTGTTTTGGTTAGGATTTTACATGCCAATTTATTTTTTTTTTCTTTTAATGTGCTGAGGAGTTTAACCACTTTTTATTTGCTTAATAATACCATCCAGCCCTCCTGAACTGAACTTCTAGTGAAGAAATTATTTGCAGTCAGTTGCCACCTGTGTCTTTCAAGGAACTTTATTTTTACTGATCACTTATGATGTCTCATGGGCTCTTACTTCACCTGCTTTACAAAACTGACTTTTAGTAGACAATTCACTGGCAGGAAAGCCCCTGGCAACTAGAAACACCTGCAATGAGATGCCTGCTGATCACCTAAGAATTTTAGGAAAAGTATCACTTAAGGAGAGTTCAACATAATTTGGGGCAAAATAACTTTTTTTTGGTTACTACTTTCAGGAAGGTCTTTATTTGGAGAAGCTGAGTGAATTGTGTCCAGTGCATATTCAGTGTGCTGTGGAGGAGAAAGGCTTCAAAACCATCAAATTGTAACACCAAATTATAACCCCAAAAGTCCTTGGGCTTTGGGTGAGTCCACCAGGAGTATAAATGAGGAAGAAAATTTCTCATCTTCTTTAGAAGCGAAGATCAATCTAAAAGAGTGAAATCTATCACAGGAAATTTTACTGACTGTTTTAAAAATAAAACAGCTTCCTTTTCAAACAGAGGGGAAAAAAATTAAAAATAGGAAACCTGGACAAAAAGCCATGGGAAAGAGCATCCTGCTAATATACAGCTCCAAATGTACACTACATGGTGAACCATTAATTATACCCATTTCCACTAAGAGGTCTCATTGAAGAAATCCACCTTAATAAGATTAAAATGGCTTTACAGGGGTCAGAAATAAATGACAACTTACACTTAAATAATTTCTCTTTTCCTAAACCTTTTTTCTTTTCCACCATCAAACCTCAGAGAGGGGAAGAGTTGGGGAAGAAGGAAAAATCAAATTAAAAAATGTATTCCTTCTTAGAAATAGTGTCTTTCCAAGGATCCCCCTTGCTTTAATTCTTCTTAAACCATCATTAGAATAGTCATGATAAGAGCTGGGGGGTTTTCTCATTGCTACCTAAAATTGTGCAGGACATTTTTATTTTCTGTGGATGCCTCTGGGGAAGATTGGAAGGGTGGTAAAATTCAGCACAGGACAAAAAGGAAGAAACGTGGTGTTCTGCCAGAGAAAAGCTGGAAAAGTTTTTCAGAGTGGCCTCATCAGCCCCTTGGGTTTACTCTTTCCTTGGAAAATGCTCAGAACTTGTGTGACCAAAGGCCTGAGCAGCCTGCTCCAATTTGGAGGTTAAATCTAACTTAGAAGCTTGAGAATAAGGTTTGGCCAGATTCATAACAATTCAATAACAATTGAAGTTATTCTCTTTATCCAGGAGTGTTTCACAGTGTCATGACACTAAGACTACAACAGGTTTTTTTTTTTTTTTTTATTGTGTATTTTGATTGTTTGCTTTTGTTTGTTTTATTTCGGGTTTTTTTGTTGGAATTGATTTTTTGTTTGTTTTGGGGTTTGCTTTGGGGTTTTTTGTTTTGTTTTTTAATGGTTGTTACCATAACTACCATCACAGGATTGTTCAGGAGAATAACCTAAACTCTGTAATCCAACCCTTTTTCTCCCACGTTTATGTTTTGACACAGCCCCAGCACTTGCAGGAGCAGTAGCAAGTCAAAGATTACCAGAGTCATTATAACCTTTACACAAAAGCACTATATCAAAATGTAAACTGTGCCTGTGCCAAGTAAATGTTAATGAGTAGTATCTGGAAAGGTTAAATCTAAATATGTGTAATTACAGCTTGCTAGTGACAAGAAATTATTACTTTCTTTTTTCCTCAGAAGGCATGGCTCCAAAATACTTAACTGAAATAAAAGTATGTATCTAATCCTGCAATCACAATAGGACTTGGAGAGCTACAATTATATCAATCAGTCAGAAATAAGTTGAATGCATATCAGTGCTCATGTCCTCAGT
Organism: Phaethornis superciliosus; assembly: GCA_023637945.1. NCBI lineage: Eukaryota > Metazoa > Chordata > Aves > Apodiformes > Trochilidae > Phaethornis > Phaethornis superciliosus. Next base: position 22,798,804 of record JAJQWJ010000010.1, read on the forward strand.
CAACTCTGTTCCTGCCTTCCCAAGAAAGGATCAGGCAGAGAACTCCTCTGAAAACTGGAATTTAAAAATTCCATCGAGGAGTCATTTGCAGCTCATTTATATTTTAAAAACACCAGCTCACAATTGGAGAAGGAAAAAAAAAAAACACCACCAAACCAACAGCCCACCCTACAAATCAAGCACAAAGAATAAATCTCTGTTTTCATTCAGAGGCTGGACAGAAAAATGTGTTTGCTAAAGAAATTATTTAAATGCTCTCTATTGGCATTTGATTGAAGGGGGGAAATTCATTTCTTCCCCTGGAGGTTAAAAAACTAATATGCTACTAACTGCACTAAAAACAGAGCCATTCCAAGCTGACATTTGCAATTAAAAAGAGAAAATATTTAATGGAAGCTTGTGAACACTTTGCAATGGCAAAATTGATTTTAGCCTTTAGAAAATTTCCCTTTTATTATAATTTGCTTGAGCAATGCATGTGAAGTGAACACTCACTCTGGGAAAAAGGGATGGGCTGGCCAAAGTAGTGCTTAAAGATAGTGTAGGTTGGCAGCTAATGGGAGGAATGAAGATTTCATCCAAACTCCCCAGTCCCTGAGCAGAGATCTACTGACAGCTGCACGTATCCCCAAAAAGATCCAAGTTATCATTCTTACCAAAAAGACTTTTTTCCTGGGCATGTAGATGCTCATAGGAGATGCAAGAGAAATTTGAATGAAGCATATTGGAAAGACTTGTGCAGTTCTGGGTTGTCTGAATGCCTTATTCAGGTTATGTTTGCTTTTCTTTCTGTAAAACACATAATTAATTCATTTTTAAGTTTCTATAGCATCTACATTTGCTTCCTCACCAGAGTCCCATCCGCTTCAACTGATCACACAAGTCCATAAGGGGAAGAGGGCATGAAAAGGAGGCAAAGCCCAACCAGTGTGAACCTCTTTAAATCTGGAGTAAATCTAAATGAGGAATGAAAAAAACTGAGTGCATTTCACAAACTCTGTTTGCCAAAATACAAGCTAGTTAATCAGAAATCAGTGAAAATGAAACCTACTCTGCCTGCAGTGGTGGATTTATGTTTTGTGGGTTTTTTTTTTACTAAATGGTAGCAAACATGTGAAAACTCACAAATATTTCCTTCCTTCCTTCCTTCCTTCCTTCCTTCCTTCCTTCCTTCCTTCCTTCCTTCCTTCCTTCCTTCCTTCCTTCCTTCCTTCCTTCCTTCCTTCCTTCCTTCCTTCCTTCCTTCCTTCCTTCCTTCCTTCCTTCCTTCCTTCCTTCCTTCCTTCCTTCCTTCCTTCCTTCCTTCCTTCCTTCCCTTTTCCCTTTTCCCTTTTCCCTTTTCCCTTTTCCCTTTTCCCTTTTCCCTTTTCCCTTTTCCCTTTTCCCTTTTCCCTTTTCCCTTTTCCCTTTTCCCTTTTCCCTTTTCCCTTTTCCCTTTTCCCTTTTCCCTTTTCCCTTTTTTTCCCTTTTCCCTTTTTTTCCCTTTTCCCTTTTTTTCCCTTTTCCCTTTTTTTCCCTTTTCCCTTTTTTTCCCTTTTCCCTTTTTTCCCTTTTCCCTTTTTTTCCCTTTTCCCTTTTTTTCCCTTTTCCCTTCTATTTTGGCAACACAGTAAATCCTTGCTCACCACATGTATTTAACTGCATATGTCCTGATTAACTTTCTAATGGTTTTCAGTGTTGCAGCCCATTAATTCTGATTATAGGGCCTCAAAGCAGGCCCTTACTCTTACTTTAATCCTTTTAGGATTGCCTTGATGAAACCAAGGGGGTTGAAAGCCCAGCCTATGAGAAGGTACAAGTTGCTCAGGGTGTTTGCAGTAACCCCACAGCCCTGCTGCTCTTCAGATCCCATTGGTGGCAAAGGAGGATGATGTGGCAGCAGAACCAATGGAGAGAAAAATTCCAGAATAAAGGAGAAACTGTAAAAACAGCAGAGTCCTTTTACAAAGGAAAGCAAGAACCCCATGAGTGAGCAAGACTTACCATGGTGTTGCAACAAAAAGAGGCTCAGCACTGGTGCAGGATGCTCAGGGATGCAGAGACTGGCTGAGGGGTCCTGTCTCTCACACCAACACTTCTCTTCCTATACACAATAAATCAGCCAGAATTAAAAGCAAAGAAAGCAAACCAAACAAAAAATAGTCAGGTCAGTGAGAAAAGACCATTTCTCTTGGCTTTTCAGGAGGAGGTAACATGTTTATCATGAAATGCATCTTCAGCTTGACTATAGCAGGGGAAGAATAGATTTCTTGTGCTGGGATTTGGGACTTTGCATGTTTTCCTCCCAGAATAGGATTAAAAATAGAAATCTATCAATTTATTGAAAAATAATAATCAAAAATCAGGACAAGATTAAGCCTGGTAAAATATTTTCTTCCACTCTTTTCCAAAGTGATTGATTCAATGTTGACCTTTTTGTTTTCTTAACTGGTACACAAAAACCGAATGATGAAACTCAGGAAAAAGTTGCTTCAAACTAAGAAAGCTTACGAATAATTAGCTAAATTTTATTAATTTTCCAATATTACCTGTTGTTTCTTAACCTGAACTTTGGTGGAATTTGACCTTGCTGTTATTTCTGCATTCAACCCCGGGTGTTCATTGGGAGCCCAACAGAAGACCAGGACTTGTTGTACTTTTAACCAACATTTTCCTCTTGGACAAGAGCATCCATCCACACTTGATTTGTCTCCATGCCAGCACCATCTATGACATGCAGCTCCTGCCCACCAGCTGACAGATGTGACAAGAGGGCTCCCAACACCACATAAATGCCAGACATGAGCCATCTCTTATGCTTTGCCTTTCAGATCTACAACCCTAAGCCAAGCAACCAGTAAAACCTCATTGGATACTGAAATATGCACCATTTTCATGTTAATTTATGACTCAGATACTTAAAATGTGAACCAAGTTACAGTATTTATATCATTTCTACCATGTAACACCAGCAGTCATTTGCAAGGTCACAATACAATTCTTTAAAACATTTCTTATTCTAAAGCCTGTTTAAGTTTTCTGCTCTAAAACTGTAATTAGAGCTTTCAGGGAAATCCTTTCTTACTCTCTTTATATTATGCAAGCTCTCCTCTCACCCAGATGCCTACACCAAATCCCACAGAAGAACCTGAACTATAGGTTTATCTCCTACACAGCAAATCTGGATGATGGTCCAACTTGGGTCCTGTGCCAATTAATGCACCTAGGCAGTATTTTACTTTTTATGGTGTTCTCATATTCCACACCAAGATTTTCACACTTTTTCACTCATTTAATCAAACAAGTGGCCCATAAATTTACATGGGAGAACTCCTTTTTGTGTTCATGGAGGTGCAACAAAAATGTGCTCTGGTGCCTTTAAGTCTAAGTCACTGCTCAGCTTCCATTCCAAACCAAACACTTCTCTCTCTAAAAAGAAAAAGAAAAGAAAAAAAAATAGAATATGAAAACCCACCATTCTCCCAAGCCAAGGTAAAAGCAGTTATTTATTTCAATTCTTGAAAAATGTGTTTGTATAAAATAGTCCCCTCCCCAACTGTTCTTTATACGGTTCTGGTAATTGAATTAAAGCAAAGTTCTCCAAAATAAATGAAATTAATGTACCAGATGGCTGTCTAAAAGAGCACATATTTTAGCTTCCTGTGTAGCAGCCAAGTTGATTTAAATCAACAAGACGAGAGGTAGACTTTAATCAGGTCAGCTGACAGTTATTAGATCAAACCTGATTGAAATTCAGAAATTCAGTGGAAACAAATCTGCTATGAATCCAACATTTCCCTCCCATGAGGGCCCAATGGATAAAACTTTTAAGACATTAAAATTATTCTGGTTTGGGGAATAAGATTTAGTAGAGCATGTCAGGCTTTTATTTTGCTGCTTAGCCTCCTCTGTGACTTTGGTTTAGGGTAAAAGGTACCACAAAAAACCAAGCACCACGGAACAAGGAGGCGGCAAATCCTTGGCTGCCTTGCCTCAATCTTTCCAAAGTGTTCCAACCAGATATAAAATACCACAGAGTCAAAGCAGCTGTCTGCACTATCATTGATTTTAACCATTCTATTAATAAAAATCTGATTGCTAAATCTAGAGGGCAAGTTACAGGTGAGTTGGCTGTGCCACCTGAGGTGCCCCTGTCACTGCCTTTTAATTAAGATATTCTTCATGGCTCTGAACACAGGAGCTGGGCTTAAGGAGTGAGGTCTCTGTATTGCTCATTCTTGTTTTGCACATGTTGTGTACAAAGCAGGTGAAAAAAAAAAGATTTTTCCAGCCTGAGGGAAAATTCCAAACTTGTAATTTTTAGTTTCATCTCCAAATCGAGAAGAAAAGGCACACTTCATGAGTATTTTAGGAAGAAAATAAAAGGAAATAATTTAGGAAAAATATATTCAGGAAGGACACCAGTTTAGAAAGAATGGATTTTTTTTTCCAAACTTATGAAAACATCTTACCAAAAAACCCAGCAACAATGAAGCTCAGAGCTGAGACTGTGCAGGTAACCTGAGACTCTTCACTTGGTGCCTTCACATCCCAGAGAGAATTTTGTCTCTGTCCCAGTAACTTCCAGAAACTCCATCACATCACCAGGAAATATTTGGTTTCTAATCCTGTAGGTTTCTTTAACCACACTGAGGTGATTTGGGACAAATCAAACTGACCAGGAGCTTGGATTCAACAGGATCCAATTTAATCAGTCTTGTTCTTCTTGGCCAATACAAGACAGGAGATCCATGCAATGTTTCTTAAAATATGTATGTAGTGGCAGGGTTCTCTTTAAAATCCTGTATTTACATGCAGTCTTTATTTGTCTTGGAATAGGCTGTAGTAGAAAATACAGTCAGGCTGGAACAGATTCATAAATTAGTGTTGGAGATGAATTTGCCATTTCTCTTGAAGCAGATTAGACTTAAAACCCCAAGTTGCTGACATGTAATTTGGCACACTGCAGCATGCCCTTGTATTAAAATACTTTCTTAGAATAAGCTTATTTTGCAGACTGCCTTTAAACCCCACTTCCAAACTTCTCTGTCTAGACAGAAAAAAAAAAAAATGAAATTCTGGCGTGGGGAATTGATCAGGAGCAGATTTTTCCCTTTTTCTTTTTTTTCTCTTTTGTTGCCTAACAGTTTTCTTGGCTGAGCCTCATCATATTTGAGCAAATGCTAGAAGAGGGATGTAAGCAGAGGGTGCAGCAGGGAGCTCGGGTGTTAGGGACACACTTTGCACTCAGAAGAGCTGAGCATGGAACCTGCAAAAACCACAGCACCACTGCCTGAGTTTCCATCACACCTCAGAGTAAACCCCAAGTAAATGCTCTGAGGAAATTGTTGCTCTGGTGTGTCCAGAGTTGTGACAGCAGAAGCAGGAGGCCAAATTCTCCTTTCTCTTTTATCTATTTAATTCCCTTCCCATTTTTAGCTGCACTCTTACTTGCAATTCACAGTGTTCCAGCCACTTCTAAGTCAAAGGGAGCTGAGAGCCATGGTTTAAAAAAACATCTTGCAGAATCAAGTGCTTCAAGTGGGTCCTAATCATTAGACTACATTGAACTTTGGACTATTCATATGCAGAAAAGATTGGAAAATCAAAGCTTCATATAGCATTGCTTAATGTCATAGGCAGCCACAATTATTGGGCTGTTGTTTCTAAGAATAAGCTGCTTCTGCTTAGAAATACAGGGAAAGAGGCACAAGAACCTTACTTGTTGGGATGTATCTTTGAAATGTTATCTCTGATGCATCTTCTTCTTGAAAGACAGCTCAGAAAGCTGTTCCCAAGTCTTTAAGAGGGAAAAAAAAATCAGAAAAAATCTAGCATTTTTTATACTAACATAAATGACAAGTAAGTATCCAGAAGCATTCAGCAAGTATCTGTGGTTTTGTTTTTTTTTATATACTATGTCTAACTAAGGTGAACAAGAATAAACTGAGTTATCACACTACTTTTGCTACCATTAAATTGCAATCTGTGGAAATTTAATGACATTCATCCTCCATGAGTGTATCTGACTCCGTGAATCCAGAGTACAGGAGAGCATAAGTTACTGAGAGAGGTTTTCTGTGAGATAATTATGAATTACATATGATTGTTTTACATTCACACTGGTATTTAGGGACTCAACCAGGACTAGAGGATTGAGGACACCACTGGTTTTTCTAGGAAGGAAGCCATGCCTTTGAGTTTCCTGAACCCAGGAAAATAAAAAAAATAAATACAAATAAATGAACAAAATAAAAATAAATAAAATAAAATGAAAGCAAGCCCAGGAAATCAGAATGGATTGGGTAAAGAGACTTCTAAGATCATCAAGTTCAGACATTAACCCAGCTCTGCCAAGTCCATCACTAAGCTGTGTCCCTAAGCAACCCATTTACATGTCAAACCACTTGCCAATGTTCCAGGAATATATTTTAGCATGAATTTACTTTAACTTGGACATCTCCAGGCTACCCAAGACACTGAAGCCTGTAAATGACACCTGTGATAATATTAGACTGATGACAGCTCAACCCAAGGCTCCATTTCTCTCACTGACTCATCTTGAAGCTGTTTCTGCTAAATATTTTGCTTCTCCAGGCTGTGTTAGCAGGACTAGAATAGTTAACAGCAATTTATTTTGTGCCCCTCAAAATTATAAAACGATTGTTAATGGCAGTATAAAGAGATGAAGTTTTTTGCTACAATGGTGATTGGTTTAATGATAAAATGTCTGAAGTGTATTAGTAAACCACTTTGTTCAGCAAGCCTAAATAAATTATTGCTCATTTCTTTCCTTCAGTTTTCAATGTCAAAAGGCAAAAACTCTTCAAACAAGCCCAAAACCTCTAAAACATGAGCCTCATGCAATGGAAATCTCTTTCATCAAAGTTTCTTTGGTAACTGTAGGGCTTCTTTAACTGACTGTAAATTACATTGCTTGCAGGGTACTTTCAATGTCAAGGATTTGCATATGTACACACAGACAGAAATAAACCACTTATATAAAGAAAATGAGACTAGCAGGGACACATCAACTGCTCTCTTCTTCCCAAAATGGTTGCTCAGTTTTTTCATACATTTAAAAAACCCCAACACTTTCCTTTTTTCATAGATGAGCTGTTATAATTCTCACATACTGCCATGCAGAATCTCTTCTTTTCTTAAGGAAAAACGAGAGTATTGCTGCAATTGTGAAGCATTTCAGGTAATGTGTGAGGGAAGACAGAAGAAATTTAGCCTCTAATATTTCATACATGTAGCATTCAGCATTTCCCTCACTTGCAGTTGCATTGGGGTGGAGAGGGAGATGCTGTTGCTGCCTATTAGCAAATTATAATTAATTCACCTGATATTGGCAAGACAAGGGGGCACTGATTTTTCTTATATTTACTTCTTGTAAAAAAAAAAATACAAAAACCAAACAACAAGCCACACAGAAGACTTTAACTTATTAAATGATTTTAAAATTAAGAGAGGTAGCAGTAAGTATTTTGTATCAGATGTAGTACTTCATGTCAAAGCATCCTACAATGGCTTTACCTGGCACACCACCATAAAAAGATCCTTAAATGTTCTGGTTTGCCTCTGAATAGGGATTTCTATGCTTCAGAAATATTTCTTGTCATAGAAGCATTTTTTTATTATTTTAATCTAAGCAATTTCAAGGTACAAGTAAGTGTACACACCTTTGCATTGCCTTGGGGCTTCATAATATCATGCCTCATACCCTTTAAATTTATATTCCACTTTCTGGGGAAAAAAAAAAGAAAGTTAACATGAAAGATGCATCCACCTGAAAATGTAATTATTGCATTCCTTAAAAATAGACAAGGAAACCACCTACCTAAAGCAATCAGTGGGGTACTGTGATCTAGAAATGACCAACTCCATGCAAAAGTTAGTGAAGCAGAAACAAAAAGAAAACAGTAGGGTATCAGTTCACAAACTTAATTGCTTAGATTTCTTAAATTTCTGAAGTGAAAGGTAATACATTAAGAAACCTAATTAGATATTGATTTAAATAAATTTAGCCTCCTGGTGACTAAGCAGTCTTTTCTAAGTGTTCTGGTGTAAATTAAAAGCAACAAGAAAAAAAAAAAAAAAGCAAAACACCCAAACATTTCTTGTACCCTAGGTTGCAAGCAAGCCAAGCTAAAATTAAAGTCTCATTCACAGAGAAGTTGAAGTGTTGTGAGAGATGCTCCTCCTGAGCCCCTGGTGCTGTTTGGTGGGTAAGAAATAGCTGTGGACATGAAGCCAGGGATGCTGAGCAACCAAACTGCACTGCAATGCAAATGCCCTTTTCACAGGGTCAAAATCACAAGATTAAAAAACCTGTAGTTCCCAGAAATAACAGAAACATAGAATCACAAAATTATAAAATGGTTTAGGTTGGAAAGGATCTTAAAGTTCCAAGCTCCTGCCATGGGCAGGGACACCTCCCCCCAGCCCACCTTGCTCCAAGCCCCATCCAATCTTCAGCACTGCCAGGGATGGGGCAGCTACAGGATACAAAAAAAAAAATAATTCTTCTTAATATCTAGTCTATATGTCCCTTCTTTCAGCTTAGAATCTTTGCTTCTTTTCCCATTGCAAGAGGCCCTGCATCCAATTTGATGTGAGGTTCTGGGCTTACCCACTTCAGCTTTCCTTGGGAAGGATGATGTCCTTGCAAAGTGAAAACCCACCAGGCAACTTGATAAAAAAACAGGGTTGAGCCCCTATTGATGAAATAGATAAATAAAAATAAATATTAGATAATAAATAAATATTAAATAATAAATCTAACAAAAATTACTAATAAGAGATTAATTAACAATATTGACAATAAAACTTGGAAAAAAAATAAACCTTTTACCTCCTTCTCCCTCACTTCTCAGTCCCAGTGTCAAGCACTCTCTTTGACAGTTTCACTGCATATTTTGTGCTTTCCCTCTAATGGGTGGTTTGACTATAGGTGGTGCTCTATACTTTGAGTGCTTCCTTGATGGTAGGATGGTTCAATATTCCAACAAGTTTTACTCTAGAAAAAAAAAAAAAAAAAAATATTCCGCTTTATTTATCCTGGAATCACTTTGCAGGTGTATTCAGTTGTGAAGTTACTGCAAATCACAATCACCAAAGCCATGGGAATTGCCACCAGCAAATTGAAGTGACAGGTGCCAAAGAGACAGCAATTTTTGGTGCCAGTCATTTTTTGGGGGACAATTTTTCTATGCTACAGCTTCCAACAGCATTGAAAAGGATGTTCTGGCCAGTTTTGGAGAGGTGCTTGGAACCTCCTTCTTGTTTTAGATATTAATTTATGGGCTACCTGAAATCCAGCAGCTAAACTGCACAAACAAAAAGAAGGAATTTGTGGCTGCTCCATCCCTGGAAGTGTTGAATCCCAGGTTGGATGGGGCTTGGAGCAACCTGGGCTGGTGGGAGGTGTCCCTGCCCATGGCAGGGGGGGGAACTATCTGGTTTTTGAGATTCCCTCCAACCCAAAGCATTCTAGGATTCTAAAAAAGAAATAAGTTCATAGCTAGAAGTTGGACACTATCTTCTGGAGGCAGAAGTTGTTTGTTACAAATGTGGAGCTTCCCCCTTTCATAACAATCCTTAATTTCAATTTTTTTTTTCCACTGGCTGTTCCTAACATCAATTATAAACTTCCTGCCAGCTTCTCTATTTGCAAATATTCCATCATTTCCCTCTCTCACTCTATCCCAATCCTTTGGACTCTTCTGTCTGTCCCCAGATGATGTGAAGTTGCAAACATGGCATTACCCAGGTTTGCAGACAGCAAGCACAATGTGCTGTCATGTTGAGCCCCAAATCAGAGCAGCTAATAGATGCTTTGGACTAAAGACACTGTCACTGCTCTTCTTCTCTGTAGAAATGCCACTGAGCTGTTAATGCTGTTAGTTTTCTCTGATTTAAGGTTCCCCACAGATCTTGGCCAATGTTTTGGTCCTTATTGACATTGCTCTGTGAACTACGACTCATTAAATTAGCTAGAAGTTTGCTTTAGATTAATTACAATATGAAGAGCTTGACATTCTCCATCTGGAGGAGAGTTTGCAGTTGTCTCCTGCTGAGGGATGAACTATTCAATTCATAAAAAGGCACTCAATTTACTCAACCCCAGCATTTCCAGAGTAAGTTTTTCCCACAAGGGCTGCTCTGCAAGGGTTAAGTGATGCCAAGCAGCCAAGGAGCAATTCAGTTCTGCTGTTGCCTTTCCCCCCTTCTGCTAAACATAAAAAATGAAAAAAACACTAACCCCACATAATTTAGAACGATCCAAAGCTCAGTGCAAGTAGCTGGGAAGCACAGCCCTGAGCCCCTTGTTGATGTGGTGAAAAAGTGTTAATGTATGCAAGGAAAAAAATATAAAAATCAGTATCCTTTTATCATAGATTGGTTTGGGTTGGAAGGGACCTTAAAGCTCACCCAGTTCCAACCCCTGCCATGCCCAGAGACACCTCCCCCAGCCCAGGCTGCTCCAAGCCCCATCCAACCTGGGCTGAGACACTGCCAGGGATGGGGCAGCCACAAATTCCTTGGGAAACCTGGGCCAGGGTCTCACTATCCTCAAATTAAAGAATTTCTTCCTAATGTCCAGCTGAAATCTCCACTTTTCAAGTTTTAACCCATTTCCCTTGTCCTCTCCCTACCCCCCCATGTCCAAAGCCCTCCCCCAGCTTTCTTGTAGCCCCTTCAGATATTGGAAGGTTGCTCTGAGCTCCCCTGGGAGCCTCCTCTTCTCCAGGCTGAAAAACCCCAATCCCTCAGCCTGGCTTCCCAGGGAGGTGCTCAGCCCTCTGAGCATTTCAGTGCCTCTGCTCTGGACACATTCCAGGAGTTTTATGTCCTTCTGGTGCTGGGAAGTATAACATTACATATAGTCTTTAAAAAAAAAAAAAAGAAAAAAAAAAAAAAAGAGAGAAACAAAGCCTCAAACCCAATATTATTCTATGAGAGGTTTATGGGACCCCAGGTGTTGTGTGTTCCTCCAAAGTGGAATCAAGGCAGTGGTTGGGGAGTGCAGCTTTGTGAGCTCTGCATCCAGTGGTGAGGATGAAACCTCTTACTTTGGTCCTCTTCCCAACCACATCAGGACACTTCTGCAAGATCCTGCCTGGGAGGGTGAACTCTTCTTGAACTCCAACCAAGCAAAACTGAATATTGCATGGTATTCTTTTAGCCTGGGTATGATTACAGCTTTCATAGACAATCCTTTCATTTTCTAACCTGATTGTATTATCCTTTCACATTAGTAGAACTATTGAATTTTCTCAGAGTCTTCTTTTTTTATTATTTTCCCACCCAGAATTAAGCATTTCAGAAGCACTGTGAGCATTTCTTCTGCATCACAGGTTGGGGTTTATCTCCTGGTCCCTTCAATCTAACGCAGTAACTCATGCTGAAATTAGATCAAACATTTAAGGAAGAGATTCAATCTTATTTCAAAGATCCTCACTGATGGTGCCTGAACCACATCTATTGTTCATCTGTTCCAGTGCTAATTACCCCAGTGAAAAACACAATTAAGAAATGGTCTGATTTCTGCTTGACCTTTCCTGTGTTCAATTTCCATCAAAATTTTCTGATAACATTTCTCCCAGATTCTCTCATAAACACCCCTGGTGTTCTGAGAAAGGTGTTGGGTTTTTTTTTTTTTTAGGTTTAATACCCAGGGTGGATATAATCTAATAAAAGCTCTCTTCCTTGCTTAGAGTAAAAGTGGTCTATGGAGATGACAAATAAAAAAAGAAAAAAACAACCAAAAAAACCCAAAAAAACAAAAAAACCCACAAAAAACACAACAAAAAAACCACAATACAATAAAAAGAAACTGAAGAACAGAAAGCATAAAGAAACCTAATATACATTATTTTAAAAACTGTGTGGTTTATTATGAAGTAAGAGGCTGGCTCAGCTTGCATCATGGTTACATTTAGACAAAAACTTAGCATTTCACTTCAAAGTTCAGTTCCAGGGGCTTTGCTAATGCCCAAAATGTATTAGTGCAGCTGTCAGTGCTGTGCTGCAGTGCATCCAAGGTGCCCATTGCTGAATTTATCATCCTTTTGGATAAGGGCTGATGGCTCACAATGGGAAATTTATGTAGGACTCAAGTCCAGCATCCCTCTGGGTACGAGACCATTTTCCTGCTTTGCTCTTTATCTCACCACCATTTATAAGACAACAAAGCACCTGGTATCTTTTTGCTTGAAAACTCCAATTTTTTTCCATGTTGTCTCAAAAGGCAACACTCCTCCTGCTGATTTAAAACTCTCAGTTGGGCTTGAGGACTTCACTGAGGTTAAAAATTCAGTTTTGACCAAATTGTATGTGCCCCTTCACCCATCCAGAACCCTCTGGATTCTTTCTCTAATTTTCCTTCAACCCATCCACAGAGCCTTGAAAAATTCTAACCCTCTGATCCAGGCAAGGGGTGGGCAGGGATGATTTCTTCTCCTCCTCAACCTGTGTGGCTGTGGTTGGATTCTTGATGCCTCCCCATTTTGTTATCTGGATTTGGATCTCCCTGCTTCCTACTTATGGCTTCCATGGGAAAAATTGCAAAGTGCCTAGACATATTAATTTTTTGGTGCAGCAGGCCACTAAACCTATCATCTCACCAAAAAAAAAAAAAAAAAAAAAAAAAAAAGGTACTTTTATAGCCTTGTCAATCAGTGTATAATTAGCTGGATTTACATGCAGAACAGATGGGAAATTTTGGAAATGTTTCTTTTAGTAAATGGATGTGAGGAGGGGAAAAAAAAAAAAGAAAAAAAAAATAGAAAAAAGAGAACCATGACTTGGGGATTTAAGATATATGTATTCCTAATGTGATGTTGAATTAAATTAAGCTCTAAAAATACATGCAACAAAATGTGCAGAGAAACATGCCAAGCATTATTAAGTAGAGGTAACAACAAAAATGTTTTCACTGGTATTCAGAAGACAAAGTAAGTAACCCATTTTGTTGTGAAAAGTAAATATCAGACTTATGCTAATGACTTCAGTAGATGTCCTCTTTAAAGGGAATTTTCAACAAGTTTAGGGACACAAAGCTTCTGTTGTTTACCTACCTGGAAAGGAGCAGAGAGTCAAAAATCATAAGAAAAGTTCAGTTCCAGGCAGTATTTAAAGAAGAAGAGCTCTCTTCACCTCTCTGTGCTGAACATGAGGTACCACAGATGAACTGTATTATTTTTTCTGGATTCCAAACCTTTGCAGAGGGTGATACATCACTGCATGCACTGCTGAAAGATGGAGACATTTCCAGAAGGTGGAATCAAAGCAGGAGAAAGGAGCTGGGCACTCTGGCAGCACCTTCATAGAATCATAGAATGGGTTGGAAAGGACCTTAAAAATTATTTAGTCCCAACACCTAAGGCTTCATCCAACCTGACCTCCAACACTTCTAGGGATGAGGCATCAACAACCTCCCTAGGCAACCTATTTCAGCATCAGGAAGAATTTCTTCCTAATATCTAGCCCAAATCTCCCCTCTTTCAGTTGAAAACCATTATCCCTTGTCTTATCACTGCCCTCTCTGAAAGGTCTCCCCAAAACCTTCTCCAGGCTGAGGAGCCCCAACCCACAGCCTCTGCCAAGGTGCAATGTCCTGACAACAAAGCTTTGCAAAAATATCCCATATTTCTGCTCTGTACCACCCCCATGCATCCAGCTTTTGCCAGCACGCAGTGATTTAATGTTTCAGGTGGGATGTAAAGGTTGATAGAGGTAATTCAGGAATCATTGCATCTGCTAATCTAAGAAAACATTACATTCCATGGCTATTTACTATTTCCTTTCTTGTGACATACTGTTCCACACTTCTGTTTTCTCCCCATTGAAGTCCAGGGTCAGACTGGTAAGTTAAGGATAAAAAAAAAAAACAGAAATGTGATGTTTTTCTTCTTCCTCTCAGCACACTTTGTTTATCCTACAACCTACCTTTTTGACAGCTTAGTTAGAACTGGCAGAGGAAACCAAATTAGAGAGGAATAAAATGACTAAAAATCTCCAGATTTTCTCCAGGTGAGTCATCTCTCACCACTATTCACTATTTTGAAAAAAGATGTCATTTTAGTTCCAGCAAAATTAAAATCTCTTCAAAAATTATCTGAAATTGAAAAAAAAAAAACAAACCAAAAAAACAAGAAGAGGAGCTCCTGGCAATGAACTTTTAGCTCTGCCACTGACCACAAAAGCTGAAGTTCTTAGATAAGGAGCTGAAGTTCAGGCCCCCAAGGGTATTCATGAGCTGGACTAAGAATCCTGTTGCAGAAATTCTGAGCACTTTAAGGTGGAGTAGCTGGAACTCACCTTTGAGAACTGCATTTTAAATCACAGCCAATTCTTGGGCAGCAGGTTCTGTATTTTACTGTTGCAGCTGATACCCACCTCCCCTCCAAACTAACTACAGTGGGAACAGCAAGGTCAGGCCCTTTATTAGCATGAATTACCATAATAATAGGTCAATGTAATATGATTAGTGCCTGGATTTGATTTATTACATTCAAGAAGGAAACGAAGGGCAAAGGATACAGCTTTGTTTATTATGGGGATTCAAATAAACACTAATAAGATCCCAGCTAGGATGGCATTGAACTGTTAGAACATACAAGCTGAGGAACATTTGGCTGTTTCTCCTTGGGGTACAAAGTATAAATTAATTATACCTTGGCAGGCAGCTTGACTGTGGGGTCCTTGGAGATGAGCAGAAATAGATGGAAGAGACTTAAGTGGCTGTTGGATATATCAAAGCAATGACAGGGGGATTATTTTCACTACTAAGATAACTGAGTAGCCCAGAGTAAAAAGCCTCAAAAATATAATTAAGGGAAAATTATCAGCAAAATTGGACCTCCTGGCCTAGCAAGTCCAGTCACTTGTTATTCTGGGCATATTTCTCATATGATTCCTTCATAGAAGTATCAAGCTCTATCAGCCTAACTGTTAAAAGTAGTTAGGCTTGGAGTTTTAACACATTTAGATAATTCCTAAGGAGACCTAACAGGATATACTTTCTCCAGACCAATATCTTATTCTTGAAATAAATTGGATCAGATCTATATAGTATAACCACAAACTTATCTTGGGAGTTGAATGTACTGTAATGGGATGGAGGGAGGAATTTTTGAGTCAATAATGCTGCTGAAGCCTGTGTATCACAAAACTTCAGATATGATTGTGACAAGCAGAGTGGAAAGATAGTATTGAGTATATAAAAAGAGAGAAAAAGGAGTTGGAAACTGGAAACACCTAACAATGCAAGTTGTTAAAGCTACGGATTTGGAAATGACATTTGATTTCTGCTTTAAATCTGAATTTCCCTTTTAGACTATAACCCCCAGCTTGAATGGTTAAATATTTGGGGTGGAGCACCTCAATGAAATGTAGGTTAAGAAGATGTTTCTACTCACAATAAGACTGTCAGGCTCCACTGCTGCATGTACTCAGATGTATGCTCAGGTTTTGGACCTGGGAAAATAAGATCAGTGGGTTAATCCTGGTTGAAAATCTAAGTCTATGTATTCCATTGGCAGAGACCTACAAGAAATTATACTTTTTACATATATATTTGTATACATATATATATATATATTCCCTTCAATATCTGAAGCTCAACATGAACTTGGAACAACAACTGAGAGATAAGGCTTTGTAATATGTTAAATAATAGTTGGGAAATGAAACTAGCATTTGTTTTCATTAATAGAATATGAAATAGTTATAATAGTAGTTCACAGCAGTATATAATAAAGAAATAATATATAATACATAAAGAGTAATAATTCATAGTAATATGAAGCTTAAGATTTTGATTAAAAATTATCATCTTTTTATAGAGAAGCAGGAAAAATAAGTAAGTCTTGTGTATGAATTACTCTGTACATATTTAATTTGTCTCAGTCAACAGGCTTTCCTCTACTTCTCTTTAACACAGAAATGTTATTTTGACTCTAACAAAGAAAACCAAAACTGGATTATGAGGGAAATATGCTTCTGAGATGTGACTGAAGTTTATCCAACTCATCACTGAAACTCAGGTTCCTACTGAAAATTAAATATTTACATGTGGATTGCAGGGAGTTACTCCATCTGTAAGAACAAATTCTAATTATGTGGGATATCTATAGAATTATTATTATGAGTTGCTTGGATGGATACTGGCTTTCCACTCTTGAATTCTAGAAGGGGCTGGGAGTACAAGTAGGTGGAAGAAGAGGAGATGAAGGCTTTTCTCTCTCCACACTGAGTTCCCACTGAGCAGGGAAATCTCTGCTGAGTTCTTCAGCAGAGACTGAGCTGCAGTACATTGACAAACAGCAAAATAATGAGAAATTTTAATCTCTTGATTTTTTTTTCATCGAATCATAGAATTATTTTAGTTGGAAAAGACCTTCAAGACCACTGAGTCCAACCATCAAAACAGCAGTGCCAATTCCACCACCAAACCACACGATATATCCAGATCTTCTAATTACCACATCATATAGTCTTAAACACACCAGTTCTCAAAACCAACATCCTCCCAAAGAAGCCTTGCAAGGCTTTGATGAAGTGCTGGAAAAAACCAGGAGGAAATATCCAATTACAATGTTCTACCTATGGCACTCAGTTCTGCCCACTTCACCTCCCTTCTGTCACCTCCTGTCACCTCTCAAATCTGCATCAAAGCAGGAGGAGGGCCATTTCCAAAGGAAAATTAACAGCTGATAGGGAGTGCTTCATGTTCTAGGTGTGACCAGATTGAAAATGAACAATAAAAGGCTCTGATATGCCCCATACATCAGCTCTGTCTGGTGTGAGCAGTAAGATGAAAGCTCCTACTAAGAACTTACTCATGGAGTTCAGCAAACAGTTTTGCACAGTCTCCAGAGGAAAAATCATCTCCATGCTTTCCCTCCTTCAGCCTGACAACCAAGCTGCAGTGTGAAAGACAACATCAGCCCAGTAACCTGTTGGATTCTGATGATTAAAAGTGGTCTTCAAGTTGCAACCACCAGAACACAAGCCCCCTGGTCTTTTTCCAGGCACAGAAGGTGAAACCAGTTCTGCAGGGCTTCATGGGCATGTCAGACACACTGGCTCCAGCTGAAGATGGGGTCCTTTAAAGCACTATTTTACTAGAATTATGCTCACTTTTTATAGAAACATTCTTATGTGGTGGTGGTGAAAGACCAAGGACACCCAGACCTTGCATAACTCAGGTTGTAACTTCAGGGGACCAGCTGAGAAAATATTTTAGCTTGGAGCACCTCTCCTAAATTAAATAAAATTCCTTTTTACTCTGTCAGCTTCTGTTGCTGTTAATGAAGTCTGTAAACACCACCTCCAGTTGTGCTCAGCACCATCTTGTGTCAACACAACAGCTGATTTTTGTCAGTGCCTGGTTTTTGGCTTTAGTATCAGGGGGACCAACTCATGCACGTGTTCAGAGAGGTTCCAGGTATTCCAGTCTGACCAGCAATTTGCTCCTTTTGCCCAAGACTCATGGCTTGGAAGAATGATTTGTGCTTCATTTTGGATCATTTATGGATCAAAGTCACAGGAAGAAGGGTGGCATTTGAGGAGGAGATGAGGAGGAGACTTAAGGTTGCAGTTTTAGCAGGAAACCTTCAGGCTATCAAAATGCTTCATGAACTCACCAAGGATGAAATCTCTATTTCCCTCCTGAGTTAAACACAACGTGACAATGCCAATGAACTTTGGGAGAAATGACAGACAAATTACAGCCTGCGTGTGCTAAGCCACGTTGAAACCCTCATTTCCAAAAGGCATCCTGTCAGGAGTTGTAAATACTGGGGACTAAAACCAAAAGATTTTCTTCCTACTTCCCATGGCACGTACTTTCTGCTCACAGACTGCTTATGGGCTGTGCAGATTTTTCAGTGGACTGCAAATTCAATTCATTTTGATCAAGCAGCAAGTAAGGAATACTGAGGTATTTCTGGCCACAGTCATACCAGCTTTGCTCTTTGTCTCTGGATATCTTTTCTGACAGACAAACCCTTCCCAGTCTAAGTCTTCCATATCTATTATGTTTGAGGGCTGGTTTTGTTTTGTAGGGTTTTATTTATTGCAGTAGCATTTGCTTTCTGAAACCATGAAAAAAACAAAAAAAAAAAACCAAAAACCACAATTAACTGCCGTGCATCTACAAAGGGCACTTGGATAGGATGCATGACCACAACAGGTTAGTTTTATACTCTCCTAAAATGAAGCTGGAAGAGGCCTGACACATCAGACTGGGTTCCACTACCACCTTCCACACCATCTTTTACCATTCAGTCTCAAAATCTCATTGTGCAGCCAAGAAATGAGGAAAGATGTTAAAGGCTCAGCCTCCAAAAGGCCTTTTTACATCTTTATCATCCATCCTCCTGCTAATATTCATCCTCTCCTCTCTGCCCAGTCCCTGTGCTTTACCATTTTCCACCCCACAGCTGCTTGTTTCCCTCCTCCCTGAAGCAGAATCCTGGGAATATTTCAAAGGCTGCAATGCCCAGGATTGAGCCAGACCCAGCAGAACTCAGCAAGGCTGAGAAATTAACATCAGCAATACTCACCTATTTTAAAAAAATAAATTATTATTCCTACTTAAAAAAAAAAAAGCCATCATGATTCATGTTGCATAAAGGCTTCTTCACGTGTCTCCTGTAAGACCAAATATGATTTAAAAGCACAAATGGTTGTGTGGGTGAACAAAACCCAAAGAGCTGAGCTCACAGAACTCTGTGGAACATCTGTGCTGACTGACTGACACAGCAGCATTGGGATATGGCTATGGCTCATCAAAAATGGGTGTGCCCTTTGGAAAAAAATTGGCAGATCCATTGCTTCTCCTGGACAGTGAGAAATCCTGCTGGAGAAACTAATGATTCCTGTTAAGAGCCCCTCAAGTGAACAAAGAAAAGATTATTTTCTGTAAGATGAGTGTCAATCATTCGTAGACCAAAATGTGTTGCTGTTGCTGTATTTTTGGTAGCAAGAAACCTGTGTTTAGTCAGCAACACAATTTTCAGGAGGTTTTGGAAAAGCTCTGGTTTGGGGTTTCTCACTTTTCTTTTTCTTCTTTTCACCATATGCTGTTCTGACATGCCAATACATCACAGAACAAGGCTGTCAGATCCTCCCTCTAGAGTTTTTACTAAATACTACTAAAAAACAACTGTACGGCTCCATCTATCTTACAGGAAATAAATAAATAAATTGCAATCTAGCCAACAAGTTGCCAGTGGGGACCTTGAAGGCATTCCTCTTTAATAATACAGTAATCTGGGTTATTAACAGCACTCATTTCAATGCTGATGTGAGGTCAGCTCCAATTCTGGCCCGATGGAGGAGAAGTAAAACATCTGCAGGAAACATCTTTCTGCTAGATTGGGCTTGACGTGGGAATTAATGGGCTCAATTCTCCAGGCTGTGTTATGTGGGAGATGAGACAAGATGATCATAGTGGGGCCATCTGGCCTTAAAAATATGAATCTACATTTAAATTCTCACTTGAACTTAGGTAACCTCCCTCTAAGCCCATCTGCATGTTGAATATGGTGAATAATCCCATTAAAAGGGAGGCACTAGCAAGCCAAAGATACTTTACTAGCCTCAATCAGCTTTATTTTATGTAGCCACTGATGTGTTTTGGCAACAATTACCCAGAAGAAAACCCAATACAAAATCCAGCACTTGTACTTATCAATGCAAGCACCAGAAAAATAATAAATGAGCAGTCCCTCCAGCCACCACAGCATTTCAGAGACAACCACCTGGTGCTGAGCAACCTCTGGCACTGAGCTCTGAAGAGCAACCTGGACACCCAAGTGCTTTATGTTTGTGTGCACAAAGAAAAGCCTTGGGAATTAAAAAACTTGGCTGAGCTGGTAGATGAAGACTTGCACAGCACGTGGTCTTTGGGATCACAGCAACCTCAGGAAGATAAATCATGCAGCTTTTAGGTGAGACAAATATAAAGCAAGCCACAAGGATGAAAAATCTTGTTCCTCAACTTTGAGATTTTTCCCCTAATAATTGTTCACCCAAGACCTTGCTACAGCCACTGATTAAAATCAAGATTTTATAAGACAACAGAAGTGGGCTTCTGAAGAATTTCAGTGGCAAACAGGGAGATGGAATCCCTTCTCCAAGGCCTGACATTTCCCTGCTGGAGGCTCAGCCTCCTGTGACATGCAAGACCAGGTTGGATGGGGCTTGGAGCAACCTGGGCTGGTGGGATTTGTCCCTTCCATGGCAGGAGGGTTGGAACTAGATGGTCTTTAGAGTCCTTTCCAACCCAAACCATTCAGGTATTCTATGCCTCTCAGGTTTCCAAAGACATTTTCCTCTGTGAATTATTCTTAATAGCCACGGGGTTTAGATAGCCTCTAAATTTTGCATAAAAAGGGGAAAATGATGTTATTGTAGCACCCCAATTAAAACAATCCTGTATACATACCTTTTAGGTCAGTTGGAGGCCCCTAATACACCAGCAGGAGGTGGATGGTGAAGGAGTTTTCCATGGATCCCAAAGCCACATGGAGATGCCATGTTGTTATCCTGGTGGTCCCAGGCTCCAAGGAGCAGGGGCTTGCCTGGAGCTGCACAGAAAGAGTTGGGTCAGATCATTCAGTCCCCCTCTATTAAACTGGGTAGAATTAAATTACAATTACTTGCTAGAATGCCTGAACAACAGAAAAAAATGTTTTCAGCCAGGTCCTGATGGTTATGCAGGGACAGCAGGAGCTTGATCCAGAATTTATTGAAGTTGTGTTGCTGTTTACTTTGCATATAGAAGCAACCAGGAATAAAGGAACAGGGCTAGGGGTAAAAACAGAGGATCAGCAGAAATTTTTACTCCTGAGCCTGGGGTTTGTTGGAGGGAGGTTGTTTCTTTAAGTTATTTGGGGTTTTTTATATATGTTTGTGTGAGTATATATATATTTAGACATATATATATTTGATCTAAGTTTCTTAGCTCAGTTGGATTTTGGTTCTCCTGCAAACATGTTCTGTCTGATCAAATGTGGGTTGTTTCTAGTCAGATTTCTTGGGGAAATACATTAATGAAGAGACTGCATCCTGCTGATGCAAGCCAAACACAAATAAAGAGACAGGCCAGGAAGGAGATCTGAAGAGAAGCAAGTAATGAAAGGAACATTTTGGGCACAATCTGTTGTTACTATTGTACTCTGGCCATACCTTTCTCCCTTCTTCTCAGCACTGTATATTTTAATTGTCCCCTGCAGAAAGAGTTTTGTAGATCCATCTATAGGGAGCAACAGCTCGGCCAGTGGCAACCAAATTAATTTCTCATCTGGAAGCATGAATGTGGCTTAAACCCATGGAACAATGTCATTTTAGCAGTTTGAGCCACCTTTTTTTCTACTAACTCTTATATTTTGGAAGCTTAAAGCCCTGGTAGCACAACACTTCTTTGGAAAGACACCAGTAATGAGGGGTTAGGAGGTCTGCCTGCCACATTGCCTCGATTATGCCAGATCAGTATCTTGATTAGAAGTCTATCAAACAGATAATGAGGCCTTGCCTCAAGATTTAGCATGCACAAAAAAAAAAACAAAAACCCTGCTCCCTGCCTACAAGCCATTCCACACCTGGATCTTGCTTAATATATATAAGTCAACTTACAGACCTCAGAGACACTTCTGGGTCCAGGTTCTTAATGTGTTTTCCCTCAACACCCCAGCAGGGTGGGATCAACCCATTGCTCTTCAGCCCAAACCAGAGAACACAACCAGAGCTTAAAAGTGGGGGGAAGAGCAGTATTTTCTTTTATATCTGTGCCTATGGCAACAAAATCCATATGAGATTCTATATGCACCTAGGCCAGCAAAAAACATCTGTGGAGAATGCAGCAACGTCAAAAGAGATTCTGCCAAAGACTTCTCATTTTCATGCTCCTCCCTCACATTAGGTATTCTTTTTTGCTTTTCAGAAGGCACAGATGTTTTATATCCACTGATGATTCAGATATGCTAAGAGAGAGAAAACATTTAGATTTATTGGAAAAAAAAAAAATCACCCAAATCCACTGGCCTTTAAAATATTCAACCTTCCCTCTCCTTGGAACAACTAATACAACAAAAAACCTGTCTAAGGGAGCTCAGCCAGTGATTTGCCTTGTGGTCATGAACACTTCTCCAAGACAGCTTCAGACTCCAGGACCAAAGCCTTTTTTTGAGTGTTTTGATTCACTAATCCATACTCCCAACACTAAAATGACCTCAGTTCAGGAGGGTTGTGAGGCTGGGTTCCACATGTGCATGTGAAGTATTTTAAATTGTAGTTGAAAGAATGGGGTTGAGGCTTAATGTCAAGCCAACATTAAAATTGAAGCAATTTCTGATTTAGGACTGGCTTGTTCAAGTCATTGCATCCCATTGTGCCAGGGCAGAAGGAGGCAAGCTTTGTAGCCCAATGGGGGCTATCAGACACAGTGATGTAGTTGCCACATCCAGGTCAGTAAGCCCTTAAACAGCAGATTACTGGAAGCCAGGAGAGGATATCCAGAGGAATTATCTTCTCAGTGCTTGCCCAGTTCTTCTGTTCTGGCTCTGGGGATTTGCTCCTGGCCACTGCCAGAGACAGGACATGATGGGCAGATGGTCTTTGAGCTGTTCCCTCACTCTCCTGTGACTCCTTGCAGGTTGCTACAGCTGGGTGTGAGAGGTCTGACTGCTTCTTTAGCTCATTTGGAGCAAGGAGCTTGGAAACCCCTGTGAAAAACATGTAGCAGCTCCCCTCTTATGTTATAGCTAAACATATGCTCAGCTGAAAATGATCTCTGCCAACTCATCCCTCCTGCAGCTGGGTACAGGAGACCAGCAAGGAGGAAGAGGAGCCACCACCTCTTCTGCCCCACTATGAGGATGCTCTTCTCAAACAAGGCAAACCTCCTCTTTTTCCAACAGCAACACTTTGTAAAATGCTCATCTTCTACAAAAAGGACCTGAATTGCCATGCAATGAGTGGGAGCTGGCTCAGCCACCTTGACAAGGGACACCCCCACCTGGCTGCTCTGTCATCTATCACTTTCCTGTGATCTCAAAAGCCCAGGCTGGGCAGATGCCAGCCTATTTTTTTGGGCAGGAAGCACAAGTAAGAGATGTGAAGTATCCTTAGTGGAAAGAGATACTGCCACCAGGGAAGAGCTGAAATCACCTTTTCAGAGGAAGGTGCCCACATCCATCTCTTTACAGCATCCTTTCCCATGCATGATGCTTTCCCTGGTATTCTCACAAGTGAGAAAACATGGAAAGGGAAGCCCACCTTGTCCTGGGATCTGTATTTATTTTTTGAGTTCGAGATATTTCTTCATTATCAAAACTTTCTCTTTTGTATTGTACTCATGGGACCAATTCACACATTCAGTGACATTTTTAGATGGCATGGCACTGATTCCAGATACACTGTACTTTTGATTTGCACATTTTCCAAGTGTCCCTTTGTCTTTATTTGACTTTAAATTGTTAGTCTCTAAGAATAAATAAATAAATGAATAATTAAATATAATCCCTCACAAGAAAGAGGGGCAGAATAAGCCATTAGGCACTTGGCTTTTGTTGAGTTGTCCAGTGCAATTTGTGAAGTCAAAGACCAAAGTTTAGCTGTGCCTTGTTCCTCTAAACCTGCTCTTATGTTTAAAACAATATCAGCCAGCTCAGGGCAGTCAGTAAAATCCCAATTTATGAAAAAAAATTCTGTTTAGTTGTCACAAAATCCCAATTTATGACAAAAATTTCTGTTTAGTTGTCACAAACCTATTAACTCAGCTGAAAAGAGTGACAGTAATTGCAGCTGGCTAAGGCTTGATAAGAAAACTCAGTCTACTAATTTGAAACAAAATTTACAGACTGGCAAAACCATGTCAGACAAGAGAATCAAAGATAGCTGCACTCAGTGGTTTTCTAATGCAAGTTAAGAAAAAGAGGACGGAATTCATAATATTTGCACTATAATAAGAGACATTTTCAAAATGATAACCGCATGGCCCTTCTGATCTTGCTCCATCAATGTTTTCTCACAGGAAAATTAACTTTGTCACTGACCAAACCTGACCCTTGTTGCTCAGTTGTAAAACCAACAGAGGGCAGAGGCCATCAGATTTGACCCAGTAACACTGGCATAGATCTGGTGCTGCAGGCACTGAAGCTGCAATTCCTAAAATAATTGAGGTTCATAACTGAGGAGAGTGCAGAATTTCACTACCCAAATGGAAAATAACAATTTCTTACTTGGCGTCACAATCTCCAGCCATCATGAGGAGGTGCCAAGTGCCCTTTCCTTTCCCCAACAAGGTTGGCGGAGGATCACTGTCCAAATTAGCAGCCCACCAGGGTGCTGGAGAGGGAACAAATGTTTAAATTATTTGTGCCATGTTGCTTCTTTAAAAAAAAAAAAAAATAAAAAATCTGAAGTCTCCAAAAGCTGCAGTTAACTTCAGGTAAAAAATTTTATATCCCATTTCTGGAGTAGAACAGTTCTTCCTCAGCATCACCACATCCTCATGCAATATTCCCTCATCATCACCCAAGAAAACCAACTCATCCCATGCTGCCCAACACCAGAAGCTCAAGGTGTCACCAGCATCAAGACATTCCAAACCAACATTCCCTTCCAGCACAAAAACTTTACCTTGGCAGTCGAGTCTCTGTGTGGTCTGTGGCTGAGAAGACCCCAGGAGAGCAGGACTGAATTAAAGCATCTGACACTGCTCTACAGTGACATTATCTGTGGTCTTTTATCCCAATTTCAAAGCTCAGTGGAGTGACCTTTCCTCAAGTATTTGCTCTGATTCTCTATGAACCAACTTTTCTGTAGAAGGAGAAGTAAAAAGAAAAAAAATCTGCTTTCCATTTCTTCTGGCACTGGGGGGACTTGGCAAGGTGTGGCTGTTTCCTTAGCTTTGTGGAAGGTCTGAGGTTTTTGCATTGCTTGGGATAAAAATAATTGTATCACAGAGACAAAGCCTTGTGCTTCAGGCCAGAGGTCAGCTGCTAACTGATGGAGCAAGGAAAAAAAACCTTTTCCCTGTGAGAAAATCATTTCCCAGTGGTCTATGATGGGTTTCTCACTCTTTCCTAAGGAAGGACTATCAGAAACAGAGGTTAAAATGAGGGCAGTTCCAGCATGGTGTGTCCTCTGTTTTGAAGGCAAGATATAATTTTTTCTTTGCTGGTACTTTTTATACATATTTGTAGATGTTAAATGAGAAAACTCTTCTGTTAGTGGATTTTTAAACCCCTAGAGAAAGAAAGTCCCTATCCATGGCTAGGGGGTTGGAACTGGATGAGTTTTAAGGTCCAACCCAACCCATCCCGGTCTGGGATTCTGTGATTTCAAGAACAAAACTTAATTAATTTTCTTAATCCAGTTAGAGAAGCTCAGATGTAGGATGAAGGAGTTGAGGAGTCCAGGTGTAATGCAGAAGAAAGGGGGGAAATAGAGGGCAGAGAGGACAAGACAAGGGATCAGTCAGGACATTTGTGAAGAAGCTGTGCAGAGAAGAAGTACAAAAAGCAGAACACAACAGAAAAACCCCTTCCCACCCCATCCTAAGGCAGGGCCCTACGGGTGACCACAGCACAGGGTATCTTTGGCTGAAATGCAATTCTTCTGGCAGTTTGGAGGGACTAGAGCTTACTGCCATGAATATGAAAGACAGCCACAGCTTCTCCTTGACCAGGCATGCTGCTGAATTTTAAGCAGGCAAGAAGAATTTGATAGCTTGCAGAGAAGAGAGGTTTTGTAATAAGGTTTGATAAAACATCACCCCTGGGAGCACTCATCTATAAACACCTCCAAAAAGTTACACAACCCTAGGACACAGCTTTCATGGCAACAAAGCTCTCCAGCATCAGGAGCACAAGCCAGGACTTACAAAGGTTTTATTTCTGCATGGCAATGATCTCTTTCTCAGAGGAATATTCATTCTCAGCCTGGTATGAAAAGGGAAGGGGAAGGAAGCTCTTCCCCCTCTTAAATCTCCACTGAAATTATTGTTTTCAACATAAGGACTAAACCCCAGATTTCTGCCAGCAGTAGAAAACACATTGTTTGGGCAATAATCACCTCCCCCAAATGACAGCTCGGTGCCATTTCAATTTTTTTCTGATGCCATCTGACAGGCAGGCTTTCTAAGGAAACATCAAGACTGGGGGAGCTGAACGGAAAGGAAGAAAAGGACAGAACCTAAAAATAATGGACACACACCTTTGGCAGACATTAAGACTGCTTGATAAAAAAATTATAAACATCTCCTCCTTAAAATGGTAACGTTTCTAAGACACCCAGAAGACTCCATCCAAGCAGAACCATTTGAAGCTGAACAATATTTTGGAAAGAGAGAGGTATATTTAGGGAATCACATTCTTTTGAGGGATGCTTGGAAAAAAGATACTGACTAGATTAATTCTGAAATTACTCCAGAATAAACAGGAACATTATCATCTCACACCACTGCAGCCCTCAAAGCATGAACAGAAGAACAAATTTCACCTATTTTGAGTATTGATGGTTTCTGTGCTGGAAAAGTTGGAATTTTTAATTTTTTTTTTTTCTTTCATGAATTAAACTGAAATGGGAGTGGGAAGAGAAAGTAATAAACCTCCTCCACGCTAGAACTGAATTTCTAAACCACTCCAAACTCACCTGCACTGAATGACATTGCAACACAGCAAGAGAAAAGGTTTTTAGGTCAAGCTGCAGTTGAGTTAGGAGGAGGCAAAAATATACTAGGCATATTTTTGGAACATTCCAAACCTCTAATTTTTCAAAGTGTCACTGTTTATCCAATTAGGCCAGAAAAACAAACAAGCAAAAAAATCACATCTTGGAGGGATCTGCACCAGGGATATTGGCTCATCTTTGATGAAATTCAGGTTGTGCTCTAAAAAGGAACTCCTGCCTGGTCCAGAACAGCACAATGCTGAAGACAATTTTATTATAAACTAACTTTGACACAAAGACCACTAGAAGCACTTAAGTATTTTACCATCTCTCCCAATTACACAGACAACCCCAACCAGCACCCAGTTAAGTGGATGATTTTACCAAATGTGACTTCTGGGCTTTAGGCTACATCTAAATATTTGGAGCTTTACTCCCAGACAGTCACTAATGCACTCCATGACCAGATCAGGAGGGAAATATTTGTGGAATTCCAGTCAGAACGTTTCAATGTGGTTTTTAGAAGCAGCAGGCAGACATTTGTTTGGGGCATAACTTGGATTCTTTGTGCTGTTAGTGTGCAGAGATCTAGAGGATCAGCAAGAGAAACCATCCCCCCTAATACTGAGTACCACAATTTATTGTGAAAATACCCTCTGCATCAAGGCTGAAACAAGCCATAACCCCCCTCAAAATATCCAGATAAATAAAGCTAACTAATTGTTTCTGTGTATTATTTAGAGGAGCCCTAGGCCACCAGATTTTAAGTATGAAAGTCGATTTTAAGCCTAGAAGAATCACAAAATCACAACCAGTGCCTTAGCTAGGTTCTTTCAATACACTGAAAAAAAAAAAAAAGCATTCTGGCACGTGGAAATTAATTTCTGAAGGGTTCCCATGGATCATATGGTATAAAAGAACTGATCAAGTTGATTATTTTCAAATTCCCAGAGACATTACCTTGGCTGTGGGGTTACAGGAGCTCTCCTCCCATCTGTGCCACCTCCAAGCTGGGGCCAGGCCATGGAATTGGCAGCAGACATCCACCTGAAAAATAAAACCCAGAAAGAGGCATTTTTCCCTATTTCTCCCTCTTGCCACACTCAGAACCACACAGATGTGGAGAGCCAAAGGATTAACTTCTTGCTTTATTTCCTTCTGAAAAATACTTGCTAACTAGAAAGATGTTCTGGATTAATTCTGTTGGTTTTTTCTTTCTTATTTCATTGCTTTTGCTCTTTCAGGGATATAAGGCTCAGAAGCACTTCAGGACAAATTATATTTCATATATATGATTTTCCTGAGTAAGGACTTTTTGGGGGGGGTTAGAGACACAGCCAAGCCTGAGGCCATGTGCTCAGTTTTGATTCATTCAGCAGGGCATTTGTGAGACTCATACTGTAGCAGCCTTAAAATGTTTAAGTGTTCCAGGCAGGGTTGTTTACTAGGTACTTTATAGACCATCCTTCAAATCAGACACCTTAAAAAAATTCTTGGAACTGACAGAAATAATAAAATTCCTGGGTTTTTTGTTTGGGTTTTTTTTTACCCTGGAAATACTTTAATATCTAAAGCTGTGTCTACATTTCCTTCCCTAGATTACTTCAGTAAATTAGTATTGAGTTACACAACCTAATGAGGGAAATTAATTTCCTAAAATTACCTTCTATGAATGAAACCAGGCATAAGGTATATAATTACTTGGATTTTTTTTTCAGAGGAAAGAGAATTACAGTGAACAAACTGTCTTAGATGGAAAAGCACTGTATTTTCTTTCCAAAACAATTGTACATATTAATAACAATATTTTTACCCTTTCACTGCTTTCTATCCCATCTCTATCCAGTTCCCCAAATAAACCAATACCTGTATCTTTCTCAAATATTCAACATTAATGCTGGGAAGGCATGAAAAGAAGTGGGAAAGCATCTTTGCCATGTTCTCTTCAGTGTCACAAAGGCTTTTGAGAAATCACCCACCTCTCCTATCTCCTAGAACACCTGAAATCTCCTTGCCATGGACTAAGCAATTTATTCAAGATGTATGTGCAGCAATTAGATGGAGGGGAATGGTACCTGAGCCCCCTGGAGGGCTTCTGCCATGGGCTCAACACATCCCAGGGCTTTGCTCTCAGTTCCTCTAAGACTGAATTCCAGCTGAAGCTTCCTTGGTTTAATTTTCCTACAAAAAGAGCCCCAATCCAAGGCCAAAAGTTATTCCAATGGTTCTCAAACTTCATCTCCAGCCTGGAGCTAAGTTGGATGCTGGTCCCCTGGGGCTGGAGGTGATGTAGTTATTCTGAGGCCCCTCCAAAAAACCCAGAATTGTAGTGTCAAGTCCCAGCAAGCACGTTGCATTGCATGGGGTGAAATCTCCTAAGATGTTATATGGGAAAAGCAGACAAGATTTTATAATCACATGAACTAAAACTACAAGATTGATGGTGACTGAACCTGATTATGAGAATGAATCATGTCTGGTTCCACAGTTATTAGTCAAAGTAATTCATTATTTGCTTAAAAATAACATTAAATTTAGCAATAAAACCACTTATTGATGGCTGGTCTTAACTTTTTTTTCCTCCGTAGTCTAAATGTCATCCCTGCTAAGGAAACTTAAAAGAACAAAAGTCAGAAAATTATCTTAGTCATAATAACCCCTCTTTCATCATTTAAATAAATAGAAAAGTGAGACATTATCCGATATGGATTTAGGTATATCATTTATGCAATGAAATATTACAGCTTTTTTTGCAAGTGCCCCAAGGGATTTATGATTAAATCAGACATTATTTTTTTTTACTAAAAGCTTGGCCTTATTTAAAGGTAAAAAAAGCTTCTGAAGACATGAAGTCTCCCTGGATCCTTTTCTTTTGCATCCCTTAGCCTTCTCCCTGTGCCTGCAAGGATTTCTACCCCAGGCAGAGATGCCTTGGGGTGTTCCTTCCCCTTCCTCCTGCTAACTCTGCCTCTGGTATTTTCTCTTTCCTGAAGAAGTAAACCCCAAATTGAGCAGAATTCCAGCATGGGATCTGGGATCTAGGAAGACCTTAAGAAGAAATTCTTTGCTGTGAGGGTGCTGAGCCCCTGGCTCAGGTGTCCCATGGCAGAGGGATGGAACTGGGTGAGCTTTCAGGTCCCTTCTAACCCAAACCAATGTGAGATTTTAATTTAAGTGACAGCCCCACCTGCAGACCTGATCCCCATCACTCCCATGCTTTGCACCCAGAGTTTTCTCTCACCTTGGCTTCTTCTCTGTAAGAACTTCCCCGTTCAAAACATCTCCCTGATCCAGAATGGGCATCAGAAAACATCAGCTGGCAAGAGGAGGAACAAATCAAAAGGCAATCAGAAAGCTCACTTTTCCTGCCAAACTGAGCCCATTGAGATTTGCCCCAGGGTACTGATGGGAGCAGCATCTGCTGCTGAAGAAGCACAGGGTCAGGAAGATGCATGGACATTTCCTCCCCCCCCCCCCCCCAGTTAATCTGGGAAAATAACCAGAAGACAGGGGAAAGAAAGGGAAAAAAAAACCAACAACAAGAAAACAAACCTAAAAGCTCCAGATGGATGCCTGGACTCAAACTGTTGCTGGGCTAGAGCTGCTTGGTTGGATGGATTTTGACTGGGTTGTCAGATGTCTATAACACTTTTACTCTGAAAGGAGCAGAGTTATTTGATTGCTCCACAGATGATAAATAAGCCTTGCCTCCAAATGAGTTAAATGCCTTGAAAACTGCACTCTTCAGGTTTTATTAGTGATTGAATAGCTGTTGGTAAGCAAAAATCAATAGAGAGATTAGCTGCACCAGCCTGCCAAGAGATTACAGAGAAGATGCTTGTCCACTGGATAGCTGAGGAGTTCTGTGACATGATGTTGCCCTTTGGGCTGGGGAGTAGGAGCTGATTCCTGCCTTTCCCTCTGCTGGAGCATCATAGTAAGGACCATTAACCACCAGCTGGCTCTGGGGTGTGAGGAGCATCATCTGACACAGCCACATGGATGATCAGAAACTCCAGAAACTCATCCCAGGGGTTATTCAGGCAGTGGTTGGTCAGGTCAAGAGCTTTAACTCCTGAGTTTCAGCAGGCAGGAGATGATTGTTGCATCTGCTGGGGCTGTATCCATGTTTTCCACAGCCCAGCAGCTTCTCCTGGGGCACCTGGAGCAAACATAGCACCTTCAGAAATGTTGGAGTTTTATCCAGGTTGAAGCTCCATCCATCCCGACCATCAGCACTTCCAGGGATGGAGCAGCCACAGCTTCCCTGGGCAACCTCAGCCAGGGGCTCAGCACCCTCACAGCAAAAAATTTCTTCTTAAGATCTTCCTAGATTAAGAGTAGATCCCACATTCCATGCTGGAATTCCCGAGCTTCCCTTCAACAGCCAAAAAGTAGCCTGGCTCCTCCTGGATCAGACAGGGCTCTCCACTCCCAGCACAAGAGATATTCATAAGTCTAAAGCCATAAACTTTCTTTTCTCCATCCAAGCAAATGGAAATCGTTTTGCCAGGCTCCAGACAGGTCAATCCTGGTGAATTTCCAATGAACTGATAAAAATAAAATAACATTTGATAACAATTGCTATAGCTCTGGGTACGAGCAGACCTGCAGCCTCCACACCCCAGGATCCCCTGTGTACAACAAATAGTTGTACAATTTCCACATGAAATATTTCCATGGATGGGAGAACTTACAGCCTGCCACTCAATTTGATTTCAGTATTGATATTTTTCTTTCACCAATGTGTCAGTCAGTAGCACGTGAGAGGCAGTAAAATTCACTGTCCACTTTTAAACTATGCTACAGTTTTTTAACATATTTTTAAGCATTTTACATGAAGTCTCTTGTTCCCAGATGAAACTGAATTTTGGAATGTTTTTAATGATCTCATTAATGGCTTGTCAGGTACCTATGTTTCCACAAGTAGTTTTACACATCTCTAATCACATCATTTCAGACACTGCCCTTTCATATTGGTTCATGAGCATAATGAGGTTTCACCTCTAAGCTGAAATTATCTGACTCTAAAGAAACTGAGACTGGGTTGTACTGACAAATTTGAATGCAACAGCAAGACACTGAAAATAATTATTTGCAAATGTGTCTGAACTCCTGAAATTAAGTTTGAAACACACTTGCTCAAACAATCCAAAAAAGGAGGGTTACTATGCAAAGTTAAAGCTTCTCTGCTCTTTTTTTAAATATATCTTTCAGGATCTGTATCACGGCAGTCCTGGACCTTGCTTTCTCCAGGGGAGATGCAAAAGGGACAATTATTCCTCTTTATCAGGTCTGTTGTGTCTGTGGGCCTGGCAGCTAGTTAGGGGCATAAACCAGATTATTTGGACGTGTCAAGCCAATGGTTGGTGCACCAGTGACTGTACAATAATTGACATTCTTTGCAAAGATAGCAAGAAATTGGGAGGATAAAAATACTTTCTTGCTATAAAAAGATGCCCTGAATTATTAGAAAGCACTATTTTGAGACATTACCAAAATTACTGGGGTTTTTTTGCTGCTTTCCCACCCTGCTAGCCCCACAAGTAGAAGAAAACCACTATGCTTTTAGATTAAAAGCAAACTTGATGGAGAAGCTGAAGTTAAGCTAAATGTTTAGCCTAAAATAAAAAGGATGTAAAAAAATGAAATGTCCTCTCATTAATAAAAATACCATGGTGCAGATGGTTCCTGTGCATGGCACCTAAAGCAAGTCTGAGTCAGATCATCCCTGGAAAAGGTTACCAATAATTTACTCAATGTGATTAAATTAAAATATTCATAAAGTAACAATTATATTATGGGACCTGAAAACATGATTTTTAAGCTGGTTTCCTGTGGAAATGAATTTTTAAAACTTAATAAAAATATCAAATTAATATAAATAAGAAAAGTGTCTTTCTGTTCTCTCATTTCTGCTTCACATGTAGACACATTTAAAATAAAACATAGAAATTCACTGACAACTTACTTATAAAGCATTTCTCTGCTTATGAAATGTAACCAAACAAGACCTTTATCTTTGCCAGGAACTGCTTCAAGACAGGGGATTTCTAGGAATAGTTCCTAAAATAACCTTCATTAGATTTAAAAAAAAAAAAAAATGCATATAACTGCCAGACTTCTTGGCCTTGATGAAAGCCATTTCAATTTACAGGTAGCAATACCATTAGTGTTAAAATTCCTGGGTAAACTATAATTGCAAATGAAATGCCACAGATAGCACACCTCTAGCTATAGGAGGCATCTGGGCAAGCACTCACTTTTATTTCACCAACATCCTTTTAATCAGTCTCTGCACAGACTATAATTTAATCCCTGTGATATTTGAAAAAGCCTCAACCTTCATTTTTTTTCTTGCAACGATGGGCTCTGTATTTACATACACAAAAGAATTATTTTGCAGCAGAAATAAAAAAAAAAACAACAACAAATTTTCTTTCTGGAAGCACTTACATCTTCCCTCCTTTTATCAGAGATCCTGCCTGGGAAATTTTGTGCCAAGAATCCACTGCTGTGGAAGGTATCTAAAGCAAAGTGTTTGGCTCCACAGTAATATTTGAAGCATTTCTGTTCCCCAGTCCCCTCACCCCCCAGGGAATCTGTGAACTCCACAAATTAACTCTACAAAGCACTCTACCCCCTCGGGGTTTTCCTTTGTTTTCAGCATTTAAAACAAGCTCCTAAGGTTGTGTTTGATGCTTGCAGACTTCCAAAGGAAGAAGCTCTCCTCTGGTGTCCCACCTGCTCCTCTTTTCACCAGGCTCCAGACACCAAAGGCAAGGCAGCTTTGCACAGAAGGGAGGTGTTGTCCCAGGGTTAAATGGTGTTAACTAACTCCATCCTCCCCAAGAGTTTTCAGCCACCCTCTGAATCACAGACATTTAAAAAAAAAAAAAAAAAAAGAAATACCAAGGAAAACAAACATCCAGCCCCTGCACTTCTCTGTCTTCTCCAAAACCTGATGGTTTGGAGAGATGGTTTGGCCATTTCTAGACCCATACTGATTTCACCAACTAAAATCTCATCTCAAAAGTCACTAAAATGAGGCAGCAGATGATTTTGTATGGTGGAAAGAGAAGCTTTCAAGGGAAACCAGTGATCTGGACCCTGCAGCTTGGCTTGCCCTGGGGCCCCAGCTCAGCAGGGTTGGTGCTGCCCTGGAGCTTGGCCTTATTTAAAGGTAAAAAAAGCTTCTGAAGACATGAAGTCTCCCTGGATCCTTTCCTTTTGCATCCCTTAGCCTTCTCCCTGTGCCTGCAAGGATTTCTACCCCAGGCAGAGATGCCTTGGGGTGTTCCTTCCCCTTCCTCCTGCTAACTCCACCTCTGGTATTTTCTCTTTCCTGAAGAAGTAAACCCCAAATTGAGCAGAATTCCAGCATGGGATCTACTCTAAATCTAGGAAGATCTTAAGCAGAAATTCTTAAGGGAGGTATTGGGTGATGCTGATGTCCACAGTGGGTGTAGAAAGCACCTTTGGGCATGGTGACCTTTGGGTGACCATGGGGTGGGCAAGTTTTCAGGCTCCAGAGCTCTGGAAGTGCTGAAGAGCCAGGTCTGAAACCATGGGGTGATCCTGCTGAGTCCTGATGTGACTCCATCCCGGGTTGTTTTCTGTCACTCTGCTGCAGTGACCCAATTTCAGCATCTGGTTTGATAAAGCTGAAGGCAAAAGACCCCACCAGATTAAAACCTCAAGCCTCTCAGCAAGCAAACTAAGAATAAAGAAACAAGAAACAACTTTTTAACGGGTTCTTTAACATTCTTAAGCTGTTACAGAAAATAAATAAGCCTCAAATCCTGTAACTCACTGGTATATACCTGAGGCAATACAATATGCATTTTTGTACTTTGGATTTTTGCTTCAAATAGCTTTGTAATAGTCTTATCCAAAAGATGAACTGCAAATGCCTTTGCTTTGGCATAAGATGCTTTCCTCTGTTGTAAACAAAGATTTAAGAATCAAAGACTTTTGTGTTAAGATCTTCAGCAAATAGAATTTATATTTCAATATTTACACTTGAATATTAGAGGCTTTAAATAACTTATCTGTGAAAGACAAATAAATTAAGTCTTCAGAACAGTAAGACTATAGTTTTAATTGTGGTTTCATTTGTTGTTTTTTGTTTTTGTTTTTTTTGGAAGAAAAAACAAACTCTAAAATGTAGGTTGTTTTTTTCTGTTCCCTGAAATGTCATCACAGCTGCAGAGGGAGAGGATGTAATGCTCTAACAAGCACTAGAACATTGTAAGAAAAAGTTAAAACACATTAATTACCAGATAAATGGAAGGTTTATGGTACAGAATACTCCGGAAGGGTAATATTATCATTCTGATGTCCCATCATCACAGGACATGTCCATGGGAGATGCCTACACCAGCAGAGACCTGAGTCAGGAAAGCCAGGATACATGTAGCCAGCACAACTTGGATTATCCTGGTTTGGGAACACAGCCCTGAACTGGTAATAAACACCAGAGCAAGATGATAGTTTCATCTTGGAAACCAAAGCAAATCCTGGGCATCCAAAACGTTGGTTCAACCATCTAGTTAGAAATACTGCTCCACCATGGATCAATTTCTCACATCCCAGTGATCAGCAGTGTGGAACTTTTCCAGTTTTAGAGGCAAGAGAAAAATCTGGCCCAGAGAGCACTGCAGAAGGAACATTTTCCACCACAGGACATCTGGATCATCTTTGCACAGTACCATTTCATACTGTTGACCAGAGCCATTGTGGGGCTTTGGGGAATTTGGAATTTTCAAAGCCAAACAGTTCCTGAGCTGGCTCCACAGGAGCACAGAGAGTGGTGAAGGGAGGGGATTCTCCCCCTCTGAGATCCCATTGGAGTTCTGTGTCCAGGGCTGGAGTCCCCAGCACCAGAAGGACATAAAACTCCTGGGATGTGTCCAGAGCAGAGGCACTGAAATGCTCAGAGGGCTGAGCACCTCCCTGGGAAGCCAGGCTGAGGGATTGGGGTTGTTCAGCCTGGAGAAGAGGAGGCTCCCAGGGGAGCTCAGAGCAACCTTCCAATATCTGAAGGGGCTACAAGAAAGCTGGGGGAGGGCTTTGGACATGGGGGGGTAGGGAGAGGACAAGGGAAATGGGTTAAAACCTAAAGAGGGGAGATTGAGGTTGGACATTAGGAAGAAATTCTTTAATTTGAGGGTGCTGAGCCCCTGGCCCAGGTTTCCCAAGGAATTTGTGGCTGCCCCATCCCTGGCAGTGTCTCAGCCCAGGTTGGATGGGGCTGGGAGCAGCCTGGGCTGGGGGAGGTGTCCCTGCCCATGGCAGGGGTTGGAACTGGGGGAGCTTTAAGGTCCCTTCCAACCCAAACCATTCTGTGCTTCTATGAATGTAATTGATACAGAATTTATTCTGCTCCATGGTTTATCAGGCTGCTGCCTGGTTAGTCTTTGGTGTCAGCTCTGACTGCATTAGAAGAGCTCTTGAGTATATGAAGGGAAAATTGCTAACTATGTCATTCCTCCACAGGAATCAATCTCCATTTTAGACTGGAAAAGGAGAAAGGGAAATACTGGAGTCTTATTCCCAGGGCAGATTTGTCTCTGCAGTTATACCAGCAAAGTCTTTCTAGAGTGGCTGCAAGCAGATTGCATGAATAATCATTAATTATTATGGTAATCATTAATTATTTTGAGTTTGCTCACAAGGAAAGGTTTTAGGAAACTTCCAACAAAGGAAGTGTGAGAAATACAGATATTTCTAATAGTCTTAGACATAAGAGAAACAGATGTAAAAACTTGACAAATCCTACCTCAAAGGGATCCATTATGTTTCCAGGAGAAACAATACCCAGTAATCAGAAAATTTATTTGACATTATTCTGTGAAGAAAAG
Organism: Phaethornis superciliosus; assembly: GCA_023637945.1. Taxonomy (NCBI): domain Eukaryota; kingdom Metazoa; phylum Chordata; class Aves; order Apodiformes; family Trochilidae; genus Phaethornis; species Phaethornis superciliosus. The sequence continues at coordinate 22,835,340 of JAJQWJ010000010.1, forward strand.
GACATTTGCAAAGGGATTCATGGGAATTAGAAGAGAAATCCAAAAAACAAATAGGATTTGCTAATGAAGCTCCTACACATAACTTACTAAATGCTCCCCCAGTTTAAGTCTATTAGAATGCATGTATGAGGACATATGACAGATCATCTATAATCTGGATCAGCACAGTGCCTGGAGCTCTGTTCAGGGAGTAGGGACACAAGGAATTAGATATCTTATAAGTGGAGTTGTCAGCCCAGGAATTTGCAATAAAATAGAAAACAAAAGACAGAAGTACATCAGAACACGAAAATATGGGTCAGAAGAATAAGGAAGTGGTCAGCACCCTGGCTCCTCTTTTATATATAAATATCACAGTAAAAAAAAAAAAAAAAAAAAAAAAAAAGAAAACTTTTTACTCTTCTGCTTTAGCTTATGCTGTTCAGTGGGAATCCACATTTTTCTGTTTTGCACTAAAAGCACTTTAGGAAATTCCAGCTTGGAGTGGGAACCCACCAAGTGTTATATTAATAAAAGGTTAGAACTGTATGTGCTGTGCAGAATTTCTGCCACCCTACTACCATGGCATCCCTTAAGCAGGTGGCACCAACCTCTCCACAGCAGCCCTGGGCAGGAAAATTTGGAAATATCAAAATTAGAAGTGTTGCCATGTGACAGAAGCAGATCCATGAGCTGATCCAACCTGTGCTAGTTTGGAGACTTTATTTTCCTAGGACTGAGTGGCCAGGAGATGCTCCAGGGTGGTGCCAGCACCCACATAGCACACAGGGTTGGGGGAAGAGTGCCCAACCTCTTGTTGAAATCAGTTCAAAGTTTTAACTTGCTGTCCTCCTGTGCTGAGAACCAAAAAACTATTTTTTTTTTATTTTTTAAGGATTATTCATGCTTTTTCATCAAGAAGAGTTGTGCTGCTGATCCAACCAGCCAGGCAGCACAAGGTGACTCAGAGCTGGCAAGTCACAAATAAGAAGCAGAGCACAAAAAGCAAGTGCTTATTTAAAATTAGTTCTGGTCAATATAAGGACTTAAAATTTTACCCAAGACAATAGCCAGATAATTTCAAATAATGGGTATATCTGAGAAAATTGTTCTCCACTGGGGGATGTTCTCTGGTCACATTGATCAAATGACTTATGAATTATTTATTCAGCTGTGCTCTTCACCTTAAAAGCAAGCACTATTGATTTTGCTTCATATATCTTATTATGGAATCAAAGGACAGGAAGAAAAGATTCCAAGAGTAGAATGGCATGGAAACAGCCCACCAGCTCCTCTGGCCTGTAACACAGAGAGGGATGTGCAGAAGCTGCAACTGCAAAGTTAGGAAATGATTCTGCCTTCACTGGCATCTGCAAAACACTAATGAAAGTCTGCTTTTTGCTACAGGTTGCAGTGTGGATTTTCAAGAGCAAAATGGAGTCAAAAATCTAAGTTTTCTACTCTCGTGTTGCTGCTTTCAAAAATAAAGCCACTGGTCCTCTGTTATCAAAGTGGAGACTTAAATATTCAGCCTGAAAAAGAGCAAAATGAAGTGCTTGCATTGCTGGAATAACCAAGATGGTCTGAGGGAGAAGACTCAAAACTAAAAAGATAATGTCTTTGGGAGAATTGAAGATTTAGTTTCTTTTTTTTTCAGATACAGAAAGAATGGAAGGCTTTGCAAAGGGAAGAAACAACAGCACCATAAATAATACCTACAGCCAAGAAAAAAAAAACCAAACCAAACTTAGAAGTAATATACATGAGTTATGAGGGCTATCAAACACTTCTATTCTTCTTTCGCTTCTCATTAATATATTATTACAAAAAAAACACCACAATCTAAGGTGGACAACACCAGTTTCTTTCCTGAGGCTGGCACAATATAGGTGTTAAGCCCTTGAAGTAAACCAGCCAGACACTTCCCATGGGTTTCTTGGGCAATTAATCTCCCTGTCATCCCTATCCAGCTTTTTCATACCTTCCTTAGACTTGGTGACAACAGAAAGCTTGTGAGGCTCCAAAGTACCATCATTAAAATAACAGAGTACAAGGACAAAGCTCAGCATCCCCTTACCCTGAATATCTCATCAGAAGAGCTTCTTAAAAATTCAGGCTGGAGAACTGCGCTTCAAAATATCATGAAAGGAAAAAAAAAAAGGAAAAAAAAATATATCTTACTTGAAGTTATGTGTCTCCTCTTGACTTCTGAGGGAATCACAGAACCTGTGACAAACACTTGGTGCTTTTCAGTTTCAAGGACTTCACACGATAAAATTTGGGACTCACTGCTCTGAAGGTGTTCTCCTCTCTGCTTATAAATGCAACTGGAAAATAAAGGGAAAAAAATAGCTTAGGAAAAAGTATTTATCAATGGTTTCTTTCAAATATTTCCACTGTGCTTCAAATCTTTGCTAATTCAAAGTCACTATGGTCCTGAAGGGAGGAGGGTTCATTGGACTCTACCAATATTTTTTCTCTTCCTCTCATGCTAACAGGATATGTAGGTGAAGAATGCAGCTGGTGGCCTTACAACTTATTCCCTGTATGGAAAAAAAATGGTGAAACACTTGGCCAGATGTTCTTTCTTCACCCATTCATTAAAAAACTCCACCTTTGAAACAAATATCTAAAATGAATCTGTAATGAAGCTATGTGACTGGATATTGGGGAAGCCTTTGGTTCCACTCTGGTTTTGGTAGGAGGTATCTCATGACATACAAAACTGTACAGGGTTTAAATCTGTGGTGGGGAACACCTCTGCTTACAGGGAGCCTTTGATGAAGTATTAATAAGGGAGAAGAACCAAATACCTCTGTCCCATTTCCCCTTCCCCTGCTCTGGACTAAAATCAATCTTATCTGGAGAGAGAAATAAAAAAAAAATTTAAATCAATATATATATCTTCTTTCAAATCACAGTTGGCAAATTAGATCCACGTTTCTCTGAGAGAAATTGCTTTAGTGAGAAGAGTCTCTATCAAATAGGATTTCAAATACCTTGTGTTTCCAAGTTTTTCATGGTTGCTTATATAATACACTTACTATATAGGAAGAGTTATCCTCTGCACTACATTTGTTGACATAATCTGGGGGTATCTTAGTAGCATATTTCCCATTTTGCAGGATATTTTTCCTACATATGATTATTTTGTGCAGTTTGGGAGCTTCAGGTGTTGTGTGTGACATGTAAACAGCTATGACTGATGACCAACCTTTCCAACAACATCTACACAAATAATTACATTTTCCATAGCCCTTGCTGAAGAACAGTGGGGATGTGAGAACCTTTCACCAAACTCACTGCTACTTGAGAAGACGTGGGCACCTCTGTTTATAAAGATGGGGAAAGCACTAGAAAAAGGCTTATTATTTTTAACTGTTGAGTGAAATCAGCTCGTATAAAAGGAAACTACTTGGTGTTTTTCTACAGCCTGGAGAGAAGCAGAGATATAGCAAAAATAAGCAGGGAGCCAAAGACACACTTGTGTCACTTACAATGGGATCACCCAGCATGCAGATGTTGAATTTCAAGGGCATGGATGAGTATTTAAGATTAAATATCATTTTGCATGTGTTGTCCTATGCCAGGAGATCATTTTCAGTCAGTATGGGCCCATGCAGCTATTGCATTTAATAGGTTTGCTGCTTTTCTTCTTCTTTCTTCCTTTCTTTTTCTTTTGGTCGGTAGGTAGGAAGGTAACATGAGGGGTGAACTAAGGGAAGCTTTAACTCTGCACATTTAATGGCAGAATAGTCAGAGCAACAAATTGGAGTGGCTTAAATGAGCCCTAGGAACTTGAAATGTAGCCCGAAAAAGAGCTTGGCAACATATTTAATGATAAAATTCTTCCTTCCTCCCCAGAGCTGAGCCAGAGATCCTGGTGGTGCCAGCCTACCTCCATCTTCCATGCACCCCAACTTAGCAAAGATGAGCATCTTCACTGACATCAGAGTGTAAGTCTGGGTTTAATTTGTGAGACAAAAGGAAGGAGAAGGCTCAGCCAAATTTTGGAGTTTCTTCAGTCCCTGTTCAAATGTGCCCCAGGTGCTCAGCTGGCAGCTGACTTCCATCAGAGAAGCTGCAAACAGCCACCTCCTTACTGCTAGGAGACCCTGAGGATGAGCAGGGAGCATGGTAAGAGCCAGAGAAGAGCAAGTCCTCAGTCTACATCACCCAAAAAAGGCCCAGTTCATAGGAGGAAGGGAAGGTGTGGAGGGAAATGCAATGGTTGGAGCTCCACTGATTGACTGGAGCAATTCTTGCTCAGTATCAGGAGTGTTTGTCACTGAAGGGGGCTGGGCAAAGCTTTCCTTTCCCTGCTCCTGCCTTCATTCCAGCCTCTGCTCCTTGGTCTTTTCCATAAATGATCCCACCAATAGCAGCTTGAGTCATTAACTCATTATAGCTCCATCATTAACTATCAAATTAGCATCCTGCCACCATGAAGACCTCTCAGCCCAGGAAGGGACCCAATTCCATGCCCTTACGTACAAACCTAAAACATTACTAACAGAAAACTGAGTCTCCTTTGGTAAAAAACTTCTCTGCACTGAGATTTGAGATTTGAGGCCACAAGGCTGAAAGCTTGTGTTCACACTGGATTTTATTTAAGATGCTTCCACATCTTTGGGAGGCAAGGAAGGTAACTGAAGCAAAAAGGCTGGCACTTGAGCTGTGCTCTCTGCTCTGGGATGGGTTGGGAGGAACTTCTTCAACCACCAAGTAATGTGCTACAGCTTTCTGAGATTATATTACTTCTGCTTGTCAGTCACAAGTACAGGAAAAAACCAGAGCCCTAGTAAATAGAGATAAGGGGGATTTGTAGGGACATGGCATGAATGTATACACAGGGAATGAGGGACTATAAATGTCTATGCCAGTATTTCAGAAAATGTTTTTAGCTATTTTAATAATACTAAATAATAAGTATTATTTGCTAGTATCTCCCTAAGTATTCTATTTCCCCTTTCTAATATCTCCACCTTTTATATTTTCTGGTCTGTTTCTTAATGTAGAATTTGACTGAAATGTCACATGTCCTTCACCATTTTCTTTTTACCTGGATATTATATTTCAGATCTTTTTTTGAAAAATTGTTTTCAGCTTATCCTGCAGTTACCTTAAGTGAGAAGATGCCTACCAATAATGACAAGCTTTGTAATATGTGTTAATGGAAAAATCTGACCTCTCCTGATGGCCACAAAGAGTTATGATAGAGGCATCCTCTGTTAGATAAGTAATTTTGGAAAGTGGTGAAAAAAGGCTGCATAATTTCAGGCAAACAAAGACAGTTAAACTTTCTTATTGTTATTCTCAATTCCAGTTGTGAAATCTTTATAGGAAAAAGGAGAATTTTCAAAGTCACTCACCTTTAGTGATTTTCAGCATTCTTGAACATGGCAGCAATTGGGTTTCAAAGTCCTGTAGAAATAACCTGTAAATGCCCAAGGAATAAGAGTATAAAAATGAGCAGTGTAAATTGTTTTACCCATTATAACAAATCTTTTCATTTTTAAAAGTTACCAGGTACTTAATTTCCAAATAATATTTAACACAAATACAGGCAATTTCACTGGTTATGATATCCAGTAATTTGGTGGTTTAAATATTAAAATGGGCCATAAGTAAAACCAAAAAAAGTCTTACCTGGTCCATAAATATAACAAAAAATCAAGTTGCTCCACCTGATGACTTAAGGCTGGCGAAGAATGGTCATGAAGCTGCTATTACAAGATCTCTTTTTTGAATTCATCTATAATGCAACACCAAATGCCTTCTGGGAAGCAGGTAGGATATTTAAACATGAACTCAATGGAAATAAAAGACATGGGAGCTGGAGTTCAGGTCCAGGGTCAACATTATTAACAATCAGAAAGCCAAAAAAACAATTCCTGAGAAGTGCAGTATCTCCCAATTGACAAGCCAACTACAAAAGAGGACAGCTTGGCAAAAAAAGGATGTACATTGAAATCCATTTTGAAAAACTGAAATGAAACAGATTTCCTGTTTTATTTTCACCTTGTAAAGATAAAATAATCCATAGAATTGCAATCCCATGACTGCTTTGCATGCCAAATAATACAAAAATTTATTTTTTCTCTTTTCTGAATTGTCATTAGTATAAAAAAAAGAGTATTTCCCCCCCCTAAAACAGGAATTATCCTTCAGTGGAAATTAATACATCTAAAAATATTTGATGCACCTATAATTGAGCAAAGCTGCTTCTGATTGGACACTTTGCTGGTGGGAGCTATGTTCCTTTGCTTCATTTCCAATCACTTGGTAGCCTGAATTACTTCCCTTTCTCTCTGATGTTTCTCCATGTATTCAACAGTAGCAGAATTTGTCACAGGTTGATCTATGGCTCAGTCTCCTCTCTAAACAACACTGCTCTAGAGAAACCTGATGTGGTTTTTCATTTACTGAGGCACTGCTCTATTTAATAACAGCATTCTAACATGTGTTATCAATCTCTGTATCATAACAATTCTTACAGTTGAGGTTGTCAGATGGATATAATCTATGTTTGCCAACTGTGCTGTGATAATTTAGGGAGTCCAGTTCCTGAATTCCTTCAAGGGGAAGGCCCTGCATGCACCTGGATAAAGCAAATTATATATAACCATTCTCTAATGCTTTATATTACCCAAATACGAAAAATATTTTAAAAAACCCAAAGAATATAATGATTGAGCAAAAGTACATACTTAAATCAGATTTCATTTGGGTTGAGCTTACACTGTGAATCTGAATATAAATTCAGATTTGCAATTTTAAGGCCAAATTAAATCTAGTTGGCTTCAGTCAATACTTTATTGGACTTTTGGATATATCCATGCAACCGAGAAGAGAATTTGCTCAACTGAAGATAATTCCCTGTATGTTTTTTATGAGAAAGAGTTAAGGGTCTTCATTTTGAACAAATTGTAGCTACATTTGATGAGAGCTCTGGGAACCAAACCTCTTCAGTGAAGCACAGGCAATTCTATTATCTATATAGGAAGGAAAAAGCAACAAAAAAACCCAAAAGAAACAAAAAAACCCAAAAGAAACAAAAAAAACCACCCCAACAAAACAAACAAAAAGAGGCACAAAGCTATAAAATAATAAAAAAACCCAGACTGCAGCAGATTTGCTTCAGTTCAGAAAAGTAACACATTCTTCCAAGCTACTGAGCAAGACTGAAAAGAATTTCTGACCTACCAGCAAAGCAGTAAGGTGTGTCACAAACATGTCCCCAGCCTCCCAAGGAGAAATAAAACCTGCCAGGCCAAGTTAGTTGGTGGAAGTGGAATTGCTCCATAAAATCCAGACAGCATCTCCTGAAGGAGCTACATGTCAGGCTCTCATCCTGGGTCTCAGAAGCAATTTTTGCCCAGGAGGTAATTTGGGTCACCCCAAGGCAAAGGGAGACAAGCAGATGCTCCAGCTGCAGGGATATCTTTGAAGAACCTTCTCCTTTTTTTCTCCTGAGACCACTTAGTGCTCATGAGCTTTATTTTTTTTTTTTTTTTTAATTTTGTCATGGTCTTGTTCCTTCATGAGCTCTACAGAAACATCCTGGGCTGTGCAGCCCATAAGTAAAACCAGTCTGGTGTCACCAGGGACCTGGAAAGGAGGAAAGCAGAGGTGGTGCAAACTCATCTTCCACCCACCCCATCTTTTCATGGGTGCACAAATATGGAATAATTACTATTGAAAAAAACCCTCAGAATTTTGCAGGTCATCTTGGCAGATGTTTCTCCTTCTTGTAAAGAATTTTTGAGGCACGTGTTAAATGTGAAGAGCTGTAAATGCTGTGATTCAGTGCTTTTCAGACATAAAAAGATACTTTTCTTTAACAGGACAATCTCCTTTCCTGTTTTTTCAACAGTGAAAAAAACCAATAATTCACTTGAAAAGAATTCTTGCAATATTTTGGATTCCTGCTTGTTTGACAAATATGAGCCAGTCAAAATGAAAAGGTTTTGTCATCAGAAAATCAACTCCAGAAGCTAAAGGTGCACCAGATGTCAGGGGAGAGCTTTGTGTGCCTGAGAACCATTTCCTGCTCAGAGGAAAATTGTAGGGAGACTACAGGTGACATGTGAGACACAAACCAAATCTCACAAAGCTTTATTACCATGACTCCCTTTCCTGGTCTGATTCAAGGTCCTTTCCACCCATATTTTGTGAGGCCAGGCTCCCAAGCAGTAATGAGCCTGTTGCCCTCCTTCCATGGCAGTGTGGATTTAGTGTCTGCTTCTTTCTGGCACATTTATTAAATGCAGAATTATCAGGTTTCCCTACTCAAGAACTGCTTGAAAGAGAGACCAGATTTATTTCAAAATCAAATTGCAATCCAAGAGTCCAGTCCAGTGCTTCCAACAACAGCCTCCTGGGAGGGATGATTGCTAAAGATGAGTAAATTTCTTTTTTTAAAAAAAAAAACTCCTAGAAAAAAGGATGCACATGCCTCAAATTTCAGAAGAGACATGAGTGATAACAAGAATTCAAAGAAGGAACCATCAGCAAGTAGAAAAAGCGAGACCTGCACGAGGAATTACCTTGCTGTAAAAAATCTAAAATATTGAGGCCTGCCAAATGTTTAAAAAACAGTTGTTCAGGGTGAAAACAAGTCGTTTGAAAAGTGCTTTTAATATAGACCAATCATAACCCAAAAGAAAGTCTGCAATTTCAGCAGCTGATTACTAACTGCCCTAATTAAGTGGCTTTAATTGACTCCATCCAAGTCGAGAGACAATTCAGATGCACACTGCTGCAAGGCTCAGCCACCATAATTCCTGCAAAGTAACTTTTAAATGAGTTATCCTGCAGCTTTTATTAACCAGATAGCTGTTTTGAAGCCATGATTTGCAGACCCCCAGGGCACATGGATTAATTTGAGGCCCTAAGGGTGGCTAAGAAAAGCATGTTTACTGTCAATATACTTTGAAGGATCCTAAAAGTGAGAGAGATAAAGAAGGGGTGCAGAGGGAGTGAATTTTTTTTTCTGCTTTCTTACTGCTTCCTAACTTCTGGAACACTTTCAAAAAATAGGGAAAGATCCATTTTTGCTTTGCCCTGAAGGACTGCCATGTTCTTGCCTTTCTTAATTAAAGAAAAATAACATAAAAAATATAAATTTGTTTAACCCTGGAGCCTGACAAGAGCAATCAGTTCCCCTCCTGCTCATGAAATCACTTTATGGATGTGCAGCCTCTTGCTTTGCTGTCATTCCTTTCCTCCAAATGGAATAGGTTCAGCTTTCCTGCAGTCTAACTTTATCAATCTCTCCACTCTTATTTACAGTCTTCCCAACTCTCTTATTTATCTTTCTTTTTAGAAATATCATGCTCAAAGGCTCAGTTTTAAATGTCTTTAATTTTAAGTGTTACCTTCCCAGATCTAAATGGAAAGGGCTATTTTTTTTTTTTAATTTATAGCCAGTGTTTCACAGGTGATCAAAACCTCAAAAAGTGGAGAAGGGATCTAAAGGTGTTAAAATCTTTCATACTATTTTGACTTCAGACATATGAAGAAGCTGAATTAAAAGCACATACACATAAAAGGAGCTCAGGCATTTCTGAACCTTTGAATATTTGCCATGACTACCTGAGAATTTTTACAAAAAATTTATATTCACTTGTGCAGCCTCACGTAAAAAAGATTTTTTTTTTTTATTTTTAAACCACAACTATAATTTGTTCTCACTTTTTTAGTACCTCTGCTCCAATTTTTCCTGAAGACATCCTAGAAAACAGTTTGTAGTCCTATGATAGATTTCATTTGTCTTCTCTTAAATAAACTGAGGAAATAACTTAAGCTGAAATCTATTCTCCACCCCTGGAGAAGGCTCTCCTGTTCAACCCCACAACGTTCTTTCCCCTTAATCCCTTTTTTCTGTGGGGAAAATCTCTTGTAATTAAGGTTACATCATTTTTAGCTGAAAGGTCAGCAACTCTTTTGTTTTGTTTTATTATTATTGTTTTCCTGTAGGTACAGCAGTAAAATTTACATGGGTCAAGACTGACAATGCAGAAAACATTTGCTCATTTTTATTTATAGGCTGGGTGAAGGGAAGGCAATGGTTGCAGTCAGCTGGGAGCTTGGCAGCAGAGTTGCTGGGTTGAAAAGAAATAAATCTGTAAAAATCACTGACCAGATTGAAACTCCAGCTTGCAGGGGGGGACGTGTCCATACCAAAAATGTGAGTCTCTGCATCCTCAAAGAGAAAAGAAGAAAAGCTCTCAACAGAGAAATGAAAAAATCCTCAGACCTCATGGAAAAGCAGTGCAGTGCAAAGCTGAAACAAGGTAGGGAGCTGGGAAAGGGCCGAAGCAATGAAGACTTTGCAGCAACTGCAAGAAGGAATAAATAAATAGAGGCAACACAAGGCTGCTTGAATTCTGGACCTGTTAGAGAGAAATAGAAAAACAACAATAATAAATAAATAAAATGCCCCATTTGGAAACTGAAGCTTGCAGAAATGCCTATGGATCTCACCTCACTCTGGAAATGACCCCAGGTCTTTGGGAAGTGGGGCTGTATGACCACCACCAGCCAGCAAGGTTCCCCCAGGTCTTCCCCAGCTGCCTGTAGGGCTGAGGGTTCAGGGGATGGCATTTCAGGCAATCTGCTGCCAGAGAAATTCTCCTTGAGCTGCTGCTAATACAGATTTAGCTGTGACAGGCAAAGAGAAAGTTGAGCCAAGTCCATAAAATGTCAAATAAAAACAAAAGCAGGAGCACAGTACACATCAAAACACCCTTGTAAAGCAAAAGGGTGAAGATTTCACACAGCATGAGGCCCCTTTATACTTTTATGAATATGATTATCAGTGAGAACCTTACATTTCTTTATTCCTTAGTTTGTACTTGCTCTTCCCCTGGCTCCAAAGCAGCAGTTTGCAGCACCTTGGTATCCTGCACCTGGGTGTGAAAATGTCTTCTCCCATTGCTCTGAGAAAATTCATCTCCCAGTAGGTACCATAAATTAACCTCCTGGAGATTACCAACAGCTTTGAGCTATTTCTGGAGGCAGAAAAAAAGGCTGAAAAAGTTGCTAGATGTTTATAGTTCCTGTGAGAACTGCCGTTTAGAATTTATTTTATGCTCTGTGGGCTTGTTTTGTTCATGATTCCTAAACATTTGTTCACTCGGTTGTTTAATTAAGGAAATAATTATGTATGAGTATGAGGTCAGTGACTTTGCTTGGAGGTGTGGGCACTGGATCATAGATGGTTCTGGCATATTGAGGACTGTAACAAACTCAAAACTCTGAGGCTATTGCTGTATTTGGAAGTTGCCAACACAGGCTGGAGATGTGAAGGGCTACCAGGACCTGCTGGGCTCTGCCCAGAGCTGCCAAATGTGATTTATCATCTATGAGAAGGATAACATGGTATTGTAGAAACCTAACTAAGAGGCAACATTTATGGTTGGTCCCCTTTCCTGATAAATTAAGATGTTGTACGACCCATTATACACTTTCTAGCTCTTTCTACAAGCTCTTTTTGGAGAAATATTAAAAGTGTCATTGATTTAAAAGCAGAAGGAACTGACAGAATTTCTTCCCTTCATCCCAAGAGGCCCAGCCTGGAGCTGCAGCAGCACATCCAACTGCAGCCCCTGTTGGCAGAATGGCCTAACCCACCACTTCCCCCCCAAAAAACACACAGCCAAAGGGACATCAAGCTTTGCCAGAGACAGCCTGGGGGAAGATGGGAGATGGAAGATGGGAGAACACTTAAGTAGCAGCAGGGAGGTCCCACCTTGAGGCTGGACCACAGCTCTCCAGAGGTCCCCTCCAGCCCCCCTTGGCATGGCCATGTAGAGGCCATGCTCCACAGCAATCTTGGACACCAGTGCTATTTATAAAAGATGGACTTCTTCAAAAAGAAGTGAACTTCTCTGCTGCTTCTCATCTTGGTGGATTGGGGTGGTTGGGTTTTTTTTTTCCCACACCTCCAGGCAGCAGAGGATGCCACTCATGTTCAAGTCTCATTAAGCTGATCTCACCAGAACAAAAACTCCACTGCTTCAACACTAATGGGCTCAGTCTGTGCATACACTTCTTTAACCAGAAAACTGAGTTCCAAAAAGGGGTTTTACAAACCCATCACACAGCAGTGACAATTACAAAAACTGAGGTGGTGCCTCGTTTTTACTTTTTGGGTTTGTCTCGGAATTGTCTACAAACCCACAGTATTAAATATGTACAAAAGAATAAATGTCACGTCTACATTTAAAACATATAATTTGTCTATGTATACTACGTATATTCATATTTATAACTTGAAATATGCAGAGGAGAGGGTTCTCAGGCCAAACTTATTGAGATTCAAAGCACAGCAGCCCTTTTTCCCATCATATGAACAAGAATATTTTGAACCAAATTTGCATTTTGTAGCCAGGGGCATCATTTGCAGGTGACTGAACAATCAATTAAAATAGCCTGAGTAGGTTTTTCTACATAACCAGGTCATTGCTGCTTATTCACATAGTTCAGGGCTCTGTAGGCATTAATAACACAAAGTTTTCACAAAGATTTCCACTAGTGCCTTCTGGATTTACCTTTTCTTTTCCCCAGGCTGGTGGAGGACTGAAACAAGTGACACGTTATGACACTCTTAACATGATCCTAGGACCATGCTGCTGTAAATTTTAATTTACCAATTAAAATTTACACATCCAGTGCACACCACATAACCAACACAAAATGCATTAATGGCTCCTCCAAAGCTGCAGACAATTCTGCTCTGGGACTTGGGATGAAGCAAAGGACAACCCAGGAGTTTAAGAATACCTCACACTGAGGGAAAAGTTTTCTTTCTTAAGAAGTGGTCAGGAATAGGGATAAATGAAACCACAAATGCTACATTTGGGTTTTCTGTCTAAATGACTGGAGTTTGCTCGGTTGACTTCCAGGAGACCTGTTGAACTTGTGAATATTGCCAGGCAGCTGCTCTGCTTTAATAATGTGAATTTAATAATTAAAATCTTACCCTTGCATTCACAAAATGTAAGCAATTAAAGCCAGGGGATTTATTTATGTCATGGATTTCACGTGCAAAGCAATCAAGTGAAAGTGTTCACTTAGATAAGCAGTGCCATATCTAAAACTATTTCCTTCAGAGTTCAGAAGAAAAAGCAGGAACTGAGAGCTTTTTTTAACAAATCAAACATCTTGGTTAATGTCAGTCTGTATCGACTGAAAGTCTTTGTCCAGTATTTGACAATTTTAAGTAAGATTTGTATCTCCGTTGGGTCGTATGCGAAACCCAAATTAATTTTGAAGCAGAAAATCAGATTACAGCTCTTTGCAGAATGTCAGAGCATCACTCTTTACAACCCTGCTGCCAAAGGGAGAGGAAAAAAAATGCAGCAAACCAAAAAAATTGTAAAAGCAGACTCTTTTATGCAAGAAGTTCAGAGATTTGGGGGTTTGGGTGTTTTTTAATGAAAAGAGGAGGGACCAATTATGTCTTTCACCTGAGCATACTGCATTGCTGAAAATGAGCCAATAAAGTCCTTCATGGTCTTTCTCAGCCCTCCCTGTTGTGGAGCCATCTCGGATAAAGACATTGTCATTTCTACACACCATCTCACCTTTGTTTAAAGCAGAACATGTAGTTCCAAGAGGTGAGCCCTGCTCGTGCTGCCAGCTCTTGGAGGCCACCTTGCTTCAGTCTTTCTTTGGATGGAGGAAGGAAAGCTTTGGAGTTCAAATTGCTATAATTAATTTTCTGTCTGTGCACTTTACTCATCCAGTCAATTTGTCAGAGGAGTGTATAATTTACTCCCCTCTCTCCACAGCCAAGACTTGGGATATTACAAAGTGTGCAATACTGATGAGAAGGCAGGAAAAACAAAAAAACCCAAAAAACCCCAAAAAAACCCACAACAAACAAAAAAATCAGTGCTCTCGCAAACCCTCCCATTGCTTTGAGTCCTTTTCTTCCAGCTGGACTCTAAAAGAGCTTTCCATCAAAGCCAGAAGTAAACTATATACAATCTTAAACCTTTATCTGACCTTTTCTTTCCAAAGGGTTATGCCTTCAACCTCGGGGTCCTTCCAGCTTTCTTTTTTCCCCTCTTAGAAGTTTCCCTTTCAGGTGTTCTCCGTAGCCCAGCCTGGCTCCGAGTGGGCTCTCAGGACAGCTCTCTCCTGCTCTGCTGGGAGCCCACACAGACAAGTGGCTCTCTGACCCTGCCTTCAAAGAGAAAAGACAAAAAGGAAAGGATGAAACCATCTGAAGGAAAAGCAGGAGTTGTACCAGGCAGCAGAAGAGAGAGTGAAAGACTGTCCGGATGGAGCCTTGGTGGGAACTGCAAGTTCCAGCAAAAACACATGGCACAGAAAAGCATTTTAACCCCATCTCTGCAATCCAAGTCAGAGGAGTTTTTCTCCTTGTCACATCTTCAAATATATTTTCTTATCCTCGAGTGGATGTCTGAGACTGCCCAGGCAAAACTGTGCTGGAACAAAGAGGAAGAACAACCAAAATCCCAAGGTCCTCTGCTAGGAGGGGTTTGGTTCTCTAAACCAGGAGAAAAGTGATGTTGAAAAAAAGTATCAAGGAAGATTGCTAAAAGTTCTGCTAGAAAAAGGTAGCAGTAGAAGCATCTTGGTATCTCTGGCTGTGTCACATGGACCAGATGACAATTTTTTGAGCCACTCTTTAAAAACAGAGTTTCCTGGAAACAAGACAAAATACAAGTATCAAAATTGATGCCATATTTAACATAGAATCATCTCCAGTACATCTCAGAAGACACAGGGAAAAAAAAAAAAAGATTCTATGAATAAAGCTCCTTATAATCAGAGGGTAGGAGGAAAAGGGTCAAGATCTATTGAACGTTTAAGGGGATGCACTCCTTGTAGTGTTTCCAGAAAGTGAATCCATTTCTAAGAGGCTTATGGGCATGTTTAGAAATATCATCTCACGTCTGAACCCTGGATAATGGTCAAATAGGAGCATCCTAACCCAGCTCACAACGAGGAGTTCTCTCTGCTGGTGACTCTTTCCATTTTACAGCCTGAGTTAAGCACCATTTCTTGGAGCTGAATGCAGCTTGATGTTTCTCTGCAGAGTTTATGTTGACAATTATAATCCAGGCTTTTCATTTGGAACATCAGGCCGTTGCTGATTAGGGAAGAAAAAAAAAACAACAAAAAAAACACCTAAAAAAATTTTTTTTTAAAAAAGGGGGGGTTGGGAGGAGGTGAGTGAGGGTGCATTGTAGCTTTCAATTTTTTGTTTCCTTTTAATTTCTCAGCAGTTTGCAAAGAGGGAAAGTTTTTGAGGCAGAACATGTTTTTCCAGTTGGGCTTTAATTTTGCATGGGGTTTCCTTTGAGTCCCCCTCCTCTTTGAACCATGGCAGCCTTGTTCTGATTTCTAGAGTCACTCTGCTTTCTTTTGATCTCAAATGATGAGCTGGAATAGCCAGCACAGTGCCTGTTGAGTGTGGCTGGTGGAGCAAATTCTGGCATGCCAAGAAGCCCTGAGAAGGGGGAAAAGGGCTTTTCATTAGCAAATTTACCTGGAATAGGTGGCTGGCTGCAGAGCTGTGCATAGACATGGATGTGCACATACAGGCAAGCAGATGTTGCTCTCTTTTCTACAGTCTTAAGTACTCAAGTCTTCCAGGTTTATTATTGAGCACAGGGTGATAAGTTATCCAAACCCTTGTGCACCAATAAGAGTCTTGATTCCACCTCATCTCTGCACTTAAAACTGAACGTTGTCTTGTTAGGAATTTTATTGAAAGGTAGGAGAGGCCTTTGAGAGAAAATGATCTTAAGGATCAATTAGATAAATTTACTGGGAAAAAAAAAAAAAAAGGAGAATGAAGTTGTGGAGCTCGAAAGTATTCAAGTAAAGTTTTTGACATCCTTGAAGGTTGACCTTTGAAATTACCTGTAACCATCTGCTGATGAAATCTCTGTTTCTCCAGATCAGGGAATAGGAGTTGAGAGCATGAACTTCCTAAGGGTTAAGATTCCTGGGGGAAGTGTAAGGAGGGAAGCATGAAAATCTCTGGAGTTATCAGCAAAGATAGTGAGGGAAAGCTTTATGATGATAAGGCACAGCTGATTAGAAAACTCACTTTAAATGGATGCTAAAACAGGGAGAGAAGGATCTTGGCTGGCACTCAAGATTTAAATAGAGCATAAAAAGCTATTACTTTATTATTTCACAAGGAACTAAAGGAGAGTAATCAAGAATACTTGTATACAACTTATTGTAGTAAAGAAAAATAGAGGGACTGCAATTCAGATTTTGGAATCTAGCAGTTTTATGAACTAAAGCAGTAATAAATCCAAAAATAACAAAATGAAATAGAATTTAGGAAGCTGTTTAAGAACAATTTGAATTAAACAGTTCATTAGTAAGCATATGACCAAATCTATGTATTTATATATTGCTACCACTCTTGCTTGGGTATAAACAGCAGGATAAAATAGGAAAGTAAAACTGGAAATCACAATTATTGCATTTTAGAATGGCAGTTTACATTTACAGTATTCATTGCTCAGTGGGGAAAATGTGGCAGCTCTCTAATGACTGCCTCTGAAACCTGTTTAATCCTGAAGGCTTCTACCCAATGCCCTGATGTTTTATCAAGACACAGAGTTTTGATTCCTGTCTCCTAAAAGCATCAGTTTATTTTTCTGTCCCCACTCTCTGTAGTGCTACAGGTTATGTTCATAGAGGAAAGGTCTTGTGTAGGGTTATCTTTGGGTTTATTTATGATTTGGACAGGAGAGCAGACAGGCATTAAGAGTGGTTAAGTGAAAGGTCCCTCTGAAAGGAAGATATGAGCCTGAGCCCCAAGATTCCTGAATGCACTTACCCTTAATCATTGGAAACCAATCCATGAGTGAGTCTCCACAGAAATGAGGTCTTGACTGAACCTGAAAGAGCAAGCAGGGAAAAAAAAATGTAGGGAATTATTATTTTTAAGGAAAGCTTTTTTTTTTTTTTATTTTTTACTCAGTGAAATACTTAACTATAAATGTTTTCTCTTTCTATCACATCAACCACAAGGATAAAAAGTTGTAGCACAGCTGTCCTTGAACTAAGCTGGAGAATTGCCCATAGGTAAAAATCTGTGTGTGCATCTGAGTACACTTCCCAGAGATGGATTCTCACCTTGCCTAACTTTACACAAGCAGCATGTCAGAAGCAAGGAGTGTATCCCAAGTGCCCAGTTCTGATTCCCTGTTTTCATCCAAAAGCTTTCCAGCAAGCTAACAGGTAGGTAAATGGGCAGGTATTAGTATGTCTTGCACCTCTGGCAGTGATTTCT
This sequence comes from Phaethornis superciliosus, assembly GCA_023637945.1. Taxonomy (NCBI): domain Eukaryota; kingdom Metazoa; phylum Chordata; class Aves; order Apodiformes; family Trochilidae; genus Phaethornis; species Phaethornis superciliosus. The sequence continues at coordinate 22,852,618 of JAJQWJ010000010.1, forward strand.
GGCTGTTGAGGGGAGGTGTAAGACATCAAACAAAACTCTTCTCTGATGTTGGTAGTGGCAGTCCACACCTAATTTGACATCTGTAATTAGTAGCTCAAGTTGCAAGGTAGCAAAGAAACGTAGCTACAAGCCTTTGTAAGATAGAACAGAGAGCTGGAGATATGCTTATACTTAGCCTTGATGTACTTCTAGTTTTTAAAGCAAGCAGAAGTGTTAAATAAATCCCTATGAATAGATTTGTAAAAAATCTGGGAGGCCAAGCAGAGCTAGCAGCTCCAAGACTGAAAGATAGGACTGCAAGGACTGAATTGAGATTTCTACTTTGATTTTTTTTTCTTCTTTCTTCTCTCCCTGCTTGTTAACATCTCTCTACCTCCCATTTCACCCATATTTCCACAAGATTGTTTTCCCTGCTCCAGACTGCTGGAACCTGCCTGCCACCTGCCATTCCCTCCTGGGCTGCTTGGAAGGGACTCACCTGCAAGGTTCATTGTTGAGGACGTGTTCTACAACTCTGTTTTCCAGAAGAATCCATGTCAATTCCCTTTCAGCACGAGAAGGATCTCTCCTGTCCTGTAGATAGGCTGGACAACTTTTAACCCGATGAATGATGGTGAAAGGAGCAAGCAGAGTTGTCTCAATTTCTCTTCCACCTCTTGCATTTTTCCTGTATCACTAGATTTGCTAAAACAAGGGGACAGCAAATGTTTGTCACACACACAAATAGAAAAAGAAAGCCACCAGGAAGCCAACAGTTGTCAGATTAATTTGTCTCAAATTGCCCTTGAGCAATTTGAGGGCAAAAGGATGGGAGGTCTGCACTTCCATCAGTTTTTGGTTTATACACTGAAGGAAATCTGTTGTGTCTTAAAATTCCTTAAAATAAAAATAAGCTATCTTCTTTCCAGAAAGAATTCTTTGCTGTGAGTGGCAATGCTGTTTGATTTTCTACTTTCAAGCTGCAAGAAAGTAGAAGCGGGGGGGGAAAGGTGTTGAAATAAGGACAATGAAAAATTTAGGCTGAATAACAAGAAAAACTCCTCTCTCTTCACAGACAGCTACAATAAACTTTGAAATAACAAATTGGTCAAAACGTGGGAAATAAGCTATAGAGAGCAACTTTTGCACTGACAGGAGATGAACTTGAAGCCAAGTAGCCTCTAACTTCTGATTGCACCAGTTGGACAAGAAGAGGGTGTGGATATCAAAGAAAATTGCTTTAGGGAATTTAGTCTCACTATTAGCTCTTGATCCCCAGGGATGTTGTTATGAAATGAAAAACACCTCCTAGAGCTGCCATCATGGTAAAATGAAAAAGAAATTCTTCTTTGGAAGGAAATGAATGTCAGATGTTTATAAGATAGGGGTAGGCAATAACATAAGAAAGTCAGATGTTAGCAGATAGAAATGGCTCGTGTGTAACTGGGGAGCAGCAGGAACCTATGACAAGCAATATATCTTTGTTCAAGGATTAATTGCCACCTTTCAGCAACACAGGGTTTCCATCAGTGGGAAGCTTGAAGAGAGAGATTTCTTGAAAGGGAGTATTATCCTTGTGATGTCCCAGTGGTTTCAGAAAGGTAATTGAGACTTCTGAAAAGAGCAGGAGCTTCTGCAAGTGGCACTGCACTGCCAGTGACAACTTTTTATGCATCAGTAGTTGGTTTCTGTTGAAGGATTGTGTCATTAGCATACAGGGATATTTATTGTGTACAGAACATCCAAAAAAAAAGGCAACTTCTAAGAGCTTACCTTGGAAAAAAAAAAAAAAGAGCTCATTTTATCTGGAGGGGAAAAGCAGTGTTGGCAAACGTATTAGAGCATACTAAAATCTTATGATGGTTTGTGAAAAGGCAGAAAAATCACTGAGATGTTCCCCAGCATCTTTTGGGTATTTTGGTTTCCCCTCTGCCTTAGGGCTAGCCTGGGGATGATAGGATGATACAAATTGTCCCAGATTTGCAGTGTGTGGCCATGCACTAAACAGGTTCACAACACTGCAGTCTCTGGACCCTTTGCAGAGCTGTGGCAGCATCTTGTTTCCAAGCCCCTGGTATGCAGGGGAAGCAGATCCTGAGGTTTCAGGCCATCAGAAACAAACTCAGATGCAAAAGAGAAAGGCCAACAACAACAACAAAATAAACCTTTCTTCATCTCATGAGAGCACATATTTTTAAGAACCAGAATATCCATAGAGGTGATGTAGAAGACAGGAACTTCAAACTTCATTTACCCAAGCCAGAGCCAGAAACCTTAAAATTAAAGAAGTAACTGGAGAAGAAATCTATTTTTAGCACTTGACAGATGATTTCACTCAGAGAAGTGTCCCTTTCAGAAACATCTCTAAGATTTCTCCTAAGAGAGGAGTGAAGTCACTCAAGCACCCTGGGAATTTGACATCAGTAAAACAAGTCATGCCTCTCCTGCTGCTTTTATGACTAGAACCATCTCCTTATAACCTTTTTATTCCTTTCTGCTTTCCCAGTAACCTCAACTCTGTAATCACTTAAAAGAGGAGATTAAACAGGTCTGAGCTCCACAAGCTCCTTCTCTTCCCTGCTGCTCCCAATATTCTTGCTCCTGGTATCTCCACTCTTCAGAATATTCTCTGGGTGAAATCTCAGTGCCAAGTGGGTCAGCTTCCTGAAAACACATCCTATGTGTTGGCTTGAGATGAATCTCTGTCTCCTGGCTCCCTGATCATGCCCCCTTCACATATAAGTACTTTCATTCCCTTTCCATATGTTCTTCCCTGAAATAAAGACAAAAGGCACAGAGCTGATGTGGGGCTTGGTGACCCAGGCCCCTGTGAGGAGCTAAAAAATGTCCCAAGATCACAAACTCATTTCACATCAGCAACTGAATGGCCATGGTGTCAGGATTTTCACAACTTCTAAGAGCCCTGGCCAGAGTCTAAAATCCAATGGCTTCAAGTATCCTGGCGACTGTAAAGCTGAACTGGTCCATTCACACAAACCTAAATGCAAATAACATATTTCTAGGGTGATATGCATTTATAAAAATAGTAAAATATTAATAGGGCAATTTTTTTTAGCAATCTAAAATCATGCTCTTAGTAGTGAAAAGCTAATAAGTTTGTCAATCCACAAAAAGCCAACATGCAATACTTATAATTGTGCTTATGATAACCCCTAGAAGTTAAACAGCTACTAAATTCCTCAGCTTTCTTTACAAAGAGCTATTTTGGAAAAGTGCAGTAAGGCTCTAGAAATTCCTTCTCAATATTACATGTCATTTCCAGAACCATTAAACTATTGCCCCCCCCTCTCCCCCCAATTTTTTGTTCTTAGAGGTTTCAACCAAATAAGGATTTGGAGAGAAAGAATGAACAGCACCAAGGTTCCTATGGAAAGAAAGTTTTCAAAACTCTGAAGTGGGAAACCAAAGCAGAAGATACAACCCCCCAGAGCTGTGAAATACTGTACCAAGTCTGTAAGATATGGAGCAATGAAGCAGTAATTTACAATTAAATAACAAATCTAAGATGCTGTGTTTTCAGAATAACAACTCAATAGTATAATGCAATAATAACTCAATAATAAAATATCCAATATGTTCCTGGGAAATGAATGTTAATGATTAGCCTGTTTATTAATGACTGAAAATGAAAGTGCTATAAACTCTTGCTGTGTAAGTCAGTGATGATGCATTACTCACATTATTTCCCATGAAAAAAATTAATTGTTCTTGTGCACTGTACCTGAAGTTCCCAGGGGTATATTTTTGTCCTCAAAATGTATGAGAGTAGAAAATTCTGGTAAATAAAAAAAAACAAAAAAACACTTTGCTGTAATCTGAATACACACAGTCCTGTCCTTGCTTTAGAAATGTTATTTCCAGGACTGCCCATCACCCACATGGGAACAACAGCTCCCTGGTTGCTTCCAGACTGCTTCTGCTCCCACCCCAAAACCCTTCACTGAACCCAGAGATGGAGGAGGCAACTTTCAAAAGGTCTTTTGGAAAAACATTTGGAAATGTTTAAATTCTAGTCTCTGTTTTATATCTTCCCTGCCAGAACACCCACATTTTTTACCCATGGCTAGCATCTGTCCAGTGCTGCTACTCATTCATTTGCAAATTCATTTCAGAGTAATTCCACTGGAGGCTGTAGGATGATCAGACTTGCTCAGGACAATGTTCAGTGCTTTTTTTGGAGGCAGCTCCAATATTCAAGTTCTCAGTTGCTTAGTGCCCACGGAAGAAGATACCATCAAGTTCTTCACCAAGGACTCAATCTCTAGAGAGTCAAGATCCTTCTGGACACATTTCTCTGTGACAAGCCCCAGGTGAACCTGTTTTACTCTTTCAATTTATTTTGCCAGAAATTCTCTTTTTTTTTTTTTACTCTCTTTTTCTTTTTTTTTTAATTCAGCTGAGTGTGTCACTCCATCACTTCCAACTCACTGCACTATTCCTGTTGTCAATATTCATGTTTTTCAACAAGGCCATGCCTTCTGCACACATACCCAAAGCAGGACTCCAAGGACAATAATCTTCTCCTCATGCCATTTCTCACTGGGGGTGAGGAGGAGCACAAAAACCAAATTTTTTGGGGAAAAACCCAAATTCCTGAAGGCATGACCTAGCAAAAACTGCTTCTTGTGTAGGAAGAACATGCTGGAGGAACATCCTGCAGAATTTATACAGAACAACAAACAGAATATTACAGGAGGAAACAGACTATCATTAATTTAATATTGTTCTTTACCAACACCTATGCTGTACTCACCAGCTCTAATTACTTTAACTGCTCCATAATTTTTTTATTTTCAATTCAGGTGTGCAACACAATTCAGTCTGGCTTTGTGATTCAAGTCAGGGAAGAAGCAAGCAGATCAACAGCCCTCTTTTAATGAGTTATTTATGCAAATCTCTTGCCCTAACTGTTTGCAGACAACACCTGATTCTTTTCAGTTAGAATGTAGTAGAAATGCTGGGAAATGTTGCTCTCACCTGCAAGTCAGATCAAATTATCAGCAGTTTAAAAGAGCTTAGGTAGCTCCATGATAGAAATCACAGAACAGTTTCTGCACTGTTCTCAGCCATGCTAATCCATAATAGCTTTTTACAGGGGAGTGGATAGAGAACACATCTAAGTGCAAGAAAAAGCCCCACAGCTTCTAAAGGATTGCAGTAATCTCTTTTTCAGTGCCTGGGGGGTCAAAAAATAAAAGGGAAGGATTAAAATACTCTTGGTGCTCCCTTTCACACAGAGCAAAGTGAGGAAGCATCATTGAAAACAGCAAGGAGTCCAACACAAGCCCTCAAGGTGCTGTTTTGTGCTTGGCCAATGATGGTTTTTCCCCCTCATTTTTTTTTTTTCCAGTACAGTGCTGTCTCTTTCCCAGGCCACTTGAGGAGCTGGATCATATTCTTTTGAAAATTTTAAAGAAGAGAAGGCCTTTTTTTTTTTCAGCAATAGTGCAAAATTCAATGGCAGTTTTGAAGAGTTTATGATTTCAGGTCTTAATTCTGCAGGAAGGAATCAGAGAATAATTTGGGGTGGAAGGGACCTCTAAAGGTCCTGTATTCCAACCCCCTGCAGTCAGCAGGGACACCCCCAACAAGATCAGGTTGCTTAAAGCTGATCAAAGAAATTTGTAGAAACATTAATAGATACAATTTGAAAGCAGTAATAAAGTAATAAATATCATTTATACTGTCTAGGAAAAGCAGCTCCACGCCTGGCACTTCAAGTAATCCAATTATGAAGGAACCTGAGATTAAAGAAGTTTCTTGAGAAAAATAAAAGGTCTGATGTGATAAGCAGTTCTTACTTAATCAAAATTCTTCTGAGTCTTGGGTGATGTAGGAAATGCAAACGTTATTTGTTGATGTTGCCAGAGGACAATCAAAGGTTGTCACTTATTTCCCTTTTTATCCCCATTACAGAAATTGCACCAGCACCCCTAGGTAAAATTTGTCTCTCCTGATCTCTTCTGCCAATTGAAGGGACTTCTGAAATCTGTCTGAGAGGATTAAAAAAGACCCTTATCTAATTCAGATGATGTGTTCTCATACTCAGGAGTGTCCAATCCTTGCCTTGAACACCAAGCCACTAAGGAGAAGTGGCCTCAAAGGACAGTCATGCAGACCATGCTCAGAAAATAAACAGAAAATCAGCAGCTGAAAGGGGACCTTGCTGGAGACAAGGGGAAAAAAATAATTTAAATCTAATTATTCAAAATACTTTTAATCTTTTAGGGCTTCATGGAGCTCTGCCAACAGAAAGCAAGAAGCACACCTTAACCTCAATCTTTAAGGTCAAGACAGAGGGATACAGGTCTAGAGGGAATTATAGCCCCTATTTCCCAGACTAAATGTATCATTTCATTGAAAAAAAAGTTCTAGGACTGCAGAGCATGGTGAATATTCAAGAATATCTGTCCCTTCTCTGTTTCCTGATTTTATGCACATGAGGCATAGAACAGTTTCCCAGTGACTAACACCACAGCAGACTCAGAAGCTTTAAATTCTATTTTCTACCCTTCAGAAGAGATGAACCAGGACCTTACTTTTATGACTCCAGAGAATGGGATGATTAACTGAATGAAAACATGTTTCAGCAGGCAAGTCCTGGCAGCTGGAACAACAAGGGTTATTTCAGAGCATCAGAAAGTAACATCACGGAACAATAAAATTCTGTATTTTGTCAGGTCTGAAGGGCTGACACATGAAGGGGTCAAAACTCTTCTTTTTATGCAGCTGCATATTTGTTTTCACTCGCTGGGTCCCTCTTTCAGACAGGTGACATTCCAGATCTGAATGCCAATCCCTCATCCTTTCTGGTTTTGTCTCCTATGTTTCAAAGATTACAGAAATATAATGGGTAATCCACATTTTTTTAAGTAAGCATTTCAAAGATAATGTCTATATAACTGTAAAATACATATTACAGCTGTGTTCTTTCCTCTGGTTATGCTGTATTGTGCACGACTGTATGCATAGCAATTTTTTAAGAGTTTATACAGGCAGAATACAAAACAAAAATCAAGGCATCAGTTTTTATCATTACTAAGCCCTAGACAAGTTTGTTTCAGCAGCTGAGAAGCATTCTGCTAGATAGAACTTGGCAAGGTGACTTAGGTGGGAGGAGGCACCAGAAGGAAATTCATTCTGCAATTTTACATTCCTTCTGAAACACAGAACGTCTCAGAATGGAGCTCAAAGATTTATAGAAATAAATCAGATTAATTCCTTTTGAAAGACAACTCAAGGGGAAGGAGTATCACAGTTCTTTGTGTGTTAGGATGGTCAAGGAGCCTGAAACTTGTATTAACAATTTCACTCTTTGTACTAACTTTTCACTTCTAAATCCTTCAAAAGTGACCAAAGATTCAGATTTTATACAACAATGCAATGGGAACCCAGTGGTTCAGAACCCTCTGTGTTGGTTCATATTCCAGATGCATCTGCATAGAACACTACACATTAGTCAATATTTTTTGATATGTTGGTTTAAAGTCCTTTAAAGCTGACTGGTAGGAAACTGGATGGCAAGAGGGCAAGGAGAAAATAAACTGTGGTAGAAGTTTTAGTTTGTATCAGTTGGTTGATTGTGCAATAACAAAGCAACTAACACTGGCTGTCCAAGCAGCAATCAGGTGTTTAAAATAGTTTAAAATATCTTTCCTCATAGGTAAGCTGCCAAGGAATATGTAAAACCATGCAGTTTTCACCCAAACTAAAGAATATCCACTCAACCCAGTCAAAATTAATAGTAAAGTGATCTGATGAAGAGCTGTCAGCAACAAAATTACCCAGAGTGTATTAAAAGTAGTTTTTCCTGCTGCTGGCATATAACTTTTTGGTTTGAAACATACTTCTGGTCTATACTTATAAAGCACATAGGCATTTCCTCTATTTGCCTTACTGAATCTCTAGGGATATCCCAGGGTGAACCCTACAGTCTTTGAGAACAGTCAGAAAATGACAAGTGAATCTATTGTAAGGTCTTAAGTTGCAGTGTATCAGTAAAGCATATTTCACTTGGAGTTTACATCTGATTTCTTTGGAGGGCTGATCTCAAACAGCAGTATTCACCCCAACCACTTCAAGAAACAGTTTTTGGGAAAAGCCCATTTTTTAAGAACAGGACAAACTATTACAGCTCTGAAATAGTAGAAAGTAGGCAGGAAAATAGCAAGCCAGGAGTCATTACTCTCATTGATTGTTAAGTCTAGAAATCTGGTCAGCAAGATCACATGGAAGAACTGAGCACAGAAGCTGTAAATAAATCTTCAGAAATCATAGCAGCTCGTGTCCATTTTTACCACCTCAGAGAGGAGCAATCATACCTCGAGACCAATTGCCTTCACTGGACCAAAGAACAGGAATACCTGTAAGCAGCCCAAAAACCATGGTAACCTTGGATTCTCATCAGCTCAAAGCTTTTTTTTTTTTTTTGGCACATGATGATGTCAAGGTACCTAAGAAACAGTCACATCCCCAACATCAGATATAATCAGATGTCTTCATGGAGAAGCTCAATCCAGTTTCCATCTCCTCCAACTGGATTCCAGACTGACCTCACGTGCAAGTCACTTGCTCAGCTCATGACAGCTCCTGCAGGAGACATTTGAGGCCAGAAAAAAAAAGAAATATGGAGCCTCTCCCTGACCATCTATGACCTTGCATGGGAATCTTAATATTTGCCAGCCCTAGGTTCAAGGGGAGGTTTTAGATATCAGCAGTGTGAGTTTGTTTCTGTCCTGCATCTGTTTTATTTCCCCCTGTTGAGGCACAATTATAGCCTTTAATCAGTTTTATTTTTGCTGTCACTCAGCTTGGGTCTCTCTTTACTCTTGAATTTACTCTTCTTTGTTCCATAGACACCACATCAAAATAATTCTTATCTTTTCTCAGATGTTTCTGACTTAAACAGGTCCAGCCATTAATTCACAAACTGCTATGAGAACTGAGTTATTATTTCCTGCCTGTAATTTAAAAACACGCAATCCTTTGGGGTTTTTTGAGCAGCAAAAGATGAGGCAAAAATCTTGCTTGGTTTTGCACCCACCATGGCCAAACTATTTTCCCTTTCCAAATTCATTAACTTTAATAAAGCACCTGCATGTTTTATCATTTACCTACCATTCCACCAACCACTTCAAGACCCCTCCAACATCTTTTCCTATTCAGCCAAATAAATCTGAACAATTTTTATAACAACTGCCTCGTTTTACTCCAATTCTTTAGCACTCTCCCTTAGCTCATTAGAAACACATTAAAACCCAGCTGCCCTAGAGCTCTCTCTTTTTCTGAGAAACCTTCAGAATGTAGAAAAATGATCATTCCTAACTCAGTCTGCTTTTTACTAATTTCTTAATCAATATTTTTCTTTACCCATCTTTGACATGTTGCACTGAGCACCTGAAAGCTTGGTTGAGTAAAAAAAAAAATAAAGTAGGAGAAAAAAACCCCAATAGGCTCTCAATAGTTCCAAGCATGCAGTTGTTATGCATAATCTATTCAAAATTTTGCATTATTATTTTCAAAAGCAACTAAAATGGATATTTAAGGATAGCTGAATCCCATGAATATTTTCTACAAATAATTTGGAATGAAGAGGTTTTCATATGAAAAAATATGGAAAAAAATAATGAAAATAACTGGATTTCTATGAAATAAATATTTTTTAAAAACTTTTCAAATACTTTGAAACAGCTCTGAAATGTCAAAAGAATATTTTTTTCAGTAAAAGTCTTCTCTGATCTGGCAGAAAACTGAATTTCCTTGAGAGCTAAGTTTGTCCAAGAAAAGAAGTTTAATTGGGAAGCTGCCTTTGCAACCTGAACACCTTCTCCCCATACCACAGATATTTTTAAAAGGCTTGCAGAAAGTAAAATGAAAAGCAGGCTGAGGGCAAATGCAACACTACATATTTTTTTGACTTAATGGTCATAAATTTTTCACATATAGAAGGAAGTGGAATTACCCAGCTTTCTAGCAAAAAAGAAGCTTAACACACAATAAACCCAGATTTTAAAAAGCTAAAATTACAAGGGTAACTGTAAAAATAAGCTAAACACACGCATGCACACATGCAAATCCAAGCTGGAGAGACAAGGAAAAGCCTTCCAAGAATATTATGGAGTAATTTCTGTGCCACAGATACAGCACTCTAAATCTTTGTTTTATAGAAGGGGTATTTATGGACTAGAGGTAGGAACAAACTTTTCTACAGTTTTATATATTCTCTGGGCATCATACCAGGTTGCACTTTCAACAAGTGTCAAGACCAAATTCCCACCTAAAATTGTTAGATATATAAACTGTTTTTATGGGACAGCAGTAGGCAGCCTGCTCACACAAAAAAGGGGAAAAGAAGGCCAGCAAAATACAACAAGGCACAGGAGATAAATTCCATCAGTCGAGGCAGGCAGCAGGATTCTGGTGACTGCCAAACACTGGGTAGGCTCTGTTGCTACAATCTCAGCAGCAGAAGACTCCAAAAGATAAAGCAGAGAGCTTTATCTTTTGCCCAAAGTTCACGTGGGCAAAACTTGAGAGCTGTGGAAATAATCAAGGACAGAACCAGTGAAACTTGGTCTGGGAGGAAATGCTGATATCTAAGATGGCAGGTGCAAGGAGAGATAGGATTGGTATTTGATGATAAAGTAGAAAAAAAATATATGTATATATGGAGGCCAGCATCAGGTGTCTTGTAGGAGCAAGCTCTCTATCATGAGTTTTGTCAGAGGCACCAGGTGGGATCAGAGCACCAAGATAGATACAAACACTGAATCTATACAGCAGGTGAGGAGAGGCAAGAAGGAGAGAATGACAGTTACTGGGAAGACATCCAAATTGCCTTACAATCCTATTGGAAAGAAACTTTCTCCTCTGAGTGCAGAATTTTCAATTTTCCTTCCCCTCCAAAGAGCAAAGCCCCCATGCTCTTTTTCTTCAGAAAAATCCACAGGAGCCCTCTGATAAAAAAGAGGGGAAGATTTCTCTCCTTCCATCATGAACCCTAAAATCTGAATCCTAAAATGGTCAGCTCCATCATTGCTGCAAAAAACCTCATGCCTGGCCCATTTCAAGGAATGAATACCTGGGTGCTTCCATCCTTTCAGCATTATGCTCTGCTTTTTTTTGGGTACTCCTGGTGCTCTGCAGATCCAGATTCCCTCCTTCATCTCTAGGCACATGCTGCTCATTTTGAAACGCACTATAAAGAGTGATTCCCTGGCAAAATTAGATTTCACGGTCCAGTTGTCAAAGGAATAATGGGGATCCATTTGGCAAGTGCAAAGACCTGGCTGAGTGGGAATCACCTGTGACTGTCACATAAGTGTTCATTAATGGGTTTTTTTGGAGGGAACTAGCACACTGAATGGTCCCCTTACCTGACAGGAAACGTTTTTTACTCCTGACAGATGTCTTCCAGGTTTCTTGGTCAGGAGGAGTCCTCCTTGGGTCCTCAACATCTGCGCTTTAAAAGGGAATTTAAAAATATCCAACCAACCAACAAAACCAAGAAATCAATTCAATGCACCTTTGTAAAACTTGCTGGCAGTGAAAGAGAATTGAAATGAGAAGTACAAAAGGATGTGTAAGAGTTCAAAGGACAAAGCACAATACTATTACCTTTTAAAGGTGTAATTCAAAGACGTGCTGAACATTCTGCACTAAAACACTGAGTAAACTCCATCCCAGCCTCAACATCTCCCATCCCAGAAGGATGACTGAGAGGTGAAAACAATATATTGCCATGGCAGCTTTCCTACCAACCTCTTGATCAGTGCAAGGATGCCAATTTCCCCATGTTGTTAATTTTGTCAGAAGTGTTAACATCCCCCAGCTTTGGCAGCACTTCACCCTCTATAATTTTTAATGGCATAGAAGCTCTGCTGACACATTACATGAAGTCAAGGAACCTGTGTGGGTTCTACAGCCCTGCAGTAAGAAACCATCACTCTTCTAGCCAAGAAATGTAAGGCTGCTTCCAGCAATGACTTCAAAGAAGTTCCCACATCATGAACTTACAGCTGTATTTCTCATATTTTGTCTTGGGCCTCAAGCTTCACAGGTTGGAGATCAGGAAATGAGTCTAATTCCTGGGCTCTGGAGAAATAGGCAGCCCATGCTGGCTCCTACAAAAAAAAAAAAAAAAAAAAAAACCACCAATCAATACTCCTATTAATTTCATAAATGCTGTTTTCACCCAGATGACTGAAACCTTAAAAGTGCTTGTGTTGTTTCTGTTATACTAAAAGCCCCAAGTTTCTGACTTTGTTTCATGTGAAGCCCATCTTGGTACTCACTGGTCCAACAAATTTTTAAGTATTGCATCTACTGGCTAAAAAACCAATACTGTGATTTACATCCAGTTCTTTTAGAGTTAGCTCAAAACCTTTTCTCCATCACAGCCAGAGAGCTCAAGATGCATGTGCTCAGTTTTCATCACCAGAGGCATGAAATGTTCATTTGTTCAATCAAATGAACTCCCAGTAAAGTTATTTTACTTCAAGTGAAGTTGGCTACGTAACCTCAGTGTACAATTTACTCACAAATCCATTAATTTATGTAGTACTTATCTGTGTAAATTCTATACATAGCCCAGGCCCACAATCTCACATCATATTTCTGGAATAACACCATCATATCCTTTAGTAGTGGTTCAGTTTAAAATTCATATCTCAGCTTTTCAAAGTGTCTCCAGAAATACTTCTATACCAGAGTTTAAAAATGTTGACTGCTTGCTGTAAGTCCTTTGATGCTGCCTCTTTAGTAATTCAGTAAATGAATGAAGCCTGGAATCTTTCCCTTGTTAAATGCTGGCTTTGATTGCCCTGTGAAAAGAGCTGGAAAGGAAAAGTTAAAAGAAAAAAAATGAAAAAAAAAAAAAAAACTGGAAAACTAAGAATGGACGCATAACACAAAATTAAGAAAGGAAGATTTTTTTGAGGAAAAAAAAAAGGGGGGGGAAGTTTTCAGCTCTGAGATGAGGGTGGCTTTTTGAATGAATTTTCAAGAAAATTTAAAAATAGGTTTTTGCTTATAATTTGTGAAAATAACTTTCATTAGCATCCACGAGGGTGTGAACACCCACCCAGCACTGACTCAGCATCCTGTACGTGGGACAGCATCACACTGCCTGAACACACCTTCCAGCCCTCTGGGACACAAATGACAGCACCAGACAGTTGAAAGCCAGAAAAGAGACTTTTTTCAAAATAAAAAATGAAGAGAGAAACTTTGCAGTTGGTTCTGGCCTGCAAGATCCAAGCAAACTCAGCAGAGAAACCTTGCACCCACTCAGGACACAAAGAAGCTAAGCTAAGGAGATGAGCTTTCTGTTTGGGAGGTGCCATTAAATAAAAAGATTTGTCATGGTAATACAAAACATAAGCAAGAAGAGACACAAAATAATGCAAAAAAGCTTCAAAACTGCAGCTGAAATGAGCAATTCTTCTCAAGGAAAACAAGATAAAGGCTAAAGGCTGGCTTGTAGGTGAAGGAACATGCAACAAGGAGTCAAAAAAGCAAAGACAACAAAATAGAAGAAAGAAAGCAAGATTACCTCAGGAAAAAAAAAAAAAAGGTAAAGCCCCCCCAAATATGACAACTCTCTTGGAGAAAAAAAAACCTAAAAAATCAAAGCAAAAGGAAAAGCTTTACCAAGTGCAAACTAAAGATGATGGATGGAATTAAAAAAAAAAACAAAAAACAAAGTAGTAATACCAGGCAGTTCCAAATAGCCACTCAGTCAAAATACTTCCAAGAGGTACTTAAAGAGAAAATGTTCTTTTGCAGGAATACATACAAGAACAAAAGGTGTCCCTCTCTTGCAAAAGAAGTCAGCCAGGTCCTGTGTCCTTTACTAAACTTTTTTGGAGGGGATTTGAATAGACAGCTTTGCTTCCCAGAAGCTATTAGTCAATCTTGGTTGCCATTAATATTATTAGCTGTGATGCTTTTGTAGTTTTTGCCCCTGCAATGGCATTTTGTGAGTCAGCCAAGAGACCCAGAGATAATTGGCAGATGTCACTCAGAAAGAGCCAAGCAGACCCCACAGATGTGTGCAGGGCAGGCAGACATTATGTTCTAACCTCAGAAACTCAATTAGGAGAAAATTGACTTAAGATTTAAGAACAGGTCATTTCTTTTCAGCTGAAAAAATTATGAAAGTTGGTTTCTTGATGTGAAGCCTAAGGGTCTAACTCTAACATCTGTTAAAATTGATTAAAAAAAAATATATAATAAGGTAAGTGGCACCTTTTGTGTTGATTTCCAAGACCTGTGAATCACTTTACAACACTTTAATGAGAAAGCACAAAAAGAAAAGAGATTTCTCTGTTGCATTAATATTTTATGGGTAGCTATACAAATATCATACAACAGGCTGGACAACAACATGAAGTTAACCTTCCAAAAATCTCTTTCTCCCTTGTCCTAACCAGCTATATGTAAAAAGATGGCTCATAAAATATTAGAGCCACCATAAAAATAACTTCTGGAAAAAAATCCAAGTACCTAAAATTTTGAACGTTTGCAAGAGTTAAATTGAGATTAAAAAAAAAAAACAAAACACAACGAAAACAAACAAAAAACCAAAACCACAAAACAACCCAAAGAAAACAACAAAACTCCCACACTCCACAAAAAAGGACAGAATTCTAAAAGCAGATGGTAAACTTCCTTGAAACTCTCTAGATGTCCACAGCAGGCACCTAGTTTCTCCAACACCTGATGAAAAAAAAAGATATTTTTCCTACCAGAATGACAAGAAGCACATCTACTGGGGATTTTCCCAAAGGATTGTAATAAAACTGTCTGATATTGCCCCTTATGGGGCCAAGAAATGTTTCTGATTGCTGAAGTTGATGCATAGAGTGATAAAATGGATATTTCACCCTTCTTAAACATCAGGAGAGAAAAGTGCCTGTGGTGGGACCACTCTGAGGAGCAGATGCCAAACTCAGCTGCTGTCTCCAGACAGACTTTTCCCTCCCTGGACAATGTGGAAATGGACTTTTTGTATCTGTTTTTGGTGCCAAACCCCTATTATAAACCTAGCATTTTAATTTCTTTGAGGCTAACCCGAGTTTCAAGGTTTGAGTTTCAGCTGCACAGCTTCTCCTCCTTGGAGCCAGGACTTTGGTGTGAAACTCTCAGACATCTGCTCCACAGCTTGAGGCCTTTCAGGTCCTTTCTCATCATTTGCTGGATGACCAGTGAACCATCTCCTCCCAGATACTTGTCTTCAGGAACCTATTTTTGCACAGAACAACAGTCAAAATAATTTCCACTTGCAAAAACCAAATGTGGAGTCTCACGTAATTCCTATATTTAAGCACCTTCTGGGATATGTAAAATAAGCTTGCCAAAAATATTCTTCTGCAGAGCAGGCAAGTGAATTTTTGAAGTGTTCCCAGATCTGAAGAGAAAGCCTTGGGACTGGATGTGTGTGAACACGATTGTTTTGTTTCACTGCCTGTTGAGGATTTTAGCAGCTGCTCTGCTGAACATTCCTGCCTCTCCCATTCTGCCTTCTCTTGCAAGAAAAATTGAAAAAAAACCCTATTCCTACAAACACTGGTGCAAATGAGAGCATGATATGGCCATGCAAAGGATGAACAACCCCAGAAGCTGCTGATGCCATCTTCCCAGTCTTATTTCTAAGCCTTAATGACCATTAGAGTCTGCTTCTGAATTTTAATTCTCTAAAATTAGCCACTTTTAAAAAAAAATTAATTTTGTTGCTGTTGTTGAGGATCTCCCTCAGTTATGGTGATGATAAAAAGTATGCAAGAAGACAAAGTTTCCCTTTTGGCTACTTTGAGGCCTCTGATGGGCACCTCGTTAAAACCACCAAGAGATGGGAAGTAGTGAAGTCTGGAGGCATGAACATCATCTCCTGGTCCAGAAAACTCCCTCTTTGCTACCTTACAATGGGAATTCTTGGCAAACAGCTCTGTTTTAATGGTTATCACTGTAATAACTTCAATTCTCTCCTCACCTACTTTGCTATTCCCCTTCCCTTCATTTTCTCCCTCCTTCCAGTCTCATCTATTTTCCCACCTTTTCCAGGAACACCTGTACAATCCACCCTGAGTGCTTTTTTTCCTTCCAGTTTATTCCTTGTGCAGCACCCTGTTTCAGCTGTGTCAACCCTCTCATTAGGGACAATTTTGGTGATAACATTTGGTCCTACAGTGCTTCTGCATTGCCCCAAATCACAGCTTCTACCTGCAGCAATCCCTAGAGTACCTTCATTCCCAACCTTTTTGAGGTTGCCTAAAGCAAAGAAATGAAAAAACCTGCTGGTTGACCTAATTGGCTACTTCTAGGTTGTCACTCAGCTCCACCTCCCTCTAGCCATTAAGCTACAGGGCATCCTTTCCTCTTAATTAATAGACTCAATCACAGTTTTGTTTTGTTTTTTTTTTTCTCTGAGCTTCCTTTCACTGTTTTACAGCTAAGCAAAACCACACAGAGAGCCCCAAACACGGACTCTTGATTATTGGTTTAAGTTTACTTCAGAGCCTCCTCTTGCCCATGGAGCTGTGTTTGCTCAACATGGGATTTCCTTCCATCTGGCTTGCAAAAAACTCGGGGGAGTAGCACACATGGAGCTGCTTGGTCACAGTTGTTACTTCCATTGTGGTGGCCCAAAGCACTGATTCATCAGGAAATCAGACAAGCAAGGAAACAGGCAGCCAAAAAATCCCCCAAACAAATGAAATTGGAAATAGAAACAGTGGAAGAAACCCTCAAAGACTGTGAAGGTTGTTTAAGCTCAACTTTGATCCTGTTTCTTAATTTTGGTGTCCAGAAGAGATGAGCTGTGACCAACATAAATTAATTTCTTATCAATGATATAGAGACAACCCTAAAAAAACATATCTCCCTGGCTAAAGCTTCTGCTTTTTAAGGGTTATTGAGCATTCTTAGCTTTGCACGTGCAGACTTGATTTGTCTGCTTTCCCTGATGCCCTTTTGCCTTCTCTTTCAATCAAAACCCAAGAGTTGTTGAGGCTGAACAGAGAATAGGCTGCAATTAAATCCTGATGATGCTCTGTTCACTCACAGCTCTTCAGGACAAAATATTGGCTGCCACATACTCCAAAAAGTACCCTTGAGGATTTATTCCTGAGAGGAAATAACTCATCAGTAGATTGCTCTGAGTAAAGGTGCTTTGCTCAGACAGGCAAAAGGGAAGTATCACAGAAGGAATTGCTTGACAGGAGAGGCTACAGAGAGCTGGCAAAGACCTGAGGTTTTAAGCCTGAAAGTAAGGAAACATGAGAAAAATGCCATGTTTTGAGTCACACCCAGTAGGGAAAAGACCCCACCTCCCCGAGGAGCTCTGAAGCATTCCCAGATGCTCAGATAGATGCTTTGTCCTGCCTGCCACTACCAAAATACACATTAAACTATTTTCTTCACCACTAAGTTTTTGTTCTTCTGCTTAGGCTGTGTCTTTAAAGAGCTGAACTCACATTGCCACAGAGGTGCCCACCAGGCTGAAGCCCCTCACAGAAATTTTGTGTTGGGTCCACTCAAAGGACCATCAGGAGGTCTGAGGTCCAAAAGCCAAGAGGTTGTATCTCTGCAACTGGGCAGACCAAGGAGAAGCATTCAGAAAACCTATCAGCCAGGCTGAAATTAAATCACACTTGTTCTGAGCCTCCTGAGAAGATGAAGTGTCAGATCCAGCTGGCCACGGGCCAGCCTGCTCCTGGCACATTCCCAGGTATCAGGATGGTGGGGTTTAGTTAGTGGAGTGGTTTGCCCTGCTCTAGAGAGAAAAAGAGATCATAGCCATGGTAGAAACCACTGTCCCAATAAACAGACCCTCAGCTGGTTTAAGCAGGAGATCACCTTGGGATACTCAGCAAGAAAAAATCCCAGAAGCACAAAGCAATGTTCTCTGTGGTCTGGATGTGATGGAAGCATCAAAAACCCTTCAAATCTACCCCAAACCAGAGAGCAGGAAGCCTTAAAAGGCTTTTTTTTTTTCCCCCCCTAAGCAGTGAGCTGGTTAGATACCCAGACCATGGCTGGGGCTGAGCTGTGGCAGGGAGTGTGGGACAGGTTTCTTTATGCCCTTCTCTTACATGCTCATCCCCAATGTAACAAAATCAAGCTTAAGTTCTACCTTCTTGTTCCAGCAAAGTTCCCCAAATGCTCACATACTCACCCTATAGATAAAAACAAAAAAAACCAAAAAAAAAAAGTGTATGAGTAACATTAACCCATTTTTTGTGCTTTTCTCAGAAGCCAACCCATCTATCCTTCCCTGTGCAGCTTTAACCTGGTTTTGATCAAATATTTTTTGTGTCTGCTCTTAGAGTGCATTTTAAAATAATTTACCCTTTTTTTCAACTTGGTCTTTTCACTCAAAAAAACCTTTATACATTAGGAGCAAATGCAGTTGATGGCCACACTGACTTCTAGGGCAGAAACAAAGCACTGGGTCAAGGGCATGTCTGCTTTAATGGATAGCACAGACTTTAATCCTAGATGACAAATGTATCTGAAATGTTATTCCAATGCATTTGCAAGGGTGGCACTGAGAGCATTTTGCCTTGAAGATGACAGAAGGAAATTCACAGCCAAGCTCTTGCACAAGATGCACAGTCTGACAAGCAAGCAGCATTAGTAAATGCATGCTAAAACAGGTGGAGATGGAGCAGGGAACATGAAAAGTGCCCTATTTGCAACAGGTCTCAACTCAGAACACATAGGTAGCTGGAAAAAAAACAGCACTGCTGATTTTATTTACACTTCCTTCTCTGAAACAGAAACTGTGGGATCAGCTATCACGACTCCACGGAGCTGTGAACAATTTCAGCTCCAGCAGCATCATCTGATGGTGATTACCCTCAGCTCCCAACAGCACAGGAGCTTCACAGGCAGAAAAACCATCACCAAGATAGGTACTGGGTTCAACAACTCCTCATGTGCTTTCTGTAAGGCTGCCAGGCTTGGGTATTATTATTATTTTGATGGGCAACAACCCCATGTCCTACTGCTGCCTCCGTGATGCTGTTGTCTCTGCTCCAGCTGGGTGCTGCTATCCTGTCAGATGAATGATGCTAATGCACACAAGAGCTGGCAAAGTCAACTGAAAGGAAAGAGCATCCCTGAAATAATTCCATCCTCCTAAAACACTTTTTTTTTTTAATTTTTTTTCTTTTTTTTTTTTTTTTTGAATGGCAACGTTCCAACTTGTAGTTAATTATGACATCTTCAGCAGTCCCTTCATTGATTTGTATTTAGGGTTCTCAATCAATTGTTCCTTTTGGTACATTGAACTGCTGGAGGGTGCAGTTGTATTTTGTACAGCTATTTTGCTCTTCAGAGAGAAATGCTCCTTGGAAAACACCTCAGACTCCAATTTATTTCAAGTCATCAGAGGAAAATCTTTCCAGTGGACAATATGATTCATAAAGTCAGAGAGATACTTTTATGAACTATCTTATGAATGCTAAGCCTGCAGTATTTGTTATAGCTCTTTATTCATTTGGTCTCTGAAAAGAAAGGAAAAAAAATATATATATAGCTCACCACTGAATAAAGATGAAAATGATTCTCAGATTTCAAACAATAAGTGCATCAAATTAAAAAATCATTTATTTCAGGGCTTCTCATGCTGCTTAGTCACAGCCTCACACAGTTGTCTAGCCAGGCTTTCCAGCCCTCACACAGCTCTTCTGTGGCTTTGAGGCATAAATTGAAAGTGAACATCTCTGACAGAGAGCTGAGAGGAATACACAAACTCAAAAGAGCAAATAAGCCAGAAAACTCCACTTTTGTCCTCACCAACCCTTCCCAGATCTGTGCAGCTCATAGTTGGCTTCCCCCATACTCGTGGACACATCAAAATCTTTCCCCATTTGGGTAAGAAAGGGGCACCCTATTTTAGAGACTTGGAGCATGGGGAGAAACATCACAAACCAAGAAGAAGAAAGGCTCTTACCACTTCTCACCAGGATCACCAGTGGTTTCCATACCAGGGGAGGCAAAATAATAAGAAAAAAGAAAATAATAGGAAAAAAGCAGAAAGAAAAAAAAAAAAGAAAGACAAAATGCTGGAAAGGAATATTTAGCAAAAAAAGATGTATTCTCAGAAACACAAGCTCTGCATTCAACACATTGCATCCAGTGTTTTCCAGCTCTGTCTCCAGGATGTCCAGCCCTGGCCACCTTCTCTGGGAAAGGGGGATTTGCTCCTGGGATTCATGGATTCAGTCTGACTTCCATTCATTCAGACCCATCTGAGACCAATTCATTCTGCCCCTCCAAGCTCCTGTACAGGTATTGTTGCTGAGTGAGTCTAATAGCTCTGAATCCTGTTGCTTCTTTCTCATTTACTTTTTATTCTTTGCCATTCATCCTGTTTCCTATTTCTCCTCTTTCATTTTAAAATGATTTACCTTTTTTTTCAACTTGATCTTTTCACTCAAAAAAACTGTATACATCAGGAGCAAATGCAGTTGATGGCCATGCTTACCAGAGTTACCAGATAACTCTTACTCATCCTTTTTCATCCATCCACAGTCATGAATTTTTTTTTTTTCCAGTGTTTTTTGTCTAAGCTATTTTAATCTTTCATGGGACTGCTGGCTCAGAATGATGCTTCTCCTTCCATACCTCATTTAGCATGGTTCCATATGGCATTATTTAGTTACTGGTAAGGATTCAAATTTTCTCCTTATTATTATAGAAATCTATTATGAACTTTTAGACTGTTTTGTACTGCGCACCAAAAAATAATTATAAAAAGTTCCTGGTCGCTTTAATACCAATAATTTGCCATTTCTTGAGCAGTTTGTTTCCTAGGTGTAATAGTCATCTGACTCACTAACTAGATACTAAATACAGTAGTTTTGCTCTCTCTTAGCCAAATATTTCTAATATTAATGATACAGTTTAGATAAAATGATTTAAAAAGTTGTCCCTACAGCCATTTCTGTGTGCTTATGCAACAATAATTAACTACCTTGAAGTTTTCAACTCCAATCTTTCACTTCCAATTATACTTTAATACTTCTGATGAACATTCAATAGCAGCTTCCTTTCTTAAATTTCATAATGTGCTTTGACTGAAACCACTTTTGACTGGGAGGAAGGAGAAAGGAGGCTGATGCCTGGGGGCTGGTTCACCTCTCAGCAGCCTGAAGCAGAGATGAGGAAAGAGGTTAAGAACCTCCCTGGGATCACAGGGGGTGCCAGGAAAAAAAAAAAAATAGTTCTCAGCACTCTTTGCACAACAGCAGGGCTTCAGATGCTGACACAGAATAAATAAATTAAAACAGGAGACATCAGCACATACAAAAAGTGGTTGCCTGCTGATTGCAAGGGGAAGCACAGCAGGGAAATGCCCTCTGCCACATCCCCATCCTGCACGTATGGATCTCCAGGCCACATCAGCAGGGCCAAGAAGTTGTGCCGGGGGATGTTTAGGTTGAATATTGGGAATATTTTCTTCCCTAAAAGGGTTGTCAGGCTCTGGTTCAGGCTGCCCAGGGCAGGGGTGGACTCCCCACCCCTGGAGAGGCTTTTGAAGGGAAATGGAATTCAAGCAGAAGTCTCTGGAAAAGGTCATCTTTAGCTCAGGCAGGGAAAAAAAAACTACTTTCACTTCTTTGGAAATATTTCGTGTCCACAAACATCATAGAAACAAGAAAAAAAGTCTGCGAAATCTTTCTGTTAAAACATAATAATAATTTTAAAAAACTATTCTTACACTGTGATTAAATTTCCCTTAATGATCTTAAAACCTTACAGACACACCCCCACAAAATTAAAA
This sequence comes from Phaethornis superciliosus, assembly GCA_023637945.1. Classification (NCBI taxonomy): domain Eukaryota; kingdom Metazoa; phylum Chordata; class Aves; order Apodiformes; family Trochilidae; genus Phaethornis; species Phaethornis superciliosus. The sequence goes on from JAJQWJ010000010.1 coordinate 22,874,408, forward strand.
CTGTCAAGAGTCAAATCAACAGAGACTAAAAAATCCAAGTGGTCTTTTGTCTCCAGTAACTCTCCCACATGTGGTACCACCGGCTGAACAAGACCAGGCCAATTGCAAAGTACTCAGAAGTTATTCCAGATAACAAGCAACGTGGATTCCTTTTAAAAGGTGACATTTTGGAGCATATTTTAAATAGCAACAAAATGTAAAGCCCACTAATAAATGCAGATGATGAGCACTAATCTTAGCCTCCAACCTCAGCATCCCTGGAAGTTTTTCCCTTCCCTCCTTCCTGAACAACACATGTTCAGAATAGATCCAATTTTTCCACCTTTTATTTGCATAGGTAGGGACAGTTTATTCAAGCCAATTATCTCAGCATGATTCATCATCATGATGCTCTAAAATAAAAGCAATCATGCTAGATTGGTCGCAATTAAAAAGGTATTTTTATTTTTGGAGGAAAATTACCTGTTGTACTGGCAACTTTTTCCAAGCAGAATCCAGATCCCTGTTGAACTGATGTTCTGCATTTTTCCCTCTGAAGGTCCAAGTTCATAGCCTCCTGCTCTATGCTTTTGTTTCATTAAATATCTGTAAAAATAAAGTGAAAAGCTCTGTTCCATCCACTAGGCAAGTAAAAATTTTTATTGACCCATAACAGTCAATAAATCTAGATATTTTTTTAGCATCATGCAGCAGCAATCACACACAGCACTGCCAGGGAAGGACTAAAGGAATCAGGATTTAGGACTTTTAAACCACTCCAGGAAAGACAAAGGGAATGGCTTTTATCTGATGGGATTTTTCCCAGAGTTTCCCTCAGTCATGCACTTCATAGGCTAAATAAATATCACCTAAAATGATGCACTCAACCTCTGGCACATTGCAACAAGTGTGTTTGGAGGTGGAGACTCTGTTTGACTCTGAAATATACTTTTATATTGCAGTGTATGCCCATAGGTCCCCCCCTTCTCCCCATCTGACCCTCTGCATCACCCCTTGTGCTCCTGGACCCCAGCTTCTCACTTCCTCACCTCTTTTAAATAGGAAATATGAGAATTTTGCAGAAATAATGTAAAGTCTTAGCTAATTTCTACCAGCCTGAGATAAGAGCTTAGAGAAATAAAGATTAAGTAGCTGCAGAAATGAGGATCAGCCACTTTTAGAAGTTAGGGTCGTTGCAGTGCACATGGCCTTTATTCTTAGGGATGGAAAAGGGAATATATAGAATGATTTACTTTGGAAAATACCTTTAAGAGCATCAAGTCCAACCAAAACCTAGATCCTATGCTAAATAAAATACAATATTTCAGTTGGAAGGGACCTATAAGGGTCAGATGATCCTACATCCTATGCTAAATAAAATGCAGTATTTCAATGCGAAGGGACCCACAGTGGTCAGATGATCAAGTCCAGCTGCCTGACCTCTTCTGACAATAAATTTAACCCTGTTATTTTTAGGGGCAGCATCCAAATGCCTGAAACATTGCCAGGCTTGGGGCATCAACCACCTCTAGGAAGCCTGCTTCAGAGTCTTTGACCCCCCTCTCCAGGAAGGGATGCTTGTCTAAACCTCCCAGGATGCAGCTTTGCTCTATTTTTCTCTTTGATTTACAGTGCAAGCAATTTGTAGAGGCACAGGGCAGCCTGGCCAAACTGAAACAAACCTCTAACTACAGATCAGCAGCATGCAACACACACAACCATCCAACCCACAGCTTAGGTACCATTTCCAGAGCAACAAATATTTATATTTATGGGCTGGACAATATGTTTCAAAGGGGAAAAGATGTTCTGTTTGCAAAGAAATGACACTGTCTCCAAACTGAAGTACAGCTGCATCAGCTGAAATACCTGAAATGTTCAGATATCTGATGGTTTTTTAAATGTCACACTTTTTTCTCTGCAGAATATGAAACTCATTATTGCTCCCACAGCAGATCCTTCCCTCTATTTGTTGCTTCTTTAAAAGTCCTGATTTCTAGCAGAGCTGAAATAACTTTTAAAACAGGGAAAATCCCAAATATTACAAACTGCTGTGTCCACAAATATGCTGTACATGTCTTACAAAAAGAGTTCCTATTTTCTATTATTTTCCCTATTATTTTCTACTCATAAAGAAATAATATACATATATATATATATTTGGAAATAATAGTAATGGAATAAAGACCCTAATGTAAATCAATAGCAAATTATTAACATTAAAATGATTTTTTTAAAATTAAGCCTTTAATATGGACTTGGAAATCACTTTTTTTTTTTATTTTTGCCACTTGGTATCAATATAAACCTTAACCCTCTATGATTTTTTTGTGTTTCTGTCTCCCTGGTTCTTGATAGCAGAGTTTGGTGAAAAGTAGACTCTGCACCATCACTTGGTAAATCCAAGTGTCTGCAACAATAATAAAATAAAATTTTTAAAACCCCAGCAATTAGTGCAGATCCCAGCAATGTTTCACAAGGTGAGGTTGTTAACTTGCTTCAGGCACTACCCCAATTTCTCCTTGTCCACCCCTGGTTTCAGGAGAATTATATTTGAAATCCCCTGAGTGGCCTGGGCAACCTGAGGATCTCATTTGAAATCAAGTCATTCCCTTTCCCCTTCCGTGTTTCTAATGTTGTTGCTGAAGTAGCATGACAATTTGAAATAATGACATTTTAATGAGCACTGATTTTGGGGGGGAAGTCACGCACAGCCACTTAGCAACTTCCACATGAGTGCCCATATAACTTCCCTGTGATTATCTGGAGACTCCAAAGCAGAAATAATGAGATATCTCTTTAATCTTGGTTGATTTCTTTAGAAAAAGAACTCAGACTGTATAAGAAGTTGTCTCGGAGAGAGGGATGTGAGCAAAATTAACACAGACAACACAAAACCCAAACATGCCAACTGCAATTCACAACCATCTAAAATCCACTTTAAATTTACTTTATAACTTTCAGTAAGAGATAACAGCACTTCCAAGGATGACAATACACAGCCAAAGAAATACTTGAGTTCTTTTTGTAAACACATGCCTAAAAACTTGGGTTTGTTTCATTTCCTAGGACTTATTTAGAGAATGGACCTATTCAATACCTTCTTTTTTAATGCTGTGTATCCCCCACGAGTCCCCAAACACCCAGGGAGGTTTTTGCCTTTGGCACTGAAGCCCAGTTGGGAGAAAGAGGGTGGGAACAGCAAATGGGGGCCTTGGAGAGGTAAGGAACATCTCAGAATAAAAATCAGCATTTCTGCAGATTAGGACAAACAAGGTATTGCCAAATTTTCTAAAGATCACCCTGATAATTAATGCAATAATCCCTCTGGCTGGTTTCCCCCTTTCTGTGCCCAAGTGTGGCAGAGCTTCCCAAGCAGCAGCCTCACAGATCCACGTTTCCAGCCCCAAATCCCACTGCATATTTATATTTATGTTCCTTTGAAGTGTTTTTAACAAGGGATCCCAAGGCATTTTCAGCAACTCCTTTATGAGCAGCTGGAAAGCAGAGGCTCACCAGTCATGGGCTTTCAGTGGGAATGAAAGTCAAATATCCTAATCAGTCACACACTCCACTTATCACTTGATTATCTTCATTTCCTGATGCCAAAACAATTAAATTTTAAGTTTTGGAGGTATTTGTGCCCAGCAGGATATTACCTTGAGTTAGGAGATGCAGTTAAAAAGGAAGCACATTTAATTTCCCTGGTAAAAGCTTTTTTTGTTGTTGCTTTGAATAGAATGGCATAAAAACCCCACATTGCCAACATACCTATGGACTTTCAGTTGACAGTAGGAATTATGGAGGTCCTTCTGTACCCAAAAAAAAAGAACAGTCATGTTGCTCCTAGACAAAAATTGCCTGTGAGCATTGTATTTTGCAGAAAGAGAGCAAAGAGAGTGGGTTTTTAAATGCCATGGCATTACTCCTAAAGGAAACATTGCTGACAGCAGCATGCAAATGTTTGGTATAGTGTTTGGCACAAAGAGAGAGCATATGGTATTTAATGCAAGCAAATTAAACTGCTCTTTGTTACAGTCAACTGGAGATGTATCCTCCTGTAGCAACCCTAAATCCCATATAAGCCATTTCCCTCTGGAATTGCACCTGTGGAAAACTGGTTGAATATATGCATGGCTGAAGCAAGTTATGCACTGTTCAATTTCATCCAGGCTTCCCAGAGGCATAAAAAGCATGGATTCTAGGTAAAATTTGAGTAAAGTATTTCAGTAATTCAGAGTTCCTCCATTTCTGGTCCTGAACTCAAGTGGCTGATAAGTAATCTCAGATTAGCCATCTGCATCTCCTCTTCCATCACTAAAATCCAGGCATTCTTTCTCCTGTAATTTTAACTCTGGATTCCAACTCTACCTTGCTAAAAATCTACCATGCAGTGCAAATCACCTAAACTAAATTCCCTGTGTAATGATATTATAATCACTGAATCTTCAGTTTCACCGTGTTCATCAGATTTGGCTCCTTTTCTAGGACAAAACCCAAAAATTCTCTCTGTTCCCATTGGCTGCTCAATAGACTGTTCAGGGAGATAATTTTGTTTCACCTCTGGAAACACTTGAAGCTATTCTGAAAATATTCCTGCAGTCACTGCCAATAAAGTCACCTAACCAAAATCAATGCTGCTGACTTCTTCCACAAAATTCAAACATCTGTATTGACTAACAGTTTCTCTTCCTTTGCCCTAACCTATAGACCTATAAACATCTAACCCATTTGTGGAATTTTACACCACAATATCCCTTCTAACCAAGTGGGGATGTAACAAGCTGAGTTACACAGAATCACAGAATTATCAAGGTTGGAAAAGTCCTCGAAGATCACCAAGCCCAACCAGCCACCCTACAACCCCTGACCACTCAACTATCCCCAGTAGCTCCTCCTCTACCCATCTTCTGAACACCTCATCCTATCCTCTTCAGTCCTCTTCCCCAGCCCAATAATCAGCTTGGCTGTCCCTCTCTGCACCCTCTCCAGCACCTCCATGTCCCTCCTTTGGGTAGCACCCAAAACTCCACACAGGACTTGATGTCCAGCCTCACTAAGGCCAAGTGTAGCAGGATTACCTCCCTGGCCACACTGGTCACAGCATCCCTGATGGTGGTGGCCCTGGGCCACCTGGGCCATGTTCAGCCAGGTCCTTCAGGTCCATCTCTCCTGGGCAGCTCTCCAGCTACTCCTCCCCAAACCTGTAGTGCTGCTGGGGGTTTGTTGGGGCTCAAATGCAGGACCTGACACTTGGGCTTTGTTGAAACTGATGCAAGTGGCCTCAGCCCCTTGATCAAGGCTGTCCAGGTCCCTCTTCAGAGCCTCCCAACCCTTGGGCAGATCAACATTTCCACCAACTTTTTCCCTCTGCTCTGCTCAGACCCCACCTGGAGTTCTGTGTCCAGGGCTGGAGTCCCTAGCACCAGAAGGACATAAAACTCCTGGAATGTGTCCAGAGCAGAGGCACTGAAATGCTCAGAGGGCTGAGCACCTCCCTGGGAAGCCAGGCTGAGGGATTGGGGTTGTTCAGCCTGGAGAAGAGGAGATTCATGGACAAACTGCTCTGGTGGAAAGTGTCCCTGCCCATGCAGGGGGGTTGGATCTTGATGATCTTTAAGGTCCCTTCTAACCCAAACCATTTTAGGATTCTATAATTCTATGACTCTGTCTCTTCATCCAAAACATCAATAAAGATATTAAACAGGAGCAGCCCCAGCACTGAGCCCACTCCTTGCTGCCCACCAACTGGATTGAATTCCATTCAGCACAACTCTTTGGACCTGGCCATGTTACAGCCCAGAGAGAAGTTGTCTTTTATTGGCTTAAACTAGATACAAAGGTACCTTCATCACCTTTCATTCCACGAGTTGTCCTCTTAAAATGAAGGATTTAATTCTCTACTTTAGTACTGCTGAGGGTTAGGAATAGTATTAAAAGGTTATGAACAATAGCCTCAGAATCAATGTCAAAATGTTTCAGCTGTTTTTATGCTAAACTTTATCTCTATGGAAACAGCACACACATTTAATATGAATTAGCAGAGATTTTTCTAGTAATACAGACCAGCCTTACAGAGTCCAGACTAGTTTGAAAGGGAACAAACCAAGAATATAGGTGTCTGATCTGACTTCCCAGATACACCTTGACCATAATCAGCTTCATCTCTATGTATTAACTTTCTCCCCTGCAGAAAGATTTGCTTTTGTGCTTATAATATGAATTATCACTTGAAGCCTCAGAGTTTTCCACAAAAAAAATCTCAGAAAATATTAACACAGGCCCAGCTACACTCTGATTAATTAATTAACTGCTCCTACACGAACTTTAACCCTTAAGTCTGAAAGGCAGCTCATGAGAACAGAAACTATTTCTAGCTTTTCTTATTTAAAACAATTAGAGACATTTTAAAATATATATTTATGTGAATAGTTTGGGAAACAAAGGGAAGGAATGGTGCCACATTCTCTTATTTTCACATTAAAAGAAGGATGATGTATAACAAGACTATTTTAATCAATTTGGCCTTAAACTTCTAAACATAAGGTTTGCCCAGTACAAAGTCAATGAAAGTTGAGCCCTTTCCATCTGCAAGTTCATGCTAGACAGAGCCTGGTTGCAGATGATAGTTCATGGAGTGAACAGGTCCCCCAGCTCTCTGCTCACATGAAGTTTTAGTCCAACTTTAGTCAATTCTCCCTCTCCACTGGGAAGAACTGCAGGTTCCTCAGAGCAAAGTGCAAAAGGCATAAACATTTGCCAGAGCAATGGGAAGGGAATATAATGGAATGATGGCATTTGAAGTTTTGATGCCCTTCTGTAACATTAAGTTATTCCCCTTAATAATTATTATTAATATTTTTGTCACGCTTTTCTTGCTATGGCTTAATGCTTTTATGCCATGTCCAGTCTATTTTACTGTTAAGGACTAACTTAATTTACACTAACTTAAGTCTTAGACTTATCTAAGTGTTCATCCTGTTATTGTAGAAGACAAATTAATTCCTCTGGGAGCAATCATCAGAGCATCCTGAGCATCACTTAAGTCAGCACAGGAGAAATGCGTTTGTTCATGCATTTCAAGCTGGGAGACAGTTCATACCAGGTTCTGCTACTGAAAACAAACTTGCTGGCAAGAAAAAGGCACACTTCAGTCTAAAATATCTCTAAAGGTTTGTTGCTCAGGCCCCCATTCCTGACAAACCAGATCATCCAAGCTTGCGATGAGCAACCAGCTGGGTGGTCAATTAAAAGCAGACCAATTCACTTTTTAGTCTTGCTTTAAAGTACTATTTAAATTACTGCCTCCAGAAACAGAAGCTGCTCTCAGCACAGCCACAGGACATGCCAAGAAGGTGTAGAATAAAACCTAGAAAATACATTGAAATGTCATTAAATTAAATTGCACAGAAATCATGTGCAGTCTGGCCACGTGCCCTGGAAGACATCCTAGAGCCAGGTCCAGGGTTTTCATATGTTGAAGTGAAATTCAGTGGTTTTGGCCCTGACTTCTTGTGGTTAATTTGTATTTCAAGATTTCAAAAGCTCTTAGGGAGCCTGGGGGAGGCAGGTAAGAGGAGCAGCTCTGGCCCATTCCTGAGGGAACTTCCATTTTTTCCTTATCATCAGTGTCTTCTCTTCCCTGATGTGATCAATAAGCATATTATATGTCAACAGTCAGCACCTCTATGTCAGAACTAACTATAAATCAAATCAGTGCTATAAATAGGCTGAAGATTATACAGGTCTGCCCAGTATTTTGCTGCCAAGATAAAAACCCCAGCAGTGACAGCTAAGGTGCTGCAGTTTGCCCAAGGCACCATATCAGTAGCACAAGGCTTGGGGAATGGAATTAGCAAGGCTTGTAAAAAAAAAAAAAAAAAAAAAATAAATAAAAAGAAAAAAAAAGTTGAAATAGCTAGAGATTGGAAAGTAGGAAAAAAAAAAAAAGAAAAAAGGAATTCTTGGTCTGCTAAATTGCAGGTATAGAAACTACTCTGAAAATGTTGGTGTCTGGTGTAAGAGTAGAAAGGTTTCAAGACAAAAAATACACTTTGGACAACAGCACATCTAGACAAAAAGTTAAAAATAGAGGTCATTTGTACAGTGGTATGATGAGTGTTATTACTCTATGAGTTCTTAAAAAAACCCATAGCAATAGCTATACCTAATGGTATTGCAAGGCACCACTCTGTGGATCATGAGACATTGCAGCCTGAGACATAAAAAAGGAGCTCACTATAGTAACAGTTTTGACATGCTTTTTCTGTGACAACCAACATTAAGTTCTACAGAAACACTTTTTTTTTGGTCATAAATCACATTAGTGGCAAGTCTCTAAGAATTCCCATTCTCTACTTGAAAACTTTCTGCTCTGCTGCTCCCTGCTACTCAACAAATAACATTTTTATCAAGGATCAGCCACCTCGACAACCAGCAGAAAAGTGCATTTTAAACCATAACCCAAACTGCAAGAACCAATTCTGAACTCAGCATCTCTGCAGACCAGCACCTCCATGGTCAGAGAAGAAAAAGCAGAAAAGAGAAACAGGCAGGATCTGACCAACCTATGAGCTATTTACAGAACTTGAGCTTATTTTGGGTCCAACTTGATTACCTTTCCTCACGTGGGGTGTCTCAGTAGCAGTTCAGAGGGACAAGAGCTGTTTGATAGGAACCATTTATCAAGTTAATTACTGAAAGTACCTTTCTGTAAGACTAAGGCAAGGCTTGCAGAAGGGAAGCCAAGGTGAGGGTGACACAACCACAGTGGGAGCCTGAACAAAGCAAGCAGGAGTGGTGACAAAGCTTCACCTTCAGCTGAGGATGTTAACTGGAGAGCACAGAGTGCACTGAGCATTCCCTTCCCTTCAATTGGGAATTTTTGCTGTTGTGAGGAAACCAAAAAGACACAACACAGGTGGGAACAACACTACAGCTTACAGACACATCTTGTACTTATGGAAAACCTTATGCTTTTGCAAATGTTTTATACAGTTGATGTTTTCAGGTGAGTAAAAAAAAATTAAAAGTGCTTCTTTTCCCCTACTAGGACTATTCATTGCATGTGTTATTTTTAAAGTGACTGCTACTATGCACCTAATAAGACACCTACACATTCAGCTAATGCAAGAAGCCTGGTGACATAAGATGATAACATTAGCATACAAGGCTGCTCATGTATAATTTATAGGTACCATGGTTTAAGCTATTTTTTTCCCCTCCTCGGATGCTTGGTGTAGTGTTCAATTTCAGCTAATCCTCTCATCTTTTTCAATCGAGATTGTGAAGGTCAAAACTAGAATGCAATTTTCCCTATATAACCCCAACCAAGGTCAGCTTTTGAATTGTGTGATCCAAATTTCCCTCCAGAGGATAAAGCAGGAGGTAGCAATATAAGTTTACCCTCCAAAACTAACCCCAGCTAAGTACTGAACCCTTCCATACTAAAATTCCTGTGCTGACAAGGAAAATAATACTTGTGCCGTATATTTTGTGGGCTCAAGGGCAAAGCTGAAGGAATCACACAGAGCATATGATGGGATCTTCCCTTTCAGAACCTCTGTGATTTGAAAGAGTGGTTATACAGGCATGAAAATAAGTCCTTGTACCTTTATTTGTGTTTTTCCCTCCAGGTAGATGGATACACCTACAGGCAGTACACAACAACATGGTTGCAGCAGTACTTTGTGTCCAGATTCACATCAGAGATCATCTCAGAGGGAAAAGCATCCTCCCCTGCTGACATCCTCTCGCCCACAGCTGACAAAATTGGAGAAGGTAAGAGGCAAAATACTTGATGTTTGGGAAAATTCATTCCAATGACTTCCTTTAAGTCACAACCTACAGCTGCAGGCATATTCATGGCCAAGAGAAGGGAAAAGCTTCTTTGGGTTGACTCATGCCCACCTCTACCCAACCTGGACCAGGCAGTGATGTGGTAGTGGTGGCCCTCAGGGATGGAAGATCCTACATCTCCTAAACTCACCTTTGCCTGGACTACACTGAGCAAAAAGCAGTAGTTAGAAGGTTTTCCTGCACAAGTCCAATTTCTGCAGGAAAACACAAGGTTTTCTGCAGGCATCCTCATCCTAGAGAGCAGTTCCTCTACTGTCACTTCAGACTTGGCTTGGTCAAGTGTACCATGCCCTCCAGTACTCAAATTCTGTAGAGAGGTGCAAGCTGGGTAAAGCAAATATTGTCTGAAAATGAGAGCTAACACTGCACAGAAGTATTTTTCTTTTTCCTCTTAAAATGCAGTCTAAAGAAACAGGATTCAACCTGCATGGGCAGGTCTGGGGGAATCCAAAGAGCCACCCCTCCATGCCACATTTCCAGAGCTCCTGGATTTGGTGGCCCTTAATATTCTTAACAAGTCAGATTTTTTTTAACTTCAGTATGGTATAGAGAATATGCAAACACCCCAAGAATATCCGTGCAGCAGAAATTAAAATGGAAAAGCTTTTTTGCTGTTTTTTTCCGGGATTTATTTTGTGTTGGGCTCTTGGGGGGATTGGGTTGGTTTGGGGTTTTTTAAAACAAAAAAGTTGCTCTCAAAAGAACATTTGTATAAACTGTAGTTTGGCATGGTGGTGTAGGACTGGAAGAACATTTCTATTTGCAAACCCTGCTTGCAGATCACCAATGAATAAAACATTGCCTTTTGTGTGCGTATATCATGTAGCATGACTAATGTTGGAATACCTACAGACTTCTCTAAATTCTGGAAAATTAGCAGATTAAATTTCCTTTAATAAGAGATAGACTGTCACCTTAAGACTCACGGTAAGACTTAAATGGAAATAAAACAACATAAAGGCTTCTGAAAACTTCTTCTGTTGGTTGTCCCGTGATGTCAGATGATAGATGTAAACTTGGTGGCTTCGTTCTACTGGACACTGTTTTGCACCACCATTTACCACTATCTTTGCTGCTAATCTAAGAAAAAAGGATATACAGAGCTTCTTGCACACCTTAAATAATATTAACACTTACTTAAAATGGATCTTTAAGGTAAGGATTACTTTTTAATGGATGTGCTCCTAGATCTTTCTTCTTTGTTTGGAAAGTTGGACTGGCTAAAATTTCAAGGGAAGGGACAAGGCACAGGGCCAGGTTCTAAACCTGAATGTTGGATTAACTCCCTTTGATAAACCTGTGGAAAGGACTCCTGGTGGAAGCTGAGGGTCTGGGGCAAGAGAAGCAGCAGCAAAGCTCAGCCCCCAGCAGCACAAGGAATAAAAATAGAACCATCAGAACCACCCGCTCGGCACACTCCCCGGGAAGCAGGGAAACCACACCACAGGTACCAGTGCAAATATTGCAGTTTAGTTGCCAGGCAACCCCCTTTCTCCTCTGAAATTCCTGTTCGAGTAGCTAGAAAAAAAAAAATAAAGTCACTTGTTCAAAGAAAGCAGAAAACAAACCCACGTTGCAGCTGCAGCATCCGAGTTCGCTTGGAAAGCACCAAGAGAAGCACAATCGAAACCTCCTCCTCCCCCACCCAAAGGTTCTGAATGTAAAAGAAATTTTAAAAATAAAAATGGAAAGCACAGCATTAGCTTCAGGATGCCACGAGTGAATTTTTCTCATCACACACACACACCAAAAAAAAAACCTGAAAAAAAAGAAAAAAACAAAAAAAAGTGAAGTGCCGGCGGAGCAGAGAACTCTCCAAAAGAGAAAAAGGAGGAAAAAGCTTGGGAAAAACTTGGGAAAAGGGGACCTACACATGCACCAGCCCAGACAATGCCCACCTCTCCTCTCAGTGCACCAGACCACCTCAGCCAGCTTCCAAATATTATTTTTATTCTATAGATTGTGGGGGAGAAGCTGCAGGAAACACGAGCAATACTGAGCAAAGCTGGCTGACCTACTATGGCAAACAAACATCTGCACGGATCCTTCCTGGTGATCCAGAGAAAACTTGACCATAAGCACAATACTCAAGCACCACACGTCCTAAAAGTTATTTTGGAAGGGGTCATTTTACTCTTTGGTTACTATAATAAGGTAACAGAAGGGAATTACATTAGTCCTAAATCAAAATCAAGTGCTCACATTGGCTTGGCTGGCCTCCACGAGATGTAAAGAGAGATGCCAGCCAAGGACCACAAACCTCAGTGAAGTTTTTGCAGATTTTTCAGTTCCTTCCCATCATTCTGTAGTATTTCCTCCACAAACACAATTAAGATACACGTGGGTAAATATATCTGCGTGCATACGTGTATGTACATGTATATTACACAGAGCTATGTGACTATAAATGTAAAAGGATCCATGTTAACTCCTTTCCACATGTAATACTTTCAAAACAAATATTTCATTTGAACTCTCTGGACACGTTGGGAAAGGAAATCTTCATGAGAAGGAAAAATTTAATCCAGTTTGAATGCAAAGTTTGACCAGTGTAAATAAATACAAAATGTTTTGGCTTACCTAGTATACTTATTTTTCTGTCCAGACAGATGTAGAAATTAGTAAAGATATTTTTGTTTAAAATAAGCTAATGAAATAATAAGAAACATTTTGTTTCTTCTGGGAAGCTGGGAGAGGATTTAGCAAAGCTCTACCCAGGCTTGTAATTCTCTTACTCTGACACCTTGGTCAGGGAATTCCTAAACTTATTCCCTTGAAATGTCCTTTTGGACACTGAGAACTGCAGTCTGGGGCTGTGCAGCTGCAGGTGGCTCGGTGTGAACATCCTCTCCAGACAGAGTATCCCTGGAGAGACAGCTCCAAAACCCAATGGAAAAGGAAAAAATAGTTATTTTCATATTAGGAGACTTTTAATCAAAATTTACAACAGATTAGAGACAGGATGGGGAGTGCAAGAGATTCAGACACTGGGTTAATTACAATATAATATTTCTGAAATACTCCAGTTGAAGAGTTTGATGATTTTTTTTTTCTTTTCTTTCCTCCCTTTAAAAGGACAGAATCTTTTAAACTATAATCAGTCTCTGTCACTGTGCTGGTCCATAATACTGCATCTTTCACTAATCTTATTTTCCTGTCTCCTGTTTCACCTTGCTTTTGAAATGTTATCTTCTCCAGGATAATAAAGATATACCTCCTGAAGGTCTTTTTCCTCTGAATTTCAAACGTAGAGTTTATAGCAAAGTTCTGCTACAGGAAAATAATTGTGAGAGAGTGAGCTGGGGATGAAAGAGCAGAAAAGTGGAGGGTATGGTGGAATGTGCCACGTTCCTCCACCCACAGCATCTCCATCCAGGGAGCTGCAGACACCAGGAGAAAATACTCATAACCACCCACAAAAGGCAAGTGGGGTGGGGAGTTAAATATTTATTGGGGAGATTTTTCTTGAAGATCAAGAGATCCTGGATTTCCTCACAAAAACTCAGCCTATGGGAGCTGAGACTTCAGCTTGAGGCATCAGACCTGAAATTAGCAAAAAATGCCAGGGTTTGGCTGCTCTGACCTTCAGCAGGGACCTGCCAGCTGAGGCCAGGGTTTAACATCTCACCAAAGCCCATTTTGCACAATTTCACCCTCCTACATCATCTTTATTCACTTTTACACCCGGCTTACTGGAGGAAGATGTTTCCAAGAGAAGAACCTAAACATGCCAAAAGCTTTCACTACTTTTCATCCAATACAGTTTTCTATGAAAAGTGTCACCAATATTTTTGGCAAGTCTCTTAGACACAAAGCCAAAGAGCAAGAAGTCCATGCTCCCTCCATTAAACCAACTTAGATTAGAATCATAGAATCATTAAGGTTGGAAAAGATCTGCAAGATCATTGAGTCCAACCATAACCCAACTACAACAACCACTGAACCATATCTTGACATTCAAAATACCTTTTGTGGCTAAAAACCACTTGAATTCTAATCTGACAGTGCAGGAAGGAGGTGAATACCCAATGGTATCCATTAATAGTTTTGGTTGGGGTTCTGGTTTTGTTTTTCCAATATCAGGCAGGCCACCAGACAGACAGGTGGGAAGTAAATAAGTTTGCAGGAGGCTGTAGAGCCAATTTCAATTATGATTGAACAGACATTATTCAGACTAATGAAACAATCTAGATAGAATCCCAGCATCAACAGATTATTAGGCTGAGAAGTGCTATAGCTGAGGAAGTTACCTTCTCCACCCCATGAAAAGCAGTCAGCTGTGCCTAAAGGACAAACCCTGGGGAGCTGCTGCACATAACTCACGTGAAGCACTCTGTTACTCTGCAGCCCTTCTCCCAAGGTGCCTCTGCACATTCTCATTATGTATTTACTTGTTATTCTCCCTAATAAAACAAGTAATTTTGAAAATGGCAGTAGAGTAAGTGAGATGGAAGGAAACCTCATTTACAGTATGTCTATGCTCCTTTCAAGTGCAATTGCCATTAATGATGTATTACATTATTAATAAAATCGATTTAGTTACAGTGGTGTGTCAGGATGCTAAGCACTTATATAAATATTATCAGTTCTAAAGTTATTTTACGAGCCAAGAACATTACAAACCAACATAATTCCATCAAACAGCATTGCCCGTTGCTAATAGACTCTGATAGTATCTACATCATACCAGGTTTTCTAATACTAATTTTCCAAAGCAATATACCCAGCTTCCACTTAGACAAAGCTGGAAAACAGAATTTGTCATTCCTGCAATAAGTGTAGATGGGGATACATTATTCTTCTGCTGCAAATGTGTAGTACTCCATTATGCAGACCACAGAGAGGAAAGAATCACAAGCACTTATTACTCTTCACTGTTTTAACAATCAGCTCTTCCATAGGTAAAAATATACCTGTTATAATTTCTGTAGATACGTATTATTCTTTTACCTACTACCTGTGTGATGCTACCATGAATGTACACGTGGGAAATATATTTGTCAGAAGGATTTAAAAAGCACAAATGTCTCAAGAATGTTTGAAACCAGCTGGCATAATTATGTTTCTCATCAGCAATTTACTCCATGTGTCTCTAGACTGACAATCAACTTTGGAAACCACACAGAGCAAAATATGAGTTGTACCACGGAGGAGCTGGACACCCCACAACAGCTGCTTTGCCAAAAAGTGTGAGAGAAATTATTACTGTTATTATATGGTCCATTACAGACCTTTCAAGGGATCCATGAAAAAAAACACAGAACAAGTTTTCCCAACACACATTTAAAAAAGAAAAAGCCCTGTGATCTTTTCATGAGCTGTCAGAATAACCAAGAATGTATTTGTCCTCAATGGGGGAGATCTGTGACTTTAAAAGAGAGGTAATAGTAAAGATGGAAAGAGATTTGGATGAGACCTTTCCATAACAGCAAAAAGCTTTTGAGGAAATAAATGAATCTTTATCCAATTTTATGTGAGGAACAAACAAATGAGAAAACCTCTGAAAAACAAATAGCCTAAAAATCAGTCGAAAGTTGGTGTGGGCAAGCCCAGTTGAAAATTCCAGGTATTTTTCATATATAAATGAGGACAGTCAATATTTGCCAGTGATTTCACACACGTGGAGGTGTGAAACCAGAAAAAGGGGAATCATGTTTCAGGCTTGTTTGTACCCAAGAGCAATAACAGAGTAATTCTACTTCTGTTCTCACAGTTTGCACCTCTCCATGCCATCACACAGCTTCATAAATAATCCATGTACACACAGTTGTTATTCAAATACTAGGGTAAGGATAACAAGACATACACACCATTTATTCAAATATTAGGATAGGGATAAAGATCAAAAATGAAAGGCAAAAAAGCCCCGAAGCAGAAACATTTTATAATTAATTTTCTTTCAAAAGTGAAGAACAGACTAAAGAAATACACTTTGAAATAAATATGGATAACATATCTCAATCTACTGAAATGGTTTGAAGTCATTTAGGTCCAGATCTACACTTGGACCCTGCATTCCAACTAAAACCACCAAAACCCACACTCAGGGACACATTTTGCTTTACAATAAAGACAGAAATATTCCTTAAAAGCTGGATAGGTACATGAACCTGGAATTTTTTATCTTTTCAACATAACCAAGAATTACAGACCAGTTTCTACAATATTTACTCCCTTACCTACATGGCCAGCAGCAAAGAGCCCCTCTGGTTAATTTATGAGTGAGCAAATGATCACTTTGACAATAAACCTCCCATGAGATCTTTAAAAAAAAGAAAAGGGATTTATTCCCACCAGAAATTATTGTTAGGAGGGTTCAGATTTGCCCTGTGTGTAACAGTTAACATTCATTAACTGTTTCATAGGAACAGGTGATGCCCTCTCCAGCTACAGGCATGGAGCAGGGTCTGGGATGTCCAAGACTCCTGATCTCCTCCTCTTCTCTCTTCCAACGACTACAAATAGCTCTACCCTAAAGTTTTCTATTAATTATCTATCTATTGGCACTGGTCTTTTATCCTCACTACAAGAGCTGGAGCTATGGACACCAGGATCACAAAGAAAAAACCTTGATAAGGATTTTGAGACAGGAAAAGAAACTAAGACATAAAAACTCTCCTGGAAAACATGCAAAGCACTCTGTGGGGCTGCTCATTTTTCTGTCTGAATCCTTCATTCTTCATGACCTAATCAAAAGTTTATCTTGACATCACCTGGTAAAATTGAACTTAACCAAGACCTGAAACAATTTAAATGTCAATTCCTTTGATTTAGCAAAGGGAACAGATACATGATGCATTAGAAATACCACACACACTCTACCTCAGAGCCAGATATAAAGCCACCCAAATGCCACAAATGCAATTTCCTATTTGTGCTTAAGAGCTAATAGAAAGATCAGGTCTCTAATGTCACAGGAGGCTTTGTTGGTGCCCACGTGACCCATCCTATGGCACGTGTACACCCAGACCCAGTGGAAACCAGCAGCACCACTGGTGCATCCTAGCTGGACCAAGAACAAGTCCTAAAGGGTACAAGAGGCCATGCAACCTGAAGCTTCTTGAAGTCTTTATCCATTTCTCTGGTGCTTTTATGTTACATGAAGAAGGTCCAGCCCTTGCTGGAGGTTCCATCTGAACACTTCTCATGTTATTTTGTTGACCCAGGTGCAGCATCCTCCTATACCCCCAGCTCTGTAAGCAAAAGCTTTCTGGGTTTTATAGCTCAGTGAAGTGGAAGCACCAATTCTGAGTGACATTCAGAAACAACAACAATAAAAGAAGGAATTCACACAGCAGATAGGAAAGCTGAAAGAATTATTTTAAGAAATTACTACAGAAAATAATTGTTATCTGTGTGTAGTGCTGCAGTGAGGTTGAGTTATACACCATGGGCTAAGTACTTTTTTGAAAATTGTTGAATTCACCCTGAATAAAAAGGAAAAGAATCTGAAAAGCCCAGAAATTCCCCAGGAATCCAAGACCAAAAATCTTTGCCACCATCAAGACACCACAATTAACTGTGGTAAGAGAATCAGCACAGCAACCAAAAAAAAGAAAAAAAAGAAAAAAAAGCCAGAAAAATTTTGTCAACTTCCCCTATGTGTATATACACACAACCCAAGCCTCCCCATTTTCATGGCTCCTACAGAAGAAACCATGTACAGTTTAAGAGTAAAACAAGTAGTGTACTTCCCAACATTTACCATCATGTTCTGCAGTGCATGAGAAATGGGGAACATTCCATGGGAAAGACATCAGCAACACCAAAACCCCTCACGACCAAAATTTTGGCCATTTTGCTCACGAGAAAATCAAGTAAATAAGATGATACCATTTTCTACAGAGAAATCAGAGCCTTTATTCTGTGAAAACAGATGAAAACAAGGACAAATTGAGTTCCCAGGGGCTGAAGTCTCCTGTTGGAGGTCTTCATCTAAGTGCAGTCCTGCTGGAGCCCTGATGGGAAGCAGGCTGAATGCAGAGGCTGTTGTGGGCATCACACTAACTATTGCTTTCAGCCAGCTCTGCTGAGTGGAAAAGGTCACCTTTGGTTTCATTTTAAAACAATCTTTAAGTACCAAGGTAATGGCTGTGGCTGCTGAATTCTCTGGAAGGGGAAAACCAGAGCTCTGGCCACAGGGATGGGGACAAAGTCAAAAGCTGCTGCTCTCCTCCTCATGGTGATTTGGCGTTTTTTCCCCAGTCAAAAGCCAACTTTGAGGGGAAAAAATAAACATCATCAACAATATTACACTTGTCAATTACCTCTGCCTCTGAGTGAGGTGCATGGGACTCAGCTACATGAAATTTCTTTGGGTATCCCCAGGAAACATTTGTTGAATTTGGCTCTGGTCCTCAAAATGTAACCCCCAGAAGACAAGAGAAAAACTTCCCATTGCAAAAATTCATAGCAAACTGATTTCTGTGTGAGAAACAAAGCAAATTAACCCAAAGACAAGAAAAAAAACCAACAGAGACCACCTAATTACCAGCTCTTAAGGGACTGAGAAAAGGAGCAAGCGTGGCCTAGAACAACTCCTGCAACAGAAGTTGGTTAATGCCTGCTCCTGACTCCTGAGGAAAAAAACCTAAACAAATCAAGGCAAAAGTGAAAGATCATTGAGGAGGGTATTCTGTACCTATACTCAGATCCTGTTAAAAATTTACAGCAGGTAAAATGATGCAATTATTTAAACATACCAACCTGATTCCAGCAGCTCACAGCCTATTATTTGGACATAGGAAGGGAGGTATCAGCTTTGACTAAAGCTGATAGAAGGAATAACAAAATATAGATAAGAAAAGCAGCTAATTCCCCTGCAAGCAAAATCTTAAAATACCAATAGGGATAATTTTAGTACATCTTTGACATAAATCATTTTAATGAAAGCTCACGGTGTGGCCTGCAGCTATGAGGGGAAAAAAAGATAAAAATAAGGTTTGCAACCTTGCAACCTTATTTCTATTAATAGGTCTGATTGTGTATATTCATTATAGAATTAAATTAGAGTTGAAACCTGTATGTATATCAAAAGGTCCTCTTTCAGGTATGTGAAAATGCTTATTCATAGTGGGGGAAAAAAGGTTTGTGCCAGGAGACACACACGTTGGCATTTTTTGGAGCTGGACCAGAAGCAAGTGAAAGGAAAAAAAAAGTTATCTGTGAAGCATAACTGCCACCTTGTGATTGATTCAGGTAGTATCTGGGGGACAAAGCATTTGGATTACAGTTGTCTGCCCCTCCCCAAAGCGTTTTCAGCCTTTGGAGAAAAGATTTGAAAGTGAAACAGTGATTCTTTTCTATGAGTGGACAGCACAGGTTCCCAGATCAAACCAAGGAACCCATAAATATTTCTGAGCCTGAAGACTCTTCTGTTGTATCAAACTTCTGAAGAAGGACAGCATTTTTTACTTCCTTATCCTCACTTCACTATTCTATTATTTACCAAATAGCTATTAATTATCATAACAACATTAAAAAAAAAAATCACAATATTCCTTCCACTAGCAATTTCTGTTCACAAATATTTTCAAATTTCACAAATATTACAGAGTTATAGGTGGGAAGGACCACTACTTCCACCCACAAATAAGAGGACTAAGAATGATAATGAGGTCAAAGAGACAATTTACTAATATTCCAATCCTAGCAGATATTATGAGAATTCTTACAAGTTGAGGAAAGAGATACATCTGTATGTTACTTGGCATTCTATTGGACATTTCCTTTTCATAGGAAGACACTGAAGTCCCAAAGTTGCATTAAATTATTGTGAAGCAAATAGTGAAGAAATTCATGTTTGAGCAAGCTTCATACTAAAGATTTCTGTGAGAATATGATCAGCACATCTGTATTTCACACTTTTCTTACACATCAAGTCAATAGGTCTCTTGCTCAACCTCATGTATCTGTATGTAATTAGTCAATACAGAAATAGTCACAAAGCACCTTCAGATCTGTAGCAGAGCTGGGTTTCAATAGATATTTAACATTATTATACCTCAACAAATCATAGAATTGTTGGAAAAGACCTTAATAATCATCAAGCCAACCCAGTAACCCAGCACTGCCAAGGCCACCACTAAACCCTGTCCCTCAGCATCACATCTACACAGCTTGGAAAACAATCCAGGGGTAGGGAATCCAACCCTGCCCTGGGCAAAGACATCCAAAACCAAAAATTGGGCAGAGGCTGTGCAAAGAAAGCTCTTTTAAACACTAACTGTAGTTAATTAGGTTATATTCAGAACCATCTTAATCCTTCACAACTGTCTTCTTTAATCCCTTTAATAAAACAGAAAATGCTTTAATGTAGGTAATATTCAGGCACTGCTGCTAAGGATGATACCTCTCAGAAACATTTATTTAGGGTATTTAGAGCAACACAGTTTAGGGTCAAAATGCTAAGGCTGAAGACTTCATGTTAATTAACCCAAAGATCATTCTGATCTAACTGAAAATGAGATTTGCAAAAAGCAAGAGGTGGTGATTTTTTTAGTGGTCGATAAGGATAGAGCACATTGCTGCTGTGGTGCAAAAACCTTCACAAGAGCTGGAACTTTTTGGCAAAATATGAGCAGAATCTTTCTCCATTCTGTAGGAATTTAAGAAGAAAAACATGCCCAAAATAGCCCCTTGTGAGTTTTTTCTGCCTGTATTTCATGACTTTGCAGTTGCAGAATCATGGGGTTAAATTTTTTTAAAGAAAAGTAATGGTAAACTTGCTAAATACAGACAATTTTTATTTGTATACCTTTATACCTGTTAAAGTTTAGGGTGCTTCATAAGTACATGTCTAAAAGGTGTACAAATGAGCAGCCTACAAGCAATAAGCTTTCAATCAAACATAGATCAATGTGGTACAGACAGCCCCAGTATTACAGCTACTATCAAGTTGGGCTTAAGAATAGATAGTAACTCTCCTTACCCATCAGTATTTCTTTGCAAAGCTTGCTGGAGTGTAAAATGGATAAAGCTGAAGCTCACATAAAACTTATGAGTTGAAGAAAGAAAGAATCAGAAAAATAATTGACTATAAATATCCCATATGGATTTTTTTTTTTTTGAGAATTTTTTATGGGGTTTGTTGAGCTTTCGCTGTATAAAATTGAGAAATATTCCCCTTACACTTACTTTAGGGAAAAAAAAAGACCCAAAAATTGTTCAAGAAGTAAGTAGAACCAATACCCAAAAGCCATAACATCAGAAACATTGCTTAATATCATACACAGCTTTTAGATCTTTCCACATAACTTTGCCAGCCTTGCAATGCATCCCTTCAATAGAGACAGCCAGCCACAGCAAACTGTGCAGGCAGTTGGAGACAAAAAAAAGATGATTCTGATGTAGAGTTTTCCTCTGGAGGTAAGACAGACACCAGTAAAGCAATCACTGCTCCTCACTACTTGATAACAGATAGGAAAAGTTAGATGTCTCTGCTTAACCACACTTCACCAAGCCCAGTTTAAAAAAAAAAAAAATTAATTCCAAGAAAATCTTGCTTTGAATTAGATCCAACTCTGCTGATTTGAGCAATATCATGTGGCTGTGGTTTTTCTTAACCTCAAAACTCCTCTGGCTTCACAGCTCATTCTGTAAAGTCTCCATCACCACCCCAGGAAGCAGCTCTGCAGCTGGAGATGCCAGCTAGGTGGGTGCTAATCACTTTTAAGAGCATCATCAGAAGCAACTTGGCAAAACCTTGCCAAGCAGAAGGAGCAGCAGCTTTGTGCAACATCCAATAAGAGAGCAACAAAACTCAGCAGGGACAGCACATAATAAAACCAGGATCTTGTTAGCTATGCTTAATTAGCAGTCAGGTTGGTCTACAATTATTTACTCCAATTAGATCATTAACTGAGTGCTTGCATAAAGAAAAAAAAAAAAAAAAAAAGCCTGAAATTCCTGCCAGTCAGAAAGAAAAGGGAAAATTTTTACTGGCTTTCAAACCCCCCAAAAAGCTACTAATGATCTCTGACCACCAATTACCACTTTGTCTGAAATCCAACATATGAGCCAAGGCCTTGGGAGAGATGATTGCTTCTGGTTTTCACTAAGGTTCATTACATATTCCCCTCAAAAATAAACCACAATGGCAAGCATAATGAAGCTGTGATATCTGGGATTCAATCATTTTAATGCAGCAGTTACATCTTCAGCAGGTCAGCCTGCAGCATAATAAATACAAATGAAACCAGAAACCAGGGGGCTGATGTTTCCTTCATCTCCTTGCTATTATCTCCAACACCTCTTTTTCCCTGTAAGGATTAACTCTCCTAAAAAACAATGAATTCACACAACTCAGTAAAGGGAGAAGAAACTCCGAGGCTGTGGTACCCAAGCACAGGCAAAGGCTGACACCAGGCTTGATGTGCTCACTCAGGATGACGAATAAATTTGATCTTTGGCAGGGAAACTAAACCACAAAGCTAGAAAGGATGAATTATAGAGCTAGGTGGCTAGTTTGGTTGGGTTTGTATTTTTCCTTAATAAAATGATAACCCTCTGTTTGCATTTTGGTGCAAGGATACCAGAGAGTTCTGGGCTTTGCGAGTTCAGGAGGTGAGTATACTTATGTTTTTATATAACTATAGCATCATCAGTACAAATTCTGTAAGGGTTATGAGCTGGAAAAATAGTAACTCTGCTTTCTATGCCATTACTACACAAATTACTGCTATCACACAAGGAATATATTCCAATTTTGTTTGCATCTCAACAAAATGCTGTGGAGCGAACTATCTAAGCAACAATTTTTAGTGCTGAAAAATATATAAACTCTAGCTATAACAAAGCCAAGAGATGTTATGGGGAAAGCAAATAATACAGAAATTAAAAGAAAAAGCCACTACAACCAGAAAGATGAAGCTACGTTGAACCTGACACTACCAAAACAGTTCCATGAAAAAAAAAATAAAAATTTACAGAACCTGCTAAGACACAAGTGTTGCTTGCTTCTTCTGTCATGTTCCCAGCTGAGCTTGCAAGAACCAAGTCATCACAAGAATTCCTAAAAAGAATGCACTGTTTTAGCTGCAGAAAAAGACAGCACTCACTCCAGACCACAGAAGACTAATTTTATGTATGCAAATATGCTTCAAGTCCCATCTTGTTGTCAGGACAAAACTTTCAGAGCTTTATAAGAGATCAGTCAAAATCCCATGAGCCTCACAGCTGGGATTAATCCCATCCTATTCCAGAATCCCTGACATGATCACCACCTCTGGCAACACTCTCCTGCTTAGCACATGCCTCTAGTGCTCTAAAGCCATCAAAATAAATTAAAGGAGTAATAGGGTGAGAAGTCTATCATACTCCTGCCCTTAGAAGAAGGGAGGGCCTTAAAAACATGTGGATTTAGGTGTATTTCAGTTTATTGATGTACACATTTGCTGACCTTTACAGCTCCACCTGAGTGGAAGTGGATGAATTCAAATTAACAAAAATGTTGAATAAATAGAAGGGCAATTCCCTTCCAGTTTCATCCCCCTCTCAAACAGCTCCCAGCAGGGCAGCACTGGGGAAACTGGTTGAGACTTAAATACTGGCCTGAAGGACTCAGGGCATCAGTGTCACATTGTCACTCCACAGAAAGACTCTGCAAGAACAGCCTAGAAACAGACTTGAGCACCAAGGTGGCTGCACTGAAAAGAGCAATAATACAAATAAAAGTGAAGAACAGTTAAAAATCTGTCCAATTATTTTATTTCATGATGCTTTTCCATTTATCTCATGGCAAACAAAGTGTTACAATTCTTGGTGGGTGTAGCTTCAAACCACCTGTAGAGCAGCTAAACCTTGCCTAATCTCTGAATTTTCCCAACATGGGAAAAAAAAACACCAGTACAACTGATCCAAGTTTTTCTGTATAAAACTGAATCTCCAATATTCTGCCTAAGAAATCAATAGCAAGTCTGACAGTTTCTCCTGCATGGTCCTCTTCACCATGGTTGGCAAGGTCACTGCTAGGGCTGGCCCAAAGCTTTCAAACACACTTTGCTTTTTCCTTTGTTCAGAGGGAAAAGTGACATGGGGTTTGGGTTCCTGCTGTTCTGCTTGTTTGATTTAATTTTCTGAGCAAAAAAGACAATTTAATGAAGTTCATTCTTATAGATTGAACACTTTGTGCTAAACAAATGGTTATAGCCTTTCTGATGCTTTCAATAAATTAGGACTAGATGTTCAAGCCAATATTGAACTGACACAAATTAGATTTACCAAGCAAAATTTTCCAAAAATATAATCTTATCGAACAAGTACTGTATTTTACACCTGTCAGAAAATGTTTATTGCTTTATTTCATTAGCACATCCTGTCAACCTTTAATTTTAAATTACCTAGCAGAACAGAAAAGGCATTTCTCTAAGAGAAAGCTAACTTTCCTTGGTAAGAAATATCAGCTAATATGGAATAAAGTGTCTTCAGGGTCAATTTTTTTGTTAGCCACTTGGACCAGAGTTTGTTCAGATTATTTAAGTAGCTAAAATACAGACTTCCTCTGACTGTAACAGAACTTGTCAAGTGTGAATCATTTGCATTAAAATAATAGTACTCTATTTTAGGCTACATGGATTGTTCTGTTCCTGCTCTGCAACAAATACTAAATATTTTCCATCAGACAACGTGGGTTTCAATAGCACTCATTCAAAGGAGAAATCAAAACAGATCCGTGCAAACATGTTTGTATACACTACTGCTACAGGAGAATTTTCATTTTAATGGATGAAATAAAATCCTTTTTAAAGCAATTATGAGTAGCAATCTTTCCTCAACACATACTCACAGCTCTCATCATGTTTTAGGGAGTTACACAAGTGCCAAGGGAACACCATACCTTCTCAGCCTTTAGTGGTCATGCCTTGGGGAAGGACATTAAAACTTCAGGTGGCTGCTGTCTGAAAACCACTTTTAAGGATTTAATTGTTTTTCTTCCCAATGTATCTTGCAAATAAAAAAAAAAAAATTCTTCCCAGAAAGAGTGGTTAAACATTGGACCAGGGAGGTGGTGAAGGCATCATCCCTGGAGGTGTTCAGAAGACAGGTAGATGAGGTGCTACAGTTTAGTGATCAGAGGTTGTAGGGTGGATGGTTGGACTCTATCATCTTAGAGGTCTTTTCCAACTTTGATGATTGGAAATATTGGATGAAATATTAGAGGAAAAGGACTCTTTCTGGGCAGCCAGTGAAAGCATCCTCCCCCACCAGGTGCCTCTCTCTGACCAAGATCACCAATGTCTTGTTCCCATGAACAGCTGCTGGTCAGTCACTGGAAAACAAATCTCTTCTCCACCACTGTCACAATTTATGAAAACACTATGAAACAGCCATAATCAGCTCATAAGGCTTGGGCTACACTGGCAACATCACATCAAGTGAATTCTATTTTTTGCTGCTAGTTTTAATTGCTGCCTTTCTGCATGTCTCTAAAGAATAGCCAGATCTACCTCAGTCCCAGCATTCTCTAGGTTGTCATTCATTTGCTGCTGCTAATTTAGTTGGCAGCACTTTAAAAAAAAAACAACAAAACCAAAAACAAACAATGCATCTTACAAAAGCCCTTTAGATGCATGTTCTTAAGAGCACATAAGTAGGTCCATGCTTGGCAGCTACCAGATGTTTTGGTATAAATAAAATAAATTGTATCCCTACTAGGCTACTTAGACAGGACAGATCTCATGCATAAAAATGAAATTGCATTATGCTCTTCCTGGGTTTTCCAACCTTGAAAGCACCGAATCTAGTCAAATTTTCAGATAGCTAGTAATGATAGGGGGAAAGGATAAAAAGTAAAAAGATTCTCTAAGTTAGAGAAGTACAAAGCACCTGCTCTGAGATACTTTGACTTTCTTACTATTAGCCTCAGAAATCATTCCCACACAGCTGGGGTGCCAAACTAGGACCCCTTAAGTCCTGTTGCAGGTGACTGTTATCAATTCTTTACCAGCATTTCCTCATCCTTATTTTTGGATACTGCACATTCCGACCTTCACAGCAGCACAAACTTAAACCACAGGCACTGCTTTATACTTCCTTGGATTTGAAAAGTGTAATCAAGCAAGCAGAGATGCGCATGTTTCCATTAGAAGGAAGACAAGAGAATTTCTTTCTATTTAAGCTTTAAGGCATCCCAGTTCCAGGCTTTGCCGTGGTTCTGGAAGCATATTTTTAATTATTACTTCAACAGAGATTTTTGTACGATCTCCCTCATGCCAAGAGACAGACCAGAAAGAAGGAGGACTGCAAGTATTCCCTTTTATTAACTTTTCCAGACACAGTTGATGTATTAAATCATAACCCTGACCAGTGGTCTGCAGATGGAGCTTTTTGCTGTTCTCCATTCAACCAGCTCAGCGTTGGAGTTGATAAAAAAAACCCGGGTGGCTTTTAATCTTTCTCTGACAGCATCTCTTTTTGCAGTGTCCAGCCTGATAAGGACTGACAGTAAAACAAGGGCTGTGCCTGACTGCAGGAGGACAGATTGGCGATGGCCTGAGCCTGCTTGAAGTCACCATCAAAAATCCTTCCCCGTTAGCGCCGTCAAACCACGACCGGCTCGGGGCACCAGTCCTTTTCCTCCTCACCAAGTGCCAAGTTCCATTTGAAGATCCGTGCCACGGGTCTCATTTTCTCTCAGTAAACAGAGTCCTCCCCAATTTGTCAATTTATTGTTGATAGACCCTTCGCAGGGAGTTCAGCTATCGAGCGGAGAACAAACAGGCAAAGCAAACGTCGTTTCCTCCAGAGGGAGCAGAAGAGGTACTGTCAGCCCTTTCAAGTTCTCCTCCGAGCTCTTTTGGAAGGGTGATTGCTTAATTTAATGTTCAAACAAGTGACAGAGCGTGAAAGGGCTGCGTGCCTTCCGATGATACTTTCTCAGAAATTTAATTCACTGATTTCATTAGGTACCGCCTCAGCCGCCGCGCTACTCGGGGACACGTTTGGAGGGCAGCTCGTCTGAGTGCACTTTGAAAGAAACAGATTTGACACATGGCATCTCCCAGGAAAACAATTGAATTCAGGAATGCAGACGCCTTGTTTTCATCTCCTCTGTCTCGCTAGCATCGAGTTGTTGGGTTTTTTTTCCATAAGTAGCAAATATACGCAGCGTTTGCGGACTTAAAAATTCATCCTTGGGCAAGGAAAAGAATTCAAGGCTCTTAAAAATAAAGATTAAAAGCTCAAGCATCTCCTCCCCTCCTTCATTTTTCCCAGGTTTTAAATGAAAAATCATGCAAGTCACAGTTGTTCTAAATTTGATTTATCTCCTTGATTTCATAAAATACTTAAATTCACAAAATCCGTTGTGGTAGGACACAAATATAAACAGAAAGAAAAACTCCCACCTTCAAGTGCCTCACAAAAGAAGGATGGTGTGTGGTATGCTCTTTCCTGATGAGCTTATGGGAGAGCAGAAGGACTTTGAAAACTGTATAGTGATACAGGATGCATACAGAAGAGAAATTAACTCGTAAAAGCTACTTGGATGGATTGCAAAAACCAAGGATTAAATCACTAAGTCTATCATGGGTTTATGTATGTACATATATATAAATCTGTATGTGACCAACCAACAGTAAGTATCCAGAAAATTTTATTTCCAAAATTCCTTGTGTCCAAATGGCTTAAAAATATTTACTTTACATGGTAACCTTCACGCTGCAGTTGAGCACAGGAGATTCCTGCCTACAGGTTTCAGTGAGGCAGCTGACAGGGCTTTGTGCCATGAGTCAGGAAATTCAGTAAAAGTAAATATATTATTTAAAAAACAAAACCACAAGTCAGAGAGAAGCTAGTTGCATTTAAATTCTGCTTTTGGCTTGCAGTCTGCCTGGACACAGAGAGGTCATGACTTGATCCTACTTCTTTCGATGATGAATTTTATATCTAATTCATCCAAGCTTTAATCAATCTTCTAGGTCTGCAAGTCTATTACTTTATATTTGTAAGCAGACAAATACACTACTAGAATCATTTGCTTTTCTGAGAGGCATTAAATCTGCCCCAAACAAGGAACATGACAGAAAGTGCAGCACACAAGACCCTGCCTTACAAGCCTGGCTTTAGGGCACAAAACCTCCCCAAAAGGCTCAGTGCCATGGATGGGTCACAGAGCATGTAGTGACTGTAGAGGACACCAAAAATTTCCTGGCCACTTCTTACTCCTTTCTGCAAGGAAAGTTGGCCAGCCCTTGGGGTTTTCTACAACAGAAGGTTACACTTCAGCTGAGCATTTGATTGAAGATTGGATTTCAACAGAGAATCTAATCAAGAGGAGTTCATCATACAATGGGTTAAAAGAGACCGAAATCCCTTCTCAGATTTTCTTCCCTACTGCTTCTGAGCCTGCTTATTTTTAATATTAACTGCTATCACATTTAGAAACTGTGACTCAGCCTTCCCTCCAGCAGCCAGGAATGAAGCATCCCTGAGGCTGCTCACAGCCCCTGTGTTTCATGTGTTCAAGTCCGAGCTCCAAAATCCTCACAGCAGATATCCTGAGATGTAGACAACAGCAACCTTGACCTTTCATTCCACCACCCAAATATCCAGCACCAAGCATGCAGGCTACATCCAAGTCTTTGCTGGGTGCAGATCTGACATCCATCACCCTGAATTCCTCCCTGAGAGGAGCAGAGAGTGTCTTATCCTGTAGGATGTCCTTGGAAGAGACCTGGACAACATCCCCTAGATGTGAGCAGAGTCAGACAAAAGTTGCAGCATGGAACTTTCCTGAGGATGATCAGGGAGAACAAGCAGGGCTGGGATTTGGGTTAGGACAACACAAACCCATCTGTTCCAGCTCATTCTTTGCTCTCTGAAATGCACGAGAGCAGAAAAGATATTCATATTAAGAGCCCTGTGAGATAGGGTGCATCACAAATCCTCACGACAGAACACACATCAGATATTGTTTCCAGCACTGTAATTATCTGGTAAAGCCATTAACCAAACCCCAGAGATGCCATAAAGCATTAATACTTCCCACCAAAGCCATGGGGGAAGGCCAGGTATTAGTCAGCAACTGTTTGTTACTTTGGAAAAAAAAAACCAACAAACAAAACACAACAACAACACACCAGCAAAGAAACAATACATCAGGAGAGTACTTTCCTTGTATTTCTGAAAAATTTAAAGGATTACTCTGGGAGTTTGAGTCTGTTGTGCAGAGCTCTGCCAAGAGCCCCAGCACTTGTTTGTTAGCACACATTAGCAGAAAAGGTCAAGCACTGAAGATGCAAAACAGTCAGGAGGTTCTTGGGCCACATTTGCCTCCAACTCAGACTTGAAGCCTTCGTGAAGTGAAACATAACCAAAGGACTACAGATTCACCCCAAAATAAAAAGATAGCAATATTGAAGCAGCCTAAGTGTAGATATAGGATCTCTATACATCAACTACCTTCTCATTTCAAGAAATAAAAGGAAATTCTTAATGGGACTAGAGTAAAAATTGCAACTGAGACCACTTCAGAATTGAGGAAAGCTTCAAGAAAATAAACTAATGCCACTTTAGTAAAATTCTCATCTGAGGAAGCTTCCAGACATCACCAAGATATTCCTCATAGAAGACTGAGCTAACACACTGAGCAGAAGCAGGCATTGCAATGATTTCACACCTGACTTTTCTACCAAGCAGCATGGCCCAAACTGAATCAGAATCATTCTGGTTGGAAAACACCTTTAAGATCGAGTCCAACCATCAACCTAACTCAACTCTAACTCTGTCCAGAGCCAAATCACATCACCACATCTTTTAAACACTTCCAGGGATGATGATCCAACCGAGAGCCTAAGCAACACCACACATCTCATCTGATGTGTCTGACACAGGAGGCATTGGGAATGAACACATTCAGACAGTGAGGACATTGCTGTCTGCTGGTAAAACAGCTGTGGGCAAACCCTTCCCAAAACCAAATATCAGAACAATGGGCAAATTGGAGGAAAACATTTATAAGTCAGGTTTTGTTTATTTTCAGTTTTGAATGTAGTAAATATTAACATAGCTCCAAATATACATTTCCCTCCTTGCCTTCAGCAGGTAGCAAATAGAGGGGGTGTCACTGAGCCTTGTTTACCAGTGAGAGGAATTACTATTCTCCTTTCATCTCAGTTTCTTCCCTCACATTTATATTTACTCTCCTTTGTCATCATAAGAATGTATAGTTAAACAGTAAGAGTTTTCATGACCAAACCCAGAACCTCAAAGGAAGTAAACCACAAGACAACCCCATCACCAACCCCCCCAAAATAGAGCTGCAAGGGATTTAGAGGTCAGCCAGTCCATCCCAAATCCCAAGCCATGAGTAATATATCAGTGCCCACTGATAGAGCTCTCTTACTACCTGTAACAACTAGATTTTAACTTCCTTTCTTATTTTCCTTTGTAGGTATCAATGCTTATCAGTCTACTAGTTTCTGGTTATCTTAAGGTGGTTACTGTTCCAGAATACTGATCTGCTCCAACACATCTAGGGCTAGCAAAGCAGTAGAATTGCAGCATGCTGGAAAACAAAACTGCAAAGCAGCACTAAAATATTTTGTGCTATAACATTTATCCTTGTATTTTGTAATTTCACATATGGAGCTCACACCTAATTGTCAATAGACTAACAACAATTCTCATCAAGGGCCTAACCTGTAGCTCTGCTGAGTCAAAGAGACCAATCTACTGCCTTCAAATGGCTTTGGATCCACCCCAAAAGAAAAATCAAAATAAATTACAAATTGTCGCATTACCTTCTCCAAATGTCTTTTGGACCACTTCCAGAAAAATAAATTAAGGGGAAAAAGAAAAAAAGATATTTAAGCACTCCAAGAACACAACTCAAGTACAGAAAAAAAAAAAAAAAAAAAAAAAAAAAAAAAAGAGATACTACCCAGACTGCTTTCAGTGTAATGAGATAAAATATAATCACATATTGCAAATGGCTCCTAAAGTCAGGGAGAACAGAATCTGCCATCATGCTGCCCTTCCATCCTTCTGTGTCTCATCATCCAGCCTCTCCTTGCTATTCAATTGTGTCACATGCAAAGCACTCATATCATCAGTGTCAGAAATGACCACACTTTACCCCATCTGCACTTGCCCTGAGATGAGCAGAAGGAAAACACAAACTCCCAGCAAACCTGTGCACTACTGACAAGGGAATTACATCCACAGATGGGAATTCTGACTTAAACAGTACAACAAAGACTCCTAGGGAAAGAAATGTGACTAAGAGCATGTGAATTTGCATGAAGTTTTTTTACTGAAGTACATAAAAATATTTTCTCAAGCTCAGCACGTGAGAAAAATCCAGGAGCTTCCAAATTCCAGGTGTTTTCAGATGGAAGGAGACTAAATGTCTTTAAAGACCTTACCTTAAGCTCTAGCAATCATCATCTGGGATGCAGCAAAAGCTCCATGGAGCTGATGTACTCCAGCTGTGATTCTCACTTCATCAGATGCTGATAATTGGTTAATTTGGACCTGCAATAAAATAAATGCCACTGGCCCAAATGTTTCCTGTTCATTGCTGAACTAAAAGCCTCTGCTGGGTGGTGATTATGAAGAAGCATGATTGCCCTTGTAATTCTAATATCTACTTTCCTTAATTTACAACTCTCCCACCAAATAAAACCGAGGGAAGAGATAGAAAGTTCATTAGCATGACAAAATTAAAATTATTAAAATGATCTGCAATGCCATCCTTCTGGCTTTTGCATCAAATAAAGCTTTGTTCTGCAGCCTTTTTCCTGCCTGAGAAACAGATTGCTGCCAACTTCACATCATGGCTCACCAGAAGTGGAGTTCAGAGAGAGCATCAGTCTTCATTTCTGACTTCAACTGTTATGATAGAAACCCGAGTCACACAATTTTGGGGGTGGAGAGGCCACACAAATGTAACCAGAGCCCACATGCTCTGAGCTTTTTATATTGTGCAGAGTCCTAAATCTTAAAAGTATTGCAGAACAAAGTATGGAATAGGAAAGGCAGCTATTTACAAAATATATAGCAATTGCTTTTAAATTGCACTCTGCCAGCACAAAACAAGATACCATGATAAGAAATAAAATCTAGTTTAATCATGCATTCTGAAGTGATATCTTCACATTTTCAGCAGTGTCAAGCTGGATAATTTTATTCCACCTAGAGAAGATTTATGACATATTTTGACTTTCCCAATAGATTCTTCCTATCTCTATATATTACCACGCTGCAGACCCTCAAAAAAATTATTTACTGTGCCACAGAGAGTGCCAAGCAACAAGATTCACACCAAGCTGATCAGAGTTTCAAAGTGTTTAGACAGAAAAATCAAGCCAAACCATTTTATACTTTTACTTCTTCAAAATCTTCCAATATCCATAACCCAGAAAAATATACATGTTTCCCTCTACCACCTTTCCTGCAGTAATCAAATAAAAGAAATAAATTAATGAATTTTTGCATCATGTTTAAATCGAGAAATAAAAGATATATTTTATTATGACATTATATTATACTTATTTAACATAGTATAAATATAAAAGTGGAGATTTTGCATTTAAATGTCTCCACTTGCATAAATATTTAGGAGTTGGATCAGGAGCAGATGAACTGGTCTGTTGCCTGAATGCTTTTCTGAAGGATAGATTCTTTTCCAATACAGAGCCTCCTCAGATTTCTCCTCAAAGAACTCACAGCAAAATCAAGCTCATTATGAAAAGGAGTTTTTAAACTCAAAAAGAAACAAAAAAGACACTTAATGTCTGAAAGAAAAAAAGAGTACACTATTCAACCTGTCATTTTTCTTGAAGTTAATGAGAGCTTATGGTGGGAATGAATCATTTAGGACAGACACCAGATACAACATTTCCCTCTGAAAACTGTGGCTACATTCTCTAGGTGTATTTCAGGGTTACCTTTAAAATATTTATTAAAAGAAGGTGGCAGGACTAGCTGGAGGCTGTTCTGCTATGAAGCTCTGTTACATCTGGCAGCAGCAGACTGCTTGAGAAGGACGGGCGAGGAAATCCAGGGATGGAAGAGCTGCTATAGCATCTTCCCTCTCCTTCCCAGCTTCCAAAATAGCTTGTAACCCCTGCTATGGATCTGCAGATCCCTCAGTGATATCACAGGGAGTTTAGCCTCTTGTCTAAGGTACATCCCTCCAACTCATCAAGGGATATACGGGAGCCTTATTCCTTCAAGTTCAAGGAAGGAGGGGGGGGGGAAAAAAAAAAAAAAAAAATCCTCTCAAACTCCACGAGATTCAACCTTAAAATACTGGAAGCCATTGCACAGGTTGGATTTGACCAAAGCACTCGTTCAAATATTTATCAGGGCTCTCCAGCAGCAGGCTGGTGGCTGTGCAGCCGAGCGATCCCACACCCCAGTGCTGGATCAGAACCCAGATGGAAGATGGAAATGGCACGAGGAGACAGGTTGAGACACCTGAAATGGATGCAGTTTACATTTGTCCACTCAGAATCACTGCTGAGCCACTTAGCATACAGCTCAATTGCTTTGTAAGCTCATAACAAATACTACCTAAGAAGAAAAACACACTTGTAGAAGCTCCAGAGAAGGATT
The DNA here is from genome assembly GCA_023637945.1 of Phaethornis superciliosus. Lineage (NCBI taxonomy): Eukaryota > Metazoa > Chordata > Aves > Apodiformes > Trochilidae > Phaethornis > Phaethornis superciliosus. The sequence goes on from JAJQWJ010000010.1 coordinate 22,907,804, forward strand.
GCAGATATTTTAGCATGTAATTACTCTTTGTTTTATCCCCTTCATTCCTTCCATGGAGTTAGGCTGCAGCCTGGAGTCTATAAATTAAACATTCATACCCATAATAGCTGCACAATAATAATAATTTATTTTCTCCAGCATGTTTCATCTTGAAAAGCCCCCTGAAGTGCAGCCAGCTGTCCTAGAGAAAGGCACAGGGAGCACAGTGTGCCATGGAATAAAATGCCTGCAAGAGAAAACCCCAGCAAGTCTGCTGTCTTGGCAGCCTCAGTGTCCCTTTTGAACTTTCAGATAGTCCTTAAAATGGGTTGGTAACTTGGTAGGAATGATACTGAGCTTGAAGCTGGGAAAAGCTGATGGCCTAAATTACCCCTGAGCAGACAACATCCCAGCACATCTTGCAGCTCCCTGGTTCATCAGGACGTTCTCCTGATGATACCAAAAGCCTGCATAACCCTTGAGTCTCCCCTGATTTATTTACCCTTCTCCAAGGAGGAATAGAGGCAGGATCTTTTGTGGAGTTACTCAATGGTTTCTTTCATTTTCTCTCCAACTGGAAAAAAAACTCTTGTGAATTTTCCTATCAGGCTCCGTTTCCTCAAAGTGACAGGGAGTGCTCTGCCTGCTTGTTGGAAAGATCTGGGGTAAAAATAAAATAAATCAGAAGCAAACTGAAGGGAGTTGGGTGGTGGACAAGAAGGAGCCTTTGGAGTCCAGGACCAAGCAGAGTGGAGCAGATGGAAGCATGGATGAGGGCAGGAAAAATTATAAACTGGGTTCAGTGGAACCAGATTTATCTATACCAAAACCAGAGAAAAAAATCCCTTCTCTACAAAAAACAGCACTCATAGGCTGACAGGAAAGACTGGATAGGGAACAGTAAACAAGAATAGATAGTTTTCTATTCCTAACGTTCAATTTTATGTTGGCATCATAAATAATAATAAAAAGAATATTTATTATTGACATTACAGACTTGGGTTTTGTCTTTTTTCAATCTGTACTCCATTACAGCCTGCCACTTGACTTGGAAGGAAATCAAATAATAGAAGACCTAACAAAGTATACTTCAGGTCTATCACATGCTAAAGCTGCATTCTGCACACATGCAGTGGATGAGCACAGGGCTACAGACACAAGGAACATTTTCCCTGTTGGATTACCTCCTCACACAGAAAGCCTTGGAATAAAAATATTGCTCTCAAGGAAGTTTGGTCTCAATTCCACTGTAGCCATTGCTAGATTTTTTGTAGCTTGGGAAATCTAGAAGAGCTGTGGAGGTCCAACTTTTCCACTGCAATCGTGAAATTTTGCTATTTAATCTTAATTTCTTCCTACACATCCATATTGCTTGGAAAAGACCCTCAAGATACAAGAGTACCTGCAATAACACATGGAATTAAAAATGTTCTGCTTGCTTGGCTGCTTTGCTGCACAACCACAGTATTCTAGGGTGAGATTGCCTTTCTTTTAAATGTTTTTTCCAATACTTGGACTCTTCTCCAATACACAGTTTAGTTTAACTGATAGCAGTGTCTATCATGGCTTCACCACCCCCTCCTTCCAGCCGCCAGCCCAAGGAAATCAGAAACTGCAATTCATCTGCTTCACCTACCCAATTTTCTCTGTTTCTTATTCTAACAGATCAAAAGCTTTAGACATGAAAGCTTGGTGGCAAGGCCCCCCTCACCAGCCAATTTTCAGAGCTCAGCACAGGTCTAATCAAAAGATCATCCCTACAAATCAGACTTTCCTTTTTAATTGTAGCGTCTTGCCGGGCTTTTCTGATAAATATTTTAAGTTCATCAAGCAAGTTTCATAAAAGTATCACCTGGGGCCTTTGAAACACTTCAGAATTTAAAATGCAAGCCTGGCTTAGAGCTTGAGCTCTAAGCCTTCACTTGTGCTTGATACTGGCATTTCTCTGTATGACATTCAAGACCTGGCTGGGTGTTCAGGTTGCTCCATCACTCCTGGCTGGCTGCCCCAAGGAGCAGGAGCTGAGGACCAGTGATTACTGCTTTTGCCTGAAGCACAAAATCCAGAGGCAAAGGATTCCTTCTGGTTTCTAATTATCCCTGAGGCAACTCAGAGAATTTGCCTGCTCACTGGTTCCCCAACTAAGTAGCTCAGAAAGGTTCAGATACCATCATGGGTGGGACAGGGCATCTCAGCTCTTGGGGTGTTCATAGAATCCCAGAATAGTTTGGGTTGCAAGGGACCTTAAAGCTCATCCAGTTCCAACTTCCTGCCATGGGCAAGGACACCTCCAACCAGCCCAGGTTCCTCAAGGCTTCATCCAACCTGGCCTTCAACACTTCCAGGGATGGGGCAACCACAGCTTCCTTGGGCAACCTGGGCCAGGGTCTCACCACCCTCACAGGAAAACATTTCTTCCTCTTATTAACCTGAATCTCCCCTCTTCTGGTTTAAAACCATTTCCCCTTGTCCTCTCACTACACAGCCATGTAAAAAAATCCTCCCTCAGCTTTCCTGTAGGCCCAAGAGTGTTTGTTTTGTGTAGCTTGGGCTTGGCAAGGTTGCACCTTGTTGTATGGGATCTGGGACAACAACAGCATCAGCCAACTCCTTTAAGGCTTTAGGAAACACAAAATCTTCCCAAAACAGTCACTCTTTGTAGCTAAGACAGAGGATTTAATAACTGCTGGGTTCTGTGGCTTAGGGAACAGAACCACACCAAATGTTCATTTTTAGCACAAGGAGATCCTGTAGAGACCTCAGCCACCACCAAAGTGAAATTCCACCAAAAAAGCTTTCTTTCTACTTCACTGCCGTTTTCACATATTACAGTAGTCTCTGCACATACGAAAAATTACAATCACTCTTGGGAATTGGGGGGGAGGGCTCCTCACAATTCCATTTCCCACCCCAATTTTGGAAACCAATTTCCTCAAATCTTCTGCAGAGAGACCGAGCAAGCAAGCACATACAACCTGTCCAGTGCTCCTATCCGACATCCATTAACACAGAGGTTGTAGAATCTATAGTGAAACTAATAAAAAAAGCCCAAACCAAAGCAAAACCACCTCTAGTTTACCATTTTACTATTGAATTTATTCTGTTAAAAATCAGAACCAGGGTGAGGGAAGAGGGAGGGAATTTTTTTCTCTTCCTACTAAGTCCTGACATTCTGGATTCAGTATTCATTCCTAAAACTGAAGTTTCCCAGTCTGTAGCAGCTACAAATGATAGCACAAGCTCCCATGAGTTAAGAGGTCTCTCCAGAAGCAACTTTCCACAGAAGCAGCATAAGGAGAACATCAGCAGAAGATAACTGGTCTGAGCTATCAACCCTGCCACAGACAGCCTGGCTTAATATTTTTCCAATCAACATCCCTGTCAGCTTCAGCAGCACAGTAATCACAGCTTAGACCCTGAAAAAATCCTGGAAAAAAAGAAATAATTAAAAGGGTGTTGACAATACCATTTATTTACCAAAAATGAAACTTTCTGGAAGTATACTGGCCTGTCTCTCAGGACTCTTTACTTTCAGGGTTCATATCTAATGCATCTCAACAGAAATATCCTCAACTAGAGGATATAACTCAAGGTCAGCCATATTTCTCTTGTACAGGGATACTATGAGATAATGATGAACCATATAAGATTTATTTTAGTATTCAGTACAAATGCCTTGCCTAACCTTTGCTGTTCTAACAGCTCATCCCTGCAAGTTACTTTTAGGTATAAAAAGCAAGCTTTTTAATTAAAAGAAGAAGTGTTTTATACACAGGGATTGGCATTTATCTCTGATTAAATCTATTTTTAAGAAGTGGTCTGTACTAGTTAGCTATGCTTAGTTACCAGTTGTGCTCCATCAAACTCACCCAATACATGTTTTAAATATTTAAATATTAATCACTAGGGGTTTTTTTTAAGCAAATGTTGGAGAAGCACTGGAGCAATTTTGCTGTTCCAACACTTTTTACATCCAGCAACCTCATTTATGCTGACAAACCTTTGCTAGTTTGTTTGGTTGTTTTGTTTTGTTTTTTTTTTAACAGATAGAAAAATAATCTTAGAAAAGAAAAGATAGTTTCAGATGGATTTGTTTACATCCTTTTATCTTATCAGCAGCAAAGATGTTCATTCTACACCCTCTGCATTTTAAACCATCCAGCACAGTGAAGGGTGAAGCTTTCATTTGATATTGGTTGTAGACATGCACAGAAGCAGCTGCTCTGTGCTCTTCACCAGACTAAGAGAAGAAACATTCCTCTGGAAAGGTCTTGGTGTATAATTGACATATATTATTTATTGCAAATGTTTCTTGCAGTCAGAGAGTTGGCTTTTTTTTTCCTTATTATTTACTTATTATTTATTGCTCACTGTACTCAATGGGCAAGTTCCCCTGTAGTACCTTCAGTCAGCTTTAGTAACAACATTTCCTCAACATGACAAAATTTACACTGCCACTTTGTGAAGGAAAGCCTTTGCACTGAGCACTTTGTTAGCTAAGCTGAGAACACATTCCCTCCCCTGAACCTCAACACAACTGTAATTTTCCTTGCCAGCTCTTCACTTCAAAGCACATTCACTCCATCCACTCCCAGCTGTCACCAGCATGGTTGTGCTTCCAAAGACACAGGGGAGGAAAGAAAGAAAAAAGAAAATTAGCTACAAGTGCTTAATAATTATAACAAGGATATATGACCTTAATATTCCCCCCCTGCAATGATGCTGCCCAAGTTGCACCCACCATCCAGCTGCAGAACATGTTCTTAGGGTCCTCACCAAAGTTTCTTTCTAATTCTAGAAATCAAACAGCATGCTTGAGTCACCAAGGTCAAGAGAAGGGTTTGCAAATTACTCAGAGAGAGAATCCTCCTCCTTGCTTGAAGACTTGTATGTGGGTTTGGGTTTCTGGGTTATTTTAGCGGGAAGGGAAAAAATAAAAAGCAAATTAAAATCCAACAAAACAAAAAATGCAGTGCCAGTTTATTAACTACTCATCCAGTCTGAGCCAGCTGTATGCACCTCACTAATTTTTGCCTTATTACTGTTTAAAGTGGTATCTATTTTTGCATTAAACACTCATTTAAAAAGTAAGAGGTTTGACAGCCGAGATCTAATAGTTTCACAGACAATTTATTGATCTTTAGGAGTTGGCACATGACCACACACCAGGGAGATTACTTCCCCATTTTACCCAGAGGGAAATGCACTTTTTCACACCTAACTTCTAGTATACAAGAGATCAGAGGTAGCTGCTCTGTTTGGAGAGCAAAAAACCTGCTGTTAGAGACAATTTTTAAAAAATGCAGTCTGTATTTTAAAGGATTCTTTTCTTTCAACAAGAGATGTTAAAATAGTTACATTGTACTTTAACTGAGCTATAAAAGAACCTGCTATAATTTGCTTTTAGATCCTTCCCAATATAATAATACATTATATCCATTATAATGAATATGTCAGACATCTGGATGGTGTTCTCTGAACAGGGCTCCCTCCTCTCACCCACTTTTCCAAGCAGCTTCATCTTACTCAGTTTCCCAAGTACAGCAGATGTTCAAAGGTCATTATTAAAAGCATGTCAACCAAATGAGAGCTGGAGGAAAGGAAATTTTACATCGATAAAATATTCTTAGGCTTGGGGTCTTCTTTCTTGGGTGTGAGCTTGTTAGTTTTCCTCGTGTTTTGTTTTTGGTTTGTTTTTTTTTATTTTAAGGACAGGACAGGAAGGGGGCTGGAACAATGCTGTATTTAATTCGTCTGTGCACCTACCCTGTAACTGTTCAATTACTCAAGAAATACCCAGATCATGGGATGAAATTAAGCCTTAATTGGCTGTCAAAAATCAGCCTACCTCGTTCAGCAAACTGACCATCCAAGGCTTAGGAATGAATATATCTCCCTCCCAGTATTAACACACACTCTGACAGCACTGACACCTCACCAGCCTGGAAAGTGGTTTCCTCTCATTGTTTGCTGCCTGGGAAGCAGAGACTGGCAGATGTTCAGTCCTTCACCTGCCAAGAAAATTAGCACTTTCCCAACAGATATGCACACTGAGCAAAGCATCCTGGAGTCATTGACAAAACAGATCTCAGCATGGCCATGGGCTGCTTGGAGACAGGAGCTCTTCAAACTCAATATGTCAAGGAAGTACAGGCAAAGTTGTTATTTGCAGCCACAGAGTCAAGATTTCAGAACTGTGTAATTACCACGACATCAGAACTAACACAATTTATTATCCACCCAGAGCAGCCTCGCCGACACAAATTTCCAAAGCTTTAGTGGTATCAAAGAGGGAATCTCAGATAACAGAGCATGGCATCAGTTTGTGCTAGTTTTGTCATTTTTATTTCTAAATCTTAGGTTTTTAAAATACTTATGTGCACTGAAATGAGAAAGATGCACTTGCAGTTTTTTTAAACTGCCTTGGATTATCATTCCAAAATTTTGGGGAAATCTGCCTAATATTCTTGCCCAATCCCTGTTAAACCATTTCACTGCTACAGTGAGTGACAAACCTTATTGACATTAAACTACTACCCCGTACTCTATTTTTTAGGATGTCACTTCCAAGACATGAAAACAATTATTATTTTTTTCCGTAGATAAAGGAATCAGTTTGAAAAATAAAGAACAGCAAAAAATTGTGCCACATGTTTTAGTACCTATAAAGAGAACTACAAAATCTGCAAATTGTGGATTTAAGAGGGAAAGAAAATATTTACTTCTGGCAGAAGTATTTTATTCCCTGGTCCATACATCTCCTGCAGAGATGCAGCCTCCCTTGCAGCCCTAACCTGACATCCTTGTTTGTTGGGTTAACTGGTTGGGTACCAATTGGAGCAGCCAGTGACCATAGAGTGAGAAACATTTTCTGCTTCAAGTGTTTTCTGTTGAAACTATTAACTTATTTATTTTATATTCAGTTCCCCCAGAACAAGCTGCCCTGAAATCAACTCCAAAAATCCAACAATTCTTACAAAGTCTCCAGCTTTCCAGAGGACTGACTGACACCAGCACTTTTCTGCTTCCTTTATGCAGCATTGAAGAGGAAGAAAGAAAGGAGCAAGAGGCATTTGGGAATATCTGGCAAGTCTTTGTTTCAGAAGACCAATATAAAAAAATTGATTACAAAGCCCAAAGCCATCACCACTAGATATTGATATCCTCAGCACTAAGATCTCTAAAACCTGAGGCAATACTCCTTGTGCTCACTGCTGGCATCATTTTTACTGCTGTCCCCAGCCCCTGACTTAAGGAAGAAAAAATTAAAAAGAGCCCTGGCCCATCTACACCTAAAGAAAGTTTAAAATTTGAATAGTTATGGAGTTAGGGGTTTTCTGGCACAAAGAGTAGAACACAGGGATTTACACAAGACTAGGGGTGCAGCCAGTATTTAGTGCAAGAACCTTCTGATGTTTTACTCTACACCCCTTCCCCTTCATGCTTTCCAGGACCATTGTGAGGACAGATATTTCTTTATGCTCATTTCTTCTCTCCAGGGATTCATGGAATGTCTCAGAGCCCAAGTTCTCAGCTAAGGCTTTAGTTGGACACTCTGCTGAGAATACCAGTTCAACAACTGGGAATGGGTCACCTAAGTACAGTGAGAATGTAAGAAGACATCTGGTTCCTGCCACCTTAATCTGGTCTTTGAAATAATTCTGATGGGTACTCCGATTCCTCACTATTTGATGGTATCTGCTCTGATGCCACAAGAAACCCAGAATCACTTGAAACAACATTTCCTTTTCTTCCTGTTCTGTTCATAATTGTCAGGTAAGAAATACAGCTTGTTGTGGGCCAGCAAAGCATCAATATAGGATTGCAGCAACATTTGTTTCTTCTATAAATAACATTTCATAGCAGACTGGGAGTGTTCACAGTGGATTTTATCCCACTTCAGCAATAAAATGAAAGTCATGTTGTGGAAACAGTGTAAAAATGCATATTTAATGACAAAATCTTGTAAATCCCAGCCTAAAGGAGTGCTCGAGTCATCATTTTTTTGCAGAAACATTGAAGAGTGTATAGAATAATTTGAGTTGGAAGGGACCTCTCAAGGCCATCCAGTCCAAGCCCTGCAGTATCAGGGACACCCTCACCCAGATCAGGGTGCTCAGAGCCTCCTCAAACCTCACCTTGAATATTTCCAGGGATGAAGCCCCAACCCCCTCCCTGGGCACCCTGTGCCACGGTTCCACCACCCCCATGCTACACACAGGAGGAAAAAGTCCAAGCAACATAACTTCTGACTCTATTAGCATTTGCTTTACACTTCCAATAATAATTCACCTTACAGTACAATAACAATTTCACCAGTGCTTTAAAATGTAGCCTATTTCACTCAAAGAACTGAAATTTTCAGCATGACCTTTCAGAATCAGCAAACAGCAGAGCTGTACACCTTGAAGGAGTGAAGAAAATCACTTATTTAAAACTAGAGAGACCAAAGGAACACACATGCCAACACTACAGCTCCAAACCCACTAAAAGCTCTTCCCAGAAGAGGGTCATAAATTCATGAAAGAAACCTTTAGTATCACCATGAGGATTAGTGTGGGTTTTGAAAATTATTTACTCGGTCCACATGCTGCAGGGGACAAGGGAAAGCTCACAGCACCATCAATACTTGAGATCTTAGGCAGTCTTACACTTGTGTTTTATCAGCCTGCTCACAAACTTACTGACCCATATTCCTCAGCTCATTGAAAAAACATGACAACCTCTGTACAGCTAATTCTGTAAAACTTGGACCTATTCTAAGCAATATCTTTTCCAATGGTGGCCCATAAATAAGGTCTGACATTTGCAAAGAGCTGTTAATTCATTAATGTTATTAGCAGCAAATAAAGGCTATAGCCAGAGGTGTGTTTCAGCAAAATACTGGTGTCTTGACATCCATCCCTCTCTATTTTCCTTTTAACAATCTGTTTCATCAAAGTGATCTTCAGACCAAGAAGGTAGGAAGTCATCTCTTTGAGAAAGGCTTTGTCAATAATTAAAGCAGCAAAATTCTTCCCTGCCTTCTGCTGGGGAAGATGCAAAGGGAAGAATGGTCAAACTCTTCCCCCCCTCTCCATCTCTGAGACATAAGAGGGAAGGGGCCACACGAGAGCTTCTGTGGAATCAGGAAGAGTTGAGAATGCACAATTTTTATTCCAAATAGGCTGGCAGATCCTCATTTGACAGTTTGATTAGGAAAATCTATGTATCCATAGAGAAACAAATAAAAATCAGAGGTAGGAGAAGAGAATAAAAAAGGGAAATATTTTCTTTGTGTCTTCATCAGCCTTTCATGATCAAACTTAACTGGCAAACCCATCAGGTCTGAGTAGTGACCATGTCCCTGGTTTGGAGGGAAAAAATCCCACACCATTAAAAAAAGACCATTTTGAAATAGGTATTAGTCTCATTGATATTTCCTAAAGTGGATACAAAGAGGAGCCTATTTCAGCATCTCTCAGGTCACCAGCAAACACGAGGATCACACGCCTCCCCACAATTGAGGCACAGATGTAAGAATATTGAGCTTTGGGGGATAATCAGATTTTTTTTTTTTCCCCAATAAGTAGAGCGTGTTATTTTCAAGTGGTTAACTGAGAATAACTCTTGCAGAAGTACAATATAACAGTAATTATTCCAAAATGGATGGCACAAAAGGGTTCATTTTAAATCATATTATGATTGCTGGATTAAAGTAGTTATTATATAATCGGATAGCAATTACTCCACCTTAATAATTTCTGGGTTTCTAAGGGTGAAAGTGATAATACAAGCTACAGCAGGTGTCAAATTTTAGACTTTGTGAAATGAATATTCTAAAGGCTGGAAAGAAACAAACATATTAGCATATAAAAACCACAAGTGTAGAAAATAGCTAAAAATACAAAAATTCTTCAACCCTTCTGCCTTGAGCAGAGATTCAGAAGCAGTTCACACATGCTTTTTGATCACATCTCATTCAAAAGAGGCATCTTTTCTAGATCACACAAAAAAACCAAAAAAAAAAATAAAAAAACAAAACAAAAAAAACAAACAGAAGTTCAGAGTAGTTTAAAATAATATAAGCAAGAAAAAATCTTACCCAATACCTCCATTCTTTCTGTGATGGCTTTTGCTTATTCCCCACTCTTGAAAGGAATCCATACTAAGAGGCCAAAGCAATGAAGTTTTTCCACAGATGCAAGAGCTTGTCCACAAGTCCCAAGATGCAGGAACCAAGGCTTCTGTAGAAAAAAAAAAATATATTTAAAAAAAAATCTCATTCCTGCCTCAGCTGACACCATAAGTGACTAAAAACTGTAGCAAGACAACTAAGTACACATCTTCCTTATTATTTCTTAAAATACAGTTCTTTTTGTGGAAGAATGTATTGGTTTGTATGACAAGTTAAATGGCAAGTTAAAACAAAGTCCACCTTGTTTCTAAAAGGCAAATATTTGAGATGTGTCATTGAATAAAAAGTCCATTTGGGAAGGTAACTGGACACTGAGGTTCAATGTATACCAAGGTAAATCTGCAAAGTTTAATACAGTTAAAGCAAAGAAAAAGAAAGTTGCTTGGAAAAAATTATGCCTATGGATTGGTAGTAAATTTACTAGCTGTAGTTCAGCACACTAATTTCTGCACAACCCTATCAGCACAGGGTAACAGTGAAGAAGAACAGACCTTAAACACAACCAAGTAGTGATGGAAACAAGACAGGTTTGGCACTGAACATTTCTGGAAGATTGGTTACCACAAATCCTCCCTGAATGGAATCAGACAATTAGATGTTAACCAATGTTAACCAAAATGTAACCAATTGTGGAGTTTTGGAGTGGAAGTTAGCAGGAAGATTTGGTTAAAATCTAAAGAGAAATGATGTTTTATAATATTGTAGCCACAGAAATCATGTGTGAAATGGGGATGTCGTGAAAAGTCAAGGAGAGGAAAAAAAAAACCACTTTCCATCTGGATTTTCTGCTTCCAAATAAATCCTCAACTGATACAGAACAAAGCCAGCAATCTAGGTTAAGGTGGTGCAATACAATCTCAGGAGAGGAAAAAAATCCACATGGCAAAACTGCAAGCCAGCTTTTGAAAGAAAACAGCAGAGTCACGACCCTTCTACTATCAGCTTTTTCTCCCATCATCACCCAAAAGATGCTGAGCAGAAGCAGAGTTGTGCCTGCAGGAAAAATGGGATTTTAGCAAAAACCCTGAAATTAGGAGCCCATCCCACCTAACACCAGCTTTTGGCTCTTGGAGCAGCAGCCAGAGTTAACCAAGGACTGTTGAGTAATCAAAGTGCACCCTTGCATACAAGCAAGCAGGGAAAAAATAAAAAGTAATCCCCAAGTCTGTGATTAATTTATGATCCACAGTGTGAGATGTGTTTATGCTACCTTGCATAATTGGAAGTGCTGTTACTGCTCCTACGGAGTGGGTCTGAGATCCCAGCAAAGCCCAGGAGCCCCAGCAGGACTGCACATATGGACCCAAATCTCAGCCTCAAAGCTAACACTGAGTTCAGCAGGCACGGAATAATCGCTGCTGTCCATCATCATCCTGACAAAGAAAAAAAAAAAGAGCTTAAAATGTTTCTCAGTGTGCTTCAAGCAGAGAGCTACTAAAGAGGAAAGCAGACATCAGTGTTAAAAACATGAAGGTAAATAAGGCTGTTATTATTGCAAAGGTGTATTAAGCATTCATCTCTCAGCCAATATTTTTTCAACCTTTCCATCTATTTTCTGTAAAGACATCTGCTATGCCTGGCATAGGCTGCCCAATTCCTGCTTTCAGTAGCCTCATGTTGAATTGCCATTTGCCAAAGAGCTACAAGCATGACCTATAGATTTTTGGGGGGGGACCTGTAATGAGCTGTGCAAAGCTGGAGAGTAAGTTGTAAGATTGTATCGAAGGGGGTTTCCCTCAACCTAAACTGTTTGTATTAGGTAGGTAAAACATCAGATTATAGGACAAAGCAGGAAGGCTTCAACTAAAATAATATTTCTCCATCATGACTCCCCAGGAAAAACATTGTAATGCAGATAGTTACAGGGCTACTTGAAGAAATAAATTCAAGGTAGTAGAGAAGTATCCTCTCTACTGAAACAATTTCACAGGACATGAAATTTTAGCAAGTCTACTCCAGGAGAAAAAGATTCCCAAAGATCAATGGCAGCAAGATGCTTCACCTCTTTATCGCCAAAGATTTTTGAAACATTAAACCAAGAGCTTTAAAGGAATCCTCGTATATTCCATAGAAACTGAAAATATTGAACACAACTAATGCTTTTCCACTAGAAAGAGAAGCCAGTTATAAAGAGAGATAATACTGCAGTTCTTCAGCCCCTTATCTATCTTATTTAGAATCTTGGGGAGGAGTGCTGCTCCCTCCTAAGAGCTGTTGTGATTTCCACGTTAACACAGAGCTCATCTCAACACTGTGCTGGCTCCTCTCTCAGGCCCTGGGACAAACCCTTGCAGGGAAAGTTATTACGAAGAGAAAGAAATATTGGGTGACTCCCATCCACGTGCAATTTTATAACCAAAAAACCCACAAGGCTGAGAAGCTGGCAGCTGGCACCTGGGGTTGGCAGCATCCAAGGAACGGCATTGTTTTAATTGTTGGGAATGATTGATGATGCAGCTGAGCTTCTGAGGTAGCTGAACAATTTCCCAGCAACACAAACAATGGCAGTGTCACTCATTCTCCTCCAGAGACGTGGTCAGATGGAGGGAAGAGGACTGGTTTGCTGTGCTAAATTACAGCATGGAGGAGAACAGCTACCATTATTTTTCCCTGGCATGGAAGTTCAGTGCTTGCTGTTGCATCTCTGTGGACACCTGAACCAGTGTGCAAAACCAGTCTGCAAGTGCAAGGCAACAAAGATTTTATAGAATATATACATACTCTCGCACAAATTTCTTGTTATTTCTGTCTCCTGCTTTTCCTCGAGCCAAAAGAATTCTGCAGAACATTCAAAACATTTAAGACTCTTGTGGCTGCCCCATCACTGGAAGGGTCCAGGGCCAGGTTGGATGGTGCTTGGAGTAACCTGATCTAGGGGGAGGTGATCTTCAAGGCCTCTTCCAACCCAAACCAGTCTGGGATTCTAATATTTAATTAGGTTTCTGTCTCTCAGGTATACGAAGCATTGCTTCATTTTATTTCCCTTCCAGGCAAGTTGACTGCAAGTTCAACCAGAGGAAGCACTAATCCAACAAATGGCATTTCAGGGTTTTTTGAGGTTCTCCCCAAGAGTGTTTTCTTTGTTTTCATTCCTTCCTCCACTCCTCTTCTGATAAGCCTTCTCCCAGGAGCTCCCTCCCTTCCCAAGGGAGCTCTGCAGCTATTTCTGGTCACAGCTGAGGATGGTGATGGAGAAAAGTGCCCTCCAAACATGCCCCTGCAAAGCACAGAGAGCAAATACCACCCCATGTCCCTCCTGACACCCTGCAGGGTTTATTTCAAGAGAAATATTTGGATTCTGTCTTGAATAGCAGTAAAGAGTTTCTTACACCCCTCTAGGTTCTCTCAGGAGAGCTGCATTTAAGAGTTATTTCCTAGAATCCCAGGTTGGAAGGAAGCTCAAGGGTTATTTGGCCCAGCCTTTCTTGGCAAAAGCAGAATTTCAGACAGCAGAAAGTTCTCTTACCCATCTCCTTGTTCACTCAATAGGAAAAACCACAGATCATCCCAATATACCATAATTATTTAATCCTATATAGATATGATAGAATCCTATAAATCCTATATAATCCTATATATTCCCCATTCCTATAAATTTATTTGGCTGCAAAAATGTTAAGCTACTTTGAGAGCAAACTAATAGATAAAACAAAAATTAACACGAACCATAATCATCATCTGTTTTTTTCCCGTTTGCTTTATGGTCCATATATTTTTTTATTTGGTTTTTGGAAAGGTGACTCCCATTCAATTTGTACTCTTTTATATCACCTTTAGAATATCTCTCACCTATTTCTATTAGGAGCTGAGCTTGTCACATCACTGTAATATCATTTCTTCTTGGCCTCTTCATTTAGCTGTTTGTTGATATGCTACTTTGGGTAGCTATTTTTTTTTTTATTTTCCTATTTTAGGTTCTGATAACTGCAGTCTGAAAGAAACAATGATCCTGATATTAGGTAAAGAAGGACATTCATAAATCATCTTGACAGAAACTGATGGAGGAGCTGGAAGCCTCAGGATCAGACCATGAAATGTCAGGGGAGACACCTTTCATTCCCTTAATTTTACAGATTTTTCCTTTGTTTCCTGTGCCTCAGTGGTGTCCCACAGGTTTTTTGTGAAGCAACTTCTATTAAAGACAAGCAAATAAAGACAAGGGGCTGCCTCCACCCTGGTGTCTAGGCTCACAGTTGCTCCAAGGAATGTCATCTGTGAAATCAAGTCCTTGGATTTAGGTTTTGCATTCACCTATTCAGCCCATCTTTCTGCCTCAAAACCTTTCTTTTTGGACAAAGAGAAAATAGAGTTGCAGGATATCAAGGTTTAAAAAATTCTAAGGGGTTTGGTTTTGGTTTTTTTTTACTTTCTTTTCCTTGCTCTCTGAGTTCTGCACTATTACAGCATGGCCTTACAATTTCATTATTTACTTTCCTTTCCTTATAATGAACACCTGACATTTGTCTTATTGATCAGCACTCACAGTGTTCAGCCTCACATTTTTCCCCTCCGTGGTAAATACATCTCATTCACCAAGCTCCCCTGTTTCAAACCATTGCCAAATACATAACCAGGTTGTTGCTTCCTTAAATAACACCATTGCAAGGAAAAAAAAAAAAAAATAAAATTTACAAATTTACCCTTCCAGACATCATCTTGCATGGAGGGCACGTTGAGGCTGTTGTACAACACTTGACCTGAGCTCTTGACAGAAGACACCAAAAGTCTTGTGACCCCCAATCTGGAAGGGCTGATTTGTCTTCCAAATCCAAGAGTAGACAGGAATTGTTGATAATCTTTGATTGAATCTAAGTGGGAAGGGGTGTTTTATCTCCCCCCATCTATCCTTTTGCAGATCCTTCCTTTTTCATTGTCATGCAGGGGAGTCAAACTCCTGTCCTGTGAAATTGCAAACTGTTTCCATGGAGATGATTAATATGTTCATAAAGTCACAATAATTCATTCACTGCAGGACCACGGAGAATCAAACATTGGTTGTGAAAAGAAGAAAATATTTTTTTTTTTTTTGTAATAATCCAAAACCCTAAAGTGAAAGAAAACAAGTGAAAGGCAAATGAACATGTATTTTACATTAATGTGTCTCCTGCAGGGTGCTTCAGTATCATCCCAACAGATGTTCTAAGATACTTTCAGACTTAGAAAATGCTGAAGGATAAAAAAATCACCAAGCCTTTCCACATCCATAAGTTGAAAAAAGTTCAATGATTAAGGCATGTAGATGGTGGATTATTGCAATTCTTTATATAGTTCCATCATGCAATAGGCACTTTCAGGCAGATAATACACAAAAATCACCATTCCAGGTCAATATTATACCTTAAATACCAGCACAGGTATAAGAGCCATCTTCTATATTAAGAAACTGCAATATCTCAGTTATATTATTATTATGATTTTTGATGGACACCAGTGCAGACAATCAGATCCTGCCAGTGCTGAGCCTTTCCAACAAGTTTAATGGAAAGTGGAGCAGCTTTTAACCATTTTGAACAATTCTACTTTTACATCAAGTCAGAGATTTACGTAGACTTGAACATAAATGTATTGAGTTTTCACTGTATTTGACCCAAAATAAATAAAACCTTGTAAACGGGAATGTGTAGAAGGCCAACACACATTCTCATTAAAAATTAAAGTGTTCTAGAGTGTCTCTGAGAGCTTTCACACAAACTATACCATTTTTTTAACTTCACCTCCCATTAATGAATATTTTTTTATAAAATTCAGCTAAACATCCTGGGATGTGATAGACTAGCAGAGCTTTTCCACTTTCTGTTAGAAAGACTGACTTCAAAGCAGCTAAGAGATGAAGAGCTAGAGCTGGAAGATGAAACTACTCATCTCAGTCTAAGTTCTCAAAAAAAGGAGACACAATTAATTTTAATTAGCTTAACAAAACCATTTGAAATTCAAAATTTTATGAGGAGGTTCCATCACCCTGACTCATCCTGACCAGTTACCTGGTTTTACCTTAGCTAATCTTGGAGGTTTCAAGTGCTTTGGCAAAGATGCAAAACTTGGAGCTAAAATGGCAAAAAACAGAGCAATTGGGGCATCTAATTTTCTAGATGACAAGCAGCAGTGCCACAGTTTGACTTCACACAGGTCTGCTTTCCTCTCTGGTTCTGCAAAACCAAGTTGTGGTGCCTCACCCTGGAAGGTGGAGTGAAGACTTTAGGCCAGGACAAGGCAAATCCATTTCCAATCAGAAGAAAATGTCAGAAAAACAACACCTCAAAGCTTCTGGTTCCAGCTGTTAAATCCTTCTGCTTGCTACAAGACTGAAAGATTTTTGGAAAGGTCTGCTTGAAAGTTTGGAGACTTAGAGGAGCAGAGAAGAGCCATGGGAAATGCAATAAGTATTCTGCAGGTATGGGTTTTTTACACTATAATATATACTTCTGGGATTCTAGGGGGTGGTTGAAAAAGCCCATGGGTATTTTAGAAGTTCAGAAGTTCTACAGGGAAAACGTCTACAGAAATTTTCAAATAAATTCAAATATATTCACACCACCACCCAGAGCTCCCGAGAGCTCTCACAAAGGTAAAAGCAGTTTGGATTTCTAGGCACCTAGTAACATTAGAAATATTTTGCTAGCATTTGGGCGAGGTAATCAAACTGAAATACATTCCTCTCTGAACTTTTTGTCTGTTTCTTTCAAAGATCCAATTCCAGGAGAGTTTAAGGCGCAGGGGTAGCCCAGAGGGTTTGTACCCAGCCCTGCAAGCAGCTTTTCTATTTCTAACTCTAGGAACACTGTTCTAGTGGTCCTCTAAAACATCCATAGCCCTAGCATCTAGCTGCCTGTTGATGGGGACTGCAGAGATTCAGGGAATAGGTGGGGAAGAGAGGAACAAATTCCAGCAGCGTCTCAAAGTCAGAGAGGGTAACAGATGCTCTGGCACTCATCCTGCTGCTGTGGACCAGGGCCAGGGAAACTCCTGCTCTGCCCATGTCTGTTCAACCAGGAGGTTTGGATCAGTCCCCAAGCCAGGGAAAGGAAAATGCAACCTCCAGGCACCAGCTGCAGCTAAACGTGACTGCAGGTGACCCATCTGCAGAGCCCAGCGAGCTGGCAGGAGCATCTCTGGGAGCAAGGAACAACCTGGAAATAAAAACTGACAAAACACAGACTAAAGGGATTTACACCTGTGCCATGCTGAGGTAGGAGCATCCCAGATCTCCTGGGCAGACGGGCAAAGGGAGGGGGTCTGGATGTGCAGGTCTGGAATAAGGTCCAACAGAGGTGATCTATGGAACACAAAGAACTTTTTTTTTTCGCTTTGAATTTCTCCACCTAGAATTTTTGCCCCTGGTCCAGCCTGCCAAATTTATCCTAGAATTACAATGTCAGGTTGGTAGGCACCTCAAGGACCATCTGGCCCAGACCCAAGTTTCTTACTTCAGATTTTCCTATGCCTAAAAGATACGAGGGGGTATGTGCCTTTGAATCCTCAGGTCACCTTCCTAAAATTACACTTGGATGTGACTGTGGGTAATGAGGATATATTCTTGTTAACCACTAGCACTTATTAAAAAAAAACATTAAAATTGTTGAGGATCTCTTAATACCAACCTTGTATCAGCTCCTGATCTCCAGACCTCACCATATGTGGGGCTGGATTTGGCCATGGCTCAGAACCCTCAGAATGGGCACCCTGAGTCTTATCCACAAATCAAAATCCAATTCTTGACACTGCTGTGGTGCCAAGGACCATGTAACCACCTCAATTAATATGATAGAATTAAAAGAAATAAGTGCTATTTCTACTACTAATTGTTTTCAGGTTTTTGGTTTTGGTTTGGTTTTTCCCATTTTCCCCCTGTATGAAAGACCAGCATCTAGACAACAAGCAAACTCAGCTTCAATGGCATGTAAAATTTGGCTTTAGTGGTAAAAGATAAGGATGTTCTTTAAACCTTCCAGAAAAAAAAAAAAAAAAAAAAAAAAAAAAAAAAAAAAAAAAAAAAAAAAGACAAGGTCTGGTTTCCAAAGCCTCAAAATATATTAATACCTCCTGCAATAATGTATCATTCATTTCTTGATTACCAGATCAGTTTATCCCCATTATTTTCCCAGCTTGCTTCTGGGATTCATCCAGAGTCCATCGACTTTAAAAGGGTGTCAGAAATTTGCAGAAATGCAACATTCAGAGAATATTTACATGTAATAGGTCCTTCCTCCTTTGGAAAGTGCCAATAAATATCATTAACATCCAGAAGTTCAGCCCCATAGCTGAGGAGAAGGCAGACTGAACTCAGGAAAGTTCATTCAATGACATCAAGCTAATATTAGGCCATTAGATTCTTTAAAGAGAAGTAGATGTATAAAATAGAACCCAAAATCCTGACTTCCCCCAAATTTGGGGGGAAGGAAACAGCAAATGCCATCTCCATCCCATTGTGGATGACTCCAGATGGATTTTATTATATCCTCCTTTCTGAAGGACTTTCCACATGAGGTCTATGTGACCCACACACAGCTGAATTCCCTGCTTAAATTTCTCAGCAAATCTTCATAAAATACATGAGGAAAAAAATAGAGGAAGTCCTGCAGTATTTTTAAACAAATACTTAAAAATCAATAATCTAATCCAAAGTTATTTTCCTCCTTCTTTCTAGCTCTGTTTCATTTAGGTAGATGGTACCTGTGAGCCTGCTGCAAAGAAAAGGACAGTGTACAAAATGAAATTCATCTTTTCCTATTAGTTTGTTCAGTATTTTGTGAGCTGGGGAGAACCTGTTATTGAGAGAGAGAATTTTAAGTCTAATTATCTCCACCAAAAGGAAAAATGGGTCTCATGAGAGGTACAGAGCAAAGCAAACAGCAAATACATTTATTATAACTTGTCATCCAATAATCTCAGCAGCACAATGAGATTTGGTGCTGGGATGACAGAATAGAACTTCAAACAGATGCCTGAAAGAGTGGAAAAAGCAATTCCCAAACTCCACAGCAGCTTTTAAAGCAGATTTACTGATAGGGACAAATCTGTGTATAAATCAAGGAGCTCAGAGGCTTCTGCTCCTTACATATTTTATTTATAGACTCACTAATTTGCCAGTTAACCATACATTCTGTCTTAGAAATGTGGGCAGTTTAATGAAAGCATTGTTCTCTCTCATACTTCATTTTCCTCCCTAAAATGACTACAATTGCACAAAGGTCCTTTCAGCTCCCAAAATTGGGCACTTCAGGCTTTCTGGTGACAATGACTCGAGACTGCTCACCTCAAACAGGCAGAGAAAATAATTGTTCTTCATTTTTATTCATTATTTTTCCCCCCTTCTAAATGCTATCACCTAATGTGTTTTTAAAATAGGTAATTTTAGTAATGGAAAGACTTGTGATCTCCTGTCCAAGGACTGATATTGGAAAAGTTCTTACTGCCCACAAGTTCCCCAGAGACCAAAGGGAATTCAGGGTATCCATCAGTCCTAGATCTGGGTCTGATGTAATTGCCCTCTCTGATGGCTTTTAAAAGACTAAATGAGACTACACTGAAAATTACCTTTTTAAGTGATGTTTCTCAAGTTTTAATGGAGCTGGGCATATTCTCCCTCTTGTACTGATAAGGAAGGAGATGAAGAGACTGTTTAGCAGTCACAGCACTTATTGCATCCCCAGGAGTCACTGAGGTCCCACAGCTACAGCAGTGGATTAAATTAAAACCAAGATTGACCCTCACATTATAAGAGAAATTCCCTCTGCTGCTAGAAGCAGTGAGAGGACCACAATTACCAGAGGTGGGTTTCTAGTTTGTGCTACCACCTTCAAAACTTTCTAGTCTAATCCAAAACATGGCTTTTTTGGCTCTTTTTTTTTCTTCTCTAAAAGTTCCCAACCAGTGCATTGCTCTGCCAAAAATGGATGAGTTACCTGTACCAAATTCCAGGAGAAATTTGACCTGTAAAAATCACCTATTTGATTTGATTCTACAGATCACAATTGTTATATTGGCAAAAAAAAAAAAAAAAACCCAAAAAACAACCACAAAACAAAAAAACCAAACCAAACCAAAAAACCCACAAAAAACCTATCAGCATTTGGAAGAGAAAGTCAAAATAACATTTTTTGGGGGGGGCTAAACTGGATCTCAGAGACCCCAGAATAAGAGTATGATGGCTACATAATGCACTGCATAAAATATCTGCAGAGAAAAGTCATCCACATGAACCTTCTGCATGTGATTTATGCTTTTGAAGCCACACTTTGTAGAAAATTATCATGTTGGATTTGGCATCAGAAGAAGTGGCCCAGCAACCTGTGCCTGGCTTTCCTAAAAGGAATCCTAAATATTGATAGAAAATGTAAATATCTGAGAATATAAGATTTGAAATTTATGTTTTTCTTCTAGTGTTGGAACATAGGGGTAAGGGTAGGGACTGCATGGGTTCAACCTCCATGGGTTCAACATCAATCTTGGCCTCAAAAATGAATGGTCTGAGTTCTCCACTGCAGGACACCCAAACTCAGCCCTTTACAGACTGAAGAGGGTAAAGAGCCTTTTATAATCTCTTAAACTGGGAGGCTGAAATTATCACCACAGTTGTCAAGGGTTTTATATAGATTAAATCTCATCTCTGATGGACTGGTAGCAAAGCTGAGTGTTTCTGAGAATAGAGCAACCTTAAAATGAGAACTGGCTTCCCTCACTCTCTCTGAACCTTGTTTCCAAACTCTTCCTGGCAGTCTTACAACAAAATAACCCAACAAAACAAAAATACTCAACCAGGCTAACAACAACTCAAAAAAAAAAAAAAAACAAAAAAAAAACCACCAGCCAAAAAACCCCCACAACACCTAGAAAAAAAAACAGAAATTAAGCTTCCCATCCCAATATTGTTGTTCTTCATCAAATACTGTGCTCCAGGGAGCATCATCTTCTGCAGGATAAAATGGATTCAGCTGGGATTGAGAATGGCTTTTAGAGAAAGAAAGACACATACATTGACAGTGTGAGTCTGGGACTGGAGCTTTTCACTTTGGCTAAAGGGTGAGACAGTGTTTTAGGGCTTTTTTTAAAGCTACCACATTTTTAAAACAAATAGATCATGGGGAAACAAACTTTAGGGCAGAGAATACCACAGAGACCACAGAAATCATAAGACTTTGGTTTCTGGGAGAGGAAAAAACTGGGAAGAGCTTTGTGATGTGCATGGCAAAGGGTCAACCCTAACCCTGCAAAAGTTGATGTAGGACTTGTTGGCCAGCCCTTGGATTTGCTCCAGGTCACTTCACCCAAGGAATTACCTTCTACTTGTTCAAATAATGACCTCTGTAACTATTAGGATTAGGAATAAGAATGAGGAATTCACCTTCTGGCACTGTCTGAAGGAACACCTTGGAAATCAAGACAAGTGGTGGTCCATCTGAAGGGGAGGCAGCAGCTTCCAGCTTGAGTTCTCAAAAGACAGAGATAAAAAAGGGGTTTGCAATTAACACAAGGTATTTAAAGCACACAAAATTCTGTCCCTCAAATTCACAGGGTTTTGGTTTTGTTTTTGTGAAAGTTGTGGTAAGGTAATTTTGTTAAAGGACTGGAGAATAAGGTCAGGAAGCCCAGCTCCATATCCCTCAGAAATGGCTTAAGGGCAGAGAGCCCCAGTAGATGGTGAACATGGATTTCCAGAGATAATAAAAGAAAACTAATAAAAACAAAGCTTTAAAAGACCTGGAAAACAGCCCTCCAAAACTCCCCTCTCAATATACTTACCTAATAATATAACATCTTGAAATCAAAACCATTTTTTTGACAGAATTGACACCAGCCACAGTAAATTCATGGGGAAAAAAAAAAAAAAAAAAAATCTCTTTCCCCCATAAATTCACATTTGGGTTACTTTTCCTTCATGTTAACTTTCAAACAAGCCTTACTCCTGCATCCAGCTGAAGCCTTAACTCTGACATTGCCTTGAGATGCTCTGGCTGTTAGTAATAATAAGGACAAGTGAGAAATGATTGAAAGAGATTTATTGAGAGTGACTGAATGCTCCAGGGTGCCATAGTGGGAGGTTCGATCCTGAGAACAATTTTGTACAGCATATTGAGGCTGTTTAGACTTTCAACTGAAAAATTTTAGGTTTTCCTGATTCAGGGCTACTTTGATACAGCTTCAAAGCAGATCCATCTCAAAGCAGGGTGGAAGGAAAAATAGAAGTATTTTACAATGACAGCTCTAATATCTGAACTGAACCTAAAAGCTGTCAAGTAAATTAATAGGGCTCCAGCAATTTTGGTAGTGAACCTTCTAATGTACAAAAAACAGCCTTGGGGTTTTAGCCTTTTTTTTTTTTTTTTTTTTTTTTTAGGATAATGAACTTACAGATGGATTTAGAAAATGCTCACTTGTGCTACCAGCTTGTGAAACACTTGGCCCTGACTGAATCCACTCAATAACTGTTAACTGCAATGTTAGCTGCTAGAACTGTTTAAAAATATCATCTCCTTCCTTACCTCATCTCACCAAAGGCAATGAGTTTGCAACAGCATCTGTATTCACCCAGACAGCCTCCTGTGGGTTTGTGGTTTCAAATGTTTGCTTTAAAATTCCTTCTGACACACAAGCAAGTTCTAGAATTGCATTGAAAGCAGGAAGATAAACTGCTAATAATGGGCTTTCCCCCAGCCTGCCTGTTCCAATCTAGCTAATTTGGGCATGGCTCTGGTTTTCCTGGAGTTTCATATTCCCCCCAGTGATTCCCAAGGCTTCTGCCTGATCATTCCTTTGCCTTGCCAATGATTTCTTTCCCCAGTGCATTTAAAAATTGCTTGCCTACCCAAGGATATGAGGAAAAGCCAACTTACTGTGCACCTCTTTACAATTTCTCAAGGACCATTTGGAGTTCAAGCAGGAGGAGGAAAATAAAAAAAAAAAAAAAAAAAAAAAAAGTGATCTCTGTGGACCAAATAAAAATGCAAAAATGATAAATGATAATTAAATGCCATCGTATGAGCCTGGGGCACTCAGCTGAGCATGAACCTCACCATAAAAAAAAGGGCTGTAGTGGGGATGCCTCTCTCTTGCTAAAGTTCTCCTGGAAAGGCTTTTGTAGGCTACAATGAACACTGGATCTGGCTTCCCCCATCACTACTGCACCATATTTATTTTGTTGGTTTTCTCCAACCTCACTCAACTTTAGCAAATGAGAATCTAAAGGAGTTATTTTTCTCCTCCAGGTGGTTCTGGGTTACTGTGCTGGATTGAATTCTGTTACACAAGACCATCCCTGCCTCACTTTTCTGAACCTCAACACAACTCAATCTCTGCAGCTTCAATCATCTTGAAAAAAATACATTGATTCTTCCACTTTTTTTGTGTGGGCCATTACCCAATAAAATCTAAATGCAATCAAACCTCTTAATCTCTGTCCTTTTGTGAAAATAGCACTGTAGAAAGAAAAATAAGTCAGAGTAATATCTGTAGTAAGTGTAGTCCCAAGTAATTAAATTATGTAGGATTTCCACAAATAACGGATTTTCTGTCCAAATTAAAAACTATATTAATATATCTGAAGATTTCTTTGGAGAGAAAGGAGGGAAATACCTTTGTTTCTCTTCCTGCTTTCTCCTGTTTTCCCACAAATTCTCCAAGGGATCCCTTTGACAAATGTGGTACTGGGGGATACTGTGTGAAATCTGTGAAGATACAGATTACTGGGCAAGGCTGGAAAATCCCACCCATGGGTTGTAACCACAAAGAGATGCATCCCTCATGCTAGATTACTGATGTTCAGGGGCTGCTTGGAATAAACAGAAATTAAGGTATCTGAGGAGCATCACAGAGAAGTTAGAAATTTGCCTCCAGTCTAAGTAAATCAATACCAGTTCATCTTTTGTAAGATATCTCTCAACTTTTTTTTTTTTCTTTCAAAAAAAACCACAAAGAGAATTTTTTTCCCCCCAAATACAGCTCTCATGGAGGAAGAGATATACCTACCATGGAGGAAATCTAAGTTCCTGGCTAGATTCACCCCTACTCCTCCACACCAACAAATCTTGACCTCTTTCAGGGCTGCGACATGGCCAGTTGTTCACAAGAGCATCTTGAGTTCTAGATCTCAAAAAAAAAAAAAAAAAAAAGTGTATTAGAAGTATGAACTGCACCCAAAAATAATCTTCAAATAATATAATAATAATCTAGATAATCTTCAGTTCCTGCCCAGTCAAGCTGCACCTAAACTTCTGCTCTAATTTACTGTTCTTGCATGCTACAAGCAGCAGGAAGGGTGGAAATCCAGTGGAAAACAGAATATTAATAGCTAGATGGAGCACTTGTCATTTCTGAGCTGTTTCCGGACATGGAGCAACTTTCAGGGGGTTGTTTTTTTCAGGGCTTTTGCTTTGGACATTTGGATGATAAACTCAAACCCCAATGAGCAGATGGGGGCAATGCTTGCATTCATTCAACTCCAGAAGGGCCACTGATGGTTGGGCAGCTGAGACCTGCATGAGGAGAATTGGATTTGCAAAATACAGAGCAAGTTGAGTAGTGCTTTGGCTGCACAATTTCAACCCCTGGTGAATGCATCAGCAGTGATGGGATTTTGCAATCAACATTTGCTGCATTAGTTTGGATCTGAACTGTTGCAAACCCAGGATTTTGTGTTTGGATGAAGTGAAGCATTTTCATTCATCTGTGGCAGAGAAGGATGAGCTGGGTCATGAACTGGGGGGAGGAGGAGGTAGCACAGATTTGCAAGAGTTTTTTATATTTTTTTTTTTTATATTTAAGATATAAATTTGATCATTTTTTGGTGCAGTTTAAAAGGATGGTATTTTTCTTGCTGAGTTTGAAAGGGGAAATGCTTAGTACATCTCTTAGGGCCTAGAGGTGCCAACAATTATAGCTGATAATGTTATTTCTAACACTGTGGCCTCAGCCACAGCCAGGTAGAAGCAGAGAGAATCAGATTTCCCTGCTGCAAGTAGGGAGAAGAGAGTGCTCCCAGCAGGGACAGAGCCCTGATAGAAACACTTTTTCAGCTATTTGAAAGATTAATTCTTTTGGTCCATGGGGTTAAACATGTGCAGAAGCATTTAATGTTAAAATTTACCAAATTGCTCATGGGTGGCTGCAAAGGACACAGCCCCAGCAAGGTCAGGCAGCAGCTGGGCCTGTCCCTTTGTCCCTTCCCTTCTGCAGGGGATGCTCACCTTGTCCTGCATCCAAACTTAACTTTTGTAGGAATTAAAAGAACATCACAACTGGGAACAAACACCTGGAGAAGCTGCAAAGCAATGCAAATCATGTATTCTGCAAGCAAACATCTTGTCTTTCTTGACATGACCAGTCCCAAGCAGACACTGAGGAATGACCAAAGGGCTGGAATTCCAAATGCTCCTTCAGCCCCATCCTGGTGGGCAAAGAGGGAAGAAGCAGGGAGATGGTGTGGCATGGGGCATGGAAAGCAAAATGCAAGGAAAAATCCTGATGGAAAGCAAAATGCAAGGAAAAATCCTGATGATAGCAAAACTGGTCCTGATGGCTTGGCTGGGCATCCTTTCATTAGGGCAAAGAAATTCTGGTGTCCTCCTGGGCTGCTGCTTCCCTCTGTCAGGTAGAAATAAACCACTTGAAGTGGTTAAGGATGATGGAAATGCCACAACACGTGATGCCTCTGTCTTTATGAAGTGAACATTCCTCTGTGAGGACATCAGAAGTTGTCCTCACCCATAAAGAAATTAGAAACAAATATATAAACACCAAATAAAATTCAAATTGTACCTCCTAGGGGCTTTTGATGGAAACTGTGTAGTCAGTTCTAAACAGGTAAATTATTCATTGGGATGCCTGTTGCTCTTCTGTGTCAGTACTGGAACTGGTCAGATGGCAAATGGCAGCTACCCAACCTACCTTGTATGAATACTAATTAATAGGGGTAAGACTTTAATCAGCTTGCACAAGGGAAAGATTAATTGAAACGTTTGGAAATGTATGTCTAAAACCCCTTTTGCTTCCAAAGAAAGAGCAGAAGGAAATCTTTGCCATTAGAGCCTGCACACTGGCTAAAAGAAACCATCAGTTACCTGGATTTGGTGCCAGGACTGCACTAGATTTAATGCAACTACAAATCAGGTGCTGGGTTTTGACATCCAATATAAATTTTAGTAGATCAAGACTTTGGGGGCTTTGCAGCAGGCTATTGTAAGAAGCTTTTTGGATTATTTGGATGTGGGAAATTTGCTCTTTACCTTCTGCCTGTCTTGCAGTGAAAGGAGACAGAGTGCCAAAAGCTCCGGGTGCTTCTTGGGTTGATGTGGACCCTGAGCACCTTTCTGCTCAATTCAGTGCCTTTTTATCAGGAAAACCAAAGCAAGAGGCATTCCTGGCTTTGCCTGGGGAAGTTTGTGTCCCAATGTAAATATTCTGTTAATGCAGTGAGTTTTAAACTGAATGCAGATTAGCACTGGACATCCAGTCCAAGGTAAATCAATACAGCCCTGTTAGTCTGTGTCAAAGGCAGTGATGGAAACTTGAAAAGGGCTCAATAATAAAGTTCCCTCTGAAAGACAAAGTTAGCCCTCAAAGGCAAAGTCTTCCAGGCAATTTCTTAAGATATGATTGAAGATGGTGATGAAAAACTTACTGTATTAATTATTCAGGTAAAACAGTTGGCTTCCAGTTAAATCAGCTACATCATTCTGTAAATAGAAAAAAAAAAAAATTCATTGTCAAATTCTGCTTTTCTTCTTAGAAGCATGTTATGCTCTGTCAGCACCTGAAATATTAAAATATTTTTTTTTACAAAAGAAGCCAAAGAACAGGCAATCACCTGCAATAAACATGGCTTTTCCTACATCCATATATCAAACCAAGCAGCAAGAGACCTATGCTTTTAGAATCCAAATTAGCTCTCTTTGAATAGAAACGAGGCTTGGACCAAACAAATTTAAGCAGCTTTTTCATTCAAAAAATATTCAGATTTTTCTATGAAAAAATACTTGCTTTAGTGGCTGAGATAGAATGTAAACCAAGACCAGAGACTAAGAGCATCTTCTTGCAGCTTGATCCTAAATCCTGCTGGGGCTCTGGTGGTGCTGTTCAGGTGTGCCCCAGGGGGATGTTCTGGAGAACAAATTTAAAGCAAACCACTCATTTTCCAGCACTGCTTCTGCTCACCTTAGTACTTCATGTCTTCCCTTCCACTGAGATGGATTTTTGTTACAAATATTCCCCCTTCCCCATCTCTGGGTTTTATTCCTTCCACTCCCTCCTACGGTTGCTTTCCAAGTTATGTTTTTGTTCATACTCTCCCCTTCCATTGCTTCCCATAATGTTTCTCTCTACTCAAGAAAATTATACAGCTATTAGAGTATATAAACAGCCCTATAGCTTTCCATTTCAATCAGCTTCTCCATATTTTCAAATCTCTGGAATCCCTGTAGTTAAATAACAGCACTGCCTTCCAGGTGTGGAGCCCACTACACCTGCTCACCCTTCATCTGCACCAGCCTGGGGCTCAAACAGACCCTAACCATGGCTCATCCCTCCCTCTCCAGACAATCTCCTCTCATTTGAAGGATCAGCCACCTCGTAGTGGTGAAAAATCTCCCCTTGCTCCTAAGAATGTCAATTATTCGATATTTTACCGTTCGGTCTTGAGCACTGCCAAAAATGTCACATACTGAACAAAAGGGACAAGATTTGGCTTTGCTCAGCTCTACAAAAGCTACTTGCTAAAGAACCACTTTTTGCTGATGTAGTTTGAAGAGTTTTGAGCATCATTTGAAAGCCCGTGGGGCCAAAAGGGTTTGGAAAACTTTAAAAGTTTCCTATCCCCATGCAAAGCTCCACAGCTGCTTTTCATCTTCTCAGTGAGTACATGGAACAAAAAAATACCTTAAAAAACCAACAAAAAAAAATAAAAGAAGCCCAAAGAAACCCAACCCAACCAACACCACCACAACACACCACCAACAACTATGATTTATGTGGTTATTGTTTGCTACCCATCCTCAAACAATTTCATTTTTCCTTAGGGAAAGTCTCCAACAACTGCCCCAAAATATATTCTTTTCAATGCTTAAATAACTCCAGATTTACCTAGCAGACACCTACACTGACTGGTTGAGAAAAAAACTAAATGCCATGCAAAATCCATGGAAACTCCCCTAAAAGGTGAGGCTGCAAGAGCTGCCATACCGCTGCTCACATGGGTCAGCAGGTGTCACACCTCTTTTCATCATCATAAAAAAATAATTATATCCTGTATATAATATAAAATAAATAAATTGTATATACAATAGTTTGTATCTCTTAGAGCAATGATATAACCAAGTCAGAAGGATCCCAGAAACATTTTCAGGAGTAATTGCCATATGCTGCTATTAAAAATGAGCCTAATTCTTGGTCAGTTCCAACAAAATAAAATACTTCAAGAGATACAACACAAGAATGTTGCCTGGTAGTTTTCTGGCCTCCAGATACTGGGATTTCCAAAGTGACTGAAGATTTTTAACTTGTTTTAGAAAAGGTAGGGTAAAATAATGAAACCAGTCCCAAGGTAGATAGAGCAGCTCAATTAATTTCTAGGTGAGTTGCTGAAAGGGAGGACTTTGAATAGAACTTAGCAGCAGCAAAAAAATTAAAAAAAAATAAAAATTTTAAAAAAGCATTTCCCAGATCCATCAGTCCTCACACAGGACCTTTTGATATTCATCATTTACTTTGGGACAAGCAACTCATCACTCTCCTTCTTCAGAAAGAGGCATGAAATAATACCTGGACTCTTGAGCATAGTTTCAGGTCCCTTTATAATGTTCCCAGGGTAAAGACAGTGATTTTGTAACATGGAAATTCAATGTTAGAGGCTTTGAATGTAAAATTAGCCACAGCACTCTGCAATTTGGCTGTCAGCAGGGAGGAGGAGACAGCTCCTCTAAGCATTGGGCCCCTGAGGATTTTCCTGTGATGCTGTAGAAATGTCCTGGACCAGTTGTACAGAAATATTCTTCTCCTGGCAGCTTACCTGTAGCTTAATTTTGAGATTTAGAAGAGCCTCCAGTTTTCCAGAGGTGCCTCCACTTAACCAAGCCTCCTCCAAAAACCAGGCTGGTGATGACCAACTCCATCTAGGAATGCAAATCCCTTTTAGTTGTCACTTTCTTTGAACAAGGAATGGCTGGCTGAGGTTAGAGATGTCCCACCAGTGACACCAAATGCCCCAGGTGGCCTTTTGGTGGCCAGAGCTGCAGAAAACCCCCCAGATGCCCCAGGATAAAGCCACAGAGACACCAGCCTGGAGGTAATGCCCCTGCACCAATGGAACTCACACAGGCTCACTCAGCCTCTTAGCATGAAAAACACCAAAACCAGCCCCAAAAAATGCTCCAACAGAATTGGACCAAACAAATTTAAGCAGCTTTTTCATTCAAAAACCATTCAGTAGTGGGTCTACCCGTGCAATTGAAGGAATCACCACGGGAAGACTTGGATTGGTAGCCTACCACAAGCCCATGGTCACAGCAGTCCTAGAGGAAGCCAAATAATTCCTGTGCCAGGGAAATTCAGGATGAACACACCAAGCTTTAACAATCAAACAGATGGAAGCACCTACTTTGATTGATCACCTTGGGCTCTTGTTTTTCACTTGAAGTTCCACGTTCATCTTTAGCATCTCGGGCAAAGGGAGAGAGAGCAGAAACCTAAAAATCCCTGGAGTTTGGCACCTTGGCACATGGTGTGCTGCAAAGAAACAAACCTCCTTCTGAGAAACCTGGAAGAGAAAGGACAGAGGGAAGGAGAAAACTATTGAGGCCCTGAACTTGACTCAGTTAGGTCAGTATTCTTGACATTGTCACATTCTGCCAGAGCCAGGCTGAGCATCTTCTCCTCCCCAGTGACTCCAACATATGGCTTTGCTCAAGGAAGTCACCCTACTTGAAAACCAGGTTGCATTAATATTTCAAACCACATTTAAGCATTAGTCCTTCAAGTGAGCTTCCTACACACTTGTCCCTGCATGAAACCAGCTCTGAAAGCCACTGCTCAGCTGCTGCCTTCCCTGCTGTGCTCTGCAGCTTCAAACATCTGCACCCAGCTCTGCCAGCCACCCCCTATAGGCAACCTATAGCCACCTATGGCCACTTTGAGCCATCTCTGGCCACAGCAGCTTCTGCAGCTCAGAGCACCTGCAGGGGGACTTGCTGTGGCCCTGTGTCTCTGCTGAAAAGCTAACAAAAAAAAAAAAAAGCTAACAAAAAAAAAGCTAACAAAAAAAAAGCTAACAAAAAAAAAGCTAACAAAAAAAAAGCTAACAAAAAAAAAGCTAACATGATGTAGAGAAATACATCATGAAGCAGTCACAAGAATTTTTTTTTTTAACATCCAGAGTGATTTATGCTACACACCCTTGTTAGACAGCAGATATGTTGCTGCAAACTGGACTCATCCTTCAGCAATTCTGAGCACTTTGCCCTCACCAGTTGGTTTTCATCCAAACTGTTTCTCATAATCCACATCCTTGTGTTTCCAGCAGCTGCTTAAGAACAAAGCCCTGCTCAAGAAACATTTCTTTGCAGGACATGTAATTATTAAACTGGGTTCTAATTACAGATCAGAAATTACAGGCATTTCTTCAGAGAGAAAACACTCAGAACACTATGTAGAAGTGTAACGCTTAGTTTTGAAGTTCACCTAAAAGCTTTCTGGGGTAAAACCAAATAGTTATACAATTTGGGGAGGAAATCATGACTCCTGCATGAACTACTTGCACTTATTTTTAAGATTTTGTTAGGCATTACTGGACACAATTCTGATTTCTTGTTAAAATATATAGAAAGGCAACACGTGCCATTTCTGTGGAGCACCAGAGACATAAGGGCTTTGCAGTTTGTGGTTCCTGCAGGAGAAGAGATGAAATTTGTCTCTGGATAGATTCTTCTAGAGACAGAGAGACATCAGGAGGCAGCCAAAGCCCTCCAGAAAGCCTTAGCCCTAACACAACCATTTGGTTCCCAAAAAGCAACTATGAGCCAAGAGAAAATAAAAAAAGATTAAAGCAACCAGCAAATGCTTGGTGCTTGCTCCAGCTTCACCCACGACCCACCAGGAGCATTCAAATCCTCTGCTTTGTGGAAATACACCCCAAAATACAACCCCCCCTGTTAAGTATCTGTCCAAAATAAAGTGTGATGGCTGGAAACGAGAGGCCAAAGCCCACGGGGCATGTAGAAACTTGAGTTTGGGCTCCTGACACCTTAGCAGAGAGCCCAGGGCTCATTTGGGCTCCTTGTGCCAAAGGCATGACCAGCCAGATCAATAAGTGGCCACCCAAAAACCTCCACCAAGAGGGCTTGGGGAGCCCAGCCAAAAAATGGTCAACCCATCAAAGATAGACTCCCCCAAAGTACAGTCAAAGGAATACAACCTGACTGAGACCTTCAACCCCTTCCCCAAAGACATCAACCCTGGCCAGGGTCTCTCAGGAGGAGCTCTCCCAGCTGAGTGAGAGGAACCCAGCACCATGCTGGGTTAATGAAATTTATGGAGTCTGCTTTTGCCAAGCAATACAAAGAGAGCTCCTATTAAAGCTTCTCTATAGCAGCT
Source organism: Phaethornis superciliosus (assembly GCA_023637945.1). NCBI lineage: Eukaryota > Metazoa > Chordata > Aves > Apodiformes > Trochilidae > Phaethornis > Phaethornis superciliosus. The sequence continues at coordinate 22,939,533 of JAJQWJ010000010.1, forward strand.
CTCCTGTCCCATGAAAGAAGGGAGAGGATGCAGCACACTGGTGGGTATGGGATAGGGATCTAAGGAGGCTTTGTCTGGGGTGGTTGAAGAGGGAAGTCAGGTCACAGGAGGCTTCAGGAGACCCCTCACAGCACCCTTGGTACCCTAAAGGCAGAAAGGATAGCAAATGTTATAGTTTGTAAGATTTTGCTGCCATCTTCTGATGAAAAGACATTACTGGGGGAGAAATGGAGGTGGGGACTGGGCAGCACTGTGTCTCCTGGGAGAACACATTCCCTCATGGGACACGTGGATGCTTCAGCTCCTCAGCACCCCACTGGGATCATTTACCCAAATTCTTTCAATTACTGCTCAAATTTCCTGCTCCAGATTTCTACCTTGCCAGGCAGAAAACAGCCTTGTGCTTCCTAAAGCACACCCACCAGTACACACCAGTTCAACTCCATCACATTGAGCTTAGGAAACATTTTAGCAATCAGAACTCTCCCTGCTTCAAATTCTGAAGATTACTGGTCACCTTAAAGGGATAATTTTCAACCTGAGGTGTGGCAGCTACTAAATTTTCTTCAGGTTTTTGGGGTTTTTTTTTGTTTTCTTTTAAACTTTGTTGCTTTTTTTTTCTTCAAGTGTTTGTCTACTTAAAGGGACAAACCCTTTAAGTCCCTTATGGGCAGAGACAAAATTGCTCAAAGCCTCATCCAACCTGGCCTTGAACACCTTGAACAGCCACAACAATCTTTTCCAGAGTTCTCCTTGAAGAACTTCTTCCTAAGATCCAATCTAAACCTCTTCTCCTTCAGCTTAAATCCATTTCCCCTTGCCCTACCCCTGAACACTCTTGTGAAAAGTCCCTTTCCAGCCTCCTGTAGGTTCCCTCCAGGGATTGGGTGGCAACGAGCGCAATGATGAGGATGTGCTTCAATTTGGTGGCACTTCAAGGCTAACTTTAAGGTTTAGGCAATTAGAAACCATTTAGCCTTTCATTTCCAAGGGGTTTGGTCAAAGCTGGCCTACCATGAACTGCAAAAGGGAAAGAGGAAAGCTCTCTTCCAACCTTATTACCTGTGAGTCTCTGAAGATGATCCTTCCAACCTGTCTGGATGTCAGGTGGAATCCATACACAATGTGTTCTGGAAGTCTGCATGACTTCCAGGTGTACCTGAGTCCATCATTTTGGGCTAATCAGGAATATCTCCAGCTTCTCATCATTTCCTCACCAGATACTACCCACAGCAGGTAGTCAGGGATATGTCCTAAACATGGATAACTTTTCCTGGGATAAAAATCATTCTCTTTTCAGCAATGAGCTCCACAACACTGAACTAAATTTAAATTACAGAAATGATCATAAACCCATAATATCCCATTATTATCTCTGAGGTTTGTTTACTTCAGCAGATCTAATGCCATCTGATCAAATTTTGCCATGTTTACACATCATACCATAAACTTGCTCAAACACCAGACAATGAGATTGACTCTTCAAGAGAAAATGATAAACAAATAAATGCAAATCCATCAAGGCAAAATGCAACAGCACTGTTTGCTAGGGATGGGGCTCTTGAACACTGTCTGTGCTCCTACCCAAGCTGCTGTACACCACACCCCCCCTTAACTGGCTGCCATCTCAAGTGCTTTAATTTAATATCTTTATTCTCATGCATAATTTATTGCTCTTTCTTGCATAATTGCTTTTTTTATTTTCCTAGAGAATCCAGTGCTTTTAGTCCATCTGTGCTTAGAGAATTTAGGCATAAAAAGCCACAACCACACAGAGAAACCATGACCAGGCTTCAAACTCCAGACCCACCTTGTGTGAACAAAAAGGCCACGGCTGTCAGCACACTGAAGAGCTAAAACCTCATGTGAGCCACAAAAGAAATTATCCTACGACACTGCCCCAAACCCAGATGACTTCTTCATTTGAGCATGAGAGGTTAAGCTGGCTCTACTTTGATTAAAAACACATTTAAACAACCATGGTCATCAAATAACCCATGAACCAACCACCTCATCTGAGCAAGCAAGATCACAAGAGTTCATGATCTGAAAACTTCATTAGGATGTGGACCTGCTCAGAATCATCTCTGTCCACCAGGTGTATAACCAACACCACAGCCCATGCCTTCTGACACTAAAAGCTTTAGCTCCTGCCACAGTGAAGAAAAAGTCCCCAAATTTACTAAACCCAGACACTGACTGCTGTGTCCTCTTCTTCCCAAGACCTTTCCTGGTTTTACCCCACCCCAAAATGTGTTCCTTGCAGTGGGAGGTGATTCACTTTCCATTAGTAATTCTAATGTTTAATCAATCTGAGGAGAAAAGTGACATCTCTAGAAAAGAGATTAACATTCAGAATTTTTAAAAACACCAAGAATTCCATGACACATCTCTCTCTTTCTGTGCTGTCTTCCAAGAGTACAAAGAATCAAGACTACCAAGGTGTTCTCCTTAGGGAACATTTCCCGTGTCCTTGATCAAATGAATGTTAAACTTTGTTTTCCATAACAAGCTATTTCAGTCTCTGCTTGTGCTGTCTTAAAGTAGACAGAAACTTCTGTCTTGCCTGCAAGGTTTCAAGCAACTTGCAGGCAAATGAAAAATTCATTGAGTTTTGAAGACAACACACTTGGGGAACCTCAAGACATGGCACCACCCATACTGTGTCTCAAAGTGCTCCCTGGAAATACCAAGCAGTATGCTTCAAAAGAAGCCTACATCAAGATTCCCTGCAAAACAGAAAGACAGCTGATCAAATCTCCTGCAATAAATGCTAATGAATAAATGATAAGCAGAACTGTTTACTTCATTGTCTGGAGTAAGGCACATCAATGAATCCATTCACTGTCAGATCCCCTGAAGAAACATATGGCTTCAACCTAATAATGCAAATGTATCCATATTTTGAAGCAATTAAAAAGCTGGCATTGCAATTTATATCAAATGCATCTTCTCTTTTCACTTAGGGCTTTCCTTGCAAATCTGTGTCTTCCTGCTTGTTAGCTGAATCCTGAGGAAGTTCTTTTGGCAGTACTGTGCTCACTAGAATCGTGGCACATGTCTGATTTTTAATGTATTTCTAACATCTTCCATGCGATTCTAACCTTCTCCTACCTCCTCGGGGCAGTTAAAGATGAGTTGTCTCTTTTCATGTCAAAATTCAATTGCCTCTTCAGCACTGGCAGCTTCTGTTGCTGATGGCCACAGCTGAAGGGTTTCCTGGGGTTCCTCCCACCCACCTTCACCTCCCTCTGACCCATCAGCCAAAAGAAAAAAAGAAAAAAACAAAATAACAAACCTCAGTGACTCCAAACCACATTAAGATTAGGGGTTCTAGTATTCTTAAATCATGATAAACACCTATTATGCTAAATTAAAATTCCTCTCAGGATGCTGATCACTATCAACACAGACCTAACGTTTCTCCTAAATCCATGGCTGCCTACTATGTCTCAGTCTTCCTGGTCCTCAAAATACATTCTAAATTTTTTTTAATTAAAAAAATACTGTATAGAAGCCTTTCCCTCATATCACAGAGTGATTATACCATGAGAAATACATGCAAAAGAAACCACAGCAGAATAAACACAGCAGCCAGAAGCTAAAGGAGAATATGTCAGGATCAGTCAGTGCTGCAGAGAGAGCTTTGGCTTGCTGTCCTATTATGCCCTCATACTCCAGATTTAAAGTTTCTGGCAGAAATTAAGGTAATTATGGTCATAACAAGCAGTGAGCCTCTTGGAAGCTCACAAACCTGTAGCAAAATGGTAACCTGGGGGAAAAATTAATCTTGAGGACTCACAGGAACGTGTAGATTTATCAGCACTATATTTCAGCTGGACCCAAAGTGCTTCTAGAGTTGCCCTTAGTTTCTATCTTCCTTTTCCAAACCAGGGGGTCACCACATCACACTCCATTCACTGGCTCATCTCAGGAGATGCAAACTTAAATTTGCATATTTAGTGCACCTGGTGTACATTATGCTGAAGACACAAAAAAAAATAAGCCTATTTTAAAAATCTATTTATGAGCATGTAGAAAATGTAATGGCCTTATAATAGCACAGATAATTGCTAATATTTTCTATACTAGAAATGTTTTTTAATATTACTGAGGTGTCACTACTGTTTCTCAACAGCTGGCTAGGACATATTTTAGGAGACTATTATTATTAAACATCTTATGCAGAATGTTGTGAAGATGATGATGATGATGATGAATAGATGTTCTCAAGTGCACAGAGATGTGAAGTCTACTTTTTAGGTTTAGCTATGGGGAGAAAATAAACTTTTTATGGATTTTTCACAGACAATGAAGTTGCAGGCACATGGAAAATTTGCATGTTGTTTGTGTTTGATATATTGCCTCTTGAGGTGGTGTCATAATGGAATTTTATGGTTAAAGTTCCTTCCTCCTGATAAATCACCTTGTCGTGACATTTAAACGAAAACAAAAAGAAAAGGTTTAAAATTAAGAAGTCATCATGAATATTTTGTTGCAACAGATTAATGGCCATCAGACAACTAAAATCAATAGTTCCATATAAAAATGTCCAAGAGAGAGTTTATTTTCCTCTTCTACCTGACATCTAGCATGCTGTAGAGATTACTTGGGAAAATACACAGATTTAGTAACAAGCTGACAAGGCATCAGAATTTGGGGAGGTTTGGGGACCTTTTTGAGGAGCACTGCAGCTTCAGCTCTGAGAAACTGGTTACACAGATACTTTAACACTTTACTTGAGTCTCTTTTTTTTATTTCTGGCAGAGCTGTGGAGTCAATGGGCCATGGAAAACAACAGAGGGGACCTCAATAGGTGCCCATCAGTGTGTGTCTTCATTTTAACTCCTGAAAGGCCAAGAGCATTCAGCACATTTTGTGGGGGATGGGCGAGGGTAAGTATTTTCACCCCCCACCCATGGGTGTTCCTGCTTGAGCCCCTCCACTTAGCTGCAGCTTGAGGGGATCTTTCAGTGTATTACAGATACAATTAGAATCATAGACTGGGTCAAGTTGGAAGGGAGCTTGAAGACCACCTAAATTCCAACCCCCTGCATGGGCAGGGACATCTCCCACCAGCCCAGGTTGCCCCAAGCCCCATCCAACCTGGCCATTAACACTTCCAGGGATGGGGCAGCCACAACTTCTCTGGTGGGTCAGGGTCTCACCACCCTCCCAGAAAAGAATTGCATCCTAATATCTCATCTTAATTCTTCCCTCTTTCTGTTTAAAACCATTCCCTCTCATCCCATCCCTCCAGGCCCTTGTCCAAAATCCCTCCTCCCCAATTTTCCTGGAGCCCCTTCAGGCACTGGAAGGTTCTCTAAGGTCTCCCCCATTGCATCTTTCTCCTCTCCAGGCTGAACACCCCCAACTTTCCCAGCCTGGCTCCAGAGCAGAGCTGCTCCAGCCCTCAGATCATTTTTGTGTCCATCCAGAGCCAGGAGAGCCAGCAGGTGTCATGCCTGAGAGCATTATCCAATAACTGCTATTGCAACCCATAAAATAAGCATAAACTGCACCTACATTTCTTTCTGCTGTTTCTAAAACATCTCTAGTCGTAGCTCAAAGCCCTCTTACAGGCAAGCCCATAAATATATTTCACCTGAAGCACAAGTACAGCCCATTAGTTTCCATTAGGTCATAGAGGTGTTGAATCAAACACAGATTTTGATTCCTCCAAAGGCTTCAGAAGCAATTGTCAAAGCCTCCAGGACAAAGATGATGTCTCAGAGAGCACTACACCCAGAATTAACAAGATATCAATCTAGACCTGATGGCTGGAGATGCTCAGTCACACATAAATAATCAGAGCAAGAGCAGCTTTAAGATGCTGCAACTGGTTTTAACCAGCTACAGAAACACTACACCTGACTGGAAATTACTGCACCTCTGAGCAACAACTTTCTGGATTTTTACCTGCAATCAAACATATCAGTTTTCTCTCTATTTAATTCAGCTAATGAAAAGAAAATCGTGGGGTATTTTTATTTTTCAAGTGATGCCTAGAACAACCCTGGACTCCAGGGATGTGTGTGAACTTCCCAGCCTCATCCAGTTGTGCCACCACTGAAAGTACAAAAGGGAAAGTCCAGTTGCTGGTGATACAAATTAAAATGCTCTCCTTCTGAGAGGATGTGGAATTTTATACTAGATTGAATTTGACACTCTATCACTAAAGTGAATATAATTCACTGTGATCTCCTTGCCATTTCAAACCAATGGCCCATTCATGTGGAAATGCAGAGGGGGGGGGAAAAAAAAGCACAAAGATAAACTATAATGTCATCTGTACCTGAGCAATCAGTTCCATTTTGTCCCTCTGATAAAAAGTAAATATTAAATGTAAAAAGGAATGTAGTGGTATAGTTGTTCAGAAATGTAGCTTTTATTACCAAATGCATTCAGTAGCTATCTTTCTGGGAGTGCATGTGTATTAATCCCTTTTATAGAGGCTTCATGAAGAGATTACAAAGGCAAACTCACTGCTTAACACTAAGTCACACCTACTATGCAGATAGATATTAAGCATTCCTGTACAGAATTAATTTAAGAACATTTCACACACATCTGCTACAAAAAACTCCACAATCAGAGTTTAGTCAATGTTGAATGAAGAAGTGAAACAACATCAGCAGCAGGGGATTCCAGTTATTCTGAATGCAAGAGAAGAAAACAGGCTTGCAAAAAAAAAAAAAAAAATAAAAAAAAAATTAAAAAATATTTTTAAACTAATCTTTGTATATCTTTTAAGACAGAATCCAGCCCTGGAAGAGTTAGGCAAATCCTCCAGCACTAAGGGAAGCAAGAAGGTTTAGAATTAAGTATGGAAAACCTAAAAGCCAGTCCTCAAATAAAATACACATTTTGAGACAGAGGGCAAGTGAACATTCTGGAGAAAATGTCATGCCAAAAGAAGCCTCCAAACTGGCACATTGCCAACATAGTAGATGCTGCCTTGTTTGTAACTAAAATCCAAAGATGTTTAGATACCAAAGTCTCAACTATACTTCCATGTCTCAGTAAAAAGAACCCTTGAGTCCTTCCTGCAATGCAAAACCTTCCACAGTGTTGTCTTAGGTTAAAAACAAAATAAATAAAGAAGCCAGGGAATCTTTGTACCAAACTGAATTATAACAGGCTGTAAACAAATAAGCTTTCCACTTGCTTCAGTGGGCTTTAGATGAGGTCCTAAGAGCTTTATCTTGCAAATCCTTCCCAGGCTGGGGAAACTCATTAAAGTGCTCAGCATCAGCTGATGGCTTCTCATCACACTTGCTTCTGGGTAAGAAAAAAAATTGCCAGAGCTCATATAGGGCTGTTTGTAATCATGACTTTGTCTGTCACCATTTCTAAGCCAGATATGGTTTTAGAGAAAAGACTCCACTCTCCAAAATGTGCAAAATGAGATAATTGGCTGCTAGAGGTAGATGTGATTGTTCAGCTCTGCCTGGGTTTGACTGCCAGTTGCTTTGTACAGTTGTAGATGATTACAAGAGTCATTAAGCAGCATAAAATCATGCGTGCTGGTTAATTAATGCAGAGTTGGTTCTCCTTTTAGTTACATTTTTTATGCCCATTGAACTCCACTGAAATCAATAGAGTAAAGATAAGATTAGTGAAGACTGTAGTAAAACTGTTGTTAAGTTGAAGGAAGCCAGGCTTAGAGTTTAATGAATAATAAAACTCTAAAAAACAGAAGGAGAAAATCAAAGTTTCAGCTACATCCATGTATTTACTGTAATTGTACATGATTACTATCATTCAGGCAATTTTCCTCCACATTAGCCTTCAAGTGATGCTTTGTAAAATTCTGGGGTTCAGTAGCAAAGTAATGAAAATGTTCCCAGCAGTGTGGACAGGGATATAATCCTCAAAGAGTTCAAGATGATGCTTCTGAAGGTTCTCTGCTTTACTCCCACCATGAAACTACTCCAGCTTTCCAAAGCATCTCCCCAAACTTCCCAGCCATCTGCCCAGCATGGGTATCAATGTCTCCTTTCATTACCCCCCTGCAGCACCCATGGGCAGCAGCTTTGTTACAAGAGGTTGCAAGTCTGAGTTAAGCAGCTGCAACCCAGTTTGAAACAACCACAAAAAGCTATGAAGCAAAACAAAGGAAAAAATAATTGGCCAAGTCTACATATTAAAACTTTAGTCCATGGGTTTGACATCTTTGCTTTCTCCAGCATCCCATCCCCTTGCCTCCTGCCTCTCTCCAGCCAGTGGTTTTACCTTGGGGTTGTAAAAACCCAAAATTTAGCTATCCCAGGAGGGACATTTTGCTGTGCCCCGTGAAGCTGAGCTAGGTCTGTCATGTCAGATGATGTGATGGAGCATAACACCATTTGATAGGCACAGCCAGCACGACTCCATGACTTGAAGACACTTTTCTTTAACCATGACCTAGTGTCACGCCTTCCACAAGAAATACATGCAAGAAATTTGTTATTCTTTTTTTTTTTTTTTGAGCTCGAGGCTTAGCCCTTGACCTTTTAGTGATGGTTTGAGATAAGCAGTGCCAGGCTCAGCTGCCATCGTTGCCTTGTTGTTTTGTGACAATAATTTTGCTGATGACATGCTGAAAACAAACCTGGGCTTTACAGAAAGGGAGAGATGCTTCAGGAGTGCAAATATTATAGAGCCTTAATGATAATAAAACTGGATAAATATGGCTTTTATCTTCAGTCTTTCATATTTAAAAAATAAAATAAATATTGTGATGAAAATGAAACAACAACTGATATTTGTTGGAAGGTGTTGATCCTCCACAGGAAAAAAAAAAAAAAAAAAACACAACCAAAAAGCAAGTCCAATTTCTGAAAGTTGCACTCAGTTTTGTTCCCATCCATTTTCTATAGATATATTCAAGACAGTTTCAAATTCCCATCAAAAGTTAGCCCCAGTAATTAGGCTGAGAGACAGGAGTATTCCAGTCAGGCACTTTCCATGTTAACCACAGCAATACATCAAGTCAAATTCTCCTTAGGGCACACATTTTTTAAATGGAAATACACACAGAATAAGCTGAATCATTTTCTTCAGCCTCCCAGTCTAGATAATATGTAGGAAGGTCTTTTATCCAGCTTGTACACTTCATGTATAAAAGTTCCACAAACTCTATTTTTGCTAAGGAGTCATCAGTTTATTATAGGGAGCAAAAGGATTCTGTGCAATTGGTCCAAAGGGATTTCTCATTTAGTCTCAATTTTTATGCTTAATATGAATTATCTAACATTAATATCTCTGACTCAAAGACAAGATTTTTAAAAATCAATTTTTTCCTTCTTCTTTATTCCCAGTAACCAAGGCTATTATTTTTCCTTAACTGGCATTTTTGTCAGTGAGGCTTGAACCATGCTAGATCATGGATCAAATCAAGAGTATTCTCCCCCCAAAATAAAACCAACCAAACCTCAATGATTGTCACATAAAATTTTGACCACAACTCCATCTTGGGGTTGGTTTGGGTTTTAATGCATAGAGACAGATGACCAGGTTGAATTGCATTCTAGCTTCAAAAAATCAGCCCCATGGTCAATATTCAAAGGAAATTATCTCAGATGTTGGGTTGGTTTTTTTTTTTCCCCTCCCCAACAGCAGCTGCTGAGTTACATACCACTAGCTATTAGTTGTAAAAATTTATGACAATAATAAAATGTTTAAGTCAGCCTTGCTTGCAGATTGGAGCCATGAGCTGGTGAGCCTGCAATTGAAATTCAGAGTAGAGACACATGGATAGTTATTCTGTAATGATTCCACCTATTAATCACAAACCAGATAGTGTCCCTGCTGTCTATATTTATTTCCCTTCACATAGATAAAGTAACAGACATCAGTCTGGGCACTTGGAGAGACAAATCCCCTTTAGCTGGGCTTCATCTGCATTTTTGGTTAAAGGGAATAACAAACCTGGGAGATAAACCACACAAAACTGCTCCCAGAGAGTTGCTGAGGTGGGAGCCATGGTTGGCAACTTGGATGCAGCTGTTCTCTGCTATGCTCAATAAAGTGAGGACAACCCTATTTTCCACACAGCCTGGAAATTGTTCTGACATCTGAGTTTTGTTTGGGCAGCTTTGACCAGCAGCATCCAGAGCCACTGACTGGGATTGCTGAGGGTTTCACCCCCTCTCTCCTCACTGCTCCTCTTCTCTCCATCCCCTTTTTGTTTCATTTTTACTAGGGAAGAAAGTTACTCAGGCAGTGAGCTGAGTAAATATCATAATAAATATAAGAAAAACTCTGCACAAGGCAGAGCACCCTGTAACCACACTTAACCCTGCCAGCAAATTCACATTACACGGGCACAAGTTGGTGACATTCCTGAAATGCAGGAAAATTTTTCCCCACGAGGACAGTCAGACACTGGAATGGTCCCCCCAGAGGAAGGGGTGGATTCCCTCACTCTGAAAAATTTGAAGTCTCAGCTCAACAAGGTGCTGAGACATCTCAGATAAACAATAATATTAGATCTAATACATGCATTGCATCTTTTGGTGGGTCAGATCCTCTGAGTCACCCCAAACAGCATCACCCCCTCATCTTGTGGCCTCTAAGAAGCACCTTATATTAGACAGAAATTTGACTTCATTGGCCATGTCTTATTCTGGTCAACCTGATGCTGGACAAAGTTTCTAAAAAATAAAATAAACTTGTATCCTACTGAATCAAATAATAAAGGATCATTTTTAATGCCTAAAAAAGGTGCATTGCTGTGTGATGGATGGGACAGCTTTTGAAAGCTTGATTCAACTCCAAGTTACTTTTGAGGCTGTTTAGGTGGCCCTGGAGGAATTTCCAGTGCTGTGAGGTTATCCAAAGAAACAATCAAAAAGTTATTTCCATTTTAGGATGCAAATCCCCAAGTCAGACAAGCAGCTGACTAAATGTTCTTACTTCTGTCTTAACATAAAAAGGACACATGGATCATCTACCAAAGCTTGCACAGAAGAGCTTTCTGCCTTCATGGCAGTGTAAAATCCCAGCCAGATCAGCCAAAAATCATTAAATATCACATTTGAAACCAAATATCACATTAGAAACCAAATATCACATTTGAAACCAAATCTTTGCTTCCCTTTGCACTCTGCTGGGCAGCCTCATCTCGCCCACTATGTAACTGAGGAATAAATAGCTTTGGCATGAAGGGAGCTCTCTGGATCATCTGTGCTCCTCAGCTTACACAGGTTCTGACCCTCCAGGGCCCTCAGGTTTTGGTTTAAATCCCCACAGGGCAGGATGGGGGAAGCAGAAGGGATCTGCCCTTAACTGCTTAAACTGTTGATATTAGTGTAAGGGGCTTGTTTATATATTTATAAACCGTTAATAAATCATTAACTGCTAATTGTATTTCTTTTCCTTCCATTAGAGCTGCTCCCCTTCCTGCTCTTTATTGACATGACTATTTCCAACCCACAAACATATTCAAAGTAACTATTCCATGAAGAATGTCTTCTAAATCATTTACAAGTGATAAATGCTATGATAGCAGACAGCATCTGTTTATTTAAATGATATAAAAGGACTCATTAATTTAGAATACTCACTAATATTACCAGCCAGTGGCATGACATGGGTCAGAAAATGCTGTTTACAGCCTACACAAGGAGCTACCAGGAAGATCATATCTTGTGCTATTAAGTATTTATAGACAACCAGAGAAGCCAGACCTTCCAGCTTTTCACTGCTTTCTAGACATGTATTTTTAAAACTTTCAAAACGCTTAAGGCTGTCTCGTGGCTCCTGAAAAAGGCTCAGAGCAGCCACTTTTCTCACCAGAAAACTTCCTTCAGCATTTGCTCGCACCACCTTCATTTTGCCTCTGCACTGGAGCCCCTCAGAACACAAGTTTGCCAGAATAAAGGGGGGGAAGGAAGGAAGTTTTTCTTGGCCCCAAAGAGACACTCCCCTGACCAAGGTTCTCTTGCATTTCAAAGCATCACAGACCTTTCTTGGCAGTAACAAACCAAGATTTTTACCTTAATGAAGCCAATGGGATGCCCTGACTCTTTTTGGCTGTGGATTTGCAAATATTTTGCAAATATTTCAAGCTGATTTTTCTAAGGACAGTATTTGCTGTTGCTTTGTAACTGAGCTCATTCTAACGTCTCATAATGGAGGGATCTAAGGAGGGAAAAAATAAAAAAGAGCTTTTAAAGAGCTAATTAATCTCTGTGTTTCAGATATTATAACTATATTTGCTTCCTGGAAATATGAAGCCAGGACCTTTTCATAAATTCAAATACCAGCTATCTAATAACTTCATGGTTGAAGCTCCTTTCTCAAACTTCCAAAACCATGTGAACCCTTCTTCAACTGATGAAAGCAGCTCTTGGGAGTGCCAAAATACCCAGGGGTCTGTTGGTTCCTTGCTTAACCAAGTTCCAGTGGCTTATAACTAAACTGTTCAAAATTATATCAGAAATGAGACTTGGGGCATGCACTGTCAGCTGAAACAGGTCCACCAGCCTCCAACTCAGCCCCCTGAAAATTCTATCTGTACAAGTTAAAAAAAATAAATTACTGCAGATAAGGTCAACTCAAAGGAAGTGTTTTAATGATAAACCTATTTCTCCCTCTAAACCATTTATATATATATATATATATATGTATATTTAAATGAAAATATCAACCTCTGATTGACCAGATGCTTTGCACTGGTAAAAAAAAAAAAAAAAAAATAAAAATGGAACCCCTTTTTTCATCCACCACACATCATTTTCTGCTCCTGAAGATCCCATCTTTAATTACCAGCTGCTGCAAATGATTATCTTACAATCATTAACTGCCAGATCCCAGACCAGCCTCTCTCTTATTGCCCTCAGTCTTCAAATACTCCACGTGCTTCTAATTAATCAAAGTACCAGAGCCTGCCTCCAGTAAAGGCTCTTCAGATCACAAACTGCAGCTGCTAAATGCTTCCACTGCTACCAAAGATGCCAGCACTATTTTTTATCGTTCAATGATATCAATCAACTATCCCTACTACAACTGAGACATTAAAACCAAAGCATTTTTAATGAGATAACAGCAAAGTTATTGTTGATGATGATTACTTGGCTTATCCTTGCAATCAGCTTTAATGAATGCTCAATAACTCAAACTCCTGTCTAGTTCAACTTGCCTAAGTTAGTGTCATTAGAATAATAAACAGGATTTAATAAATTGCCATGACCTCACCCCGCATAATTTTACTTATTCCTTCATTTATTTATGCATATGGATTATGCATTATGGATTCTGGATCATAGCTAAGGTATAATTTTATTTTTTTTTCAGCCTTTGGTGCCACTTCTCATTTAGAACACCCATTCTTTTGGGTGTGTATGTATCTGCATTCATTTTCTTCACTCATAATTCTTCTGTTATCCCAGAATACAAGTTTGCTAAGGGCCTATAGCATCAATTAAGCTGGAACCAAGAAGCATTCCATGCTTCCAACCTCTCAACAGGATCTGCTCCAACAGCACAGACCTACTTACAGCTCAGCTGGAAATGAGCAACAGAGAATCAGAAAATAATTTGGGTTGGAAGGGACCTCTCAAGGCCATCCAGTCCCACCCCCTGCAGTATCAGGGACACCCTCACCCAGATCAGGTTGCTCAGAGCCTCCTCAAACCTCAGCTTGAACATCTCCAGGGATGAAGCCTCAACTACCTCCACATTTTTTTCAGTTGAAATATCTTGAGAGCAACTCATACTTCTCTGGGTCAGCATTGATGCATGGGTGCAAACTACAAGTTCATCAAGAGAGTGAAAATATCCTATGTAAATCCCCAGTAAGCTTAGAATCTGGGGGTTTAATTAGAATATAGGCATTAATAATATTAGTCCTAGCTCCAGAAAAAGCAGCAAATGAATCAAGAAAATATTATAAGGAAAAACCCAGATATATGAATTTGTGCCTCCATGCTTTAGGTTTTGTTGAATTTCTCCCAAATGAGCTGAACTTCACAATGAGCTGTTTAACATGTAGATTACTCTGCAGTCAAACATGAAACATTTCACACCTTTCAGAGCTGCTGATTGCAGATACCAAGACAAGAATTGTGCAAATGAAACAAGGTAATGTCCTGGTGAACTGTGGATCTACAGCATGTTTAATTTAAAATGAAATCTGTATCCAGCACTGAACAGAAACTGTAACTTTTCATCCTATACATAATTTATAGCAACCTGAAGGCATTTGCAACATCTGAAATTAAATAGAAAATGAAATTATTCCCCGAAGGTGTTGGGGCTGATGCAAGAAATGCATTTAAAAGTAAGTACACAAATAGTTCATAGCCTTTTTGTGCACATTACTCAGCAGATCTCTTTCCCAGTCCCTTGCCAGATTTCCCAGGACATTTCACCTCCAGCCTCCTGAGCTCCAGCTCCCCTCATGCCCCCAGCTACCTCTCAGAGGGGCATTTTTGGGGGGGCAAATTTTTGGGGTTCTCCTGGCATAAATCTACAAAACACACTCTAGGGCTTTACAGCTGCTGAAGGTTAGGTTAAAGCTTTCCTTCCACCTGTTTTGGGGGGGTTTGGTTTTTTTTTTAATTATCTATCAAGTATAGAAAGTGAATCTGATGTAATTGTTGGGTGTGAATGAAGATATTTGTTTCACTGAGCCTTCTCTCAAATAAGCCTCAGACTTTTAGGAAATATGCTGATGCTTTCAGATCTCACCCTTAACCAAGAAAATTATTTGCTTTTGTAAAGGCAGGAAACAGGGGGTAGAGCCTCAAAACTGTCTTCAGGAAAACAACGGGTACCTGCAGAACCAGGCAGGGTTTTCAACCCACACCTCAGCTCCAGACATACAAAATAAATCTCAGCTTTGGGCTGGCAAATGCTTTTGGCCCACAAAAATGTTAAAAGATGAGAATTCAAAAAGTGGAAAGAATCCATGGCTGGTTTTGGTTGAAGGAGCAGCACAGGAAGGATGGACAATCTTAGCAGCAGAGCATTGTACCAGACTTATAATTTGCTTTTTCTACTGAACTAAATTGGCCTTTCAGTAGTACTGCATTTATTTAAATGCCATGCTGGCAGAGAAAATAAATATTTGATGCCATGAAGATTATCATCAGTTACGATATAATAGTTCACAAATTCAGTCCATGAATTTACTTATTTCAGGAAAGTACTTGATCATTGTGAGAGCTTGTATTGACACAGAAAAATTAACGGGAAATGTGATTGTGATAAAACATCAGTGTGAAAGCAATCACAGCACAACTATCTATGACACATAGGGAGATTTATTAGAGTGAAGACCATTTCAAGGCCATAGAGCAGGGTTAGGTGGTGGGGGGGTTTCAATATCAGTTTGATATTAGACTTCTGCCCAATCTGCCTCAACATTAGAAGCCCAGCTGCAGTACTTAGCAGCTCCATTCACTGGCAAAATTCAGCTTCACAACCAAGAGAACAGAAGCCATAAATTCTCCATTATAAAACAAACTGAAGAACCAACCCCCTGGTGTTGACACATTATACAGCACTAGAAGAGGCATGAAGCCACCCTCTAAGCAATCACTGAACCCAGTTATTTAAATGTGGTTGATGGGCAGGATGGTCTGTTCAGACAAAACCATCTGCATTGGGATCAAGGAGCTGGTTTGAAACAAAATTGAAAATTGAAATTGAAAAAATTCACCTTGAACATCTCCAGGGATAAGACCTCAACCACCTCCCTGGGCAACCTTGTGCCACCAGCCTCATGGGAAAAAAATTGTTCCTGACACCCAATCTAAATCTCCCCTAATTTAAAAGCATTGCCCCTAGAGGGAAGGTCTTGTAACCTCCTCCTATGTAAAGTTCATTCTAGGACCTCAGATTTAATCCTACCCATGTAAGAGCCAAGATTTACACTAGCCAGAGGAGAAAAAAAAATAAAAGCCAATAGAAACAAATGAGCTTCAGATAGAAGAAAAAACTCAGTGCTCAGGAAGCAGAATTTAAAGACTTCCTTTATCTGGGGGTTTTGTCCCTCTCAGTCTCCATTTGTTCTTGCCTTGATTGTTTTCTAACTTTTTCAATTATCTTGGGGGGCATCAATTTGTTTTCAAAGTCAGGCATTAATTTGAAACAACACTTTTAGCAAGCTCACTTGTTTCTTCCTGAAGGTCTTTTTAATGGCAGAAGCATCTGCATAGCCCATCAATCTTGGCTGCCTGATATCTTGAGAGCTATCTCTGACATTATGGAAGGGCTGCTTCCAGAGCATTTATTAAAGCAAAAGATTCAGATATCTCATTATGCCTTTACCTGGAGAGCCTCTCGGTGACTGGGGACACGTACTTAAAGTTTCACTACAAACATCTCCACTTTCTCACCTATATGTAAAAATACACTCAACCCTCAGATATAATGGAAATAATTGTAAATAAATCTGATTAAGCATAACATTGTACTGGACAGATTAACTTGCCTTAGGAGTGAGGACTGGGGAGATTCTCTTGTCAGTCCTTTACAGACAAAATCATGTCTTTATCTACACTGGTGTCCTGGGAAATAGTACACTGCTGAATTCAGGTATTAATTTATATCATCACTGCAATTCACTCTAAGATTTCATGTCTGGTTTTTGTTTCTGGACAAAGTTTTGCTGGAAGGATTGGAAAAAGGTTCCTAACAACTCCTAGTGCTCCCCAAGGCATGGACATAGCTGCTCTCCTTTCATACCATTTGCTCTGCCCAGAAAAGCAGCAGACACTTGAAGATATCCTACCTGTCCTTGTTAAAAAATAATATATAATAGAAATTTAAGATCTGAGATTTTGGAGTGTTAATAAGAACACAGTTGGGAGTTTTGTTTTGTGAGGTTTTGGGGTGTTTTTTTTTTGTTTCAAATTTCTTAAAGAAAAACATTTTAATGAAAGGTCATTACTAATTCAGTAACTAACTATAGCATCTTGGTAAAGACCTACCAGTTATAGTAATAAGAACTGAAGGAGAGATAAAAGTTCAGCCATCTACTCATTAAAGTTACTACTGCAATGCTCCAGCAGTTGATTTTAAAATCCTTATTAAAATATAATAAAAAAGAGATAGAAATACAGAAGGGAAGTACTGTACTTTAAAAAAAAACCACAAAATATTAAACAACAGATGAATGAGATGAGTAGATGAGCCAGACATCCAAATGCATTGAAATTAGATATTGGAAGGACAATACCCACATTCTTTAGCTTAATTGAGCATTGTGAATATTATCTAAATTCTGGGGTTTTTTCTGGTATAATAAAAATAACAAACAGCCATTAAGAAACACTACATTTGCCATGGTAGTTATGCAGAAAGCATTACTGACAACCAGCAAATCAGGGAGACATTTCTTGCTTGGTTTCCCACATTGGTTTCTCTGTAAAGGTCAATAACTGAACTCAAACCTGAAAATTAACATTTTAAGATTTGTTTCCAATTGTATTTTAATTAAAGGCAGTTGGTTGCAGATGAACAACTCCACTCAGTCCCAATTTGGGATTCCAAAGAAAGGCTGCCTTATTAAAAAATAAGCTTGGTACTCTTACAAAAAAGATTCTAGATATTTTAAGAGCCCAATTTTGTGACCTTACCACCAAGGTGACGATCTATCTGAGCAGAAAGCTGTAGCATAAATATAATAGATTTGCAAGACAAGTGTCAGAGGGCCATCTTTCATGCTCCCTTACAAAGGTGACATTTGGTAGCCTGCACTTTAAGGAGTTGGTGCATTTAAATTCACAGCTGAAGCCACACACATCCTATTTACATCACTGCTGCTCTCCCTGCTCCAGCAGCACAACAGAGAAGCACTTGGAGAGGTGCTTGGGAAATCAGCACATTAACCAAGCTGATCAGATCTTATTCCACAAGTACTGAGAAACTGTTGAAACTTACCTTCTGAAATCATTACAGCTTATCTTCTCTGCACCAGGCCAAAAGCTCTTTATTCATGCAGGGTGAAACGAGCCCCAGACTCTTCAAATCACTGCCATTCTTCAGCCACCTTGAAGCTGAAAGAGCAGAACCCAACGTGAACCCTTCCTGCCCATCCGTCAACCTTCCCTTCACCTCAAGGGCTCATTATTAGGCTTGCCTTTCATTTCAAACTGCATTAACGAAATTTAATTAGGCCTAAATTGAAAGCAGCCAAAAATGCCCAGCATTTTTTTTTTCCCTCCTCCACGATTTTGCAGCTTTGCTTGCATTAATGTTAACTTTTTGGCAATGAGTTGCATTTTATTGTCTAAATCATCACAGGGAGCTCGAATCAGTGCCCTTAGTACCACATTAACCTGAGCTAATTTGGGATCAGATTCTGCTTCCCATTCCATGGTGGGAAACTGAAGTTCTGAAGCAGAGGTTGCCTGGGATGTCTCCTGGCACACTAGGGATGGGGATCTGGTTCTTATTACCAGCCTGTAAAGTGCTATCACCCAGGTGCTTGCTTAGCAGCTGGGAAACAGAGAGCAAATTAATGGGTCTCAGGCTTCCCCAAAGAGGCAGTTTTGCAGGAAAATTATCATTTTAGACTTTTTCCACAGCAGCATCCTGCAGCAGATGCAGGCTGCTGCCGGGCACTCGATACAGTTTTATTTGCAATGGGGATAAGCCTCCAAACATTATAGGTTTGTTTTATTTTCAAGTTATCTCTATCCTTAAGAGCAGGGAGAAGTCATGCAGATATTAGTGTTTGCATTATGTGAATGTTTCCAGTCAGAGCCACTTGAGGAAGAATTTTTAGCAGAAGTTGGTTTCCTGCCCAGAAAATGGTCGTGCAGAAATCATACAAATCATTGTCAAGTGTGTGCTTTTGTTCCTCTGAAAGAGCCCTGAATTAAACCCAGTGCTGAATAATGAGGAACCTGCTTCATCATTTCCTTGCTCTTCTGAAACTCAATGTCCCTTGTCTTCATATCTCCAGCCCATTCCCTTTAGGTTTGGTTGGTTTTTTATTATTTTCTCATCCAATGGCTATAGGGTTGAGCTGCAGATGGGAAAAGCTCAGAACTGACATAATTATTGTAATGCATTCAGGTACCTAATGAAAACAAATCTATCAGCAGTTCCATTCCCCATTCCTGCCTGGGGGATTTCTCAGAGTTGTGTGACTTGGTGTTCTGGTTTGGGAAAACATTCGTTTAATTTTCTGATCAAGAATTTGGACAAAATAATCACCATCTCAGAAAAAAAAAATCCTTAATTAAATATGCAAGGGGGGGGAAAGCACAATGAGGTTAATCAGAGCATTTGTTCTGATGGTTTGGAAATGCTGCTATATTGTTTACTTTTTTTTTTTTTTTACACTGCAATTAGGCTTCCAAAGAAAATTATTACTACTTCAAGGAAGAGAAATCTTTCCATTATGAGGCTGTCAAAACCTGCAAGGGGGATATTTGGACAGCTTCAAATTCAGAAATTCAGCCTTGCTGAGAGCTCAGCTGTCCCAGCTCTTCTCACCAACCCTTCCTGTTTCTCCTGTGCAATAAATAAACTTTTCCAGCTGAGTTTTCCATGCTCCCTGCATGCAGGTAGATACTTATTCTTATCCCACTTGCTGGTGGAGAGGGTAAAACTTGGTCCTAACAGAGGGCATCTGCTAGGAGGCAACTTAAGAGGTCAACATCAAGGGGAAAGAGACCCTCAAAACCCTCCTGTATGACTCCAAGTGTGGAAACAAGTCATGAATTCTGCCCTTAGAGACATCAGGGTAACAAGCAGGTTTATGAAGAAGTTGGTTTATGTGAGCACATGCATGGCTTCAGAAGCAAATGACTTGATGGAACAAAGGAAAAGACAAGATCTGATGGCATCAGGAAACACCAGCAGGAAGATAAAAAGAGAAAATGTTCTGTATTTTATTTTCTGTTTGAAATACAGATGTGATTTGAAATTTTCTTGTAACCAAAGCCTGAGATTGCCTTTAATAAGCATACTTTTAATTCCATTCAAGATATCCCTAAGCTTGCACTCACAGCTGCATGAAAGCAGAGGCTGGGGATGTCACTAGATCCCAGCCACTCTTTGTTACTTTTCATTAAAAAGGGACAGACAGTGGAAATAACTTACTTTTTTTTTTTTTTTTTGGGGGGGGGGGAGGGAGGCAAAACCTGGGAGGATATTTTGATAACCATGCTTACCAGGTATTTCGCTTCTAAAAATGGAAGATTTTTGACAAAGCCTGGATTCACCTGTGGATTTTGAGATGCAGAAATCTCTCCCTTTTACTAATTCTTGGTCCCCACATCACAACCACCCTGAGAGCCACTGTTTGACCATGTGTTTGAAGGAGGACACTGGTACTGCAGCTGAAGGGAGATGTTGAGCCCATCACCATGGCATTGAGCCACGTGTCCTGGGAACCTCAGTCTTTGTCTTTGCAGGTGGGTTAGGAAAAGCCCCAAGCTCAAGTGCCCTATTTTTGCAAGATGCTGGCAATTGTAGGAGGTAGCAGCAGCAAATGCCACTCGTGTCTAATCATTGCATTTTGCTGAGCCCTAATATTAAAATAAACCCCCTTTTTTTTTTGCCTGTGCATTGCCCACTCAGAGACTTTTCCAGCAAGAAAGCAGACTGTGTTTCACATTGGATGCCAAATGCCAGTGATTATTAGGTTTTTGGAAAATATTCATAATCAAAAGGAAATAGGAAATCACTCTTTGATTGAAATAACAAAATAAATCAACAGTTCTCAGGAGAACAATTTTTTTTTTTTTTTTTTTGCCAAGACTCAAAGCAGCCAATCCAAAAAATGTTTTCATGTCGCCTGTTCCCCTCCCCACCCCTAGTTCTCTAAACTGTTGGGAAAGACACAGCCAACCCCTGCCAAGGAGTGAAAATCAGAAATTTATCGCTGCCCTCCAGCAAACCCTCTGTTCCAGGAACTACAAATAAACTTGTATTGAAATTAGGCCACTGAGTCCCACCAGGCAAGTGGCCACAGCTCAGTTTGACTTGCACTGAAAAGAGCAATGGTGCTGGGACATTGAAATTTAAACATTTAAATTCAAAGTTAAATACTGAGACTCCTTAGGAAGGGGGATAGGTTGGTGTTAGGGCTAGAAATCAGAGCCAAATGTTAGACCTCTGGTTTGGGAGGGTTAAACCCTGCCCATACTTTCCTGGGTCTGATGACATTTAAATATAACATCAGATATTGACATCAAAGCCCTCTCCCATTAGGATTTTATATTTGGAAGTCATGAGGTTCTTACCTGGGGAGTTGCATGGTGTTTTTCTTTCCATTGTGAATTTGAGGCTAGGATGGAGTCAGAAAGAGGAGCCTGGGCTGACCTCCAGGGCTATGCTTTGCTGTCACCAATATGTGCTACTTGCTGCTTAGCCACAGTTCTGGTGGAGGGGGATGCTATAGGAAGCATCAGGCTGTAGGAAAATCCTGAAAAATTCTTCTCTGTGAACAGAACCAATTTTCCCTGCTCTGACAGAGAAAACATTTATTACACCAGAAAGCTGACAACCAGCATTTGCTAAGCAGAAAAGCTCCTGTGCTGGTTTAGTGGGCAGGGAGATGTTTGTTCCATGAAAATATTACAAATAACCTAGAAAGTCAACATTTCTGAGAGGGTACAGCCTTGTATCTGTTAATAAATCCCCAAAGTTGAACTGGAGAGTCAAGACCAATTTAAGGCAAGGCCATTATTTTTTCTTCAGCAAGGTCAAAACTTGTAATTAACCATGGCATTTTTTTGTATCCTGACAGTTTTCATGGTAGCTATACCCTAATGCTATGTAGTTCCTCACTTTTAAAATTAAACAGTTTAAATGATGAAAAAAGGAATGAAAAGCTGCTTAATGTCCATCCCCTTTTTATTGTGTTCTGATACAGCATGACTGAACCTGGAAAATATTTATACTTGGAAGTTTGATTTTATTTAAAAGCACAATGTATATGAGATGGCTTTGATTTTACCATCAGTCTGTAGTTACAAAAACTGCACATTTTCTATAATTTTCACTTGGATAAAATAATAAAAAGAGCATTTAGAATTTCATCTGAATGCTCAGACTTTTTTCACACATGGAAAAAAGATGTTAGAGTTCACTTTCAATATCTGCATTTACTAAAAGCAAGGATTAAAAAGAACTAAAGAGAAGAAAAAAATCACTTACCAAATAAAACAGTTGTATTCACATACTTACTAAAATGCCTGTGTGAAATGATTGGTAGTCAAAGATGTGTTTGCATTTTAGCATGAAAAAAGAAGTACCTAAATGTCTTGAAATGTGGATAATGTTGTGGTATGACTTGGCATTCTCTCTGAAGGACTTGTGACTGGAGAATCCCATTTCTTGGCATCATACATTTATGTCTTCATTCCTTCTGCAGATTTAAACACAAATGCCTTCAAGCCAACCCTTAGACAAGTAAGAAGGTGCCAGTTGGCACTTTCTGCAAAAGCCTGAGCAACTCTTTGATCTCTTACAGGGTAAATTCATACAAATAACTGCAACAAACATGATTGATCATCATTATGTTTGTTATCCTTTCAGCAGGCTGGAAAGGGAAGAGCCCTTTTGACACCCCATTGCTTTCAGTGCCTCTCCGAGTAGCTGGAGGCACCACAAGTGCTTATGGGCTCTCAGAGGTTCCTGTTCTAAACCCAGCTATGCAAGGGCAGCTGAAACCCACCAGCTTACAATCTGAAGGTTTAAATAAGTACATTCAGCTGAGTCCCTCCTCCACCACCTCCTAAAAGAGGGAGAGAGGCTCAGGTTTGCCTCTGGCTATGGGGCAGGTTTTTCTCCAGACACAGGAATGAGCATTGTTTAAGAGATGAAAGATGTCAAAGCGTGCTTCCTCTTTTTTTTTTTATCCCTATAGTCTCATGTCCAAGTTTCAGGTGAAGCCTTTACCAGGTGGAAGGGCTCTGGGCTCTGCTCCCAACAGGAGTGATATCCCCTCTGAGGGGCACAGCTCTGCAGGACCCCATAGATATGCTCCTCAGTTAATTCCATTAATCATAATAAAACTGACTATCTCTGGGTGGTTTAAAGGAAAAAAATTTAAACCAAAGCACAAGGAAAAATGTGATGAAGTTACACTATTTTGCTTGGAGTTTTATTTTACTTATATCTCATTGGACCTAAACACAGAGCTATGCTGCTTCTGTTCTGCAAACAGATAAAGCAAAAGAAAGGAAGACTACACCTTGTGCTCCTTGGAAAGAAAGAGCAAAGAAACAGAGCAACCCGATAAAACTGCTCTTTTTGCACAGCAAAACAGTTCAATCAGCAAATGTCTGACTTTTCATGGACAGCCAGCATTGCAGTCCTGAAAATGCAGAGTTCAAGCTGAGTTAGCAAAGGAGTGCTGGTGATTTTCCATGGAAAGATGTGCATTGCAAACTGATTTCCCATTTGCTCATTCCAGGCTGTTTTTTCTGAGCCTGGCTGTTTCATCACCTTTGTGAGCAGAGATACAGAAGCTTGTTGTCAGTGCCTTTTTCTTTTTTCTTTTCCAAAGAGGCGATAGCTGAGAAGTATTAAAAAGTGGCACATCTATATCTAGAGGGTATCTCTGTGTCACCCGTGTGTATTCAAAATAAGTTTTATTTCTTGCTGTTGCTTCTTGACTTTCAGCTCCCTGGAGTTACCTTCACAACATCTTAAATCCAGAGTAAATTGAGTCTCTGAGTGGCTGAACACCTCTGCCCAAACCACGGGTCAGGTCACACTCCTGAGCTTGGCTGTCAGGGACAAAGAAAATGAGTTGAAACCCCTTCAAGATCCCAGATTCTCTAAAGATTCCACGGTTC
Source organism: Phaethornis superciliosus (assembly GCA_023637945.1). NCBI lineage: Eukaryota > Metazoa > Chordata > Aves > Apodiformes > Trochilidae > Phaethornis > Phaethornis superciliosus. The sequence continues at coordinate 22,963,286 of JAJQWJ010000010.1, forward strand.
TTCAAATCCTACTTGCAAAGCATTTAAAAGAGATGAGGTTCTTGGTCCTTCTCAGGACAGAAACTGCAGGGCTGGACCTCATTAAAAGATGTCCATTAAAAGAGAGGAGCATAAAATCTGTAAGCTTTTCAATTAAAAAAAAAAAACAAAAAACAACCTGATGGAGTTTCTTCATGCACAAAGTTATATGTCTAACTCCTACCACCATAACTACACCTTAGAGTAAGTCACATCTCCCTGCTTCCAACATGACACTAAGGGCTGAATTAGGGCTCTCCAACAGAGCTTCTCTGGAGTTATTAATAACTTGTCACCAGCCAGACCCTTGCTCATTAAATATTTATTATTAAAAGATTTCAGTGGGGGGAAATTGTGAGCATTATGTTAAGCAGACAATAACTTCAGTGCTGTCTCTTTTTCAGATGTTTTTTCTGTGATGTTCCAAGGCAGGCAGAGTTACTCTGGTGAAAAACAGCTGCTGAGAAACTGGTGAAAAAGTTAGACAAAAAGCAGTAGTCCTGTTTTAGTCTCTGATCAAAGAAGCAGTTTTGGTTTATAGGAATCTGTGCTAATAAATAGGTGACTACATTGTGTTGTGTCAACCCAAGCCAAGAGAGTGCAGAATCAGAAGTCCAAGAAGATACTTCAGGATGGATAATAAAGTTTCTTCAAGTGGTGTTTAGGATTGTAATGCCCCAGAAACAGATGTGGTAAAGTCTTCCCAGATATTACCTGGGATTTTGGTGGGTTTGCTCTCTGTTACTGCACTGGGAGAGAGCAACAGCAAGTTCCTGGTGCCCAAATCCTTTTCCAAGATGGGAGTATGTAAGGATTTGTCTGAGCTTGAGAAGAGAATCCCGATTTCAGCACTAAAGAGAATGGGAAATTTGAAGAGAAAAAAAAAAATCAATATAGTGATTGACTATTGTGCCAGAGGTCTCATATTCTAAGGGGAAGAATTCAATTATAAGGGGCACATTTTCTGACTTCATCAAAATTTAAGCAAGGCTATTGAAACTTGGGTTCACTTCAGTCATTGCTTTCCAGACAGTGGGGTTGGTAAGCAAATATCATTGCAAGATGGTCAGACTTTCAGCATGAAAAATGTAACTTTATCATATGCTTTAATAAAGTCTGAACTGCTGGGAACATAGCAACTGTGTGAGGCTGGAGGTACTTTCACCTGGAAGATTATTTTCAAGGAATAAAAGGAGAAAGGATTATGACCATTCATTTTCATTATAATCTGTGAGAGCTAAGGACATATGTCAGGGAATCTGAGCACTCTTCCAGTGCCTCAAGTGATGTTTGGAAATTCTTTCAGAATAAAATGGCAGAGAAACATCCCTCAGGTTTCTGAGGTCGAATGCTGAATCCTTCAGTCTCAAATCAGCATGAAAAATTTTTCACTGATATCTGCCATGGCCAGGCAGCTTAATGCTGGGTTAGAAGTGCTTAATCAGGTGGGTTATGATGTTCCACAGCCTCATTTCTCCCCAGGGGACAGGCTTGGTCCTCCCATCCCAGCTCTGATGTGACTGTCCCCAACTGGGGGGACAGAGGCCAGCCCACAGGGATGTCCCCATCCCCCTTGAGAAGCTGTGTCCTGCTGGCAGGAAGAGCTGAAGGCCCATAGAGATATGCTGGAAAAGTTCTTCTGATTATTTTCTTCAAGAAATTGTAGCTCAACAAAAAGTTTCTGCTGCAAAATCAACCAGCCAGCTCCTAAAGATAATCGTCCTGGAAGCTGTGAACTAAAGCTGGTTTTGTTTCCTCCTCCTTGATGGATTTTGTTCAATAAACTGCCTTTACCTGGAGTAAAAAGCACTGGTTGGAGTGCCCTGCAAAGCTTTCTCTTTACACACAGTTTACTCTTGCCAGGGAGATGTGCTTAAATCCTCAGTGGGACAAGCCACAGTGAAATGCTCATGGTGACAAAACCACTATTTGGTTTCCTGTCAAATTGTTCATTTTTGGGCTGCAAATAACACATTGCTTCCACGTGGTCTTAAAGTATTTTCCCCATGGTTGCTTGCCTGCCTCTTCAACCTGTCCCATATTTCAGCTTTGCATGCACATTCTCTCCTCCCTTTTTTTTTTTATCATCCAACCAATGATAGCAATGTAAAATTGTCATGCCAACAAGAAAAGTTTGCTGGCATTCTCCTAATTCTGCAAAACTCTCTTCTTATCACTCTGTTGACTGCTGCTCAAGCCAGGTTTCCAGGTGAAAGTGTTCCTTTGGGAGGTGGATGCTGTGGAGCTGGTGGCTCCAGTCTCCCTCCACACCATCCCTGCTCTGATCCCAGCATCTCCAGAGCCTTCAGAGCAAATCCCAAACTGTTTGGCAGGTACAGGGAAGGTGACAGTGGAAAACAGCTGCAGCTCTCAGTCCCCCCCACACCACAATCATTCAGCTTCCTAAATCAGGAAAAACTGCTCCAAATCTGCATTCACAAGACTTTTTTTTTTTTCAGAGGGGGGAAGGAAAGCCCCTAAAGTTTACCAGCAATCAAGTTACAAAAGTAATTAATTAACAAGAACATCTGATGATGGAGAGCAACAGATATCCTAAAGCAACAGTCCACAACTTCCTTTCCCTCTATTCTATGCACTCAAATGTGTTTAATATGTGCTGTGAGATTGGGAAATTTTATTAGAAAAGAACAGCTTTGTCCATGTGGTCTCTTAATGAATCTGAAACGTTATTGAGGGTACCTCTTGTACATGACAAATGGAAAAAGCTGGCAGGCTGAAGGCTCCTGCATTGATACCAATGTATTTTTACCCTGGTGTTGGCTCAGGCTCAGGCTTTGCCATCTGTAGCAGAAAATATTTCATGTGAAGTGGGCTCTTGACTGTGGTTAGATAATAAAGGATTCTACTGAAAAGGTTTGTCAGCAAATATCTGCAAGGCAGCTCCAAGCAGCTCGGGTGGCAGTGGCTTCAGCAGACCTCAGGAGAGGTGACAAGGACTGCAAGGTCCCCTCCTGCACACTGTATGGCATAGCTACCTCTGGCAAGAGATACAGAAATGTCAATATTTCAGCTAAACTATTTGAAAAAACCAGACCAAAACATACATGTCACTGGAAGAACAGCTCTTTCTCCTTTTGATAATATTGCTTGCACCCAGCTCTGGACTGGAATAAAAAGATAACTGCAGTTTACTCAGAAAGGGTCCTACTTAGCATTCCCTGCTGCCAGAAAACTCCCATTGTCTGCAGCAGGAGCTTTGCCTGACTCAAACAAAAGAAAATCTAAATAGGGACAGAAATAACCCAGCACAATACCCAGAAGCTTCAGCACACCCTGGCCAGCCCATGGCACTGCCCCATGCCCTGGGGACTCCTGCAGACACTGCCCAGAGCATCCCAACCTCCACCTCCCAAGGGACAGCCCAGAGCTGACCCAGTGCCTCAGTTTTGGCAGCAATTGGACAGCCTGCCTGCCTGGGAATCATTCTTTTTGTTATTTGGTGGAAGGGATACACAATGATGATATCCCAGTTGGACTGGCAAGGAGAGGATTCAAAAGCTGGAGAGGGAAGGCAGTGCAGCTCCTGGGTTTGACTTGGCTGCTGCAGCCTGTACAAATCCCAAGAAAACAAAAAATAATAAAAGGGTTAGAAATAAGATCATCAGCTGAACACACCATGGAGCTGAGAATAATCTGTACAAATGTTGCATTTAATCAAGCAGACAGAGTTCCCTCTCTTTCTGGTAATCATCTCCAAAAGTGGGGATGTCATCACATCTGTTATTCCAGTTCTCCCAAGTCAAAATAAAGCAGTGATTTATCAGCCTTACCCAGGTGTCAACCAAACAAAGGTCCCTGCTTGTTGTTTACTCCCTCTTTCTGAAATAGTGATGGGATTTCCTGAGGAAGGTGCAGAGGAGAACACGATTCAATTACCTTCCTGGTGAGTTCAAAGCCTCTCAGTGTAATTTCAGTCTCTAGTTTTGGTGCCTGGGGTAGACAGTGCTCCAAGAGGAGTCACAAACTCATGTGATAAGGGTGTCAAGGTCCCTAACCTCAGCCATAACCCAGGAGCCCAGCAGGAGGGTGATGGAAGCAGCCTGGCAGCGAGAGATGGATGGAAATGCCTCTCACTCCAACCCCTGCCTCTTGATAAGAAACAAGAAAAAAAAGTAAAAAACATAACTTACTCATTTGCCCAGGACTTTTTTTTTTCTTTAAGTCATTCTAGTTCAAGACATGCCATCTTCATCAAATCCAAATGGTCAGGTTTCAGTTCAAATTCCAAGAACTGTAAAAATAAAATTTTTTTTAAAAGTCAAAGAGGAAGGAATGAAAAAGAAATCAGAATGGTTGATGGAGAGTCAGCACCTCCTAACTTTGTTTGGGTTTGATGTGAATTAGATACATTAGAGGTTCTGTCATACACTATCTATTAAAATCAAAGAAAATGGCAGTCTTTCAATTAAAACTGAAGATTGAGCATGTTGGAAATATTAGCTTCTTGTTTTTCTTTTTTAAGAAAAGCTTAATTGAACCGTGTTGTTCTGGGTACTGAAAGGCAGCTGGAGCATCCAGCAGCCTCCCTGGTGGAAAAGTCTTTCCGATAGCAAAACACCAAGAACAAAAAAAAAAAGATTCTTTACCTTTCTTGACAAACCTAAAGATTTCTGGCAATCCCATCCTGATGGGAAAAAAGAAGGTAGGAATGGAGAGATGATGGCACAAATCCTTCAACTCTCAGGTAGAAATCTTGGGAGCTTTCCCTCCATGCCCCAGTCCACTCAGCTGGTTGTTGGTTTTATGCACTGGTTGGTAGGAGTTACTAGGAAAAACCTGAGGAAGTTTTTCAAGCTGATTTTTCCTGTTTCATGTGGGGACTTAATAAATCCAGGCTAAGAACAATGCTATTTTATCCTTGCATCTCATGCACAGCATCTCCTTCCTCTGGATGTACATTTAAATCAGCAGAAACTCCATAGAAATGATGATTTTCAAGCAGAAAAAAAAATGTTTTTATTATTATTTATTTAGTATTAAATATGAATGCACCAACTTGTTCCATCCAGAGAGTTTGGTTTGTTGCACCAAAAACCTCATCCACTTGTAGGTGCTCTGACCAAAAAACATCTTCAAGTCCAAGTGGGGAAGCTCAGGACAGAGCAGAACTTCAGCCAAAATGTTCTTTTATGGTGAGCCTTGCTGCAATAATGTACAGCAGCCCATTTGCTTGATTTAAGATGCTGTTTGTAAGCCTCTAAGGCATCCTTATAGGGAGCAGGTCTTTTAACAGGGAACCTACTTTCTGACAAATATGCAAGGCTGTGTCATTTATTTCAATTCCACTTCAGCTTAAAAGCAGCAGAATATACTCAGTTTTACTTGTGCTAATTACAGTAATACCACTTGGTGGGGTTTTTTCCCCACAAGAAGTAGTGTTCTGGAGCATAATTGTATCCATGAAGCTGTATCCCCAATATCCCACCCCTCCTGCTCTTGTAAAAGCCAGTGTGGATCACATATATGTTATAAAAGTAGGTCTAATAACCTTTATTTTCCCTAGCTCTGTGTACTTTATCACTGTAGACTGATGTTAAGGTCTCACACTGAATGTTGAGGTAGGACATTAAGCAGAATATGGTCAGCTTTTATTTTGCCTAAAGAAAAGAAAAAATCCCAATTCCCTTCCTATTTTACTTCTCATTCATTTTTTGCCTTCTAAAATCAGCTGCCAAGGAGGATCTGTAGACAATTTTAGAAATGAATAGAACTGGGATTAAAATTTTGGGGCGTTTTCTGATGATTTAAAAGTTCTCATGATAAGATAGATATTATATAATAAAATTAGACAATCATAACTCCAGGTGTTTTTCTTTTTGTAGTCTGGAGTATTCTGGGTTGTGGTTGGCTTGTTGTTGGGTTTTTTGGTTGTTTTTTCTTTTCAAAGCTATGAAAACAGATGCTTCAGACACTGTTGGGCTACCTGCCAGCTGCTTTTGTCCAACTCCACCAACTTTGGTTGAGCTCCACCAGCTCATACCAATATTTTGAGAAAGGAACAGTGATTCCACCTCACCAAGCCTTCATGGAATTAAAAAGGGACTCAAGTAGGAAGCTGCAGGTTCAGGCAAGGCCATCTCTGTCTTTTTCCATTGCTCACCTTTCTGTTGCATTACACAGGGGAGGGAAATATTGTTTGAAACAGAACTGCCTGTCTCAAGTTGACACCAGAACCATTTATCTGATGTAACTGTATGGAAATGTCCAGGATATTCCTGAACAGATGAAATCCTTCGAAGCTCAAGAAGTCAGGATTAGCCCCAGACACAAACTCTATCACCTGCAACATTATCTTGAGCTTCAGAAGACCTTCAGCAAATTGCAATGGGTTTTTCACTGATCTTAAGATTTTTAAAAACCAACAACCAACTCCAAATGAAGTTCTTGTTGTGTCTTGAGGGCTGCTTGCTTGTCAAGAAGACACAAGGTTGAACACTTCTGTTAATCACCTCCTCTACTTTTGGGTTGCCAGACTTTCAAGAACAATATTGCAGCTGTTTGGGGCTGGAGGTTTTTGGGGGAGATGCTGACATCTTTCCCTATCTTTTCCCAAAGGTTTTGAAGGCAATATGAGTGTTCCAGGTTTTCTTGGCACACCGAGCTGATGTTGAAACCTAGTTTGGGGCTCCTTGCACAAGGCACACGAGAGAAAAGCAAAAAACAAAGCCCAAGGGGGATCAGAAACCATTTGGAGCAAATGGCAAAGTCCCCAGGGAACTGAAGGCCCTGGTTCTGCCTAGCAGAGAGTGTAATTTGTGGTGTGAATGTTGCAGAAGGCAAAGCCATTGGCAAAGAAAATGCTTTTCTTGCTGTCACCTACTTTCTTTACCCAACTTCCAAACACTGAGCTGGTTTAAGTGACCAAACTATGCACACTTCTTTCTCCTCCATGATTAAAAATTAAAACCCCAAATAAAATACTCGTAATAATATAAACTTAAGTGCTCTTTAGCAGGAGCATCTCAAAGGCTCTTATAATGAACCAGCAGATGAGGTACAGCCTTTCACCCATCCTCCTTTAGCTCCCAGACCACCACAGCTTTGGTTTCCAAACCCAAACAGCTCATTGCATACCCCTATGTCCCCACCCAGAAACCAAGTCACTGGGAAGATATGGAGACTGATAGCACTTGCATAAATCACTGAATCATGGAATAGTTTGGGTTGGAAGGGACCTTAAAGATCATCCAGGTCCAACCCCCCGTTGCAGGCAGGGACACCTCCCACTGGAGCAGGATAAGTGAAGGAAAAAAAAAAAAAAAAAGCTCACCCACATGTCCACATCCCTTCAAAATATGAAACCCGCACAAGCCCTGCCAGTGTTTTCCTGTTAGATATAACTTTTTGGGGAAGTGGCCTGAACACATTCCCACGCTCACAGGTCTCAAGGTGCTGCCTCCACCTCAGGAGCCTCAAAACCCTGTGAAGTTGGTAACATTTCTCACAGCCCCATCTAATTAGTTCAATCAAACAGTCCCTTTTCAAACCTTAATTGGGTTGTCATCTTGCTGAAAGACCTCCCCTGTTCTTCTGGCTGCATTTGCTCCAAGGCACAATATTGCACTGCTCTTGGCCACGGCTGGGGCAGCATCTCTGACCCACACACACAGACATCTGCATCCTCAGCTTTTTATGTCCTCTGACAGCACTGGCCAGCTGAGGAGAAAAATGTGATCATAAGGAGGAGGAAATGTTCTTCTGCTGTTGCTACTTAACGTTTTCTGAGGCTGCAGATTGAGCTTTCAGCAAGCAGAGCAGCTCCCGGGTAGGAATTTGTGAGGATGCTGCATCCGTGGTGTGTTCCGTATCACCAGGTAAATCTGTTGCTCTCCCAGGAAGTCATTTAATTGTAAATTTCATTACTTAGCTTTCATTACTAGCATTATTAGCTAGCCCTAATAATTTACAATGGGTGATGTCAAATAGAAAATTCCTTTGTTCTGGCAGGCGAGGCTGATTTTAGCCTGATTCCAGTTACTAAGAAACATTTGTTGCTTGCTTGTGGCTGCTCACATTTTACCTTTTGTAAGGGGGAAGAAGTTGATGCTTCAAACAAGATTTGAAAAAGTCACCAGGCAAAGTCAAGGAGGTGTTGATTAACCCCGTGGTGCTCGGTCACACTTGCTGCCCATGCAGAAAACTTGTTCCTCCTGCCAGCAACTTGCAGCTGAAAAAATATTAATATTCATCAGAACTGCCATGCTTGTCCATGGAAATTAACCCATACATTATAATTAACCAAAGGTTTGCACATTTTAATATTTCACAGAGAGTGATCTGAAGAATTTGAAGCCAAAAAACCCAGGAAGATTCCAAAGGCTGCACTTAAAGTACCACACTTTGCCACGTAGAGGCAGAGAAACCCAGAATGTGAGCTGTTAAAGGCAATGCCTCATCCCAGACTCACTGAAGGGCTGGAAAGGAACTCTGGATCTCTCCTTGCCCATCCCCTAACTCATGCAGAACTCCTCAGACCAAGTTGCTCAGGACCACGAGTGTCCCCATGGATGGAGAAACCACAGGAGGTTTTGTCCCTAAGAGCTCCCCTCTGGTGTCCATCCCAACCAGGCAGCTGCTTCACCACTTTCCCCCCATCCAGATCATAGACATTTCCCCAACTTCTGGATGATGGTTCCATGACAGGTAATGATTCAGTTGCTCCTCACCCCCTGCTCCTCCTGAGGAGCTGAAGGATGCTGTGAGCACTGCTGGGTCACCCTGCAGCACCCTCTCACCTCCTCTGCACAACAGCTCCTGATGCTATTCCCTGAAACCCAGGTCCCTTCTGCCAGCTCAGGAAACACAGGTTCATCATGCCTAAGCACTTTGCTTTTATTTAAAAATGATCCTTAATCCAAGTGGGCTGGTTTATGACCACAGAAACCTTTCTGATTTACTCACAGCCACACCTTTTCACACCAGCTCCCTTTATTCCCCACTGACTTTCACCACACTTGTAGGACTTGGAAAAGTTTGCTGGGAGTTTTCCACTAGACAGGTTTTTCCCAGGTTCCAAAGGGCTGCTGCCTTTCAAGAGGAAAACTGGATTTTTTATGCTTTAGCCACGGTTTGATGCAGAGGATATGGACTCCTCCTGGTGCTGTGCACATGACAAGAGGAGTAAATTAATGGGTAATTCCCATTATTTGGCTCTAAACTGATTTTGGATTGAGAAATAGATGAGCTGATGACTAGAATGATGAACAGATAGTCAGGCTGATGCAATCATCCGGGCTAAAGAAGGTTGAGAATGAAGTTTTCTTTGGAAAATAAGTTTTCCCCAAAGAGAGAGGACTGCACTCACCTCTGTTGGTTAGCACAGATAGCAGCAGAGGGAACAGGCTGGATCAGTGTACCTGGGAACTCCAACATTTTGGTTCTGTCAAGAAGTCCACTGGGGAAAGGCTGCAGTATCTCACCCACACTGATGGAGCTGTGCTTCCTGATGCTGGCTGAAGAACTCATCCCGGGAGACTGAAATTAGTACAGATTTTTGTAAGGAAGTCTAACATCCAACCTGTTGAAGAGTCTAAGTAGTTAACACCTCCATTGGCTCATTTCTAGAATGTTGTGGGGTTTAACTTCTTTGTCAGAGACAAAAACAACATTAACTTGTGACCACTCATGGTAAAATCTCAGATGGACAAAATGAGCTGCTTGCAGCCCACCCAAAATCATAAAACCAGAGAAGGACTACAAGCCCCACACTTTGAAGGATATGCCACAGAACAACAGGTTTCTGCTAAGCATTGTCTCAGGTTTTTTTTCCCTGTTTAATTTGGGTGTAAATCTAGAGAAAATCACTTTTAACTGATGATGTGTTCTGCATCTACCCAAGTCTGAAGGAGCTATAAAGCCTGACCCATCCCCAGGGATTTCATTTGTCCCAAGGCCAGAGCAGTTTACTCCACCTATGGGTCTTTCCCCTCTAGGGCTTTTTTGGCACTACTTTGGCACCAGTGTGCTGAGAAGATAGCTCATTATTACTGATTGTTATACCCTGAGCTGCAGTTTTATTCCTAAGAGAGCAGCAAAGGTTATCCAGCCATCGGCCACCTCCCTGGCTCCTTCCCTGAGAGCACGCTCAGTCTCTGCAAAAAAACAGTACACTATTAAATATGACATTAATTAACTGAAGGATAATCATTACTTTCTCCTTTGTTGAGAACTTTGAAGAGCTTGACCATATGTTTAGGCTTCCCTCTCTCTTTGAACAGCAAAAAAAAAAAAAACCCTGCATAATTTACAAGTGCTAATAAAAATGCAGAAGTCTTTTTGTAATTGCTGGCAAGCTCCAGCACAACCCAGTTCCCAGCACAATCAGGGCTTTGAGGCAGCAACAGTGGCAGAGCAATTCTGGATGCTGCCATTTCTATTTTTAAGGTTACATTTATCATGACTGCATGTTTTTTTGTAATAATGGGGAAGCATCTCCAACCTCAATGCTGATGTGAAATCTCTAGCATTCATTTTTCTCCTCCTTTGGGGGAAAATTTTTGTTTGAGATTGAAATTATTGCTTTATTATTCAAAGCCTGATCTATTTAAAGTGGGTGGAGGTGAATGTTTCCTATTTTTGTCCTAGATTTTACAGGTAACTGTGGGCTTTTTCAAGTTAACTTACCAAGCATCCTTCCCACAACCCAAGACATGGCTTTCACCATATTTTTCTCAAGTTGAGAGCTGCTGAATTTGCTTTTTAAAAAATAGTCTGTAGGCACATTTCCTTCTCCAAGCATGGTTTGGTTCCAGCTCACCCAAGTTCTGTAGCTTTGCTGAAAGTCCTGCAAGTGATCCAAGAAAGGAACAGAAGTCTTGTCCTGATCTCCTCCTTCCCACCAACACTTCTATGAGTAAACACATGGAGATGACTTTGTTGACCTTCCCCATCCCAGGGACAGGATCAGGGTTGTGATATAAACAACAAGATTCATTTGGACAAACTAATACATTTCATATTACAAATATATAAATTAATAGCAAAAAACACAATCCCAGAATGATTCTAGACCTTAAAGTTCATCTCTTTCCAATTTCCCTAACATGACCAGGGAAACCTCCCACTAAACCAGGTTGCTCCAAGCCCCATCCAACCTGGCCTTCAACACTTCCACATCAGTTTGCAGGAATGCTGGAATTACTTAGATTTATGGCATTTGCTAGATATTTCTACTGAAATGCTGGTGGTTTGGTGGAGTGTGGTCATTTCTGTAGGGGCAAAGTGACCACGCTGAGATGATGGAAGCCTCCAAAGGAGAAGGGAGATATTGGAGAGAGACTGACCAGATTGTCTGTGGCAGGAAGGGTCAAGGGAGGTAAAAACCTCCTCTGGCACACAAACACAGAGCCATGCTGTGCAAATACAGGGTTGGGGGTCAAAAATCTCATTTCTAGAGAGCAGAGCCACACGTGGAGGGGTAAAAGGGCCATTCAGGTGCCTACACAACACTCAGTCCCTTGGTGTTTTAAAAAATAAATCAACAGCTGATGAAAAAGATCACAAATTGCAAAAGCAGAAGTGTCTCCCCCCCCAAAAAAAATCCACAAGGGAGACATCCTGGCACAAGTCTCCTGCCCTGGACACCCACCACACCTCAGCAGGACCCCCAGCCAGAAAGCCCATGGTGGGTTTTAAATACTCCAAAATATTGTGCTGCACGTCAAGGAAGGAAGAAAAAATTCCTTTAGCAAACCAGAAAGGAAAGCCCACACCAAAGGTACACGTGGCACCTCCCAAAGGAGAGAAAAGAAATTAATTACCCCCAAAATGTCTCACCAGGGACACAGCAGCTGAATCCCAGGTGACCACCATGTACATCCCGACACCTCCGGATGGTTTTTCCCCTTTTCCAGCAAAGCCATGGGAATAAAGTGATGCTGTGGTGTGGGGACTGTCCCCAAACTGGGTTGCTGCTCCCTCCACGGGATCCAAGTGCCATCTTGTGTTCACTCGCTGCATTTCAGGAAAACTTTTTTATTCCCAACCTCAGCCAGACACCAGCTCCTGCCTGCCCTGGAAATGTTCCTAAAGGATCTGGGGTCTTCTAAAGATGAATTCAACTGAAACGCCAGCAAAGCCATTTAATAATAAATACAGCTGCACGTTTTATAAACATTAACACAAGGATTTTTGGTGCTTACCTTGCACGACCAGCATAAAACCCCTTTGCTATCCCAATTCCTCCTCTGGGATATAAGCATAGATGTGCTGGTCATCTCCATCCTCATCCATCTTCCCTCCTTCACAAGAGGAAGAGTCCCACTGTAATTAGAGTTTAAATGTTTCTATTAGGCAGGCAGGAATCAGGGGAAGGCAGGAGGAGCTGGAGTTTGCAGAAAAAAAAAAAGAAAAACACCACCAAAAACTATATTTTTTTAATAATTAACTGCTCAGGAATTACCATCCGACTTCCTGGATTAAAAACTTGGAAAAGTTGAAGAGTTCCTCTTGGGATGTTTGTAATGGCATACAAGAAAACTTTCAGGATTTAATCATTCAGCTATAGCTTAAAAAGAAAAAAGGTGTGAAGCTAAATCTAAAAACTGGGTGTCAGAAGTACTAGCAATAAGTCTATGACAACAAAAAGAAAAATCAGAAATAAAAGAACTAAGCTGAATTTGGAATCCACATATAAGGAAACATGCCACGTAGGATGTGGTCTCCTGGGGATGCAGTTCCTTTGCTTTCTCCCTACTCTGCATATTACATTCTCTCATTTTGTTTGGATGTAAGGAATAGATCCCTAATTTTACTTATCCATAACTGCTGGACTTCTCTGTCTTCTAATGGAACTCAAGAAGGCAGAAAAACCCAAACAAAGCAGCAGCACGTGCAACTTGAGGAAACTCTTGGCAAGGTAGCCTCACACTATGAAAAAACCCCTTTTCCTGAGTAGTTTCATCTGGTAATAAAGAATGTTGTCACCCCAAGTTGTCTTTTGAGATGTAGTCACAGATTTGATTTCTGAGCCCTGCCCGGGATGCTCGTGCTGCCGAATGCTTTCCCTGAGGTTTGTGCTCAGAAATCTGAAGCATAATGCCTCGTGGAGGTTAAAATAAGGTTAAAAAAAAATCAAAGCAAACCAAATTGCAGCCATTGAGCAGAGAGCTGGGGCTCAGCAGCCAGCTACGCCTTCATTCAAGTCTTTGTTTTGCATAAAGAAAACGCTGATTAAAAAGGTAATAACTCCTCCTAGACTTCCCCCACTTATTGGCAGTAATAAACTCTTGTTCGTAACCAAACAGCTTTCGCTGTGAGTAAAGGGAAAAAAGCAGCAGATAATATTGTCTGTCTGCTTGAAAATAAAAGCACACTAAGTTACAAGTGCTCCTGCAGAGTCCTACCGTAGTTTCAAGACTATGGAAGCTCCAGGCATTTCAAGTCACCCAAAATCACCCCAAAAGGGACAACAAAATGGTGTGCTCCTTCCCCCAAAACTTCTTTTTTTACAGAGCACATCAGTTCCCCTTCAGCCAGCTATTTGCTTCCTTGCAGCTGAAAAATCTCCTGACTCTATCTGGAGTTGTGCTCACAGGAGTTGCTCAGGTTTTTGTAGTCATGACCCGTGATGGGTTCCTGCATCATTTTAATCCCATCTGCAAGAAGGGTGAGAAATTTGGGCTGCTGGACCATGCCCTTGGAGAGTGCCATGGATCCAGCTGACAGGGACACATCCTGACACCATTGCTTTCAGCTCCAGTTAGGGTTGGATGTAACATGTGGACACATGAAGCAAGAAAATCCCTTTTAATTTTACTAGAACAGTCAAATTTACCATTCCATTGGTTCTTTTGGTTCACCACTGTTAGACTTTCATAAAAGGGGCAATAGTTTTCATTCTTAATTAGAGAAGATGATATTTAGATTGGATGTTAGGAACAAGTTCTTTCCCATGAGGGTGGTGGAACAATGTCAGAGGGTGCCCAGGGAGGTGGTTGAGGCTTCATCCCTGGAGATGTTCAAGCTTGAGGAGGCTCTGAGCAACCTGATCTAATTGAAGCTGTCTCTGATACTGCAGAGGTTGGACTGGATGGCCTTGAGAGGACCCTTCCAACCCAAATTATTCTATGATTCTATAAATTAACATTCTAATAAGGTAAAATCCTCACACTTTGTTGAAACTCAGGAGCAATGCAGTAAGTGTCATTCTGTGATACCAAGATGTCAAACAGGACTATAAATACATTTTCCCATTATCCATTTTCTTTTCTTTTTTTCTTTTTTAAGTAAAACTCACATTTATACTGCAAACTGGCAGCTGCTCTTCTGCCCCCCCCAGGCATAAAGAAGGGGAGACAGGAATCAGCAGCTATATTCAGTCTTGTGAAGGGAACCTGTTTCATGGGAAATCAGTGTATTCTCTGAAGGAAAGAATGGATGAAAGGAAGAAACCTGCACAATGCACAGTAAAGAAAACCCCTTGTTATTCCTAATACATAGCAGGCCTCCTTCAATAGTTCTTCTGTGCAAAAAGTTAAATGCGACCTTTGTGTTTCTGCCAAGGTCAGCAGATGCTGGTCATGCAAGTTAAAATTGCCTGGGGCCTCTTTTACCTTACCCAGCAAAAAATAATTCATTTAAGAAATCTTAAAACTTTAGGGAAAAAAAAAAAAAAAAAAAAAAAAAAAAAAAAAAAAAAAAAAAAAAAAAAAAAAGAAGAGATACAAGTTGAAATGTTTGGGCCAGCTCTACATCACTTTAATTTTTCCATACTCTCCCCACTTGGGAATCCTTTCTTTTCAGGGTTGGAATTGCAAGTCTGTAAAGTTTTTGGAAGGTGCTTCCCAAGGCCATGATCCTGCCAGAGACTCTGCTCTAAGCCAGCCCTGTCCTCAGTCATCTGCCTGTGCTTCTGGGCAGCATCTATCCCACGGGATAAAAGGGAACAGTTCCCATGTTTAAGTCTGTTTTCAGCAGAGAGAGAAGTGCATGAATAAGGGACCAGCTAGGAACCTGCCAAGTTTTCCCTGTTTTTTACTATCTGCATAAAAGTGATTTATCAAAGCTCAAACAGAAAAACAGGCAATTTCAGCAGACAACTTTCACCATCATAAAATTCGGAAGGAACAACTTGCACAGGGAAAATAAGAACCTCTAAGTGCTATTGCTCATCCCTCAAGCTTACCCTAACCATAGCTCTTTTTTTTTTTAAAAAAAAAAAAAAAAAAAAAAAGGTTCAGAGAATTCTAATAAAGTGCTTATTTTATTTTTTATGCACTTGAAGGTTCTGGCTGAGATCAGAAGACAACGAACTGGAACACCATGACAGCAAATTCCCGTGGACAGAAATAGAAGTGCAGCCACTTTTTTTCTGAGGAGCTTATCACAAAGTTGGAAACCTAATGCATAGGTACAAGAGATTTGGAGAAGCCTGCAACAAGAAAGCTTTTGGGTGCCTGCTGCTACCTTGGGTGAATCTGAATGTACATTTTACAAAAGCACACCAGGGGTTTCTTACTGACAAGTTACACAGTGGTTTGATTTTTGACTCACCATCACCTGCATCTTCATTGGAACTGGACATCAGAAAACCACACATGAAGGGAAGGATATCAGCCCTCTGGATAATGATGCTTTCTTAGTTAGGTTTATCACCACTTTCAGAGCATTTCCAAGGTTGTTCCCTCTTTGGACCTTCCTCTAGTCTGTTTCTTGCAATCATTTCCTTCTTCTCCTATTGCAATCCCATCTTTTATAGGCTTCTTATTTTTAAGAGGGGGTTGTAACTCAACCATAAAATTTTCCTCCAGAACAGCTTCTCAGCCTGAAATCAGATTTAAAGACATATTAAAGAAATCGGTTGATGTTTTAAACTAAAGTTTACTAGCTTCAAAATATTTTGTTATTTATGTAACTCAAACTTGGTATCGATTTTTTTAAAATTAAATCATGCAGATCAGCTAAGTTCTTTTGAATAATGAATTAAAGGTAAAAATATTAGATCAAAGATAAGCCAGTTATAGGTTTTCTTCTCTTCAGATAACTCCTCATACTCCCCTGTTAGATTGTTATTGTAGCAAGATATTCAATATCAAGGAGCAGTTGTGAAATAAAGCTTAGAAGCATTTATGAGAAAGACCAGAGAATGTTTTTATCCCCTTGAGCATTTCCATATGGCTCAGGAGGATTTGGTATTTAGACACAGTTGGACAAATCCTGAACTGTTACCTTGTGGAAGCATTCACTGACATGCTGGAATTCCTGGACACTGCCACCTCCATCAGGTTGCTCTCCAGTAATGTGCTATTTCAAGTATATAGGGAACATATTTTCTTTTTCCAGGACTTAGTTGTCTCCATTTGAAAACTGGGAGTGCTGGATTTTGTTTTCAGCCAAGTTCCTTTGATTTGCAGTGCATTTAGAGGCAATGTGCAACCACTGCTATGTTCCCAACCTGATCCTGCTGAGCTGCCTGCAGTCTGCAATCATTATTCCCAGCTCCAAGTGGCCTTTGGTTGCTCCCCTTGGATTCATCAGGTCAGATGTACCCATCATCAACTGGCTCTCCACTCTTCTCTTCATTAGCAATGTTGCCAGCTTTATTGCTGGTTTCATGCAATATGTTTTGACAAAACATCATCTGGAGGAGTCTTGTGTGGTAGTGGAAAAGCCTCGGTTTGTGTTTAAACAAAGTCCATCCTACACAGAGACAGGGGAAAGATAGAAAATCCAAACCCTAAAGGCTAAAAAACAGAAGTTATTCTGACGTCCAATTATGGAAAAAAAAAAAATCTCAATTTTTAAATGACTGATGGCACAAGAAGCATTTTCTACAGGTTTGAGCATTTGGGATGGTAGAAGTGCCCATGTTGGAAGGGGTCTTGGAAGATCATCTGGTTCAATCTGTCATGGGAAATGGAGCCCAAGCAAGATTTGCTAGCACCATATCCAATCACATCTTGAAATCTCCAGTGATGGAGATTGCCCACCAGTTAGTAACAGCAAACCAAAATGAGAACCTGAATGGAGAGGTTCATTTTTGATCAGGTTTTTGAAGGCAACATAAGAAGTGAACGTAATTGGACCAGTAGAAACACAGCCACTCAAAACTTCTTTCTTATTATTGCTGGAGTTGTGGTATGTATAAAAAAAACTGTGTTGTTTTGTTGGTTTTTTTTTTCAGTAGGACTAAGGTACAAGCTTCACTCCTACGACAGAAAGAACTAAATTTGCAATGAAGTACACAAGCTTGGTAATTAGTTTGAATTCTATTCTAGTCATTTTCTATTTCTTTATTGGGCACTTCACCGAGTAGAAAACTTGCTCATGTTTAACAGTAGAAACCTCTTTCTCTATTCATTTGCATTTTTTTAAATTATATTGAGTTTAGATTTGAGTTTAAAAAGAAAAATCATAATGATTTCAAATGGATAATTTGAAATCTGTCAGGTTTTTTCACTGGAAGCACTGAGCATCCTGCATTTCAAGATCATTAGGGGCTGAAAGAATGATGCATTGGAAGCAAAGACTTGGATTGTATTCAGTCACAAGTCCATGAATAAGCATTGTTATTCCTTGTCAAAAACTCAGTCATCATTTCCTTTGAACAGATCTCAAGAGCTTTTTCTCTGTTTCAGCCCATCTCCAAATGCAGCTTCTAATGGGTTCTGTCACTCAGTCCATGCTAAGGGTTTACAAAAGGAGTTTCTGCAGCTAAAGCAAAAGAATACAAAAAAACAACCCCATGCTGAGCTGAATACAAGAAAAATACAGCCCAAGGAATTTTACTAAACAACTGTGCTTCAGAATCATTATTTTTGTATTTAACTAGGGCTTCCTAATGACATTAAAAATGTAGGTCAAGCACATGATGTCCAAAGGTTCTCAAGTAATACCAGAATATCTGCCAGTAATTTCTGTCCACCAGTGGGTAGCAGCAGGTAGCAGTTAATTGAAAAGTGACTTATCTCTAATTATTCTTCCATATCCTCCTTACCAGCCATATCAGAGTGAATATACAAAAAACACACCTGAATGCTGTTGAGTCTGATGGAAAAAGGGTATTTGTAAAAGGTGAGGCTCTTATTTAATCCAAGTCTTGCACAAGAAACTCTGAAAAATCCTTTTTATGGTACATACACGTTGTTCTGAGTCATACACAGCACTACACATCTCACAGTGTTGCTTCCATCAATATAAAATTTAATTTAATGCTGCCTTTTTTGTTGTTTGTTTGGATTGTGCTTTTTTTCTGTGCTAGATTCTTCCTCCTTCTTCTGAAATGAAAATAAATATAAATAAAAAAAAAAAAAAAAAAAAGAAGTGAGTTTGTGGCATGAGGTATTGCAGCTACTTATGAGCAACTCAGAGATGCTCCACAGCCTCTAAACAGAACTGGCTCTTGGCCTTCCTGGGGATTTCTTTGGAGACTGAGGACATTTTGCTCCAGCAGCAGCAGATGGCCCTTAGGTACAGAAGTGATACCAACACCCAGCTTCACATTTCATTACTGCAAAGTTCAAGCCTAAGAAATTGCTTTTTCCCTTGTTAGGAAGAGCTATAGCTTCTCCTTAGCCATACTAGCCCCAAGACCAACTGTATATCACTTCATTACAGCTGCTCCTTCTCTCACAAGGTTCTGTTCCCAGAATATACTGCCCAAAACCACAACTGCATTTTAATTTTGTCTTGGTCTCTCCTCACTGGGGAGAGGTGGTGGCTGCTGTCCAGGACTGGGGAGCAGCACTTGGGTGGCCCCTTGTTTGTCAAGTGATGGTGATGAGGTGACACAGAACCTTCTCAACTAGAAAACAACTCAGGAGAGGCCCCTAGAGCCCTTCAAAGAAACAAAATAGGAATATTTTCAGTCTGTGGAAGTAAGATGCACAGATTATTTTTTTTTCCTTGAAAAAAAAATTAAATAAAAAGGTAAAGAATTGGCAACATCGCCAATAAAGCAAAAGGTCAGTTAGAAAATCACCACCAAGGCAGCTCTGCTTTTCCCCACACTAGTGACATGAAGGTTGTATCTCACCCTTTGAGCTGGAAAGAAGAAATTGCCTTAATTATACCAAGCAGTATCTCCTGAACAAGTCCCTCCAGCCAGGGCTACCCCAGGAAACCCTGAGAACCCCCCTGCCTCTCTTGGTGCAACATGCCCTGCCTAATGCTGGGGGAAAAGATTCCCTTGGAAAGGCAGAGTAAAGAACCCCATTTAAATCTGGCTTTTTTTGAGTGTTACCTTTTCAGGCTAAGGACTGCCACCAGAGCTGAGCAAAACTGTTTGTTCTCAGACTGCAAAAAGAGCAAAATTTTGCAATGACAAATGCTGAGGCTTGCTGAGCAAACACTCCAAGATGGTCTGACAACATTTGCAGGTTTCCAACTAAAATCTGCATCCAGAAATCCATTTGCTGGTGCTGCTGCTGATTACTTCTAGAGGCATAAATCAGTTTTTTCTCATCCATGCATACACAAGTGCTTATCTTGGATTAGTATCTCCCCCCGTGACATGGCTTCAAAACTGAGACCCACAGGGAAATATAAAGCAGCTCCAGGAGCTTCAGGGAGCAAACAAAGGACTGAGGGTTAGAAGAGCAGTCCTCCACTAAGATGCTGCTTTTCTTTGCTCATTGGGTGCTAGTAATTATATACATATGATTAATACATATCCCAAAAGCAAACACCACTGTGAGACAGAGGACTGCCCATACAAAACATCCTCATCAGAACATGGTTTTCCTTGTGATCCCTATCCCAAAGAGACTTCACTCTCCCTGTTCTTGAGACATCAAGTCTCAGCATTGAAAGTGATCATGGAAATTAAAATCTAAAACATAAATTAAAGCATATTCAGCTCGTGCTGCAAAAAAATATGATCGGATGTGACTTCACCTTCCTGCTGCTCCTGTATGGAGATGAAAGGAAGGAAAACTGTGGTCCCAGTGATCCCTGTGATGCACATTTCTTCCTTTCATGGCCTGGAGCTCATGGTTGGAAGCGGACACACTCCTGTGCTCCCAACATCCATCCCTGGACACCTCTACAAACATCTGAAGTTCAACAGCAACAAGGAGAAGTGGCCCAAGGACATCACATCCCTCACATCTGAAATAATTTTCTGGTAGCTCATAAACACCAGGAGAGCAAGGGATGTTGGTCCTACAAACAGATAAAGTGAAATTAAATCCATTTTAATGCAAGGGTAATTTTTTTTAGCTGTGCTCTAACAAAACTTCGTGGCAATGATAAAGAGGGAAAACTTTGAGACTGGAAAACAAGATCATATAATGATGCTGAGTTAGCAAGAGCATAAAGCAAAACAAGATAACTGATTTTCCAATTGCCTTTAATTTGTAGAGTTTAAGACTTAAATAAAGAGAAAATCATGGAAACTTATTTGAGCCAGAAACCATTAGTAGACTCTAGCACTGTATTAGTCTAAAAGGATTCTGTCAAGCACAATTTTAGCATTTAAAATTTTTTTCCACATAATTAATGCCCCTGCAACATTAGCCACACTCTCTTTGAAGCTGGAAAAGTGTTTATTTTCTTATCCTCACTGACATGGAACTTCCCTTCACATCTTCTATGGAGATGCTAGACAGAAGTCTCATAGCAGTTATCATTTGGATTTTTTGTTTATTGGGCACCAGGGTGAGCCAGGGGATCCCTTAGTCCTGCCTGCCCACCCACAGATGGGGGTGATGTTTCTAAGTGGACAAAGCCTCTCCTGGGCTTTAGGACACTGGTTGTTAGTGAAAACAATAACCTGGTGCTTGTTTAGAGGTGTGAGATGACACTTTGGACACTGTTTGTACCAAATCTCTGTTTGCACCATTGGAAAAAGTAGCAATAATCACAACATTCAGCAGTGCTAAATGAGAAAGATTTAGGGTTGTGGCCCATTAAAGGAGGGAGAGGTGGAATCACAGGCTCAGGCTCAGCTTGGGACATGGTTCTTCTACACTGGACCATGTTCCCAGGTGAAATGGGGTTCAAAAAGCTATTTGAAGGGATTCTGGAAAGCCCTGAAGGAACAGGAGCTCCAGGGAGAGGTGGCTCCATGCAGGCTGTGGGCTCAGGGTTTTGGACCACAGCTCTGTAAGAAAAAGGAATGGCTCGAAAATCCCTGTCCTCCAGAAGCACCTTCCCACCATAGAGGACAGGTCCCACCCTCTGGGCTGCCTTCCAAGGCATTAAACTCCCCCAAATTCACCCCACTGAAGGCAGAGGGATGCAGCTCAAAAGGGGACAGGTGCCAGCCAAAAACTGAAGTGAAACCCTTCCTGCCCTGTGCCACCCATGCACATTTTTAAGTTCTGTATGATTATGGTTTAACCCCTCCAGTCCCTTAGACAGCTCTATGCATAAATTTGTCTTAACATAACCTGGGCACAAGGCAATCTCTTTATATTCCTGAATTCCTAGAAGAGAGCCTTGCTACCAGAGCTCTCCCATGGCACAAGGCTCACTGCTGCCCTGGGTTTGGGGCACCCATCCCCATCAGCCCTGCCTGCAGGACCCAAGTTCTATTCCTGGTAGCCTGTAGGGCTGAAAGGATGCAATAACCAACAGCAGTTTGGCTTCAGCTCACTGGTTGATCCTAATTTTCCCTTCACCATCACTTTGGTTGCTGGTGGGATAGAGCGAATTTTCTGCATTTGCTGCAAAGGAGCAGTTTAAGGTGCCTGATTTCAACAGCTTCCCATGCAAATTTGATATCCTTGGGAAAACTGACTTATTAAATATGTGCCACATGGCCAGGAAAGCTGCTAACTCTCCTTCTGATGGCCTTAAATACATCCAAGCAGCATCCCAAGGGAGGTGCTGGCTAGTTTTGCAGAGGCAAGGACCAAGTCTTGTAGATAAACATGGAGATAAATAAGTTTTTCTGCCTTTATCCTTATCACTCTCCTGATTTTACCATTGCCTTGGGGGAAAAAAATAAAGGCCTTGTTATAAAAGACTGCAGTGTGAAAAACTTAAGTTTAATTTCCTCATTTTTGCTGTGGCCTTGGAGGTCAGTCCCTTCAGTGCATGATTTAGCTGGCTTCAGGAGAGGAGTGTTTGTGAAATTGGGTTAACACAAGTTTTGTTTTCCTTTACCCTCTTCCCATTGGGGATTTTTCATTTCTTGTTATGCAATTATCACCCTGGGAGCTTGGGAAATTTAAAAATTTCTGCTCCTGTGACACAGAAGAGTGTTTATGTCATCAGATCTGATTATTCAAACAGCAGAACAGTCAAAAAAAAAAATCTACAGACACTGTGAGATGCAGAAGAAAAGCCACTGGTGCTACATGTGCTTGATGCACTTCAGAAATAGCTGAGTCTCACTAAAACAGATTATTCAAACATCAAGAGTCATCCAGGAAAAGTCCTAAGCTTATTTGTATTTATGATGCATTTATGGTACTTAAAGAACCAAAAAATGGTATGCCATAAGTTACTACAATTTACCCGCAGCAGATTTTATATCACTTCTTTTATAACACCAACTCACACAGACATCTCTCTCCAGCCAAATCACTTGGAATAATTTCCTCCATCTTGATTCTTCTAGCAGTCATTTAACATACAGACCCCATTTTTAGGAAGCACTCCCAATTAGAGCTCATGCTGGGCCCTGGGTGCACTACTTGAAATTCTGATTGTGCCAAAAAGATCCAGGCAGCTGGGCTCCACACTGCCCTACACCTACTCCCACAGCTGGCAAAAATCCCAGGGTAAATCCTACAGAAATCAATGTTACATACACCCTTCAGTTATATTTGACTCAATGAAAAGTCAATTTAAAAATAGGTATTTGCAAACCAGAGGGGTTTTTTTAAGAGGCCAGTTGTTTGAACCAAGACACATCATAGAGCAAGGGGGTTTTCAAGATTTTCCCTCCAGTGTTTCAAGCCAGTGAAATGAGTTTCTTCATGGGGAAAAAAAAAAAAACACCTAATAATGTTACTGTACTTTATAATTTTGTGTTTATACTTGGGCAAGTTGTCAGTATAATTCAAGATGAAGCTGTAAAGAATTTAATTAGAAACAAAATGATGTAAAAAACAAGCAGCTTGATTTAGGCCAATCCCTGATTTCAGTGGGATATTTGCCTGAGTAAGGAACGCAGGATATGGCCTTCTGTTTGAAGGAATCTCATTTTCTCCAGCATATAGTTAACCAAGGAATCCCATTTCAGTTATTTTTAAAGAGTTGCTTTTCAAAGTCAGTTTGTAAACACTGGCATTTTAAGGAACATTTTCCACAGGGTCCCACGTAGCCTTAGCACTTGCATTAAGTGACATATTGGTGTGCAAATTTTCTTCACTGGTGAGTCTTTCCCTAGCAAACCTCAGATTTATTCTTTCTGTTCCTCTAAATATTCACAGTCAGTTTTGTGCATGAAGAAAGAAGCAGTATATTCATTTAAGTGACTCTGAAAGGACAGGATAGGAGCATCTTCATTCACACACAAAAATTCCAAGCCTCCACAAAGATGACAAGCTCAAATTTTCAGCCACCCAGAGGGAATTCTCAGCTGTTTCTAGTTCACGTGGTCTTACTCCTACCTGAGCCTCTGGGCTCAAAGACCTTTACCTAAATTCATATTCCTAAATTTACCTTCATTCATATTCCACCAAAGAAAGGTCACACTTCAGCCTCCCCCAAAAGCCCAGTTCTGTGGAGCTTTTCCTTAGATCACAGCTTAATCAGACATTTTATGGACCTTAACTTCATGAGATGTTCAAGCCTTGGCAAGCAAAATCCTGTTGCTAACTTTTACACAAGTACATATGCCAGGAAAATGAGACACCCTTTATTTTTCATCCTTTTGGGACAATATATTAATGGTGCTGCCAGATCCAGGTGACTGCTCAGTCTGAGCATCCTATCAGGTGAAAAATTTAAATCTATTGTCATTCAACTGGTATTTAAAAATTTTCTCCCTGGCTTGTGGAAATAAT
Source organism: Phaethornis superciliosus (assembly GCA_023637945.1). Taxonomy (NCBI): domain Eukaryota; kingdom Metazoa; phylum Chordata; class Aves; order Apodiformes; family Trochilidae; genus Phaethornis; species Phaethornis superciliosus. Next base: position 22,987,222 of record JAJQWJ010000010.1, read on the forward strand.
TTTCCTGAAGGGAGGGGAGTTATACCACTAGAAGCATTTGGCTTCCAGAAAGAACCATAATTTCAAGCTGATTCTGCAAGTAATCTCATTGCATGAGCACATCTGGAGCATTTTTAAATGTGCTGAGCACTGACATAATTAAATAGCCTCCCAAACCCTCGATTCAGTCCCTACAGCTGGGCTGCTGTGAGATGGGCAGGCAGCTTGTTCTATCCCTCATAAAACAGGATTGTTTGATCTCATCTCAGCCAAGCAGACAAGGAAGAGAGGGAAGAAATGAAAGAAACCTGCTTGATTTTTAAAGCTGAAGGGACAACCTACGCCTTTGAGGCACCGGGAGTTTTGTTTTGTCAGATGGCTGCTGCTGCTGATAGATTTTTTTTTTTTTTTTAAGAGGAGAAAACAGGAAAAAAATACATTAAAAAAAATTAAATGCAAAGCATGTCAAAATTTGAACCACCAGGAAAAAGAAGCAGCAGCCTCCTGCAAGGATCACGTCCTGCTGCCATTCTGGCAAAACCACAACCCTCATCATAAAGCCATCTTCTCTGCAATGTCCCTAAATAAATTTAAATTAACGTACACTTAAGAAGAGCAAACAGGCAAAACTTGCTTATTTTGTTCTTTCTCTGCAACCATTCTCTCACTTTATTATACTCCAACACACAGGCAGAGTTCCCTAACTTCAAAAATTATTTCTAACACAACCATTTCTATATTATACTGTGAATTACAGAAATATTGGAGGGGAAGTGAGAGCAAAAACCACTTTGCAAACAGAATAAGGACTGAATCCTGTCACAAAAAGCTTATTTACAGAGTTTGCTATACACTAGCCTGTAAACAGGCCCATTCTGATCAACCCACCTCATTATTCCTGGCTTGTTAATTAATTCCCCTGTTCCTCAGAGCCTAATCACCCAACCTATAGGCTTTGGAAGATGATTTCTTTCCAGCACCAGCCCTTACTCCTGTATTGGGTGCCTCCCTGTCTTTGGGGGCTAGATAAGGGAAAAGGCAACATCCAGCCTCACAGGACCATCAACACATCCAGGGTTCCCCACCTTCGTTTTTCACCCTGTTAAAAAAAAAAAAAAAATTAAGAAATTGTATTTATTAGTGAGGAAAAGCACCTTAACATCTCAAGTCTGCAAGCATGCACATGTTTACCCCCATAAGGAAACCACACAGCATCAAGACTCACAACTTTTACATAAATATACATAGTTGGCTTTGTGGAATCAGGGTCTAAACTGAATAACAAATTCCATAGAAAAACTTGAGGTCTTCCTATTGAATCCAAACCCATAGGAGAACCCCATGAGTCAGGACTTGCATCATGTATTCAAAACAGAAGACAACCTCAGGCTTCAGCAAAACAGTAAAGAAAGATAGTGCTGCTGTTTGGAAAACATCACTTTCTGCTCATGAAGGCTTAATATGAAGAAGTATCATTGGTATGTTTAGGATGCTATAGTCAAAACTAAGCTAAAGCCTGGTAAAAGACACTGGAGGAAAGGCTAAAAGTGTAAGGCAAAAATGAAATTTTCCACTTTCATGTTTGGCAAAAAACAGTAAAATGTAACTAGGTATCTCTGAACATCCTGTACAAAATAAAACATCACCAAAAATTGCTTCTGTGCTTTGATAGCCAAATGCCCAAAAAAACCCCTCATCCGGGAACACCACCAGCCTGGAAAAATGTTATTTACAATCTCTACAGAACCTTTCAGGTACCAGTCATTACCATGGTGTAAAACCCAGAAACAGCTGATGCTGGAGCAGAAACGTGAGCGGATTTTGATACCAGTGGGAAGCCAAGCAAAAAGCTTCATAATCCAAGCAGCCAAGATAAAACAAAGGTGAAAGTCCTCAGAAGACCAAAAAAAAAAAAAAAAAAAAAAAATGTGTTTGACCTTTGGCAAATAGAAGACAGCAAGTCCCACCTACCTCTAAGAAGGTGGCTGCTTCCAAGCATTTAAATTACTTTAACAATAACCTTAGCACATAAACATTTGTTTAAAACTGATCAGCCCTTTATTTCTTAGAGCTACAGAAATTTACTAAGTCCTTGGGTTGGCATACCTTAAAATAAAACTAAAAAAAGCAGATTGCAATTTATGGGGGAAAGTTGCAGTAAAATTCAGATAGCGTATCAGACCATCGGGGCTGTTAAAAGACTGATGTCTCCAGGGCATAGGAAACCTGATGGTGTCAAAAGAAGCCATTGAAAAAAAGTTAGAAGGTAAACAATTTTTACAAAACCAGCTGGTTTTGTTAGTTCTCTCAGTTTTGGGGAAACACAGAAGAGCTGAGCCACGAGGTACCAACCAGGCGGCAGATTGCAAACACCAAAAGCTTTGCTTTTTTTCTGCACCATTGCCACCTAAGCTGATCGTGAAAAAGAATTAATAATTAAGGGTAATTATCTGACTGAACACTTTTTAATATGCTGAACTCAGGCTTGTGTTGTTTATGAATAGCTTATGGTTCTTCCTCCTTGGAGCGTGCTGCTTCCCCATGGGGGGAAGGAGAGGGGAGAGAGAAGGCAGGAAAGGAGTGGAAGGACTGGCATATGCTAACTTTATCATTTCACTTGTTTTGCCTGGACACTTAATCTTGCCTCTCATGAATGCCACATTCTTCTTCTCCATATGCCACTTTCCCTTGGCTGCTCACCAGCCCCGAATATCAGAGGTTACAGGAATGTGGGGAAAAAAAAAAAACCAAACAAACAAAAAAACCCAAACCCCCCTTACTTCCCAACCAAAGAGCCATTTGGTGACGTGTGCTATGATTTCACTGCCTTGGTTCTTGCCCTCCCATATACAGCTAGACTGACCATGGCTTCTGTTAAATAAAACCTCAAAAAAAAGAATGACAAACCTCTTAAAATGAAACTTTGATTTGTGACCTTTATAGCAAGAAGATCTCCTCTATTTCCAGCTTTGTTATTAAAAAAACATGTGCTGTGAAAGGTTAAGAGCTGGGAAATAGACACCTCAAATAGAGCTTCTCAGAGAAATACCTAGAATACTTAGGAAATACCTCAGAGAATACTTAGGACATGCCAGCCAGGATCAAGAGGTATTGACTCAGGTCCAGGTGGGTAGAGAGTTTCTCACTAAGCCTCAGCATCCTGGCAAAGAGTTTTCTCTAAAGGACTCCACTGGCTTTTCCAGCCCAGACATTACTGCACTCACCAATACAGTTACCACCAAAAACCCCACCCATCCTATGAATAAATTACTACAGACAGAACCACAATCACTTTGGGGTGGAAAAAAGCTTTAAGACCAGTAAGTCCAACCCTTAATCCAGCACTGCCAACTCCACCACCACATCACAGACTTGTAGGAATGTTTTGGTTGGAAAAGCCCCTGGTGCTCCAAGAGATGTTCATGGTCTGCAAGACCCAATGATTACAGAAGGTGACCTTGTGTGCAGGCTGACACATCTCTCCAGTCCAGGAAAACCAGGCAGATCCCTGATTTCTGACATTATTTTTCACACCAAGTACCCACAGAGGACACCAGGTATTTTGGCTCTGAGCTGCTGTAATTTTGTGTGCATCGTTGTCAAAATTTCAAGGCTTCCATTTTGCACGAGTTTTTCCATAGTTTGGCAGCCTGGGTCATTTTTATTACTGCCTTTGCAGATGGCCTCCCCTTTTCTCATCATAAACCACAAGCAGCCCCACAAAATTCAGAGTGCAGAGTTTCTGTGAGCCAGCTCCAACACAAATTATTTGTTGCAGAAACAAATAGCTGCAGCTGCACATTTGTAGGCAAATCTTTCTGTGCATGGAGACAACAGGCTGAGATACAGCTACATTTTATATCTGAGTTCTTACAAAACACTTACAATCAATCTGTGTGCAATCTAGATCTCTTCTGTTATCTCCCACTGCCTTTCTGCTAGTTTTTTCTTGCCACCTGTGTCCTGCAGCTAGGTGTAATCAAATTAAATGTGCTACTAGTTACTCTTGCCTAGATTTTGCTAACTGTTAAAGGATTTTAAACTTCACAATAAAGTAAATTATTATTTCAGAAGGATCTTTTAATGTGTGATTATAACACAAGCTGCTCTATTGCTATCCCAAGTCACTAAACATTATAACTTAGCTTTACTTCCAGTCTGTTCACCCACTCGTGGATCTGTGCCCTCTATTAGTTGAAATATACTTTTAGATAAGGGAAGAAAATAAAGCAAGCAACAAACAAGAACTGAATGAAACAAATAACTTCTGCTACTTCCAGCATTGTATATTGCTTCCTTGTACAGAGAATTTCCAATATTAGAGCAATAATTTCAGACCCAACTGGGGTCACCAATCCACTTCAAGAGGCACTGGTTGCCAGGTTTTATTATGTTTATTATTACAAGGCAAGTACTCAATGCAAGCACCCAGCTTCCTGACCCCAAATCACACAATAATTTCCTCTGAACAGGACCTCTGGAGTTGCCCTACTCCACCTTGATGCTTGGGGCAGCTCCACTACAGTAAAACCAGGTTTCTTAAAGCAGGTTACTTGGCCTTAGCATGGACATGGCCCTCCCCAAGCAGGGACTGAAAGTTCCAGATATCCTATACCCTATCCCACAGGTGATACTGCCTTTGCCATCTTAAAAACTTAACACATTGTACTTATTACTTAAAAACTTAACACTCCTGTACTTATTCACTCTACCAGCACCAAGAATAAAGTTATCCCATGGTGTCTGTAGGATTTTTAGCTTTGTGTTCTTGACTGGTGTGTTCTCAGCTTGGCATTCTTTCTGCTGAACAATAAATATGTATTCACCAACTGCTAAAAATAATGTTAGAAAAAACAGCCAAACTTACCTGGAAATCTGTTCTCTGGCTTTCTGTTCTTGTTTATCATGCTTCCCTCACAACAGAGAAGCTTGTCTAGAGCACCCACATTTTCATTCAAATGCAATTAATTCTGATCAGATATGCACCAATTGATGTGTTCCTGGGTGCTGATAGAAGAGTAATCTGCCTGGAATTAAATATTCAGATTTCATCACACTGTTTCATGCTATTCATCACAAGAGGCAGTGAAAAGAGTTGCTTTGCAAGGAACAGAATCTTTGAATGAAACATGCACTGCTGTGAAACACTTCAAGTCTAACCAAGATGCTCCTAGGACAATCTGCCATCTGAATTATTCTTCACTTTAGTTCCTTGCCTATGTTCTTTTCACTGAGACAGAAGACATGGCAATTAATGAGGATCAAGATAATTTGGACCAGAGGGATGCTGCTCCCCAAAACCACAAATATTAAAGATATGATGCTGTTATGGTTGAATATTGGACAGCTTGGGTAGCCACCTGCCAAAGAATAACTCTTCTCAGTTTTCTGGGAATGAAATAAAAATTTAAAAATAAAAAATAAAAATTAAAAAAAGAAGAAAAAGAATTAAAAATAAGGCTTGAATTTCTAGTAACCTTCTTAAGCTTTTGTCATACTTGCCATGATCTCAACCCCCTAGGAGAACAAATTCTTTCTGAGCTGATAGCCCTCAGTTACAGTCTCAATGATTTAATTAGAAAGGAAAAGTTTCCATCTACAGCCAGAAGGCAGCCAGAAGTCTAGGACAGTTAACAAGAGGAGGAAAACAGCTCAGGGATATTGTTAAAAACATCTGGGTAAGAAAAAATGCAAATAACTTAACAAGTTGTGCTATAAGGAAACCAGAGCAAACACTGAATTTTAAACTAGATCCAAACCAGAAGCTACTTTTCCTCCAGTTTAACCTGTGTAATGGAGGCAATTTGTGCTACACTGAGCTATAGTTTAAAAACACTGACAGCATTTTTACCTTCTGTGGGTACAAAAGGCACATTATCCTTAGGAAAAAGAGCTCATCCTTCTGGGATCCAAACCCAGGTTTATGGGCTCATGCATCTAAATCTTCATAGACTTTATCAGGAGCAAAGAGAACCACCTGAAGCTCTGCTAGGAGGGAAAAAAAATTCAAGCATCATATCCCTGAGCCTACCTTCTGGGGGGGAAACTGAGTTCAGAGCTCTCATGAAACATGGCAGTGACAGTGAAAAACTGTCCAGAGCCAAATCCAAGCCCTGAAACACCTCTCTGAGCCTCCTCAGTGTTGGTTTGCCAAGCAGGAGCCTCTCCTCCCCATCATCCAAACGGAGCAGATAATAAGGAGCATCGCTTCAAGGTCCATTCAGCTGAAGGAACAACCATCCTGTTTCCTCTGGAGCTGGGGGAAGCTTGTCCCAAACCTTGGTCCCCAAACTCTGGAACACAGAAGAAAATCTGGGTTTTAACTCTTTAATGTACAACAGGTCTCAACAGCCTAAATTTACCAGGGATTTCACTAAACTGATTTCCAAGAGCTTAAAAGAGCTGAAATATTTATGGATTCACACAGACCAGCCTCCCTAGAAGCCCACTATTATTTTCAATTTTTTTAGTGAACTTTTAAAGCTCCCATGGGCAGGCAGAGCAGTCCAAATGCAGACATTATTTCTTCAAAAATTAATAATAAGGCAACAATAAGATATCTTACTTTTCCCAGGGTGCAGGCTTTGTACTTTGTCTCCTCATTTTTAAGGCTCAGGTGGGAGAAGATCACCTTTGCTTAACCCATATGTAGAGACAATTAACCTGGGACATTTAGTGATTCTTCTCTACTCAGAGTAATTAAAAAGCTGGCACAGAAGCAATGTTTGCACAGGTTGTCTTCAGTTGCTCCCTTAGGCACCATTTGGGGTTTTTTGGTGGATTTTGCTTCTGTTTGTTTTTTTTTTTTAAAGACATATTTTTCCCCCCACTTAAAACATAAGAATCTCACCTGATTCCCAGGAATGATGGTCCTGAGCCAGCTGCCATCACCCCTGAGGGTCTCACCTTCCAAGGCTGATTTATGTGCTACCATCCCTCACCAGCCTTTCACCTCTCCCTGAATCAGCTCAGGCTCAACCACCCTGATAATCTCTCTTCATGCTTATTTAAAGACAGAAAACACCTTAAGTGAGTATATTAGCTCCCCTTGACTCACATCATTACTCTCCTATTTGCAGCGAAAACTTGCAAGCTTCTCCAGACACCTCTTCCACCTCCAGCACTAGTGAATCACATCTTGTTTCTACTCTAGTTTATTGCATTTTTTTAATATATATATATATATTCCTTTCAGTCCCCTCTGAGATACTGCAGCCAAGCCCATGATAAATTCAGAATTTCCCAAAACATTTCCTGCAATCTGCAGCATTTGGAGAAGCACATGAAAAATTCCAGGAGTCATATACCAGCCATGGGAGCCAAACACAGAACTGGAACTGTTGCCTCCAACTGCCTTAAAGTTGGGACAAAGGAGAATCAGAGAATCATTAAGGTTGGAAAAAACCTTCAAGACTGTTGAGTCCAATCATAACCCAACTCCCACAACCCCTAAACCATATCCCAAAGTGCCACTTCCAAACTCTTCTTGAACACCTCCAGGGATGGCCACTCCACCACCTCGCTGGGCAACCCATTCCAATCCCTCACCACTCTTTTAGTAAAGAATTTTTTCCTAATTATCTAATCTAAACCTCACCCTGGCACTTCAACTCGTTCCCTCTCATCCTCTCACCAATTACTTGGGAGAAAGGACCAACACTCTCTCTTCTCCCCTGGGAGACATAGGGTTTGACAGGGGAGCTTTCTCTTCTTGACACTAAAAAACCCAAATTTCTTCAGTTGTTCCTCATACCACGTGCTCTCCAAACCCTTCACCAGCCTCATAGCTCTTCTCTGGACACTCTCCAGGACCTCAACATCTTTCTCATAGTGTGGTGCCCAGCACTGAACACAATACTCAAGTTATGAGTACGTGGACCAATGTGGAGAGCATGGGATCATCTCCAGAAGCACTGGAGATGGCCCCATCCTGGGTGGAGTGTGTTTTTTCTCCTCAGTCACAACTCCTAGTGTTTGCCCCATATTTTTTGCAGCTGGTGGACACTTCCAGCAACCAACCTTACCTTCACAGCCCCCTTGGGATCTCTCATCCATGTGGTCCTTGCCTAAGACATTCACCAAAATGTTCTGCTGCTCTAAACCAGGGCTTCCAAGGCTCAGACTCCATGGAAATACCTGGAACAGATGATTTTCTAAAAGGGAAAATTCAATTGTTAGCATATATGAAGACAGGATGACCCAGCCAAACTGAACAAGGTTCCACAATTACCTTTGAAGGGTGTATTCCTCACAAAGCTTCATCTCTTCCAAGTGTGTTCTTCCAACACAGTGGATTCTTGCCTATTTGCACTTCAATGGGTGCACAGAGAAACCTCTTGTTTGCTGGTCTGAATCCTGCCTCTAAGAAAAAAATCCCCTAAGTTAGAGTAATTTTTTTAATGTCATTTTTATTCAGTGCTTGACAACAGCAACAAAAACAGAACACCAAAGAATTATACTTTTAAAGAGAAGTTTCTTTCAAGCAGCTATTCTTGTTCTAGTGTAATATCTGCTATTCTCAGCAGCTGATTAAAATCCATCCTGTTCCACCAGGATACACCCAGTGACACTACCCTGGATACAGAGATAAACAGAAGAGATAAAAAAAAAATAATCTATCACTGGCACTGCTTAGAACATTGTTAAAAGCATATATTCAGTACCTACTTATCTTTTATGTGTAAAGATATTTGTGGTGACAAATAGCCTATTATGGTGTGTGATTGACTGCAAATAGAGAGCAGAAATTGAAAAAGAATACTGAATAACCTGATGGCCCTTTACTGGTCACATTATACATTATTTCTCTAATTTTAGGCAGTTTCCAAATACCCACAGGAGAAAGAAAGCAAGGAAAGAAAACATCAGGGTTTGAACATGGCTCCAGCTAAAAACTGGAGTTAGTTATGGATTCCTCCAGGGAACTGAGCCAATAAACAATGGGATTGAGGTGGATACTGTCAGGATTTCTCCAGCAGTACCAAAGAGGCCTTGAAAGCACAGAGCTCATCAAAGGGGATGAGAAATGCATGAAAACAGGGACCAGAAGCCATGGTGGGATGAGGTATCAAAAGGCAAGGAAAAAAGAACAAGCAGTCACATCTCAAAGTCTTTTGTGGCCCCATAAAGTATTTTCCAAAGGGACAGCAGGGCTGGGGAAAGGCTATGGAAGGGTCTGCTAAGAGGTCACTAAAAAGGGAAAAGTTAGTGATTAGGGGATTTATTTTGTTTATTTGCCATTAACTCCAGTCGAGTGCAGCACTGAAGCAAAGCACAGAGGCAGAAGGACTTGAAGCAAAAATTTTGACACCAATCCCTTTGTTTCAATGGATAAAAAAACCACCACCACCAAACAAAACCTTCAAGCCCCTAAGCAGGTGCATATCACCAGCCAAATAACCAGTGCTGACCCTGCTTGTGCACAAACACTGATGGGCTGGACCAGGACAGCATTTTTCAGGACACTGCACAGCCTGATGGGCTGCATTAATATGTTGGAGACTTATCTCTGCTCTTCTGAGCTCAAGGACACTTGACCACAATACCTTCAATAAGATGCTCAAGGCTGAGAGAAAAAAAAAATAAAAAAAAATCCTTGAGCTCCTTCTTGGATTTCTACTCTTCCTTCAGGCAAACTCTCATTTGTTTGCAGTGAAGCGGGAGCCTTAGTGAAACCCCTGGGAGTTTTGTTGGCTTCAAAAGATCCAAGTGTCACCAAATTTCATGCAAAGAAAATGGGAGTTTGGCATCTGAAATCCATTCTGGTGTAAATCTCAGACAATACTGGCTAAGGCTTTGATTTGAAATCAGATTGTGAGTCTACTGGGTGACTTTGCATCAGATTTTCAGCAGTTTGTACCCTTAATAAGTGATTGCTGTACACACAGAGTCAAAAAGGAGAAAATCAAGCAAAACCTGACAGAGATTTGTACTCCACACCCCTGGTGAATTAATGAAGAATTCAGAGGCAATACAGACTCTCAGTCCTCCTACAGTTTCATTTAACAGTGTGATACAAAAAATCCACAGGCTTGGAAGCTTCTACTTCATTAACCCTTTAAGCTCATTAAAATTTAACATGAGTTACTTTTGGCCTAAGTACTTTCTACCTCTCCATCCATCTTCACAGACTTAAGGCAGTCACTGAAACTTTTCTCCTTACATAGATGAATCTCTAATTACCCAACTGAGATTTCTTTTGCCATTTTTTTTTATTGATCATCAGCTACCCCTGTTGTCAAAGATGAGATACTGGTCAGATATCACTGATCTAATCCAAAATCACTGTTCCTGCTACCCAGCAGGTAATGATTCTTTTTGCCTGCTTCATTCATTTCACCTAATCAATCATCAGTTCAAGAAAGCTCCTTGAATTTTTTGGATCTATCATTTACATGGGCAAGCAATACATATTTAGCTCTCTCAATATTTCTTCACACATCAGACCATCAATCTCCCCAGTCCCTTAATCATTTTTGTTGCACTTTTGTGAATACTTTCTGGTTTTCCCAATCCCTTCCAGCTCTGGAGTGGCTCAGCTGAGAATGCAGCACTTCAACTGCACTCACAACTACTCAATAGATAAAAATTCTTCCTTTTTTTTACCAGCCATCCAGAATCATAATTATTTTATTTGCTAGTCAGTGCAACTTTTTAATTCCAAATATTAAGTCTGCAGTGACAGCACATAAAGAATTCTGAAGCTCACTGAATTAGTCACTTTTGTGTCTATTTTCAATCATTATTTTCTCAATTAGTTACTCTGTTTTCTCTGAGGAGCTCAGGTTTGAAAACAACTGAAAATACCCAGAGTTTGCTGTGTTTTACCACAAAAAAGATGACAGAAGTAATTTGATTTCCAATGCAAGCAGATTTTCAATGGATGGGTAACAGTAAGGTCAGCAGTTGGTGTTACATTTCCATGCTTGTCAAACCAATGAGAAGGAAATAAACCACAAGTAGCAGGAAACTCAGCAGTAAATTGTTCTGAAAAATCCTGGAGCACTCACTTCTTCTTGGGAGAAAAAGAAAACAGAAAGACAAACATTCAGAGACGTATAAACAATATTCACAGCATGGTAAATAGTGGGATACAAAAGCCAAGATGAGCTTAAATTCTCCTTTTCATTGCCAAGGCCTTGCTAAATCTTCATATTTCATAAAAAAAAACCTGTAGCAAGAGCTGGTAAATAACCACACCTGGGAAGATGCTGTCTCCTGCTGCATCTCCATCAGCTCAGTGAATGAGTCAGAGCTGTTCTTTCACTTCAGGTGCTTCCACTTGGAGTTTTCTGGTTCCTTTAGGGAAAATAAGACAGAAAATAAAACCACCTCCATGCAGTCTCCTTGATATCCCCAGCACAGATCCTGAGATAGCAGACACTGCCTCCCAGAAGCTGAAAAATTAAGAATTTGGGTGATTTGGGTACCCTGAAGTGCTCATGTGTACACCTTCTATCTTGTGCAAGAGTAATTTGAATTAGGAGAACATGTCACAGAAAAAAAGGGAAAGTGAGGACAGAACTGGGCACACCAGTGTGGTCAAATCCAGTGGGAAAACCCTCCAGGTATCAGTTATGACCATGCTCTTTAGCACCTTCAGCTTGACTCCCAGGTGCTATTTCTTTTTTTATTCCCTCAAAAGCCCTGGATCTTTACCTGAGGGGCTGTAGGATGAAATTAATTTGTGTTTGGAGGGATTCAAATGTTACCATCTGCTCTTCTACTGTTTATCTGTATTTTCCTGACTGAGTTTAACACATTTATCATCATCTTGCTCTTGTTACTCGTTGGAGTAACTGATGTTGTCTCAATTTCTGAGCACATTGAATGAATTTCAGCAGCAAGGAAAGCCTCAGACTTCTCTTCAACTGCTAGACAATTTAAATCACTAATTGAAATCAGTCCTTGCATCAACAAATGAAGGATAATTATGTTGTTCTTTCAACCTTGTGTTCAGAGATTGCATTGATCTTCATTATATTAATAAGTCAAATTATTCCTTCATTTCTGCAGGCTTTACAAGTAGGTAATTGTAGAGGAAAGAATGAAACAGGTTGCTGTGCACTGAATGTAGCCACTTTTTTTCCTTTCTTGCATATTTACCATTAATGGTTCCACATCCTCTGTTACTTAATGCCATTAGTGCCTAAATGATTCAATACTGGCCCACAGAATTATGATAGACTGAGATGGAGCTCTTCAATACAAAAATACAGGATTAATTCTGAAAAAATGCAGAATTTTTTTCCAAGTTTCCAGAGGATAATCAGTGAATTCCTGTAGGCTTTAATCTGCCCAGGTGATGTAGAAGAAGCATTCAAAACTTTGGTATGTTCTCATGCAGTTATTTTAGATGCATGTGAGCAAAATGCTTGAGGAAATCAGCTCAGTGATTTTCTTAGAGTTTTGTTGTGGAAAAAAAAAAAAAAAAAAAGAAAAAAAATTCCTTGCTCTTTTAAGCAAAAAGTTACCTGCAAACCTACATAGTTTCAAAGCATAAATTCTGCCAAGAAAGCAATTAGCCCACCAGCATATGCATACTACATGAAAAAATAGTTTCATATTTCATATGCTTTATACATAATTTCATTTTTACCATGTTCATTCTTGTTCTTATGAAGGTTAAATACCAAAGAAGAGTGGGGGAAAAGTTAGGGAGAAACAAACCAGTTTGTCTAAGTATTTTATGCATGTATAATAAAATGTAATACGCAGACTGTAGAGAATTTAACCTCTTAGTAATATGAAAAATGAGAACCATCTGAAAGTGCTGCTAATGGGCTTTCATTTAGCACAGACTGAAATTCCAATCTTTGCAGCAGTTCTGAGCTGTTCCACTGAGCTATGGAGTTTATATCACAATTCAGCATCTGAAGAGCACAGAACCAGAGTGGAAATGATTCTCCTCCTCACTAGACAACTAGCAATGGAACTTTAAGCCATGTTAAACGTTGAATAACTCATCTTGAATATGTTAAATTCTTCCAGTCCCATTTGAACTCTTCAGGGCTCAGCAAACTACACCAGGAGTGTCTCTGACCTGGCAAAGGTCTGACTGATGGATGAGACCAAGTCAAACTTGCTTGCCCTTAGCTGCTTATCAATGTCATTTTTTCCCAGTCAATTAACATATAATAATGAAGGTTGTTTCTTTTTTCTTGCTTTTTTTTTTTTTTTTTTTTTTTTTTTTTTTTCAGCCAACCACACTATTTCTCAAAAGCTTTACTAGGATTTAATCACATCTTTTACAAATCACCTTTGTCTTCAGAAGCAGCAGACTATAAATTCTCATTTTACTCCATGAGGTCAGTCCCATCACATTGAGTGATGGACAGAGCCAGACCCACTGCTCCTTCATCTCCTTCCCTATTTGCTGTTTACAGACACTTTCAAACTTACAGTTTAAGTTAACACAGACCTTACTGTTTGGTTTCACACATTATTTGCAGAAATTACTGAGTTTGGGGAGAGCCACCAGCTCCACACTCCTGGACCACAAGGATCAGCTTTATGTTAACTCAGGCTTGGAGAAAGCTCCTTTTCATCCCAACCTGAAAAAGCTGGGAGAAAAAGCCAACTTTGCACCAGAAAAGTTTCCTCTCACCAATTCAAAGGAAAAAGACTAGGGTGCTTAACCTTGCAGGCTACAAAATAAAATAGTCCTTGTAACAGTGTTGGTAAATAAACTGACTCAGGCTGACACAGAGGTGATGGGAGAAGTGATATACATAGAGCATCAAGCTGTCATTCTTAAAAGATGATTTTCTTAAACTAGAGGCACTTTAGAAAGTGCCTTGAAACACAGCAATCTTTCAGACAATTTTCTTTTATGTTATGATATCAAAACCAAAAAGGGATGTAGGCCGTATTCAGGATATAAAAAAAAATGGCATTTTTAAAATCTTACAAATGTGACAGTTGCTATTCCTGTAAGATTGAAAACAAAGAGATATGAAACCCATCTCAGCTTTATGAATATTTACTAAATTTAAACATTAACTTTCAGTACCTGCAGCTTCAGTGCAGTTCCATTCAACCTGCACTCCTTTTAACCCTTTAAACCAAAATAACTATAAAACCATTACTCAGTGCTGGTAATACTTGAGCTTTGGAAGTAAGCATTCTTGTTCAACTACAACCATTTCCTACTTCCATGAGAAACTCAAAATTTTCCTATTCAGTCTCAGCCTCTGTAGTAGTCAAGGTACAAATTCACATTTCAAAGACTACAAAAAAAAAAAAAAAAAAAAAAAAGGATATGTATAGACATGGGTCCCCTCCTAAAATATCTTTTCTCCCTAGTAATCAGACTGAACAATGAAATGTTCATAAGTGTCATGACTATGACAACATTTGTCATATTTCTTCTCCAACCAGTTCAGTTTAGAAAAACAGATTCAATAAGGGCACTCAGGGTCAATAAAAACACTGGGAAAAAGAGGCAAAGAAAAGGGTAGAGTACCTCAATTCACTTGTACTGCAGTTGTTGCAAAGAAAGCAACTTCTGTCATCAATTCCCTTTATTTTACCTCGTGGAGCAAACACTGCAAATTAAAAAATGAAGCTCTGAGAAGAACCCAAGCTCATTTCACTGGATTCATCAAATAGGTGCAGGTAGAGATGTGTGGAGCTGAGGAGAATGAGACCCCCAGTCCTATAAGGACAGGCATCAAAACTCCCAGGGAAATTATCAGCAGAGTTCTCCAGGACATCCAGGGGAATATTCAAGAATGATAAATGGAAACACAACAAGGAGAGGGACAAAATCTGAGCAATGAGTGCTCGGGCTCAGATTTCTCAGCAGGTAAGAATTATCCAGTATCTCCAGAAATATATTAATCCTGCTCAGAGTAAATGTCTCACACTTAGAAGAGTCCTCACTATGTGATTCTGGCTTTTATGTTTTGTTTAGTTTTATCATTTTGCCTCTTCCCTCTTTCCAGTGATTGCTGTTATTTCTGAATTTAAGGTATTTAAAAACATTATTAATCCATAATAAGGAAAAAAAAATTATGAAAAAATAAACCAAGTAATGGAAAACCAATAGGTTTCAAGACATGTAAAAAATGTCCTGAGGGGCTGTCTGGTCAGTGTTTCTGTTCCTCTTTATCACAAGCTAGCAAGGAACAAAACCTTGTCATTGCAATTTTTCACACATTTTATGTGGTGTGTAAGTCTCTCATCCACTGGCCCAGAGCAATCCTGGGTGTTACTGATACAGAGCAAATAGTAATAGACAGAATAAAAGCCAAACTCATGGAAAACACTGAACTCCACCCCCAGACAGGCATCCCCCAGGTTTTGTTTGCTCTACAAACCTCCCCAGAGGTGAGCTGGAGCATCCCACTCCTACCCTGGGCTCTGGAAGATGCTTGGCTGCACAGAACCACAGAATCCCAGACTGGTTTGGGTTGGAAGGGACCTTAAAGCTCCCCCAGTCCCACCTCCCTTCCATGGGCAGGGACACTTCCCACCAGCCCAGGATGCTCCAAGCCCCATCCAAGCTGGCCTGGAATGCTTCCAGGGATGGGGCAGCTTCTCTGGGCAACCTGGGCCAGGGGCTCAGCACTCTCAAACCAAAAAATTTCTTCCCCCTGCCTAAGCTAAATCTCCCCTCTTCCACTTTAAAACCATTGCCCTTGTCCCAAGTCCCTCCTCCAGTTTTTTCTGTAGCCCCTGTAGGTGCTCTAAAGATCTCCTCGGAGCCTTCTCTTCTCCACTCAGAAACCATCTTTAAAACTGCCTGCCTGGATTTTCAAAGAGCACTTTAGAACAATTTCCTAAATAAAGAGTTTAAAAATTTGCCAAGACTTCTTCCGAATTAATTCAGCAGAAGGAGCTGTGCTTCCCACCCTTTTCCCTGGCAGTACATTGCACCAACACCCCTGCTTAGAAACCATTTTCCTCTCTTTCAGAGGTAAGTCATTTACATAAATGTAAATTAGTTCTCAAGGATATTATAATGCTAATAGATAAATGACAAAGCAATAGTTTTATCTTCCTAGACCCAACACTTCTAGACTTGACATCTATAGCCCCAAATGATAGATACAGCTGCAGGCTTTCCAGTGGGGTATTTTCCTTATCCTTGCTTTTGAGCATTTGTGGTCTAAAGTTGTCTGCTAAAAACAATTTACTAAAGCAATTTAGTCTTCAAATGTTGAAGCTGGCCCTAATTCATGAATGGATGGATAAGTTAATAGGAGGTGAGCCCCAGACAGCACTGGCAGAACAGCTCATGGTTGGGTTTGTAAGCACCATGGGGTCCAAACTGTCAGGTAGAGCACTCCAGATTTCACTCTAAAACCCAGAAATTTTTGGAATAACACAGCACACACCAGTCCTGCTGGGTCTACCACACTTCTCCAAGAAAGTCGGTGACGGAAAAACAACCATTAAGGCTCAAGACCAGGACATGAAACCTCTTTCTTGATGACAAAGTACTACAGGTTATTTATTTTCATCCTCTGCTTTTAAAAATTACTCACAGGGGCAGCATAAGAGCCTTACCTGCCCCCAGGTCCCTGTGCAGATGTCTTGTGTCCTGGGCCTCTCTGGCTAACAAAACTATAGTTGTCCCACCAGTCTTCTCCATTCCATTTTCCTAGGATAAAGGGTGATGGAGGAAATTTCTTCTCCTTCTTAATTTGGCCCTCTTTAAAGTACAGAAAAGTCAAAAGAAAGTCAGTGGCCTTTCTCCCAGGAAGGAATTTGAGAGGAGCCTGGAACCCTATCAGTTCAAAGCCTTCTTGACATGTTTTTTCCAGGGAGTAATAAGCAGAGGTAAATTCCTTATGCATATAGGTCTGTTGTCATGACAAAGAGATGCAGAAATTTTGAGCTTTTTCCACCTTTCATGACAGTTCAGATAGAGACAAAAGCTTGGAATTTAATTGTGGAAACACAAGGATCTATAAAATAACTCCCTTACCTGCAAAAACTACAGGAAGAAGCCTGAAATTGAATAAAAAGCACCCATGGATCTGTACTTCACTGAAAATTGCATCATCATCTATGCACATTTCAAACACTGCTTTTTTTTATTATTATTATTTTGTTTCCATTCCAGAGCAGGAGTATAAGAAGGACACCCAGGTGGTTTAATTCAAGCTACTGAGCACTCAGAACCATTACTAACTGCCTTCTACATGTCCACCTCTCTCCATCTGCTCTAAGAGATGCAGACTCCTTCATTTATTCCTCTAAATTCTGTTTCAAACTTTGTTCCACTTTTTGACCATACTTGACCTTACATGGAACCATGCATCCTTTGAAACTTTTAGCAACAACCAATTCTCCAATGTTTGGGGGGTTAATGGGTTTGTGTGTGGAGGAGGGCAGACAATACTTCTGAAATTAATTTAAATAAAGTTAATCCAACTGCCTTTCACACAAAGGTTGGATATTCCCAAAACAACATTTTAGAAAATGGAGTCTGAAGGAGCAGGGAGCTGCACACACAACACCCATCCTCATCCCAGCATCTGGAGACATCACATTTCCCTTCACAGGAGCATATTTAGAATAAAAAAACCTCATTGTGGAACTCAGGAAAAGAGCAGAAACTCAGATCCTTTGGGAGAGTTACCTCCAAAAGCTGTTTGAGGACCCTGATCTCTCCAAACTAAGATATTTTCAGCTCCAAAGTCAGAGCTTCTTCCAATGCTTGCACCACAGCCTCCAGCCATTCCCACCACTGGGGAACTACTGAGGAAATAGGAGGAGGACAACATTTTGCACACCAGGAATGTCCCTTTTTATGGCTTGAAACATCAAGTCTGATTTGCCACTGGCAACTCGTATAAACAAAGACATCTCATATCAAGAAAAGAGCATTGCTGCAGAAGGAAATAAAACCAGAGTTTGACCCAATTTCAGATTCCCTTGACAGAATGGGGAGGATAAAAACAAAAAGTTGATTTTCAGAAAGTAACTCCATTTCAGCTAAAAACCAGTGCATAACGTTAACAGGAAACATTTCAATTAAAACAGAATTAACTGGAAGATTTGGAACTATGCAAAAAAAGCCTCAGCTCTTGCTGGTATAATGTTGAAACATTGTCCCTTTAGGTGCTCTTAAAAAAAAGAAAGCCAGAAAAGCTGGTGATGAATCACCTACTAAAACATCTCAGCTCCAGACCAGGTACAGAGGGGATGTAAAAGCAGTCAGATTCTGACATCTTGTGCACTGGCTTCATATTTATTAAAGTCAGTTGTAGGAAACAGAGGCAACATGCATCAAATAAACCACTTTTAAGACCTTTTGTTGCATCTGTTCAACTTTTCCCTGCATGGTCTGTTCTGTGCCTACCAGAAGTCTCATCACCCAGAGATGCTGAGAAGTGGAGGATGAAGGAGAGGGAGAGAAAGAAGGGAAATAGCATCAGACAGTTTTATCTGGGTGAATATAATTTTGTCTATAAAAGCCCAGCTAAAGCAGCACCCAGTTATTTAGGTCCAGGTAACAGAGAAAGGTCATTTTGCCCAGATTGAGGAATGGATATTATGAAATGCCTCTTCCTTCCCCCATGACCTCTGTTCCTTTGCATATGCAAGTACTACAGAAAAAAAAACCCAGAAATTCTCCTGTTGCCAGTGGGACCTCTCCTATTTCCATACACAAAGCTTCAAAACCATGAGGTGTCCTTCAGGGGTTTGCAAACCCAGCTCATTCAAAAAAATATATTCAGAGAAAGTGCATCTTGAGAAGTCTCCAACCAGAGCTGACCTGTGTAGCAAACCTGAGCAGCTGAACACAAGGAATCTCCAAAAAAAAAAAAAAAACCCAAGCAAACCACCCTGAAGTATCCTACTAGGTCAGAAGATCTCATCAGCTTCCAACCTTCTGCTACTAAGGATGCACCTCCAAGTTCAGACCTTCCTATCCCATAACCTAATAAGCCCAACTATTTTTTCAGTGCATGCTGACAAATATTCAGGATGTGAGAAAAGCAGCAGCTACAGATTTCCTTCCAACCCTTCTTAGCTGATGGTATCCAAAGTTTTATAAACTGCACATCTTTATGCACACACACACACTCTTCCCTTGTGCCTGCATCTCTCCATCCCAGCTCCCAGCAGGTGCTGTGCTTTCCCCCACCTGTACCCAGAAGATTGCTGCTTGTATTTAGATGCAGATTCCCAAGTAAATGAGAATACCAGGCAAGCAGTTGCCAGTGGAAAACAAGAATATGAGAGCTACTTAAAGAGATTAACTTTCTTATCATGGTGCCACTGCACAGGGTAATTCAAGCAGCTGGTAACCTCATTTGGGGGACTAGAGAAAATTAAACTGGGAGAGGGAGCTCCTTTTTGTGCTGTAGTTTTCATGGCTACAGGGCTCAGTTATGTGCCTTTTGTGCCTGTGGTCCTGAACAGGAGGCTCAGTGTTTAAAGGGAAAGAAGAGTTTGTTCCTCCTATAAAATTTGTCTTTAATTTGAAGCAGTCTCAGAAAAGTCTTCAGATAATCTAAGTTAACTTGCACCAGCAGTGTTAACCCCTCGCCTTTCCCTTCCACAACAAAGGCAGGTAATAAATGCAGAAAAATTTCATTTTCTTTGTTTTGGGAAGTTTTTCATTCTAGGCTGCTAATTTTTACAGCAGCAGATTGCTATTTTTATGAAAGCATGTAAACCACAGCTGTACATGTGATGAAGAACAAGAATAATTCCTTTAGCTGACAGTGGAGACCCAGTCCTCACAATTCTTCAGAATTTTGGGAAGCATTAGTTTCATCTTTGGTCACATTAGTGCTGGGTTTAAGTTGTCTTTATATGAAGACTTGGAGAATGAAAAAAAAAAAACAAAAAAACAAAACAAACTTTTTCCTTTATTACAAAAGCATCTTTAAGCTCCCTTGAACTCTTCTGTTAAAGCAGCTACTCTGGGTTAAATGAACTCATTTTTACTGAGGAGCAGGCACCAAACTCTTTCAGAGAAGAGAAAACTATTTCCACCCGTGGGTACCTCAGGGGTGTTTAAAAATCCATACAGAGTATCTTTTACTCATGTTCAAATTAGCTACACCAATTGGAGAAACTCAGCAGGTATCATTAGCTTTGGAATTAGTTACTTTCTTTTCAAAGCATGAGTAATTTGTGTGCCTTCCTATTCCATGTGGGATCTTTTATTGAAGAAACAGCCAGAGAAAGATAATTACCAGAGAAAAACAGAAGAACTTCAACAGATAATAGGTTATGTAAAAAAAATCTTAAGCTCATCATTTCTAAGGAAATTCTTTTTTTCCCCATCAACCTCAGCAAAATGTTAAGTTTGCCTTAACTGCCAGGCTAGATTGAAATCTGCCTCATGGGACAAGGACCAAGGTATGGCTCCATCAAAAAGAAGTCTCAGGAGAGAAAAAAAATAAATTGAAATCTAGAAAACATGACTAGCAAAGGAAAATTGAAGAAACTGGGGATGTCTGGTTTGTAGTGCTTAAGGGAGGGTTGATGGCAATCTGCCAGTGTATTAAAGGTAACAAAAAAAAGATTGGGAACAAACTCTTCTCTGTGATCTCTGGGGAGAAAACAACAAGTGATGCTCTTAAAATCACAGCCAGAAGAATTAGGTTAAAAACTAAGAAAAATTCCCTAATGTTAGGGATAGTCAGGCACAGGAACAGACTGCCCATGGAGGCTATGGACTTGCCATCAGCAGAAAACCTTGTAACAGGTAACCCAAAGAGCTTTGGGGCCATGGTGGTGATGCTGAAGGCTGAATTGAATCACTTCCCACACCTATGTTCTGTGTGCAAATCAAAGCCACCAAACCAAGCCCTCATTTCCAGACCTCTAAAAACCACTGCACTCCCTTTTTTTGGCAACATGGTAATGGTCTCAGGGAGGAATAAAGATCTCTCCCAGGTAGAAGTGGTTCTTCTCCCCTTGAGGAGTGCTGGGGGAAGGCAATCAGCCAGCAGCACCCATTCCCTTCCTTCTCCCTCCTGCAAAAGTGGGATCCCATCCAGCAGCAAGCTTCTTACCTCTAGCCCCAACATCATTTCCATCAGCCCCATCTTGGAGCATTTCCAAGTTCAGTGCAGAAGCTTTGCCCTTGCCATCAACGTGGTCATTTGGATTAAAATCTGTCAGAGCAGAAATTCCTTTAGACTGAAAGAAATCCAAACTAATTTATCTGCAGTCATTTGACTCAGAGCTGTAATTGTAACCTGGCACTACACAAGGAGCTAAAACAAACATTAAATCTACAAAATAGTGACCTGATACTGAAACACTCTATGAAAATAACTCAAGACTGGTCAATTCCCTTACAGGGAATTACTAAAGGCCATTTATTATTGTAAAAGAGAAAACTGGATCAAAAAAATATATATATTTCTGGTTCAGCCCTCATCACTCCTCTAAGTTACACAAGATCTTGGAGCGTCTGTGCACTTCATCTCTCATTTCTCTATTATCAATATTAGAGGTTTTCTGGAGTTGAGACAATTTCTTAATATCTTATGTCCAGTATTCAGAAAAGAGGATATTTCCCATAGATAGTTTAAAATACTAAATATTAATGATTGCCTTCAGATAAAACAAAACTGTTTGACACAGCGACTGAGCAGTCACACTTTGTTGGGTCCTATCAATGCATATTCCTCTGAGTTTTACTGAAAAACCTCTAGGAGAGACAACCCTGCCAGGGAAGGTGTGTAAAACACTGTTCAGTGCAGTAAAGTAAACCAAGGAGTTGGGTTTTTTAACCATTCTTTAATGATATTTTGGTCTCTGGAGTTAGAGATGTGAAGAGCTGAAAAAGCAGAAGACAAAAACCAAAAAAAAAACCAACCCAACAAACAAAATTATAAAATAGTGAAATGCAGAAAGAAACATGGCCAGCAGCTCACTGAAGCATAATGATTCACCTGTACTTTGACTATTTAGTTCAGTTAAATTCATGATCCATAAAGTAGAGAGCAATAAAATCAATTTTTTTGTTGTTGCTGTGTTGAATTAATGTGTCACTAATCATGCTTGAGAAAACATTGCTCTTACTTAGACCCTGCTGTGGTTTTTATAGTCAGGAAGCCAAAAAATTGCAGATATTATTTCCTCTTTACAAGTTTCAACCCAAATCTTTCTCAATACCTTAATACTTAAAAGCTCCCAAAATGCCAATTTCTAGCATGAAGACAAAGGATGCCAACTGCTACACATTCCCAAATGCCATGCTTTAGTCCAAGTCCTTTGGGTTTCAGCCCCAAGTAGAGCCCCAGCTGATGGAAACCTTCCCTTACCATGACTCTGCACCCTTCCCCTCCCCTTGGGGCACAAGAACATCATCTCTGGGGAAACCAAAAACTTCTTACCAGGCAGCAGGGCGGACCTCTGGACCCCCTTATATCTTTGTGATCTCCTGCTTTCATGGTCACTTGTCCTCTACCACTTGGAGCTTCTCTCTGCAGTGAGGTTTTACACTTTCTTGCTTTCCATGATATGCACAGAAGCCCAGAGTGGTTTGGGTTGGAAAGGACCCTAAAACTCATCTGGCTTCAACCTCCTGCCATGCCCAGGGACACCTCCCACAGCCCAGGATGCTCCAAGCCCCATCCAACCTGGGCTGGAGAATTTCCAGGGATGGGGCAGCCACAGCTTCCCTGGGAAACCTGGGCCACTCATTTCTTCCCAGTGTCTTTGATAAATTTCCCTTCTTTCATCTTGAAACTGATGCTCTAAGATCTACCCACAACCTTCTCTTCTCCAGGCTGGTATTTTGTCCTGCTGACATGTCCTGCTGCTATTTTTCATTTCTTTCCAGGGAAAAGTTAGAAGGTTCCAGTGACAAATTTCACCTCTGCTCTTGAGCATCCTCTTAAAGCAGCACAGCTACAGGGATGGTGCTGTGGGCAGCCCTCAAACTAGAGTTGAAAGGATGGGAAAGCAACACAACATCACAGTTTTTGTGTCCCTGTTGACCTTCTTGGAAAATCTATGTGCAACTGGAGCCATGCGTGCAGCTCTGGTACCCTGAGCAATAGATGTGGCTACTTACTGCAATTTTAGTGTCTTTTTTTTTTTTGCAGAAACAGAGTAATCTCAATTTTAAGGACTCTGGTTCAAAAAGACAGCTGTTTCAGGATACTGCTACTACTGCCAAAATACAGGAATAACATTGTCCCTTAAATTTCAGCTGCATTTTGAAAATTGAAGGAATCTATTGATGCAAAAAACTTTGTGTGCTCAAAATTACAAACTTTGGTGGAAGAGATGGTTCTGTTAATATCATACTAGTTAAATGCTAGAAACAGTCCATTATTTTTAACACCTACATAGACCTTCAGAGAAAAATAGTCATAGAATTGTAATACAGGCAAAAAATATCATTAAAATTAATAGCCTCTGGAAGAATAATAAATTACTCAGTAACTTCAGAATCCCAATGAGGACAAATGACCTCTAAGTGTCTTCTGGCAACTGATACAAGCAATCGAGTCAATGGCAAACAGGTCAAGTGACATATAATTTAGCTTTTTGCATTCCTAGCAGTAAGTAAAACACTAACATAAGGCTATCAGATCTCAAGAGCAAAAGAAATGAAGTTTGAATCCTTAAAAACCACACTTGGGACTATTCTTTAAAAAGATTTCTGACCATTAAATCCACTGTGCCTAAATGCAAACTCAACAATATCGCCATAAAGTGGATAAACTTCAAGCAATTGATTCAGATAGAGAATTCAAAATTGATCTAGAGCTTACCCTAATGTCCTGATCTAGTAAAACAAAATGTCAACCTGGGACTTCTCTGTGAGTGAGATTAAACCTGAGATTTCCAATAATTACATTCCTTTTGGTGGAAGGAAAAGCTAATTCAGTCATTTCAGCTGAGCTTCCGTTCTTGCTTGACCAATATCCCAAACCAATCAAGTATATATCAAAACATTCCTGCTCTTACCATAACATTTTAGAGTGTTAAGTTTAGTGTGCAAACTCTCACTTTGTGGATATTCTGTGAGGATTCCATTTTTAAAAGTGTTTTGACCAGAGGGATCCAGCCCAGGACCTCCTGAGGAGCATCTCCCCAGGACAACAGGAACCCACCTCTGGCCTTCAGGGTTCCCTGAGCAGGTAAGCTGGACACTTAAATGTTTTGACATTTTACTAGAGGAGAGCTTTTCCCCTTGAATATTGAGAGAAATGTTCAATAAATGAGGAAGCCTGTGGTCAGTGGATTAGCAGCCTGACAGCTCTCAGGTCCTGTCCTAAACCATGAACTCATCAAGTGGGAAGCTATTTTAATGAAGGAAGAAGATATTTTTACAGTAATTTATATATTTAAGAGGCAGTGTCTCTGATGAAGTGTATTCCAACAGGTTTTGAAAATTGTGAAGCCAGACTGCTTGTTTTTTTGCTAGGCAAGCACTTCAAGAAGATGCATTTGATGTTTCACAGATTAGCTGCTGCCATTTCTCAGCCAGTTTAACTCCAGCATATGTTAAGGTATTCCCTGTTGTGTTTTCACAGCCACAAATATAAACTACCCAAAGCTCTAAGGAACAAAGTGAACAGCATGTGTGTTGTGTTTCATCAGAGAAATCACAGAGAACATAGATTAGTGAAGTCATCTGTGTCATTTATCCACCTAATTGGTCTTCAAGAGGAAGAATTTTCCCTTTCCCCCTTTTAAGTTCAGAGAACATCTTCTGAGTTTGGGTGCAGACAGAAGCAAAATAAAAATCAGAAACAATACAGTGAAAGAAAATGTCAGAAACTGATTGAATCCTAATTGTAGAAACCTTAAGAGTTAATGGCTTGCCCTTTCAAGTTTAGATACCTGAACTTCTCTTTCCATTTCCAAATTAATAATCTGACAGGCAAAATAAGAGATATCTACAAGTCTCTTTGGATCCTTCTCTAGGCTCATGCTGGCACTTTGAATCCAGCCCAGGATGTCTGTGGTGTTATTCAGCTTGGCTCAGGTTCCCAAAAGGTTCCCAAGCCTCCTCTTGGAAATGCTTTCCTGAGCATCTCTCAAAGGCAATAAAAATCATTTCACATGATACAAACCTGAGCCAGTTCAGCCTCAAACCTGCTCAGGCTCTTCCAGTAACTCTTTACCCTGGTCTTGTAATATCAGAAAGTGGAAGCCTAAATATTCTTTTTTCAGTCATGTCCCAAATAGATTTCCACCAAGTCCAACAGGCTTGAGCTCAGCACCTTGTCACACATCACTCTTTCCTCTCCTTTTCTCTTTCACTCCATCCTGGAGCAGCCAGAGCAGGTTCCTCAAGGCCAAGTTGGGCTCTGACTGTCCCCAGGGATGGAGCCTGCACCACCTCACCAAGCATCCTACTCCAGACTCTGACCACCCTCCCCATAAAACATTTTCCTCTGTTTACATGGAATTTCCCACATTTCTATGTATCCTGCTGCCTCTCGTCTTTTCTCTGGGCACCAGTGAGAAGAACCTGGCTCCATCCTCTGCCCTCCTTCCCACCAGGTCCTGACAACCTGGATAAGATCCCCCTGAGCCATAACTTCTCCCAGCTAACCAATTCCCAAAGCAAAACACAGCAGCAGGAAGAAGGCATTTTCAGCTTGCAAAGCAGCACTCCTTGATTCTACGCCCTGTTCCCCTCTTACTGGAGATAGTTCTGCTTTCTGTGAATCAAATTAGATTTTAACAAGATGACTGTGCCTTCTGCATAACTAATCACAGAAGGGCCCCTACACTTCTTTAAGCACCACTGGGTTTGCAACATGCCCTCAATAAAGCTTAATAGGCCACACAACTCTGAGAAGCCAGACTTTGATTATTTAGAGCTGAGTGGTTTCTTTGTTCTCTCTTAGTAAGAGATGTCACAGTCCCCACAGCCTGATTGCTACTTTTCAGTGAACAGGAGAGAAATGTGCACTTGTTCTGTAGCCATTTGCAAAGATTGTTGGAGGATGGAGAGCTGGAAATGTATTCTAAAGAACAGTAAATTAAAAATTGTGTGATAAACCAACGATGAAAACAGACACTGAAGGGGATTTCTTTACAGAAGATCTTAAAAACATATTTCTGCACTAAGTATGAAGTCACAAAAAGATGGCCAGGAGGAGGGATATAAAAATGCAATTGCCCAATTTCCTTTTTGTCAATATTGAAGTAACCATTTGCCTGCCCAGAGGACACAGGATCTTTTTCTTCCCTAATTCAGAGCAAGGTAAATCATGAATAATGCCAAAGGATGCAGCACTTACTCCAGTCCCACACAGAGCAAACTCAGCCCTGGTCACCCCATGCTCCTTTCAGGACCTGGTGCACAGCCACAGGTATTTAAAAACCATTCACAGAGTTTGGAGGCTCTTTCCCTTTCATATCAGAAATCTCTGCCTCCTCACCCAATTTTCCACCTTGTTCCAAGTGAAAAAAAGAAAAAAATTAAAATATACATTGGGAAAATGAGTAATGCGAGTGGAGCATTGCCCAACAGAACCAGTGTTTAGTGTCCAAAAGGACTGGACAGAATCACAGAACCTTTTTGGTTGGAAAAAACCTTTAAGCTCATCAGTGATCTCAGCACAGGGCCAAAACCCCCCCCCCAAACCCATGTTCATCAGCTGAATAACAGCAGCAAATATAGAAAGGGTCCAGTGATGCCTCATCGCTTTCAATGGATTGATGAGAAGCCATAGCTGCAATTTTCAGAAAATTAGTTTTGTTAAATGAATACTGTAGAATTTAAATTCTAAATTAAAAAAATTTAAAAGTACAAAAACGTAAAAGTAAAAAAAATATAAAAATAGAAGTATAAAAATATAAAAATAAATATAAAAATAAAAGTATAAAAGTATATAAATAAAAAATATAAAAGTATAAAAGTAAAATAAATATAAAAATATTTAAAAATTTAAAAATAAAAATTAAAAAAAAACTAGACAACTAAAAAACTAAAAAAATTAAAACCTAAAAAATTTTAAAAATTAAAAAAAGAAATTTGGATGTAGCCTACCAGCTAGAGACAAATCCTTGGCACTGGAAACAAAAGTTACAAAAATTAAAACTGGGCAGGGAACTGAAAAACAGCCTCAGAAATGCAAGGGAATCTTGTCCCTGAAAAGAGCCATTTTCCCCTCGAATATTCAGGTATTCATCCCACAGATGTATCGCACGGGAACTTTATCAGATCCAGGCTAAGAGGCTGAAATCATAACTATTTTTACATGGCATAAAGTCTCCTCTGATAGTTTTTTGAGAGCCCTGATAAAATACTTCAAAGAGATCCATGCAGTCATGCTCATCCTCCCTTCTCCACGCTGCGTGTATTCCGAGAGCTGGAGAAGGGCAGAAAATTCAGTGTATTTTTAGCTGTCATTTATATTTCTATCTCTGCATGGGATTAAGGAAGTTTTCCTTTCTCAGGGAAACGTAAGTACCCAGAATAAAACTGCAAAATCAACAGCCAGCATCTGCTCACCTTATATCACCAGCAGAATCCTATTCCCAGGGGGACTGATAACGACTGCAGAAGCAGGGATCAATATTGATCCAGCCAAATTATCCAGATGCATGCAGGGGGTTAGTGGCTGGCTCCTGAAGATAAAATTTCAAACTTAATAAATGTAATTCCCCATCACAGAATGAAGATATTTGGTATGGATGTGCATCCTGCTAAACTCAATAATAATAATAAAAAAAAAAAAAAAAAATAAAAAAGAATGTGAATGCTACTACCCTGAGCTTCAAAATGTTATTTTCAGTGATATTATGAAAGTTTTATCAAATTGTTTTGAAACTTGCTTTTGTGTCTCAGAGTACCAGCAGCCCTTGTGGACTAGGAAACAAATAAATCAGACTTACAAAAACCTACAATTACTGATGAACACCCAAGTTCTCTTGATACTCTAAAGAGACCAAAACATTACAAACTGTAAGGGCTCAATTTTTGCACAGTTCAGACAACTCAACTCAAGCAAAGTCGGAAATTCAAGACCCAGCTAGTTAGCATTTAAGTCAAGTAGCCTTAATTTAAGGATTACTTAACCAGTTTTTCACTCACAAATTACTTAAGCAATGTTCTGGGAGTTATGGTCTGTTGACTGCATTTCTGTTTACCTGGGGATAAAGCTGGTTTACAATTTGAAGAACAAATTAATTCCGGAGGAACAAACCCAAGTTTGTACCTAAATTAACTAAATTTTGTTACCTAGAATTTCTTGTTCCAATTTAATTATATTGTATCATCATTAAATTAAAGCTAAGCTAAATTAGTTCTCCAATTTTTCTTCAAGAAGAAATATTATTTGCCTTCCAGGAGCACTAAAGCATAGAAGCTCCTTGAAATTATATCTTTTAAGAAATGTTTGCTAGCTACTTCTAATTAAAACCATTCATCACTGGAATATAATTTTGGGGGGTGGGTTTTGTTGGGGTTTTGTCATGTTATTTTTCTGATAACCATTCCAGACTAAGCCTAATCTAGTTAATTTTCGGCAAGTAAATTCCTTAATTTCCTGGGATGAACAGCGAATGTCTCCCAGATCACGGGCACCTTAAAACTGTGGAAACAAAACTTTTGAAACAAAACTTTTGAAACATCCTGGGGACACCCACCAAATTTTCAGCAATACTGGGGCACTTCCCAAATTACAATGCCCAACATCACAGCCAGCATCTCCATGTCCAAAGCCAGCCGTGGTCCTGCAGGCATTTCAGTGGTTTTAATTCAAATACTTTTTAGAAATTTAATAATTTACTTTCTTGTTTCAACTGAAGTTAATAAATGGCACAGCCTGAGTTGCACAAAATGCAGTGGATGGAAAACTGGTGTTTAAAACTTAGTTTCAGGCTCTTGATACAGTTAGGAACTGTGCTACTCTGTGGAAATCTGTGGAAAATACCTAAAATAATATGGGTTATCCTTCCCCATTAAGGAAACAGAGAGGTAGGAGAAAATTCACTCAGATATTTCAAAGCAGTTTGTGAACAGCGTTTGAGAAAAAAAAATATGAAAGGAGACCAACCTTGATATGGGTATAGCCACAGAGCACTTTTAAAAAGAAATTCTATTTCTGCAGCTTGGGTCTGATGTGGCAATTCCCTTTATGTCAGCAAAAGGTAGAAATGTTTCAAAATGCCCTGGAATCAAGCACTCCAAAAAGTGTCCCTATTAACACCTGTGCTAACTTGTTCTAAAAGGCTCTTTCCATCTGAAACCACAGAACTTGCTGCCTTAAAAACAACATGTACCCCTGCTAGTGATGGAGTTATGAAAAGGAATTTAAAAGGAGAAATGTCAGAGAAAGGAAGATTTCTAAAAAACCTTATGAGGTTTCACCTGCCTTTAAAGCCTGGAGCTGTGCAAATTACTGGAGAGATGCGAGAAGCATTTCTGCTCTGACTTTTTCTATCTCTTAGTTATCTGTTTCTTTTTCTTATTATTTTTTTTTTAATCAGACTTGCCTGCTTCTTTCTTGTCAATTCATTCCATTCCCCAGTGTAATGATAAGAGGAGAGCTGCATTTTCATCCCAACAAAGGGGGAGGGACAGCTTTGCAGGTTCCTGAACAGGAGCCCTTGGGTTCAGACATTTGCTCACCCACAGTCCAGGTTTCCTTCTCCCGCTCCCCATCCCCTTCCCAGAAACAATTCCCACCCCATGGCCAGCACCAGGAGGGATGTACCCCCAGGCAGCACCACCTGAGCAACAGCAAATAGCACTTGAACTCAAGGAGTTATGACCAAGAATGGTTCTTGAGCTGAAACTGTCCCGAGAGGAGCTCCATCCCCAGCAGAACCCAGAATGATGCATTTCATTTATTGATCCCAAAGCTCTGCCTTTGCCTCGAGACTGCAAGTATTGGGATTTGATGACAACTTGTCTTTAAGCCTCCTGCTAAAGCCAACAAACTGGAACAGGCGTTTGCATTTGGCTCCATTTTCTCAAGTCTCCAGGGGTTTTGAGCATCTCTCAGTTTTAGGTTGGTTTTGTTTAGATATGCACAGAAGAAAAACACAGCTTCAGCTTTTAATATATTACTCAAGCACTTAAATTGCTCTTCCACTCTCAGGATCCAAAAAGTTCCTTTGCCAAGGAAACTGCTGCTTTCTGAGCCCTTGACCTCCCCATTTGTGTGTAAAGGATCTCCATCAACACCCTCCTGCTGTAACCTTGGTGCTTATTGGAAGAGGTTCCATGGAGGTGCAAAACCCAGAAACACTTTCAAGTTCACTGCTGGAGATGCAAGCTATTAAAAAAATAAAGTGTTTGTCACTAGTGCAGTGGCTGAGAAAGAGACCCCACAAAACTATGTAAAGAGAAATATTTGGGTTTGCTGCTTTTAGTGGGCTGTTATCAAGATGAGAGGAATTGGTTGTGCCAAGGGAGGTTCAGATTGGATTTTAGGAAAAATTTTTGTAGTGAAAGAGTAGTAAAGCATTGGAAGAGGCTGCCCAGAAAAGCGGAGGAGTCACCATTCCTGAGGAGATTCAAAAAACTCTTAGATGTGGCACTTTTTGGGGATGGGTGCGTGGGCATGGTGGTGTTGGGCTGATGGTTGGATTTGATGACCTCAGAAACCCTTGCCAGCCTTAGTGAATCTATTCAATTATAACTTTAGCAGACATCACAGCTTATAACAATATAAAATTTCACAGCAAGCCAGCCAGAGAAATTAAACTCCACCAGCTTAAACTTCCCATCTCCACTTCTGCATTCCAAGGGTCCAACATCTGCAACATATCTCGTAGGACATCAGGGCAACCAGCAAGAAATACAGCTTCACCTTTGGGACAGAACATGCTATGTGTGTGCGTGAAAAAAACAAACAGTTTTGATGATCCAAACCAGCAAATCCCAGTAAAACAACAGAAAAATGCTCAGGCAACATCCACCTAAAGCTGCATCCCTGCAGCAACTGCATCCCACTACTGCCACATGCTGCCTGAAGTAAGATCTCCCTCCTCTTTCCAAGGCAGGAAAGCCCTCCACAGAAACTCCAAATGAAAAACAAACAGCATTAGTGAAGAAATTATAGTCAGCTTTGGAAGCTGCAACGATTAATTACGTCGGTGGTTTTGTGGGTTTAGGTTTCCAAACACCCTGCCAGAGTGCTTTAAGATCCTCCTGATTAAATAATTCAAAATGTTTGCACTATCCAACATGTTTGAAGGGGTGAGAAAACTGTGCTAAACACCCTTTGAATTCACAAGCAAGCACCTCATTACAGGCCATTGATATCAAATATTTATTACCTTCTCCACTGTAATGAGCTCATTTAAGACAAGTGTGAGAAAGCCCCCTCTTGTATCAAAGTGGGAAATGTTTTATTTATGGGCATTTTAATATCCACTTTAGGCCACCCCAAAAAATACAAACGTGCAATTGATATTGCATTAATGAGAAAGTAAAATCTATTTCTGTCTGATACAGGCTTATTTCATTTGGAAAAAGACAAAGCAGAGGTCAGGTGCAGGGATGCTGCAACACGCGCTGCTCTGGGAAGGGAACAATTAATATCCAGTAATTAAAAATGTGGTTTCCCTTCCCAGATTTGCACAGAGAAGTTCCTCACTGTTTCCACAGGAGTTGCAATCTGTTGCTTCTTCCAGGCAAACAAGAGTATGGGCCCATAACAGATCAAACACAACCTCAGGACAACTTCTCTATAGCACCAGCAAGGAGCTGGGGAGGTGGCAGGTCATCAAAGTTAATGATTTAACCATTGTGAGCACCCTGCACATAAAATATTGATGGGCTCCTAGCTGTGCTGCAGATGTTAAGCTCTCAAAAGCAAACTCAGCCCCTGGATGAGCTCCAGGCTTTGCAGTGATGCCATGAGAGAGGTTGGGGTCAGCTCTGTGCCACCACCTCCCCTGGTGACCCCATCTGCTCACCCCAGAGAGGTCGGTCCTCAGCCTTTAGTCTTCCCTCCCTCCAGGTGTTGTGATACCACCAGAATTGGTCACAACTGAGGATGGCTTCTCTTTCTAGCAAGATTTGTAAAAACTGATTTGTAAAAATTCATTATTTCACATGCACAGGACCAAAACGAAAGTGTGAATTCTAACAGAATTCTTTTTGGAGCAGTTGGGTGCTTTAGTATTTTCTCTAACAGGAGCAACCGCCAACAAGTCAACAAAATTATCACCTTTTTTTATATCTGAAACAAGTTAAAAAGCAAACCCTATTTAGGTTGAAGTAGCAATGTCCATAGCTGTGAGCCAATGAGATTAGAAAGAGCTAATTTAGGAAAATTCAGGACAGATTTATGTACAAGTCTTGCTCTGCAAAATACAGTTCAAGGAAGCTGAAACTTCTCTAAGTAGAAGAATGATTGCCATAACTTCATGGACTCAAGGAGGAATATTAGTCATTCTCAGTGTACTTTATATTTAAAATGAAGAGGAAAATACTTGGGTAAATAGTAAGTTTGTAAGGATTTGACGTTGCACAATGAATAATGTATCAGTACTTGGCTTTGGGAAATCCTGACTCCTAGACCCAAAATCACAAACAAAAAGGTGCATAGATACAAGCTTTTACTTCTGCCTTGACAGGTGAAAAATTTATACATTTTCAGAGCTCCTTGGTTGCTAAAGGGACAAGGTGAAACTTCAGAAGTTCAGGTGACCAACATATGTGACTTACTGACTGATGAAGTTTCAAAACCGTATCACTATGGCAGGTGAGAATTATTTTGTCATGCTGTGTCTTTTTGGCATCTCCATCTAGCTGGGAACGTTGAATTTTTTATATCAGACCCCAGATTTCCCCCTTGCATCTAGGCATAAGAGCATAGAGCTCTGCTGCTGCTACCCTTACCTAGCTGTAGAGAATTTTTCAGAGTTATTAATATATTGGGGATTTTATGTTTGATTTTTTAACACCAGAATGGGATGAATTACCAAAGGGCTGGTGAGCACATTTAGTCTATTTAGAGAGGCTGCAAACATATATTCCTAGAGCGTATATATCTGTCCTCTTCATATCCAACCTGAGCACTACAACTTTGTGCTAAACACCAAAGAGCCTCACTAACTCCATTAGACAAAGAAACCATCAGAATTTGGGCCATTTTTTTGCTCATTTTCAGAGAACCATCTCATCATGTTATACTTTCAGGGTCCTCTGAAATCCCATATTCCCTCCTTTCACTCCCCACTGAAGTCAAACTGCACTTCATAAAAAGAACAAACAAAATCTGAGAGAACATTAAATTAATTTCAGTCGAGTGTCATTTTCTTCCCTTATTGATTTAGACCTGTGCAACTCCATCAACTTAATCTCAGTTATTATTCCTGTTAATCAAAATGCTAGTGGAAACAGAATCAAGCCCTAGGGGTTCTAAATGAATTTTTTTAATAAGTTTTGCTAATATGACTCAGTTGGCTGAGTTTCAGAAAGCCACACAGACCAGGCAGCTTTCAGATAAATATTTTTGTCTGTTTCTCAGATGAACCTCCCAAGGGATGGATGCAGCCCAACTGGTAGCTCTTGAAACTGGACAGATTCATGCTCCCAAGGGAAAATTTACAACCAGTGTACACTGGCCCCAGTTTTCTCTAGCAGGATTTGCTGTAGGCAATGCTACAGAGGTGAACACTTCAAAGATTTTGCAGATGGAGAAGAAGCTGCTGAACTTCAAACCTGGGACAAAGGAATGAAGAGTCAAGGAGTGAAAGAATGATAAAAGACTAATTTTTATCTTGGAAAAGGTCACTGTGAAAGTTGAATTGAAATGAGAAGCCATGGTACAAAACAGCCCTGGGATGCTTCAAGTGCAGTGTCAAACCCATGCAACTGCTTGCTGGGAAGGTCAGCCCTGCTATGAGACTCCTCTGGGAAAACTGAATCAGTTATACAGTAAATACTGATATTAAGAAAGATCCAGGAAAATGCTTAGAGCTCACACAGCCTTCAGGCAGCACATCTGAAGCTGACCTCTTTCAGGCAGGAACTCCACCAAAAAAAAAAAAAAAAAAAAAAATCATAAGAACCACCACACAAGGGCAGATTCCAGGTAAACCCAAAATAAGTAGCTTATCTGCATTGGTTTTCCTTAAGGCTTGTTA
This sequence comes from Phaethornis superciliosus, assembly GCA_023637945.1. Classification (NCBI taxonomy): domain Eukaryota; kingdom Metazoa; phylum Chordata; class Aves; order Apodiformes; family Trochilidae; genus Phaethornis; species Phaethornis superciliosus. The sequence continues at coordinate 23,021,209 of JAJQWJ010000010.1, forward strand.
GTGAGGAATGATAAATATGACAGCAGATACTAACAGTTGAGGTTCATAAATCACTTTGCACACAGACCACTGCAGAACCATAGAATTATTAAGGTTGAAAATCCCCTTGGGATCAATGAGCCCAACCACCATCCCTCCTTGACAAAGTCCTCCCCTAACCCATGTTCCCCAACACCACATCTAAAGAACCCAGAGCTCTTACCCAAAGCATGCAGGAGGCTCCATGCCTAAAGCTTTGTCAAACAAGAGGCATCATCTGCAATTAAAATTGAGCAGTAAAAAAAGCTGGACTCCTCCAACTCTTTTGTGCAGGTGAGTTTACTTCCCACTCCCCAGCAGTTTGTTACTCTGCACATTCACTGACCCTCCTGGGCTGCTCCCCTTCACCTTCTCTACAGAAACTCAACCCTTCTGTCCTGCATTCAACAGCACTTGGGCCACCAGAACCAATCCCTGAAACAAAACACCCCACGTGGCAGCACCTTCAATTTCATCTGAAATTCTGGATGCGCTGGATTCCAAGCCAAGTCATCCTCAACAAGACCAAAAAGTCATCTTTGACCTCCCCAGAGTATAAACCAGGCAGTTATTCATGTCATGCCTCATTTCCATCAAGTTATTAGATGGAGATTTAACAACAATAGGGCAGAAATACAAAACAGAGCATTAGGGTTTTTTCCCCTTTGTTAATATTTTCCATGACATCCCTGTTTGTTGTGTAGGGTATTGAAGCACAAACATGACAGCATCAAAAGATGTTGAGCACAACCAAAGATTTCTCACGAGTCCCAGCATATCTCAAGGCACAGGATCATTTTAAACACCTCCTGCTTTTCCTTATCCATGAAGTTACTTTTTCAGAGCAGCACTAACTGCTCTGTCTGGTATCCATCCCTTCTCAGATGGTTCCAGCACATCATTTGAATGCCAATAACCTTCATAGCTGCTGTGTCAATAGAAAATAAAAATAAAATAAAACAGTAAATAGAATTTAAGATAAAAACACAAAATTAAATATTAAAAAATAATGTATAAAAAAACCCATACAAAATACAACAAAATAAAATACATGCTGCACTTGTAGAAGAGAGTTTTCCTAGGGATGTGGAAAACACCTGTGCACTTTAAACAGTTTATTAGTTGTTCCTAAATTGCAGGGGAAAATAAACTTAGATTTTCAACCAACTTTCACTTTCTCCTCTCCCACAGGGGGGGTGAGCTGTGTTCCTGACAAGTCACAGCCCTTGCTCCTCAAGGAGACAGTGTTGAAGAAGTCAGAAAGTTCTGATGCTGAATTTAAAGTGATCACAAATAAATGAATTAAGATTCTTTTAAAAGAAAGTGATGGAAATGGCCTATTTATAGTTGAGAGCATATTTAAAACCTCAGAAGGGAAACAGCAATTACATTTTCAGTTTTCAAATACCATTGTCTCCCCTGACCTTTTGGTGCTTTCTCATGCCCTTCAAAGCAAAATGGATTCATGAGAAGTGCCTGATCAAAAACAAAAATAAAACAATATCAATTTTGCAGTGAATTTGTCAATTTGCAGAGCCTAAGCTCTCTTGCAGACTGAGAGCATCTCCATTAAAGGTGCTTCAGCTTCAGTCATTGCCACTGAGGCATCACTGAGGGATTTGCTAAATACACCAAAGCCCCTCGTAGGGTCAGGCTGCGAGGATGGAGAAGAGGTGCAGGGGGCATGGACCTGCCCCCAAACCAGATGTCCAAGGCATTCTGTGATTGTGTGGGTTTCACAGGGTACACTAACCAAAATCTGACTTTTTCAGGAATTACACTGACACTGATCCTTGTTGCATCTCTGTGCCTGCCTTATTCTTGGAGGCTGTTTCCACTGAGTGAGTTGTTGGGCTTTGACGAGCAGGTGGCACATCTGAGGAGCAGCTTTGCTCTAATTTCAGGATATTCCACCCTCCTCCTCCTCCTGCAGCTTCCACCTCACTGCACAACACACTGAAATTCATAGAGATGAACACCCCTAAACCCCCCTTTTCACCATTTGAAGAGAACTTTTGGCAGATCAGCTCAGCCCACTTGGAGATAACATCCCTGCCAAGGGGATAAAGGATGGATTTGGGTCCAGATTTGTACTCCTGGTTTATAGCCTGACTCAGCATCATCTTTCCCAGTTTCCTCTAAGCAGCATCTTTCCCAAAAATAAGCAGCTAAAAAGGTGCAGTTTACCCTCAGGAGAACCCAATTCAGCTCAACTTCAGCTTTGCTTTGATGGGTTAACAAGACTTCACAGGGTACCCACACCTCCCCTCCACTTGCCTACCACAGAGAAAATTTTGCAGCTTCAAAGCAGGAGCTTCTCCCATCCAGCCTTTCAGCCTGTGCAACCCCATTGTGCTCTTAAAGGCTTTTTGATTTCTTTTCATCCTTTTTCAAACCACACCGTGGGACATGGCCGAGCTCTGATAGCATCAGGCACAGAGGAAACATGGGGTAGCTCCAAGCAACCAACATCAAGCAAACATCTGACACTGCTCTCAGCAGCAGTCCTGGGACCATGAAACCATCCTCCTCCAGACACAGCAGCTCCTGCTCCAGAGCTGCACCTTCCAAGCACTCGTTTTGAGGGGAAAAAAAAGAGAGGAATGCATTCAGGGTGGATTTTTGCTCTGGCTGCTGGAAGAGAAGTGGCTGCACTTGCTGCTCAGTCCATCCAAAGCTTTTCCCACAGCATCTTTGTGGGCTGAAAAGGGAATTGGAAAGGGCCTTTTGGCACTCACACCTCAGCTGGAGCTGCTGCTTCCAGTTGGCTGAGAGTAAAAGAGTGTGGCCCTACCATAGCCCTGAAGAGAAGATGGTTGGGAGGAGAAAGGATTTGAGGACAGCCCTGAGGAGAAGGACTCAGGGGTGGTGGTGGCCCAGAAGCTCAACGTGAGCCATCAGTGTGTGCTTGGAGCCCAGAAACCAACCAGGTCCTGAGCTGGATCCACAGGAGCACAGAGAGTGGTGAAGGGAGGGGATTCTCCCCCTCTGAGATCCCATTGGAGTTCTGTGTCCAGGGCTGGAGTCCCCAGCACCAGAAGGACATAAAACTCCTGGGATGTGTCCAGAGCAGAGGCACTGAAATGCTCAGAGGGCTGAGCACCTCCCTGGGAAGCCAGGCTGAGGGATTGGGGTTGTTCAGCCTGGAGAAGAGGAGGCTCCCAGGGGAGCTCAGAGCAACCTTCCAATATCTGAAGGGGCTACAAGAAAGCTGGGGGAGGGCTTTGGACATGGGGGGGTAGGGAGAGGACAAGGGAAATATCTTAAAACCTAAAGAGGGGAGATTTAGGTTGGACATTATGAAGAAATTCTTTAATTTGAGGGTTCTGAGCCCATGGCCCAGGTTTCCCAGGAACCTGTGGCTGCCCCATCCCTGGCAGTGTCTCAGCCCAGGTTGGATGGGGCTTGGAGCAGCCTGGGCTGGGGGAGGTGTCCCTGACCATGGCAGGGGTTGGAACTGGGTGAGCTTTGAGGTCCCTTCCAACCCACCCCATTCTGTGATTCTATGAAGCATCTCCCAGAGATCGGGAAACCACAGAATGACAAAACCAACCTGAGCTCCTATAATGAAGGTATTTAAATCCAAAACTGAGCAACCATCAGGTAGTTTGTGCCTTCTCTTTCATGGCTCAATTAAAAATTTGTCAGCAACTTAGGGCTGGTTTATAGAACTCCCCATCTCCTGGTGGGAATGTTATCTTCTGATAACCAGGTTAACTAAAGAAGTTTTGAATAACATGCTTGCTTTGAAAGAAATAAACATTGATTTTGTGCCTGGTCCTGTAAAGTATAGATGGTTCTCAAACTGACAGATTTCACAACACCCATTTTAGACCACGACCCCCATGAGCAAGCTTTGGTGCTTTTAAAAGGCAGCATTTGGAGAAGAGGGCTCAAATAAACCTGATATACAATGCTTATTCTTCTTTAAGCAATAGTTCAGCAGGTTTCTCACATGTCCACTCTACTGGTGCAGTTTTCAACAATTTTCTTGGCTAGCATTACATACTTCTAATATATTTATCATGTTAAAGATTGAGATCTAAAACATCCTCTCTTCTGGAGCTGTAAAAAGTTGCCCAGTGTGTTGGAAGGGGGTTTTTTCCAGCAACAGAGACCCAGGGAAAGGGCTGGGCAGGTGGATGTTGGTTTGTTGGGTGGTTTTTTTATTCCCTCTCCTGCTAGAATGGTCACAAGACACCCAAGAGAAGTAGCTCATGGCATCAATCTTAATTGCTTTCTCCATTATATAGAAGCAAGGAAAAAAACCTTGACCTTACCCAAGTGAAACTGGCAGGAAAGTAACTTCTCCTTAGAGCAATTTGACCTTGAAGCACTCCCCTTGCAGAGCTTTCTCTAATCCCAGGCAGATACACTTACCAATCACAGTGGGAGAAAGAAAATTCATCTATCAAAACAGTGACATTGCTAAAATTCGAGCCAGCAGTGTCATTTGCTAATTTGCCCACTACCTCTCATTTTCAGCTTTTAAGGATTTATCATCAATTCTGTTTCATCCACCAGACAAAACACTGAACCTTTGCCCCAAACCCTCCGTTTTCCTAATAAAGACTTAAATTGGAATTTATTCTGGCTCAGAAGCCTGGGATTCCTCTGAGAGAGGCTTTCCAGGGGACTGTTGCAGATCTTCAGGGACTTAAATTTACCTTCCTATAAAGCAAGGCCAGCAGTTCATCCTAAGGAGGTGCCATCACTTCAGCAAGCAAAATTGGATAAAGCAACCATAAAACAATCTTTATTTTTCTTCCACCGCTTCCCTTTCCTCCACTATTTTGTACATTTAAGCAGCATTTTCATTGAATTTAAAATTTATAAACAGGGAAAACCACATTTTGGTATCTGTGTAGCAGTTCCCTACATTATATCAGTATGATGACTATGAACCAGCAAGACACCTAAGCACTGACACAGAAATCATACTCTCCAGTTAGGACAATCTCTGCACCAGTTTGCTTTGAGATATGTGCACCTTTCCCACTGGCTGGGTTGTATATTGGACATGGACATCAAAAGCTGCCATCTGACATTCTGCTGGAAGAAAATGTTTCTGTTGAGAGTTACTAGAAGCACAATACTTACAAAAATTGGCCTCCAGACTTCCACATCTCGCAGAGAAATTAATGCATTATTCAGAGTGTGAAGCTTGGTCTTGGCAACATCAGTCAGAACAGCAGCACAGGAGAAACTAGGATGCAGAACAAAACATTTAAGGCTTTATTACTTCATTTAGAATGAAAAAAATTCAAAATCTAAATAAAATTATTCCAATAGGAAAGAAAACCAAAAAAAGTCAACCTGAAGCATCCCACTCTTGCCACTGGCAGTTTTGGAATTGAATCTTTAATCTCTTTCATTTGCATTCACCTTGAGAGGTTAGTTAGTTATTGGTCAGGTACCAATGCTCTTGACTCTTTCAAAACATATGAAATGTGTAGCAAGACTAAAAAACCTCTCTAACTGAAGACTTGACTTTTGCTAAAATGGGATTGTTTTCATTACAAAACCCTTCAAGCAAAGACAGCTTTTTTTTTTTTCCTTTTCTTTTCTAGGATGGGCACATGAATATATCTCAGGTAGAAGGGCTCTTCTGGGGGCTGCATCTTCTCACTTTTCTCCAGAAAACCCATTCTGACTTATTTTTTGATGCAAATCCTTGGTATTTACAACATGGCAGGAGTGAACTGAGCCCATTCTGACTCTAAAGAGAGGCAAAACCACTGCACCCAGGACAAAAGCTCTGAAATTATTTCTTTCCTTTCCAAAGCCATTCAGCACCTTAAAATAAAAGTATTTGGATTAAAACCAACCAGTACCTGGTTAGTAAACCCACTAGTGAGTTAGAAAATGTTCACTAAATGGAACAATATGAGCAAAATGTGTTGGTTATTAAAAGGGAAAGCAATTATTACCTATTATTGCAGTTTCATACCATGAAACACATCACAAAGTGAAAAAATTATTGACCTGATATTTTGGCATCTTTACCCTAAGTACAAAGTCAAAGCTGAGCTAATTTTTAATTTAGTATAAAAAATGGTTTGTTGTTTTGGGTTTTTTTCACCCAAGATAAGTTTTCACAACCCTTTGTATCATATACTTTTTCCTTACGTGGAATCAGCAAGTCTTGCAAATTCATGGGGGTTTTAATTTTACCCTGGTTTCTAACCTCCATAAATTTCAAGATTAATTTAACTCCAGCTTAAGAAGGTTTTTAGACTTATCTGAGACAGTAACAGAGAAGAACTCAAAGGGTCAGAAAACCACAGGGCAAGGAAGTCAGACTCCACATGAACTTTTATAATCTCCTTGCTCTATTTTATGCCTTTAGGGATTATTCAGTTTTCTAAGCTTTATGTTTGGAGACAAAGACAGATGATACAAAGTAATTAACCTACCTGTCCTACTATGTTCCAGCCTTACATTTGAAAGAAAAAATAAAACACCCCAACCCTCTACTTGTCCTTTGATACTCAGTAAATGCACCAGTACCTTTAAGGCACTTAATTCACTGGTTTGTAGAGATCAGATATTTAAAAGCAATAAAGCATGTCAGCAAAACTGGGGCCAGTTATTTGCAATTATAAAATTAGGGCTCAATTCTCAAAAGTTGTCATGTTGAAAATACTATCACATTCCACATCTCCATATATATAAAGAACTGAAATGCAGGGTGAAAAAAACTTTTTAATGCAAGGAAAATAAGCAGAGTTAAAGCTTCTCATTAGAACCAACATTGTCTGTGATAGATGCAAGCATATAAATTATACTGCAGGACAAAGCCAACAAAAGCCAAGTTTCAGCAGGTTTCCTTCAGGTTCAAAAAAAAGTTCCTTTCTCCACTGCTAACGCAGCAGTCTTGCAACCTTCAAATGCCTTTGAAGAGGATCTAAACCCTACACAACTCCATCACACAGTCCAATTCTTTCCCTAAATCATTGGGTTTGAGTGTCTAAGACCCAACCAGCCCCTGGAGAGGTTGTTGCTACCCCAGGTACCTGCAGACACCGGAGGTGTGGTGGCTGAGCTGCCTCCCACACAACCAGAATATTCTCTTGGACTCTCTCTGCAAATGGTTTTGAGCACAGACTCCCTAACAGGTTCCACAAGAGGGTTTTTTTGTTGGGTTTTTTTTTGCATAAAACATGAAATTCTCAAGCACAGAGGCCTGCACAGTTCACTGCAGCTGGCAGAAGCCATCAGTTCCTGCATTTATTTCTTCTCTATTGCAAATCTGTCCCTCATGCTGCTTGTCACATAGGGCTGACATGTGTCACAGGATGCCACTAGACACTGTGGCAAAGCACAGCCATCAAAATGCCATCTGAAAGGGAAGAATATATTTAAAATACTCCTAAGCAGACTGGCCTGTTTTGTTTGCTGTGGCCTCCTAATTGCCAGAAGTCATAGAAACAATTCAGGGAACACAAAACTCTTCTATTAAAGATAGGAAGAACTGGACTAAGTTGAACATGCACAAACACAATGAAAAATCTTGGCAGCTTGTTTCACACATCAGTCTTTTAAATTCAGAGTTTATTTGTATTGATCTGCATTAAGAATGCAATTTGTTTTTTTTTTTGTTTTTTTTTTTTTTTTAGGGAGAGGAAAGAAGTAGCTGGACTCCCTAAATGAGTATGAAGTGGTACCACATGGTGGTTGGACCACAGGATGGAAAGCCTGGTTATCCCAGCCCTGCCTTAGTGTTGCCATCACAGACCTTGCTGGAGGCTTGATCAAGTTTTTAAGCAGATTTAATCCCCCTCTGCTCACCCCATAATAAAATGACTGCATGGCCACTGTGCTTGAAGCAAAGTTCTACAGCTGGGCTCAGACTCAGACATCTTTCTGGTTGCAAGAAGCTGCTCCAGAACCATGGGTATTTCTTCAGGATTGCACAGTGACATGAAGAGGTGGTGGTGTAGCACCAGTAAATTGCAAATCTGAACACCGAACTGGCCCAAGGATGTGGGAAATGTTAGAGAGGGGACATGAGGTCTGAGAGCATCAATGGAGAACAGAGCCACCAACAAGTGAAGGCACATGGCTACAACATGGGCTGCAAAAGTAAATTTCTTTTTACTACTTCTGCCAAGCACTGTAAATTCATCCCTCTCTTACAGAGGAAGAGAACTCAAACTTCAAAAAAAAAATTATGTATTTTCAGGAATGATGTGGGACTATATACTACAGAGTGATTTCCTGTAGTAACAAATACTGCTAAGTACTAGCAGAACATGCCAAATTAAAGTGAAAGGAAAGAAAAGGCCAGACAGTCTCTTTGGAAATAAATTGCCCAGCACAGAATCCACAAATTTCAAAGATGTCAGGATGCTATCCAGAAGAAATAAAATAAAAAAAAAAAAATAAAAAAAAAAAAAAAAGGAGTTTTTGCCCTCCAGCAGAGTCTGCATCCAGCATACCCCAAGAACAGATAACTCTCCTAAGGTTTGCTGTTTAAGAAGCCTTTTAGGTCTCTGCTTTATCTTTAGGAGTATTTATGTTTTTTAAATGTAATTGCTTAATTATTTTCCTGACTGGTACTAAATTACTAACCTGTCAGCTCAGGAATATGTAAGTGACCTTTGGAATAATTGTACTATCTTGGAGAAAGGTCCTTCTGCAACATCTTCCACTCCTTATATTTTTGCAAGGGGGAAGCAAATCTGTAACATCCCTCTGAAAATAACCAGAGTTCTGCCCTCATTGAGGGTCAGCTGTCTGCATGGTTCTGCACCTGCACAAATTGATCTCAGCACTCACTCACTCTTTCTTCTTGCCAAAAGAAGGAGCAAGAACACTTTGGAGAGTCCCAAATCATCTTTGCCACTGGAAGGTGACTTCTTCAGTAAGCAGAGGTAAGACAGACACATTAAAAAGTCACAACCATTTCATTCTTCTTGTAGAAGCCCACAGGTCCTGCATCCTCTCCCTTTAGTACCAAGTGACTTCTGAGCATGGGGTTGTGACCCCACAAAGTCCATCTCTGTTTCCCCAGCAGCACAGGGCACCTCTTACCTTGGGGAGGCATCCATCCTCACATCCCCTTTACAAACCCAACTTCTTTTTCTTGCATTGTCTTCACATTGCCATGTACATTGTTACTGTTCTATTAAATTATTTTAGTAAATTTTAAATAAATTATAATCTAGGACAAAAGTTTTCCTTGGGTCTTCCACCAGCTAAACAGCACCAGAGCTACCTCTGCCCATAAAACTTTCTGAGATCAGAAATGACCACTGAGCATCCCTGCAGGTTTTGTTTCAATAGTTGCAATGAGACCCTTCCTGTTTATTCATAAAACAATTAGCCCTTTTTTCTTTGATTACCTCCCTGTTACAAGACAGGGATCTCTTCAGACTGGATGTCAGGAACAAGCTCTTTCCCGTGGGGGTGGTGGAACAATGGAGGAGGTTTCCCAAGGAGGTGGGTCCCTTCCAACCCAAATTATTCTGTGACTCTTAACACTTTTGTATTATCCATCTCAAAAAAATATGGCACAAGTTTCCAGACACTATCAGCTCCCTTCTTCTCACTACATTATTATACAATAATGGTTGAAAATAAATGTCTCTCAAAAGTATTCATGATCTGATTGGATCAGTGTAAGAGCAGGCACTGAGGTCTCAGTGCTGCCACTAAGTCAACAGGAATCATTCTGTGAGATCTGACCCCTACTGAATGTGCTTTTGCCCCTGAAATAATTATTGACTATCAGAATATTATATCTGGCAGAGATAAGAGTGGCAGCAAAAGCCACTGTGTGACTGAGAGCAACATATGCTTTGTTTTTTTCAATTCACTCTCTGCTTCTGAATGTCACAAATCCAACATCCCTGACTCCTAGTCTTTGCATTTGAATAGTTAAAAAAAAAATTAATAATAATATTGTGTAAACTCATGTGGCTCAGACAGCAGCCAGCTCTCTATTGAGTATTCATCAGGGGAAACTCATGTGCTGTTTACTCCAGCATGTGTTCAGAATACATTTTGCTCCTGATAAACCAGTGACAGGGCTACGTGGATAACAAATGCAATGAAACTGAAAACTTCCTCCCTTCAGTTAAACCATTTTCATTGTCTTCAAGCACAGATAGAATTAATGCTGTCTGCAACCTTGAGAAGGACAGCAATGTCCCAACACAATTATAGTTATCAAGAGAGGCCAAGAGTCCCTCTTTAATGTGACACATATTTGGATCAGAGATGAAAATAAAAAGGAAAAAGGCACTACATTACCATTCCTGTCCCAATATCCCCCAGTTAAACATTTCCTCCTGTGTTCTCTTCTGCATCTCTCTGATAGTCCCAGAACACAGCTTAGATCACAAAATAGAAAAGGCTGAAAAGTTAGGGGGGAAATGGGACCAGCTCCACTTTCCAGGACTGGTTAAAAAAAATTCATTCCTTTAGAAAGATAAACCTATTTTCGATAAAATTGGGAATAGACTTTTTTTCTTTCATATCCTCTCTGTACCTCTCAAGGGAGAGTTCATCAGCTCAGCCCAAGGATGAAGAACTGGCAAGGAATGCAGCTCAGCCACCCAGGACTTGGCCTGCCCCTTCTTTCCCACCTTCCTCCTGTCTTTCACCTATGTTGCAGTTATTTTGGGGGAAAAACAAAAACAAACCCAATGTTCTTTGTCCTGTTTTGAACACAACTGAGCCAACAGCTCATCTAGGCCATGACCAGACCTCAAGGCATGAGAATTCTCCCTGCCAGTAACACAGTCTAAATTATCAGCCTCTTATTAGAAAAAAAAAATCTTCCTGTTCCTCTATCTTAAACAAATGAAATTGTTTCACATTAGTCTGGACTTTTATATATCCCCTCTCACCAAGAACACAGCAACACAACCTGGGCTGCCCTCTGCAAAGTGATGTTACAGCTCTCATCACTACTTTTTGTTAGGGATGCTTTCTTCACAGAACTTAGGGGCAGGTATGGCATGGGCAGTAAAACTGCCTCTGCTTTCATTGCTTTTTTCTCTTTGCCTTTCAAAGACAATGGTGGCCTTGCCCTGTGACCTCGCCACTGCTTTTCAGTTTATCTGGTAATTCAAACAAGGTCTCCTGAAGTGAAACCACAGAGGAAGCACTAGGAGAGAAAAAAAAAAAAAATATCACATCCAATATGATAACTAAAACTGTCACTGATTCTAACCCAGCATTGTCCTGCTGGGTCCACCCATGAACAAAATTTTACACTGTTCTTATGACTTTAGTTAAATGAAGCAACACATTTCCTACCTAGTTTTTTGGAGGTCTTTGGTTTGTGGTTATTTTTTTCTTACTAAGGCTTACAGCCACAGTAGTATCAGTGTTTGCACACTTGGAGTTTGCTGCTTACTTGACAGAAGTTGACCCAGAGTTCTGGGATTGTTTTGGATGCCAATGATGCTCTCAAAGACCTCCTGCAAAGATAATCTCTATAGAGACACATGGGGAGAAGACTTTCCCTCCTGCACCTCCTCAATCCCTGCTCCAGTAGAACTTTGCTGTTCCCAGGCAGAGGATGGATGGGTTGGTTAGTTGGTTGTGACTTCTGGGAGGGATTCTCATCCCAAAGATAAGTTACTGACTGGCAATCAGCTAGGGAGAACAAGTTCCTACCATACAGAAAGTAACTTATGGGCCACTGGGACCTTGGTTTTCAACAATCCAGCTGAACTCATCCATCTGAAGGAAGCTGTGGAGCTATATCAGTGTAGAATAAACCTAAGAGTGCTGTCCCCTAGAAGCTGCTGCATTATAGCCCTTGGATGGTGTTTTCTGCTTTCTCACAAGGCAGAAAGAAGCCTCAGTTGTTTGGCAGCAGCAATTTGATTTCTTTTTCCCTCCCTTATCCAAGAGTCCTGCAGAGCATCATCAGGAGTAAGAGCATCCTCAGAGTAGTGGGTAAGTGGCCTCTGGGGGGGTATTTGTGCATGTGTTGGTCCAGTGGAGAGTGGAATCCCTAGAACTGGATCCAGAAAAGGTTGTAAAGGGTTGTCCTCACCTGCAGCAGCTGTCCTGGGCAATTTATTTCCTTCTCAGTACAACACTTAACAGTAGAAGGATAAAAAGCAAACAGCAGCACCTTTCTTTAAATAACTATTTCTTTGCCTGGAAAAAAAAAAAAAAAAAACCACAACACAAACCAGCCACAGCACAACCCTTCTCCCTCAAAAAAGACCCCAACAAAAGAAAAAGTGGCTGGAGCAGTCCCCATGCTCAGCTCTGCTCCATGCCCCTGTGAAGACTCCAGGCTTGAACAGGCAACTCCTATTTAACTACAGATCAGTGTCAAACAGAGGCAGGAGAGAAAAAAAAAAAAAAAAAAGAAAAAAAAAAAAAGAAAAAAAAAAAAAGAAAAAAAAAAAAAGAAAAAAAAAAAAAAAGAAAAAAAAAGAAAAAAAAAAGAAAAAAAAAAAGAAAAAGAAAAAAAAAATCACTTATGTTTATCAGGAGAGCTCAATGCACTTTTTATCATTCTTATACTCTGCAGAAATGCCAGCCACCCCAAATGGATTATACACAGCATATGCAACACATACAGAGGGGGAGGGAGCATCATAAATTAAAATATATCTTCCATATCAGCACAAAACAAAACAAAAAAAAAGTTCCCTAACTGCTACAGACTTCAAACTTTTGAGCAAGAATGCCATCTACAGGCCTGGAATAGGCTGCTTCTCAGCTAAATATGGACCAGGAGTAGAAACAGACAGAAAGTGAGCACTCAGCACACTAGATGTTGTGACTTTCTTACGCTAATGTAAAGTTCATTAAAAATAAACAAATACAAGTAGTAAAATACTTGGACCTCCTTTCAAAAAAAAAAAAAATTAAAAGACTACAGACCCTAAAATACTAGATCTTTCATAGAATAACCCAGAGAGGATCATTATCATTATGGCACTGTGTTCTGCATACAAATTTTATGAAGGAAATTCTTGCACATCCTTTAGAGGTTAGCAGTGCATTATATTTTGTCTGCTGCTTGATTTAACCCAATGCAATGCTCTAAGGCATTTTATCAAAACCAGAAAAGAGAAAACTGCTCTTAGTGTTAAGCTCAGATAGGAACACCCCTCCTCTTTCCTAAAGAGGAGCTGTCATGCTGCTCAGTCCTGCTTATTGGGCCCCACTGAATTCTTTTGCTACTAAGACCAAAAATAATTAAAGAGTAAAATAATTCTACCTTTATGTTACTTTTATGCAGAACTTCCATACTGAGAGTTCTGGACCTGGTGACATTTTAAATCCTCAGGTGTCTACAGACTGTAGGGGCCATTTCAAGTCATGTCTTTAGATACAGTTCAGAAGCACTAGGACAGAATAAAAAGGAAAAGTAGAGTCCTCTAATTAGCCTGAATAAAACCAAGTAACTCAATGAACACTCCAGAAATTCCACAGCTGAAGTTTTTGTTACTAGTTAAGTAGTTGTCACAAACAGAATATTTCCTAAAGCTCAAAGGTTCTTGTAAAACTGGAACTGAATTTATTTGCCCAGTTCTCCACTGTTTTACATTTAAGCTTCACTGATACTCATACACCTGTAACCTCAAGCAGTTTGTCCAGCAGAGAATACATCATTTTAAGCTCCCATTTAATTTAAACCACTATTTTTCTCCCTTTTCCCCTCCACCCCAATCTTCTCTTTTCCCACCTCAAATTATTCCAAGCCAAGTAGCTTCAAACTCATGGATTTTTTTCCATTTTATTATTCAGTTTGTATAGCTGTCAAACAAATGAATTCCCTTTGATTTGTTTGGGTTTTTGAGAGGGTGGATATATTAATTCTTTGAATTGCAGGCACTGTTGTTTGTTTAATTTTGTAAATAATGTGCTGTGATTGCTCAGTGTTGTCATCTTGCAAATCAAACTAAATGGCAAACTTATTATTGGAGAACGATTTACATAATTTTACCCATGGCAACTGGACTTAAAGGAGGCAGAAATTTTATTACGGGAGGAAAATTCAGAGAATTCATAGGTTTGGGGTGGAAGGGACCTTAAAGCTCCTCCATTCCCAACCCCTTTCCATGGGCAGGGACACCTCCCACCAGCCCAGCCTGCTCCAAGCCCCACCCAACCTTCAACACTGCCAGGGATGGGGCAGCCCCAGCTTCTTCAGGGAGGGATACAGGGATCTCTTCCACCCAAACACACCATCCCACAGCTGTGTTAACACACTTGGAAGCACATTGATGGCACCATATTTTGAAGCAAGTACAAAGCAAGAGGAAACCATTACAAAACCCATCCCAGACCCAACTGCATTTTCAGTCTCCTACACCAGAAGCTCAGATATCTGCTGCCTTGTTTGGGACATCTTGGAATGTCACAGAATAGAATCATTAAGGTTGGAAAAGACATTTAAGATCAGGTCTGACTGTCAGCCCTACACTACCACCTTCTGAAGATCTCTTTCCTACAGCCCCAAAGCAGCCTCATTAGGTTTCTCTCCCTTCATTTCTCCACTAGAAAAAAAACAAAACAAACTTGAAATTCTGTAGGTTGCCCAAGCCAGCCAAAGCTGGCACTGAATGCCATACCAGGTTGAGGTGGAAGGCATGGAACTTGGGGAGAGGCACTTGAGGGAGCTCCAAATTGGATCCATCCACCTTGGATGGGTGCATCTTTATTTTCCCTTCCCAAATCAGAGATCAGGTAAGAGTTGCCTGGAGGTCACTGCTTAAAGACAACTGCTGCCCTCTTTATACAAAAAGTTCTTCCTAGAATCTATACAGTCTCCTGGTGAGCAGCAGCAACTCTTCTCCCCCCCAGTTTAACTGAGTGATCTTAATGTGAAAGGAAAACTCTCATTTCCACAGCACAGACTTCAGGCTCCCCAATCCTCCAACAGTTTTTCAAAGCACAGGAGCCTTGTATTGCATTCTCCATCAGAATTTTTTGCAGACAGGTGCCACTTCGATTCCAGTTTCACAGCTAAGCCCTAGAGCATCTTCTTACCTTGCTCAGCATCGAGTCCATGCCCTGAAAATAATCAAAAATAAAAGAGCTGGAGCTTCTGGAGAAGGCATGAGGCAGCCAAAAGACAGAAGAGAAGTCACCAGCAGGGATGCAAAGAGCTGGAAACAACTGTGGAATACAAGGGGCAACAAGCAGGGTCATGGGACTCCGAGAAGAAAAAAAAAAAGTTCTGGGCTGGCAGGAGTGGGCTATGAGGGGTCACAAATAGAACCATGGTTATACCCCACAGGGAAGTGAAGGAGAGCTCTGGAGATAAGATGAACAGTGTGCTCAGCTCCCAGGGGAATCCAGCATAGACAAAGCATTTGGAGGCAATCCTGGAGGAAGTCCTGGAGGACAGACAGCCCTTTCTGAGCTCTTCCTGTTCTTCACCACCAGCAGAAATTCTGGGACCCTCCCCATAGAGGTGACAGCAAATCACAGGAGAGTTTCAGCAGTTTCCAGTGGGGACATTCAGCACCAAGAGGTTTGGACTCAAGCACACACAGCCTTGTTTTTCCTGGAATTACCCAAAACAGAAGAAAGCCACATCAAGTCATCAAGCAGATTAATCCCCTGGGGCAATGACTGACCCTCAGACTCCAGGTGGGATGTGGGACACCCCATCAGCTCCTCCACAATCAAAACCACATCCATTTTGCTTCTAGACAGCCAAGAAATTCACTGCCAGATGGTCATCCTGAGCACTGGGCTTTGTCTCCACATGTAATGAAAAATATATAAACCTTCTGCTGCACGGGAGAGGAGAGAGGCTGGAACACCTGCTTCAAATTATTCTGATCCTATAAACATTCTTGGAAATTGGAAAGCCCTGTGTTTTAAGAAAGGGAGAAGTGCCATTGCCAACTCAACTAAATTGAGTAGGCTTGGGTCCAGTAAGCAGTGAAAGAGAGAATTATGTGTATAGCCCCTGGCATACAGCTGATAAGGAAACCAAGTGGGCATAAAGTTAAAACCTAACACTGCAGACATTCTGTCATTTTATGGAGCACACACACAAATTAGCAGCACAAATTGTGCTTCTTAACATACTTCTAATATTTGGTTTTCAGGCTGCTCAGCTCTGGATTCCTTTCACAGCAAAATGGATCGTTTGAAATGTCCAGATTAAGAGAAACCTTAGGCAGGTTTGGGTAGAAAGAAACATTCATCTGATATATCCAACAAAAGCTGATTTTTAGTGTTCTGTAAGGGGGCTGGAGTTGTTGCCATCTCATTACTTCTTCCAAACCTCTTCCAAAGATGGATCCAAGTTCACATCATCATCCAATAAAGTCGTTCCTGCCTTTTGCTGATTCATTCTGCCTCCTTGAAGCTCTCCTCATGAAATGCTGTCAGACTCCTGGCTCTGTGTCCAATGATTAATGCAGAAAGATGGGGTGGCAGTGGCAAGAGGCTATAGGGAGGAGATGTCCCTGTGACACTCCACACAGCAGGGCAAATATTGGGAAAGGCACAATTTTTGGTCTCACTACATAGGCATGATCATTCAACAAGACTTTCTGCTTCTATGTCATGAAATTGTGGCCACCTCTCCAAAACTCACATTATACTATAAATAGCTGCTTAAAATCTTGAGCTTTGTCCAGACTTGCAGTAATTACCTCTAGAAGGTATTTTCCATAATAATTTATCAATGTTGCATGTTCTTGGCTTTGGGTTTGCTTGTTTTGGTATTTCTGCTGCTACTCAAGCCAGCTGTCACTGTCCTCATACAGCTCCAGGTACAGCAACTCAATACCTCTTTGCATAGTTCACAATCTACAAGGCGAGCCCCTCAAGAACCTGCCCCAAAAAATGCTCCATGTTGTTTTATTTTAAGCTAAGTAGTAATCAATCATTCATAAATGTTTCACAGTGTTTCCTTGGCTATACCAAAGATTATTTGAAAGCACCCAAGTGCTATATTGGCTGGTACATCTTATTCTTCTTCCTGAACTAAAAATAAGACTTACAATTGGCTTCTGTTTCTCTGGTTGACAAAAAAATAATTCAACAAGTAACAAGTTGCATTCTCAATATGAACACAAGTGCTGCATGCTTTTCAGATTTGCCTTTCATAGACAGACACCAGAATCAGAAAAATGCCACCCACTTCTTTCCTGTTTAATACTTTGTGCCAGTTCAATTTCTGATTTTTTTTTAGCACAATGTAGAAGTGTAATACAGGCGTACCTGTCAGCTATACAGAATATTCAATCTGATTTTTAAAACTATTTTAATATAAACATCTTTTCTGGGCACAAATTATTTCAGAGGGCAATCCCATTTATTCTTTCAAAAATGTTGATGAAAATTGTAGGGTATTTTTATAAATTACGTTTAACTTGATGTACTTTTTCTTTGCATGTTATGACATCTGGTCAAATTTTTAGCTTACCAGACTCCTGAATAATCCTACATAAATACAGCTCCCACAGGCTGAATACAACTCTCAGCAGTGGCTGTGCAGAGGGAGAAATGAAAACTCAGGCACCTGTGGGTTCAACTTGTCTGCTACATGTTCTCTTTGAAATCCAATGCCAAAAGCACTATTTACCATGAAAAGTGTGAGTTGTGGGACTCCACAACTTCAACTATTTGCCCTTAAACCAAGGGCAGGAAGAGACCAGCCCACTGCCTAAAAATGGATGGAGCCAAAGAACTGGAAGATGCTGCCCCTCCTGCACCATCACATGGCACTCCAGCTCCTTCACACCTGATTTTTATTCCATAAAAGCTACACTGAAGAGAGGGAAGCATTAATCTGATTTAATTCAGACTTGCAGAACTGAAACCTCCCAGTGTGCTCTCCTCTGTGCTGCTTGCTACTTGGTCCTATAGAAATAAAAACCCAAAGGATAAATTTGATGTTGCTTAGTGTATTGAATATGGACCTGTGGTCCAAAGCAAACAAGGTTTTTGTTATGTTGCCAATAAAACTCAGTGGACAAAGCATTAAGATAAAGGAAACTCACATTCCTTAAAAAATGAGCTTGCTTTGCCACAGAGCATTCCCATAAGGACTTTCAAAAATTATTATTTTATTTCTCCGACATATTTGGCACATCAGAGTGACAATGCATGTTTAGCAGTGTCCTAAATTGTCACAAATGATCTATTTTAAGTGGCTGAATAGAGAGCCATTAAAAGAGAGGCTGCATAGCAATGCTGAGCAGCAGCAGCTCTCAGCCCAGCAATCCATCTCTGCCAGCAGGAGTTTTATTCATTTGAGCTTCTTTTTATTCCTTTATTATCCAATTGTAGAATGACCCACTTATTGGTAATAATGTCAGGTTCTTTATATATATTTTTTTATATTTCTTTTAGGAAGCAAAAGCCTCATAAAATAAAAAAAAGCCTTTTAAACATTGGCATGAAAGCAGGAGCAGGTCTACATCTAAATGTTTCTTTGGATACCTACTCTGAATTTTCCTGATTTCACAACCAGTTAGGCAAAAGCCAGTTTTATGCACAAAAGACCTGGGCAATATTCCTTTTGAAGAAACTCTGAAAGCTCTACACTTAATCAAGCAACCATGAGAAATCCCATGGGATTCTCCTGAGGAATCCTCTCTTACATCCCTGGAAAGGGCTCAGCACTGGCTTAAGATTTTTGCTGTGAGATGATTTACATCTCAGCCCCATTTTATTCTGCAGTCTTGGCTGCCTCAATAGATTTTATCCAACACTAAACACCAAGCGTAGCAGTGAAGAGAAATATGAAAAAAACAACAAACCAGATTGAGATACCCTTGCAAGAGTCTGAGTCACTGACCAGCATTCCTGAGCCATTGCTTTTTCCTTTTTAATTTTAAGCCATGGAATCACAGGATGTCAAGGTTGGAAGGGACCTCAAGGACCATCTGGCCCAACCCTTCTAATTTTCTTGTTTGTGAGATGTCTCAGCACCCCAAGCTGAGACTTCAAACTTCCCAAAGTGGGGGAATCCACCCCTTCCCCTTGGAGACCACTCCAATGTCGGACTGTCCTCATGGGGAAAAATTTCCCTCTTGTGTCTAAGTCCCTCCAAGGTCAAGCTCCCAAGTTTTGACATGCAACCAGTTTTCCTGGTTTTAAGTGGAGAACATTAACAACTATGAAGTTACCCACAGTTAAACCACATGGGGAAAAAAAAACTACACACACAAGCCAAAAACCAACACACCCAACTCAGAGACCTGCATCTCCTCCTGACATTTTGGGCTGGGAACCATTCACCTCCAGTCTTGGGTACCCATTTGGCTTTCACTACTCAGGAGCTGCTTCTAGCAGCAAAATGACCACATGGTCCCACAGGCTGCAGTTCATCAGTCCTCATCTTGTGGGTGATACCACTCCCAGCTCAGCTCAGGATTGCTGATATTCTGGACACATGGCTGGTAGCCAAGTAGTTTTCTATTTTTTTTTCCCCTCTCCATTTCACATACCACCCATTTTGGGGTTTCCTTCATCCCACACACCCTCAGTAGATGTCTAAGGAGGAAGGACACTTTTTCATGTCCATTGGGAACAGTACAAGAGTAAGGGGCTCAAACAGAAGTAGGGAAGATTGAAGTAGAACACTGATTTTTCTCTACTGCTAAGGAGAGTTAATCAGTGGAACAGATTGATTAGGGATCTCCATCAGGACAGGCTTTGAAGAACAAGTTAGACAAACATCTGCCAGGCAGGCAAACAGATTACAAAATATCTCAACTGTAGGAAAAAAGCCAAAAGGGGACTTTCTCTGGGGGCAAAACCTCACTTCTAGATTTTCCACATCCTCAGTTCAGCGCCTTGCATATTGTCAGTATTTTATTCAAAGATAAGTGGGGCCAGGTGACTTCCCCTGCTGTAGAGGGCAAAGTCAATGGCAGAAACGGGATTATAAACCCCAAAATCTGGAACTCCAGTCCTCCTAACCCTTTGTAGCAGATCCCTTGCATCCACTTCTGAAGGGGGCAGAGGGCAGCACCCTGGGGCAGGGTCCCATGGAGGTGTCTGCACAGCTTCTGCATCACCCCTGGGGGGTTTGCATCCTCTCCTCTTGGTAGAAACACAGCAAACCTGGGACTCAAACCACATTGACCCCACAAAGCCTTTCCCTGATGCTCTCCTCCATCCCACCTGGGAAGGTGGCAGCTGAAGGTGGTAGCATCCCCTCTTGTGCTGTCCCTGGAGCAGGGCAGGGATGTGACCATTCAGATCCTTCCTCCTTGGCAGGATGAAGCATTTTAGTTTCCATTTAATCCTCCAGGAGCAGAGGAGTTCCCCCCAGCCTCACCAGGGCTTTTCCTTCATCTAAAAGTGAGCACTGCACCTTATTTCATGCGTTGTATTTTTATACACGTTTTATCTCTCCTTCTTTTTAAGTTTTACTTAACAGCAAGCAGCTTGTCTCCTTAACAGCAAACTGACAGGAAACAAATTAGTTTCTAAATTTAAAACTGTGTTACGTTGCCAAGGCAACTGAAGAGCTACAATTACATAAAGCAAATAATACCTACTTGCAAGAACAGAATAAAAACTAATCCTGGAAAGAGCTATTCATTACACTAAAATAATAAACTAATAATTTTAAAACCCATTAGCAAAACAGGGCTGTAACTGGTTGCACTGGGTGAAGTCAAACCCTCCCAGGTTATATTCAGGAAAGAGCTTCCAAGAGGCAAGCAGTGAAATCTGTGTTTGCCTTCTTACAAAAGGTTTATACCTACTCCTGACACAGACACAGCAGCCAAAAATCAAACCCTGGTGGCAAACAAATCACATCTTGGAGCCTAAATGCTGCAAGGGAATGGTTCCACACCTCACACTGCAGAGGAAGGCAGCAATGGGCTCTCAGGGCTCCTTTGGAAACTTTTTCCTCTTCAACTTGGCTGAAAGGAGAAATTGTGAAGGCTACAGCTCTCCTGTGAAAACAGTCAAATTCATTCCTCAAAGACCATTGATTAAACAGCAAATCCTCCCCAGGCAAACAGCCCTCTACAGGTACCAGCAAGCTGTTCCATGCCACAAGGTTTGTCTAGACCTGCCTGTAAATTAATTTTTGGGGGTACATGAAGCATGGCTGGGTAGGAGGAAGCTCTGAGCTCAATACCATTAGGAAGAGACATCTGGCAGGGCTCCTGGGCCATCAGCACCAGCCCTTCACCATGCAGCACTCCTGTCCCTCACTAAATCACTTATCTTCCTTGCCCAGTACCCCCTCCCACAGCTAGTCAACTTCTGTTCATTTCCAGCCTAAATTTTTTCACACCTAGTTTACATCCCCTTCTTCAGAGCACAGAAAAAACCACCCTCTAGACAGCTTTCTCCTCCTCATTTCTTTATCCCCCCCTGGATTTATACAGAGCAATCATATCCCCCCCTTTCAGTCTGGATTTTGCTCAGCTTACCAAGCAGGGATGCTCCAGTGGGAGCTTCTCTCCTCTCCCCCATCAGCAGGACAACCTTCCCAGCCATCTCTTCCAACCCTGCTTGGCTTGTCCCTGAGCAATGGTACCCACAGCCCCAGAGAGATTCCAGCTGAGGACCTTTCCCATCCCACTGACAGCCCAAAAGCATCCTGTGAACAACTCAGCACCCCCAAGGTCTTTCTTTGCCTGTTGTTGCTGATATTCATCTCATTAGTCCTCAAGGCACAGCCCTGGACTTGCACTACTCAATTTTAGCCTAATTCTATTATTCTACTCTTTGAGGTCATCTAATTCTGCCTAATTAATCCAATCCTCCTTTGTGCTGACACTGTCTCCCAGTTTTATGTCACCAGCAAATTCCATTAGCACATTTGGACTTTTTTGCCAAAGTCATTAATGAAAGTATTAAACAACACTGGTCCCAAACCAGTCCCTGAGAAGCTCCACTGAGTTACCCTCCAGCCCAAGACTCGTTCCACACAACCTACTGTTTTCCCATCTTAGGCCCTTTGCAGTTTTCTTATTAAATCCAATTATCCTCTGGTTTAATTCCTAATTGGCTTCTTGCAAGCCCTACTCCCTGATTTACTCTTTGGAGACTTGATTAAAGTTTAGGCAGGTAGGAAGGAGAAGCACCACACAGATTTGTCAGAAACCATCGCTGGGACATTGAGAGAAAAAAAAAAAAAAAAAAAGGGGGGGGGGGGGGGGGGGGGGGGGGAAGAAAGAAAACCCAAGGCACTTCAAATCAACAACAAAGTTTGCACTATTAAAATATCATGAGCATAAGACATTTTCCAGAAGGGTCCCCTGAGCAAAATCAGTATTCCTATCAGAGTATTTTCACCATTTCTTTTTCAGCAATGGCCCAGACTTCAGTAAAGTTACACCAGGGATTAATTTGACCCACTCTCTTTGATACACTCACAGCAAATCAATCTTTCATGGGTCTCAAGCTGTGAATACCTGCTCAAATAATTAAAACACTCAGCAGGGAACCTATTCAAAAGGTCATCTTTTAACAAAGATTAATTCAATTTTATCTCATATCCATAAAGTGCAAGGCAAAATAGCAGAAAGCAATGGACTGCCCAACATCTCTCTCATATTGGTATTTTTAAAATTCCATTTATTTATACAAGGAGTGAGAAGGAAATTGCACATGAACCTTAAACTCCTATCTCATGTAAAATTAATGCAGGATATTGCACTGATGGTCCCTCAGTAGAGGGTAAATAAAAGCATTTTATTTTTTTGTAACTGAATCTATATGAACTCAAATTGGTTTTATGCTGCAGCATGCTCAAATTCTGCATAATCTTCCACCTGTACCTAGGGGTGTATAGTGCTAATTTAAGCCTTTCTCTTGCAAAGAGGCATCCAGGTTTCAAGCCAAGTCCTTTTGCATACAGCAAAGAGTTCCAGTGTGCAACATGGAAAATATCCTTTGCTTTGCTTGCCTGCAAAATATTTAGGGAAAGAAAAGTGTAAATGACAACCAATAGGCTAATTGAAGAATGAGGAATGGTTTCACAGAACACAAGTAAAACCTTGATGGAAATAGGGATGAAGCCTCTAGGGCTGGAGGATCTTTCTTTGGGCATTTAAGAAGAGCTCAAGGAAATAAAATCTGGTTTGCCAGTCTTTAAAATCTGTTCCTCAAACACTGATTGTCATCCTTCTACAGTGAGGCATCTCAGAATTATGCTGTTTGTCTAGATAAACTGATTTATTTGAACTGAACCATTTAATCTACCACTATGACCTTTACTTCATCATATAGTAGACATAAAACTAATAAAAAATGAAAGAAGTATTCAAAAAGAAAAGTGCTTATTTCTGGAAATAGATTATTTCCAGGACTTCAGATCCAAGACTTTCATTTCTCCTTTTTCTGTCTAAGCAAATCCCTGCATCTTCTTGGATAAATATTCAAGAGTTGACAATATTTGGATTTTCTTTCAAATACATTTAATCCTTAAGACTTTTTTTAAGTCCATAAAAAAAAAATAAAATCTAAGTGAAGTGTCAAATCTGCCATTCACAATTCTTAGGTTTATAACTAAAAATCATATTAAAAAATATAGGAAAGTTGTATGGTGCTACATTTATCCCAGACAGGAGATTTAAACCCGTCTTTATCCAAAGAGCAACTAATTAGTATCCCAAACTAGCACTGGGTTTCAAAGGCTCTGAAGATGTGAAACAAGAATCAATTTTTTCAATATCAGACCTACTTTGTTCAGTTCAAACAACAGTGAAATTATGGCCTCTCAAAAGACATTTGGGCTTTTTTTTATTTTTATTTTGTGGGAGTGAGATCTCAGGAGATGAAGTTTTGATTTCCCTCCCGGCTCTCAAAAAGACAAAGGGAGAAAAGAAAACATTCCTCATCTAAATTTAATTCCACTCTTCAGAAAAGCTACTGATTCCATGCAGGAAAGAAAAGTGCCCTGAAAATGAAGAGATTAGCAGAAAATCAAAGACATGGATATGTTTGTCTCCACCATCAAAGCCAAACTCTTGTGAGAGCTACAGAGTGCCTGAACCATGACAATTTTTTTAGCACTGCATCTTGGTATCTATCACTGAGACAATAGGAAATTTACCCAAAATATTACAGAGCACCACAGTCAGGTTATGAAATGTTCCAGTGTAAAACAAAAAATGCAACAGGACATTTGTAAAATTAATTGCTGCCAGACTACACACAAAAAAAAAATTAACTGAAAAAGCAGCACAGCAACCAAGTGACCTCAGAGTTCAAGCCATAGCCTGGGACAAATGAAAAATTCCCATATTCAGGGTAGAATATGCAAAACTGAAATTTAAGTCAAGCTTTTGCTTTCTTCATTGGACTGCCTGGCAGAGCAGTGGCTTACATGGAACACTAAGGTAAAAATTCATGTGGTATTTCACATTTATCAAAAAATGAAGCAGGACATTGAAAGAGATTCTGGTGTAGTTCCCTAAAACCAGGGGAATTTTTTTTCACAGTTGTGAAATGTTTTCCACAATGTTCCAAATTACTTCAAATCACACACTCCATGGCAGCAGCTTCAGAACTTAATTATAGATAGGCCAGTCAAACATCATGCTTTTCCTCTGTTCCCAGGGAGAAAACACACTCTCCAAGGAAAGCTATTTCAGGAAATGTCATTTTCTGTGACTGCCACCCTTGCTTCTCTCCCTTTTTTGAGGCACCAGTGTGTCCACAGCCAGGCTCTGACTTGGGATCCACTCCTCCCCTCCTAAAGTCTGCCAGCACCTCTCTCCCAAACCTGAACTCAAAGCCTGGTTTTCCAGCCTCCTCCTCTCATTCTCTAGGATCTCCCCACAACTGCTGAGCATTTATTCTTCCCTGGAGCAAGCTCCTCTGCTGCCCCTTTCCACCACATCAATCACTCCCCACATCCATCATCCTTGACAGAAGAATTGGGGTTGGAAGGGACCTCTCAGGGTCATCCAGTCCAACCCCCTGCAGTAAAATCAGGCTGCTCAGAGCCTCCTCAAGCTTCACCTTGAACATCTCCAGGGATGAGACCTCAACCTCCTCCCTGGGCAACCTGTGCCATTGTTCCACCACCCTCATGGAAAAGGAACTTGTTCCTGACATCCAACCTAAACCTGCTCTTCAACCCCATCGTGCATGCTCAGAAGCTGCCAAGATGAACACCATATGCACCTGCAGGAAAGGGATTCCCAAAGAAATCCAACCCTCCCCATCCTCTGCACTCCAGCACCAGCCCACATCACCCCCCCCTGGATCACCCAAACTCTTGCCAGGTCACCAGTTTTTCCAGGCAGGGAGCAAGTCTGACAACACTGTTGATAAAATACCATGGAAAACGTCACAGGGTAAACGCACTAAAAAATAAAACATTCTTCAAGAAAGATAAAACCACCCCAAAACCATTCAGGAGGAAGACA
This sequence comes from Phaethornis superciliosus, assembly GCA_023637945.1. Lineage (NCBI taxonomy): Eukaryota > Metazoa > Chordata > Aves > Apodiformes > Trochilidae > Phaethornis > Phaethornis superciliosus. The sequence continues at coordinate 23,046,534 of JAJQWJ010000010.1, forward strand.
AGGCTGCTGCTCTGTATCTGATGGTCTCAGCAGGTCCCACTATCAGATGATGCCTGTTCACCTTCAGTCTGATGTTTCCTGCCTACAAGTGATAGTGCTGCACTAAGTCAGGAGCTGTTCCTGATTATTTACAGGGGATGAAGCTTCCAGAGATGCTGAACACACAGGCAAAAGACAACTTTTCACCCCAAAATGTTCCCTACACAGTGACCAAGCTGCAGAGTTCTGCAGATCACACTCCAGGGTATTCTCCCCTGTTTAAAGCTTTCAATATCACAGTCTCTGAAAAGTCAGCAAGGTAGCCAGTGGCTGACATGAAATACATATGGAAAAGGAAAAAAAGGAGCATTTAAACAATTTAATTCAACCAGAATCTGAATGCCCACCAGGGCTGATGGGATCACAGCTAGGATTCTTCCACTGTGGTGGGACACAGGTTCTGTAGGTCACCCAAAGTGGGCCACAAAGCTTGGATAAGTAGGGGAATAAGCAGAGGGTTATAATTTTAACTTTTCTTCTGTTTAAACCTTTACCTTTCAGGCTAAACATCTGCTGTCACAGAGCTCAGATCTTGGCAGAAATCTTGCACTTGTCAGGTATAAGCTACCCTCTAGGAAAACCTAAATAAAGTTAAAACTATTGATCCCTTTTTCCTCAGCACTCACCAATAAATTGCCTTATCTAAAAACTTTGCTCTCTTTGTCATTACTGCTTCTTCAGATGGGTATCAGTACAAAGAAGCAAGTGCACTTTTTTTTTTATACAGGACTTCATTCATCTACATCTTATTGGGAATTTCTTGTGAAATGAAGCAGAAAGTTCAGCCCATTGCTACAAAATAAACTCAGTTGCCAGGACTGAATATTTGAACACTGTTTCTCTCTGCATTCTGACAGCCAGCAGGACACTTGTCCTTGATATAAACTCAGGAGCCCTTATCTCCAAAAGGACACTCATTTAACCAGTCCTCTATCACCTAGACATCAAAATCCCTAAAAATCCCATTGCAGAGTATTTATTACCCTAGTCATAGTTTTATGAGGCAAAACAATACCAGTGGGGTTTATTTGAGGAGAACTTTCATTTTATGGCAGCTATTTTATTAAGAGCTATACACAGTGCCACAATATGTTCAGACCATGGGTCACCCAACAACTGTAAAACTCCTTTTATCTTTGTTTACACTGTGCAAAGGGTTTTTTTTTCTACAAATTACATGTGGAAAAGTTGCTACAAAGCTGCAAGAAAGTAGAAACACTGTGGGCTATGCAAATTACCAAAAAAATACTAGAGAAGTCAACCTTCTGTTACTGTCTTGATGGATAGAAATATGTTTGGGGCTGACAGGCAATCAGAAAATTACCTTCTCATCTCATTTCCCTGTCTGAGAGGGGTTTTGTTTCTTCCCAAATGAGGGGGATACTGAATACCCTGATCAAACAGCAGGAACTGGCTGCCATCCTCTGACACTTCATGGCAACGTGCTGTAATTTCCACAGAATCAGGGAACGTCAGGGGTTGGAAAAATCTCTGAAGATCATCAAGTCCAAACCCCCTGCCAGAGCAAGACCAAAACAAGGGCAAGGTCACTCAGAAATGCATCCAGATGGGTCTTGAAAGTCTCCAGAGAAGTCGTCATTTTGCTTAAGTAATTGCCCTGATTCTCTTGGAAAAAAACCACACACCACACAAAAAAACAAGAAAACCACCAAAAAACCCAACAAACAAAAAAACCCCACACAAACAGCCTTCTAACTTTTTACAGGTAAAGAAAACGTCCCTCAGGACAGGATACAACTGGCAACAGCTTTAAGAAAATTACAGCCCAGAAGCATACCTCAAGTTTTCAGTTTTCCAAGTGAAGAGACCCACTGAAAACAAAGTAAAACACACAAGGAAGGCTGTGACACTGAAATCAAATTCATCTTGAGGCATTTTGTGTTTGCATTGCAATTTTATACAATAAAACAAAAAAAGCTTTTAAATTTTGTGTCCCATAGAGTGCACAATAAACCCTCTGCTGCCTTGTTTCAACTCTGCTTATATAGGTCTGAAAAAACTTCAAATGCTCTAGCCAGGAACTTGCCCAAGTTGCTATCAGTTTAAAAGGAAACTTCTTATCTCAGCACTGAGATGTGCACAGCACAGCAGCCTGCAAAGAATTCCAAGCACAGCAAAACAGAACTCAAAAATGAGGGTAAACTTAAAGCTAGAGTTTTGTTTCCCTTCATTCTGCATTGGAGAAAATTAAACAGCCCAGGTACTAACAGAGCAAATAATAGGATTTCCAGTAGGAAAGGATGAAATTAGAGATACTTAAGCATTCAGGAGAGAATTCTCTCTATTGGTTTTGCAAAAAGCAATCCTGCAGTCACAGGATAAGAGGGAGATGGAGCCAAGGAACCTGCTGCCTGGGAAAGCTCCAGACATATGGATTGGGGATGTGCAGGGACACAGGGCTGGATCTTGGTTGCTGATCACAGGAGAGCATAAACAGCAGGATCAGCTGCAAGAAGTATTTAAGCATAAAGTGGATTTTTGGTCACAATTTTATTTCTCTCCTTGCCTTACATCTTAAGAATTATTTTTTATGAAGAATTGTAATTACAACCCTTAACTATTAACCCTTAATTATACACATGTCAAAAAGCCATTTTTTTCTTTGAAAATATTGCTTCAGCCACAAGTCAGGTAACAATCCCATACCCAACATTCACCATGTTAACTCAGCTGCCATGGCAAGTATTAATAAATCCTTTAAATCTTTTTATATATCATCCCTCTCCCTGCTGACTACAAGAGAGCAAACTCTTCCACTCAGCTCTCCTTTGCCCCACACAATCTGTTGCACATGGACTGAGAAACAGACTTTCTGTTCCACACATTAATCCAAGACAAACACAAACATCTTGTGAGAAGAATAGGAGATTCATTAGGGTATTGAAGAAGTAACTTTTCATCCTTGCCATGAGATTTGCAGGGGGTTGAGGTGGGGTTTTTTTGTTGTTTGTTTTTTAATTTAAATTTCAAAGTTGATCCAAGTTTAGCTCACATTGGGTCAATGAGTTTATATCCACTTATTCTGAATTTTACTTTGTTTCAAAGAAAAAGAAAAGCAGCAAGGAGAATGAGAAGGTCTATGGACAAAATCCCATGGCTCTTGGTACCCAGAGATGAATATATGGCAGCTACAAATATGGAGGTGTTAAGGAAAAAAAAGTTTTCACAGAGAGAAAGAGAACAGAAGGATATTCTCTTATTAAGAGTAGGGTCCAGTTCAGTTTGCTTTCTCTAGCTAAACTCCTGCCTACACTTACAGAGGAAATAAAATATATTATTTTGTTTACCCAGCCATTCCAGTTTATCATGCTGTTGTTTTAATTCCTGATTTTATAGCCTGGAAATGATAGCACAATAATGCAAACTCTGAATTCTATCAAGAGCCTTCAAACACCACCATGATTCCCTGACACAAGGCTTTTTTTTTTTTTTCTGAACTTGGAGTTATTAGTCAGAACAAGAGCAGATCACTTGGTCAAATAATTTAGAGTCAAGAAGCTACATCACTCTTGAAGGGATTTTCCCAACGTAGAGGTCCCAGGACTGTGACCACAAGCAACATGGAATTTATTATATTTGTTACTCCCTGTTGATCATGAAGTTTTCATTCCTCCTTCAAAGCTCCAATACACACAGAAAAAAAAAAAAATAGTGCTACAATAGTTGGCAGTATTGAAACTATATATTCACTGAACATTGTATTTCTTCACAAACTTCAAAGTCTGACAGAGAATTATTATGCTATTTTATTTTCTCATGAAAAATTTATTTTAATATATATTTGGATACAACCTGCCCCGACACAAAGTTGAAAGATCCAATGGGCTTTAAATGATTTAAACCCTTGGTCTTACAGAGCATTAACTTGTACACAAAGATACACAAATTAAAAAGAAAAAAAAAAAAAAAAAAAACAGACACCTTTATGGTGTCTTATGGGGTATTAACCAGCTCCAGGGAGGTGTGACATGAAGACACTTATGTGACATGAAATTAAGGTTTACCCAATTAACCATATGAAGCACAGACAAGCAAGCCATAAAAGTAAATATGTAGATAAATTTAGTGAGATATTTTAAGTTAATTAACTCACAATGATAAAGTTGAAGAGGAGAAAGATACCTAGGAGTTGTTAGCTCACCCCAGAGGGAGACAGGCTATTTTTTAAAGCATTTTAGATCTTTTAGAATCTGTTACTATACTTGACTTAAAAAAAAACCAAACCACAACCCTGACTTGTCACAATTACAAGAGAATTAATAGGGCTTGCAAAACTGGATATGAAGCACATAGTTACTTCTTGTGCCTAAATAAAATTTAACTGTAGAATTTGATTCTTTTCCACATGAAACCTGAATGTAAAAATACCCCATGACATCTGGGGGGAAGGGACCAGAGGATTTCCCTGCTCCACCCTGGAGCAGCTGGAATTCTGGCCCAACTCTGATAACATCAACTTTCCTTGAATAAAAATTAGTGTAAATTAGTATTGGCTGACTGAAAGCAGCTTCTTTATTTTGGAAGGTTTTACATTAGGAGCTTCAGTGCAAACTACCACTCATTTGGGTTTTTTTTTTTACTTTTGAGGACACCAAGTTGAGGCTGCTTTGGCAGGGCTGGGCTTTCAGCTAAGAGACAACTGAAAACCAGGGGCTGAGACTTTATTTTCTGCTCCAAAGCTTTCCTCAGCTGGGCAGAAAGTAGTCAAGGATGGAGAGACAATGATTTAGGATTCAATTAAATTTAGTTTTCAGAAGGAAGATGACTTGGATGTTGTGCACACACACACAAACACCTTTTGTTTTCATTTGGGGTTTTTTTGTTTTGTTTTTTAAACCAAAATCAGCTTACTTTGAAGGCCAGTGCAAATATCCTAAATGTATGCTCATATATCTGTCCTACTTCTGCAACCTATTTTAAGCATTAAGCAATTCTAAATAGTCTGTGATTCATCTTGGGTTAAGATGAGAGAGCAGGAAACAGGAAGAAAAAACAAAGTCCCTAACACCTGATTTAACTTTGATAACTTTAATTCTTTGTTTTATACAAGTAACAACAAGCAGTTCTGATTTTGTGACAATTCTGAAAAGAATCATTCCAGTTCCAGCATTTCTCAGGACTTATGCAAATCCACATAATTTTAATGCAATATCAAAGCACTTTCAACTTATCTCCCCAAGTCTGTGGATGTCCTTTCCCTTCATGCAAGTTACAAGACTACTGGGTATGGCTTTTTAGATCACCTTTTTCCCCAGATGAAACCCTTCAAGATCACACAATAACACTTGAATCTTACCTGCAGTTTTGCAGCAGTTGAAATAAAAAACTGTAGTTTAACCACCCTTTCCCCCCCCCCCCCCCCCCCCGACAGCTTATTCTTCATTTAATTGAAACCAGAAATGAGAGGATCCCTGAAACCATAGTGGCCAATTTATCGAGCCTAAGAAAAGGAGTCCCTGCATAGCAAGTCAGTGTCTCACTGCTTTCTGCCCTTCCACAAATTAACATTTCATTTGACTTTTTACAACCTCACTCACCACTTTTCTGTCCTTTGAAGCCACCAAATGTTAGCTTTTCAAATCTGACAGTTTATTAATATTTGTAACAAATGCAATTTCACTCTAAATGTAAGAAGAGATTAACATAACACAAGGGCAGTGCTCCTGCAGGATTTGGAAGGGGGGAAAAAAAAAAAAAAACAGGAAAAAAACCTGATCCTGCTGTCAGCTTTCTAACAAATAAACACATTGGGTGACAAACTAAACCAAAAGCAGCCACAGAAACACTTTGTGTCTTTATCAGTTTAAATATTACCTGGGCCTTTTGGGGAAAAATGGACTGTCACACTTTCCTGTTCACAGATCCAAGCAGCAGCAAATTAAATTAAATTGCAGACCAATCGTAAAGAACTGCAATATATATGCATTTACACTGCCAACCAGGATGTAGCCTTGAAATTATGACATCAGATCTACAGTAATAAACCTGACAGCAGCCACCAGGGTTTTCTCAGGATGAAGAGAAACATGGGATGAAAGCTGGTAAAAGTGAGCAGGGAAAACCCCTCTCCTGGGAGGGCAGAACCTGACCCTTAACCAACAGCAGCACAAAAGCAGCATGAACACAGATGGGATTTTGTATCTGTCCACCCTGATGGTTTTTCTCTCTCTCCTTCAGAGTTTTCAAAACTCTGTCTGTGGTAGATCCATGACCCACAGAGAAAATCCTCACCTAGAACAGGTGTATGAAGGAGAGGAAGAAGTCATCAGCATCTTGGGGGACATCATCAGCTGCTTTATTATTAATAAACTCTAAAATATCCCCTGTTCCTCTAAGCCAGAGTTTTCAGAGGAGGAGAAGAAGGAGAGCCCAAGGAGGAGGAGAGCCCAATGTGGCACTGCTGTACATCTCCCACCTTCCCCCAAAATCTCTGCCAGCACTGACTATACCCACAGTCCTTGTTTTCTCAGCTCCATACCTTAAAGCCCCCACCCTTGCAAGAAATTAAGGTTCTCCATATGGGACTGGATGCAACCACACTCATTTGCACACTTATCTCCAGGCTTCAGAACAAACTATGGGTGACTTCACCCAGCTTAGGAGGTTCTGAACCACTCCACTTCCTCCTTCACACCATAATTTTGGGTCAGAGCCAGGGGAAGGCACCAGATGAGGCCAGAAAATGAGGAAAGGGAAACCACAGGTGGCATGTGTGGCCATGGGAAGGAAGAGAAGGAACTACAGACCATAGCTCAGCACAGAGGTTTCCTAGGGACAGAAGATGCTCCAAGACCCACAGCCCCAGGTCCTACCCAGCCAGGACAGGAAAGCCCCAAGGTGAACCACAGGAGCAGACAATGTCTGGGGAAAACACCCCTTTCCATGCTAAAATTTCCTTTAGATAGCAAGAGAATTCTACTTATGGACTGCATAAAGGAATAAGCATCCTTATAATTCTTTGATTCCTTTGATGCCTTAAGAAGACCACCTGCATCCATCTTTCTTCTGCCTTCCCATCCCTTAGCAACTTCTACTGCCAAGTGAAATTGCTCTGTAGTGGAGAAAGCTGTAAAAGAACAAGAAATCCCATTCCCATCCTCTTCCTAAGGGTCTGCTTGATAAGATACATCAATTAAGAGAGAGAACATCCAACTCTCCAGTTGACTCTGATGGAGTCAAAGGATCTTGGTTGAGCAGCTGGTTCAGAGTTATGAATAATTTTTTGCTCCCCTTAAGTGCTGCACCAGAATTTCCCTGGAGACCTCTCTGCAGCTTGGCTGCCAGCAGCACAGATGATGACAAAAAAAAAAAATAAATAAATGAGAGATTGCTCAGGAGGTGACCAAGTCTCTAAGGATATCTTCAGCCACAGAACAGTGTGTCCTGAGAGTTGGTTGCCAATTAAAGATTCATTTCATCTCCAAAGAAAAAAGTCTATCTGAATAAACATGACCTCTCTAAATTCTCTTCTGCTTTCCTTGGTTGGCTGGAGGTGTCTCCATTTCCATGAAAATCAAACATGGCAAAGAAATGTAAGCACATTAGCAACTGGAAAGTCAGTGAACTACTCAGAGATACCCAAATTAAATTATGACAGCACTACAGTGCTCTGGAATCATCTTTCCTTTCCAGCTGCAGTCTACATTAATTGAAAATTCTATTTTAAAGACAGCAACAGGAAGAAACGTAGAGGAGAGAGCTTTGATCTATAAAAACATTGAAAGGAACATGTTACAGTGTCAGAAGGAAGAAAGAAAAAGAGGAAGGAGACCTAGGAGAACTAAGGATAAATCAAGCATAATACAGCCTTTTAAAAAAAAAAGTGTAGAAAAAATGGTGATGGGAAGCCTCAAGAATAACTTCAGGTAACTCCTTTTAATCTTAGAAAATTTCAACACCTGTGAGATAAAATCTGTAGCATTGAAACAGCCACTGAGACAAAAATAAACTCTCATGCTTGGCAAAAGAAAAAATAAAAAAGACAGGCTGGTTGTTCCAGAGTTTATCATACACAGAGTTTTCCTGAGAAAAATGTGCACTTTCAGCAATTAAGTTATTCTAAACTTGGCCAACTCTAGCCAGAGTATTCAGCTCTTGCTTTTAACAAAATACAATCCTTATCTGCATTTACTCCAAATACAAACATTCCGCAAGTTAAACACAGATAAATGAAAAAATTATAACCCTCTGGACAAGAACTATTTCCATGAGTAGAATTTCATCCTCCCGTTACTTGCAATTTCTTCTTCTCACTGCTGTAACATCTGTTCTTATTTATGATCATGTTTTTGCCAGGCAGATCCAGGTTTTATTGATGAAAACCTGAGTGTTTTCAGGAAAATTGATTCATCTAAGCACACAAACCACTTATGAAGCACCCAGAAAGATGTAAAGCTAGGAAGCTCTACTACTCTTTTGAGCTTCAAGAGCTGGGAAAGCTACATTTTGCAGAAAAAGCCATAATATTATGAAAACTAACTTTGGGGAAATAGAGACCTCTAGCAGACACAGGTAACAAACCAGTCCAAAATTATCACCATGCATTTTTCAGGAATTAAATTCACAGATTAACCAAACCAAGACTGAAAACATGTTTGGGACCCCAACCAAAGATCCACAGAAGCCAGATCCAAAGCTTTTCAAAGACAGAAGATCCGATCCTTTCTGTCTGGTGACCCAAATCTCACACAAAGCCAGTAAGACCTCTTTGCTGGCAAGAGACCACACAAAATAAAACAAAATTAAAAAAAAAAAAAAAAAAATTAAAAAACCCAACACCTACTTGCTTAGATATAAAAGAGTTTTTACAAACCAGGAGTAAACATGCCAGTATTTTTCTCTTCACCTTTGTATGATTCCCTGATTCTGCTTGAACATAGCCCAAGCACAGAGTCAGCTTCCATCTGTTCTCCTGGGCAAGGGAGCAAACTGGAGATGGCAAAGTGACCCCCAGACCTCCCACAGATGCTGGGTTGGCTTAAGAAAAGCCAAGAAATCATCTGAAACTCCTGAATACAAATATACTGCTTCTCCCCAAACACTCCTACACCCAGGGGTACAAAGTCATCCTATTTTCTTTGCTGGGAAGCATCCCTTGTCTTTCTTATTGGAGGCAAGCTGAAGTTTTCCCATTTTTCTGCCTTATCCAATATATTTTGGTGGGCCAACACAGCACTGCCCAGCTTAGTAGCAGCTTTAAGACTAGAAAACAGTGATGTGCAAAGAGCTAAATGAACTAAAAGTCACAGAAAACTTCCTTACCCTCTCTTCAATGAAGAAAAGCATCTGGGATGTTTTTCGAGCTGGCTCTGGGATTTAAAAGATCATGATGTGCTGTGTCAGAGCTAAGGAGCAAGGATTTGCATCCTCCCTGATCTGTGGGAGCTGTCAAGGAAGGGAGGATTTGTCTAAAAGATGTAAGTGACAGAAGAGGGGGGCACAAGCCACCAGTTGGGCAACCTGGGGCCAGCTCAGGTGGGCTCAGATCAGCCCCAAGCAAGATCTTGGCAGCAGTACAAATGTACATTTCTTTGGTTAACAGTTTCATTGCAAGGGTTCCTGTAAAAGCACAAGCAGAACTCTGTGCAAAGAAGGGATGGTGTGAATCACAAAACACACTGGCTGGGGAAAACTATAGAAAAAACATCAATTCACACATTTTCAGGATTAATTCATACTTCGTCATTCATTCTTTGCCTCAAATCATTGACAAAGTATCTCCAATCTTTCCCAAACTCTAAAATATATTTAGCTGGGAAGTCGGGCTCTGCTGTTCAAATTACTCAGTCCTCAAGTTTAGTTTGCAGAGGAATTCCCACTCCAGGCAGATGGCACCAACTCAGAGCTTTTGGAATTATGGAGCTCTACAAGATAGCTCTGCCCTTTATTAAAATTCTCAAGGAAATAAAAACCAAACAAAAGGCTGAAGTTGAAGATACTTACAAGTTCATGTGTGTGCTGTTGGAGCTGTCAAAAGGTGCATTAAGCAACTTCCAAGAGGAATGCCCATCTGGTTTGGCTGTCCTGTAGACAGCCTCATTAGGAAGGTACAGCTCCCCACTGGGGTCTGAAATTTAGAATCAACTCAAAATCTTGGAGCCTTTATGTCCCAGTGCCTTTGACCATTCAAAAGATTCCTCCCCTTGCCTCTTAGCTAGAGGACTCATTATGCAGAGTCTGGACCAATTCATACTCTGATGTTAGCAGTCAAGACTGTTGGCACCAACAACTTCCAAAACGTCACAGCACTTCAGGCTGGAATGCCAAGAGGAGAAAAAATATATATGTGTATATGTATAATGTTACCCACTCCTTAACAGAAAACAATTTTAATTTCTGCAAACAATTCCTGAATAAGATCTGCATATGATTAAATGTTTAAATGGGTTTACAGCCAATAAATTCAAGGAAAAAGCATTGTACTTAGGAGGCTCCTGGTCTTTGTTTAAAGATTTTTTTTTAAGATTTCTGATCCAGCCCTTCTGAACACACCACACTGGCAGTTTTTGTGCTATTTCTTGAATTTCAGTTAAATATGCATCATTTACTTAAACCAGCATGAAAAAAATAAACCCCAACTTTTTCCCTATCACCAGGAGCACAAAGGTGGTTTTCGTCCTGGCTCAGTGGTAAAAGAAGACAGTTGGTGACCTAATTCAGAGGAAGCAAGGAAAAAAGCAATAAAAGAGCAACTACATTTTTTATTCTTTGAGGACGAACATGTAAAGGTTCCCAGCACTGCCATCCTCTTTCCACTGAAGGTTCCTGGCAGTCATAAAGTGGTTTAGGAAGCCCAGAGCTGCAGTTCCCTGTGGGGAGACTTTGGCAGTTGTATCAAGAGGGAATTAGGACTACAAGAACCAGAGGCAGGTGCTCTGGTCTTCATTAAACCAGAGGTATTCAACCTTTTCCTTACAACTCTGCCACATCAGAGAAGTTCTCCAGTAGGATCCACTGAGAAACCCTGGTTGAGTGCAAAGAAAGTTTCTAAGTGCCAAGGTTTGGGGGTTTTTTTATATATATACCTGAAGTAACATTAAAAAATAGTTTGGAGCTTCACACAAAGCAGGAAGATTTCTCAACACCAATATTCAAAAAAATATATCCATTATTTTCCCCTGTAAGGAATAGTTTGAAGTGATGGTCTTTAAATGTCAAACAGTACAACAGTGTTTTCATGGAGTTTTACTAAATATCAGCTAATCCCCCCCCCCCCCCAAAAAAAAGAGAGCTTCCATTCTCAGTAGGATCAGAAAAGTTGTCTGATGATCAGAAGGTATTTTCATTCTTTGCTCACCAAAAATTAGGTTTGAAGGGAATGCTCTTTCCCTTTAATCTACTGGGGAGTGGGCAGCAGTGACTGGAATCAGGATCAGGCTCTCCAGCTCATCCCATTCCCTGTTCTTGCTGTGCCAGATACACCAGACAGACCAGAGAAACCTAAAAACATGTCTTTAAAGTAGTATTTATTTTACATTTTTAATTCTTCTTGCAAATGACCCAGTATCTGTCAAACAACATCTGTTTCTCATGCAAAACAGAATATTTGGGAATTCGGCTAAAATCAGTCACAACACTTAACTCAGATGGCTAACTGACTTTTCTTTTTTCCAGAAGAAAAAAGTCTTGGTAACTAATTCCCACCTCAGAAGAGAGCACCAGCTGAAACCACACTCCACAGAAAAATCACTGTCTTGAGAGACTAAATCATGTTCTAAGAGGAAAAAAATATTTCCCATCAGTAGTTGCCATATAAATAAGGAATGCACAATTATTTCTCCCAGCTCTCTGCATGTTCTGAAATATTTTTGTCAGAAGTATAATTGAAATGACTCTCCCTGACACTGGGGCTTCATTAAATATGAATTCAAAGCTGTTACTACAGGATATCTGAAAATGAGACACTTTGCATGCTATCATGAGGCAGCCAGGAACACATTGCTACTGCAGGCCAGGATGGCATGAGCTGCAGCAACCCCAACAATTAAGAAATATCCTCTACCAAGCCAGGTATTTCTGGAGAGCAAGATGGTTTCACAATAGTTGACCTTAATGAAAGATAAAGGACCAAAAAGCCATCACTCTCTGGGTGTTAGTCTCCTCTAAACTTTTCCCCTCTTGAAGCTATTGAGAAATACTGGCTTGGTAAGGACATCAGCAGCAATATTTATTTTTTTTTTCAAATTAAAGTGATTGTATTTGAGCCCAAGTAAATAAAGTAGAGAAGAGAGCCCCAGGCAAACATCAAGTTTCTTTGAAAGGCAAAATCAGCACCATGGTTATTGTACCTGTAAAAAGACAGGCACCAAAGCACCAACATTTCCCAAATATAAAGAGAAGACAGAAGATTACTATGCACCCATACCAAGTTCTAGGACATTTTTGGGAGCCTTCCAGTGTAAGTAGAAGAACTGGCTTAGGTACCATGAACATGGGTACAGAGCAGCAGGCTCTGCCCCTATGGAAAGAGTGAGGACAGCACCAAGGAGCCCACTTGTGCCCACGGAATCATTGTTTGGGTTAAAAAAGACCTTTCAGACCACTGAGACCAAGCATTAACCCAGCAGTGCCAAGGCCACCCCTGCCCCATGTCCCTCAGCACCACATCTCCAGGGCTCTGAAACCCCTCCAGGGATGATGGGGACTCCAGCCCTGCCCTGACAAACCCCTTCCAGGGAGAAATTGTTCCCCAGCTCCAAACTAAACTTTCCCTGGCACAACTTGAGGCTGTTCCCTCTTGTTCCTTGGAAGAAGTGACCAGCTCCACAGCTCTGCAACATGAATCCCAGGCCACAGGGATGATGTGCTGGGAAGCAGGAGGATGGATGGCATCCCATGGGGCACACCCAGCAGCTCCAGGTGGGAGGAGAAGACAAGAAATAATTTCAATCCCATTCCTTAGCTCCTGGTGGGCCAGGTCAGCAGAACCATCTCAGTTCCCTCACCTGCTAACAAGCTGAAGGACCAAAGGGGCCCTCAAGCACTTCATTGCAACAAATTTGTTTTTTTTTTAAACAAGCTGGTTCTCCTTGCAACAGGAGGATTTGATTCTATTAAAGGAAAATCAGGAGCTCCCACAACCATTACACCTTTGATCAAACAAATGGCCAAGGTGGAGGAGATAACAGCAGCACAGCTCCAAGCAGCTCCTCTTAGAACAGAAGATAACCATGTTTTGCTATCAAATGTCAAGGGGTGGGTGCATTCATAAGAGGAGACCCCCAAAACTCTGATGGAATCAAAGGTTGAACACTGGGCTGAGAAAAATTTGCCCTTTTGTGAGAGCAAAAGGCAGCAGCAAACATTACTATATTTTTTTAAAATATTTTTTCAAAAAAACAAACTTGAATTACAGCTGTGATTTCAAATGTCCCATTTCTGTGAGCCTGTTGCACACTTCAGATGTTGTGTGAATTTCCACAAGCTGGGAGGGACAGGTTCAAGCCTCCTCTCAAGGTCCCAACTTCAGTGGGATGAAATTGCATTGGAAACCTACCTAAGGTTATATTTGAAGTGATATTGTCACTGTCACAAGAAATGACTTTATCTAGATTAGAGCCTCCCAAAAAAGTTAAGAATGAAGAGAAATACCCATCAGATCACAGCATTGTAAGATTTCAATTATTTATGCTCAAATAAATTGTACTGGCAGGAGTTTCCAAGCAAGTTTAAAGGAAACCAGCTTCAAAGTTGCTTTAAAATTCAGGATCTTTTTAAAGTCTACTCATCAGTAACATCAGTAACTCCTGCTGGCCAGAAATAGCCTGAAAATAAATATGCAGTGTGTCAAGAAGAACCAGAGGGAAATAATCAGATAAGACCTGCTTCCCACACCATGCCTCTTGCCTCTTAACTCAAGGAGCTCAACTTCAGGGTTAATTGCTAGCCAGAAGAGAAGAACATCTGCCTGTCTGATGCATGTAGTGTCCTTGGCAGATGTGACAGTCAGAGACAGAAAACAAGCACAAGAAAGCTGCACCCACCTCCTCCACCCTTATGGAGCATCCTTGGGTTGGACAACTCCATGCATTTTTACTCCTCTATCCTCCCTGCATAGGAGAACACACTTTGGTGAACCCCCAGGGGAAATTAAAAGAACAAGGGGGTAGAAAAATCAAGGAAATGTCACTTTTCAGTGGGTTTTGTTTGGTGCACATCAGCCACACCAAGAGCAAGGATCCCTCCTGGTCAGCTGCAGAGGGAACAGAACATTCCCCATCAAAAGATTTGCTGCATTTATCAGATTTTGATGGGTTTGCTGGGTTTATCCTTCACCATTGGCTTGCTTTAGTTGTAGAGTGTAAAATCAGGGGGTTCCATGGGCCACACCACCAAAGGTTAAAAAAAATAACATTAATACCCTCATGAGTTTGGGGCTGGCCCAAATCTGCTTTGAAGCAATTGCTGATTTCAAGCCCAAACCCAACTCAATATTTGATAAGAAACCAAGAGAAGCAACAGAGGGAGACAGCACATTTACACCTCAGATTAAATCACACATTGCAGATTTCATTACGTTTTGCAGTCATTTTTACAAAATAGTTTTAAATACTTATTTCCTCAGAGAAAACACTAACACAGATTTCATCACTTTGAAAAAAAAATTGCTTCAGTTATAGGATAGGTACAGAAAAGAGCAATGGGGTGTTAAAGGTATGAAAAATTTAGACTTAGCACTACAGTTTTGGGGGGGTTTTTCGTTGTTGCTTTTTGTTTGGTTTGTTTTTTTTAAACTATATATATCAGAATTTTATTTGAGGTTCAGCAGTATCCCTGCCTTGCCCCTGTGTGCATAAAGTGTGTTTATGAGAATGGGGTGAGCTATCTGGAATGTCTGTCTTGATTTAGAAGAGCAGATTTAATAAATGCTTAAAGACTTTCAGTTCAGCTTTTAATGTAGTATGGACAGATATTTAAGAGTCTTGTATCTAGTTTATCAACAAAAGATAGAATGGAGATTCTTTCTCAAGCTATTATTCAAAATCCCTTGTAAATATCAATAGACAAAATGAGAAGAATTTATGAAAACATAAAATAAGCCCACCCTTCCTATAAAACTTGATTAGATGTATTGGTTCCATAATAAAAGCCTACAATCTGGATTTAATTAGCTACAAAAGATGCATCCAAAACAAGGAGCATCCTCTTTAAAGTTGCTGGAAAAGATGCAATGTTCTCCCTTTCTCAATTCTTTGTAGTCTTATTCAAGCCAATAGGATAAGTAAAAATCCAAGTCAGACCTGTAACAAGCTTTATTTTTCTAATGATTAATGATATTGGAAGAACTCTCCCCAGTTTCAGCTGGTACATCCCAAGGCAAGCTCAAGGATAAATCTCTGCTGGTGATTAAAGAGGCATAACCTGGATTTCAAATACTTGGAACAAATTGTCCAGGAGAAATCCACAAGCTAGGACATACTTGCAGGATGTATTATCAGCTAACACTGACTTGCAAATGAGCTCAGGAAAAAAAAAAAATAAAAAATCTATGTTCTCAGACAATCTGCAGAGAGAAAAAGTTCTATTTCCTGGATAACTTATTCACAGTGATTACAGATTTGTCTCAAGTGGCATTTGAGATACAGACACACTTCAGGCTGTGAGATAAAGCAGACACTGAGCTTATACTGTGTGTACAGCTGCAGCATCTTGGGCAGAAAAATCCTCCACCTTGGCTCAGCCCAGGATCCATTGAGACTTAACAGCTAGTGCATGATTTTTCATGAAACAGTGAAAGATACCAAGAAGAAAAAAATGAAAAAAAAAAAAAAGATGTAAATACTGTGATAAGATCAGAAGAGTGTGGAAGAGCCAAGTTATTCAGAGCCCTGCAATCTTGTCTGCTCAGGATGCAATTATAACTCTGGACACACTTAATGAAAAGACTAACAAAAAAGAAAAAAAAAAACCACACTGTATAACACAAGCTGGCAGTTAAATTTCCTTAAACAAGCAGTTTTGAGCTACAGGCACTTATTAGCACTCCAGCAAGAACAAAACCAGGAAACAATAGGCAAGACTTGGGAGGATAGAGCTCATGAATATTGAAAGGAGACTAAGTAGCTGGTAGAAATCTCTGCAGTTGTTATCCTCACACTTTCAAATAGGAGATAGCTTTAAAAAGGTAGAAATTTGGCTGAGATGAAACACTCTGCTGGGAGAAGAGCTAGCAATAGAAATGGGAATTCCAGAATGAAAAAAGAAAAAATATAGATGAGTACTAAGTCTAAAACATTTATATCACTGAGGGGGCAAAAAATCTGTAAGAGACTCTGGCTTTAGGCTCAACTTCTGAAGAGCTGAATTCACCTTGGACTTATCAACCCAATCTAATCAATTATTCTGTTGTCTGATAGTGAAGCCCTTAGAAATTATCCCATTCCCATTTAGTTGCTGGTACATTACTGGTGAGCCAGACCTCTGCTCTTTCTTGCTCTACCACAAAATGTATAATTCTTTTATATAAAATATTTCAGATGTGCAGGATTTAAACATTGCTTGTGAGCACTTCCCAATACAGACATCCAACATGTTAGATGCTTGAATATTCTGTCACTAGGCAGGAAAAATTTTAAAAATTCACTGTTAGAGCACAGGTATAATGTAAATAGAGCTCACTGAAGGGACATGGGACACAATATAGAGTGAAAGATGTTACTTTATTTTTTTTTAGGCTTTAATCACTTTTTTCCATGAGATGAGCAAAGATTTCATTTGCAGATGGCTCCAGCTGGATGTCTGATGGTGCTGCTCAGGAGGAAGGAGGAAGGCTTGAATGGCAGAGAGCATCAACCATCACCCCATCCCAACACTGACATTCCCCTGAATGGGAGAACTGACAAAATGGAAATCTTCTCTTCAAAAATGTCACCTTTTGCATTTTGTTTTTCCCCCCTCAGACTTTACTGGGATTAAAAAGCTGACTCTGCTTGAGAGGAAGGCAAAAGGCACAAAAACAGTTCCATTCACAGGAGCTTGAAGGGTTGTCAGTGGTGGGAAGCAAAATAATTGGGAAGAAAAAAAAAAAAAACCACACCACGTGGCAAGTTGCTGCTGCCAAGCAATAAAAAGGTCCTGTAATAGATGAGTGGAACCTCAGAGGGAAGAGTGTCAGCTTGAGAAATGCTTTGGCAAAGATAAGGGGGAAATAAGTGGGAGAATGTCTGGGGGGAGGTGGCAGAGGGAAGGAAAAATAGAAACAATTTCCAGACAACAGAGGCTTCAGGAAGTGCTCGAAGTATGAGGTAGAGTAGATAAAAGTACACTAGATAAACTGCAAAACAGATGCTGGATAAAACACAGCCCGGCAAAATTGGGCTAAAATTAACCTACTTCAAATACCTCTTCCCAAGGTATTCAGATCTTCCCAAGATCTGAATCCTCTTTCCACCTCCATCTCATGTCTGTAAGCTGCCTCTTCAGAGACAAAACACACACATCACCCCCCCCAAAAAGGGGGGTTTAAATTGCTCCCTCTTTTGTATTGTTTGCCCCAAAAGCAAGGAATTTTACACCTTTGAATGTGGTTGCAATGCCTGTGGCAGACATCAGCAGCTTTGAAGCACAGATTTGGGGAATAGTCCTGGTTATGCCTAGGTAAAAGTATCCATGAATAACATTCCTTCCTTCACACACCTTTCTGGGATCCCCAGCACTTGTCAACATCAGCCATGTACTCTGGGACAATAAATCCTCTTGCACCAAAATACTCAAGGTTTGTACAAAGCTTCAACTCAAGGTGGACTAACACACCAGGCCAGGGATGGGCTTGCTCACAGCATTGGAAACGTGGCTTCCAAGCTTGGGATAGGCTGGAATTACAAATTTAAGCAAGCTTAATTACCCATTGCAGCCAGCAGTTCCCTCCCAGCCCAAGCCAGAGAGGAGGTTTATCAAAACCTAACATTTTCACACAGTAAATCAATCTCAGGGCTCCCTGGGTTCCAGCCAGGTGCCTCTCAGCACTTCACCCAGAGCCCCACATTCCCCAATTTTCTTCTGCACATCCCAGTGGGTTCAGCTTAGCCACAGGAATCACCACAGCAAGAGCTGAAAGGGCTACTTGAGGATCCCCAGCAGCTGCCATCTCCAAATCCACCCCCCCTAGCCATGACCCAGAGCATCAATAAATGAGGTCTGAGCTCCTCACATCATGAAGCACCAAGCCCCTCTAGAAAAGTCCTCCTCAAAGGGCAGGTTTGACATCCAGAGGTAAATCTTATCCTCTTTTTGCAGCCTAAGTTTATTCACAATGACAGTAAAAACACCCCTGGGCTTTGGAGACCTCTTCCAACACATTTACACACATGGAGAGGCACAAAAGAACAAGTTACACCTGAACCAGACAAGCTCAAGTTGGCTCTAAAGAGCCCCTTTTCATTCCAGCAGGGGAATTTGAGGGTCAGATTAGATATTGGGAAAAATTGTCCTCACCACAAGAATGGTGAGGCTCTGGAACAGGTTGCTCAGGGAGGTGGTGGAGTTGCCATCCCTGGGGGTATTAAAAAAATAAATAGATGTGGCCCTTTAGGAGATGATTTAGTGGTTAAGATGGTGTAGGACTGGCAGGCAGACTCAATCTTGAAGGTCCTTTCCAACCATGATTCTATGATTCTCTTGCACATTTCTGTTCAATTGCATGTTTTATTACACACACCCCAAAAGTCGGGGAGTTGCTGTCTGCTAGAGAGGAAAAATAGTTTTATATACTTTGATTAATCAAGACTTGCTCAGATAATGGCATTTCTAACATTTGCAAATGTGAAAACATCATAAAACCCCCAAAGCATCCCTGCTCTAAGTCTCTTAAATCTCAGGCAGGTTTGAAGTCACTTTAAATCTCCCAGAAAATGATTGACCATAAATCCCAGCACAGCCAGGGCATGCTGAAAACATTCTGGCTGATAAGAAACCTCATGAACACTCAGCTATCTCAATGGGTCCAAGCACAGCAATTCCCCTCATGTCTGAAGAAGCCTTCATAGAAGGGGCTGGCTATGGCAAAGCACTCCTAAAATGTTATTTAAAAAAAAAAAATAATCTATATAATTCTTTTTCTGCCCCACTAAATTTTTGAACATTTCCAGTGGTGCTGATATATTAGGATTGCTTTGGGAGACAGAACTCTAAAGCATCTTTTTGCTGTAAAAATCCCAATGACAGAGAATAACTTTTACATCTTCCAAACTGTCCACTGTGAAACAATTTTTTTATTTTCATTAGGATGAAGTTGTTTTGGGGGTTCCTGTGTAATGTGGAAAAATAACTCCAAGAACACACCTGGGCTTGGTTAAGGGTTCATAAATGATGGAGAACTCCTGGCTGGACAAGTTCCTCTGCTCCAGTAGCAGAGATTTCTCTGTTTGAATTAAATGAGCATTAGTTATGAATCCCTCTCACCAGAAGCTTTTTTATTTATTTTAACTGGGATTTGCAGCTTCCACCAGAGCACAGAAACACAGCCCAGGGAATGCAGCACAATCCCCTCCATCCCGGTGCTCTGGGCACCCAAAGGTAATTTTATGATTGCTGGAAGCATAGACATGCCCAGAAAACACAGGTGGGCACATGGCACTGCCTAGGAAAACATCCCCCCTCCCTCTGTATTCACTGATGAAGAAATAACCACATTTTTTAACAACCTGTCAAATTTTGCTGCTTGAGTATTTGGCTCTAGATAAAATATTTGAGTTGATAGAAAACGTAACAACAACAAATCACTATTTTGCCATTAAAGCTACACACAGCAAAATCCAGGATGTTTTCTCACCCATCACTTAGAAAAAGTATTTTGGCATCCATTGCATACCTTGTTAATACATGACTGACAAGAGAAAATATTTTCTCTCCCTTAAAGCCCTTTGTGTTGTTTTCTGCCTAGAATTCCTGGCATTTCAGTTACTGGTGGCTGGGGGGTGACTTCAGCTACTGAAACTGATTTTATTTCAATTAGAAGTTGTTTAGTTGGAATAAAAGACGGCTATAACCAGAACCTGATACCTGGTTTGTCCAAGCTAACAGTTTGTTAGTAAAACCTCTTTTTTATTGTGTTCTTTCCTTGCTCCAGTGCTTCACTTTTAAAACAACTTTCCAGTGTTTGAGGTCTTTTTAGTTTTACTTCTTGATTACTCTTTCTAGCTGCCAAGAGATGCTATAACTCTAACCATGTTGCAGATGAATTTACTCTCCATTGGGAACAGCAGCTTGTGTATGGGATTTTTTTTATTTTTAGAGAAGGTTTTATGAACCTCTGAAAGAATATATTTAGATGCATTTTTCTAAGTTATTTTCTTTCAAGTGACTGAGTCAATTACAATCAATTGAGTGGAAACATCTATAATACAGTTAAACACAGGTAACAACAGTGAATAAGAAATGGGAAGATTTATTTGGGTACAGCCAGGGAGACAGCAGCATGGCTGTGATTGCTGATTTTAGAGCTTGGACTTCTTTTCCATCCTTGCTATTCCACTCCAAGCCCAGTTGTGCTCAGTTTCAGCTGAGCAAGTCAAATTTGGGAATAAAAATCCCAGTTTGGCACAGCCAAGTCCAAGCTTTGGTGCATGGTGCTGGTGTCCTCCTGCCCAGAGCAAAAGTTCTGCTCTTTTTGAAGGATACGAGAGAAAATCAAGGGAGATTTGAGAAAGAGCCCTTCCTGGAGCTGGGTACCAAAGCTGCAGCCAAAAGCCACCCAGAGAAGTTCATGGCACCAAGAGCAGAATGCCTGCTAGCTGGAAGACTTTTTTTGGGTCAAGATTGAGCAAAAAATCAATCCATTTCAATTATTCTTGATGTCTCCAGTGCAGGGAGGCAGATAAGCTCAGTTTGGGCATCACCCATTCGATAGGACTGAAAAACACTGCTACAGAGGAACTTAATAATCTGATTTATCTTTGATCATTAACACTGCAGATTAACAGGGAAAATCTAATCCAGCACACAGCTGTTAGGAGATGAATACATAAAAGTTGGGCTGAACACATACTCCATTAGGCATCTTAGAATCTTAGAATAATTTGGGTTGGAAGGGACCTCTCTAAAGGTCATCCTGTCCAACCAACTTCTCACATCCCCAACTTGCTTCACACATTATCCTTAACAAATTCTTCATAAAACCAGGGATGCAAAGTTTACAAGCAAGCCTCTACCCTCAGAACTTTCACCAAAATTCCTCCAGTCTGAAGTCACCAGTAGATAAACCTTACTGAGAAGTCTCCTGAACATGTGGAAAACACCATTTTATCTTCATGAAACTGCTTTTCCAAAGCTCTGAGCTTTTAAACACTGTTTGTTGCACCTTGGGATACAACAGCAGTGCAAGTACCACTACAGCCAATAGAGCCTGTGACTACTTGAATGTTAAATCCACATGAATAAATCTTATTTAGCTTAAAGACAAGTGGTCTGATATATTTATTATCCCCAAAACCTAGTGCAGTGATGGGAAATGCAGATATGAATTGAATAGTAACTGCTGCACTAGCAGCCAGCTCCTAGTTATATTCTGGAAACAAGAAGGAGCTTGATAAAGTGTTCCACTGGGATATTTAACAAGTGTCAAAGCCTAGATTGGAAGAGGCATTTGTCTGTGAGAGTCAATAAAGATGTATGTGCTCATGCCACAGCTATACTTCACTCATATGGCAAACAAGGGGGGAAGAAGGGGGGGATTTCCTCTTCATTTATTTTAATTTTCTGTAGATAGCACTACAGGACCCTGATGAACCTACTTGCAAGCTGGCCCTGCTTTTTTTTGGTTGGTAGAAGACCAAAAAAGTGACTTGCATCCAACAGCAGAGCCATGCCCCATCCCCACCAGCCCCAGGACTTAGCTCCAAGTGGAGCTGGAGGTTTGGGGGGATATGTGCCAGGCTGCTTCACCCGAGGAAAGGTACAAACTTTCATTGAAAACCATATTATTTCTAGGAATAGCAGAGAGCTGAGTCACAGTCTACTGTAAAAATTCAGTTTCCAAAAATTTACTGCTCCTTCTCCCCCCTCAAATTGCCTGACCTTTGTGAGGCAGTGATTAAACACTGTAAAACCAGCACCACCAGGATGAAGAAACCTCAGCTCCCTTGCAGAGGTGATCTTCTGCTAAAGGTCACCCCGTGTTATGCTACACAGACCTTAAAGCCTCACTCAGTGCAAAGGATCCTTACATCTGGCTCCAGTCTACTTACACAATTTCTTTCCTGGGTGATGTTAACAACACTTTTGTCTTCTTACATTCCCACACTATTTATTCTTTATCTCCTAACAAGAGATTTTGCTGGTGTTACTCATTCAGGTGTCCTGACAAGACAAGATTTGTTCTTTCATACATATAAACTGTGGGGGAAATCAGCTTGAAAGCATTTGACTTTAAAGGCTCCTTCCATTAAGCTAGGCTGAATTAAAAACAAGGCACACATCTCCTCTTATTCCCATCTGCTTCGGTGCATTTCAGAGAACATTACCCTATTAGAGATTCCTAGTGCAAAAAAAAAAAAAAAAATAATAATTATTGCTATTCTAAAATAGCTTAGACTGGCATGGGTGTTACTGGCAGTGTTTAAGAAATCATTGCATTGCAGCCTAATGAGAAAAGAAGCTTGTAGCAGAAGAGGCACTTCAGAAAGAAATATCATTTTATGCTTCTGCAAAGCTTGAGGAGTTAAAAGCCCAGCACAGAGCTCTCTAAAGCCAACCAGCTCCAAACCCTGCATTTCTACAGTGGTTATAGCAGCTCTTTTTCCAGCTGGGTGAGGAAGTCAGGACTTCAAACCTCCTTGCACCAGCCCTGGGAAATACTGATGGGGTCCTTCAGTCCACAATACACAGAGAAGCCACATTCTGATATCCCCTGGGTTAATTAAACTCAAAAAATCAAGGGGAAAAATACTTGAATGTAGAACCTTCCATATTTTCTGTGCTTTGAGTAGGCATGAGTTGGGTAGAGACCTCCAGGAACAGCTCAGTGCCACCCAAGTGCATTTGAGGGCATGCAGAAGATGGGTCCCAGCATGGTTTCATTTGCTTGATAACCATAATAAATGTTTCTTCAAAATAAATTTGCCCCTTCTCCATCCTAAACAGGCACCTGGGAAGTATTTGTACCTGCAAAGCACTCAAGAACTTCCTTTCCCCATTCTCCATGCAGGAAAAGGAAAAACATTTCTCACAATGAAATCCCACTGGTTTTATTTATGCTTCAGGCTCTAGTAAGGCTAGAGAACTTTTTTTTAAAAGGACCACCTGTAATTATGTTCCAGTAATTTGCCATCCAAAAATCAATTGTGGGTGCAGATAACAGCATTTGGATGTTTAACTAATGGATGATTCCCACAAATCAAGTAAGTGTTTAAGTGCTGTGTGTTTCACTTGAAGCTTTTCTGCCTCATTTTGTGCACTTGGAGTTACCAAAAACGTAAAGTTTTGGGTTTTGCTCCATCTTTAGCCCAGGATTTAAGTACAAATACATTAAAAAAAAACAAACAAAAAAAAACCAAAAGACCAACTCTGTAGCCCCCTATGTGGTCAAATACTACTAAAATCTAAAATGTAGTGGCCAGGGAATAATACACATTTTCCATGCTGAGGTTTGCACTCCAGCTCCCTGCATCCAGAAATCTCCCCATCAACACAAAATTTGGGAAAAAAAAAAGGCTAATTTCATGGACCTGATCAGCAGTTGAGAGTTCTCAGCACAATCTCAGCCTTTGCAGACCACATGTAGGTCTCCAGTGCCATGCCATGACACACTTCATTCCCTGGCTCCCAACTGGTGATGCTGAGAGGAAGGAGGATGCAGGCAGGATGTTGGCAAAGGCAGAAGGAAATCAGGAAATCCCAACCTTCATGTCTACACCATCCCTAGGGAGCCACTGCCAAGCATCAGCCACCCCACTGGAGACCACAAGCCCAGCACAAAACCTCTCTCTGCACCCACCCAGGTCAGAACCCAAGGCAGGTCTCACAGTGGAATCCGATTTATTTTTTATTTTTTTTTTAGGGGATTTGAGACTCCAGCCCAGAATTTCCTGGAATTTGCTGGTGGGTTTGCAGCACCACATTGCCATCTGCTGTCCCTCTCTTTCCCTGGCAGGCTCCCCAAGCACCAGGTGAAACCCAGCCAGCAGAGTCCAAACAAAGCTGTTCAAAATGCAAACAGGGCCACAATCCATCACTTATTTAAAGGGATTTGTGTGCTTTAATTTGCTCTTTCAGAAATACAAGACAAGGGCTTGCAAGGAGGCCAGGGGATGGAGCAGCACAAACAAAAAGCAGAGGAGAGCAGCAACATCAGGATTAAATCTTGGCAGGTTTGGGTGATAGCATGCACAGGTGTATCACTTGGAAACCACCTTTTTATACTCCAGCAATCCAGTCTTTCAAGAATAATAAATCATGTCTCCACAGCAAACAATATCCTGGGATTTATCATCCCAAAGTACAACAGTGAGGGGTTTTTTGCTGTGGTTCCTGAAATGATACCCCCAGCTGCTCCCAGCAGCCTGAACCTTCTGCTTAAATCCTTCCTGCAGCCAGGAACAGACCTCAGCTCCCTCCATGTGCAAATCATCTTGGGGCCTTGCCCATGGTCCTGCTCATTTTTTCCTTAAATTTCACATAATCAATTAGCACACTTGGAAAAGACCTCCCAGATCACCCCTGCCAACAGTCCCCCCCTCTTCTTGTAGAAAGAGCTCTACTAAATACAGATTTAACCACAGGCTTGGGGCTGAAGCTGGCCAGATTCAGGGGGTGGAATCTGGCTCTTAATTAGGGTGGGAAATTGGAAAAATATTTTTCAGAAAGTGATAAAAATCAGTCTAGAAGGGGAAACACCTTCCTCAGCAGCCAGGAGCACCAACACCACAGAAAAAACCAAGGCATGAAGCTATTAATCCTGACAAACCTAACTTGCATGCCCACTCTATATACATTTATCCTTCTTGCAGCTCCCCGTGCAAGCTCAGGAGGAAGCAAACAGATGGACAATGACTTATCATTGGAGAGATTTGGATCAGCAGCTTCAAAATTCAGATTTCTCCAGGAAAAAGCAAGTTAGTCATCCAAACAAAGAGATACACCCTGGAGAGAAGGAAAATCTGGATAGCAATAGAGCTCAAGTAAAACCTTAAGAAAAAATAAAGACTGAGTATCCAGAGGACAGAAAAAGATATGAATACAAAGAGAGCCAAGGCAACACAAAGCAGGCACATAAAATCCTGCTAAATGTTTATTTCTTGTGCAACTGCATTGACGATGAGAAAAAAAAAAAAGCCCTGAGAGAGCTGTATGGCCACACCACAGAGAGTCTGAGCTGGCAGAAGGATTTTTGGCACATCCTACAAGTCTGAGGCAGCCCAGGCATGGGGTCACCCTGATAACATTGGGTTCATCCCATCACAGCACACACTCTCCTTTGTGCATCAGCAGCCAGATGTGATGGGACAGTCAGGATATATTGAGGCTGAGGATTTAAGATGAAAATTATTAACAAGGGGCAGGTCACAGAGCAGGATCTCTTAGGCAATTGCCTTACTGAAGTCATTTCTCTTAGAAATATTCTAGAGGAAGCAATTGTGCCAAGGCAGAAGATGGTCTGGATGATCTCATCTCTCATGTCAGGGATGTCTCATTACTTCCAGTTTGTGCCATGGATTACACATAATACATGGTGTCTAGAAATAGCATATGCACAGCAGGTTATTCCCCTGGACCCAGTTGATTTCCACCTGTTCAGAAATGGTTTGCCAGATCCACAGATGCAAATTCCAGTCAGTCAGAGGCTATTGTCTTGTTCAGAAAGAGGATACAGGGATAAAGAGCTGAGAATGTTGTTGGTATTTACCCTTTGCAGAGCCAAAAAAAGTGGGGGGGGTAGGAAAAAAAAATAAGAGCCCCAGGAGTATTAAGTGTTCCTTCCAAGAGCCCTTCAGACATCCAAATTCAACTTGGTACTGAAAAACAGAGTCCCTCTCCTTTTTCCACCTCCTTGGTAAATTATCAAGGGTGAGTTTCTTATCACTCTGGATGCTCTTTCCCATTTCCCTGTACAGCAACAGCAAACAGCCTTTGCCTGGGAAATAAACCCAAGGAGAAGTCCAACCCCAAATCCACATCAGCATCATTCAAACAGAGAAAGAGAGGTCTAAAGCCTTTATCTTCACCTATTTCCAGATGGAAGTTTATTATTAAAACAAATTTCTTGTTGGGATAAACCTATCAACCGTAGTCAGTGCCTCCAAGAATACATTACTCAGAATGTATACTTCTTTTAAAATACAACTCAGCCTGTTTTGACCAGAAAGGACTTCAGCCTTCCTGCCAATCTGTGGTCTTCTCTTTGGATACCAGGGATTTTAGAAAGCAAAGGAGAGGTGGGTTCCAAAGGGCAAGGGAACCCCTAAACTTTTGTCCTGAACAGAAAGATCCTGATGTTTCAGCCTTCCTCCATCAATACCTTATGTCCTCCCCATGCCATGGAGCTGTGCTGCAGCAGGGATCACAAGAGCAGAGATATCCCAAGCCAGCCAAAGAGTAAGAACCATTAAAAATAATATTTCCGTCCCAAAATGACTTCCAGCCCAAGCACCATGACAATACCAAGCATTCAGGGCTTTGAAAACATTAGCATTACGCTGATGTCAACTTAAAGAAATAGATTTTAAATATATGAATAGTTTGGGCAGAAACATTTGAAGTCTGCTCACCAAAATACTATAAAAAAATATTTCATGTACTTGATGAGAGGCTCTAGCATTAGGTGCCAACCCTTGGCTCACCAAAAGTGATCAGAAGGAGAGGCATAAAGGTGCAGATCACCTCTCGGTGATGTGGGACAAAACTGTCACTTTCCAGTTCCACTTAGCACTGCAGAGAGGTAGCAACTTCCAGTTAAAGCTGTGCAGATCTGCTGGGGAATTAATAGCTGTTCCTTCTGCCTCTCCAGTCCTCATTACAGGCAGAAGTTAAGTAACACATGTATCAACTCCCTTCTCCCCGTTTATTAGCCAGGAGAAGCAGAACTAATTAAATATCAGCCTCAAAACAGACAATTCGTTTGGCATGAGGGAGATGGCAGGGGAAAAAAAAAAAAAAAAAAAAATCACATTTTCCCATTAGCTTCCCATGCAGTACTACAAGAGCTAAGCTAGAAACCCAACAGCCTGAAGACATTTTCTCCTCCAATTTACATTTTAATGGGAGAGCAGAGGATGGATTGCTAAATGCCAAGAGCTGATAGAGCTGTGCACACTCTGAGGGTCTAATAAATGCACTGACCCATTTCTTTTTTTTTTTCCACTTTTTATGGGACAGTGGGGAAAACTGCTGAAGGAGCTCGTTTGCAGCTGTGTTAATTACACTAAGAGAAACCAGAGGAACATGCCACAGAGAGCTACTTCCAGCTGCATTTGTAGGACAGTGTAATTTACTGGTGTAGAGCAGGTAATTGCATGCTAGAAGGCTCCAAGAGTCTTCTGACAGCTGGACCACAGGGTTCTGCAGTGGCCATGGTCAGACTTCCACCTTTCTGATCCATTCAGACCACTTATAAAAACTCTAAAGGCAGTACAGCTTCACTGGCTGAATAAGAAAACCACCACAAGTGACATTTGAAGTGAGTTTTCTGGTGTAATTAAGCCCTCCCCAATTAACTGCAACAAACTACAGAGATGTTCCTTAAAAAAAAAAGTTGTCATCTGTGGCATTCATTCTCTCAGATGTAGCCCTGCTCCTGCAGGTATTGGAGAGGAGTTTCTTCTCCTTTTATCACAGCAGGGAAAGAGGCAGAGCTGAAGGAAGCCCCATGCTGCCATCCTGCTCCTCAAAGGCAGAGCAGCTCTGCACATCAAGAGCCATCTGCTTTCATCACCTACATCAGAGCTCTTCAATCCATGTCCTGTGGCAGAGGAGAGGCTGGAGATGACCCTGGTCCATGGGAAACAGGCAGGGAAAGGAGCTGTGGAACAGGCAGCAGAATTGCTTCATTTAAAGCTAATTTAAAGCTAACATTTCAGGGAACAGAGGTGCTCAAAGGAGAGCTGGGTTTGACCTCTCTTCCATGCAACATCTGAGGTTCCACCAGAGCTCATCAGTTAACCCAGCCTTGCCAAAAACCTAATTCAACTTCTCAAAAATCCAGGAGCAAATCCCCAAGAAATGCTCTTTCCATGCTCTGGTGTCCTTGGCAATGAACCAGGGTACCTCGTGAGCATGAGGGACATGAGGTTTCTCAATATTTTCCTTACACCACTCTAAGTCCAGGTCCCTGTTCCAGCAGGGAAACACCCTGAACTCTCAAGACTCAGCCCTGGAAGCAGATGAATCCCTAGTTATTATTTTGGGGATGAAGGGGAAAAAGAAACTGCACCTTGGCTGTTGTAACAGATCCCAGAAGAAACACTTGGAGTAGTCACTGTTAGCTCAGATTTAATATTGATTTTCAGGAGCTGTGATCTACGTGCCACTGAGGATGCTGAGAGCTTTAAGCTGACTCCTCAGGTTCAATAGGTAGTTTTGTTTGGGTTTGATACCATAAAGCTCACTAAAGACCTGGAAACTTCACCTCATCCCATTCTGGGCATCTCCTGGAGTTTCAGCCACACCTTCCAGGGCTGAGCTGCTCCCCTCACTCAAAGCAAAAATAGCCTGAACAGCCTGATAACAATTTTATCCCTTAAGAGATGTTCTCTAGGGTCATAACTGCTTCCAATCTAAGTTAGGAGAGTTTGTGTTTATAAAGCTATCCTCTATAACCCCAATCTTACACCTTTAAAGCCAATTTACAGACCTGTGTAACACAGCTGAATACCAAAAGAAAAAGGGCAAGAGTCAAAGTGAAAAAATAGCAGTTTAGCTGACATAAAGCAATTGTATTATCCTGATATTTTATTGACTCTCTAAAATGAAAAGCACTGAGACAGAGATCTTTATTGACTAGGCTGGTGCCCTTTCAAGACCACACTGATGAACAATTGTATTAAGTTAGCCACATATTTATGAATACCCTACATAAACTGTTATGGAGCAATGAAAGTTTATGGAGATAACTAGAAAAGTCACAATAATATTATGAAGACACCATAAAAACAGAGCATTACTCACTTGAATCACAATCCAACTAAAATAAAACCCAGTGATTATTTTATGATTTTGCCCTCAAAGAGAATTTCAGTTTTCCAGCCCTTTCTCCCTACTTGGTGACCCCACACAGGAAGATAACTCCAGAGATAATTCTTACTTCCAATAATTGATTTCTCATTAGAGAGCAACAGGCTTATGTTTAAGGTGTAAAAAGAAGTGCAGAGATACAGGTGGACAAGAGACAACTATAAAGATAGTTTAACAATAAAGCAAGAAGAGATGTTTCCTCTGCCTCATGGCTCTGAGAGAGAAGAAATTAAGTGCAATGCTGCCTAGAAGAGACACATTTACATTGATCTCTTAGTAAAAAAGCATAAGGGAAAGAAGAATCAGCTCGCTCTGGCTATCTCTTCTCCCAGACACCTACCTGCCTTCCTAAGAGACAGAGCTGGGCTAACACAGACCACATGCACCAGCCCTTTCACACACACAGAAAAAAAATAAGGTAATCTGAAATGAGGTTTATCTCCCATCAAACACTTAAACAGAAAGCTCCTTAAGGCAAGGATAGGAGGCTTAAACATTTCTGTTATCTTGGAGGGGCTGCCAAAAGAACTGATTCATCTGTTTCACACAGCATCCCCCAGAAAACACAGGAAAGGAAACTGGAAATCAATTTTGAAGCTACACCCTTACCCCTTCTGTTCCCACCTGTTCTACTGTAACCTCAAGCAAGCAGCACTGATCTTCCAAGGGAAAAAAAACCTACAGTTTTCATCCAAATGAACCCAGGCTTCCCAGCAGCATCATTGGGGAAAGAAAAATATGGTTCCCCTCTGAGCAGCTGCAGCCAAAAGTTTGCTGGGCTGCTGACACACAACACATGAAGAAATGGGCAAGAATAAGAGCTCATCTTTGAAACTGGGCCTTGAGCATGGAAAATATTTCACTGAGCAGCACATCTTTGCAGGCTGCTCCATTACCAGAACATGGTCAAAGATCTTCTCAAAAAAAAAAAAAAAAACAACAAAAAAAAAAAAAACCACCAAACCCACCACTACCTGGAAAAAGGGATAGAGATATGAAAAATGAGAATTACAACAGGTAACCAAAATATTTTGCATGCCATGGTTTGGATCTGGCTGATAACAAAGGACCAGGTGGCCACTCAGAGCCCTCAACTATTATGGGATGGTGAAAAGGAAACCCACTCAGAACCCTGTGGGTCCAAACAAGGGCTGTGAGGTTTTCACTCCCAATGCTCCCAAGCAAAACAAACTCAGGGGAAACTCAGTTTCATTTATTATTATCAAAACAAGGCTAAGAGAAAACACAAGGCAGAACTTAAATACTTCACCCCACCCTTCCCTTTTTCCTGAGTCCCAATTACTTGGGTATCCATATCTCTACCTTGCTCTCTGATCTTCCAGAGTGATGCAAACCCACCCCAAAGTTGACTTTGCAACATTTTGCACATGCATGTAACTTCAGACACCCCTATAGAAGGCCATAGGTGCCATTAAAGCAGACATTTTAGCACTCTGCTAGAGTAAACCTTTTCCTTCTAAAAATTAAATCATTGCATGGTGGTCTTCTCTGCAATTCCAAAACAATTTCAAGTCATATTCCTGTAACTTCAGGCTCAGAGGTGCAGCTTTGCAGACAAGGCACATAAAACTGTGGCAAAGCTCTCAGAGGGAATAAATAATAAGGACTATATCTAGAAAACAATACCAGCCTACACACTCCTTGATAAATATCCCCTATTAAGGAGCTCCAACATTTTACAAGTATACTGGATACTAGCAGTGATCACACTGCCAAGGTTTAATCCATTTTAATTCATTTTGGAGAGCATTGTGTTTGGTTTTTTTCTCCTTTCAGAAGGAAAAGCCTCCCTGCAGCCAACGAGTTAGAAGCAAAGTCACAGGTCTCTGAAAAAGCAAGGGATATTTTACCTGAGTTTGGATTATTATATTTCAAAGCTGTTATGACTTCCTAGCTCACAACCAACACACAACTATTTTCATCCAAACCAGCCCATACCAACCAGCACTTGCTTACCTGGCTGCTGCAAATCCAGGAGAAAAGAAGGAAGAAAATCCCAGCAAGAATGGAAACCTTCCACTAGCCAAGGCTACCAAAGCACAATATCTGCTCCCCAGGAAGAGGGGAAGATTTTAAGCCCCTTGAATTAGCATTACAATAACCCTGAGGGTTTGCAGGTGTGATTCATTCTGGGGCAAACTCAGGTCAGCTGAGTTCCTGCTGGAAAGCCACCAAACAAAAGGAAGAAACATGGGGAGATCCAAAGTACTTGGTGGAGGACAATTCCTCTTGGGTTCCTCTGGGTAAAAAGAAAAAAACACGACCTGGCCAAAAAAAAAAAAACTATGAAAATAAGTGTTGTGGCTTCTGTATAACACCCAAGACGGGGATGAAAAGGCATGAAAAATAGCAGAAGGAAGGGGTTTTTCTGGGGATTATCTTTCTATTCTTTGTAGTCTCCTTGCGGCATGATTTGTGCCTGGCAAGAGTGAGTTGAGCACTGCCCTGACACCACTCCAGGTATTTTATTTACTCAGAGATGAAAGCACAAAGTAAAGCTGTATCAGGGAAAGGTTTTAGCAAAGGATCAAAAATTATTTTCCTTCCCACCAGCAGGCTCTGTTTTCTGAGGTTAGGGAGTGTGCTTGCAGCAAAGAGTTACAGCTACTCAGAATCCATCCAATATCCCAAATATCCCTTGGTTTTATACAAAGGAGTGAGTTGCCTAACTCAGGGCTCCAGTGTTTTTTTTCTAGCAAGGCCCCCAAACCCTTCTGTAGATTTAGTCCTCAAGCTACTAATTAAAGAAGCAGCTGATTTTGGGGGCACTATGTTAGCTTGGAATAATTTTTCTTAGTGAAAACAGCTGCTCTTCTGATTAGTACACTGAGCATTTCATTTCCCCTGTACCAGTGTCAAACCTCTGTTTGACAGACAGGAAAGTTTTCCAAAGTAAATCCGGGCAAAGTAGAAGCAGAAGCAAAATGGAAGCAATATTTTGGCATTTTTAGTGGTACACAAGGAGATAAAGCACATCCTCAAGTAAAGTGATTCCCTGTTCTGATACAGCCTGAAAAACAAGGAAAGCCATCAAAAAATGAGGGGGGGTTTAATACTTCAAAACCTCTTGCAGAATAATTTGCCTTCAGCCAGGCAGTGGTTCTGTTCTTCTCCTTCCCTTAACCCCCTGATACATCTGCTGTCTTTAAAACTCTGATCCCCTTTGAGCAGGGAGGTTTTCTTTAAAGGATGGCAAACCCCACTGAAGCACCAAGCCCCTGGGTCTGTGAAAAGAGGAGGCATCTGCATTTGTTTGAGCTAAAAAATTCAGCCAATTTAGGGCAAATTTTGAGCCCAGCTGTGGACTGATCTGATGAAAGGTACTGAGTTAACTAACAACACCTGGCTCAGTCAAGATACAGAAGTAGAAAAAATAATAATGTAGAGAGAGAACATTTTCCAGGCACTATTATTGATTCATTTTGATAGCAGGTAAAGATAAATCCTTCTCTTCAAAGATCCAGATTTACCCAAAACACCCCTTGCTTTACAAGATACTTGTTCTAATGTTTTTTTACAGAATCATTGAATTGTTCTGGTTGAAAAAGACTTTCAAGATCATCAAGTCCAACCATTAACCCAACTCTACCCAGCCCAGACCTAAACCATATTCCTAAGCACCACATCTACATGGCTTTTAAGCACTTCCAGGGATGGGAATTCAACCAACACCTGGGGGCAGCCTGGGCCAGTGTTGTTTTAATTTAATTTTTTAATTTAAAAAAAATAATAAAACAAACAAACATGCTTTCAAAATAAATGTGAATACTTGAAATGAAGTTAAAGGTACCACTGGCAAAACTATGGACTGAAATGTATGAATATGGAGCTGTGTGTTTGCTGAGTGTTATTTTAGTAACTTGTATGTAAACTTCTTGCCTTCCCAGACAGAAACCCCTTCCCCTGGTGTAAAGTTACAGATAAAATACATCTGTAGCCCAGCACAGACACTGAGGGGGTCAGAGGCCAGTGGCATTGTGTCATGTGCATCCCTTGTCCTTCCCCAGAGACCCCTTGGCACAGCCTCCTTGGGCTCACCCCAACCTTCCTCAGAGCCCCTCTGCAGGATTTCAGCAGCTCAAAGTCTCCTAATCTGCATCAAAAACTAAATTTTATTAAAAATCTACACTTTTATGCAGAGCTTTTTTGGAAGGAAGCAGGTGCTCTTCTATTTTGTACAACATTACCAGCTCCTCTTTGTCCCAGAGAACCAGGCAATTCATTCCTGGAGAGGATGAGATCTGTGCAGATACTTGAGAGACCCTGAGTTTTTGCCTTGCTTCCTCAAGAGCATTTGCAGTGGTTTATTTATTTTAAAAAGTGGAAGAAACTTCAGCAGGAGAAGAGGAAATTGCCACTCAGGTGTCCACACACCACCATCTGCTGCAGGGGCTGTTTGGAGAGCAGCACAAAGTCACAACAAAAGAACTGAGGGTATTGTGACAGCAGGAATCCAAAATGATCATTAGAACATCTTGGTTTTCCTCCATGGTTAGCAACTGCCAGAGAATTCATAAACTGAAAACTGCATCTTTTATACACTCAGAACTCTGGAATTGAACTACATGGAGCAATGTGAAATACAAGCATCATGTGAAATACCAACTTTTTGACAAAGCCACTACATCTCACATTTGAATTGCTGCTATGGAAAGAGGGCTGTAAAGCTGAGCAGTTGAAGGGCCCTTTAGAATTGCCTGACAGATAGGATCAGCCTTTTTCAAATTGCCTTGGTTTTATCTTAAAATTTAACAGCACTTCTTTGGTGTTAATTTTCATCTTGTACAAAAAAAATAAAAAAATAAAAAAAAAAGGCTCAGGAACACTACATCTTGGTACCATGTAAAAAGAAGCCATTAGGGACAGGGACATGATTTATGATGGTATTTAAATATGGTAAGGAAAGGCAGTTTAAGCAAGGAAACTGAGAGCAATGGGAATAATTCTCCCCACTGGCGTTGGGATCAGACCCAGCATCCATCAAATCACTGGGAAAACATCCCAGACTTGTGACTGCCTGAGAAGACAAGTAAATCCCAGCACCACTGAAGGCTAATTAGGAGACTTGAGTTTTATTTCTAAAAAAAAAAAATAATGAGCAATTGGAACAATTTTGGTGCCACAGTTATTACGCCAAAGGTGGTATAAAGTTTCTCTGAGGAGAGAAAGTGCATTAATAAGGAAATCCATCCAGCCTGACATCCAGAGACTATTTCATGTCATACATTTATTTCATAAGATTCAGTTCTGCCATGGGAAGCCAGCTTTGTATAAACATGCCCACAGGTCCACTGAGCCATCACAATGCCTTAGGATTTGTGTGAGAGCCAAGACCAGCTCCTGGCTGCCTCCTTTCCTGACCCCACTGCATCACTGGCTCAGAAAGGGGGTTTTGAGCAGCCTCAATAAGGTGCATTATGCATCTCCCAGTTACTTTTTAAATCTGAAGATATATTTTTGCCTAGAACACTAGTTAGGGATTTTTTACACTGATCAAATTGTTAGTCTCTCAGCTAAAACTTTATATACTTCATGACCATGTCTAAAGTACTAGATAACACTGATTTGATGATAAAATACATCTTTTCATGTGATTTCCAGAAACTTACTTCTCATGTTCACAGCTGATTAAGCTCTATAAATCAAAGTCTGCAATCTTTACCAAAACCACAACCAGCAGTTATCAGTACTGATTTCCAGAGGAGTTTTGACCACAGAAGGATTGCAGGATCTGGCCTGCTTGAAACTGCAGTTAATGAGTTTCATTAAATGATTTGAACAGACTAATTATAATTCTGAACTCTGTGGTGCAAAATCCCCTCCTTCTGCCAGTCCTGATGGTGTTTCAGTGTCCAGCAATGGTTCCCCTTGCCCAAGGGACTTGTCACTTCTTGGGGCTGCTCGTTAAAACTAACCCATGCATTGGAAATAAATTTTTGTTCAAAGATCACCAAACCTAGCAGCTAAATCGATATGCTAAACTGACCCTTACTTCTCCTCTGGCAGCAGAGGGAAAGGCATGTTTCTCAGTGACATCTTTGCCCTTTACATCTACAGCAGGATCTCAAAAACATCCGGATAGAGAAGAAACCCCGTAAAGACGCTGTCGTCCTCGGCGCTGACGTAGACCCCGTTCCAGTCTTTTGAGACCTCCAGCCACACCTGGTCACCAGCACTCAGCTTCAGGATGGTCAGGAAGGAGGCCTGGTCAATCTCCTGGCCATAGAGTGTCTCCCGGGTTTTGGCCACCTTCCTGCTGTGGGCAACCAGGCTGACCCGGGCCGGTCGCCCCCTGACCGTCAGGTGGTAGGCGAAGACGTAGGCCCCGGGCACGCTGCAGTTGAATTTCCCAGTGGAAGGGTTGTAATCCTCTTGGTCATTGTACAAGATCTTGTCAAATCGAATGGGAACGTTGGGGGAAGGAAAGGGCTTGGACAAGCCAGCACTGAAGGCTGATCTTGGGATCTTTGTGGTGTCCCCTCGGGTCCCCTTTGCCCCACGGGAACCTTTCTTCCCCGGGGCTCCTCGGGCTCCCTTGCTGCCGGCGACCCCTTTGGGGCCAGAAGGTCCCATCACTCCAGCAGGTCCCAAATCCCCTTTTTCACCTTTGCTTCCTTGCTCACCCTTTTCTCCCTGTTTTCCATCCACCCCCTGAATACCCTCAGCTCCCATCTCCCCTTTGCTGCCTTTCTCCCCCTTTTTCCCCCCTTCCCCTCTCTCTCCCTTCGCCCCTCTCCCCCCAGGCTCCCCGCAGTACCCCTTCTCCCCTGTGTCTCCCTTTTCCCCTTTGTCACCCTGTTCTCCATCCACTCCTGGGGCTCCAGCATCTCCCCTATCTCCTTTGTCTCCTTTGGTCCCGTTCTCACAAGTGTCCCCTTTGGACCCCTTTTGTCCCTTCAGTCCAGGGAAGCCGTAGTTGCCCTTACTGCCTTTTACTCCAGCTTCACCTAGGAAAAGGGCAAAGTGGAGGGGGAAAAAAAGCTTTAAAACATTAGTATTGGATTGCTCTGGAGATGGAAATGTATCACCAAGAGTGAAGGGAAAGGTCAGTGCAATATTCCTGGTTTTCCCACCCAACATTTGTACCTTGTAGCCCAGGTTTGCCAGGGTAGCCGGGGCTTCCATTCGCTCCTCGCTCGCCTGGTTCCCCTTTTCCTCCTGGGACAT
Organism: Phaethornis superciliosus; assembly: GCA_023637945.1. Lineage (NCBI taxonomy): Eukaryota > Metazoa > Chordata > Aves > Apodiformes > Trochilidae > Phaethornis > Phaethornis superciliosus. The sequence continues at coordinate 23,082,942 of JAJQWJ010000010.1, forward strand.
CAACCATCAGGAAATTTTATTAGTAGAAAACAACATCATCTGCAGCACAACAATCAGTGCACTGAGGATGGCTGCTACTGTTCTGCATGTGTCCCTGTCTTTCATTATTAAAACAGAGCTGGGCATTGGGTGTCTTCATTAAATGCTTTCAGAATCTTGCCTGAACCTCAAAGCACCAAGCACCAGCAGGCAGACAACTGCATCCCACCCAAGGGTGGGATTTTTGGCTCTAATCAGCACCAAAAGTCCTGTTCAAGAGGTGAATCAAAGCATGAGACCTTCTCCAAAACTGAAGGGCAGGTTTTCCTTTTGGTTACTACTGCTGGATAATAATTGTTTTCCACCTTAGCTGAAATCATTTTGCCTGAGATACTTCATTTGAAATGCAGCTTCTACACCTGCTTGTAGCTTCCATTTGTTTTTTTCCCTGCTGATGTTCCTAATCCACAGCAAGTTGGATTTTAAGCTCCCATCCAGATTGTAAGAAACTCAGATTTTAAGCTCCCATTCAGAACAAGGAGGTCTGAGTGAGATCTTTATGAGCAGCTGAGATCTTTATGCCTGGACATCTGAGTGTCCTTGGTTGCCAATCCATATCAGTAAACTCTGATTCCCTTGAAAAATACCTTTTCCTCTAATTTTGTGGTATTTGATGAGGAGAAGAGCATCTGTGAAATGAGCAATTAGTCTGATTTACCTCTTTCTCCCTTAGAACCTTTTGGACCTTGAGGACCTGGTTTTCCTGGCAGACCTTGCAGACCAGCATCTCCCTTTTCCCCTTTGGGACCTGTAACATAATCACATCAAGAAAATTACCTTAGTAACTCAAAGGTTTAAGTTCATAAAGAAAATTCACTATAACAGGTAGGCAACACAGCACTGAGAGATGCACAAAATGGAAACTCCTGCTGGGATGCATGCTTGCAGGTGCCCTGGTTAGGCAGACAGCTCCCCAACCTCTGCCTTTCAGCAACTACAAGTCTTAGAGTTTTGCATTTCATTTTTGGCTGTAGTTAAAGATTTTTTTACACCAACTTTCAGCTGCCCTTGAGCCACAGGAGCTCAGACATTCATAAAACATCAGCAGTAATCTCTCTTTAATATTTGAACACATCTAAGGAGCTCCCGTAGATTTGTAATTGCCCCTCTCCTGGAAAAGAATTAAGTCTGCAAATATAAAAGTGGAACCTGGCAGACAGCCCCAAGCTGCATAAAGGATGGGTTGAAAAGCACATAAACTGGCTTCAAATTTTTTATTTTTTTTTTTCATCCACTTAGGAATCTAGAGACTCCTGGTGCACATCTGGGAGCAGACTACACCCAACCCATTTGACAGATTTTTCCATCAACACTCAAGGGATGTCTGAGTGCAAAATCCCTCTGCAGCCACTATAATTTCCATTAGCAAATCCCTCCTGAGCTATGGGAAGTGAAAATCCCTCAAGCACATTGTATGAAAAGAAAATTATTTCATTATTTTACCACCTTTCCTCAGATGAATAGTTTCTGTCTCCATTATTACTGCTATTAAAGTGAACATTTGCAGACTAACACACTATTCATTATAGAGGTATTAGAATTAGGCACTCTATAGATACATATTTTAGCAGCAGAATAAAGAGACAAAGGATGTCTTATAAAATATTTAGGTGCTTTATACAGAGCTGCCTCTTATGAGAGCAAATAATTATTTTAAAATTTGAACCCAAAATTATTTTCCTATTTCACTTCCTCTTTTCCACAGGTGAAAAATAAATCCAAGAAGCTTTTATCTTAAGCCATCCAGCAAAGACATCAAACTCTTTGCAGGTAGTTTTGAGGGTCATAAACCCATGGCTGAAGTGAATCTGAAAGTAAATCTGTGACTCCTTTAGGCACAGGGAATCAAGGAGCACAGCCCCACTGGGCACCCACCAGCAGTGAGCTGGGATGGGGCCAGCTCTGCATGTTTTCCCATACCAGTGTGGTCCCCAAAGCAAGTGCTATGTGGAACAAGCTCCTTTTGGGGCCTTTCACACTCATATTGGTGTTTTACAACTTCTAGGGTGTGGCTGGCATGCACATTTTTTCCCTGGCTTTACAGGAGGGATGATCACGTTGGGCATTTGCTGCACAAATCCTGCCAAGTCATTTCACAGGATCATAGAATGGGTTGGGTTGGGAAGGGAGCTTAAAGATCATCAAGGGACAACCTTCCTGCAGGGGCAGGGAAAAGCAGGAGACTCCTCAATAGGATTTATGTGCAAAAAGCAGTGAGACAAGCATCAGCCTACCTGGGGGTCCTGGCTCCCCCCGAGGCCCCACAGCAGCTGGGCAGCAGTCACAGCAGTTGAAGAAGAAATCAGCTGTGTCAAGTGTGTAGTTGTCAAAGGGGAAGAACGTGGTGGTTCCTTGGGCCACGGGGCTTGGGGTGGGTAATTTGGGTCTGGGAGGTGCTGCTGTGTACTTCACATCTGGGGTCACCTTCACTCCTGCATGCACAGCGCTCACAAGCAGCAGCACAAACACTGAGATGGATCCCGGGGAGCTCCCCATGTTGGCAGCTGCAGGGAAAGGTGAAGGCAATAATAAGGTATCAATGAGTTACACAGTCAGTGGGACATGTGATGTCTTTCTTCCATGTTTAGGAATAATTTGATAATTATTCCAGTGTTCGACAAGAGTACACATCAGAAAAGCTTTGCTCTAAAGGAAGAAATGGAAACAAAATGAAACATCAAGTATTCAAAACCCTTAATTCATTTTTTTTTCTTTGCTACTGACTGGTTTTCTGGTGTTGCATATTCTATCAGTGTAAAATTTCAGGTCTGTCCTTTTTATTTTTAAAATGTTGAGTTAGCTGAACCAGGGAGAAAGAACAAAGTAAGAAGCACACATTTTTTCCCTATAGGACAGGTGACACTTCTCAGATGACTTGCCATATAAAGAATCTTTGTTTCTTTTTTTAAGCAGGTGTACTGACCTGTAACTACAAAAGAGACAGACTCCCTTTCTTGCTGAAGCTGTAATCCAACCTTTCTTAGCAGCTAAGGCACCTCAGTACATGAAAAAGTCACTATGAGAAACACTGACTACCTTTGCCAGGCTAAGGTGCATGAGGTTCACACATTCAGGTGTTTGGGGGTTGGATTCTAATCTTTCCATCTTCAAGAATTTAATTTTAGAGGAAAGGGTCATGATTTTTTCTATTTTCCCACCCAAGAATATTATTTAATGGAAAACTGATCATCCACACCAAATCCCCAGTGCTCACTGCTGCCTGCTGCTGCTCTTGAACCCATTCTTCACCCTGTCAGCTCCAGTAAAGGACAAATTCTCCTTTCTCCATGCATGTGGAGCATTAAGACAGGAGAGCAGGCAGTGATTTTTGTCACAGACCTGTCACAGGCTCCTGACCAACCTTACCATGAAGAATTTAACTGCAGGGGGGGCTGGTTTGGGAGGGCAAAGCTCAGTGCAGACAGGCAGAGAGGAGCCAGACCTTGCAGCCAGCAGCAGGGATGCAGAGAAGGGAAGTCATCTGCCTCCTAGGAAAAGAAAAAAAAAGCCACAAAATTCTCCTCTTGAATAATACAGCCACGAAGGAATGTTTTGCCACTGCTGGAGATAACTACACAAACCCATAACTTCCCATTTCTGTGCTTTACCATCACAAACCACTTCTGCAACAAGCCTGAACCCCAGACATGCTCCCATGACATGGCCAGATTGATGGATTGCAATCAAATGCTGGATAAACATAATTAAGGAAAAAATTACACTTAACAAGTCTGTTCAGAAAATAAACTGCTCAGAGCAAGGAATCTTTAAACAGATTTTCATAACGGGCAACACTGTTCACAAAATAATTATACCTGAATATATAAATGCATTTTAATAAAACTGAAATTTTGGACTTTTTCATTACATTAGCTCAGCACCACCAGCTCTAAAATCATTCTTGAATTCCCCCATTAGGAAAGACTATGATTCACAGTGGACACAAAATATAAAGAGTTAAATTTTGCTGCAGTGACATTCAGCACATCTCTATTTCATTAGATTTAAATATCCACTAATGGGTTCCCATAATTACATCGTAATAATATGCTTATTCTTTGGTTTTGGTCCCTAAAATTTCAGTATTCCAGTTCAAAACAGGTCTTTAACCCCAATCTCCCAGCCTGGAAATTAGGGAGATGACTGCACTTTTTGCTATTTAATTATTTCAAGTTCTTATACAGGGGAGGAAGAACACTTGTCCTCATGCAGCTATAGATTCATTACAGACAGTAACATTTTTTGAGACAAATTATATTGCCACTCTCTCTTAAATTCTACAACTTCATTGCAAATATCCCACCCAATGACTCAATAACTAGTGCATGCTGCCTCCTACCTTATAAATGGTCCTGCTCCCAGGATGACCCCCCCTCAATGGCACTTTGAAAAAGACAATCTTATTTTCAGAGAGAATCAGTTTTATTTGTGTAAGGGCTGCTGGCATGGCCAATGAGGAGCAGGGAGAAGGGGGGATTGGCAAAGTCCCCTGAAAGGAGCAAGGTGACATTGAAACTCGAGGAAATTCAAACACTTTCCTCAACTTGCTCTTCACATGGGATGTTTTTGGCTCTTGCCCCAACACCACTTTTGAGGGGTTTAGGGACACTCAACTCACAGCATCATGTTTTGGTACCATTCGATTCATTGGGACTTTGTTTGCTTCAGCAAGGTCAAAGTTTCTCCCTCAGTCCCTCAGAGTTTGGCATCACACCATTCAGTGGGAGTTGAAATAAAAAAAGAGAAATTTTAGCATTAACTCTCTGGGATCCTGAGTGCATGTGTCTGCATGGAAACCCAGCAGGGCACCTGCAGGGGTCGAGCTGCACAGAGGGGCTGCAGAACAAAATCCTGCTAGGAAAAGGGATAAATCCACCCCAGGAGGGCTGCTACAACCTTGTTTTTATCAGAACTGATAACTAATAAACTGATTGATTGTCCTCACTCTTTCCCAGCAATCACAGCACTTGTTTCCTTCCCCAGTCACCTTAGAATGGGACTGGATTTATTCTTAGATTTCCCAGAGCAGTTTGAAGTGGGCAGCACAAAAAAGCAGGAATGTGGGGCTGCCTTTCATCATCTTGGTGAAATATGAGCAAGGAAACCATCTCATTCAACCAGTCTGAATTTACAACATACCAGTACACCCAAAGCTCAGCTGCCAGACAAGAAAGGCTGCTTGTTTCAGGCAGAAAACCATCAATTCTCCTTTAATGTAAGTCGAGAGAATTGTAATACTCTGCTTTATTTTGCAACCACCCTTTGCTGCACAGCTTTCAGCAATAACAAGTTGGTTAAGGAAAGTCTATTTCTAAGCATGCCAGGCTAGTTTGATTCACCAGCTTTCCTTTCCCCTGCAAAGCTCTGCAGGAGAGCCTTCACTGGTCATCAGGTTACATTTTCACCTAAATAATGTCCTTTTTTTTTTGTACAGCATACGACAACTGAGAAATAATCTGTGAGTGGTGTAAAAAACACAACGAAGCAAGCACTAAAAGATCAAAATCTTTTTCTATCTGAGGATGCTTCTCTTCAGATGCCATGGAGACATCCAAAGCTCACTCTGGGGACACCACAGCCATCCTTGAAGCTGGGAGGTTATTTGTGGTGTGTTCATGTGCACAGCACTTGGGATGGTACTTTGGATTGGTTGGGGGGTTTTTTTGCAAAAGAAAGAGTTAAAAACTAAATGCTTGAGAGAAATAAAAACTAAGAATGAAAAAAAAAGAGTCTGACTTTACAGGTGTTCTTTTTTCAGCTTATGGTTTTGGGGGCTTTCATTCATGTTGAGATCTTTGAATACAGTGTGTTGGAAATAATAAACAAGTAATTTATGTAGAAAAAGAAACTACTGCTCAAGTAGGATGTTAAAATGCTTGACTTAAAAAAAAAAGTCCTGCCATAGGGATTTTCAATTGATGAAAAGGAATAAAACAATCTCCCTGTAAAATCAGTGTAATTGCATTTAGCGGTATTAAGATTTAGATATCAAGGGAGAAATAAGATCTAGGAAAAAAAAATCTGCATTAGTCTATGCCAGACCATCCCACAAACCCTACACCATATGTTGCTTTAAATTTTCTGAGTCTGCAGGATGGCATTTCAGTTACACTTAAATTCAGATTTATTGCACTTGAAAGCATAATGGCTAAAAGGATCCAAAATATCCATTTTACAGAAATAAGCATTTAGGGAGTTATTTAAAGACTATAAGAACTTCATGATAGCTGTTACATCCTATCGAATCAATCACTCAGAGTCTCTAAATGCAGATTTTAAACAGCAGTAGCATGTATTTATTTATGTGGGAGACTGGAATTACAGCTCAGGACTTGTTATAGCTGAACTCTGACATGGGTGCCCACTTTTGGAGCCTTTTGAGGAGTGTAAAGTGGCCCTGAAAGTGAACACACTGCCCCAAGCACTGCTCCAGGGCACAGATCTCCTTTGGCAGGATCTGCAGATGCCTCTGGTCTTGACTAAGAAACATTGTGCTCACCTGGCAATTGGAGACAGACAAAGGTTTAAAAAAAAAAAAAAAAAAAAAAAAAAAAAGTGATAAAATTACCTGGCTCCCCTTTTCCTCTCTGGTCTCTCTTTGTGTGCAGGGCTTGGGATGGCAGAGGAACTCTGCTTCCCCGGTGGACTGCTGTTGTCCTTCTGGGGGGTGAAGAAACAAAATAGGCTTCAAAAGCCATGCCTTTACTCATAGAAAAAGGTGGGATCATTTCCCTCCTTCTTTCCAGCCCCAGGGAAGATGATATTTGCTGGGGGAAGGGGATCTGAAATGCCAGGCTCATTGATGAGAGCAGCTTGTCCCTTGGGGGTGAGGGTTGTCACCCCCAGGGCCACATTATGGCTGAGGATGTCAAAGCAGCCCAAGAAACCCCTAAGGGCCACCCTCTGGAACCACTTGGGTGGTGTGTGTCCCCAAACTGGGACAGTGGGGACAGCAGGTGCCCGTGGCAGGATCTCTGTCACTGGTCCCAGTTCACCGCTGCTGCTGGTACGGATGGGAACTGGTTGACTGCACCATGAGCAAGAGCTTTCCCAGCAAAATTATTACTTATAAATGAAGTGGAGAAGTGATGCTCAGTCAGATGGCAGGGCAAGTACCACACCTGAGGAATATCTGCCAATGAAGACTTCTCTTCCACCTACAAATATGGAGATTTTTGGGTTCACAGGTTTAGAGACTAAAAGAAAAAAAAGAAACCTGCCTCAAAAAAGCACAGAAAGAACTCCACTGCCACTGTTTGCAGGACACACAGAGCACAGCAGCCATTTATTAATCAGCAAAAGCCAGGTGTTGTATTCTAAGAACTTGTTTGCCAGCACTGTGGATTAAACCAAATTTTATCAGTTTCCATCTAATTATTTCACCGAGGAACTCTCTGGCTCCATATACCTGCCACTTACCCTTTGGAAAGACAGAATTTAATTAAAATCAGGATTTTATGCTTACGCACCTTCCTTTTGGAAAAGAAGCAAGTCTGGCACCAATACTCCCAACCCTGATAGTTTTGCCATGAGACTTAGGGCATTCAGTGCTCTTAAAGCTTAATCTCTTAAAACCTTAAATTGCAGAAAATTGCAGATTTCAATTTAAAAAGTCAGCTCTGAGCCTCGTGTTATAAAGGCTCAGCCTTGAGGAGGTAAACGACAATAATCCCAAATGTAATTATATTTAAAATTTTATAGCCTCATAATTTGAGATGAGATGACTCCCAGCTTGTAATATTTAAGGTACATCAGCCTGGTGACTACAACCATTTTTACTCAGAGAAACAAGCCCAGTTTCTGAGATCTGAGTCAGATTGTGCCCTTGCCAGTATTCAGATGTATACGTGTGTATAGCAGCAACTAAAATACTGGGATATCGGACTTTCCTAGTCCTTAGCTACACTACCAGGCTTTTAATCATTGCAGGTTTTAAACAAAGATGTTCCAGCTGCACCTGCCCAAGAGATGGCAATGTCTCACTGTCAGACACAGCCTGTCCAAGGCAAAGTGCTTTGCATTACCAAAAGCTTTTGTCCTCTGCTCATTATTCCATCCTAAACACTTCAATCACGATCTATTTTAATACAGTGAAATCCAGTCAGCTTGAAACTACCCAGGCTAATAAGCATCTTGTAAGACAAAAAGGGCTTAGGAGATCCCCACACTGGATTCAGCAGAGAATCTTGCCCTGCTCCTCGGTGGCACAAGGGTGACACGCGGTGACACTGACACCTTTGCGGGTGATTTTACACCCAGAGGTGTTGCAACACCCCTTGGAAAGAAGGAAATGGAAATGCCTACTTTCCTGTGATCCAAATTCTTCTTTGCTTTGGCAAATATATGTTTTGTAATAAAGTGAGGTTGCAGAACTTAAAGTCGGGGTGGTGTAAAGAGTTGTGTGCTGCGACTCCTCGGGAAGCAAAAGAGGGGAAAAGGAAGCAAAAAAAAAAAACAGCAAGCAAAATTACTTGTGTATGTGCTGGACTTGAAATTTCTCAGGAGTCTGAAGCATTTGCAAAATTAAAAAGCAGCTGGGAGGGAGATAATTGGTTTTTTCTGACAACCAAACTAGATGCAAGGGAATTTAGATCAACGCTGAAGTCAGAGGAAAGACTCCCCCTGATTTCTTTGGCAACAAAAGGTGAAAATTAACTATGCTAGAAACACAACTCTCCATCTAAAAACAGGCAAGAGGCAGTGTGAGAAACACCTCGTGGTTTGGGTCTGGTTCCCCACCTCAGTTTGCTCAGAGCTGAGCTACAGGGAGCCACACGTTGGGTTTGCATCTCCCCAAAAGTGTCCCCAGCAGTGAATGGCTGCAGTTGCCATGTGGGGCTGGGAGAGCATCTCCTGGCTCTGCTACTGCTCTGGCACAGGACTTGGACAAGTGAGAGTACCTCATGCTCTGCAGGGTGACATTCCCACCTCCTAAAGCACCATCCATCTTTCTCCCACACACATTTATCCTAATTTCCCCGATGGCCTCTGGAGAGAAGCCCCTGCACAAAGCTCTCCACCTCCTCTGCGCCTCATCCAGCAGCAGGAATAGTCAGGGGGAATGCAGGATAAAATTATTAATAAGTAAATGTAATAAAATTATAATAAATAAGTGTAATAATTTATAATTACAAATTAATTACATTGGTTTGGAGTTTTCTTAGCTCTTCTGATTAGGGCAGGAGCAGAGTCAGCTCCTTTCTTATCGTGGGCCTTGAAAAGGGAGAAAGAACAAAACATGACTCAGTGGGGAGCATTTCTATGGCAGTAGCTGCTGTTTGCAAGGTGACAAGAGTCTGGTTTAGACTCCAAATGTGGTGACAAGCATTGCCATATGCCAGGCTTGAAGGTGAAATGTAGCATATTTTCACAAGCAGAGCTGAAAGACAAGCAAGGGGGTTTCCACGTTGGCAGATGTGAAGAAGCAGGGCTGGAGGGGCAGCAGGTGGGATGGAGGAGAACATAGATGGTTTGAGAAAATGTGAAGAACTGCTGCTTCAGCCAGAAGCTCATCACAAGAGGGCACCCAAGTGCTCCCAACAGCCCTGCCCAGGATGATTTTCCAGCCCATACCACTCAAAGATGAAGCACAACCAACCTGGCCCCCAGGTACCATGCTCTGCCTCCTGAACCTCCTGCTCCATCCAGGACAAGCAGCACAAGAGCCAACAAACCTTTTCCTGGAATAACTTACTAACAGCTTCTACACAAATCTGGATTTTCTAAATACTGGGTGAATGTGATTAATAGATACAACACGAAAAATCAGGTATTTATGAGACCTACACTTTGCAAACTTGCTTCTGTTGGGAGCAGTAGTAAAGGTTGAATCCGTACGGACAAAGTATACAGGGGAAAACAAACAAAAAACCAAACTCTTGCTAAGAATTAGAGAATTGCTATTTTAAGAAAATTTCCCATGGCAAACCGAATGAGTAGGGTTAATCCCAAGGCTGGCTGTACTCATACAGCATTGCAAAAGAGTATGAGGAGATGAAACAAATGGAGGGTGGAATTGCGTGGTTTTCACAGGAGGGTGAAAACTTCTCCAGCAACTGGGTGCAACCCAGAGGAGCTCCAGACTGGCTGGCACTGCTGTTTAGTGGGTGATTCTTTCCAAACCACCACAAAACACAGTTGCCTTGTAGACAGCCAGACTTGAAACTCCCAAAGAGGCTTCATTTTCCTCTAAAACACTCATGGAGCAGTTGAAGGAGCAAGCCATGCAGTCACCACCCCAGCCGTGGGTTGCTGCCTACTCACTGGATGAAGTTGGGCAATAGTGGAAATCATCCAGCAGATGTGGGAAAAGGAAAGGTTTGTGCCATGGAGGGAGGAGAGGCAGCTTTGCCTCTCAAAAAGCAAGACTTTGTAGATGAGCCCCTCTGCTAGGAAGAAAGAATTCTGCAGTAACTGGACCTACTTGTGAATATTCATCCAAACCCAATCCGGATTCAATATGCAGTCACTCCTCTTTCTGTTTTGTCTTTGTGATTATTTATATGAACACACTTCATAGCATGTAAGCATAGCAATAAAACAATAAATTTTCCAGTAACACTCAGAGGAAAAGATCCTTTTAATCCATAAGCAGAAATATTCACACCTGCTCTCAGGATGAGGATTATACAGACTATTAAACCAGCTGTAGCAATTTAATATTGGCAAAGGGACACGAGAGCAGAGATGTGGAGGAGATCTGACTCATGCAGGATAACAGATCCCACCCAGCCTTTGTACTCAAAGTTGATTAAGCCTTTGCCTTCTAATTACTTGTTGTAGTTGACCTCAGAATGCCACCCAGCTGCTGCTCTAAGTGGGATACAGGCAGTGTTCCAACTGGAATTTATCCACAACACCAGTTAATGGTGGTATTTATGAGGAGAAGTGATAGGCTGGCTATAAATAATCACAAATCCACTGTATGCTGGGTGCATGGAGCTTCCACACCAGACCATGCATCTTCCCTAGCATGAAATTCCAAAAGAAAACTGTACCACGAGGCAGGATCAGCCCCAGTCACTGCTGCCCTACAAGCCACACTTTTTCCCAAAGCAGAAGCTACAGCCCACTGAGGTGTTCAGCCACAGCAAAGGGAGGGATAATCACACAAAAATGGTTGCCACACATCCCCCCAGAGGTGATTGTTTTATCAAATCCACCCTATAATTAGATAAAAGGTTGTTCTCTAATTTGTCAGCTTGATTTTATATGCAACTTTATAATTTGTCAAGTTGATTTTTTATTTTTTTTTCAAGAGACCAATCTGTGGCCTTCAACAGGACCAAAGGAGAAGAGTAACACCAAACCAGGGCAACAATCAAAGGTTTAGCCAGAGCATCACCTCTGCCTGGTGTTTGGACCTAGGGATGTTTGACAGGAATATTCCACAAACTCAGACAAGCCAAGCTTTAGGGCTTCCTCTGGAGGTTTCCTCTCTGTTAATCCAGACAACCTCAGAAAAGGTTTGAAAAAAATATATCCAGAGATCTCACTCCTGCAAAAAGAGAAGAGTTTGGGCCTGGTGGTTTCTTAGTTTTGCAGGAACATCCCTAGGACTGCTCAGGCAAGCAGACCCACAGAGCACCCTGCATTTATTCTGCTCCTTCACCTCAAGTTCAAATACACCTATCCAAAACAAAGCCACATGACAGAAAGGGCAATTTCAGACCTTGCCTGAGGGATCTGAGAAGCAGATCCACCATCTGCAGAGGACAGGTGGAGATTACCCACTGGAGTTAATAAAAGCACCATCGTGGCACTTTGGCATCACTTAGTAAATATTTGACACTCAAAGCTTGTAAATGCCCAACACACATCTGCAGTGACACAAATGCAGGCAGCTGATGAATGAAGTATATTACTTTTAGCAAATTCACCCCTTTCTGCCCTCCAGGAATCACCATCATCCCTAGTGAGCAGCCTCAGAGCCCAGTGCTTTGCCTTCCAGGATGGCTGGAGGTATCATCCACCCAGGTGATGTGGGCCAAGGGAAGGTACAGGAGTTAGCAGAAGGAAATGGGATGGAAAAACACTTGGCCAGGGAAGCCTGCCCTGGTGAGCCACTCACTGGCCTGAGCTGGGAAGAAAATTTTACCTCTTGGCAAGTATTCCTGCAGCAGGGTGTGTCAGAGCCTAAAGAGTCAGGAAATACTCCAAGTCTGTAGTTTGGACTTTCTAAATGTTACAGGTAGCCTTTAGAGCAGGTAAGTGATTTTATTCCTGGCTCAAGGGGGTAATTTTCTGGATGTCTCCTGCAGGAGCAAGAGCCAATGCTGAGATCCCCAGTAATAATTAGCACAAATCCCCAGTGGTAAAATATGGAAGGGAGCAAATCTTCCAGAGCACCAAACCCCGGAGAGACAAAGAAATAAGCTGTCTTAATTTTATATACTTTACCCAAGTAACAGCTTTGATATGACTTTTACCATGGCAAGCACAAGACTCCTAGAGAAGCCTGAGGTTCAAGCAGGTTTGGAGCAAAACCCCAAGGAAGGTGGTGGCTAGGTGATTACAGTAGTACTCATCTTTTATTGTAGAGGACTGGTTTTAAGGCATTGGTAGGATTTGGGGCTCTTTTGGTCAGGTCCTCCATGGCCCCAAGGTCACCTTGCAGCAAGGGCTGTGCTGGTAAATGATGAGGGACAGGGAATGCACAGGGGGTGAAGGGAAAGGAGCCTCTCTCAGCAGCAACACATGGGAAATCAACCTCATCCTCCTTGAGACTGAATCCTGTTTGTTTTTTTTTTTTTCATGCATGCACTGAATTCAGTCAGGAGGCAGTTTTGGCCATCCTCCTGGGTGAGGTTCAACCCTAAAATATCAACCCTCCAAACAGCAGCAGGGTTTGGTGGGGCCCCTGCAGCCCTCTGTAAACAACACTTGATTATCAGCAAATCTCATTGTGAGGCAAATCCTTCTCCACTTGATAAGATGGCATGTGTCCAAAGCCAAGTGGGAAGCATTCAGATCCCCACTGAGGCTTCACCAAGTATAAACAGCAGGGCTGGATGAAGCAAGACACTAACAGATCATCAGGGAGACAATGAGACTGTGGGAAAGGTCTTTGTACAGCTCCTCTTTGGAAAATACCCTAATAAATCAGATAAAGCTGTGGAGCAAGTGCTCTGGTAAGCAAGAATGTTTTTGCAAGGATTTTTATGAGACTGGTCTAAGTGGTACCCACCAGGTGCCATATCATTGTTAAAAAAAAAAATAAATTATTTCTAGCACCATTCACTTGGATTCACAGCTATTTCACCAAGCTAAGCTGCTAGGAAGGGGCACAACTATTTGTAAGTCTAAACCAAAGCCTCTGCAAGGTGGTTTTTTGAGATCAAAGGCAAGGAAAGCATTGGTTCTGCAGTCAATATCTATAAAAACAGCAGCAGAAGAAAGGGGCACTGTTCTCCCTGCATGAGCTGGGAATGAGAGCATCACATCCTGACTGCCCCTTTGCTGCCCGGGCAGCTTTGTTCTTTTAGTTTACTTTGTTCTTTGTTTAGTGCCTTTTAAAGACACTAATTGAGGAAAGAGCCTTTTTTAAAGCCTCATTAAAATGTGTTCAGATTTTAAAAGAACAGCTTCAAGAACAGCAGTTCCATCTGGCCCTTGAAACAGTTGGGGTGAGGGTGAGGGCTGAGCTGAGCAAACTTCAGCTCACCTGCAAGCAGGCATCTTTAAGAGGCAGTCTGCTGCATGGAAAAGCAGAGCAGGTTTTTTTTTCCTCAGAGTTCCCACCTACTTGTAAAAAGTTCTACTCCTAAATGTGAGAACAACAACCCCCTGGTGAGCTCCCTGCAGCAGGAGCACAGCTAGGAGGCAGAGACCAAAAAGAGTGTGAAGAAATCATCATCAGCTCCATCCCTGTGCTGTCCCTGGCCATGTGCTGTCACCTCTGTGGCACAGAGAGTCACTGGCAAAAGAAACTTATTTTTGCAGCTGATCAGCCCCTCAATCCAGCTCATCCCTCTGCCACAGAAGGGGAATTGTCCCCAAAGGGACAGGCAGGGAGCAGAGCAGGGCTCTGGGTGGCTCAGTGCCATGGCTGAGGACAGGCACCCCACGCTACACCCCTGGGCTCTCACACTTTTGGGGGTGCTCTCTCCTAATGGCACATGGGCAACCTCAGTCAACCTCTGGGGCAAGGACTTGTCACCAGAGATAGCCCTGGTGCCACCAGCACCTGTACCACATTCCCAACACCCTCCTTTTCCAACCTGGGAGGCTGAAGGGAAGGATTTTTGCCAGCAGAGCTGTTTCAGTGAGCCTGTGATGCTGTGCTCCCCTGGGATGCTTTGATGTGTCCATGCACCCAGCAAGGAATGTGCTCATTTTCCACAAGCTGCTCGTTTTGCTACAGGACCAGGGGGAGGTTTTGGGTGCAGACACGACACCGACCCAGCTCATTCCCCAGCGGTCACCAGGAACTATCCAGGGATCCCTCATCTCAAGTGGCACTACCCTGCTGGCTCCAAACCTGATGCCACAGCCCAGCAGCAAACCCCATATAAGCAGTGTGCCCAGGTGGCCAAAAAGGCCAATGGCATCCTGGCCTGGCTCAGGAACAGCGTGGCCAGCAGGTCCAGGGAAGGGATTCTGCCCCTGTACTCAGCCCTGGTGAGGCCACAGCTCAAGTCCTGTGTCCAGTTCTGGGCCCCTCAGTTCAGGAAGGAGATTGAGGTCCTGGAGCAGGTCCAAAGGAGGGCAACCAGGCTGGGGAAGGGATCCAGCACAAGTCCTGTGAGGAGAGGCTGAGGGAGCTGGGGGTGTTCAGCCTGGAGAAGAGGAGGCTCAGGGGAGACCTCATCGCTCTCTACAACTCCCTGAAAGGAGGCTGGAGCCAGGGGGGGTTGGGCTCTTTTCCCAGGCAACTTTCAACAAGACAAGAGGGCATGGTCTCAAGTTGTGCCAGGGGAGGTTTAGGTTGGATATTAGAAAGAATTTCTTCATGGAGAGGGTGATCAGACATTGGAATGGGCTGCCCAGGGAAGTAGTGGATTCTCCATCCCTGGAGATATTTAAAAAGAGCCTGGATGTGGCACTGAGTGCCATGGGCTGGGAACCACAGGGGGAGTGGATCAAGGGTTGGATTTGATGATCCCAGAGGTCCCTTCCAACCCAGCCCATTCTATGATTCTATAATCTGAAAGGACACAGTTCAAACCCCACCCTTTCCTCATGCCACTCGTTTAGCCCTTAATTAGTGTCACATCAGAACAGGTCTGAAAGCTGGGAAATAGGATCAACCTGTCAGGATCGGGTCTCTGCAATCCCTGGGATGAGACTGGACCCGGTATCCCACTGCCTGAAGGGGGGAAAAGCCAACAAAGTGTTTCTGGTACTTTTATTTCTCCCTTCCCTTCACTTCAGCAGGACACTGCCCCTCAGTTTCTCCTAGAAGGGGAAGCAGAAAGAACTCCCAGCCTCACGCTTTAGGGAGCATCCCACAGGATTTCAGGCTAAACCCTTGGAAGCACCTCTCCATCCCTCTCTGCCAACACCTCAGCTGGCACACATCCTGCCAGGATGCTCTTATCCCCCCCCCCCTCCCAAAGGGACCACCGCAACCCCGTGATGCGTGACAAGGCACCCGCAGCCTTCTCAGAAGCCGGGTTGAGGGGTTTTTTGGGGGTTGTTTGGGGTTTTTTGGGGGGAGGAGGGGTTGGTGCAGCCGGAACTCCTCTGCTGCTTTCCTGCCGAAGGAGCCGCAATGCGTGACGCAAAGAGCGGAGCCGCAGGAGCGCGGGGACAGAGCGCGGCCCCGCGCAGGTGACACCCGCCCCGGCTATACCGCGGGGCCGCTGCAGGCGCCGAGGGGCGGAGCGGCGCGGAGGAGGAGCGCGGAGAGGGGCGGTAGGTATTTAAAGGGGGGGGGGGGGGAAGCGGGAAGCGCCCGGCGGGGGAACGGAGGTGCGCGGGGTCCTGCCGAGGTGAGGGCGGTGCGGTGCGGTGCGCGGGGTCCCGCCGAGGTGAGGGCGGTGCGGTGCGGTGCGGTGCGCGGGGTCCCGCCGAGGTGAGGGCGGTGCGGTGCGGTGCGCGGGGTCCCGCAGAGGTGAGGGCGGTGGGTGCGCGGGATCCCGCGGAGGTGAGGGCGGTGCGGTGCAGTGCGCGGGGTCCCGCGGAGGTGCGGTGCAGTGCGCGGAGTCCCGCGGAGGTGTGCGCAGTGCGGTGCGCGGGATCCCGCGGAGGTGAGCGCGGTGGGTGCGCGGTGTCCCGCGGAGGTGAGCGCGGTGGGTGCGCGGGATCCCGCGGAGGTGAGGGCGGAGCAGGGATGGGCAGCGCGGGGATTTTGCGGGGCTGGGGATGGGGATGGGGGGGGCTCAGCTCGTGCTCTGCTCGCCCAAGGGTGTCCCAGGGCTGCCCCAAATGAAGGGGATGGGGGTGACCTTGGGCTGAGCGGAGCCGCGGATCCTGCGCTGGTGCCGGCGGTTCTTAAGCAGGCGGGGAAGGCTGCGGGATTGGCTCTGCCGGGGCTCCTCAAGGGGGTTGGGGGCATTGCGGGGGGAGCCGGGGTCTCTCCGGACTTGTTGCGGTCAGAGGCGGTGGTGCAGCCATCAGGAATCATGGAAAAGGAGCCCAAAACCCCAAAGTAGAGGTGGAAATAGGTGAGGAGGGGGGAGAGAAGGAAAGGTGAAGGTGCTCCTGGTACCCTCGGGGTGGCAATGCTCCTTGTTTGCAGGTTTCTGTTCTCTGGGTATCTTCCATTTGCTGTTATCCTCCAGTAGGAATTAGGGGCAGGAATACCTCCCTGTTGTCTAAGTGGAGTTGGGAAATTATGGAGGAGAATCCTTGTATCAAATGCTACTGCTCCCCTTTTTGGGCTGTGTGTTTTAAATTCCTATGAATTTTAAAATCCTATGAATTGGGATGCTTGTTTAATCTCCTGCTTATGAATAAAATGTGTGGCACAAATAACTGTGTCTTGAGAGCAATTCCACAAGTCCTGGGAGGGGAGGAAGCTCTCTTTCTGGATGGTGTGGTTTTGGCAGAGAAATGCAGGGAAGCTCTGCATCTTGCAGATGGAATGGAAGAAATGGAATGATGTGGTGAAAGGGTCCCTAAAGATTAACTCAGGGCCCTGTGAAGAGTTTCTCCATCACCCCTCTGCTCCAAAAAAGTACCTGAGATGAGTGATGTAGTCAAGAGTGATGTGGTGCTTGCTGAGAGGGCAAAGCATCCATTCCTCTGCCCCACGTTCTGCTCGGATCCCATTTTTATGGAGCTTTTAATTTGTGCCAAAGTTGTGCACCTCAAGCCAGGCAGTGCTTTGGGTGTAGAGCTGAGGTTGCCCCACAAAGCAGAGCCCCAGGAGGAACCCACAGAGTTGGGCTGTGACACAGTGCTTGGCTGTGTCCCCAAGCACCTGCAGACCACCTCCTTTCTCTTCACTCTTTTAATTTAAAGGTGATGGAACCCAGACCCTATGGCTTTTCAGGAGGAATCAGCACAGTGGTGCCTTGCAGCTCCCAAGAGCTTTGTTTTTCCTGCTACCTGGCAGAAGTATTTCTTGCATCTTCCCATCTGGAAATTAAGGGTGGCTTTGCTCTGCCCCCCATTTGAGGGGCATTCTGCTGTGCTGAATAGTTTTCTGTGTTCAAAACTGGTCACAGGGATGAAGTAGCCTGCAAAAGGAGGTGGTTCCTTAATGCATCTATGGGGTTAAATGAGTTTTTGCGAAAAAAGGAGTCTCCCTGTTGACTTCTTATCTGTTGCTAGTATCTCAGTTGATTTTTCTTTTCCCATTTTAGCCCAGTAACTGGAATGGTGCAACACTGCTTCCTTTCATTAGACCTCAAAGGAGATGCACTTGCACAAGAGTTCAGTACCTGCTGTCTGCTAATACCTGTCATAACTATGCCATTATTCACCTTCTCATATTACAAACAATCCAAGAGCAGCCATTATTTTCACCTGCTTTAGAAATGAGTCAGACCAGACCAAAGAAGTCTGAAAAAAAAAAAAAATTTAGAAAGTGAATATTTTTGTAGAGCCCAAAAATCTTATCTGTGGTGTTTATAGAGTGATGTGCTTAGACAGCCTTCTGAACTCTAAAAGACTTTAACCTCCTTGAAGGCTCTAGCCAATATCCTAAATCTGAGAAGTCTCACAAGAACAGAGGTTGTCACCAAGAGCAAAGCCAAAACCCCTTTGAGATACCTCCTGAAACAGTTCTTCAGGAACTATCTAAGTAGCTGCAATTTAAACCTGCTGCTGGTTTCTAGTCACAGATTTGAGGCCTTGTTTGGAAGCAGCTCTGCTGAAAAACATTTCAATATCCTGGGCTTCCAGTGAAAACCCAAGGAAAGCTGACCCTGGGATTTCACCCTGCCAATTTACCTGTCTTCTCTGGAGAATTTAGCACCACAGCCCAGTCCTGCTCCAACCTGCAAGCCCTGTCCCATGGGAAGGGCTTAGAGCTCAGGACATGCTGAGCCCAGGGAAAGCTGCAAGGAAGGGGTTTGTGCTTGAATTGTAAGAGGAAGGCAGTTATGCAAGAGACTGACTGAGGAAACTTCAGAGGAGGGAAGAGCAGAAAATTCTTTGAAAAATTTATTTGGCCTGGGAAGAAAATGGGACAGAGCAGCTCCAGGAAGGCTTTTGTTACAGAGCTGCATCTTCTCTTTCCTCTGCTTCTGAGTAGAGAAAGGAGAGTGCACCAATAAATCAGTCAGGCTTCAAAGTTAGGAAGAGGTTTTTAAAGGAAAATGGTTTTTAAAAGAAAATGTTGTTTTGCTGGGAGCAGCCTAGAGTTAGAGGGAGTAGCTAAGGCATGGAACCAGCTGCAGATTTACTGCTCAGCTGCTGTGCTGTTACTGAAATGGTTGGGAGCCTCTTGCCAAATGAGATCCCTCGGGGTGCTGCAGATCATCCTCTTCTTTCCTGAGGTCCAACAGCTTAGGGAGCACATTTAAAATTACGTCCTGTGTTGTTTTAGGCCATCATACATTTGATCTGTGTAGTTTACTTGAAGGAACAAGTAGTGTATCAGAAATCATCTGGCTGTAATGCAATCCAGGTGGAGAAATAACCTGACAAGGATCCATTTGCTCCAGTGCCCGTGCAGCTATGTTGCAGCACCCAGCTGATGATTTGGACCCTGGTGGTGTTGAGCAAACAGATGAGGAGTAAGTTTGTGTTCAGAGCTGGAGACAAGGAAGTCTGGGTTGGATTTTGTGCAGGTGTGGCATTGCCACTCCTGTAGTGCCACTCAGAGTTTGGCTGCCTGGTTTGAAGCTATCATAGGTACAAGGAAAGTCTTTTTGTGACCAGTCAAAGGTGTGTTTTAGACTCCTGGGTATTATCCATCATGTCACTTTCTCCATTTCCAAGAAGCAAAATAGCACCAATGTGCTCTCACTAAGGTCAGCAGGAAAGAAGAGTTAGTGTTGCCAGATCTGGAAGATGCTGGAGTTCCTTCTTCTCAGCAAGGTAGAGCAGAAATGTGGCTGAAAATACCATTGCATTTCCTTTGTTGCCACTCCTTAATTATTTTTCTATTCCTGTAAGGTTGGGTTTTTTTTTAAAACTCCATAGGTACAGTCAAAGCATGTTCACCCATATACAAAATGTCTGAGTCATGCAGGCAATAAAATTTTAGCAGCTCTGGACTGCATTGTGGTGCTGCATGGGTGCTGGGAAGAGCACAGTCCACAGAGTTTACACCTGTGGCTGAGCATGGAGTAAGGTGCTGATTCAGGGAGATGAATGCTGAGGAAGAGAAACCAGAGCTGGTCTCACTGCTGCTGTGTGGCTTTACTCCAGGATTAAAGGTGTGGGGGGGGAATTATTAAAATTTGTACATAAAGATGTTTTTATGATGCATAATTGTCCACAGAGGGAGCTGGCATTACCAGCCCAAGAAAATAAGCTTCAGGGTTCATTTAACCATCCCTGTGTTAGTACTACAGTAAGGTGAGGGTTCTGCTCTGTATGGCCATGGGTGATGCTGTATGGCCATGGGTGATGCTGTATGGCCATGGGACATATTGGGGTGGGGGGGGAGCAGCACAGATGCAAGAGAGGGAACAGCCTGGGATGTGGTGCCCCTGGGCCATGCTGGCATTTGGATTCTCAGCACAATTTTAGCTGCTGCCTCATCTAAATTTCATCCTGATTTCTTGCCAGTGACTGGTCCACAGGATCTGCATTTCATTCCTTCTGCACTCGGTGTGCTCACTGAATAAAACATTGTAAAGCAAATGCATGATGGACTGGTGTTGTGAATCCCTTTGTCATTCTGCTTGTAGTTCCAGAGCTTCCAGTTTGCATAAAATCCATGGGTTCATCCCAGAGTTAGGTTAGCACTAAGAGGGACAAGACTGATGCCTTGGGTAAATCAGGATATTCTGTCTGACTACCAGCAGAACAAACATTCCTAATGTAATGAAGTTACAAATAAGACCAGTGACAGATAAATAACTTGCTGAAAGGATCTACATTTCAGTTCCCAAAGGGCTTGACTACATATTTCTCTCTTAATAGCTCAAATTATCCAGAAATTAGACACCTTTCAAATAATTGTTGCACTTTGCCTTGTCACATCTACCATTTGGAGCCTGTGCAGTGTGAGTGTCCTGCAGCTGAAATCAAACTCAAGCCTCAGGAGCCTGGAGCAGGATTTTCCTTTAAGCTTCAGCATGAGTTCAGAACCCCTTAGGGTTTGGCAAGAGCAGGCAACTCTTGCTTCCCTGCTATCCCAGCAATTATTTAGCAAATGGTCAGTTTTGAGCAAATTAAATAGTTGCATTCTGGGGATGGAATGTTAACTTTCTTTCTTTCTTTTTTTTTTTTTTTTTTTTCCCCTCCTTCCTACCTTGATGGTACTTCACATTCAGGGCATCAGGGAACCCCCTGTTTCATGATCCTGGGGTTATCTCCAGTGCCAGGGTTTGGTTTTCTTCACTCTAAACTGACCTAGCCCTAAATATGTGTTGGAAACCCTTTTTATTTGCATGTGTAAGTCAACCGAATGCTCCCACTGAGGGTGTAGGCTGTTTTTTAAACATTCTTTAGAAACCAGGCTATCCCAGTTCCTCTGCAAGAATGTCTCTTTCCACAGGAATTTCCCAGCAGGTGCATTTTGTCAGGTGTTGGTCAGAGCTGCACACTGCTAGTGTGAACAAAGTCCCCCAAATCTCAGTTGCTCAGAGCAGAAATTAAATACTGAAGTACCTAATAGCCCCATTTAGAGCTCCAACACTGAAAATAAGATTTTATTAATAAAAGAAAATTTAGATGAGGCATGGTTTTGGTTCAAATGCCAATTTTTTGATAATTTATCTTTTCAGCTGCCCTAATCTGAGACATGTGTCAACAAGGAAAAAAAGCAGGCTACAGCTTAAAACAAAAGCTGCTTTACAGGTTTCCCTTCTTGCTTTTTTTGCTTGGAGGTGAAATTGCTGAAAATAATTTGAATATTGCCTAATGGTTTCAGAAGCTTGAATTCTACTCACTTTATTCATAGCAGGCTTTAACAGTCCCATGTCCTCTTAACAAGAAGGCATTTCCAAAATGCAGCCAAATACTGAAATCCAGGTTTATGGACAAATGTTAACATTACATAAAAGCAAATGATCTCCTGTTCTGGAATGCTGGGAACTGATGTGTTATTAATACAGGACCTTTTCAAGTTGGAGTGCCAGCTGATCGTGGCATTAATGTAATAAACAGCAGCAACACTTCCAAATGGAAGTGGAAGCCTTCCTAATACAAGTTCTGTTCAAAACACTGAATTTTTAGCCCTGAGAGTTTGTTTGCCTAATGATCTGCCATTCCCTTTGATTCCTTGAGCAGCCAGTCTAAGGTGGCTTCCTTCCTTCCTTCCATTTTTTCCTTCCTTCCTTCCTTCCTTCCATTTTTTCCTTCCTTCCTTCCTTCCTTCCATTTTTTCCTTCCTTCCTTCCTTCCATTTTTTCCTTCCTTCCTTCCTTCCATTTTTTCCTTCCTTCCTTCCATTTTTTCCTTCCTTCCATTTTCCTTTTATAAATTATGCATCTGGACTTGCACTAACCTGAGATGCCCCTTGTGCCTGCTGTGTTTCCAAGACAGTCCTGCTGATGGAGAAAGTCTCTGGGTAGATGAAATGCAGTGGAAGTGTGGTTAGCAGTGAGGACAGAGCCTGGAATTTAACTTATCTCAGCTCTCTCATTCATTTGGTGACCAGACAGCCTGATTCCTTGCTCCAAGGCTGTCCCATTGCAGGTCTGAGTGCCTGGGGATGGGGTTATCCTCCTGTGCCATCAAGGGGAAAAACTCAAGGCTGGCTGCTAGGATTTGGTGATGGAGCTGAATAGAAACACAATCCCCAGGCCAGAGAAAGCTTAACGAGGTCCTTGATAGCAATCAAAAGGTCTACTCCTTATTTTCATTACTTCATACTTTATTCATGTATTCCTCCAAGACAGCAATGTCTATTTAAAGTGCTAGTGGTCAGTCTGCAGCCTGGGCAAATATCAAGAAAATCACCCTGGGGACTTTATTTTTTTTTTTGCTTCTGGCTTTGGCTGTTTCTTGTTCCAGCTCTGGATTGAGGTGTTGCTGTGGGATCCACTAGCCTGGGGTCCCTCCCCCCAAAACCCCTCTGCTGACCTCAGAGCCTTAAAACGTCCACAGGAAGAGCTCCAGCCTTGCAGTTTCTCTGTGGCAGTCAGGCTTAGAAGATACTTACCCAGGAAAGGAATGAGTTTAACTACCACTAGCATAACCCCAGTGTAAATACCATCATCTTAGATAGCATGAAAGGGCCCTTATTGCCTTCCTTCCCATTGTATAGGAAAGGGCTTAACCTCTTCATTGAAAAATGCTGTTCTTTTTTGCAGAAGGTATAAATAGAGACACTTCTGGCTCCCAGTGAGTCACAGATTGCCATCTGGGCCATTTTTATTACAGGCTTTGCAATATTTACAAGGCTTTAAGGCCTCTCTTGAGTCCTGCCTTGAAATAAATCATCTAGAAAGAATTCTCTTCCATTCATGGCAGGAGAGAACCCAGTGGTGCCTTTCTCCCCAGCCTTGCAAGCTGTTCACAGCAAAGGAAGTCACTGCTGGATTAAAATGGAAGCATTTGAAGTGGCTTCTTGATCTAGGAGATGTAGTATAGGAGATCTGGGGAGGATGGAAGTGAAGGAAGGACTGTGTTGGGTGAAGGAGGAGGCACAAAGACAGTCAGCTCCCTCAGCAGCAGCACTGCAGAGGCACTTGGAGTGCCAGGCTTAGGGTTGAGTTGAGCCTTCCCAAAGAAGAAGGGGGGAAAAAAAAAAAATCTACTTGCCTGTGTCTGCAGCTGTCAAGCTGTGAGTCTGGCAGGATGCTCTGCTTGCAAGGGAATACAGGAACATTGAACCTTAACTACTGACAGCACCAGTGACCTAAGGGAAAAAAGATGGAGAAATGTGAGCTGTCAGGGGATGTGCAGTTAGCAGAGCATCTGCTGGAGAAAACTTTCACACCTCAGGGAGCCAAGTAAGGATGTTACAAACCAAACCAGGGGTCCTGTGTATGGGGAATTTGTCTTCCCTTCAGTAAATAGCCACACACCACCAGAATACACTGTACAGCCTCCAGAGGCAGTAAACCAGGGAATATTGCAATGTATGTGGCCTATACCAGTGGATCATCAGTACTTTAATCACAGGCTGCAAATACTCCATAGTACTTACTGCCTTGAGAGGCAGAATTCCTGTTGGCCCAAACCAACACAAGACTGGAGGGAGGTGACATATCCAAGCATCTTTGGTCCTGGCACTTTAGGCAACAGAAGTGTAGAATGAAACCATACATTGGAAAGTTTCCCAGCAGGACTAAAATCTGTGTTCCCTTTTACTCTGAGCTGACCTCAGTCGTGTCAGTCAGTATGTGTGTCCCTAGCCTCCAAAATAAAGGAGTCCCTCTGTGAAGCCTACAGTTCCTCATCATTCTGTCTCTGTATTTTCTCCAAGGAGACATTTTTAATCTGAATTCAGTAATTTAAAATACTGAAAAGCAGTTTTCAGCAACAACAAAAAAAAAAAGTGGAAGGCAAAATCCATTTCCTAGTTAATGCTTGCTCAGCCATTCCCCTTTCTATGTGGATATGGGAACAATGAATTCATAAAGCTATTACCTGAGAGCAAAATCTTTCCTAGACCTGTAACTTGCATTTAATATTCTTTTGCTCTGTAATGTATGTTATTTCTTTGGAATGAGCTGAAAAGATTTCTTATGCTACTTGAGATTACTTTTCCCCTTCCTTTCCACAGCCTGTCTTTTCTTTCTTCCCAGCAATTGCAGAATAATAAGATATCAGAAGGAAGCAGAGTTTTTACAGACCAGTTATTTTAATCTCATCTTTACTCCAGAGCTCATGGCTCTCCCATCCCTATTTATGGAAGCTGGCCCAAAGCCTTGCCTTTTAAATGCAGATCCCCCTTTTTTCCATGTGAACCCTCTGCTTTTGTAAGCTAATGCATTTTTAATTCCTCCTGCAGAATGAAGAGCAAAACACAACCCTGATCAGAATGCAGGAATTGTGAGTGGCCAAGTGATAGTGTCAGGATCTGCAAGCATGAGCTCAAGGTTCTCCTTGGCCCTGGTGATGGCATCCATGTCTTAGTTCTGTTTGAACTTGATTTGATGTCACAACTACAACTTGAAATGATGGTCACTGCCTCAGTTCGTGGGTCTGTCTGCAGTTTTTTCCTGCCTGGAAAAAACTGGTGACCTGGCAAGAGTTTGGGTGATCAGGGGGGTGATGTGGGCTGGTGCTGGAGTGCAGAGGATGGGGAGGGTTGGATTTATTTGGGAATCCCTTTTACTGCAGGTGCATATGGTGTTCATCCTGGCAGCTTCTGAGCATGCACGATGGGGTTGAAGAGCAGGTTTAGACTGGATGTCAGGAACAAGTTCTTTCACACGAGGGTGGTGGAAGTCAATGGAAATCATGGAATTCTCTGTCCTTCCAGGTCATCTCCTCAGAGCCCCCAGAAGCTGAAGATGGATGTGAAGCAGGTGAAGGACTATCTCTACTGGCTGTACTACCAGTACCTACTGATCACCTGTAGCTACGTGCTGGAGCCCTGGGAGAGGTCCATGTTCCACACCATCACTGTGACTGTGTTTGCCATGGTGGTGTACACAGCTTATGTCTTTGTCCCCATCCACCTCCGCCTGGCTTTCGAGTTCTTCTCCCAGATATTTGGAGGCCAGGCTGGAAGCACAGTTTCCATCATGAACTGAACTGCAGGGCAGCAGCTCTGGCAGCTTGGGAAATGCAGTGTCTGCTTCAGTTTCCTGTATTTATTTCTGAAAATCTTGGTTTCCCCAAACAAAACGTGGCTTGCTGGATGCCCGTAGCCAAGGAAAAAACCCTCAGAATAAAGCACTGCTTGCATGGGCCCTGGCAAATGAAACCCAGGCCAGCTTTGGGGATAATGAAACACAGCACCTGGAATGCCACCTCTGCCACCAGCTCCCACTTTTCAGCACTCTGATTTAACCTGTGAAACAGCAAAGGCTGTTTATGATGGCTGTGAGGAGGGCTACTACACCCATACTAACTACACCAAGACATTCTGCCAGGAGAGTACAGCAGCAAAACCTCCTGTGCCTTCTTTGGCCCAGGTTAGAGGATGTAAGGAGAGGAGTGTAGCAGCATGAGTTGAGTACTTGTATCTGGCTGGTTTATTGACTTCTGTTTTGCACTGGATGGGAGAAGAAATTAGAAGAGAAAGTAATAGGAGCAGGAACTTCTTCCACCTAAGTGTTGATGGCTGAAGGTACTTTAAAAAAACCAAACAAACATGCTGGAGGTTATCTTGCAGCTTACTGAAAATGACAGGAAAACAGAAATAAGTCTGTTTCAGTGCACTGGTGATTTATTTGATAAAAACAGACATTTTCTTTCTGTTCCCATTCACCAAGGCAAGCAAAGTGCATGTCTGCACTAGAGTAGGCAGATGATCCAGAAAATAGACTGGAAGTAATATTTTAGTAACTGCAGGGAAGGCTGAGTGTTTAAAAAGATCTCTGTTATCAAGGAGAAATTAGATTTATTATAGGTGCCTGTGGGGAGTTTCTTGAACAATGGAAGGTTTGTTTGGTTTTCAGCCTACAGCTAAATCAAATGTCAATGCCAGATGATAAGTTACAGCTACACAGTGCATGTATCTAACAGCCCATGGTACTGTTAGTAGAAGTGAGAGGTGCAAAACATAAAAAGCTTTCAAATTCCACTTGCAAAGTTCTAGGATTAAAAAATCCCTCTTCTTCAGTTTGCTTTTTCTTGTTTAATCAAGCTGCAGTGGGGTCCTGCATGCTCAAGGCTGGAAATGAAGATATGTTTTGAGGGTTGATGTGTATGTGCAGTTTTTTCAGAAAAAAAATAAAATTTTATTCTCAGAAACATTTCAGTGCATGACTCAGCTCCTCCTGTATTTTCTATTCCTAAATACCCTGGATGTGTGTGGGCCAGGCTGACACCATGACAGACAGAAGATTTCTATGAAAGCAGTCCAGAAAATAGAACAAAATTAACCACCCAAATGTGTTGGAGGTGAAAAAATGAAAATATTTACCTAGCAAGTTGTTGAACCAAAAAATACCTCCCAATATTCTATCCTCAAGAGATTTTGACTAGATAGTGTGATGATGTAAATGCCATGGCATCTTCTCATCAGTCCTGCTTCCAATAACATCTGAGTTTCTAATTTCTCAGAAAGTTTATTTGTTCCTCATGGCATCAAACACAACTGACCTGTTCTCAGGAGAACAAGGAAAAAACTTTTTTTTTTATAGGGATGCAAAAGATGGCTCTCATATCTTACGGAACCCACACCCCAATGTAAGGTTGCTATTTAAACATTCAACTTACAGCAAACAGAAGAAGCAAACAGCTTTATTCAGGAAGAGGGAATTTCCCACTGACTTCTTGGGGTGGGATTCCTATCAAGCACTTCTCTTCCTTATTTTTCCTGTTATCTTCGTTTAGCTTTGTGGGAGGTGCACCACAGATGGAGGCAAACAGCAGCAGTTTTTCACTGGGAAGGTCCCTGCAGCCTTACTTAAGTGAAAATACTCTTTTTGTGTGCATTCTGCAGCTTCTTTACTGAATTTTAAAGGTTTTTGGCAAGAAGCATTCACCAGGAGACAGCTGAAAATAACCTCTTGCTGCTAAAAAGTCTCATGGAATTTTTCCCACCTTTTTCACACTTTTCTGTTCAAAAAGCTGAAATAACTCTAGCTCCTTAATATTCCAAAGTAATGGTTTCCAGCAGGAGATTTCAAAGCATTTTGGCACACAACAGTGAAGAGAGAAATTTTTTCCCCCAGCTGAAAGAGAGAGGAGGAGGTGGGATACCACTTCTGACAGCCTGAGACCACAGCTTAGAAAACTCTGCCCCAGTTCTGAAATCCTTTTCCTTGCAGCTGAAGCCATTCAGTGAGGAGGGGATGAGGTTTTCCCATCAGCTGATACCTGTTTGTTCACATGGAAGCACCATGTAATAGCACCAGGAGGACAGGGGCACTTCAGAGAGCTGCCTCAACCCCAGCAGTATGGACAATATTTCTGTTGTGAAGAGTAAAGTGGGGGGCTCTTTATAAAACACCTTGCCAGGGCACTCTTTTTTGTCCTGCTTCGTTATTACTCCGTGTTAATTGCTCCATTATTACCCTGTGTTAATTGTAGCTCGGGCTGAGCACAGCAGCTGGAGGTTTTTTACACCAAAAGAAGGAAATGTGAAGAGAAAGCAGAACCAATAACCCAATAGTGAAAAACGAAACAAAAGCAGAAAAGGAGATTTGCAGAAAGCAGTTCCAGTTTCTTTCATTCATCCTAAAAGTACAAAGACATCATTAATTTAAGTGCTGAGAAATTGTTGAGCTCAGCTGTCCAGATCTCCCTGGTTTAAAATTCCTGTTTTTAATTTGATTTACTCAAGGTTAGGCTTGATCCTGCTGATCAAGAATATCAAGTAGCCTTGATCCTGACAGTCCTGGAGTGTTGGTTGCACCACTTTGTCCTGCCATCCCAGTAGGATTCCCACATCCTCTCCTACTAAACCATTGGAAACCAGGTGGGCTCCTCATTGTCTCCAGAAAGACTGTGGGATAGTCTGTCAGATGAAAGGGTCACAAAAAAATCTCAATTAAGCCCCAAACCTCTCCCAGCTAAACCAGCTGAATGACTTGAAGTTTCTTAGCTTGCACTGAGCTCTCCAGCTGCCTGCAGAATTTGCCAGCACCAGCCCTGAAGTGCTTCACGGGGATCACATCAGAACTTCCCTCCAAGCATAACCTGAGCAGCCAGGGAAAAACTGAGGAGTCAGTAGAAAAACCAGATTACTTCTGAAGTGCAGATCAGCATCAGACTTCACCCAAGCTGCAGCCCTGCTGCAGAGTTGTTCAAGTCAAGGGAAAGGAAGGAGCTGAAATTAACAAAGATGTTCTGGTAAAATAAACCACTTTTAAATCTCAGGAAAGTAAAAATTCGGTGTAATATCAGTGTTTGTCAGCTGAGAAGGGAGGTGAGATGCCTGTAAGATCACCTGAAGGCTGGATAGGAGCAGACAGTGACAGCACAGAGCTCATCCCATGACCCCAGCACCAAAAGCCAAACCAAAAAGGGCTCCTCTTAACTCTGAATCCTCACACACAGGAAGGAAAACTCAGCCTGAACTCAATCAAGAAACCCTGGTTCAAAGCATGGTCAATTTTGTCCTTCATATATTTATTCCTCACAGTAAGCAATCTTTCACCTGAATTTGAGGAGTCCGAGTTATAAAAATATCTCCAAGCAATTTACATGGAAACTCTCCAGCTGTAAGGCTGGGATTTGCAGGCAGAAGTGAGAATTATCTCTGAGAGTTAACATTTGCTATCACTGCTACCTGCTCCACCCTTATTTCAGAAGTTTCTGCATTTAGACAGCTAAGAGCTGATAAACTCTGATGGGTTTGGTGGTTTGGTACAGTCAGCTCCAAAGTGGGGCTGTCCTGGAGGTGTTACCAGGATCCCTGGGATTTCCTAAGCACTGCAACAAGAAGCTCAGAGCTAGAAATAGGTTGGAGAAATTGCTTCATATGCTTCGTTGCTTTAGGAAAACACTACGAGAGGGAGAACAAGGTAAAACTGGCAAATATGTGTGAAAAAAAAATTCAGATCCTTCTTTGCTTACAATGACTGAGCAAAAAGAGAAAGGGGAAACTGAAAATAAATTGTGGCAGCATCAGGAACAGACATATTGTCAGGTAGGGTGCTGTTATTTTTTTCTGACAGTGACTATCTTTGCTTCATAATCATGGAGTAGATCAGAAATATCTCTTTCATGGTCATATTCAAGGATGAGTTACAGGCCGTGAATCTTTATCAGCTTTAGATTTTTTTTTTTAAACCCACAACATTAACATGGATAGAAAATGCAGATAAAACGTAACTCCAGGAGTATTTGACACAAAACAAATGAGTTCAGGCTCAGAATAAAGCACCATAACATCAGAGAGGGCTGTAACAGGATTGCAGCTATGTAATTAAAAGGCTGGGGTGACAAGGCACAGCCAAGAGCCTCACCCATCAGGCTGGCAGAAGAAAGAGCTTCTATCAGTTCTTTGCCTTCTCCACAGCCACAAATTGCACAAGGAGAGAAGCCTAGTATGCACTAATTATCTGCCAGATACACAGACTTAGTGATTTATGAGCTAACAGGAGGAAAAAAAAGATGGTCCAACTCTTAACATCCTGGTGCCTTGCCCAGAGGAAGCCCAGAGGACACACCAAGGTATTGCACTCCAAGTAAATAATGCTCAGATCCCAAGAAGCCCTCTCCACATCACAGATTAATAGATTTTACTTCCCCTTTCTGGTATTTCTTCTCATATGAGAATAAAAGGCCCAGCCTGATGAAATCAAGCAGAGTTAGACCACTGCCAAGGTGTGTGTACCCACATCTAGTGCTGAGCTCAGCTGTCCTTGCCATCTCACACCTGCTGGGGAGAAACATCAAGAAATGCTCAGTGGGAAAGCCTTTCACATCTGGCTGCCTGTGACTCATTTGCTCCCCAATAATCCTGAGTATTTGGGTATCCAAAAGCTCTTCCTCATCACAAATCTATTTTAGTGGCATTAAAATACCTCAGGCTCATTTCTGCTCAGGACTGTGACCTCTCCAATCCACTCCATCCAAACCTTGGTGCCAGATCACAAGGTTTGGGTGCTGAAATAAGCATCCCATTGCACCAGCCCTGGGCACGTGGCCTGTTTTTCCCCAGAAACATTCCATAACAAATCTACCACCACTGCAGTCATCTCTTCTAGAAATGGTAAATCAGAAACTGCAATCATTCATCCCAGCTTCAGGGGTTCCCACTCCCCAAAAGCAGTCTCCAGGCAGTGCCTCTACATTTCAAGTCTATCCCACATACAGTAAGTTTTGGTTTTGCAATTTTACAGCTGAGCAATACCTGCAAAAAGATCTGAGGCATCTTTTAACAGTGATGTGTCAGACCTCCATGTCATGCATGTGCCAGCAAGATGGGAGTGGTGGAAAGGAAAAATTCAACCCATTAAAATTGCAACACTACCTCTTCCTCAGAATTTATCTTGATGAATAATTGTAAAATGCATACACCATTTTGCAAGAAGAACAAAAAAAAAAAAAAAAAAAAAAAAAAAAAGAAGAAGGAGAAAGAGCAAAGTGCTAGGACATTATTACATTTATCAAACCTGCTACTTCAGCAGTGTCTTAGGTTACCCCTGGTGAGATGCTTAAAGCTAAAATGCTCAAGGGGTTGGGCAGAGTTTCCCTGTCCTCCACCTTCCATGTTTCCCTTTCCTGACTGTTTATGCAATTTTCCTTTCTCAGTCTACACTCTGGCACAAATTAGCTACAGTCATGAAGATTACTTCTCAGGTTTTCTGCCCCACACCCCTCTGAACTGAACAGGAGCCAGAAGTGTTGCTTTAGGACTGGGGTGTTTGTTACCTGCACCAGGATGCACCAGACCTCAACCTCAGACTAAGAAATGATCTTTTAAAAAAAGGTAAATATTTGCTCATCAGAACTCAACAGGAATCTTAGTGACTGTTGTAGAGTAGCTATCTGCTTTCTGCTTTCCTTTTTGTAACCTGTGTATGTTGACAAGACAGTGGAAGAGGCTGAGCTGCTGAACTTGAGTTGTTGATAAACTAAAAGCTTTGGTTTCTGTGGTTACCAAGAAAAAATAATGTTTGATAAACAGGAAATGGGAGATAGGAGGTGTGGAACAGATGGAGGATTTTCCTTTTTAGTATCTAGAGTATCTTAATTAATCTGGAATGTCTCCTTGTGCAAGTAGCTCAATTCAGCTTTATGGTTTGGGTGATTTTGGTTTTTGAAGCCTACTTGGGCAAATTAATCTCTTGCTATCTGCATGAGAGGCTTAGCAAGGATTCTTAGAAAGCTCCAGGAAAGCAGAGGCTGCTTTTTAGAGCAAAACTGCTGCTGACATCACCCAGCAGGATGGGGTTTGCACCAAGCCAGCACCTCTGCCTCTGCCACACTGAGCATTCCGCTGGCCCAGCACACAGCAAAGCTGAGAATCAGCCCCTTCTGGTGACAAACTGCTGCACTGCCCCAGGGCTTGGTGGCACCCCTGGCACAGGGACTGCTGCTCTTGCAAACCTGATTCAAGGAGGTTGATCTGCACAAATCAAATACATCTTATCCTTGGCAGGCTGGGGAAGGGGGCTGGGGCAAACTGCATCAATTTCAAGGTTCTGCAGCTGGGCTGAGGCAATCCCAGTACAGGTTGGGAGGAGAAAGGATTTGAGGACAGCCCTGAGGAGAAGGACTCAGGGGTGGTGGTGGCCCAGAAGCTCAACGTGAGCCATCAGTGTGTGCTTGGAGCCCAGAAACCAACCAGGTCCTGAGCTGGATCCACAGGAGCACAGAGAGTGGTGAAGGGAGGGGATTCTCCCCCTCCGAGATCCCATTGGAGTTCTGTGTCCAGGGCTGGAGTCCCCAGCACCAGAAGGACATAAAACTCCTGGAAGGTGTCCAGAGCAGAGGCACTGAAATGCTCAGAGGGCTGAGCACCTCCCTGGGAAGCCAGGCTGAGGGATTGGGGTTGTTCAGCCTGGAGAAGAGGAGGCTCCCAGGGGAGCTCAGAGCAACCTTCCAATATCTGAAGGGGCTCCAAGAAAGCTGGGGGAGGGCTTTGGACATGGGGGGGTAGGGAGAGGACAAGGGAAATGGCTTAAAACCTAAAGAGGGGAGATTTAGGTTAGACATGGGGAAGAAATTCTTTAATTTGAGGGTTCTGAGCCCATGGCCCAGGTTTCCCAAGGAATTTGTGGCTGCCCCATCCCTGGCAGTGTCTCAGCCCAGGTTGGAGCAGCCTGGGTTGGGGGAGGTGTCCCTGGGCATGGCAGGGGTTGGAACTTTAAGGTCCCTTCCAACCCAACCCATTCTGTGATTCTATGCACGTTCCACACAAGGATTACCCAGGGGGAAACAAAAGCAGAGGTACAAGTGTTGTGACAAAGCTGATTACAGCTGGATGATGCCAGGTTTTATCTATTGATCAGCTGCAAGCTGGGAGTGGTGTCACAACATGCTGAGCCCTGTTGCAAAGCTATTTTGGAAAGGTTTCCTTTCAGCTCTCTTTATTCCTGCCTCTGATGTTCAGCAGTAATAATGTCCATGGCTCCTAGTGTAAATTGGATTGCTAACTGGATTCCTCACAAGGAACTAAAGGAATAGCCAAGGACTGGAAAATAATTGGAGCGTTATCCCAGGAAATTTAGTGGAGATTAGAGCAGAGAAAACAGCCCTGGGAAGTGCCATCTCCCAGGGGAATTACCTCATGCCATTCCTCCCATTGATATTGCTCCTGGAGCCCAGAGAGGACAAGTTGGAACAGCAGAACCTCTCCTGAAGCACAGCTCTGGGTGCACTGCAGTGATGACATTATTTGTCTGCAACTTCCCTTCTGCCACCAACAGCAAGCAAAGCCAGCACTCCTCCTCCCCTCAAGGAAGAGGCCCTGTGGTGTGATTTACCTTAACCAGGGAAATCTCTGCTCTGAATCCCAAATCTATTTGACAGTGAATATTTAATTAAAAAAAAAAAAAAATTTGAAAAACACCCAAGAAAACCCCACAACTGCATAAAACAGTTTGCTTTTTTCTTAAATTTTTCCAAGTTTTATTTTACTGAAAACAAAACCTCTTCACTGGAAGGTCAGAGCAGCTTTACCTGGCCAAGAAGTCCCAGGAGCTTCTCTGGGAGCTCCTTTCCTGGCTCCAGTTTATGAGGGAATAGTGACCCCAGGTGTCTGTTCAATTAATCACAGGAATTTCTTTGCCATTGATTTATGCTTCTACTCATTGACATTTCTACTTGAAAACTGAGTTGCTGTGAGTCTGATGGCCTGGTTTTTCTTGCCTTGGCACAGATGTTTATTCAAGGGTCATCCTCATATAACAATGAGAGCAAACTTGTATTAAGACCATTTTTAAGTGGTGTATTTGCTTTTCTTGTCTATCACCCAGATCCTTTTAATGGTGGAACTTCAGGATTGTTTGGTAGCTTGCAGGCTAAGCAGTACTTCTAAAGATCACATACAAAATCTATTGCAAATTTGAGGACAAATTCAATTTGCATGTGAGTTCAGTGTAATTCCTGTAATTCCAGGGTCAGCGTGCACATTGGTGAAGTATTTGTATTCCTAAATGAATGGGAATGAAATACTGTAAGATGAAGTAGTGTGTTTAGGGTAACAGAGTAATATAGACTCTAAAGAATATGCTAGTAAAAAAATATATACCATAGTTAATACTAACTGAAAAATAGAAAAGGCAAGAAATCAGAACAAACTGATATAATTTTCACTAGGAGTAAGATTCAACCAGATGTCTCAATGACATCTAAACTACTACTAAAAATTAATGGCTATTTTCTGCTTAGAGTTCTACTGGTTCTGTGATGTGAACTTTGATTCAGAAATCACAACTGCCAGCTGGTTCTGGGGGCAATTTCACATTAACAGTAAATTAAAGGCATCTAATAATTATTACAGCTTAATCCTTTACAAATCAGTGATTAGACCCCTTATTCATTCATGCCTCATGATTTCAAATCAAATCTAACTCCCCAGCTGGCATGGTTTTTCTTCACTTAGAAGCATCTGTGCCATGAGATAATCTATTATTATTCTCTGGGAAACTCACAAACATTTTAATTCATGTTCTGAGGGAAAAAAAGTGATCTCTTTGCTCAAATACAAAGTTCAGGCACTTCAGTTTTACCTTTGTAATTTCTATGAAGTGGTCAGAAGTTGTTGGATGCAAGAAATGGATTATTTCCATGGATGATTGCTTCTTGCAAGCAATACTAAACGTAATATACATTCAGTGCCAAACATTCTTACTCTTCAAATCTGTGAATTCCTTTGGAAACACTGGAGTTTAACATTTGGAGGTGTTAATAGGCACGGGTAAATGAAGGGGAGAAAACAACAATAAAATTGCTTCAGAGCAGCACTCCTCGGGAGATACACGAGCAGCAACCTTTCAGATTTAATTCCTGTTACCAGGGCCACCTGCTCTCTGTGGCTGGCAGCACCTTTTCCAAGTGGATTTGCGGATGTGCCCCCCCCCCCCAAACCGAATTAACGCGATTTAATGCGAATTAACGCCTATGAACAACCACGTTTGTCCCCAACTCCCGCCCTTTCCTGCAACAACAGCACCGCAGAGCCCCTCGGGGGAGACAGATTGATAGCTCCAATCGATGTTTTTCACAGAAAAAAGCGAATTATTGCTTTAGAGAACCACTCATTACAACGCTTAAAGGGGAAGGACACCTCCAGCCCTCGGCCGCCATCTTAAGGCTCCCGCCCTCCCGGTCCCGCCTCCCCTCCCGCCTCCCCTTCCTCTCAGGCCCGGAAAGCGGAGCCGCATGAGTTTCCGCAGCCATGGAGTACATGACGGGACCGGCAGCCCCTACCCAGGGCAATATGTGAGCGGGGTGGGCAGCCGGGCTTTGCTGTTTGCTTTTCCTTTGTTATTTTTGCCGGACGCGGTCTCAGAGCCTCGGGGCTTGGCGCTGACGCGGGGTTGGGGGGGGCTAAGGCTTTAAACGTCGGGCGGAGGAAAGATACCCGCGGCTCTCTTGGGGCGTAGATTTTTCTAAAGCTAAATCACTAAATTTTAAAAGGGGACCTGCCTCTCTCTAGGCTTGCTGTTGGGGACTGGTTTGTTGCTTTCTTCTGTTCCAGCCTCTGCTGCCAGTGCGGCGTTCCCATCCCGCCCAACCCGGCCAACATGTGCGTGGGGTGCCTGCGGGCACAGGTGGACATCACCGAGGGGATCCCCAAACAGGGCACCCTCCATTTCTGCAAGCAGTGTGAAAGGTGAGCGGCACCGGCTGAAACCCCCTCCTGAGGGGAGCGGCGGGCCCGGTTCTGAGGGCAGGAGGAGCGGCGGGCCCGGTTCTGAGGGGGGGAGGAATGAGCCCCGGTTCTGAGGGGGGGAGGAATGAGCCCCGGTTCTGAGGGGGGGAGGAATGAGCCCCGGTTCTGAGGGGGGGAGGAATGAGCCCCGGTTCTGAGGGGGGGGAGGAATGAGCCCCGGTTCTGAGGGGGGGAGGAATGAGCCCCGGTTCTGAGGGGAGGAATGAGCCCCGGTTCTGAGGGGAGGAGCGGCGGGCCCAGTTCTGAGGGGAGCATCAGGCGAGGTTCTGAGGGGAGGAGCAGCGGCGGGCCCGGTTCTGAGGGGGGGAGGAATGAGCCCCGGTTCTGAGGGGGGGAGCGGCGGGCCCGGTTCTGAGGGGAGCAATACGCCTCGGTTCTGAGGGGAGGAGGAGCAGCAGCCCCGGTTCTGAGGGGAGGAATGAGCCCCGGTTCTGAGGGGAGGAATGAGCCCCGGTTCTGAGGGGAGCATCGGGCCCGGTTCTGAGGGGAGGAATGCGCCCCGGTTCTGAGGGAAGGAGCTGTGGGCCCCCTCCTCTTGGTCACTGTGGTCTTTGAGGCCCCTTCCAAGCTGTCATCCCAGGATTTTTCCAGCACATGCCTCCATATCCCGTGTTCTGTACCCAATATATACCCCATATATTCTGTGTTATGTCTCCTGTCTGCTCCCAACATTCCCAGATTTCCTGGGGAAGTGGGAAAGTTGTGGCTTTGCAGGGTCCTGAGTGAGTGACTCCTATAAACGAGGCAAATTGGCAGGGATGGGGCTTGGGGTGCATGGATCTTCAGAGGCAAAAAGTTGTCTTTTTTTTCAAAAGTTTTCAAGCTTTTTTGAGGGATTTGCCTGCACTGAAATGCTTCCTCTGCCACAGGTATCTCCAGCCTCCAGGAACCTGGATTCAGTGCACTCTGGAATCGAGGGAGCTTCTTGCTTTGTGTCTCAAAAAAATCAAAGCTTCCCTGAGCAGGGTGGGTATTTCACAGCTTGTCAAGTTTTATCACCCAAAATCAAGGTCTGTAGGGCTTGAGCTTTCCAGAGCAGCTGTTTGTACTCTTGTCGAGGTAATAAACTGATTTATGTTAAGCATAAAGATAATAATTTTATTTCATGTAAAATATACTGGAATTTGGGAGGATTCAGCAAGGAGAGGCTCT
Organism: Phaethornis superciliosus; assembly: GCA_023637945.1. Classification (NCBI taxonomy): domain Eukaryota; kingdom Metazoa; phylum Chordata; class Aves; order Apodiformes; family Trochilidae; genus Phaethornis; species Phaethornis superciliosus. The sequence goes on from JAJQWJ010000010.1 coordinate 23,119,558, forward strand.
AAGAAAAAATTTCCAAGCATAGTGTGGAAGTTGTTGGTGCAATTCCAAAAAGCATACAGTATACTGTCTAGGTGGGAGTTGAGCAGGATTAGCTGCAGGAAGCCATTGTATTTTTAGTGCACCTTAATTTTGTATTTTTCTGTCTATTCTTAAAATTTAAATATGATTCTTGTGCTTCCTGACTGTGGAATGAAAAGGAGTTGGAGAGGTCTGTGTGTAGACTAAACTGGAAGTCTCACCTCTACATCAACTGAAATCTGAGATACTGTTTCAAGAAAAAAAAACAAAATTAAAAAATTGTTACTGCACTGTTCAAGCTTTGAATTCAGAGTGCCTCATTGAGCTTCTTGCTGTTGGGCTGGGATTTAAATGTACAAATGTACTGGTTTTGTTCCAGTAAGTGCCCATTTCTTAGTTTTTGAGATTAAATTGGCTTTTAGGTCCAGAAGTCCCTTGTACTCTTTGGCAGCACCCAGAAATCCTGCTGGATCAGTGTGCTCACCTCCAACCTCCAGCAGTTTAGTAGATCAGCCCCTGTGTTCCAGCTAAACACTCTTAATTTGGTTTGGTATAGATGTTTTAATGAAGGTTATTAATTTCCTCATTGGTTGAGGAGCAACCATAAGTTTTTTAGGAAATAGAGCTGCAAGTTTTTAACACCTGTACCTGCTGGCAGGAGCTGAGTTCTTCTTCTTTCCCACTGCCAGGTGAGGCTGATTGATGCAGGCTTTATTTGGACTGAACCACATTCTAAGAGGGTGAAGCTGAAACTGACTGTTCAGAAAGAGGTAACTGGAGCATAATATGTGCCTTTTAAAAAAAGTTTTATGCAAATAGTCTGATTTTGTTTAATTTTTTAAATTATTATTACATTTTAAGTAAGTGGTTCTCATAGGTAAAATCCAGGGTGTGCTTACTGGGAAGGAGCACTGATTCCATCCTACCTAAATCCTGTCTTTAAAATGCCATTCCTCACAGATTGAAGAAGATTGAAGGCTGTTCCAGTAAAGATGGGAAAACATTTCTAATATTTGTGACCCAAATATAGCTGTCTGTCACATAATGTAGTATGGAAGTTATTTCAGAATGCTGTGGTAAATCAGTTTGCTGTGTTGGCCAGGCTAATGAGGAGACTTTTTAACCTTTTGTTTTGCAGGTGATGAATGGAGCAGTTCTTCAGCAAGTATTTGTGGTGGAATACATAGTTCAGTCTCAGATGTGTGAAGACTGCCATAGGATTGAAGCTAAGGATTTTTGGAAAGCTGTAGTCCAAGTCAGACAAAAGGTAGAGGCAAAAACTGAATTTTTGGTTTTTGGTAGAACAATCAGGTGGACAAATCTTTGGATGGATTTTTCATTTTCTCAGAAAGAGATGCACTCACATTTGCACACTGCCCCAGGAAAACATTTTGTGTTCACAGTGGGTTTTTTTCCTTGCTGGTCTTTCAGTTTAGAAAAACTTCCTCTCCACTCTCCAGCATTATCAGCACATTCTTTTTAAATGGTGGCTGGCAGGGGGAATTACTAAATATCCTTCTTTATTTTCAGGCAGTGTTAGAAACACTAGTACAGAGGTTTTTTAATATTTAAATTGTGTTTGAAGAAAATTATATCTTTAGCTACCAAAAAGTTGTTTTATTTTTTATTACAAAAGTAATAAAAAATAGGTTTAAATAATTGGGTATATTCAGAGCACATCTCTGAAATCTTTTTGGTTACTTGAAGCGAGCAGACCTTGGGTTGTCCCTTCTCTAGATGATCTTTGGATATAAATATTTCTTCTGCATTTGCTCTAGGCAGTCCTTAAATAACCTTGATCCTTTTATCTTGGTTTTTAGACTCAGCACAAGAAGACTTTCTACTACTTGGAGCAGCTGATTTTAAAACACAGGCTTCATCAAAATACACTTCGCATCAAGGAAATCCATGGTAAGTGTGGTGGCTTGGTTAGCCTTGAGGTGGAATATCCTCACCTGGTCTAGACTGGAAGGTGCTTGCAGTAGCAGCTACCTACAGGTAAGCAGCAGATTACTTATCCTGTGCATTATATTTGAAAGAAAAACAGCATAATACTTGAAATAAGTATGTTCATTGAGCTTTCTTTTCTTTAAGATGGTCTGGATTTTTATTATTCTTCAAAGCAACAGGCCCAGAAGATGGTAGACTTTCTGCAGTGTACAGTTCCATCGAGGTATACCATTTATTCTTATTGCCTTGACTGTTCAAAGCTTTGGGGAAATTTCTTTAATCCTTAAATTTTAATGAATTTTGTAAGTGCAAGTGTAAAGGACCTGTATTCTAGTTGGAACAGACAAAATCCCTTCTACAGCAGTCCCATGTTTTCCACTTGTAAAACCAACATCCATTTTAAAACAAACCCTCCTGCATTTTTGTATTTCCTTAATTTTTGGTTTGTGGCACATAGCTATACACTTTCATTGCTGATTATCTCCTGTTCCAAGTAATCTCCTTCTTGCTGCCTAAAAGCTCCAATTTTATGTTTTATAGATCAAAGTCATCCCAACGTTTGATCTCACATGATATTCATAGTAATGTCTACAATTACAAAAGCACTTTCTCTGTGGAAATTGTTCCTATCTGCAAGGTAGCTTTTCTCTATTTCATCTTCAGGGTGTTGTACAATGTGGGTAGAGTTTGGGTTTGGTGATGGATTTGGGGTGCTGGAGGGGCTTACTCCCAATGAAGCATGGAAAGCAGCTACCTCAGAGAGGTTATTGGCTGATACTGGGTGAAAGCTTGAAAATACAAGCTTAAAAATCTGTTTCAGTTTTTTTCTGAAGATTTGACCTTGTGATTAAAAATGAAGGAAATACATGTGTGAATTTTTTCTTTCTGTATGCAGGACAATGTTGTCTGTCTGTCACCAAAACTGGCCCAGAGCCTTGGTAACATGAGCCAGATCTGTGTGTGCATCAGGGTGACAAGTACCATCCACCTCATTGATCCTAGCACTCTGCAGAGTAAGTTTGGGGTTCTCTTCTTTTGGCACAATTTTATAATTCTTGTTTTAATGAAATCTTATTTTCTTAGACCTTGAAGTTGTAAATTTATCTATACAATCACTGACACAGAAATTTCATAGCAGTCTAAGATGTTTTTCAAGTTTGATTTCCATGGTATCCCAAGCAAACTGTGCAGCCTCATTGCCAGCTTCTGGATGTTCTTGGTCTTTGCAGAGCACTTATTTTTGTCAGGTGTATTCCTCTAAAACTAGATGACATGTTTTTTGACTGTGGATCTAGCCCCTTTGATGCCAAAATCCCTGTGCTCTGGTTGCTATTTGCTGGTAAGTTACTTCTAATTAGGATACATCCAGGGGAATTCTTTTTGTGGATAAAAAGTCTGTGCTTTGGACATGGGAGCTGTGATTTGGCTCTCCCAGATCAACTGCTTTGTAGCACGGGTCTGCAGCACAGGGCATGTCCTAAATACTTGAGTTACCATGACAAACTTCAACAAAATGCATTTGGCAGTTGCCTTCATCTTGGCTGCTGTTTCCTTTGAATTTCTTTGCAAGAAGTTCTTTGCCCAAGCTGGTGTGGTTTTGGGTTTTTTTTCTTTCCAGTTGCTGAAATTGATGGCAACACCTACTGGCGCCACCCTTTCCATAGCTTGTTCCACCCCAAACAGCTGGAGGAATTTATCATCATGGATATCAACAGGGTTCAAGAAAAAAAAAAGGGGGCAGGAGCAGGGGCAAAATCAAACAAGGTAGGACTTCCTCTCAGTTTGATTCCATGTTTGGGGCCTTCCTCTCCTGCTCAGCTGAATTTCAGTTTTGATCCATTCCACCTTGCAAAGTCAGTTGCAGATGTTCTGTGCCTTGTCACTGACAAAAGTTCTTCTCAGGAAGATGTGCAGAATGTTGTTTTCTTGGAGGTGTTGTGTGAATTCCCCTTCCAGAAATTCTCTTCCATTGAGGAGTTTAAACTCTACTTGTTACCATCATTGCTGAGATTGATTTATAATAGCTTTTCAGTTCTTCTTCTTTAGATTGTTCTTGTCAAAGTATAAAACCAATGCTTTTTAATCAGTTAATGAATCAGTACCAAACATTTACTTCTCAGTCAAGAGCTATATATGGTTAAAAGTTATGAAATATTAAACAAAAAACACCCACCAAGCCCTGTCCTGTGGAATTCATCTGCAAAGTTGTTGGCATGTCCATTCCCTTACCTGGGCTAAGATTACAAATGAGGAGTAACAAAAATACATTGGATACTTGCTGTGGAAATCCAAGTCTAATTATAAATGTAGTTTAAAACAGGAACACAACAGTGCAAATGTTGTAAGAGCACAGTGAGTTAAGCTGTGTTTGATTACAGAAGTGTTTTATTTTTCATTCCTCAAGCACACACTGGCTGAGGCTTGGGTGCAGAAAACCTCAGAGCTGAACACAGACCATCAGTATTTCTGCTGTACTCACCTGGGACACATTCTGAATCCTGGAGACCTTGTCTTGGGGTTTGTTCTGTTTTCTTGTTTTAAAATTAAATTATTATTTCACGACTGAATTCTCTGGCTTCTCCACAGGCTTCTGTGTTCCTTTCATCTTGGCCATGAGGAGATGGTCCTCATGAGGAAATCTTTTTTCCTAGCAGAAGTCATCCAGTGAAATGGGCTGTTAGGAATAGCTGAAGTATTGACTTGAGAGTGCAGATGGGAATAGCAGTTTAGACACAAGGAGATGGGGAGGGATTTTTAAAATACCAGGCAAGATCTTTTTGTTTAATAGTGAGAATTATATCTGGCAATGAAATGTGAAATTCCGTTAAGATCAAGCAAATTGGGTAATTCTCAAAAAGGCAGAAACAGGAATGTTATTTGAGCTGTCTTAAGTCCAAGGGAACCTTGTTGGATATTGCTGTTTGGGTTCAGGAGGCTGGGGAGCAGAATTTGGGAAGAGCAGCTTCTCAGAGTTAGTCACAGTCATGACACCTGCACGTTGATGTGGATTTTTTATTTCCTCTCTACTTCCTTTGGAAACACTTCTTTTTCTCAGGAGCTGTAGCTTGCCCTGTGCTGTTCTCTAATGCAAACATACCCTAAACTGAATTCAGTTTTATGGACTGACTTAGAAGGGTAGGTTTAAAAATCCCTATTTTTATTCCAGATTTGACCTGGCCAACTGCAACTTAAATGATGAGTTTGCCAATAAGATGAACCCACACAATATTCCTGATGTGGTAAGACCATTTCATTTCTCTGTACAAACTTCTCTGTGTTACTCAGGGGTGTTTTGGATTATGATTTTATAATGAATCCCCACGAGTTCCATAGTGCCTGGAGGGAGAGGGGATATTAATACTGAAATTTGAATAGCATCTCCACTTTGAGAATTACTTTCTCAGTACTTCAGTTCTTCAAGTGGTGGTTAAATAACACATTTGCTTTAACTTGTGCTGATACTGTTCACACTGTAGTGAAACCTGTATTACAGCTCCAGTGTGTGTCTGTGTGTGTATCCTTTTCAGGACAAAATTCAGAGCATTTGGAATCCTTTTGAGTTGTTAAATGCTTTATAGGTTCTGTAGAAAACTTGTGAGTGCCAGGCTGACTCTGATGTTTGTTCAGCTGGTTTTACTGTTGCCCAAGTCTAACCTCAGGGGTTGTTTCAGATTTTGAGAGTGTCCTCAGTGGTATTGCAGCTGTGTGTGTGTGTAAATAAATCCATGCTGGGTTTTCACTCCAGGTGTTAATAAAGAAGAGCTACGACCGTACCAAACGGCAGCGGCGCAGAAACTGGAAGCTGAAGGAGCTGGAGAGGGACAGAGAAGGCACAGATACAGATGATGAAAGGTTTGGTGTCTGCCATGAAGCTTTTCACTCCCCCTCACCCAGGATTCTGGGCTGAGTCTAGAAATAACATTTCTCAGCTTCTGCTGAGACTATTTACAAGAGACTTAGCTGAAAACAAAAGTACAAACCAGAAAATCACCTTTATCCTGGCCCAAACCAGGACTAGAAGGCTGGTGTGACACCTGCCCTGCTGTGCTGGCTCTGAAGGGGCACAGGCAATCGTTGCTGGTTGTGTTTGAGGTTGGGGCAGGCTCAGGGGCAGGGTGGTAGCAGTGTTCTCCAAAGAGCAGGGCCTCTCCACGTGGTTCCTTCTTTCAGGAAGTGCTTCAAGCCACCTTCCTTACACTTCTCCTCTCTTGAGTGCCAAGTTCTCAGGATGCTGAGGACAGCAGGACCAGGGGTGTGTGGAAACAGCCTAAATCCTGACATCTTAACACTGCTGTCTTTTCTAGTTGCAAAGTATTGAAACAGTTTTTATGTTGTTTTCCAACAAGAGCTTAAATATGAGGCAAGTGAGTAATAGTGGAAATGTGTCTGCACCTTACAGTCTGTGTCTGTCTAGAGGGACACTGGTGAAAACCATGCTCCTCACTCCTTTGTTCAGTGACAAAGCTGATACAGCAGCAGGAGATTCTAAATAATGAATGGAAACAACAACAATTAGAGTTAAATGAGGAGAGGCAACTGAAGTTATTTGGAAGCTATTGGGTGCTAGTAAAAAGGATGAAATGGAAATAGAGGAATGATATCAGAAACCAGGTCTGAGAGACTGCAGGTTGCAGTTCTTCCACAGGGCTTCCTTTCTTTGATTTGATTTTGGTTTATAAATTTGCCTAAATCCAGAAGAAAAGTGAACCAATATATTCAACATCTTTTACAGACAGTACCAGGACTTCCTTGAAGATCTGGAAGAAGATGAAGCCATACGGAAGAATGTCAACATTTACAGAAGTAAGGCCTTTTCAGCCATTGAATTGCATGTAACTAGATCAAGGCTCTTTGGGTAAAAATATTTTTACTGAAGTTCTCAGTTTGGATTCTTTGAACCTTCTCATGCCCAGGGAAATGCTGCTGTGGAATAGCTTCAGGCATCCAGTGTAATTTATATGCCCTGAATTAATGTTTGGTGGGTTTTGTTTGCTTGCCTTTAACACAAGAGAGAGAAACCTATTTTTTATTTTTTTTTTTTTTTCATTCAAACCCCTTTGCTGGAAGAAGGATTGGATACATTAATTCAGCATCTTCCACGAGGGCAATGACCCTCATGGAAGGAGGGTTTTAGGGTTTTAGGAGGGATTGGTTTGGGTTCTGTGTTTTGTTGCTTGTTTGGGGGGCTGGGGGTTTTTTTCCCTCCTCCTTCCTTGGGGTTTGGGTTCTCTTTGCTTAGCTGTTTGGTTTGTTTTTCCCTGTTGCTTTTTTAGATGCAGATATCCCAGTGGAGAGTGACACAGATGATGATGGGACTCCACGAATCAGTCTGGCTGAAATGCTGGAGGATCTCCATATTTCCCAGGATGCCACTGGTGGAGAGGGAGCAAATATGATGACAGAATAATTCCTTAATGCAGTAAATATTCCTTTGGTGAGGAAAAATTTCCCCAAACACAAGCAAACATTGCAGATCACATAAGCATGGAAAGTAATGTGATAACTACCAGTACACCTCTTAATCATGGTCTTGAATTCATATTTTATATACAATATTCAGCAATTAAAGTTAAATTTCTGATGCAAGTATTGCTATCTAAGTTCCAACAGTTCTTCCCATCCCTGAGTGTTCTCTCCCTGTAACTTCTGCAGTGTAAAGACTGCAGGGTTATGTTTTGGGAGTAAAAATTCTTTTCCTGAAGACAGCTGATCAGGAAGGATGTCCAGAGGGAGAGATTTCATTCTGGGTTGCTAGATTTCTAGGTAGAGAACCTACCTACCACTTCTTGCTTTCCTTCTTCACAGTGGAAGGATTTTTCCTGTCTTAATCTTTTTGGTACAATGATTTGAAGCCTTTTATGGCATTGCTAAATGAGTCCATATAACAATATTTTTGGGAAGCTCAAGAATGTGTCTTCTGCTCCCTTTGCTAAGGGAACTCCAAATACACACATAAAAAACTTCCCTGTAAACTGCTGGAAACTGCAGCCCTTGATCTGAAAGATTGGAAAATTGTTAAGTGTAATGAATATTGTTCAGACTTACATTCCATGCCTGTATCAGCAGATTAAAAGCAATCTGTATAATGTCTAATTAACCCAGCAAGTATGAACTATTAAAAAAACCCATGCTGTTATTTTGGGTCCAGCATTATTTAGTTAACTTTAAAATCCAATTTCTCTCTACCACAAAGCCTGAAGAGGACACAGGTGGTGTAGGAGGATATTACATACTTGCATTCATCTGGTTTTAATTCACTTTCCTGCACAAAGGTGGTTCAGTAGAAATTTTAGTAGGAGTTTATGTGCATATACATCTGTTTTAATTCCATGTAAGTATGGAAGCAGTGAAAACATTTTATTACACATTTTACAGTAGTTATATCTGCTGGCAGTGCTGGAGAGATGTAGATAAACTCAATTTTAGTGACCACTGGGCCAAATCTGTGGAAAGTGAAGGACTTTAATGTGTACCCTGTAGCCAGTAAACACATTCTGTGTATGGATGTGTTTTAGGTGGTGAATTTTTTTTCTGTCGGAGGTAAAATTGATGAAGCCTTTACCTTGTATAGCTTGGTAACAAACCTCCTGTTGTTGGCAGGCAAAGGGGGAGTTGTAATAAAGCTTTTTTTTTTAACTTGGGCTGTTTTGCTCAACCTTTTCCCTTCCTCTTTAGTGTCTCTGAGTAGCTGCAGATGTATTGGTGTCCTGTCTGTCACCCCGTGGGTCACTGCAGATGTCCCTCTTCCTTTCCCCCCCCCTTCTCCATGCTCTGTTGCATGTCTGAGGTTTCAGGCATCTTTCAGCAAGGGCTGGAAAGCTCCCATGCTACAGATGCTGTGAAGACAAGTCAGATATCTGACTCCAGCCTCTCAGCCCTGTCAGATGAACTCCCCTGGCTAGGAGTGGTGGGGAGAAGTTACTTAAGGTAATGGAGTTGCCCTTGTATTACCCCTTAAGGAATTACTGGGGGGAAGGAAACAGAGAAAATACATGATTAGATCTAAACTTTGTGGGGTTTTAGTGGAAAATTTCCATTCTGGTCACCAGTGAATCACTGCTTTTTTGGCCTTCAGTTGCCTTAGTGAGCAGTGTGTGCAGAAGGTACCATGAGCACTTGAGGTGTTACTGTGATTCTAGGTGATTTTATTGAATTTCAAAGTTAATCTATATAAAAATTAAAAATAAGATTAAATTGTCATGGGAGAAGCTGTGGAAAACTTAGTAATGAGAGCTGGGTGCAGGATGGAGAGCACACAAAGTAGGGCATGCTCCTCCATCTGCAGCCAAGATGCTGTGGGTAACTAATTATTCTTCTGTAATTGGATCGTTTTTAAGGTGGAACACAAAGTGCCAGGTTTGCTGGAGGGATCTTCCTAGGAATGACCAAATACATTTTGCTTGAAAGGCTGTGAAATCCTGGTGAGAGGCATCAGCCCTCCCTTCAGTGCCAGTTCTGTAGCAGTTGGCCTGGAAAAGCTGAGCTGTGCCTGTGAAGGATGTGACAATCCACCTGGTGTCACTGTGCCCTCGTGTCATTGCCCCCCCAGGCAAGCTCTTCAGCTCTCCTAAAGAAAAGATGACCATAAACTCTCAAAAACTTGTTGATGCGCTCATGCAGCTCCTAGTATTTTCATTTCAGTTTAAAATAACACCAGCCCAAGGAAAAGTAACACAAAAGCTGCTTTCATTTTGATTTTTTACAGGACTTATTCCCAGCAAACTGCTGCTTCTGCCAGCAGATTCATCTCTGCTTACCAGGGTCACTTATTTTAGCTGCATTCTCCCAGAACAGTTAAATATAGGGGTGAGACTCGGGTTGGGTTTCAGAGGGGTTTTGGCAATGTTTGCTGAAGCTGATTCCAGAACAGAATTAGATAGCAAAGAGTTTTATTGCCCTCAGAATTTAAAAATGTTTTCTGTACTTCCCTCATTGTAAGCTTAGAGATAGGAACCTGGTTAAGGCATAGAAGCAGCAGAGCATGAAGCTTAAAACTTGCCAGGATTTCAGTTCCTTGATGAAAACCAAAAGCATAATTGTCAAGAAAGAGAAATGCCTTTGTGTATTCAGTTTTATAAAACAAAATTTGACACCAATCCATAACTAACCTTTTTCACACCAGTTAAGAAAATGTTTTGGGTGTGCCAAGGGATGAAAAAAATCTTGAAAGTCTATTTTATAATCATCTTTGCTGTTAAAAGTTTTGTAAGGTAGAAGGAAACTTTAAGCTGTAAATTGTTGGGCAGGTTGTCTGTATGCTACTCAGCATGATGGGACTTAATGCTGTATGGGCTGTAACAATTATAATTAACATCTTTATTATGTCTTTTTTAATTTGGGCCTTTTAGGGTGGGTCTGAGATGGAAAGGGCTGCAATTTTTAACCCATACCTCTGCTGAAATGAATTTATGCTAATGGATGAAAGCCTGACATATTTTAGTGAGTATGAATGCAGCAGGAGAGAAAACCCTGCAAGTAATTTGAAGCCCTAGATTTGTTTCAGCCTTTTCCTTAAAAAATTAATGATCTTATTGAAAATAAGCCAGAATTCCTTGAGGAGCCTCGAGTCCCCCAGGGAGGGGATTTCTAGGCACTTTGTGTTGTACTGTCTAGATCTGAGTGACAAGGTTGTATAAAAGTTTAGGTGTTTGTAGCTACTCCAGATCTTCTCTTTGCTTTGACTTTTTAATATCCCCTCCAGTAATGTAACCAGAAACCTTTTGTAGGTGTCACTGAGAGCCACAGCACCGTGTTACCTCCCCAAATGGTCACCAACACCTGGTGCAGTTCATACACAATTCCCTGCACCACAGCAGGATGCAAGATACAAGTTTATTTAATCTCAGAATGAAATTATTGTCATGGAGGTTTCTAATACAATGCAAAAAAAAAAAAAAAATCAGAAGTCAAGTTGAAGTGTTTAATGCCCTCTAGTGCATCACTTCATTAGCAGAGAAATGAGCCCTGCATGGCTGTGTAAGGGAGAGCAGCCTTGGCTATCTTCAGATAAGACTTTCAACTAGAAAAGATTACAGGATATGAAGTCTCTTGAGGGGTTGGTTGTGGGGTTTTTTAATCTGGTGATTACAAACTGATTGGAGCAAGGTCAGGAATGACATGCTGGTGGAATGCTCAAGCACCTGCAGACTCATCATCTGTTTCTCTGCCTGGTGTATCCTTAAAGAAGAGGGGTGAGGAGAGCATTTCCTCTGGCCTTCAAACCAAACCATGGATAATCTCATTATACATATAAAATGTTAACATAAAGCCTCTGTAGAAACACCTTTTTGGAATACTAGGTTCTTCTGGAGTGTTGTTTACCTTCTATCCAAACAAAAGGAACTTCTAACCAATGCAGCCATATGAGAAGGACAATGTTTTAGGGTTCTGCAGTTGCAGGATCCGTGAGGACACCTCCCAGCACCCCGAGCTGTGCTTCCCATCCCAGTTCCTTGGACAGGGAGATGGGAAAGTCAGTGAGAGGAGGGAGAAGCTGCTGATGGTGCAGAGAGGAAGAGGAGCAAATCCCTGGCTTCCTCAGGGAAGCATTACCAGGGAAACATTCACACTTTCCACTTCTTCCCTTTGTCCCTCTGAAAAAGAGCCAGAGAAGTATGATTCCATATGGAAACATCACCAATATAGGAAGAAGTAATTAACAAAACTCTTAACTAAGCTGCTGTATGAAGTAGTTTCAGCTGAGCAGGGAAGTGAGGCAGAAAGTTTCAGCCAAGCAGGACTGAGGAATTCAAGGTCAGCTTTGTCAAATGAAGCAGATCTGTTGTAAACTCAACATTGCTCTAAACATCTCCATGGAAGATGAAAAGGATTATGTTCTCAGGGATGCAGAGGCTATTAAGTGCTGACAAGTTCATCTTAGAAACAGGATTTTCGAGTTGGATAATGAATAGCTAAGATAAGAACTCCAAGTACACTCAGATGTAAATAGCAGCATAGAGAAAATGCATATGTGGTAGCAGGAAAAACAATAAAAGTAGCAACAAGGAGCACAAACTTATCTGAGGTCTCCAAAAACTGAAGGAAGGAATCAAGAGTGGAGGAGGTAAAGTTCTGAGCAGAAAAAAATCATCCTCTTTATTGCTTTTAGGAAGTTTTAAACTATTTGGATTGATAAAATACAGATTATAGCTTAATGAGAGATAAGCTTTAACTCCTACAATAATAAACCTTCATAAAGAGGATGCTGTGAATCTACCATCAGGTATTACAGCTGTAAAGATCAAACAGTTCAGAGGGAACAGCATGAGCTGTTTTGCTTTAGCAGTTGTTTATTATTTTGTTCTTTAGTTTCAACCCTTGCTGAAGCAGCACTGGTAAAGAGTGCAATTTAAATATGAGCTTGCTTTGGAAAAGTCAGGGAAACAGTGACCTGCATGGTGCTCCACAGCATCCTCACTTCCCTTTTCCAGCTGTAAGACAGTGACAGAAACATCCCCTGCATGACAGCACAGCCTGGGAGGTCAAAGGTTCACAGAGGTGGGGAATGGAAATGAGATGATGAGTCCCAGGCTGGTTCAGTGTCAGAAACTTTGCCTAGCTCAGACTGAGTGTTCAAACCCCACGTTTGCAACCCCTAAAAATTAATGCTTTTTTAGAGACAGCGAGTCCCTGAGCAGCACGTACTGCACATCCTGTGCTCAGCAGGCCTGGCACAGAGCAACCACCTCCTCTTCTCCGTCTGTCCGGTTGACACCAAACCCCTGCAGACAACAACTGCAACCAACCACCTCTTCTCCCATGCACACCCAAACCCACAGCCCACACGGGCAGCAGAGAGCAGAGCTGTGGAGTCAGAAAACACCTCCTGCAGCAGGCAGTGGCAGTGAGGAGCTGACAGTCCCTTGCTAAGCAAGCAGAGCCTCTGGTGACAGCCAGGAGAGGAACAGCCCTCCCAGCAGCTCACAACCAAACTGCTGCTCAGGCAGCCTCTGCCTGTTGCAGCCTCTGCCTGTTGCAGGGTCTCTGCTTGTTGCAGTCTCTGCCTGTTGCAGGGTCTCTGCCTGCAGATCAAGACCTCCTCCAACTTTGTGAGGAATTTTGTCAACTGTTTGTTGTAGAAGAAGCTGGGGCAGGGGGATGGAATTGTCACCAGTGCTAAGAGGGAGGCACTGGGAGCTGAACTTGGTGGAGGTGTTTCCAGAGAAGGGTGTGGAGGCAGGAATTGCAGGGAATATTCCATTTGTTATCCCTCTGGGGAAAACTCTGCTTTCAGCCATACAACAGTCAACGTCGTTTTGCAACAGTTATCAGCAGGTTTTAAAAAAAAAATGTTGTGACTACTCCCTGCAGGCTGAACCAATTAATGAAAACTCTGCTGACTGACAGAAAAATCTTGGAAAATGTTGCAGCAGGCTGCTGATATTCCAGGTTGGATCTCCCTGTTGTTCCAGAGCTGTAGTGAGTGCCTGGCTGAGTTGATAGCCACCAAAGCAGAGCAGTTCCTGACCTCCACCACCTCTCCTTGCCCAGCTGAGCAGGCACCAGCCTGATCCATCAGCAGATGTCTGGAGCCCTGGCCTTGCTCTATCAGTTCAACACCTCAGGCTCCTGGGAAGAGTGCAGTGGGAACCTGCCCAAGCAGGTTGGGGTTTCAAAACTGAAATTGCAAGGTGGAGTTTGCATATAAAGTTTGAAATCATCTTCTGTAGTGCTACACGCAGGAGAAAAGATTGCGACGAGGGAAAGAAATGAAGAAGTTGGGGAGGTGTCAGCTGCCACTTGGGCCTTTGTTTCCTTCTCTGTTTTTTGGTGCTCTCTCTGATTCACACAGAGTTGGGATCTGCCCTGCTCCAGAGCAGGTTTGGTGTCACAGAATCACAGAATTTTCAGGGTTGGAAGGGAGCTTAAAGCTCATCCAGTTCCAATCCCCCTGCCATGGGCAGGGACACCTCCCCCCAGTCCAGGCTGCTCCAAGCCCCATCCAACCTGGGAATAAAAACTTCCAGGGATGGGGCTTCCACCACCTCTCTGGGCAACCTGTGCCAGGGTCTCACCACCCTCATGGGGAAGAATTTCTTCTGACATCCAATCTAAACCTCCCCTCCTCCAGTTGGAATCCATTCCCCTTACTCCTATCACTCCCTGACAGCCTAAAAAGTCCTTCCCCAGCTTTCCTGTAGGCTCTTTTCAGGGTCACTGGCAGCCAGAGCAGGCAGGGAAGCTTCACAGACACAAAAGAACCCTCAGGCCCTTGGGGCAACCCCAAGAAACAGCCACCCAGTGAGTTTGAGCTGGGGAGGTGGCAGTAAACACACATGGGGACAGTTTGTGTAGACTTGGACAAGACTCCTGCTCCACTGAGCTGCCTTTCCAAGGAAAGAATGCAGCAGGTACACATTTTCCAACATGTGTGATGTGTAATACTGCATTTACTTATCTACATTATAGACTGACAGTTTAAAAACATAAATATTCTCTTCATAAATAATAACTAACATCACTAAAATGTTCCTAAACATCAATAAATGCAATATGCATACAGAGCATGACAGCTGCTAGGAGCACATGCAAGAGATTTATCACTTTAGCCATTAGAATATTTTAATAAAACATGTAAGCTGAAAGCATTAAATATAAGTTTGCTGCTTTGTTTGGGGTTTTTTTTCAGATTTAGAGATTCCTTGGGTATTGTCAAAAGAGCTGTAAATTTCAGCTCAGCTGCCCTCATTTTCCCAAAGAAACTGTTTTCATATCCTATCTTATTTTCCTCTAATTATAATTGGGAAAGTAACATCTCATGGTAAGATGACGAATAAGATAATTAGTGTTTTCACTTTGTTTTAATTGGCCTGTGACCCAATCTCATTTCATAAGTCAGTTGATTGCCACTTCCTCGTAACATCCTATTCCCTTGAAGGAGAGGACATTCCAGAAGCACCTGGGTGCTGGAAAAGTGTAAGAAAACTCAGCTCAGGGTGGGTGGGAGCAAAGTTGCAATTCTGTTACTCTCTATGTGCATTGCTACTCCTCTCTTCTTCTCCTGGGATGATACAAACACCAATTCTAGTTGCCAAGTTACTTGTCCTGCTCCTCCATCCCTGGCCACAGGCATTGCATGTTTCTAAGAAGCTTAAAAAAACAGAGGCTCAAAAATTCATGTTTCAGGCACTGCTCAGTGAGTATAAAAGAGGTGGAAGAAGGGGAATAAGGAGTTTAGGACAAATGGAGATTTTATTTTAGGCAGAGTTGGGTTTCAACTGCAATGTCCTTGTCAAACCTGAATATGGAATTGCATGGTCTGTATATGATATGAGTGCCTTACCAAGTCTTCTAAAAGTAAAACAAAAATTATCTTTTTTTTTAAGTCCAAGAAAATGGTAATTTTATTATACATTTTCAAGAATGAATATCCCCACATTTTAAATAAATCATAAGGATGACAAACCAGGCAAGTAATCCATTGCATTAAATAACTGAGGAAACTAAATGAATAACATTCTATAAGTCCACACATACCAAGCCTGGAGGACCAGCTTAGTGCCAAACCTCTGGTGTACACATCTCTCCTGTCAGCAAAGCTATGGCAGGCAAGAACAAATGTGTGCCACGGAATTTCTTGAGATGGAAACTCTCTACAACCAAGCAGCTCACCCTGGAATAACAAAATCTGCAGCCCAGTTGTGCCTGTACCAAACCCAGCTTCATAACTCCAGCCAGTCTTTAAAATGGAAAGCTCCTTAAGGAGTCAGTCAAATAATAAAAACAAGGGCTGATTGGAATTGTTTTGGCAAAATACTTGGCTGTCAGAGTCCTGGAAGACAGAGGAACATGAAGAGAGGCTGCAGAACAAAGCAGTCATTGCACATGCTCTCAACCTGTTCCTAAAGAAAAACCTGAGGGTTTGGTTTGGTCCAAAGGTCAGTGCCAGGCTGCCAATGTTACTTCACCACAGAAACACTATTTTCGTGTTGGTTTCCAAAAAAGTGCCAGAAGAACTGAAAAGCCATGCTGATGTGGGCAGGGATGAAGATGTAAGCAGTGTATAAGATTGTCACTAGCATAGTGATGTTGAAAGTGTAGAAGAGCAGTTTCTCCCAGGGCTCCATGAGATAGCTGCAGGTGATTAGTTCAAACTGGCAGTACAGCCAAAAGAGATAGTTCTTCATGCCCTTAATATCCATCTCCAACCTTGTGCTGCTTCTGAAAGCCTTCCCTATTACAATAAAGGGTTGTTAGGAGAAATAGAAACCTTAAAAATAAAAAATAAAAAAAAAGAAAAAAAAAAAAAAAGAAGGCATATAAAACATAAAAATTTCATATGGGTAGCAACTCCCTGCTATTCAGGTTGCTGATAAGACCATTTTTAGGAAAGGATGCTTTAAAAATGCAAGAGATCTAAAATTCCAAGATCACAAATACATTTTAAAGGATAAAAGGTGATCAGATAGTAGCAGACTAGCAGCAGTCATTCTTTTACCCCATCCCATGCTTTTTTTCCTTTTTGCTTTTATTCCTTTTGCCTGTCCAACCTTCAGTTCTGAGCCAGACAGTCCAGTGCTGACCACTGTGTACTGGGCACCATTATTTACCAAAAAGCCTCCACAATCTCTCTTTTTTACAGAAATCAGTTACCCAATAATTGCTGTAATTCTCTTCTCCAAGCAGCTCTACTTTCATAACTTTGCCTTGTGTTGGATTACTTCAGACTCTGTTGAAGAGGCTTGATTCAAAAAGCCCTTCAAACCTTCCTCTCTCCTTCACTACTCATGGATTTGGATGCAGAACTTGGCTAGAAGTCTGGTTTCTGCTGCTGGGGACTGAATTTTATGTCTTATGCTTCAGTTGCTGCTGGAATGCAGACTGGGAGGATGGAGAATACTAAATATACAGAACTACAATGAAAGGAAACTTCATCCAACTTCTGTAACTGAGATTGAATTGATCTGTTGCCAGAATTAAAAGATAGAAATTTATTTTTAAGCTCTGTGGTCAAGTTAATGCTAATAACTACTGAGTGTTACATGATTTAATTACCACAATACAAAACTGGGGAGGTAAAGAGAAAAGACAACTATTTCATTTACTGGGGCTTCCTGTCATTTGATAAATGCATGGAGTCAGAATTAAAACTGTGATTCCTCACTTTTAAATTGGAAAGTTAAGAACTTCTGGTGTCAAGATCTGTGGAAAAAAACTTAGTCCACAGAAATTAAACACAGCTTCACAGATCTATACAGAATGGGATTTTATCCTCAAGTTTTTAGAGAAAAATAGCTTCACCTTCTCCATTTTACTTCCATAGATTCCCCACCTTTTTTCTGCCCAACAGGTGATGTAAACTACATAATGCTATTTATTATTAGCTAGTTTCAGTAATATCCTTACTATATCTGTCACATTTCTGTGCATTTCTTGCTTTTTCTTACTAAACCTAGTGTATACTTAAGCCTCTCATCATCCAGTGTACTGCTAAGCTACTCTGAGGAAAGGCTTTTCTTAGAAAAAAATTGATTTTGTAAAAGTAACACTTACCTCTTCCCTTCTCCCTGATGACAAAACGTCGAGGTGAGAGATGCTTCCTGACACTTCTGACTGCTGCAGCTGAGCAGCTCCTCTACAGATTGAGCAGCAGAAACAATTAACTTTGCTCCTCAATTACAGAGTGTGTCCTCCACACCCCGCCCCTTTTCACCAGTGCTCCAAACTCCTCTGGCCAAAGCTCTCTGCATTATGCAACAAGGACAGAAATTGTCTGGCTGGGTACCACACTCTCCAGATGGTATTGATTTGATAATTTGGACAGTCAGAGGTGAAGAAGTGCACCTAGGGAGGTGCAGACAAGGATGAAATGCTATTTAGGACGATGTGCAAAAAAAAAAAAATGTTTACAAGTAGTGCCTTCCCTAATTTCAGCTCTCTAAAAAATATCTCTTGGGCACGCTGCCCAAGTTCCAACCAGGTGCAATTTCATGTCCTTGTAAAAATAGTGGGTCAGAATTAAGCAGCCACAAAAATGCAGCTCAGTTAATATGTGCCAGGAAAGCCTCCAATGAAGGCACCACCTCTTCCAACCTTTGATTAACACCACTTTCAGCCAGTTGTCAGCCTCCTCTGCAGCCCTGCATACACACCTCAGCTCTCTTCCTCCAGAAAGCCCAGGGGAGGACAGAACTTGGGGACAAGATTTCTGCAAGGTGAGTTTCCCTTTAAAATGCTACAAAATAAAACCAAGCCACGAGTGCTTGAGGCCTTTTAATGATCTAATTGGACAGGAAAATGAGGTGGAAATCTGCATAATACACTATGTTCTAAACTATCTGCCTGCAGTCATTTCCAAAAATGAATCAGCTGTGTTTAGGGACAAGATGCCACAAGGAATGTCTAAGGCATCTGAGCCTCACCTTCTGTCTTCCCTTCCTTACCAAACCCAGCCTGAGCTGATCTATTAGTGAATGCTAACCTACATCCTTCAACTGGTTGTTTTCCCCATAGTTTTCAACAAAATAAAGGTTCTCTGTTTAAAAACTGTCCCCATTCCATAGAAAAATTGAGAAATGGCAAGCCACTACCCTTGGCAGCAGAAAGTGGGACTCCTCTGGGTTTGCTGTAGCTCTCAACAGCTTCAGAAAGTTTCCAGCTGAGAGTCTGTGAAAGAGAGAGGTGGTGGAGCAGAAGACCAGGTGGTTTCACAGCAATAAAACGTTGGGTTAAGCAGAATCTATTCCCAGTGTGGATGCTGTAAGCAGATCTTGGATGGTGATGTACAGAGCCCACAGGCATCCCTCCCCCTCCTCCTCCATCTCCTCCTCCCTTTCCAAGCAGCCACTCCTTCTGTTTTTCCCAGCTTCTGCCCCATGGGGAAACAAGAACTGATAGAAACCTTTCACAATTGGGAATCAGATGTGTATAGCTTCACTCAGGACACAAAATCTGCCTCAAATGCCTAGATTTTAAGGCAGTTTTAGGCTTATGTGCTTTAAGATACTTTCCCCCACACAGATAAGAAATAGACTTTAAAAGTTAAAAAGCAAAACAAGAGCAAGAAAACAACCAAAAAAAACCCCAGACAAAACCACACTGCTACATTTAGTTAGATGGATGGAGCAGGAATTATTTTTTTTGCAAAGATCCTGCTCTGAAGTGTAGGAAAGAGACTCTGGGGTAGCATTCTGTGACAGAGAGGCTGATTCCTTGTTTTCAAGTCTCTTGATCACATTTCCCACACAATTAAATTTGAAAACCTCTTTTTACTGTTTCTCACTGTGGTTCCCAACCTGACAAATTGAAACACAACCATATAAAAGTCACACAGTGACACAGCAATCATTCTCCTTAGCAAGGGAAGCATAAATTAAAGCAAACCTTTAAATCACCACAGCACTAAAGGGAATGACCAGCCTCCCATCTCTAAGTTCAATGAGTTTTCTAATATGGAAAAGTGGTAACTTCTGGTTTATATAGAATTCAGCAGATCAGCTCCATCAGGAGAATTAAGGTGATTTTTTTCCTGTTATTTCATTCCTTATAATAGGATTCTCTGATGTCTAATAAGGTGGAAGCCCATACTGAAGCATTTACTTAGCATTTGGCTTGAGAATGGCCATCTGTGTGGTTTCTCTGCTGTCTGATAAGAACTATGTCATAGTGCTGCTTTTCTGCTCTTGATCATCTCCTGTGTCAAAATGTGCAACTTTAATTTCAGTATTTCTTTTCCTGACTTAACTGAAATTGGTCATGGGTTAAAATGTATGGGATGTGGGAGTATGAAGAGATAGAGGTAATGAAAGAAAATAAGCCTAATTTCAGTGGAAGACCAAGCTAAAAATGCCTGAATTACCTCTGCCTCACACCTATACATGGTGCTAAGTCATTTATCTGCCTACTTAAAATCAGGATGCTGGGAAATAATTGAAGCAGAAAGTCAACAGAGCTTTCTCTCTAAGCTGCCCCATCTGCCCATATCCACACAGAGGAGCAAGGCAGAGGTAAGTTTCTCTTGTCCTAACATGACACTTGAGTTTGTCTGATCCCTTTTGGCCCTTTGGAAAGGGCCAAAGCACCTTTGGAAAGAAAGAGTGCTGACTGGTGAGGCAACCTTCTGCAGCTCAGCATGCCAGCCAGATCTGCATCTGCATTCAGACAAGAACTTCTGGCTGCAGCTTCAAGCCCATACCATGGTTCTGCTGGGCTTGGCAACCTCTCCCTGCCCTCTTCCTGCATCCCTGGCACACCAGGGAATTCCTCAGGCCTGCCAGGACAAAGATGTGCCAGCATCTGCCCTCAGAACTGTGAGCAGAGGAAGAAAGGGCAGGAGGGCATCACAACAAGGGCAGGGAGCTGAAGGGGAGCCTAGGCAAAGATGAGTTGAACCTGCTACAGAGCTACACCCCAGGGAATGGTGTAATCCCAGAGTAATGTGGTTACAAGCAGTGGTGCCAAACACCTTCCATGAACATCTGAAGCCTCTGATAGTCTTTTGAGTGCTCAAGACAGCACAGGGAAAGGAACTCAGAACAAGGAATGGCTCAGACAGGGAATTGTGAGCTTGACTTGCCAATGGAATCAAGCTGCACCAAAGAACCTACAGAATATATGACTTCTTCAAAAGGAGGAACGTTCCCTCCAGAGCAGGGCAGCTCTCAAAAAGTCTCTGTTCTGCTTGGCAGAAAGTACCTGGCACACAGCTCTCCAAATGCTGGCACCAGACAGGTTGATCAGGAGCAGTATCACACCTGGAATCAGGCTGTGTGACACCACACAACAACAAGGTGAGGAATGTATCTTGATGAGGAATGTGTCTTGGCTACAGCTGACTTACTGCTGTTTGTAATGCAAATACTGTATTTTAATTATGACATTGTTGCCTGCAAGAGTCATGCCATTTCTCAGCATTCTTCCCCACACCTGACTAGACCAGTTCTAGAAATCTTTTAATTCTACACCAGGACAAATCTTTAAGTGAAAACTAAGGAGGCTTGTGATCTACAACAGCACAAGGAATATGCATAGCTGTCCCTGAGGGGTTAGGCACAGACTATTTCTGCTCAAAACAAGATGATACCATGCCATTTTCTATGTCATGAACTGAACTGTGGTTCTGACCCAGGTGCCAGACCTGGCCTTGTTAAACCTCATACCATGAACCTTGTCCCATCGGTCCCACCTGTCTGTAAGGTCCCAACACCATAAGGCTTCCCTACCCCCCACACAGCCACCTCCTCTGGTGTCACCTGCAGATTTACTGGGGGGACACTCAACCCCCTCATCCAAATCATTGATGAAGATATTAAAGAGAAGAGGCCCCAGCACTGAACCCTGAGGGACACCACTTTAGTCCCATCACTACCAATCCTTCAGCCCAACCATCCAGCCAATTTTTTATCCAATGCAGGGTGTATTTACCCAAGCCAAGTGCCATAAATTTCTGAAGAAGAATGCTGCGAGAGACAGTGTCAAAAGCTTTACTAAAATCCACACAGACAATGTCCAAGTCATCTTGTTGGAGAAGGAGATCAGGCTAGCCAGACAGGACCGCCATTTTGTCAACCCATGCTGACTGGGATTAATTTTAAACCATAACAACACAAAATGCTCCCCGCATCTAATTCTGAAAACACAGGACACAGCACACTGGGTTTGGGTTATGCAAAAGAACATTCCACTCAGGGAGCATCAAAAGGATAATAGCTGTGTGCTTGGTTCTCTCTCCCAGGTTTTTATTTAAGCAGGGGTTAAGAATCATCCAGAACTGGTGCACTGTACAGAAGATTTCTTTGTAACATAAATTAGCACAGGGTGAGGTCCAAGGAGATGGTGTTCCAGAGGAAAGTCAAGGAATTAAAAATTGTGGGGATTTTTTAGGAAACAGTCAAGATGAGCTGTTTTTCTCTTATAACTGAGGAAGGTAGTTAACAAAACGGGTGTCCCTTCCTGCTAAATGAATTCTTGCTTACATCCTCTTTAACTACAGTTTCAGTTGCGGCATCTGAAGCTTATCTAAAGCTTTTACCACCCCCCAAAGAAACCCCCCTAAGATTAATTCATCATTTCAGCAGAGCATAGCAGCTGCCATCAGGGGACATGTCCTTTCTCTGAGAAAAACGCCCTTCCAGTTGCCCGCTAAGGGACCATGGGCAAACAGGAGGCACTGAACGCTCCCTAAAACAAAACCACCAAACCAAACCCCACAACAACGCTGCAGGACCTCGTAACTTCATTAGAAATGAGGGGAGAAGAGCAACATCCCCCTCAGCACCTCTCCCCCGGCTCCCCGCCCTTCCCGCCTCCTCAGCTTTCCCGCCCTTTCCTCATCGCCTCAGCTTCCTCGCTGGCCGGTAGTCCCGGAGAAGCGTCGGGCGGGAAGGGTCGAGGAGAGTTGAGGGAGAGAGAGTACATACAGGCTGTGGGGCATGCCGTGAGAGGAAAAATTCAGTGTGGAAGGATAAATGGTGTCCGTGAAAGAGGCAGAGTAAGAACAATGGCGCAGATCGCAGAAATTCCTCATCCACAGTGTTTAACGGGTGTTTCTGCACCTACCCGCCTCACACCCTCTCCCATTCTCCAGCAGCGTTGGCATGATGTGAGCAGCTTGGGGGGGGTTTCTTAAGCCTATATTTCACCCCACGTTTTCCAGACTAGATATTGTTTAGATAAACCTCTTCCCTGAAGGACTGTCTGTGTCTTTTACCTCAGGTGAAGCCGAGAGCCGCATGTCAGCACCTCAGGGCCTGCAGCCACCTCCTCCTCAGGCGACCGCCATTTTGCTGCAGTTCTTCTCAGCCGAGCCATGTACTTGGTGAGTAACATCCAAATGGGGTCTAAGAAGAGAAAATCCTCAACCAAATCTAATCGTACCTTTTTGGCAGACAGCAGATAATGACTTAAGAGTGTTACGAGTTTCTGCATTGTGTAAAAGATCCTTGGAAAAGGGGAATCTGAGAGCATTCAGTGTGTATTTCGACTGTGACAAAGAGGTCTCCAGAGGCATTACAGTACTAAGAAGTATTACAGTATTTTCTGTAATAAGAACGTGGTGTTCAAATATGTTTGTTAAGAAATGCTCTTTCCTTTCTGTATAGGCCCAGGTATTTTTACAAGGAAAAAAACTTGAGTGTCTTTTTTCAGCATTTTTTTTCTTTACTTTTGTAGACTGGTGCCATTTTGGCCTCGGTTGTTCCTTGCCTTATCAAAACCAAAGCAGAGGTGTTTGTTCCTCAGAAAAAAAAAATGGAAAAAAAAAAAAAAAAAGAAAAAAAGAAGAAAGAAGAAGAAAAAAACAAAGAAAAAAGAAAAAAAAATGAAACTGCTGAGGTGAATGGGCCTTCAGAGGAACTTGGCACACAGTCACAATTGAGGACATGAACAATTTGGCAGGATGAGAAACTGAAATTAGATTTCCCAAGTTATTCAGTGCATCACTCCCAATTGTCTTGTAGAGATTTTAGATACCTAAATAGCTTTGAGCTATAGATAATGGAGGAGAAATGGCACAGTTATTTACTGAGATCCTAGTTGGCAAAATTCTTCCTGTATTTTAATGTATGGTGTAAAAAGTTAAAACAATGCAAGGGGAAAGCACTGGGAAAATGAGTAATCCATACAAATAGTGTGGGGTTTTTTCCTCCAGAAGGCCACATCAAACTGCCTATATGGGTCTTATCTAAAACTTACTTCAAAAGTAAGTTGCCAGTGTCATCAAATTTAAACTATTTCTAATATTATTTAACTTAAATTTTCTTTCATTCTTATGCTTAAAAATTTTGTTTCAATCTCTGGTGCTTTATAATGATGAGGAAGACTATTTTATGCACCTCTGAAAGGAAATGGTCTAGATTATGGAAACATAATGGAAACATAACACATGGAAACAGTGTTAGAGGTTTGCCTTACACTAAGCTATTAGCCCAGACTGCTAATGGGTGCCTTTCAGAGGGCAGAAGATGACTCTCAGTGAAACTTAATCTACTGTAAGAGGAGCTGAGAAGGCATCAAAAGACTCAAGAAATCATTTGTTTTCTTAATTGCTGACTCCTAGGAAATAGAGAAGTGAACATCCTCATGCTACTATGAAACTGGGAATAGGGGTAAGTCAAGGGAAGACTTGAAAGAAACAACAAACTGTGCAACTTCAGTATCCTGATCTGCTTGACAGAGAGAAAAGGGGTCCATCAGTGGTGCAAGTCAAATAAGGAACAGGGATTTGCACTTCTGCTGGCTGACAGAAAGTTTTTCCAGCTGCAAAGCATACCAAGGTTCAGCAGCACAGCAAATGCCAGCCTGCTGGAGTCCTCTGTGTCCCCAAGAGAGAGACAAGGGGCACTGGAGACATGTTTTACAGTCAGCAATGCCTGGCATGGCTTTCCAGCTGGGATGCTTCAGGAGTCACAGTCTATCCTGTCACCTTTTCCTCCGGCAGTGCTGATGAGGCTCTGGAAGATGCATGGAAGATGTTGGTAGAACTTGTGTGTTGCTGCCCTGTAAGAAATGTACCTCAGGGCAGGCAGATGGATTGGGTGGAAATGTTAGGATTAATCTTGCATTAACCAGCAGAGAAAACAGTTTCTGCTTTAAAACATTCATGGTGTCTTATTAAAACTTTATACAGACCCCAAGCAGAGAGAGGCCCTTCACCTTTGCTCAGAAGTCTTTCTCAAACTTAGTTTCTTCAGTGGCATGCGAAGGGGGAGAGTCTTGGTTTCAGATCTAGTTAGGATAGAGAGAAATTGCTTATTCTAGGGCTGAAGAATAATTTGAAAGAGTTCTGTAGGTATGAGAGTCAGACAGTGGAAACTCCACAGAACACAGCCATTTATGCTCAAAATTCATTTCCCTAGCCAGATGACTAGAAATTTGTTTTAAAAGAAAGTCCTAACATTTATAAATGTGTAAATTTTCAGAGAATCCAGACATAAAATCTGTCTTCTCCATGTGCCTTTATTTCCCTGACTGCATTTACTTTTCATCCTGTCTTTTATATAAGAAGGTTTATGAAATCAAAAGGCTAAAATCCACAGAAGTATGTATTTTGCTTAACTATGCTAACAGTTTGTTCTTCTCTAGAAGTCATTAACTTGAAACATTGAGTTGAAGTTAGCTCTGGCCATCTGTTCTTTGTATTTTATACCTTGTATTTAATTGCTGAATAATGAAACTGATAAATTGTGGGTGAGAATTTGAGGCAGATTTTTCTTTTTATTAGAAAAAAAGTCTGCATTCCTGCACTGTCCAGATTATCAGTGATGCTTCTTCCGTATTCATATTACTTTGACAGAGATTCAGACCTTTTCCTCTATGTGAATTCTCTTTATTTAGATACTTCTTTTCCATGTGTCCTAGTTTCTCTAGGACTGTGGCATAAG
This sequence comes from Phaethornis superciliosus, assembly GCA_023637945.1. Lineage (NCBI taxonomy): Eukaryota > Metazoa > Chordata > Aves > Apodiformes > Trochilidae > Phaethornis > Phaethornis superciliosus. The sequence continues at coordinate 23,144,844 of JAJQWJ010000010.1, forward strand.
AAATGAGAATTTATTATCCATGTAATTCCCAAATCACCACTGACAAAAATAAAATCTGAAGGATAATTAGAACGAATCTAGAAATACATGAAGAAAAGGGAAAATAAATACAGTTGTAGCTTTACATTTAAAGGAATGCCAGACCAGTCTGTGTAACTGTTACTACACTGTGTTCACATGCATGCACAGGGGTGGCAGAGCTGTACATATTGTACTAGGGGTACAGGAATGTCAGTTGGGTTGTGAAATTTTTACTTGTCAGCTTGAACAGTGTTCCTATAAAATTCTGGTTGGTGTGAAATTTCTTAGGTCTCATTGCTGTCTTTGGGAAACTGTTTCACACTGTTGCAGGACCTCCTGTATGGATCAGCAAAGAGGCTTCTGGTCTGTAGGCTTATTTTCAATGTCATCCAGCACTGCCAGAGGGATTCTGTCTTGCATACAGATAGATAAAAAGTGGATGCTTCATTACATATCATACAGTTCTTTGCTAGACAGTAACAAGAACTGGTATTCTTGAGTTTTAATCTTTAATCTGCCTTAGCTCCCTGGGTGCCCCTTCATAGTTGCAAACTGAGAAATGAGTGGGTCTTTGAGCCAGAAGGTCTCATTTTTAACATTTCTCTTTGCTTCTCTCTTTATCTCTCTCTTATTAGTAACCGTTTGTCAATGTAGAATGTTCAGAATTTTAGTATAGATGTGAAAGTATCTCCTTTCATACATATCCATCTTTGTGATGAATAACAGAAATGGAGTGACTAACCTAGACTGATTCCTTTCAAAATTATAAAAGGCTTTCATCCCATCTTCTGATCTGATCTCAAATGAGGACATTTTCAGTCCTGGAAGAATGAGGCATCGCTACTCCATATAAATCAAAGCCTGATCTCACAGTCTAATTTAATCTAAAAAGCAAAGAGCAGTTTTTGCTGGAAAATGCAGACGTAATCATCAAATGATGGGTAAGAGAAGGTCAAAGGTAAGTCACATCTTAGAAGAGAAATAAACCAGAGATTGGCAGATGCAAGATTGTGTTTACCATTAACCTTTACAACCTAACTAAACAGAAACATTCCCTAGCAGGAATCAGTACCTGGAATGTAGCTTTGGAATCTTTATGTGTTTGTGAGCCGTGTTCAATTGCATTTTTAATTCTTTCCTCATACACAACTCTTTGTCACCCTCCCACCTATCAAAGCATCATAAAAACAGGACTGCCACTCCAGAGAGACCTATTGTTTCAGCACTTCACAGACTTACTATTAAAGCCCATTTCATGTTTCATAAATTTTTATATCAAGCACTCATCCCTGGCTTGCTTTCCTGTCTGGGTGACATACTGGATCATTATTTTAAAGATAAATGAAATCCTTTCAGACATTACTTCCCTCATTCTAGATGTAACCCTAGAGAACCTCTGTAAAAAACCATTTGAGGGTGAGAGAAAACAAAGCCCATTTTGAGAACAAAGGCCAAAATTATCCATAGTTTGTCTCATTGTTACTTATATGTTGAAATCCTCCTCCATGCTGCTAATGTAAATGTAATAGTTGTTGATCTCCTTCTCCTCTCCATGAGTTGACTTCAGTCAATATGTGTGCTGCCAATGAAGGAAATTTATCAGTTAGCTTCAAATAGGTAGAGAAAGGGAGAGCTCCAAGTACTCAATATAGTCATTTTACCTATAATCCTGCCACTGATTCTAACAGAGAGCAGTGTGTCAAGCAGAGATTAGAGGAGGTTAAATTATATCAGTGTTTCCCTGAGTCGTTAAATCTGCATCTCAAGGAAGAGAGTGGATTCAGTTTTCCTGTTCTAGAGCAGGGTCACAGCTAAAAAGTTTTTAATTTAGTTTTTTTTTGCAGAACTCAGCTATGTGGAGAAACTGATTTCAAGACTGAAGACTTCATTAAGTGTCTCTTGGTATCCTAAAGGAATAAAGACTCTGTGAACTTATTAACTTTAAGGAAGTATAGAGCAGGTTTAGAAAATAGCAGCTGCAGTTTAAAGTACTCAAGCATATTACTTCCCTTTAACATAATTTATCCTAAGTTTGAAGTATATGAGGGTTTCTCACTTCAGAGAGGTTCTGCCTAACTTTCTTTCTTGTCTTGTCACTTCTGTCTTGGTGTTTGCCAGCGTGAGACTTCTGAAACTTGTAAGAACCCATTTTAATGGGGTTAATGGCCTTGGCTTTTGTACATCATCTTAACTTTTGAGTTAAAACTCCCTCTAAGGGCACTTTGTGTGGTGTCTCAAAACTTCATTTTACACAGGCCAACATTTACTGCCACTGCATCAGCTTCCTACCATACCTTTCTCAGACTGCTCCTTATACCTAATCAGTGCAGTTTTTCTAGAGTGTTTGTTACTGGTAGCTTTGAGTAGAAATCCAGTGAAGATAAAAATATCCCAAAGACTTACAAGCAATAGGCCTCATGTTACAGTTATTACAGAAATTAAGTATGCAGGAGATACTGTAGGTAATAATGAAATAATACAGCAAGAAGCTTTTTTTCCCTCGTCTTTGAGTTTAAAATAATTTAATTTATTTGCAGAGTAGGCCTCCTGACTTTCAATGCAAGCAGAAAGGTCACCAGAGAACAATGTTTTTGGAGAAGCCATTAGCTATAAATAAATCAGTTCATAACATCTGATAAACAGCCTCCTGCAGAGGGACCCCTGGAAATGCATTGCATTCCTTCTGCATGCTCTCTCCTCCTTTGTTTGCTTCCTTTTTTTTTGTCAGCTGAAGGCAGCTGCCAGTCACTCTGCTCTCTTTAAAGAGGTCCTGTGATTGTGGCACATTTTGTGAGCTGGGAGAAAGCTGAAAGCAGTGGAGCTGACAGGGAAGAAAACTGGATTGGATATTGTCTCCCTCTCACCAGGTTTTGCCGTGCAGAAATGAATCCTCAGTAGAGAGGAGCAGCAGTGGGGAAGCCCACAGCTGTTTGAAACTCCTTTCCCCATCTGGTGTCAGCTTCACAGTCTGGTGCCTCAGGAGACCTAAGACTGATGTGGGAATTGGAGGAGTTGGGGGAAAGGTAGACATAAAAGAAAATGAAAAGAAAGCCATAAATTTCTCTTGTAGTCAGATTTTCCTCATTAAAATCCAGCTCCTCTGCAGCAAATCTGCATTGTGGTGAAGCAGATGGTGCTGTGGTATCTATATTTCACAAAGTGGGAAGGAAGGAGACAGCTCTGGCAGCTGGAGGTACCAACCCATGCAGTATTTTAGTACAAACCATGCTATTTGGATCTCACGAGACATCTTGCCCATGAGAAGATGGAGAACAAAAAAACCCAAATGTCTTTGTCACTGCAGATCCACAAGAAGAACAGAACATGGGTGCCTTCTAATCCAGTGCATTCTATGATTCTGCACCACTTAAAGCATCTTTGAGTAAGAGTTGTGTATGGGAATTACCACTTTCCTAAGTGGATCCAGTTCTTTTGAACCCAAACTTCGATGATTCAGTGGAACATAGATATCTAAATACCTCTCAGCTGCTTGTCCCTATTGCCTAAGACAGAATGGATTTTAAGTCTTCTGCGAGCGTTCCCAACAGTTAAATTCTGATTTATTTATTTTTCATTACTTTTGTATTTCTTTCTGGGTTTTTGTACTTCTCTTGGAGGAAGATTATGGCTGTATCCCGTAGACATCAGAAATGCTCCTTCAGTTTGCTGTTACAGCACTTTAGAGAAAGCTTGAGTCTCTTCCTTTTCCTATTCCATATCCCATATCAGCCCTAGAGGTATGAATCCTTCATCTTTATTTATCAACAGTCCCCTTTCAAGCCAACTTCAAGCACTAGGTATGAATATAAACACTATGATTTTTAAAATAGGTAAAGTCTTGATAAATTCTCCATACCCCGATAAAAAAATTCTTCCACCATCCTTGTTTGAATATCTTCTCATCCCCAAAATCTGGGAAAATGTTAGTCTTTTGAACTGAGTAAAAGGAGCCTGTCCCTGCAGCTGCACTTGAAAATGCATATGAAAGCAGTGTGGGAGAATCAATCACATATTCCCAGAGACAAAAGGACCACGTGCTGCCTGCTTCGTGCCACTCAGGGACTATAAAGCAGTCAGAAAAGCAATTTACCTGGCTTGCTCAAGGAAATCTGAAGAAGCTCATAGCTGAGTTATCTCCATCATGCCTTTTAGAAGGTTTTACTTTTTATCTTATATTAAGAGTATGGTTAAGGGGAAGTATGAAGGTGAGATTGCTGCTGCACCTTTGAAATTCACCCTGGTTGTAACTGCCCTCTGGAAGAGTCATGAAACTGAGCACAACTTGGGATCTGTTTTAAATTGTCAGATGAGTCCACAGTTAATTTTAGTTTCAGATTAAATCACAAAACGATACCTTTACCCTCAGTTCCCCTCTCTTCTCAGCTGTGATACCAGCCTCACTTAGCAGCTGACCTAAGGATCTAGTCCAGAAAGACAAGAAACATATGCTCAACGAAGTAAAAATTAATGAAGATGACAATTAAGATTGCTTTTTTACCAATTTATGTTGAAATTTGAGGAAGATTTATCAAGAACACTGCCAGTTTGTGGCTAATTCCAAGGGATTCTAAATTACTTAGCTGCTATTTATATTTTCCTAGCATATCTTGCAGTTCTTCAGAAAAGTGCTAAGCTTGTGATGCATTAATTCATCAGCAAATGCTTTACAAACATTTCCAAATATATCTTCCCTCAGTACTGATGCAAAGTTCTGCTGCTGTTTCAGTGAAGGAATACTTGAGATAGCAGCTAGAGCAGTCAGGATCATCTTTGGCTTTATCTGCCAGGCTTTTTGGGGGATATTTCAGTCATGCTCCAATTCTCAATGAGTTCGTCTATAGAAACTGTCAGGGAAAAGTGTGTTTTGAATAATTATGATGCAGAGAGCTTAAGCAGGGAAACCTCAGAATAAATCAGTGAATGTTTCCAAGAATATGGAAATATTGAGCTCCTGAGAGGTGGACTCAGAATCAAAATTTTGGGCTCGTGCTCCCACCAAACTCCAAGGCAAAGCCCAGCAGTGGGGCTTCAGCTTTTCATTCCCATTTCATTGTCACTGCCAATTCCATAGTTTCTTCATGAACCTTTTATGAATTTGGATCACCTCAAAAGTGTATCACTACAGAAACCAGCATCTTAACATCTTCCTGTCAGCTTCTTTCCATCTCACTTCCTTATGCCAGCTGCAGATTCTCTTTACATCAGCATGTGACCTCACTGTTAAACAATTGCTTTACTTACCACCTACAATAGCAACATTTTTATTACAATTCTAGGATTGTATTAATTCAAGGTTCTGTATGTTGATATAATCCAGAATTTCCTTCTAAAATACATCCCTGGTTACATTTTCCCATAAAACTAGTATTGGCATCTTTACTTCATTGTGTGTATCCCAGGATAGTGACACTGTCTGATATTATTCTGGTTGTAAAAGTAAATGTAAAAACATGTAACCACCAATAAATAACACCCCTTAGTTTAGTTGAGAAATTGCAGTGGTAGAGGTTTTGACTTCTGTTTTCTTGAAAAAACATTACTGCTGTAATTATTCCATAGCAGGATCTTAGGTTTAAATGAAAGAAACTGCTAAAATTTTACTCTATTTCCCAGAAAACTCCCTGCCTCCTGTGGCTCTGATTCTCACTGACACTAAGGTCACTTCATATTTCCATGAAATAAATAAAAATCAAACTTCACACACAAAGATGTTTTTATAGTGAGGAACAAGAATTGAGAATCATGGAAAAACAGAAAAAACAACTTGTGTGGAAAATTGCTATTTTCCTTCTGCATCTGCAAATGTTTCTCTTCAACAGAGATGCAAGATGAGCAAAATTCCTGTAATAAGATTGCTCCTGGGTTTGCTGGGCAGAATGCAGAATTTACCTGCAGTGCTTGCAATTTGCTGCACTTAAACATTCTGCAAACAAATCTGAGGGAGTGAGATTGAAAGAAAGGATAAAAATCAGTGGCAGAAAAACTAAAACTTTGTTTACCTGCTTCCAAAACTATTGCAGGAAGCAGTTTATAATATTGCTATACTGTTGTTCCTCTGGAGAGCTCTGTCATGGCCGAAGAACATCCTTAACACTATAGGATTTATTTATTTAAAACAACTGAAAAGAAAAGCGTGAGAGATTTTACTGCATTGCAATTCTGCTCCTGCCATGCAAAAAAAAAAAAAAAAGACAGATTTAGAGTTATCATTGGTACTAATTTTTCTGGTTTGATTTTATACATTAACAGAAGAAGAGGGAAATGGCTCTGTAAGTTTCTGGGAATATTTTGGTGTAACTTGCAGTGTTCTGACCTTCAATGAAGGGACTAAGTTACATTGCTGTGAGTCTCTGATTTCTGCTAACAGCACTGTTAGAATCTGAAAATCCTGAGAAGACTTTCCAAATAGGCAGCAGAATATAGTAGAAAACACCAGGCACATACTCCATGGTTTAACATCTCAGAGAATGTTAAATAACAGAAATTATACAGATTTTGGTACCATTCTTACAAGGAAATTTCCATCAAACTAAATGCCTCATGTTAGTAAAATTGTCCAGTAAAGCTGATGACCCATTCAGCATAATATCATGAGCTTTGTTCAGCTCTGGGGTGAAATAACAGTAAATTCAGTTTCAAACTACAGCTAATGAAATAATTTTTTAATTGATGTTATTATTATTGTTATCTTTGTAAGTACCTTTACAAAATGAGGCTTCTTAAAATTAAGAAAAAAAAATCCCTTTTGCAAGGCAGAAACAACAGTGCTGACATCTTTGGTGTTGTGCAGACCAGCAAAAAGTGAATGCTTTTCTGTATTTTACTTCTGGGTACCACAAAAGATGACCATGCATGAAAAGATGTATGTTGCTTTTTCTTCTCTCAGACCCAAAATAATTTCCCGTTTTTCTCCATCTCAGAGAACATATAGCATTTTGTGTCTATTTGAACAGTAAATATAGGATTAATACACGTTAATATTAGCAGATTATTTGTTTCTGTAGCCAAGGCGTGAAAACAAATGCTGCCTTGAAATCTTTGTGCTACACTTAAGCAATAGGAGGAGCTGTTGAGCAAGAAATGCTTGTTCCACAGATTCACGTCATTACATAGTGAGTTTATTTGTGATGCTAACTCAGTGGTGGCTGTTCATTCCTTTCACAAATGAACAAAAATCAAGAGTTTTCCCCCACCAACAAACTGAAAATGAAATCCTTCAGTTACAGCTGATATCTCAAATATTTATGATTTTTTTAATTGTTGATCTGCAGTGTTTAAATGTGTTTGGAACGTGGAAGTCCTGTTTCTCCACTGGGCAGATTTGTTGGAGTAGGCAGTGCAGGCTGCAGCCATGGAGGGCACAGTGAAACCTGCACTGGGTCAGCCCACTGGCCTGTTTCAACATGGCTTTGAATATTGCCCTTTATGGTGATTTTGTGTAGAACTTGTGCTTAATCCTGGGTTATTAGCATTTCATTAGAGGACAGTTCTGTTTCTAGGGCTGAGTATTTACATGGAGTACTGTGAGACAGCCCTAGGACCATGACAATTGCTGCCCTGTTGCATCTTTTGAGCCAAACAAGACTTTGCCTGTACCCTGTTGTTTCATCTGCCTCCCTTTCAGAAAGCCACAGGCACTCTGCAGCTGCAGAGGGTTTCAAATTATATTTTCCCAGCCAAGATGCTTTTAGAACCAACTCAAAGTCTCTTGAAGTATAAAATAAGTGTAATGCAATGGGAGATGGGCAGCAATGATCAGGTTGTTAATGGACTGCTCCAAGGTACTGTGGAACAACTTCTGCTCCTGGGGGCATTTGGCACAGGGAGGACCCTGCTCTTCTTTGGAGAAAGTTGTTGGAGAGTGTACAAGTACCAGTCCTTGGCAACTGAAATAACTATGAGGAGATGCACACTGGTGGCTGGAAGAGTGATTTGGGCACTCTCTGGTTTGAAACCACTTTATTTCACTTCTTAACCCCATAGTCTGCATTCACATTGCCATCAGTGAGACACAACTGCCATGTAAGTCACTGTTGCCTGGCAGCACATACATGATTACATTTCTTCAAAAGGAGGATTAAATAACTAATGACTTACTTGGTGGTGAGATGAGCAGTATTTACTTGGTAGTGGTGAGCAGTATTCTCAGCATTGTTACATTTATTTTATCTTTCATTAAACACGAAACTAAATAGAATTTAAAAAAACAAACAGAACAAAAGCCATGGGCCCATGGCTATTAAAAGCAAACACAGTCATTACAGAGCCCATTTTGCTTACACATGGCATCCAGTCAGCAGGAGGAAGGACTCAAAGGAGAGTCACTGCAGCAGACACAGCAAAAAGCCAGGGAGAAGGAATGAGCTGTCTGAGGGGGCACAGACACAAAGACAAATTGACTGTGTTGTGATGCAAGTGTTCCAGGCACACCAGGACCCAGCTGAGATAGAACAAAACTGAGGCTTTGTTTAAGAGCAGAAGTTTTGATAGAAAAGCTCTATTCACAAAATGGGGACTCAGCCTGCCTGAAAAGCTTTGGGATCGATGTAGCTACAAAGCTTGTACCAGCAAAATATTGTATTTCATTGGTGCAACTTATTTCAGCCTCTTGTTTGTCACATGTAGTCATATGTTTTCTGGAAATACTCAAGTTTTTGTTGTTACCATGTTGCCCAACTCATGGACCTGTGTTTTTTTGCCTTTCAGGTAAAGACCCTGCAGCTCAACTCAAGTGCATAGTGACAGATGGGGAGACAAAGGTAAGAGTTTCTCCAGGCCTGAAGTGTTTGGGTAGCTCTTTGTGACACAAATGTGTTGTGTACCTGCCAGATCCAAAGCAGAATCGTCCTTACAGACAACATCTGTCATTCTCTTTCATGCTTCTCAGAGCTGGATCTGAGAATCAGGCACAAAAAGGCATAAATCATTAACTTTGGGTTAACCAGCTTTGGGTTTGTGGAGTTTACTTAAGCTGATCTTTGAAAAAAATAGCAAAACAATAGTTTATATAAGATTATGTGTGACTTTTATGTTACCAAACCCTAATGAGCAAAGCTTAGACACACAGCTTTCCTTGAAGGGCACCTTACTAATATGTCCCACTCAAATTTTCAAACTGGTTTTCTAGTTCATTTTCAACACCACTCTTAAGTGCTGGGCTGTGCTAGCAACTGTCCTGCTCTCTGGTTGACAAATTTTGTCAATTTTCAGCCCCCCAGTCTGCCAGCTGGCTGAAAAATCACTCCAGCTCCTTCACAGCTCCGGTGCTACACGGAGTTGTTTGTGCTCCAGCAAACTGCTGCTCACACACTCTCAGCTTCTCATTTCCATTGCTTGTCAGCAAGCAGAAAAAGGGTGACTTACAGAAATGGGTGAGAGAAAGAGAATCCACGTTTCGAGTAGTTTTTTCTTTCCCCTGTTAAAATGCTGTCTGAGCTGGCTACCAGCAATTTGCTCATTCAGAAATTCCTGCTTTGGTTCCCCTGCACTTGCAAGCCTGTGAATGCCACTGGAAACTAACTCATAATCCTGTAAGATTATCCTCTAGGAAACTCTCAGCACTGTTCTGTTTCTTGGTTGCCAAAGTTTTTATAGAAGCCAGGGGTGGCTGATAGGGTCACTCCCAGGTTCTGAAAAACGCTGAGCTGCAGGAAAGTGTTTGCTGGCGTGGTATTCCCTGATGAGATCCGGGACAGGCTGCTGACACACAGAGCAGGGTTGCTACTTCTGCACCACTTTCACCCAACTCCCACCCTCACCTCCTCTCCCCGGGCTCAGCTCGGCGTCCCCCCCCCCCCTTAACTTCTCCTCTATTTTCCCTCCGGACTACAAATCCCAGAAGCCTTCGCGCCTCCCCCTGCACCCCGCGGCGGCGCCCCCGCGCGAAGGCCGCCGGGCTTTGTAGTCTTTGGTCGGGGGCCGGGCGAGGAGGCGTCGGCGCTCCGCCCCGGGGGAGGGACGGCGCAAGGCGTGGGGGACACGGGAGACAGGTACCCGCGGGCGGCCCTGCCAGCCACCTCCTCGCTGCGGTCGGCCGCTGCCTCCGGGAAGCGGCGGGGCGAGCTGCGAGAGCGGCGGAGCGCGGCGGCCTCCCGCGGGGCCCCGAGGCGGAGCAGCGGCCTAAAGGGCGCCCGCGGAGGGCTCGGGCTCTGAGGGGGGGGGGGGGCCCGCGGCCGCGGAAGGTACCGCACCGGCGGAGCCTTTCTCCTCGGCTTCTCCCCTTCCTCCCCACGCCCCGGCGGGAGGGACGGGGACGCCGCGGAGGAGCGCGGAGCGGCCCCCGAGGCCGGCGGCGGGAGGAGGGAGCGGAGGGAGCGGAGGGCGCGGGGCTCGGCGCTGCCCGCCCGTCCGCCGGCTGCGCCCCAGCGGAGCATGCACTGAGTGGCTGCTGCCTCGGCTCAGGGCCATCCCAGCCGCCGGGGTGAGCGTTGCATGGTGTGGGGATACACGGTCTCGATAATAAATGATAGAGGATACAATGACTTTGCTGTCTCTGCTGGGTCGGATCATGCGTTACTTCTTGCTTAGACCGGAGACCCTGTTCTTGCTGTGCATCAGCCTGGCCCTGTGGAGTTATTTCTTCCACACGGATGAGGTGAAAACCATTGTTAAGTCCAGCAGGGATGCGGTGAAGATGGTGAAGGGCAAGGTGGCCGAGATCATGCAGAATGACAGGCTCGGGGGGCTAGACGTGCTGGACGCTGAGTTCTCCAAGACCTGGGAGTTCAAGAGCCACAACGTGGCTGTCTACTCCATCCAAGGCCGGAGGGATCACATGGAGGACAGGTTCGAAGTAATCACTGACCTGGTGAACAAGACTCACCCCTCCATCTTCGGGATATTTGATGGGCACGGAGGAGAGGCAAGTGCTTAGCTGGAAAATAACAAAAAGAAAGGGAGTGGGGGTGGGGGGAGGATGCTTACAGGGCAAGGAATGGATGTGTTCTCTCCCCCCCCCAGGTTATCTTGAAACACTGAGGGGGTTCTTTGCCTTTTTTGGAGGGTGAAGGGGGGGGGAGGAGGGGAGCCTCTAAACTGGGGGAAGTGATATTCCATTCCTTTTTTCTTCCACAATCAGCATGGTATAGATGTGTGTTTGTATCCCCCCCCGCCCTTTCTAGTAGGGAAGGTTTAATTGAAGTAAAAGCCATTGGAGGTGGTTCTTACGTGCGTGGAATAACGATGATGAGCACAAACTCCCTGGAGTCATCTTTTGTTACAGAGAAGTGTGGAGTGATCTGATTTTGGCACAGTGCTGCTCTCCCCCTCCTGTCAGGAGCTGGGCTCACCAGAGGAGTTGTCTTTAAGGCTGGCATGTGTGCAGCCTTAAAGCTGGTGTGTGTGTGTGTGTAAAACGTGGCTTGGCAGTAATTCTCTCTCCTGTGAAAGCCAGGGAGTCACTGGGAATGAGTACGATGTTTGTGAATTACATGTGGTTGTTAAGGCTTTACAACTCTGCTGTCAGACTTGTCCCCTCCCTAGTGGGAAGCCAGGAAAACTGTCATTTTGAAACTTTCTGGTGTTTAACCTCTTAACTTTTTTAGGCAGGGTGATTACCTTTATGGTTGCCCTATGTAATCACTTGCCAAGCTTGATGGGATATTTTCATTTATTACAGATGACAAATGTTAAAAGTATAGCTTCCTCTTTGTATAGGCTTGTGGTGCTGCCACATAGCTTTCTGCAGAGTAAAGCACAGGTTTCATAACTGTGGAAAAGGACGAAGAATTTGTCCTTGTGTGAGAAGTTAGCTCCAGCAACCATTATGCTGGGTATGAGATGACCTCACTGGTTTTGCTGGGATGGTGGAAGCTGGAGAGAAATGCAGAAGTTTTTCACCCAAGCGCTCCTGCCAAGGGGATGGGTGAGGCAGCAGGAGAGCTTTGGGTGTTCCTCCAGCAGCTTTCAAGGAGTCAAAGTCTTTCCTAGAAAAGCATTGGCACTGCCCAGACATTAGTGGAGCACACAAGTGGCAAGTGCTGCCCCTCTAAACCTGGAAGTGTGGCCAGAAAAATCCAGGCCTTAGACAGAAAGCTGCTCTTCTGCTGCCTGCAGGGTTGTAAAGGGACTCAGTTGTTTGTCCTACTGCTGCCTCACCATGTCTTAACGTTTGGCCCTCCTTAAAATGATGCAGACACTTTGGATATTGAAAATGGTTGGCTTAGTAAAAAACTCTGGTTGTGAACCTATTTTCCTTTTTATGTCTGACTTCAACTGGGGCACAGTTGTGCCAACTCTTACTGGCATGTTTGTGCCAGTTACTATTCACTGGCTTTTTGAGGAATGCAGGTAGGAATGTCTGCATGTCCCAAACTGGTCCCCATCTTCTGGAGGAATGTGAGCTCTGGTCAGTGTGGTTGGTACACCCAGCTCCTTTGTTTTCTGAGGATTTGGATGAAAGGTGCTCTGTCCTCTTGACTTCTTCCCCTTTGTTTAAACTGACAGTTTTCCTTGTCTGAACTGATCAGCCCAAACAAGTTTGTAGAAATATCCGTGTCATGTTTTTAAACAGTGTTCTGAGAGTGTTACAGCTGGAAGTGTGGCATACACACTTAGACCTTGGCATTGTGAAAGGGAGATCTTATTTCATTCTTATTTTGTATCCTGTGTGCATCTTGCTTTCTACTTTGTCACAAACTCTGTTTATTAAATACTTCAAAACTAACACAGATAAATGTCAGGAATATACCCTATATATAAATATTATTTGTGTGTTTGTTTTGTTGTGGAGCTTAGAATTGCATCCTTAACATATTTTAATGGTAATACTGCATCTGTGGAAAGCTTATTTGCCTTTTGTGTTTTGATTCCTCTGAATTTGCTCTCAGGGATTCAGTGACAAAGTATGAGGCTTTTGTATGGGGTCTGTCACTTTGAAAGGTTTGGGAGATCACTCTACAAACCTTATTAAAATTAATATTTTAAAAATGTATTTATCTCTTATTTATCTTTCTCATGAAATTCCTAGATGTTCTTAGTGGCCTTTGCTGCTCCAAAAAGATGCCTAATCATTAATGAATTAACCAGTTTGTAGCTCTAGATTTTTTGTAAAACTGATCAAAAGATCAGGAACTGTGTTGTGCATGTAGAAAGAAAAAAAAAAAAAAAAAAGAAAAAAGATCAAAATTAATCTAAGTAGGGTAGGTGTTGTAGTTTTAAGAGGGGAGGAAAAATAATAGCAGAAATTAGTGCTTGTGTTTAATCCATAGAATGTATCAAACTTCAGGCCACTATTTGAATTGGTTTTCTGGATGTCTTATTTTGTTTTACTTTTTTTTTTTTTTTAACAAGATAAATTACTCTGTGCAACACTTTACCTACACATGGAGCAAAGCTTTTGTGAAAATTACATTTCCTATATGGGCTCCCAACAACTGTATTTTATGTGTATTTAAAGAACAAAGAACTGCAGATCTCTGGAGTTTCATGAGAAACAAACTGTTCTAAATGGGGAAAATTTGTTTTTTCCAAGCAGAGAATACCACAAATGAGATGCTAGATGAATTCTTTCCAACTGTATACAAGAGAGTGTGTCTCTGCTAATTACTTCCTGCCATATCATGTTGAAGTGGAAGGATAGAGAAGCATAATTCAAGTAATGTGAATAAGTGTGTGGAGCTTATTTACAAAGATTTCTGGGTTTTGCTTAAATCTTGCCAGCATTTTCCATAAATTCTACTTTTCTGTCATTTCCTCTTCCATCTTAAAGTTTTAGCCTGGATAGGTTGGCAGACACTTATATTTTGTGCTGTCTTGATGAGAAAGCAGTAAGGAAAAACAATTATTAATGCTTTCTGTTACAGTGAAGAATCCAGTGTGGTGCTGCCATTGCTTGTGAAAGGCAATAACAGCTCAGAGACAGAACCTGACACATGGTGTGTAATTCAGTCTTCCTGGTACAAAAAGTTGGTTTGCTTCTTGAAGATTGAATAATAATGCAGAACAGGTAAAGGGCAAAGAAATAGACTTAAAAAGAACAGAGGAAAGTTTCTGCCTGTTGTCTCACTTGAATGACTTTGGCCAAAGGAGTCTTCAAGGTGATCTAACCTAGAATCAAACCAGAAAAAAATAATGTACCTGTCTTTTCTCTCATCAGCTTCTTTATATGGATTAAGGATGGCTTGAGTGCCTTTTTTTTTTCTCACCCCTCCTCCCCTTTATTTAGAAGTTTTGGGTCTGCCTAGACTGCAAGATTGAGCAATGGTGAATGACATAAATGGTAACAATGAGCAAAGAAAGGATGGATGCCTAATCAGAATGATTTAGCTATTTTAACCACCATTTACTAAAGGCTTTTTTCCCAACTATTTCAAGTTTAAGCACTCAGTTTAATGAGATCCCATTATTAGACAAGACCAAAGTAGCTCAGCTACCATCTGCAGTTTTGTGGTTACGCTATGTTGTATATAATTGTTTCTTCCTAACCCTATCAGGTGATGGCTTTAAAAATAATTATAATACCAGATAGTACCTTGTATGCTGCCTGTGCTTGTGTGCAGTCATAAACTGATCTGTCTCACAACAGAGAGAAATTAAAGCTCAGGAACTGTCTTCTAAAAATGTCTTGCTCTTTTTATTTCTCTAAGCCTCCCTAAATAGGAACACAGCAAGGCTTGTTCCTTCCAGTCCAGAGGTGTGAATAAGAGCATTTTTGCATGATATAATTGGTTTCTAGAGTTGCTGATGTGTTGCAGGATGTGAAATACACCTTTTTAAAATTTCTATTCATAGCACAGGGAAAGCTTGAGGAGCTTAAATGTGAAAGGAGGGAATTTGCTGGCTAAGTGGTTAATGTTTGTAACCACGTACACAATCTCTTCATGCTCTGTGTGCCACAGGCCCTTGAAATCAGCAGCATGAACTGCTGGCAGAAGTCTCTGCTTACTGATTAACTTCCAGAGACACACAAAAAAAGGGGGTCTCAAGTTCTTTAGTGAGGAGGAGTTCACAGCAGTTAACATGAATTTTGATCCCCTCACAAACTAGTGACCTGAACTGACCTGGGTGTAGACTGTGCTATGATGATGAGCATCTTTTCAGGCACTGATGGTGAGAAATTTATTCCATTTAATCTGAGATGATAGTTGACAGCTGGGAGATATTTGCCTTCTACAAAGTATGAACTAATGAGCTAATATTTTCATTTTGATCTTTGCATTTTTTTCTTTTTTCCTAATTTCTGATCCTAATAGCAGAAGGTGTTGATGCTGTGCTGAAAGAAGAGAAAACTAACCATTTTGATAATTTTTTTTCTAAATTTATCTAGATCTGCTAATTCTAATTCAAAACCTGTTCTTCTGATAATGAACTACCTAGTCAGACTTAATGATGACAATTTATCTATCATATTTTTGAGCAAAGGTCCAGTAAGGATTAATGGCTTGAGGTATAAGATACAAGAATAAATGAAACAACAGCTTTGATGTTGTATGAATGTTGCAGCCTAGTTATAAGGTGAAGTCTTGGAGGCTTTATGGTTGTTAAAAAAGAAACAACTGGGGTAGTTTTCCTTTTATAGTAATTTCCTTAAGTATCTAATCCAGTATCCTCTGCAAAGTGCCTGATGTTTGAATAAATATTTACATAGGGGAGGTCATGTTGATATGGAAGTCTCAAATCTGCGTATAAAGTCCACACCAGTGGCCTAAAATATAAGTTAAAATGATACATAGGAACATTTCTTTCAATTTTCTTAGTTTACCCAAGTTTTGATTCTTGGATATCATGTTGCAGAGCCATGACTGTCACCCTATAAACCCACACTTATTTGATTTCAAGTCAACACTGTATGTTCTTTTAAGTTACAAAAGTGTGACTTAAAATTGATTAAAATGGTCTAAAAATATCTAAGTAGAAATAGGAACTCATTGCTAGCTCTCATAGCTCTACCACTGAGTGTAGAATTGAGTCTTTTCTAATTTTTATAAAAATGAAAAAGTCAATTAAATTTAGATGTAGTCTGCCAGCTCAGCTGGAATCAGTGCTTCCACGTTTAAGAACACAGGCATCTAACTGATTGCCAGTGATTTAATTAAATCAGTTTTGGTTCTTAGATACTTTCAGCTTAGGAAAGTCATGGAAGTTTCACCACTATTTTGAGTAACTGAGACAATTCCATAACAAGTGTTTGAGGATATTCTCTTGCTGCCAGGTGGATGCTGAGCAGCTCCTCCATTGCCATGGAAGGGAGGAGATTTCACAGCCAGGAGCAGGGATGTGTTCTGAGGGGAGTAGGTAGAGTGCCTGATGCCTTGGAACTTGATACCCTGCAGAAGCTCTCCTGGGGCCATGGCCATAGGTACACAGGCAATCTCTACAGGTGGATCAAAGCCCAGATAGGAGCAGCCTCTTAAACTGCTTAAAAATCTGCTCATTTTTGCTACTGATCCTGCTTACCCTGCACAGGCAATGATGAGGACTTGGTAGCCTGGTCCTGCTTAACCTGCTGTCTGGCCTGGCTGTTTAATAAACAAACAGAAATAGTGTTTTGCAGCTGTAGGATTTTGATCGATTCCATTCTGCAGGTCAAGAACTCAGATATTTTTGTGTTCAGTAGTGTGAGGGAAAATTTGGATTCTTCTGTCCTGTGGGGTTAGTTAAAACAGCAGATTGCTGTAGCTTTGTCTCGAGTGTCATGCTTTCAGTTGCTCTTTTAGACCAGAGTGGTATTTCTTCTTCATGCCTGTTGTTAGACGTGCAAATATTTATGGTGTAAAATTGTTCCCTGAAACTATGGCTTCTGGCACTTTCTAAACAATCTCCTGACATATGGATGCTTTACTTGGCTGCTGTGTAGTTTTTGCCAGTGGCTGCAATTCTCCACAGTCTTGGCACTGTAGGAAAGCCCAGTACAAGCTGCTGGCTTCCCATGCACTAGATGTGACACCTCTAAATTTTCTCTGGCTCTCAGGATTCTTCAGCCCTGTCCCTCTGAGTCTGTCCCATCTATCATGCTTCCTCAGAACGTGTTGCCTTCACAGATGGGAAACTATGGGCAGTGCTACACCTTGTCCCAAACCCTGGGTTGGGGGGGGGGTTCAACCCCTCTGAACATGTTGTTCCCTTCAGAAAAGGTCACACATGAGATTGTTCACGTTTTCTGACCCAGAAAGGCAATCCAGAGCTATCTGAGGCTGATGTTTTTTGGGCCTGCTCTTCCACTTCAATTGCAGATTAGATAGTGATAAGCCTGGAAAAAAAGGAACAAAATCCTTAGCTACTCCTGTAGTGCCCTTTGGTGTGAATCTATGCCCTTGAAACAAATTTTCAGAACTAATTATAGAGTGGCAGCTGCTATAATTATGCACAGAAAGTCACATGCCTCTAGCTCTACTTCTTCACTGGAATATATATGAAAACCTTAAAACCTAAGTGTACTCACCCAACCCTTTGGACTCTACTGCCATCCTCCCTGCTCTGTGTCCCCACAAAACAAACCTCACCCACACCCCACAGACCCAGGCAGTTGTCACCAGGGTTTTGTACCTGAGCATCCTGTCAACCTTCACCCACTGAAAGGATGCTCACAAGGAGCAGGGTCCTTGTGTGTTGCAGGACCCAAGCAGCCCCAGAAGGAGCTGTTTTTGCTGGGGTGCTTGCCCTGCAGCTCAGGTGGGTACCAAAACCAGGCAGGAATTTGAGCTCCTGTCTGTGGCACATCCATGGTGATAAAAATGAGCTGCAGCATGTGTGCCTCAGCTGGAAAACCTCAGTAATGGGTTTGGGAATGGATGTCCTGTGCCACTGCCTTCCAAAATAGGGAGGAGGTCTGACTGATGCTCTTTTTCTTTAAAACAGCTTTCATAGCTATCAGTTCCCTTCAGTTGCTGACTTTCAAGACCAGGTTCATGTTATCACAAACACCATGGGTGACTGTCACTAGGGAGCAGCCCAGCTGGCCAGACCAGTTCCTCTGACCCAACAGATCTCCCATGTAAAAGAAGATCATAAAGATTTAATGTCCCTCTGCCTTTATTAGCCCTCTAGAGTTTCAGTTCACCCTGAAGGTAATAAGGTGACAGGCAGGGCAATTCCAAAAGAAAATCTCTATCCTGACAAAAGTGTTGATGCAGACAGCTCTTGATCTCCAGACCATTGGAAGTTGTATGCAGAACCAGTAATTGCATTAAGTTGGAGAATTTCTTTCTTTTGGGCTGTTTATTTGCATTAGCCCTGTTGTTTAGCTGGGGTTACACACTTAACTAAGTGTTTTTGTTAAAGCAGTCTAAAACTTACTGCCAAATGTAGAGATTTCATTTGCAAGCAGCAGAGCTTTAAAAAAAGTAAGTCTCATTGCAGTTCACAAGAAAAGAGGTTTGCAGATGCCAGAATGGGTAATAAATGGAGTCAGGGGAAGTCAATTGTTTAAATAACTGCCCAGTTATGCCATAAAGTCTGATATTTAGGTAGGAAAGCTGTTCCTATCACATTCAAGAAATAAAAAGAACAGAAAGGACTTCTCCAAAGTATGCTTTCAGGTCTGGAGTAAAATGCCAGCCATAAAAGAATCTGAATGGGAAAAAAAAAAAAAATCTACCTTCCTTTCTATTCTTGTAAAAAAGTTATTCCAGAAAAGCACCTGGCACATGTGGCACTGAGCTGGGACAGAGAGAGCAGGGGTAGAGTTGTCAAGTGATGGAGCAGAGTGGATGAGGGAAGAGGAAGAAAGGAAGAAGCATCCCTCTTTCCTTTGGGTGCCACCAGGACCTCCTGAGAGCTGCGTGGCAGCGTGGGGTACCAGTGCTGCTGCTGGGACCAGTTGGTTGTGATGCTGGGACAGTGGTGGCTCTCATCATCTCCCACCTTGTCTGCCACACAGCTGTGTGAGCAGCTGACATCTCCAGCCAGACAATCAAAGGACCTGTTGTAACTACAAAGCCCCAATGCAATTAGGCACAGCACCTCATGTCAGCAAACCTCAAAGCTCCCCTGGAGAAATGAACCTTTTTTTGAGTTTACTTTCAGCATGAAAATGTTACCCCTTGCAAATTTTCTCAGTGTCATACATGTTGAAAAAGCTTATACTTCTCAAAATCCCCTCCAGGGGTAAACATTTGATTTTATTAAGTTCTGTTATAATAGCTGAAACTGTCATACAGTACTGCTTTCAATCCATATGCTTTTTAATGTAATAAATCTCTTTACTTTTTCATTCTCTAGCAGATAGAAAACTGCTGGAGGGCATGATAAGTGAATTTCTTCTGATAAGTGAAGGAGCGTGGCCCATAATACAGTTCTCTGGTGTGCCATGGCTCACTTCCCCTGCTTAAAACTTGCATTTTAAGTGGAACATGATTTATTTGCAGGTATTGTGCACGTGGGCTGCACCCATTTCAGTACGTTCCCTGAAATGTGTGTTTACTCCAAGAACACACATAGCTGAGGGATTGAAATACCTGATTGTGATCAGCATTAAATAAAATGTCTGTGCAAAGCTGTGTGCTTTAGCAAATGGAAACAGAGTGTGGGAGTAGGAGGAAACATGATGGTGTCTCCTTAGTTTTTTTAATGCTTATAGCCCTGAGCTTTCATATTCTTTGCTGCATTTGAATGTGATTTTTCTTTCCCCCTAATTTATCTAGTTGCCTTTTTCTTTTTTGTTAAACTACACAGGTTTTTTGAAAGATGTGTAGGACATGATGTTGGATGGGAAAGTTGCTTTTAAGGTGTTTTTTTCATTTGAAATACAGGCAAAGTGCTTACAGCAGGTTTATTTCTGCTGAGAAGCAGAACAAAACAAAGAACTGAACAAAGGTAGTATATATATATCTAAATATTAAATAACTATATAGATATTAGGATGGTCAGGAGCAAATAGCTAAGTTTGGCCATTTATTGGTATGATCATGCAGAAAGAAGGCAAGGAAAGAACTACAGAGCAGACAACCAGTTTGCTGCAGTGCTAGGCAGGAAACTCAAAGTGGTGTTAACTGGGAGACACTGGTCTGCCTGAAGTCAGGAGGACCACAGTCATAGAATCATAGAATCATAGAATAGGCTGGGTTGGAAGGGACCTCAGAGATCATCGAGTCCAACCCTTGATCAATTACCACCACAGTCACTAGACCACGGCACTGAGTGCCATATCGAGTCTCTTTTTAAATATCCCCAGGGACGAAGAGTCCACCACCTCCCCAGGCAGCCCGTTCCAATGTCTGATCACCCTTTCTGTGAAAAAGTTCTTTCTAATATCCAGTCTGAACTTACCCCGGCACAATTTAAGACCATGCCCTCTTGTCTTACTGAGAGTTGCCTGGGAAGCAAGAAGAAGTCCTTATAGATGATTGTGTAACAACTCCTATCCTCCTCTAAATGAGATAAAACAAGATTTTGTTGTGAAAGACTTGTGATAATGATCACCTGGCCCTGGGATCATGATGTTCAGCACACCTGATCTCAGGAGCTGCCCTGAGGACTGGGCATATTTGCAGGATGCTGCTGGGGTTCCTGTTGGAGAGAGGTGAAGGTGAGTGCTGTGTGTTGCACTGCATGGGGAGGCAGGGAGGTAAGTTTTTAGTAACTACCTGAAAAAAAAAAACTCCAGAAAACTACCTTTTCTGGCCATGCAATTCCAAGCATCCCATGTTCTTAATGGACTAACAAGGCACAGGGACTGCCAGTGCAGTAAGGGAGTATGGGAGAGGAGAAGTGGAGCTTGGGACTGGAAGGCAAAAATGTTGAGTAGGAAAGGGAGAGGAGCACATGGTTGTGCATCACAGATTAGATGTAAAGCTGGATGTGTTGAATAACAAACTGCCCCAGCACAATCCCAGGAAAACTGCTTTTTTTTTGTTTCAGTATGTGATAGTTTATATACTGCCTGAGATCCAGAGCCAGGGAGCTGTAATGTGAGGGTTATTTCTGGGGATTTAGGTTGAATCCTGTTTTATCTCTCTGCACGCCTGGCAGTGTTTTGGTATGGCTCTTGAAAGAGCACAAACAGTCTCATAACTCTGGGTGCTCTGAAAACTCAAATTTTGCCCTCTTTGTTTCTGCTGATGGTCATTGGTTTGCTGGCACATATTAAGAGTCCTTACTGCTCAGGGCTGAGCAAAATGTAGGACCAGCTGCTTGTCTGATAGTGCCAACTGGCACTGAGAGGTCAGAGAAGAGCTCCAAGCAGTCCCTCCTCTGGTTCTCTCCATGCATAAATAGTACTGGAGATGCTACATTAACTTACAGAGAGATTGCTATGAAGGACATTTTCATTTTGCAAAATGTTTAATGCTTTCCTATAAAATAATGCTTTCATATGAAATCACATTGGACTTTTTTTTTTTTTTTTTTTTAAAAGGATTTGCCTTTCAACTACTATTACAGTGGTGCTTTTGGAAGGCAAAGCAGAGTGATTGAATTCTCTGTGGATGAATGTTGTATAAAAGATTTGTAATCTTTGGCAATTAGAAAATTGTTGCTGAGGTTAATGGTGATATTTTTAACTTTTTAGGGCAGGAGCAATCTCCTGCCTCCGGGATGGAATTATTTTAATCAGTGTTTTAAAGAAGCATGTTCTGTGATGGTTTAAATAGACAAACATTTAAATCATCAACCTGAATTCTTTTTTTTTTTTTTTTTTTTTGCTTTGGTATTTAGCAATTATATGTGCTGATATATCAGTTCACATTTCTTCTATTTTGTCTTGTTTCTGAGAAAGAGAATGCTGTTTACTATCAATGATGGATTTGATGAGATTTTTTTTGGCCCTGTGAGTGTCCTAAATGCAAATAAAAGCAGAACCATAAAACCAAGTAAGACACCAAATAATGTATCTACATTACTGAGAAGTCACTGAATCATTTGCATCTAGAATTAATTCTATGCAACATTTGATACGTCTGGAGAGTGAACTGAGATGCACTTTTAGGACTTTTAAGGTCAGTTTTGTGGTGGAGGCCCTTTATCAAGCATCTCTTCCTGAGACCTGGACTCTGGGGTCAGATTGTCCCTGACAAGGTCAGGTCCCATCCTCAGAGTCCGGTTACAACTTGAGTTAGAGCAGCTCAGACAAGAATTGGTGCTAATTCTACCTGATGGAGCTAACCGCCTTGACACAGCATGATGATAAGACTGGAATAATTTCAGAAATTTCACCTTCTTTTCCTTCTTTGCTGAAGTACTGGTGTCCTCATCCAGATCTGCTCAAAGCCTCTGTCCTAGTGGCTCTGGTAGGCCATGGTGCCTTGGTATTACCAAGTTAGTAACTATTTCTCTTAAGCCTTCAGAGGCAAGTATGGGGCATTTCTAGTCTATTATTTGAATTAGTTATCTTATTAAAATGATAGGTTATTTTCTCAGGTTTTGAGATATAAATTTTGTCAGTAGATTTCTTTTTAAATAACATTGGGTTTGGGGTTGTTGGTTTGTTGGTTTTTTTTTTTAAGAAAAAACCCCATCTGTCATATTACTTACCTGCCTTCTTGCACAGAGCAGTGCTGGCCTGCCTGGTAGTGCCATAGAGCAGCTGAAGATGGTTGCTGTATACTGATTTTTACTGCAGGTTTGCATGTGATGACCAAAAATATACTTGGAGTAAAAGAGAGTATCTCTTGGGATGTGTTGGGGTTTGCTCTCCAAGCTCAGAGTTTGTGTATTTGAAGCTGTTCATATAATCTTTCAAGAGTGACAATTGGGAGAGCTGCTTCTAATGAACTATAAACAACATATGATGCCATGGCAGGAAAGCCAAAAGAGTGTCCAGCTGCATATTGGGATTAGTTGTTTGGAATGTAGGTTTTAAAAGCTTTTTTGGCATGTGGGTGGTGAGTCTCTTATTAAGGAAAAACCTGACTGTGAAAGAAGATGAAAATCATGTAGATGAATAACATGAAAGGCCTAACCTCAAAACTATTAAGAGTGAAAAGGTATTTTTACTGGAATGTTTTGTTTCCCAGCATAGCCAGTTGGTAGGAGACCTAAATACAATTTCAATGACAAACACTGAGGAGTTTTTGTATGGTTTGGGTTTTTTTACATTTGTATTTAAAGCTTGGCATTTTGTCTGTCACGGTGGCTTTAAGTCAACCTTGCTGTGCTTCTGATTCAAAGGATTTCAAAAGCATGGCATGAAAACCTATTCTGTCTCTGCAGAGAGGTGCTTTCTGATCATTTTACAGGCCTCAATTTCTGCTTATGTCCCTTGGCTGATTGATACAAGTCAGCAACACAACTGAAAATAAAACTTTATAGTCCCCCTCTCCTTCTCCAAGTTCAAACTGCTCCTTTTTATCTCTCTGTTGGACACTGACATTGGGAACTGTGTGCCTTCTATTATTTCATGTAACATCATCTGCTGCTGCTGGGTTTTGCAGCCTTCACTTTAGTTTCTTAATGTGGTTGTCAAGAAAGTCCTGGCACCTGAGACCCAGCACCATCAGTGCTTATTTCACATCTCTACCATGGATCTTAGTGGGCATCTTTCATGCCAAAATAATGTCACAGACGTGTCCCTGTCACTTTGAGAAACCCTGATTTCAACCCTAGCCAAGCACTGTGCTACTGTCTGTCATGCTTTAAATCAGTTCTTGTCAGCTTTTTGTTGTGAAAGAGAATTTTTTAGTGTAAAAAGTGATGGAAGTTACAGGGCATGAGTGTGAGAATGGTCTCCAGCTGTTGGAGCTGGGATGACAAGGGTGAGGGGACACTCCTGGTCTCTTGTTAACTCCCAGCCCCAGTCACTGATTTAAAAGCTGAGACTCACTTTGGATGTCACAGATTTGTCACACGTGTCCTGTGAGCCTGACACTTTTTCAGCCATTTCTGGAGCTGCAGGAGCTTTGTCTGGAAGATTCAGGAGGTAACAATTTAACTGAATTAACCCCCAGAGCTTCTCCCTGGTGCTGTGTAGGGGGAGAAGCTGAACATAACCTATGTGCTCACCTGCTTCTCTGGAAGGGGGACTTGGTGTTCCCTTTTTTTTGCCAGCAAGAGTCTTTCTGTGTAGGGAGCTGATGGCAAGACTAAAGACTTGGCAATAATTTGTCCTCTCTTGAGCACCATAAAGGAGAGTCACTGCAAGCACAATCTATTGCTTCCCATTTAACTGCTGCAGGTGTTGCAGTGTGGCTTCCTGAGGCTGTACTCTTCTTTTTTCTCCTTAATTTGCTGACACTGAGAGTGAAATAAATGCCCCAGAAGACTGAAATCTTCTGGAAGCTGCTACTTTTGAGCCAGGATGTGAACACAGCAGCGATGTGGAGGCTGGAAGTGAGCATGGGTAATGTTTGCTGATTATTTAAATAAGGAAAGCACAGTTAAATTGGGGAACATAGGGTTTTTAAAATTCTTTTCTTACAAAAAACCCCAGAAGATCAAGTTCAGTGGTTTTGGTTTTGACTTTCAAAGTTAATGAAACATTTAAGGCTACCTGATCTTCCTTGATTGAAAGTTCTGTATCACAAGAAAATTGCCCTTTGCAGTGTGGGGCATTTCAAGGTGAAGAGGGATGAGTTAGAAGCAATAAAATGAAATTTAATTAATTAAAATGTGAGGTGCCTGTGTTTTACCCTGCCTCTGTATAGCCACGTGAGGAGATGAACAAAAGGACCAGCTGAAGAAGGTGTGTGTATTCCCCAGCTGAACAGGAATCTTACTGTGGCCTAAAGCTTATGGATTAAACAACCCACAGCACTCCAAAGAACCTCCAGACATTATTTTTGTGCAGCCAGAATTAGTGAGATACTAGGGGGGAAAAAATAAATAATAGATTATGTGTACTCCAAAGAACAAATAGGTAAATATTTTGTAAGAAGAAGTAATTAGTGGTAGGAATGAGCATTAGCCAGGCCCTGAGCTGCCAGAGGATCAAAATTCCCCACTAAAAAGTTTCAAAAGGCATCAAGTGGGTGGAATAACTATGAACACCACTGCTTAGGTCTTCCTCAAGGACCTCCTGATGAAAGCCACCACCAGTCCAGACAGAAGCAGTGACAACACAAAAATATCTTGGGAGGGGGGGCAGCTGGAAGGAGAAGTTTCTGAATTTTGCTGGGTATTCCCTCAGCCTCTTGCTTCCAGTTGCCTTGATTCCAAAGCTATTGACAGAAGAGCAGTTTGTTGTTGAGGATACAAGTGGAAAAGGAAAGGTGGGTACTCTGGTGTGAGTTCCCACGTTGGAATCAGGTGAGACAAGAGTACAATAGCAAAGTCTCTTCTGATTGCAGTACACCTTAATATAATAGATAAAATATATATAACTTATAATATATAGTATATATATAATATATGTTATATAATATATAACCTCAATGATTCATATTCTGTTCTCTGACAGGATGAGTACTAATTACTCATTCTGTGACAATTAGGCTTTGTTATTTTATATGCAGCTCTCTAAGGACAGGCTTTAAAGGCTAATAACTTGTCTTGAAAACAGAATTCCAATCTGAATTTGACGTTTTGGTTGGGTTTGGAACATGAATAGGGAAGCTTGTGCTGGCCAGCACTACATCTGGATTCCAGCAGAGTTAGTAAATCCTCTCTTTTTCCTCATCAAGCATTTAAATTTGCATATGTACTCACTTAATGAATCAAGTGTGGGGAGGAACATCCCACGTGTTTGGTCGTAGTGCAGACGTAAATAGCAGTGCGTCAGCTCTGAAACATTGCTGTGCTTTTCAAGTTGAAAGCAGATAATAGCCATAAGTGTTTTGTGCCCTGAAAGTATATTGTCTAGAGGCTTCTTAACAGCTAAGAGAGGACTGTCTTAAAATGAAATCTGTTCTTACACCTGTCTGTGCTTAAGATTGGTGACAGTTTCTGATTGTGTCGCTTACAGGTACACAGCTTGGGTGTGATTTGACAGTAGGAGATGGTTACCATGTAATCCTTGCTGTCTTAATGCACACTGGGTTTTTCAAAGGAGAAGCTGGGAGAGGTGTTTGGAGCAACTGTTAGCTCCCACTTCATAAGGGTTGCTTAAAGCTGTCCTAAAAAATGAAGTTCATGAATTTTTTAAATTGCCAATACGGTAAAAAATGTGGATTAATGTCATCTGAATAATTCATCCCTCTCTGGTTGTAATCCTGATGCGACTGCTGCCTTTACCCCTGCAGATGAAAGTTCTCATGACTTCTTTAGTTGCAGTCATCTAGAGAAAATGGAAACTGAACTTTGAGACCAAAAAAGAAGATTTTGTGTGTGCCAGCACGTAAGGAGAGAGATGAGGAAGAGCCTAAAGAGGATAACTGCAGCCTTGTGCAGCTTTATCAAATACATTTTTGCTTTTTGTGGGGATGCCTGGGACTAGCAGTCTGTCCTCTCATGATTCACCCAGATGGTGTTTTCAGTCCTTGTTTGGCTGACAGAAGATGCCTGGAATGAGAACTATTTATTATGTCAGGGGAACGCCTTGGGAGGACAGCGGCCTCGCTCTGCGGGAACACGTTCAAAGGCTGGAGTCATGTGTGCTAATGTAGGAAAAAAGGCCATGAAATGCCTCTGAAGTAGAGAGAATCCAGTTCACAAAGTTTTATTCCATCTTTAGGTTCATTCCTTTAGCAAGAAACATTGGGATATTTCACCAACTGAAAAAGACCAAGAGGCCCGACTGAAAATTTGGGTTTTGGAGGCTACCACTGCTCATTGACATCATGTATGAGAGCCAAAAGTTGGGAATGAAGAGGTCAGGCTCAGCTCTAGGAGATGAAGGAGAATCTGTGAGCATTGTTGGTCATTAGGCCTCAGTTAATCAAGAGGGTGCTGAAGATTTGTTATTTCAAACAAGTGAAAAAAATAGGAAATGTCTTCTTAGTACCTCGGTGAAGTTGTGTGAGCATGTCAGATTTCAAGAGGCAGAATGGGAAATTTGCTTTAATTTTGCAGTTTTGGCCCCCATTAACCAATTCCCAGTGAGCAGGATCCAACTCTGTGGATGAAAGTCTTGAGAAAATTCTATTTTAACAGGTGCACATAAAGTGTGTAACAGGTTCTGACTGGTCTGATGGACTGGGGGGAGTTTTTCAAGAAAACCTGAGGAAATGGCTCTAAAGCTGTGTGCTTCTGGGTGATGAAAAAATCCCCACTATCCTGTTAGCCTTTTGGAGATGCAGATGTGGCAGCAATCAGCACCAGGGAGCAGTGCCAGCACCATGAAGAGGTCCCTGAGAGTCCTTTGCCTTTCAGGGGCCCCTGCTGTTCTCTGCCTTTGAGAAACACCTGCAGCACAGATGCTTTTATACCCAGAGCATGAAAAAGTGTCCTTGTCAGTGGGAATTTTTGTGTTGAAACAGTTGTCTGAAATCTTTGGCAAACCTTTAATATGGTAAATGTTTTGCTGGCTCTTTTAGTGGAGTGCATTGGACCTTTACAAAGGAGAAAACAAGCCCAATGACAGCAGAGAACATCTCAGTTTCTGCAGTCAGCAGTGCTGCCTGAAGCTAGAGCAGGTATGGCAGGGAATCTGCCAGAAGTATGGCTTCCTGCTTTGGGTGTAGAGTCACAGAGTAAGTTTCTTTCCAAACCCATAAAAAATAGTTCTAAACAGGCTTCCCCAGGCATGTATTCTTTTAAGGGTCATCTCTCCACAGAGGCTGCAGAAGACTGGAATGCTGCCTACACTCCAAAAACCACAATTCAAACTTTTTTGTCTCACTGCTAGAGTAAACCTTCATGGACTTTGCTTCACTGTGCTAGAAAAAAAAAAAATTCCACCAAAAAAAATAAAAAGGGGGTGTTCCTATTTCCACAGTCCCTCTTGGATTCTGTCCTAATAAAAACCCAGCACCTTGTCAGCCAACCAGGTTGAAATGAGGTTGTTTTATGCAGCTCTCTTGGCAATACGTCCCTAAGCCAAAAGATGTGTGGTTTTGTGGGCTTTTATTGCTTATGGCCTGCTATATCATAGCAAGCAAACAAGCAAAACAAAGCCCTGAGGAGCTTCTGCACGAAGATGAGGGTATTTTTTTAATAAGCTGCTGTGTTCTGGCCAGTGAAATTACCTGAAGCCAAGCAAGTGGTTCAGAGCCCCAGGTGAGCAGAGGCACTTCAAGGAGCACAGTACTGGGGTTCCACCAGTTGCATCTTTTCCAGCACAGCACCCAGCTATGCCTGTGCTCACAGAAATGACATTCATTTATTCCAGCCAGCATGAGGGAGGCCACAAAAGTGGGTTTTATTTCTCAGCACCTCATCTGCTGAACCAGGCTGTGGGTTGGGGTGTGAAGCCAGTCTGCAAGAGGCTGTTTCCCTTCACTGCTGCCCTGATCTTGCCTTCCTCCTGCCCTGACACTTCTCTGCCCATCAAGAGCAGCTTCAGGAAGCTAAGCTGCCAGAAACTGGTTCTTTCCACCTGCTATCTACAGGCATGAAGTAACCCCAGAGCTGCTGGGAAGGGAGGAAAGGGACCACCCCTTAGCTGGGTTACACTGCCCAAACATTGCCATGGAGGGGTCAGTGCTTAGGGGCTGCAGGGTGGGTGGTTGAGGCTTGATGATCTCAGAGGTCTTTTTCAACCTTGATGATTCTGTGATTCATTTCAGGGACTCGTGTTTTTCTGTGTAAAATTGACATAAAGATCTTGTTTTGCCTTGCAAGGGCAGTGCCACAGGGTAGGCTCTTTGGGGCAATCTTCAAGTATTTTTGTGAGTCACTCTGTGCTTTTTCCTACCCCCCCCAGTTTTCTGTGTGGTTTTTACACCTGTGTCTCATCAGAAACGTTTCTCCTGTTCCTTTTCAAACCCTTCAGTGCCTCTGAAGAGTAGC
Organism: Phaethornis superciliosus; assembly: GCA_023637945.1. Classification (NCBI taxonomy): domain Eukaryota; kingdom Metazoa; phylum Chordata; class Aves; order Apodiformes; family Trochilidae; genus Phaethornis; species Phaethornis superciliosus. Next base: position 23,173,560 of record JAJQWJ010000010.1, read on the forward strand.
TTAGCTCATTCAGCCTTGGTGTCACAAGTACTCACTGCTGACCTCTTGCTGTATGCTTTTTTCTTTTTTTCTTTGCATGTCTGGTTTTGGATATGAAACTACTTGTGGTTCTGAGTCAGTCGGGGAAGCCATGGGAGAGGTAATTGATTCTTTAGAAATGTTCCAGAGGTGTGGGAGACAAATAGTGCAGCCTCTCTGCATGGCTTTCTTTTCTTTCCTAAACTCCAGCAGCAGAAGGCAGTCGTAGTTCATGCCTTGCAAAAGAATTATTTGGTGGCCAGAAGGCAGGAGAGGTAATTAAAGTGGTGTTTGAGTGCACAGGCTTGTGTGTGCATCCCTTCTGCTGGGGTACAATGAATTAATTGTCTCTGCTATGATAAACTGCAGATTTTCAGTGTGCTTCCTAATAGGTGAGACAGAGTAGAGAGAGAACAAATCCCCCCCAAAGGCTGTCTTAATGTTCATTACAGAGTTAACAGCATTACAACACTACAAAACAGACATAATATAGAGAGAAGAAACTTTGTGGGGGTTGAATCCGAGGACTTTCTGATCTAAAAGTAGCTGCTGCACTTTGGGAGCTGAAGAATCTTGGCAGGAGTAACAGCTCTTCTTCCTTCCAGCCATTGAAAGGCAAGTAAAATATAGAACTGGAAAGCCTTCACATTTTCAGCTCCATGGATTCCATTGGAAAAGCTACATGGGTCTCCTGGCACTACTCCAAGCCTGTGGAAACTCAAGAACTCAAGTGGTGAGCCATCACCTGGAAGTTTTGGGGTCTCTTAAAATGCAGGATGTCTTTTCTGTGAAATAACTTCCCTCAGTGTGTGTGTGTCTCCCATATTAACCTAAATCTTGTGTGCTGAGCAGCATTCTTCATGGTAACAAACTTCTGAGCAATGTCTTGTGAAGGAAGCAGTAGCCTTTTACAGAGTGGATGAAATAGAGCAATGTATTCCTAGGAAAACTGGTTGGAATAGGAGTCCCTGGGGTTAAATGTGCCCTGTGCAGCAGAGGATGGTGTTTCAGCTATGGTTCAGCTCTGAAGCAAGATGGTAGTGATAAGCTCCCCCCAAAAATCAATAAATAAAACCTGTGTCGTATTAACCCATCATTTTTTGCATGATCTGGTTGCAAAATACTTCATATTCCATTTATATAGATACTACTCCTTTGTTTGCTTAATTGAATGAGATGCTGCTATCAATTTAATTAGGAGTTGAAGCTGCAGCTCATGCCCTGCCTTCATTTGAGCCAGTATTTAACATAGCAGTACATTTTCATCTTTCTGAAATGACATACTAGCACATTCCTTTAGTAAAATAGGTTTTGTTCTCTTGGCCTCACTGACTGCATTTCACAGGGTCTCAGTATTACAATTTATTTATAAGTGTGTGAGTTTTCATGCAGCTGGACTTCTGGCATCCTCTCAGCCATTGTATTGGTTTTTAATTCCTTTAATTTGGAAGCTGGTGTTCCATTTGATGTTTGCCTTGTGTTGTGTCTTCAGTATAGCAAAAATTCTAAGTCACAGATTATCTAATAATAACTAAATTTTATAAATAAAGCCTTAAACACTGCATTTTCTTGCAGTAAGAAGGATGCATTCATTACTTTTACTCCTGAGTGTAACTGAGTGGTAGATGGGAGTCAGCTCTGAGCTGATGGATCTCAGACTCAGGGGACTAGAAGTGTTCAGTGGGTGATTTGGGTCTTTGTAAGGTGTATTTTTGTGTAGGTGTGGTTAGTAGGGTCTGTCTTCTCAGGGTTATCAGTCTGGTGCATGGTTCAGCAACTGATACTAAATATTTCTGAGTGCCTCAGAAACCTCAGAGCAGGCAGAGCAAAATCAAAGGTAAACAATTAAATTTAAGAAGCCCCCAGTGCATTTAAGATTATTCTGTGTGTAAATTATACACTACTTCCATGGAGAAAACAGTCTGTTCTTAATTCGGATTTTAAATGGAAAATTTAAAAGAAAAAAAAAAAAAAGAAGAAAAAAACCCAAACAAACAAACAAACAAGGTTCAGAAATGAGCTGGAGAAGAACAGTGTTTGGAGATTACTTGTTAAACCCTGTTTGCTGTAGTGTAATATGGGTGTTCATCTCCCTGTCTGCCTGTGATGGTGGGGATTCAAATCACAGGAGTCCTTCTGATAGGAGAAATTTCCTTCTTTTGGCCTGGGGCTGTTGTTAGTGACAGCTGTGGCAGCTCAGAAAGATGGGCTTTGGCTCAAGGTGAAGCCTTGAACCTCCATAAAAGTGGTTGCCTGCATGGCAGTATCAGTGCAGAAATTCAGCCAAGTTCACTTGAAAATCATCGTCCTGAGTTACATAAATAAGATTGGTTTAACTTTTTTCCTCCACATGTCTTAAGAGAAGTGTGGTTGCTAATCCTGCCAGACATGGCAGCAGTGTATGGTGAGCTTATAAACAGTTCAGCAGATGGATTTCTTAAAATGCTACATTATTCCCACTTCAGAGCTGGGTTTGTTTATCTGCCTGAGCTGCACTCCAAATAAACCAGTGCTGACACTTAATTTTAAACCAGCAATGACACTGATGCATTAAGTTTTGGAGGCAAAAGTGTTTTGTTTTTTTTTTTCTCCAAAATAGATTGCACTGTCCATCTACATTGAAAATGTTTAGCTCAGAGAGCATACAAGGTCCAGCACAGATCACTGCCAGTCCATGTAACTTTGTGAAGGGAGGAAAAAATAGTGGCTTATGCTTATAAAAATAAAAGTGAATGTCTCTTTGTTTTAAAAAACCTTGGAGACAGACCTGCCTGTGGCAATGCATAAGGTGATAAGAGTATCACTTAATCACCACTTAAATTTTATAACCATTTAATCACTTTATCACCAGAAGAAGAGCTTGTGGAAATGGCAGTGAACACAATAAAAATGACTTGGCACTTCCATCTGTTGAGTACCAGCCACAGAAGAGGTGTCTTGGTGTTAAAGCCACATTGTATGACATAAGGCAGCCAAGCTGGTGGTGAGAACTAAACAACTTGATAAGAATCCCTGTACATGCTGAAAACAGCTTCAGATGACAAGTTGGAGGGGTGAAAATGATAAATACTTCCCAATTGTAAGGACTCAGAGATCTGAAATCACTTGCTGTTTTCTTAGAATTCATTCAACCTGAGCCCAAGCCAATGTTTTGGAGGAGTTAAATAAGATCACCAAAAAATAACCTGATTTTACAACTGATTCCCTGCAAAATCAGTTACACTTCAAAGTACACTGTTCTTGAAAAAAACCACCATGGTCTTGAGATTGTTGTTTTATAAGGTTTTTTTCCAGAGCCTAAGAAAGCCAATTAATTAATTCTTTTATATATATGCCTGGTGGGGATACAAACTTGCTTTTAATGGGATGCTTGTCAATAAGGATTATCATATGTGGAAAGCCTAGTGTCTTATAAAGAATTTAGAAAGTGAAGGATTAAACCATGTTGCTAGAGCACCAGTAATGACAGAGAGACTGGAAGCATAGGAACTGAGTTACACTTAGGACAATGTTTTGGATAGTTCAGAAAAAATCCTGAATGCTCGAAATGTCTCTGAAAATTGCAGTAGGGAAGAAGCCATTTCTGGGGCTGCATTTGGGGCTGTTGGTCAGCATGGGGAGAGCACACTGGCCTCTGAAGAGGTACAAGTCCTCATACTTAGAACTGAAATATTTTGCTGTCACACCTTGCTGGTGTTTCCAGGGCTGCTTGGAGCTGCCTTGTCCCATCCCAACACTGCCTGAAGTAATTTTGCCAGGTGTCTGCCTCACCAGGGAAGGACCAAGTGCCAGGTAGGGAGGTGCCAGCACTGATGGAGCACCTCAAGACCTCTCTGAAGGCATGGTGAGCCCTCAAACACTTCCTCAGCTCCTTTCACCATTTTCATTTGGACACTGCTCTCACACCTGAGGCAGTGATATTCCATATTAACCTCTGTGTCCCAATAGGGTCTGTCTGTTGAGACATAAAGAACATGAAGAATGAGCAGGAACTTTCAGATTCTATTCTTAAGGTTTCAAAGCACACTGGTAGAGATTTCATCTCCTGCCTAGCAGTCCCTCCAAAGTTGTTATTTGTGGTGGATCTGCATGTCTGCTGGGTGCACTGGGCTGTCCCCACAAACTCTGTACCTCAAACTAGAGAGATACTGAAAATAAGGGTTTTTTTCAGCCTGAGAGGAAAAAAATCAGATTCATTTTCACTTAGTTGTTAAGTTATTTTTATATCAAAAGCTGTTATTCAATGCCACTATTCTCATTCATGTTTTATGCAGGTTTTGCAAATTATTACACCCTTGCCAGCATCTTCCTTCCTCAAACTCTCTGATCTTCTCTGTATCTATTGCAGATCTCATGGCCCCAAATGACTCGGTGTACTCCTCAGTGCTTTCACATTTCATCTGTTGGGCCCTAGGTCATCTCCCTCCTCTCTTTCCTCTTTATTTTTCAGCATTTCTTTTGTTTTGCTTAATCTTTCTTTCCCAGTGTGCTGGGAGAGTCCCTGGCAGCTGTCCTCTCAACCCTTCTTTTTCTTCTATAGCTGAAGGTAAGACATCCACCTTGCACCCTCTGTTCTCTGAGCCAAGCTGTCAGTGTTCTGGCCAAGTCCTGCTCATCTATCTCTGTTCCTATTATCATTTCCATGGCTGACAGTCTATATATCTGGGAGCCAAATTTTGCAACACCTTGACACGTGCTCATCAATTTCCTCAGACCAGACGTGTCTTGTCTTCTTTTGTGGGGTTGTTTCCCAGCTGGTTAACAAGTCCAACTGCTCCAAACTAAACACTGAGGCACTTTCTCCAGTCTGTCCCCAGTCATTAATATGGGTTTGGCTCCAGTGCTTTTCCAGACCTGTTGGTTATACCAAGACCTCCTCTCTGGTAGGGTTCCTGCAGGTCTTGGATCTATGCTCAGATCCACCTCATGTCTAGAATGCAGCACTGTCCAACTTCACTTTTCCTTGGAAGGAATCTTGGATTCCCATTGCCTTGTTCTTATCTCTCCAGAGTATTTCTACACAGGTTTTCTGGTTTTATTCAAGTGAATTGTAGGCTGTGATGTTGTGGGATGTGTGTGCACCCTTACAGAGGAGCTTAACACACTTTAGACAACAGGGTCTGGTATAGAAACTTGTAATATAATAAAAAATCTTTTTAAAGCCACTGCAAAATATATTCCAAATTTTGTGGGGTTTTTTTGTCATCTTTGCACATTAACTGCTCACTCCTGTAGCAAGGTCTGACTGTGCTTATTGAGTGCTGATTTATTCCCCTGCTGGAAAAGTCATCCTTCACTGCCTGGCTAGATTTACTATGCAAGTTTATCACTTAGTAACACAAATGTGAAACAGAATCGGGGGAAGAAGTAAAAAGCATTGATAAATTTGTTACATGTAGTGGCAAATGGATAAGTTCCTTTTTTTTGTAGCTATTTGTAAAGTTTTCTGCACATAGGCAATCTAAGGGTGCTGTGCATCCACCTGTTTCACATCCAACACTTCTCACATGGTAAGAGAGTGAGGGATTATCTTTCTGTGCTTTGACACTTTGTGGGTTTCTAATTAAATCACCCTGATGGAGTCACCACCAGGAAGGAGTACTCCACTAATTTGATGAAGTTCTGGGCCCACAGCTAGTTGAAAAAATTCATCTCTCTGCAGAAACCACAGGCACTTTCCCAACAGAGAGCAGCTGTGCTTGGGTGCAGTGAGTAAAAGGAAAGAAAGCAAAGAACAACAATGCATTATGTGTGACAGTATGAAACAAAAAATAGCAAAAAACCCCCAAAATCTGCCTGCCCTGCACGGTGTCTTCATAGAAGGCAATTGTTCCTGCAAAGCTTTTGCTCTCTTTGCCTCCTTACTGTGTTGCTGGAATGTCAGCCCACTCAGGGGCAAGCTTGGGTGTTTTGACAGAGGAGCTTTTGATTTAGCTTTGAGGACGAGGCTTTGGTTGTTAGATACCTTGTTAAAAAACTGTTTTTTCCCTCCTTACTTAGAGAAAACTGGAGTAGGTTCATCAAAGTGTCACTTCTGTTTGCAGAGTAACTCAGTCCACTGGTATGTTTTAGTTACATCCCCCTGGAGCCTGATGTCATCTGGTGAGCTTGGAGGAGAGGTAGGCATGTAAGTGACATACTTGCAGCATTACAGAACTGTGGGAAAAATAAATGTTTAAATATTCAGCCAGTGCCAGCTAACCAGTGAGTTTCCCACACCAGAGCCAGCCCTGCAGCCCTTCCAGTCTGTGTCTCCTTCTTGCAGATCTCCCTCACAGAGATCACAACAACATTTAATTCTCCTGATGTTTGATCTTTGTAATTCAGAAATTAATGTCTAATATAAACTCAATGAATTCAGTAGATCAGACCCTAATAATTTCAAGACAGATGGGCACAGATTAGATATCACAGGGCTGAGGACCATGTAGGTATCTCGCTACATGTTCAATGATACAAAATAGGAAAACCCAGCTCTCCTATAGGCAGTAAAATATGAGGAAGAGAAAAGCCCTGATTGACATTTTGTTGTAATGTGAGTGGCTTCAGGATGTGAAGGGCAAACACTTTTGGGCTTCTGTGGTGAAATAAAGCTCCAGAGTGAGTACAAGACTTTATTCCCAATTTGGGAATGAAACCTTTCATGGCTTTCCATTTGGATGTGGGTCCTTTCTATTTAGAGAATAGAAAATCCTCTGCCTGTGCTGTGGGCAGCTCCCTAGGAACCACCAGAAACTTGAAGTCAGTCATCACAGGACCCTGTCACTCTCCACAACTGTATCAGTTTTGGCTTTCATTTCTTCCCAGGCTCTGTCTTGTCAGCACAAAATGCTTTCTGGTTAACTCTCTCAAAACCCAACCCCACAGTTGGGTGGCTTCTGAAGGGCATCAGCGGGGATTAGTGAGGTGATTTCTGTCTTCAATGTTTCCTGTTGATTAATGAAAATCTTCACTTCTTCCTGACCTGCTTGTTCCAGTTAACTCTGGTTTTGTATTTAGATTATCAACTGCTTTCCTTTCTTGCCATCAAACTGAAGGAATTAACCTTCTGGGAATAAATATTCCCAGATAACATTAATATGAAATAAACACAATCATTTAACTAATTAAACAGTCCGGATTATCAAAAGTTGTTTTTCATTTTACAGTCTTATAAATTAATAACAATTTTGGACATCAGAAGAAAATGTTTCACTGTGAGAACAGTCAGATCTTGGAAGAATCTTCCTAGGGAAGTGGTGGGTTCCCCAGCTCTGGACACTTTTAAAAAAGACTCAGCTTGAAAGGGTGCTGGGCCATCTCATCTAAAGTGTGCTCCCACCAGGAAAGCTTGGACCAGGTAATCCTTCAGGTCCCTTCCATCCTGGCATTCTGTGACTCTGTGAGCATAACCACTGCTGCCTCCCTCATTTCTTTGCTTTTCTCTTAAACTGTCTCTCTGGCTGATGAGAAAATAGCCATACTTTGCAAAAAAAACCCAAACAAAACACCGAAACATTATCTGGAAAAGTCCTCTTAAAAGGCAGTCCCTTCATGGATTTGGGAGTATAACTATCAGTTGGCAAAGAGTTCAAGGAAAAATCACATCATATAAAGACAGTATTAGGATAAAAGTTGGGTATGTGTAGTAAATCTAATACAAGTCTGCTCACAGCCTTTCCTAAATAGCTACCTCTTGCAACTACCTTGCTTCCCACTTATTTTAAAAGGTTTAGGATTTCAACCTTTTCAATATGTTAAAATTTCAAAATGTTACTGTGGGTGCCAGCTCTTCCTGGGAGGAATCTGAAACCAACTCCAGTGTTTTCTAACCTGCCCTGTGGAGCCAAGGAAGTTTTCCAGGCATTCCTTGGAAGCTGAGAGGTGGTGGTGGTGGAAGGTGACCTGCAGGCAGGTGAGCAAACTGAGTCTGCCAGCCTGGGGTGCATGGCTGCAGCATCTCTTGGCTTTCAGAGTCACATCAGTCTTGCTTTTGTCTGCCTTGATCTTCTCTGTGATAAATAGACAGCAAAGTTTGGGTTTCTTCAGGAATGTGTTGCAGTGAAGCATGCAAAGTATTTTTTTCAGAATGATTTGGGCTATTTAAAGAAAAAAACACTTTAAGCTCAGGTTACGTGGGGTATTTTCCCCTAGATAAAAGAATTCTTACATTGACTTTTCAAGCCTGTTACTAGGGTCTTTATGGGACACACCAGAGGGACAGGCTGGCTGAGTAATTACAGCAGCAGCCTTTTCCCCTTTGCAGAGTTCCTCTGTGACCTTGACACTTTTCTGTGCTTCATTTCTCTGTGAAGCAAGGAGAAAAACCCTTCCTAGCACTCAAAATGTCTGAATACAAACACAACAAACATCATGAGCCATACAGCCATACAGTCTATGCTAAAAAAAAAAAAAAAGAAAAAAGTGCTATTGATCACAAAAATATATACCTTTTAAACAAACAGTTGCTTCAAGGAACAATCCAAAATAAGGATTGTTTTTATGAGGTTAGCTGTGCATTTGGTCTCATTAGACCTAATAAAGTTCATTTTTATCTCAGCAGGGAAGTTTGTTTTCCTTTGAGGACACTTGGCTTAATTTTTCCATGAGAGCAGCTGGGAATATTCTTAATGCAGTGCTGAGTGGCTGGAGGGAGCTGTGACTTTGGAGCTGGCTTTTTGAGTTGGTACCTTCCCTTCTCAGTTGTTCATACCTGTGTGTACTGCCTGCTGCATGTGATTCCCTAAGGAGCTGGGAAGGGGGTTAAAAAGATGAATGGATGTTAACTACAACCAAATCAAGTGACAAATGAGTGCACTGTTGCCTCTCTTTTTTTTTTCCCAGTTGGAAGCTGTTTATTAATTAATGCCAAGCAGATACGTTCCCCAGCAGGTATGGTGATCATAAAGCTAGGCTGTGGAACAGATAAATTAATGACAACATATTTTAGGTATTTATACAGCCTGCTGCTAGTGACTTTCTGAGCTTTTTTTTTCCACAAAGTGACTTGCATGCCTAATTTACTTGAAGCTAACCAAGGCTTTTCACTTCTTAACTTTCTCCCTGCGTGCCCTGCATTCGTACTGCAAAGCATCACCCAGCCCTCCCTGCTCCCCACCCCCTTCCCCATCTCTTCTGGGAAGAGCCATCCATGTCACCCTGCACTTGGGGGGTGGCCCAGCTGAGTTTGCTGGCATTTAAAAAGAGGAAAGTAGGCTGTGCTGCAAATCCTGGGGCTGGGGATAGTGGGGAGGTGCCTGCAGGAATCAGGATCCTGTGGGATCAGGGCCTTGCACTGGTTTGGGTTCCAGGAGGCTGGCCAGAATGTGATCAGAAAGCACTTTTTGCAACATCTGGTTATTGATCCTTTCACTCGTGCTGCTGAGTGGTTTTCAGGTACAAGAGAAGAAAAAAATTGATGAAACATTCTCTTGTCTAGGAGCTGTTACCTCTTTTCTAGTGGGCTGAGATTTATTGGGCTGGTTTGCATGCAAGAGTTGCTTTTTAGCTTGCTTATCTTCCCAATTCAGAGGAAGGGAACAGGCTTTTACAAGGTTTATAGGGAGTGGTAGTTGATAATTGCTGCTTTGCTTCCAGAGATTTTGAAAAATACTGAAGAATAATAGTTTCAGATTTCAAAGAGGTTACCTTAGTTTGAAACTTACTGTATCAACTGAAGGATTATAAAATATTCCCATTATAACTTCTTATGTAGCGATTTTCATGTGAGGGGACAAACCCCTCTATTGCTTTAAATTTTAATTACATTTTGCTGGAGTCCTGAATAGATCTAGGTCAGCAGAAACGTCAGCAATTAAACCAACAGATTTTGGGGGTATTACAAAGCCACTTTTTTGAGCGCTAGGACAAAATATCCAGGATGGGTGAGGGAAAGATTTGAATTTTATTAGAAAAAAAAGTCCTGTCTCCTCTGTGGAGCAGGGGCAGCCAGCTGAGGAGAATGAATTAGTCATGGTGGCTGGGTAACATCTCCAACTGTGGCATGCTATAATCTGTGGACACAGATATATGCAAACATGAAAGCCATTAAGCAGGGAGTTTACAAGACTCCCACGTGTCCCGGGAGCAGCTGTCTCAGAGCCACAGCCCTGTTCCTTCACCTGGAGTGCAGCTCTCCTGTCCTAGCCTGGGAGTTACCTGCCAAGGTAGAAAAGAAAGGCTGAAGCCAGGCTGGCTGTACCTGCTGGAAATGGTATCAAACATCATCCCACAAATAAACAAAAGGTATAAAACATCATCCCATCATCACAACCTGCTGCAGTTCAGCTCTTTCAATGTGCATTTCTTCTTTGGACTAATTTAGCAAGCTTTTTATACGTTATACCATGTGTTTAGTGCTTGGGTGTTATCTTTGATTGTGCACCTTGATGTCCTTTCCAACTGAATGGGGTTTGGGGCATGTATTAAGCATGCACTCAGAGCCCTTTTAGCAGCACCTTTCTGCTTCAGCTGATGCACCTTGTGATCTGGGACTGGGACACCTCACTCTGTCCCCCCCAGCCCAACTGCTGTGGTTTCTTGGTGCTATTGTTCAGCTACAGTAATTGCTCACATGGCATTAGCTTCTAATCTGTTTATTTTAGCCAGCAAATGGCTAATTATTTGTTACAGAATTCTCTGCTGGGAGTGACTGAATACCCTTTAAGTACTCCTATTTCAAAACAAACTTTGGCTGTTCTCCTCCCATATTTTGATAACAAAACCACAGACCTGTGTGAGATAAATTCATCTGATCCAGGATATACAGCAAGAAAAGAGATTATGGATTAATATTATTTGATCTGCCTATAATCCATCTCTTTGAACTTAGGTATGTGTTTTTAGGAGGTACTGAAAAGTGTTATTAAAGCGTACGATTACAGGGCATGAGGAAAAGCAAATCAACAGCAGAATGGAATAAAGTTATTTCTCTTTTACCATCACCACCAGGAATTCATTATCAGAGCCACGTGTTCAGGGAGATCCAGGTCCCACCTCAGAGCTGTTCCCCTGCAGAGCCCCAGATCCCAGGTGTTCTCCTCCTTGGCATCCTCTCCTTGTCTCACTTCTCTGATTAGGCTGTGCAGATCCCAATTAGTTGTACAGCCTTGCTTTTATCATTCTGTGACCTGAAATGGAGAGTGATTTGCTTTGCTTGGGTCACACGTAAACCATCTTAGAGAAAGTTGAGCAATTTAAGTGTAACATCTCGTAGGAAGAGTGGTAATTTTCATTTTATGGGCTTTTTTCTTATTAAGGGGTTGAAAAAAGGGATAAAAGCATTTCAAAGATGTTTGGCAGGAGCTGCTATGAATAACTTCCTGAGGCAGCTGAAGTTGTTGCCTGCTTTAGTTACGGGCAGGGAGGTAAACATGTACTTTTCCTTCACTTTGTCCAAACAGCATGATAAATATAATCTGTTTTAATTTGCTTCTCTTGATGAATAGCATTTCAGTTTTTCATTTACAAATTGCCTAGCACATTGAGTTGTTGGAATAATTGTGCCTTTCAGAAGGCAAGAATAAATGAGAAGAGAATGGCTTTTTAAGACTGTTATTATGCAAAGACTGTGGGAAGCAAGGTTGCTGCCACAGACCTTTTTGGTGTATCTGTTCTAGAAATGTTCACTATTTTTTAATTTGCTACAAGTTGAATAATCTGCCTTGTTTAATGCCCAGCACCAACCTGAGCACCCAGTCTCACATCAGCCCGCAGAGATGTCACTTTTTGTCCCTGGGCTTTTCTCTTCTTTTAAACATGCTCCTCAAGTTTGGGGTTTTATTTGCCGTACTTCAAGACCAGGAATTCCTGTAGGAATATATATAATTCCTAGAGGGTATTTTTCAGGTTCATTCCCTCTGAGCTTTGCTGCGTGACACGGTGCTGCACGACACTTCCTACAATTTATAGACCAATATTCTTTGGTTCAAATGTTTCAAGTTTTAAATTATATAGTCTAAGGATATTTTTCCCCTCTTGTCCAACTTGACATGTAAAGAAGCAATTAAGCTTTGGGCAATTAGCTGTCGATTAAAGCATGGCTCTTCTTAAATTGCTTCTGAGCAGCTGTGAGTTAAGTCTATCGAGGAGAAACTCAGCAAGTAACAGCAGAGTTTCATCTCAAAAAGGCTTTTCTTCTTTCCCCAGCTTCAGCAGCAGTAATTTCTATGATCAATATGCAATTATTGAAAGTAAAATAAGTTCCCAATTAACTTGGTGAATCAAAAAGGTGTCCAGGTTTATTTCCATCCATGTAAATAAGTTTTTTGAGGATTTTTTTGTCGGTCTTGTAGTAAAGCAGTTATTTTATTTTGTGTTTGTATTTCTACAAAATTATATTGTCTCCATCTGGAATAGTATTTACCTAGCTTGTTTTTATTGAAGTCTCTTAAATAAATTTGTTTCCCTGTGCTGCTTTATGGGCAGACTGCAATACAAACTCCTTATGTCATGTTTGAGAGCATGAAAGCTCAAGAGCATCATGGCCATAGATTTCAAGGATTTTTTTCTTATTATTATCTTTTTATTTTAAATGAAGTTTTGAAGGGTTTGTCTTTTCCCAGATTAAGCTTCACAGTCTCAAGTTAATGATCATCAAAACACAGCTATCAAGAAGTCCTCAAAACCCACTTCCACCAAACCCATCCCAGGGTGCTGACAAAGTGAGAGTTGTGCTGCAGCCATTTGGAAAATGATCTGAGGGCTTTGAGGGACTGGGGGATGCAGGCTGGGGGGCAGAGGGATGTTCCTGGGGGACAGCAAAAGGTGACCCAGGTTGATGGAAGCAGCTGCTGCTGCTTTCTCCTTCTCTTGCAGCTCCTCCTCCTTCATTATCCTGCTCTCAGCTGGGCTTGGCATCTCAATCCCCCCCATACCTTGGGGTGAAGACAGAAGATTATCCTGTTCTCTGTTGACTTCTAATAATTGGCAGGGATAAAGATATCTGTGAGTTGTGAATGGAAAACACCCCCTTGGTATTTTCTGTGAATATGGATGTGGAAAGTATTGTATCAGCACAAGGAAATTATCCTGAAAAATGGAGCACTGGCAACAGTGCTATTAACAGCAAATTATACAAGCTCACCCTTGCTGAATGGAAGTGCCCCTAGCAAGATCATTTGTCCAAATTGCAGACAGTGCAGTCTACATTTTAAAAGGCACTTCAGTATTCCTAAACTGAGGAATTATTCATGGCATAATGTACACGTGAGCTATTTTTAGAATGTGCAGGGTAGAGACTGTTCATTCCACATTTACTTGGGGATTTGGGCTCTATTTTGTACTGTGTTGCACAGAGCAAATTCTCTGTTAAAATGTCTGCTGAGAGGAGGAGGAAAGCCAAAAATCCTGTGCCTTGCTTCTGTTTTCAAACCATGCAGGTACCTTGTACTTTATGGAAGGACAGAGATGCTGCCTTTAGTCCACTTAATTAATTTTCTCATGATTCTGGAGAAAGAAAGACATAACCCCAAAAGCCTCAGTGAAGCAACACAAGCTCCACAGTGAGGTGATTGCCAGGAGATGCTCAGAGCTGCAATCCACCTTGCAAACCCACCCCTCACAGGGCATCTTTTTTCCCCAAGAGAGAGGTTTCAGAAAAATTGCAGTTTACTTCCCCAGAACGCACTCGTCCCAAAGGCTGCAAAGTTGCTGTCCAAGCAAAGCCCAGAAAATACCCAGAGGAAAAAGATTTGGTGGAAAAAATATTTGAAAAGTGCTTATTACGTTCCTGCAGAGGAATCACTTGAGTGTTTACTCCATTAATATTTATCTTGGAGGAGCTGAGAAGGCAGAAAGGGAAAGTGCTTTGGTGCTGGTCCATTAGTCTGGAGTTGGGACAGTAGATGATGTGAGAGCCTTTGCTGACCATGCAAGATGTATCTCTTTCAGTAATAGAAATATATTTCTATTTTTGTGCTCTTGAGGGGGAAACATTTGTGTTAATGGCTTTTGCTGCAGTAAAAGCTGGGCCATGGCTTCAGCTCAGCCTGATGACTCCATATCCAGGGCTGGGGAGACCAGGGTTTGGGGAAGAAAGGATCTGGCAACCTTCTTTCCAGCACCAAAGGCATGGCCAGATTTGTGACTGAGATCTAACCCTGCTCTAGAGTCACAAATTGAAGCCTGCAATGAGTTTGTCAAAGAATTTGGGTCTTGAAAAATGTCAGAGTTGGTTGCTAAACTGTCTGTTCTTGATGAATGTCAGGGTTAATTTTGCTTTCAAGGCTGTTTGTGTGCATATATAGAGAGTAAAGTTTGCACTGATCAGAACTGACTGCTAGAAATTCCTCTTTTCTTCATTGGCTCCAATACCCTGGCAAAAACATCAGAGTCCAGTTATTATCTTGAAATCAAATGGGTGCCCTATTTTGGGTTCTTTTGGGAGGGAGAACTATTTCCAGTTCCTATTTTCAAGGGAGGTCTTGTCACAAAGTTTCTTGCAGGCCATGAATATAAAATACACCTTTATTCACAGCTGAGTTGTAACTCTTTGGTGCAGACCAAAATGTAGTACATTATTAAAGGTGCTTTCAGGAGGTGTACCCATAAAACAGAATTATGGATAACTGTCCCTTATTTTTCATGCATGTTTTGCTGGAAAATATGTCTTGGCAGGTTGGCTGTGATGGATGGGATTTATTGGACTATACTGAATATACTAATATATAAAAATCTGTACAGTTGTGTACAGCTGGGGGAGCAGCTGAAAAACCAGAGGCAGCAGAGTGTTACCAAAGCTTAAAACTCACAAGAGTGTCTTCGTATCTCTGGCCTTCGCTAAAATTAATATAACCTCTTATTTGGGCCTTTTAGTTTAATTTTCTCTCTCATTCTTTATGTGAGGCTGCTATGGTATACACAGAAGTTGGTCTTTGACTTTCTGGGGTAGAAATACCAAGTTTTGTGCCATGAATTGCCTGGATATGTCAAACTTGGGTGTAATGTGTGAATTTTAAGTCACATTTTGATTCAATTTTCATTTACCTTTCCCTTGAACCACCCTGTCCCAGGCTTCTTTCCTTCTCACACCCCTTCTCAGCTGTGGTCACAGCAAGGGAGGACAGTGCTCACCCCCCTTTTTTTTCCCAGGAAGGGAAGGGGTTGATATCCCCCAAGCTTTCCTTTCCTCTTCTCTCTTGAGCAAACACTTCCCTGCATCCCCTGCCTGCCTCAGCATTTCTGCTGGCTTCCAAAACCAGAAGGGGAGCATCCCTTTCTTGGTGCATTTCATGGCAGTTTGCAGGCTGGAATCCAGTGGAGCAGCTGTGACAGGTTCTATGCAGCAAAAAATCTGCCCTTGGGTAGTATTAATTGTGTAATTTTATATTCAGATTAATCAGGCTGACAGCTTCCTCCTGGAAGGGCAGCTTCCCACTGGAATGGGAGCTGCAGATCAACACACTTCAGGTAGGAGTAAATTACTGAGGCTTTAAAGTTTATAAAAGGTGGCTTAGAGAAGTGATACCTTTGGGGTTTGGGTTGGTTTTTGTTTTGTTTTTTTTTTGTTCTTGGCAAATCATCAGCTGTCAGCAGTGCCAGTGGTAATTGTCACTAAAAATGCATCTGGACTGTCTACACCATAGTGACCGAGCAGTACCTGTTGGAAAAGGGTCTCTCTGCTGCTGTAGGGCTTTTTGGGAGGCAAAAGCAGCTGTGAGCCTCCAAATTGTCAGGTGAAGGGAGAAGCCTGGAGTTCTGCAGGACCCTATGCCTGCACTTTGGGAGCAGGTGACATTTCAGCAGTATTTCTCTGAAACTTGGTGTCTTCTTGGCTCTGTTTGGTAGCATTCAGAGTGTTTTTTAACTTGTTCAGCCTGCATGCACACACTTTTCATGCCTTAGAAGTTCCTGTACTTCTTGTCCTACTTGAAGTATAGCTGTATTGTTTTGAGGTACAGAACATTGCTCATTTTTCTTTGTGTCATTTTTGCAGGTGGATACTTGTTTGGGCAGCATAATGTTTGCTTTTTTAGGCTTTCCTTGTTGAATAGATGCTTCAAAGGCATGGCTTTGTCTCCTATAGGAGAACACAGATGAAAGCAGCACACCTTGAGGGGTGGGTTTTACAATACCCTCCAATTTGTGCAGGGGGGTGTGTGTGTGGTACTAAAAGCTGATCAGGGATGAAAGCTCTTGTCTCTGCACAGTTTACCTTTTTCCATCTGGAGAGTGTTGCATTTTGTCTCAATAATTGGTAATGTTCTCCACCCTGAGGCTGGTGGACCTGTATAAATGATTAGTGGAAATCTGAGGACCAATATTATGGAGCTAATTTAATTTGTAGGCATAACTTGAATAATTAAAGCCCACTGCCAGGCTGGCTCTGCTAAAGAACATGTTAAAACGTCATCTGAATGTGGATTTATTGTGGATGTATAGAAACAAGGTAGTAATTTTTAGATTCTGACATCAACAACTGTCTTTAAGCCCCATTATTTTGTTTTTGAAGTAATAACGTTGCATGCCCCCTGGAAATGGACTCCTGTAGATTAAAGCTGGTGTTCCCTTTGCTCCCATCAAAGCCATGCAGAGGTAAAACATTGATGGGACCTACCCAGGGGCAAAAAAAAATAAAAAATGGAGAGGTGCAGCAAAGAAAATTGCCCTTTCTAATTGAGACAAGCAATATTTGGGGATAAATGTTATTCTTGGGACAACAAACCATGTCTTCTCTGGGCCATTGCCAGCCTCCAGCTTTGCATCAGCCTGCAACCAAGGCAGAACATCAAGTGTCCACAAAAACCACAACTTGCCCAAATAAATCACCTCCTTTTTACTGTTGCTGTTGTGTCAATGAGAAAACAGTTTGTATCTATTGTCAAGAAAAAGGCAGATGAGTATTGAAACAAATAAACAAACGAAAAAGCAGCACCAGAGGGGTAGCAGGCTGCCAGAGGAATTGTGTGGCAAAAGATGTTCCTGTCATCCTGCAGTGTCCTCAGCTCAGCTCTTCTTTCATCTAGGAAAGCCATGACTGATGGTAATGCAGCAGCTTTCCTGCAGGGAACACTAAGAACACCAACAAATAAAAATCTACTTTTCACTGTCCCATAATTTCCTGTATTAAATGGAGATGATTTATATTAAGTTAGCATCTACAAAACCATGAGAGGCTGGGCTTGAGTAATAACCCAGACACAGCAAACCCCCAGCACAGGCTGTTCCACTCGACTGATTTCACAGGCAGCATCCATCCTGCTGCAATGGCCTTTTCAGGTGTCACTTTGGAATTTCCTGGGTAAATGCAGTGCAGAATTATTGTTTGATTTCAGGACATTTTGCTTGCTGTCCTGGTTTTATTGTCCTTTGGCAGAACTTGCCTAGCTCTCATCCTTTGGGATACACTTCACCTACCTGCTGGCTCAGCCAACTGCCTCTTCCAAAGGCAGGAAGGAGGACAGCAGTCAACCTGGCAGAAATCCTCTGCTACCACCCCACCTTGGTGTCACCTTTGGAAGCCAGACATTTCTTTTTAACTTTCAAAAAAGAACAGTTTTTAAAAAAAAAAAAAAAAAAAGCAGCAATCCAAATTGTGCTTCAAAAGGGCAGTTGCAGTTTTACTTGTTACTCTGGTGTGTAAATCAATTTCACCATAGCTAACAGAAGGTGATAGCATGACCAGGATGTAAGTGGAGTTTCTTTAACATGAGGGATTTCTGAAGTGGAAACAAATCTTTCAGATTTTTAAAAATCATTTTGTATGCCAGCAGCAGCTGAAGCAGCAGTTACACCATCGATTCTTTGCTCTGTGTGGACAACACTTGAGAGGAGTATCCACAGTGTAGCCTTTGGTCTCCACTTATTCACGTTTAGGAATATGGCTTATATATTCAAAATACACAATTCTGTATTTACACATGTTTTGCATTCCCATCTGAAGCAAAAAAATCCCATTTTCCAGATCTGAACTCTGTCGCAGCATCCTTCAGTTCTGCGCTGAGGTTTTCGTTGTGCTTCTGAAATGTATTCATTAAATGTTTATACTGCTGGAAATTTAGGGAGAAAAAAACTGACATGTGAGCTACACGTCAGCAGCAACTTTGCCACTTCAGCTTTTGTCAGGAGTAAAAACCCCCATGATTAATGATTTTTCTCCACTGCACAGCATATGCTCAATAAACTATGCAACTGCAAGGAGTTATTTGCACTCCCAGATAGAGTGAATGTAGGGAAATGCCATTTCATCTGTTTGCTTTAAATGTTTTAAGGTTGTTTATAAAAGCACACACCCAAGCAGTGCTAAAGTAACATTCTGAAGGGTATAATCTCCTGAATTAAAAAATACTGGGGTTAATCCTGGTAGTGTGAGGGTACCATGCTTCCCCCATACACTCACTTTCTGTGCTATTCACACCGTTACCCCTCGCTTGGGATTTAATTGATGTCTTTTAAAATTTTTTATTTCTTTTCTGTTGGTGATTTAAGGTACAATATGATGCCAATTTTGCATTAACAGCAGAAAAAAACTGACTTCATCTGATTGAATTAAAATTCATGGTTGTGGAAATCTGGAGGAGATTTTTGAGGTTGCTGATCTGTTGAAGGCAGGAGGGAGGATGTGTGAGGACTGTGACAAGACAGTGCTGTGCCTTTGCCCTTACCCCCACCCAGAGGAAATCCCTAAGTAGAGGTGCACTGCTACCTTTGCAAGACACACAATTTATTCCCTGTTTTTGCCTAGAATTCCACCTTAAAGTATTCCAGTTAACAGTAACTCTTAACTTTTGCCTGTGGTAAGTACTGCCTTGTGGCAAGCCATTTGTATTTTAATTTCCATAATGCTAGTGATTTGACTTCTCTTCCCTCTGGTACATAAAACTAGTTCTGGTTAGATGTAACAATATTTAAACCACTGTTTTTTCCTTTCTATAGTAGTCCATATGTAATGAAGTGGAGAATAAGTAAGAAGTATGAACTGTTTGTAGATCTCCCTGCTGGAAGCAGAGGGAAGTAGAATTGCTTTTTAGTACATTAGTGCCATCATTCCTGTGATTAGCTAGCAGCTGGTCTGAGATGTTCATAACATGACCAGAATCAATACCTGCATCATCATCATCATCATCATCATCATCATCATCAAATGTTCATCTCTGAGGAGCCTCCTTAAGCCTGGACTTGACTTTGCCTCCTCAAGATTTTAATCTTCTGACTCAGAACCCTGTACCCAAGAAGTCAGAATTAAACAGCTATTTCATTTAAGCAAGCCTGGACTTCTGATAAATTCAGAATCCTTTTTCTGCAGTCAGTTCATTAAATTTTAACTTGTGCAGTCTTTTTCTGGGAGGGCTTTGAGCAGGATTTTCCCTTTGCCAGGATAAATGCCATTTCTCTGGAGCTGCCACGGTGTATTTACCAACATTACCTGGGTTCTAAAACTGGTGAATACCTTTATATTTATTGGATTAACCTCTGAACTTTGTAGGCTTCAGACTACCTCAAAACATCAGTCATGAAGCAGACAGCCTTTTTTGTTTTATAGCCACAGTTTGGGTGTAATTTACTTCATTTGTCATCTGCTGTAATTATTTTTCCAACGCTACATCTACCGCAGAGACAATATATGAATATCAATAAGCTGGGAAAAGCTGTTCATGAGAGGAATAACAATTTAGACACGTGGAGGTAGTTGCTTGCATCCATTTATTTCTAAGTAGAAGTTTCTTTTTCCTTCTTTATTTTTGTCCTTTAATAGCACAGTGGCTTTTCCCACGGTGTGTGGCTGCTGCCAGCCATTACATAGAAGGCAATTTCTTCCAGTTTGCCTGATTTTAGCTGAAATGGGTTAAAATAACGAGGAAGTAATTTAAGCTGCCAACCTGAGCTGAAAGCTGATTCCACCTCACTGCATGCTTTGTAACTGGAAGGAAGAACAAACCTTTTTGCCAGTGCAGGGAACCGTAAGTAAATTCAGAGCCCTCAGTGATAAAAAGCCAGTAGGACTCTCAGTCTGAAGTATTGACCCATACTGATGTGTTCTTCAATAATTTCCTACTCAGCTTGCCATTACTGCACAGGCTTTTTAGAGGATGGAATTCCCTGAAGCTTTTTGCAGTAAAACTTGGGAAGCAGCCTAGATATGAGACCTTCTGATAATTGCCTCTCATTGCCTTTGTTCTCTCCTCTTGGTTGCAGGTTTGGTGGCTTGTATGCAGCAACAAAGGTAGTAAAAAAAGTGTTTACATCAGATATCTTGCTCTGTCCTGAGACACCTCTGAAGGCTCACCACGTCCCCTCTGTTGCAGGAGGCAAATCTGCCTTCAGACTCACAGCTGATGCCTCTTGTCCTCCACCACATCTCCAGCCCTGCAGAAGCCCAAGGTTTCATGAGCACCAACAAGATCCATCCTGCCTGGTTTCAACCTCCTCTTTCTCCTGCTGGTTTTGAATGCCCTGCCATGCAGAGCTCTGTCTGGAGGGCTGCAGCCCAGCTCAGTGCTCTTGTTGTTGGCTGTAGTCTGACTGTTCCTTCAGATCTCTCAGCCCTGCTGCTGAGCCAGTTGTTCTTACATCTCCTCTTCTCCTTGGTTGGTGGTTCAGGTGCAGTGAGTTAAGCAGCTCTGCCTTCTCTCTTCTTCTCTGTACAGACCTTCCTACCTGCACCAGGGGACTTCTTCACTTACTCCTAAATCATTTCCTATTCTTTTATCAGGTTTTTTTTTCTCTTCAGCTTTTCCTCCCTAGCACAGTGCTTCATTTTCCAGCTGTCAGCAGTTATTTAAAGTACACCAATGTCACTACCCCTCCAGGCCTTCCAGTCAGGGAAATAACTTTCTCAACACCTGCTGATCTCTTCATATTGCTTTCATCTCATCCTATGTATTAGACATTGTGTTTAACATGCAGTGCAGTTAAGAAATAATATAACTTATTAAAACACACAGCAGAGCTCTGTATTCTGGGTGGTGCTCAATCAGTTGGCATCTTGAAGAAGAACCAAAGAGCAATCCAGTGTTTCCATCCAGTTAATACTCATTTGGAGGCTTTCTTGGACAAAACTAACACCAGCAATGATGATGTAAAGGTTTAAGTGTTACAGGCTTGCTGGTGGCTAGCTGCAGAAATGTGAGGACTCTTCCTAAAAACTGACATGGAAATATTAATAATAGAGAGAACTCTTCATTCGGGGATATTTTGACTCAGTAACAAGGGAAAAAAAAAGCCAGAAAGAGTATTTCTTAGTGCTGACAGAGATGTTGTAATATGAGGAGCAATAGAGATAATGTGGAATTTATTAATACACTCCTTGCATCATAAGAAGTAATGAAGAAGTTATTAATGCAGAATGAAATTAGCACAGAGTTGGTATTTGCCTCTGCTGCCTTACAGAAAGAATATGGGAAAGACTTTCAGAATTCTTCCAGAAAGAAATAAATGAGGTGGGAGATTTAAACCAACCAACCACAGTTACTTATTGCAGCCTGAGCTGCTTTTCATCAGACAGAATTTTAAATTGTCAGGAAAGGCCAATTTGTGTAGAAGTGCCAGAGGGAGGGAGGGAGATGGAGTTTGTGAAACAAATTGCTGTGCAGCACATGAAGTTGCTTTCCTTTTGTTACATAGACTTAGAATTCATTATTTGCATATATGTATTTTTTATTCTGCATGTTCAGCACTCCATTTGAGAATTCTCCTGAGCTATTTAAGAGTCCTGAGCTCCTGCTGTCACTCCTGGGTGGCAGTGTGGTTGACACAACCAGTGGAACAACAGCCTGAGAGGAGGTGGTGGCCATGCAGCTCCTCTGGTGTGTCCTGGAGCCTCTGACCAGGTCACTTCTGTCACTCAGGATCTCCTGCCAGTCCTTATTTTTGCACTGTTAGCTTTCAGTCACATCAGCTGGCTGATCCAGCCTCCATCCTTGGCAGTGGTTTTTGCTGGATGTAATGGAAGTGACACAGGGACATGTGGCTGGTGGTGGGAGGGAGCAGGACTGTCCCTTGTGATGCTAACTCACTGCTCAGCCAGGCATCTCTGTGGAAGAAGCTGCATGGCAAAGCAGCAATTTTGCTGCCACAAAAAGCCATGAGGCTTCCTTTGGACCTGGGGTTTCCTCAGTTGTTCAGCAGTGCTGGTCATACTCCTCTTTTCCCACCTCCTTCCTTCTCCCAAACCACCTTTGCAATCATTTGTTCTTTCCCAATCTTACATGGGTGTTCCATTTGTAGCACCTGCTTCCCAAGGTCCCAGCCATGTCTCTGTGTGCTTCCCTGATGTCAGTGAGACTCTGAAAATCTACCAGAGGGAGGATTTTGGACCAGGATTGGTTTTTCCCCACCCCTGCTCCTGGGCTGAGTTCTATTCCAACTTTTACTCTGGCAGTTCCCATGAAAAACATTTGTTTTGTACATCAGGAACTGCTGTTTGTTCCAGGATACAGTCATTCCACTTGCAAATACAAAATGTACAAACATCCCATCCACTTCTGTGATCAGCATTACTTCCAAAAAAGGTCTCTTAAGATAATTATTAAAAGGTTACATCAAAGAGGAACCTTGTAAAACATTTTCCATTCCTCTCTAAAATAAACATGCAAACAAAGCCCTGGCTGGGGTGTTGATATTAATAATTTTTGCATCTCTTCCTTGGATCTGTAAACTTAGAGGAGTTTTATTTTTTATAAACCATTTTTTGTTCCAGTAGTTTAAGTATTGTGGGTTTTATTTTCATTTATGAATAATAGACTGCTTTCTCTTCAGTTCTACATCTACCTGCTGCAGCCTGCACACGTGCAGTTGTGAAAGAATTAATTACATTTTGCTGCCCAGAATGATTTCCCTGTCCCTTGGAATGTGATACCTCCAGGAACAGGATGTTTCAACCACTTCATTTCGAGTAACCTCCAAAATTGTAGTTTTATGTGTTTGCTGTGTTCTAAGCAGGACAATGAGGTTGGCTCCTCCAGTTGTTGAGGTTTAGGGACATGTCAGCTATTTGGGTTTGCTCAGCCCCTTGCTCTGAGGCTGGCCATAATCAATATTCCTTCAATTACAAGTGCTTTTTTAATTACAGCCCCTAATTCTTTTTTTTTACCAGGAAACCTGTGCAGATGGTGACTGTGATTTAACTACATGTCCTTGGTTTTGTCTTTCTCTGACCTGCTTGGGCTCTTTAATTCCAGTCTACCACTTGCCTTGCATCTGCCAGGAAGAGCCTTTTTTATCAAGTGCATCTTGCTGATGGGTGTGAAGTATCATCTGAAATGATTTTAAGAAGTGCTAATATGACCCCAGTCAGCTTTCCTAACTGTGCTACTAAAAGGCTGCACAGTTTGGTGTTCAGAGACAGCTGCATTTTATTATTCTATTTATTCTCTGTGTGGTTAGGATAATCTCTAGGCCATCAGATGGGTTAGAAAATGGAGTTTAGGGAGAATAAAACTAGATGTTTTAAGAATGGATAAAAATCAGCCTGTAGTTCCTCTGGTGGATGTGAAACTTGAAGAGTCACCAAAATAACCTTCATGAAAGAGAAATCCAATATTTAGAAGCTCTCCAGAACACCCATGGATGGGTGGAGGTGATGAAGTGTTTCCTTGTGAAATAGCTTTTTACTCAGTGGAATACAGTCAAGCTAAATTCAGTTTTGTTTCTTTATTACTTTAATTGATGGGACTGAAGGTTTCACTTTTGGGTAGTTTAATCTGCAGTCCTTTAAAAATACAACATCACATCATTGTATGTAATGAAAACATTAATCACATAATTTTCTATTTGAATTCATTCGTCCTCTTTGATTTTTACCTTATTTCCAAGCAGTACAGTTTATTGCAAACCTTTGAAAAACAGATTTTTTTTTTAATGGAATATTTTTTTTAAGTGTCAGGAGCTGTCAAGCATTTTAGCATGATTTCCTACAGTCATTGCTCTTGCAAATTCAATTTACCACTTCACTAAAATGCTTTTTTTTTTAAAAAAAAAAATATTGCATCTACCTGTAAGGGAAAAGGAGTTTATTGACTCAGAAATTGAGATAAGAGGTTCAGAAGTAGCCCTGATTAGATTTTCTTGGGCTTTTTGCTTATGTGTTTTGTTCTGATTGTTTTCTGGAGCCTCTTAGGTGGAGGACAAAATGAAATGTCTCCTTGAAGCATCATTTGTGCCTCCAAAAGCAACACATGTCCCCAGCTGAGCTGATCAGCTTGGCTTTCTCTCAGATTCCTGCACTTTCATTCAAGGCTATTTTAGGTTTTATATACAAGTACTGATAGCTCTCTAAGGTGAGTCTCATTCTCAGTGTTTATTTTGCAGGGGATTTCTTCCTTTCTTTAAAGGGATGGATTAAAAATAGCCAGGATTCAATCAAAAGGCCAAGCAAGGCAAACAACTAATCTGGTTTTGAACTCCTGAGCTGGCATCTACACAGAGGGATTGGCACAGGGCTTTTCATGGTGCTTTGCAGCTGGCAAATCTACCTTTAACTACAAGTTTCTTCTTGAGTGAAGCCCAGCTTAGTGCTTATCAGTACTCATCCCCCAAAATGAGCTTTTCTCAGAAAACAGGGAATTGATAGACTCTCAGTTTATGTAGTGACTTAATACCTGTCAGGGCACTCTGGGACCTGGGGATTTGCTTGCAGAAAACCTCCCAGGAGTTGGTGATGCTCTTAGCAGCAGCATTAACTTCTGATCTGTGATATTTTTTTCTCTCTGTGGAAATGGGGTGAGGTTCTGTCTGTAACTGGAGCCTGGTGCATCCATCTTTGGATGCCCATCCCCTGAAAGGCATTGGAATGAGGGAATGTTGGGGAGCCAGGTGTGTCCATCCTCAGGCAACTGAGAACTCTGATTTACCAAGTGCCTCAAGCACCTCTCACTTCTTTTAACTTCTTCATTAGAGCTATCCTTAAAGGCATCTCTCAAAATTCAGCTTCTCTGTAAGGAGCTTTTTGGTGCCTGGGCTTCCCTCTTCCTCCCCTTTTCCTCCCCTTTTCCTCTCTGCACACACTTTCTACCAAAGCAATCTCATCATTCTTTGGCTGCAGCACTCTACCAGTATGTCAGCTTCAAAATTGGTTTCTCAGTCTTCCACACCCTGTGTGTCTGCCAGGTTTTTTTCTCCCCCACCATTTCCTGTTGGTATTTTATTTTTCTCTGTTTAGAGTCATTTCTGTCACACCCACAGCATTCCCAAATCCTGGTTTTTTTGTTGGTTTTTATTTTTTTTCTCTGCATTGGCACCATTTCTTTCAACCATACTCACTGGGATTCTTTCAGCTGTTGTTTTCTCATTCTCTGGTTGTGTCCCAACTCCAGTCACCAAGAACCAGCCCACTTCTTGGTGCAGGAACCACTTTCCTCTAAATTATTTTCTCACATTTTTGCCCCGATCGACAGACACTTTGGGCAGTGTGTTTGCCCCCCCTGCTCTTCCCTTTTGCTTTCACCAAAGTTCATCCCTTTAGGATGTAGAATTGAAGAGTTGGGAAGGTTTAGGCAGGGTTTGGCTAATAGGGAACGGGGACTTGGAGATGTCCCTCTAAGAATAATACCCTGGGGTTTTGGTCTCTGGGATAAGAGGAGGATTTGAGGAAGAAGATGAAGGGCTGGGTGAGTATCCCCAGGTAAATGATGAAGCTGCCTGACTTGGATTTTAGTTCAGAAAGCTCTGGAGAGTCCCAAGAGGTAGGCTGGCAAATCATCAGCATCAAGGGTACAGCTGACTTGGTTTGGAGGAGTGGGACTCAGCCACAAGCCTTGCCCTGGAGAACCATCTTGAAACTCCTGAAAACACCAGGTGGGATGGGGCACTGCCAACCTCTGCCCTTCTGCAAAACACCAATCTCCCTGTGAAATGAAAGCACAGCCAGCCTTTAGGATACCTTGGGTTTTTCTCAATTTCAAATCTGTTTCCCTTTAGAAACGTTGGCTCAGGTTTGCTTAAATTTCTGTTTAAATTCCTGGAAGTCAGAGGCTGAATATTTTGGGGACCTTGCCAAAACATGAAGCTCGGTTGCTTGAGTTGCTTCCTTCACATACTCCTGATAAACAGGTGTGTGGTTTTTGTTGTCTCAAGACTCACTGTGAAATCTGAAAACTTCAGGCTGTGTCACTTTAATATACAAACATGCTAAGCAATACAAAAGGCTTAAAAATCAAAGCTGTGCTGTTATCTCTTCAGACCAGGAGCTTTTTCAAGGAGGTTCTAATGCAGAAACAGAATCACTTCCAGTGCATCTTTGAAGTTGGTTTTGGTGTTTGTTTTTTTTTTCCAGTGTGATACCATGGACATTTAATCTGTGCTGGGGCTGCTCTCAAAAATAGTAAGAAATTGCAAAGTGAAGCAGGAAGGGAAAGAAAGAAACTGTTTGAACATTTAATCAGTCTCCCTTGATAGAGTCTGCTGGTTCTGACCCAGTATGGAGCCAGCCCAGTCACGGCTGTGATTTCAAGTCTGAGGCTGCTGAAATGTCCCAGTTTAGGTGTGGTACAGCCTGATGAGATCTAGAGAGAGAAAAACTAGCAAAAGGGATGAATACAACATTTTCTGTAATGTTATCCTGAGACTCAGTGGGTGCATTTTGGGTTTGAGTGGATGAATAGGCAGCATCTCCCTAGCAGGAACAGAATGCTGCTCTTCACATCAGTGTCCTGATATGAAAAATTCACATTTCACTGGGTAAATGTATTGAAAACTGTTTTGAAATTCTTCTGCTCCTGTTGGAGGGGGTTTCTTTGCTTCTTAAGAGGGTGGTGAAGGGACTGGAACAGCTGCCTGATGAAGAAAGGCTGAGAGACCTGGGGCTTTTTAGTCTGGAGAGGAGAAGAGTGAGAGGGGATCTAATTAATGTGTGTGAATATCTGAGGGCTGAGCATCAAGAAAGGCACAACCTCTGCTCACCTCTGCCCTGGGCTGGGACAAGGGGCAATGGATTAGAGCACAGGAAGTTCCACCTCAACATGAGGAAGAGTTTCTTTACACCAAGGGTTCCAGAGCCCTGGCACAGGCTGATGAGAGAGGTTCTGGAGTCTCCTTCTCTGGAGACTTTCAAGACCCCTCTGGATGCATTTCTGAGTGAGCTGCCCTTGGTTTGGTCCTGCTCTGACAGGATTGGACTCCATGATCTTCAGAGGTCCCTCCCAAGCCCTGACATTCTGTGATTCCATGTGTTTGATGTGTCTGGTTTTGTGTTTAGTGGCTGGTTTTTTGTCTCTCAACAACATTTAAATCTGGCAGCTAACACAGGGAAAGGGAAGGGGTGTTTGCTGGAGCCTAATCCCACAGCATCTCAGTCATTTGGTTGAATAATTTCCTTGCTCAGCCCCCATTCCTCCATCCCTTCAGTGATGCAGTCAGCCTGAAATCTACTTGACCTTCTGGCTTGTTAATAAGTGTGATTAACAACCCCTTGTAACGAGCCAGAGAAACAAAATTACTGTGTACATTGGTGCCTAATGAAACCCTGTGTCTGGAAACTTGTTTAAACAGTAACTTACATACTCCTGCCATTGGTTTCACCTCTCCTTTTTCTAACTTCATTCAGTTGGACTTCCCTCCCTTTAAGTAGTATTTTTTTTCCCTGTGTTTGTCTCTTTCCTCCTTATTTTCCCTTCTTATTTAACGTGGTGTCATTTGGCAGGTCAGGCACTGAAGTGGTGTGAGCCACTTCATCCCCAGGCAGATGCCATTCTGCTCCCATTGCTGCCTCTCTGGACGTGTGCAGGGAAAGCATCAGGGCAGAGCTGAAATCCAGGATGGATAATGGAAACTGAGGGATGTGCAGGAAGGGCAGACACTCCCCAAAGAGAGCAAGCAATCAAATTGGCTCTGCAGTTAAGGGGAAGGTTGAGAAAAGGAGGTGGAAAGCCCCAGAGGCTTCTCCTGAACTCTGCATCTCTTCACTGCCTTTGCAATGCCTGGATCCACATGCTTGCAGTGAGCAAAGATGTGTTGAGAAAGAGAAATTCTTTTGATTTTATGTCCATTTTTAGAGGGAAGAAATAGTAACATCCAAGCCTTGGTGTTTATCCTAATGGAGGTCTGATTTATGCCTTTCCTTCTCTCAAGGGTCCTGCTCTCGGTGTTTATGCAGGGAAATGGCATTGGAAAATGGATATGCTTTGGAATCTATTTATGGATTCAGATTGGCTGCTCTTCTGTTTAATGGAGTCCCTGTCTTTGAATCTGTGCCATTTAATTAAGTGGTTTATATAATTACTCTCTGCCATCAGTTCTGTCCACTCTGGGGTGTTTGGGGTTTCTTACTGGGGAAGGGATTTTATTGAATGCTGGTTTGTAAGCCCAGCAAGTTGGCAGGCAAACCAGCACACAGAAAGGAGGAAACCCAAGTCCAAGGCACTTTCTGTGGCAGGTTGGACTGAGTTCAGTGGGGTGAGGTGCTGCTGAGGCCATTCTTTTTCTCCTCATTTGCCAAAATTTCACTTCCCTCTTTTCCTTGTAGGAAGAGGAGCTGCCACCCAGCCTCTGCCTCAGTACAGAGATGGGGAGACAACATCTGTGTGGTCTTGGCAGAATACCTCCCCTGGCTCTCTCTTCCCTGTACTCCTGGAGGTATTTCAGGCTTGGGAGAGATCTGACACTACATGCAGACCTCTTCATGCTCTCCATGGTGCTCTCTCTGCTGTCATTTGTAGCATCACTTCCCTCAGAGCCTTCTCTGCTATTACCTGTTCAGGTGGTTAATGGTGCTCCTCAGAGGGGAAGGTTCCCACTCAGCAGCAGGTGCTGTGGTGGCAGAGCTGACTTTTCAAAGCAAGCAGGAGAATTTATGGGGGACATCTTCCTTCTGACCTCAGCAGAGGCCCCTGGGTGGAAGGCACATCTCCAGTTTTTCCACTTGACTTTAGCTTTGGCAAACTGAGACAGATTTCTTCTTCTCCTGCTGTAACCTTCACAGGTTTTTCCAACTGTTTACCTTTCTTGTTGTTTTCTGAAACCCTCAGCTCTCTCCTTGAGTCTCCAATTCCAGGGATAAGAACTAGAGAGAGTTTTACAGTGACAATTCCAAAATTACTTCACTCCAATCAATCATTATTATTCCCCTATTTACACATTTTAGGATCCCAGTATGTCACACCATAATCTTAGGTTTCAGCTGCTTATCACCCACATGATCACAAAGTCCAAGAAGGAAAGAAAAATCTTTTTTCCTGGCAAACTGGTGCTGCAGTAGCACTCAGGGAGAGGAGACAAAAGTTTGCTTTATTCTGGCATGGCATTGGATTAATTTTACATAAACTGTGGCTGCAGGGCTTTGCTCCCAGTTCATTGTTTGCAACCTGGGTCAATACAGTGCCCTTTGCAAATCCAAAGAGAGGAGAGGACCTAAGCAAAAGAGCCATAAATGCGTTCAAACAGAGCTCACTGAATCTCCAAGTCATTAACTGCACAAATTTTAATTTCCATATACATGGCTAAAGGAAAAAGTCAGCAGGCTCCCTCCTAAACTGGTTAAAACTCAGCCACATTTGCCTTGTTAACTCTTTGTGTGCAGGGTTTTCTCCCAGCTTTTGGAGGGACAGCAGGGGACTCTGTAAACATGGCTGGAACAAGTCACAGTCCTGGCTTCTGTTCATTTATCCCTCCTTCTCCTCAGAGAAGTCAACACAGCAGAACTGCTTGGATTAACCCCCAGGCCCTGCAGCTTCATCTTCTTTCTTTCTCACACTGAAGCAGTTTCTTTGATTCCTATCTCCAGCTCCTCACAGCACTGGATGTAACACAGGGCTAATTATTCATGTCATTTCTTCATGCAGAATTTTTGTAAGGGCACTCACAAAAGAACAGAGACCTAAATGAAAGCTGAAGAATTGTTTGGAGCATTAGACTTGTCCTGGGTCCTAAAAGCCTCCTCAGGACAGGACTTGGCTGCTGACATGCAGACAAACAGATGGTGAGTAGCAAAGGACAGAAGTTCCTGGGATGTTCCTGCACTGGGCAGCATAGGAAATGAAAATTCCCAGCTGGATATAAGGTGTCTTGTGTGCTGCTCTCTTCATCCATCCCCTTGCTCCATCACAGGGACATCCCAGAAGTACCAGCACCTTGCACATGTGCTATGGAGCTGAAGCTATTTAAGGAAGGAAGCATTTGCCAAAACTGTGACTTTTACAGTGGGAAAAGCAGTGTTGTGTTCCTTAACTTGGTTCCCTAGATGAATTAAATTATTTGGATTATTTTAAATCTAGCTTTTTTTTTCCCAGAATAAGAATCTAAAATAGAATACAGGTTTCTAACAAGATGGTTGAATTTTGGTTAAATTATAAGCAGGTGAAGACAGAGTGATTTTGGTCTCCTGCACAGCAAAGTAATTCTTACAGTGTTGCAGCCCAGACTGAATCTCTCCAGTTCTTGTTTTCTGCTTGACAGAAAGTGATGTCTCTGAATCAGGAGAGACCATTTAGATTAAAATATTCCTCTGTACTCACTCTTCTTTTGCTTGGAGGGAGAGAACAGTGACAAAGAAAGGAGAATGCTTCTTGCTGTTTAATTGAGTTTAAAAGCCTGTAAATACTTTTTTTTTTTTACCTCAACTAAAGTAACAGAATGAAAGGCTTCTGGTAAAACTGAGTTTTCATAAATCATCTTGGATCCCCTTGCTATTTGGCAAAGCATCTGCAAAGAAACACCTGTAGCAATCCCCCAGAGGATTTTTTAAGGCACTTTCATTGCTAATGAAGGCTTTCATTTCAGGTTCTGCATTGATGCAAGGTTACAATCACAAAGTTTTAACCATCCTTTTCTCAGGGGTTGCACAAAGTTGCAGTCCTCTTGCAAAACTGATTTTTTTTTTCACCTTCCATGCTGAACTGGAGCTCAGTAAAACACAAAGTGCAGAATTTTTCTGTATTTAAAAGGGCTTGGTGCCCAGCTTGCCTAGTGAGCACTTCAGTACTTTTGAAAGTTAGTTGCTCTTAGGATATTTCAACTATTATTTTCAGTGTTATTTCTCCCACTTCTGCTTTTTTATGCCAATAGAAAGAAAAAAAGGGATCCCCCATTGCTTAGATGTGATTGCAGTAATATCAGGAAATATTTCAGGTAATCCTGGCTGGGTGAAATTTTTCTGGCAGGCCTTCAGCAATTGCAGTCCCTGCTGCTATGGCTGTATAGGCATTTATATTTAGCAATCACTTCCACCCATAAATTGTAATTTGGGTCCTAGATTTTTCTGCACTAGTAATGGACAAGTGTTTTCATGCGTTTTTAAACCTTTTTTAACATACCCTAATTTGATATTCAGCTCATCTGTTTTAATAGTTACAACCAATTAGCATAAAAATCAGGTTCAATCTGACAAACCAATTTTTTTTTTTTTTTTTTTTTTGTTAGTAATGAATTCAAACATATTTTGCTTTGTTCCATTAGCTAAATCAGCCTTTTGGCAATGAGAGATCTCAGTCTCACATGCCAAACAGCAATGTCCTTTCCATACAGCCATGTGGAGGGGGGAGTCATAATTATTGCTGCTCTTTTGTGTCTCTGCTTGTGCATCTTCCAGCCTTGATGAAATACATCACCTTTACAAGAAGTTGCAGCTTCCTGTTTCTTCAAACTAACAAACAAGTAAAACAAGTGCTTTGTCTGTGGCTAATTTTCAGTGTAATTTACCCACTAATCTTAATTCTTCTCCTAAAAAGGACATGAATAAGGACTGCCTTCCTGGCACAATTAAGACTCAGAGCCTTTGTCTGTGCATATGCAATTTAAGTGCTAATGCATTTCCTTTTACCAGGGTAAGAACTCTTCTTATTGTTACCTAAACAGCCAGAATAAATCTTCTGGGGGGAATAATCTTAAGCTTTAAGACTCAAATCCATCCCATTGAATTCTGTGGAAGTGTTTTGACAGAGTCAGAGGGAGATGGGAAAGCTGGAGCAGGTTGTTAAAGAACTTGTCCAGTGGCCTCTGGCTGGCTCTAAGGATGAAGACTCCACAGCCTACATTTGACCACTCTCAACATTAAAAAAAAAAAATAAAATAAATAAAAAAAATTCTTAGATCTAAATGTAATTCCTTGGATTTCAGCTTATGCCCATTGCATCTTGGCCATTCACTGGACACCACCAAGAGGAACCTGGCTCCATCCCTGCTGTTTGCACAAATGGATCAGATCCCCCTGAGCCTGCTTTTTGTTAGCTGACTCTCTCAGCCTCACTTTGTACCACAGCTACTTCAGCCCCTTAATCATCTTCATGTCCATCCACTGGTCTCACCCCAGTATGTCCCTGTCTCTGGTGTACTGGGGAGCCCAGCACTGGACCCAGAACTCCAGGTGCAGCTCCCCAGTGCTGAGCAGAGGGCAAGGATCACCCCAAAGTTCTGCTGAATGCAGCCCATTCTGCTCTTTACTGCTGGATAATTAGAAATTGCAGGAAAATTATAAAGAGCTGGGTGGGTAGATTCATAAGGAGAGCTGTCCTGGCTCCTGCAGGGATGGGATAGTAGTAATTTCATCTAAGGATGGAGAAGTGATGAATAATGGTGTTCAATTAACCATCCAGAGAAATCTGACTCAGGTGTTGGGTGAAACTGTAAGAAAACTGTAAGAAACTGCAAGTCCCTGTGTCTGATATCACACAGCACAGGTCCTAAAAGTAACCTTAGGGGAGATCTTAAGGCAGTGGGGAGCCCAGAAGCATGATGCAAATGGCTAAGAAAAGGAAGGGGTGTTGGTATTGGTGAGGCTTTCTCCATGGGGTGATGCTTTGCTGGGATGGTTACCTCCAAAGAGCAGAGCTGGAAAATAGGAAGTGAACTCTTGAAAAGATTAGAAAGGGTGAAGGCTCATGTGAGATGTAATAACTGTGCCATTCAGTGAGCTCTGTCTGTTGGGTTTATCAATGAGAAGATAATGGAGTGATTTGATCAATTTGCATGTATTTCCATGAGAAAGAGGGATGTAGGTGAGCAGACATTTTACTTGATTCAGTGCCTGAAAGTCAGAGATAATAGCAGAGTCAGCTTGGAAATAATGTGAACATTTTCTCTGGTCAGTGAATTTATCCTCTAACAAAAAGGATAATTCACTTCCAAGGGCTGTGGGAGAGTCCCTGGCTCTGAAACACTCCCATCTTTTTCCAGATGCCTTTTTCATTCAAACAATGAGACAGGGAAGTCCTATGGTCCTGATCTGAGATGCCAGACAAGATAGTCTTAATGTTCCCCCATGCTTGATAAAATTAATCTTTTAATTAGGCACCCAGATTCCACAGCACTCCCTGTAGCTCTGCCAATTGCACTCAAGTCTCTGACAAATCCCTCTTTGTGCTTTGTTGCTTTCTTAATTTGTGGAGTGAATGTTTGGTTATATCACATGGAGCAGATTTTCTTCATTTTAATTAATTTAAGTCATTCTTTAAAAAACAAAACTAACTTTTAGAAGTATTTCACCATCCAATCCATCACTGGAAGGTGGAAAAAGAAAATTGGTTTGCATTTATTTATACCTGCCCTGGATCAAGGAGGGCCATGCCAGCCTGGGTGTGTACACCCCCTGGAGTGTCACCTGGTTTGAGGTGACACTGAGGGGAGTGGGAGGGAGAACAGAGGTGGGGTTTGTACCTTACAGATGTTGTTGCCTTCCTTGCTTCTCATTTGAGGACATCTGAACAAGTCCTTTGAAGCAGTGAGTGATGAGCACTGTCACAAAGAATGCACAGAAACACTTAAGTTAAAGGCAGAGATCATCCTCAGGTTTTCTTTTCACCCTTTTTCTGTTTTCTGGGGGGGTTATTTGGGTTGATGGAGCCATAAATCCACACAGAGGCTGCATCAAAGGAGATCAAGCCCTCTGCTGACAGCAGAAAGTCAGAGCAAAGCTCCACAACAGATGGCCTTTTCTTCCCATCTCCTGGCCACCAGCTCTCATTGGGCAATTCATTATTTTCTGCAGCTGAAGCAGCTGTGGATTACTGTAATTACAGATTTAATACAGCTCTGACAATCCAGAGTGAATACTAATTTGAACTTTATACCTCTCCTTGGAATAAGGTTAATTTTCTCATGATTATATAGCTTCTGATTAACTCAAGATGTTTGTGAGGCTAACATTTTTCCTCCTAGGGAAATAAATGGTGCGTGAATTGCAAAATATTAGTGGTGGGTTTGGTGTTCAGTCTTGTCCAATGTCCTGGGAGGGAATTTTTGAGTTCCCCAAATGTTTTCAGATAGTGGGCTAATAACTTCCTTTACAATTGTGGCTTTGGCTTTCCTCAGATATGTACTGATCAATAGTAAATGATTTACTCGAATATTTATTATGGAGAAGAAGAAATACACTTTTTAACAGTAATAATAAGCTAAGTGTACCAAAAGCTTGTGTTTCAGAAAAACTCCAAGGGGTTTCTTTGGGCATGTTTGTTCTTTAAATAGTTTTAGAGGGCAAACTGTTTGTCTTGGTGCCATTCGTAGAGCTTGTATGATCCTCTTGAGAGCAGAGATTATGTTTTGCTATCGTAGGTTTTCCTTTTGAGTGACTATTCATAGCTTCATGTCCTTATTCCAAGAGGTTTTTTCCCTCAGCAAAATCTCCCTGACTTCAGCAAAGTCCTTGGTGCTGTGTGCTGATGGAGCAGAGGCCTCTCAGCCTCCACTGCAAGTCTGAGCTGTCAGACCTGGGGCTCCTGGTCCTGTGTTCCTCTGAAATCCCCTGAAGTGAGTGGCACCTGGGGGCCTGGAGACAGAATTTTTGGATCCAGATCGACCCTCACCAGCTTGTCCTGCCCTGCAGCATGGATGGGTTGAGAGGGTGGTTTGTCTGGGGGAGGCAGGGACCCAAAAAACATTCTTTAAGCATTTCCATCCTGCAGCAACCACCCTGCAAAGCAGCAGGAGGCCAGGAACTCTTACAGCTTGAGGACTAAAATGGAAACAAATGCTCTGCACCCTGCACTGAGGGACTGAGCAGGGCTTGGGAAGTTGAGTTGGCCCCTGGAAGCAGGGAGATCTCCACCAGAATGAAGTGAGTCAGGGGGAGAGTGATTTTCAGGGCTTTTATTTAATCTGAGATGTGATTTCTTTAAACTAGCAACCTGATTTTATATGTATGTATATAAAATATATTTTTTTTTGTACTGCACTTTCTTGAAATAAACAGGGAAGTTTTATAGCACTGCTATAAAAAAAAAAATCACTAAAGGACTCTCTGGAATACATTTCTTGTCCACAACCTTATTATGCCATGCTTTTTACTTTCCTACTGGGAGATATCTAATAAGTGCAATGAATTGTGTAGGTGTTTTTTGTGGTGTTTTTTTTTTTTTTAATATGAGTCCAGAAACCTGGATATAAAAGTATTTTTGCTAAGGACTGTTGGCCTGAAATGTAGAATGAGAAATTCTAAATGGGAACATTATTTATTTCCAATAACACCTCTAACTAAAATCTTTTCTGTGAGCTCTGAAGTGATGGAGAAGCAGATGAAGGTCAGCTGGTGGCAGTGACAGATTTCCACACCCCCACATCCACTCCTGGGGAGCACCAAACACTTGTGCTGGGTCCAAGGAGACTCAGGAGATGCCCCTTAATCCTGGAAGATTCCCTGAATTTCTTCATCTGTGTGGGATTCAGCATCCTAATTTAATTTTCTCTGGGAACCCCTAAGGCTTAAGAGAAGAGCATCCAAGGTTTGTCAGTGAGGTGATCAGGGGCACTGAGAGATCCCCTTTGCTCTGCACCTTACAAATCTTGGTGCTTTTGTGTGCATAGAAACCATTTGATCTCTTATCCCATTTTTCAGGCATCAAAGTTCAACTGACTGGTCTGTAATTCCATTTCTCTCCCTTTCTACTATATTAAAAGCAGCCCTGACATTTCCCCTTTCCATATCTCCTCATCCTCTGTCAGTTTGCAGAGGTAGAAATAGTCAAGGAAATAAGTTTCAGGCAGCTGGAACATATCTGATCTTTATAACCACTTTCCAACTTGTTCTTTCCTTATTCTCTCTGAAGATCTTGGTTATTTGCCTCTGATATTAGCTGCCAGTTGAATGCAGCAAGGTAAAGATGGGGAGTGCTGTAGCAAAAAAAAAAAAAAAAAAAAGACATAAAAGACTTCTCTTTTATGGCCTCATCTGTCAATAGCTTTTCTACTCTGCTGAGCAGTAAAGCAACATTTTGCCTGGCTTTATTCTTATTACAAATAGACTTGTAGAACATTTTTGTGCTACCTTTGCTAGCTCAAAGCTTTTTTTTTTCCCTTTAGTTGCTCAGTGTTTGTTATTCTTTTTATACTCACACTCCGTATATGTGTCCTTCATGAGTTTGAGATCACTGAGCAGTTTATGATTTAGCCAGATTAAATCCCAGGTTTTCTCCACTGGGATGTTTTCCACTCACATGATTTCTCTGTGGAAATGTTTCAGCCCCATGGCTTCTTTTCTCCTTTGACTGGCAGCTCTTGGGTCTTTCTTACTGTGAAGCCTCAGAGATCCCCACGTGTCCTTTCTTTTATAAAGTCCTTTGTCTTTATTATGTTGCCTTTCCCCTGAGGAATTATTTGTCACTTTCATCCAAGCTGGCTTTTGCCTTCCTTATCTTAGGAGGTTTCTCAGTGCTGGAGCATTCTGCACCCAGACTGAGGGCTTTGCTCCTGTCACCAAAACACTCTCCTCCTTCTCAGGAGATGCTCATGGCCAACACCCTTCCTCAGAGCAGCCCATTTGTTGTAGCCAATGTTTTCATTTGGCAAACTTGTCCTGCTTCAGAAAGTCTTCCCCTGAGGTCAGCCAGGTGAAGAGTTCCCCTTTGTCACCAGGGGAGCTCAGTTCTTGCCCAGCAGTCCGTGGTGTCTCGTTTCTGGAGAAGGAAAGGGGTTGTAGTGACCCCTTTTTCTTTGAAGGGGAGGGAAATGGATGAAAAGGAGAGGCAGCAAGATGCAACAGAGGAATCTTCAGGGGGTTTTAAGTCCTTGAGGGCAGAACGTGCTACACCAGCAATGCCACATTCCTAAAGGGATTCCTCAAGTGATGAAGTCTTCCTTTATTTTCTCCTTTTTTTACTCACCCAAACCTCTTGGTTTCTTTAAACACCAAGCACATGCATAACCACACACTCACACCCTAACTCTTGTTTTTTTCTGATATTCCAGGTACTGGAAGTGACTTTTGAAGGCTGAGATCAGATTCCTCTTGTAGTGGGTAGATGAGACTCTCAGTCTGATGGCTGGGGATGTAATTACTCAGATGTGGCTGATCACCTTTCTTGCTAGGAAAGGAGAGGAGTTTGCATTGGTTTCATCACTGCTTTGGGGTTTAAATCTTTAATGATGGATGGCATAGGAATGGCAGTGGGCAAAGCAACAGGGCTGGGTTTTTGCTTCTCTCCTGGTTTGTCTTTCACTCAGGCTGCAGGACCTTTGGGGCAGGATGGGTGTTTTCCCATCCCTGTTTACAGCAGCAATTTACAAATATTGGCTGGCAGAAGGCATGTTTTAGAAAATGAATATGTATAAATTCCTCCTTTGTTCTCTGCTCTTTAGAATTGCTGCCTTAGGGAGAGCACAAAAATACCCCCACACAAAGTAAAACCTCTTCTCAAAGGAAACATTAAACACAACTGCCTCTACTTGGACTAAAATAATGAGTACCCAGTGTATCTTTTGGCCTTCTCTTGGAGGAAAACCACTACCAAAATGTGACATTAAATATTCTGTGCTCCTGTGGAGAGTTCCCTAAGTTTTCCCACAATCATTTCATCTGTCTCACATGGCTTTGCTTGCAGGAAGATGGAACACAACTTCAGTGATATTTTAAGGTTGCAATTTAATAGGCAATTGACTTTGGAAAACTAAATATAAACCCAGGAAGAGCCTGTTGCTGAGTAGAGGTAACTTCTGGTCAATCCCAGGCCTGAAATAATATAACCTTGTTCTGATTTATTTTTGTCTTTTGTCTTGAGGTTGGCAGGAAGGCTGAAGCACTGGGCAGCAGCCTTTCCTAGATCTTCCTTCTCCAGTTATAACAGAGATGGAAAAAAACCCACCCAAAGCCATGCCAGAAAGAGGGACTTTTTATTTTTATTTTAAGCTAATGCTTAAAAGCTGCTTTATATTTGGATCCCACCAAGGGGTCTGAGCCCCAGCCCCAAGGGAAAGAGGAGCTCCAGAGGTGGCAGAGGTCCTGGGGGACCCAGCCCTCTCCAGATGCTCTTGTTAGTTACTACCATTGCCATTTCTGCACAAGGCTCCATAACATCAGTCCAACCATGCCACCTTGTGTTAATTTCTATTTCCTTATGGCCCTCAGTAGTCAGAGCAAAAAAAAAAAAAAAAAAATTAAAAGGATTTTCTGGGTGTGGGTGTATGGGGTTTCTTAAATACTGTGAAAAATTCCCTGCTGTCTCCCCTGCCTGAGCCTGGGTGTGCATCAGTAGCAGGTGAAGGGATTCCACTCTTGACACTTTGAAGTTTAAAATTTAAAATAAAGACATCACATTTCATAGTCACAGATTC
This sequence comes from Phaethornis superciliosus, assembly GCA_023637945.1. NCBI lineage: Eukaryota > Metazoa > Chordata > Aves > Apodiformes > Trochilidae > Phaethornis > Phaethornis superciliosus. The sequence goes on from JAJQWJ010000010.1 coordinate 23,211,963, forward strand.
AACATCTGTTTCTGGTGAAGAAGTTGAGCTATTGGGGTATGTGTCCAGCCCAGCATGGATTACTCTTCCTGGACTACCATAAAATCTTTGCTGAATTGTGGGTTATGCCTTAGGTCAGGGGAATCTGGTCCATTATATCCCCAACTCTGAAGTTTCGGGGTTTATTTTGCTAGACAAATGACCTGTGGATTTTGCACCGTGGAGTTAGTAGTATTAAGAGTGTTCTATTGTGAGGAATTAAACTTGAGAATGCTTTAAATTTAAAGAAAAAAAAAACCCTAAAACTAATTTCTCATAGCAAAATGTCTTCATTAAACCTTTGCTTCTTTTCTGCAGTCAGCAGCAGAGTATGTGAAGTCCAGGCTGCCTGAGGTGCTGAAACAACATCTTCAAGACTATGAGAAGGACAAGGAGAACAGTGTGCTGTCCTACCAAACCATCCTGGAGCAGCAGATTTTATCAATTGATCGAGAAATGCTGGAAAAATTGACTGTGTCCTATGATGAAGCAGGTATCTTTGTGCTTCTTTCTAAGTTACTTTTAACTGGGAAAAATTTAAAAGAAACAAAAAATTGTTTCCTTTCAGTCTTGCCTCCCAAACGTTGGTGCTTGTGCTGGCAAACTGCTCTTTGGCCTCAGAGGTAGGAGGTGACTCAATGAGACATTGCTTTCTCCTAAAATCAAGTTGAAATAGAACATTTTCCACTTCAGTGAGTGCACACTAAGTAGGTGAAAGGACAGTTGTTTTTCTAGCAGCACTTGTCCTCTCTAACACTGATGTTGATTGATCTGGCCCTGCCTCTTTATTGTCTCATGCTGTGACCTCGTTGCTGGTCCCTCCTTCACTGCTAACTTATTTTTGGGGTTGACTTAGCCAAGAGATAGTCACAGAATCTGATTTTCAAATAGGACACTACAGCCCAAACCAGCTGGTGTGTAGAGTGTGGAACAATGCAATTACAGGGGGGTTCAGTTTTGGTATTTACATCTTAATACTTGCTAATACTTTTTACTAGCATTTTGTTTCAAAGTCATTAGAAGTGTCTTGCAGTTTTTGGATCATCCACAGAGAGGTCCTGATGCATGCTCATAAGACTTACAGATTAAAAAAATGAGATGCTGTTGATGTGTTTCCCTGACCTTCCAAAGTAGTCACTGATCCCTGCCATGTGCCCACTCCCCTGAATCTTCCCAAGTTTCTCGGGGTTTAGATAAATAGAAATTAATTATGCAACCTTGTAAAGGAAGAATCAAACAAAAAGGAAACAGCCTTGTAATAGAAAAAAAAAAAAAAAAAGCAACTCTACTTAGCGTGCCCCCATTTCTGTGTTTTTCTTAATCCCTGGTGGCATTTTCTTGTCCTGCTCTTCCCCTGACAGCACCTGGCAGGGAGGTGCCCCTGGGGAGTGTGCTGAGCTCAGCTCCCAAGTTCTCCTTCCAGCTGTTTTAGGCAGAAGCTTCAAACTCCTAAATGGGTTTTTCATTTGGTTGGATCCTGTTTCCAGCCAGCAGCCTGAGAGCACCACTCTTCTCCTTGGTTAGGTGCCAACCTGCTCAAATGAGTTTCTTGTCACTAGCCCAGCTCTGGAAAGCCAAGAAGCTGGTGTTACTGTGTCCTGTGTGTACCCAGGCTGTGCTGCCCTGAAGTACTTCAAATGCTCCAACTCCTTATCAACTTTGCTCAGACTCCTCCTCAGACTCCCACTCACCAGCAACACGATTCTCTTAAGCTCTTTGATCTCCAAGGCACTTGAGCAACTTAAAATGCCATTTGCAGACTGCCTGTTCTGGGTACTTACAGGGCTGTGGGCTTTTGTAATTTCAAGTAATTACAATGCTCTATTACTTTATCAATGATATTCTTGCATTCACCCAATAAATAAGCCTGATTCTCTTCAAATGCTTTGATCTCTCCTGCTCCTGAGCCCCACACAGTGCCATTTGCAGTCTACACATGTCACATACTTAAGGAGCTCTGAGTCATACGAGTTCCTGAAGGACAACAGAGTTAAAATGAGGCCACAGGATATTTGTTTAATTACATAGGGCCTGCTTTTAATGATGCATAAAAAACAAGCTTCAAAAAACGGTGCTTTCTGTTGCTTCCGTTTCTCTTTTTTTAACACAGAATTTCCCAGCCCAATGAATCATGTAAATCTTTTTTTCCCTGCTTCAGTCACTTCATCTCTGCAGTCAGTTTGATTGATAGAAGTTTGTTAGGCAGGAGAAAATGCAGTGGAAGAAATTACTGACTCCTCTCAAAAAGAAAGGAAGCACTTTCCTCTATTGAAAACTGTTTGTACAGGGGAAATAAAGATTAGAACTGCTTGAACACAAGTTTGGAGATTTATATCAAGCAATGGAATAATCATGTGGAAAAGGGAAGCTACATAAATAACTGTGTTTAGAAAAGTCCCAGCAAATACACACGTTGGCAATGGAGAGGGAGCACAACTTTTACTGTAAATAAAAAGCCCAGAATTTCAGCTTCCCAATCACCTAACACCTCTGGAGGTGAAAACACAGAGATGGAGCCTGCTCCTCAGTCTAATCATGGCACTTGTTTACTACAAAAGCAGAAATGGTGCTACCTGCTCTCCAAGTGAGCTCTGACTGTGAGCAGAGCACAGAGAAGGGGGCAGTTAAATCTGATTGCAGCTGCTTGTGCTCCTCACCACTCCAGGTGTCCAGCTCTGGGTTGGTGACACTTTTCTTGCCTTAGTGCTTTTCCATGCTGAAATGAGAAACAGGCAGTTTAATGAGAGGATCGAGCTGCTGGAGGTACGTGCAGGATGAAGGAAGCAATCTTGAAAAATCAAACTGATGGAAAATCTTGAAGGCCTTTTCCAGCCTGAGCAATTCTGTGATTCTAATTCTAAAATACAAGCGATTGTCATGGAAGGGGGAAAATACAACTTCCTCTGGCAGGAGGCCACATGAAACATGAACAAAACCCATCCCAGGGAGCACTGTCAAGGGTTTGGTTTCTGGAATCATGAGCAGTTGGAGTTGTGCTACGTGCCAGGCAGGGAAACTGGGAAGTTAGATGTTCAAGCTGCATGATCCAAGGGTCAGTAGCTGAGTGTAGCCGGGGGCTGCGTGGAGGGGAGCACATCCACAGCAAGGGAGCTGAACTGTCCATCCAGAAAACCTGGGAGCAGACCTTCTCCATCCAGAAAGCCTTTCCTGTCTCTCTTGTAAGAGCCATTTTCCACGTGTTTGCAGAGTGTTCACCCCCAGCTAACTCCTCTGCCCCCAGGGATGTTTCCCAAAGCAGCTGGAATTCAGCTACATCCATTTTCCAGAATCAAACTAAGATGGCTTGGGCTTCTGGTACAATTTTGCGTGTTAGTTTGGCCTTCCTAGCAGCATGCAGCATTGATAGTGTGCAGCTTCAATGAACTCAACATCCTAAGGCTGCTTTTTGGAAAGCTTTCCCTTTAGGAAATCAGTATATCAGGGCTACCAGATAAAATGGGTTCATCTAAAAATAGTCAAATGTTGATAAGATTTGTAGTGAAGTTCAACTAGGGAAGCTTTTATAAAATGAAAGCAGGCCTGAAGTGACAGGTGGTTAAAATTCCTGTCATAATCTTTAAATCCCTTAGTTTAAAAAGTGGCATTCTTGACTGGCTAAGGCAAGGTTAATTTTGTACATGAATACTTTTTCCTGGTAAAGCTTTATTAGATGTTAATCCTATTTCTCTGGTTTATAGCATCTCTAAACATCTGGAGAGGACAGTGATTTCTCTGTATACAAATACAAGTTTAGGATATTTAAAGGCATTTTGGCATTTAACTCTTTGCCAGGGAGCTCAAGCCTGCTAGGAGATTCTGGTGGTGGTTTTGTAGTGTAGTCAATAGTTTTCTTCTTTAATGGATGATCCCTGTCCCCCAGAGTCCTATAAAAATCGAGTTTCATCATTGTATGACAAAAAAAGATGAATTTCATTTTTCCCTGCTGTGAAGCACTCATGAAAGACACTGATATTTAGGCACAGCCTCCAGAGCCAGATGTCAGCCCAAAACATGTTTTCTTAGCTAATATTTGCCAGGGCCTCCCATGTTTGAGGGAGCCAACTGCAAGGAGAGAGACCAAAAGCTCCTGTGTGCCTCTCTCTGCAGGTACAGCTTCTGTTAGGATTCATTTGAAAATTCTGAGGCACAGTTGCTTTGCCCCATGTCTTGAGACCCTTGATGTCAGCACCATAGTGTTTCCTAAAACTGCTTTTTATGCTGGCAGTCCATGTCCCATCACCTTTACACACCCCTTCATTACCCCCCTGGCTGCCAGATTTCAGCATGGAATATCTTCAGTCTCCCTGCTCCTAGCTTTGCCCTGGCACACAGAAAAACCTCACGTTTGCTCTTCTCCTGCAAAACATTTTAATAGGGAAATCAGAGAGCAGAAAATACACTGCAACAACCCCCAGAACCTGGCACGGGCTCAGGGATTTGTGATCTGAGGGTGCTGCTGCCTTTGTGCCAGCTGTCCTTGTGCTCTCCCCCTTGGCAGCAGCTCCCAGCTCATGCTGATCCCTGCTTTCCATGCACCAGCTGCAGGGCACACCATGATCCATCACCATGAAGCCTTTTTCCATGATTTCCCTGTGTTTGAACTGAGCTGTTGCTAACAGAGCAGGATGAAACCTGGCAGGGGGATGTCAACCAACTCGGGCCACCAAGAGCCCAAGGTCCTCAGAGCTGCCCCAGCAGTAGGGATTTGGAGCCAGGTGTCAGGAGGATTTTTTGATGCCAGGTGTGAAGCATGAGCTCTGCAGTGTCCACAGGGTGAGCTGGATCATGTCTGGGCTCCCTAATGCCTTTCAGAGTCTTAATCAGGTCTTGCGTGCCCTCTGGTGCCTTTTGTGCCTGTGGATAAAGCAGTGAGCTGAAACCCATGGAGCTGCTGCAGCCCTGACTTCTCCAAGGTGCCTTGGCAGATAATAAAATACAACACCAGTAATCTTACCTGACTGGAGAAAAACTAAAAAAAAAAAAAAAGCAAACAGCAACAGGGAAAAAAAAAAAAAAAAAAAAAAAAGCCCTATCTCTGCAGCCAGGATAGTGCAGGTTTTTAATTTTCTGGTGATTTTCTTTGTAAACTGCTCAGCAGGGCATTATTCAGGCAGCTGTGTCAGGGGACTAATAGAAGATGTGCTCTCAGGTTTGGAGCCTTTATGTTGGGAATTTTCCCTCGTGCAATTGCATTAAATCTGAGGGGGCTGACAAGAGCATGGTGTCTTCTAACTCTGTACAAGGTTAAATGACTGAAATAAAAATAGATGGAAAAGAAAACAAAGTAAATTAAGTTTGGTTTCTCAGGTAGTGGCAGACAGTAGTGTGAGGTCAGGGACTTGAGGATAGCCCAAGCCATCAGTCAGGGACTATGAAGCAACTGATCCTTCCTGAATCACTTTGGAAATCATCTTGTTTCCCACCTTTCCCTCTGCTTCATTCTTTTTCATTCACCCAGGTGATCTGACCAAGAAGTCTTTGTTCAAAGGTACCATTTTTATATAAATCATGGCAATAATGCTTATGTGTATGTGAAGCATTTTACTTTCTAAACCCCTGTGCTGCAGGGTATTATTTACAGTGTTCTCCCTACTAGGAAATGTGTGATTTTTATTTTTTTTTCCCTACTGCAAAAATCCACACTGGAAGAGGAAGGCAATCTGCAGAGCAACAGGAGAGCTGATGAATTTACAAATGCAAATATCAAGCCAGGAGGACAGGCAGAGATAAAGCCTCTGGTCTCCAGAAAGAGGCATCAGTTGGGTGGTGGATCACACAGGGGGTGTGGGTCTCTCCCTGCAGTGTGCCAGGATCCTTCTGGAGTTGGATTTGGTTTTATATTTCCCCCCAACAAGGTTCTCATCCAACCTTTCAGCACAGCTCTCTCAGGGGAAAGCCATGAAGTGGTGGAGTTGCAGGGGCCTTAGCAACAAATGGGAAATGAGATCCAATTAGATCTGCAGTGGGTCAAATTGCAAAAAATAACATATATTTATTTATAATAAATATCTATCTATAATAATAATATTATTATAATATATATGATATAATACATCTGTCCTGTGAAAAAAATAGCTGTGGATTAGAGCTGTGCAAGATAGACCATTAAGTTAAAAATAAATCTGAACCCAGTGCATCTAAACACAACTTGTTTATTACTGGCTATTTTATTTATACAGTCATGGGACATTCAACTACTGACCTGGGAACAGCAAAACATAGTTTTGAACTCTGGTCTGGGACAGCAACAAGCAGCAGCTCTGAGAATTTATCTTTAGGAGCAGAGAACAGAGACTAAAACCCTGATCCATCTGCCCAGGAGCAAAAGCAGGATCAGGATGGCAGGCAGAGCTGGGATGCCCCGTGCTGGTAGTGCTTATTAAAACTGCACCTTTGATTAAAACAAAATCACCATCAGGGTCCTTTTGGGTTTGTTTTGCTTCCCATTCCCTTCTGTTGCTTTCCAGGCACAACCTGCTTGATTGCCCTCCTGTCAGACAAGGAGCTGACAGTGGCCAACGTGGGGGATTCCCGAGGAGTGCTGTGTGACAAGGATGGGAATGCCATCCCCTTGTCACACGACCACAAGCCCTACCAGCTGAAAGAGAGGAAGAGGATCAAAAGAGCTGGTGAGTCTGTGATGGTTTTCCTTCTCTGCTCTGTCAATAACACACTTTACCCCCGAGGAAGGCTGCAGAGTACCAGGCTGAGGCCTCAGCAGAGAAAATCTTCCATTATTAATCCAACACTTTGCAGGGGGATGTCATGGGGCAGGCAGAGGAATGGAAGCAGCCTGACCTACCCCTTAATTGAGCCAGCATGGGGTGGAAGAGCAGCTTTCATCTCCAGCTTCACTGTCCTGGTCAGTTCCCTTCTGATCTCCAACAAGGAACAAATTACCAACCAGGAGCAGGAACTTTCCAGGCTTCTTCACACAAAATGCTATCAGACACCTTGATGTGAGAGGCTGGCTCAGGAGCTGAGTCAGGCTGAGTTCCTAAAATAAGCAGAGACTGAATCTAATTCCTCAAAAGTTGATTTTTTTCCCCTTTAGTGACTGCTAATGAGTGCAAAGATGTAAACTGTAGCAGGAGTGTAGGGATAGAGCATAAGGAACAGAAACCTTTCTGCAATAAATCTTTCTAGCTTTCATCACCTGTCAGTTTAGCAACCTCCTGGGTTAAAAGTTACATTTGGATCATTCACTTTAATAGCCAATTCTCCATGAATTTGTCAAAGTCTCTTTTGAACCCATTTCTGGCTTGGCTTCCCCAGCAGCCTGCAGCAGCAAATGATTTGATGAAGCAAAAAAAACCAACCAAACTTCCACTTGTTTGAGTTAAACCAAGCAATGAGCATCTCCTCATGCATCTCCTCTCTGCCCCCAAGGCTTCCTCTGTAAAGTGGAAATAACAAGTTTTTCCCTGAGTGTAACCCGTTTTTAAAACCTACAGCTTATCAATATGTCCCCAGCAGCAGAAATGCCTGGACATGGGCAACCAGCCCTTTGCTCTCCTTTTGCTTTTATCCCCAAGGAGGTGTCAGAGCAGGGGGGATCTCTCCTGCTGCCAGGCAGAGACACGGACACACTCCCCAAGGGGATGCTGAGAAGGAGGAACAGGAAAATCTTGGTGTCTCTTTGCTTCAACTCTCCATCTGGGGGATGTTTTCCCCAGAAAACCCAAGAAATCTCCTCCTGGTGGAGAGCCTGAGCCTTGGGTTTGGTCTCCATGTGAGGAGTGACCTTGACACAAGCCTGGGTTTGGCTTGTGCTGAAGTTCTGGGTTGTAGAACCACAAGGTGACTGCTGCTGATTGAAACTTAAGTCCTTCACCTTGAACATAATCCTCTGAGCTCAGCTCTCACTGACAAGCAAAACCTTTGTGCTGTTGCCAAAAACCTTCTGGTTCTTGAATGCCTTTTCTCCTCCCGTGGCAGCCAGTGCTGCAGAATATTTGCCTTTCCAGGGGTGTTTTTTTTCATGTACCCTGCGTGGATGGCTCTACAAAGAAAGCACCAGGAGGCCCCACAGCCACGTCAGCAAAGCAGAGGAATTCAGTTGGTGCTGAGGCACTGTGTACCAGGACCTGCAAAGAGCACACAGGAGAGCACCATCCATCTCTGGAGGCACAGGGGGGGTGCAGGCACTGCTGTCCTTTTCATTAAGTGTGAAATGCCTCCTTAAAACTGCCTCTGTTAATTGCATTGGGTTTCCTCTGGCCTTTCTGCTTACTCTCCGGTTTCTCTCATCCCAGGCTGGGTGAGTAGGTGGCTGCGGGACCTTCAAACCCTGGAGCAGCAGCTGGATGAGGTTTGTGTCACCTCTGAAGGGCTGCAGGTGGCTCACCAGCCCTTCCTTCCATTTCTTGGAGGCTCCCAGAAGTGTTCATAACAACACCCAGCCAGCAAGTTTTGTTTCTGGGGGTTTTAAGACAAATCAAGCTTTAAACACCAACGAAGCATTAAGTGAAACGTAGTTCCCTCTGAAAGCAGAAGGAATTTAGAGATTAGATCAGGCAGCCAGGGATGGAAATGCTGCTCTGAGGTTTTGGTGTCTGACAAATAACCCCCGGGGCTGAAGGGAAGAGCTGAAAGTGTTCTGATAACTCCAGAGAACAAAGAGATTTATAAGAATGCCAAAGCAGGGAGCTGGCAGGCAGAAAAAGCAACACTTCCTCTAATTCTGTTGTACATTTTAAGACTCCACGTTTGCAAATTATTTGTCCTCGGGTGACTTTTCATTCCTGTTGAGGAACAGGGCTGGGAAGCAGAGCAGTGGCACCTGGATGCATGCAGAGGAATTTTACTCTGACCTTGAGCATTGGGTTGTTCCCTCCCTGGCCCAGTCAGGCTGTGCCAGCACCATCCAGTGCAGCATCTCACTCTGAGCAACCCCAAAAGAATCTCTTTTCAACCAGAAGTAGCACTAATCCTGGAGACTGCAGAATCAGTCAGATCCCATGTTGCATTTCTCTGACTGGAAGGAAACTTGGTATGGGTTTGCTCACATCAGTTTCTTGGTCCTTTTTTGACACAGCTCATTCAAGGCAGTTTGATAGAAGAGCCTACAAAAGGTTTTGGCACTTGTTATTTCACTTTATAAGTGAGATGTGAGTCCTGCTGCAGGGGGGTTTCAGTGTTGTATCCTTCACAGAGCTTCTGCAGTGGGGAAAACACGAGCTACACAGCAGAAGGAGGTGTTTACTAACCCCAGAACAGAAAGATTTGCTTTCAGCATTTTTCTCTTAACACAGGCAGTTGTGTGGTGCAGCAATAGCTGTGTTCAAGGCCTTGTCAGTGTCTCTGGGGGAGCAGAGAGCACGAAGCTGCTTTGTTTGACAGCAGAGCCACTGCTGACTTCTCTGCTGCAGCCCTTTCAGCAGCACAGGCAGCCACAACCCAGCTCTTCAGGGTCGTGCAGTCATAGAATCTGCCAAGTTGGAAGGGACCCATCAGGACCATCACCTCCTGCCTCTGTGTAGGGCACCCCAGGGATCACATCCTGTGCCTGGGAGCTTCATCCAAACATTTCTGAAGCTCTAAAATGAGCTCACACCATCTCCCGCTTTGGGTTTTTGGGGTTTTTTTGAGATCCATAGCATCTCTATCCCTCAGGGCATACAGCAGGATGGATTTTGGGGCGGGTCTGTCAGGAAGCCAGGGAAATGCTTTGATTTTTAAGAAAAAAAACCCAAGAGAAGAATTGCTTTAAGTGTTGGTGTTTCTCTCCAGGTGGTTTTATCAGCTTCAACGGCTCCTGGCGCGTGCAGGGGATCCTGGCCATGTCCCGCTCCTTAGGAGATTACCCTCTGAAGAACCTCAATGTTGTCATTCCTGACCCTGATATCCTGACCTTTGACTTGGACAAACTGCAGCCAGAATTCATGATCCTGGCTTCAGATGGTCTGTGGGATGCTTTCAGCAACGAGGAGGCCGTTCGGTTCATCAAGGAACGCTTGGATGAACCCCACTTTGGTGCCAAGAGCATCGTCCTCCAGTCCTTCTACAGAGGCTGTCCTGACAACATCACAGTGATGGTGGTGAAGTTCAGGAACAGCAGCAGAACAGAAGAACAGTAATCACTGGTGGTCCTCTGCCTCACTCTGAACTTCAACCAAACAACTCTTCAACGTTTTAAACGCGGTAGAAAGCTCTAGGAAACGCCGCTAAGGTTCTGCAGGAAAGGAGCAGATCCCTCTGGTCTTTGTTCTTTGCTTAACAAAAGGAGCAATACAACACCTGCATTCTGAGGGATGATAAGAGCTCAGTTTGTGCCCACCTACCCATCTCCAGTCACCTTGCTGCTCCTTAGAATCTAACTGTAACCTCCCCGTTCCCTTTACAAACCCTCCGTAGCCTTTTGTGTTTGATTCCTCCCCTCTCCTTCCCCACACTTCCCTGGGGCTGCTCAGCAGGGAGCTGAATAGCAAAGTGATAGGAATGGTGCTGCCTGACCTCAGAAGGATGCTCTCCTCTTTCTCATCCTTTTTTCCCCTTTTCTAATCTGCAGTCAGAAGGGTGGCTAGGAAGAGGTTTGCCATTACTGATATGAAGGAGGAAGAGGAGCCAGCTATAACCCTGCTGCCACAGAACTGGCTCTCTTGCTTTCTTTAACCTCCCCCCTCCCTTAAATAAATCCCCACCAAGCATGTGATTAGGTCTGGCTACAGAGTTACCTGAAGCCACATGTTTATCCAGCCTGTGTATTACTCTCAACAACATTTCTTCCATGCCACATTGCATTCAGCCTCACTAATGGTAAACTCCAGAAGGTCTGACACCTTCTATATCAAAAAAAAAACCAAACCCCAACCCAGCTCTGCTGTGCTACAAGAACATCTGTCAGCTACCAGGACTCACCCTGACCTTAGGGGTTTTTGGCATGGACTTTTTGTAGGCATGTAAAGAAAGTGATGCAAGAAAAAAATGGGTTTGGTGGTGACTGTTTGGGAAATTAATCAAAACAGTGCATTCCTTAGAGCTCCCTAGGTGGAAGTCAGGCCTCTTAAAGACTTTCTTGTACCACTGCAGATTAATTTGTGGTGTTAACCCAGGGAAAACCCACGTCAGAACCAGGTTTTGGTATGGTGTATAAATGCCAGGCAGTGTCATTGCCCTGCAGAGAGGAAAGCTTGTGTTAAATCTAGGTAAAACAATGTTTAGATCTAACTTTCAGTATTTAATTGTATTTTGGAATCTGTGAGTGCTGTAAATTTAAACAATGACAGTCTGAGTTTGCTCTGTGTCTGATGCCTTGGCTGGGGGCTTGGTGATGGAGAGGCAGCAGCAGAGTGAGAGGGTAATGAGTGTGAGAGGAGCAGAGCCAGGGCCAGAGCTGCAGGTCAGTATTTTGGATGCCTTGTTATCCAGTGTCTCAAAATAATCCTTGGAATCCTCTCCCCACAAAGCATGGATCCCCTGAGCTCTTTGAGGTGATGGATGGAGGGTGTTCAGTATTTGGGTCCTGAGATGGGATGAATGCATTGCCTGACATGGGCTGTGTCTTGGGGAAAGATACAGTGTCACTGGGTTAAAACCTGTCCCTCCTTCCTCATCCCCCACCAACAGCCTGCCTGGGCCCTGCCAGGACCTGATCCCAAGACCAGGATGTCTCTGGTTGTGCTCAGCAGCTGTGATGCCTCTGGAGGCAAAAATGAAAGAGCACAAATTCTGCTCCCTGCTGGAGAAGGAATTCCCACCTTAAATCTGTTGGTTTCTGTTCCTGGGTTCTCTTCCCTCCTTTGGTTTGTTTGGGAACAGCTCTGGATGGGATGCATTGCTGGCACCAGAGCTGCCTTCAGCAGCCTCTTCCCACCCCTGACTCAGGAACAGGGAAGTGGAAAGCAGAAGTATGGAAGGATTGGGACTTTTTAACTCTCTTGGACAGAGCAGTCAGTGAACTTTAAATGCAGCTTTGCAGTTAAACTGAGCAGCTAACAGGAAATGTTAATAATTGCAGAGCACCTCTGTTATTTTCCTCCCAACCCAAATAATTCTGTGATCCTATGATTTTATTTTGAAAAGGTATTTGAGGTCAGAAGGCTGTGAGGTGAAACCCTTGTGTGACATTTCTGTGGAGGTGCTTCCTCAGCAATGCTCCAGCAGCAGGATGGGTGCTGCAGGCAGAGCTGGGGCTGTATGGGGCATTTCCCTTTCCTCTCTCCTCCAGGGAGGGCTCTGTTGTGGTGGTTTTAATTTGTAGGACATTTTGTAGGATATTTGTCTAAACAGCTGCCCAAGGAAAAGGAGAATTACCCAAAAAAGGGGGAGAGTTGTGTAGCAGAGACATCACTGCTGATCCTTCACAAATTTGGAAGTGGAACAGTGGTCAGCTCCAAAAAACAACCAAAAAAACAAACATTGAGTGAAAAGCTGACAGCTGGCACTCAGTGTCCTGCAGCAGCACAGGTTCTGGAGGCTGAGGAGCATTGCTGGGGGATGCCTGACCTTCCCCTGACCTTCCCCTGACCTTCCCCTGACCTTCTCCTGACCTTCCCCTGACCTTCCCCTGATCACAACCCAGCTCACTTGCTGGCTGCTCCAGCACCTGGGAGAGGGAGGGGGTGGCAGGAATCAGACACCTTCAGCCCCAGCAGGAACTGGGAGGAAGCAGTGGGAGCTCACTCTGGAACTGAGCTGTTTTAGGAAAACAGAGCAGGACTGGTTTGGGTATTTAGTGCAGGATTCCTTTACTCTGTCCCAGCCAGTCCATCACCCACCCAGCCCCATTTCAACCTTCCAGGTGTCTGCAGTTGTAACAAGAGCTGTTTGAGCACCTCCAGGTTTCTCTACAACACTCCCACCTTCCTGGGAGCTGTCTCCTGGCCAAGGACATTCCTGCCTCACCAGTGAGCTCTGCTCAGGTATTTACTTTTTGCTTTTATTACTTTCAAAACCCAGTTAAGGATCCTTTAGGTTTAAAGGTGAAGGACAAATGGAAATGAGCAGCTTTGTGCAGCCTTCCCCACACAATGGCAGTGCCTGCCTCTGCTCCCTGCCAGAAGGCTTCTAAGCAGCTTGTAATCCCATTCTAAACATTTATAACTTCCCAGTCCTGCAGATTTGTGCCAAATTCTGCAATAATACTTGGCTGACAAGATTTAAGTGATGTCCTTGTTGCTTACGCAGCCCACCCGTGCCAGGGGCTGAGCCCTGGGAAGGGATCCTGGGGGTGTTTTGGGTGGGGTGTCCCCACACACAGCCATGTGCACAGATGTCTTCAGAGAAGGGATTTTTTGTTGCTGATTTTTTCAGCAGCTCTAGTGGCAGAAAAATAATATATTTAAGTTGCTGCCATAAAAAAAAAAAAAAAACAACAAAAAACATCTTCCCTGGGGTCTGAGGTGAACAAATGTACCCTGTCATGAGTCGTCTGAGACAGAACTTAAAAAGAATTCGGGCTCTTCCCAGGGCTATGACAAACAGCTGAACTGACACAGAAAGTGTGAAAGCTCCTGTCCCCGAGGGGCTGGGAACTGCTGCTCCGGTTCCGCTGGGTTTGCAGCTCCTTCTAGCGGCTGCCCTGCCCCAGGCACCCTCCCCGGGCACTGCTCCTTCAGTTATCAGGTTTTGGGGTGAAAAACAGGAGGTTTCGTCTCCTCGGGGTGGCAGTATAAAATTATCCCCTCCCTGCTTACCAGTGCAGGTCTGGGCACACCGAGGTGATCCCCCCAGGGAGGGATGGTGACAGAGGACATCACTGTCAAGGTTCTAAAAAGACAAAAATTGGAAATGAATGAGCCTGTTTTACTGAGGAGAGTGTTTAAAATATAAATAAAGGCAAAGCCATCTGAGGTCAGGTATTTTCTACCGACCTGGGAGCAGGAGGTCAGGAGCAAAACTGCTGCTGCCCTCATTGCAGGGTCCTACAATTCCCACCAGGAACAATTTCAAACACAACCAAACAGTGATTGATGATGGGTTTAGGTCACAACAGGGAGCACTGCTACCCACACACCTTGAGAATAAGGGAGTTTTGTTGTTCAGCTGCCTCAGAATGTCCACTTTCAGGTCACAGCTTTGTAAGCAGCTATTTGGGAAGTTTTCCCTTCAGGTAAGGTGAAGTTCTGGGTGTCCACAAGAATCAAGATGCTGTTAAGCAAAATGTCTGCAGTCAGAGCAGCTGGAGCCTACCTAAAACCTCCAACAGAAGCTCACAGGGAGCAATTATTGAGGAAAGTCCTGAAATCCACTTTTTTGAGCAGGTCAGCTCCCAGCTGGTCTGCTCACAGCTAAGGAAGGACTGTGAATTGGCTGAGCAATAGGGAGATAAAGCACTTTTTGATTTCTGCATTTTTTTAATGGCAAACCTATTTTTGAGCTGATGAGATGCATCAGTGCTTCTAAGGAAAGGGATGCTCAGAAAACCACTTCAGCCTGTTAAAAAATAAAACAAACAAACAAACAAAAAAAACCCACCAAAACCAAACCACTTCAAAAGCTGTTTGGTGGGAATATTTCACGGAGCCACTCTAAAGGCACTTCTGGACACTGCAACTGGAAAAGCTGAAAAGGAGCCAGGCTCATTATGGGGATGAACAGCCAGAGCTCTGCAAGGTCAGGCTGGAGCTTTAGTAACAAAAATCCTACACAGCCCCCAAGATAAAGGAACCAGGAGGTTCAGGTGATCCATCTGGGTTAAGGACAGCTTCCATTTAGTACAGCAGGGCTGGGTTATGTGAGATAAGAGCCTCTTCAGGTTCCTTTGTCACATTTTTCACTGGGTGCCAGGGGTGTTTTTAAGATTTTATCTTTATTGTGAGCTCAGGGGAGACTTGAAGTTTATTCCTAGGCAGGGGAAGGAGTTCCAGAGAGGAGGAGGCAGGACACTGGGCTGAGCCCTGGCTGGGATGGACAGGACACCCTGGGCTCATCAGAGTTAAAAAACAACTCAGCAGGATTAATGCAGCCTGGAAAATTCAACTGGCAGAAAGCAAGAGGTGAACAGAGCTCAGAAATCTCTCCAGGGGGGCCGCAGGGGGTAAACTTTTTAAAGCCTTTATTTTAGAGTGCTTGGTTGTGGGGCTGAGCTTCACCTGCAACTGCAGCAGCTTTCCATCCCCTCCCCACCACCTCTGCCTTAGGCAAACTGTAAAAAAAAATGAATAAAAATGTACAAAATTACCAAAACGTGCACATAACTCAGAGCAAAATGGAGATGAACGAATATCTGACAACCAGAGAGCAAAGCTCTGCCCCCGAGGCTCCTTCAACACACCCAACATAACCCACAGACATGGGTCAGGAATTCAGCCTCACATGGGTTAAACTTTAAATTTGAAAGAAATATGAGAAATTTACAATTTTTTTTTCATGCACCCAGGCAGTCGTTGGCTGGCTACAACGAACTTGCACTGAAGTGCTTTAGTAGTAATTAGAAAAATAAAACAGAACTTAGGAAAATAACCCAAACCTTCCTTGTCCTGTCAATACTGTCCTGTTCACACAGAATAATGCCCCTAAATTCACAGCCCCACCTGTTCCGTGGTTTAATTTGAACTTGCTTGCTCCAGAATGCACACAAAACACTGAAACATTTTTGCTTTTTAGTTTTTGAAATCACACGGGCAACACAGGCTTGAAATTTTACCCTACAAATCCCTTCTGCTCTCACCCAGCAGCAGTTCCTAGATGATCACCAGACTTTTCACATCCACATCACAAGCACTTGGAATTCTGATTTCATAGCTTTCTGAGCCACCTGCCTGAAAAAGAAGAATCTTAGGATTTGGGAAAATCCTAGCCTGTGGTTTAGGTTTAGTCCAGTAACACAGGCAGATGCAATAAAATTTGGGCCCACCACTGACTTTAACACTTACATCCCTTCACAGCCTTAAGATTTTCTTACCTCTTGCATAGCTGCTCACACTAAATCTTTCCTGTTACTTCCTTAAAGCTTAGGTATGAATTCTTACGGTCTTTTAAGCAATAGTAAGGTCAGACTCAAACACAAACCAGTTGGAAATGGCTCAAAAACACAAACAAAAAACCCAAGAGCAGGACTATTCAGGTGGCATGAAGAGGTGGCTGTGTTGAATAGGAAAAGTCTGGGAGTCTGTGAGCAGTGGTGAGGCTGGGGGGTGGTGCCCATCCTGCACAGCTCTGGGATTCTCCTGTCTGAGCCTCTGCCCAGGAGCTCTCTGCTTTATCCAGTTCCTGAACATCCATAGTCTTTCCTCATGACATTTTTTTTCTTGGAGAAAGCAATACAAACTGTGTTGTAGTATCAGTGTTCTGCTGACAAATCATTTATTTGGAACTACTGAACATGGCTTACAGAAAAAAGGGAGCTTGCTTTTTTTTTTTTTTTTTTTTTTTGAGCTGTATAAACAATCAAAGAACAAGTTAAACATTTCTCACAAAGCTCTCAGGATCTGACCACTGTACAACAATCAAACCACAGATCCTACAACCACAGGAACAGCTGCAGTTTCACCTGTGTTTCTAGGAATACAACAGTGTTCTTCCCTCCGTTATGCAATACTGTATCTTTAGCTATTTAGTTTACCAAAAAAATTCTATTTTTGAAAAACTTTGACCTTAACATCTGTTCTTAGAACACTGACACCTGAAATACTCCTCTAGAGGGTATTGTCCCCAAGACCTCATTTTTATAGCTAAAATAAAATAACACCTCCTGTAATTCCATCATCAAACCACGTGCAGTTGACAAGACAGCAAAAATTCAATACTGACCATCACCACAATGTAACAAAAACCTGGTGAAACCTCAAACTTGGTACTAGAGGTTTCTGCACCTCTGCTAATTTGTCTCTAAGAGACGATCTGAAAGACAGCCAAATGTAAATAGATCACCACATCTCAGCTGTAGTACAGTCAGGTGGCAGTGCTCTGTCATTCTAGGTGTACAGGATGTAACTATAGTATCCTCCCTCTGTAGTGGATGTATCAAGAGTAATTATGTCCCTGCAACTGCAAATTCTGTATTCTTGTCTCTTAGAAGTGTAAAGTACTGAAAAACTTGGCCTTGCTGATATGAATAAAGTGATTAAAATACACATCTTTACAGATACACAGCAGTTTGTCTTCTTTAGGAAACACCGATCTTAGAATTTCTTACTTTTTTTTTTTTTTCCTTTTAAAAGCTGTGTAGAAACAGATCTAAAGTCATGATAGAAATGCATCTGAATCCTGCCAAGGTGTGTTCAGAACTCTGGGTGTGTACGCGGGGGGTGTGATGATCCCAGTGGAGCAGAGATCTCTGGTAACTGAGCTGTGCACAAACCCTCCTGCAGCCAGCCCAGGAACATCAGCAGAAATCAAAGCAGTTCAATTTTCTCCATATATTTAGACACCCAGAGTGCAGCCCCTTGTCAGAATTTCCCATCCATGAGACTCACAGGCTTCTCACACCCTCAGGATGATTCTGGAGGTGTTTAAATAAGAAGGTGTAACCCTTTGGGAAGGGCTGCAGGGAGGAAACATTGCCAAAAAAACAAAAACCAACAAAAAAACAGGTCGTTGAGTAGAGAACAAATACTTGAAGGTGGCAAAGGATGGTGCAGTTCCCAGAAGAATTTTAAAAAGCCATGTAGGAATTTGGAAGCACCTTCAAAGTCATAATTTTTTTTTTTTTTTTTTTTTTTTTTTGCATAACTGATTCCTCGGTGACTTTTCATACATTCCACAAGGTTTGGGTAGGAATCCTGTGGTTCCAGCAGACCATAAGAAGTGTCAGAGGAAGGCAGGGCAGTGTATTCCAAAGTCTCCTGCAGGTGGAGGATGCATGGATGGAAAAGGGCACTGTCAACATCAACGATTTTAATTTAAGAAGATGAGAGAGTCCCTGAGGAATGCTGCCCTTGCAGTCTGGCCCCAGCAGCACAACCCTTCTGCACTCCAAATCTTCTCTGCAGCTCTGGTTTTGCTTTGTCTTGCCCTGGACTGGAAATGTTTTTACACAGAAGAGGCTGAAGTTTATATATTAATACTCAAGGGCAAGTCACTGAAGTGTCTGATGACAAATCCTGCCAACACCTGATTATTTCACTTGATGTCATGCCATGTACTGCAATCAGTTGTCTATACTTACAGGCATCAAAATTAATTTTATAAAGAAAGAATTTATTCTCTTCTGGAATACTGATGTTGACTTTAAGTATATTTAAGCAAATTCCAACATAAACATCCTCGAATTTGATGGGTTTGATGTGACTCATCAGTTCATAAATCCTCAGAACCAGTTTTGCATCCAGGATGTAACCCATCCCACTGCAGTAGGGAGGGTACAGCCTGAAGGGATACTCAGCATAGGAGATGTAGGTTTTTTGGTAAAAGCCTCTGTAGGCAAAGTTATCTATAAAAGGGTAACCAGTGAAAACGTTTTCTGAGGAATTGAGCTTCAGAAGGAATTTTATCAAGTTGGGGGTGTTGATGAAGACATCAGTGTCAGTCTTCATGAGGAACCTGGTGTTGGAACAGAACTCAGTGACCCACCTGAAGGCCATGATGGTTTTCAAGGTGAGATTGTCATAAGTGTCCAGAAAATCCTGGCGAATGATGTCACCATAGAGGATGCTTTCATCTTCCACTGACAGTTCTGCAGCCTTCTCTTCCCTTGCAGTGTCCTCACCTAGTAAGAACAGGGTTAGAACTCGACGTCCCCACCAGAAGTTCTGGGATCCCCAGGTTATCCTGATGGCCTGCCTTGACTTCACATCCCTGGGACGTGAAGACACCAAGATGACCAGGAAGGGATTTATGTCTTTGCATTGCAAGTGTTCCCGCAGGGTGAAGAGGTAATTTTGCTTGTAAACTGGTTCATACTCATAGAAATACATCAGGTTTGGGTGCTCCATCACAGGGGTGGAGTAAAAAGTTACGTACCAGATTGTTAGGATGGAAAAGACAAGGAGAAACAAAAAAAACCATTTTAATGGTCTCATACGCATGACCCGAACTGGAACGGGGCAAGAACTGCTTTGCAGAAGGACATCAGTGACCTTCAAAATCCATACCAGGAGTTCTGAAGCATCTTTCCTGCTGAGAAAGAAATGCAGAAGTAATATTCAGGGTGCAATTATTCAAATAGTGACTTTTTTTTTTTTATCTTGTCTGAAGTGTCAGTTGAAAGCATGCTGTGATACAATGAAGACAAAGCTGAGACTCAGCTGCTCCATGCACCACAAATCAATGCTGCACCCAGAAAGAAGCATGAGCAGAGGCTGAGTATGGACTGAAACCTCACAGCTTGCACCTTGGAAATCTCCCCTAGGTAAACCTGAGCACTGCAAAAGATCAGAGTGTGAGCCCAGAGATCTCAGTACCACGGCTTCCACAGGATCACATCTCCAGGGAGAAAGGAATACAGTGTGCAAAGCCTAATGGCTACAAAGCGCTCAGAGGATTGATGTTGATGGCTTCGAAAAATTGTAATTTATTTTCAAGAAAGGAAGTCTTACTCGTTGTTATAAACTGGAGCAAATCAGGTAGAAAGAGCAGCTCCAGCAAATATTTCATCCCTCATTTAAGGGAGGGATTGTGAGGGAAAAAAACCTCAGCTTCCTCAGCACAAACCTGTCCCTACAGACTGAGCTCTGACACTGCCCCAAGAAATGGCTCCTCCCACAACACTTCACAGCAATCATTTAATTTCTAATCCGTGCTAATTACACAAAATGATTTACTAAAGGGGCACTGCAACCAATTTTGTCAAAGCATTAACGGGAGCAGCAGGGAATCCACTGGAGCAGGTGAGCTTCATGTCTTACAAGAACTTTTGTAAATTCTCCTAATATTTGCCATCTAAAACCCCAAGATGCTACAAAATTCTTCTGCCCCTTCCATCTACTCAAGTTTTAAGGAAGAAAGGATCCCGTCTCTCTCTGGAGACATTCAAAACCCAGCCTGGATGCCAGCCTCTGCAGGTGAACCTCCTCAGGCAGAGGGGTTGGACCAAGATGATCTCAGAGGTCCCTGATTATTATTACTTTCATGAGATATCTACAAAAAGGCTAAAAAGAATCTGTTTACAGTTGGGCTCAGCTCACACCACACACACAGGAACCAGCCCTTGGCACAAGAGGTGGAGATGAACCAAAACTTTTTTTGGTGAGAGCCACACATCTTGCTCTGGAGTCCAGGTACTTCCAAACCCCCGTGGAGGCCATGCAGAAGACACTGCTGCAGTCCCAGGATTACATATTCAAACCAACACAGCTTTTCCAAACTTGAATTTTCAAATGGAATCTGAATTATTTCAAATGGAATAAACCCTCTGGTGTGCAGTGCTGAACTTGACTGTTATTTCTTGAAAACTAGATAAGCTGTGAACATTCAAGATCTTTCAGCCAAAATAATTGCAGTGTCTTACTGTGGGAGTTCCAAGTGGTTTCTGATGTTTGCATTAATAACATTTACCCTGCTCTCTAAAGTATCCACAAAAACACAGTGGGGACAAAGGAAGGTTCAATTTCCCAGCACAGCTAATTACTATTTAACTTCTCTTTGAAAAGCTCACTGCAGGGCTTCTAAATGTTTCATGTGGAAAAAAAAAAATACCCGAAAAGGAACAGGGACCACTACAGTTTAGGTGAACTGGAGCTGCCAGAGCCCATCTGCTTCTTGTATTCCTGGGCATGATGTGAATTTAAGTGAATGGTCACTTAAAGGAAGTCTTTGGAGCCCTGCCATGAGTGATGCACAGCACTTAAAAGGTATTAAAGCAATTTGATACCAAAAAACCTATTTAAATGGAAGAATTTCAGCCTGATTCCTCTCAACGCTGGGTAACTCCAAACCCACTGCCTGGCTAAAAGGAGCCAAGCCTGCTTTAAAGGTACCTCACAAACCTGCAGATAACAAGAAAGTTTTATTATAAACTTCCTAACCTGACCAGTGTCCTAGAACCTCAGAAATTTGATGTTGGTTCTCTTATTTTCCTCCAGAAAGTAAAACTGAAGTTTGGCAAGAGCAGGGAAAATGCTCATCAAGACTGTTCAAAGTGCACTTAGGGAAGTTGATTATAACCAGAAAACACTCCTCAAATCTGCCAAGCTGCTTGATTATAAAACTCCTCAAATCTGCCAAGCTGGTCTTTACTCCATGGCTTTATGGGAGAAAATATAATTCAAGTGCTCAGTTCTTCTCCCTTTCTATACACCAACCTCACTCGTAGTGAACAATATGAAAAATACGTCCTGGAGGAAGATAACCTGTTATGTATTTTATATAAATGACATTTCTCAAGGTTTTCTCAAGGTTTGAAGATCAATTTGAAGCAAGAGCATATGAAAGCTTGATTCCTGAGTAGTGGAAAAATCAGTTGTTTCTAATGGAGGAAAAAAAAAATCTGATTATAAGGATTTTGATTCTTCATGGACAGAACAGCCTGATGACATTTAGAACAGCAGAACTGGAGACCATCATCACTAAGAGCAGAACTCTTGACTTCCAACACATGCAGAAAAGACTAACAGGACAAACCCAAGGGGAAACCCTAACCACAGCCCTTGGTCTCTTTTTTTCCTATTTCCAGTGCTTCAAAGTTGTGAGGTTGAAGCAGTGAGGCCTGAAAGCTGAGTGGGCATGTGTGCTGGGAGCTGGTGTCACTGCAGACCTTCCAGCTGCACCCAGGACAGGTTCTCCACCATTTCCAGACTTTATTTGCTGGCAGGTTTTGCCTTCCAGTTGCAGGGGATACACAGCAGGAGCAGCACCTCTTTGGGGACACCTTCCTTTGCTGCCAAACTCACACAGAGGAGTGGTGAGATTCTGCTGACAGGTAAAACTGATCAACGCTGAAGCAAAGAGAACAAGCACCAGGCATGCTCTGCAGGTATTTATCATTTCTCATACTCTGCTCTAAGTGGGTCTCATTATTTACAGTAAAAAGGTGGCACAGTCACTAAAGTGTAATGATTCCAGTAGCCACTGAAGAGTCACAGATCAAAAAATTACCATTTTTATCATGTTAGATGTACAAAAAAAGTAAAAAAATTTTTTAAGCTGTCTAAAGAAGTAATTTTGAAAGGAGCTGCTGTCCCTGGCTTCTCATTCTCTTCATGTGCCTTCCTGCAATGAGAAACTGGGGGAAGTTCTGCAAGACTCTGGGCCAAGATGATCAGTACCACACAGGATTTGCTCTCATTCAGACTGCCCAGGCCACCTCAATTCTGTTTTCGGCGATTATTCACAGCAAGTAGAGGTAAATTAAGAGGTAAAACCCCAAAAAGGTTAAATTCGTTAATTAGGAGGAAATCTGCTGCCCCCTGCTGAATCCATATGAAAATTTAAAGCCATTTAAGTGTTTTCTAGTTAAAAAAAAAAAAAAAATAGAAAAAAAAGAGAGTGAGGGGAGAAGCGTTCTGCGTTCCCCGAGCTGCCCCTTCCCCCCGGCCCTCACCCCCAGCCCCCCCGGCCTCCCCAGCCCGTCCCCTGGGGATGGGTTCCCCTCGGCCGCCGGTCCCGTTACCGGTGCCGTTACCGGTTCCGTTACCGTTATCGCTGCCGGTACCGGTGCTGGTAGCGGTGCTGTTGATAGCGGTCGGGAGGCAGCGGATGGCAGCGCGGAGGGGAAGCCGGGGGGTTGCCGTGGGCACCGGGAAGTGCCCGCCTCCTCCATCCCTTCCCTTCCCCTCCTCCATCCCTTCCCTTCCCCTCCTTCTCCTCCTCCTCCGCCTCAGGGGAAGGTGATGGTTTGGTTTCCTGGGGCAGGGAAGGTCCTGGGGAGGTGATGGTGTGGCCGGGTGATGGTTTCCTGGGGCAGGGGATGATGCTGAGAGCTCCCGATGGTTCCTGCTCTGCAAACCCGGTGGGAGGTGGAAGGGAAGGGGTTCCAGGGATGAGGAGATGGGTGTTGGCAAAGCCACCCCACTGCAGTTCATTCCCCAACCTCCCCGAATGACTGCACCCTAACCTTACGGGAAGGTGTAGCCGCGGTGGAACGTCCGGAGCATACACATGGTTTACATAGAGTTTACAAAAGGTTCATTGGGCAAGGTTTGAGTTGATGGTGAATCAGCTGTCCCAGTTTTATTGCTCTGGGGTTTGTTTTGTTTTGTTTTTAAGCTGAACGTATAAGCAAGCCCTACACAAGGTAGCCTCACCCTGGCAGAGCAAATACTCCTTTGTGTATTTGTGTTTCTCATTCTTTCAGTCACCTTTAGGTGCAAATGCAGGTTTAGAGCCTGCTGGGTCTTGTGCAGCTGCCTGGGGCTCTGCTCTGATCTCACCCTGGTGCAGAATGGCCCCCAGTGCCTCTGCATCACAAACCTGGCTCTGAACCTCCCTCAGGTTTGGCTCAGGTACAGTTAAAAACTGGAAGACTGGAGTCTCCAGCTGCCATCTGTTCTGTCCTGGAGAGAAATTATTGTTTAAGTGATAGTCTGATGTCATAAACCAACAGTGGAGACTGTAAATTCTGGATACAGTTGGACCAAACACATTGAGCAGAGAGCTGAGTAATCTTTAAATTATGGCGTGACCCAGGGCCATGGACCATCCATCCTCTCTGTCACAGCTGACAAAGAAGGGAGGTTTTGCCCTTGGTGGAGATAACCATATTTCAGATGACTGGCGTGCTAGCTTGCAGGGAATCACAATTCATTTGACCATGTTAACAATGCGCTTTGCTTCGTTTCCTGCCTCTCCATCTTCTGATGCATTCATACACATTATTTATTAAGAAATGCAAACACTTTGTTCCTCCGTTTAATACGTCATGACCTGCTCCTGAAAAAAATCCTACACATAACCCATATGTGTTACTAAATATGAAAAATGTGCAACAGTGAGTATGTCACTGTCAGCTGGTGTTGCCCCTTTCAGCTTCCAGAGAAACCAGATTCCAACTTGTCTATCAGGACTCGGGTTTATGTTACGCAACATGTGTAATAGCTGAGCAACCCCATGGTGTAATTATCAAAATGATTGCCTGATCAGTCAGCAGCACACTTGGCCAGAAAACCTTTACATCTCCTTGCTGATTGTGTACTTTCTGAAGTGAAAACAAATGGTAGTACCTAAGATTGGTCAATAAAAAGGGTAGGTAAGTATTGCAGCCATTGGTGTGTGTCGGACCCACTCAGGCAAAAAAAAAAAAAAAAAAAAAAAAAAAAAAAGGGGGGGGGGAGATTCAATATGAATTAAATAATTTTATCCTTAATTTTCTATCCTGTAAATTTTAATTCTCCCATTTAGAATGCTGGCAAAAAAATCTTTTGATCAAGATTCAGTTATTTCCCCACTTCTTGTTCTTTTCCTGAAGGGTATCTTGACTGCAGGCCAAGATTAGATTAGATCAGAGCAAGAAGAGAAGAGAGCATATTGAAGAGAATTTTAAATTTCAGGTACCTGGCTCTCAGTAATGACCACATCATAAGATCTGTATTCAGTCTCCACAGTGCAGACTGCAATTAAACGTGTTCATAGGAACAGAACTCACCAAGTTTACAACCCTGACAGCACAAGCAAAGCAGCCAACTTCATGAAGGAATGGGAAGGAGGAGCAACAGCTGGGGCTGGAGTCAGCTTGTTGGAGCAGAGCACCTTTTGAAGTGGAGTTCACTCCTGGTTTGATGGAGTCCATGTGTCCGTGTAGACTCACATTACAAAGCCCTGGAGATTGATGTGTTGCTGGGAGATAAGGTGCACCAATAAATCAGGCACCTTGTTATTTTGTGGACTGGTGTGGACAAACCTCAGGGTTTTTCCCCTCTTCGCTGGCTGTCTTTCCATTTAATTTCTTTTCCAAACCAGATGTGGAAGCAGCAATAAAGGGATTTCTCTTTGGGCACACACCGGAACGGGGCAGCCAGCTAGCGGTTCCTTGGACCTTGGGATCAGGGAGTACAGCCAGGCTGCTGCTGGTTCAGCACACACAATTGTACCATCTAAAGAGTTCTGAAATGATCATCTGAGTGTGGTTCATTGTTCAAACATGTTCAAAGACTGTAACCTTTGCACCTGTGACCAACTGGTACGTTACGTGTGGCTGGCACGCCCACAGGCTTGGCACTGAACGTTACACCTTCATAAACACTGTTTGCATGTTATCAAGCTGATATTTGTACTGCATCTATTTGTACAGAGCTTTCAGACACTTTTCAAGCACAAAGCTGCTTCTTCTCCTTCCTCTTCCTGACTCTTTGTGCTTCATCTCACCGAGGAGGAACGACATCTTGGTGGCAAAAATCAGCTCCGCGGAAGACGTCGAATTCCAGCTGTAAAGCTGACAGAGACCACCACGGTACCAATGGGCCTCCAGAACACCAAACACCCCAAACTCAAGCAAGCTAATATACTGATGTTAGGGCTGGATTCTGCAGGAAAATCCACGCTGCTGTACAAGTTCAGGTATAATGATGTTTTTCTAACCATTCCAACCATTGGCTTTAACGTCGATATGATTGAAATCGAGAAAGATTTTACATTGACGTTTTGGGATGTTGGAGGACAAGAAAAAATGAGGCAGGTTTGGTGCCATTTCCTGGAAGACACAGATGGGCTGCTGTACGTTGTGGACAGCTCTGATAAGCAACGTCTGGAGGAATCAAAGAAAGAATTTGCATTTGTTTTAAAAAATGAATGTCTCAAAAGCGTGCCAGTCGTGGTGCTAGCAAACAAGCAGGATTTGCCTGGAGCTCTGAACGCCGAGGAAATAACCAGGAGATTCCACATCAAAAAATACTGCAGTGACAGAAATTGGTATGTACAACCCTGCTGTGCCATCAGAGGAGAAGGTTTGTCAGAAGCTCTCCAAAGACTAACTGCATTTGCAAAACAGCACAGGAGATCAAAGGAGACTTCGACAGTCTTTAAGGAAATCAAAACACTTTAAGAATTTCTATCACCAGATTCTGGTGACTTATAATCAGCATTGTTGGGCAGACTGAAAAGGACTGGATTCTGGAGAACTCTTACAAGTAAATACTTATAAAGAACTTTGAAACTATTACATTATACTGTTATACCTGCAGATGCTTTTGAGAAGTCTCTGCAGCACTTTATTAGTGATCGTATACTCAGGGTTATTGCGCTCAGAAGTGTGGCTGCTGAGTGATGAAAAAGGTGGAGCTGAGCTTCTGAACTTAACAAGTGGGAACAAAATAGGTGAGCAGTGCTTAAAAAAAATGTTTTTAAAAAAGAAGCTATTTTGTCAAGACGTAAAATAGCTATTTGTTCAGCAAGGGATAAAATGTTGTTTGATAATAAATGCTCTGTGTGTTTCTCAGGTAAAAAATATCATTCTTTTAGAGTTGAAACTCGTAGTTATGTACAAGAGAACCTAGGAACCTGCAAGGCTCGTTGGAAATTATTGCAATGACTCCAAACAGATTTGAACAAACAGGATCTGCTCCTCATCAAGCCAGAGCCAGAGCTGAGATCCAGTGCTGTTTGTGAGGTGTTGGCCTGCTGTCCCTTTGGAACAGATCTCCAGGTACCCATTTCTGTGCTCCTGCACCTTTGGATTGCTGTCCTTAGCCAAGAGTGGAGTGATGGAAGCCACTGTGGGATCAGTCTGGTGAGGTGCTGGTCCCTGTTTTCTGTGGAGTGGGAGACAAAGGGAGAGGGGGAGTGGGGAGATTGGCTCCTTGGTTGTTGTTTTTTATAGATCTTGATGGGTCCTCTCCTGAAGCCATCTGAAAATTTGTTACTGATAAATTTAGGTTTGATTAAATTTGACAGAAATGGCACAAAATTGCTAATCCTGTTACTACAGTTTGTAGGATGAAAAAAAAATAATTACATTTCTATTCAGATTTCCTGATTTATGAAGGAGTAAATTAGTATTCTGAATGCCATTAAAGCAACAAAGGCTTGATAACTAGACGACTAATTGAACTGAGTCAACCATGAAAAGAGTTTAAACACAAAGGCTGAGAAGTTAATAGGGCCTGTTCTTTTAAAAGCAAGAGAAAAGAGACCAGCTAATTATTGGCTATACAGTCCCAGAAAATCCAGCCCAATTATTGCTGCCTTCTTGAACACTGTCTGCAGAGGTAGGATGCTCTGCTGGTTTGGATGCTTGCTTAGATATCTGGATTGCTGTTTTTTTTTTTCCCCGAAGTCTAGTACAATCTTTGACCATGGGCAACTCATTTAATCCCTCAGTGCCTCAACAGTCTCTTGGCAAAATGAAATTCCCAGTTATGAGCTCTGAAAAAGTTGTGTCAAGGGTCAGCTTGTGAGCTTCTCTCCTGCACCAAACTGATTATGCCAAGTAATTCACGTTAGGAATTTACACTCAGTTCTTACTAATAAACAGGCAGGAATTTCAAGTTACAGAAGGGTGAAGCAGCAAGAAAAGCACCCAGACATACCCTGTTGTCTCATTCAAAGGCAAAAAATCATCAGGTGAATTTGCTGAAATAGTAAACAAAGGAAGGTTTCTCAACAGAAGTTGTTATTAATACTGACAGTAATTACCACAGGCTAAATCCTGAGTCATGGTGAGACTACATTTCTAAAAGGGGAGCAAGTATTTAGACTTGCCATTGCCTGGTCTGGTGATCTAGGCTCAATCTAAAATATCATCTTCTGGCCCCCCAAAATTTTTAAAAGTCTGCAACAATGGGAACATTATTTTCCTGTACTAAAAATTGTAATGTTTCAGATCAGTACCTTTACAAACATTTGTATGTGTATGTTACATACTGAATTCTCCCACTAATTTAAGCTAATCATGTGCCTATTAGAAATCTGAATCTAGCTTACTGGCCTCAGGACTCCCTCAGGGAGAAATACTCCATGAGAGATTTAATGAGAGTGCACCTGGGTCTCTAATTAGACAAGAAGCAAGTTCTGAAGGGAGAAATAAAGTAATGTAAATGACCAGCTCATACAGGGGAAAAAGACAATATGCTTTCAGGCACACAGTACCTTCTCCAGGTTATTAAATAAAATGAAATGACACTCACATTGGCTTGAGTATTTTACATTATTCAGAATATCAAGTATTTAAAAGCTGATTTTTTTAAGAACTTGGTTTCCAAAAGACAGTGAAGCCTGCCTATTGTATCTGCCCATGAAGACCTCTACCTTTCTGAATAATTTTTAACCTTTAAAACAAATATCGATCAAGTCAGATCAAGACACAGGTTCTCAAAGGAATTATATGCCTGGAAGTTTAATTAAAAAAATCAGTGAGATAGAGAAAAGTGACCATACTGGTGCCCCCAGTGAAGGCAAAGCTGATAAGGTATAATGGACTAATCCCAAGGAGACAAATGGTCCATTTTATCTGCAAGAGAGCCTACAAGAGGACATAAATCCACAGAGCCCAGACTTAATTAGTTCCTCTGCTCCTGGCTCCTTGGCCTTCTGTACTGCAAGAGCAAAAAGTGTACTTGAGGGCTTTTTCAGGATGAGGAGAGAGAAGGGATACAACCCACTGCTTAAAATGTCCTTTCTATGCCTGGAGTAAGGATGAGCTGAAAAGTTTTCATGGGATGAAAGGCCTTAAAAAAGCTTGGGGCCCCCCTCAGCTCTTTGTAGTGCATCAGGTTTTGGAACATTTTTTTCATTATCTGTCCCAGTAACTCAGTCAGATCACCTGTGTTTCTTGCATCTTTTACTGGTGTATACTGGCTGTTTTCTCCAACTGCAGTGAAGTGGTAGAAGCATAACAACTGTATTATGGCTGAAGTGTATGAATCCTCCAGTGTCTGCTGGTGTTTCTCACAGAGAGTTTGCTGTCATGCTCTTTTCTGCTGACAGAACAGTCATCCATGAAGAAATAAAGGCTACCTCTCTCAGATTGTGAAACACAAAGGGTAGGATCTGTGAAACCAGCAACGTGCTGCAACCCTCTGCCTTCTCAAGGAGATTATCCACTGGGACACGTTGGGATGTGAACATTTACAAGCTGACAAATCCACAGTGTGGGGCCCTGTTCTTAAAATCATGATAAGCTTTCTGAGTTTTGAAATACCTGTCATGGAGCTCACTGAGCAGATTTCCAGTGGGATGAAATGCTGTTTTAAGGGAAGGCGTGGAGCAGCACAAGAAACCATGGCAAATTTGTATTCCTCTTTCTTTGACTGGGAGACAACTCTCCCAGTAATTGAATCCTCTGCAGAATCAAAGGGAAGGGCAGTGTGTAAGGGATGCAGGACAAGGCTTTTTCATGATCAGGTAATGTAGAGCTGGCTGACTTACTCAAAATGTCTCTGTTGCCATCTCCTGATTTCTGACAAGTTAACTGAAACAACTGAAGATAAGACTTTCATATCTCAAACAAATTCTCCTGCACAAGAAGACAATACTTTGAAGCACTGCATGAATATTAAACTCCTTAAAGCAGGCTTTCTTCCCAAAGTAAATGACCCATGCTGAGTTCTGTGCTGCTACAATTAGACTCCTTCCACTTATAATTAGCTCCAGTATTCCTACTCAGCACAGGCACAAGGATTCTGGACATTCATCTCACCAGATCACACAGCCTAGATTATACAAGTTTCTAGTTTAGGATATAAACTCTTGAGGGTGGAAGCCCTGCCTACAAAGCCAGCACCACACTGCAGGTACAATCTGCAAATATAAGTTTATAAAATAGCAGCAAGTCCAAACACACCTTATTTTGAGCTCGTGTAATTTTAACAAATTTGGCATAAGATTGTGCTTCAGTTTCTACAATATTCTGTTCTTTAGCTGTTCTTGTACAACCCCCACTCACCCAGGAGGTGTTGGCAGTGTGACTATAGCACATGAAGCCCTAAATTGGGCTACCAACAAGAGACACCTCCCCTAACCCTCTGTCACCCCTGCATTCCCCTCTCCAGCTACAGATTTACACTTGCAGGTCTCTGCACAGCAGAACTTTCTCATTTTTTATGTTGTTCACCAACTATAAAAATGGTGATGCCAGTTCTCCTGGTCTTTTCATTAGGTTTTCATTGAGTGTTTTTGTGCTTGAGCTCATGCTGCTCCCTGTCCTTGGGATTATCCAAACACTTCTACTAAATGGTTTCATTGTTTGCTTTCAGATCCCTCCTTAAAGCACTCCTTCCCCATAATGTATGCAAAAATCCTGACAAGAGCTGTTAGGGTTTTATGATGAGGCCCTGCCCCATATATCTTTTGATGAGTATTCTTTTATCATTTCCTTGTTATCCCTGTATTTGTCTGTTCTCTTTTAGCCTTAGTAATTGTTTTATTTGGTGCAAAGATCATCTTTTTGTTCTGTGTTTTATATACTGCCTGACTGATGAGAAGACCTTTCTACTGTAAGGAACCTGAAGCTTGTGGAATACCTGCTAAAGTAATTTTGTGAGTTTAATTAAATCATGGCTCTTAAACTTGAGCCATGTGTATTCTTTCTTTTTAGCAAATATAGTTGGGAACTGCAGCAACAACTTCATTGATCAAACAAAGGCTACACTGCCTTACAATTGTGTGTGGCTGTTAAAGGATAACTGTGCCTTAATCAATAATTTTCAGTTATTTTACCTAGGCAGACACATTAATCACTACAGAATGCTGGACTTAACCTATTCTTAACTGATTCATAATTCTGAAAAGTTCATGGTCTGCTCACTCCTGGTCTCCTGCCCAGGCCCCTGCTGCTGGGTGCCAAACAGCTTTTGACTGAATTCACATGGTTTTACCTTCATTGAGGATTTACAGTGTAAGGTTCAATTTACTTAAAATGTTTGCAGATGTTGACAGTATGAATGCTCATGTACTCATCAGTTATTTGCACACTGCAAACCAACTTGAGTGCACAGTAATCCATCTGAAATGACTCCTTTATCTAAAATAAAATCAGAAATAGTTTGCTACAGAAAAGGTATATGAGGAGTTAAGCAGGAGGGGAAGTGAGAGAAGATAAACTTTATCCATAGAGTGGAAAATGATAGAGAAAAATAACTGAGAGCAGTTCTCAGGGAAAATGTAATACCAAGTGTATGCAGATACATAAAGCAATAGAGAACTATAAAAGGAACTTTCCAGCCACCAGCTCGAGTGGGTTTTGCATTCCCATTTTGTGATAATAGTGTGTTAAGAAACCTTCTCTTATTTTAAAACAAGCATTTCATGTAGGCAGCTGTTCCTACTTGTGCTCACAGATCTAACTTCACGTGTATTCTGAATTTATATACTAAAGGCAATTATTTCATAGATTTTAGTAACAATAGGCCCCATAGATAATGTAATCTTAAAAAATATTATACTGATAACTGGCTCTTTATAGTAACTTTAAACAACATTAATCCTGAATATGAAAAATTTTAAAATATAACATCTTATTAAAATCAAATGTTGTGGAGATTAACTAGAATAATTTAAAATAGCTCTTCCATTTATCCTACCTAGGAGGATGTATTGATGGCTATTCCTATTTCTTACTTACCACCTGCTTACTAAGGGCTACCCACTGAGCCTTTCCTTTTTGAAAACAATGAGCCCTTGGGTTCATTGACCATTTCAAACAATAATTTATTGACTATGCTAATGGAAAAATTTGCATACATTTGGTTTTTCATGTGCTGCTAAAAGGCCCCTGTCAAGTCTTAAAGAAAAATCCAGCCAAATGCCAGAAAAGCTTTACCTCAGCTGAGCAGTATTACAAAACCACTTCAGTATCGAGTTCAGCATTTCGGCACTGAGACATCTTGTGGCGCCGAAGCCACAGTGCAGTTACTAAAAATTCAAACGGTGACAACAGGAGCTTGAGAATGTCAGATATTAAGTATGTAGAAACCTGATAGTAACAATTTGTTAAATGAAAATTTCTGTAAAAGCCACATTTGTTTCCATTCCACATTAAGATGTTATTATGATGAATGTTTCAAAAGTATAGCATTTGTGGAACAGAAATTTCATAACTGTGAGTGCTGTCTAAACTGCTGCTTCTTCAGAGAAGTGTGTCAAAACCAAGAAATACACTTAGTTTATCTGATTTAAAAACGAAGTTTTGAGTCACTTAAAAAGTAAATACTCAAATTAGATTTCATCCTCTATGGAATTAAATAGTTTCTTAAAAAGAAAAGATTTCTCTAAAATATTTTGAAAAAAAATTTGACTGATTTCTCTGATGAAAATGTTTTTCCTATTATTCTGTTCAGTACCACAGGAGCTCCCTCTATATGCTTTTTCTTCTGCTTTAGAGGTCTTGGTATTACCATCCTCATCAACTGTAACTAAAACCTCATTAAATATGTGAGATAATTAAACTATACAACAAACTGTATTAGGTTTTTCATACTTCCTTTACAGGGTTCTGATTTATTTACAGAATGTAAATGCTGAGAGGATAAAAACCTGTTTACACCTCATGGGAATCCCTCCTGCAATCTGCCCTATCAGAGGAATAGTGATTTTAAGATAAATAATGAGCCATGGTTAACAAAACAAGCCTGGAATTTACTTGAAGTTAATGAAGATTGAACATAACTGTGGAAAAAAAACTTGATGTAATATTCTGTGGTTAAATTGGTGGCCTGTGCTACTATTCCATGTTACTAACTTCAAGATTAGTTCTGTAATGGACTCATTCTGACCTGCCGCCTCCTCTGGCAGTAGCCAAACTTGCCTCCCAAGCAAGAGCATCCTTGTGCTGTCACCTTCATAGCCTTGAGGGAAGGAAGTGCCACCAGCATGAGAACACCCATTCCTTCCTTCCTTTTCCTGCTTCTGGGTTGCAGCCTTTGGTTTATGGTTTAAAAAAAAAAAAAAAAAAAAAAAAGAAAAAGAAGCAGACAGCAGTCATTTCAAACTTCAGTAAGCATAACCCAATAATCTGTATGTTCAAAGGTTAACAAGCAGTAGTGTGCAACACATGCTCCTGATAAAAGTGTGCTCCAGTTGGCAGTAACAGCACCATGAGCAGCAACAATCCACAGGGGGATGAGTGGATCCAGACCAGCTCACCAGGATGGAACAGGTACTGGGGGAACACGTGCTGCACTGGAGAGGAGCCCAGGGGAGGCACCTTGTCTGAGGAGCCACTTGCTTCTCTTCCTGGATGGCCACAAACAGAGTTTCCCCTTTTTCTATCTGAGTTTTTTGCTTTTTATTTTCACTGAAAAGCAGTTTTTGCCACTAGAGTAAATTGTACACTATCAGCTATGGCTCAACAGTAAATCTTTAGACAGCTGTCTGTCTCAGCATCTTCTGTGCAACAGATGGGAGTACCAGCCAGCTTTTCATCATTTTTTGATTTCCTGGCTTGCAGGTGAGTGTTACTCATTGTTTACTCAAATGTATTTTACTGCAAAAAATACTGTCAGACTGCCCTTCTCCCACTCTGACTTCACTCAACAGTTTCACCTCACTCCCTTTATGCCAGCAGTGATACTCTCCTGCAGGAACACTACAAAATCCCATCACATTTGTCTCACAGGCTCAGACTATCCTGAAGAAGAAAGGACAAAATTTACTCTAGAGTTTATTAGATTAGATTTTTTGATTATAAAGAGCTGCTCCTAAACTGGAATGGTCATTGGCCTTAAAATGTGGGTTTGTTTTTGTTGTGATTGGTTGGTAATGATTTATAACAGTCCTGAACACCAGTTCATAATTGAAAGGAGATTTTAATATAAAAAGAAGCAATGATCATCACAGTTGAGTTCATCTAGGTGATCTGACAGAGAACTAGAGCTCTCAAAGCTACTAAAACCCTAGATATTTAAAGAAAATTATGTGGCTATTATTGCCCCCTAAAAGAAAAGCTGAAACAGAAATATTGCCCTTTGTTAGACACCAGAAAATGATGGAGGGCTGACACAGAAATCTTTCTGAGAATGGGCCTCGTTAGTGCTGCTCCTCAGAAGTGCTCATTTTCTTCATTTCAGTGTAACAAAGAGATATGCATACTTAGGGTATTTTGACATCTCTACTGGGTACCAATCCTTCAGCCTTTCAAAATTCCTTATTCAGTTATGTATTCTGCACTCCTTGCAAAATAAGCCTGAAACACAACAGTGACAATAGCAATCTGCATCTGGACATTTACATTTTGGTTGCATAAAAGATGCATCTTGTGTGTGATGCCATTTTATACACTAAATTCTGCTCACTGGTAGTGTTTAAAGCCAGAAATAACATAGCTTAATTTTAAAATGCTCCTGTTAATGTCTCTAGCAAAGTGAGTTCCCAGGCCTTTCCTTTTAGGAATATTATGAAATTCAGCAAAAACAAGCAGCTATGATAGAAAAGTTTTCTGTCACTGTCCAACCATCAGCAGTGCTACCAGAGGCTTTGATCTCTAGGGGCTTCAGAGGGAATTTTTTTTCAGCATGGAAGCAATATCACCCAAAATCTTTCAGGGAATGCTGGAATGGTTCATTTAACTAACCATTTCCTCACTTTTTTAATCTCAAATTAAGTTTTCCTCCCTTGCCTGTATTAGGAAACTGTTTCGTTTGCAAGGCAGAGCAGTTAAGACAAAGGCAGGAAAGTGCAGCTCCACAATTCCTCTTCTTCTGGGGCTATTTGCAGCTGATGGATTTTGAGATCAAGTCCAGCTCTAGCACCAAGAAATGTTTTTGGCCATGGTCATTTCTTGATCTATAAATTTGTCTTCAAATGGTCTGATCAAATGCATTAAAAACTGAATGTGTGTAAGCTGAACTGTGGTAAACATCAGTAAACTAAAAACAATCCCCAAATCAAAGGTTATTTTAAATATAGGTTGGGTTTGTTTGGTTTTTTTCTGTTTTATTTTTAATAAAAGTTTTATTAAATGAGAATAACTGAGATGGGCATTCGGCTCATGTACTGTTTCTGAGCTAGCTTTGAACCTCTGATTAGAAATGGTAACAGGACTGCCTCCTGCTTAGTGTTAGCAGTCATGTGGGAGCCCAAAGTTTATTTTCTAAACACAGGAGCAGATGTTCAGCTGATGTGAATCAGCAAACAGCCACTGAACCCAGAGGAACCACCTTCCACTTGCACCATCTGGGGATCTGTTTGGCAGTCTCTTCAGCTTTTGAAGAAACAGAAAATTGTGCATTATCTTATAACTAGTCACATGGTAGCTTATATAAAAAAAAAAAAAAAGGAAAAAGAAAAATACTTGGAGCTCTTTAACTAGGTGGGAAAAAAAAAAGCTCATTATGGGGTGTTTCAATTCAGACACCTTGAGGGAGGAAATCCTTAAGGCATCTATAATACTCAGGCTGTAAGCACAGGAAAGCAAACCTGAGCAGGGACAGTGTTAAATGAGTGAGAGTGCTAAAACTAAATTGGCCTGGTGACATCACCAGGCCTTTGGCTTCCTTAACATCTGATACTGGCCAGCCCTGAAACCAAGAGCAGGAACATCTCTCAGTAATTTTAGTGGCTTGTACAACATGATTAAAGTGTTATAAATGGAAAGGCATTGGATCCTAATGTGTTTTGGGTATTTTAGGTGGATTTTCCTTTTCAATTCTGGGCAGCTCATTACTCTGAAGAAACTGTGTTGCTGTGAGTTTTTAAGTACCACTCCAACTAAAAAGTATTTTTTTCCTAAGTAAAAATCCATGAAGTTATTTCTGAATACAAAAGAGCTAGAGTACAGTGCAACCAATGGTTCCAAGCAACACAATAAAGGGGACACACACACAGTCCCACTGCACAAAAGAATGACCCCTGCATGAAAGTGAATGTAGACAAAAGACAGGAGAGTTGTTTGAGTTTGTGGCCCAAATATTTTTTTCCAGCTGTCATCCAAAGGACTTCAGCTAACTCCCACCAAAAAGCAACTGAAAACCAGCAGGTGAGGCTAACAGTTTTAAGAACAAGTTGAAATCTTAGCTGAAATGATTGCATAGCATTTTTTTTTTTTTTTTTTTTTTTTAGTGAGTGAGTGAGTGAGGAGGATTGCAGGGCTCTGGATGGAAATTAAGAATTAGTAACTTCTGCAAGCAGAGACCAGTATGAGTGTGTCTTTCTAGCTCAAAAAGGATGACATCTTCAATCCATGGTGCCTCAGGCACTACCAGCAGTGGTAGCAGAGTTTGCTGTAGATGCTGCAGACACTCAGTGTACAGCCTGGCATTACAACATGGCATATAACTGGGGCAAAGCAAATTTGAGCCACTAATTAAGAACTGGCTAACAAGGAAGGAATTTCAGCTTTGTGTCAACCTCTTCTGAGAGGGAGGAGAAATTACTGTCTGGCACAAGCAGTTCAAAAGAGTAATATAAGGAAAAATAAGAGAATATGGAGGCTCAGGCAAAATCAAGCACAACATCCCAGAGGTAGCAGCTGCTTAATGTCACATCTGAAAAAATTATTCTAATGCCCTGACATAAGAGTAAATGCAAGAATAGTGTTCAGAGTGTATTTTTCTCCTAGGTTTAACCTTAAAAATGTGTCATCTTTTGCAAAAGTGTGTCTTTGAGTTCTCTCTCCTGAGAGCAGCCTGTGGTTGCTGTTAGTACAGGGAGGGAAGTCTGAAGTGTAAGTGTGGCACCTGCTGCACACAACTGCAGCCACATGGTCTGGGCTTTTGTGGAGCTCCTGACTTATCTCTGGGATCCTGATGCTTCCACCTGCCTGCTCCTTCAGATGGAAAACTCTGTCAGCCCTTCTAGCTCTTTCTAGAAAAAGCCTTCTATGGCAAGGAGCTACTGCAGAGACCTTCAGGGAAAAGGGAAATCAAGTGCAAAAGAACTTGAGTTGCCTAATGAAGTACATGGCTTGGTCCTGCTCAGTCTTGCATAGGTGAGTTGTTCTAAAAATGGCCCTTTAAAAATAAAGTTTCTGTTCTGCAAAGCTCGATTTTGTATCTACTATCTGGCTGTGGTAGGTTTTTTACCTCTTTTTCAACTGGTGCAATATTCACAGCTGACCTCAGTTTATGTTTAGGCATTATTTGATATGGCTGTTTCAATGTCCAGCCAGTACAGCTGGATTCCAGGCTTGGAGACACTGTGTAAAATGGAAACAAATATTTGTGTTTCCACACCAGAGGAAAGATTATCATAAAATGGCCTACCAGCAGTCAGTGGTCAACTTTATTTGTTAATAGTAGCTTTTCCATTTTGAGTCTGAAAAGGCAGATAAATCCCAGGATTAATAAGACTTTTTCAATGTGCAACACAAATCTTCTCAGCTTTACATAATATTTTGTTTCTTATACAAGGCTGATAGGTTTCCTGGCTATGCAAAGCTATTTGCAGGAACTCATTTTACCTAAATGTATGTTTAGGGCAAAATATATTAGAAAAATATTTCAGATCAATCTATAATTTTTCCTTGAAAGAGGTTTTCAAGGGAACTTGATAATTACACATTTTCTAATTGCATACTCAAGTACAATGTTCCTAACTTATAAACATGCTACCTGTTTGTAAATGTAAATTATTTGTAACACAGATCTGTTTAGCTGTGCATAGATATATGGAAGGGATAACAGTGGCTAAAAGCCACAAACATACATATTCTGCTTTCTCTCTCTCTTTTTTTTTTTTTTTTTTTCTACTTTATTTTTTTCTACTTTTTTTATTTTGGCTTTTTTTTTTTTGGCTTTTTTTTTCATGTTCAGAGATGCAAATCATCTCTGAAATACAAATGGCCTCTCTATGATGTAGCTGCTTGGTGAGCCAGATTTTTCAGAGGCCTGAGCACAATGCCCATTGCAGCATATCCTCTGTGTCAGAAACTTTGAAAAGTGACAAAATTGGCTCCTTAGATCAACTGGAATCCTCTATTGTGGAGAAAAATGCCTCTTTGCCAAATGGTGCATCCTTTCTAGCACCTATACATCACCAGGCAGCTTAAATCCTACACAAACTTTAACCACCTCAAGGTACTCTTAGCTTTATGTTCATGTGTCAGGAGCAAATAATTTAGAACAACTCCTTCATGGGAGGTTAAAGCAGCTCTCAGGGTCTTTCCTGGTTTTGCTTGAAGGATTAGAAGGTGAGCAGAGCCTAATTCATATCTTTGTATTTTTACTACTATTATTTTCCAATTTGAGAAATACACAAAAACATAAAAAGATAGTTTTATAGTCAAATATCTGAGGTTTGAATATTGTCATAGCAAGAGAATTTGCATTATGTGCATAATTATTTATTTTGCAGGCCCCTACATTTAGCTAAACTTTCTCTTTCTAGAAGAAATTAATGTAGAATTAAAATATCCTATTGTTTTGTTGCTTGTTTTTTTTTTAAAGACAGCCCAAAGCCACAAGATGAAGAATTCAGAAGGGAACCCATCTATTCTTCAGAATTGGTCTCCTGAGTGTTAGGAGTCTTGCACTGCAGATCTGAGGTAAAATCAAACCAATACAAAAATAACATGGTAATTGTTCCTTGGAGAGCTAAACAGATTAATTAGATGACAGTTAAACAAAAAGCCTTGATTAATCTCTGATTATGTCTTCACTGAAGTCACACTATAAATTATTCTTCAGATGATGCCAGATCAAAAATACAGATCAAAGACCTCTGGAGGATATTCTTCCCCCAAATATGTATAATTTAATAAGTGTTCTTTAGTTCATATGAAGGCACACAGTAAGAAAACTGCCTGCTGGAGTGGTATGTTAGATCTGACAGTGCAGCAATGTGATTGAAGTGAGGTCTGGATTTGGAG
Organism: Phaethornis superciliosus; assembly: GCA_023637945.1. Lineage (NCBI taxonomy): Eukaryota > Metazoa > Chordata > Aves > Apodiformes > Trochilidae > Phaethornis > Phaethornis superciliosus. The sequence continues at coordinate 23,250,472 of JAJQWJ010000010.1, forward strand.
GAAGATTCTCCAAGGCACACCACCTCGGGGATATTTTCAAATGGTTACTCATAAAATGCCACGATTATTGCTCGGTCCCTTGTCTCTGTCAATCTTTTTCCAAGAACAGAGAGGGAAGGTCAGCAGAGAGATGACTTTGTTAAAAGGTCATTGTGCCTAGTTAGGGCATTGAGTCAGTTCTGGTCGCTGGAGAATGTGCTGGCTTTCTGATTTTATCTTTCCCAAACCACATGCTATGTAATCAGCCAGTGCTAAATGTGGTGACAGGAGATGGTAGAGGTGGGATGTGCAGATACATGTCTGGGTTAGCAAAGACAGGAAAAAGGCAGCTATGAAAGAGCAATGATGGAGCAAAATGGTTTTTCTTTCATTCCATAAACTCCTGGGTTGACTCTTAGGTACCACAGTTTTAACCTCCATAGGCTGGCTGCTCAGGAATGTAACACACCAGTGCCAGTGTATGAGAGTTCAGTTTCATTATTAATAATCATCTTCTGCTGAGACAGACCCTCAGAGGTGCTTTAAGAGACTGACTCACAAAGAAACCTTCTTGGGGCTACAAAATTTAAAAAGTAATTCTACAAAAATGTATCTCAGGGAGACCAGAATTTTTCCTCAAAGGAGGTGACACTACAGCTAACCAGCAAATTATTGATAGATTTGTACAATGCCTTTTACTTTTGAGACTGATGACTTCATGTCATCACATAACAGTACATTTTCAACACTTTTACTTATATTTTCTTATAAATCCTTACATTTTCTCCAATCAAAGCATCATTTCCTCAGAAGGAGCTGAACTTCAAATGTACGACCAGCTGAGCCAGTCAGAATAATGGATTTATAGATTTGCATCCTGAACTTTCACATCTATTTTAACAGTTTTTAGTTAAATCTTTGTTATTGTTAAGTATCTTTTGTGGATTTCATATCTTTATTATGTCAAAGGTTGTGATTCAGCAAGAAGTATTTGAGCATGGTTGCCAGTTTAATACTACTTCCACCATATCATCTCTGTGATTACAAGAGTTATGTTCAGCTAGGGCTGAAAAGATGACAGAATAAAAAATATGAGGGATTTTGTATGTCCCCATGAAACATACGACACAATTTTTAATCACAAAGGGAAACAGTGGTAAAATATGCCTGAAAATTAACTGAAAAGTGGGGAGTTTCACTTCAGTTAATTCAAACCATTCAGTTGTAAATAGAGGGTTATAAAATAAAGTCCATGTAACGAAAGCCACATCAAATAGAAGAGATTTCCAATTTTGTAATGCCAAATATTTTACTTGCTGGTTATTCCCTTAAACAGTAAGTGCAGAAGCTAAAAGCAAGGAGAAACTGCCTATCAGTTTTGTTCAACAAATCCAAAATTGAACATGCTGATAGAATTTCTTGTTCTCAACGCATTTCTATTTCTTATTTTAATATTTTTGTTTCCTTACTAATTGTTGCCTTCTGAAATGACAGCATCAATTTGAGATACATGCATTCTGAAACAGTGAGGTATGATATTGGTGTGGCTGTACTTTTAGAGGATGTTGTTTTCTTAAGGCATACTAAAATCAGTGAGACTACTGGTTAAGAAATGTTCTTTTTTTCTCTATCTGGTCTTCTAACACACTGCCAAATGAACAAACTGCATTACTGTTTAAAATGTAAATAGTCATGTCAAGAAAATGCCTTTTAAAAATTTTTTTTCCCCCTATATCCAGACCACAGTGTGAAGAAGTTGCTGTGCCTACACCAGCTTTGAACACAGAGGTTTACATATTGGCAGTCCAGTGCCTGTATGGAATAGCATCAGGAGTAATTAACCCTGGCTAATTTCCCCTACCCAGGTTGCTGTGACATCGGAACTGGGACTTCTGCCTCTCTCTGCATTGATAAGAACTCCTATCTAGAACAGAACCTCATCTTCTGAGAAACCTCCTGGAGATAAACCACAGAGTACCTAGCCCATAGTCTGAATGAGCATCATCTTTGTGCTTTCATCAAGAACTAAATGCAATTATCTTTTCTGATACTGATAAATTTATGAATTGCTTTAGTTCACACACTGGGAAGTGAACTCGGGGCCAATGATGTGTCTCCCATCACAGCTTCTGACTTTTTTCCAGAAGTACTGTGGAAAATCATAAAGCTGCTGGTGAAACCAGAGTTCTGTCAACACACAGGACTTAACAGAGAGGAATATCCACAACCCCTGACTTTATTTTCCAATCCTTAGGAGTGAGTACAAACTACACACAGGATCAGGGCTGTACACATTCCAGCAAGTGCTGCTCAGAGGTACTATTTTCTGGATCAAGTTACAGAAGCAGGAAAAAAACTGCCCTCCCCTTAACTCTGCAAGTGTATCTGTTTCTTTTAATACCCCTTACCTCCTTTCAGTTAAAAGGAACCAGGTTAGCCCAAACAGCCTGGATAGCAGCTTTTTTTTCCTCTAATATTCTGGAAGGTTGGAAGGAACAGGTACTATAAGTTTATTTTCCTCACAAGTTAAATTTGAATCCCAAATGTCACAAGCTTTTTGAGTTCTGAGAAGAAAAAACACTGGATACTTCGTAAATAACAGGGTTTTTTGGGTTTTTTCCCCTGGTAATTGTTGATTGTCCTACCTTTCCAGAGACTTTCTGTAATAAAACCTCACAGTGGGAGATCCCTCTTGAATTTCTGAACTCACTGTAAAGAGGCAACTCATGAGATACGAGTTCCTAATAAAAAAATACCTATAGTTAGGGCTTACCTGAATAAAGGCAGGGACATATTCTGATATCCACATTATTTGGTGTAAACAAAATGTCTCAGGTTATGTTCAAACGAAGCACACCTATGGAATTCTCCTGACATTCCCTTTGCTGGTATGTTGAATGCAAATTCAGGACTGTTTTTTTGCAGCTCATTACAGTTTGTGTAACACCTAAGTAACGCTGCTTGTTATAAGGCACCTGGAAGGAAGTTTTAAGCCCTAGGAGGGAGTTTACAAATGTATATAACACTGATAACTACACTCAAATGTGAGAAGCCTACCTGGTGAAAGCTCTCAATTAGTTTGGAAATGATGTCCACCTACACCACCACCTGGCAATGAGTTACAGCACTTATTACTGGCCAAAATCCAGTGCCACTAAACCTGACTGTCATCATCAAAACGGTGAGATGTAAAAAATTCTGAGAAAGCAGAGTCCAAAAGATTACAGCAAGATATTTTGGACTGAAACAGGCAAATCTGGATGCTTCTCATCGTCATGCAAGGAAACTAGAAAGAGCCAAGAAATCTCATCTTACTGAAAAATACTTTTTGTTCCCAATGCCGACCATCTCTTATCAGAAATACTCCCACGAAGTCTCATTTGTGAGCTGTGCATCAAAAATGAGTAATTGCCCAACACAGCGGAATCCTGTATCGCAGACGGTGCCAGTTCTCAAGGAGTTTACCCACGTCTCCAAAGAGGCTGCCCAAATAACCTGCTCCTGTTATCTTGTACTTTACTTCCATCTCTATCCAAAATCGGCTAGCGCTTAGGCTCAAAGTCTAGGGAAGTCGCTTGGAATAAAATCTACACCGTGCCAAACGCGACAGCTGCGGTGCCTCCTTTTCCTCAGTCTTCACCCAACACTTTTTTCCCGAAACTTGACAGCCGGGACACCTCTGAGCTCCTCTCCCCTCAGGCGGCTCCGGGGTGGGCGCCTCGCCCCAGCCTGGATCCCCTCTTTCCTTGCCGTCCTGCCTTTAACGAGAAACCGCCTGATTTTACTTTATTAAACCGGCAGTGAAGCAGCGCGGGGGGGAGGCGATTCCCTGAGGGGCAGCGAACTTTAAAAAAAAAAAAAAAAAAAAAAAAAAGTCTTATAGTCTTATCAGGGACGAAAGATAACCCCCTTGTTGACTTTCCTCTGAGGAAAACACTGCGTGGAGAGGCCGGGGAAGGCACCCCCACCCTCCTGCTGGGGCCGGGACCGCCACCCAAGATGGCGGCGGCGCCTGAGGGGAGCGGCGAACGAACCAGCTGGAAGCGCCCCGCTCCCCCTCCTCCTTCGCCCCGTGACGTCACGTCCCTCCCTCCGCCTCTCCTCTCCCATTGGCCGCCGTCCTCGGGCTCCCCAACCAATCGGAGGCCTCGAGCGGCCGGCCCAGAACGAGGCTGCCCCCTCTTTTCCCCCCCTCCCCCTCCCTCCCGGCACGTTCGGCCGCCGGGGGCCGCGGGCAGCGCCGCCCCGAGCACTCCCGGCAGCGGCCGCGCCTCCTCCCCGCTCCTTTCCCCCGGCTCCGCGGGTGCCTTAGACGAAAGCGGCAAGCTCGGCGGTGGGAAAGAAGCGCCGGGACCCCGGCGGGGTTCGGGCAAAGGGGTAGGAACCCGGGAGGAGGTAGGCGGAGGAGCCGCGCTCCCACCCACCCACCCACCTCATCCCCCCCCCTCCCCTTCCCCTCCCTTCCCTTTCCCTTTCCCCTTTTCCCCCCTTCCCCTCCTCCCCTTCCCCTCTCCCAACCATGGCCGACAACGAGAAATTAGACAACCAGCGGCTGAAGAACTTCAAGAACAAAGGCCGCGACCTGGAGGTAAGAAGCGAGGCGCCGGGCGGGAGGGGCCGGCCGGCCATGGCGGGCGGGCGGGAGGAAAGGGGAGGAAGGGACGGGAAGGGAAGGGAAGGGAAGGAGGCTGGGTGGCTGCCGCCGTCTCCCTGTGGCGTCTTTTCCTAATCCGCCGGCCAGGGGCCCGCGGCGGGGCCTGGGCCTGCGCTGCCCGCCCCGCAGAGAGGCGGGAGAGCCGCTCCCCGGCTGAGGGGAAAAGAAAGAAGGGGAAAAGGAGGAAGGAAACGACGAGGAGGAGGAGGAGGCCGCGGTTCGGAGCGCGGGCGCGGCCGTTGCGCGGAGGCGGGAGCTGAGGGGGGCAACGGCCGCGCAGCCCCGGGGGGGGGGGGGGGGGGGTTCCCGCCGCTCCTTCCCTCAGGGACCGGCACCGGGCTGGAGGTTGGGGGAGGTTGTTTGGGCCTGGTTCAGGTTTGGGCCGGGTCTTTTTGGTGTTTTCGAGGGGATTTTCGCAAGGTTTCGCTTTTTAATTTCTCCCCAGCCCTTGGTAATCGCTCCTTGGGCTCAGCAGCCCCTTGGAAGCCTGAGTCAGGGATTAGGGCCCAGCTGGGCGTTCTGCTGGCTGGCTCTGAAGCGATGCTCCGGTGAATAAACGTATTAATTACTGCCTACACTTCCTAGTAAAGATTATTGTTATTAAAAAAAAAAAAAAAAAAAAACAAACAAAAAACCCCAAAACAATAAAACCTAATTTAAAAATTATTTTTTTAACAGCCGCTCTTTCGGTTAGTCCAGCGTGGGAACAGTGGTGGCTTGGAGTACAGAGCCTCTAAACTTTTTTTTGGGGTGTATTATTGGAATGGAGGTGCTCAGATAATGAGCTGAGGGATTGCTTGCTAAATAGTCACATTTTGAAATTAGGGATCAATCCTCGCCCATAAACACTCAGCCAGGAGTGCTGGTTGGGTAAGCCCCTGCATCATAATATTGTCATTAGAGGGTTCTGATCCAGAAATGGGCTTTGGCATTCTGATTTCTACTTCTCACCAGCCTTAATCCGTGTCCCTATGATTACCATAACATAACATGCTAATCTTTCACGTGAGGGCAGTTGTGCAGTGCTGCTTTTAAGCAAAGGATGCATTTATGTTGCTGTCATTCAGTAAAACATCTGCCAGGTTTCCCTATTTAGGTAATTCAGAAGTCAAAAACACCTCGATTTTTAACTTGATAAAAGTGTTTGTTAAAGGGATGAACCTGAAAATGTTTGAATAATTACTGTAGTGATTGCTTTCTTTACTATTAGAGTCATTAGCTTTCTTAGGAACGACTTTCTAAATGTTAATTTGTTTTTACATCAATTGTTTTGTTACCATCGAACTGAGAATTGTCCAAGAAAAGCATCTTTAGGAAGGTCCACAGTAAAGCATATGCTATCATAGTAAAAAACAAAATTAAAGGGAAAATATAGGTTGGAATTAATCTGTTTTTTCTCCTTTGGTGCCTCTGTGCTGAGTTTTCAGGTAAGTCAGCCAAAGTAAGGACAGTTCAGGACAAACCCCTGCAGGTAGAACACGTGTGTGTGTATCACCAGGTATCACCTCAGTATTATTTTGAATTTGCTGATGAACTTAAATGGCCTCCTGCACAGTGATAAACCACTGCTAGGCCATGGTAAATTTTAGATATTGACATCTGTCCAGCAAATCCTGGGCCATATGCTTGTACCTAAAATAACTACCCCTGGATTGCTATTTTTCATACAATAGCCCAGGCTTATGGCTGTCGTTTTTGCTCATTAACTGCTTTGCACATCACATTTTTCAGCAGTCTGAGAGATGCTGGTAAAGTTCCCTTAGAGCCAAGTATCCTCTGGTAGCAACAGTTGATAATAAGTATTCAGTTCAGAGCACCTGTGTTCCTGTGCTGCTTTTAGCAAAAAGATGTCTCTTTGCTTCACATAGGAAGCCAACATTTGATCTCTCTCTCTTTCCCTCTCCCCCTACACTTCCCCCTTTTTTATATTGGCTGAAATTGTGTGTTTAGCCATGGGTTTCCTTTATAAAACAGTGGTCATCTTGGGGGGGTTTGTTTTGTTCTTTTACTCTGATAGTTTGCCTTCATTTGCTAGCAGCAGGCAAATAATAAATCAGTTTAGTTTTGCTGAATTCAACATCAGTAGAGACACCAAAGTGTTGCCATTTTGCAAATTAAAGTCTTGATGGTATTTACTGATTTCATGTTGCTCAAATCAGTCCATTAACAGTTCTGTTGCTAGCAGTTGTTGTCACATTGTACAATTCTTCACAAGAGGCTATTGTAAATCTTTAAAAAGACAGGGAATTTCCTGCATTTTGTCTGCATTTTGTCTCCTAAAGTTCTAAGCATATACTTAATTTTTTGGGTACTTAATGAGTTCAAGTTGGACTTTCATTTTCCAGTCCATATCAGTGTGCTTCTAAAAATCTAACTTCTGCCCTTGGAAAAAGGATAAAAACCCCCAAACCACACAACTACAAAACAAAGAAACAACAAACTCCTCATAAGATGTTTAGCAAAATTCCTTCATGTGCTTAAGTATTGGGTAGACATGCATGCATGGACATATTATGTTGTAAACAATTGCTGCCACGTGTTTTAAAATGACAGATTGGTGGCAACAGGGGGAATAGAGGGATTCATTGTGACCAGAAATATAAAATACTTCCTTGTCCTTTTTCCTTATTTATAGTACTGCTCAAAGAAATCCTCCATAGAATAAAGTTTAATACCAGAAGAGTTTGTGGCATGAGAGAAATAATTTGCAGCCAGTACTAAGGCAATATCTCTATATGGTGTTAAATATTTCTAGTCCAGTGTGTGCAGCAGTCTTGTCTTCCAAGATTTAAGAGCTGGGGAACAGGAGGGGAAATAATTACTATTGTTACAGCACAAAAAGGAGCTAGCCTTACAGAACTGCACAACTCTTCACAATTTTATTTTTTTTTTAACCTCCAACTCCAGGATCTTACTTAAGTATTTATTTGGAGTCATACAAAATCATGCAAATGCTTATCTACTAGGAAAGCCACTGAAGGTAACTTTGTTCAACTCGTGTCCTCAATGAGGAACAGGTTTTGCTTGGACTTCTTTTTTTTTTTTTCTGAAGAAAAAAGAATGAACTGGTTTTTTTCTTTTTCTATTTTTTGTACATGTGGCTCTGATGATAGCTAATATACTTTTGAGCTTTTAGTTTCAGTTGTGGCACCATATACCTTGGAATCAAATACTGGATTTTAACTGTTGCTGGAGAAGAGGAACTGTACAAAGACCAAAAGTGCAAATTGTTCATTGTTTCTGCAACAGACATAGGGTTTTCTTTGAGGAATTGCTGTTTAGTGCTGCATGTCAGGGGTCTTGAATATAGTCTTGCTTTTGTGAAGGTTTGAAGAGAAGGTTAGATGGGGTTCATTTTGGTTTACCCAGTGATTCAACATTTTGTTTTCTGTTGGTGATTGTTGCCTGCTGCAGCAGTCAAATTTGAATGACATTTGGGTTTCCTGAAATGAGATAAATATGTAATGCATGTTGTTTCTGTGGAAATACTGAAAAACTCCGAGTTCCTCTTGGCCTTTTCTTCCCGGACTTGTCTGTGTTGCTGGGTGAGAGATTAAGAATTGCTGCAATAGTGCCAGACCAGGAAAAGTGTCAAATAGATATTTCTGCTCTGTAATTGAGAGATGCATGATGTGAAGTGATGGTAATATTGTAACTCGGGGTGCTTTTAAACTGATTTTGGAGCAGCCATTGTATCTACATAGTTGAAAATCAGCTATGTCAGCATTTTAGAAGCTGCCAGTAGCATTCAGTGGACTTGCAATACTAGCAGGATGCTTGAGAACACCAAGGAAGCTTCAGGACTGAAGGAGAGGTAATGTTATGAGATACACTGGCTCTCACAGGAAGTTAGAAGCTTTTCAGCCTTTATCCCACACAAAACAGTTTGCTTGCCACTCAAGTGCAGAGGAACTGAAGGAGAGCAGGAATTTCACTCAGTTAAAAATAGGATCCTTTAAGCTGACTTTTAGTTCTGTGGTGAAGCTCATTCATTTTGTCATGAAAAATCATTCTCAGATATTTGTTTCTTTAAGGCATTTTATTTGGCATGCCCAGCTTCTCCAGGAAAAACTAGAATGTGCTTGCACAATGTCATATTGATTTTTATTTATTTACTTGTGACTAAGAGTCCCATTAGAATTCTAAAGAATTCTCATAATTCTTAGTTGCTGAGATGTCTGCTGGTGCTATCTTGTAGAGATCATGTTGGCTTTAAAATCATCAATGATCTTGATCAGACTTCATTGTCCCAGTCTGCAGAGGAGCCAGAATTAGTAGGGGAGAGCCTAAATCAAGTCATTAAACAATATGAAGAGTATGGATTTTTACCAAATCCAGATATGAACCTGTGTGGATCTCTGAGGGGTTCTTTTCCTTATTTTGTATTATTCAGTGTCTTTTATACCTGTGAAGGACAAGAAGCACTTTCTCAGTCATGGCTGTGGTCATTCCACTGGATGTTCTGTGTTATAGAGTAGTCTTTTCCCACCGTGGGCTGCAGACTGAGTGCTTTCTGAGGAGCTGTGTAGTGAGTAAGAAGTGCACAGAGTCAAAGTAAGTAGCATTAAAAAAAAAAAAAATAAAGTGCCATGAACACAAAAGGTTTGGGAGGTAAACAGTACTGCACACACAGACCTCCACTCCCTTTATTTTTTTTTTTTTTTTTTTTCTGCTTATATTTTGAATCCTTGATCCAGACTGGTGCTAGCTGAGAGTAGAAACTTTTAGGAAGGAAGGTTAGCTCAAGCAGCTCAGCTCAAGCAGCTCTGCCTTTCAACAAATGTTGCTTTGCAGTTCCACAGCAGAAACAAAGTGCCTTTGGCAACTGAAAGGCACAGGTAAAGCCCCACCATCATTTGCATGCTATCAGACCTTGCCCTCCAAGGTGCAATAAACAGAGCTACTTGAGTGAAATATAACAGCAAAAAAACCTACCCTGCAAACCAGTAAAGACACAGGCAAAGTGCATGAAAAGGTCTGGGTTTCTGAGGAGTGATTCAGGGGAAGAGGAGTCAAGATATGTTGTGAGCTGAGCAGGAGCTCCATGGATAGGCTGATGGACTCAGGGCTAAGAGATCTGAGTTGTTCCCAAGTGTGGAGTGTAGAACATCTCTCTCTATCTGGCATTGTGAAAAACACTGGAATGTTATCAGGATCCTGCAAGCATCAGCTAACACAAGATTTAAATGATAAGCTGAAGGGCTCAGTAATGACTAATGGTCAGAAAATAGCCTTTATGATAAAACTTGGGCTAAATATAATTGGAAAAAAAAAAGGAGGATGGAGGGGTAGCAATTATAGGCTGACAGAAATAGATTTGTTCATTTGATTTTTGGTGTAGCAAATGAAGAACAGGATCCAATGACTGGAAGAGCAACATGAATTCATGCTGAAGCAATGCTGTTTTTAAACTGGAGCACTTCTCAAGGACCATTCTCAGTTTCTAGAACTTCTGAGCTGAGATTGCTGTCCCACTCCCAGCTCCATTAGTGCAAGCTGAGACCTGGCTCAGAGGAGGCCAATTTTTCAGCAGAAGGGAGACTCTAGCATGACAGTGCCATCTGCCAAGAACCATTCTACCTATGTTTCTGCCCTTTGAGCTGTTCTCCACAAGAACAACTTGATCTTGAGTCTGTTTGTCATTTTACTTTCTCCAGACCATCTCAGATTTCTAAGCTGGGGTGATGATGCTGTGAAACTCCTTGACAGACCTCACTTCAGTTCTTGTTTGTTGTGTGTTTTCCTAGGAGGAAGAGCAGTGACAAGCTGACCAGTAATAACCAGTTTGCTAGCTGAGTACTGTTTACACAGAAAATTATTTTAGTGGGGTCCTGTTTTGGTAAATTGTAAGAGTGACTTCCCTGGTTGCTTGTCTTTCATGTGGAGGCTTTTGTGAGTCCCAGGTATGCAGGTGCTGTTCAGAAGCAGGCAGGAATTAAACCCAAGGGGCCTGTCAGCTTGTGTCTGGAGGGAGGACATTCTTCTTGCTCCAGCAGTGTTGATGAAGTTTCAGGATTTTTAATTCTGATAAACTACATATGATTTTTCAGGTCCAACTTTTAAATGACATGTCTGAAGCTTTTCTCTTGGAGTATTTGTTTTGGTCTCACTCATCTCTCCCCTTATCTCTGGCTTGCACATGTGCTTATCCTGCAGATGTGCTACCACCTGAGTTGGAATATATTTCCTTTTGCATTCACCAGTAACCTTTTTTTAATACCCTTTAGAGCCTAATGTCCCTTTATAGCTCGTGTTCCAGCAATTTGGTTTATTACTCCTCAAAAATATACATCAGGCCCTGCTCTTGGTTAGCAGCAGCTTCTCTGTGAGCAGTAATGTCATTCCTGAAGTCTGCCAAGAAGAACCCTTGCACTACAGCTTTTCCCTAGGAATGCTTTTGCTAGGTTGCAGTAACATCTGTGGATTGGGAAGGGGTTATTTAACAGTCCTGAGATCATCAGGGGCTTGGTACAATTCTGCAGTCTTTTTACAGGGTATTTTCCTCATATTATTTTCTTCAATATGCCAGGTTATTAGACTTAGGAGAAACTCTGAGTGCTACCTTATAGGCTAAGAGCACGAGCCTGTAGTAGGTAAGCCAGTTGTAAAGTTACAAAGCTCTTAAATGGTGGGTGGTCTCATCAGCTTCTTCAGGAAGGCAACTTTGGGCACAGCTAAATGGCTGGTGAGTGCTGCTTCTTGCCTTGAGCTCTGTCCTGCAGAGTTACCACTCATCACTCAGGTGGGATTTGTGTCTGCTGGTGAATCCCAGGATCAAACAACTGACTGCTCACCTGCAGCTGTAGCATCCTGCCAGGAGTTTCAAACTGGAAAAGCCATGAATCTAAGCTGCATTAGACTCAGTTATTAATTCTAATTTTGATTGACCAATTGGGTTAACATTCTCTTAAGGATGCACATACATCCTGGAAACTTGCTTTGGTGCTTTTCAGTGTGGGACAGACAGCCTGTGCTTCCTTATTACAATTCTTATCTAGGTGTTCCAGGTGTTGCAGCTGCATTAGGTACACTTGTGTATGTTCCCTTTTATTTAGTGGGAAGCTATTATTGTGTGGGTATGTTTTGGTTTGGGTTTTTTCCCCTCTTCTGCATGTTTTTCTCATGCTGAGCTCCATTTTGGTCCTCAAGTGATGAAAAGTTGTACCTCCAAAGCAGTGGGGAGCTATCCCTTTTCCACTCCCCTCCTTTCCTGCCCCTTTTTTTGGTAACTCCTTCCTCTGGTAAACTGCCTTGCTCAGAACTGGGAAGTTGATTTTTAAGAATGCATGTTCCTTTTGATAAAAATAATTATGCTTCTGAAAGTCAAGCTTTTAATCCTTGTCTTCTGAACTGCTTCTTAGAGCTGTTCAGAATCTCTTTTAGCCATTCCTTTTCTCCTTGTGTTCTGTGTTATTGCAGTCCCTTATGCTCCAGGTTTTCAAGCTTTCTCTGGGCTTGTGAATGGTTAAGTCACAATAAAAATGCAATTGTTTTCAACTTGCTACTCTCATTCACTGCAGAGTTCAAAGTATAGAATAAAATCACTATAGACAGATTCTGTTTTCACTTTGTGCTGTAAGAAACAGCAGCAGTAACAAACTGATTTATGTATACTTGAAAATTGCTTTTTATTTTCTGATAACTCTCAATGAGAGTCACAGAAAAAATGACCCCAAAAATAAAATAAATTGCTCTTAGAATACTGAAGGGTTTATGTGGTTTGAATTTTAAAATAATTCATTTGTAACTCAGCTTTGCTTACTAGGTCTCTTTAATTTGAATTTGTTTATAAAGCTATTTCACAAGGCACAGAGCTGGTACTGTTTCATACAATAATAGAAATGTGTTTATATCAAAAATGTGTAAATTAATTTGGCTATCTGGAAGACACAAGGAACATGGTGGAGGTTTGGGTGAGTGAGAGCTCATGTTGAACTTTCCCACTTTGTCAGCAAGGGATCATTCAAAAGAGAGCCTGGTGTTGTCCAGAACTGTTTATTCTGAAAAATTCAGAGTAAATTATTGTAATTCTTTCAGCAGTTTTATTTTGTTTAGGTGAAGGATCACTTGGAGGGGTCACTCCAGCTCTAGGGTGGTAGTTTGCAGATTTCAGGTTTCCCAATAAGCCTCCTTTAAAAATGTGTCTGTCTCTGGGCTTGGGCTCATGCTCCCCAGGAGTGTGTGTTAAAACAGCCTTCAGTCAGGGAAGGCTGGTAAAGGTTGGGCAAATTTAATGTGCTTGCTTTAGTTTGCCATGGTGTTTGTGATGCTTGTGGTGCTGGTACTTTATGCCCATCTTATTTCAATATATGACACCTGTTCATTCACTGATTCTGTATTCCATTTCTTGAAGAGAGTGTTTTACTATGAAATAATACAGAAATGGTACCATTATCTCTCTTTCCTATTGGATTACTATTTTTCTAATTAAATCCTGGGTGTTTAGTATGTGAACATCAAAATAAATGTGCAAGAACTTTTGGAATGACTTGGTGTAGATTCAGAACATAATGTACATTCATCTTGATTCTTTTCAGACTATGAGAAGACAAAGAAATGAAGTTGTTGTGGAGTTGAGAAAGGTGAGATGGCTTTGCATTATTCTGACGAAATGGGATTTGGTTATGTTGATATTTCAGTAAAATTTAAGAGTTTTGTTAAAGGCTTAAAAAATACTAAGTACTGGTTTGTGTCCTTTCTGAAGGTCCACCAAGAACACCATGGTCAAACTATTTACTAATTCTGTGAAGGTATTTTGGCTTAAAAGGAAGTTCCTTAATTTTTGTCCTGAAAAACAGTATTTTATTTGTGATCTGTTGAAGGGAATAATTCCAGTTTCTGAATCTAGATTTTTAATTTTAAAAACTCATAAAAAGTGGATGTTTCCTGCTAAATGGTAGGCAGAATGCTTTTTTTTTTCCCCTCCCCTAAAACAATAGTTCAACATACATGTAATGGTGGAAGAGTATATATGTGAATATAACACATTTTGGAATTGTTGGACAATTAGCACTTGAAAAGTAATAACTTGAATTATTTTGAGATGAAGTTGAATTCCGAGATGAATGGAAAACTAGGCTCTGGGAATTGCCTAGTGATAAATAATGACAAATTGATTTTCATGTCAGTGTTGATGGATGTGTGCACATGGAACTTCCAGCAAAAGCAGATAAAGTTGGATGCAGGATTTTTCTAGGAAGAAGTGATTTCCAAAATGAGCTTCTCTACACACTTTTTGAACGTGGGAAAAGTATCAATGAAAGCAGGTTTATAATGCTTGTTTAAAACAGAAGCTTCTGTTCCCTTCTTAACACCCACACACCCTAAATCATGGTTTTAAAATTATTAACCTCTTTTTCCTTTTTAGAACAAAAGAGATGAACATCTTCTAAAGAGGAGAAATGTTCCTCATGAAGATATCTGTGAAGATTCTGATGCAGATGGTGACTTTAGAGTGGTAAGAATTAAATTAACTCTCAAGCATGTCTTCCTTTTCTGTACTTAAGATATTTCTAACTTCTTTTGTCTCTGTTTTCTAGCAAAACACTTCTTTGGAGGCAATAGTACAGGTAAAAAAAATATTTAAAATTTTTGGAACATTCTTTGTGTCATGGTGACAAAAACATGAAGAGTCTAAATTCTCTTTTATTTTAGAATGCTTCAAGTGACAACCAGGGTATACAGCTAAGTGCTGTGCAAGCTGCAAGGTAAGAACACTTCTCTCAAATGTCCTATTTTTATTCTTTATGATGCTCTTAAATTCAGAAAATGTGTTCTAGTTTGACTAGAAAAAATGTCACACACTGTTTTTAAAGAAGAAAACTTACTAAATGAACTTTATGAAAAGAGATCAAAATACCAAGGAGTTAACTAGAATTAAATACAAGGATTTTTGTTTTCTAGTTACTGTGGTCAGGATTTTCATGTGTTTGACTAGGCTGTTATGTGCTGACTGTATCTCTCTTCCCATTCTTAGTAAAAATTTGGTGCAGCAGCTCAAGTTAGCCCCTCCAAGAACCTTCTTTTGTTCCCCTTAATTCCCCTTAAAATTGGAATTAATTTCTACACTCCTGTTTTTGCAGTAATACTTTTGTGACACCTTGCTCTCTGACACCATATCCTTAGTGAAAAAAGAAACACTGTCAAAGCAGCAAGGATCTGGTTTATCTCCCTTGTTGGGTGGAGGAGGAAGAAGCTACATGAGGGTGTAACATAATAACTCTGGTCAGCTGCATTTTGCTGACTGGTGATAAACTCTAAAAGTAGACAGAGAAAAAGTGGCAACGAATGAGCAATGAAAGTAGTGGCTTCAGTTTTTTAGGACTACAATAATTTTGGGTTTGGAAAGAATTTAATTTAACTTGTAGTGGAGAAAACAAAGATGGAGAGTTTTGAGAGTATGAGGGAGAAATTGGGGAATCACTTCCTAGCCCAGAAATTTGTGCAGGCCTGGGGCAGCCAGTGCTGGATCTCTGGGCAGAGATGTTTCCAAAACTCAACTAAGCCATTACTGACCTGCTCTAGTGTCAGCAGTAATCCTGCTTGGAGCACCAAGTGAGCTAAAAACCCTCCAGAGATCCTTTCCAGTCATGCCTTCTCATTCATCTGTTGAGTTTTGTATTTTCTTTTCTTCCTAAACAGGAAGCTGCTTTCCAGTGATCGCAATCCACCAATTGACGACCTAATAAAATCAGGAATATTACCTATTTTAGTGCACTGTCTTGAAAGACATGACAAGTGAGTATTCCTAAAACTCAAAAAGGTTTTAATTGTTGCAAAAATTCTTGGTATTTAGCTGCCATCCTAAATCTCGTTTGAAAACTAACGTGACAATAATATTAATAGGTTTTTTTCTCTTATTTTGCAGTCCTTCTTTACAGTTTGAAGCTGCCTGGGCTTTGACAAACATTGCCTCTGGAACCTCTGAACAAACACAGGCTGTAGTTCAATCTAGTAAGTCCAGTAGTATTTGATCATTGATAAAGCACACACTGTAGCTTCCACAAAATAAGGCCATCTGAGTGTTACTGTAAAGAACACCCACACTCTCTCAAGCATGTTCACCAATCCTTTCATGGGATAGCCAGGGTGGTTGAAATTGAAATCTCTGAAGGACCTGCCCATGAAGTCCCCTGCCACGTGTTCTACCTCTTCTCTGGCAAGCAGCATCAGTTGAAGTGCACACCTGCTTTTGTTCTTCATTTTCTCAAATTTTATATTCAGTTGGGTTTCTCAATGGTGAGTAAGCCTCTTCTGGAAACTCACACTATTTTAGCAGAGTTGATGCCTGCTGGTTTCAAGTTTTCAAAGTTTAAAAAAAAAAAAAAACAACATCAAAAAACTTGAAATAAAAAAAAAAAAAGGAAAAAAACCAAACAACAAACTCAGAACCTTAAAATGGAAGAAAATCCTGTCTTATTGTGAAGAGAAAGAAAAAGGTGTGGACCAAGTTCCAAAGGGTCACTGACATCAAGCTGTCCTCCAAAATCAAGTTGAAAAGGCTGTCTTCCAGTGGGAGAAAAAGCTGTCCATCATGTTTTGAGGAATGAAGTATGGAGAGGAATTGTTGCTGGGCATGAAACCTGAGTTGCCAAGAAAGCAAACTTTCTTCTGCACTCCTAAGCATACTACCCTGGGTTGAAGTAGTACTTCAGCTGGTAAAACAGAACTTGGGAGTGTCTGCAGGCTTTTTGAGTTGGGTGAATAAAACAGCACAGCTTCTTGAGACCCGTGGAAGGAACAAACATACAATAACACAAGTTTCTGCCTGAAATTTATTATATGAGACCCTAATAGCTTTGGTGGTTGGAATCAGTGTTGTATCACAGTGCATGCTACTGACAGTGTTAAATATCCTGTGCTTCCAGCAAGGAAAAGGCACAGAACTGTGCTGCATCTTTTACTTTGGTGCCTTTTTCCTTGCCACGACCATCATACATTGACTTCTTTTAGAACTACTTGGAACTTTTATTCAATGTATTAAGTACAGTTTCTAAGATGTGTAGTGGTGTTTTAAGTGCTAAAAAGTCAATGTTGGATATTCTCCAGGACTGACTGCACTATAGTAGCCAATTTAAACTATACTTCCATGTTGCAATTATTATTTCTTGTAATTATTTCAGTGGAAAAAGATGGTCTGTTATAGTCTTTCAAAAAGTGCTTATTAGTATACTTGAAGGGGGTGTTTTTTTTCCTTGCATACAGGCATTGTAAAATACCTTTATCTTTTGTGTTTTCTGTAGCAAAAAATTGATTTATATTGAGAAACTCTTTTCTAAAAATATCAGCTACTCTTGAAGTATGGTATGAGGTATAAAGTTAATGAGGGTTTCTTACAAACTAAATGGTGATTAACACATCATGCAAGCAAGCAAGCACCTTGGTTCTGGGGATGAAAAAAAAGGATCAGTTATCTAAATGCAGTTAGAATGTGTCTGAAACAATCATTTAGTTTAGTTCTAAATCTTGGGAGCATTCTTCTGTCTGACCCCAGCATAGGGTAGAAAAGTTGTGAGGGGTTTTGTGTTATCTTTTGGATTGGTTTCTTATTGCTCTGGCTGCTGGTGAGTTTGAATGGGTGAAGTTGGTTTGAAATGGCTGCTACTTTTCAAACTTGTGACACAGACAAATTAATTATCAGACTATATTAAGAGTTGCTTTTAAAATATTCTGAAGTGCAGGCTCTTTAAGAGTGAATTGTTAGTGTGTTTTATTTCAGTAACACTTGGGGAGTTAGCAAAGTTCTGACCATTCCTTAACCAGGGGCAAAATTTCTCATGCAGTACTGAAAATTTATTTGAGCTAATCATGTGAGCTGTTTTCTTCTGAGAGTTATTTCTTAATCATTACGTGGGGGTCTGTTTGTGTCTTTCAGATGCTGTGCCACTTTTTCTGAGACTGCTGCATTCACCTCATCAAAATGTTTGTGAGCAAGCTGTGTGGGCTTTAGGAAATATCATAGGTTTGTGTTACTCCTGCCACTAGAAACTTTGTAAGGGGACCTTGAGGAATTCATGGGGCTGTCAGCTATCCTCAGTGCTTTGATGTTGTCTCCATCCCTTTGCCCTTGCCCACCACTTCCCCAGACTGGAAAACTGTTATAAATAATAGAATAATAGAATATAATAATATATAATAATATAAAATAATTAGTATATAATAATAAATAACATAACAATACATAACAATATATGATAATTATAACAATAATAGAATAATTCTTTTGTTGAGAATTTAGCTGTTTTTAATGAGTAGTTCTGATGGAAGCAACAGGGCAAGGCCTAGTAAAGCTTTATGTCTCTTATGAGAGATGTATCTATAAAGATATAATGATATATTTCTATACTTTTTTCCAAGACCCATACTCATGAGCTTGGTATGCATTTCAATGAAGTTTAAAGTATCCAGAAGTTAAACTTCCTATGAATGGTGTGGGATGATCTTTGTGTTTACAATTTTTTCCTCTCTTCAACAGGTGATGGACCCCAGTGTAGAGATTATGTTATTAGTCTTGGAGTAGTGAAACCACTGCTGTCCTTCATCAGCCCATCTATTCCCATAACTTTCTTAAGAAATGTTACTTGGGTCATGGTCAACTTGTGCCGTCACAAAGATCCTCCTCCACCTATGGAAACCATTCAGGAGGTGACTGAATTATTTGCTCTCCAATGTAGCTGGGCTGAAGCTGAGTAACTCTTTGCCTTAAAAATAACTCTGCTGCTTCTTTTCCTCCTTAGATCCTTCCAGCACTCTGTGTTTTAATTCACCACACAGATGTAAATGTAAGTAACACCACTGAGAGTCACTTTCGTGTTGCTATGAAGTTTTTTAGTTTTTAGTATAAAGCTTGTCTTAATTAACTTTAAAAAACCAACCCACTGTTGTGTTCTGTGGTGTTCTCCTTCACTGTTAAACTTTGATATATTTTATTACTGTTTTTTTAAGTATCAGTTGATTTTTGTCTGGTATTTCTCTGTATCTTTGCAAAGCTTGCTTGTATGTACTTTCCCTCCATCTGAAAATGCAGTTTCAGTTGTATTTCTGTGAACATGTACTTACAGACAAATGCAGGATTTTTTTTGTCTTTAGGTTTGAAATTGTACTGAAAATCAGTGTAACTGAAAGACAAATCAGTGTCTGCTGCATATGTAGAATGTTAGAGGGAACTTCTGAGCTGAAATAGAAACATTTTATTTTAATAGTGAAGTAAATGAGTGAGACTTTATTGAAGTAAGTCAAATTTTTGCCTAATGCAAGGCAAATTCTTTGCTTCCTAGTCAAGTTGTCTTAAGTTCATGGCAACAGTGCTTTACCAAAATGTTTTTAAATATATGAAGTTTGCATAGAAACTAGGCTACTTATTCTTGAGTGTGAGTAAAATTAATGTTACCTGAATTTCTTGAAATGGCTATATTTGTGAATCAGTCAAGAATTGTCAAGTCTTTGTAAGTTGTCACTTAAGTAGCAGTAAATCTGAACATTTTAAATTGGCTTTTCTGTGTATGCACACACACACAGAGGAAAGTGAGTCTAATTGTTTCTGGACCAGATGTTAAAAATAAATATTTATTGGAGCTTTACCTTCCTTTCAGGGTGAGTCTTTCATGAGGAGAGCAGATCCAATTGCTTTTATTATAACCTTCTGAGTTTAAGCTGGAGTTAGCAGTTTAGCTGTTTGTTAATCTCTGTATTCTTTGGAGCTAGAACAGGCTCCACAACTTTCAGACTTCTGTAGAGTGGAATATATGAAGTTTGTAAAACAAAGTGAGTTTTTTCCCGTTATGTCAATTATGGCTTCACAGCGAATATTTTTCTATTTTAATATTAACTTTTTTAAGACTTGTGATAGTGCTGTACTAACTAGAAATAAATTTTTACTCTCAGATATTGGTAGACACAGTCTGGGCACTCTCATATCTAACGGATGCTGGCAATGAACAGATCCAGATGGTGATAGACTCTGGAATAGTCCCTCATTTGGTTCCTCTTCTCAGTCATCAAGAAGTTAAAGTGCAAGTAAGTTTGGATAACTTAGAAATGTTGCTCAAAATCTTAATACTATAGAAAGTAGCTGGTATGGCTGTACAGTTCATGAAATTTAAAGGATACTTCTGTGTGGCGTAGTAATTCCATAAAACCTTTTGCTTTTTTAACTGTTAGTGTTTGAAAGTATGTGCTCAACTAGCAAAATCTTAGATTCAAAAGAACTATTTTTAAAGGAAGTGTTCTGTTTCAGACTGCTGCACTGAGAGCTGTAGGAAACATTGTCACTGGTACTGATGAGCAGACACAGGTAGTTCTGAATTGTGAAGCTCTTTCACATTTTCCAGCACTTCTGACACATCCCAAAGAAAAAATTAATAAGGTAAGTAACTGCAGAGATTGCACCCAAATGGCATTTTTAATATATATTTAGCTTAGCTGTTCAAATAAAGTGGTGTGGTAGAGGTTTGAGTAAGGGGCTATTTATACCAGTTTATGGCAAGAGCAGACAGGATACTGAAATCTGCAGAAAAATCTCTCAGGAGCTTCAAATTTGTACTTGACTAGAATGTTGTTTCCTGATTCTTCTAATTGAATTTCTATGAAATTAAAGCATAATCTCCCATTTCTGGCTGTTGACTTCAAAGTTGGAGTTCCTGATACATGAAAACTCACTTTTAATTAAACTGACTCTCTTGGAAGTGATGAAATAGAGATAATTGGATGTCATTTTGAATGGAGTGTGTGTGATAAATGGAATTTAAATCAAGTCAGACTTGGGGTGGGGGGCTGGGGGATGTGTGTGTGTGTGTGTGTGTGTGCAACATGTATGGAAAAGGCTTGAAATGGGGGCCCTGATATTTCAGTGCTGACCTCCGGAGTGCATCTGAGGCATGTTGTGAAACTTTGGGGTGCCACATTACAACACTGCCAATGATTAAAGCCCAAGCAAGCCCACCAGAACAAGCCTAAGCATCCTAAATCTCTGACAGGTTCATTCATGAAAGTGATCCTGTAATCTGATCTGAGAGACTCAGCTGAATGAAATTTGGGGATTTCTGATTCTCATGATGAGAAATACTTGTCTAAAAAGCTGTCATGTGAGAAGTTGAGGGGAGAAGAGAATTAAGGAGGAGTTGTAGAAGGTTACTAGGAAGGGAAATTTTTTCAGCTTTGTTTACAAAAAGGTGATACTCTTGGATATGATGGAAATTTTATGTGAAACTGTTCGTTGTTTCTTGACTGAGGTATAGATTCCCACTTAAAAGGAGGCAGGGGGACTCTTGATCCTTGTTTAACCCAAGAATCCAAGTAGTCATTTACCTCAATTTTAATTGTTGAGAAATGGGTGAAGATCTTTGTACACTTCGCTGGGCACTTGGTTATTGCTGGAAAGAGAAACCTGAGCTTCTGCACAGGATAATCAGAGTTATATTACTTTACAGTGTATGAGTTGCAGAGCTGAAATGTGCAAGTGTAAAATGGAATGGAGGCAAAGTATGATGCAGGAGACTCTTCAATTAATAATTTCTCACCTTGTTTTATTTTGCAGGAAGCAGTGTGGTTCCTATCTAACATCACTGCAGGAAATCAGCAGCAAGTTCAGGCAGTAATAGATGCAAATCTTGTTCCAATGATAATACATCTTCTAGATAAGGTTAGATACCAAGAAGCATTTAACAGTTTGTTTCCTTAACTGGGAAAAGTGACATTAAATTTCTTGTTTTATATTGTAGTGTAAACAAGGCAAACTATACCCTTGAGCAATTTTTTTATGTTGCAAGATAAAATACATTACAGTTCTGTAAAGTGCTGTGAGATAATGAGTACAGAATGCATTGGGGAAAGGAAGCAGATGAAGGGACCTCATTTAAATGCTTTTTTTTTTCACTCATTTGATGTGAAGAGGTCTGGGTGGGAACAGCATTTAATTCCCTACATTTTGCCATAGCTTAAAGACTTCAGCCTTTCCCTCCTGCATTATCTAGAAACATAAAGTGCTCAACAATGGCATTTATTAACCTGTTTGTGTTACTGCAATTATCTAGACGGAGAATAACCCAGGCAGTGGTGCTAAATTATGGACTGGGATTGTCCCATCTATTTTTTTAATAGCAAGTAAAACTGGATGGCCAAAAAATTGGGTGGCCATGGAAAATAGTTGTTGGTCTTTTGTGTGTTCAGAATTTTTGTGTGCGTATATGGATGTACCCTTCTTTTCAAAATAGATGAAGCTTGTTGAGGTCAATGTTTTAATAACCTCTTTTATTAAATAGTAAAGTCAAGTGGTTGCTCAGGCACTTCTGAATACTTTCCTCTTGCTTTTTTACAAAGTCTCTCATTGCATGTTGGCTGCCAGGGATTGAATGGCAGGGGTCATCCCTTTGGACTTCAGATATCTGTATTTCTTTCCAGTTGTTGGACCATGGTGTCTTATAAAACATTAGTTTCCAAACCATGTTCTGCTCACAAGGATCTGCCTTGTGAGAAAGAAGGGTAATTAAATGTGTCTTTCTAAATGGGGACAGCACAGCATTTCTTTTTCAAATATTTCCTACTTCTGCTATATTCATTATTTGCTTTTCTTTCCTGAAGCGTGGAAGGAAGCTAGAAATACCACCCTTTGTGTTCAGCCATGACAAAGATGCAGTGTCTTGCTTCAGTGCTGAGCTTAAGACTGAAGAAATAACCTGGCTTTTCCTCTAAGTAACACGGAGATGTTCTCAGATAGCTCTTAGCTGCCCAGTTTATTGATCACTGAGAAGAGAGGTGGAAACCTTTCCCTTTAAATTTAGTAAGCAGACTTGAGTTACCTGAGACACACAGTTACAGGCTGTATGGTGCTTTATCAGAACTGACACTTTACTGCTTATCTCTCAGTGTAATATATGACAGCTGTTGATAAGAAATATGGGAGTGGAGTAATACAGTTTTTATTTACTTTGATGCAAACAAATTTCCCTTCCTCTGGAAAACCAATTTAAAACCATGGTTGCAGGGAGGGGATGAACACCGAGTAGACTCTTAACATCAACAGGATGTGTTGGTTATTTTCCCTGCTTACTGAAAACTGATGTGGTGATACCATGCAAAATGGACAGTAACAAATACAAGCTTTTGTTAGAGTACTACATAATACAAAACCTGGAACTGATTATTTCTCTTTATGGTTATATTTTTAGGGTGACTTTGGTACTCAGAAAGAAGCTGCTTGGGCAATAAGCAACTTAACGATCAGCGGAAGAAAAGACCAAGTGAGTCAAACCTTAAGAAAAGATCCATTATCTTGGGTGCATTTGAGGGAGTTCAAATTGCTTTTGACTACTTCTCTGTCAAGCCACTGAATGCCTGGATTCCTCTCCTACTCATTAACTCTGCCCTTTTCCACAAGGGATTTCAGAGGGAACCTCAGTTGGGCATTTCTGGAATGACCCGACATGGAGAGAATCAATGGAGATTTGGATGGAGGTTGTTCTGATAGGGTGACCTAGTAGCTATGAACAACTGTGTTCAGGATCTGATGGGTGTCTTGGTCATTCAACATCTCTTTCTACTTTTTTTTTTTTTTCTCCCTATGGATAAAAGGTTGATAATTGTAATGATAATGGCTACCAAGTGGAAATACTCTTGTTTCTTGTAAGCCCTGAGTATAGACTTGTGGCAAGGTTGGGGTGATGGTGTCATGCCTCAAAGATGAGGTGGAAAGTCCTTGTCTAATACTGAAAAATTCACAGTATCTACTGTTTGTGTTTTCCAGTCTTGAAATACTTTCATAACATAATAAATTTTACCTTTTTACTCTCTAAACCAAGAATTTCTGAAAGTGACTGCTACAGAGTATTCTTGCCTCATTGAGTAACTTTAGTTTGACTTAGTTGAACTGATTAGCTTTGTTTGCTTCTGTCACACTCCTGATAACACTATTTGCTTTTTTCCCCTTAGGTGGCATACTTAATTCAACAAAATGTAATTCCTCCCTTTTGCAATTTACTGACAGTAAAAGATGCACAAGTTGTGCAAGTGGTTCTGGATGGACTAAGTAATATATTAAAAATGGCTGAAGATGAAGCAGAAACCATAGCCAATCTTATAGAAGAGTGTGGAGGTATGATACTTAGTATTTTGATACTGGTTTGCTTTGTTTTCTCAGAAATTGCTGCTTTGTCTTTCTACCACATGTACATGCTGTTGGCTTTATTGTGTGTTGGCACAGAGGTTTTAAACATTTGTTTTAAAGTGGCCTTTTCATGCCCCTCAGGTGAATATAACCAGTTTTTCCAAACTGATCAAGCTCATGAGCAAGTAAAATGTGGAAGAGGTGGATAATGGCAATAAAATTTATTAGGTACCAGTTTTATAACAGTCTGATGTGCAGAGGGTTCACACCTGAAGCTCTGCTTGTCAGAACTTCAAAAATAAAAATGTTCTAGTCACATATGCCAGTAACTTACACTGCACTGGAGCTACTTGGTACATAAGCTACAGGTCAGTACCTGCTGGCATGTCTGCCACCAACGGATTGTGTTTTAGGCTTAAAGCATAAAAGCTTCTTTATATTTGAGGAAATGTTCCAAGACAAGGAATATACAGCAGGACAAAAAGCTTTAAGCATGTCAGAAGAGTTTAACAGCATCTTATTTGTAGTCACTCTATTTCTAGATCTGGTTTTAGTTACTTTCTGTGGTGAGGCCTTAAGGACAGGGAGATTTTTCTGCATGAATTTAATATTTCAACTCTTGCATATCTCATGAACATATTGCAGGCCTGGAGAAAATTGAACAGCTGCAAAACCATGAAAATGAAGACATCTACAAACTGGCTTATGAGATCATTGATCAGTTCTTCTCTTCAGATGATGTAAGTGTGTAAATCTTTGCAATCTTCTTTGGTAATTGTATTTATAAATGTGTTTCAAGATAAAAGCGGCTTTGAAGCCTGCTCAGTAACATCTGATTGAAAAAAATAATTTGATTTTTTTTCAGTGAAGAATGGGCTCATATTTGAACCTATTGCATATGTTACCATTCTTCATGATGAAGTATCTAAAGATCTAGTGCCTAATTTAAGCCTTTAGGGATTAGAATAGTTGCCTTAGAATAGTTATCTTGACTAAGCTTGACATTTCACATTTGATAAGCTCCCTGCTGACTTGAGCTCTGAATCTGAGATTCTTCTTCTTAAGAAACTATTTTGAATGTTCAAGTAATTCCAGAGGTAGGAAGTGCTCATCAAAGATGTTGTCATTTTAAACTTGTAAATCAAAGGAAGGTTTTATTTATGTATGCATTTTAAATCATAAAAGTTAATTGCTTATAAACGAAGTGCAACCATGTCAGTCTGTATCTTGAATCAAGAGGGTTTTCTACTTGGCTGGAAGCAGATTGCTGTGAAAGTGGTAGAGCTCAGCTGCCTTCATGCCCTACTGTCAGCATGGAAGTTTATTTTCTGTTAGTTTCACTTATATTTAAACAATGAGAGACAGGTCTTGTCTAGCAACTCAAACTTTGCTTATATAGCAGGACTTGGAATTTAATGTAGTCACTGGTCACTGCTACACACCTATTTAAAATAAAACTGCAGTTTTGGCTTAATCCTTTCTTGATTTAATTGTTATTGGTCTTCTCTTAACTGGGGCAGTGGATAAGCTGGCAACAAGGATGACTTAGAGAATGCTTTCCAGGAGTGAAAACTTTATAACAAGAGAGACTTAGAGGTCCCATGCAGCCTGCCTACTAAATACAAGCTAAACCATCTTGGACTAAGTTACTTTGTCATGACAGTGCTTTTAGTAAACTAAGGGAGAAGAATGACAAAGAAGCAGATGAGGAGAAAAGATAAGACACTCCTTAGGATTGTCCAGCCTCTTAGTAGTCAGGCTTTTGTTTTCTTAACCCTACTCATGGTCTTCTCATTCTGTTACAGATTGATGAAGATCCTAGCCTTGTTCCAGAAGCGATACAAGGCGGAACATTTGGTTTCAATTCATCTGCCAATGTACCAGCAGAAGGGTTCCAGTTTTAGAGTGGTATTTTGGAAGTTAGGTACAATGCAGCACTGAATAAAAAAAAAAAAAAGGTTTGATCCATCAATCTTGGCTCATGGGATCCGCTGCTGCATTAAATCGGGGAAGAAAATGTGAAGATTTCATTTGGAATCACAGAAAAGCCCAAATGAAGTCAAGATGGCGAGTGGGTGCGAGTGAGAATGAGTGGCAAAATGTAATGAAAAACTTCACACTGAATGCTTATTTAGGTTGTTCAAAGAAAAAGGGCTACAGGTCAAAGATCTTCAGTGCCTGAGAAGGAACAATGACTTACTAGAGCAATTGGGGGGAAATGCAGTACTATCATCATCAAGCCTTGTAAGCATAAGAGAATAGGATGCCCATATAAGTCCAAGGAGAATGAGCCCAGGCCTTGCTACGAAGCAATGTGTGAATGGACAACATTGAGTGAATGTCTGGCCTCGATGCTGTGGAGCCAGGCTCCTCTTTCAGTAACCCAGGGCTCCTCAGTCCTGCAGCAGGCTCCTAGTCCTGGAGTGGCGTGTGTACGAGAGTATGGTTGTGATGCTGTCTGTGAACGCATGCAAGCTTGAGTCGCCTTCAGGGGGCTGATAATAAACCTAAAAAAATCATCAAAATGAGATCATAAGTGTTAACTTACACTGGACACAAAAAGACCGGTTTAGCAGCAGACTCTGGTTTACTCCTGCAGCCTGTGTTTCTTGTTTTATTTTGTTTTGGTTTGTTTTTTTGTTTTTGGTTTTTTTTTCCCCCCTTCCCCTCCCCCTCTTATTTTTCTTTTAGTCATTTTTAAGTTCTTTCCTGTATGGCTTATTAGTTGTTTGTAAAGTCAGAATTTCAGGAAGGCTTCCCTGTGCATTTGCACCAGATGAATGTTTGATGCTATGAAAAGCTTTCCATATCATCAAAACTAATTTGTAGATTTTTGCATGGAAAAAAAAAACAAACCATACATTTCCCTTCAAATAGAGACTGTGTTGCAGTACACAAGTTGCCATAATAGTAGAAAGCAGTAAAATGTGGTAATAAAATCTCATCCTTTTCATTTTCAAAGATAACATGAAGACCTTTGCATGTGGTAATCTACAGCATAGTTCATTTTTAGATTTTGTTGAGTCCTGTAACCAAATGTTTCCGTTGTGGTAGAATACCGTGCTGTGTTTCAATGTTACTTGTTTTCAAACTTTGTTTTCTATGAAAATGATATGGAAACTTCTAAAAATGAAATTTGGTGCATATGTACTGCCGAATAAAGACCGAAAAAGAGGTGTGAATAGATGTACAAATCAAGTCATGGTTTGAACACCTTTAATATGCCTAATCCAATTGTTTTAGACTCTTTTTATCTTAGATGTAGGCAGCCATGAACAATCTATTTTGAGCCACTTTAGAGAGAAAACTTTGTGTTTTTAAAACTTGCACAAAAAGGATGCAAGTGTTTTTATAATTGGAGTAATGCCTCAGTTTTGAGGTTCTGCACACTAAATTAAAGGTGACGTTACAAATTTGTACAAAATGAACTCTTTATAAGGTGGCTCATTGTAGGAAATGCTGTGCCTTCCCCTTTGAGCACAAGTGTTGCATGAACAACAGTTTGCTATAATAAAACATACCAGATTAGCCACCATTAGCATCTATATCTACCTTGTGTTTTAAAATCAACTGGTAATTCTGAAACACTGTAGAATGGATAAAGATTATTTTGTGATCATAACTCTTTGTTGGACTAGAGTATTTTTGCAGCATTCCTTGTCATCAGAAACATGGTTAAAGTTTAAAACTAGAAGCAGCGGAAACTAGCTTGTGAAATTTATCCAAGTAGAGTGCAGGCTAGGCTGTCTTGGGGAAATAAACATTAAACTTGCAACAGTGTTGTATTCGGTGTGTCTTTGTGTATTCAGTCCAGGTTTCATCTAAAGGTGAAGACAATCAGTTGAAGATACATTTCTGTTTCACCTGCCAAATGTCAGGGTTTCCTGTGGTACCTTAGGTAGGTGTACAGTAAATCTCTGGTTTGGTGTAAATATTGAGAAATAGTAATTACTTTGTTTGCATTCACTAACTGAATTAGGGGTGTTTGCATGTAAAACACAAGCAGTGCTTATAGGAGGTAAATGGTTTAAGCTGGAGTTAGAGGTTGAGATGCTGTAAGTTAAATTTCACTTCTTACCAGCTTCACTAAATATTTTACAGACGGGTATGCTGTAGAAAATTGCTGTGGTGGTAGAACCCCTCTCCTGAGGGGGAAGAGAACAACTGTTTGTAGCAACTGGTATGTTCCCAAAACAACAACAAAAAATCCCCATATTATGGCAAGGCAGGCATTTACTGGCAGTCACAGCCTCTTTTTGGCACTTCCCCTGATGCGATACGTGAGAATTATTACCCTGGGCTGGTACTGTGCTACCTGCAGCCTCCACTTCTTTATGTGGTCACTGGTGGGGGGTTGTTGGGTTTGGGTTTTTTTGATATTTAAGTTGAAAATTCTCTTCACCTGCTTCACATTAGATCCTGAGACTCTTCTGTTAGCTTACCAAAATGTGGAAAGGTTTCTAGAACATTGCAGCATCCACAGGGCGGCAGTGTTTGGAGTCCTTCAACAAAACTGAAGCCAGTTTGTCCAATGCCTTTTTTCCCAAAAGCTGCAGTTTGAGGTAATGTGATTAATGATACTGTTGGGGAGGGAGGAATTGTTTGGGAGGCTGAGGAGTCAAACAAGAAATAACCTAGGCTTACTTTAGGAATACTGATCAGTTTAAAACTTCAGAAGGTAAGAGTTACAGGTACAACCTTCATTCAGTGGAAGTCCCAGGCCAGCTTTCTGCCAACGTGTAAAGATGAATAAATTTTAGCCTCTGACTTTATTGAGCACTGGAATTAAGCCATCAAAAGAAGCAGCTCTGATGTTTGTCTTTTAACATGAAAGCTGTGAGATGAGTGTACTTCTGAAGCTGTTTGCTCTAGTGGAACACTGATAATTAGATTGTAACCATGCAGATGGTAACTCTGGTTACTGTTCTTTGATTCTAACAAAAAAAATCAAAGATGCAGAGGTGAGGCTGTATGTTAATCTAACCTTTCAGGATTTTGAAGCAGAAAATCAGCTTTTCAGCTGAACTTGGAGAAGCAGATACCTAGAGAAAGAGTTAAAATATTAAAAGGACATAAGTTAATTCATAGTACAAACTATTTCAGGTAAGGTTTTTATTCTGAGGAGCAGTGTTGTTGGCCCAAATTGGAGCTGTAGGATCTCGGGGTTGCCACCAGAACAAACTTGTCTGACACTGAAAAAATGGAAAATATCTGGATGGTGTGTTTAAGATTCCAAGCAACCTAAAAGGGTTTGGAGTAAAGTAGAATCAGCAATCAGTATGGAATCAGTAAACCAGTTTTGAAGTAAAATAAAAAACTCTCTTCCCTGCATAACCAGGGCCCTGCTCTTACATGGTTTCAAAAGCTGAAGGAAAACAGTGGATGTGCTACAAAGAAAAGTGGTGACTTGCTTTCTGCTTGCAAGTGAAGAAATGGGTATGTATTTGTTATTAATTCATCTTACCCTTTAGTTGCATAACTTAGCAAATTAGATTTGCTGCTTTATAATTAAGAAAGTCTCAATATAAAGACTAAAACTCTTTGCCACTTTTAACTATAAATGTTTCCTCAACTCTGCATGTCACCAAATTACTGGCAGGAATACTGGTCACAGGGCTGGAAACAATTACAGAGGTCCTGCATCTGGATCAAATAGACTTTATGAAAGAAAACATAGTAGCAGAAAATGTGTAAAGTTTACAAACTCTTGCTAATAGCAAGTTTTAACTACTGCCAGAGTAAAACTCGGAAGGCACACAAAAGTAATTGAAAGAGTTAATACTGTTTCCATTCGTGCTGGAAACTGGGAACTTAATTTCCATGAAGAAGTTCCCATTTTTTGCTTGTAAATCTCTTGAAATGGAGATCCTGTGTTTATATTCCTGGTTTGGTGTGCTCCAAAGCAGTTTTCTTCGAGCTGTCATTGAAACTCATGTGTGAATACCTTTGATATTGTCCTGGTTTAGGCCAGGATAAAGTTAATTTTCTGTTGTGCAATTTTGCTTTCAGCAAAGTCTCTTGTAAGCAGCTGTACTTGCTGAAATTAATAGCCAGTTTCTCAGCTTGGGACAAAAACATTGTGCTGTTTGGAAGTCAACTTTCTTACAGATAAAATCTGGACTTTCCTCTGCTTGAAGTTCACCTGCAGATATTCCTCTCTCCACGGCTCAGTTACCCTCACCAAAAGATGGGAATTTAAGGCTCATATTGTAACATCTATCAGTGCCTCTTAAACAAGTAAAACACTGCCAGTAACTATGGTCCTCATTCATTTGCTTTCTGCTACAATCTGGTTTTTTCTCCCCAATGTAAGCACTATATTCATTATAATAGCCCAATTTTAGCATACAGTGGTAGCAGTTCTGCTTCACTTAAAATACTCAAACTGTCTTCAACAACCAAAGTTAGGTGACCAAGCTTAAATGGAAACAATGTTACCATTTTTAATTATTTTTATTTCTATGATTAGTGATTGGCAGAAGTTTCTGAGGCAGGTGTCAGCAGGTTATTTGTCTCGGTTTCCAGCTGCAGGTTGATTTTTCTCCCCAGACTGTGAAGGAGAATTGATTGGGTCTGTCAGACATTGGTCACAATAATTGCTGTAACAGACACAGCTGTATCCCAAGGTGGTTTTAATGTCTTTAATACCTCTCATATCATCCCAAGGTGGTTTTAATGTCTTTAATACCTCTCATGTCATTACTACCTGGTGGCTACAAAGCACATGGAGACTCCTCCTTTACAAGTACTCCCATGGACACAGGGCAATGGGCACAAAGTGCTCCTGGAGAGGTTCTGATTGAACACAAGAGGGAAATTTTTCACCCTGAGGACAGTCAGACACTGGAATGGTTTCCCAGGGGAAGGGGTGGATTCCCCTACTCTGGAAAGTTTGAAGTCTCAGCTCGGGGGGCTGAGACATCTCAGATAATAATATTAGAAGGGTTGGAGTGGATGATCAGCAATAATATTGGGTTGGAGCAGATGATCCTTGAGCTCTCTTCCCACTTCATAGAATCACAGAATGGGCTGGGTTGGAAGGGACCTCTGGGATCATCAAATCCAACCCTTGATCCACTCCCCCTGTGGTTCCCAGCCCATGGCACTCAGTGCCACATCCAGGCTCTTTTTAAATATCTCCAGGGATGGAGAATCCACTCCTTCCCTGGGCAGCCCATTCCAATGTCTGATCGCCCTCTCCATGAAGAAATTCTTTCTAATATCCAACCTAAACCTCCCCTGGCACAACTTGAGACCATGCCCTCTTGTCTTGTTGAAAGTTGCCTGGGAAAAGAGCCCAACCCCCCCTGGCTCCAGCCTCCTTTCAGGGAGTTGTAGAGAGTGATGAGGTCTCCCCTGAGCCTCCTCTTCTCCAGGCTGAACACCCCCAGCTCCCTCAGCCTCTCCTCACAGGACTTGTGCTGGATCCCTTCACCAGCCTGGTTGCCCTCCTTTGGACCTGCTCCAGGACCTCAATCTCCTTCCTGAAGGACCTCACAGGGATGGGGTCTGTCAGACAGGGGTGACAATAATCAGTGACAGACACAGCTGTCTCCCGGGCGGCTTTTAACGCCACTAACCCACCCCCACGCCTTTATTTGCTGCTCCCGTCTCCTCCCTGATGATCACCTCTCCTCCCTCTGAAATAAATCCTCTCAGGTGCGGGACACCCCCCCCCCCCCAGCCTTTACCCGCGGGGGTTGTGCGGGCGCTGCAGCCGTTAACGGCCGCTCCCGTTTGAACGGCGGCCCCGCCCCTCGGGCCGTTGATTTTCAAACGCCGCAGCCGTTGAGCCGCTCCGCTCCGCTCCTCCCCGCCGCATGCGCGGTAACCGGCGCTGTGGGGAGCGGCGGGGCCCGGACCGGCCCTGCCCCGGCTGTTTGAAGGTGGCGGCGGCCTCGCAGTGCCGGTTCCTTGCCGCCGTGCAGCCCCGGGCATCGAGGGGAGGGTGGTGGTGGTGGTGGAGGAGCGGTCAGGTAGGTGATGGGGGGGGTTGGAGGGGGGTCTGGGTGCGCACCCCCTGCGCTCTCCCTGAGGTGATCTGTGAGGGGACTCGCGAGGCCTCCTGAGGCGAGGCCGCTCTCCCCGGGGAGAGGTGTCCGGGGTGACCGCTGTCCCTGCCTTCCGCTCGGCTTTCTCCAGCTCTCCTCAGGGCTGGGAAGTGCTGGGGACTGCCCGGGACTCTGGGATCTGTCCCCTGAAAGGGCTGAGGTGTCACAAACCTGACCGCCCCTCTCATCGCGGTTAGGGTTACCTTAGCGAGTTTCTGGTGTCCCCGTCGATCCTCCTTTGGTTTTTTTGTTTGTTTGGGGTTTTTTGGTTTTGTTTTTTAATTACTAGTACAGTCGCTGTTCCCGTCGTTACTACGTGCGGAATGGTCTGTGGGAGCCGGCAGAAGGTCTGCAGGGGATGGGGACCCTGCAAGGGATGGGGACCCTGCAAGGGAAGGGGACCCTGCAAGGGATGGGGACCCTGTAGGGGATGGGGACCCTGCAGGAGATGGGAACCCTGCAAGGGAAGGGGACCCTGCAAGGGAAGGGGACCCTGCAGGGGATGGGGACCCTGCAGGGGATGGGGACCCTGTAGGGGATGGGGACACTGTAAGGGATGGGGACCCTGCAGATAAAGGGGTCCCTGTAGGGGATGGGGACCCTGCAGATAAAGGGAACCCTGCAAGGGAAGGGGGATCCTGTAGATAAAGTGGACTCTGCAGAGGATGGGGACACTAGGGGATGTGGACCCTGCAGATAAAGGGGTCCCTGTAGGGGATGTGGACCCTGCAGATAAAGGGGTCCCTGTAGGGGATGGGGACCCTCCAGATGAAGGGGAACCTGCAGGTGACAGGTAAAGCATTCTGTTCCTTCTAGCTCCCCTGCCTGATGCTAAGAGAGAAATGATGGATGCTCAAACCCGGGAACTTTGACAGAGTTCAAGAGATAAGGGGTGGAGAAGCAAGTCTTGGCGACAGAATCAGGAGCAGGGAAAGGATGGAGTGGTGTACTTTAGATTTTCTTGGCTGGGGTAACTTGTGTCAGCTTGTTACAGTGCCAGGCAAGGAGCCAGTGGAGGGTTATACAGGAGGGAACTGTCAGATCAGCTTGACAGTTCAACCAGACAGACTTCTCAGCTGTGTTCATCTCCCTTCACACCAGTGAAATAACCAGTGTTTGGAATAGTGGTGTAGGAACTGGGGACAGAACACGCTTTTTGTACATTTCAGGGGTGACTAACAATAGGACAAGGGGCAATGTTTATAAACTGGAGCATAGGCTGTTCCGTATAAGCATCAGGAAGAATTTTTTCTCTGTGAGGGTAACAGAGCCCTGGCACAGGCTGCCCAGGGAGGTTGTGGAGTCTCCTTCCCTGGAGACATTCAGAGCCCACCTGGATGTGTTGCTGTGTGACCTGCTGTAAGTGACCCTGCTCTGCCAGGGGGGTTGGACTTGATCTTTTGAGGTTCTTTCCAACCCCTCACTTTCTGTGATTCTTTGATCCCTCGTTGAGAACTTCTATGATTTAGGCGTGGGATATTTGTGACATGGGGTAAAGCAGCACAGCTGAAGCATGCTGGAAGGGAAAGGTTTAAGGTCCAGTTGTTCTTTTTGGTTTCTGGTGCCTGGCCTCACATTAGAACATGACAGCTCTGGAGCAGGCTCTGTTCCTTTTGAAGCACTGACAAACACCAGAGCAGTCTTTTGGGATTTAAAAAAAAAAAATAGTTCTGTCACCCTTTACCACGAAGATGACTGACAACATTACCCATAATGTCATTTAACTTTTTACTTTTGCACAACCTAAACTTGAGCTCCTATGCTAGAGCTACAGAAAGACTTAATGGACTGTTATGGGATGGGAAGACAGCATTTTTTAAGGTGGATTTAGTTAAGTGCAGTGTGGTATTGAAACTGAAGTGTAACAGTGTCCTTCAGGAGGGAGCAGATGTGATTTTCTTTCCAGTTAGTGGTGTGAAGGAAGAGCTGGGAGCCTGGCAGCACTGACTCTGAAGGAGGGTCAGCCTTAAGTGCCCCTAACTCTTGGTTTAGGCTGCCATAGCTGTTCCCCAATGCCAAATTCACCTTTTAGAATCCAACGGGGTGGATCAGATTGTTCCAGCTGGTTTTTACTGTAAAGCAGTTAGTTACTTATTTACCCAAACACCAATTGATGTGCATTGTGTTCCAGATAGAATTGTTTCTGAACAATGCCTTGTCTAATTAGCTGGATGAGCAGTGTCCTGATCACTGGGTGAGGAACACAGGATTACCAAGGAGTGCACTACATTATTTTGTTCTGCTAACTGAAAGCTTTGGCAGAAGAGCTGCAATAAGGAGGTGTGCTGCATTACATGTTTTCACCTCCTCTACTCTATCACTAATTAGAAGAGGATAAAATCACAGCCACCTAGGCTGCAGGTTGTTGACACCATGTTACTGGCACAGTTACACTTCACTGGATATAAAATACCTTCCAGATTGTACTGCTTTGTTTGTACTGAGTGACTCTTACTAGAGCTATGTGTGCATACACTCACACATATTTGCTACTGCAGTTGTTTGGAGCATTTAAGGAAAAATATCTGGTCTGTGCAGGGAAGCATTTATCAGCTTCCTGCTGCCTTTTATTTTTTTTCCTGGTGAACTTTTTTCTTTCTCTTTGGTTAACTTGGTGGTGTTGGCTCTTCTGTTCTTTTTTGCTGGTGCTGCCTGTCTCTGTTCCTGGGAGCCATCTACTGATTTATTTCCACCCTTGATGTGTAGCTGCTTTCCTCCTCCCTGCTGCCAGTGCAAGGTGAAACTGAATTTGGGGATTTCTACCTTTTCCTTCCCTTCTACAACTCCTGGAGTATTTGCATAGAACAAATTAAAAACAAAGCACAAAACCACACAAGGTGCTTAGAGCAAATACGAACATTAGTATTCCAAATCCTGTTTTGAAATTGGTGAATAATAAAAAACTCCAAGGGCTATTTCTTCTGGGGGGGCTGGGGCAGGGTGCCCCACACACCCTTGGCCTGTTCCCAGGGCTGAAAGCAAAAAAGCTTCTGCCCTGGCACTGCTGGGCCTTGCTTTCCAGACCTGCTGCCACTCTTTAAAATTTCTCAGTTGCCTGGGAACCAGAGCAATATATTTCAGTGGAAATGGGAATTTCAGTTCCTCTGGCCAGCAGCTGTGAGGGTTATGAAACAGCCCTGGAGGGAGCTCAGGCTCCAGGCTGCCTTGTCGCTGGTGGCAAGGAGCCTCTTTGCTGGGAGCACACTGCCTGGTGGGGGGGTTACTGCTGCAGAGATGGAGGTCATTTCTGTTAGTGCCCCCCAAAATTTTGTAGAGTTGTTCCTTTGTTTTTATGGTAGCAAGCAGCTACTCTGCAGTGAAAACAAATTTTTTGAAGATTAATTTTATTTTTCCCTCCACGTAGTTCAAGTGGACATTAGACATGAATCTTTCATAAAGAAAATTTCCTTTCTGTTAGCAGTTCCTTTGAAGAGAACTATAGCCCTGGATTTACAAAAAAAAAAGTTATTTTAAACATAGAGATTTTTAAAAAACTATATTAATTCCATATGCATACAAGAGAAAATAATGAACGTGGGTACCTACTAAGGTTTCTCTCTTTTTTTCATCTGTGCGTTTAACCTTAACTATTTTTTAAAGTGGAAGTAATAGTCCCAGATTCAGAAAAACTTTATATGTGTGTGTGTGTGTGTGTATAAATAAAACTTTCACATTTCTTTCCTCTGAGAATTAATTTAAATCTCAAAAAATAATTTATCTAGAGAGTGGAGTAGATTTGCTGTTCAGCTTCCCTTCATTATTGACACAGTTCTATAGCATCAGTGTCTGAAACACCACTTAAAAATGTGAATTTATAAATATCTAGATGTAAAGAACCTAGTGCTGGCAGAGTGGCTGATTAGAGAATCTGGAAAATAAAGGTCTGTGGCTTTCCAGTGAAAAGAGAAATAACTCGAGCACTTTAGGAAGAGTAGTGCAGTACAGAAGTAGATTCAGTGTCAAAAGTGTTGTAAATGTCTCTGCAGAGTGTAATACTTGATATTCTCTTCAACTAGGAGAATACACCAGTTAGTTATAAATTCTTACTCATTCTAATTTTTCTTTAAAAGGGTAGTTCTTAAGAATCATTTATCTTTAGTAGATTTTCTTCTGATTGTTGTTGAGGTCTCTTTTTTAAAAAGTAGAGTTCAAATAAGTGAACCCACATTTTGTATTAAGTGGCTGAAAGAATGACCTGGAATGTGTTGGATAGATTTTATTTTAAACATTTTTTTTTTTTAATGTGTGTTTTCAGTATGAAGTTGATTTAGCAATGTACAGGTACCTGCTGGAATTAACCTGAATGCTTTGGGTGACAGTGGCCATTAGATTATTTTGGGATTTTTTTTTTTCAGTCTAGTTTTGCAAGGCAAAAGAGTCTGATCTGCCTGGCAGAGTTAAAGACTTTCACTTTTGGGTGTAGCAGCCTGTTTCAATAAAGTGAGATAAGCCATGCCTATTTCTGTACAGCCAGAAGAGGTTTCTCTGTTCAGAGCTGTTTTAACTCTGAAAGAACTGTATTCTGAATTCTTTGCTTCTGACTTCCATTGCTTTAGTTGTGTGCCTTTTGCAGGAGCAATGCTGCATATTTTTTTGTAAATTCTTTACTTAAAAATTTTTATTTATTTAAACCTTAGTGGGTTTTGTGATTCTAAATGCAATTTAATGTGGTTTTATTTTCAAAGGAGAGTACAATTAACAATTTAGTTCCTTTTAGGTAGCTTGGCTTGAGACCCAATCAAAAATCTCAGTGTTAATGAGGAAAGGTAATAGATCTCTGCAGATATATTACTGCTTGAAAAAGATGAGAAGGGCACATCTGAACAAAATGGTCTATCAGACACTTCTCAGAGCCAGTTTTCTTTCTGGCTTAACCAGCCAAAGGCTCAGCAGCACTTCGGGCAGATGTATTAGCCCAGCTGCATGTTATTGTTTTCAGATTTAGACCCTAAAATCAGAGGCTTTGATACCAAATCCTTTGCCAGTTTCTTTTTGCAGTGTAGCAAAATCTACAGAGTTTATTAGAAACGGGCGAGAAGAAAATGTGACACAGAGATGCAAAGTTCACCCTAATTTCCCCCCACTCCCTTTTTTTTAATTATTTTTTTTATTTTATCAGGAGCAAAACCAGAATAATGATTTATTATGAAAACCATCATAAGAGTTACTGTTGTTTGTCCTTTACAGTGTGATTTCAGTAAGCTGGCACAGCAAACCAAGACAGCATTACAAAGGATGGAAAACGAAAGTTAGCTTTTTTTAGTTTTGTGCTTAAAGTAACCCAGGAGTAACACCACGAGTTTAATTACTCTTAGTGGTGCTGTATTTAAGGGCCATTGAGTTAGACTTTCATTTGTGCCAGAACCTAGAGATGGCTTGTAGTAAATTTGACTGCTTAATACTCTAATTAATGACTATTTATATCACCAAAGTAAAAAATTAGTAGTAAAAATTAAAAAATCAGTAGAGGATAAAAGTTTCTCTACTTACTGTCCTTACACTGAAAATGTTTCTCATAGTAGGAGAACGTTTTTCTAATTCTTAGGTTATTTAGAAACTTCAGTTCTTACTTTTATCATTATCTTCTGCTGTTGCCCACTGCAAAAAAAGTAGATGGTAGCAGATTTCTGCTTTTCCTCACTTTTTAATCCAGACGTTGGATGTGGGTGAACTTTATCTAGTCACTTAAATCAGAAGTGCTGGTCATAATTTGCCAAAATCTTTGAAGCATCACCCTCTATTTTTTTTCTTTTTAAGGGCTTTTTCTCCCCCTTTATCAATAAGCTGACAGTGTGGATTAGATTACTGACTGCTCATTACATGTCACACCGAGGTGCTCTGGCTAATAAATTTATTTTAAGTGAGTTGATTTTAAAAAGATACTAACCCCTTTTTTTCTTTTTGTTTTCCTTTTGTAGGACATGCATCACCTGGAGGAAGAGCTGACATGTTCCATTTGCTACAGCATATTTGAAGATCCTCGTGTTCTGCCTTGTTCCCACACTTTTTGTAGGAATTGTCTGGATGGTGTTCTTCAAGTGTCCATCAACTTAACCATCTGGAGATCCTTGAGACTTCCTCTGAAGTGCCCTAACTGTAGGACTGTTGTTGAAATCCCTGCTGCTGGTACTGAAGCTTTGCCTGTCAACTTTGCCTTGAAATCAATTATTGAAAAATACCAACAGGAGGATCACTCGGATGTTGCAACCTGCAGTGAACACTACAGGCAACCCCTGAACGTTTACTGTCTGCTGGACAGAAAGTTGGTGTGTGGCCACTGCCTGACCATAGGGAAACACAATGGGCACCCCATAGATGACCTCCAAAGTGCCTACAAAAAAGAAAAGGAGACTTCTGGAAAACTTCTTGAGCAGCTGACAGATAAACACTGGACGGATGTGTGTTTGCTGATTGAAAAGCTGGAAGAGCAGAAGTCCCAGTGTGAAAGCATTGTGCAGGATGATAAAAAAGTACTAGTGCAGTATTTTTGGAAACTTTTTGATACATTGGAGCAGAAAAAACAAGCTCTGCTGACTGCACTGGATGAAATTAACAGCCACATTTTAGAAGAATATGAGCCTCTCATTGAGAAGTTGAAAAAAATAAGGGAAGAGCAGCTGGAATTAATGTCACTGAATACTTCTGTTCAAAAAGAGGAGTCTCCCCTTATTTTCCTTGAGAAGGTGAATGATCTGCAACAACGGATAACAGCTCTGAAACAGAAGCAACTGCCAGAGGTCAAACCCATGGAGATTTACCCAAGGATTGGGAGCCTCTTGAAAGATGTGTGGTCTAAAACTGAAATTGGGCAGATCAACAAGATCCTCACTCCAAAAATAAAACTGATTGCAAAAAGGAAGTTACACAACAAAGGCAGTAGAAAGGAAGAAAGAGAATCTAAAGAACTCCATCAGGCTGTAAATCCTTTAGCAGGCCTGCTTCTTTTTATAATAATAGTGGTAACTGTGATTTCATTTCATAAACAGGCAGCATCAGTTGTAATCAAAGCTACTCCTGCTTATATTTCAGAATTCTTGCTCCTTATTTATCAAGATTTTTGCACCCATTTGCAGAATATAGTGGATGTGGTGTGCCATACAGTTAATTCACTGATGGAGTTTCTAGGGAGAATTGTTTCTCTCTTTCTCTATCAACATTTCAATTAAAAGTTAGTGTAGGAATCCCCCGGGTATTTTAGTTTTAGTTCTACTTAAAAGGCTGTTGAAGTTGTTCTACTTTTCCTATCAATTTACGTATCTTTCCATTTCCTATATTGTGTAGGTTTCCTCTTAGCTAACTCTTAGTTAACTGAGAAGATTTCCAAGAGAAGAATCTGGTCACATATCTGGCAGGCAGGTAGGTGTTTGTCAGAAACAGTGTTTGCATAAGGAAGATACAATCAGTTTACAAATTATAATCTGGAGTCTCATTTATAAAAATTCTTCAAACAATCTAGTATAATTTTCTTTTTGGAAACAATTTTTAAATTGTTTGGTTTTTGGTTGTTGTTTGTTTTTTTTTTTATAACAAAAGCACTACAAAATTTAAGGTTAAAAAACCCACCTCAGGCTGCAAAGTGGCTGCTTCTGGACAGGTCAGTCCCTAGCTCTGGTATACAAAAACCCCTCCTATTTTGTGTTTTACTGACCTCTAAGTGTATTTTAACCCAGACACCAGTGGTCTTTAAAGCTTCTGTTCATGGCCCTGCTTTTCATTTTGTTACAGATCAGTGACATGATTTCATATTTATTTTTTCAAAGTCTGTGTTTAATAACTTTGTGTCTCTCATTCAAATGGTCCTCTGCACTGCACAGAGCAGTGTCTGTAGGAGGTCAGGTGAAATACTGTGTAGTTTTTTTTAGTGCCAGCTGTGCACAAACTGGGTGTCAGTCCAGTCTGGCAGGGAGCTCTCACTGCTTACTAAAATAAGCCCTGACTTTTTGCTAAATCATTTTAATATGTAGTGAAAATCCATAAATGCTGGAGTGAGTGGCAGAACTCCCACTGAACTTAGTGGTACAGGGATTTCAAATGTTGTCCAATGTCCTAAAAACAGCTTGACAATGAATGTAAATTTATATTAAGTTTTTCTTACAAAAAGAGGAGATCTTTAGCTTGACATAGAGGAGACATACTAGAATTTTAATCTGCAGTGCAGTGATCACACAAACACTGTTGAGTTATGATCTCTCCAGTAAAAGCTGTTGCACCCCTGGTATGACCAGGCTGATTGCAGGGAGTGCTGGGACAGCCTGTAAGTGGTGTAGTTCCACAGTTAAGCTTACAACCCAAAAATGAGTATCCACCATGTCTGCTTGTGTATGACTTGATAAAAATAAGAGCATATTCTGGCCCTTGTGCAAACCAAAACATCTTTGCAGGCATTAGGTCCAGCCTGCAAAATCCCTGAGGACTGGGAGCCCAGTCCTCAGTTGCGATGCTGAGAGATTCCCCAAGCCTGAATAAACTCCTAATAACAATACTGATGTCCTGATGGTGTTGTAATGTTACAGCCCCCAGCCTGAGCCAGGCAGCTCCTCTGCACTCACCCCCTGAAGCAGGGCAGTGGATTTGAAGAATCTCTATGTGTGTTTTCTGTAATCTGTTAGAATTACAAAGGCAAATCCCCTGAATACCACTGGTCAGGCTTTGAAATGGTGTTGAGGTGTGTCCTGGGACTGGATAAATGCTGATGCAGTAATTTCTTGATATGACTGGGGATTTGGTTTGCTCTTAAGCCCCGCTAAGAAGACTGTCTCTTGGCACACAAGTCTCTCACAACCTGGTGCCAAGTGTTTGTCCACCACCACAAGAGCCTGGTTTTTTGACTTACCTTTTGATTTTCCTGATTTCTAAAACCTTAACAGTTTATAATGCAACTTTATTTTTCAAGACTACAGTTTATAAACTGCCTTTATTTATCACCAATT
Source organism: Phaethornis superciliosus (assembly GCA_023637945.1). Classification (NCBI taxonomy): domain Eukaryota; kingdom Metazoa; phylum Chordata; class Aves; order Apodiformes; family Trochilidae; genus Phaethornis; species Phaethornis superciliosus. Next base: position 23,291,185 of record JAJQWJ010000010.1, read on the forward strand.
GCAGCGTTTAGTACTTGTACTTCTAAGGCACTGTATATTTTAATACCTTTGAATACAAATAAAATCTATTCTTACAGTAGGATTGGCTGACACCTTGATTTCCTGACTGCACAGAACCTCTGCTGTGATCCTAAAGCCTGCTGACAGGATGGAGAAGTGAGGCTCACTGGAGCAGGACCAGGGCTGGTCAGCAGTGCTCACTCAAGCTGCTTCAGTTGCCTCCAAGCACACCATTTTTTTGCAGCATGAACTCCAGGAAGACTCTCTAAGGTCCTGAGGTGGGTAGATGTGGATTTTTTTTTATTTTTTTTTTATTTTTTTGAGAGCACCTTATGTTTCTGAGCAACCTGATCTAGTGGGAGGTTGTCCCTCTGTCCCATGGTTTGGGGGTTGGAACATGATGATCTTAAAGGTCCCTTCCAACCCTGAAGTTGTATGATTCTAAGTTGGTGCATATGGGTGTTTGAGCTGAGGGCAGTGTAGAGGTTTGCTGGGCAGTGGTCCTCATTTTTCTCTTAGCCCAACACTCCCTGGGGTGACACAGCTGAGCTGCTGCTCCAGCTCTGCTCTCTGCCATCCTCTGTGCTGGATCCAAGTGTGCTGAGTGTTGTATGAGGTGGAATTTCAAGAAAATTAAATCTTACTGCATTTTACTTGAGGGGTGGGTGGGTTTTACCCTGCAGAACCTATAGAGGGTTTTTCTCCTGAACAATTTTTTTGAAACCTCAGTCTCGGTGTGTAATTCTCACTGCACTTATGTTTTTAGAGGGGCAGGGTGGTTGAAACACAGAGATGCAATGGGAGAAGAGAGATTGGAGTCTCCAGGTTATCCCAGCATGTTTTATAGCCAGGTATCCAGGCAGCTCCTGAGCAGTGCCCATGGATGTGTTTTGTAGCTTCAGCTTGAGATGGGAGAACCAAAGTTGTGTGGGGCTGAGCAGTGCTTTGCATTCTGCTGCTCTCATCTATCCCCTGCCTGGGGCTGTTGTTGAGGGGTGGTTTCTACAACCTGCCTCCCATCTAACACTGAGATCTTTCTGACCAGAACTTAGGCAGAATCACTTCAATCCATGATGTAAAGTTTTCACTTGTCAGTATTTTAAATAATTCTAAAATGTTTAATGTTGGAGTGAAAGCAGCTCTCCAGTAACCCCTCCCTTCAGCTCTCCAGGCAAGCTCCCTGGTGAGGTTCTCCCTGGGTTTGGATCCATGGCTCAGGATTTAGCTGGATGTGTCACTGACCCCCTTAGGACTGTGGCAACAAACACAGGATCAACTCACAGCCCAGCCTGATTTTTGGGTTAAACCACAAAATTTTTGGTCTTAGATTGATGGTAGAAGTGAGGAGATGGTATTTAGTGTGTTAATAAACCCTGAGTGTACAACGTGGCCAGGGCCTGAGAGAGGGAGGAGCTGTCCCTGCAGGAGCTGAGAGGGAAGGAACTGAAGAGGAGCTTCCAAAACGGAACCAATTCATTACAAAATGGCCACAAACATCTCATTCCCAGACTGTGCTGAGTTACACATCCTTCTAACATACGTGTCAATTATTTTGTATCCTGACTTGACTTGCTGGAACTCATATAATGAAGTGTTACAGGACACTGATGGCATTTAAATGCAATTTGCTGACTTTATTATATACAGTAAAAAACCAGGCTTTTAAAACTAAAGGCAGAACCCAAGCACTGATATTGAGCTTACCCAGGGAATGTTCAAATGCAGTTACACAATTTGAGAATAGGGTTTTTTTAAATGCAGTACATATAATTAAGATCTATATAGACAGCACAATTAAAAACCCAACAAAACGATTGGTTTTATTAACAAGTTCAAATAATAATAATAATAATAAAAACAATCTCAATTTACAGAACTATCGTAGATAAAAGTAAACAGCAGCAGTGAGAATGGAAGTTTATTCCATCCTATTCTCGAGTTTCACCACACTCTATAGTGCCAAGTTGAGCCAGTCCTTTAGCTGCAATAATTTTGGGGTTTGTTGCCACACTTTTGGTGACATTGTGAGTCTTATAAATCCCAATTAATCTGTCTGCGATCTCAAACATGTTGTTTCGTAAGGAGATGATGATGAATTGTGCATTTTTGGTTTGTTCCTGAAATAGAAGTGACACGTATTAGCTCAGAATTCCAACAACACTTGGTCCTTGTGTAAGCTTTAAACCCAAAACACCTGGCCTGGTGAAGAACACAGCAGGGCTGGTGTCAGTTCACCAGTGGCAGAGCCCCAATACAAAATAAGAGTGGTACAGCTATAGGTTGCATTTAAGAGCTCAATATATTGAGTTTCAAATGTGTTAGGTCTACACTGCAGTTGAAATCAAACTCTTTGCTCTACCAAATCCCCTCTGGGTTGTTGTGGATCCACACTTGGTGAAAACAGGCATCACTGAAGCAAAGTTTTTAACTGCCTTTGTAGGCAAGTGTCTTCAAAGTGTTAAAAGTACTAATTTTAAGTAGTTAATCATAACCTTTGTTCTCAAAACTGGGTATACTTAAAATAATTCTGAAAACTTTATGTTTAAATTAGCAACCAGAACTGTAGCAATGTAAATGTTTGCATAACTTCAATATGGTGATGACAGGATATTTAAAGGCATGAAAGAAAACAAACACTAATAAAGACAGATCACAGCAGCCTATGGGAAACAGCTCATGGGAATGAGATGGAAGTAAGAAACCAAGGAACCACGGCCCCACCAGAGAATGAAATAATGAGCTTGGACACATAAAAACAAGAGTTAATTAAGTTACTGTGTCTGATTATTCTGGGGAAAGTATCCATAAAGAGGAAGCAGCAGTAGCAGCAAGGATCCATGGAAAGGTGGCACCTTTGGCAACCCCTTTAGCTTTTGAAACTGTATGACTAAGATTTGGAGAAAAAACCTTGTAAATTCTCTATTAGTTGCCTCATTTCAGGAAAGCATCAAACTTAGCAGCTTAGAAAAAAAATGCAGAATGCAGCATTCTAAGCACCTTTCTGGAAATCTGCTTAGTACATACTTTCCACTCAGTTATTTGAAAATACTCTCATTCCAGATTTTTAAATCAGGCCATAATTGCATTACTACTTAGTCTTTTCTGGATTAAAAGAAAACCATCTTAGAAAAATTATACTATAGTCATATAATTAAATACTTACATATATGTAATAGGCTACAATAGACACATTTTTGAAGTCAAGTGCTGCATCAATCTCATCCATAAAATAAAGTGGTGTTGGTTTGTAATGATGAAGAGCAAAAACTAATGCCAGTGAACTCAGTGTCTTCTCTCCTCCTGACAAGTTAAAGATCTTCTTCCAACTTTTCTTCGGGGGCCGAACACTGAAACAAATGAGAGTTGGTATCTTATTTCTGCTCAGGATTAGAGGCAGTATGTCCTGGGGAAAGTCACAAGACAGGAGGGAATTCTTGGAAGACACAAAGCAGCTTGGCTGAGAGCACAGATGAGCTGCTTGATACTCTTAGAGCTCCAGAGTGGAGAGGTAGCAAAGGGGATTATTTCTGTTGCCTAAGGAGTAGCTGAGGTCTGCCTGAACTCAAGATACTGTAACACTCTTCACACTATCCTACTCTTAAGTAATTGATACACTCTTAAGAGCATTTCTGACAGAAGAGTCTCCAGTTACCAGTGTGATTGACGTGATTCCCTGGGCAGAATGAAATCATTTGGAAGGAAAAAAACCCTGAGAAATTAACTTCAGCAAAGTCAAAGCTTTCTTGCTGCTGTTAGTGACTCCAGTTCTCCAGAAGAAATGAATCTCTTGGTTACCCAATGCTAAAAACTTGTGGCTTCTGTCAGAATCTTGCCAATACTTGCCAAGGGGAAGGAGTGTCTTGGTTAGCTGCTGATCCATTAAAATGTACTTAAAAAGGAGTCTGGAAAAAGGAACACAACAATTAAGCAATAATACAAAGTATTTTGACAAACCTAAACACGATTCCTTCAGAGAAGGGATCCAGACTGTCCACCAGTTCTAATTCAGCATCCCCTCCCAAAGTCAGCATCTGGTAGTTTTCCTTCAGTTTATTTGTTATTACGTTGAATCCTGCCATAAATTCATTTAGCCTTTGTTTCCTAAGATCTTCAAAAGCTTGTCTGAAGTTGTCTCTCTCACTGGTAATTTCATCCAGTTCAGACACACGTTTCAAGTATAGCTCTTCCTGTTGAAAAAAAAAAAAAAAGTGCAGTTAAATGAGCTGCCTCCTTAATTTAGGTTTTAAACCATTTCCCCTGCTATTTGAAAAATTGTTTTTCCCAAGGCTAACAGCCTTGAAACAGAAGAATAAAATCAAACCATCTTTTTTTTTTCATCTCTATTCTCTGTGTTGCTGATCTCTCTATGCTAGAAAACTTGTATTAATAAAAAAAATTAAAATTGAATCCATTGACTAGTCCAATATTACTGAAGTGAATATAATGAGGAGGAAAAAATCCTAGTATTGTTGTGTAGATTGTCAAGACTAGCTGACTGTAAATAAAGACAGCTTCACAGGAGAAAGCTGTCTTCACCTGCTTTGGATGGTACCAAATATAAAAGGTGTAGGCAAGCTCCTAGGTACAACTTTCCAAGCTAATTAAGTCAGGAGGCAACAGCCTGGCCTGGAGCAGAGAGAGCTCAAGAGTTTCAGTTTCCAAGAGAAGGGAAGTGAAGAACAGGACCATTTCAGGGGCACTGAACCCATCACCTGAAGGACAACAAGAAGGGGACTTCAGGAGCAACAACATGGACTCTACAGATCCAAGCACTGGCCCTCAAGCCAGATGTGCACAGAGGTGACCTGAGGTGAGGGGTGTTCCCTGTCCCTGTACCCCCAGGCAGTGCAGCAGCAAACAAAGAAACTCCTTCCACCCCCAAGAGTGCTGGCACTCACCTTCTTCTTGTACTCTGCAATAGATCCCAGGTTGGGTTTCATCTCGTGACACTGGGCTTCCAGGAGAGCAATCTGATTAGTGATAACATTGGGATCCTTGATGGCTTCAAGCTCTTCTTCACTCAGTACTGGAAATTCTTCAGATGGTTTATCATCTATGGGGTGCAGTGTTATTTTTGATATCTGAAATGTAAAACCACTTACTAGAAATCTTTAAAGATCACTTTAGTTACCACACAAAGGTGTTTCTAAAAAATAATTTCTGTATTGGTACACACTGAAGCTTTCATCTCAAGGATTCTGCACACAACTCCCTTTAAAAATAAGATGTGAAAAAGACAACAAATATCCTTTTACCTTTTAACCTGCTATTCTGGTCCTGAAAATTACATAGATACAAAGGCAGTCTGATGTACCAAATGGACTACAAGTTCTAGGTGAAGTGCCTTCCAGGAGATCTTCCTTGAAAAGGTAGAAGCTAAGCAATTTAATTCATAATTCATCCATAACTCTGTGTGTACCCAGAAAGTAAAACTCTGAAAGGCCATTTTTTTAGTCTTTTTTTTTTTTTTTTACAGCATAAACACTAAATATGAATTATCTCCCAGACTTACCTGTTTTCTAACTACAGGTTAGCATATTTTGAGATCTCACAGTTCAAATTTTAGGAACAAAACTCCTTCCCTACCTCTTTCTGCCAGTATTTAATCTTTGACTGGTGTGCAGAGATATGACTATCAATTTGTTCAATTTTCAGCTTAATATTAAGAGCTTCCTTTTGAAGTGCATGTTCATCATCCTGAAGAGCTTGAATCTCTTGGAGTAAACCACGGTGCTCCTCCTGAACTTCTGGCAATGTTTCCTAAACAGAAATTACAAAAAAAGTGCATTAATCAGTTGCCTTTTTACAAAAATCTTGCCAGTTTCTTGAGGTAGAGATTTGTTTTCACTGTATTATTTGCAGATCTTACTCTCCGTGATGTGAACAAATATATTTTTGTACTGAGATTAACCTGGTCCCTGAAGTCTGGAATGACTGAAAATATGCTGCAGTTTATATTTTCATTCCAGATCTGGATTAAATGAGTCCCACACTCAGATGCTTTTAGCTAAAAGGCAGTTTTAGAGATAGATAGTTTTGAAGAAACAGCTTTATTTGGAAGAATTTCAGCTGTCCTGGTTGTTTTCACTCTCTCATACATAAATCTAGAGGAGAAACTGAAGTCCCATATAACTGGACAAAATCTATTTTTAAACAAGGATTTTAAAACCAATAATTTATTTGGGGAAAGTCAGTTGAAGTTTTGCTTAACTTCAAAAAATTGGATGAACAGATATTTCCAGGTAAGTAAAAAAAAAATTACCCTTTTCCCATTGCCTGATCTTCATGTAATGTCACAACAAAATGTGCAGAATAAACAGCTATAACTAGGATATAATAAAGGTGTAACCCCTCATCCTGGTTTAACCTGAGGACCAGACCACTCTCTAGGAACATTTTTAGCCTATTTTTTTCCCCCAGCACCAATATTTAAAGGTCACCCAATCTCTAAAGGACAAACTATTCTCTAAAATTTCCTTCACATTCTACTGCTATGTAGAAACTACATTAACATGAGGCTTACTTCAGCTTGCTTGCAGTTGTTTATAACCTCAGTAGCTTTGTCTTCTAGTGTAGTCAGTTCTTGTGTTAAGTCTTTCATTTCCTTCTCATTATCTTTAATTTCCTTCTCCGTGCGAAGAAGTGATTCTTCAGATTTTTTCAGGTTTCTGAACGGGCACAGAGATGTTTGTATACCTCACAGGAGTGCAAATATGACATAAAATTATCTAGAAACACAACCCTGAAGATTGCTCAATAGCTATTGGCAACCAACGAGGAAGTGCTGATTTATGCAAGGACTTTCCCAAGATCTCCAAGTAAAACAAAGTTGTCTTCCTTCAACATATAGCACAGACAGGCCTCACTAAATGATTTAATTTCTTCTTTCAGTTTTGACATTAGTTCCAAGGATTCATTGTTGCATTGCTAAGATAACATAAAAAATATATATATCACATTTTATTCCCTGACATGCCTCATAATCAAATTAGTCCCTTTAGATCTGAGCTGCTCCACTGCAGGGTAATTAAGTGCTAATTTGAATCTTTATCCTGAAATACTGCATTTTGGTGATAGGCAAAACATCAGCAGGAAAATACTGATTAAATATGACTTTTAAACTGCCCGTTAGAAACTTTGAAATTTTATTTCCCTTTATCTCCTCGACACAAGCAACATTAGAGATGTGACTGAAAATGCAGATTATAAAATAAGGGGATTTTTAAATATGGGGACTGCTGGCACCAGTGCCAACAGACAGGGCCATCTGAAGCCTGAGGTGACTCTCCCTGGTCACCTTTCACTAAGCTGTTACTGCTCTGATCTTTTCCTGTAAAACATGCTAATGAAGGAAGGTTGTGGTTCTTAACTGAGAACCAGACTCACTTTGCAGTAAATCAGTTTAGAGGAAAAGGGTATAACCTTCTCCCTCCAGTTTTTCTCTGCAATGAAGAGGTGAAAACAAATCCCACCCCTCTGGGAAGGCAGAGAATAAACTCAAATCGCAGAAAAATGCAATCACAGCCCAAAGCTTCACCACTCAGCAAGCTGATGCCTACCATACCTGTCTGCAGTCTTGACTGCCACTTGGGCTTTTGTGATGGCTGAAGCACATTCATCTATTTCTCTGTTGATCTTATCAAGTTTGTCTTGCTGTGCTTTAAGTTTATGATTATTGATCTCAAGTATGAGGTCATGTAACCGTTTCACTTCCTTCTCTATCTTACCAGCTTTCTCTGCAATGCCATCGTAATCTGTCAATAAACAAAACCAAGTTCAGGTCATTATGCTGCCCCTCAGGACACCCAAGAGCTACAGTGAATCAAGATTTATGTGATAAAAAGCTCTGCTGTGTACATACTGCTTTCTACTGTGAAAAACATTGAGGATTTTATCTTACCCTGGCAAAAAGGGAAAGTTAGAGCCTGGTAAAAGCCTTTACCTGACTTCAGTATCATTCATCTCCACATTAGCAAGTCTTACTTCAGTTAAGTTTCCCTATGAATCTGTATGTAATACAGCCATAAGAACCTAACCAAATAAACAACAAATACTAAAATCAATGTTTACTTTATCTCAACTGAAACATAAACCTGAGCAATTACCTTTTTTGTAACTATTAAGGACTTTTTCCAATTCCTTCTGTTTGATTTTGTCCGGAGCAGCAGCAATTACATTTGCTTCAAGTTCCTTAACTTGACTTTTTAGATTCATTTCTTGTTCAGATAAACTCTACAGAAAACACAACTGTGTTAGATTCCTGTCCATTAAAAAGATTCTTGGTGCTAACAAGGACTCTGTTAAGCTAAGGCTGAAAAGTTGTCCTCCTGCACGCTCATGGGGAGCCAGGGATTGCCTCAGGTTCACCTGAATACTCGCTGTGTACTTCTCTGAAGTATTTCTCATTTCTCTAACATCTTGGTGCAGTTTTCTTATAGCTTCTTCAAGCTGTAATTTCTCTTCTTGACACTGTGCTGCTCTTTTGCAATCCTTCTGCAGCTGAGCTTCCATTTTACTGACCTACACAAAAACATGGTCATTTGCTCAGTGTCACCTACAAAAACAAAGCAGGATCTTCTTCATGCACTCAACATTGTCTGTGATTTCTTATGACACAAGGAGAAAGTGGAGTAAAAACATGAAAATCAGTTGTGGCAGGGCAGACTATGGATGCTGACTGCTGAGATAGACAATTCTAAGTGAAAACCAAGAGGAGCAAGCACAAGAAGAACTAAGCTGAAGAATCGCTGTCAAAATAGTTCATAACGGAGAATTGTTTTAAGAAAATAAAACAAGATTAAGAGCCAAAGACTTAAGTCAGAGTGGTGAAGGCAGAAACCAAAAAAGAGGCATGCGGGAGCTAGGAGCAATTTTTATTGTAGTTAACTGGGTTTTGTGATACTGTAGCTTTATAAATCATTGTTGATGTATCTTGCCTCCCAGACTGTAACTCCTCATGCTGATTTAAAAGGATGTGTGAACTGCCAAAACCGAAGGAACTCTGACAAAATTCCACTTTTAATTAAGATTATGTACTCACCTCTTCTTCTGAAACATCCATTCTGACTGAGGAACCCATTCTGCCCTTCATTATTTTCCCCCCACCACCAGTCATCGTTCCTAAAGTAAAAGAGATGAAAAGCCAGCAAGCTGATTGTACTCAGACATCATCTCTACAGCAATTCCAAGAGAAGGGTGAGTTGGCACTTCAGTACCTGACTGCTCAATGATTTGTCCTTGCAGTGTGACCACCCTCCATCTTTTATCTGCTTGGAATGCTATCCTGGTAGCTTCTTCCAAGTTGCTGGCTACGAGGGTGTCCCGTAAGGCGAAGTAAAAAGCCAGGCGAACGTGCGGATCCTTGACCTGCACCAGGTCAAACAGCCGAGGGGTATTTGCAGGAGTTGGGATCTTTTGAATTTTATTTTCCCATGGAGTCATCTACATCCAAAAAGTAAATGAAGGGAGGAGAGGTTCCTTAATAATGATTCTTATACTGCAAAATAATTGCTGAGGTTGTTTCATTATTCTAAAGGGACGTTAAGGCTTTATAGCAAACGTATTTAACAGTAGAGCTGCTTTCCTTGGGGATCTCTGCTTAATTCCAGTATAATTAAAAACTCACTGATAACTCTTATAAGTTTACAGTTAGTAGAGTACTTGGTTTATTATTAGTTTCTCAACTTGTTAAAAAATATCTAAATATAAACACAAAAGACACAAACACTTGTTGTATACATACAACTGTCTAAAAAGCCTTTTAGTTGTCTGTAAATAAACATTATAATTTGCTAGTAGAATACCCTAAGGTACCAACAGCCTATTAAAACATTTTATATTTTATCTTTACCTGCATTAACACATACACAGCATAATATATTCATATATAAAATACATATTTATACACATGCATATTAAGACACTGCACACATACACCATTAGTTCTCTGCACATTAACAATTTGTTCTTACCAGCTGTACTTACTTTATCCAGGGCTATAAATGTGGCAACTCCAATTCCTGTGTTCTTTAGGAAATTCACACATTGCTGGGCAGTATCAATTGTGTCAACAACAATGTTGTCTAAGGCACCACAACAGGATGAAATGGCCACATCATACTTTTCACTGATGGCTCCCAAGTCTCCCTAAGAATTGGAGGGGCAGAAGTACATGGATGAACTCTTTCTTGTCTCTTGGTATTAAGAAATAAGTGATAACACTTTGCATCAAATGAAATGAGATGAAAAATTCAGTCATAATTATTTTACTTCAAACGTGGTGCTTCTGGTAGAGCACATTCCCACAGAGGCTGCAGCTGACTGATCTGGATTAAAGACCAGCCTAGCAAAAATATAAATATAAACCTCTCTCATAGCCATTGCTTTTCCTAGAAGAACCTTAAAAATCATCTTTTTCTAATTTATAGCAAGTCCACAGGATTTGCAACTCTGCTGTCCATATCCAGAGCCCTGGAGAAGTGAGGAATTCTCCCTTTCACTCCAGGACAAACCCATTGCTCTGTTCTTATCCATTTTAAGACCAAAAGCCTAACAGGCTTCAAAAATTTACCAATCTTCCATATATTCCAGGAATATTTCCAGATTTCTTCTGCTGAAGCAGAGCCTCAAGTACTTTTCCTCGGCTGCGACTTTGTGCTAAGGAACTTTTGGCTTCTTCTACTTTTTGACGTAGATTTCGGACAAGATTTTGCACTCCTGATTCTTGCCTTCCCAGCTCCTCCAGCTTCTTCTCTTTCTAGTGGTTAAACACAAGAGATTCTCTTAGCCTCGGGAAAGGTGCTTTGTTAGGGGAATATAGATTCCTCATCATGGAGGCAACAAAACCAGCTACTGAAAAGAAGTAGGAAACATTTATGGGAAGAAGGGCTGGTATTTGGATACACTTGGGCTGGTATTTAGTGCACCTGGATACAAATAGAACAGCTGATGAATTCGGGAATCAGGCTTTGGACAAGGTACTGGGATTTTTTTCTTAAGGAATGAGAAAGGAGCAAGAAGTGAAATTGAAAGGAGGCTCAGAAACAGCCATTTACTTATTTTGATGTGGCTCACTATGATATTTGCACTGATTCCCTTGCAAGGGTATGTTAGAATTTAACTTCAGTGCTTAATGTTCACATTTACATAGTCCAAAATAGATTATAAACCAAATACTGAGGATTATAGTTTTTAATGTTATTTTATTGGAGCCACTTTTTCATTTGTTTTCACCATGATTATCACTAAAAAGAAGAGAGGAGCTTCGGTTTGCGGATTGCAACACGGTGTTGCAGCTCAAAGAAATTAGAGGTGGAAGTCTCACCTCCTTCAATTCCTGTTCAGCTCGAGGTAATTTTACATCTATATCTTTGATAGCAGCTTTTCGTTCCTTGAGAGTTTCTGAAGTGGTTGTCAGAGCCTCCTTGGCACTATTTAAGTGAGCCACAGCAGCGTTGTGACGGCTGAGGTAGATCTCAAGCTCTGACTGAGCTACATTCATCTTGGAACGTGCCTCGTTCACCCCTTTACTGAACTCCATCAGCTCACTCTCTTTGCTCTGCAAAAATGGACAATGTTACAGCTACAAAGCCCCGTGGGATTCCCTCCATCAATCACACTCTATGAAAGAAAGAGAGGAAACTAGATTTTTTTTTTTTTACTAGCTCTGCTGCCAGCAGAAAACTCTTGTTATCCTGAAGAACAAGTGTTTCTTAATTGATTAACATATTCGGTATGGAAATGAAACAAGACACTCTTCATAATTAAAAAGAACATAAGGGAATTACCATGGAACATTTGCATACAAGCTTTTTATCATTTTCTCAACTTCAAGTTGGGAGGAGCCCTTCTACATCGTGCTAAATTACTGATCAAACAGAGAAACTGTGTTTTCAGAGTGCAGAAAATAATCCCCCCAGTTTACAGGACAGATTTCCAGCCTCCAGGTGTCTAGTGACAAAACAGCTAAATATAACCAACAATAACCAAGTGTTATTGTAGTTACCTATTAATTCAGACAGGTGACAGCTATGTGAAAGGGTCAGAAATCCAAGAGTGAAAACCAGAGTGTGTTAAAATAATGCAAGTGTAGAATTATTTCATATACATACATGAATGGTCACTATACATACATGACACCTGATCACTGTAACAAGCAGACAACTTAATGAGAATGATTTAGCTCTGATTATAAATTCAAATTATTTCCCAGTTAGGCTTCACTGAACTAGCACATGAAACAGTGTATTTGTCATATAAAATAGTATTTTACAACTACCTTGTGATCCCTTCACTCCTAAGTGTAAAAGCTATACACAGGGTGCTAAGTCAAAATACTCCAAACCTCTTTTTCTTTCTGAAGTCCTCGTGTTTCTTCCTTAAGGCTGTCCATAACCTGCTTGAGTTTTATTTCTTCTTTCTCTTTTGCCTTTTCAAGAAGCTCTCTCTTAGACCTTGCTTCACTGATTGCTTTTTCACTATTGGAAGGGACATTTTTAAATTCTTCTACCTGCAAAAAGAAAAGCCTTTAAACCTCCAAAAGCCTTTAAGCCTCCTCTCCCACTGAAAAGTAACAACTTTTCCCTTATCTTTAAGCCCTGCCTTTCAAGTGCCACAGGGAAGTCACAGGAAGCCTAAGCCCTGATGAAGCTCATGTGGTTTTGCAGGAGAGACTCCAGTAGGAAGCCAGGATTTTACTTGCAAGGCTTGCTCAGTTCTAGAGCCCGTGCAGAGAAAAGCCATGGCAGTAAAACAGCTTTAAACACAAGAATCTGAACCACAGTAAGGCTTAATTCTTAAATAACTGCTTTCAGAAAGCCACTCTAGATCCAAAGAGTGATTTACAATCTGGAGCAGCTGGCCACAACCAACCTGGTAAAATATATTCACTACATTAACTAGGAAAAAGGGGGAAAATAAAAGTTTTGTAAAGGTAGTAACTGTGAAAACAGGCAGCATTCCTGTTATCTCAACAAACATTATAAAAAGATGCTGGGAAAGCCATGAGACCTCCAAACAGAGCTTAAAAGTAGGAGCAAAGTTTCTGAGTTTGCCTTTGGACAGCAAGCAGCCTGGTCCCACTGGCCACAGTCTCCCAGGGTAGGAAGTGCAATGGGCAATGGTTGAAGGGAGAATAATGCATTGCTTCAGTAAGTGATTTGCAATGGGAATTCCCAGCTGATTTCAACAACATTAAATATCTGATGAAAGAAACAAATTACAATCTGCTATGTTGCACAAAATACAACTGGTGTCCTGTGCTATTTTATCCCAGCTGCACAAAGGTGTTTCCATCTGGAGCAATTACATTTGTTTAAGAAAAACCAAGTGCAGTTCACACTACCTTTTCTTTGTCCTTTTGAAGTTGCTTCTCCAGTTTTTTAGCCTTACTTTTGGCATGTTTTAGCTTTTCCCTTACTTTCACATCCTGCAAATCCAACTGAGTAAATTTTTCTTTGTTTTCCTCTATGAATGCTGTAATTTTATTGAGTTTCCTAAAGGGAAATAAAGAAAAAGTAATCTACTCCATACCCTATAAAACCATGCCAGTAGAACTTAGCTTAATAACTAAGAATATAGAATTTAAACCTGTGTTACTCAGTTCTTCTAAAAAACAACATGCAACACCTAGTATATTCACAGTACTTCAATGTTTCATCAGAAAAAATAAACTAACAAAGCAATATTAAACACATGTTCAGTATTTTTTTTCTTTGAGAGGAGTTTGTTATTCACACCTCTGACAAATACCAGGATTTGAGAGGATGAGAAGGGTAATATTGCAACTGAGATTAGCACCCAGAGAAATCCATTTTAGGAAACCAATTTATCCATAGAAGTTTCCTAAGGAAACCACAGAGGAATACCTGGCATCCATGCAAATCCTGCTCCCTCTACCACCCCACATACAGAATGCATAAAGCACAGGACACTCAGCCTAAGAACCTGTACCTGAAGTACTTACTTTTCAAGGTCTTTCAAAGCTTTATTCTTGGTTCTCATCTCATCTGCAAGCTTACTGCTCTTCTCATTAATGTCTTTTGTTTCTTTGTTAACTTTTTCTTTCTGCATTTCTATATCATTTATTCGTTTCTTCAGGTCATAGCTAGGAAAAAAAAAAACAAAACAAGGAACTCCACTTTATTCCATAAAAGTAAGATTCTCAATGAATATATATTTCCAATCTTAACTGTAACTAAGTCCTAACGTCCAGTTTTGAGCAACCTTGCCAAGCATAAAAAAACAGTAAGGAAAAATAACTTAAACACTTCAGATGAAAAATACTCTTTAAGCAATCTACATTCTCAAATTAAGTATAAAGCTGCAAGAGATTATTTTGCCAGACTACTTTCCTTTGTAAAAAGCTGACAAGCAGGTTTTTGGTTTCATTTTTTTTATTGGTGGTGTTTTGAGGGTTTTTTTTCAAAGACTTTTATGAAAATGGTCTCTTATTTTCCACACGCTATTCAACTAATTGTGAAGGACTGACACAGCTGCTAAGAAATGCAAAATATTTCTAGTTAAGAGACATAGAAGCAGAGTTTAACACCACATTAAAGGCAAAACTTTAGAGAAGTACTTACACATAGTATTGACAGATCCGATTCTTTTCTTTAAACATTTTGTTTTCCAGACAAAGAAATTCAATGGCTTTATTCTTGTCCCCTTCCAAGGCATCCTTTTCTTTTTCCACCAATTTAACTCTGTTTAACTGGACAAGAGAGTCAGAGCTGACTTTTTATCTTTTTTTTTTTTTAATTTAGAAGTCACTCAGAACCTCCTGAGACTCACCTTCTCTCCTCTCTGTTCATTTAAAACCTCTACTCTGCGACACAGAGTTTTGATAGGATCTTTGAGTCTTGCAGATCCTATTAAGTCTTCCAAGTATTCCAGCATGCCTTCATCATGTTCAGTCTGGCCTTTTGGCTTCATCATTGCAATCTGCTCGACTTCCCCCTTGGAAAAGAAAAGTTGGATGTTTTCTTTTCTTAATTTTTTTTCCACCTTCCTTAATTCTGAAAAAAAATGCATCTCTGGAATGAAAGGATGTGATCATATTCTAGCATGATAAGAACAAAGTAATGGAGTATCAAAACTGACATCAGAGCAGCAATGTATTTGAGAAAATAAAGCTCAAAATGAGTAACAATTTCCTCCAAGGAGTGCATGGTAGTGATGTGCATGAACACCAGCATCTCTTCTGAAGGCAACAGTCAGGTCTACACATTCCTTCATTGCTCTACACGTTTAAAATCTATTTCCCCATCCTAAAAAAAGAAGAAGAGAATAAAGCATGCCCCCTAGGCCACGTAGCACCCAATAGTCCTCAGGTAGCTTAATCAGGATTGAAGTCCCTGAAGGTTCTCTTTAGAAAACAGAAGGTCCATAAAAACATGTCTGATGGAGGAACTGGACTTCTGATTCATACAACTGAGACTCCTTGTTGGAAAAAGGAAAACACTCTGTAAGGATTAGGCTTCCTTCATTTAATTATCCTTTATGTACAGCATTAACTTTTAATTATTAAGCTGAATAGTAGCAATTACTTACTTACTTTTTAAATTAAGAAATAGGAAAGATTCAACTAAGGCAATGACAAGCACTGTTCATTTTTACTTCTTGCAGAGATAAAAAGCCCAACAATTAGTGTCCTAATAACTGCAGCTGTATTACATACAATTCCAGTGACACATCTGCCAGTCCAGTGCCTCATGTCCAATGCTCTCTTGCCAGGTAAACAGGATTTCTCTACTAAAATCCCCCTGTCAGTGACACTGCTCATTCCTTGTTTCTTCTTGCATTAAGGCATTCCCTCTCTTCACATCCAAGGAAAAGCAGTCACAGAAAAGACACTGAGCTGAGCATCAAGTCTAACAATTTATATGTTTATCTGTTTGGTTTAAATGTGTATTTTATAGCATATATATCACTTGAGTTAGGTGCTCTACCCTACATTTAACCCAAGCACAGGAATTATGGGCAAGCAAGGAATGCCAGTCACTTTTTAATGATCTGGGTAAATATAATTATCCATCTTGAAGTCACAACCATCCAAGAAACTTGATAATGTTGTTGTGAGGGTTCTCCACACCTCACTAATGTCATGTGGGATAACAATAATTTTAACAAAATAGTAAATTAGTAATGAAATGTAATCCAATTGTATCTAATTCTAGAACCTGATAAATTAAGAAATCACAGGGTTGTTTGTCTCTCTGTAAATAAATACATTTCATATGAGCAGGAATTTCTGGTGGCTTCAGTTGAGGCCATACCTACAATAACATTTTGAAAAGCTCAAGGGGGAAATTGGCAAAGGTGAAATGGGCCCTGAGGAGCTGAACCAGAGGAACTGAACACATCAGGCTGCCCAGGGCCAATTCTCAAGGCCCCACAGGCCAGCAATTTCAGAATTACACATTCTTCATGTCATGGGAAGAGATGGAGATGGACCACCTACCTATTGACATTCTTGGACTCTTTGCTTACCAAGGGTAAAAATGAAAACATTTAGAATATATAAATTGTTGAGTAATAAGAGCATTGTTTATGATCATTTATCAAGTTAATATATTAAGAGATCTGTTTAGCCTGCCCCTACAGTTAAAACATTATGAAACAAAAAAGCTTCCAGCTATTTTAATGGATAAAGGAGACAGAAAAGTTGTACCTGCTCTTCTTGCAATTAGTCATGACAAGGATTAATAGGGAAAAAACCCCAGTTTAGAACTCTGCATTCTGATGAAAACTGCTTCCTAGCTTTTCAATTGTGCTTACTGTTTGATCCCATTATTGGAATTAAAACAAAACAACAAAAAACCCCCACACAAAGCAACCTTGCTCACTTATCTAATAAAAGATCTTTCAAAATAGGGACAGCATTACTGAAAGTGAAACTAAGCAGGCAGACATTTGTTGAAAACATGCTTGGGCATGCTTAGCAAAGCTGTCACACCTGACTTCAAAAGTCTCAGAAGAGACCACCAGGAAATCTTTTTAATTAACTGCCTCAGTTTTCTTCCTCTAGCTCACAAGCATAAATTTCTCAGGAGAGAGAACGATTTGCAAATTAAAAATAATAATAATACAAAAATCCTGTTTAGATGAGAAGACAGTCAAAATGGATGTCACCAGAAAGACACTGGTGGCACTGGCAGACAGCTAACCAAGAATGAAACATCCCTGGAGGGAAGTGAACACTCTGGGAAAAACCTCAGGGATCCCCTGAGCATTTTGGGATGGCTCTACATTCAGAGCAAGAACTCTAAATAAAATTCCAACCCCAATTTCACTTTCTGCTTTGTGTGCCCATGTCAGACTGAAGTTATCAGTGGATGCTGGCACATCCCTGGCAGCAGAACACAAGAGAACCCAAGTTTATCTGTGGAGAAATTTCTAGGCAATAAAATTAACTCACAGCTCTGGCAAACCATGAGAAACCTTGACAGCAGATTGCAAAGTTATAAAAAAGGGCAAGAGCCATTCTCATTGGAAATCCACTTTCTCTAGTGAAAACATGAGGAATAACTTCAAGGAACTTGGAACAGGGAGATTCTGGAACAGGGAGGTTCTGCTTTCCCTTGTGTGGCTGAACTCTTGAGGAGGTGAATTGTTTCACTGCTATGATAATGTTCAAGGTGCTTTCCAAATTTATTGTGCAGGAGAGCAAAAACTTAAGAGCAAATAAATCATAAAAGCTCTCAAAAACCAGAGTACAAATTGCTTATAATACAATTACCCATTTGAAATCAATGCTTATGAGAGGGTCAGCAACAGCATTAAATACACCAACCAGGAGTGCCTGGGCTTCTGTGTTCAGACCCTGAGGATGCTGTGGGGTGGGTGCCCAGAAAGACATCTGATAAACTGGGACAAGTTTGTTCTATCACTGTTTTCATGGGCAGAGGCTGGCAGGGCTAGGTAGTTTGAGGCCGTGCATTTTGGTGGAAGTTATACTTCCATCCTAGCAGTATTTTAGGGATGCTGTACATTTCAGACACCTATTATAGATGGAATTCAACAAATTTCAGTTCCTATGTGGTCCACCCACTCTTCTGCATTTATACAATGCCCTAAACTCTCTATTATCTCATTTCTTAGAACTGTTACTTTCTCCAGATTCCACATTCATTTCTTACAGCAAATCCTGTCAGAACAGAAAGCTTTTAATCGGAGTTTATCACATCTTAAGGCACAGAACAATTTGAGTTTTCAACCAGGTTATCAAACTGCTTGATGTAGGACAGTTTTGACCTCCTAGTGGTGCTGGAATGGGAATGATGGGAGTTTCAGAACAAAACCAGCAGGTTAGAATCTTAAAATGTAGGTATGAAACCAGACAGGGTTAGCAAAAATCCTCTGACACTGAAAGGTTACTGAGAGCAACCTTAAAACTCTTAATGAAGAAATGATACTTATTTCTCTGGTTCAGAAAATCTCCCCATGTTCTGACCAGATGTTCCTGGAGATCCTAGACTTCATTTCTCAGCCCTGAAAATGTGGGGGAAAACACCTTTTGAAGACAGTGTCTTGCAAAACACTAAGTTTTGTCAGCTCAACTCTTACTACAACATCTGCAGATCCATTTTGTTGGCCTTCCACAGAATAATTAGGGCAGCAAAGATGTAAAAACAATTTTCCAGGATGTTGGCTGATCACTTTATTTCTAATGTCAAAATAAAGTGCTGAAAACCTTGGGCTAGATTAGCACAATCCTATACAATCCAACACACTGAACTAATTTTTGAGAGTTAAACCCACACATCAAGAATGTTTTTAAGCAGAGTAAAGCACAGACACACTAAAACATAATTATTACAAGGGAATTTTGTAGCCTGGAAGCCAGTGGATGGAATTATACTGCACACTGGGGTGGGAGTACTGGGTAGTTTGGGTCTTTTCTGAGGGGAATTTTCTGTTGCAGTTGTTATGTTTAAGTTTTTGGCAATTTTTTTTCAATACTGGCAAATCAGACAAATCCTTTCTACAAGCTTTCCTTTTGGTTACATTTTCTCCCAGAACCTCTGGGAGAAGGCAGGAAGAAAGCCTTCTTACTTCTCAAAGTTGTACAAAGGAAGCCAACTGCAAACAGGGAACACCTCCATAACAGCCTGGATTTTTCCTCTCAGAAAACCTGAAGCTTCAACATTTAGATTTACCCCCTCATATCTTGATGGCAAATCTCCCTAGCTGGGGTTCTGCATGGAACCAAGATGAGAGCTTTATTTCAGAATGCTTTTCCTACCAGCATCTGGAGTGATGAACAGTAAAATAAGCCAAACTCCTACAATCTCTCCACTTTCTCATTCCTGCCTTCTAACAGATGTTTTTCAGTACTTGGAGAGAAAGCTGTGGGCTGGGGTTATGGTCAAAAGAGATAACTTTGTTTCAGGATTACATGAAACTAACACAAAATTTTAGATATGATGACTGTGGCTGTAATATTTGGTATTTTTAAAGCAACCACAGCTTTTATTTTAAAATTCACAATGTTTTATTAGTTGCACTGTAATGGTAGCATACTTTTGATACCAGGCTAGCTTTTAAAACTTTTTAAACACACATAAAAGGAAGTTTTGTCAATGAGTCCAAAATCTTTGGATGGATGGGAAGCAGCAGGCTACAATTGATCCAGAGCACAACACTTGTTACAACACAATTACAATAATCTTTTAACTTCTGAATACTATTGATATGCATATTCAAATTGCTTACTAAATTAACTGATTAAATGAATTATTTTGCAACTTTACAGTATGACAGAATTCCATTTCATTAAGTGATGTGCAAACGTAGACAGCTGTCAGAATATCATACAGCTTGTCAAGCATCACAAGATGGTCTCGTGATGTTTGTGAGAGTATTTTATATATATGTATAAAAAAATATATTTCAGCATGTTGAATTTTACATTCAAATGGTTTAAGCAGGAATATTTGTTCCCCAAAAAAGGACTATTTGACTTCTTAGGAAAATTCACAGCACAGGGAGCTTTGAAACAATAGGGTTCTCTTGACATGCACCAGATGATCACCAGAACTTGTCCTTTAAGCACTGAAGAGCTTTGCTGTAGCCAGCACAGCCAGAATTCTTCTTAACTTTATATGGAAGGCTGGACAGAACTGACCCAGCACAAGGCAGAGTTCTTTCTCTTCATAAAATAATAGAAAAGTTTAGAATTTTATAGTATTTTATAGAAAAGAGCAATGTTTCAGCATGTTTTAAATGGTGAAATAGTTCTCTCAGAGCAAAGGGACTGTGGACAAGTACTTCACCAGCCACCTACCAGAGTTGAAAGTGCACAAAATTATTTTTCCTGGATATTCTGTGTAATTCTTGATAATAGAAAGGCACCCAAACTGTGTTTTTATCACATGTAAGCCAAGAGGTAGCAATGTGAAGTGATTCTTTATACTTCCCTATGTTATCCATCCTATTTTCAACCCCTTTACTATTACTAATTTCTCTTACACTACACTACCATGACAGTGCTGGCACTTCACTGATTTCAGATTTTATTTTTACTTCCTCAAAATGATACATCAAAATATAGGGAATGGCTATAAGAAGTGCCAATTTTGTGTTTCTTCTATTTTCTGTAATGATAATTTCACTGTGTCTTTGTGAGTGTGCCCATTTTCCCCTGAACACATAGTTTTGATGAGGAATTCTATGTACATGGACCTTGGAAGCTAAGTACACAGATAACCAATATTCCTGTAACCTTCTTCTTCCTCTCCTGGAAATGTGCCTGGAACTCAGCTCTTGCTGTAAACCATAGCAGTTTGTTGGGGTCTTTTTAATTCCATATTCTTTGCTATTATTACTTAATGCTTGCAGACACTTTATCTCATTTTTACCCCTCAATTTTACCAGACGGCAAATCCACAGGAGGGGAGAAATTTAAATATTATATTAAATACTCAACTTCATGCTCTGCCTTCCAAGCAGAGTGTTATAAGCTAGGTGGGTAAGAGAGTCAAATAAGTCCTAAATGCACACACACACACACCCCTAAAAGGCCACTACTGTGCAAAGAGGAGGGGGAAATTAGAATTAGCTTGTTATACAACATTCAGTTGTTTGCACAAAACTACTATTCTGCATTCTGGAAATAATTTAAAAGTAGCCTTTGTCAAGCTGTTTGCACATCTGTCTAATTTTAGAAGATTTCTTAAGGACATTCTTGTATTTAATACAAGAATACAAATTGAGTGCAAATCTAGAGTCACTTTGGAATCTAACTCAGTTATTGTCAAACCTACAGTGTCTGACTTCAAGATTATTGGTATGTTCTAATTAAACTATTTAATTGATCACCCTCAATTAATCATTGGCCCTAGAAAAGGGATTTTTCTCCACTTTTCTTATTTCCCTATTTGCTGAAGAAAGCTTAATAACCAGTGGTTACAACCTTATGTTGCAATTTGCAAAATACAAATCACATGAATCACCCAGGGAGACTTTTCTGATCATGTAGGAGAATTCATTTTGAAACTGCACATGGACCCACGAGCATCTCTCATATCTGAACAGTGAAATTGATTCTGCACTCTATGAATCAGTGGGGCTTTATTCTCACTTAATATATTATTCAAAGAGTCTGGTTTTACTTAATTACATTATCACACTTGCTTTAATTTTGCCTGCCACTTCAGCTCAGCTGTCCTTGACCTTTCCAGAACAAACCTCTCCTCAGCACCACATGCTGCTTTAGCTCAGAGGTGGCTGTGTCTCCACTAGGAAAGCAGACCTCAACAATTGAGAACTTTGGGCTTATCTCAAAGTGAGGAGAAAATCTGCTCTCCCTCATTTCCTCTCCAATACACTGAACCAGAGGCTCCTACATTATTTCCACAAAGCAGCAGGTGAAAAACTTGACTAAACTTCCTTTCTGGCAACATAATCTTGCCATAGGATAAGATTTAGTACATTCCAAAGTGCTGTTCCTATCAGTTACAAAAAAAAAATCACCGTAGCTGTTTATACTTGCTTAGGATTACATACATGAGAATATTTTAATTATGTGTTTAAAATACATTTAAGTGAGATATTACTGTAATTAGTACAAAATTTGCTTAAAACAGTTCCAATTTGTTTGAAAGAAAGTAGAGCTTCTAAAGTGAATTGAAATCAGCTCACACACAAAGACACAACACATTCTTTTAGTACCAAATTCATTCAAACTCTTGTGCCATTTTTTTCTGTAATACTCATTCCCAAAGTCACTGGATGGGAGTTACCTGTGAAACTCCACTTTCCTGTTAAAAAGTTTGTCTCAACTACCCTTCTTACCTTGGAAGACTGCAACAGCCAATTCCAGCAGGCAGTGAGTGGTTGCTGTCCACAGCCAGTGTGCTTTGCTCCCCAGAGATGACCAAAACTGACATTCCTTCAAGTTCTCCCCATTTATTTAACAATTCCTCAGAGCTAACCAGCCAGGATAAAGAGGCTGATTTTTTCCTCTGGCCTCAAGGTTACCCTGTTCACAAGAGTCACTGTTGAGCAACAGCAAACATACTCACCTTCAGAGTTTTGCCCAGCCCCTAAGAGCACAGAACCCACACAAATTTTCTCTCTACATAAACTGATGGTCCAAATAAATATTTCCAAAAAAACAAAACCAAAAAAAAACCCCAAACCTAAATAATTTTATTTGTTGCTCTTTCCAGATATATCAGTTCCTGAAGCTGGGGCTTCAGGTATGGAGGACAAAAAAATAACAGCTAGATTTTACCCCAGTGCTCAGCATATTTATTTAATTTTTAAGTGACAAGCTGCATTTTTTCCCTGTTGCAGTTTCAGGCTGTGACCTGAACCATTAAAAATTCAAAATGTACTAAACAGCTGCTTCTTCCTAAAGTATTAAAACCATTTAGCAATTTATTAAAAACATGAAATATGCAGTGTTAGAACTTCAGGATCACAAAAATGACAAACCCCTCCTGTTAAGTGTTGGCAATATCCCCTTGTAACCAAACCCATTTTTAAACAAGATTTTTCTTTTTTTCAATTAGCTAGTTCAGACACAAAATGTGTAATACTTCTACAACTACTCAATTAAGTCTTACATATTCTGTTTTTCCTCAGGTGCTTTTTGTAATATTACTTTCAGAAGCCATCAGTAGTTTGATTTTCATATTTTCAGTATGGAATCAGCAGAAGTACCTGGACCATGCCCTACTTAACTTTTACAAAATTCAGTTAGGCCTAAGCTTTCAAATTTTATCCTAAAAGGCACCAAAATCTGCAATGCCAGAAAAAGACTGCAAAATAGAGGGTGAAGTGAGGAAAAGAAACTTATTAAAAAAAAAAAAAAAAAAAAAAAAAGAGCAGTCTCCTAAAAAGCAACTCTTTTCCACTGAGTAATGCTAAATATGCTAGCGAGATATAAGCAAATATCTAAAGGTTTTGTTACTACATGTAGTAGTACTATGTCCTGTTACCACTTTAGTACTAACTACTGAATATTGTCATACACCAAAACCAGATTTTGATAGTCCTTAATATTTATACCCAAAATCTACATTCCAAGTAAAATATTTTAATTACACCCCACTGACATAATAAAAAATGAGATATTTATATCTTATTTTAAATGAGAAACTACTCTGACTTGATAAGGTAAACTTAGGGTAGTGTGTATTTGTGTAGCTGCAACAGGAGTAAAAAGCTAAATAAACCTCTCACTTGTCTCAAATTTTAAATAACTTACTTTGAAAAGCACTAGAGGAAAAGGGGCAACCCTGGTGATAGCAGTTCACAGCCTCAACCTTCTGACATAGTCTCCCCTTTACTTCCTAATTTTTAGGATTAGAATTCTGAAGTGTTGCTGTCATTTTGTAGAAAATATTGCTACATTTCCCATATGGAAAGTACTCGGCTTTGAATCACCAAATCAAGTAAATTTCCCTTTAAAAAGGGGCAAAACCTTACATGCAAAGAGAAAGGACTTTGCCTCAGTCAGAAAGACTCAAGAAACACAGAAAATCTCAGTAGTTTCCTCTGCTGTTCATAATACATGACCCACAAAGAGTCCAGTGGAATGAAAGAAAAAAAATAAGAGTGGGAATCCCTGTTTATGCCTTAATATTGGTTATTACTCCCCTTTTCTCCTCACTGTGTAAGCGGAAAGCATGAAACTCAAGCTTTTAGGAAAAGGTGTGTGCTCCTTGGTGAAAACTTCCTGGGAAACAATTAATGGCAGGAGGAAACAAATCACATTTAGGGGGAAAAAAATACAATACATTTTAAAATCTTAGCAACACTTCTTCCCAAATTTTTCCTTCCCCTCTTCCCAGTGGTTAAAGGGCATGCTAACACCAAGCTGCAGGTATTTCTGCACCATAATTTCTCCCTACCTAAATCTTTGACTCTGCATTCTCACCCTTTCAGAAATTCTGCTAAAGTGACATTTCAGAACAAATGTATAGAAAAAAAGAGGCTGTTTAACACAGCTGTTTTGTTAGAGGTACATCTAACTCCATCTTGAAAAAGAAAATGCAGGAATAAAGTGTTGGAGGGAATAATCAACTGGCATGGAGACTTCAAAACAGATATATCCTCTTTTTGTGGGTGTAACTGTAAAAAAGGGCTGCACGAAAAGGCTTGAGGAAGTGAAGCAAGCACAGTGACCTATCTAGAATTTTTTTTTTCAGAGGGGAACTGGAAGCTTCTTTGACAAAACCAGGCCTAAAATAAACTCCACCAAAAATTTCAGACCTTGGGAGGCACCCACTGTTCACTAATTTTCTAGGTCTTGATCCTTCAGAGTAGATTTGGGAGCTGGTACTACTAGTAGCAAAATAATTACAGGTAAAGGCAGATACAGTTACTCAATGGAATTAATATTTAAGTACCTCCATCAAGTAGCTTAATTTAATTTATATGTTAAATAATTCAGTACACAGCAAAATTCTCCATTGTTATTTAATAATTAGGGAAAAAAAAGTGTGGTTCTCTTCAGCCTGTGTTTAAAACAGCAAACATGCCAGCAAGCCTTGTAATATTAGGGGAAACATGAATATAAAAGTTCTTATATTGGCAATTTCTGTGATTAATTTTTACAGTATGGATTTTAAACTGTAGCTTTAAAAAACATAGCTTGCCTTGGCTATAAACCTGCCATTCTTGGTGTCCTCTACAGTTGTTAAACAAGTGTAAATAAAAAGTACACTTCACGTGTTGGTTTTTTTTTTCTTGCACTCCCTTTTTAAGCACATTTAATTTTTATATACATACTTCTCCAGTAAAACATTATCTGTATATGAGAGGGGGAGATAACAGTAGAATCATTAAGATTTAAGTTAATATTGATGCATTTTTACCTAAAGTATAAACAAGTTGCTGAATCTCTGCCACGCTTAAGCAGCACAATAATATTGGGGTTTAAGGTTTATTTTACTACACCAATATTTACGTGCTGCTAGGGCGGAACAAGTATGACAACTCTTCTAGACATCCACATGTCAGGAAAACAAATTTGTTAACAGGAAAAAAATAATTGTATCAGTATCTTCAACTGTTTATCTTCCTTAAATTTCTAAAGCAGCAAATAATGATTCGCATCTTTCTGAGAGCATGCAAACCATGATGTGCTGCTAAAGTACTTTAAGGCCTCAAATAGAAGAGTTAAAACCTAGACTTTTTTTTTTTTTTTTTTTTTTTTTTAGCTAGGACTGGAAATGCAGCTTTAATTAAAATTGTTTTTATTCATACACCAACCTGTAAAATTAAGAACCTGTTATGGTCCAGATCAATCCCATGGCTTCGAAGAAGAACACCAACATCTTTGAAGGTTGTTTTCTTTCCATTGATGTGGTAGACAGAAGAATTATCTCTATAAGCAGTTCTAGATACATAAAATTTGCTGTTAGGAATGACTTCGTAATCATCTCCTTCCTGTTTTGGGGAAAAACAAAGCCAGAAAAACAATTACTATATCACAGGTTTACCTCATATTTCCTAAGTAAGCACAGAAGTTTTATCATGCTCAGGTTTTAAGTCAATTAATTGTACTCAGGGGTCTAGAAGAAGAGGGAACTCTCTTAAAGCTGAAAATCTCAAAGTAATTTTTAAAAACATTAAAAAAAAAAAAGATAAAAAATAAGAAAAAAAACCCCAAGTAATTTAAACTGCATGTCCTTCATATGATGCCTTTGTCACCTCTAATTCAAGCTATTGCTTTGAAAAAAAATTTTTTTTTCTTACCACTGCTTCAGATCACAAAGGAAAAGGCCTATTTCAAATTTTAAGTGGCTGTGCTAGTCCACCCTTTAAATTTTAGATTAGGGAGTCTTGAATGACTGAACTACCGTTTGCATTTGAAACTCCTCTTTTATAGTGCTAGGAAAAGGAGTTACTTTTAGCTGAACAGTTCTAAAGAGAAACTGGAGAAGATAAAAAGGCAAAACATTAAAGATGTGACAAATACGACCTCCTCAGTTTCACAAGATATCTTAGATTTACCTACAAAGCAGCAACTAAAATAAAGGTGGTTCTATACTTAAAAATGTAATATTAATGCATGCATCTGGTAAAGAGTTTATCTGGCCTACCACTTTCCCAGATTAATCCCAGAGCATAATCAAATTGGTATCTGGTATATGCAGAAATGATTAGAGATCATGAACTTGACTTTGTATTAACATCTAGGAGCTAAGTGAAAAAACCCAAAACAAAACAAAAACACAAAACCAGGAATTTTAAAATCTAGATATTATAAATATAAGCAAAAGATATCTGTGGGTGTATATCAAATCAAAGGGAAAAAAAAAAAAAAAAAAAAAAGCTGTCTTTTTAAAACAGTTCCTTTAAAGGCTGTTTATACTGCCACATGAACACCACAATTTTTGAAATTTCAATGTATAGTTCACACTATTTTGACTGAGCCCAAATTCAACAGTTGATGAGCAGGAGAAATAAATTTCTTGCACTGTAACTGAAATATATCAACAAACATGTCCATAAGTTTTAATCAATACATCAAGTGGCAAGCAAAATAAACATTTATTTCACTTCCCTACACTTTCTATTTCACTCAAACAAAATATCAGGTTCAAAAATATTTAGTGGTAGGATGCAAGGGCCTGAATTTTCTATGAAAAATCTGTTTCAAAATTGCAGACATGTTTACAGTTTATAAAGTCTAAATAAAAAGTTTCAGATTCACTATATATTTTTCTATAAATTTATAAATTTAGATAGATGATCTAAATTTTAGATAAACTAAAATAGTTTCTAATTGGTTTAAAAAGTTTTGCTGAAATATGTTTTACTTCATAATATATATGTTCATAGTATAAATTTAGGAACCTGTAGCATATCTAAATGTAGACTTCCAAATTTTAGGGGTCCTGTTAACTTCAGAAATAAGTTTTATTTATTTGAGGTAATAGAGCTGATAACTCTAAGACAACTTCGTCTTAAAATGATTGCTACATATTTCTAAAAAGTTTTTAAATGGATATGAACCAGATAGTTATCTTTGAGAAAATAAAAAAGAATACCTACTAATATTTTAAGAACTGCACTATTCAATAAAGAAACTTTTAAAGCTAATTAACTTCAAACTGATGTTTCACATCCTAAAGGTAAACTAATCATGCTATGAAGTTTTCCCCAGCTCAGACTAAAACAACTATTAAAAATTTTCACATGCTGGAAGAAAAAAGAAAAAAGCTTCCCCTGTACTGAATAGCAGCATACATACCTTGTCAATGATCTTCTGGAAGTGGACTTCCACAGTGCAACTCTGGATGTCTGCATGCTCGTCAGAATAATGGATCAGCACTGAGAGTTTTTTGGATCTGATTTTTTGTGCTCGATACCCAAACACAAAAAGCATGGAATCAATGACATTGGATTTCCCACTGCCATTTGGCCCAATAATACATGAAAATCGCTGTATAACAGAAGGAAAAAAAAATGATATCCACAAGGAAATAGGTGCTAGTCACTGTACATCACCCCCTTCATGTGTGAACAGTTTAACACACAGTTATTTCTCTGAAAGTGCAGACTATTTGATAGCTTAATTCTTCCTGCCCAAGGTAAAGCAGAAGAACTTATTTAAGGAAAAAAACAACACACCTCAGCTTTCTAAATTTTCACTTGTTAACTCAAAGTGATACTGCATGCAGCAAGCATGCTTGGAAGGAAAGTTTCTTGATTAGCCACGTAAGTCTCTTGTGGGCACTAAGAAATATTCTCATTCTTCAAACACACCCCTAAGTGTTATCCAGAAAACGAAATAAAGAGAGATGTGTGGTTTTTTAAGGCTTACTGAGAAATTAAAATTATACAGCATCAGAGAGTTGCACTTAACTGTTTTCTCTACTGCCCAATAAAGAAAATTCAGAATATCACCCTAAAAGTTAATTCTAAAACTGAAATAGTTTTCAGTTGTTTTGAGGTGAGCTTACACGAAAATACAGGAAGTAATCCTAACAGACAGTGAAGTCTTACCTTCATTTTTAAAATGTTTTAAGGTAAAAGACAGATACCTTATGAAAAGGTCCCAAAGTTCGCTCCCCTGCATAGGATTTGAAGTTTTGGTTTACAATATGAGTGATCATGAGCCGAGGAGCACCAGCTTCATTGGTCATTGCTGGAGGTGGGGGAGGAGAGATGCTACCCAAAATCTCTTCTAAACTTCGATTATCAAGCACCTCATCCGAAACTGCTACAAGCCACCCAAAATAAACAGAAAGAAAAAAAGAGGCTGTAAGCTCTCAGTAACTAGACACCTTTGAAAATGTTCAACTGGAAAAGCAAATACCATTTCTAGCAACCCAGCTTAGACTTTTGCCTGGAATTATCAAAAAGAGCCAAGTAGAATTTCAATTCTTTTCATGAGGTGAATCTTTAAAAAGAGTTACAGAAGATGTCCCATCGATCCACGAGTGGGTTTGTTCTTTCATTATGTAATTCTTATTCCAACACACTTTAATAGGCACTCTGCAATTACAATAGCTACAACCCTCACAATAAGCCTCCAAATCTGAACCAGGCAAAGTCTTTCTAATTAATAAGTGCAAAGCCACATTTCAAGCGTGCTCACAAGTCACTCTCCAAGATTTGGGGATCGCTGCACAATGCTCTGAAAGCTGTAATGACAGCACAACTACTCTGCAAAGACAGGAAGTTTGTTACGAAAACAAACTGGCCCCCTGGATATCAGCTAGTTGTAAGCAAAGCAGCTTTTCAACAGTTACTAGCAACTACTTCTTCCAATAGACAGTAGTTTTTGCCACCAATTTCAACATATCCATCTATTTGTCAGATACCTTCCTTCAGGAATCGTGTGGCTAACTACCTAAGATGACACACACTGCTGTTTTTCCAGATGTTTTCAGCAAAATCTCAGCTCAAGAAACTCAAGAAAATACACTGCTTCATGAAAAAGAAAGTCAAATCATTTTAAGAGTTAAGTAAATAAACTTGACATTTATTCCATTCCAAGAAATCCCATACCATTGGCTGCATATAAATTTGAGAAACCCTGCTGTTGTACAACAATCTTAAGTACAATGTTACAGATCAAAAACATGAAATAAGACTTTATTAGGAGAAATTCTACAAATTGCTTTTGCGCTTGTACTAAATCTCTGGTCCAAAGGCTTTAACTCTTTGCAAGCCCTCTTTACCATTTCAAAAGAAGTTGAAACTTGCCAGGAGTTTCAATATTCCTTTCTAGAAGAGAAAAGAGCAAATCCTATCTGGAACAGTTGGTAACTTAACTGAACGTTGCTGCTAAACAGGCACTCTCATCAAGCTGATACTCCACCAGAAATCCACCTACCTGCTGGAGGTGCTTCACCAAGCTGCCTGTCACCATCGTTTTCCACTTCCATGTCACTGGTGGCCTCCTCTGAGGGCTCTGTGCCTTTCCCATGGGCTGCTGTAGAGGTTTTGGTGCTCTTGCCTGGCATGATCTCAGTTGGCTGTTCCCCTTCCACTCCAAGCAATCAAACTACTGAAGGGATCTGTCTCCTTTGCTAACATAAACAAGAAAACCCCGTGTGATCTAAACATGGAACTACAATCCCCTAAGGAATATACCTACATGTTTGCCCAGATGTTTGACTAATTTAGAAACTAAAGACTAGAGGTATCTTTGAAGACAAAAATAGAAATTTGAAGCAAAACCTCAAGATTAGCCTCATAATTATATATATAAAGATATATCATCCCCCCCCAAAAAAAACCCACCCCAAAACAACGAACCAACCCTAATCTTTAGAAGCTACATGAATCTTCCTACTGAAAACTCCTACAGCCGTGTTCAGTGCAGCCACTATGCTCAGAGAAAGCAACCGTGATGCTGGAGGCAAAAGAGTTAAAGACACATTTGAAATAACAAACCGAGTAACCATATGTCTGTAGTCTTCTGGAAGCACTGTTCAAAATACACGTTTCAGACCTGGTACTCATTTTCCTTTCAACAGTCCATGCTGACTGTAGATTTTACATAGATAGAGAGATAAACAAAAAGACCTGCATAATTACAGCAAAGACTTGACTCTTAAACACTTTAAATCAACACACTCATTTCACAACATATAGCACAACCACTACTGCCATCATTCAACATTCAACGAGAGAAAGCAAAACAAAATACCTTCATCTAGCTGTGATGTTAAAGCTAACTGATCAAGAACGAAAAATTACAAAAGTCCATCAGCTGGCACTCAAGCACAGCTCCCCAAAAAAAGTATAAATAGAAAGCAACCGATGAGAAGAAAGAGGACTTGGAGGAGCAAAAACTCCCTCCCAAGAGCTGAAATTGCAGCAAGTGGCGAAGTTAGCTCGCAGAAAAACAGACATGAGAAAGTTTACTTCTCACAAGATAAAAAAAACTGACGTGGTTAGAAAGTCATCTTACAATTGGTGCCAATCATTTGACGTTTTCAGACCTACCCCCAACCCACACTCTCATGAGAGTCCTTCATTTGGGACAATGGGGGAGGGGGGGAAATGAGAGAAAGAACTCATTTTAAGGCAATTTGAGTCTATGCCCCTGTTAAGAAGTTTTCCGCAATGGCTGTCTCAGACAATTACAGCCTCTCAAGTACAAGATTTTTTTTTTTTTTCCCCCAAACTGCTCCACTCAACAGAATTGTGCAATATAGACCTATTTACCTTACCAACCCTCCCCCCCCGAGATACTTCAACAGTATGAAACAAGCATTAACTACTTGACCTCAGCTTTTCAATCGCGATAAATCAGCTGCCACATACTCTCTAACAAATTTAACAAATTCGTGCCCAGCCCCTCCCCCGGGCCAGCTCAAAGGTGTTTGTTAAAAGCATGTCTGGACGGTCTCTTGCCAAGTGCCGTTTTTGTTACGGCGAAAAAAAGAGTCAGAGACGGACAAAAAAACCTTATGAACAACCGATTAAACCCGATAGCGATAAGTCAAAACTTTCGGGGTTTGGGTTTGTCGGTTTTTTGGTTTTTTTTTTGTTTAATCCATCCGTTAAATTAAGGAGTGCAGCTGCAGCCTTGTCACACTCCTCCCAAGGCGTTACGGACTTGCTGGGGATTTGTGTCTCATGCTTCAAGCATAAAAGCAGCAGCAGGAGCTGGTAACAGAAAGATCCCTGCTTTCTAAGCAAACGAAACTCCAACCCTGTCCCCCGGGGTCCCTAAGGGCACCTGGGGTCCCTAAGGGAAACCTGGGGCTTTCTCTCTTGGGGAGAAGCCCCTCTGTTATCTCCCCCTCACCCCAACTTTCCTCACCCCCATCTGCCGGCACCAGGACGGAGAGGCCGAACCCTCTGCCCCCTCTGCCCCGGGAGCCAGCAGCCCCAGGGCAGCCCCAGGGCAGCCCCAGCACCTCGGGAAGGGGAGAGGGGCTGGGCGGCTGCTGCTGCCTTTAGATCCCTCTGGACGGGAAGGAAACGGGGAGGAAACGGGGAAAGGAAAAAAAAAAAAAAAAAAGAGGGGAAAAAAAAAAAAAAGAGGGGGAAAAAAAAAAAAAAAGGGGGGGAAAAAAAAAAGAGGGGGAAAAAAAAAAAAGAGGGGGAAAAAAAAAAAAGAGGGGGAAAAAAAAAAAAGAGGGGGGGAAAAAAAAGAGGGGGGGAAAAAAAAGAGGGGGGGAAAAAAAAGAGGGGGAAAAAAAAAAAAAGAGGGGGAAAAAAAAAAAAGAGGGGGAAAAAAAAAAAAGAGGGGGAAAAAAAAAAAGAGGGGGAAAAAAAAAAAAAGAGGGGAAAAAAAAAAAAAAGAGGGGAAAAAAAAAAAAAGAGGGAAAAAAAAAAAAAAGGGGGGGAAGGAAGAAAAAAAAGGGGGGGAAAAAAAAAAAAAGAGGGGGAAAAAAAAAAAAATAGGGGGAAAAAAAAAAAAAGAGGGGGGGAAAAAAAAGAGGGGGGGAAAAAAAAGAGGGGGGGAAAAAAAAGAGGGGGGGAAAAAAAAGAGGGGGGGAAAAAAAAGAGGGGGGGAAAAAAAAGAGGGGGGGAAAAAAAAGAGGGGGGGAAAAAAAAGAGGGGGGAAAAAAAAGAGGGGGGGAAAAAAGGGAAAAAAAGGAAGAAAAAAGGGAAAAAAAGGAAGAAAAAAGGGAAAAAAGGAAGAAAAAAGGGGAAAAAAGGAGGAAAAAAAAGGGGGAAAAAAAGAAGAAAAAAGGGGAAAAAAAGAAGAAAAAGGGGGAAAAAATGAAGAAAAAAAAGGGGCGAAAGGAAGAAAAAAAAGGGGCGAAAGGAAGAAAAAAAAGGGGCGAAAGGAAGAAAAAAAAGGGGCGAAAAGGAAGAAAAAAAGGGGCGAAAAGGAAGGAAAAAAGGGGCAAAAGGAAGGAAAAAAAGGGGCAAAAGGAAGGAAAAAAAGGGGGAAAAGGAAGGAAAAAAAGGGGCGAAAAGGAAGGAAAAAAAGGGGCGAAAAGGAAGGAAAAAAAGGGGCGAAAAGGAAGGAAAAAAAGGGGCGAAAAGGAAGAAAAAAAGGGGGGGAAAAGGAAGGAAAAAAGGGGGGGAAAAGGAAGGAAAAAAGGGGGGGAAAAGGAAGGAAAAAAGGGGGGAAAAGGAAGGAAAAAAAGGGGGGAAAAGGAAGGAAAAAAGGGGGGGAAAAGGAAGGAAAAAAAGGGGGGAAAAGGAAGGAAAAAAGGGGGGAAAAGGAAGGAAAAAAGGGGGGAAAAGGAAGGAAAAAAGGGGGGAAAAGGAAGGAAAAAAGGGGGGAAAAGGAAGGAAAAAAGGGGGGGAAAAGGAAGGAAAAAAAGGGGGGAAAAGGAAGGAAAAAAAGGGGGGAAAAGGAAGGAAAAAAAGGGGGGAAAAGGAAGGAAAAAAAGGGGGGAAAAGGAAGGAAAAAAAGGGGGGAAAAGGAAGGAAAAAAGGGGGGAAAAGGAAGGAAAAAAGGGGGGAAAAGGAAGGAAAAAAGGGGGGAAAAGGAAGGAAAAAAGGGGGGGAAAAGGAAGGAAAAAAGGGGGGAAAAGGAAGGAAAAAAAGGGGGGAAAAGGAAGGAAAAAAAGGGGGGAAAAGGAAGGAAAAAAAGGGGGGAAAAGGAAGGAAAAAAAGGGGGGAAAAGGAAGGAAAAAAAGGGGGGAAAAGGAAGGAAAAAAAGGGGGGAAAAGGAAGGAAAAAAGGGGGGGAAAAGGAAGGAAAAAAAGGGGGGGGAAGGAAGGAAAAAAAGGGGGGGGAAGGAAGGAAAAAAAGGGGGGGGAAGGAAGGAAAAAAAGGGGGGGGAAGGAAGAAAAAAAGGGGGGGGAAGGAAGAAAAAAAGGGGGGGAAGGAAGAAAAAAAGGGGGGGAAGGAAGAAAAAAAGGGGGGGGAAGGAAGAAAAAAAGGGGGGGGAAGGAAGAAAAAAAGGGGGGGGAAGGAAGAAAAAAAGGGGGGGGAAGGAAGAAAAAAACGGGGGGGAAGGAAGAAAAAAACGGGGGGGAAAGGAAGAAAAAAAAAGGGGAAGAAAAAAGGAAGAAAGAAGAAAGGCGAAAAAAAGGAAGAAAAAAAGGGGGGGAAGGAAGAAAAAAAGGGGAAAAAAGGAAGAAAAAAGGGGGCGAAAAAATGAGGGAAAAAAAGAAAAAAAAAGGAAAAAAGAAAAAAGATAAAAAAAGATAAAAAAAGATAAAGGGGGGAAAAGGAAAAAAGAGAAAAAAGATGAAAAAAAAGATTTTTAAAAAAGGAGGAAAAAAGAAGGGGAAAAAAAGGAAAAAGAAGAGGGATAAAAGAGGAAAAACAAGGCGCGGGTCTGAGCCCGTTGCTCCCTTTCCTTCCACCTCAGCACCCCCTGACCCACGGGAGCGCCCCGAGGACGTCCCCGCTGGCAATGGGAGAAGCCCCCCAGCTCCCCCTGCCCTCAGCAGAACTGCCGGTCCCGCTGCCCCCAGCCCTGCCCGCCGAACCGGTACCTTCCAGGAGCGACGATGCCCGGCCTCAGCGAAGGCTGTGGGTTGCGGGGAAGCGGAGGGCTCCGGTTCCCGCAGCAGCTGAGGCGGCTTCCACACTCGAAAATGGCGCCCAAACGGCGAACTCGAACCGAAATTCGTTAGAAAAGCGCGGGGCAGGCTGGGAAGGGAGGGGGACGGCCTCCCGCGGGTTTGAAAGGAGGAAAAAAAAAAAAAAAAAAAAAAAAAAAAGAACCACTAAAAAGAAAAAAAGTAATAAAAAAAAAAAAAAAATCCCCCCTCCAGCGCCATCTTGTTTGCCGTTACTGCACGGACGGGCGAGGTGAAATGAAAAAAAAATAATAATTAAAAAAAACTCTCAACTTCGGGGAGCGGTGTGGGTTTGGTTTGTTGGTTGGGTTTTGGGTTTTTTTTTGCGTGTTTTTTTTTTTTTGTTGTTGTTTAATAGGAGGAGTGTTGGCCGAGGAGGGGGGGAGAAAGGGAGAGCCGGGCGGTTGGGAGCGGGCAGGATTTATTTTAATGTTAGAAGTAGGTCAGTGGGCGGGAGCGCTCGGTTGCTCGGCAACGGGCGGCGAGGAAGTGGCCGGGCCCCGAGAGCGGGCGCTGTGATTATTGAATTAAAAATAAAAATTAAAAAAAAAAAAATATAAAAAAATTAACTGCCGTGGGACGAGGGATTTTCAAGCGGTATTAAGTGAGGCCGGCGGGCAGTGTCACCTGGTCGGGGAGGGCCCCTGAGGTGGCGGTGCGACAAGGAGCTCTCGCGGGAAGTCGCCATAGAGACCGCGCCGCTTGGCCGAGGGGGGAGCGGGAAGCAGCCGCCTCCTCCTCCTCCTTCTCCTTTTCCTCCTCCTCCTCCTCCCTGCCGCTCCCGAGGCGCCGAGGAAGAAGAGCTGCAGCCGGTCGCTGTTTCCCGTCGCTCTGCCTTCTCTGTCCCGCTGCAGCCGCAGGTAAAGGCGGGATGGGCGCCATTCCCCCTCCCCTGGCTCTCCGGGGGAGGCTGCCCCATCGGAGGCTCTGACTCACCGCCGGGGTGGGCGAGAGGATCGGGAAGCTGTGACCCCCCGGGGTTTGATGTGGGAGGAAGGGAGGGAAAAGGTTGGGAGACGGTGGGGTGAAGAGTCCCCGAGCCCTGGTTCTGGGCAGCCCTGAGGGGAACGGGACCGGGGAGGGGGGTGAAGTCCCGAGCCCCGGTTCCGGGTGGCCCTGAGGGGAACTGGCGGTGCTGGGGAAGGGGTTATCTGGCAAAATGAAAAGTTGGAGGGAAAAGAGCGTGCTGGCATGACCGGAGAGCTGTTTGCCGAGCCCGAGGGTGCCCCTTGGGTTTGGGGAAGGGCGGGAGGAGCTGCGGGGACAGCCGAGCTCCTGTCCCGACATCACCGCCCCTTCTCCTTCCTCCTGCCTCCCCTTCCCTTCTCCAGGCTCTTCCTCAATCCTTCCCCCATCCTCACCTCCTCGGTGGGGAGGGAGAAGCTGAGGGGAGACTGCGAGGAGCGGTGGGACCAGGGGGGACTCAGCCCTGCCACAAGAACTCCTCATGTCACCCCCACCTTTTTTTTATTTATTTAATAAAACAAAACCACTCCGTGTAAATCTTTTCAGCTCACCTGCTGCCGGATTGGGCGGACTTGGAGGTGGTCTGTGTGCTGGGCTGGGTGGAGATGGATGTCCCCTCTTGGTGACAAGCATCCTGCAGGGTGGGGGTGCAGGGATGGGGTGTAAAAAAGGCCTTTTCAGAAATGATAATAAAGTTCTGCTCTTGCCTTTGGAAGGAAAAGAACAGGACTGACTCCCTGTAGTGGGAGCAGGAAGGGAGTGCAAGCTGGGAAGCTGATGGTAGGGGCTGAAACTTTCTGTCTGAGCCACAAATAAATCAAAACTGGGAAGAAGCAGGTGAAAAGGTGGGTTTAGCAAGGTGTGTTGTGCACAGAACAAAAAGCAGCTGAGATCCACACATCCAGAGAGATGTGAGGTGTCCTGTTAAGCAGGAGAGATGCTTCTGTTAAAGTGGAGAATGAATCTTTAGTGCTGTGTGACCCTGTGCTGTTTCTCTATATCTATAAATAAATATATATATATATATATAAAATTTTTGCCTTTTGTGTTTAGGGATTCATTTTGGGAATTTGTGACACAGAGGCAGCTGGGCAGCAGAAGTTGTTGTGGCATGTGGTGACCAGGTAAGTGCTGGTGCTGAGCAAGGGGGGCAGAGCCACCACCCAGAAGTGAAGGACATGATGAAAAAGTCCTTGGAGAGTTTAATGCAAGCTTAGGCCCCTTTTAAACACCTCACTGATGAGACTCCCCAGGCGTTTTTTGGATAAGGGTAAACCAAGGAAATTAGGCATTCAAGTATGAGAGACTAAAGTATTTTAAAATAAAAATTGTTTCAGAAATATGTTCCTGGCATCACTCCTTTAAATTGTCCAGTGTGTTTATACTAAGTGACCACATAAATACACAAACAGAATTCCCTTTAAACTCAGATCTGTTTTGGAGCTTTATTTTCCACAGCACTAACATAATATTACTTAATTCAAAACCTTTTCTTTTGGTGTTTGTGTCTTCAGTTTTTGGCTACTTACATGTGTATTTTTGTTTTATTACAGTTAT
This sequence comes from Phaethornis superciliosus, assembly GCA_023637945.1. Lineage (NCBI taxonomy): Eukaryota > Metazoa > Chordata > Aves > Apodiformes > Trochilidae > Phaethornis > Phaethornis superciliosus. The sequence goes on from JAJQWJ010000010.1 coordinate 23,328,123, forward strand.
TCCTACCTACCTTTTTGAATGTTCCATTTGAACAACTGAAATGAGGCTGAAGACTTCACTTTTAAAGGAACCAAAACATATCCTTTGTCTCAGAACAAACCTTAGAACAGCATATTAATTCTGAAAAGGCTCTTCCAGAAATTATTGCTTTCTCAGATATTCCACGGGATGTTACATGGGAGATATTTTGTAAGCTTATTTTTAATAATTAAAATTTTCAGATTTCCTTAATGTCATTAAACATAAAGAATTAGTTAGCTGTGTGGGATGGACTACAGCTGATGAGCTATATTCCTGCAGTGATGATCACCAAATTATGAAATGGAACCTTTTAACTGGTGAGACTACTCGAGTAGTGAAACTTCCAGATGATATTTATCCCATAGATCTTCACTGGTTCCCCAGAAGTATAGGTGGGAAGAAGCACTCCCATGCTGAGAGCTTTGTTCTGACAAGTTCAGATGGTAAGTCAATTGAAAATATTTATCATTTCATATCCCCTTGGTGTTCCTGCTGCTCACATACATGAAAAATTACTTGCAGTTAAATAGTCTGCAATATAGCAACTTCAAACCCTTTTATACCAGTTGCACTGCTGTCAAACTAGTAATTGCTTCAAATTATTGTATTCCTGTAATTTTCTTTGATACAGCATTATCAAACATGGGATTTTTTATGTAAGGTCAATGTCTACCATCTTTTTTTTTCAATTTCATAAACCAGTGGCTTTAAATATGTCTGTACTGCATGCCTACCTACCTACCAGCTCACTTGTTGTCTTGAAAACTGATGACCAGGTTTCCCAAATTGTTTAACTATGGTGTTTAATATCAGTGTGGTCCATTTCCTGGACTATGTCTTGGATCTTGGATCTTATTTTGTGGGAGGGAACTGGAAGCAACAAGGTTTGATGATTGCTTGGGTCTGATTTTCTTTTTTTTTTTTTTTTTTTCCCCTCCATATTAAACTTAGGTTTTGGGGGTTTTTTGGGTTTCGGTTTTTTTTTTGGTGGTCAAAGGTCTTGGTGGTAAAGCTGTGGTGGTGGTGATGGGAGTTTCTCAGCCCTGAGCCCAAGGCAAGAAGCTGCTCCACAGCTTTTTCAGGCAAAACAATTCTTGTAGAGAGTTTCCATCAGGACAACAGTGGCCATCTGCCCATGACCCTATTTTGATAGCTTTCACAGGGACCTATTGATAGTTTTAGTGGGACTGATGGATGATTTCCAGCTAAATTCTGACCATTTTTTGGCCAGAACCTTGAATTTTGGGGTCAAGTATGTGTTTCTTTGATGGGGGGAGCTTATTATAGGCTTTTGGGTAGCTTATCAGTCAGTTTAATTAGGAAGAGAAGGTTTGTTACTGGGCACCAGGAGTCTGGAGTGTCCAGCATGGCTTTCTGTAGAGCTGGAGAGAAGTAAGAGGGGTTTGAAGAAGGCAGAGGGAATTCCTTGCATGAGATATTGGTGATTTCTCCAACTGTTGGCACTTAAAAATTGCACTTAATTGCACTTAAAAATCAGGAGGGCTGAGAGTTCAGTTTGCAGAGTGGAGGCTCAGATTTCTTCCAGATATTCAGTACTTCCTAAGGAACTGAACTTATGGAACAAAAGCAGGACATCTTTTGGGCAGTGCCTGAAGGCTGACTCCCAGAGCTTCCAAAAAATACCTGGGGGTGGCAGATGAGAAGTTTGGCCAAGTAGCATTGTGATTTTTGCAATACCTGGTGCTGAATTTTCCCCTGAATTTTGTGCAGCTGGGTCTACTGAAGTATTGCTGATAGAGCTCTTGAGGTGGAATGGAAACTCTTGTGAAAGCTTGAAGGAATATTCATTTATATCACTTAGTTTTTGCATGTCTTGTAAAATTGTGCTTTGGGAGGGGTGGAGTTGACCTGAACAAACATGTTCTTCAGCAAGCCAGTCAGTGATCAGTAGTAACTGAGCTGATGGCTGTGGGATTGGTATTCTCTTCCTTTTTTATGATAAAGAGATGGAGGCATTTTGGTAGGTCAGCCAGAGCTCTCAATCCCATGCTTTTTTTGTTGTTTTTTTTTTTAACCTGTTTCTCTAAAGGAAAAGAAGCAAGGAGAAGAGCAACTTCAGTAGGTCAGATCTTCTCTCAATTTATTCTGTTTGCCAATGTTATTAAAATATAATGCTAATATTTCATGGTCTGCTTGAATAATGCATTTTTGATGTTGCTGTTGCATATGCAAGGGAACTACTGCTGTGTAGAAGTACATGAACAAATTTTGTTGCTTAATTGCTATTTTCTAAATACCTTATACTTACAACTCAGTGTAACTACTACTTATCTAGCATGCCTTATGTGTCAAGCCTGCAGCTTTCCTGCAACAGCTAATTCATCTCTGTGATAAGGATTCCTGGAAATTTGCTGAATCCAATGGAAATGGAGTATAATGTCTTTACAGGCTTGCATTCATTCCTGGTTCAACTCCAGATGTTTGTGAAATTAGACTAAATGTAAATTTAATCCTCTGGGGTTTTCTTCTGAGTTCCATCTCCTGTGGGATATTGTTCTTTTACTTCCTACTTACATTGATCTCCTTGCTGCTTTTTTTTACAAAAATAAAAAACTATTCAACTTTAAACTGCTTATGAAGCACAAATCGTAAGTGAACAGACCTATTTTTTTAACTTTTTTGTGTTATTGATAATTTTACATTATGTCAGCATTTAAGAGACTATAAAAAAAGTAATGAACAAAACATGCATGTTTTATATTCTGGATTTCAATAGGCTGCTAATCTCCCACTTGAAATTCCTTCTAAATTGGAGAGTCACTTTAAGATCAAGAACAGCTTCTGGCTTCACTACTTTATAAAAATAAACACTATTTTACCAATCTGAGATATAAGGTAAGGTTAAGTTGAAGCACTTCTATCCACTCCAAGCATCCAGCTAAAATTTCCCCTCTCTTATTTAGTGTATGAGGCAGTCAGTTCTAGTCTGAAAGGCTCTGCTACCTCAGTGTTAAGACCAGAAAGCAGAGAAATCCACCCAAATATTGCTGTTGGAGCAACCTCCTTGTGTGAACACAGTGTAAAAAGCAGTGTCTACTTGACTTGACTGTCAGGAGTTGTAAATTCATGTGATGGAAAAGTCAAGAAGTTGCTGAAGTGAAGGTGATACCTGTGGAAACCTGATCTGCCCCTGTTCTGCAGAAGTGTTGTGATTCAGTTTTTAAATGCATGGTCAGATTTTTTCCCAGATGAATTCTCAGTGCCTGAGGGAAACCCACTTCTCTCTGAAACTATTCTTTCCTGCTAGGCTACAGATTTCTGGGTTTCACTTTTTGAAAGATGCCTTCTGAAAGAAATAAGAGCTCCTGGAGTGAGAAAGGATGAACAAGATTGGCAAGGAGTTGCATTTTTTCCCTGTATAAGAGGATTTTACCCTGTACTCTGTGACTTGAACTATAGTTTTCCTGCTAATGTTACCTGAACTGAAGTATTCAGTTGCCTGCCAACTGTCTTTGATTTTAATTTATTTTTTCTCTAACATGTTGAGGGGTTTGCTTCCAGAAGCATTGAGGTCTCATAGGTTCTACCTGGGTCAGTATCATTTTCTATACATTCAATGCCACAGAATTCTTTGTGTCCTTAAGAAAGTCATTCTGAATGTTTCAGATTTGATACTGAAAGCTGATGGATGCCTTTAAATCAGAGTTTTGGGTTTTTTCCCAAGAGAAATTTGTGACTTGTGTTCCTAACAGTCACTTCTTGATCACATAGGTGGTAGCATGAGAATATCAGAACAGATCCTGGCTACAGAATGAACAAGTACACTGTGCATCCAAAAAGACAGTGACCAGAGAACATAACAAGTTTTTAATGTATTATTTCAAAGCCATTTTGACCATTTAATTGGAGAAAACAGAATTTAGCCATTTAATTCCTTTGAACCCAGTTACTGCTTTTAGAGAAAACAATGAGGATTTCAGACCTGATGTTCTATAACTGATGCTTTAAGGATATAAAATATGTTTTATAATTACATGATAGTGCCTTAAATGTAGAATGCCAGCACTGAAAATGTTAGGAAACTAAAAATTAACTGAATGAGGGAGAAGAGGTCTTAGTAATAATATTACTTCTGTGATGAAAAAATGGGATAAACCAGCTGTGCAGAGTCTTCTGGGAGGTACAAATAGAAGTGATAAAGATAAGCAGAAATGTATAGTTGTGTATTATAGTTTAAATGGGTGGTTCTAAGAAACAGATTTATACAAACCATCCTTTTTCTTCAGGGTTAAAGATCTTTTGCTTGGGAATCCTGCACTGGCAGAGGTTTGGCTGGATGGTTGTGCCTTTTGGGTTCTGTCCTCAAAAGCAAAATGAAGGCAAGGTGTGCTGGTATTAATTTGAACAATATTGTGGAGAGCCCTGGTGTTAGTTTTGCATCTTGTTTGTGTCTGTTGTTCACTGACACATCTACCAGAAGGCTTTCTGGTTGGTTGGGTTTAGTCCAGCTTTGGTTTTGGGGTTTTTGAGTTGTCATTTTTCTTTTAGATTGAAGTGCAAAATAAAGCATGGGAATCCAGAACACAATAAAAGTTGTCTCAAGCTTCTGACAGGGCAAACCAGCAGAATTTTGCCATTTTGGCTGTTGTGATTTCAATGTACATGTACTACAGGAGGGTCCTTACCTTCTACACACTTCATAATTAATTATTTTATCACTTGCCTACACATCTTGGGCTTGAGAGTGTGGTCCTTCCCTGGAACAGTCAGGTCTTTAGGTTCTGGTTCTAGCTTCTTAGGTATGCTCTTGTTTTGTAATTTGTATTTCTAATTAATGGGGAAATGATCCCATTTTAAGTGATTCTTAGGTATGCTCTTGTTTTATAATTCATATTTCCAATTAATGGGGAAATGATCCCATCCTAAGTGATGGAGCACAGGCTTAGTGTGAGGTATCTGTGTGCTGCTATCTCAGAGAATTTTTGGAAATTGCCTCTGGTGGCTCCACTGCCTGGCAGAGTAGGTGGAATAATTTAAGAAGAGTTTTGGTTTGAAAGTAGTTAATTGGAATCACTGAACTATTCTAAGCCATGTGTTTGTTCTGCCACATGTTTCCAAGTCCTCTTTGTCTGCTCTTTGGTCCAGTTTAAATTTGATCTTCCTGGATTTAAGCAACATCCCTCATTTGGAAAGAAAGACTTCCTCATGCTTCTGTTGAAATCATTAATAGCTTTGTTTTTTGGCTTCTGTGAATTTCCATAACAGCTCCATAATGCAGGCAGTGATACTTCCTCAGAGCAAGGCTCTCCCCCCTCCTCAGATTGTTCTAGCTTTGCCATTAGCCTTGTGGTGTGCTGAGTGATTTTTCAGATCCTAAAAAAGAAAACAAAAGGACTCTCCTGGGCTGGGGGAAAAGGGGGGGTGGTGTTTGTACCTCTGTTTGTTAACTTCCAGACAATGAAATAACAGCAGGCATTGTGTCCCCAGAGACATCCAGACTTGGGAGGGAATTAAGAAAAATTAATAGGGAAAAAAAATGATTATACATAGCAAAAAGGGGAAAAAAAAACCAAAACCAAATACAGGAAGCTTGTAACTAGTTTGCCAGTAGTTCTTCTGCAAGAGCTCATTTGTTTGGGCTGACCATGGTTGTGAACAACATAATTGCAGGATTTGTTCTTTTTGTGGTTGTTTATTGTTTGATCTGTGTGTTTATTTTTAAAGGGAGACTACACTGTAACTACTGAGCCACCCAAAACTGATAGACAGTTTCTCTCTTCTCCTTAGGGAAGTTCCACTTGATTTCAAAATTAGGGAGGGTGGAGAAAAGTGTGGAAGCACACTGTGGAGCTGTGCTTGCAGGAAGGTGGAACCATGAAGGAGCAGCACTGGTTACAGGTAAGCATTCTGGAAGGAATCAAGGATTTGGAAAACTAAAATAACAGAAGAGCTCTTTTAAAATAAAACCTTTTTTTTTTTTAATATACAAATTTGCCATGCCATGAAGAAATGGAAGGGTCCAAAAATCAGGGTATTGAACAAAATTTATGACAAGTGCTTTCAAAAAAATGTATAGCTTGTAAGTACTTTGTTTTGTGGGCTATCTAGAATAGAATGTTTTGGGAAAATATTAGTCCTTGACATGTTTAAAAGCTATAATCCCAAATTTCATGATTTATATCGTGCTTACCTTGAATTTGAATGGATAAAACTGAGCCTATTGAGTGTTCACACACTGGTCTAGCTTGAAATTCTAATGAGAAGGGGAGAAAATCAACAATATAAATGAAGTTATCTATAGAAAGTTACTTTTAAAAATATCTTCATTATTACTGGGGTTATCCTACTAGGATAAAAGTTAATTTTGCACTCTTCAATTAATGCTGCTTTAGAAGAAAGTTGTCTATTAATAAAAGATCTAGTAAAAGCATTTCTCTTTTTTAGTAATCCTATTTATTTGAAGTTACCCTATTTACTTAAAAGTAAATGTTTTTAATATCAGAGTGCTTAGGGGTTTTTTGTGGGTGTTCTGTACTTCATAGGGGAGAAGACTGGAAATTTTTTTTTCCTTATCTGTTACAAATAGAAGGGTTGCTAAATCACTACATTTCTATCCCTTCACAGGACATTTGGGTTTTTTTAGCCAGCAAAGTTTACTGAGACCTCTTCAGCATCGTGACTCTTCCTGTGTTTCTTTATGATCAGGAGTGGTGTAGACACTACAGCCCCACTCCCTTCTCTCTTGGGGCTGGGAGAAAGATCTCAGTGTCTGCATCTCTACATGGCTTTGTGTTCTAAATCTTTTGATAATTAGTTGCTTTTGGCATTTTTGTCAAAACCTTCTGTCTCGATGCTAAGGGAGAAGCTAATTAAATTTCCTGTGCTAGATTTCTCCTTTGTGGGGTTTCTCTTGGTGTCAGAATTCTCTGCAGCCTCCTGTTGATCTAGCACAGCTGATTTCTTTGGAAAAATTCCAACTGAGTCCAGAAGTACTGAAGATCATTTTGGATCTGCTTCTTTCCAGACTCAGTCTGACTCTAAAATGCTGCTTCAAGGAACTCTGTCTGGCATGTTCCTCTGAAATCCCAGAGGGATAAAAATATTGTTCTTTTTAAAGACAGATGGACGTCAGGAACTTCTCCAAAGAAAAAGTCAAAATTGCCTTTTTTTTTTTTTTTCTTTAATTTATTTTTGAAAGACTGCATGACATTTATGGGGAGTATGGGAATTCCTCACCATATCCAAACAGTGTACTCTGAGGCCATCAATGACTCCTGTACCACATCTCTATTTTGAGGAAGGGGGAATCATTGATGACACTATATCTTTTAAAATATTTTTCATGGCTCTGTTTTAACAGTTTCAGACATGTTTAAAAGAAAAAAATAATATTTAAAAAAAAATTTGTGAGACTTTTTAAGCACTTCAGAGCTACATTGTCCAGATATAAAAACCAGAAATCTGGTGAGCAAATCACTTTTGAATGGAAAAATGTCATGAAGTGTCCAGATGCACCTTTTTCCTCATTAATAGAGTCTGGGAGGCCTAAATGAAGGGCCAGGCTGGATGTTTTTAATATGATAGCAGAGTAGGAAATCTGTGCTCTTAATGTGTACAGAACTCTGCTATATAGTGTATAAGAACATGATAAGTAAGTTTCTTGGTAACACAGTTATGTTATAAAATTTAAGCCTTCCAAGTGGAGCCTTCAGTTTATCTTCAGTTTCACCATTTATCAACTGTGAAGCCTCCAGCTTAATACATAAAATCTGCTCCTGGTCTCTCTGAATTCCTCAGAGCCTCATTTAATCAGTCTCTGGGCTGTTGAACTGTAAATAGATGAGAAGTACCAGCAATGCTGAATTGAAAATACAGGACTTGGGATACTTAAATAGTGATGGATGTCCTCTTCCCAGGGGCAGCTTCAGATAAGAAGACTATAGGGATTTTCAGGAGAGGAAGAGACTTGTTGATAAGGGCAGAATAGCAGCTTAAATATTTTTTTTTTAAATATACTGTCTGTTTGCATGGTAGGAAGACCACATAAATCATAGTTACTTCTAATAAGATCTGGATTTATTTTAACTCTAGTGTTTCCTAGATAAATACAGGTGCTGTCTTTGTTAGACCATCTGTTGCCTTTACATTGATTATTTCTGTGATAACTACTTTACAGCTGGTGAAGATGGCCAAGTGAAAATCTGGTCTAAGACTGGAATGCTGAGATCCACTTTAGCTCAGCAAGGTAAGCTCATTTTTGTAAGAGTTTTATTAGAACTTTTAATTTTGAGGTATTCTGAAATATATTTAAATAACAGACCCTAAATCTGTTTGCTTAAGGATCTTAAGGCCCTGATGTAGCTAAACTTCAAGATAAATCATAGTTGAATATAGGGGGTACTAGAAGCTTAACTAATTATCTTCAAAATAAACAAGTCTTCAAATTCAAAGTTTTATTGCAAGTTAAATTTTTATTTAAAGCAATGCTTTCAGTTCCACTCTGAGGATTCTGGAGAGGCTAAAGAATTGAAAAGTTTTAAAAATCTATTTTTTAATAGAAAGCCACAGACTCAAAATGGAAATGGAAAAAAAAAAACATTGCAGGAATGCTTGAGGGATGCAAAGGGCATGCAGGTTAGTTCCTCTGAACTTTTAAATTCTCAGCAGGCTTTGGCTCATCTGTTTAACCCAGTAACTAATTCAGGGTCTGGAGACACTGAAGTGAAATGATCCCTGTGCTGAAGTTCTTTGTTGAAGTGGGGCTGTGGAGACCTAACCTTGATCTTCCCTTTGTAACTATTTTTTTGCACACTAGAGCATTCCAGTTATTTTTGTTTAAGTCAATTTAAAGTCACATTATTGTGAAGTGTAACAGTGTGAGCTGCAAAAACATATTTATACAAATGATGTTTTTAACATGCTAATTTTTAATAATAATAACATTTTTTGAACTATTTTGGTGAAGGAACTGTGTTAGATTTTGTTTTTCAGGCTTCATACATTGTGATCATGTGACCTTTTGACATTTTTTAAGAAACCACATGCACCTGGGATTGGGTTAAATGTCAGACCCTTATCTCTTTCTAAAACAAATTATCTAAATTTTTTCAACCTGTTGAAGACATTTTAACCACAGGAGTGAATGTAAAATGTGTTTCAATTCTGTTAAGGAAGTTCATATTTAGATGTAATGTTTTTTTTCATGCTTGCAGCGTAAAAAGATGAGCCAACTGAAGTGTAATTTTGTAAAAGAATAATTTGAGGAGCACACTTTTCACTGCTGCTTCATTGCTCTCTGTGTCCTTTTTGAGTCTCAGTGTAGCCTCCTGTTACAACAGAATATGACATTTAATTATGATTTAAATCTCATTATCCTCAGACCTGTTGTTTCTGTGCCCCACATCCTACCAGTTTACCTCAGATGGATTTCTACTTCTTTGGGTGATTTTCCTCACTTGTCTTTCAAATTGAATTTGTCATCTGCTCCTCCCAAGACCAGATCTTCCTGAGTTCTTGTCTTTTGGCCCTGCTGACTTTCTGCTGGGCTTCCAGTGGCCAATATGCTGGCCAAGCATGAATAAGGATTTTTTTTATCTGAAAAAAACCTGAAACTGCTCAGCACCAGTGCAGAATTCCCTGCACTTTGTCTCTTCTGCTGAATTTTCCTTCCCACAGCCATGCAATGTGCTGGCAGTCTTTTCCCAACCAAGTTCTTGTTAAGTGCAGAAGGAAATGAGTTAACTTAGCTCCTGCTGTTAAGCCCTGGAAATTGTGGTTAAGTAGTCAGCCATCATAAAAAAGTTAAACATTTGGTTTAAATATAAAAGTCTTCTGATTGTTAAATCAGCATTAGAGCGGGACAAAAATTAGTTTATTTAGAATTTCTCTACAGCTGGTGACAGAATTTATGTCATTTTCAACATAAATTGCTGCCAGTTGGAAAAGAGCTAGTGCCAGATTTACTTAATATATGTTGTATGTTTCTGTGAGTTGTCTTCTGTAATGGCTGACGAGTTTAAAGAAAAATTGCATCATTCTTGGGCTTTAAGTAGCAGAAAATAAATGCCTTCTGAAAAGAAAATAGGTGAAGTGAAAAAATATTCAGGAGCCATGACAGCAGGTCTCAGTTTAGAGGTTGGGTATTTGGGATCTCAAATCAAATTTAGTGGCCATCCTAAAATCAGTGGTTTATTCAGAGAGAAAATTGGAAAGCTGAAGTAGTAAGATGTTAACTGATGTTAAGACAGTTGAGCAGTTCAGTATCCAAATCTCATACAAATATTCCCATAAAGAGATATTCCTGAGTCTTTTTTGAGAGGGAACTTAAGTGTCTTTGAAAATTTTACCTTGTGAGAGCATTTCTTGAGCCTTCAGTTGTGGTTTTTTTAATTGCCATGAGGGAAGCACGTACAAAAAATTATTTATTTGCTCAGTTTCAATTCATTTGAGCAATGTGATACTTGGTGATCACCTGAATTATGCATGATTCTTTAAGAAGTATGCATTTCTGAGAGCTTATCAGGGAATCACAGAACCATTAAGGTTGGAAAAGACCCCTTAGATCAAGTCCAACCATCACCCCAACACCACCATGCCAATGGAACCATGTCCTGAAGTGCCACCTCCACGTGTTTTGAACACCTCCAGGGATGGTGAGTCCACCACTGTCCTGGGCATCCTGTTTCAATACCTGGCTACTCTTCCAGTGAAGAAATGTTTCCTAATATCCAATCTAAATTTAGAAGAATTTCTTTCTTTTTTTCTTCTTCTAAACATGAACTTGCCAAACACCAACATTTGGGTTGTAGCAATTGCTCTTTCTGAGCTTTCTGATTTCTCGGGCAGAACTTTTTGGGCTACAAATCTAGTTGGGTTAATGGAAGTGTGCCTTTAGTGTCCTTGGAGTTTTTTGGGGATGTTCTGCGTGACCTCCAAACCCATTCCAGAAGGAGATCTTCACCTTCAGGTCCCAGGTTGTGTCTGTAAGGTCCCCAGAGGTATCTCAGAGCACCCTGGGCGCTGCTGTGCCGGTGTGTAGACCACTCAGTCCTGTCTTCAAAGGCCTCATTTCTGCTATATTAAACCTGTTGGAGAAAACCAGGCTGAGGTAAGCCTGCCTTTCCCATTTCAGGAGATAAGGGAGCAAGTTTTTACAGAAAAAACTTTTTACTAAGAATGGTTTGACTGGGACTTGTTGAGCAGTCTGCCCCCTTGCAGTTTTATATGCATTGACTTGTAACACTGAGGCTGTGCTGAAACTTGCTGTACTTTGCTACAGGGCTTTTGCTGGGACAGAATCTTACTCCTGACTTCATTTTCTTTGTTTTAGTTGCATACAGGGCTTTTTCTGGAACAGAAGTTTACTCCTGACTTCATTTCCCTAGTTTTATTTGCAAGGAATAGAGTAGCACGATCCTTTGATTCTTCTTCTTCAGGAGAGACTAATCCTGTCAAGTACTATGGAAAATATTTGCATAGTTGGCAAGTCTGATTTTTTTTTTCCCTTGGATGCTTTTTCCATGTAATTTTTAACTTTCTTCTGTTTTCAAAAAAAAGTCATTTGAAAACTGCCATGTAACATGGTTTTAAAATGTAACAGTCAGCTTCATTGTAGATACATCATTCTGGAGTTTTCAAACTGAAAGAAAAAAAAAAGGTTTTCAATTAACTGGGAAAAATCCATGAAGTCTGTGGCCCACTTTTCTAGTTTTACTTGTCACTTGTTCTGTAAGGGATGTTGGGTTTTTGTTAGAGGTTTAACTATGGAGCCTAAACATTCTACAAAGAATAATTGAAGTGCAATACAGAGAGGCAACAGAAATCTTTGCAGCATCCCAGTTAACCATGAGCCAGGGGATCAGTACATCAAGGTGAGAGAGAAACACCTTAAAGATGGAAGATGACCCAAAAGTGAGGTGGACAATCTCATCCTTTTTTTGCTCAACTATATCTTGGAATAAATTGGTCATATTTTTATTTTATGAGTGGAGAAAGAAAAACAAGTGGGACATATGCCTGAGGTGCAGTGAAGTTGAAGAGACAAAACTGTCTAGTTATAAAGATGATTTGACTGAAGAGGAAATAATAGAGAAGAAATTTGGTGGTTTCAATTCTTCCAGAGGTGGCTGGTTTTAGACAGAGCATGAAATGAAGAAGCAAGTGCTAAATGCAGGCAGAGTTTGCTGGGACAAGGCAAAACTGAAAAGTTAAGTTATGATTTGAAGAAGGAGGTCCCTGTAGCAGTAGTGAGGTCACACAGGTTTTCAGTAACCAAGATGTGTTATTGGACAAGCCATCAATTCATTATTTCTGTTGCTGCTGTTCCTCTGGACATTTAAACCATGATGTGAACCCATAATCACAGCTCTAAATGCAGTCAGGCAAGAGCTGAAGACAAATGGTTGCCCCTAGTTTGGCTTTCTCCCACTCCTGAACTTCTGATGTGTGGTTTTCAGTAACCAGTTTGAAATGGCTGTAGCAGTTCCTCCATAATTTGAGCAAGTGAACCATAAGAAATGTTTTTGTTCTCTCTTTCTGTCTCCAGGAACACCAGTGTACTCAGTAGCATGGGGACCTGATTCTGAAAAAGTTCTCTACACTTCAGGGAAGCATCTGACAATTAAACCTCTTCAGCCAAATGCTAAAGTTCTCCAGGTATCATGAATACCTCAAAGTTTTCTCACACTGCCACTTTTTTCAGTTATCTAGAGTTTTGCAAGACATAAAATGATTGTGCTAAAGTTTCCCATGTAACATGTACCACTCATTTCTCCCACTTTTTATATTTTTTGAGAATAAGGAGATTGTTAATTTCTCAAAAAAAAAAAAGATATGTTGTGGATATCCTTTGGGTATGTGATTAGGCACTTCCTTTTTGGTAAATAAAGAAAAAGTGAAAAGATAAACAAGTCTTTTCCTTTTTATTTGGTACAAAAAGGCAGAAAGAGAAGCAATTGATGAGAATATAGAACATGCTTTTAGTGCAGATTGTTATGGTTTCATTCAGAGGAGGTGGCAGCTGTGCATTTGTACTGTTGGAAACCCTGATCAACATTGGAGTGTAGCAGTGCTAGTAAAAGATTAATGGATAAATATTTAAAAAAAGAAGTTGCCAGAATTGTTTCATCTATATTTGATTAATTTTTTTTCTATTTCAGTGGAAAGCTCATGATGGACTTATTTTAAAAACTGACTGGAACTCAGTTAATAATCTTATTCTTTCTGCAGGTGAAGATTGTAAATATAAGGTGAGTACTGGTTCACTTTTTAAGGGAAACTATAAATGACAAAAAAAAGATATTAGGCACTCTAATGTTTTCGAATTTTAATAATACTTAGAAGCTCAAAGTTAAAGGAGATTCTTTCAGTTTTCAACAAAAAATCTATTACCCTGATCTGTGTTATTTGTAAATACATTTTTCTTTGTCTAGTAGCATTAAATTAGAATATATTTTTGAATAGGACAGAATAAATATGGATAAAATGAGTGAAACAAGCTTTGAATGGAAAAGTTGTAGAAATATAGAAAGGATTCCTTGAAATAGCATAAGCTAGGACATATACTTAAAAAGGTAATTACATGCAACATTAGAAGAGTTAAAGCTATTGTTTTCTATTACAGGAGCATTAGTGAGTCCTGTAGAAATTTTTATTGTTAGAAAATTCTACAGAAACAAAAAAAGCACATAGTATGTTTCTTCCCTTAGCCAGTAACTTATCTTTAATTGTGTCATATGTTGGTTTTACTCTCTAAGTGGCTGTGATAAAACCCTACACAATTAAGAAATTAAACATATATATTGGAATACATATATATTAAAATACATATATATTAAAATCAAAGGACTTCAGCCTGTGAACTGGTATTCTGTTGGCTTCAATAGGTGAGAAAATCTCTTTGGTCTGGAAGTTTGCAGAGCTGCTTCACTTTTTTGGGAACTGAGTGCAAGTAGAATAAAGCCTGTGTTGGTTTTACAGACCTGCAGAAAAGAAAACTCATTAGTACAAAATATTTTATACAGAATAATATAACATTTGCCATAGCTTTAGCAAACCAATATTGATTAGGAACAGCTTTTGATGATAAGTGTAATAGGTGTGATTTTTCTAGAGAGAACAAAAGGCACTTGTAGAGTGTATTTCTGCAGCTTCTGTGATCATACAAGATCAGATTCAATAAATTTACACCCAAACTATCTACATTCAGATAAATATTTAATTTTGTTAAAGGTTTGGGACAGTTATGGACGCCTAATGTACAGCTCCCATCCCCATGAATATCCCATAACATCTGTTGCCTGGGCTGGGGATGGAGAATTCTTTGCTGTGGGATCTTTCCATACTTTGCGTCTCTGTGATAAAACTGGGGTAAGTAACAGCTCTGAAGACTGCTGGTGTGGAATTATACAGAGTTATTGGGATATACATTAAATGTTCCTGAGGATATACGTGTACAGGTGGGTATTTTGATTAGCAAAAACCAGTCATGACCTCCAGTACCTTTCTGCTGGGTGCATCTGCCTAAGATATTGCCTTTTAGAGCTGCTTAGCTGCATTTCTAAATATCTTTGAGGCTGGCTAATTTTCTTAGTAATATTTTGCCTTTTAGGCAAATTAATTTTTTCTGTGCATTTTTTATCTTGCCCCTTGAAAACAAGGAGTTGCAAGCAGTTCTTGGAAGGCAATCATGCAATACAGTTATTAATCATAAAAAGCTAGGAGTGTATAACAATAACCTCTCTTAAAAAAGGAGGTAGAAGAACAGTGTCCTGTCCTTTTGTTATTTAGCTTTTTTTCTTAAAAGATAATAGGAGATGACAAGCACATCTCAGGAGGAGATCACAGAATGGGATTGTCAGGCATCAGAAGTGATACACCTAAAGCAGTAGTAGATGAGGAGCTAAGAGAACATTTATGCTTCTACTTCTGATGGAGAAACAGAACACAGTTTTTCTAGCTCAAGACACACTTCAGTCCTCTCATTGGAGCATCTCTATTAATTCCTACCTCTGTGAGAGAACAAACTCTCCTATATATCATTGTTTCTCCTTTTTTTTTTTTTAATTTTTTTTTTAACCTGAGGCTTTACTCCCAGTTTGTTGATTTTGCCCTAGGGATTATGGGTTTTTTTTCACCTTGGTCTCTAATTAAAACTGCTTTAATGCAGTTTCATCTGCCTTCATTGGTGCACACACTGACCTGATTGTCTCTGGAGATTTCCTGGGGTTCTGCAACTTTTTGTTCAGACTCACATTGCACCAAACCTTGCTGTTTCAGGACATTTATTGTCCCATTCCTTCCCTCTTTTCTTGTATTTGTTGCTTTTTTTGCTCAGATTGGGAAAACAGCCTTTACTGTGGTGTTTTTGTCATCTTCATGGTTCTCCTCCCCATGAACTTGGACTATGGTTTTACCTTTGTGAAGATGAGCCTTAGAAAAGTATGAGAAGAGGCATGCAGGATAAGATCTTTGAGTTCATATTTCACTTTCTATACTGATTCTGGTTTCAGTGGGCTTGACTGACAGAAGTCAGTCTAAACTAGGCATTAAATTTAAATTTACTCCCATGTGAGTGAGGCCAACAATTTAAAATTACAGTTTGCGCTCAGAACAGATTTATGCTTAACTGTGTCACAGGCTGGTGCAGCAGAAAGGGAAGAAAAACCCTTCTTTTTTTTTTTTTTTGCTGTCAGGATGTTGGTTTTGCAGCATACAGCTTTTGTTTCTGATCCCCAGAGCCTTACTGGTTTTCTTGCATAATATTATTTACTGTAAGTATGGTTCCAACTCCTACTAGCTGGAAACCAGTCATTTTTTTAAAATCAGCTTTTAATATTGACCAGAACAGACTCGTGGACTTTGTTTGAAATTTTAATGCAGATAGGTTTATTTTTTTCAGAATACTAAGGGTTCTTTTACCTGGTTTATCACTTAACTCTTAGAGAAGCAAAGACACATACAGTAGCTGGTGCCAGATGCTTTTGTCTTCTTAGATAATAAATGATAATTTATCATCTTCAAAAGTCATGATTTTTTCAGGCAAGTTTCTTTCCTGACATGAAGTATAAATAGTTACTGAAGAACTAGCTTTGCTAGAAGTGAGGGGAAAGGAAGAATGATTCACATATCACCAGTGATAGAGTTTGAAGAGAACCAGACCTGGCTTTTACTGGTCAACACAGACATTTTTATTATGTCTGATGTAATGGAGCTGTATTGGCAAATTACTCCTCGGGGAGCCATCAGGCTATATATATATCATTAACTCTTCTCTAGCATATGTGTTCAGTTTGGGGACATAATTAAATTCAATTCTGTTGGTGGATGTGCTTTTCTCCTTTTCTTTCTAGTGAGATACTTTGTTCCAGCAGCTGTGTATTAAAAAAGAAAACTACAAAGCTAATGGTAACTTTGAGAAGTTGTATTCCTTCCTTTTCTTATCACTTGTGCTCTGCTAACATCTTGTACCTAAAAGAAATTATGAGGGCTGTCCTACAGAATACCACACAAAAGATATTTAAGATTGAAATTTGTTGTCTGCTTTCCTGTCTGTGATCCTTAATCCTACAGAGAGCACCAAGATTAATTTTAAAGAATATATTGAAATGTGAAGCTGGAGGGACTGATGGACAGGCTTCAGCCTTCCTGGTGTTCACAGCTTTTCAGGATCTCATCACTTGGATGGAGGACAGTGCTTAAAAAGTTCATTTATGTAAGCTATTTCCTGTGGCTCTGCATGCTTCCCTTGACTTTTTTGATCAGGTCAAAATATTTATACAGTAAGAGATAGTAAGAATGACTGAAATTCACTGATTTCCTCCTTCCCCACTCCACTCCCACATAAGGACCATACCCATCTGCTCCAAAGGCAGGTTGCTTTCCCAGTGCCTTGGAGGGTGTAGAGGGATAATTGAGAAAAAGCTTTAAAGTGAAGCAGTGTGGTCAAATTAATCTTTTTCATGTTGCCAAAAAAAGTTAGCAAAGATGGAGGTGAAATTTATATTTTAATAATGCTGAATTTATTTATGCATTTGTTTGGGGGAGGCCTTCCACATTTTCTTCCATTGATGAGTTATTTACCTGTTATAGGGATTGATCACTGATTTGATTTCTGGTGCTTGTCATTTGCCAACCTGATTGTGCTCTTCTTGGTAAACATTTCTTCTGGGGCTGTTTAATCTGTTTTCATAAATAAATTGATGTTTATTTGACTGCTAAACCTTGCCCTTGGATTTACTTTTATCTTGACTTCATCACCATGCTTAGCAAGTGCTCTTCAGGAAAGAAATTCTCTGTAAATCTGTATGTATGTTCATGTATGAAAATCCATGCAAATCTGTTTTCTATAGAGTTACAATGAGCTTTGATCCCATTACATTTAGTTTTAGTCTTGTTTCACAGAAATATGCATTTGGCAGTGTAACAAAAATCAGGGTGTTTTTCTGTGCTGTCTCTTATTTCATCTACCTTTATTAACAGCCATGATCCTGAATTCTTTGTAGGTCACTAAAAGAAAAAAGATAGGTTGTCCATGAAGTTATGTTGACCAATTCTTTCCAAGTTGACAGAGTTTTAATTTATTAGAATTGGCTAATGTAACTTCTGGAAGAAAAGGAAAATGCGTGCATCATCTATGGAATTAAGCTTTTTAAAGAACTACATCAGTGTTTCATTTTCTGAGGATAAGTATTTACATGGGACAGTTTGTCATCCTATTTTTAGTTCTTGGGTCTAATTTTGAGAATTTTAGATACCCTCTGCTTGGCTTAATGCCTCACCTGGAGGTCATGGCTTAGTTCTTGGTAATTCACATTAATTACTGGGGTCAAGTCCAACAAATGTTGAAGGTGGCAACAGGAATCCTTCATAGTTCTGGATTTCAGGAGTCAGGGCACAGATGGTTTCTCCTCCTCAGGTAAATTCCCCAATATTCACAAGGAGCACTGCAATTCCTGACCTCCAGTCACACATGTTGTCTTTGCTTTGTGGAATCTTTTGTGGATTCTTGTATGGTAGGAATTAAAAGCCTAATAATTCATCTTATATTGTAAAATATCATTTTTTATACTGAGCAAAGCATTTTGGAAGGGCCCACATAGACATACATACTTAAATATTTTCCATGAGCTAATCCTATGTGTGTGTGCATGTTCAGGTGTGTTTAATGCACCTGAATATGAATTTGCTTTGGGTAATGGATTTTTTATAATCTTGTAAGTTCCAATTTGCCTTCCATTACTTCTGGGCAGTTTGCACTTAAGTGTCAGCTCATCACTCAGAGTAGTGAGAGCTGATTGCCAGCTTTTAATAGACATTCAGACTCAAGTGTGTTTTCAGATGTCAGCTACCTCTGCAGCAAGGAGAAATGTCCTATGGGGCAAGAGGGAAACTGAGCTTTCATTTAAAATAAAATAGAAATTATAAAGTAAAATAGAAAATAGAAAGTAAAATAGAAAATAAATATTAAATAGAAAATTAAATAAAATATAAACTAAAAATAAAATAAAATGAGGTCTTCATTTTCAGAGGATCTGAAACTTTCAGGGTGGAAGGCTGCTTCTAGCACACTAACACATCATGGTTTATATGCTGTTATTTCATTCTGCTCTCTCATTCCTGGAATGGGTTGAGGAGGAAATTGCCAATTATTTTGCCTTTGATTGATGAAAAGAAAATGTGCAAAGACTACTATTAAAGTCAGTGGCCTAGGTATCCTGTGTAGATGCTGAGATCCTGGGGATGTGTCAGGTGGGGTCCAGCTGAAAGAACAGGAGAGAGCAGCCAGGAGCAGCCAAGTGTCCCTCGGATTGACATCACTATTACTCTTACAGTTTAAAATACAAAAAAAGTCTTTCTTCACTGTGTTTTTTTTATTTTTCAAAACCTTTCTGCTGTGGTATTGCATGGAGAAACATTTTTAATTGATATTTGCTTTCAGTCTTGAAAAAATAATTAATTCAGATGCTTCCTAGGAGTCTTAAAGCACCAATATTGTACATGGGAGATTGTCCTCCTGCCTGGGACACAGAGTTCTCTGAATGTGCTCACTGAAATAATTTCACCACCATGAAGAGCCTGCTTGCTTTACATTTATGGAAGTCAGCATTCAGTGACTGTAGTGCTTCATCCTTTTTACTTCATTGTGCAATCAGAAAAGGGAAGTTTAAGTTATTGCTTTGATGCATTTATTTGATGGGATGAAACTTTTTAAACTACTGGGTTTGTTCTTGAGAGAGTTTGTTGCATCAAATGAAAAAATGACCCAGGAAAAGCTGACCAGCCAAAGTATAATGTTGCATCTGATGTTGGAACAAAGTTCATATAATCACTCACATAGTCATATTGATACCCTTTTTTTTTTTAAGCTTAGTTTATCTAAGAAAGACATAATAGTTCTTTGGGTTTTCAGAAATTGTTCTCATCTTACAAATGGAGAGCTAAATGATTTTTATTCTAACACTGTGTGTACATGATAAATGTACCAGACATCTGCAGGGAGTATGAATCATTGGAGTGGTTTGATTTAATACTGAGAGCTTTCAAAAATAACTGGGAAATAAAACTTTATAATTGCTTTATATATTTTTTTTAATAGATTGTTAGCTGGAAATATTTTACTGAATATTTCAACTATATGCAAATAAAGACTTCTGGTTCAAAAAAGCCCAAAAAAGTAGTTTTTAAAAATATCCTCTCAGAGGTGCAGTAAAAAAAGTAGCAGCAAAGCAACATTCTTCAGGCTCCTTTAACTGATTCTTAGCTGATAGCTTGCTGCCCCTATTATTATTAAATCTCAGTGATGGGTAGATTGTTGATCTGAGGGGAAATGACCTTGGAAACAGCCTTGTCTGCCTGGGAGGATCCCAATATTCAAGGTTGAATTAGGACTTCTTCAAACTCTTCTCAGACCACAGCTGGCCAGCTGTGAAAAATAGGGCTCAGATGTAGGACAAGGAGAGCATTCTCCAGGTGTGCTTGTTGCCATCATTTGCCCTACAACCTCAAGTACTTATTCATTTGCCATAGCAGGCTGTCAGAGTAAAATAAAAGTTAAATATCATGCTCTTAATTTCTCTGGAGTGTTTCACACAGAACTCATCCTGTTGAGACAGAAGAGTTGGTTATGGACTTTGCTCCAAAAACTTCAATTCCCTTCCCCAACTTCATCTCCTGTGGGCAGTGACCAATGGCTCTGTGAGCCAAGAGGCAGGGAAGCCTTAAAATTGAGTGCTTAAAATTGGAAATTCCCCCTTATGTGACCAGGCTGGAAAAGAACCTTAACTGGGGAGGTCATCATCTGACACCCTCGTTCTGCAAATCATTTCCACAGCCAGGAGGTTGGATTTCATCCTCTTGTGTTTCCTTGCTATTGAAGGTTGAAGCCTGCTGCCTTGGTTTTACTGACATTTTTGTGATTTTGTATAAATTGTATGAAGACTTTGTATGCAGGGCTTTAGTATTTCTTACATTTTACATGTGCTGCAAAAGAAATTAGAATTTGAAATGTGTTAGAAACATTAGGTGAGTATTTTCTTCCAGCTGTCTCCCCTTTGTACAATATCATGTATCCAAAAGTAATGAGAATCCAATGTCTACAGCTAACTTCACATGTTTATTTCTTACTGATTGGATTCCTAAGATTTCAAATGTATTTGAATATTCAGGTAGTTCTTCAATTGCTAAATGGTTTCTTGTTGTTGTTGGGATTTTTTTTTTTTTAATATTCTATCACACAATTCTGAGGGGGCTCCTCATTTTAAAACCTGGTTTAATGGCTTCCTAAAAGTCTAGAAAAAAGGTCATCCACTTTCATGGACACTCGTGTTTGGAGCTTTGGGAGTATGAACTGTATGTATGTATGAACTGTATGTACAGTATGAACTGTATTTCTGAGATGCAAGAGAGAGAAAACAAGTGTCTGGGTCTGAAAATTCTTCTAGGTTTTTTACAATAATGTGTTAATGAGATACCTTTGACTTACTCCAGGCATGGTGATGTTTATTTTTTGCTGTACCTGTTGGTTTACCTTCTTGAATCCCTTTTTTTCAGCAATCTGACTGAAGACATTTAATGTTTTTACTCTGCTTATCCAAGCTGTAACAAAAAAGTGATGTTCCTTCAAAAATTACAAACGTGGGAAAATCTACCACAAGAAAACATATCCAAAAAGCGTGCCAAAATTTTAAGAATTTTTTTTTTTTTTTTTCTTCTCTCTAAAGTGGTCTTATGCTTTGGAGAAGCCAAACACTGGCAGCATATTTAATATTGCTTGGTCTATTGATGGCACTCAGCTAGCTGGAGCATGTGGAAATGGACATGTCATTTTTGCCCACGTCGTGGAGCAACGCTGGGAGTGGAAGAACTTTGAAATAACCTTGATTAAGAGGAGAACTATGGAGGTAATTGTCAGAGTTTAGAGCTCTGCTTTATGATCACTGGCTTTCTAAGGCTTTATTTTTGGGTATAAAATGGGAAATTGAAGTCCTCAACAAAATAGAGGTGTCTGGCCACGCAGGGGGGTTGGAACTGGGTGATCTTGAAGGTTCCTTCCTGGTCAAACCCTGCTGTGAATCTGTGATGATCCCTATTATTTTTCTGTGTATATATGGCTGAAAACATTTAAGATCATAAAGTAGCCTGAGTTAGCAAATGGTGTAGATAATTACTAGTTGTATAGAAGGTATCTGGCTACAAATGGTTGGTTTACATCTAGAGCTGGCTATGTCAGTACAAACTCATTTACTAGATGTTATTTTGAGGGTGTAAGCACAGGTGAAGGTCAAAATAGGGATTTGGTTGTAGAGGAAGGATTTCAGTGTCACTTTTTCAATTGCCCTGGTTTAGTGGGAGGTGTCCCAGGCCATGCTGGGAGGTTGGATCTTGATGATCTTTAAGGTCTCTTCCAACTCTCACCATTCTGTGCTTCTCACCACCATGGATTATTAGATCCATGTAAACCAACCTATACCACCAGATGGACCAGAACTACATCCCTCAGAAATACTTTATCCTCCAGAAAAAAATGCAAAGCTCATTGGAAGAGTTATTACAGAGGAATCTTCTTCACCTTCCCTGCATTCATGAGTAGTTGGAGGTACTTTGCCATAAGTAATGATTTAGTAAAGTTTACTGTGTCCTTGCTGTTAATGAAGCTGTCATGAATGTTGCTATCTTGAGGCATTTCCAGATGAATTTGGTTGCTGACTGTAACTCTAAAGAGCCATAATATGCTTTTCTGCACCACGTGGTATTGCAGCTTACATTCAGGTCTTCCAAAGCTACAGAAATTTGTCAGGTAGCAGGGACCTGCCTGGTCCTTCCAGCTGAGGACCAAGCAACAAGCATTGATCTCAGTGGGAGCTGCCAAGTCTCTGCACTGCTGGAAATGAAACAGAGCCCCTACATGTGGTTTCTGGAGCTTAAGTTTAGGTTCCTTTTGAAAAAAAAAAATCTTGGTTTGAATCCACCTTTAGGTTACCAAATATCTGGGAATTAATGCAAAAATATGAAATTTTTGCCTTCTAATTTGTCCTGTGTGTTCCCAGACACTGACTCACAGCATTCACTCTCTGAACAGTGGGATAATATAAGATTTCCATTCTTACAGATTTTCCAAATTACACATTTGGTATTGGACACCAAGCCAATATTTTCAATATCGAAGTCAGGTTCCTAAATTCCTAATTAGCCTCTTAAATGTCTTTTTTGCTCTTGATTCTTTTAACATTGACTATGTAATTGGGAAAAGTTGTAACAACAGAAATGCTGTCTTACAATTTGGTCCAGTGGGTGGGATAACATGAGTCAGTGTCTGGGAACACAGAAGACCAATTAGCAGGTAAAACTTCACATTTCTTCTTTCATTCCCAGACATCGACTCGGAACAGATGGGCTCTGGGAATAATCTCCAGGGTGTTTGAATATGTGAACAACTGGGGAAGTATAGCTAACCCTTAGGACTGATTTGTCTTTTTTACTTGATTATTTCACTTTTTTGTTTGTTTATTATTTTGTATTTCTTTTTATTGCAGTGGTTCTCTTGTTATTATATTTTTTTAAATCTTTCTATCACAGTGATATTCTTTTCTGCTTTATTATTTTATTTATAGCCTTATGTAGAAAAAATGTTGCCTACAAAGAAGTTCTAGATGCATTCTTTTTTTCCTCAATATTGCAATAGCTAAGTCAATTATGGACGTATCACTGGGGTAGACAAAGCAGTTAATATGCCTTTGGAAATGGTTTTGAGGCTTTCATAATAATTGAGTTCAGTCCTTGTTTTGCAATTGGTTGCATAATGGAGAAAATCAGAGAGAACCATTACCACCCTCAGAATGGTGACATCTTAAAAAAAAAACAAACAAACAAACAAACCAAACAACCACCTCCATCATCAGAAATCTTCTATTTCTACCTAAAATCTTGGAGCTCAAAAATCTCTGGTAATTCCAGGCAAACTGGGATTTTCTTGAAGCAAGAAATTGAGCCCAATTTCACAGCAGAAGCACAGCCTGCTCACCCAGGCCCTCTCCTAAATTCCCCTCACTTTGGAGTGTGGTGGCATTAAAATAGATGCTAGAATTATTCAACACCTAGACATCTTTATCCAAATCTTGGATCTTGCTGAATTGGTTTGATGGGATTAGGATGAGATTGTACTATATTACAAATGCTTAAATAATCAGCAACTGAGTCTGAAAATGGGATCTTTCAGCCATCCTTGATCTCAGGTGATTTTTCAGCCTTCTGAATAATATTGTGCTTATACCTTATGCATTCCCAGTATGGATTAATGACTTCTTTCTTTTAAAGAGCCCCATCCAGCTTTTCAGTAGTGATATTTTGTTCTGTATAATTATATATATTGTTTATTCAGTGTTTATAGAACCTTTCAGTTCTCACCAGGGCATGTTCCCATGGAGTGACATTTTGCCAATGTTCCAGCAGGTATTTATTACAAGGAATAATCTGCTGTTTCACTCCTTAGGTTGAATTCCAATGATTGCTGGTGTCTCATTCAAGCAGAATTTTCCTTTGCTTAGGTGCACAACGTGCTCAACGATGCAGTGGATCTGCTGGAATTCCGTGACAGGGTAATCAAAGCCTCCTTGAACTATGGACATTTGGTTGTTTCCACTTCTCTCCAGTGCTATGTCTTCTCGTAAGTCCCACAAACTCATGGAGCTTTCCTCTGTTTACCCACCAGCTGTAAAAGCATAGCAGAAATTTCACTTGAAGTACAGGAGGTCTTTGTTTGGTTGGTTTTTGGTGTTCTGGTTGTTTTCAGGTCTTTGGGTTGGGTTGGGTTTAACTAATGGGAATATTCTTTGGAAGCAAGGATCATGGAGAAGGGGAGATGGTTTCAAACTTGAAGAGGCTTGGCATTAGGAAAAAGTTCTTTCCTCTGAGGTTGGTGAGATGATGGAACAGGGTGCCCAAGAAAGTTGTGGAAGTGTTGAAGGCCTGGTTGGATGGGACCTTGAGCAACTTGGGCTGGTGGGAGAAGTCCCTGCTCATGGCAGGGGGGTTGGAACTGGATTATAGAATCATAGAATGGCTAAGGATGGAAAGGACCTAGAAGGTCCTAAATGATGATCCTAAAAAATGATCATTTAAAGACGATCTTTAAGGTGCCTCCCAACCCAAACCATTCTGTGAATCCCTGATTCTGTCACCATCTACAACAAAATATGCTGGGGATATAGTTGCCCTCCAGTATCATCCTGTCTTCAGCTTCCTGCTGCTGCCATCACTCCCTCTTCATTTTGCTACAAAAATTTGTCAGGCTTACTTTTCCCATCCAGGCACCAGGAATGGTGGCTGGAGGCAACTTTATTCCTGCCTCCATCTAGGGACTCCTGGTTTTTTGGATGCTGTTTCTGGCATGACATTGTTTTGGAACAGGATAGGAGTGATTCAATGCTGTGTCATGTTTTAAGAACATGATATTCTGTTTCATATGCTGAAATTTAAAGTTCACTCCTAAAGGCACTTGTCTGTCCCTTGAGATGACTAATGCTGAACAATTGTGTAGAGGGACAAGAGGGGGACTCTATCCTACCTCTGCATCATTGTAAAACAGTTAAAATGTAGTTCAGAAATATTTAAATAATATATTTGTTTCATAAAAAACATGGCTTGGCTGTTTACTAGAATTCCTGGGTCAGATGCTGGTAGGGTGAGGGGATGCAAAAATGAAGGCAGCAGTGTCTTTGGATCATCCTGCTTGGTGATCAGTGTTACTTGGCTTCCTAAATGCTGTTTTCTTTTTCAAAGCCTCCCTTTTTAGGAATGTTAAATGATTAAAAGCTGCGTGCTTCCCTTAGTGAATTTAACTTCATATTTGCAATAATACCTGAAGATTAGAAGTTTCAATGAACCTTTTTATTGTTGTTTCAGTACAAAGAATTGGAATACACCTCTGATCTTTGACCTGAAGGAAGGAACAGTTAGTTTGATTCTACAAGCAGAAAGGTAACTCAGCTCTTGTTATCTCACTGTTAGATGTGAACATTAATTTCCTAAAACCTTGATATGTAAAATAAGCTTGGATTGAAATGTGAGAATTAGACAAAAAGGTGACTGTGTTGGTAAGTAGCATGCAAAGGATTGACTGGTATATTTGCCATAGGTCTGTGATGGTGGTAATAAATCTTTTCAAATGTTATGTATGCATATACTTTTATTTATGGCAGAAAGTAGATCTTCTGACATCACACTAACATCTGGGGGTTTTATGTTTTATGTTATGTTTTTCAACTGGAATTAATTTTATAAACATTACCTTTTGTCTCCAGTTTTCATTAAAAACATTGCCAGGTATGCCAAATAAAAAGAAATAGTTGGGTTTTACTTACATATTTGTTGATGTTTGCAAGTAATTACTATTTCGTTCTCCATTTCCAAATGTAAATTCAGGAATATCTTTTTATCAGTCAGCTTTTTCCCCTTGCTGAAAAGAATTGCCAGAAATGAATTGCTAGAAATTATGTAGTTTAACTGAAAAAACTTGCAGGCTATTAGACCTTAAATTAGACCTTTAATTACCTTAAAACTGTTGAGACTGTCACCATGCTTTTCTGTATTATTTAGTGAGTTAGGTTTTGCTTTGATTTTGTAGGCATTTTCTTCTTGTGGATGGTGGAGGGCTCTATTTATATTCGTATGAAGGAAGATTAATTTCCTCTCCAAAATTTCCAGGGATGAGAACAGACATTTTAAATGCCCAGACAGTATCTCTGAGCAATGATACACTAGCAGTAAAAGACAAAGCTGATGAAAAGGGTAAGTTCACTGCTATTCCTTGTTTGCTGATTATTTTATCTGTAACTTGGTTGGATTTTAAACATTTTCAGAATTTTTGAATTCTTTGTCTTGCAGCAGAGAAGCACCAGATCTGTTTTCCTTTTGCCATAGGAAAAAAAACCTTCCAGTGTGCAGGAGAAAAGGCAAAAGCAGCTCCTGATTATTATAGGTCCTTTAGTACTGATTACATGGTGGCTTGCTCAGCATATAACCCACAGTTTAAATTTTAAATTACTTGATGGCTGAAAAAAAACCAACTTGTAATAATCCTTTAGGACATCCTTCCCCAAGCAAAAAAAAAAAAAAAAAGGTGAGGTTTTTCTCACTTTAAACATTAATTTATTCAAAATGCAGGGTACAAACTTGCTTGCAAAGTCTATGAATAACTGTTGCTTTTAACTTATAAACCATATTGGGTTTTTTGTTCTTTTTTTCCTTCAGTTATCTACATATTTGAAGCTTTATCTGGAAAGCCCTTAGGTGATGGGAAGCCTCTAACCCATAAGGTAAGGGAGTCCTCTTTTTTCTTACGTTTTGAAATTAAGAACCATTAATGGGTTTCCTCAATAATGTGTTTAATAATCTATGAAAGGTTTACAGTCTGAACAGAAAAGAGCTTGACTGCTCTAGCTGACTCAAAAAAATATCAAAAATCAGATTCTTTATGCAGTGTTGATATACAATGGGGCAGGGTCTGTGCAGTTACTGAGATGTGTTTCTTGTGCACATCAAGTGTTTGAAACTACAGGTAAAGGGCAGCAAAACTGATCAGAGAGATTGGAGAGTGGAACAAACATTCAGCTTTTGCTTTGGGACTGCCACTGGTGTTTCTGCAGTTTTGTGGTCAATTCCTAAAGGCTGCTCTGTTACAGTTTTGTTTGAATCTGCATGAAACTCAATTTATATAATGCTTCATTCAACAGAGAAGACACACATAAAGTGTCTTCACAGTTCAGTTTTTCAAGGGTTTCATGCCTTGCTTAAAGTAAAGCATTCATTTGGGTATCACATGCTTTCTGTGATAGGAATCTCCAAAATAAAAAATCAGATCTTTTTTCCTTCTCAGGCAGAAATTGTGGAGATTGCATTGGACCAGAAAGGACTTACAAGTGAAAGAAAAATAGCTTTTATTGATAAGAACAGAGATCTTTACATTACTTCAGTTAAACGGTTTGGAAAAGAACAGAAGATTGTCAAATTAGGTAAGAAAAATTCAAAATCAGTTCCCATGCTAGCATGCAAATAGATTTTTAGCTAGTACAAGAGACAAAATTTGCTTTTTAATTAGCAGTGAAATTGGACTTGAAAAACACATTAGAAATAGTCCTATGGCTTTTCTGAGATAGTGGTAGAAACAATTTTGGTACATTTGATCTAAATTCTGATTAAACATTATTCTGAAAAGAAATTTCAGAAAGAGAGAACTGAATCTGGCTGAATATTTGTAGGATGTTAACCTTGCAAACTGGGGGGGCTAAACCCCATCCTTACAGATGTGAGCAGTCATTACTCTTCCTCCACAGTTTCTACAAGCATCCATTTCTTTTGAAATTTCTTGTGGAAATGCCCATTATTCTGATCTCTTTCCATTTATTCTCTTCTCTTTAAATTAAGGGACAATGGTTCAAACTTTGGCTTGGAATGACACATCCAACATTCTTTGTGGGATTCAGGATACCCAGTTGACTGTCTGGTACTACCCCAACACAGTCTATGTGGATAAAGATCTTTTGCCAAAAACTCTGTATGAAAAAGATGCCAGGTAATAGATCCTTTTTGATCAAAAAGGTGTTATTGTGAATTTTAACCAGTTTACTCATTCCTGAAAGAATTCTCTTAATTTTGTTCCTACTTCTTGATGTGGAAATGAGGAAAAAATGTTTTAGAAGTTTTAGCATAAAGTTTGAGGTGGAAATGACAATGCAGAGTGTACAAGCAGAATAACATCTTGATCCAAAAGGAAGATTTTATTCCTATCTCCTGAAATACTGCCTTAGTTTGTAAAAAAAAAAGACAAGATCTGTTTAAAGTAACTTCTGGAAATTTAAAGTATGGAGCTACGAGGTCACAGATAACATTATTTTCTAGCTCAGCATGTTTACTGCAGCCTGTGTACTTTGTGCTATGAAATTCTTCATAGGGAATACCTGAGCTCATTAATTACAGAACTGTCAGAACTCAAATATTTTCTACTGAAAAACTTATTTGAAAATTTTGTCAGGAATAGCCAGTTTGCCTTTGCCTTGCAGCCAATGAATGTGGATAACTCCAATTTTATTTTTAGAGGACATGACTGCTATCTGTTGGGTATAACCACTAAATAATTAGGTGCTTAGATTTCTACATGCTCTGAAAACGAAGTGTAATTGTGTTGTAATCCTGAAATAAAGATTTCTTTACATCCCAAATGTTCTTTTCTCTAAGGAAGAAGTGAATATTAACTTAACCTTTCTTTCTCTACCCAGTGAATTTAGCAAAAATCCCCAGATTGTACATTTTGTGGGAAATCAAATAACAATTAGAAGAGCAGATGGTTCACTTATTCACCTTAATATTTCACCTTATCCTGGGATTCTCCATGAGTATGTTAGTAGTTCTAAATGGGAAGATGCTGTCAGATTGTGTCGCTTTGTCAAGGTAAATGCTAATTATTTGGAATATTTAGATACATTTTCACCCTAATATTTATGTTTTCAAGCATTAAGTTAATAATTACAATGGCACATCAGATGTTATATCTCTTTTTTGTTCTGCTTTGTTGCTGAGGATTTGGGGGCTGGTCTTGAAAAAATTATACACTTTTTGTAATTATATGAAATACATAATTTTGGTCTTTATTATACCTAATAAAAATCCTTCCTTTTACTCACCCCAAAGGCCAGATTGAACACAGGTATTCACAGAAGTTATTAATAAGCTAAAGTTTTCAGGGCTGGGCCTCTAATATAACTAATAAAATTATCTGCATGTAGAAATGCAGGTGCCTAGTATTTTTCAGATTTTATTTCACTTGGTTTTTTTGTGTTTTGTTTTTTTCCTTTGCTTGCTTTTGTATGTATTTAGGCAACATCAACAGATAAGGTGAGTCTGGCAGCCCTTAAAACAGACACCCAAAAAAAAAAATCTTCCCCAAACCCTCCTTCCCTTCCCTTGTTTACTGTTAAAAATACATTAGTGCTTTCATGTGACTATCAGGTTTTAGTAGTGTAACTTTGTCACTATGCAGTCAGAGTTGAACAGGGAAGCTATCAAAATATCAGGATTTTCCTAAATGTTTTTCTGAGTTTGAAGGTTTCTTTAAGGTTGGGTGAAAATAATGCAAAAGCCATGAAAGAAGAAAACAAGGATGTTGTAATAACAACGAGAATAATAATGTTATTGGTGCTGTTGTTATTATTATTGGCATTGTTACTATTGCTACTAAGTTTTTCTGACTCTTAATTCTAAAGATAAAACCTACTGAAATGACCACAAAGGAGCCAGAACTTTTGAAGCTCTAATTTATATATCTATATTTCAGCAGGCTTATGTTCTCCAGTGATTATTTTTTTTCCCCTTTCTCTTTCATTTGTAGTAGGTTTATGATAACTGTGCAATTAGTGCACAAATTAGTCAGCATCATGGTTCCAGTACAGTTATTTCTGGAATCAGGTTGAGATGATCCAGATTAAAGTTGGTTTTGTTTTTTTTTTAACCCTAACCAGTGCTTTGGTTTCCAGCACAGTTCCACAAGCAGTGACAGGGACACTCATGAGATGCTGATATAGTGATGGTAAGAGTTCATTACTGACTGAGACACTGAAAACTAATGATCAGCCACACTGTCAGTCTCTGCTGATCACAACCTCAACATTTTGATAATAATGAAGGAGTTTAGAGAAATAATTAAGTAGCAGTGCCTTTCTGCAAGAGATTTAGGCCACGAATGGCATACGGAGAAATGTGTTGTCTTACAACATTTCAGGACTTGGGTGCTTCCTTTGGG
The DNA here is from genome assembly GCA_023637945.1 of Phaethornis superciliosus. Classification (NCBI taxonomy): domain Eukaryota; kingdom Metazoa; phylum Chordata; class Aves; order Apodiformes; family Trochilidae; genus Phaethornis; species Phaethornis superciliosus. Next base: position 23,358,394 of record JAJQWJ010000010.1, read on the forward strand.
AAGTCATCTGTAGCCTGCTAATGAGTATTTGAGGTTTAAGGAGTTGCATTCTGCTTTAAATTTCAGGATCAAACTATGTGGGCATGTTTAGCTGCCATGGCTGTTGCCAACAAAGACATGGCCACGGCAGAGATCGCCTACGCGTCCATTGGTGAGGTGAGAAAATGCTTTTTCTTTCCAGTTAAATCGTAGCAAGACTAATTTTATTCATTATTTTGCCTCGATATAAACTGCTGTACCATCTCCTGAACAGATTGACAAAGTTCAGTTTATCAATTCCATCAAAGAGCTTCCATCAAAAGAGTCCAGGATGGCTCAGATCCTGCTGTTCAATGGCAACACCCAAGAAGCTGAAACGCTGCTCCTGCAAACAGGCCTGGTTTATCAAGCCATCCAAATCAACATTAACCTCTTCAATTGGGAAAGGTAGGATTGGGGAAAGGACAGTGGTGGACTCCCTCACTATGGAAGGTTTGAAGTCTCAGCTCAATGGGTTGCTGAGAAATCTCAGATAAACAATAAAATTAGAAGGATTGGACCAGATGATGCTTGAGCTCCCTCCCACCCTGACGCTCTGTGATTCTCTGATTGCTTTAAACACATTCTGTTTATGAGCAGTCTTGCTGAGGTAACCTCTAAATTTAGATCAGTCGTTTTATTGCAGACATTTAGCTGACTAATTTCATATCTGGAGTTGCCCTGAGCTATAAAAAGGTGAAGTTAATCACATCCTGACAACAACCGATGAAACAACTTTTTTTTTTTTTTCCCCCCTCTCATTTTTAGAAGACTGAATGTATTCTGTGATGAAAGTCCAAAAAACATGCTTGGAATAATTTTGAAATAACATTCTGCTTTTTCATTATTGCTAAGGCCAAAATGTCCTCAGCAATACCTCAAACTCTCTGTGACCCTCAAAGAACTCAAAGCTGTTTTGAAATGTCTTGCTGCTAAAAATAGACACGTGGCTATTCAGGCTCCCAGCACTGCGTAGGTGGATGACATATGAATTAGGCCTGAGAAAACAAAGTAGGAATTTCTCCTTTAAACACAACCCACGTTTTTTGACAGAACCTTCTGAGGCCATTTACTACTAATTTCCCTCCTCTTCTATTTGTATCACTGTGGGCAAAAAGTTGGTTTTTCCTCTCCGCTTATCTGTGGTTTTTTTATTATGTTGCCTAACATGTATCAGCTAAAAACTGCATCTACCAAACACCAGTGTTCCTGATGCCATTAAGAAGAAAACAGATGTGAGAGTAATAAGCTATACTAATCCAGTGATCCATCTTTCCCATACACAGAATATTCATAAATCACCCTGCATGTGGATTATCACACTGTTCAGAAGCAAGTCCTGACTATAGTAAAGTTACTTAAAATGGTTACTTTTGCCTCTTAATTTTGAGAGTGCTAAACTCACCATGCTGGTTTATTTCCTTCAAATAAATACACCCTATTATCAAACTCCAGAGGTTGTCAACAGAAATAATGTTGTATATTTTACATACCATGCATCACAAGGCAGATGGTCTCCTGCCCTGGCTCTGTTGGATCTCCCCTGACTGATACTGGGGTAAAACCTCCTGGCTCTATAGATTAGGAGTTTTGCCTGCAGCCCAAACACTTCCCAGTGTTTTGTTTTGCTAAACCATGGTGATTGTCATGCCACAGCATTTCTATAAAGCCCATTTCTCTTTTATTCCAGGGCCCTAGAGCTAGCAGTAAAGCACAAGACCCATGTTGACACAGTCCTGGCTTATCGACAGAAATTCCTAGAGGACTTTGGTAAAAAGGAAACAAACAAAAGTTTTTTGCAATATGCAGAAGGTGTAAGTATTCCTTAGAAATAATCTACAGCTTTAGGTCAGCCTGCTCTTTGTAACCAGTTTGGGAATTGCTCTTACATTTCCCTTCTTTGCTTCCAATGTGGACACAAATCTTTAGATTGGACGTCAAAGCATAAATTGATAGCTTGATGTGTGGCTACTTGGCCAGTGAGGTTGTGCATGGTTTTGATGTGAAGGCACAGATATAGAATGTATACATTTAGTAGCTGCCAAGGGTTATACAACTGGAGGCACAGTTGTTTTCCCTAAACAGGGAACCAAACTTTAGTATGATTGAATGTGTACCTCCTAAATGTCTTCAACATTCTTAGGTGATTTTATGGATGGCAACAATAACAAACATCAAAGGGATCCAGATTTATGTAAAGGGTGAACTACAACCCATTCTGCCAAACAGCTAAGTATACAATTTCACCAAACTTCTGGAAACCCTCCCCATCATCAGGAGGCTGTTTGGATTTATTAGCTTTTCACAGAACTTAAAAGACTGAGGGCAGATCCCACAGTTCACAAGCTAGAAGTTCATGTGCTGGATTCCACAGAAGGTTCCTGAGCTAAAGAAGTCCTTTTCTGCATCCACCTCCTGAAGGTCTTGATCTGCAGATAGGAGGGGACCTGGTTGATGAAGATTTTAAGTCTTGGCTACAGGAGTAATTAAATTCTTAATGCAGCCTCTCGGACTCATATAGCAAAGTTAGAAGGAAATGTTAAGGGCATCAAAGAGAAAAATGAAGATTTTGGGCTGCTCTTCCTTCTCAGGGGAAAAAATGGCCCTCTCACCTCTCAGTTTCCTTCTCACCACCCAAAACTCCTTCAGGTTTAAGTAAGGAGCTTTTTACTTCTTTTCTCAAAGCTGAGAACACTACACTGCCATCAGATAAGGAATCTAAATAATGTGTAATAATCTAAATGAGAATAAGATTTCAGTCATCAGATCCAAAGCACCTGGGGCCAGTCCATGCATCCTGAACTGGGGGATTAACCTTTTCAGAGGGGAGTGAGGGCACTGTGGTTACATCTTGCCTCCCACAGCATCTTTCTTTCATGATTTAGTGAACAGAATAACAGCTCCTCTGAAAATTCCCTCTGCAGCACTTGAGATTTTTTTTTTTCTTTTCCCCATCCCAACTTTGACATTCTGAATTCTCCAGCAGTGAAACTCAACTTTGTGATTACATTTTTGGACTTGTCTTTGGAGTCATCACATGCATCATGATCCATTCTTTCTTGTCAAGCATTTTTCTGGGGAAGAAAGGCAATGATTGTACCCCACTGTACCACAGATACTGTCCTCTTATCTCCTGTCTGAAGTTGCCCTGAAAGAACACAGCCAGAAGATGACAATTCTCTGTGGCTGGAGAGATGCCAAGAAAAGGCTAAAACATTTCTTGATGCAGGAGATGAATTTCAGGCAGAAATCTGATTTCTGCTGTGTCAGATAACTACTGATAACATGCTGCCAGTTTCCTTGGTGGGCTTTAGGTGCAGTCAAAAGCCATCACCACGTGTCCTGTTGGTAAAGGGCTGTGTTCCTGGTAATGGGATACAGATGCCATTTCATTAAAATTAGATGCAAATTGATCCATATAATTTTTGTGGTTTGGTGTTGGGTTTTTTGTTGCCAGATGTGGAGTATTAGTATTAAAATATATAATAAAAATATAAAAAAATTCTAGTATGTAATATAATAAAATGTAATATAATATAGTGAAATATATTGTAAACATTTATATCATAATATATACTATGTAGTACATATAAGTTTATATTCTTTTGTATAAAATATAGCTTGCTGTATGTTAAAGGTGGAAAGCTCAGTTTATTAGAACTCAACTGTGCCTTCATGCATTCAATTATTGCAAGTTGTCACTTAGTTATTAATAATATGAATTTATTATTATAATTATTATAATTAATGATTATATAATGATTAATAATAATTGCTATGGTCACTTTGTAACTTGGAATTGTCCTGTTAGTGAGCAGCTATCTGTTAAACCTCTCCTATGTAATGTTTGTTGATTTCTGTGTACTTCTTTTTCTATTCTTACAGATGGAAATTGATTGGAATAAAATCAAAGCCAAAACAGAGCTGGAAATTGCTCAAGAAAGGGAACGAGCAGCATCTGGTCCCTCAGTGAGAGCCAGTGTGACTGTGCAGCAGTAACTGTCCTTTTGGGCATCTTTAAAAGTGCTTCTTGAATATTTTAGCCTGGCTTTTTTTTTTTTTTTTTTTTTTTTGACAAGCATAAATAAAAAAGCCTCAGGAGTGAGAACTGTTGTTCTTGTTTACTGTTGGATGACAGGCAGAATTATTTCTTTACTACAGTCTCCTTTTGAGACTTATGTTCTCATTTTGGGTTTATGTTCTGACTCCAGTGAGTAAACACATTGTAGTCCATAATACACATATGAGAAAAGAGGGAAATTAGCTGCCTTTCCATTAGTATTTTTTCCATTTTCATTGCAATTAAAATGACTTAACCTTGGTTGGCTTGTAATTAAGTACACATTTCCCTGTTTGAGCACCTAGTTAAGTAGTTTGGTTATTTCTGCAGCCTCAGGGACCTCTGAAAAGTGGTATTTAAGTTGCCCTAAACCAAATTTATCAAAATGTGAGTGCTGAAAACTTTAAAAAGGAGCTTGCACCCATCAAGAGCAAAAGACACTTTCACTCACAGTGAAGCCAATACCTTTTTCTCCTAGTATGTATGTACCAGCAAGTTCTTGAATAGATTATTTCAGATGACTTCAGCAACTCAGGATTGCCACTGTAACAAACTGTGCAGCAATAAAGAGTATTTTCTGAGACAGTGTAAATTGTGTGGAATGCTGTGCAATGGGCTTTGAAAGCTGAAATAACAACCAGTTGGTTTGGTAGCATTTAAGATGTATAACTGACATCAATACTGAGACCTTCCTTAAGGTTAGAATTGCAAAATCATTTTGGGAGAGCTTTCCACAGACTCTTCTGCCTCGAGCACTTGGGCTGAAAATATTTTTTTGATATGGGTTTCATCAGGATCTGTTTGGCTTTGTCTTACATCTGCAAGTGGCTGCAGATGTTAGATGTTTTGTGCAGAAGGTTAATTCATAATTGACATTGAATAATTATTTGATTCATATCTTTCACATGTTCCCATCAAAACATTCAGTATCTGTGCTTCTGTCAAATTCCTCAGGTTTGTAAATCAATCTAGGGCACTTTTGTTTTTTCTTTTTTTCAAAGTTCATAAATTTCTTCCTAAAACCAAATAAAGATATATCTAATAGCTGATGCATTGGGGGATCTCCATTGCTTTTACCTGGCTGCTCAATAAAACATTTTTGATGGAGCTCATTTGAAAACTCCACAGTCTCCTGGGGGACTGAACACCTTCCCCTGCCATTCACTTCCAGAAACCAGAATGAACTCAAAAATATCACTAATGGCAAGTGTTTCATGTTAAATTTCTGAAGCCTGGCTCAGATCTGGCATGCAGTGTAAGCAATTTTTGAGGCCCAGTGGCAATACAAGGATGATCAGATCTCTGTTTTCTCCACGTGCCTCCAGTCCTGAGCTGTGCTGAGTTTGTTCATGTTAAATAGAAAAAGAATTAAAAAAAACCCAAGGCTTTTGGAAAAGTGCTCTTTGTTTTTATCAGGTAAGCTGGGACAGTTCCTACCTTGGATCTATTCTTGAATATTCTCAGCAGAAAACGTTCCCCCATGCTTTACTTGGTGCAGGGATTTTTCACACCACACCTGCAGTTTCAGGGGAAAAAACCCAAAATATTTCTGAACTGGTTTGCCAGGAGGGTTTGAAGTTCTACATTGCATTTTGCCAGCAGGAGGAGGAGAGCCGCCAGCCTCCGCGCCAGCCACCGCGCCCGCGGAAGCCAAGGGCGTCCCCCTGCCCCCCCCCCCCCCCCCCTTATCCCTCTCAGAGCCCCCGGCCCCATCCCGCTCCCCCCGCACCCATCCCGCCCGCATCCCGGCCCCCCCCCAGCCATCCTCCGCGGAAACCCCGCGCACCTTCCGCGGAACCGGCGGAGCTCCCCGAGGCGCTTTTTATCCCCGCCAGGCCGGGTTTTAGCCCTGATGAAAAATTGATGGGGTTGTTTGGTGGCGGTGCAGGGCCTGAGGGGGCGGGACGGGGCAGCCGGCCAGGGAGCCACCCCCACGCGTGTCCCTGTCACCCCACCGGGTGTCCCTGTCACCCCCCCCGCGTGTCCCTGTCACCCCATCGGGTGTCCCTGTCACCCCCCCCGCGTGTCCCTGTCACCCCACCGGGTGTCTCTGTCACCCCACCGGGTGTCCCTGTCACCCCCACGCGTGTCCCTGTCACCCCCCCGCGTGTCCCTGTCACCCCACCGGGTGTCCCTGTCACCCCCCCGCGTGTCCCTGTCACCCCACCGGATGTCCCTGTCACCCCACCAGGTGTCCCTGTCACCCCCCCGCGTGTCCCTGTCACCCCATCGGGTGTCCCTGTCACCCCACTGGGTGTCCCTGTCACCCCCCCCGCGTGTCCCTGTCACCCCACCGGGTGTCCCTGTCACCCCCCCGCGTGTCCCTGTCACCCCACTGGGTGCTGAACGGAAATGGATCGTCCCCTGGGTGGGGACAGGATCCCTGGGACGGTGAAATCGGTACCCAAGGAGATGGGGATGAAGATGGGGATGCAGGATGAGTGGTACCCGAGGATGCAGGATGTTACCTGAGGATGCAGGATGAGTGGTACCTGAGGATGCAGGATGTTACCTGAGGATGCAGGATGAGTGGTACCTGAGGATGCAGGATGTTACCTGAGGATGCAGGATGAGTGGTACCCGAGGATGCAGGATGTTACCTGAGGATGCAGGATGAGTGGTACCCAAGGATGCAGGCAGGGTTAACTGGCTGATCAGGAGTAATTGGTATCAGCCAGGGGAGCAATGAAGCCATGGGCAGCTGCAGCCAGTGATGGGGATGAGGAAGGGGGGGATTTTAGGGAGTGTGATCCCTCTTCTGAAGGTCAGTGGGATGATAGGAATGCTTGCTGGCTCCCTGGGCTGGGGGGACTCCCCACCAAAGGGTCCTGGGCTGGACCACTGAGCTGGGGATGCAGCAACAACCAGGATCCAGCAAAGCCCCATTGAGCCCCGGGGGGAGCAGCCCTCACTTCTCCCCCTCCACCCTCAGAACCTCAAAACAAGGTGCTCAGCACCCAGCTGGGGTCCAGCAGGGAGGATGAGGAGGTTCCTGACTCCCTGGAGGTGAGGATGAAGGTGGTGGAGGCTCCCGTGGGATGCTCGGAGTGGGGGGAGCAGATGTGGGGGATTCACCCCAGCTGGGGGTCAGGCAGTGCTGGGGAGGGGGGATACATACTGGGGGGATGTGCTGGGCTCCCCAGGGAAGGGTTTGTGTTTCAGAGTTGATGCTCAGGCTGGGCACAGCAAAGCAGCCAGGGGAATTGGGGCTTCAAAGCTCCCCCTCTGCCTCGTGGTTCTCCTAAAGAAGCCTGCAGCCAGTCCAGCTGCCTCTCTAGTGAAGCTCAAATTTAACAGTCTGAGCCTTGGATACCCATCCAGAGCACCAAAAGCTCCTGGCAAATTGGTGCCAGCAGCTGCTGGAGGGTGGCAAACATCCCCAGCCAGCCCCAAGGTGCTGCTGGAGGTTTCTTCCAAATACCCCAAAATTCAGTTGCCTTTTTCTTTCCCAGGTGACTGGCTCTTGGAATGCCAGCCTCAGGGTTTTGCTGGGAGTGGAGGAGTGAAACAAAGGGTTGTTTCTAGGGGCAGAAGCAGCACTGAGATGCTTTCTGCAGCTCCACGACCGCTCCCCTTGCTGGGGGGAGAAATGAAATTAAGGATGAGCTGGCCCAGGTCTTTGTCAGGAGTAGCCTTGAAAAGCAGCAGGTAACATACATTTATTTTTAATTTATTTTTTTTTAATTTCATGTCCAATCATGCCTCCAACGCCTCACCTCTTGCAGCTGAGGCCTTTTGAGATCTCAACCCCCCCACTAAGCCCCTGGTGACCTCCAGTCCAGGTGCAGATGGGGGCAAAGCATCTCCTCAGCTCCTGGCTCCACCAGTCCCAGCTCTCACTGGGAGCAGGGTTGGGTCCCAGCTGGGGGAAAAACCCCAGGGACAATAGGAGTAAGAAGAGAAACATTTTTCCAGGATAAACCTGAAGGTGGGAGAGGAAAAGCCAGGGCATGTTCTCACAGGGCTGAGTGTCCCAGCCAAGAAAGGAGGGTATTAGCTGGTTGGGAGAACACCTGGATGAGTTTTCTGTCATTAAAATACATAGTTATCTACAGCTAACATTTTAATCAGTGTATAAAAATATTAATTTATTAATTTATATTAATTTCTATTTTTAAATGCTAAAGCAGACTATGAGTAAAGGAGAAGCTTTAGTAGTTGATGCTGGGGTTGGTCCAAAGTTGGACTGGGTGAGCTTGGAGGTCTCTTCCAACCTAAAACATTCTGTGATTTTTCTGTCCCCCAAGGACAACAGAGCCCTGGGACAGCACCAGGGTGAATAACTCACTTTTAGCTTCTGTATCCTCCTCCCCCATCCCAAAATCTCCTCTTTTTCACAAGCTGTGAGAAACCATTTTTGGGCTGCTTGGAGCCTGAGGCAAACTCTGGGGCCATTGAGCAGTTTCTGGGAAGGAGCTTTAGAAGCTGATTCTTTTTTTTGTTTGTTTGTTTCCAGTTTTGTTGGGGATGGATGGACAATTATTGATCCTGCAAATGACCTCTGCAAAAATCCATCGATCCCCTTGGAACAGCAGATCATTAAATATTTGACTTCCAGATCTTTCAAACGGTGCCAAAGTGCTGACCTGGCAAAGAAAAAATAATAATATTTTTATAGTGTCATAAGCATTTGTGTAACCCCATGCATGGAGCCCTGCTACCTGAAATGCTCTCTGCACAATGACTCTTCACATCTGCATTTTATTTCCTCTTATATATATATTGTTTTGTTGTTGTTGTTTGTTTGGGTTTTTTTGCCACTTCAAATATGGAAAAATTAATTGGGAAAAATTACTTTGAGACTGAAAGACTGGCAGGAAGAAGTTTTTGTTGCAGGAATAATCCCAGGGGTTGGTGGAGGGAATTTGGATGAAGAGATGGAGGGATTTGGATGGCGAGAGATATGGCTGAGGATCTGGCAGGAGGGGATGGTTTGGGTGGGTGGTGGTGGGGAATTTGCTCTTGTCTGAAGTGGTGGAAGCTCCTGTGGGAGTGGCAGCTGTATAAAGAGTGAAAAATAGGTATTTCTGCACATTTCTCTAAAACAAACCAGAACAAAGATGCTGTGGAGAAAGCACCAAGAGCCTGAGGGGGAGCTGGAGTTAACTACAGGGAGCTGAGATCAATTGCTCCACGTTTTTTGAGCACATCTGTAACTGCAAGAATGCTTCAGAAATGAGAAGATGACTCTGCATATGTAAAAAAAAAACAAAAACAAAAAAACCCAAACAAAAAACCCCAAACCCCAAATCAACAACAAACAAAAACAACCCCCAAACAAACACATAATGAAAAAAAAAAAAAAAAAGCCATTATCTCATGACTCAGAAATGTCCACTGCCAGCAAATATTTGCTGTTACACTATTAAAAACCAGAGAAAGGGAGAGAGGCTGCGGCACCCTGAATGACTCTGATTCCTTCCCAGGCTAGGTCAGGTCTTTTGTTAACAGTTTGGATGCTCTCCAGAAATGGAATGTCTGTTCTTCCAATGAATAAATAAAAATAAATAAATAAATAAAGAGGTGGAAATATTGCAGGGCCATGATCTGGGTGTCAAGTGTGTTGCCAGCTTCCCAGGCTCCGTGGCAGAGTTAAAATATCTGATTTTTATTCCTTTTATTAAAAATAAGCATGAGGAAGATTGGAGGGTGAGAGTTCTCCCCTTGCAAGGGGGACTTGAGACCTTTGCCTCTGGGGAAAAGAAAATTCACCCAGTGAGTTTGGGCTGAGGTTTTTGGTGTGACAAATAATGCCTGGCTCTTCATCCAACAGGACCCTGGATACAGGGATAACCTTGGATAACAAGGTTGCTCCTGGAATAATAATTTGCTGCCGTGGCTTTTTTTTTTTCTGATATGAATTTATAAAAAAAAGATGCCAGGATTATAACCTTGATCCCGCAGCATCCCTCAGCCCCTGCTTTAGTCCAAGCCCCCTTGATGACTGGGCTGGGTGCCCAAGGTGGGTGTACCAGGAACTCAAATGTATTAACAATATAAAGGGCAATTTGGCACAGCTGGAAGGATGGCTGGAGTAACCAAAAAAATTATTTCTTAATGTTTTTTTTTTGTTATTTCTTTACAGGGGGCAACATTTTCCAAGCCATGGCCCTGGTTAGTCACAGCCCCTCTTGGGGGGCTGCCACCACCCAGCCACCAATTTCTGAGATGATTTCATCTCACTGTTATTTACAACTTAGCCCCAAAGCTCAGCCTCTTCCTATTATTTGTGGTTAAATATAGCAAGGGATTCTTTCCCACTCCTTTTTCTCTCTGAGTGATTTTTTTTTTTTTTTCTTGCCACCCACACTCCTCACATGGATCAGGAGGCACACAAAGGAGATGTTCCCAGCTGGCCAGACCTTTCCGGGATGCTTTTGAGCATCCTGAGCATCAGGAGGAGGTGAAATCACATCACTCTGCTTGTAACCAAGGGGCAGCCCAGGGTGCTCACCCCCCCTCAGGGCTCTGCCCCATCCCACATCCCAGCTCAGGTCACATTGGCCACATCCCAGCTGCTTTGCTGCCATCCCATGGGCAAATTTCAGAGGATTGTGGGGGCAAAAAAAAATAAATAAATCCTTGCAAATCCATGAGTGCAACCATTAGCACACCTCTGCTGAGGCCCTCAGCACCTCCAGGGATGGGGGTTCCACGCCCTCCCTGGGCACTGTTTAATTACTTCATTTCAGGTGGTCCCAGTTTTCAGGCAGCTCAGGCCAGTGTTTAATTCCCCAGCTTCAGGTGGTCCCAGTTTTTGGCCAGCCCATCCTAATCACTAAAAGCAGATAACACTCCAGGCACAGGGAGGGGGGGGAGCAGCTTTCTGCTGAAAACCTTCTTCTCTTCCCATCTCTCTGCTGACACTTTAATTTTATTAAATTAGACATCTCCCTCCCCCCCCCCAGTGTTGTCAGCACCAGCCTGAATTCTCCAGCCTGCCCAATGCAGATTTTTTGTATGGAGGATTTTTTTTTTTCCTGGGGAGAAATCCAAGAGCCACCCCAAACCAGGACATTGCTGGAGCAGCAGGGTGGTACCTTGATGAAAAAAAATAAAAGGGGAAAAACCCCCAGAAATCTTCTGGCTGTTTTTCCTGGGAGGGGGGAGACATGCAGGGACTCATCCTGCAGTGATGCAGCAGCTCCTGGGAGAAGGACAAGAGGAGGGGGAGGGATGAGGATGCTGAGGGTTTTTTGGGGGGGGGATGGAGGATGTGGAGGTGTTGGTTGTATCTGAGGGATGTGACAGGTCTGAAAGTCGGGATAAAAATGTGGGAAACGTACCAAGGCTTTGCTGTGGAGAGAAGAAAAAACAAAATTGTGGGGGTTTTAACTTAAATATTTTTAACTGAGGCAAAATATGAAGGTCAGGCTGCCAAAAAAACCCCAAACCACGAGTGTGAGATTAATTTGACAAATGCTGGGGTGTGCTCTTTGGGGCTGGATGGTTTGTGTGCCGGGATAGGATCTGGAATGGGAAAGCAGGTGTCGGGAAAGCTGCACTTGGAACTTTCTGCTTCCCCGGGTCGGGTTCGGAACCCGGAGAGATGCAGGAGGAGATCCCAGGACTTTCCAGCCAGATTTCGGTGTCTTTGGGATGTGATTAACACCCCCCCCTCCCCTCCTGATTTAGCGGCAGCAACGAAACATTAAATGAATCTTTTTATTTAATTTTTAGGAGTGGAACCTTGTCTCCCCCTTCCCAAGGAGCCCGGAACATCCCGAGCCTGAGGAGCTGTTGCCATCTGCAGGATGCTTCTGTTCCCTGCCACCAGGGATGGATGGGATTCAGGGATGGGATTCAGGGATGGGATTCACCTCTGAGATGCTGCTGGGCCTTGGGGACAAACCCACCAGCCCCAGGACCTCCTGCTCCTCCTCTTAGGGAATTCTTCGGGTTGGAAAAGACCTTTCAGACCATCAAGTCCAACCTGACAACCCTGCCCAGGAAGGATTTTTTTCCCCAATCTTCAACCTCAGGACTCACCTGGGCATCTTGAGGCCTTTTCCTCTTCTCCCTCTGTGGGACACTGGTCTGGCAGAGCTGCCACAGGGAATGTCACCACCTCAGCTCTGCTTGGAAGATGGGTCCAAGGTGTCCAAACCATCTATTTCCCCCTCCACCCTTCTCACATCCTGCATCCAGGTCTGGTGTTCCCAGCAGAAGGACACAGAGCTGTTGGGATGAGTCCAGAGGAGGCCACAAAGCTGATCCAGGGGCTGCAGCACCTCTGCTACCAGGAGAGGCTGAGGGAGCTGGGATTGTTCAGCCTGAAGAAAAGATTCCAGGGAAAACCTACAGCTGCCTTCCAGTCCCTGAAGGGAATTTACAGGAAGGCTGGAGAGGGACTTTTCATAAGAGTGTCCAGCCATAGGAGAAAGGAAAATGGATTTAAGCTGAAGGAGAAGAGGTTTAGACTGGGTCTTAGGAAGAAGTTCTTCATTAGGATGGTGGTGAGACTCTGGAATAGATTGCCTGGAAAAGCTGGGGATGCTCCCTCCCTGGAGGTGTTCAAGGGCAGGTTGGAGGAGGTTTGGAGCATCCTTGGCTGGATGAGAGGTGTCCTTGCCCATGGCAGGGAGCTTGGAGCAGATGAGCTCTGAGATCCCTTCCAACCTCAGCCCTTCTAGGATTCTATGATGCAAATGTGTAGGGGATGGTTTCACCTTGACAAGACGTGTTGCTGCTAGGACAGCCAAGGAGGAAGCTTTAGAAATTGGAAAGAGTGTTAAAACTGATCCTTTCTTTCAGGGGGGAGCACTTAATTCTGCTGCCATCAATAAATCATGGTCCTGCAGCTGCAGGGAGAAGGTCTTTAACTTGAGGATGGAGGGGAGAGCTGGGGATAAAATGTTTAATTTCATCATAATGAAATGATGCTCAGGTGAAGCTGGTGAGGCTCTGAGGAGGGCTTTTTGTCAGAGGCATTAGGGACATGTGCTGGGCTTTGGAATCAGAGAATAATTTGGGTTGGAAGGGACCATCCAGTCAGTGACTCTTTATGTCACTTTTCCAGCCTCTCCCATTAATAGGTTTGTTTTTTGTTTTGTTTTGTTTTTTTTTTCCATTTAGTCAGGATTCAATCCCAGTTTTACCAACACCTTTTGCAGCCTGAGCCCCACAGCTTATTGCTGCCAGCTCTGTGCATCTATTTTCCTGGGGAGATGGATTCTCCTGGAATTTTTTGGCAGCTGGAGGCTGTGCTGGGTGCAGGGGGTGGTGAATAGCAGCACCCAAGTGTCACATCCAGCTCGGTCATACCCACAACAGGAGGAGGTGGGTGCCAAACACTTCAAAAGCACCTGGAGCAGCAGTTTGTGCTGTGTTTACTTACAGACTTGGCTTTGTTTGCAGAGCTTATCTATTTTTTTTTTTCTGGTGCATGGCCTGGGCAGGCAGGCAGACAAAGGGAGGCTCTGGACCCTGCCTGTTCCCAGGAGATGCTCTGGGGTTGGCACAAGGGGAGGAGGATGATGCTGGGGGTGCAAAGATCTGCAACAGTTTTTCTTGGCTGGAGGTGTGGAAATCCCAGGGCAGCCCTGGCCAAGCTCTGCCAGGGACCTTTCCCTGCCCTGGAGAAGCTTCTATTTCCTCTTATTATTTTTTTTTATTTATTTATTTTTTTTAATTTTTAAAAATGCTCCTGCAAGACACTAGCCAGGAAAACCCCTTTTTTTTCTTTTTTTTTTCTTTTTTTTTTTTTTTTTTTTCCTTTTTTTACTTTTTTTTTTTTCTTTTCTTTTTTTGTGTTGTTTTGTTTTGTGTATATAACAACATCTACCTATAGGCACTGTCTGGTTTGGGTGTCTATGCTACCCCTCTCCTCTCCAAAGCTAATATGTCCAGCATGGGAAAAATATATAAATATTTATGAAGGTATCCCATATATATCTGTATCTGTACTGACATCATTGTGACAAACATCTATGTAAATGTGTATACACAGGGGTGTATCTACGTAGTATATCCCTAATAGGGGTTTAGCAGATTCTCTGGCACATGTAGCTGGTGTGCACACACAGGGCTGTATCTATGTAGTACATCCCTAGTAGGGGGTTAGCAGTGTCTCTGGCACATGTAGCTGGTGTGTACACACACATATCTATGTAGTACATCCCTAGTAGGGGGTTAGCAGTGTCTCTGGCACATGTAGCTGGTGGGTACACACACATATCTATGTAGTACATCCCTAGTAGGGGGTTAGCAGTGTCCCTAACACACACAGAGGACACAACCCGTACATGGCTCTGTCACTGCCACCCGGAGGTGAGCAGGGGGACCCCGCTGGTTCCACGCCGGGCTTGGGGGGGGTGGAACGGGCAGGAGGGGCAGGGCTTCCATCGGAACCTCCTCCTCTCCTCTTTCCCCCCCTCCTCCTTCGGGGCGGTTCTTCCCGCCGTCCCAGGCGGATCCCTCCGCGATGTCGGGCCGCGGGCTGGAACCCGACAGGTGAGCGGGGATGGGGGGCACTGGGGGTCCCGGCTGATCCCCCCCTCCATCCCCCGGGACCCTCCCCAGCATCCCCGGGACCCTGCCCGGCAGCCCCCGCCCATTCCCACCCCTATTATCCCTTTCCCTGGGCATCCTCTCACCAATCCCTCTGGGTGCCCCCCAGCCCCTCTCGATGCCCACCTGCCCCCCCCAGCATCCCCCCCGCATCCTTCCAGCTCTGTCCCCCTCTCCCCCCGCATCCTTCCAGCCTCGTCCCCATCCCCCATCCCCATCCCCCGCCATCCTCCTGTCTCCTCCATCCCCCTCTATTCCCCCCCCCCCCCAAACGCCATTACCTCTCATCCCTGCCCCCCGCTAAGGATCCCCACCCCACACCCCCGATTCCTCCCCAGGAAAACCCGCAGCGCTTTGGGGCCGGGGGGGTGAGGGGGGGTTCGGCTTTGCACCTGCAGCCAGGACTTTCCCCCCCCTCCCTAAACCCAGCCAGGGCTCCGCTCCGCTCCGCATCCTCCCCGGCGCCAAACAAAAGCCGAGGCCGAGCCAGCAGCTTGCCCGCCCCGCGCCCCCCCGCCCCGCGCCCCCCCGCTCCGCGCCCCCCCGCTCCGCGCCCTCCCGCTCCGCCTCCCTCCGCGGACCCGCTCCGCACGTTCCCGCTCCTCCTTCCCCCGCGGCTCCGCTCCCGCTCCGCGCTCTCCTATTCCGCCTCCCTCCGCGGCCCCCCCCCCCGCTCCTGCTCCGCACGTTCCCGCTCCGCCTCCCTCCGCGGCTCCGCTCCGAACGCTCCCGATCCGCCTTCTTCCGCGGACCCGCTCCCGATCCGCCTCTCTCCGCGGCTTCG
The DNA here is from genome assembly GCA_023637945.1 of Phaethornis superciliosus. Lineage (NCBI taxonomy): Eukaryota > Metazoa > Chordata > Aves > Apodiformes > Trochilidae > Phaethornis > Phaethornis superciliosus. The sequence continues at coordinate 23,373,765 of JAJQWJ010000010.1, forward strand.
CTCCGCACATTCCCGCTCCTCCTCCCGCGGCTTCGCTCCGCACGTTCCCGCTCCGCCTTCACCCGCGGCTCCGCTCCCGATCCGCCTCTCTCCGCGGACCCACTCTGCTCCCGCTCCGCGCTCTCCCGCTCCGCCTCCCTCCGCGGCTCTGTTCCCGCTCTGCCTCCGCTCCGCGGCCCCGCTCCGCACGTTCCCGCTCCGCCTCTCTCCGCTCCCGCTCCGCTCCGGGTGTTGGTTCCCAGGGCTGACAGCTCTTTATTCCCCCCCAGCTTTCTCTCTCGCCCCCTTCCCCAGCTCTCCCCGCCCCGCTTTGGATTTTGGGGTTGGAAAACGAGACCGCATCCCCCCAGCTCTGGGTTTTCTGGTTTTTTTTTGGGGGGGGTGGGGGCTGGCAATGCCTTTCCTTCCTCTTGTAATTAATGATGGGCAGTAATTCCTTACACCGAAAAGGGTTTGTGGAATTTTTTTTTTCCCTCCCTGTTTTTCTCCTCCACAGCGTGGTTTTGGTTTGGTTTTTTTTTTTTGGTTTGTTTTTTTCTTTGTTTTTTTTGTTTGTTTGTTTGTTTTTGGTTTTTTGTGTAGTTTTTTGTTCTTTTGTTTTTTTTTTTTTTTAAATTTAGGACGAGGGAAATGCAGCTGCGAGGGGCCAAGCCTGCTGCAGGCAAACCAAACCCAATTTAGCAAGCCAGCACTTGGTTGCACAAACGGTGCTTGGCTCAGGCACTGTCTCGGGGGTATATCCAGGCAGCTTCATCCAAATTTTTTTTTTTTAAAAAGATACAGTTTGGCAGCTCAAACCCCGTTGTGTAACTCAGGGCCAGGGTGAAACCCTCACCCAACTTCTCCTGCCTGCCCTTGGCCAGCAGATTCTTACAGCTCCAGGCTGCCTGGGGGTGTCCCCTACCTCCCCAGGCTTCACCCAGGTCCTCCCATTTATTTATTTTATTTTTTTAGCATCTCTTCACCCTGGCCGTGTGCTGGGAGTTTTATTTTCTCAGCCTCTTCCATCACCACCTCTTTATTGTTTATTTCTGTGTTTGAGCCATCCTGGCTCCCAGGATGATGTCCCCACACCCCCAGGGCACAGAGGGGCTGGGATATTTTTTCTTGTGCCACCAAAGTGATGGAGAGCTGGATGTCACCTGCTGCTTTGTGGTGACCTGTGAGTCCATTCCTTGGAGGCATCTTTTGTGGTGGATTTTTTTTTTTTTTTTTTTTTTTTGTGTGTGATGGGGCTGCAGGGAGTAGATTCTGGAGCTCCCCAGGAAGCTTTTAGGCCCTGATCTTTATCTCTAACTGATAAAAACAGCCCATTTCCCTTTTTCAAAGGAGGCTGAAGGTTGGTTTGGATTTGCCATGGGCCACAAATGGGTGATGGGCTCAGTTGGTGTTTATCTGACACAGTTTATCTGCCTTGCTGAGGAGCATGGGTTGGATCACCACCAAACCCAGTGAGTCTCTGGCACCCCAACCCCAGAGCCAAGGGCTTGTGCTGAGACCTTCAGCAGCTCCAGGAATCCCTGGCACATCAAGGGTGAACACCAGGGCTGTCAAAAATCATATTTTAACCCTCAGCTTCCCACCTGAAGTTACCTCGGGACCTCCCAAAGCCAGGGAGTGATGGCAGCGTGCAGGGTGGGGGGTTCAGGGGTGGAGGCACAGGGAAGGGCTGCTGGATCCACTCATGGAATTCTTCTTTCATCTTCCAGCGGAGCAGAGTCCCTTTCTTCTGATGAAAAAGGTACAGGCATGGGGGGAAGTGGGTTTGTTAAGAGAAATGCCCATCCTTCAGAATGGAAATGAGCACTTCATGACTGCTGGGGACCCACAGGAAAAATCTGTTAGGTTGGGGGTCAGGAACAAGTTCTGTACCATGAGGGTGATGGAAAAATGGAGCAGGGTGTCCAGGGAGGGGGTTGAGGTTTCATCCCTGGAGATGTTCAAGGTGAGGTTTGAGGAGGCTCTGAGCACCCTGATCTGGGTGAGGGTGTCCCAGATACTGCAGGGCTTGGACTGGATGGCCTTGAGAGGTCCCTTCCAACCCAAATTATTCTATGATTCTATAAAGCTGGGGAGAGATTTTTTACAAGGGTGTGGAGTGGTAGGATCAGGGAGAAGAGTTTCCAAACTGATTTCACTGATGGCACAAAACTGAGAGGAGTGGCTGTCATACCAGAGGGCTGCGCTGCCATCCAGCATGACCTGGAAAAGCTGGAAGGTTGGGCAGAGAGGAACATAATGAGGTTCAACAAGGGCAAATGGAAAGCAGCCCAGAGGAGAAGGATCTTGGACTCCTGGTAGGCAGTAAATTAACGCTGAGCTCCTGTTGTGTCCTCGTGGCCAAATCCACAAAAATCCTGGGTGCAATCCTCTGTAATGTGCTCTAGGTGAGCCTGTTTCAGCAGGGAGGTTGGACTAAATGATCTCTGGAGGTCCCATCCAACTCCAGTGATTCTGTGAAAAAGGGGGAGATTGAGATGAGATCTGAGGAAGAAATTCTTTGGGGTGAGGGTGCTGAGCCCCAAGCCCAGGTTTCCCAGGGAATCTGTGGCTGCCCCATCCCTGGCAGTGTCTCAGCCCAGGTTGGATGGGGCTGGGAGCACCCTGGGCTGTGGGAGGTGTCCCTGACCATGGCAGGGGTGGCACTGGGGGAGCTTTAAGGTCCCTCCCATCTCAAACCAGTCTGGGATCCTATAATACCTGAGTGTAATTTATAAGCGTTTTGATTTTTTTTTTTTTTTTTTAATACTGGTTTTGAAGTTTCATATCCTTTTGCTGTTTATTCCCTTCTTCTGTCCCACATCATACAAAACCCCCAAGAGAAGGATTAAAGCTCTCTCACACTTCTCTTGCAGAGGTGACAGCCAGCAGCACAGGGGAAGAGGGCTCAGCTGAGGAGCACCCAGCAGGTGAGCACATAGGAGGCTGGCTGGGACCCCCCCATCTCCCCACACCAGGACAAAACCAGGGTGCAGGCACTCCTGCAACTCCTCAGGTCATTTGCTGTGTTTCTCTTAACTTGGGTTTGTCAGAATAATTTAGTAAAGCCATGGGTGGCTCATCCCCTGGGTCACCTCCCTGGGGGGACACACCAACTCCCAGTGATGCTTCTCCCATCTCACTTCTATGTCCTGGGAAATGATAATTTAACTGGGATGGCTGAAGCTCCAGAAGAATCACAGGTTGTGTAAAACATTAAATTAAACATCACAGCCTACCCTTCAGAAGGGCCCGGGTGACCCTGGAGTCCTGTCTGATACTGGGATTTGGTGCTTCCCAGTGCCTCTGGGCTGGGCAGAGTTGGGTTAATGGTTGGACTCGATGATTTTAAAGCTTTTTTTCCCAGTATTTTTTTCTGCTGTTATATTATTCAGCTAAATGTATTTAAACTTCTGGCTACATCCTTCTACTGCCTTTATTTCCTTCTGCCTGTGGCTAATGGGGTGTAATTTTTTTAAGCAGAGGACAGTTTGGAAAACAGCTCCAGCAGTAGCTCAGAAGAGGATTCAGGTGAGCACCATCTCTCTCTTTATATATTTTCACCCTTTTGGAGACACATTTTGGTTTGAACCAGCTGCTTTTCATGGGAATAGCCTCGGGGTTGCTGTATAAGTCTTGATTCTGAAAAGCAGGAGGATGTTTTTGTGGGCAGATGATTTTCTAACCGCGGGAGGAAAGAAGAGAGGAAGGAGAAGCTCACGTTGCTGTAGCCTCCCAGAGACAATACCCACAGATGTTTTTATACCACAGTAGTTGTCCGAGCACTGAGGGGCTGTAAATCTGCTCCAAAGCTGGCAGCAAGAGTGGCAAAACAGGATGGACAGGAAAAGAATCAAAGGAAGCCTTTGCTGCTGCTGAAAAGCCTGCGGGATTGTGCTGACGTGGATTGCCCCCCCCCCCCCCTCCCTCAGTTTATTTGGGTTTTAGGCAAGATTGAGAGAGTCTTGAGTGAAATAATTAGGAAGTTTTTTCTCAGCAGATTCGGAGGAGTTGGATGGCAGGAGGTCGGGTGAGTGTTGGTTTATTTTATCCCTCCTCTGAGCCTGGCAGGGCCTGAGGAAGGCAGCAGGGAGAGAGGATGCTCAGGGACGCTGACCCTGACCCGGGGTGGTGGGAGTGTCACTGAGTGCTGGCCCAGCCATCACCTCTGTGTCCATGAGGAAAACAACTTGCTGGAGAGCTTATGCAGGATATTTGGGTGGGTTGATGTCCTGAGGGGACTTTGGGACAGTCCCCTGCTTGCAGAGAGCAGGGTTTTGGTGGCATGGGGTGGCACAGCACCCGGGCCACTTCATTCTGATGGCCAACGGGTCCTTGGCACAACACCTGCTGCCAAATCCACCTTTGGAGCTAAAAGTTTGTCAGCTCTGCTTGCTTTCTGGTGTGCTGAGGGTTAGTAAGGAGGATTCAGGCACTTTTAAATCACTTTAGGGACAAGTAAGCTGCCCTGGTGTGGTTACCTGCTCCCTGGGAAGTGCTTGCACACCAGGTGGTAGAACTTTGTGTGTGGCACAAGGAGACTCATCCTGGGGATGAAAATTGGGGGTTTTCGCCCCTGTAGAACATTTTCCATTATTTAGGGTCCAGTGGTGAGCTTTTGGCCAGTGGTTTATCCTGATCTTTGGCTTCACCCCCACGCTGTGTGAAGCCTGTGCACTTTGGGGTGTGAGTGAATGTACAAGGACTTGAGAATACTCTCCTTGGGTTTTTATGCACGTGAGCAAATTGTTTTGGTGGGTTGTTTGTGCTGAATAAGGGAGCAGAAACCCACGAGACTGAGTTATTTGCTGCAAACTTCTTTTTTGTAGGTGAGGAAGAGGAGGAGAAGGAATCGCTACCGTGCTGCAATGAATCAGGTAGTAACAGATCTCTTGAGGGTTGGTTTTTGGTTTTTTTTCCTGAATGTTTAATTACTTTGCTTTTAATGAGCTGATCTTCCTGGATTCTCCCTAGGAGTGAACAGCCTGCCACCTTGTGAGCACTGCAGAAATGAAAATGTATGTAAAAAAAAAACCCAACCCAACCAACCAACCCCACAACCCCTGTATCCCCTGTATTTAGTATGAAATAATCTGCAAGTTGTGATTCTCCTCTCTCATCACCTTTTAGAACTATCTATTTGTAAAATTTTATTGTAGGACCAGAAGGAGCTAGTGACCCCCAGGAGATTTGCTGGAGGACAACATGTGTATGGTTTTGTTTTGGTTTTTTTTTAATATAATGGGCATACATTAATATTGTTCTCATCAAGATATTTTCAGTTTACTCTTCAGTTTAAGTGGGGAAAAAGACTAATTTCCTGCACAAATATGTTTGGAGTTATAATGGATGCTCTGAAATCCTTAAAAATAAACGATTTGGAGCAGCTGCCTGAATGTTCTGGTCCAAGAAACCTCTTAGGACAGCTTCCTGCCTGCCTCCTCTGGCTGCAGTAATTAACACTGGGCACGTTTTTCATTTTTCCATGCTTTTTTTTTTTTTTTAGCCTGGCCACACATGAAGGGTCTTGCCCTGTTTGGAGGAATGCTCATCCTTCCCTTTTGTCCTCCCTCTGCGTGGCTCAGGAGCTGTCACTGGTGTGTGGTGGTGTTGGGGGATGATGTTGGCTCTGCTGTTGAAGGGAGCTGGGTATGAGCTGAGCTGCTTTGTTTGCAGGAAATGTTCTGCAAAATGCTCATCACACTTATTTTGCACGGGCTGGCCAGGTCCTCCCAGATGGTTTTTAACACTCCAGTGACGGTTAAAAATTTTTGTGCCTTCTGTGCTCTGCAGATAAAGTGCCCTGTGGGAAGGGAGGTTCTCTGTTACCCCTTGCCAACCACAGTTTTCTGGTATTTGCTGGGCAGAGGAAACTAAACTGTTAGTTTAGAAGAAACTTTTTGGCTGGAAGGGTTATTCAGCACTCAGCCAGGGGGTTGGTTTGAATCCCCATCCCTGGAGGTGCTGGAAAGCTGTGTGGATGTGATGCTGATGGCCATGGGTTAGCTCTGGGCTGGGTAGAGTTGGGCGAATGCTTGGGCTCGATGATTTGAAAGCTTTTTTTTCCCAACCAGAAACCTTCTGTGATTGTGCACACTAACGTGGTGGCTCTCCCCCGTGCAGGGTGCAGCTGGAGGCTGAGGGGATGTACCAGTGCAGCCTCACAGGCTTGATTTTTGAGGTGACTGGGGCTGTGAAAATCACCTATTCCCTCTTATCCTGGAGCAAATACGCCAGCCTGGTGGAAAAACCATGGATTGTGGGTGGCCCTCTCTTCAACGTGCGCTGTGATTCCACCTCCTCCCTCACCTCCATCCACTTCCCCCACTCCCTCTGCCTGGGAGGTGAGTCCTGGCCAGCAGCCTGGTGGCCCTTGGGAGGCTGTAGGTTGCCCCCCCGAGCTGTGACGAGGTCCCCGTTGTCCCCACAGGTCATGGAGCTGGCATGGCCTTCAAGGTGTTTCACGTCAAAGGTGATGGGGTGGCCGTGGAACCCTCAGTGGAATACTCAGCCTCCCACGTGAAGTGGCTGGTGAGCTCCTTGTCACCCGTGGGACCTCTCATCCAGGGTCTGGAGCCCCTCTGCCACCATGGGGCTGTCATCCTCTACAAAGCTGTTGATGAGCATCCCTCCTTGTCCTTTCGGGTCTACGTGGCTACCAACAACGACTCCTTAATAAAGGTAGTGGTCCTAAGAAAGGTAGTGGTCCTAAGAAAGGGATGTCCTGGAGAAATCTCAGCTGGGTGGGTGGGGATGGGGGAGAGGGAAAAGGTGTTCATCTCCCAGCCCAGGGTTTGCACGCAGAGCTCTGGGCAAATGTTTATATCAAAATGGTAACTGGAGGGGAGGGGGATTCTCCCCCTTCTGCTCCACTCTGCTGAGACCTCTTCCTCCAACACAAAAAAAGGATGTGGAGGTGTTGGAGTGGGTCCAAAAGAGGACATGGAGCTGCTGGGAGGGCTGGAGCAGCTCTGCTCTGGAGCCAGGCTGAGAATTGGGGGTGTTCAGGCTGGAGAGGAGAAGGCTGCAATGGGGAGACCTCAGAGCACCTTCCAGTGCCTGAAGGGGCTCCAGGAAAGCTGGGGAGGGACTTGGGACAAGGGCCTGGAGGGATGGGATGAGGGGGAATGGCGTTAAAGTGGGAGAGAGGAGATTGAGATGACATCTGATGGAGAAATTTTTTAATTTGAGGGTGATGAGACCCTGGCCCAGGTTTCCCAAGGAATTTGTGGCTGCCCCATCCCTGGCAGTGTCTCAGCCCAGGTTGGATGGGGCTTGGAGCACCCTGGACTGTGGGAGGTGTCCCTGACCATGGCAGGGGGTTAGGACTAGATGGTTTTCTAGGTCCCTTCCAGCCCAAACTCTTCTGAGATCCTGTGATTCTGTGTTTCTATATAATGGGACTTCCCTACAGAAATGGGCTGCCACATAAGGATATAATTTTTAAGGAGCTCACTCACAAGCTACTATAGAAAAAAAAAAAAACAAACTCAAAAACCTATTACCCTCCAAAATCCACAGTCCTCAGGATATGTTCCTGGAAGAGCTTCTTGTCCTCTCCCCTATCCCCCACTCCAATTCATAGGGAAACACTTGGAGAAGACAGCAACAAAAAACTTGCCTTTTATTGAGGTTGCAATCTCTTTAGTGCACAGCTTTCCCCAAAGTTTGCCCTGTGGAACAGGTCATGGTCATTTCAGAGAGTTGGGGCCAGAGAACAGCCCGAGGAGCCACATCAGCAGAGATTTGAAATGTTAACTCCTTTACTGAGGTGAATAACCTTTCGATTGTCTTTTCACATTTTAGGATATCATAAGAGATGTAAAACATTCAAATAAGAAATTAATTAAAATTGACAAGCCCCCTGCGTGCCAGAAATTACTGCAGGAAGGAAAGAGATACAGATTAGTGTGTGAGCCTGAAGCTGAAGTGACTCCTGAGGTAAGTCCCTTCCACAAACTTCATCTCATGTATCACAGCTGGGTTAGAAACACAGCAGAAAAGAAGTTTCTCCTGTGAATTCCTGCAATTTAAGGGCATTTTTCACATTTGTTTGCCATCCCTGCAGGAAGCATCTGCCTCCTGCAGCCCTAAACTTTTGGGATGAAATCCTGACCCAAAAGTCAACAAGCAGAACCCTGGGGGGACGGAGTTGGGCTCAGATTTGTGCCCAAGAGTTTCTGGTTTGGATCAATGTTTGGGTTTAACCTCTTTGTGTTGTGCAGGAAATCGAATTTGTTGATGGATCTCTCTTGAAACTAAAAAATTACATTGAAGTCTACTTGGAGAAACCTGAGGACTTCACCATGTCTTTGGTGGAGCTGGAGTCTGATGAGACTGTATGGAAAGCAAAGCTGAGAGCAAGTAAGTTTGTGGCTTCCCCAGCTCCTTTCTTCCTGCTGGGCAGAAGGTGCAGGAGTTGGGGAATAATTCACCAAGAAATGGGGAGGTGTGGGGATGGAAGAACTAAAAAAGAAAGAAAAGATCTGGGAGGTCACACAGGGGGTGCTGTGGGGAGGAAAGGATGCTCTGCTTCTATATGTAATTATTCTAGGAATTATAAACCTATATAATAGATACAGAATTATAAATTGTATATTATAATTATAAGTATTGTATTATCATTATTGTATTATAACTATTGTATTATTATAATTATTGTATTATAACTATTTGTATTATTATATTATTATACATTATATATAATAAGATTATATATATAAATCATATATATAATGATATATATCTTCTAGGAATAATTATATATATAATATTATAGATGGTGCGCTGCAGCACATTTGATGAAAGGGGAAAAAGCCCTCTGATGATATTAAACCTGAGCTCAGCAACTTGCTTTTGTGCCTGGGAGTTGTTGCAGGTCGGGCATGGCCATGGGAATTGCTACCCTGACTTTTCCTTTCCTCTGCAAAACTTTCCCAGGTGACTGGATCCGTTATGATCAGAACAAAAATGAGCAGAAAAGGAGCACGGGCAGTAAGTCAGCTTGGAGATAAGAAGGGGGGGGCTTGGTTGGGGTGCCCCTCTCCTGCTCCTGGAGCTCAGGGGGTGGGTAAGCACCTCTCCTCACCTCTCCCTTCCTGCCTAGGTGTCAAAAAAAGGAAACCAAGCTCTGGCATTTTGGAAGAAGGTGTGCTCTGCAGCAAAAAGCAAAAGACCAACAATACTGCAGGTAGGATGTGTCTGTATTGTTAAAAATACCACTTTTGGGTTGAGCCTGGGGTGGTGTTTTTTGTTTGGTTGGTTTTGGGGTTTTTTGTTGTTGTTTTTTGTTTTGTTTTATCCCTTGAGGTCCTTTTTAAAAAGAATTCCATGCTTCCTCTTGTTAGGTGCAGGAATCATACTTAGCTTTTGTATTCTTAAATACATTGTTTGTCATTCCTTGGGTCAGTAAATAGGCAAAAGCAGTTGGGATGTTGGCTCTGTAAGGGTCAGCTAAAATGGGATTGTCTCCTAAACCTGGGCAATAGTGGCTGGTTTGAAAGAGATTTCTAGATTGTACATTGGGGTTATCATCCTGTTGCAGAAAAGCTGAGTTTTTCTGAAAAAAATAATCAGCTCCTGCTTATGGGATGGTCAGAACTGCTTGGTGCCCACCCAGAAACTCCTCGTTTACTTGGGAAAAAATGTTAATTGAATAAATAATGAAAAAAAAAATTAAGAATCAAAAGAAAATAACCAGCAAAAGCAGCCATGTAGGTGTTTCTGCCTGGAGGCAGAACTTCCCCTGCCAATAATGTCATTTGGTCACAAGCTTAACAAGGAGGGAGATGTGAAATCTGACTTTGGGTCTGTGCCTTTTCAGGTGGAATGGGAACCAAGAACTTAACTGACAAGCAGCTGATGATGATTGCAAAGCTCTTAGGAAGGCAGTGGAGAGAAATTGCCATTGAGTGTCTTCAGATGGAAATGAAAGACATTGAGCAGATCCAGGCAACAGAGGAAGATGTCAACATCCAAAAATTCCTGGTGTTAAGCAAGTGGAGGGAGCGGGAGCAAAGCAATGGGACAGCAGCAGCTCTGTACAGCTGCCTCCAGCAAACAGCCTCCTATGAAATTCTGCAGACCCTGCTAGGTAAAATCTATTTAACAAACAGGTTGATTTTGTAAATAAATAAGAGACATCTGTGTTTCAGCTGCCTTTTGAGGAGTTTCCATCAGGGGCTTTACCTGGTGTGCGTGTTCCGACCTCGGTGTAAAAATTCTCTCCCTTCTGATGTTAGCAGTGTCTGGCTGTCCTGGGGCATTTTTTGTACTTCCCTTCAGAAACGGATCTCAAATGAATAATATTTTGGCAGTGACTGTGGTGAGAGAGCTGTCAGCATGAAACCATCAGTGTTCCATCCCTAGAGGAATTCCTGGGTTTCTCAGGAGGTCCAAAGGAGAGCTCCTAGGGTCACAGAACCCCAGGCTGGATGGTTGGACCCTCCTCTGCTCCAACCTTTCTTGGCAAAAGCACAGCCTAGACAAGATGAACACCCCCTCCAACTTCTCCAGCTAAATCCAGATGTTTGGATCTTCTCTGTGTTTCAGGAAGGGTTAATTACCACCTTCCCCCCAGGGATGGCTTTGTGGGATGGTTTTCCTGCCCATGGGCCAACCCCTGATTTCTGGAGGGCTCCAGTTCACCTTGAGCAAAGCAGAGTTGTTCAGTGGACTGAGAACTCAGCCAGCCCAGGGAAACCTTTCCCAAAATATTTATTTTTTTTTCTGCAACAAGCAACACTTGGCTCTTTCTTCATTCTCCCTACAAGCAACCCAGTTATCCAAGGGTTGAGAGCTGCTCTTCACTCCTCTGCCCCTCCCAAATCAGTCTGTGCTGCTCCTCTGTAGGCTTTAATACTTTTATTAGTCAACCAGACAATTTTTCAATAACCTGCAGAGCTCACATCACCTGTGTGTGTTTCTGTGTGTTCCTCTCCCCAGATTTCTCAGCTCGATGCTGATGGAGCCGCGGGCAGAAGGAGGGAACCTCCCCCGGGATCTCGCCAGGATTTGGGAAGGAAGATGCAAGGCATCATCTCTCAGCAGGAAGTTTGGACAGGATCTTGGCAAGAAATGTGAATGAAATTTGGTGCAGGGAGCACGAAAGAGACTTTTCAGCCTCACCTGGTGTGGATCTTCTGTGGATCCCGGGGTTGGTGCCGGGAATGCCGAGCTTCCCCTACGGGATATCCCAACACTGCCCCAACGGCTTTGTCTCCTTTGAGCCAGTCCTAAAAGACTTAAACTCTGGGAAAAACCACTTGATCTTGTTCAGGTATAAAATTGGTGTCTGGAAAATGGTTTTAGTTACATCAGGGAAAAAGAAGGAGAAAAGTTACTCAGCAACTTTAGTCTCTCCCCTCCCAAAATACCGAACTGTGGAAATCATGAGGTACGTTGAATTTCTTCGTGGATGCCCCAAATCAGGGAAGAATAACCCTACACTTGCAGATAAATTCCTTTGTGTAATCACTGTATAATCACTGTATATATCCAAAATCACTGTATATACTTGTGTGCACTCAGGCCTTGTGAAGCTGTTTTCTAAAAGCCCAGAGGCTGCTTTCACAGGAGGACCAGGCAGCTTTGACTTTTTCCTAGGAATTTCTCCTTCCTTCTTTTCTGTACAGTCTGTCTCAGTTTTTATGAGATTTTTTTAACATTTTTTTTGTTGATTTTTTTTTTATTATTAAAACTTTTTATACTTTTTTATTTTTCACATGGTCGATTTTAACTGGAATTAGAATTAGGTGCTTAAAGGAAAAGGGGAGAAGGCAAAAATCTCTGTGATGTTGTTACCCTGTCAGTGACACGTGTGCTGCAGGGATGGAAAAGATCTGGAAATAATGTGATTTGCAGAAGAGAGCAGAAACCTGATGTCTGAGATTGTCATGCTTAAAGGGAAGGGATTCTTTTGAGCATCTTCCTCTGCATATGTTTATGAAAGAAAAAACATACTTTTTTAAAAAATAAGGATTAAAAAGGAAACATTTAAACTACTTATGGTTTTGAATTTTTTTTAAAATTTGGTTTTATCTGTTGGGTGAACTGTTGTGAGGTGGTTGTATGCTATGATTTGTTTTCCCAACCCTTGGTGCTCCATTGCTGTGTGGTGTCTGTGGGCTCCTCTCTCATGGGGGGGTTGGGGAAAGGCTGTGGGAAGCTGGTGTGATGATCTCCATCCTCCAGGAAAACTCCTTGGCTCTTCTCTCTGGGACAAGCGGGGAGAAATTGCCATAAATGGGAACTTTTATACCAAATAAAACCCAAGGAGTCTCATCCAAGCCACCCTCCTGGTCTTCAACCTGCACAGAAATCCCTGTCTGGCTGAACCAATTTCACCATCGTTTTCAGTGGGGCCAGGATTTCACTCCCAAAACTATATAACCAGCTGGAAAATCACTGGGAATGAGGATGGAAGTGAGAGGTTTGCTCTGAGGGCTCAGTCTTGAGAGAAAACCCACGAGGAACATCTCTGATGGAAGTAGGAAGGTGGAAATGAGGTCAGAATACAATACCAGTGCTGAGTGTTCTGGGGCACCCTCATGTGTCAGCAATAGTTGAAATATTTTGTATTTTAAAAGCATTCAAGTTCAAGGAAGAGGAAAAAAAGTAAAAAAGTCAATGCATTTTTAATGTAAACTCTGATTTTATTAGGCAATAAATAGAATAAATATGGAATCATTATCCCCAAGTTGATGATTATAGATACGTTTCAATTTCTGAAAAATTACAGCTGAATAAATAAAATTAAGAATAATACTTATTATAATGATAATATAATTAATATTAGCAATAAAATTAATGTTACTAATTAGTTGATAATTATTATAAGTTAATATAATAGTATAATTGAGAGCGCTTAGTGGCTTGAGCACATTTTGGCACTATGATCTAGCTTATTTTCTAGAAATGGGGAAGTTTAACACAGTAAGCTGGATCTGATGATCCCAGAGATCTTTTTCCAGCCTCAATAATTCTGTGATGCTTAACAGGCACCGACCACAGCTCTCTAAAACACGCTTTGTAAAAAACCTGAAATATTATGCACTGAAACCATCCTGGAGGGACTTGACCTTATTTTGTTGGGTGTTTTGTTTGGTTTTTTTGTTTTTTCGTTTTGTTTTTTTTTTTCCAAACATCTTCAGGTGACTTTCTAAGAGCTCTCTGTAGAGTTGAGGTAATTCATCACCCGGCTGATGGTGACGGCGCGGATGCGGAAGGCGTGGAGGATGCTGCAGAGCTTCAGCTGCTCCCTGAAGGAGAGGGTGAGCCCTCTGCCCACCAATTCCTGCCCCTCATTCCTGCTGCTGCCATGCAGGGCCTGGGGAGAGAGGGAAAGGTCTTAAAAACTGGCACCAGAAAGTGGCAGCAACAACAACAACAACAAAAAGCCTCTTTGGTTTTTTTTTCCGCGCCTCTAGAGCAATGAATGAGGCTTAGAGATAAGAATGTTGCCCAAAATGAAAAAAACACAACTGAAATGTTTAATTATAGTGGATAAAAATTGTGAATGTTTAATGATGCACTTCGTAGACCTATGATAAAATTTGAATAATATTTAATAACATAATTTTTAGATTGAAGACATGCACCTATACTTTCTTTGAGGCCAAAATGTCCATTTGTGCACAAAGGCTTTTTCTGCCCAGGAATCAAGATCACCAAATGGGTTGGGTTGGAAGGGATTTGAAAGATCTAGTTACAGCTCCTCTGCATGGACAGGGGGTTGCTAAATATACAGATAAAAAACCACATATTTTTTAATACTCAGGTGCTTTTTTAATCCTAAACCTATGGCCAGAGGGACCCCTAGGACTGGTCTCATCTGCCTTTGGCCAGATTCTCCAGGCTATCAGGAGCTGCTGTGTCAATGCAAAGGCAATTAGTTTTGTTTAGCAAAAGCTAATTAAGAAAAGAACCAAACAAGCTTTCAACATCTATTCCCTCCACACAGCAATAGTATTTTTCAAAGTTCAGTACACCCTGTGTTGTGTTCAAGAAAACCAGGTGTATTATATCTCAGTTTTTGGAAGAGAAATAAGAGCTTTTACACTTTAAGTCCCTTTTACTCTGAGTTCTCTGGGGAACTGGCAGAAAATCCTGCTCCCCACCTCCTTGCCAGCATGAAAGGAGGAGGAGATCTGACCGAGGAGACAGAAATTATCAGACTGAGGAAAAGTCACTATTTGACTGGTTGAAGAATGGAGCAAACTGGATTAAAACCTCAGTTTTAAGACAGAAATAGTAGAAAGGAAGGAGAGAGGCAGACTTACTGTCATCATTTCATCAATAGCTGCCAGCATCTTTTGATCCCCTAAGTTCTTCAGCTCTGCCCTGTAGGCACTCAGATCCTTGGAGATGCCCTGCAGGCATTGACTCTGCAAAAGGCAAAATTCTCAGCAACTGTGGGAATCTCTTGTAAAAAGCTTTAAGCACACAACAGGCAAAAGAAAGGGGCTCTTTGGGGAAAGTTGCAATTTACCAGATCAAAAGTAGATCTTTCCAGCACTGGGCAGCTTCCAGTCTGCAAGGTAAAATAGAAATGAGACATGGTCAGTCTGTGGAAGTGTGAATTACAGGGCTGTGAAAATATGATGTTGAAACTTGTTATTTTTTTTATTTATTTGTGTTTTGTTTTTTTACCCCTGAGTCCTCTGATGTGCAAGCTTTTATTGTGTTGAACTGATTCCTAGTGATGTCTTCCACATCAACCTCTTCAAGGATGCATTCAAAGCCCAGCGTGCCCAGCTCCTGTGTCAAAAAGGGAAAAAAAAGGGTCATCCCCTCACCTTCAAGGTACTGTGTGTGTAGATATGTAAATACACACAATTTTAAGTGGTGTGTCACATCTGTTTGTGCTTAGCTGAATCCTATGTGAGGTTAAATAGAAAAGGGAGCAAATAGACTGAAAGGGTCTGAAATGCTCATGGCACTTTTGAATGGAATAAGCTCAGGCATTGCATGGATTTGTCTTAAATGCTGTTGTGAACTGCACTGCCTCCCTGACTCCCAAGTGTTCTCTCAGACATGGACCCTACTGAGAGCTTGGCATGGCTGTAGATTCAGCTTCATGAATGCAAAGACCTGGCAAAGAGTTGTAAAGGGAGTCTACAGGGAGCATCTGCCTTGCTGGGGACCCTCCCCAACTCATCATCACCCTCCTAGGTCTACCCTCTACCCCATCCCTGTCCTCCTGATACCCTCATCAGTGCATCCCTGCCCTCCTGGGGACTGTCACCAACACATCCCTGCCCTCCTGCTACCCTGACAAACTCATCACCATTCTGGATGCCACCACAACCCTCCTGGAGCCCCTCACCAGCCCCTCCTGGGGACTGTCACCAACCCATTGCTGCCCTCCTGGTACCCTCACCAATCCCCCACCATTCTGGATGCCATCACAACCCTCCTGGAGACCCTCACCAACCCATCCCTACCCTCCTGGGACTCTCACCCACATATTCCTACCCTGCCCAACCCATCCCCACTCCCCCAGGTAACACCACCATCTTCCCAGCCTCCATCCCATCCCATCCCATCCCCAGCTCTCCCAAGTCCCCTTCCCTTCCTTCCCACATCCCCTGACAGACCTGCAGCCTCTGGGGTGAAGTCCTGGCAGCCTCCAGCAGCTCCTGGGACCGGTTCAAGCCTCGGAACCGGTTCAGCTCCTGGAGGGGGAGATGCTGGGATGGGGATGGCAGAGCCCGGGCAGGGGGAGGTGACAGCAGGAGCAGAACCAGGAGCAAGCAGAGGAGGGGGAACATCCCCCAGGAGCCGTGCTGATCCATACCGGGACCGGGCAGAGTTGGTGGGGCCGGTGGGAGCCTCCTGGCTTTTATGGAGAGTCTGGGAATTTCCCCCCCTCCCCGCAGCAGCTCCTGGTTCGGGCAGGGCAGGCGGGACTCAGGCTGAGAGCCCGGGAATCCCGGCCCGGAGGTTCGGGGGGAGGAGAGGGGGGGGAACCGGAGGTGATGGGATCGGTGCCTGAGGTCAGAGGGGCTGGGAAGTCTCCATCCAGCTCTGAGCCTGGGGATACGGGGGGGTTCCTGAGAAAGGGACCCCCAGAGCAGGATGTGGAGGGGTTGGACTGGGTCCAGAGGTGGTCCCGGAGCTGCTGGGAGGACTGGAGCAGCTCTGGAGTCAGGCTGGGAACTGGGGGTGTTCAGGCTGGAGAGGAGAAGGATGTAATGGGGAGACCTTAGAGCAGCTTCCAGTGCCTGAAGGGGCTCCAGGAAAGCTGGGGAGGGACTTGGGACAAGGGCCTGGAGGGCTGGGATGAGGGGTGATGGCTTTGAACTGAAAGGGGGAGACTCAGATGAGAATTTAGGCAGAAATTGTTTGGTGTGAGGGTGCTGAGCCCCTGGGTTTCCCAAGGAATTTGTGGCTGCCCCATCCCTGGCAGTGTCTCAGCCCAGGTTGGATGGGGCTTGGAGCAGCCTGGGCTGGGGGAGGTGTCCCTGACCATGGCAGGGGGTTAGGACTAGATGGTTTTCTAGGTCCCTTCCAACCCAAATCATTCCATGACCCTCTGAGACTATGACACAGATAAACATTTCCATTTCTTCTTATTAAAAACTGTAATGATGTGATGGCAATAATGACTGTTCATTAAAGCCTCTTTAGGAACATGCATTTTGCTGATTGTCCAGAAAAGGACAACAGAGCTGGGGAAGGGTCTGGAGCAGAAGTGTGCCCAGGAGTGTCTGAGGGAGGTGTGGGTGTGGATCCTGGAGCAGAGGAGGCTGAGGGGAGACCTCCTGGCTCTCTGACACCCCCTGAGAGGAGGTGTTGGGCTCTGCTCCCAAGGAACAAGAGGGAACAGCCTCAAGTTGTGCCAGGGAAGGTTCGGGTTGGAGCTGGGGAACAATTTCTCCCTGGAAAGGATTGTGATGTCCTGTCCCAGGCTGCCCAGGGCAGGGCTGGAGTCCCCATCATCCCTAGAGGGGTTTCAGAGCCCTGGAGATGTGGTGCTGAGGGACATGGGGCAGGGGTGGCCTGGGCAATTGTGGGTTAACTGCTGGGTTGGATGATCTAAAAGGTCTTTTCCAACAAAAATGACTCTGTGATGCTCCTTGCTATAATCACCAAATATTTCAATATCAGTTCATGTCGCACATGACCATTCTTAGCCTGGTCAAAAGGCTGTAGAAAACTCTGCTGGTTCTGCCATGAAGTCAAAGGGAATTTTGCTTTTGCCTTGGAAGGGAGCAGGATGAATCAAGAGTTTTATATTGCATTTTCAGATTCTTTTTATTTTCATTGACATCTTGTTTCCCATAAGACAGTTGCAGTGCGTCTAGAGACTGCTGGAAGCCTCTGCAGCACGGGATGATTTTCCAATTGCACTCTGTGGTTTCCAGTTCTGCACTAGTCATTAGGCTGTGGTTTTCGTCTTGTGTAGGAGGCTTCTGGTTTCCTTCTCTGACAGAGAATCCAAACAGCCTTTCAGCATCTGCTTGCAGGCGTGTTCTGGAAAAGGCATCCCGGTGGCTTTCCAGGTTTCTTTGCCTGATGATGCTCCAGTCAGGGACAATTTGGATACCAACTTTTGGATTAAGCCCTGCCTGTGCTATATATATGATGATAGGAGTTGGAGTTCTTTCTCTGAAAGGAGGGACATCCAGCTCAAATGCCTTCCCAGGGCTCTGCAGGCAGCTGCACAGAACATTGATGCCAAGGGAAATTGTGCATGGAATTGTTTCTCCTCAATGGATCCAGGAGGGAGGAATTGCTTTCCTGCTGCTGAGTCCCAACTCCCTGAGGGATTTCTTGGTGAAATTCCAGAGTGAGGTGGTGGAGATGGCAAGAGCATCTTCCCCAAGGAATTCACCTTGGCAGGGTCTTCAGCAGCCCCCAGCCATGGGGACTGAGGAATACAAGGAGGGCAGCCCCACCAGGGCACTTCTTACTCCCTCTCATGCAAGACTTTGAGCTCTATTTTGCTTTCTTGACATAATTTCTCTCTCTTAGGTGGCTCTGGGAACATGTGCAAGGAATGTCCTATTATTACACAGGTGTTTCCAAAGCAGAAGTTCTTCCTGTCCCCCTCAGCTCAGGTGCTAGCTTGGGTATTACTGAAATATGGAGGGGGTTTAATTAGATAACATAGAATAAAAAAATAGAATAAATCCAGATGCTGGTGAGTGGATTTCTTTCCTGGTAGAAGAAATAACAATTGAATGTTGCTACATTTGCTGTTTTACAAAGGGGGGGCGTTTTTCTTAATTATCTATAAAGAACCATGCCCAAATGATCTCGTTGTCACCACTTTTTTTTTTTTTTTTTTTTTTTTTTTCCTGATGGCTTCTGGAAGTGCAGCTGAAGATCCTTGGACATGTATTGCAGGGTCAGAGGTGATGAATCCAGAGATCTGCTGAAGCTCCAGCACTTATAATCAGACCCTCCAGACCCAAATCCCCCCTGGAGCAGCAATCCCAGATATATTGTGGTGAGATTCCCTGGGCAGATGCTGGACACGATATTAACAGGGTTGTTGTGCTGGTATGGATGGGTGGGGAGTTGAGCCTGGCCACTTTCTGCTCTTTTTGCCCAATTTTTACCATATCAGTGTTCATTTGCAAAATAGGAATAATTGTAGAGCTGTCACTGGGCTTTGTGGTTATATACAGCCTAACATGTACAATTAACATTATTTTTGGGAAATAGAAATAGCATTTTCTTTGTTGGCAGCATCCAAAAAATGAAGAGTGAGTCCTTTTGAAATTGAAAAATGTTGTGCACCTGATTATACAGGTGGAAATGTGCATTTATTATTAAAGCCACAAAGACAGGGATCTATCATGCACCCATTTAGAGATCCAGTGCAGTAATTGCCTACCAGAGTCTATTAAAGCTGTAGGAAGATGTATGGTTCTACCTGAGAAAATGTAATTCCACTGGCTTTATTTCAACCTGAAATTGCTCTTGCTGAAATGAAACTCCAGGGGAAAATAAGAACCTTTCTGGATCTAGCTATGAAAATGTAACATTATTCTAGATAAAACTGGATGCTCTTGGCTCTCTGCACTCAACCAAGACAACACTTCAAAATCCTATTTGAAAAAGAAAGGAAAACCACTAATAATAATAAAGAAACCAAATTAGGAAGAAAAACCCAAACCAGCTCAGTTTAGTTTTGAGGATTGCATATGAGAGTGATGAGAAATAAGATTTTCTCCAGCTACGTTGTTCTAAAAAAAACCTGGGAGGTTCCTGGAAATGAGAGCTGACACGAGGCACTAACTTTTCCTTTCAGTCCTGCCTTCTCTCCCCTCTGAGGAATAGCAATTCATTTTTTTTTTTTTTTCGCATTTGAATAGCAATTCATTTTTTTGTCTTCATGGTTGCTTTGAAAATCCAAGCTGCTTGGAGAGTACTTTGCTTGCAGAGAAAGCCATGGATGGAGAGCCATGAGCATCCCCCTCTGCCCCCTGTGTCACCAGCTGTCTGTGAAGTGAGCAGGGAGGGACATTTCCTAACCAGGGCTCTGGTTGTGGGGGGGTTAATTCTCCTGCCACCTGCCAAATTACAGGATTTTTCAAATTACAGGAATTTTCATCAGCAGACTTGCTCCCAAACCCTTTATCAAGGTCACATAGCATCTATAACACATCCTCTGTGGCAAGAGGTAGGTAATTGGGAGAAGAAACCTATTCCCCCTAATTATAAGGAAATAGAATTGATATAATTAATAATTTTAAACTCTATATAGTATTAATTAATTTTAATTAATAAATTTAATACAAATTAAAACTTCAGGATGACTCTATCACTGCCAGGCTGAGAGTTAATTCCAGGTGGCTGCCACATAAAAAGAAAGGCAAAATGTTGTGTGGAATAAGCTTTCCAGATGCTTCAGTAAATAAAACTCATCTGAATGCTATTTACCACTCTCAGAACACACGAAGGCTCAATAATGGATAATTTTTTTGCTGCTGGATAATTTTTTTTCAGAAGATCTGAGGTCAGATATCCCTCCAGAATAACCTCCCTGACAGCAGCCTTTATGTGGAGAACTGATGGAGCCAGAAAATGGGACAGCAGAGACTTGAAACGTGCCTGGATTTGGGTTTTTTTTTTTGTTTGTTTTTTGGGGTTTTTTTTGGCTTTTGGTGCTTATTCATTGAGGAATCCCCTGCAGTACATAACTCTGAGCTGAAGTTTCATGGCTCTGAAAGGCACTGAGTGTTACTTGGGAGTCAAAGAACCCACAGCTGGGGCAGCTCCACCCTTAGAGCCCAATCTCCATCACCTGCACCTCTTGGTTCTTTTTTTTTCCAGCCATGGTGAGGAAGTTATCCCTTCTTCCAGCCATGGTTAAGAGGTTCTTCCATGACCTTGAGTTCCCCAGCAGCTCTATGCTCTTCACAGAGGTTTTGGCTGTTGGCTTCCAGGTGACAGCCCAAGACAAGAGTTAGGGTTGTATGTTTTTGGTTTTTTTTTTTTAATTTTAATTCTAAGTTTTTAAATTCAGCTGTCTGTGTTTACTGCAAGGTGAATGGCAGAGGTTTCTGTTGAAGGGCCATCAACCCCAGCCTCAGCTTTGTCACTCTAAGGTGTGCTCAGGATGCCCCACAGAAAATAAAAGATGCTCCAGGTACCCCCAGAGACAGGGTTGGTGGAGGGGGCAAAACTCTCCATCAACCCCATGGGGGGTTTGTTTTGAAGTTTGATGACCTTAATAGAAATAATTTGCTCCTGTGAGGACCTTCATGTGTGCAGAGGGGCAGGAGGGATGGGTGCCAAAGGCTGGGGCACCACATTGAGCCCTGGTTCCCAGCCTCTCCTGCCCATCAGCCTGGGACCTCAGGACATCTGTGGGATCCCCCTTTGTCTCCTCATCTTTTCTGCCCCCTGAAAACACCCGGGTGAGTAATGGGACTGGTGCTGGATGTGCCCATGGTTTCGGGGGGTGGGGAGGGAGCAGTGGTTTCTGCTGAGCACTCCTGGCACTTTCCACCCTCCCTCCCTGCCTCTCACTTTCTGTTTCCACCCACAGCAGGGTTTCTCAGCTCTGGGTGCTTTTTCTTTGGGATGTGTTCTCTCATCCATCCCTTTTCTCTCTTGTCTGTGGGTGGGAGGTTCAGAGCCTGGGCCTCAGAGGTCACTTGTGATGGGTAAAGGATGAGAAGAGTTTGACTCCTCTTGCTGCCTCTGCAGCTCCCATTTCACCTGGCAGTGGTGATGCCCCCCAGGGAAAGAAAAGGAGCATTGCTATCAGTTACCAGGAGATGCATCAGTGTGGGAGGGTTTTTTTAATTATTATTTTTGGGTTTGTATATATTTTGGGGAGGGGAGGGTGTTCTTTTTCTTTTTTTTCTTTTTCTTTTTCTTTTTTTCTTTTTTCTTTTTTTTTTTCTTTTATTCTTTGTTTTCCTTTTTTTTTTTCTTTTTCTTTTTTTTTTTCTTTTTCTCTCTTTCTTTTTCTCTTTTCCTTTCATTCTTTCTCTTTCTTTCTTTCTTTTTCTCTTTCTTCTCTTTCTTCTTTTTTTTTTCTTTCTCTCTTTCTCTTTCTTTCCTTCCTTCCTTCTTTCCTTCTTTCCTTCTTTTTCTTTCTTTCTATTCTTCTCTCTGTCTCCTTCTCTTTCTCTTTCTCTCTTCCTTTCCTTCTCTTTTTCCTTCTCTTTTTCCTTCTCTTTTTCCTTCTCTTTTTCCTTCTCTTTTTCCTTCTCTTTTTCCTTCTCTTTTTCCTTCTTTTTCCTTCTTTTTCTCTTTCTCTCTTCCTTTCCTCCTCTTTTTCCTTCTTTTTCTCTCTCTTTCTCTCTTTCTCTCTTTCTCTCTTTCTCTCTTTCTCTCTTTCTCTTTCTCTTTCTCTCTTTCTCTCTCTTTCTCTTTCTCTCTTTCTCTCTTTCTCTCTTTCTTTCTTTTCTTTCTTTTCTTTCTTTTCTCTCTTTCTCTCTCTCTTTCTTTTTGTCTCTCTCTTCCTTTCCTTCTCTTTTTCCTTCTTTTTCTCTTTCTCTTTCTCTCTCTTTCTCTCTTTCTCTCTTTCTTTCCTTTCTTTCCTTTCTTTCCTTTCTTTCTTTTCTCTCTTTTCTCTCTTTTCCTGTTGTGACTGCCAACCTTTGAGGCTCCCATGGGGAATTCAGCTCCAGGGTGATACTGGGAGTCCCAGGTGGAGCCGTGAAAACATCCCATTCATGGGAGAAATGTGAAAAGTATTTAAAAAAAAAAAATTAAAAAAAAAAAGACCCAAACCCCCAAACATTCCCTAAGAATGGGACCCCCAAAAGCCCCTCCAGGCTGTGAGAAGCAGCTTTTCCCCTAGGGCTCTAGAGAAGGAGCTGGGAGGGCAGCAGGGTGGGTGATGGGGAGAGTTTGTGGGACACCCCCAGCCCCATCCCCCCATGTTAAGGGCTGGGCAGAGCTGGGGGTGCTGGTGCAGCAGTGATTTCTGCTGACTTCTTGGCTGCAGGTGATTTTCCTGTGGGTCCCAGTGAGTTTGGGGCAGGCTGCAGAAGGAAAACCCTGCAAAGTTTGGCATCCTGTGCAAGATTTATATTTAGTAGGGAGGGAGAGCTGAAAACTCATCCTCGAGGATGGAGGAGTCTCAAAAAAGAAGGAAGAAACAGGGGACCAAAACTAGATATATTTTGCCACAACAGGGTGGCAGCAGCAGCTCAGAAACCACGCAAGAAACCTTTCTCTTTGGGGAAAAAAAAAAAATAAATTAATCCATGAATTCCACAGCATTGGCATCATCCTCACCAGCACACCTGGGGGACACAGAGCCAAGGGGATGCAGTTACCCACAAACACAGCTGGGGGGGTTTTGGGGGCTTTTTTGGCTCCTAAAGGATGTAAAGGGGACAACCAGCTGCAGGTGACCAGAAAAACCACATTGCTCCAGTTCAAGTAAATTCAAGGCACTTAGCAAGGGAATTAAAGTCCAGCTGCCCCACAACCTGGGGGACCCTGCTGGGGACAGCAGGAAAATACTGGGGTGACTGTGGGGGATGCTGGGGTCCCCCTGCCCTGGGAGCATCTGGGGGCCTTCTTGGTTATTATTATTTTTTTAAATTATTATTTTTATTTATTTTTTTATTTGGTTGGTTTGTTGTGTTTGTGGTTTGTTTTTTGTTTTGTTTTCTTTTGGGAATTTTGGTGAGTGGTTTGTGGGTTTTTATTATTATTATTGTTGTTGTTATTGTTATTATTTTAATTAAAGCTGAGAACAAACTGTTTGGCTTTTGGGCTTTTGCTGCTGACACTTTAAATGCCTCCTCACTACTACCCCATCAGGTGCTGGTGCCAGAGGCAACCCCAAGGATGGGTTTGGCTTCACATACAGCAAACACAGTGTTTTACAGAAGAAAAAAAAAAAATCAATAAAATAAAAATATAAAATGTAAATTAAAAAAACCCCAAACCCAGTGGAGCTCTTCCCATGTAGGCAACAGCACTGAGCCAACCAAGAGCTGCAGGGAAACTAACACCAATATATATATTTTTTTTTCCCTAAATAGAGTAAAAAAAAAAACAACCAGACAAACTGGGAATTTATATCATCCCTGCTCTGCAGGAAAGGGACAGGCACAGCTCCCTGCTTGGGGACACATCTGAAGGGATTATCCAAAGGAAACCCCATGGAGAAACTCTTGGAAAAGAAACATTAAGGTAAGAAACCAAGCCCTCAGCCCAAACCCCACCGAGGGCTGGAGCTGCAAAAAAGAAGGGGGGTTGGGGAAGTAATTTTATAACAGACATTATTGGCAGGGGAAGAAATTTTAATTCAGCTCATGCTTGTCTTGAAAAAAAAACAAAAGAAACACATACAAAGAAAAAAAGAAAAAAAAAGAAAAAAGAAAAAAAAGGAAAAAGAGAAAAAAAAAAAAAGAAAAAAAACCCCAACCTGAATAAGTCATTAGCCAGACCCTCTGCTAAGATGGATTAGCCCCCCAAGGACATTAAAAAAAAGAATTAAAATGTTAAAAAGGTGAGTGCACCATGTGTGTCTGCTGCTGGCTATGGGCAGGCAGCCTCCAGCAGGGGCTGGCCAAGCTGCTTCAGTATTAAATCAAATAAATCAGGGCTGCAGACAGCTCTATCAGGCTGCTGCTGCCCCTCCTGGGGCATGCCCAGCATCCAACTGGGCCCAGAGGCAGAGAGGGGAGTGATTACCAGATAGAAAACATTTATTATGTTGCTCAGAGGTGTGAACATAGACTTAAAAAAATTATTTAAATTTTATTTCTTTATTTTCTTTACTTACTTTTATTTATTTTATTATTTCTGACATTGGCGAGTCGTTTGAATATTTAGCAGTAAAATATAAAAAAATAAAATTAAAAAAAAAAAACCAAACCAAAACCCTTTACAGTTGTGTGTGCTGAGCTTAACAACTGTCACAATATTTGGGCCCAGAGAAGAACCTCTGAAGTCCATGTCATCCATACACTCTGGACTTACAAATAACTCTGCAAAAATCCTGTCTTCTCCCCATCATTTCCTCTGATTGGCTCAAACCAGGCTCTTTCTGCTGATGAGAACTCAGGAATTGCACATTTTTGTTACTGCTGCATCACCACCAGGCAATAAAAAGAGGTATCATATGAAACAAATTTTTTTTATTTTTATTTTACATATTTATACATAAAACTTTCAAGGTAACTCTCTGGCTCCAACCAAATGTTAATAGCACATCTAAAAATGAATGTCAGGTAGTCAACATTCACAAAATGTTGAAAACTGATTAAAGTATACATATTACTGAAAGCTACAACTTCACTACGAGGCAGGCATGTATTTTTTTTTCTTTTTTTTCTTTTGACTTGTATAGCACCGTCAAGTACAGTTTCTTTATTTTAAAACTACAGTGAAGAATAAAAAAGTAGTCAATGGTAAAATATCATCCAAATGAAAAAAAAAAAAATCTCTAAACAAACAAAAATAAAGTTAAACCACCCTCTCTTCTCACCCATGATTTATAATGTTACAAGTACTGTACATTTTCTGTAATAACATTATTAAAATGCCTGATATTTAGTGACGCAAGTAAAAAAAAAAATAAATAAATTAAGAAGCAGAGGCCAATCACTGGACATAAAGCTTCAGACATGGTCAAGGACTAACACTGATTTCCTTCTGCACTTGGAGAGCCACAGAAGTGGGAGGCAGCTCCAGCCCTGCTGCAGGGCTTCATTTTGCTGGCATCTTCTCTGCCATGTGCTTCTGCTGACTTTCGGCGTGCCTGGAGGGGAGGGAAGAATTTGGGTTATTCCTTGGGAGGAGGGAACCCAAACCCACTCCCTCCCCCCCTCAGGGCTGGGGTCCCAACCAGCATCTCCCTATTTTTGTCCCCAAACCACACTGGGATGGAGAGAGCTGCTCTGCTCCAGTCCCATCACCCTGACCAGCTTGCAAATAAATCTCATTTCCTAAACTGCCACTCATTGTATTTAGGAAAAAAGGTGTCCCCAAGCCCCATGTCATGTGAGGTGATGTTGGTGTTGCCTTTTCAGCAGGGGGGGTGATGAGACCCTGGCTCAGGTTACCCAAAGAAGCTGTGGACACCTTCCTGATGGTGCAGATCCAGGCTGGATGGGGCTTGGAGCACCCTGGGCTGGTGGGAGGTGGGAACTGGATGAGTTTTGAGGTTTCTCCCACCCTAAAAACTCCTCTGAGCTTCCATCATCCCATCACCTCTTGCTCTTCACTAGGGGAGCAGCCAGGGTGCCTCCCAAGGCTCCGAAGTGACACCCTGCCTGCCTGTCCCCAGGGCCACCACAACTGCTCCCCAAATCCCCCAGGACCACCTCAGCTGCTGGGAACTTGCTCCAGACAGAGCCCCATCCCAGCTCAACCACCAGCTCTGCACCACCCCTGATGTTTTAAAATACAAACAAAATCTGGGCTGGATTTCCTGCCAGCTTAATGCTTCAAGAGTGAAACAGCAAGTCCTCAAGTGGTGACCATACCCAGTATCACCTTTTTTCAGCTTTTTTCCC
Organism: Phaethornis superciliosus; assembly: GCA_023637945.1. Classification (NCBI taxonomy): domain Eukaryota; kingdom Metazoa; phylum Chordata; class Aves; order Apodiformes; family Trochilidae; genus Phaethornis; species Phaethornis superciliosus. The sequence continues at coordinate 23,399,693 of JAJQWJ010000010.1, forward strand.
CCCAAAGGTTTCAACGCATCCTCGTGTTGTTTCCATGGAAAAATGTCTCCTAAGCCTTGATGTCCAGGAGATGGAGTCCTTGGAGAAACCCACCTATATTCTGCAAGGCTTTCCAGTGTATTGGCTACTGAGCCTGAATATTGAAGAGACTCAGAAATTCTCCCATCAGTCAAGTCCTCCCGATAGCAGAGGCAGATCAGGCACTGGGAATTCCTTCCTGGGCTTTTTAAAGACTTTGGAAAGGAAAACACCATCCCAGAGCAGTCACCTGGGTTGGGGGAGCCTTGGGAAGCTGCTGAGTCTCCAGAACCCGAGTGCTTTGATTTCTTATTTTAGAGGAGAGAGCAGCATCCTGCTCAGCCCTTACCTTGGATGGCAAAAGCTTTAGTGACAAAATTCTGCTAAAAGAAACCCCCTACGTGCTGCCGCCGGCGTGCTGGGACCTGAGAGGAGAGAGAAATACCCTGAGGAGCCTCCTTCACCTGGTCAGGTCCTCGATGTCCACCAGCATGGCATCCTGCTCTGTGTGTAGCTCATCCCGGATGAGCAGCAGCTGCACCAGCTCCTCATTCAAGCCTGGAGCCAGGGGAAAAAAAAAAAAAAAAGGGGATGAGATGGTGGTGTCCTGGGAAAGCCCAGGGTGGGCCATCACCCTGCCCCACCACCTCAGACAGCAGTTGGAGAACCAGCCTCAAAGGATGCTTTTTTTTTTTTCTAAGACAAAAAGTAACACACACATAACACACACACCCCCCTTGCCATGCATGCAAGCAGCTCTCTCTGGGAATAACTGGATGCAACAGCAAAAATAAAGATGGATTTCTCAGTGCTTGGAGTTCTGGCTGGTTCAGCTTTCACCCACTGGTCTTCATGAAACACACCCAAGGATAATTAAACGAGGCTCACTTACTTTCTATCTGGGAGTGGAGATCATTGACTATCACTTGGAGCTGCCCAATAGTCATGTCTCTTAGGTCAGTAGGTTTTAAACTTCTCTTCATCAGGCATTCACTTATATGAGGCATATGTGGCAGCTGAAAAGAAATGGTCAGCTTCTTAATGTCTTCTTCCCAGTACTTTTAATCCTCAAGAGCAGCAGTTGGCCTTGCAGGAACCCCCCCTCCCACACCTTGCATCAGCAGCTGCACCGAGAGGAGCAGAACAGGCTGAGACATCCACACAGGGCTTGAGCCAAGCCTGAAGGTCTGTCTGCATCAGGGAGGCAAGGGGAACACTGTGTCATGGCAGGAGGCATGGAATAGGATGGGATGGGATGGGATGGGGAGAGAAGAGAGGAGAGAGGAGAGAGGAGAGAGGAGAGAGGAGAGAGGAGAGAGGAGAGAGGAGAGAGGAGAGAGGAGAGAGGAGAGAGGAGAGAGGAGAGAGGAGAGAGGAGAGAGGAGAGAGGAGAGAGGAGAGGAGAGGAGAGGAGAGGAGAGGAGAGGAGAGGAGAGGAGAGGAGAGAAGAGAAGAGAAGAGAAGAGAAGAGAAGAGAAGAGAAGAGAAGAGAAGAGAAGAGAAGAGAAGAGAAGAGAAGAGAAGAGAAGAGAAGAGAAGAGAAGAGAAGAGAAGAGAAGAGAAGAGAAGAGAAAAGGATGAGATGGGAAGGGATGGGATGAGCACCATCATGCCACCCTCAGGCCAGTCCCAACCTCCCCCGTCCATCACCTCCTTCCCCACATCCCTCCCGTAGCACCCTGATGAAGAAGCCACATGTCAGCCCTTCCTCTCCTGCCATCTGATCCTTATCTCCCCAGCTTCCCTGCATGGCTACAAGCACTGGGAGCAAGCAGGTCCAGCCCCTGTGCCTGTCTCCAGAAGCAGGAGCAGGGAGCAGAAGGGATGGGGTCACCACTCACCAGATCCGCTACCGGCGACTTCTTCCTGTTCTGCTTTTCCACCTCCACCTGCATTTTGGCCATGGGCTTTGCCATAGCCAAGGCCATTTTGGCTTCAGCTTGGAGTTTCTTTTGCCTGCTGAGGAAATCCATGTCGTCGAGGGACTCTGACTCCTCCTCTGTTGTGTCTCTGTCGGAGTAGGACGAGCTCTGCTTGCTCTAGGGGAGCAGACACCCAACAGTTACTGCCCCATCACCCCAACCCTGCCCCCAGCTCTGACAAGGGCTAGAATAATGTTAAATCTATAACATACATATATAACATATAAAACATAACGTAGCATAGATATATAATATATAAATATATAAATAACCACTACTAAGATTCCCTTTGCTCCTGGAGCAGTGCATGATGTTGTTCCTCATCTCCCTTGACACAAACTGCTACTGGTTCAGCAAGTGAAAGCTGTTCCTGCCCCTATACTTTCATTGTTAAGCTGATTTGTGTGAACCCCAAGAAATGCATGGTGCTGCAGAGTCATATAAGCTTCCTTATTTCTCTGGCTGCAACAAAAGAAAAGTTTAAAATCACTGAAGTTTAAAGTTTAAATCACTTTAATAACTTCTAGCCTATATGTTTATATATAAATAGATAGATAAAGAATATATATATATATAACATTATATATAACATAACATTAGAATAGTGTTAAAAATAATTAACTGAGCTGACAACAAGGGCTAGCATTTCTATAGAAAAGGTGAGGAGCACAGTTTTTGTTGGTTTTTTTTTTAAAATATTTTTGCATTTTAACCCACAAAGTTATCCTTAAAAAAATCAAGAGTAAGCCCCAGCCAAGCCCCACTGACTATTAATAGCAACCCAAGCCCTTCAGATGGAAGGAGGAGCCAACCAGAGCAATGGGTGGTGGAGGAACACACTGGAGGAAAACATCTGGAGCTGTGGTGTTGTATTCCCAAAGGAAAAGCAAGGAAAGCTGCTGGGACCTGATCCTGCTCTGTGTCCATTACTGCCTGGATAAGGATCAGAGCCAAAAAGAAAGGGAGGGAGGAAAGGAAGGAAAGGAAGGAAAGGAAGGAAAGGAAGGAAAGGAAGGAAAGGAAGGAAAGGAAGGAAAGGAAGGAAAGGAAGGAAAGGAAGGAAAGGAAGGAAAGGAAGGAAAGGAAGGAAAGGAAGAAAAGGAAGGAAAGGAAGGAAAGGAAGGAAAGGAAGGAAAGGAAAGAAAGGAAAGAAAGGAAAGAAAGGAAAGAAAGGAAGGAAGAAACACCCTCACATGAAGGCAGCAACTCTGTGCTGCTCAGCATCTCACACAATCTTACTCCTGGCTGGGGATGCTCCTCTGGCTTTAGCCTTGCTGTTTTAATAGGATCAACTCTTTATCAGCTTCCAGCATGCAGGGCCTGATGGTTTCCATGCTCCCAAGCCTCTGCAGGGTGAGTTCCCAGACTTACCATGGGTGACAAGGGGGTGTCCAGGCTGGTTTCTGTTTTGCTGTCATCACCGTCGCTGTCCTTGTCGCTGCCGCTGTCATTGACAAAGCAAATCTGCAAGTTCATCCCACTTTGTAACCTGGGGGAAGGACAGGAGAGGTGAAACCACAGCACACCCCCCTTGTCACCACTGCCACCAACCACCCGGCCACCCATGGGTGATGCCAGCATCAAGCCAGGCCTGTTTGGAAAGGATGATGTTCTCCTGATGTCCTGGCAGATATGAATTTCCTGGATGCAACAGCAAAAATAAAGATGGATTTCTCAGTGCTTGGAGTTCTGTGGGTTCAGGAAGATGTGGATTTCCAAAATGATGGTCACCCAGCACCCAAAAGCTCAGCCAGGACCCACCAGAGCCCTGTGCTCCAAGGTAGGACTGGGAGCTCAGGGATGGGGTGATGGCAATGCTTCTACCACCATCTACTGATGGACTGCAGAATTGCTGAGACACTGCAGAGCTGCTGTCATCATGGTGATGGTATTACTGCATTAAACAAATGTATATGTAACTATATATATTATATATATATGACTATATATATTCTATGTAACCATATATATTATAAATGCATAAAATATCTATGTAAGACATAGACTGGTTTGGGTTGGGAGGGACCTTAAAGATCAACCAGTCCTAACCCTGCCACGGACTGGGACACCTACCACCAGCCCAGGGTGCTCCAAGCATCCAACCTGGATCTGAACATCCATCCAACCTGGATCTGAACATCCATCCAACCTGGATCTGAACATCCATCCAGCCTGGATCTGAACACTGCCAGGGATGAGGCAGCCACAGCTTCTTGGAGCATCCTGGGCCAGGGGCTCAGCACCCTGCTGGTGAAGCATTTCAGAGCACACCAAACCCAAGGAAAATTCAAGAATACAGCTGGAAGTAAAAGCTGAGGGATTCTCCAAAGGCAGGCCTGGGGATCTCTCACACTTTTGAGCCACCAGAGAGGTTTTGGGCTCTTGAGGCCACCTGGCTTACCTGGAGGAGAGGCTGGGCTTGCCACTCTTGCTGCAGCTGGTGTAAAGTCCTGGCCCATCGTCGAAGAAGCTGCCCAGAGCCAACTTCTGCCTGATGGACTCCCGCTCATTCTTCTGGGCCTGAAAGGGAATGGCAAGGAGAAAGGATGAAGCTGAGAGCCCCAGCAGGCTGCAGGAAGGAGAGCTGTCCCACCAGCCCCACTCCCACACTTGTGATGCTCAGCATCTCCCAGGCTTGGTTGGGATGCACTTCCCATCCCAAAAGGAGGCCCAGCTGGTGCTTTCCTCTCTCCCCCCAGACACAGATTCTCCATCTCCATCACCACCCATCTGACACAAACCTAGTAAAGGCTCTGATTACTGAGCCTACATCCACACACAAGGCCCCCCAAGACCACCCTTGCACCTGGAGCATCTTCCACTTCTCAAAGCAGCCTCCCAAACTTCACAATCCTTCTGCCAAAGTACCCAAATATGCATTTTTAAACCACCCCCATTGAACGTCCCACACTTTTAAAAAGTTTATTTGTATATTTCTTTATATAGATATGTTGGGGTCTTTTGAACAAGGACAAGCTACAAAACGATTTGAAATTAATCACCCATCAACGATGACTTGTAATGGAGATGATTGTAATCAGTGTGGAATAAATGAAAAACATGGATCTAGATCCAAAATTAGTGCTGGTACTATCCCAGTGCTTGTCACCAGTGGATTCCCTGCCAACACTGACAACCAATTCATACAAGGCAGCAAGCTATTGATAGAAGGAACATTCTGAAGCTCTCAAACATTTCAATTTAAAATAACACATAACAGGAACAAAAGACAACACAGCAGGCAAGCCCAGGCTGCTTCCACAGTGTTAATGAATATAACTGTGCTGCTTTTTTTTTTTTACCTGACAAAAAAATCAAGCACCTCTTTATGCTAGAAGGCCGCCAGATTTAACAAAATGCAAATTATTAACTTAAAATAGCTCTCAGTATAATTCCAGCTCCAGCACTACACAGTATCACACTGCCCATTATGTTGTCAATCCCTTCCCAAAACACACCCTTCATTTGTAACCTGACTCCTGTCATTGAGAACACTGAAAATACCAAGTTCCCAAAGTTCTACCCAGACTGCCACCCTCCCTGCATCATTATTTCATCAAGTCCTGGCTACTCAGCCTCCCCCTTTTTTCCAGCCCAGGTGATCCTCTCCTACGTCTTCCCACCTACTTCTGATTTTCCTCGTGTTCTGGCAGAAATCATGGAACCATAGGATGGGCTGGGTTGGAAGAGACCATGAAGATCCAAGCCCCCACATTACACAAGGCTTCATCCAGCCTGGCCCCAAACCCTCTCAGGTGGAACTCTCTCTCCAGACTTTTTGTCTCTCGTTTTTCCAAGTTTTGCCCCATTTCCCACCCTCATCCCAGTCTGTACCTTCCAACAACAAGCAATTTGTTTTCTCCCCCAGGTGATTACTGAGGATGCTCAATAACACAGCTCCCAGGGCTGAGCTCAGGAGAGTTGGTTTATAAACCAGACTCTGGTTAATGACCATAAAGAAATCAGGAGTCCTATTTGTTGTTATGATAACACAGGGAACAGTTATTAAGAAACAGAATATACCTGAGGGATATGGACTTGAAGCTGTAGATAAATTACCCAACAGCTGCACTACTCCCCCCCTGAGCTGGGTACTGAAAATTATAAATTGAGAAGGTGAATTGCAAGGTTTTGGGTTTTGGGTTTTTTTTTTTCAGCTATTAAATAGACTTCACTTGACACATCAAAGAGTGGATCAAATACTCAACATGCAAATAAAACCATGTTAATTAAACCTCTTATTCTGACCCTGTATCAGCAAAAAGATATATTTCTGAGAGAGGGGGTGGCTGCACAGCTGAAGTCTGGTCCAGGAGATTATTACAAACAAAAAGCGTTTTGTTTTTTTTTTTAATTATTATTTTTAAGGCAAACAATTTGGGCTGGATGTTTGCCTTGCTAGTGTTGCCCTTCCCATTTGGAAGGCCAGCAGCCACCTTTGTTTAAGCACAGACTGAAAACACAATGTCAGATGATGGCTGGGACTGCCTATGTGTGAAAGGCTTCACACAGCCCTTCCAGGGAAGGCAAATTGCCAGGAGAGGTTCAGCCTTTCCCTGCAGACACTCTTTTCCCCAGCCCCTTTGCCTGCTCTAATTATTCCTGGTTATAAATCTTTTGCTGTCATCTTGCTGGTGATTTTATTAGATTATATTAGATTGTATTTTCAGATTACACACAAGCATTTCTGCTCTTCAACAGCCATCCCTGGCATGCTGCAGCATCCCAACACCAAAAACAAAGCACCATATTTTTGTTTGAGACCTTGAATTTATCCAATATACAGAATATATATATTTTGTATATATATATATATTGATATATACTATATTTATTAGATATATATCTCCAATATATTGGGTATTTATCCTTCTTCCTGCACAAGCCCGTCCCTGGGGACACTGGGAGATACCCAACATGGGATGGAGAGCAGATGCCCACCAGATTCCTGTAGTTTTCTGGGAAAACGAGCTAAATCCCTACTGAAACAGCCCAACAAATTGCACAGGGAAGATTCAGTTGGTGTTGAGGTGCCACAGCAATCAGCCAGGCTCCTTGTCATGCCCTGAGTCCCTTCACCCATGGCACAGCACCCAGCTCCTGGGAAAGGCATTTCTGAGGTTGGACTGATGGGACCCAAACCCAGATGTGTTCTGTTAATACCTGAAGAGGGAAGAGCTTAATTACACCCTGAATTACAGATTACCAGGGCTGAGCAGGACCCCAAAGGCAGTGTCACCACCATGCAAGGGGTCATGGTGCTGGGAGAGGCTGCACACTGGGAGCACCCAGGGGCACCCAAGAGGGTGCAGAGCCCATGCCTGGATCAGGCCAGGAGCATGAGGCCACCCAGGCTATTTTTGCCAGAGGTCTGTCATTACCAGCCAGAGGCAATTGCTATATTTAAAGTTCCAGACCCATAGGCAGTGCCTTATTTTATCTCTGTGAAGTCCAAGGGCTGTTACTGGATTCACAAACAGAAATGGGAACCACGGAGCGTTTGGGTTTTTCTCTCTTCTTCCCTCCCGGGGGATTTGCTGACAAATCCAGCAATGAAGTCAAACTTTGGTGGCTCCAGCCACGTGGCAAATTGCCTTCAGACCCCGAGGGTCTCTGGAAACAGCTCTTTACATTTTCTTTATCATCAAGTGATATGGAAACCTAGGGGAGGGGGGGAAGGTGTGTGGTTTATCACCTCCGAGCGAGATGCACCCCAAACCCAACAGGTCCCCCCCCTCTCTGCCAGCTGTTGGCAGCTAAAAAAAGGCTTTTTTTTTTTTTTTTTTTTTTTTTTTTTTTTTTCCCCAATGTCCCTTACCTTTTTATAACTGCCCTCCCCGGGTGGTGGGGCTGCTTTCCTGATGATGTCACCCATGCCATCATCCTCCCCACTCATCTCCTGCGCTCCCGGGTCCTCACGTGGCCGCTGGAACGCTCCCAACGGAGCATCTCGGTCCTTCCTCCCCTCTTCAAGCTCTCACCCTGGGAGCCAAGATGCTTCCTCAGGATGCTTCCCCAGCTCCTCTCCCTCCCGAGCACCTTGCTTTTCCCTAATAAAGTCAACAGGAGCTTGGGGCAGCTGATGAGAGGGAGGAGAGGGCCAGGGAAGCCGCGTCCTTCTCCAACCACTGCCAGCGCTGGATAAAAATAGCCCCAAGCCAGCTCCACAAGGGCAGGGAAAAAAAACCTGGTGTCTGATGTCAAAAACCCAAATCCGGCGGCGTAGCTGCAGCAGAAGGAAGGGGTTTTCTCCCAGGGTTTTCACCGTGGAAGTTATTCCAGTGAAATCCCCTGGAGGAGCTGGGTCCTCGGTGGCAGCGGTGCTGAGGATGGGGCAGGCAACAGCAGTGGCAGCCACCAGGGCAAACTCTGCTTGCATTTTTGACACAAACACACACACACAAAAAAACCACCTGGGAAGACCACAGGGAGCTAAGCAAGAAAAAAATTGTTTCTAGGAACTAACCAAAAGAGCTCAAAAAGGTGCCCAGGCTTCCCCTGGATGGGGAGCTCAGGGCCCCTGCAATTCCTGGCCCTGCAGGATTTAAAACCAACAGAGCTGACATCCTTAAATGATGTAACCACTTCATGCTGACATCATTTTACCCCAAAATGCAAATTCTAGTTAGATTACCAGCTCTGCCTCTAAATTCTGCATCCCAGAATTCCTCTGCTCTGACCTCTCAGGAAAAAACAGGGAGAATAAACAAGATTGTTTAATCCCATCCTTGTCCCAGACTTTGTAATTCCCAGATGACACAAAAACCATTCTCTGGATATTTAATTGTTTTTAAGTTCCCCTCCACATTGCTGACTCATTGTGTCCTTTCCTGCTGTTGCTAAATTAACTTCCTCTCCTGGCCGTGGGGATAGAGCCTGACACAATAAATCTGAAGGAAAAAAAAAAAAATTAAAAAATCCCAAAGGCACAGAGGAAGGATGTGGTGGCCAGGAGCCCAGGGCTGGGCGAGGCTGAGCTTGAAACCTGCCACATGCTTCTCCTCCTATTTGGGACAAGTCACAGCATCATCCTGCCCTCTTCGGTGGGCAGGGATGTCCCCACACCTTCTCTGTCCCTGGATGAGATGGGGAACCCCAGCCCAGTCCCCCTGCCCAACATGCAGGAGGATGCTGCCACATGCAAGCCACCCTTCTGCAGACTGACATCAAGGTCACACCTACAGATAGGAAGACACATAATTCACCAAAAATATATTTACATTCACATACATATGGATACATACAATGGATGTGGATAATATAGATACATAGGGATAAATAAATACAGAAATACTTTTACACATGCACCCCATCCACTGCACAAAAATACCCACTGAGCTTTCATGGAATCACAGACTGGTTTGGGTTGGAAGGGACCTTAAAGCTCCCCCAGTTCCAACCTCTGCCATGGTCAGGGACACCTCCCACAGCCCAGGCTGCTCCAAGCCCCATCCAACCTGGGCTGAGACACTGCCAGGGATGGAGCAGCCACAAATTCCTTGGGAAACCTGGGCCAGGGGCTCAGCACCCTCACACCAAACAATTTCTTCCTAAAAATCTCACCTCAATCTGCCCTCTTTCAGTTTAAAACCATCACTCCAAGCTCCTGTCCTTCCATGTCTTTTCCCAAGTCCCTCCCCAGCTTTCCTGGAGCCCCTTCAGGCACTGGAAGGTGCTCTAAGGTCTCCCCATTGCAGCCTTCTCCTCTCCAGTCTAAACACCCCCAATTCTCTCAGCCTGGCTCCAGAGCAGAGCTGCTCCAGCCCTTGGATGATCTCTGTGGTTTAGCATTTAAGCAAAGAAAAGCACCCAGATGGATCCAAACTGGTGGCTCTGCTCTGGCCAAGACCTCCTTGTGCTTCAGATGGCACCAGAAGGAAACCAGCAGCCCCTGGGGTCCCAGCAGCCCCCATGATGCTGGCAGGGGGACACACACATACCGAGCCTGATTTTTCTTTTTATAGCATGAAGAGAAAGGTCAGGATGGATGAATCTGGAGCAGGTCAGCTGGGGTGTTCCTGAGCCAGGAGAACACAGCCACAGACCCAACCACAGGGGATGCTCTGGCTGGGGATGGAAGCCCTGGGGTCAGCTGTCAGCAAGGAGAGGAAATGGGACACATCAAGTTTTATGGGCTTTCAGCACCTGCTGATGGCTCATGAGCAAGGAAGCAGCTAAATTTAACCCAACTGCTCATACGTCACTGCGTGAGTCAATGAGAAAATAAAACCTCAACACTGCTGGGGGAGAAACTCTCCATTGGGGAGGAACCCAGCCTGCTGCTTTCTGCTGGGGACCAGCTCCAACATGCAGCTGGTTCCAGAGGTAATAGACAAACCTCCTCAGTTCCCAAGGAAGTCCAAGGAAAGCATCCCAGATCCTCCTCCCTGCCATCCTGGTGTTCACAGACCAGGGTAAGGAGGTGACCTCCAGACTCATCAAAATCTCAAGCTGCCTCAATTATTGATGATATTTCTACCCAGCTCCCTGGAGACACCAACCAAAAGGAACCTCCTGTCATTTCTCAAATCTTTTTGGTTTCCCGGGCTGGGTTTTATTTTTTTTCCTGGTTAATTTTCTTTGCATGTAGCATCTCCAGAGCCACCCTCTTGCCAGCAGATAGCTCAGAGCGTCACCGATGCCAGCGCACGGAGCCAAACCCGGTTCCCACGGGCAACTGCCTGCTTGGAAACTCCAGCCTCAGGCAGGGCATCCCGGCTGGGGGGGGGGGGTTTCTCTGCTTTTAAAGACACATTAGGAATCACCCCAAGGAGACCAGACATGTCACCCACTCGTAGGGTGGTGGCAAAGAAACACAGATGAGGCCACTGACAGCCCCGAGTCACGTTTTGCTCCGTGCAACATCAAGCAGCACTGGCAAGAGGCATTTACAATTAAACTGCAAGACTGGCTAAGGCTGCAGGCCAGTAAAGCACTGCTAAGATGTCAGAATAAAACATTAATTTCTGTGTTAAGGCCTGATTTGCACGCTTTACAGTTTCCTTTTATTCTGTGCAAGCTGGGGACCTCACAAACCCTTAACCAAGGCGCACGGGCTGACATTTTTCTTCCCACATTGTAGGAGAAATAAGGAGCCCTAAACAAAATGCTTGGCCTAAGAAAAGAAATCATTATAAAACATGAAAACAAAAGAAAGAAAAGCCACACCAAAACTAAGAGGAAAATACACGGAATGAGAAGCAGCAGCAGCCTGCGTGATGTAGCCATGGGAAAGATGTCAGATGCTGGGACCTCCTGACCAGGAAGGACTTGGCCTAAATTCAAAGTGATGAACCTGACTTAGTGACATCCAAATCCCCAGGAGGACCCACAGCCACCTGAATTTTAGACAGCAGCAGTGTCAGCTCGTTTGCAGACAAGAAACAGGGCTTTCCAGCCATGGCAGACAGCAGAAACACCCTCCTCTTCCTCAGCACCCTCCCTACCACAGTGCTTATGCCCCAGCGACAACCTGGTCATGTCCAAACTTGAATTTCTCCAAAACAAGCACATTTTCAAGTTTTCCCTGTGTGCTGGTTCATTCCTCTGATGTGATTTATTCTGAGTTTATTTAATAGCTTCAAGAAAAGAGGAGTGAGGGGAGCAGAATGCCACGCTACCACTCTGCTTCCCCCATCCCGGGGCACTCTGGGCAGCCACCAAAATCTTAAAAAAAATTCTTTAAAAATCCCCATCATTGCTCGCTCCCTCTGATCCACATCACCAGCCACGAAAGGATTAAAATTTGGCTTTTAGGTTAGCAGGTTTGGGGGGGGGGGGGGGGGGAAGGACTGGAGTTGCTCCTGAATCAGCGTCACAGGAAGGTTTGGAAAGAGCTCTCAATTGAAAGACCAGTTGGGTTTTGTTTTTTTTCCCCCCCCCCCAATTTCCCTGTTGTCTGCCTGTTTCCACTCTCTGTATTTATCAGGTTGGAAGAGAGGAACCAGGTCACAAATATGCAAGGAGATTAAAGCAGATAAAAGGCAGCAGAGCCCATTAACATGCAGGGACGGTGGCCAAGCCTGTGCTGGTGCTGCAGCTCAGCAGCATCATGGCTCTCCCACTGCCACGGACCAGCTCCCACCCAGCTTCCACCCAGGAAACAATGCACAACCTTTAACCCTTGCCTGCCCACGAGGAGGCTGGGAAAAAAAACATCCTCTGCCCAGAAACAATGGCACCATTTATGAAGGCACTAGAGAGCAACAGGCTCCATCCATCCAGGCTGCAGAAAAATCAGAGGATAAAAAAACCCACATAAACAACCCCCTCAAAAAAAAAAAAAACCAAAACACAACAAACAAACCCAACACTCCAAAACAACAGGATTTTTTTGTTGTGTTTTTGGGGTTTTTTTATGAAGGAGCTAAAAATGGAAATTAATTTCCAGAAGCGTTTTGAAAACATCCAATTAAAAATCCTTTTCCACTCTCTGCATACTGGTATCTTCCATCATGTATTTTGCAGCATGAGATATTCTGGCTTCAAAATATCTGATTTTTGAATTAAAAATGTTGTTTGAGTTAAACGTGGGGGGGGAAGGAAATGAGGATGAGCAAAAGCCCCCATCTCCCAAGGGTTCAGCCCAGCCTGGGAATGCCTGTTTGTTGGTTATTTTGGAAAAAAACCCCCACTCCCTCAGACGTAAGCAAAGACATTTCTCAGCATCCCCATCATGAGGTGTTTGGGCATTTCATAACCCACCTGTACCATGGCTCCCTGGCCAGGTGCACCCACCAGCACCCACCCCCTCTCTTGAAACCAGAGCCCACCCCAAGCTCTCCCCAACACAAGCACCCTGAGGTTGCTCAGCAAACATTCCTCTGGTTGCTGCCCCAGGGATGGGGATGGATGCTGCCAGAGGGAAATGCTTGTCCCCAAACCCATCCCCAGTTCTCACAGGGAGCAGCACGAACCCACGTCTGAAAATAACCATCTCCCCTTCCAAAAACCTGGGGAGCACCCAGAGATATTCCATGGAACCCAGTAGAAAACAGACATCACTCTGCTGTGGCAACTCCAGAAATGCAAATATACAGCTTGGTCACTTACACCCAGCAGTTTCATTAGGAACAGGAATATAAAACACCCAGAGGTGGGTGCAGGCAAAGGGGTGCAGATCTGTGTGCAGGAAGAGGGGTACAGACTTGGGTGCAGGCAGAGGGGTAGAGATTTGGGTGCAGATTTGGGTGTAGACAGAAGGGTACAGGTTTGGGTGCAGGCAGAAGGGTACAGGTTTGGGTGCAGAGAGAGGGGTGCAGGCAGCAGGTACAGATCTGGGGGCAGGCAGCAGGGTGCAGATTTGGGTGCAGATTTGGGTGCAGGCAGCTCCCCTGGGTGAGCACCCCCCCTGTGCCCCTGAGCATCACACTGGGGAGCACAAAAGCCCCCGGTGGGCAACGGGGTTCTCATCCCCACCACGGCTGCTTTGAACCCAGTGCCTGGAGAGCCCCGGGAAGGGGGTGGGGGGGTGGATGGGTGGGGGGGTGCTCAGGAGCCCACCCTTTCAACATGAGCAGAGGGAGCCCTGGGGCTGGCGGGGGGGGGGGGGGGGGTCGGCTGGGGATGGGTTGGGATTGAGGGGGGAGAGCTGGGTTGAAGGGGGGGAGATGTAAGATATAGGGGGGGGGGGAGAGCTGGGATGGGGGTCCAGGCCACGTTTCCCCCCCTTACCTGGTAGGAGCAGTTCTCCTGGTGAACCATCTCCGAGCATCATCCGGCGCTGCCGCTCAACCGGCAGCGATCGCAGCCTCCCCGAAGGGAATTCTCCGGCCCCGGTAGGGAAGGAGAAGGTAAAAAGATAAAGGGTGGGGGAAATAAAAAAGCTGGGAAGCCGGGCCAGCAGCCCGCCGGTAAGATGGATGCTGTCGCCCTGCTCCGCCTGCGCAGCGGCGGCCCCGGCGGGAGAGGAAGAGAGGGAGGGATGGGGGGGGGGGGAAACCGGGCCCGGGCCCGCCCCTGCCTGAGCTTCTGGCACAAAGACCCGGGGGAGGGTGAGCTCCTGGCCGAGGGGAAAATAACCCCTTCTTTAGGTAGGGTTTTCCCCTTCGGACACTGCGCTATGGAGGGGGGAATCCCCCCCCCCCCCCCCCCCCTTCTCCCACTCCCAAGCTCCGGGGCGATGCTGCGGCTGCCGCAGTTCCTGCCCAGCCCTTCCCTCCCCACCCCGGCTGGGTTGCGGCACCGAAGCGGTGATGGTACCGACTTCCCAGACCCAAAAAGCTGCCAGCCCCACACCTCGGACCGCCGCCAGACCCCAGACGTTCCGGTACCGGAACGTCTGGGGTCTGGCGGCGGTCCGAGGTGTGGGACTGGCAGCGGCTCTGCCTGACATTTCCAGCTAAAAACACCCCCAGCCCACAGCCGGAGGCACCACGGAACTCCCCGTCGTGGATCCGAACCGGTTTGGGGTCCAGGCAATGCCCCAGCCACCCGCAACCGGGCCGGCTCCCAGCGCCTCCCTCTGCAGGGCAAGGTTTGGGATGGGTTCTGGTGGGAAAAGACTTTTCAGAACACCAGGTCCAAGTGTTCCCCCAGCAGTGCCAAAGCCACCCCTGCCCCATGGCCCTCAGCACCACATCTCCAGGGCTCTGAAACCCCTCCAGGGATGATGGGGACTCCAGCATCAGGACAGGACATCACAAACTTTTCCAGGGAGAAATTGTTCCCAAGCTTCAATCTAAACCTTCCCTGGCACAACTTGAGGCTGTTCCCTCTTGTTCCTTGGGAGCAGAGCCCAACACCTCCTCTCAGGGGGTGTCAGAGAGCCAGGAGGTCTCCCCTCAGCCTCCTCTGCTCCAGGATCCACACCCACACCTCCCTCCTGGTTTTCCAGACCCTTCCCCAGCTCCATTGCCCTTCCCTGCACACACTCCAACCCCTCAATGTCTCTTTTCTCCCCCAAAACTGACCCCAGGACTCCAGATGCAGCCTCACAGCACACTGGGGACAATCCCTGCCCACCCCAGGGTGCTGTGTCACCTCTCCTTTTCCAGGGGGTAACAGGTACCCCCAGAGCCTCACGAGCAAAAATTTGGGGCCAGGCTAACCCTGGCTGCAAGGACACAGCAAGTCTCACATTCAAGCCTTATTTTTGGCTGGACATGTCCCATCTGAGTGACACCCAAACACCCTGAGGATTCGTACCATGCACTGGGTGCTCTCAGCCAGGCAGGCAATAACGTTTTGGCTTGCAATTAAAAGCAGTTCCATGCCTTGCCTGACTTTTTTTGGTCAAAGAGGGCTTTATTTTGCTCCCAAGGGCAGCCAGCTGTGGCTGTGCTCAGGAACACACATGACAAACCCAGGAACACTTGCTCACAGTGCTTCAGATTCGATTCCCCGCAACAGATGTGCCTCTAGAATAGTAATAATAATAACAAAATCCTTTGTAGGATCATAACTCATCAGTTTTCCCAGTTTTTCAAACAGGCTGGAGCAACTGTGGGTGGATGGAGAGTCCCTGGAGCCCCCCTGCAGCTGGAAAAAAAAAAAAAAACAACAGACCCTCCTGTACTCTCATACAGGAGATGGGCTTTAAAGAAAAAAAACATGATAGAATAATTTGGGTTGGAAGGGACCTCCAAGACCACCTAAGTCCAATTCCTGCCATGGGCAGGAACACCTCCCATGCTCCAAGCCCCCATCCAACCCATCCTTGGGCACTGCCAGGGCTGGGGCAGCCACAGCTTCTCTGGGCAACCTGGGCCAAGGGCTCAGCACCCACAGCAAAAAATTTCTTCCTAATACCTTGTCTAAATCTCTTTGAGTTAGAGCTTTCATTCAAAAAGGAAAAAAAAAACAACCCAAAACTCTATTTTGCGGTTTTTAAGAGAGGATGAATTCATGCTGTTTTGGATCAGATCTGCCAAGAATCCTATTCACAACCAGACAGCTACTTTCAAACATAAAAAAACCCCAAACAAAACCAAACCAAAACCAAACCAAACCCCACCACTTTCCAATATTCTGGATCAGCCTTGGCCTTGCTTTGAAGAAGGATTTGTGGGAAGGCAAAAGCAGCTCTGCACATTACCTCATCCCTAATGCCATTTATTATGTGCATCACCAGGAAAACTCCCAAAATTACCCCCCTGCTTCCCACGTGTGGCTCTATCTATAACGATGGTGACTCAGAGCAGCAGCTCCCTGGTGGAGACTGCACCAACCTCCCTCCCCCAAACCTACTTTACAGCTTATTCCTTCTGCAAATTAACTGGACTTTTGGCTTTCCCATGCCACCTGCTGCAGAAAACCCAGAGAGATGGGTCAGGAATCATCCTCAGCCTCTGGATGTGCTCCTCTGGCTTTGGCCATTCCCTGGGCAGAGGCAGGTGGGTAATAATTAAAGCAGGGAGTGATTAAAGCCAGTGAAAGGCTCCTGGCACTGCTCCAGCTGGGTCAATGGGAACTGATACTTCTGGGTGAAGGCAAAGCAGAAGCAGTGCTGCTTTCCATAGAGGCACAACCCAGCTGGAAAGCCCAGGAGAGCCCTGGAGACCTCAGCAGCCCCTCTCAGCTGAGGAGATGTACCCCTGCCCTGCCTCCTTTGGCCTTTCTTAGAGAGCCAGCCTCTAACCTAATGCATCTTTCCTGACTTGTGAGATGATCTGGTCAAATTTTCCTGAAGCCTTCCCTCTGAACTAGAAATGTGAGGTTTGGAAAGCCCTGGAGAACATCTCCAGGGAGGTTTGACACGCATCTAGGGACACCTGCATCAACCACTTCCCTTCCAAAGCCCTTTTCCAGCTCTCTTCCAAAGGGGCTGGGAAGATGCTGCTCTGGAGCAGGGTCAGTCTTGCTTGAACAGTCCAGACTGGACCTGCCCTCTGATTAATCTGGGTTAATTAACCAGGGGACACCTCCCACCAGCCCAGGATGCTCCCAGCCCCATCCAACCCATCCCTGAACACTGCCAGGGATGGGGCAGCCACAGCTTCTCTGGGAAACTTGGGACAGGGGCTCAGCACCCTCACACCAAAGGATTTCTGCTCCAGTTCTCATCTCAGTCTCCCCCTTTAGATATAAAACCACCATTCCTTGTCCCATCACTCCATGCTTTTCCCTCCCCAGCTTTCCTGGAGCCCCTTCAGGCACTGGAAGGTGCTCCAAGGTCTCCCCATTGCAGCCTTCTCTTCTCCAGGCTGAACAACCTGTTCCTACAGACAGAGAAAACACCTGGTATCCCAAATTCTGAAGGAAAAGACAGGATTTCTGAGTCTGTGATTCAGAAGGTGACAAATGGATGCAGCACCATTCCTCCAGCCTGGTCCTGGCCCCATCCCAGCCTTGGATTTCCCTGCTTGTTGTGCCTCAGCCCCAGGAAATCATTAACAAGGGAGAGGGGAGGTTACCAACCCTCCCATCATCATTCCTCTGCTGGGAAAACCCTCCTTAAAAAAAAAAATAAAGCTGGGCAGTAAAGCCAAGCCCTGCAGTTAGGAGGAACAGAGCACATGCTCAGTGCCCTGGGAGGGGAAGGGACCCGAACATGTTATCCACATGAAAGCCACAGACAGCCCTGCTCCTTATTTTGTCATTTCTCCCTTATAATTTATTTTTATAACCCAGATTGAATCCCACACCAGCAGCAAGGACCCCACACTTCAGCCCCAGAACTGGGAAAAGTTGAATTTTGCAGGTTGGCATTGGCTGCCCCATTGGGTCAATACAGAAAGATGGATTAAATGAATATGTGTGGGGTCTTTTTTTTTATTTTATTTTTTTTTCATCAAATCTCAAAATCAACCTAGGTACTGGGTAAAAATGAGGCCCCAGTGAAGGGGGAGGCAGAATGTCCCCCCCCAAGCCAGCCCCCAGGATGCTTCTGCCCACCCCAAGAGCAGCAAGCTTAAATTACACACAGCCTCATAGGATTTCAGCTTTATTTGCTGATGATTTACTGGGAGAGAAGGGTTTAGCTCCTCTTTAAGCCAAGCCAAAGCTTTTCCAGGGTTTAAATCTAGCAAGAAAAACCAGAAAAAGATTATTTTTTAATCAGTTAATACTAGACATCTGCTTGGGAAGGGGAGCATTTGTTTGGATTACATTCCCATTTAATGCTCTGGACTATTACTTTTGTATTTAAGGAGGATGATGCCAAGGTGTTTTCCATCATTTGGGATATGTTAACCCTACTCTACAAGGGATAATCCTCTGGTACTTTAAAAATCCAAGCAGTGCCCTTCTCTCTTCTGTGCCCCTTTTCCTTCCAGGAGGGTTTCTGGAGTCCTTTCCAGGAAGCAGCTTTGCAAACCCCTTTACAAACTGGGGTACCAACTGCTTTTTACTTTCAGGGTTAAATCCTGAGGATTGAAATGCTAGAATAAAACTCTCCTTGTTCCTCTGAGGACCAAATCTGCCATTCTCAGGGAATGAAACCCCACTCTCCAGTGAGTCACTCCTGCTGGGAACGCCTACGTGCCAGGGGAAATCAGGGAGCACCAGGAAAGGGATTTGTTGCACTTTTATGTGGAAGCAGAAGTTCACATCTTGCACTTGCAACAGCCCCGTGGCTTCATTTTTTCATGGCAATAGATTCACCCCCCAAAAAAACCCCCATCTATTTTCTACCCATCTCCCCAACAGCATCCTCACCACTTCATCACCAAACCCCCATCCTCTCCCCCTTCAAAACCTGGAACAGGAGGTGACAGCAATTTCCCAGCCCATACCTCCATGCACAGGATGGCAAATGCTTCACAGGGCATTGCAGGGAACAATTTCACAGTCTCCCAAGCTTTTACAACTTGGCTGGTGACAGAAAAGTGACAAAAAGCAGGGTGAACAAGCAGACTTCCCCACCAAACCCATCTGGAAAACCTTCCTGGTAGCTTAATTAAATCCCTGGTAGCTTAATTTAATGTCTCCTCAACATTTTATTTGTATTTGTAACAATAAACTGGTTTGTTACTTTTGGTTTTTTTTGGAAGTGCAAGATTCCCAGTGTGGATAACACCAGGGAGAACAGGAGAACTTTAGCAGGACAAACTTGGGAGCTTTTGTATTAGCACCCCTAAATTCAAATATTACAAACCATCTCTCTCCACAGGGCTCTTTCTGCCCCGTTTGGCAGAGGATTTGAAGCAAATTCCATCACCTACAAACAATTTTCAGCATTTTTGGTCTGAGCAGGCAGACATTGCTGAGCAGGAGCTGTGATGCTCAAGGGATGCAGCAGAATTGAAGGGAGGTGCCATAACTCCCCAGCCCCTCACCTCCTGTTATTTTGCCATCACTTCAACCAACTCCAAATCAATCCTTGCCTAGGAGGATGGAAAGCAACCCCAGGGCCAGCTAAGCCCCAGGAGCATCCCCAGGGGACCTCAACTTGTCCCTGATGTGTCCCTGACCTCATCCTCTGCCTGGAGCTGTCAGGCACAGGCAGCCAGAGCATCCCCACCTGGCTGAAACACAGGGGGAGAACCAACAGGTTGCACCTCATAATTTGGGCTCAAAAAGCCTATTTTTCTTGTTCTGTGCCTGCACCCCTCAATTTGGGCTCAAAAAGCCTATTTTTCCTGTTCTGAGCCATGCCTGAGCAGGGGATGCTGGCATCAGGCACCCGGCAGCTCCCCAAACCCTCCGAGATCTTCCTTAGAAAATCCCCAATTCTGCAGCTGTATAAATAGGGACAGAGAATGACTCAAAAGCATTAAAGCTTCTGATGCATGAGCTTGGAGGAACAACTTTTTCCAGACCTCTTTGATGACAAATTCAGCAAAATTTTTTAAGGGAGCCAATAACCCAGTTCTGCATTTCTCAGCTCCCCTGGCTGCACAGCACACCCAGGCTTGCTGCAGGCAGCCCCTCCTCCCCCATTCATTTTTGAAAGGTTAATTTTTCAAATATATATAAAAATATATTAAAATCATATACAAAATAATATTTTTTTTAATATTTGAAAAAAAAACCTACCCAACAACATTGTATTGGGCCCCTGCTACTCAGCCTTGAATTTTGAACAGTGGGAGGGGAAAACTAATGTTTTTTCTGACAAGAAAGAGGAAAGAGGAGGGCGGGAAATAGCACAAGAAGAGGGGGAAGAGAGAAGAGGATGAAGGACAGGGTGGCCTTCAGCATCCTCAGCCTGGGGACTGGAGGAGCTCCCTGGAAAGGTTGATGGGCCAGAAGCACCTGTAGTAATCCCACCAGTGTTCAACATTTCCCAACCATTAAGCTACTGGTCTGGGGCCAAAAGCCATTTCTGGATGCAATATTAAGCCCTTTTAATTGTGGCTGAATCCCTGAAAGTCCAGGCTGGCCGTGCAGACAGGAGCACAACCTGCATTTCCATCCAGCCCAGTCATTTACCTGGCACATCCCAACAGGCTGCACCTCCCTCTCTCCCTCCAACAACAAAAATTAGACATTGATTTATCAATTACACATTAACCACTGACCCCATGGAGTCAGAAAGCAACATCTGGAGATGAGGATGGGATTATCCTGCCCCCAGATGCCTCCAGCCCATCTCTCCCTTCCCATCCCACTCCTGTTTTCTGCCAGGGAGAGGCTGAGAGGGCTTATTTATGGGCTGGTTTTACTTTGCAACTCATTTTAATTGCAAAAAGGGATGCTAAAAGCACAGAAGGGGGATTTGCAGGCTGGAGAAGTAAGCATGCAAGAGTAGAAACTCTCCTTGAAATGAAAAGTTTATTTTGCTTTTTTTTTTTTCAAACAGAGCCAAGCACCACAAATCTGAATATAATTACTAACAGGTAACAGCAGTGTCCTTTAAATGCTCTGGCAATGAAAGCAGGAGACAAACCCCTGAGTCATGGTCAGGCTAAAAATAGGGAGAAGGGGATTTATCACACAGCTCTGGAGCCTGATGCCCAAAACTCCAAGCTCATGGACACAGCCTGGAAGAAATCTCTTCTTTTTTTGTTTTTCCTTTTGTTTGGTTTTTTTTGTTTTGTTTTGTTTTTTTTTTTTGAGAGGCCTGCTTCTATTCTGCACCCAACTCTCCCCAACTCCATCAGCCTGCAGAGAGGCTCCAAGTCCCCCCACTGCTGAGATGCAAGTTTTTAGGAAGGCTGTGGGATGAATGTGGGAGCAAAGCCAGGTCTGGGTGAGCAGAACCCAGCTCTTGCTTGAGGTTGATTTGACACTTCCAGCCTTTGAAGACAACTGGATGTCAAGATGAGTTTTGGAGTTTGCCTCCCAACCCCACTGTCACTTGAGAAAGAAAAGAAGGGAAAAAAAAAAACAAAAAACCCAAAGCTCCTTAGACGTGATGGCCACAGCACATGGTGGGATGGGGATGGGCTTCAGGCTCCAAACCCAATTGTGCCAACAAAAAAACCCCCAAAAAACCCAAAACACAACCCCAACAAACCCCATGCCCCACATCACAGCCCTCCCCAGGGGCAAACTCAATATTTAAAACAAGCCATGAGGTTCCAGCCCTGGGCAGAGCAGGAATGATGAGCAGGAGGCTGGAATACAGCTAAAAATATCAGGCTAAGGCAGGGTGGATCCCAGTTTGATCAGCCAGGAGATGAGGGAGTCACTGCCTGGTGGCACAGCAGCACCATATAAGAGCAAGAGAATGGTTCTTGTCTCTTCAATCAGATTTTTCCCTCGCTCCAGCTCTGCCTCAGGCTCTACTAAGAAGAGTTTATAATCACCCTCATGTCAGGCAAAAGGAGGCAGAGAAGGGGATGGCCACACATGATTCAGGTAGAGAATTCTCCCATTTCCCCAAGTCCCTCTTTAATAAATTCAATATAGGCATTACATTAAATAAAAAGTTTAGATTAAATTTTTAATAACTCACTAAAAGCACAGCAATCCCCTGCAGGCTGTCCATACTAGCAGCTTTTGTATGCATAAAGAATGAAGCACTTTAATATAGTTCTCTTGTCTTTTTTTTTTTTTTTTCCTTATCTTTTAGCATTGCCATCTACCAGCTGAGCACGGATTTAAACTGAGGATTGAAACTTCCCTTTCCTCCCCAGCCCCTCTGAGCTGCAGCTCTTTCCTCCAGCCCAGCCAAAAGCTCAGATTTCATTTTAACAAAGCCCAGACAAGGAGAAATAAGTGGCCTTAGCAAGATTTTCTCATTTAAATTGATCCACAGGTGACTGGGCAGGGAAGGCAGCTCAGTGATAAAAATCTGATCTACCACTGGGGTGAACCCAAATGACTCCAGGGGGGTGGCAGGGAGAGAAAAAACATCCCAAAATGAGAACAAACAAACAAAAAAAAGCTGGAAACTTTTGAAGAGCAGAGTGATTATGTAGCTCCTCATGTCTAAGGCAACAACTGCAGATAATTGCAAGAGGGAAACTCGTTTTTTACACAGAAGAGGGACTGATTGCAGAGCCAGGTGTGAGCTGGAAGAAAGTTTTTTTTTTCAAATCTTTTGAGCCAAAGCTAAGGAAACTTCTCTCACACACACAAAAAAAGAAATAAATTTTTTTTAAAAGGATGATTTGAAGATTTAACAGCCTAAATTGAGCAAATTCCCACTGCTGGAGAAGTTGCAGCTCCTCAGTGGGTTTCTCCTGCCCTGCAGCAGGATGCTCAGCCAGGGGATGCAGAACCCCCCAAAGCCTTGCAAAACACCAACCTGCCCAGAGAAGGTGATTAATTCATCACACCAATTAATTCATCACACCAACATTGCTTAGAAATTAAACACCTGTCCTGAGTCACTGGGAGAGACTGGGAAAACAAAATCTCCTCCCAGTAGGGATTATACCCCAGGTTTGTAACTGCACTCAGGAATGTCACCCACCCTCACAACAGGTTTTTTTCCCTCCAAAAGCACCAGGAAAGACCATTTCCCCCATCAAATATGAAATGGGGCTCTCTGTCAACCTCCTTTGGGCTGTCCCCCGGCTTCCTGGCAGGGCTGTCAATCCACCCATGTGTACAGCCAGGGGCAAAAGTTTGGTTGGGCAAACAGCAAACAAAAAGACCCATGAAAATAAATGTTTTCTTTCCTTAATGAATCCACAGTGCTCAATGAACTATCCAAGCCCTGCCAGCACACTCTCTCGGATTTCCAACCCCATCCTACAGGCCTCAACAACAAAAATGAGGCTGGGAAATGCCATTTTTTTACCCTGGGAGCAGAGGATGGGGCCATGGCACAGGCACACGAAGCTTCAGGCAGCATCTCCACCCCTGAGCAGCTCCCAGGGCTGCCACACCAATGATGCTGAGGAATTATTTTTAAATCTCCCTCTGGATGCTGTTTACAAGACTAGATGATCCCAGGAGGGTGGCTCAGGCTCTCCAAGCACACCTGCCTCTGCAGAAGGGAGAGGGACCCAACTTTCTGCCACTGCCATTAATAGTACTGACCTCTTTTTTTGGCTCTAAGGAGTAGTAGCGGAATTGATACCCTGAATGCAGCCAGAAACCAAACTCTTTCTTCCCAGTTTCTACCTGCATTTTAAACAAAAACCAAGTGTAGCATTTAATTTTTCCAACCAGCAGCCAGTTATTCATGCAAGCCCAGGCAGAGAGAAGCAAGGAAATAAATCACAACAGCTCTTGCTGTCCTTACCCTGGCCCAGCCAGTTCTAATGCTAATATCAACACATTTGGTGAGGTTTTTTGGGGGGGTCTGGAGCATTATTTCAAATCCTTTCAGAGGGCATTTCAGCCTCTGTAGGCTTTGGAATTGAGGACAGTCTTACCTTACAGATAAGAGGACCATGAGAAGGGCTGAGATTTCCCCAGGAGAGACCCAGGACCTCCACATGGGGCTGATGCTGGAGGGGCTGCTCCATGCTCAGCAGATCCTGGCTTTCACCCCAGCTCCTCCAGCAATCTCCACCTGGTTAGACTTCAACCATCCCACTTTCTGTGGGCTCCACTCATTTTATTACCTTTTCAAAGCCCCACAAGACTTTGAGGGCCTGGGGAAGAGCTTTGACCTGCAACGTGCTTCAGGTGGCACTGAATCAACACTTCCCACCTGTTTTCTTTAAATACCCTCTGGCTCTCTCCAAACACAGCATGATTTTCCCTCACTCCAGGTGTTGCAGACACTCATCCCATGGAGTGGAGCTGCTCTGCTTTGGAGTGGAAATTCCAGGTTTGGCACAGCACCAGCTGATGCTGAGAACTCAGCCCTCCACTGCCTTGCATTTATTCACCCAGCTGCCCAAACCCAGCATTATTATCCTCTCAAAGAAACACCCTTGCTAGGGTTTCAACCCATGACACCCACTTACCATCCCAGCTCCAGCCCAGAAACTGAGGTTCTAGGCAAGGTTCCTGGCTTAGAAAACCTCCAAAAACCTCAACTGGTTTTTAGAGCAGACAGAGCTGTGATGGGTCCCTCCTGGGTGGCCTCTGCCCTGCCTTCTCCTGAGACCCAACCAAAAGCAACAAAATACAGAGAGTGACACCAGAAACAATTCTCTCTTCCTCTCGTTTCAGAGGTGCTGCTCAGGATTCAATTTTCCTTAACAAAACATCTCCCCTGGGCTGCTGCTAACAGAAACAATCCCATAAAACACCCAAAGCAAGACCTCCTCTCACACCACAGCCCTGCTGATGTGACCATTTCAGATCACATCAGCCAAAGTCTAGAATACTGAAATTTTTTTTTTTTTTATTTTTTTTCCCCTAATATATTCTGCTAGTTATTGGAGCAAGCAAGTCCATCTCCTCTCCATTTGCTTCCTGGCTGGTTTCACTTCATGATTTCCATGTTTACAAACACTTGGGCTTCCAGCAGGGAAAGACAACAAGGTTTTGTTAGGAATAACAAGATACTAAACCACAGGAAAACACCAGAGGCAGGAGAAAATTAAATAAATGAGATAAAATAAAAATAAAAAGAGAGATAAAATGACATAAAGAGGTATTTTTCTCTCCATGGTTCTAGTGAGACAGGAAGGTCTACAGATACAGCCCAAACCATGCTGGGGAGGACACTGGGACCATGGAGGCCACCAAGCATCTCCTCCCAGTTGGCCATGGAGGTGAAATGACCATTCCCAGTGGGATCTGGGCTGCTGCCCACAGCCCCTTCCCTCTGCCCCAGGTGGGAAATGGGAGAAGCAGAGCTGGAATGTGTCCTCTGCCACCCCCTGTGCACTGCAGGAGCAAGGCAAGGCTGGGAAAGCAAACCCAAAGCCACCTTCTCCAGGTGCCCCTAGGACCAGGGACTGGGTGCATGGCTGAGGAAAACTTCTCCAGGAGCAAATACAGCACAAAACTCCTGTCTGCAGGGTGGAAAACTCCAGGGGTTTGTGAACGGTGGGGGATGAGCAGCTCACCCCTCCCCACAGGAGATGCTCTCAGGGTGCTGAGCTCCCCATTCCCAAACCTGGTTACACATCCTGGTTCCATTCTGCTGCTGAGGAGCCCTGGGGATGCAGGACACATCCTTCTGGCAGGACAAGTCAGAGCTTGAGGCTGCCTTTGTGCTGGAAGGGTGGAGGAGGCAAATCCTTCCAGAGGTGGAAGTGGCACAATTCCTAAAGTGACATCTCATCTGGGTAAGCACATAGCCAGAGGCAAAGAGTTTCCAGCACTCAAGGCAGAAGTTTATCAGATAACACTGCCGAAATAAGCTCCCAAACCACAAAAATGAGGTGTGTGGGGTGGTTTTGGTTGGTTTTTTTTTTTTTTTTTTTTTTTTTGGTGTTTTTTTCTTAACTGCAGAAATGACTGTAATTATGTTACCTGTCAGGTCCTCAGGGCAGGGAGGCTGCAATGCTCAGACTTTGTTAAAAAGCATCCTGCAGCCTGGCTGTCCCACTCCTCCAGCAGCTCCTTTCCCTATCTCCAGGCACCCACCCAGATTTCTCACCCATTACTCGTAATTTAAGGATTTCAGGGAGGTGGGGGGGGGGGAATCCCCACCTCCCTCAGCCCGGTGACTTCACAGGAAGTCAAAGGCTGGAGTGCTTAAAAAAAAAAATAAAATAATAAAAAAAAACCCACAAACCCCCAAGCAAGCCGAGGCTGCAGGGTGTGGGTGGTGAGGAGCACATGGCTCATCACCTGGGTGTCACCACAGCCCAGGCTCCTGCGCTGCTTCCAGGAGGTATTTATTGGAGCTTGGAATTCCTAGGGTATGGAAGAATCTTCCCTCAGCACATGTGGGGTTCTGCTCACCACCAACAGGGCTTGCAGCCCAGAAGTTCCAGACAATTCCCAAACCAATTGCTAGACGAGACGCTCGTGAAAAATGATTAAAATAAATAAAATAATAATAATAATAATAATAAATGCCGCACGGTGTTTTCCCTAAAAACACGTCTGAGGGGGTTACATCCTGGCTGACCCCGGGTTCTCCTCACCCCTTAGACAAAATACATCCCCCCCAGCCTGCCGCTGCTCCCTGGCAGAAGCAAAGCCGCTATTCCTCACTTTTTCCAAAGGAAAAACCACCTCTGGAGCCGGCTCAACCACCCGGCACCAGCCGCTTCCCATCACTCAGGACACTCCGGGAAAGTTCCCAGAGGCACCAACCGCACCGGGCTGGGGGAGAGGGGGGGGATTTGGGATTTACCCCAGGGAGGAGAGGAGAGCATCCCCCATAGCTCAATTCCCCCATAGCCCAATTCCCCCCCTCTCCAAGCCCCGCAGGGGTTCCGAGTCACCGAGTCACCTCCCCGTCAAAAACCGCGCCCGGCCCCCCCATCCCCCCCCCCGACTCACCGATGCGGGATCGCCCCTCTGTCCCCTCTCCTCTTCCCGGCACTGCAGCCCGGCCAGGTGCCTCTCCAGGGCCGCCCAGTCCATAGCCGGAGGCTGCGGAGGTTCCCGGGGGGGTTCAGCTCCCCCGCTCCGCCGTCCCCTGGGTCCCGGGGTCCTCCCGCCCCCCCGGGGCTGAGGGGGCAGCGGCGGCGGGCGGGGGGCGGCGGGGCAGGGCAGGTACCCCCCGTCCTCTTCCTCCTCTTCTTCGTCTTCCTCCGAATCCTCCAGCGCCGCCAGGTCCAGGCTACTGGGGGAGGGCGAGGACTTGCCCTCGGAGCACGGCGTGGCTTTGCTGGAGTTGGACTCCGAGCTGGAGCGGCTGCTGCCGGCGTCGCTCCCTAAATCCATCCCATCCTCCCGGGAATCCTAGCGGAGAGAAGCCAAAAGCTCCGTTTGAAGATGAAACGAACCGGTATCCGTCTGGTTTTACCCACCGGGACCCAGAGCGGAGCCGCAGCCGCCGCGGGCCCAGCCCGGGCTGGGGGGGGGGGAGGCGGCGGCCCCGAACCGGGAGCGGCCTGGGAGGGGAGGGACGGGACGGAGGGCGGGGATAAGGCGGGGAGGAGGGAACGGAGGGAAAAGTCACCCCCGGGGGGAGGAGGGAAAAACCGGGGCTTGGGGGGAGCAGCTCCGGGGGAATCCGGGGCAGCCAGGACTGGGGGAGATGGAGCCGGGGAAATCCGGAGCTGCGGGGAGCTTCCCCCGGGGAAATCCGGAGCAAGGGCTGGGGGGGAACCGCTCCTGGGAGATCCGGAGCTGGGGGGAGTGGGAGGAATCCGGAGATGGGGCTGAGGGGGGGGGGGGGAACCGCGGGAATCCGGAGCCGGGGGGAAGCCGCCTCCGGGAAATGCGGAGCTGGGGGAATCCGGAGGATCCTGAGGGAAGCCGGGGTTGGGAAATCCGGAGTCGGAGGAGCTGGGGGGAGCGGGACCGGAGTGAGGCACCCAGGGGGGAATAATCCGGAGCCGGAGCTTGGGCTGGGGGAGCCGTCCCGGGGGGATACGGAGCCGGAGGATGCGGGGTTGGCGGGGGGGGGAGCCCCCCGGGAGGATGCGGGGCTGAGGAGGGGGGGGAGCCCCCCGGGAGGATGCGGGGCTGGGGAGGGGGGGAGCCCCCCCGGGAGGATGCGGGGCTGGGGAGGGGGGGAGCCCCCCCGAGAGGATTTGGGGCTGGGGGAGCCGGTGTTGGGGTGCCCGGTCCCTCAGCCCCTCTCTGGGGCCCGACCTCTGCCCTCCGGGAGTGGTGGGCAACGCTGTATAAATACTGCTCTTTCGGCCAAAAAGAAATAAAATTTAAAAAAAAAAAAATTAAAAGGGATTTGGAAAAAGCATGTGGCACCTTGTGCCATCGCTTCTGAGTCAAGGCTTAGGATCTGTGAAGATGCTGATGCCAAGGCGAGTGGCATCGTGCAACACACAGCCCGAGGGCTACACATTTTTTAGGTTTTTTTTTCAGTAATTTAAAGTAATTAGTTAAGAGGATCCTATAAATAGCACCACTAAAAAAACTAAACTAGTTTTGAGATTCTGGGTCACCGCTGCCAAGTTTAACATGCAAGTGTTCCTGTTCCCCACGTCATTTAAAGAAGACCTTTAAAGGCTGCTTGGCTGGAATGGAGAGCACTAATCATGCAGAAAACCCAACCCAGAGCCTGCAGGGAAGGAGAATGAGGGGAAGAGATACCATGAAGCAGACTGAAAAGAGATCAGGGCACAGATTTGGGCTGAAATGTTCTTGGGGTCACAGAGACACTTGTTTTTCTTCCATATCAGTGTCCCATGGGGTGGGAGATGCTGGCTTCCAACCACAGCTTGGGAGGGATAAAATAGGACTAGGGTGCCTGGCAAAGAGTACTACAGTTTACTTGGCCAAGATGATGTTAACCTCTCTGGTTAAGCATCTCTGCCAGCTGGGATTAACCTGAGATACTCTCACATCAACCAGGAGCACCCGAAGGCAAGGCTGCTTGCTTCCCTCCTCACCTCCCAGGCTGCCCCACTTGTGGCTGGGGCTCCTAAAATCTACAAATCACAGTTTAAAAAAAATAATAAATTAATAATTCCAGCAAATGGCAAGCAGGAACACGCGTTAAGCCTTGATCTTGGGAATGGATTACATTGAAAAAGGTTTCCCCGGTCACACAGCTGTATGGCTGGGCAGTGGATGGTATCTGCCACACTTTTGCAGGCTTTCAGAGTATGCCTGACTTTATTTGAGTCTATTTTAATACCACCAACACCCTAAGAAGTGAATCTTGCTGAGCAGAGGAGCTGCCTCATTGGTTCCAGTCTGGCAGGCACAGGCTGTGGGGAGCTTTATTTATAGGATGTCAGGGAGTGCCTGACTGAGTAGAAAGATTTCTTTCCTTCGATGCCACAAGCACCTTGGTAACATCTGGTGGAAGCAGGACAAGCAGCTACTGGAGAGGCTGGGAACAACTGGAGGAGGATGGAGCTCCAACTTGGAGACCCTTGGGATATTTTCCTCCTGGCCTTCAGCTGGAGTTGGTGTTCCTGAGTCCCAGACACACCCCAGCTGGCAGGTTGGTGCCTCTGAAATAATTTCTGCAGGCACCAGAGGAGGCAAAGGAATTTCAGGATTAATTTGCATGGCATTCAGACATTTTCTTAGTGACTTCCTAATCCTCATCCATGCACCAAAGGTCAGCTCCTCTCCAAACATCCCAGATAACAGGCCCTGCATGCTCCCATCACCAGCCTTGATGGCTTGGATGCAAGAGATGCAGCATTGCTCCACATCCCCCAGCCTGCCCTGTGCATCCCTGCAGCCCCTGAAACACACAAAATGATGTCATTTAATTTAAAAATTAATAGGGTGAGGGGTTCAACTTCACCCCTCCCTGGAGGGAGCAATCCCCCCAGGCACTGCTGGAGGGCACAGGGCAGCTTTACCTGGCTGCAAGCAAAAAATAAATAAATAATAAAAGCTCTGTGAGAATTGGTTTTGTACACGGCCCTTTGGATTTGCAGGTTTAACTATTTAAATTTAGCAAATTAATCCTTTGGTGTAATTTAGAAGGGGAAGAAGGGAGGAGGGGAAAAATCACAGGAGGCAGGAGGAGGGTGGGTGATTACACTCTCATTAAAGCTCTTCTGCTGGCAGAGGGGGTGACAGAGGTGGAGGGATAATGGCAGCATCTCAAAACTAATCCCTTCTTAGGTTGTGTGCAGCTGGCTGGGCTCTGGCAGGCCCCAGTTCCCTGACTGGGATTTGATTTTTAAGGCAAGAAAAGCTGCTGGGATGGCTGATGCCCTGCCAGGGCTTCCTGAGCTGCAGTGGGCAGGGGCATCCACAGCCAGAGCAGGGTGCTCAGAGCCCTGGCAAAAAACAGGGAAGGAAAAAAATATACATAAATAATAAATAAATAAAGTTGATTTTTTTTTTTCCTGGACTGTTCTCATCCAGGAGAGCAGAAAAGGAGTGAAACCACCTGAGCTCTGTCATTCAGGAGAGCAGAGCAGCCAGCCAGGATAACTGATGTTATTACCTGGGAAACATGCTGATAAACACATTCCCAGGGCTTCTCCCTGCCTCTGGAACAGGGGTGACCACCTCAATCCATTCCAACTGAAATGATGCTGAACCCCCTGGGAAGTGGACACCACCTCCTGGGTTTAACCATCGAAGGCAAGAACCCAAAAATACCCTTCAAGGAGTCAGTGGTTCACATTCCTCATAGAATCATCAGATCCCAGACTGGTTTGGGATGGAAGGGACCTTAAAGTTCCCCCAGTGCCATCCCTGCCATGCCCAGGGACACCTCCCACAGCCCAGGGTGCCCCAAGCCCCATCCAACCTCAGCACTGCCAGGGATAAAAAGTGAAAAAGTAAAACTTCAATCACTCCCCAACTGTCCCACTGTCCTCAGGGGTGGCACAGGGACTTGGGAATGGGTTGGGTGATGTTCTTGGTACCTTAAAAACACCATCATCCCTTCTCCTCCTCCCACCCAAGCCAGAAATGTGTCTTCTAGCCCATATTTTTCCACCAAGGACACCGAGCTGACTGCTCTCCCCATGCCAGGTCCCCTCTGGCAGGCACAGGAGGGGCAGTAAAACCCTGAGGGTAAACAAAACCCAAGGTCAGGAAGGATCCTTCTTATCTGTCAAAAGGCCTCTGGAATTCAGTGTAATCAGCAAGGCCAGTGGAAAAAAGGGAAAAAATAAAATAATAATAATAAAAAAAAAAAGCCCTTTTTCTAAACTGGCTTCACAGGGCTGTGGGCCAGGAATGCAAGGAGGGAAATAGCTGGAATATTTCAAATGCCTGCAGCAGCACAACTTAATATTTCTGTTGGTCAGGCTGGTTATCCCTGCTGGGGGTTGGAGGCAGCTGGAAACAGAAATAGGGAGGACAGAGCTCAGCCCCATGGCTTCTCCCAGCTGCCCAAGCTGAAGCCAACAACATTTAAAGCAAGAGCCAAGATTCAAGGATTTCTCCCAACTTTTTGCTGCACCCCAGGGCCTGGTTTCTAGGCCCAAATGTCTTGCAGCAAATCATTTCTTGCCCCAAACCCCTTTAAATGAGTCCCACAGGAAAATGCTTTGAACATCAAGTTGGGGTTTTCCTTACCCAGCCACACAACCTTCCCCACTGGGATATCTCCCAAGAAGTTTCCCCATCCCCTGGTCCAGTCCAGCTCAGGGGTGGATCCCTATTACAGATAAACAGGGAATCCCCTGGAGGTGCCCCAGGAGACGGAAAAATAAAATTCCCAAAGGGATCCTTCAAAGGAGGAGGGGGTGGGAACCCAAGTTCCACCAATCTGCTCAATTATCACTCAATTTTTAAGCTTACAACCATTGCTGGTGCCCAGTTTGCAGCCCAGGGCAAGGAGCTCTTGTTATTTCTTTGTCTCTGCACCTTTAGGAGCCCCCAGACCCTGAGATGCAAGGGGGGGGTTGTAGGAATTCCTATGGCTGCTCTGCTTCCCCCCCATGATTTAGGATATGCTTAACAGCACCAGGTGCAGTCAGGCAATAAAACAGCTCCATAAACACCCTGAGCAGGAGCTGGGCTTCATTTTGGGGGTTGTTTTCTTTCTAAATTAGAGGGCTGAGGCTGAACTCGGGCATGAGGAGGGCAGTAGGGTAGTGGAAACTCCCCGTGGATTCCTTTGGAGCCCCTAAAGGAGTTGTTTCTCCAAACCAGGGTTATCAGAGGGGAAATCTCACTTCCCAAACTCTTCCTCTGCCAGGCTGTGGTTTGCAGAAGACCAAACAGACAGCAGCAGAGCTCTACCTGTATCCCCCCTCAGCACCCCTGCTCTCCTCCAGAGGCTTTGTACACACTTGGTGTTGCAGAACAAACCCCAAGAGCATGGATTCCTGCTCACCCACCACTGGGAAGTGTTGTGGTGCTCATCTGTATTCCAAGTGAGACATCCTAACTCCTAAAAAACCCCCAAGCCCCAGGCAAAGCCAGGGAAAATAAAATCTGTAGCTCCAGCAAATGTAGCTGGGAGGAAACAAGCCCTCTTCCCTGATGATGAATTATCCTTCACTTGCAACAGATGCAGCTCTTGCTGTTTGTTTTCTG
This sequence comes from Phaethornis superciliosus, assembly GCA_023637945.1. Lineage (NCBI taxonomy): Eukaryota > Metazoa > Chordata > Aves > Apodiformes > Trochilidae > Phaethornis > Phaethornis superciliosus. The sequence goes on from JAJQWJ010000010.1 coordinate 23,431,867, forward strand.
CATAAATCTACATATTAGCCTGAAAGCAACTGAAGGGGCTTTGTCTTGCCTTGGTTCCACCACTCACTTGCTCTTTTCAGCTGATTGCCTCCCAGCACAGCTTTGCTCCATCCAGCAAATTGTCCCCATTTGGTGCCTTTTCCAGCCCTGGGGACCACAAGGAGGGGAGCAGGGGGACAGTGTCCACCTACTGACTTGGCTGTGCAGGGTGAAGCTCAGGATTTTTCTTCTCCCCCCAGTCCCTACCCCTGGGGATGCCATCTGGTGGGAGGTGATGAGCTTTAAAATCCCCCCCTTGAAGCCTTGCAGGGCACAGGAGCAGGGGGGATGCCTGCAGCAAGAACCTCCCCCTCTCTTCTCCATCCTACTGAGAGCTTTTCTTCTTTGTTGTGTCACAGGGCCTGGGTCAGGGAATACCAACAGCTTATGCCAGTGATAATCCTCTTTGTGGCTGCAGGCAGGAGACCTTCTCCTGCCCTGGCGACTCAGATGAAGCCAAAGGACCCCGTTCCTTGTCACTTATGCAGAAGGCAGTGTGCTGCTGGGTGTACACCCCAGAGCCCACACTCACAGCCCACATCCTTTTTCCTCTAGCCTAAAGACCTGGAGTTATCCCTCTGCACCCATAATACATCCTTTTAATAATCCTGTCTTCTTCCCCGGGTGATAACATGGATTCTGTCCTGCTGGGTCACCCAGGAGCGAGGACAAGGACATTGCTTTCCACCTGCAGCTTTGCCCAGGTGGGTTACAGCCCAAGAGCTGCCAGCAATGCTGTGGTGAACTGGTGCACAGAGCAGAACTGGAGCTTTTCTCTCCCAGCCCCATCCAACCCATCCTTGAGCACTGCCAGGGCTGGGGCAGCCACAGCTTCCCTGGGCAACCAGGAGCTCAGCATCCTCACAGCAAAGAATTTCTGCCTAAAAATCTCACCTCAATCTGCCCTCTTTCAGTTTAAAATCATCACTCCAAGCTCCTGTCATTCCACACCTTGTCCCAAGTCCCTCCCCAGCTTTCCTGGAGCCCCTTCAGGCACTGGAAGCTGCTCTGAGGTCTCCCCATTGCAGCCTTCTCCTCTCCAGGCTGAACACCCCCAATTCTCAGCCTGGCTCCAGAGCTGCTCCGGTCCTCCCAGCAACTCCAGGGCCTCCTCTGGACTGGCTCCATCAGCTCCGTGTCCTTCCTGGGTTGGAGAGCCCAGAGCTGGACCCAGTAACATCTTGCACAAACCACCTGTATCTATTTAAACACCTTCACCATCCCCATCCTGAGGGCAGGAGGGATGGGTTCAATCCTGCTGGTGAGAGCTCAACCTTTGCAAGGCACAAACTCCATCCCTGGTTATTCCCAAACTGTCCCCTGGCTGGGTTTGGGTATTTCTGACTCTGCTGCAAGAAACCTGGGCTCAACATTTGCATTCCTCCAGCAGAGAGCTGGGGAGCTCAGAAATCTCTTTCAGCAACATCACACCTGAGCCTCCCTTATTATAGGGAAGGAAAAAACCTCAAATTCACACTCAAGACCAACCTGGACAGGGCAGCACATGCCTGCCGGGGGTGTTTCTGTCCCTTGGGCTCAGCCTGCAGCTTGGGCTTCCTCAAAGGGCCCCGTGGCAGGGATTTTCCCACTGGAAGGGGAAGTTGGTGAAACAGAAAGTGAGTAAATCCTCTTAGCTCCAATTCCCAAGGGCGGCTCAGCCCCCGCCGGAGGTTTTGTTGGTAATTCTGGGAGGGAGGATTGAGCATTGAGCATGCTTACTGCAGGGCTGCTGGGGTTGGGAGAAAGGAGGTGGCCTAAAATAACTCACCAGGGGAAAAAAAAAAAAAAAAAAATAAAAACCCAATAAATTTAATGCCTTGAAAGCAGCACTGACTCAGCACCAGACCTGAAATGGGAGGGGAACGGAGACCTCCGGTCACCCCAGCCTGATAGGGACTGGTCCCCAGTGTCCCTGCTGAGCTGGGGTCACCACAGACACCACAAGGATGCTGGGACATGCTGCTGGAAGCACAAAGCTGCTTTTCCCTGGGGCTGGAAAGAGCCCTGGGTGTTCCCTGAGCCCCCGGAGCTGGGATGGGAGCTCAGCTTTTGCTTTGCCCCCAAACCCAATCTTTCCTCCATCCGTAGCATCAAACTCTCCACAAACCTGCTGCTTCTACTTCAACAGGACTTTGAAACTGGAAGGGGGTCCTTGTTTTGGTTTGGTTTTCTTATCCATTTTGCTATTTAATCAGCAGTTCTTTCTGCAGAACACCCCTGGTTTGTGTGAATGTGATTCCAAGGGTCTTAAAACTGCACTGCTCTCCAAGGAAAACCTTTGCTCGTTTTAAATGCCAAATTCAGGAGTTTTCAGTTATTTTTTTCCTGGGAAAAAACAAGAAGCCTCCCTCAAACCTGTAGAGGAGGCGGGAGGACCAGAGCCGCAGCATCCTGCCCCTGGCTGCCACACATGTTCCTGTGTCTGTGCCTCTGGAATAACTCCCTCAGAACTCCTCAAACACTCCATAACTTTTCCACTGATCAGGGAAACCCCCTGAGCAACGAGAACACACTCCAGATAAAAACGCCTGGCAACATGACAGCGGGAATTGCTTCCCTGGGCACAAGATGGAGGGGGGGGGGGTGTGTCTCTAAGGCTGAAAAATAATCTGCTTTGTCCCAATTTTTTTTTTTTTTTTTTAAAGAGATCTGAAGATTAGGAGGAGTGTAACGTATATTGATGAATTTGTATTTTTAACCAAGTAAAATTCATGAAAAGATTTCAATGAGTAAGAAGTAAATGTGGGGTTAGGTAGTATGAAGTAAAACTTCTGTAATGAAACAGAGCAAACCCCTAATACCACTAACTCCTGTTAGCCAAAGGCTAACTAGGCACCAAAGGAATGCAAACAACTACACAAAAAACCCACAAAGATGTCACAACAAACAGATAAGAGACAATGATTATGGTCAAAGCCTGATATCATCTTGCAACAACAGAATGGAGTCAGCAGAACCAAGAAAGGTAAAACTTCAAGCCTGATGAAGACTTCTTACTTCCTCCAAAGACCCCCTGAAGACCCTGATACATCTCCCACCCAAAAAGACTCCAACTAGATTCCACCCAGACTCCACTTATTATGAATATTATAATAAAATGAATGTGTATAGAATTGCACTCAATATAAGCTAATGCCAGAGCTTTGACCGGTGTGCTTGAGGGATAAAAATTCTGTCCCCTGCACCCAGCACTGCTTTGCTTACTGCAATTTATTAATTAAAGCTACTAAAGAGAATATTGAGTCTTGGTTATTGATAAATTTTTTTATAACAAGGAGATTTTGCAGCTTTTTGGGCAGAGGGAAATAGGAATACTGCTGGCTCCCAATTTTGGGCTTGCTGCAGGGGCAGGATGGCTCCGGGCTGCCCATCTCTGAGATGGGTGCCCTGGGAGGGTGGTTGAAGGAAGCATCTTTCTCCAAAAGCTGTTTTATTTTTTCCCCATTATTTCCCAAGCCTGGAGGCTCTGGAAGAAATCGGAGACAAGAGAGCCCGGGGCAGGTCTGCCCACAGCTCCTGGCACAAGCGGCTCCCTCCCCTCCAAACAAACACAAAAAAAATAATAAATGTGTAATTGTTCCCCTGCAGGGCAAGTGGGAGGAGATTAGCCTGGCAATGAGATTAGGGGAGCTGTTAATTGAACGGGAATTAATAAGTGTGCAGCTCTTGGCTGCTGGAGGCTGGAGAAAATTAAAGAGAACTCTTCTGAGGGGGGAAAAAAAATTTAAAAAAAATACCCTTTAAAGGCTGAGTCAGGCTGGTGGTGATGGTGATGGTGATGGTGATGCTCTGCCCTGAGGCTCCAGCATCCCTCCTATGTGCACCAACTCCAGCATCCCTCCTGCTTGCACAGCTCCAGCATCATTTCCCTCTCCAACATCCCTTCTCCTCCCTGCACAGCCCTCAAACAGCTGTTTCCTCCCCTCCCCACAAGAGTTATTCCAAATTTCCCCAGCCATGGTGGCTTGGGCATGCCAGCGGCTCCCACTGGATTTCCCAGGCAGGGCAGAGCCACAGGAAGGATAATTTCCCCTCTTTTCTGATGATGAATTTCACTCCAAACGATCCAGCTGTTGTTACCCAGAGTGTGGTTCTGTGACTGTCTTGGCTGAGTCAGGAAAATGAATCCAACACCCCAGCTCCACCACCTTTTCCCACAGGACCAAGGCAGCTCTGAAGCTCAAGGCACTCCATCCTCTTTTATTTTTCTCTCATTTTTTTTTTTAATCCCTTGCTGGAAGGAGCTGACTGGCACCTTGTCCAAACCTCCATGCCCTGCCAGCCCCCCAGCTCCTCTCTGCACACCTACAGCTCTATGTTGAAGATGCTGAGTCACAAACACAGCCAAACCCCCAAAATAACAGGAATATCCCTCGGGCTTGGGAATCACAGGGAGATTTTTGCCTCCCTGAGCAGAAGGTGTTGCAATGAGGTACCTGAAAGGCTCCTGTGAGGCAAGCAGATGCTTGCAGGGTTCTCACACCCACAGATTAAACTCAGTGCTGGGATAATTCCCTTTACCATTTCCAGACACAGAAGTTAGCTGAAGGACACAGTGAGAAAGGTGTCAACTGCCCTTTATATACTCTCTAAGAAAAAAACCAACCAAACAACAACCATATAAAAGGAATCTAATATCTCAATTTAAGGTTAAAATTAAAAATTTAGGGTCTCTCTCAAGGATTCAGTGGCTTTGCCTGAAATCCATCTCTGCTGCAGCTGTCACTAGTGAACAGAAGATGCACCCAGAAGATGGGTCTGGGAATTGCAGCATCTTTAATTAAGCAAAAAATCACCTAAGACATTTTGCTGCCCGTGCCCCAACACCTCTGCAAAGCTGCTGGAGGGCAGCAAGAGGTGGGCTCCAGAATCAGGAATGCTGACTCCTCTTTCCCTATCCTTTAGCTTTCCTGCCTAGAGGAATCCCACTGTCCTGAGCTCACTCTGCCAAGGTACAGGATGGGTTTTTTTTCACCTTTTCCATCCACGTTATATCAAAGGCTGGATTTTCCTCCAATGTTACAGCTGGAAGGTGTTAAGCCAGAAGGGCAGTGACACCCCCAGACATTCAGCCTGGGCAGGATTTAAAGGAGCTGTGTTTCTACAGTGGGGTTAGTGGGGGAAAAAAAAAAAAAAAAAAAAAAAAAAAAAAAAAAGAACCTGGCTAATGGGAAAGCAAAGAACAGCCTGAAAGCAGCAAAATTGCAGTGTACTCACATTCATCTTCCAGCATGGGCTCCTCTTTCAAGGCATTTTGTCTGAGCTAGCAGCAGTGGTGGGGCTGGGCAGAGCCCTGAGCCCGCTGCCTACTCCTCTGCTCCTGCCTTCCCCTGCCTGCCACCAGCCATTCCTCCAGGCCTTGCCTCTTGGGTTGAAAAATTGACTTTCAATCCATTTAGCATCCAAGATTCTGGCTGAACTCTTCCCAGCAGCTGTCGTGTCCCACCAAAGGAGTTGCTCTGTGCTGATGGTTTCCAGTAGAACCTCTTCTCGGCAGGCGATGCTTGAACTCGCCTTCACCCTCTGCCTGGCAGGAGAGCTCTCAGAAAAAGCCAGGAGAACACGATGCTGCTTTTTTTCCAAAAAAAGAAGAAGAAAAAAAAAAGCCTTCCCTTTTACGTGCCTCGACCTTGCAGGGGAAATCCTGTCTCCTCTGAATTATTCATGACACTTTCTGTTCTGCCAGCTCCAGAGCACATTTTCAATCATTAATACGTCATGACTTTTTAGCTTTGCTTTTTTTTATTATTATTATTATTACTATTTTGGGGAGGCTTCTGTCTTTTTCTTCTGTGCTTTCAACAGAGCAGAAGCCTGGCGAGGTGATTTAGCATTCATCTGATTTACTAAGTAATACAAGAATAAATATCTCCATCCTCAGGCACACCCTTCCTGGTGGGAAATATCACTTTAAAAGCTCTGGGAAGAGGGAGAGCTCCAGCTGGTGCTGGATAAAGCACTTCAAGCCATGCTTGGAGCTCAGTTTGGGGACTATTTTCCAGCGGGGACAGAATGCAGAGGAGGCTCCCAGTATCACATGAAAAAAACCCCAAGAATAGTAACGAAGCTGCAAACTCTAGAAAAGATCTTGTTTTCATTCTTTTTAAGGGAAGCTGATAGAAAAATAGAGGTGTTCTTGATGGTGGTGGGCCTGGAAAAGACTGAAAGCTGCCAGAGGATCCTCAGCCCTTTAGCACAGGACTTTGGGGCTTGAAGCTTTGCTCAGAGCAGCAAAACCCTCCTGGGATCTCTCCTTCCCACAGGCAACATTTATTGATTGAAACTGGGTTGGAGCAAAGAGCTCTGGGATGTTACTGCATCTCCAGGCTCCTGCTGCTCCACTCCAGGCTGGGAGAGCTGAAATCTCTGTCCCATTAGCTGAGGGAGGGAAATGACATTTCAGCAGCAGGGAACTCCTGCCAACGAAGTCACAGCCTGAACTCATCACTCACATCATCCCTGAAATTATTTTCCAGGCTTGAGGTGGGGTGGATGCTAAGTCTGGGCATAGGAAAAGAGAAGGGTGAAGGGCAGCTGGCTGCTGCCCCAGCCTGTCCATTCCTGGTTGGACACAACCAACCCATTTCAACAAAATTTCTTTTTTCTTTTAACATTTCAGAGAAGAAACCAAACTGGATTTCTAACAGCAATGCAGCAGGAACCTCAAGAGCTGCCCAGGACAGTTGGACACTCACACCCTCCTGCCCCACAGAAGGGTTTGGGGAGCTTTCCTACCCCCCAGTTGATTATAACTGCAGTTTGTCTTCTAGCTGCCAACCCAGCTGATTTGGTGCAGAGATTTTTGTCAGCTCAGCATCCCTCTCCCCATGGTCACTGTGCCCATGTCACATCCTACCCAACCATCCTACCCATCCTGCTCCAGCCCAAAACGACACACCAAATTCCTGCACAATTCCCAACACCTTCAGATTTTCCATCCCTTTCAGTTTGTCCCTGAGTCACTGGGTGCTGTGAGATAATTAATGAACTTTTCACCACGTGCTCTCACCAGATACTATAAAACTCTAAGTGGTTTTGTGCATCCCCTACTGCATTTGGGCTTCAGGTAGAAACGACAAAGAGCTTCAAGTGCTGGGCTCCTACAAAGAGCAAAGCTTGTTCTTGTCCTAGTTAAAGGGTTTTAAACTTGAATCCTCCATTTAATTTGAGCAGCAGCTGTGCTGGCTCATCTCCTCCTCCCTCAGTCTCGACTAGGATATTCCAGTATTTCATATTGCAGTAGTTCCCAGCACATCTCTAATGCTGTTCACCATAATTTCCCAGTAAATTAGTGACCTATAAATCCCAGCAAGGTCCCTCCCAGGGCTGGCAGCTGCCATGGTAGTGGGGAGTGGCATGATGAGGACACAAACCAGGGGTATGGTGCCTGGAGGCATGGTCAGAGCTGCTGGGGTTGCTCCATCCCATGTGGACACCAGCAGGGAGGCTCTGGGTTGCTTAATCCCCCCTTTCCAATACAGGATTAGGACTTTCCCTAATAGGTTTCCACTAATTCTTTAAGAGAGTGGAGCACAAACAAATGCATCTCTGCAGCTAAGGAGTTTTTCTTCCTCCTGGTGCTCTTACTCCTCTTCCCATCCTTTGAAACCATCTCAGCAAGGATGCAGCCACAGCTACCACCAGCAACATCCCCCCAGCCCTCCTGGCACCATGCAGGGGATGATCACCCAAGGAAACACACATTATCTTTCACTTTTCTTTAGTAAAATGGCTGCACCAAGTCAATCTGGCATCAACTGGTAGCTGGAGAGACTTGCCCTGGAGAGATCCACATCCCTATTGGATCAAGGCACCTGGAAAAGCACTGATGTGGTGGGGCTGGCCTGGCTCAGGGAGGGGAAATTCTGTTTTGGGCTTCTTTTCCATGAGGCTGGCACTTGTGGCATCCCCAGCATGGCAGGGGACATGGCTCGTGTGCCAGGGGGACCCTCACCCAGCCAAGACCCAGCTGCTGGGGTTGCCTTTGCCCCAGGGGAGTTTTGCAGCATCATCCCCAGAGCTACAGAAACCTGTTAGAGAAATAAAATCTGGCACAGCTTGCAACACTAGAGTCACCTGGAAATAAGTTTTTTTTTGGGTTTTTTGATAGAAACTGTAGGAATTGTCCCCACCTGAATGAGGGGACACTTCTTTTACCCTTCCTGCAGTGCAGCTGAGTTAGAAGCTGGGGGCTGAAGCCACAGCATCTCCAGCAGCCCCATCAGCTCTCCCACCTGCATCCTCCCCAAATTTGGCTTCTCCAGGGGCTGGGAGGAGGAACAGAGCTGCTCTCCTGTCTCCTCATAAAATAATTTGGGTTGGAAGGGACCTCTCAAGGCTATCCAGTCCAAGCCCTGCAGTATCAGGGACACCCTCACCCAGATCAGGGTGCTCAGAGCCTCCTCAAACCTCACCTTGAACATCTCCAGGGATGAAGCCCCAACCCCTTCCCTGGGCACCCTGTGCCATTGTTCCACCACCCCCATGGCAAGGAACTTGTTCTTGACATCCATCTAAATCTTCTCTAATTCAAATCCATTGCTCCTCAGCCTCTGCTGCTCCTGTTTGAGGAACTGGGGCCACCTCAAGCCCTCATCTCTTCCTACCCTGCCTTCCCAGCCTCTCTCCCTCACAGGCAGTGTTGGCAAGAACAAGCAGCTACCTAGAGCTCACAGCTTCCAGGCAGTTCCTTCTCCTTTAATGAAATCCCATCCTCATTTTTATTTACCTTAAATTTTGCCTTCTCATTCTGCTGGCTCAGCTCCCATTGGAAGTCTGCAACGAGCACCAGGCACCACACAGCTCCCCGGGGTTTTCAAAGTTGCCAAATTTTATTATGGCTATTTTATATTTTTATATTTTTTTCAAATCCATTTTAAGCTTTTAGAAACCAGCAGTAATAATTCGGTAATCAAAAAGCTATCAATTTGGTCAGAAGGTTTAGCTGCCTCCTGACCCAGTGATACAAAACCTTTTTAATACCCAGGCACCCAAGGGTTAACCCTGCTGGGTACTTTCATTGCTGTGTTTTATTTCATTATTCCAATTGTACTGTCAGCTTTAATTGGCAGGTAGGTAATAGAGCAGATTAAACTGCATTTACATTTATTGCAAGCTCTGTTTCTAGGCTGCCATTTATTCCTGGCTGGCTGGGGCTCACAGAGTGTTGGGTTTAGTGCAGAATGAGACTTTGTTTAGTCCTTGGGTGGATATTTGAAAATGTGATTTCCTTACCAGGCCTGAGCTAATCTAAAAGCTGCTGAAGTCAAAGAGACACAGGGAGCTTCAGGGCCAGATCCTTTCTGGACAGGTTTGCAGTTTTAAGGCGAGGTATTGGAGACTTAGGTTGATTTCTGTAATTCTGGAGACTTGTTATAATCCCTGTCCTTGGGCAGTGGGATGGGGGATGTGGATGGGGTGAAGTGTTTCCAGGTCTTGGGGGGTTGAACTCCTAAAGCCACCTTTTATTTCTCTCCTCAAGCTGCTTTCCAACCATCCATCACTTCATTCTCACATCTTTGTGTTGCTTTGGGCTTTGGAATCTCCTCTTTGCCAGCTCAAGCTGAGCTTACATTAAGCCCCCAAATAGCAGCCACTCAGAATTAATGCCAAGAACTCCCAGCTAGTATTTCCTCCATCAAAAGAGATCACTGGAGGAAGATCCTAATAATTCGTTGTCCTTTGTAACAGCATTAGGATGTAAAAGTATTAAACAGCAATTATGTGTTATCTGGTATGTAAATGGCTATAATTTGAATTTATGAATAAAAATCCACTCCTAATAAGGCTGCTCAGCTGTGCAGGTATTGCAGAGCCCTGGATTTATCACCACCTGCTCCAAAGTTTGTGTTCCAGCAGGGATTGCCTCCATGGGGGATGTTTTTCAGAAGCTCCTGGGGTGGGAAGGGGTCAGACCCCCCCTCAGGAAACACCCCCAGGTCCCATCCGTGTTGCCACCTGCTGCACAGGCTACAAAAACAGCAGCCCTGCTAATCCAAGGGGAAAAAAAAATAGGCAATATTGCTGGAGAACTGCAGAAAGCTCAGAAATGAGGCTCCATTCCCAAGCATCCCCCTTGGGCAGAGGTTGCACATCAGCCCCTTCCACCTTCCCTATCAACTCCATCAAGAGCAAAGGGGCTCCCTTTTCCCAAGCCAAACCATTCCTGAAGTGTTCCCAAATTAATCTGGCTTCCCTGCTGCCTGCTCCTTTTTTTCCATTTGGACTCCTCATGATCCACTTCTTCCTTAAGGCAGCTGGGAAAGCTCAGCCCCATTAGAGGGAAATCTTCTCTTAGGTAGTGGAAAGCCTCTCTAAATGCTAAAATCTTTTTTTAATGGACTAAAAGGAAGCTTTTAAACTCCCATCCCCAGATGCTGGGTTATTTTGCTTCCTTACAGGAAATTTGGGCTGACAGTTGGAGAGAAGGAATCCCAGGAGAGGTGTCCTCAGTGCCCTGCTTCAAGTCTTTCATGCAGCTAGATGCAAAATACAGCCTTAGAGAAGCATCCAAAAACTCTGTACAAACACTACCTGCAAGCCCCCTTCAGGAAAAAAAAAACCAAACCCAACATTAAATTAAAAGATATTTGCTCTCCATTCTCTCTTGCTGTTGCAGTTGCTGAGGGATGTGTTAAAGCCTCAGCAAGAAAATTCGCTCAAGGTTTTTTATTTAAAAAAAAAAAAAAAAAAGGTTGGGCAAAACGTAATTCAAGAGGAAATCTTTCATTTTCAAGGATCAAAATACACCCTGGTCAAAACCAAATAAGCTACACAGTGCAGAAATGAAAACCAAACCTCAGAATTTGGCATTCTAGGTCCATCTGCTGTTGAAAATATGGAAATAGCATTGAAATGACACTGGCTGCAAAGGGTCTCCAGCATGGGCAACACCACTGAGCAAAGCAGGAGGGAAAAACATGCTGGAAGGGTGGAAAATGGGGTGAAAGGGTCTTAAAAGCATGAAATAGAAAAAAAACCCCAAAACTCAGAGAAAAATTAGTGTGGGGTGGCAGTGGAACAAGGGATAAACTGGATAAGCCTAAAAAGAATAGAAGATAAAGGGAAGAAATTGGACTAGCAAAAAAAGAAAAAAAAAAAAAAAAGAAAAAATAAAGAAAAAAAAAAAGGGAGGTTGGGGAAGGTCCATGCAGCAGAAAATTGCCAGAAAAACCCCACCCCAGTAGGGAGGAAAAAAATGAAATTGATTTTACAGCTGAGGGTAGAGGGGACCAGGGGCAGGAACAGCCCTGCAGCACTGCTTGGGGAGATATTCCAGAGAAAGTTGGTCCATGAATAATTAAAGCACGGGGGAGAATTAAAAATGGAAAGAAATGTTGGAGAATTTCAAGAGGAAACCAGAGCTGTGCTGCAGAGGGGGATGCTGGGTGCTGAAGAAGCAGGAAGAGATGCTTGACAACGGTAAATAATTAATGTTGCATTTCATTTATTCATATTTCTTTACTTTACTAATGTTCCAGAGAGAAATGAAGAACTTAAAGGCCTGAGCTGTGTTTAACTGCAGTCCCAGGGAGAGGGGAGGGGGGCCCAGGAGAGCCCAGCAAAGCTCCAGCCACCAGCACCACTGCTGCTTTTCCTTCTCTTTCTTCCAAGAGACATATTTCACAGCAGTTTTCACATGAAAAAATGTGCTTTGACCTCATTTTCTATCAATGTGGTGTCTAAAAAAAAAAAAAAATCAGCCCTGTTTGCAGCCATCATTAAACTCTTCCTGGCAGGAAAGGGGACAGCTGAGGTGTTCCTCTCCCCATATCCCAGGCATGGCCAGGAGGAATTCCCACCTCCCTTCCCTGGTCTCTCATCCTTGTCCCATCCCAGTCAGAGGTGTTGTGAAGAATTCCAGGATCTCCCAGTTTCAGGTGGGATGTGGGAGCACAGCAAGCAGGTCCCTGGGATGCAGTGGGGATGGGGATGCTGGTGGGCACCATCACACTGAGGACACCAGTGGGGGCCTTTCCTTTTTTTTTCCCCATGGTTAAAAGGGTGGGAATTAACCTTGGGAATTATTTACCCCTGGTCCTCACCTCCCCAGTCCCATATCAAAGGGATGAGCTGATGGCCAACCTTCTCCTCCTGGCTTTTACCTCCAGCTAAAAGCCAGGGAAGGTGCTGAGCACCCGTCAGCAATTTCTGATTGTCTGCCTCAGCTTTGTCCATCTGTCCCAAATGGCTCAGGGGAATACAGGGATATTCCTCAGACCCACCCTTAGCAGAGCCCCTCATTTACACCAGGGTATGGCAGCATTTTGAGGCACCAACTGCAGTGACCTCCAGCCAGGAGGATCTGTCTGGTCCCTGGGTAAAAGGGACATTTATGGCTCTGGCTCTCACAGATCTCAGCTTCATTAGAGGCATGGCTGAAAGCTCCACCAAATCAAAACACATGCAGAGAATGAGGGGGTTTGTTAGGTATTAAAGGATGTTCTTGAAATCAGTGGGGAATTTCAGGGGCAGGTGACTGGAGTTCTGCAGCAAGCGTTGCACAAGCCCTGTGGTACTGCATAATTTCTCCCAGCAATGCTGACTTTCCCCCTGTGTCCTCTGTCTATTTTATAGAAAGCTTAAGCTTAATTAGAATGTTTTTCTAGACTACATTATCTAGCTTTGAACATCTTTTATCTACTCCATGGCAAACAAATACCAACTACTAAATTCTGCACGTTGGGTGGGCACAGAAGTATCAAAAGTATCTGGACCAAAAGCTGCTTCAGTTAAAAAACCCCACAATTGGGTTCCAACAAACCAAAACAGAACTCTAAAAAGCCTGGGATGATGCCTTGGGAGTGATTGGAGAATCCCAGACTGGTTTGGGTTGGAAGGGACCTTAAAGCCCACGTGTTTCCAACCATCCCACCATGTGCAGGGACACCCCCCACCAGCCCAGCTTGCTCCAAGCAATTTGCTGCCAGCTGTTCGCCACCATGCTTGCACAGATAGAGGCCAAAACCAGACAAACCCACAGCACTAAGAGCTCCAAATTGAACCCAAAAGTTCTTAATTGAGCTGACATTATTTTTACTTTGTTTCCCCCCCCCCTTTCCAAAACCAAAGCCTTTTGTTGTCTTTCCTTTCCCATCACATACACATGGCTCATCCAAGCCCAGACCATGGACACTTGAACCAAGAACCTGGCCACAGAGCAAACAGCTGGGTTTGGATAAGTGAAAATCAATGATTTAGCAAAGGCTTCTCTGGTTGGATTGATCCAAGCCCCCGGGCTGCGGGCGCAGCCGCACGGCAACCGGCGCCAGGAAAAGTTTCATTCAGGGGGATTACAGGAGCAAAACCTAACAGGAGCACAAACACAGGCCAGAGGAGCATCGATCCCAAAGCATTAGATGACACCAATGGATAATTTAACCAACAATAAAGACTTTTCAGAGCAGCAGCAGCACATTTAGCATCGCCCATTTGATCTCTGGGCCACCTGAAGCTGCGTGATGCTGTCGGCCGTGTCCAGCAGGGCCATAACAACCACTGCTTAAACATCTACAGACTGGATTTGGGCTTACAAATTCCAAGAGTATTTTTCTAGCAAAGTTTATTTGACATTATTTCTCCCCACTAGATCTACTGCTGGCATTTCTTGACTGCACGGCGGGTGCTTCCTGCGAGGGCGCGCAGTCAGATCTCCAGATGTTGTTGAAACCTCTCTTAAACAACATCTGCTGGGATCTAAAACTGATGATCTGTAGCTAAAAGCACAGATGCTTCTCTTCAGTTTGTGTTCTCCAAAGCTGGGGCCAGGATGGGGAGCAAGGGGTGGTTTGTGATCCTTTGGGTTCTGACACCATGATTAGATTGAGCTGAATTAACCTTCTCATCATTGCCATGGGTGAGTAAATAACTGCTCAAGGATTCTTTCATATGAATAGAATATCAGACATTTCCTGTAACACAGAAATAAGGATTTTTTCCCCAAAGCAGTTTAAAAAAAAAAATCCTCCACCTTTCTGCCTCTGAAACCAATGGCTCATTTTTCATTGACTTCAACAAGAGCAACACCCAACCTGGATACCCCTGGGCACTGGCATTGCAAGGAACATCCACACACAAGGATGCATCAGAGACATCAGACCTCAAAATATCATTGATCTGCTCCAGAGACCATGACAATCACCATGAAGATACAACTTCAAGGTGTGCACAGTAAAAGCTCTAACAACTTAATGCCTTGGAAAATTCATCAGAGCCTGTCACGGCCAGGTCACCACACCATGAGGTTTTCAGAATTTATTTTGAAGTTTTCATTTGTATTTCTGGGAGAAATGGCTGGTGCAGAGGAACATGGGCTTGAAATAGTTATAAGCTCAGGTCAAAAAAAAAAACACCCAAAAACAAACAAACAAACAAAAACCCCCAACAAAATAAAAAAAAACAGATGAGCTCCTGGAAATTCTAATCGAGGCCAAATGTTGACAATAAGTTAAAGAAAAATTCCTGCAGTCTGGAATTTCATAGACTGTTAAGAGTTGCAGAGAAACCTGCTGAAGAGCTGCATGGAGCTTGACCTCTTTGTCCATCAAAGCACTCAGGGTCCCCCCAACCTCTGGGGAACACACAGGGACAGGGCTCAGCCTGGAGGGACACAGTGCTCAGTCAAATGAGAAGGTTTGGCTGCAGATCTCTATTATTCACCTCAAAACCACCACTTTAAATCCCCAGCAGTTGAGAACACAACCTGCTGTTTTGCAGAGGACAAGCTATTGCACATTTAAAAAAAAAAAAATCAGCATATTCACCACCATGGACAACTGCAAACACCATTTTCTCTGCAGCTGAACATTGGGGAAGGAAGAGTTCATGTTCTCACCTGGATGTTGGGCCTTTGTCTCACTTCTAAAATAATGGGATTTATATTTCAAAATATTGCTGACTTACACCCCTTTTTTGCTAAAAGAGCCTTTCTCAGGGGCCTAAGGGGTTCTGTAGATTTGATGTCCTCATCCTACCCCCTGTGCCTCTTAAAACTGCAATAATTATTTGTAGGCAAAGCCTCATTTCTTTCCGAGAAAACTGTAGAGAGATGCACACTGCTCTGATCCCTCCCAATAGGGAGCCAAAAAGGGGCAAAAATGAACACTCATTTCATTACCATTTTTTGATTAGCAGCTCTCTAATGACAGTAATTAAAGCACTGAGCTTTACTACAGGCATTAGCAAAGCCCTGATGCCCTCCGGAGCCTCCCCGCGCCAGGCAGCCCCAGTGCTAAGGCAGCTGCTGGTTTGAAGATGTTTGTGAAGAATGTCAAGGAACAATAAACATGATTGAAGAGCTGGTTTGTGGGAATGGTTCAAATGCTCCCGCTGTACTGTGAGCAACAAGAAAATGAAAAAGAAAAAAGGAGAAAACGGGCTTAATTGTCTCCATGACACCCCCTCGGAAAGACAAGCCACATGGGAAAGCAACATCCAGGCTCGTGGTGCCCAAGAGCTCACTGAAAGAGTGAGGCTTGTTCTGTTTCTAGTTGTCACTGGGAAAAAAAAAGACACTTTCAGAGCACAGATGAAGAGGAAATTTGGTCTAACTGTTCTTTTGTGCCTCTTGGATGCCCAAATATAATCCCCGTGCCATCAGTTCCCATTACCCCAGGATAAGCTCTTCCCCATGGATTTCATCTTTCAGGTTAAAGGCAGGTTTGCTGCTTGCCACTCCTGCTTTCACCCCCAAATTCCACGGAGTCAGGACTTGTGCTGTTACATTTGAAGTTCTAAAGCCTTTTAGAGAGCTCCCTTTTTGAAAAAGAGCAATACAGATACACTGCTGTGCCAGAGGGAACTCCAGGATTTCCTTAGGAAGCTCCTGAATTGCTCCTAGAAGAACATTTGTTTCACATCACAGTGTAGTCTTTACCAAAGGGGAAGGGTGCAAGCAAAGAACTATTTCTTTCCAAAGCCTTTTTTTGAGCTTCTTCCCAAGAGGAGCTCCACAGGGGTTACAAACAGTCACAAAACCCACCCTCAGCCCTTCCCCTCTGAGCCAGGGCAGTGCACAAGCTGGAGGAGCCACTGCTCCCAGCACCTTCTGGATGCTCCATTACTTCTTTTCCAAGGTTAGATCCTGTTCCCAAGGGCTGGGAGATTTCCTCAGCTGCTGCACTGCCAACCCTGCACCCCAGGCACAGCCACCTTCCAACCTTTGCCTCCATTCCTTCTTCCCAGGCACAGAAAACACAAGGAAATTTACACACAGGAGCACGAAGCCATACCTGAGATTTCCAGAAGACATGCTCCTAGTCCTCAGGTCGAAACCTGCCCCTCAGTCTCCTTCTCAAGCCCCCCAGGCTCCTTGCTGCAGGTTTTTACCATCCCAGCACCACTCAGCATCCCCAGGTGGAGATGTTCCTGCTCCAGCTGAGGAGCAGCTCCTCAACCTCACCTGGCAAACTCAGCTGAAAAGAAACTCAAGAAAACATCATCACCTCTGTCCAGAAGGAGAAATGGTCTCCAAGTCAGTGACTTTTCCAAGAAGGGGTTTCCATTTCTCCATTTACTGTCAGACAAAGTAGTGGATGGACAGAGAACCCGTGCAAACAAGAGCTGGCAGGTTCAGGGGAAAATATTTTATGATATGTAAGTCCAACACTCTCTACTTGCTGTTATTCAGGGTAAGTGTGATTTGCAGATCTCACAGTGTCATTTTTTTTTTAATTGTTAAAAGAGCCAGATCTCCTGGGGGTAGGGGGAGGTGTTGTTTTTTAATTTTTCAAATCAATGATATTGAAATAATCCCTCATTAATTCAATCAGCTTTCTGTCAGATAACTGCTGTATAATTTAAGGGGTAAGGTTTTAAATAAAGATCCTGGCAGAACCATCAGGTTGATTTAATATGTACCCTCCATCTAAGTGAAAGTCATAACCCTTGGAAACAAATCAGTCTGAAAATCAGAGGAAGATGACAACTCAAGTGTCATAACTCTTCATTATATGTCTTCTTTTTTATCTTTTTTTGTTTGTTTGTTTTTTGTTTGTTGGTTTTTGGGTTTTGTTTCTTGTTTTTGTTTTATTTTTTATTAACTGGAAAGAAACATTGACCATCAAATGTCAATTTGTCAAATGTCCTGATGAGTTTCAAGAACCTCCCTAGATATTCCCCAAGCAATCTGGAAGATTTTAGGTCCTCTGGAGAATATGGTCACTCTCTGATCTCAGTCATGCTTCAGAGCCCCACAAGTGTCATCTCTTGTCACGACTTTTGTAGAAGTATTTTTCAGGTATTAATATTTTTAGGACCATGCAACTTATTGCAAGGGGGTTTTTAATATTTTGACTTGTAATTAAGTTCCTCTTAAATCCTTTAGAAATGGAAGCAGGACTGAATACTGCAGGCATTAAATCTCCTGCCTTTTTCTCTTTTTAGCTCCTTTTAATATCACATATGGACCAAAGGCCTCGCAGGAAAATGTTGCACACCCCACATCTCAATTTTTCAGTGCTCACAAGAGTCCCTCGTGTCCCTGTGACTGTTGCTGGAGAGCAGTGCAAGGCAGGGAATCAAGGAATCAGGATCCATCCAGTGCCTTGAGGGCCTGATCTGGCTGCTGCTACCTCATTTATCCAGGAAATCTGTAATAAGAGATCATAACAGCACAAGGCAAGCACAGAAAATAATTCTCTGGCCACAAAGGTTAAACTGGAGGCTGCTTTATCTGTCTCAAATCGTTGTTTTCATAAAACCAGTAGCCAGTTAAACTCTGAAAGCCCCAAATATAATTCTTTGAAAAGCCTACATTGCTCTCTTAAGACTGATCTTTATAGGCAGAGAGGAGAACGTGTCCACTCTAATGGAACAATTTAAATGCATCACAGTTAAAGTAAACTCCTTAAAGTCTGTCTCCACATCCTTTATGTTGACTGGTGAGACGTTGTTTTTCCATAAAACACTCTGTAACTGAGAGATATTTAAAGCAGAAAAAAAAAATTAATAATAAGCTGTCTATCTTGGGCTGGTCCAGACCAATTTCTGCTCTTAAAGATGTGATTGACTGCACAGAAGGCAAAAGGAAAACACACTTCACGTTGCTTTGTGGATTTCAGCTGCCTTCCTGGTTTTCCTAATGCATATGTAACAGTCCCTGGGAAAAAGCAAGCAGCAGGGATGATGAGAAAAGAGCAAAAATTAAAATTAAAACAAACCACCCAACCCCAAAGAACCTCAACCCTGCAAAAATCCCAGCGAGGTAAAAGCCAAACTCAGTGCTACATGTGGTGCCCCTGCAAGAGCCCACACCTTGGCCAGCCCAGGCTGCTGGGAGCAGGGGGCATGGGAAGAGCAATTCCCCCCCATACCCTTTGATAAATCCTTGGATTCATCCCTTAAATCCTTTGATTCATCCTTATAAATCCGAGCCTGAAGCTCAGCAGGTGCACTGGTGTCCCCATTGACCCCAGGGATGTCACGGGGCTGGCTCACTTTGGGACTGGGATTTTTCCTCCTCGGGGTTATCAGCAAGCTCAGAGCTGATGGTTCACAGCAGAATAAATCAATTCAGGGTACATTTCCTTGGATTTCATTTTCAGAAGGTTAAATAAATAAATCTCCATTTGAGCAAATTTATTGTCTGGCTAAAACGTTGCAAGTTTCCTCAAATGGAAAAATAGAGATCAAATCAAAGTCACAGACAGGCTGGCAACAAATCAATGAACTAGAATGATCAGATCTTCTTCATCAGCCATCAAACAGACCTAAGGATGAGTTTGTGATGACAAAGAATTACCTTCTGTCAGGAGAACTGAGAGAAGCTTCACCTTCCTTCTAGCACAGGGCCCTGACTGAAATTGGGAAGGTGTCAGGTTGAAAACTCCTTCAAATTTTACTTCAAATACAGTTACTTCAAATTGTAAGACCAGTGGAAAAACAGATGAGGGAGGCTCCTTCTCAAATCTGGGGGCAGGAAAGCTGGAACCAACTTCTGTTGACCTTCCCACAAAAGATGAGACCAGCTCTTTGCCCTGCCTTGTGTTTTTGGTGCAGTGAGATCCCAGTAAGGACACTGGTGCCCCAGTCACTGTGCACAGAGACAGAAAAAAGAACAACAAAAGGGGTTCTGTTGCACTTGGGACTTTGCTTTAAAAACCAGCCAACCAGCTCTTGAATTTTCAACAGCAAGTGGAAAATATACAGAGCTGGGTAGAAACCCAAGGGAGGTTTTTTTGTGTCTGGCCATGCCCTATGACATCCACCCATTGACCCAAGAAGAGTTACCAACTGTTGTGCCACCAGATGTCCCAACCTCTGTTTTCCCAGCCCTTCTGCACTGACCTGAGCATCCTTCTTCCAGCTGCCTGGGCTCAGGGCTGGTGTTGGCTTGGGAGCAGATGTGCCTTTTCCTCACCCTCAGGATCATCCCTGGGGTAGGGTGACACCCAGCTGTGGTGTTGCAGCCCCTTGGGATGCCAGATAGAGCTTTAAATACCAGCCAGAAGAATTAAGAGTACTCATTGGCAATAATTGCCAGTGATATCAGTCAATTTTATGCATGGGTGGTTAAGCACCACGGGCTGTAAAATCAGCCAGAGCTGAAAAGAACAATCCTAACAGCTTTTATTTATTGGCTTTTCTATCGCTGGAGACCACAACCACTGCTGTAAACCTGTAAACAATCCCACTGAAGCCTTTCCTGCTTTTTATCACCACTTCCCATTGTCTGGAGGGATGGGGTTGTGCTCTCTGGGTTGTTGTCATTAAGATCCTTTGAATCCAAAGCCAAGGATTGTCAAACAATTGTCAAACAGTTTCTGAAGGAAAGGGAAAGCCCCCATATAATATGATATGCTTTTTATACACATATTATTATATGCATGGAGGTGAGGCTTTTGTGGATATTATACACTTCATTGTGTTTCTTACATCCCCAGGCAGAGCCCAGCCCAGGCTGTTGCTCACCCTGGTGCTCAGAAGATGGCAAATCGCCCTCAAAACCAGCAAAAAGAGTTTGGTTTGGATAAGTAGGAATTGCTCACCTCCCCAAGATGAAGAAAACATTTCTGTGACCACATCAGCTTCCCCCAAAAGAAAGTGACAGTTCCCACATCAAACACTGTTGAGGGGCAAACCCATAAAGCTTGAGAGCTTAGCCCTAAGAAAAGGCACAGATTTCCTGGGCTCAGAGACAGCCTCCTCCTTTATATCTCCCATAGTCTGAAGGACACCCAAGTGTGTTTTCAGGTTAGACTCATTTTAGAACTAACACACAGCCCAGGATTGGGATGCTCACTCTGAGATTTATCTTTTCATGCTCACATTTTGCTGCCCTGATACCTCTAAACATGGGCAGTTAGAAAGCCACAAGTGAAACTACCACTTTTCTCCCCTAAAATTAAAAAGTCAGCTCTGGCTTCCATCATCAGAATGACTTGGGGTAAATTAACTTTCACTTTTGGCTTTTGATGGATGTATAATGAACTCTGCGTTGTTCAGCTGGAAATCCTGGAGCTATTTTTCATCCCAAATGTCTGCTGAGCAGCACAGCTGACAGGTTGTTAAGATTTTACTATCACTGTGGAAACATTTGTCTAGGATTCTTGGCCAGCATCAGGAGAGGTTCACTGCACCTTCTCCATCCCCACACCAACCTGGTGATCTCCCACACCAGCTGCTTTTTTTTTTTTTTGATTACTCTGTGTAGAAAATAGTGAATAAGCAACAATTCCCAGTTCTGGTTTCTTTGTCCTAATCACCAGCCTGCACTGAGCAAGGCCTTAACCTCATTTCATTAGCTACCCAAGTGTTGGAAGTTTAGCTACCAGTCATTGGGAAAAGTTGGGTTTCTCAGAAGAATCATGGAATTATGGAGCAAGCCCTGGATCCCTCAGCATCCCCTGGCAGGCAGATGTGGGGGCAGCAGATGGATGCTGGATGCTCCTGACTGCAAGGTTTTGAGTCAGCAAGGAGAGATTTTTCTTGTCTGAGTTACTAAACCTCTTCTGTTTGTGGGCTATTTCCATCAATCTCATTTTAATAAGGATTTGAATGATTTGCAGCTTCCCAAGCAATTTACAGAACACATTTCAGCTTTCTACTGGATGGACATCACAGGCAAAGGTTTTGCTTCTCATTGGGTGCACTCTGACTGCTGTGTTGATTTAGTAAAAACAAAAATGTTTGAAATAGACAATCACAACAAAAGCAGTGAGATCTTTTGGGAACAGAAGCTAAAGAAGGGGTTAAAAATCTTCATATAAAGAGCATATTTGAGTAGATTAAAACTCCAGCCTCCCTGGAGACCATCCAACCATCAGTTTCTGCTTCTCCTGACTACTTGAATTGTGGTCACCAAAATTATTGGTAACTGAGGGTAGGTATGGGAAGAAATACCTGTGGGGAGCTATGGGAGAAGGGGAGCCTTAAGGGATGAGAAATGAGCTCTAAAGGCTTCCCTTCTCCCCCAAGTTTCCAAAGCTTACAGCCAGCAAAAACGAATTCCAGAGTTCTTCAGAAAGCACAACCTGATGACACTTTCTTGAGGAAAAATGACAAAACAGATGCCTTCTGCTCACTCCATCCTTACAGAACTATTTCTTGCTCCCTGAGTCAAAAGGTCCAAAGTGATTTATTAGGAAGTATTTTCAAGCTGAGTATATCTAAAATTATTCCTGCTCAAATTTTGTGATAGATTTGCCCTCTGGAAATGGCAGCAATAAATACTACTGACATGAGAGGAAAAACAAGGAAGGTGCCTGGGATCTGAGGGTCATCTGAATACATTTTACTCCACTTTCAAACCTCTCCAGCTGTGGTGATGAACATCAAGCTCCCATTGCCTTGCACAGCCCTAACCCCCCTCCCTCTCACCAGCAGATCTGTTGTTTGCACCATCACACTTGATGGACAAATTGGATTTTCCTATTTTGACATTTTTTCCCAAGTGCTATAAATCACCATTTTATGACTGATTCAATTCCAGCTGTTAAAGAGCTGCATCAAGGCTCTGATATCTGGGTCATCTCCTGACTCTGGTGCCACCAACACTAAATGAAGTTGTTACTGCTCAAGGAAGGCTATTTCAGTCTCTCTCACAGTGAACTGTTAAAACAATCTGATAATTGTTTAAAGCACTTGCCTTAGCCACATTTGCTGCCCTGGCAGTGAGGGGGTGACCTGCTTCCCTCTCAGCCTTGGCATTTGGAGATGAACATCATTTATTAACCCTGTGCTGGCCACACAGCCCAGCAAGCTTGGGGAATGAGCAGGGTTGAAAGTGAACTGCTGGCACCTGGCTGCCTTCAGCAGAGCTCAGGGGACAATTTCACATCAGCCTGGGTCTGGCCCAGCCCCTCCTGCAGTGTCTGTCACCAAACACATGGGCATTAAAACTTGGGTGAGATGGGGCCAGGATTTTGTGGCTTCCGGGAGAATAATTTGCACGTGATAAGAATAATTTCCACATACAGGTATGCTGCTCCTGTGTGTAAAAGAGGATGCACACACTTCAAGGTTTCCTCTCCAAGTGATGGGAGCCTCCAGGGCCAGGCAGAGATGGGCATTTTGTTGCAAAGCTCCAGATCTAAAAGAAGAAAATTTTCAGAAAATTGTGCGTGTCAGAACACACATTTCTCTCTCTGCCTCATTTGCACCTCCTGTTATTATTTGTGTGGGCAGCAGCAGCCACTCTGCATGGGGATGATTACTGAAATGTCTAAAAACCCCCACATTTGGTTGCTATGAATGTCTCACAGTCTTAATAATTTTGTGCAGAATCTGTATCCAAAGCCCATTTCCACACACACAGAGCTACACCCCCCAAAAAGCCAAGCTGAGTTCTGGGAGACCATCCCCATCACTCTGAGCCTCCTTCAGGCCTGACATCAAGATTACAAAACATAAAAGTACAATTTCTTACTAATTATACCCCATAGGGTCCGTTGAGTTTGGGTTCAATGGTCAGTGGTTACATGAAGGATTTTGGTAATGAAGCTGAAGATGTTATTTCCATTCTCATCCTGAGCTGGCACAATATTAGCCCAGAGGAAAGGCAGAGTTGCTTTGTTGGAGGGTTATGTCTCTCCAAACCTGGAAATTGTTCTCACTAAAACGACACCCAACACTTCTTGGTGTGCCTGGTTTTCATTAAAGCCTATTTCAATTAAAAAACAAACAAACAAACAAACAAAAAAAACAATTTTGATGAAACAGCTCAAACTTTGGAAGCTTTCCCAAACCCAGAAGGTATTTTGCACTGTAGCATGTTTCTACCTAGAAGAAACTTGTACAAATCCTGCAGCTGGCCCCTGGACTTCCCAGCTTCCCCTCCAGAAAAACAATTTTCAAGACCTAATTGGAAAATCTGCCCTGCAACACAGGTGGATATTAGGTGGCTCCTTCCACGTTGACATCATTTCAGTTCTGTCAGCTCTTAGTTTGTGTCCTCTGGGGTGGGGAAGGAATTGAATGCAGCACTCTGAAACTGCAAATCACACACACAAAGAACAATAATACTTGCAGTGTGTAAAATACCCCTTACACATCAGTGAATTACATGGTTTATAAATTAACCTGAGCATGCAACCCCAATTGGGCACCATTTTAGCAGATTAGGAATTGCTGTTCCAACACCTGCCATATAAATCTTGGCTCCCCATCAGCATCCTTCAGACTTTCACTCTGCTCTGCTGGGTGCAACGTTTGTTGGATTATAATTTTATTTTTGCATTTTTAAAAAATTATGATGTTATTTAAAGATAAAAGAAAACCAAAACAAACCCACACTGGAGAGATGAAGGGATGGGACTGAGCTCTGAGTGTGCTTAAACTCCAGTTTTTCTGCAGCTGTGATTCCTTTCCATGACTCTAATTAAAACTATCTTTGCAGTAACACAGAGGAGATGTAATTAATAGGAAATTGTCTCAATATTTGCTGTTCTGATATTAGGTGGGGGGGTGCCCAAGATCCCACCCCACAGCAGGGTCACTGTGATGGGACCAGGGCATCACTAGATACCTGAACACATTAATTCCACAGTATTTCCAATATCCCTTGGAGCTTTAATATTCTACCAGCCCCACTGGGAAGAACTGAGTCTTTTCAGAAGCTCAGATCACTGGCACTTGCCTGGCAAAGCAGAAGGTCCTGCAGGACAGGGGGGATTTTAAGATTTCCAGCTCACATTTCATGGCATAAAGATCATCCTCTTACACACCATCCGTGGTAATACTTAGGAGGTAACACAGCTAAATACTTCTCTGCAGACTACTGCACTTCTTAGAGGTAAGGTTTTCCCTTTCAAACCCTTTTCTTTTTTTTTTTTTTTTCTTTTTATTTATTTGCATTTCAAAGTAGCCCTAAAATATGAATTCCAGTGCAAATCCTTAGCATAAAACCATTCAGTATTATATATTCTGTCAAAAGTGCCAGGAAAAATCCCACAACTCTTGCATTTCCATCTGCCAACAGTTTCCTACCCTGAACCTTTGCATCAAATATTTCTGCAAGAAAGAAAAATTATGAAACAGAAACTCTTTGCATTATTTCCAGCTAGATAACTTTGTCACTATTGTACAAGCCAAGGAATCCTGCTGTGGCCAACAAAATACTTCCCTCTTTTCCAACTATCTCACAATAGTTTCAGAAAGACACTCCCTGCTCTGTCTTGCACTTAAACATCTGGGTAATCTTTACATTTATAATTAAAATTTTATTATTAATTTATAATTTTTATAATTTATTAAAATTTTTTTAACCAACAGTAAAGCACTGCAGGCAGGCTGAGCAAGGTGGCTTTTAACCAAGTAAATATTATTTAACCCAGCAAATAAACAACAAACACCCTGTGACACCCTCCCTGGCTCAGTAATGTGAACACCAACTGCCTGAACTCAAATAGGGGACAGAAAATATTAAAAGCAAAAGCTTTTTTGTCATTATTTTTCACTAAAAAAGCAAAAGAGCCAAGAGATTAAAGGTTGACTTGAAGCCAGCACTCAATCCAGCAGAGCCACTCAACAGCAAAGCCATCGAGGCACTCAGAGCATCACTTGTTCCCACTGATTCAGCTGCTCAGGGACCAGGGGACACCTTAGAATAGAGCCCAGGAAAAGGTAAAACACCAGCTGTGAGAGCCAGCTTCTGCTCAAGGTGCTTCTCAGTCCTAATTAAGGGGAAAACACCAAACAATAAAAACTTTGTCACCAAACTGACATTTAACACGACCGCGTGGAGAGCGCACAAAATAATAATTAAACCAAAACAAAATAAAATCCCTCTTGGAAGAGCCCCAGTTTTAAAATAAACCAATACACAGAGGCTGAAGCAAACCTGCCTGGACATGATGCATTCTGACAATATTTTAAGCAAATGCTTTCCAGAACCTTGTCTAGCTGGGTGCTGGGGTGACAAAGAGTTGTCCAGGGGGAGGCAGCTGTGTCCAGAGAGATTCCACAAACTCTCAGGACCTTTCATCTGGCTGACATGGACTGTTCAATCACACAAAAGTCACTTTGTGTGCCAAAGGCTTTGCACAAACCACAAATAATGCCCTTCTGTGCTGCTGGAGAATATATTCATTGAAATCCAGAGGCACTGGAATTCTTTTTTCATAGAGAGAGGGCATTCAGCCTCTAATTTCTTTGGCATTATTCTAGAGACTCTCATGCCCTCCACTTTATGCAGGACATGGTGCTCTTTGGTTCAAGAGAGCCAGGTCTAAACCAGGGGCATGGCAGGACTATATTCCCAATATTCCCACTATATTTCAGGAATGGAAAGGGCAGGAGGCAAAGGTCTATGCTGGTGCTAAAGGCTATGAGGGAAGAGAAGTATGAGCTTTTGAAATTAAAAAATATCTTTTCATTGACAAAACGTGACTATTCTTCATTTTCTGGATCACTAAACCTCCTGAAAAGTGAATTAAGAAACTCTGGGTGATTTTTAGAGCATCAAGTTGGGTTTGAGGCTGTGTAATGAGGTGGTGATTCATATTCATGTTTGCAGGAGATCAGTGCCCTCAGAGAGTGCCAGCTCTCTCTGGAAGGGAGCAAATGTCTCTCCTGAAAGGTCACACTCGGAGCACAAAGTTAAATTCCCTTTCATTTGGGTTAAGGATCAGCAAAGGATCTGCTTCACTAGAAGAGAATGAAGAAGTTCCTGTGGATACACTTAACAACTAAGTGCATCAGGATTAAACGTACTGGATGGAAAGAAAGAAATGGAGAAGGGAAATTGGGATTTGTTCCTGCAAAACCTAATCTCTTCTGAGCCTCCCTGATCCTTGCCATGAGGACTTAGGTCAGATTTATGTCTCAATCAAGTGGGCTGGGGTTTTTGTTAACAGAGATTCAGCAAGCTCAGAAATGGAAAGGGGCAGACCCAGGGATGCCCAACAGCACCTGATGTAACCTCACCCCTTGACATTCATTTAAAAATTATTTCAGAAGAAAAACTAGAAAATATCTTCCCACCAGGAAGAGAAATATCAACAGACTGTTGTCTACAGCACTTTGCCAGTCTTTGGTAGAGAAGCTGTGGTCATGACCATAACTGCTTTGCATGCCAACAAACAGCTCTGGACTAAAACTGCTGAATTTTCCCATGTTGCATTTCAATTCCCTTTGAGCTAAGAAGCCTGCTTCTGAAATCTGTCACAAAGATTTTTTTTCTTTTTTTTGTTAAGTCCTATTTTGAGAAATTAAACACAAGATACAAGAGAAATCACCCCCCTGGGGCTGCTGAGGAAGGGCTGGAGCAGGTTTGTACAGGCTAGGGCAGACAGCACTGTGGTGGAGGGAAATGCCATTGAGTTTCCATCTGTTAGGATATGCTAATTATTTAAATTTCACCATTCTGTCTACTTTGAATTTTAAAAAAAAGTAATTCCCAGGAAGGATTTTATCCCTGCATGTAGAACCTTCCCTTCCTTTCCATCCCCACACTGCCCTTTGGAACAAGATACTCCTCTTGCTTCTCACTAAACCAGAAATTTTTTACCCAGACAGCAGTGGAACATCTAAGACTTCTGGACACCATCATAATCAAACACAATAACAATATGATGCTCTTCTTAGCTCCTCAGAGCACCAAAGTCATTCTATTATTTTGAAGATGTCTTGAAAGCATCTTAACTACATCTTTATTGAAGCAATATAAATGTCTTTAAAGCTATCTTGGTGCAAATGCATCAAGAATACTCTCGAAATTCCTTGTTATACCTTGTACCTGAAAAATCCATTTGAAACATATTCTCCTGTATTGAATTTCTGCCTGAAACAGCTGATTTAGGCAGCTGATAGAGTATGGCAGGTGCCCCATTCATTGCCTTATCATTTAAACAGTGTGTCCATAAAACCCCCAAGAGAGGGATGTACTGTCTGTCCATGAAAAATAATCCACTGCCTGTGGCTTAGGGGAACAGCAACAGAATTTTAAATACCTTGCAAAGACCCAAGCTTGCCCATTTACATGATTCCAGCAGCATTTTCCTAGCTGAATGGCCATATTCAGCTGCACAATGAGAAGTAATGCAATTAAAGCACCACCATAATGAGGAGCTGGAAACACAGGTTTTAGTGGGAAAAACAAAAGCTTCTAAATTTTAAAATAATGAAGCAACACGACTGGTGCACACAAGGTGAAGAATGTGTGATTAGACACAGCAGGGAAATGTCAAATATCAGAGACCACAGCAATTATTCCACACCTCACCTCTGGCTTTTTTTTTGCTGTCCTGCTACTCCTGATGCTAACTGCTAAGATCTCCCTAATTTTTGCAGCTGGCCTGTTCAACAGGAAGAAAAAATGTTAATTAAATGTCCCCTACCAAGAGGCAATTAGAGCTGGCACGGCTTGCTCAGCAGACAGGGTGGGATGCAAGTGAAAGGGTAAGATGCCAATATAGAGTATAAAGCCACCCCAAATGGGCAAAATAAAGTCTAAAATTTCACTGAGGATAAATCTAAATCCCCAGCTGGAATGAGGCCACAAGTGGTGCATGGGCAAAGCTCTGGCCACAGCTCAGCTCCTCAAGGAGGAAATCTCAGGTATTTGCCATCAGTTTGAGTGGGGTTTCAGGGGGCCTGGCAAGGAGAAAATAAACATTATTGTATAAAAGAGCATGAGATTCAGAACAAAGAAATGGGAAACCCCTTCAAAACATTATTGGCTGCCACCTCACCCATATTTGTAAAGAAATCCTATGAATCCAAAGCTGGAACTGTAATTATGTTCAGTCCACCCAAGAACCCATGACAATATAATCATGATGAGTGTTGCTGAACGTGGGAAATGAGGGATAGTTTCATCTCCAATATCCACAAAATCACTTCTCAAACCAAACAATGACCAAATACACCAGAAAATGGTGTCTTAATCTATTTAGGTTAAAAAAAAAAAAAAATTAAAATAAGTATTACCTCAGGGAAGGATCTGCTCACTAAACTATTACTATTAGTACCCAGTTGGGCAAGAACTCATTTTGGAAACATTTCCCTTTCCACACATTGGTGGCAGGGAGCAATAATATGATCATTTATAATAGAAAAAACAACAGACAGTCTGAATCAAGCTGATTTTATAAAGTCATTTGTTCTTGGAATGTGACCAAAGGCAAAATGGATGGATAACATTAAGAGGTCAATCAACCAAATACTATTTTACACTTAATGAATTCAAGTTATGAGTAAGACTTGATAATTTCTGTATGGAAAGTTCTTGTATCATCTGAATATTAAAATGAAGACTTTTGCCAAAAGGTCTCAGGGCTTCTAAATTGCTGTTCATTCAGCACATTCTCCCTCCTAAAAATGTCATATGCATCTTACTAATGAACTTGAGCTGACCCTAAGAAGTCATTTCATGTACAAAAGCAGTCAGGCTGGCTCAAAAGTGTAGTTACTGGAACAGATTTAGAATCTCCCAAAGACCAGAACAATCTTTGCTATTTGCTTGCTTAACTTCAGAGAAGTGAGAGAAATAGATAAAGCAGTTCAGTCAAAAATACACTTTTCCAGTATAATTCATCTAAACATTTCTTTTATGAGCAGAAATAAATACTTTCCACTTTGGGAAAGGAGAAACTGTATATATTGGGAAAGATCTTCTCTGTAACAGACCCCACTAAAGCTCTGCTGCCACATTTCAGTGTCACCATGGCCACTGAGAGAATGTGGTGGCTCTGGTCATTTCAGTAGGGTTTTCCCTGCATGATAATAATTTCCTAATATATGTATTTTATGTATCTAATTCCTTCTGGTCCTACTCATCATGATGTATGGTCTGTTACTTAGATTTCCTACATCCCTCCCCCCCCTTTTTTTTTTTCTTTTTGTAACATCAGAATATAATTAATCCCAGTGAGTGAATTAATTGCCTCAGGGAGAAAGCGTGGCTGGAAACCTCCCAGTCTCTTGGAGCTGGAGACAAACCACCCCGTACACCTTCCCACACAACTGATGGATGGGAAAATTAAACAGCAGCAGTTGCTGGGAAGAAAAACAATTCTGCAATCTTCTCTTCTCTGGAGCAATCTGTACCCATCACCAGAGGGATAATGTAACTCCAGGCAGGAGGTGAGCCAAGGGGTTGTGGGCAAGGGGTGCACTACTTCAGTCCTACACAGGATTACTGCTGCACCTTGGGACAATTCCTACTTCCAGTTTGATATTTATTCCAGGAAACAGAGCAGACAGAGAGAAAACCAAGGCAAAGAATATTTAGCTTGAGGGAGGGCAAAGCAATAGGACCTGAAGGAGAGGAGACCTTACTCTGCAGCTTGTGTATAGTCTGGGCAGGAAAACACTCTTGATGGCATGGAATCATGGAATCATGGAATCATCATGGTTGGAAAGGACCTTCAAGATCATGGAGTCCAACTGGCAGTCCTACACCACCTTAAGCATCTCCCACATTGACTATGCCACATCTTCCCATTTTTTTGAATCCCCCCCAGGGATGGTGACTCCACCACCTCCATGGGCAACCTGCTCCAATGCTTCACCACTCCTCTGGTGAAGAATTTTTCCCTAATATCTGATCTGAACCTCCCCTGGTGCAACTTGAACCCATTTCCTTTTGTCCTACCACATCTGGCTTTGCCTTCAACCACTTCTCTGTAACTCCAGCAGGCTGCAAAATCCTTTGAGACAGGAGCTAGCAAGAACCACCAAACCCTCATGGCTCCAGTAGACAGAATTTTAGTTTTAGCCTCCAAAAGGAGTGGAATGAGCAGGGATATGATCCACACCCCAAATGGGAACAATGAGACTGTCTGCCTACAAGTCAGAGGGTAAAAGCCCCCTTAAAACATTTTGGGATGAGTCCTTTCTTTCCAGTCTTGAAAGGATTTGGGTTGAAGGCAGTTTTCTTCTGGGAATGTCTTGTCTGAAATTCCATCAGGCAGGATGATGTATGACTTCCCATCAGCATGAGGAAAAGGATGAATTAACTGACTGAAATAATCTCTTCGAGCTTGGGTGGTAAAATTAATAATTTTTTTTAAAGTCAAACTTGAATAATAATGCACAAAAAGCCCCAGTTTCCAGCTCCTGGAGGAGTGGGCTCTGGCTGCATTAAGTCAGGAGGAGTTTTAAAACCATACATGGTGGAGCCTAGGTTTTACCCTCGACATTTTTCTTGCTTCTAAATTGCACTGCATTGCAGTATGTGAAGCCAAGCTCACTTTAGCTAAAGGTGACAAGGTTTATAAATAGATGATGTTAGAAAGCATTCAGGACATTTTTTTTTCCCCTAAGCCATAAGGATGACAACTCCTGGTAGAGCAAATCAAATATGAAAACACATGAGACTCTCTAAAATTCTTAGAAAACTCCATGTTCCTGAACTCTCCTGAACACGAATGTTTAAAAATGACACCAAATAAAGAGGAGGGATTACCTAAAAAGCAAACCAACTGCCAGAGTTAAAAGAGTTAAATAATTTTCAGTGAGCAGTATGTTGTAACAATGTGGCTAGTTTTTTTTTTACCTTTCTTCTTTGTTCCATCACAGAAGTTTGTGAGTTAGGAAGGAAAATGATCTGAACTGTTGATTTTCTAGAGAGATCCCCACCCACACATTAGGACTATTTGCACATTGTGAATTTTATGATTTAATGAAAAAGAGGCACTTAAATTCTGCCTACAGCAAGTACTTACAGGCTTTAGTAATAAATCAGCATTAAGAGGCTACTATTTCATGCTTGCAGTATATAGAAAATTACATACACACAGGATGAGTGGGTGAAGATGGCAAAGCTTTATAGGCACCACTATTAAAATACATATATTTAAGAAATCCAATTCCTGCATCTTTTTATTCTGCTACTTTCCCTCCCCTAGAGCAAATTTAGTAAATTATGTGCTAAGTCTTAGTAAGTAAAAATGTTTTTCTTGCAGCCCATCGTCCCCAAGCTACAAGGCAAGAACTCCAGGCAGATGAAAGGCTTGATGATGAGTGGGATGAGTTGGAAAGGTTTGTTTGGGGTTATCTTTGATCTAATATCATGCTCCACATTAAACTATTTTCCAGTTCCTACTGATTCTTTCAGAGAATGTCTGAGGCTGGAAGGAGCCTCCAGAGGTCACCTGGACCAACCTGTTTGCCCAGGACCGTGTCCAGAGGGCTTGGAATTTGTCCAAAGATGGAGACTCCACGGTCTCTCTGGGCAAGTTGGGCCATTACTGGATCATCCTCACAGTAAAAAACCCCAAATAAACAAACAAACAAAAAACCTCAAATAAACAAACTAATAAAAGCCCCCTCAAAACCCAACCCAAAACATAGATAGAACCCCTTCCAGTTTGTGGGATGGGAAGCCGGGATGGGAAGCTGGGATGGGAAGCTGGGATGGGAAACCGGGATGGGAAACCGGGATGGGAGGCTGGGATGGGAGGCTGGGATGGGAAGCTGGGATGGGAAGCTGGGATGGGAAGCTGGGATGGGAAGCTGGGATGGGAGGCTGGGATGGGAGGCTGGGATGGGAAGCTGGGATGGGAAACTGGGATGGGAAACTGGGATGGGAAATTAGGATGGTGCCGCTGTCCGCGGTGCTGAAGGACGGCCGGGTCATTTGGTGTCCACCCCCACGGGAAAAGAAGAAAAATAAAATAAAATAAAAAAATATAAAAAATAGAACAACAAATATAAAATGAAAATAGAGAATAAAAGATAAAAATTAAAAGAAAAAGAAAATTAAGGATTGAAAAGGAAATAAAGCCTATGAACTAAAATATAGAAAGGAAATACGTAAAGTAAAAAAATATAAAATAAATAGAAAAAATAAAATAAAAAAGAAAATAAAAACTGAAAACAAAATAAAACAATAAAATTTAAAAATAGAAATTAAATTAAAATCAAGTATAAAATAAAGTATAAATTAATATTTTATTTTATACTTTTTATACTTTATTAAGAAAGTAAAAATAAAATACAAATGAAATAAAATGAAACGAAATGAAATGAAATAAAATAAAATAAAATAAAATAAAATAAAATAAAATAATAATCGAGATGCCCCTGCAGCTCTGCCAGAACCCTGCATGCAGTCCCCTGCCAGCTCTCTCTGGGTTTTTCTGTGGCTTTCCCAGGTGACGTCACTAAAGCTGCTCTGACGTCACCGGGACAAGGGGCCAGGAGCCAACGAGGCTCTCAGGGGACCCCTCTGGCACCGCCTTGGTTCCCAGCCACACCGCACCTGCAGGGCTGGGAAGGGACCCCCGGAGGTGATCGAGTCCGAGCCCCCTGCCAGAGCAGAACCAGAACCATGACCGGGACCAGGGCAGGTCACTCAGAAACCTAGTTTTGCCACTTCTTTAAAGAAATGAAATATTTGTAAACAAGAATGTTATTTCCAAACCTATTATTTTTCTTTAAATAAAAAAAAAAATTAAAGATTTTTTTTAAATAGATTTTCTTTAAAATTTTTTTAATTTAATTTTTTTTTTTTTTCTTCCCCCCCTTAATTTTTCACAGGCTGCGGGCAGGCTGGGCACTAGGAAAACCCAAGGAAACACTTCCCACCTTCCCTGGCAGGGAACAACCAGGCTGAGCCTTGCGGTCCCACCAACTCACGCAGCAATTCTAGCGCCCCACAAATCCAGACCTCTCCCCTGTAACCCTTTTACCCCAAAACACGGAAAATGCAAATAAAGAAGTGGCGGGGAGTGCCTGCGCAGGGGAGGAGGGACATCTGCTGGAAATGTGGGGCTTGGCTCATCCAGAGGGATGGAAAGGAGATTCCCAAATTCCTCTCTCCCATTAGAGGAACCCGATTCGTTTCACACGAGAGGCGTTGGTGTAAAACCCGATATTTCAGCCCAATTTGTCACTAAGGGCTGTCAGACCAAAAAAATTTTGAATTATTTCATCCCCCCCCCGAGCCTACAAGTTCCCCCAAAGCTGATGTATTCCCCTGTCAGAAAGCTAGAAGCAAAATTGACAGGGATTTATCTCCCTGCTGATTTATTGACCCAAGAGTTGCCTCTCCGGGGGCAGTGACAAAGCCACACGTGTGCCAAGAAATGGGTTCAGGGCTTGGGGTTGGAGTCACCTTAAAAAGAGAAGCACAGCCCCCAGCTGCTAGCCACCCAGTCTGCACAGTTTCCTCCAAAATCAAGTTTAATAATTAATCCTTAGATCAACTTCTCTAAGTCTCTTTTAGGGAAAAAACCAAACAAACAAACCAAAAACAAACGACCATGCAAACTGCAATAATTCGAGGGGAAAGCACCACAATTTGTGGCCTGAAAAAAAAACCCAGAGCCCTAAACACATGAGAAGACTGCTGCTTTCTGCAGAACAACACACCATCCCCTTGGGAACACCTTTTCCCATCTCCCAGTCCCCTACTGGCTCCGATACACAACATCAGAACCATTTGGGTCGGAACCTTTAAGACCATTGAGTTCAGCCACAAACCAGCAGTGCCAAGGCCACCACCGACCCCTGGCCACATCTCCACAACTTTGAAACCTTTCCAGGGATGGGGACTCCAGCACTGCCCTGGGCAGCCCGGGCCAGTGCAGGAGGTCCAGATCTCAAGTTCAGCAGCACCTACACGAGGCACATCAGCTCCTGGGTCCACCTCCCACCCCTAACAAATCCCCCCGTCACGATGAGCGCATCGTTCAGCTTTTGTTTCTCCAGAGTCCCAGGGAGGGAGCCAACAAAAAGCAACGGATGGGAAAATCTGTCCCGGTACTCACGGGGGTGCTGCTGTCAGAAAAGGTGTTCATGCTGATGGACCTGCTCATCTTCCCTGAGGAGAGGGATGGTGGGGAAGGGCTGAGCTTCTCCGGGCGCTGCAGGTACTCGCGCCATGCTCGTTGGATGCTGCCAGGAACACCAGGACATAGGGTTGGTAGTGGTGGTGGTTGGGAGGAATGCAGAAACAAAAGCTATTTAAAATACATATTTAAAATACATAATACATTCTTGACTCAGGATGTGATTCTAGTGGTTTTCTCCTACTTGGTGCCCTTTGTGTTCCAGTTTGGATGATGACCACGTGTAACTGCCCTCTTTAGGTCTTAGATGAGCCACCACGAGTGTAACCTGAGTTCTGCTCTTAGGTACAACTCAAGTACCTCTTAAGTAGAAGCAATTCTTCATTTCACAGACTCACACAACCACAGAATGTTAGGGGTTGGAAGGGACCTCAAAATTTTAAATCCCTAAACCTACAGAAGTTGTTTAAATGTTCAAGGCCAGGTTGGATGAGGCCTTGAGCAGCCTTGTCTGGATGAGAGGTGGCTCTGCCCGTGGCAGGGAGGTTGGAGGAGATGACCTCTGAGGTCCTTTCCAACTTAAGCCATTCTAGGATTCTTTGATTCTAATTTGAAACTTGGACATAACTCAGCGATTCTCTTCCATCTGGCAAAAAAACCCCAAACCATGCAACTCTCTGTTTAAAAGAAAAACCAGCCTGCAATACCTTCTGGTTCCATCAGCTTGCAGATCCTTGTGCAGATAAGGAAGTTCAGAGCCAGAGCAGGACTCTAACATCTCCCTTTTGGGTAGCTGAGGATTTAAAACCTCCTCCAAAGCAACACGTGGGGATCACAGAAGGAGCTCTGCTTCCAAACCCTAAACTTTGACCAGGTTTCTAAAGTCAGAGGGACAATTTTATAAAGAAATCACATTTGCTGTGTGGGGCATTGGGAGGGCAGGGCAGCTCTCAGCAGGTGGCAGTGCCAGCCTGCCTCTGCCTCTCCCATCCTGAGAGGTGTTGGGAATTCAATCGGTGCTGATACATTAACACAACCTTTTTTGTGGGGTTTGCAGACAGCAAACCCCTCAGCTCTGCAGGAAACACCCCTGACATCTTCACACCTCCAGCATTTACACTTTGTGTTGTTTCAGCTTCAAGCTTTACTGCATAATATCTGCAAGTAGTATTTACATATTCATATCTACACACACTCTCTTGTAAAGCTTAACTGAGATTAAGTCATAACTACCCGTCCAGAAAGCTCCCCAGAATTTTATTCTCTCATTTGGTTTATATTTGATCGATATAAATACAATTTGATTTGATTTTATATTTGGTTTGTATGACTAAAAGGCACTGGATGGATTTTAATTTGAAGCTTCATCTCCTCTGAATATTTTATTATAGCATTAATATTTTTACATTCTGCATAACCAGTTAGCTAACTAAATAAACAGTCAGATTTCACTAAATATTGAAATTCAATGTATAACACAGCACTGAATACAGCTCTGAGGAAAGCTGCACCCCAGAGCTGGGTGTCACAGAATTTTGCCATGAAGTAGTTGGGGGATTTAGCATAAAGGTGTTCTGATTTTTCTGATGCATGCTAAATGTTCACTGTCTGCTGAGAAGTCCAGGGGCAACACGTTAGGGCAGAACAGGTGCCAGGTGGATGGAGCTGAAGGAACAGCACTGGAAAAGGCCCAAAGAGGAGTCCTCTTCTCCAGCACTTCCATCTCCAGCCCCAGGAAAATGTAAGGATTGCTCCTGGCAGAGGTGCCCCATGGGCTGCCTGAGGAGCTTTACCCAGGTTTCCCATAAGACGTAAGGAATCCCACACAAGAAACTACTTGCTTTCCACCAGGATACTCTCTGTGCCTATGAAAAATCTAGATTTTCAAATATTCTACAGTTTCACCAAGGAAATGACAAAATCAGTGCAACATTAAAGCTTAGCATTTGAACCTCAACTCAAAGAGAATGTTTGTGTGCTTAAAAGGTAAGGAAGAGCTTAGCTACCTTGCAAAATTGAAGTTTATTTAGTATTTGATGTTATACAGAAATCCAGGGGGGCTACAGGCTGCATTCTGTGCTTCAGGAATCAGACAAACCCAGCTGCATTTATAGGCAGAAACAACATGCTTTGTTACTTACATTTTCACTTTGGATTCCAGGGGCTGTAAGTTGATATTATATTTTTCAATGTTATTTTCTTCATCCATGGCAAGCTGATGGCTATGGAGAAGCAAAGAGAATGGGTTTAGTGCTCCTCAACGTGATGCTTCTGCTACTGCTGCAAATTAATTCTGAAATTTTGACAAGAAGGTAGAGGAGCTGCTGGTTATAAGGTGTTGCTGTCTTTGGAGGAAGGCATCTGGGTTCCTGTCTCCAGCCTCATTTGGCTGCTAACAAAAGGTACCAATTTGGATCCATTTTCCAGATCAGAGCCACTCCACCTGCCACATGCTCCAGAGACAGCCACACCCAGCAAAGAAGCTGCAGCAAATACAAAGAAAGAAAAAAACCAAACAACCCCAAAACCCCAACACTGGCAAATATAATAGATATTCTGTCTAAATTAACTCTCATCCCTGGGGCTACGTTAGAAAAGCTGGCGAGTAAAATGGAAAGGAACAATGGAAATGCTGGTAGCAAAATGAATTACATCAGCAAAAGCCATACAGGAATGGGAAGAAAAAGATTCTTCATTATAAATGATGGCCAGGGAACTGGTGCTGCAAGCATATTGCTTTGAGAAAGTGATTTGAAAATGCTGGAAGATACAAAAAACGTCTGGGAACGTTGCTTTGGATGGGACAAGCACCATGGATGGAAGGTCTTGGTGTGAAAAGTTGTAAGATTAGACCCCAACCTGTGGAGTTATTTTGAGACTTTACTGGACACTTAATTACATCATTCAATCAGGAGCAGTTTTCAGAAATTATCCTCCTGTAACTAAAAATAAGAAGTGTTCACGGGAGAGGTGCAAAATCTTGAATATTTCGTATATTACCAACAGAAACATGGTTGAGAACAAACAGCCTGTCCCACAGGAAGGGCTTGTTGCCATCTCACTTTATCACATGTGAGAACCCACAGAAATCCCCCATTTACCTTTGAAGCAAGTCTTTGCCATTATTGACCTGTTCCAAGGTGTGCTGCAGCCTTCTGAGGTCTTCCTGCAAGGAGAGAAACAAAACTTTTCAGTGCACTTATGGGAAACCTTTGGCTGGCTTGGGAGATGCCCCCTCAACCAACACTGGGAACAAAACACGAAACAAAAAAACTCCCTTGCATAATGCCTATATGGAGCTGCTTTCAAAATTAAAGATCCAAAATAACTACAAAGAAACCAATGTACTGATCCATCTGCCCAGCACAAGTTTGAAAGAAAATATCCGACCTACAAAAAAAGAATAATCAGAGCAAAAAAAGGGAATTGTTCTTTCATGTCTTAGGTGTGTGGCTGCTTTGATTGGAGAGGAGTCAGCCTTGGGAAGAGGCAAGAGAGCCCCAGATGATATTCTCAGGAGCTTCTCATTGTTCTGCAATCAAGCAGCATTCAGTTCCAGAATTAAGAGCCTGGCTGAGATTTACAGCTCGATGCCTTTCCCAGGGTATTTGCATCAGATCCTGTTTGAATAGCAGAGATGTCATGAGTGGAACAGCTGAGGTTCCCTGCATCCATCCTAACGTCCCAGCAAAAATCTACCCGTGATGTTCAGCAGAGATAAAAGGCTTAAACCCCCCCAAGTTGTATCTGTCTGGCAGGGTTTTATTGCTCTGATGGAAAAAGAGCTGAGGGGTGGAGGAGAACGTGGTCACAATGAAACGTGTGCTCCAGGGGATGCAATTCCTGGCCATGGAGTGGCCTGGCACTGCTGGGACACTGTGCCCAGTCCCGTTCCAAGATTCCCAGGAAGGCCAAGAACCTTACAAAGGCAAAACAAGGATATGTTTATTTTGTGTATGTGATCAGACCTGAGGGTGAATCAAAGATTTTTGGACAGCCTCCAGGTGCACAACAGACCAGCCAGCTCCACCTTCTGCAACCCCAAAGAAATCTGGTTTTGTGAAACAGAGATTTTAGTGGCACTTTTTAATCCTGTGCAAAGCTCTACCCTGTTCAGCACAGAACAGGATCCTGGTCGGCAGCTGATTTATTCCTAACACAGCTTTTCTTTCCCTTTCCTTTCTCCTTTCCTCCCAGCCCTGGCAAGACCCCTACTGCAAAATAAGTTTTATGCATAAATTTACCAAGAGGACAAGTCAGAGGGTCCCCAGCCTTTGCCTTCTGGGGCTCTGGTCCATTTTGTGGACACATGGTGGCTAACAAAGCACTGCCCATGGACCACTCCTCAGCCACTGGGAATGACCCAAACTTGAAACAACTTCTTATTTTTGCCTTGTTTTTGTTGTGCTCCGAGGAACATCCTCCTCTGGCATATTAGAACCAGGCAACTTCCAAAATTGTTTCCTCTGAAGCCCTGTTCAGTTCAGAGATGACCTTTTCTTTCTCCCATATTACTCTGCTGGTAATTTTTTTTTTTTTTAGCATCCCCCAGAACCCAGTACAGTAATTTAGAATGTGAAAACAATTTGCAATTGACTTTATATATAGCTCTGGGTGACAAAACCTGCATGAGTTACATAAATCATTTCTTGTGTTTGACATCATTTTCCATTAACCCCAGGGTGAAGACTGAACAAAAAACCCCCAGTAAAACCCCAAATTGGCTGTGACATTTTTGACTATTCAGTCTTTCAATTAACCAGCACGGGCCAGTCTGTATAAAAAGCCATGATCTAAGGCAACTGCAGAAGGGGCACAGCAATGTTTGCATAATTGGGAAGAGAAGGAGACATAAAATCTATACTAATTTCAGTTTTGCATCATTAACCATGAAGTATTGATTATTGCTCCTTCCAGCAGAATTTATGAAGCCAGCCATGCACAGAAGGGGATGGGATGGGATGCTCTGTCTCCAGCCCCTGGCATGGTAACCAAGGGGTGTAGGGACATCAGGGTCCTGCTCCTCCAACCCACTGCCCCAGGAGAGAGCCAGCTGCAAGCTGGGACTTCAGAAAATTAAATTGGAAGAGATCCATATTGCTGGTGGAATGCACCACGAGTTATGAGGCCTCTAGAAAGCTGGATGGGATGTAAATATCCTGTAAAATTTAGGGCAGGTTTCCTTTGCCTCCATCCCCCCAACACAGACATTGCCAGCACCAGGTATTTACAGGAAAACTTGAAGTGCAGGACCCCTGTTTAGAACAAAATAAAGTAGGTTGTTTGTGGGGTTTTTTCCCTACTCTTTAACATGCACATTCTGCTTATGCAGTAATTATTTTCCAGCCTGGAGATTTGTACTTTTAGGCTCTTGTAATGATTTAATTATGGCCAGGAAATCCTGGAATCACACAGGGCAGAAAAGACCAGAGGGCTCCTAGAGAGGCTGCAGACCCTGAAGCCATCTGAAGCTGGTTCCTGGTGCAGTTCACATGTTTTAAAAGCCTGGTTTGGCTTTGCTGTCAGAATTTAGTTAAACCAAAATTACTCTGGGTCTTTTTTTCTCTTACTGGAGGGACCCAGAGGTTGCTGTAGACATTGGGCTTGCACTGAAATGTTACCCCACCAGATCTGGGGTCATCGAGGCAGACTGAGTAGAAATATAAACCAAGCCAAATGAACCAGTTCCTAAACTCCTTTTCAAGAAGTCTGTTTCAAAAAAAAAAAAAAAACAAAACAAACCAAACCAACCCAAACAAACAAAACAAAACCCAGTTATTAGTGCAAAATCTAAGGAAAGAAATCTGCAGATGCTAAATCATACCTAGAGAAATATTTATCTCCAGCAGAAGGCAATGATTCCTTTTTGACCCCAAAATACCCATTCAGGTCAGCTGAACTATTTATCCCCGTGGGTTTAGTGGAGCACAGAGAAAGTAAGGCAGAGGCCATGTATTAAAAATTAAATTTCAACCCCCTTTTTGGACATGGGTGCTGCAGGAAACTCCCTGGCTGGAGGTCTGGGCAGACTTTTCCTCCTTCCTGGCTGAGATGCCCAGGGGGTCCATTTGCTGCCTGCTTCCCCAGCCACCTCCATCACTTCATAGATGAACTGGTAATAATTTTCTTCATGTGAAGCCCTTCCTCCCTTTTTTATACCCTAGGGACACATTATCCAATCATTTCTCCTCCCAATCTTATAACTCATGACACCTCTTTCTTCTCACTCATCATTTGATCACAAGAGGACCCAATACCAAACCTGGCTGACTAAGTGCAAGCCCAGCTTAGGGAACAACTCTTGGCCTTCACCTCTTGGAACTGAAGTCATGTCTCATCCCTTTGCTATGGTCCTGGCTCCATGATGATGCCCAGGACAGCTGATAAACTCATTCCTCTCCCCAGTGGGTGGAAAGGGAAGGCAGCAGTGCTGGTGATGTCTCCCAGGGGACAGGAGCACTCAGAGCATTCACCTCTGGAGCTCTTCTCCACTTCCCACACTATCAATAAATTGTTTGCTTTTTCCTTTCTTCAGCTCTTGCCCTCAGGAAGAGTAATCTATGGCTCCATGGCTACAGAACATTATTTTGGAGTTACGACAGCTCTGGAAAGCTCACACAAGGATGAATAGCACTAAAAAGCTGAGTTAGAGTCCTTTTTAAAAGCCTCTTCTTTCTGATGCTGTCACAGTGGTCAGGGCTTTCAAGAGCCCCACTTCTGCCTCCAAAGAGCCAAGCTTTTAACTTTTGCCAAGGCAGCCAACTAGAAAGAGGGAAACCTCTTGCCATCCTGACTTCTCTGCCACCAGAGTGCTTCTGAAGCACTACAGCCCTTCTGAACACCCAGAAAAAGGTCTGGAAGAAGAGGAGTGTTAGAAGAGACTCAGCAAAGAAATGGTTTCAGAGGTCAGAGTCCAAGGGGAAAACCACACTGGGATCAGAAAGCAAATTTCTCACTGAAATCCAGAGATTTTTGGAGACAGCTTCCCTAGGAGTGGTAGCAGGCACCAGGGATGGGGTGAGGAGATGCCACAATCATACCCAGGATTTTAATGCCATTAATCTGGGACCTGCTGTGGCAGTGCAAACCCGGGTGCAAACCACCACAGCTTCCCAGAGAGCTCATGTTTCATGTTGCCCACCTGGTGTTGCCTTTCTTACACCAGAGCTGGTCAAGACACCACTTAGTATGCTGTAAAAAACACTGATTTTTTTTTATTATTTTTTTTTTCCCCCAAAAGCAAGCTTCAAACCCAATGAAACCCAACAATTTTGACATGCTGAATGCCACCACACACACTGGCAGAGCAACCAACCTTCCCTGCAAGCTCTGGACAACAAAAAGCAGCCCCAAAATCCCATCAGCAGGGCCCATCCTCTACTGGAAGAGCCATGGAAACCATAGGACCAGAGCCTACCAGGGCTGTCCTGCACTGCAGGAGATGTTGCAGAAGAAATGAAGTTTCCTAGCTCTGCATTGGCTCAGCTGGAAAGGTTTTTTTCATCTCCAAGAAAGGGAAGGGAATGGCAGCCCTGGTGTTGTGCTTTATGGCATAAAAGCTGCACCCTGGGGAGAACAGCATCAGCCAAACTACATGGGGAATGATAGGTGATTTTTTATGGAGAAGAACCATGCACACCCCTAACTGACACCAACAGCCAAGTTTTTTTTTTCTTTTTACCATCACTGAACCCTTCCTCTGAATTATACCTGCTAAAAACCCCATGGGCTTCATCCAATGGGGACTTTCCAGGGAACACAAACCTGCACCCAACTTGCTCTCCTGGAAGAAACCCACCTCCCACCAAGGTTTTCAGAGTTGAGCCCAGATGAATTTGGAGAAAAAAATATTAATTTCAGGAAAAACATTATGAGATTGCAACCAAGGCAGTGTGGATTCCAGCATGCCAGGAGGGGGAAGGCAGGGGGAAAATTTGACATGACAGATCCATCTTCTGAACTCCCAGTGGAAGCTTTTTCTCCCAGAAAAAAAAGTAAGCAGCTCTTTTTATAGCTCATGAGCCTATTACTTCTACTGACAACAACAGATGACTGTTTTAAAACTGAAAAGAAATATATTAATCCAATTTTCAGCTTTTCAGTGTGGGGTACTATCAACTAATTTTCACGAGAGAGAAGACTGATTAACTAGTTAGAAAATCAGAGGAGTACAAAGAAAAAAATAATCATCACACATCTACTACAGACACATTTTTCCACATTTCTGGCACTTCTGAAAGTCCCATTTAGGCCCAGCAGTGTGTGTTTGGTCCATAAACAAGAGCTGCTTTTTGGAAGCATGCAGAGCTAACTATCACAGCAGCACTCACACAGTGGTGCCCCAAGCCATCAGCTCCCCAGCAAACACCTTTGCTTGGACAACACAAGGATTTAATGCCAGGACACTCCAGCACTACAGGGATGAGGACACAGAGCCCTGGGCAGGACAGGTCCCTTTTTGTCCTTGGCCACAGCACCAAGGAGCAACCCAGAGGGTGCCACCAGCTCCCAGTCAACTCCTACACAGAGACCACCCCGTTTTGCTCTCATTTCAGGGGTTTCAGGCATTGTCACCATCATGGCACGGGAGTGAGGGGGGCCAGCAGCCACAGGAAGGGCAAGGACCTTAGAGCAGAGCAGCCACATGGAATCCCAGACTGGTTTGGGTTGGAAGGGACCTTAAAGCTCCCCCAGTGCCACCCCTGCCATGTGGGGGACCCTTCCACAGCCCAGGCTGCTCCAAGCCCTATCCAACCTTCAACACTGCCAGGAATGGGGCAGCCACAGCTTCTCTGGGCAACCCAGGGGCTCAGCACCCTCACAGCAAAGAAATCCCTCCCAATATCTCATCTAAATCTCCTCTCTTCAAGTTTTAAGCTATTGCCCCCTGTCCTTTCGCTGCACACCTCTGAGGTCCATGGAAGCATCCCTGCATTCACAGGAACACTGTTTTCTCCCATGATGAACAACACACCCAGCAGTTTTGATTAGGGTCTTCATCTTTATCTACACTGTAATTTCCAGGCACTCTGGTGTTTGTCTTCACCCTGAGAAATAGCTTTTCCAAGCTGATAATAATGAAACTACTCACTCATTTGGATGCTTATAACTATGCCAGCACCAAGAAAACAGAAATCTACTCATAAAAACTGAGCTGTGCTTGCTAGAGACAGCAGGCACAAGTCATGTCATCCTCCATCCCTACACTACCTGCCTTTCCATCCCCACCACCTCCTGATCATACAAGATGATACTTTCCCATGCAAGTGGAAAATATTTTATATTTAGCAGCCAGAAACTGCTCAGCCACGAAGATCATTACAGCTGCAGAAAGAGAGAAACATTCCTCCAAAGCCCCATCCCTCCAGCAGGACAAACCCTGGAGCCAGCTCAGTCAGCATCCCTCTCTCCAGACATCTGCTCCCAGGGCCTGAGCACCACCAAGGAGATTTCCATGTGGCTGGGAGGATGCAGCACCCACAAAGCTTCCTCAGCTCTCCCCAGCAGTCAGTCTGCATCACTCCTGTTTTAACATGGCCTCAGTGATGCTAGGAGGGATGCAGAGGACAGCTCAGTCAGTAGAAAAAATAACTCAAGGGTTTCCTGGGCTAAAGCAAATGCCACAAATCTTGTGGGGATCCCAACGCTGCCAGTGCTTTAGGAGGAAGCTGAGTGTCATCATATCATCCCTTCATCCCTCTTCTCCATCCCTACCACCTGCCAGAGCTGAGCTGGAAGCCAAGGAACCAACACGGGCTCCCCATCAGCTCCTTTCTTCTTGCACCAGCCACCAGCTCCAAACCTCTCCTACAACTCATCCATTTAATTTAGAAGAGATTTTTTTTCTCCCCCTTTTTTCTTGTCTTCAGTCCCAAGCTCATTGCATGCAGACTGGAGGGAGACTTCATCAAGGTGTGGAGCCCATGCTGGCAGATGAGGTCCCACAAACACAGAGCCCTTTGCTAAGTGTTTTTTTTTTTTCTTATGCTCCTTCCAAAAGACATTCTTCACACCCCAACACCTCTGGGACCAGCCACAGTGACATTTAAGGGGGGGATCAGA
This sequence comes from Phaethornis superciliosus, assembly GCA_023637945.1. Classification (NCBI taxonomy): domain Eukaryota; kingdom Metazoa; phylum Chordata; class Aves; order Apodiformes; family Trochilidae; genus Phaethornis; species Phaethornis superciliosus. The sequence continues at coordinate 23,476,140 of JAJQWJ010000010.1, forward strand.
GCAGAAATTCCTCTTTTTGTAGCACTGCTGGGGACCACTCTAAAGTGGTACCAAGATAATTAGACAAATCATCAGCACCTTCCCTGGGCAATCTCACAGGTGAAATAATCCAATCTTCTCCACCCTGCCTTCCTAGTTAATCTCTTGACAAGAGTCATTAACACAATTGCTCAGTCTGCTGTAGTCCCCTTATAAAGTGCATATAATTTACAAGACCATTAAAGAGATGGCCACAGATTAATCTTGGAGGCAAACTGCAAACCTGAGAAACCTAGCACTAGAGCTAGAGGAAAATAATCAAATTAAATTACAGGACGTAGCAGGTGTCAGAGCAAACCCCAACCTCTCTGCTTTTATGCATAAAAATTAAAGCTAATTGCAAACTGGGGGATTCTCTGTTCAGCAGCTGAGCAACCACAGGGACTTTTTTCTTTTGTGAACAGCAAGAAAAAAAATCCAACAAACCTAAGAAGTGAAGGAGCACAAAAGGTATATAAATTCTTTCATTTAAAAAAGAAGGATTTGGGTACTTTCCAGTTTATGCTAAATTTCTGTTGCTATTCAGTATTCAAGTGATTTCCACCCTGTGGTTTGAGGTGCTGGAGGATGCTGAGGATATTTCAACAGCATGGAAGGACTGAAGGTCTGGATGTGATTTTTGTCATAAGCTACAAGAAAAAGCATTCAGATCCTCTTGGTTTTCACCAAAATTTAGGTATTTGAGAAAACTCTGGAGATGAGAAAACAGGATTTTTGGAGTTTAATACAATGAATTTCCCAATGTAAGAGGACTTTTGGTCTGGTGTTTCCCCTCCAGTGGCACTTCACCTCCCCAAGTGTTCTCCACTTTTTTTTTTTTTTTTTTTTTTTAATAAAAATCTTGCAAAAGCAACAACCCAGCCAAGGAACTGAGGACATCCCAAAACTGGGCAGCAAATATTTCCAATTTATAAAAGCAACCTCCTCATGCTTCTACTCCAGCTGCTGGGAGGCTTGAAAAAAAAATGCAGTGAAGATGACATCACTTCCCCAAAACCCATCTTTTAGGAGGAAACCCAAGGAGCCCGTGGTGTGAAGGTGACCCTCAGAGTTTGACAACCTCCTGTCCATGCTGGAGCCCTTCAGAGCTAGAGGACAGAACCAGTGATGGGCACCATAGAACAGGTAGAGAGAGGTGGGAAACTCCTTTCCAAACCTGGGTTTGAAGCCATTGGGAAAAGTTCATTTATTCAGAGCTTATTTTGAATGGGGACTCTTGGATTCTGAGCACTGCTTTGAGGCTAAGCTTGAGCCTTTTGAATATTTATGTTTCCCAGGCCAGCAGCACCACAGTGCTGAGGTCAGAAGTTGGTTGGAGCCTCTCCCCCTCCTCAGAGCTCTCTGACATCAGCAAGACACCAAAAATATTTCATGACAAGCAGGTGCAGGAGTCACCTGGCTAACCTGGAGGGAAATAAAACTCACCCTCCCAAGCTTGGGATGCTGGGCAAAGTGAGAGCAGCTGCTGATGGAAGGAGGAGGGAGCTGTGGCAGCAGGTGCTGGGAGGTTCAGGGGTTGCTCTCCTCTCAGCTCCTCAGGAGTTGAATCTCATTTCTCAGAGACTGCAGAGATCTGAGATGATGTTTTAATTGAAGGCGGTTGCTTAGCAACCCCTCCGGTGTGCTGCAGTGATGCTCTTCACCTGGAGCAGATAAACAGCAGCCCAGCACTTCACCAACCTCATCAGGGGTCACCACCAGCTCCAAGGGATCTCCCAGAAGTTCTCCTTTTCACCTCTCACCCAAGCAGCAGCAAGGAAACCCCAAAGCAGCTCATTTGCAGGCCAGGAGAGCTCTCTCCTCCTCCTCTCACCCAGCACAGGGTCCACCTGCTCCTCCCAACCAAAGCTTTTCAAGAGGCAGATGGGGTTGGCAGAGCTTTCCCTCCTCAAAAGAGCTGCCTGCAGTTGAACACCAGAGAGGCTGCAGTCACAGATGTTCTTCTGCACAGAGAAAGCTCATTTTGGAGCCACAGAGGAAAAAAAAAAACAAAAAAACAAAGATTTCCTCCTAGCCCTTGAATTTCCTTCAAGCCCTTGAATAGCTTAATATGGCAGAAAGTACTCTGAGGAAGGTGAATGGTTCCTGGAAAGATCCAGAGCCATGCCCTGGGCAAGCTCCAAAGAGGGGTTTCAAGGCAAGCTGAACTTACCCAGCTTGGATTTGAGCACCTGACTGCCACACAGGTCCCAGCTCCACAAAAACCCTTCTGCTCCAGCTGGCACTGGAGCTCCTGCTGAGATTTTCTGTGTCAAACAGGACTTGGGGGAACATGGTCATTTGCTGTGTAGCACTAGGATGAATTTCAGGCTGAGAACTTTTTAATTCTTTATTACTTATTATTATCCTGGGAGGCTCTTATCATTTGTAGCCAGTGTTCTCATCAGCCTGGACCACACATTTTGTCCCAAATATATTCTTCCTCTGCAGGATGAATCATGCTGAATCACTGGTTGGAAACTACATTAATCAATTAAATATAAGCCAGAGTTTCTCTTTTTCATTTAATCTTCTTTGATTCCTTAGGTTACCCTTCATTCTTTGTTATTATGCCTTGGCTTAGATCTTCATGCTCATCTCAAACCAGGACACAGTTATTACCAGTTGGAAGCTGAGACAAGCCAGCTTTCTGCTGCCTGATGCTGGGCAGGGGAGCACAGAGGAGCACTTTGAGCTGGCTGCCAGTTTGGAATACAGCTCATCTCCTGACAATCAGGTCATAAGGACACTGCTATTTTATGGCCAAAGGGGAGATAAAATCATAGTGGAAAATTCTGTCCTTGGGCTACTAAGGAGAAAATCAAGGCAGCCAAAAGAAATTCTTTCCCTCTTCAAAAAATAAGATCCCATAGAGCTGCCTGGGTTTTGAGCAGGGTATTCAGACACTGACATCTTCAGTTGTACTTAAAAAAAAAAATCTAAAAGAAAACCATTTGGCTCAGAAAGGAAATTCAAAAGCTTATACAGTCTCCAGGCCAGAGAGCAACACCCAACATATGTCCTCCTAGTGACAGAGAGAGCAGTCAGCACCTGGATTTCAGCTCTGAAGGAGCTCTAGCAGGGCCAAGGACTCTTCCTCTCTCTCTTTGCCACCTTCAGACCAGATTGCCCACAGGCAGAGAAGTTAAAGCCCTGCACATCCCTGGAGCATCCCCAGCTTCTTGTGGACAGGTTGGAGATGTGGTGGGAGACCCTGGTGTGAGCCGTGGCCATGTCACCAAGCAGGGGGGTGGCACAGGACCTGCTCTGCATGGCAAAGCCAACAGCCTGACGAGCAGCTGGGGACATCAACAACCAAACTCCAACCACAACAAATGCAGCCTTGAGAAGAGAAGGCTGAGGAGAGACCTCATTACAATGTCCCAGGGGGCTCCAAAGCAGATGGAGACTCCCTCTCTACAAGTACTCCCATGGACACAGGGCAGTGGGCACAAAGTGCTCCTGGAGAGGTTCTGATTGAACACAAGAGGGAAATTCCTCCCCCTGAGGACAGCCAGACACTGGAATGGTTTCCCAGGGGAAGGGGTGGGTTCCCCCACTCTGGAAAGCTTGAAGTCTCAGCTCGGGGGGCTGAGACATCTCAGATAATAATATTAGAAGGGTTGGAGCAGGTGATCCTCAAGCTCCCTTCCCACCTGACAACCTGTAATTCCATGAAATACAGTTTGTGCCACAGGAGATGTCCCAAGTCCAAGCACAGCAAGGGAGAGAAACTGGGGGGGGGAAATAAGGAAATTCCAAAAGACTCTCCTGATCCCATCTGAAATACTGATATAGAGGCCCTGGTGTCAAGCTCGTGTCCTCATAGTCCTACCTAGGTCTGGGGCATTGAGCCACAGAAGCTGCTTCAGACCAACACGTAGCATTCAGAGCTGGATAATAAATACTTTTACCTTGCTGGTAGCACTGCAAAGTCAAAGCAGAGCCACAGCATTATTTCCAAGCTTTATTAGCTCTTCAGTTATTACATTCCCTTGTTTCCTTGGCTCACCCTCCCACCAGCTGCCTTCTTAGCTGTGTGAAACCCTCAGCATTAACCACAATACAGGTTCTTAATGTTTAATGTGTGGCTGATTGAATCCTGCAGCATCCAGCAGAGCCTTTGAATAAAGGGCACCCTAATAAAAAAACAACCTTAAGTGCAAACAAAAAACCCAAAAAGCAGCATGTGAAACCATACGATAGAAGCTGCTTGTATTCAATCTAGGAAAGCAAAGAGCTCCAGTTCATATGAATAATTCAAAAACAGCCTCAGACAAATGATCCCAGGTCTGTAAGGAAATGGTAAAACCTCTGGAGTCTGCAGCTCTTTTTATTACAGCCTGGTTCATGCTGAATGCTGTTTTCTCTGGGGTTATTTTTTAGCCTTATATATATATATATTTATACACACCCATATAAACAGGCAGATAGGATGTCAGATAACATGCACAGCAGCCCCAAGAGAAATATTTTAATTTTACATTCATTTCTGACTTGTAAATTATTCATTGCCATGGATCACACAACGGGGCGAACATTAAAAATTGGCAAATTAGTTTTCATTTGTTTATGTTAATTATTTAGTGTTCTTTCCTTTTATTAGGGGAAAAAAAAAAACACAGGGGGAGATTAGTCATGTTCTGATGATCTGTGTTTGCTCCCTAGACAGCAGACAAATTAGAATTGCTCTGGCTACTTTTCTGCAGCATCTAAAGACACAGGACTCCAGTGCTCCATCCCTGAGAAGTATTCTGGGTTTCTAAACTTGGATGTTTTGGATATCCCCCCTCTGGATATTTTTCAACCAGGCTTTGCAAAAAACAAAAACAAAAATAAAACAAATCAAATAGTCTGTTGGGTCTTTCTTTACAGCTAATGAAGTCAACCATTTTTTCCAGGACCCTTCCATGAATTCACCTGCAGCTTCCCAGTGCTCATAACCTTCTCCACCACCCCAAGGAAACTCCAGCCAGTGGGAGTTTTACCTCCAAATGAAGACACAGTCATTCCACATCAATACCAAGCTTCAGAGATATGGGGTCAGCTTCAGTTTGACACCCACTGGTGAATTTAAGTACAGAGAGAGAAACCTAAGCACTCAGTGCCACCCCAGTGAGGACCTGCTGGATGGAGTGCTGTGGGTTTCCTAGGCAATGCTCAGTGATGGGGTTTGTGGGCTCAGAAACACTTCCCCATCATGGTTTCTAAAAGGTTTGTTGGTTTTCTCTCCCTTCAGAAAGTGAAGGCTGTGTTTACTCCCTATGCAAGGGCAGGAGGAGAGAGATTTTGCTACTAGCTATGGGTCTGGCCGTGCATCAGGTTCAGGTATTAAAGTGACAAGGGGCTTGGGTTGCTCCCCTACCTCCATCCCCACCTCCACACCACCAGGGCTGGGCTCACTAGACAGCTTTATTCAGCCCATTGAGCTGCACTGGTTGTCCACTCCAGATCCTGGATGGAAAAGCCAAGCATACCATCCCCAAGAAATTTTTCCACCATAGGACGTTAGGAAAAATTTCTCTAGTGAAAGGGTTGTCAGGCCCTGGCACAGCTGCCCAGGCCAGTGGTGGAGTCACCATCTCAGTGGGGACTTAAAAGCCACGTAGATGTGGTGCTGAGGGACAGGGATTGGTGGTGGCTCTGGCAGTGTTGGGTGAACAGTCACACTCGATGACCTGAAAGGTCTTTTCCAACCAAAATGATTTCATGATTCCGTGTTATCTGCTCCTAACACAGCCACCCTGTCTGTGACCTGTGTAGGCCACTTGGCCAGACACCAACCAGAAAGAGCCCATTTTGTTGGTTTATCACGTTCCATCCCCACCTCCTTGGCTGCTCAGACACTTCCCACCCAACCCCCAGAGTTTCCTCCCACCCAAGCCATCGGCGGTCGCCAACCCAACCGCTCCGCTCGGAGTCACCAAGGGACAAGCCAGCTGCTGAGGAACACACCCTGCACACTCACCCTTCAGCTCTGCTCTTTGCTACATGGTGAGGTTTTAAACACAGAATCAGAGAAAATGTTAAAAAAACCCCACGAGGAAAGGGAGTACCCAGGCAGAGGGCGCAGTTCCAGGAGCTAAAAGGTCATGTTCAATTGCAGAGGGAACCCAAAACATCCCCACTCATGGTCCTCATCCCTTGGAGTGAAAGAAATCAGGCTGTGTACCTGCTGGAGAGGGCTGCAGATCAATTAATGATAGCCACAAATTAAGAAGAAAAACTAGCAGGTGGAAACCCTGCCATATGTACAGTGGCAAGCCTGTCTCTCCCAGAAATTCATAGCTCTTCACAGGATAGTTTCTCCTAAGGAATTAGGATGAGAAGAAAGAAAGAGAAAAATCCCAAAGCCCAAACCACAACAGAGAAGCTTATGTCAAAATGCATGTCGAGCATTTCATTTGACCATGACATAAGAATATTGATTAAAAAAACCCATTTTTCTGAGCCTTTAATCCCATTATTTCTAGGAATTGTCCTCGACATCTGTACAAGCTCCATCCTAATCCAGTTACTGGACCCTCAAGGTAAACCAGCCTGCTGCTACTTTTCAAAGGAAGAAATAAGAGCATGTTCCTTCCTCTGGCTGTTGGGGAATGGAGAAATGAAGGGCAGTGGGGACTGCCTGAGCCCTTCTGCCCCCTGAGGGCACAGGAACCTGGGAGGACACAGCTCCCTGCAGAAAGTTTATTGGAGATGAGATTCACTCTTTCCCCCCCCAGAGAAAGAATTGGCCCTCACCTAAAGGATACATGTGAAAAGAAGACATTCCACCTCTGCCCATTTATCTGAGTTAGTTTTGGTGCACAGCAAATATTAATATAAACAGCCCTGCAAAAGGCACTGCACTCCTGAATTTAAATTCCCTTTCTGGGGGCAAGCAGCAGCTCGGTTTGAGGCAGAGATTCATTAATAACAATGACCAAAATACAACAGACTTAAATCATCATCAGAACCAACACCCAAGCACGAGTTGAGAGCAATTATTTATGGTTCACTTTACACTGCAAAGCAGAGTGATTTAATTTTGTGTGTCTGGGGGACTCCAGGGCACTCCCTGGGTTACAAACCAGGGCTGCTCACCCAGGCTCTGCTCTCCAAGAGACTGGGAGGGCTCTGCCCAGAAGTAAATCCTCAATTTCATGCTAGGCCTTGTATGACAAATCAGGAATTCTCCTCTGAACCCTTAATAAAAGTAACAAGAGAAGAGGAAAGGGAAAAAAGCCCCCAGGCCCCACTCATTTTCAAGCCAAATTTTGTAGCTGCTGTGTGTATGTGTAGATGTTCCACACATTTAAAATGATTTATGAAAAGCAACTGCTGAGCAGAATTCATCTGGGTGGAAACACCAGCGCCTCTTCCAGGTCTTTAATGCTGGTGGGATGAGATGAGCAGTTGCTGCAGAGGAATTAGGATTTATATCAACCCCACAAGGTCCTTTTCTCCAGCACCTGGAGCGATGAACTGAGCAGATCCTTCCAAATCTCACACAGCTCAGCACCTCCCCAGCACCATCAGCATCTCCACCCCAGCTGGAGGCTCCCAAACCTCTCACAAGTTTTGCCCCCAAGATAATTCTCAGCACAGGGGCTCTCAGAGGAACAAAGTGATTTGCATTATTTCAGTGATGTTCCCTAAAAAGAGCTCATCATCCATGTTCAAGCACCTGTGTGGGAGTTCATCCCACAGCCCTACAACTCCCAAACCCCTCATCCAAACACTGGGTGCTGGACTTTCCATCCAGCTATTAGATCCTGAGTCCCAGAGAGCCCACAAGCATCCTTCCAACTCGGAATAAGCAGCTTCACACACACTCATCTCTGTCCTCTTTGAAACTAACCCAGTTCCCACAATTTTTCATGAAAAATGAATAAATAAATGGATTTCTCACATACAATAAACCCCAAAACATTTATGGCCAGGACATGGCACGGCACCTCAGAGTAGAACTGAAAATTATTCTTCCTCCCCCCTGTTTTTATTTTTGCATCATAATGAGGAAGGTGGACTTCCATTTAACTAGAAATCTCTCTATACAAATTGAGTTTTGTGCTAATTTAGATTTCTTCACCAGGAAGCAGATGCATTCAGAAGACAGATGTAATTTGTAAACTCTAGCAGCCAGCAGCACTGGAAAGTGAAAAATAAAAAACATGGTTTAAATAGTTCCAAGCATCTTTTTGGCTGCACACGGTTTGCCTTCACTCTGGCTCTGTGTGAATACAACAGCTCAGTGAGAATTAACAGGAAAAGACTCTTTTCATGGACAAAAGTCCAAAGCCAGGTAATTTTTAATAGAACTTCAGTTTTAGAGGAATTAGTTACCAAGGTTTCTTCTCTTTAATACTACGAAAAGAGGAAGATTACCCAAAACTTAATTCCTTTGTGGTTCTTGGATCAAATATTTGCAAGTTTCTGTTCACTACACCAGGGATTTACTTTGCTAGAAGTGACACTTGGGCAAGGTTGGCAGAAACCCTCACTCCTGATGGGTGCTGAAGCTGGCACCTTGGAAGAACAAGTGACAAAGAAGCTTCAGCACCAGAGATCTGTAGAAGTTTTCTACAGATTTGGGCCCCATACTGGAATTATTATAACCAACACTGCATTTCCAAAATGAATTCACAGTTTCTTCTAGCTCTAGAAACTGGGTTGTCATGGTGAGTACTTACAAGGTTGATAAAACAGCTTTATGGGGTGTGATCTCACTCAGACACGTGTGATGCACAACTGGAATTTCTGGGTTTTCCTACAACCTGGTTTCTTGGGAAAGGTTTCCACAGTCCCAGCAGCACTGCACAGGTCCACACTCTGTCTCCACAGCAACAATTCCTCAGCATTTCAGCTTTCTGAGCACTGCTGCCTTTCTCAGCAACCAAATCCTCCTGCTCACCCAGCTTCTTCCTTGAGGCTTTTGCTGGAGGAGTGTCTGCACAGCTGGGGGAATTCATTTACAATATTCCCAAGTAGCTGGATGCCTCCCACGAGGGCCATCAGAGGTGACACTTGCTTGCACCACAGCTTGTGAACTTGAGGGACCTTGCTTTCAAGAGTTGCTTGACTTTCCTCTACTTTGCATATGCCTGAGCCAGCACCTCTGCAAGGAAGGAGGTTTGACAATGGAGTTTCCCCAGCACACAAGTAAAAACCCAAATATTAGCTTCAAGTTTTTTTAATGGGAATTTTAATAATTTATCATTTGGATTAACAGAGCTGCCTCATCTATGCCTCCCTGGTAGGAAGTCTTAATGCTGAGCAAACTGACACTGAGCAAGTCATCTAAACAGTTCAGTTCTTCATATTTACAGTTATGATTGCCAGCAGGAAAAACTCATTCTTTTTCTTTCAAGGCTCTATTGAGTCTTTTCATTCATTTAGATCAACACTTTCACACAGACCCAAAGTGTCTCACCTCTAAAAATCTGAACCTCATGCCCTGCCTCAAGAAAGAGTCATGACCTTCACCAATCCCAGCCCTCAGCATCCTCAGGAAACCTTCACTGCCCTGGTCACCCCCCCTTTTTTTTTTTTTTTTTTTTCAGAAAGTCATGGAAGGACAAAAAAGTAGGGGAGTGAGCAGTGATTTAGCAGTAAATAGATCTTGAAATAACATCAACCTGATTTCCAAAGCTTACTGTCATTGTACCACCCAAAGACAGAACTCCAAATAGTTAGTTAGGATATTTAGTTACCCAATTTGGAAATCAAAGTCCATTTCTCAGGACAAGCTTAGAGAAATTCCAGTAAGACATCTACATTTTTATGAACGTGCCTCAAAGAGAAGAAGAATATTTATGTTGTCAGTGCCATTTCCTACACTGATAATGCCTGCCAGCAGCTTTACAACTAGACACTCAGGCTTATTCTAATTTAGAGTTCCAAGGGGGGGAAGGAGACCTTGTTTCATCATTCAGTCTGAGCAGAGCTCCATGTTCCACTTAACATTTGTTTAAGAGAAATGTTTGAAATGGTAACAGAAGGGTAGACCTCAAACAACTTGGCAAAAAGTATTTCTTAATCATCCAGACCTTAAGGAGTGAACTTAGTCCAGCTTGCTGTATTTAATTAAAAAAAAAAAAAAAAAGGTGGGGGAGTTTCAAAAAACATCCCACCACCTTTCTTGTTGAAAAATGGAGTGAATTTGATTTTGCTTGTGAAAACAGAAATTCTGCCCAGTCAGGAGATGAGGGCTACATAAAGCAAATGGAAAGGAAAAATACCCTGTGAGATCCCAGCACCATCAGACAAGGCTCAGGTGAGCTGGGGAGATGCAGCCTGTCACTTCTCACCAGATCTCTATCAGCCTGGTTGATCTGCTCCCAAAATAAAATTCCTGCTGGTATTATCACACACTACTGCAGGATTATTTTCCTCCCCTCAGAGAGGGAAAGGGTCTGATAAGGAACATCTTGTAATTCTCCTGCTTCTTGCATTTTATGGCTAAGCACAACACAGATTTGTTACTCACAGTGCATGCCCAGGTGAAGATCTCCATGCACACACAGCTCTACAAACAAGCCAAAAAGCTCAAAAAATTCTTTGTTCAGGTCTGACTTCTCTTCCCTCCCCCATGAATTATTCTTTTTCACATTGCAATAAACTCCTCCAGAAACTTAAAAGGCTGTCTACAGATTTGCATTTCTCCTATAGTTCTACCATCAGGAAAGTGATTTGCACCACCAGCTCAGCCCTGAAAGGCAGGAAAATAAGAGCAAATATTTAAAAAGAAATATAGAGCTTAACCTTGCAGCTTGCTTGAGGCAGAAGTTGAAGTGTCAGCAGAAGCTTTTGGTATCCTGCAGAGTGATTCTTCATTTTGGTCTTGATCTTTTACCCTGACTGATTAGGCCAACAATGATTTCCTTGTTTCACATTCTGACACTCTGCTTTGCTAGAGCTGCATGGTCAGGATGGAAGGGTGCACAGCACCCAAAGGTGGCTGCAGAGAAACAAATTCACACACTGCCTGGAAACTTGGTGGAGATTTTGTTTTGTTTCCCCAGGCCATCTACTGTCACCAGGGCTGGCTCTTTCTTAGCTAGATTAGAAAATACCAACTCCATCTTGTTCTGGAGCCCCATAGTTTCATGGAACGGGTTGGAAGGGATCCACCCTTTCTCCAAACTAAACAAAAATTAGTTATTATTGATAATTATTCCAGGTAAAGGAAAATCCAGATATCCAGTGACAAGAAGCCCCCTTCCCATACTGTCTGGTAGCACCACATAGGGCTGGGGCTTCCCAAGAGGAAACCTCTGACCCCAGAAGCCCAAGATGCCAGGAGGAGCCCAGCAACCCCTTTCCCTTCAGACTCCTGCAGCCTTCCTCCAGCTCAGTGGCAGAAAGGACAAAAACCTCAATTCACCAGGAGCTGGAAATTTCCTGTCATCAAAAAGGAAGACAGAGCCCTGGGGGTCACAGCTGAAAGAAGTGCCTGATTAGTTCCTTGCTTTTCAAGGTGCTTTGGCACTGCCTTCAATTTTTTTAACCTGAGCTCCTCACACCCAAGATCTCACTCAGAGCTGAGCCTCCAAGTGCAAAGCTCCCATTTTCTCCAGGTGTAAAGCAGGTAAGAAATGCCAGCATTAGAGCACAGAACCACTGCCAAGCTACAGAAGGTCACAGGAGGGAACTTTATTGACTGAAAAGCTGCAGAAAAGGCCAAAGAGCCACAGAGAGTCACATCCCCACAGGTTCTGTTGGTGTGCAAGTGAATGGGGGGGTGAGGGTGGAAGCTGTAGCAAAATGTTATATAAATGTTAAATTGAAGATGCTGCTGTGGTTCTGTCTCTGGAAAGTGCAGTATTAACAGGATAAATCTGTCAAAATCTAGAGATTTGGGTTTAAAAAAAAAAAAAAAAAAAGAGGCAAATGTTGGCACTGGGTGTTCACCTGCTCCATTTATCATGGCTGGCTGAAAGCAGAAAAGGTCACCTCACTGCTGCTGAGAAAACTTCCCAAGGAGATAAACTTTGGCCATGGGAAGGAAAGGTCAGCTCAATAATGCTATGTCATCCCCCTGAGCCTGCCAAGGCTCCTCCCTGGGGAGGATGCAGAGGATGCTCAAAAACACTCAAAAATCACCTTGGACTGGGGCAAGTTTTGGGCACACCTGGGAGTGAGGAGACTTGGGGTTCCTTGAGAGGGGAATATAAAAAAATCACTGAGCTCCTCTGCCAGCACAGGCTCATCTCTGCACAAGAAAGCAGGCCCTGACTTGGATGGAATATTTTTCTAAATTTGCTTAGGGATAAAACACCAAAACTAGAAAAAAGCAGCCCTGCCCTCATCAGTCAAGGTTCCAGTCCAAACTGGTACAGATTCTTTGTAATTTGTTGCTTTCAGCAAAGAATTCAAGCATCTATAAACTATTTTAATCTTATTTCTAAAGACCATTTTTCATAAGATCATAGAATGGTTTGGGTTGGAAGGGACCTTAAAGCTCCCCCAGTGCCACCCCTGCATGGTCAGGGACACCTCCCACAGCCCAGGCTGCTCCCAGCCCCATCCAACCTGGGCTGAGACACTGCCAGGGATAGGGCAGCCACAAATTCCTTGGGAAACCTGGGCCAGGGGCTCAGCACCCTCAAATTAAAGAATTTCTTCCTAATGTCCAATCTAAATCTCCCTTCTTCAAGTTTTAAGCCATTTCCCCTTGTCCCCTCACCACAGTTTCCCTGTTAGGTGCTCAGAAGAGACCAAAGATATTTTTCAAGGAGCTTTTGTAGCTATTCCAGAAACCCAAACCCTCTGAAGAAAGAGCAAGGTTTTACTCAGACCATTTGTTTCAGCCTAATCCATGGGAAAACACAAACTTTTTCCAGTGCTTCCTGACTTTGGGAAAGCCTGATGCTTCTGCAGAGGGACTGACCATTGGGAAAGGGCTACCAGGAGGAGGAAGCACTTTGGTACAAGCACAGAGAACTTAATTATTACTAAATTTAGCTCTGAGGCAGTGAAAGCTATCGAGAGAGTAAATGGATTTCTATTTAAATCTTATGTTTGCCCTTTCTAATTTCACCAGGCAGAGAAGCAGCACAACATATTTAATCAATACTCATTGGATCCACAGTGCAGTCATTACTTTCTTTACTGTCACATGAGGTTGTTGCCCATTTTTGAAACCTGAACAGGGGTTGTGTGGGGTTTTGTGAGACCTCCTGGGGTGACAGCCCCATCCTGCAGTGCTGCTGGAGGAGCCACGTCCTGGGTCTGATCCTTCTCACGGGTAGAACAAGCTTTTCTACTCTCAGCCCATCAAATCTTTTTATTTAAATGTTCTAAAGGCTTGAAAAGATATTCAAAAGCACATTTGAGCTCACTGCCTGGCTAGGACCTAGAGCCTGACCCAGGGAGAAGACCAGGCTGCTCTTTCTTGCACCAAAGCACCAAGCCACCCATTTGCAGCTGTTTCAGGCAATGGATTTTTAGGGACATAAAGCAGTTTTATTCCTTAGCCTTATTTGCTCTTTGGCAGAGCACCCAGAACTTCCCCCTCTGTTTCAGAGGTAAAGAACATAACCCCTGGCTGAGCAAAGGCACCTCTGGGAGAAACCAGACCTCCAGATCACCATGGGGGGGACTTCAAGAAAGAAAGGACCCAGTCCAGGGAATGGCTCAGTCCCTGCTTTGGCCTTGGATTCATCTCCACCAAGCTGAGATCTAAGGGCTCTCTCAGCAAACCTTCCCTGTAAAGCAAGCTGGATGGCTTTTTTTTAAAAAAAAACAAAAAACCAAAGAAACACACGCATAAATCCCAAAGCCAGAAGTGCTGGGGCAAGAGGTGAGCAGAATGTACCCACAGGGCTGAACACAAGAGTCCTGCTTGGGATGAGCAGCTTTGGGGCAGAACACAGGAGGAAGCAGAGCTCATCACAAAAAAAAAAAAAAAACAAACAAAAAAAACAAACAAACAAAAAAAAAAAAACCAACTTTGCTAGTCCATTAGCTCAGCAGTGCTCAACCTAAGCCTCAAAGAGGGATTTGTGAAGAGCAAACCTGATAAACCATCCTGCAGGAGAGGCTCCCCTCTTCAGAGCTCTGTGACCCTCAGTTTAACCAGAATTATTCATAGAATCATGGAATGGGTTGGGTGTGAAGGGATCTCAGAAACCATCCTGTCCCACCCCTGCCATGGTCAGGGACACCTCCCACAGCCCAGGCTGCTCCAAGCCCCATCCAACATGGATCTGAACACTGCCAGGGATGGGGCAGCCACAAATTCCTTGGGAAACCTGGGCCAGGAGCACCCTCGGAGGGAAGAATCTCCTCCTAGTGTCTAACCTGGATCTCCCCCCTTCCAGTTTGAAATTTTAATTATTGGCTCAAAAAATGCTGCTGCTGCTCCTCTGCTGTCCAGCAGCCTGCTCTCTAAAGCCATTAATACCAACTTCCCAGCTTGGTGCTTCCTGACATTGCTGACCCGCTTCATTAAAGAGCAGATTAATGTTTAACAGATTAATGAACAGTAATAGAAAGAGGGAAGGTTGTGAGAAGGGCAAGCAAAACCCAGCCCTGGGAAGAGTCAATCTCCCAAAGACTGAGGAGCACACAAGCTGGAGTTACACTCTGGAGTGGCACTAGCTGATCAGTGAGGCAGCTCTGCAGGGCTGGGAATGTTGGGAGCAATGGGAACCATTTGTTTCCCTTCTGCACTGCAGCAGGAACCATTCAGGCTTTTTATGGGAGCATCCTCGACAGCCTCCAACTGCTATTTTTTAAAATTAAAGACCATGCCTGCTGAGTTAATAGGTGTGCAGCTCCCTGAGCTTGTGCTGGGAGTCCCTGCACCCGGGCACACCAACACTGTGTAGAAACAGATAATAAAAGTTGACAGAGCATCCTGTAGTTACTGCTGGGCTTGACAGAACAGCCCTAACACAGGCAGCATGCTGCCCTCACCATCAGTGACACAGCCCCAAGGATCTGCTGCTCCCTTAAACTGAGGGCACCCCAAAGTGGCTGAGTTGGAACATTTAGGAGGGTTTGCTGAAGAGCCAAACTTTGTTGGTTTTGTTGTTCGTGTACAAAAATAACATTCTGCCTCTCCAGGCAGCCCTGAAAGTCCTTATCCCCCTGTAAAGACCCATTTCTGTCATGCAGAGGCCTGACCTCAGGAGCAGAAGGCAATCCCTGCTCCCAAAAGGACACATTGCCCAGAAAGCATTAAGGGCTGTAACTCCAAGAGGAGCACTTTGGTGGGAGAGAAGAACCCAGCCGTGTCTGCTCTGCCCTGTGGGACCAACACACCAAGTGCTGCAGCCTTTTACCCCTCCAGTTCTCATTTACTGCCAGAAATGCTGCTCTTAGGATGGCTGCAGAACCCATCTTCTGCCCCAGAATTTTCAAGCCAGGTCTGATCTCCTCTGCAGCTCCTGGAGATTCAGTTCTGGATAGTCCAGATCTCCCTCCTGCTCCTGGTTTGCATCCTCACCAGCATTTCTCCCTCCTGATAACAAGGAAGCCTTCAAACTCCCAAGCAGCTTTAAAGGATTGTTTCAGTCCTGCTAAATTAAACCAGCAATTACAGAAGAACAGCTTCACCACTGGACTGGAGCAGGTGAATAAATTTTTATGGGAGCAGGTTGGTTTCATTCCACCAGCCCTTCTCCTTTTCCCAATGATTCTCCGTCCCTCGCATCTCCCCGACAGATTTTTGTCTGTATAACTTTTTCCAGATGGCAGATTCAGTGCAGACAGTAATTTACATAATTTAAATCTGCTTCCTCGCATAAATTCTATCCCAACACGCAGTGGGGTGGTTTCTTCCTCACAGCTCCCTGGGCTTGAAGAGGTCTCAGAGGTGGTGCTGGAGAGCAGGAAGGGAAAGCTCAAGCACTGATGGGTTCCTTCATGGCCAGAACTCAAACCTGAGTGGGGTCCAACACCACTGGGTTCAAGTGAGCCCCACGAGCTGGATGGCTACTGCAGCACCAGAAGTTCCAGGAGAGCTGCTGGTTACATGTTTGGATTTTCTCCCGTGGAAAAGTACAAAGTAGGTTGGTGTGAGTGAGCTGAAATGGCTCCACCATCACTGGTCTCCTCTTCCTCACCATCTCTACACCAAGTATGTAAGAAGTTCTTTGTTATTTAAATAAATCAGCTTTAAGTTTTGACTCGCAGAGTCATTGTGGTTTGAAAGGACTCTCAGAGTCCAACCATCAATCCGACATCACCTTAACCACTAAGTCACCTCCTCATTAACCCTGTTAACTTCTAAGGAAATTTCATATATTTCCCTGCAAACAGCTTGTCACTGAACCCTATTTCTATCAAGCTCCGAGGAGTGCATTGGTCTTTCTTTGGCAAACCATATTACAACAGCTCAAGGAAACTCCCAGGATCTTCAAGAGTTCCCCACATCCCCCTTCCCACCAAAGGATGGGATTTTTAGTGAAACCAAAGCATTTGTTCAGATCTGTGCAATGTGCCTGGCTGTAAACACCTGGGCACAGGTATGGAAACACCCAAGGGATCAGGGAGTCAACACCATGAGGAAAACCTGGAGTCCTCCCACCCCTGCCCATCCCTCTGCCCACCAGAACAGCCCAAGCAGCACAAAGAAAAGCAGAGCTGTGGTTTGGGGAACAAGGAAGAGGGCAGGCTCCAAGAAAGGGTGGACAAAAGCAATGCAGTTATTCCCACTGAGCCTGAAATGAGCAGAAAGCAAGCTCTAAACACAAGATTTAAGACTTGAGCCATGCAGAAGTGATGCTAACCCAGCACAGAGGCTGTGCTGCTCTCACAGGGCTCAGCTTTCCTCAAACCATGGGGGGGGGAAGAGTATTGGAAACATTTTCCAATAGCAGCAGCAGGTCTACTCACAAGAAAATGCAAATATCCAATTTTCTTCTGGTTTTAAGAAGGGAAGACTCCCATGTCATATGGCAGACCTTAAAAAAATTGCTTCTGTGTGTGGATATGTGCTAATTTATCATCTGCTTTGCAAATTGATAGAGAAACAAAGAGCACACAGTTAAAAGAGCAGGGAGAGAAAGTTAAGCTGACCACCAAAATATGTCCTGCAATCCTTTCCTGAACCAGGGATCTCTGCCAAGGAGGTGCCCAGGAGATTGGGACTAGCAGGCATATCACTCTTGTACCTGTCTTGAAGGGTAGGATCAGAGAAAAGGTTTTAAACCATACTTGGACTGGATGACAAGTGTTCTCACACTAAGTGTCAGCATTTCAGTGGCCAGAATTAAAGTAGCTACAAATGCTGACCCTGAGGCAAGCTCAGAGGACAGGATCCCTCCACAACATTCCAATCCAGCAGCTAGGATAAAGCTCTTCACCTATTTGCAGGCTCTCACCTCACCTACACACTTCCCCAAACCCACCCCAAGTGACAGAGGGCTCAGGCAGCCCCAGCCCTGCTTTATCCCCAGGATTTGCTCCTCCTCAGCCTCTTGGGTCACCAGAAGGCAGGTGAGATCAAGACAATCACCTCTTTGGAATTCAAAAGCAACACATCCACCCAAAATGAGTGTCTGCATGGCCAGCTGGGAGGCAATCCCACCAAACAGAAGCCTCCTGCTAACTATGAAGTCATTCACCTTCTAGAGAGCTTCAGTTTATACAGAACATAAGTTTCTGTCCCAAAATACACCCAGCAGCAACCGAAACATCCAAGCACTCAACCCAGAAACGTGCTGGCAAACATGCAGTGCAAATGTTCTCCTCTTCCAGAGAGCCATGCTCTGTACAGAACAGAAGTCTGAATCCCAAAATAATCCCCAGTCCCAACTAAAACACACACATTTCTCCACATCTTGTCTTGCTTCCAGCCATTTAGCAGCACAATAATGAAGCAATTTCCATGGTTAACATATGCCCTGCATTAAGGCGAGCCAAGATTTAACATCTCTTTGTTCATTTGGCAGAGGGGAAAGACACAATAGAAGAGAGCCCTACAATTTGCAGCCATCTGTGATACTGAAAACAGTAATCAACTTGAAAAGTGCTGTTATTACACGTTATCACTCCTAGCAAGCCAATGCCTTCAAATATTTATGCCTTTTATGCCGAAATTAATGCCTCTTAATTCCTGTGTGAAGGAAGGGTTTCCAGACTCCTCTGCCCAATATCTGATCATTTATCTCATCCCCTGGTTTCAGCTCCCCACTCCAGTACAATTTACACTGCCAGGGCTCACTGGGTAAGTCACACTGGCTGAGGAAAGCAAGATGCTAAATGACTTAATGCTGCCATTTTTAGGCACCACTGGTGCTTGGTGGCTTAAGCTACTTCAGATCACCTCCCAGCCTGAGCATCATCCACCACCAGCCTTTGCTTTGTATAGGAAGAGGATGTTTGTTGAGTTCCCCAACAGGCAATTAAACCAGTATTTTCAGTTAAAATTTGTGTAAGAATATTCCTAGGCTTCTCCTAGCGAAAGGTCTCAATGTAATCACTTCCCCCTGCTCCATGAGATGTTTGGTGTCCTGGTGAGGAATCTCCCATTTACCTTCTGCTGGGAAAAAAAAAAAAAAAAAAGAATCACACAGCCTTCTCAGAAGGGGAGAAGTCTCCATGGTCACATGGATCATCTTCTGGTTTACTTGTAATTACACCACCTCACAACCCCACTTCAAATCCTAGACCTAAGGAAAAGGAAATGAAAAATGAGCTTTCCATTTGCAGCTCAGCCCCTAAATTCTGTGCCATCACTTTCACAAAGAGATCAGTCCACCCAAAGTCACCACCACTTCCCAATCAGCTGCAATTGGTGTCCCCAATTAGCAGCAATGTTTCTAAATGGGTAACTTCCAATCAATGACACACGGAGCAGTTCTAACAGGGATTTCATTTTATCCAGTTTGAGGTTTGGTGGGGGTTTTTTTGTTAGTTTGTTTTGCTTTAATATAGAGGCAGATGCCATTTCTGTGAGCCCAGCAGGATGAGGAGTTTGACACAAATTAAGAGGTTGATGAAAGACAAAAAAAGGGGATCCAGGAGGGGTTCATACACACACACACACTCTTTGGCATCTCTTCCTGAGTGGACATTTTCCATCCCTGTCCCCATTTTAGCTCAATAAGCCCCACAATATTGGTGCTGGTCAATGGAAAACACCCAGTTTGTCACTGCTGGCTTCATGGGGTCCCCTCCTTCCTTCCCTAAAATTCAGGCTCTGAGGTATATACTAACTTAGAGAACCTGATGCTACACACTTAGGAGAAAAGGAAGGCACAGCCTCAGGGCTCTTTTGTCATGGATTTAAAAGAAAACCTTTAAAATAAGCAATTACAAATTTTTTAAGAATTTAAAAAGAAAAAAACCCACAAACCAAACAAAACAAAAAAAAAAGCAATTATTACAGTTATGCCCAAAAGGCAGCCACCCTCACTGCACAGATGAAACAGTCTTGAAAACAGCATTTATCCCACCTGGGAATTTGCATCCAAGAGAACAAAAAGAAAAAAAAAAAAGTTTAAAAAAGAAAGAAAATGATTGGAATAAAGTGGGAATCACTCGAAGTGCTGGACACATGGTGGGCAGCCTAAAAACTTTTCCCAGCCCTGCAAGGACAAGCCATTGCCCACCCAGCCAGGTTCTCCTGCCCATCACACCCAGAGAAGCTGCAGCCCAACAAGTGATGGCTTTGAACTGCATCTTTGGATTCCATTTGAAAAATCACCTGCAGGGCAAGATTCCACTTGGTCTGCAAAACCAGCAAGACTGATTTCCATATCTGGGAGCCAGGTCTGCGTGCACACAACACCTTCCACCCCCTTCTTGGTATGAAAACAAGGAGGACATACCAGACTGGGCTGATGATGGGTCTCAGAAAGTGAGAGGAAAGCTCAGCTGATGTGTGATTTGTCACAATTTTCATAGTAAGTCTGAAATCCTAAGACCCAAACCCAACAATAAATCGACCCCCTTTTTGGGACACCAGATCTTCCTCAGTATTATTTAAAATGCACAGAAGGGCATTTAGAATGCTCTCAGCACTTGCCTCAACCTGTTCCTGGTGAGGTTAAGAGGTTGGATTAAATGAGCTCCAGAGGTCCCTTCCAACCCCTATAATTCCACGAAAAATCAGCTTTACTCTTCTTTAGAGCACCACTTCCAGTGAGAACAGAGAGAACAGCACTTGGGGTTCCTGGTGCTGAGTTGAGGATTCCTTTTGCCCCTGCTCCCTCTCACCTGGTGACAAGATGGGGACATCCCCATGCTTGGGCTACCCCACACCTGCCCAGCAAACCCAGAGGAGGATTCAGGGCATGGACCAGCCAGCAACAACAACAACAACAACAACTGTTTGCCCTGGGAAGCAAACCTCAAAGTCAGGGGGTGAAGCTTTCCAGCTCAGGAGAGATGCAGATCCCAGGGGCAGCAACATTAAAGGGTTGTGAGCATTTCAGTTTGTGCAGTGAGAAGCAGCAAGAGGGGGAAGGAGAAGAGAACAGCAGGGGAGATGCTTCCTGGGGTAGGCAGGAGGATTGCTCTGCTACTTTTATTTCCATATAAATCAAAAGTTGCCCATTTAGGAGCACTGCTGGTACCAAATTACCTTTGTGCAATGAGCTTTGCCTCTAGGAAAACAAATCCTTGACGATAGGCCTAAAAAATCCAACAACCTTTTCTCAGAATTAAGACTATTTGCCACGGAGCACGGACACAGAATTACCTAAAATTACTCTCAGCCCAAGACTCTCTTTCTACAGGAGGTGCCCAAGACTGCAGAGATTGTCTTAAACAAAAGCTTGCTTAAAGAACTGCTTGTTTATTCAGCTCTGAAACATTTGAAAAATAGGTTAATTGGATTAATAGGAAACTCATTTGCAAGCTCTACGTATTTCTGAAAGTAGCTGCTTGACAGTGCTTTTTTAAAATAAGCTTTCACAAATATCCAACTCTTTTTTTTCTTAATAAATGTAAATAATATTCTGAAAAAAAGGGACAAAATGGCAGTTGAAGGGTAGATGAGCTATACATAGGATGTAAATTAATTCCCTGCTTGAATATCAGGACTTATATGTGCAGCATTCAGGAATAAAAGGAGCCAAACTCTCCCAGCTTGGGAAAAGCCCCCCTGAGCTCACACTATTACTGCTGCTGCAGGAAAGCAGAGGAGCAGCAATACTGGAATTCAGTCCAACCTCACCAAGAGTCACCAGAGGTGACCTCCTGGGCAGATCAAACATCATTACCAAGTGAAATGCAACAGTCAGGGGAGGATTTAATGAGATTTACAGGCAGAGCTAATGGCAAAATTCCTGCAACTGGGAGAGCAGACCCAGCAGCTCCCTGGAGATGCTACAGCCTCCCTCACCCAGCTGGCCAGGCTAGGGAGCAAGCTTCTCATCCCCAAAGAAAGTGCAAATATTGGTGTTTATTTGCCTGGGGGTTTTGAGCTTTTGGACTTCACGTTGCTCTGCAAACAAAGCCAGATTTATTTTTTTTTTCCATAGGAATATTACTGTGAAACTGTGGGCTGGAAACCAAACAGCAAGAACTTCCTAACCCTGATGGGATATCTCAGCCAGCCCTGCCAGCAGACCCGATGGGAAAAGCTCTGCAAATCTGCAAAGTGCAATTTTAGCCAGTCTTCTCTCTTCAGGTTTTGCTCTTTCAGTCCTTTTTTTGATGGCAAAAAGCCACACTCCAACACACCTGTGGGATTCCCACTAGAGACTAAGAGGAGTCATTTGAGAAGAGCTGAGATCACATTTTTTACTGCAAAATTTCCAAATTTAGTCACCTCTACAGGTTAGAGTTTTATCTTAGTTACTAAAGGATGCTCCAACATGAAGAGTCGCAAGAAAACAAAGGATAAAGAATTTTTTTATCTGGCTTTAAAATATCCTGAAAGAACTCAGAAACAAGACCAAACCTCTGCTGGGTTGTACTGCTGCTGCTAACATCCCAATTTCTGAAGGAATTTAACCCAGAGAATTGGTCACCCATCCTCTCACAGGAGAAAACAAAAAGATGTAACAAACCAAATACAACCCACAAAGGTAGAACTGCTCTGTCCCCCCAGACCAGAAAACATCCCCAAACCTCTCTGCTTCTCCACATTTCAAACATTGGGATTAAAGATTGTAATCCCATTGCTTTCCATGCAGCTGATAAACCAAGGGAGGGTTTGTGCCCACCCTTCTGCAGCCAGGCTGGAATCAGGACCTCACCCTTCCAGGGAAAGACTTTGGGAACCCTTTGAGCACTCCTGGCCAGCTGCTGTGCAAACCCTCTCAGTGAAATACCAAACACCAGGACCAGATTTTTAGGTGGGTGGTTGTTTTTTGGTTTTTTTTTTTAGGGAAAGGTCATTCCTGCACAGCCATCACTCAGCCACACACAATTGAGGCTTGGGAAGTAGGTTAACTAAATCTCAGGCCTCAATGAGCCTGAGGAGCAGCTCTGCTTTTAAAGCTGAGCACTCTGTGTTCCTAGAGAGCCCAGGTATGTAATTTTTCCGGGGAGAAATGCCATTTGGTAATTAGCTTAAGTGATGCAATTTCCTTCCAAGGATAATAACACTGCCTCCCAGCATCCCAGGGCTGGCTGGCGACCTTTGCAGCTGCAGCTTCTCCCTGGAGAAGGATGCAAACATGGAAAGGAAAAGGGAATTCCTGCATCTGGGGACAGAGGCAGGGCCAGTATCACCCACTGCTGCTGGGCCACTGTCACCCACTGCTGCTGGGCCAGTGCTGGGATCCCACAGCAGCCCTGCTTCCCCTTCCCTCTTCCAGAGGTGGGGATGCTCTGCTCATCTCCACATCCAGGGATTTTTTTTTTCCCCCCTGTGCTTTCATAAGAGGAACTTATTGCCCACTTTGAATATGAAAGTCTGCAATATCTGACATTACACCACATTGTAGAGGTGGCCACGTCCTGGCTGAAAAGCAGAGATGGGACACCAGCAAAGACCTCCATGGATAACCCCTGAGCTCCTCCTCTGACACCAGTGTCTGACCAGCACTCCAACACAGAAGTCATTCCCTATTCCAGACTGATCTATTAGGAAAAAGAATATTCAGAAAGGTCTGAAAACAACCCCGAGAGCTGTTGTGTCTGCTTTGAGCTTCTGAATAACCTGCTCCCCAGCAGACAGGAATTCAGCTCCTCAGGACATGTGCTGAGGTGTGGCTGTTATTCCCACTGCTTCCTGGCCAGGGATGCCTTGGCAGGCAGCTACCATCATCACCAACCATTCCTGCTGAAAGCTTTCCAGCCTGGATATTTCTGGGATGATGCCCAGGATGGCAAAGGGAAACTCAAGCCCTGCAGGAAAGGAGCAGAGGGTAGCAGCAGGTGTTAACATCCCCTCATCACTTTCATCTTTATCAAGAAAAAGCAAAATGCAGAAAATTAACACACCCAAGTAAGGACTCAGACACAGAGGAACTGAGGGTTGGACTTGGGGAAGGTGGGGAAATAAGGAACTCCAAAGGGATTTTCCTCATTTCTTGCAAATTTATGTTTTCCTCAGGTATTTCTCCAAACACTCCCATCAGAATAGGCACAACTTCTGTTTCCTATAAGCCAAAGCTTCTTTCCTGTGACCCAAAGCAGCTGCAGGCAGATGTGCCTCTGGACCAGAAACTGTGCTCACCACTTCCCTTCTAACAGCTACAAGTGATAGGGAACCCCTGGAAACAGCTATTTCCTACCCTGCAATTTTGCCAGCAGGGAAGCTGGAGCTTTGAAAGGCAGGGACTGACATTCTAGGGAGGCCAGTCCTCCAGAGAGCACACAAAGATTATTAAAAATTATGACCAGGCTTTACAGTGCCATATCATATCACATCTGGTTCAGATGTGCCTCTGGAGCAGTTGCAAACAGCATTTATTTATTTGTACTATTTATTTGTGCCTCTGCCATCAAACTGGCTGCAGGTAACCCCTGCAGCTCTTCCCCAGGGCTCAGCACTGCTCAACATTATCCCCAGCACAGCAAAAGGAAAAAAAAATCTTGTCCTGAAACTCCAGAAGGAAGAAACCCACCTGCTTCAACCTCCCAGCCTCTTTGCTTTCCCTCTCCTGGGAGAGCAGGGGGTTGGGGCAGCACCAATGTCCTGCACACCCCCAGCTCCTGCTGCTGTGACAAGGACAGGAGGGACACCACAACACTGCCACCACACAATCCTTCCCCATCAGGGTTCTCAGGTTGCCTGCCCCATCCCTGGCAGTGTTCAGTGTCCCTGGGCTGGGGGCACCCTGGGTGTCCCTGCCCAAAGCTTTAAGGTCCCCCCCTAAAGCACTCCATCCAAGGAGAGGGATGATGCTCTCTTACCTGCTCTTCCTCACCACCCCTCAAGGGCAACAGCAAAGCAGGAGACAGAGGATGGCTCCAACACCTCCAACCTCTCCTTGCTCTAGGAGACACTGTCCCCAAGGGCCCAGCAAGGAAGGGAGGGGAGATGTTAGCATCTCCTAATTGCCTTCCTACCCCCTCACCTAGCCAGGCTGGGGCTAATTACACCTCTTTCAGGTGCAGCAACCAGAGGGATTACAACAGAAACCCCCCCAGCTTCATCCCCTCCTGGTTTCATCTGGGTGCTGAGGCTGCCCCATAGAAACCTCCAAATGGCTGGGAAAGCAAAACCTCCTGAGAGGGGGGAAACCTGCTTGGAGACCACCCCCACCTTTCACTTCATGGAAGGCGAGCTCAGGTGGAGAAAATTCAGCCTGATCTCTTGCTGGTGAGGCAAAGGGACAGGAGAATTTCTGCCCAGGTGGTTTGGCAGCTCAGATGCTCTCAACCACATCATCTGGAACCAGGCAGGGATGGGAGGCACTGATCCCTACACCCAGCTGCCTCCCACAGCACATCAGCCACAGGATCCTCAGTCCCAGGGGACAATTTGACCATATTCTCCTGGTTTTGCCTCTCTTAATTTCTTGCCAGAAAGGCTGAAAGGGTGTTGGTGGTGTTGAAATGCCCCACAGCTCACAGGCCTGCTGAACACCCACAGTTTATAGGTGTTTTAAACACTTGGAGTTTAAGAGCCCTATTTAAACATCTCATTGAATTCAGAAAATAAATCCAAGTTTTACTATGAATTTCCCTTGCCTCGGAATGGTAATGGAGGTTGTAAAAAAATGACTCCAGTTGCCTGCTCCAATATGTGCTGTATTCATTTGGGCACAGAGCTTGTCACAGCACTTTTTCAGTGCTTAAGTAGTGAAATTTCATTTGGCTCCCTGTAGAGGTTATTTTGCATACTATAAAACAGACCCCACAACAGGAAAAATCTCCTATATTCTCATAACTGTGCCTTTATGGTCCTATTCATTACAACTCTTCCCACCACAATAAATAATTCCTTGCAATTCCCTTCCTTGAAAATTAAAGTTTTGAACTGCTGGGTGGTTCTTGTCCCCGTTTAACCAAATGATTTGTGTTCTCCTTTTAGCATCTTCCCAGGACCCAGCTCCTCCAAGCCCTGGTGGCCACAGGACTGATCCTACAGCCACTTTTGGGGGTTCAAATGCCACCCCCAAAGGCAGATGCTTCAGGTTGGAAGCTTCTTGCTTCCAGGGGTTTTTCCAGCTTCCCTCCACTTTGTTTCCCAGTAGCTCTGTGTGGATGGCCCAGTCCAATTTAATGGCTCCTTTCAGTGTCTACCTCCTGACCAGGTTAGCCTGGTTCCACCAATTTATCATCACTCACAGCTTTCCTGAGGACAATTTTAGCCCCCATCTACCTTCACTGATTTGCTGTGCCCTGAAATGAAGCATTGGCTCTCTCCTTCCCACAGAGCTGTTGAAGAAAAGACCTGGTCATTACTCTCACCTAGTAGATATTTTCCCAAGCAATCTTTTTTTTTTTTTTTTCTCAAAAAAACCACATTATATACTCTTCAAAAGGTCTGACCCAGCTAAATGAAAACATCTCCAGAGCTGACTCCAGCTGTCTCCTGACCAAACTCCAGTTAAACTCCTGACATGACTGCTCATGAGGAATGTCCACGTTTCCCCCAGCACTGCTGCAGGAGGGGGGCTGCACCCAGTATTTACTGGTGCCAAGGAGTATATTTATTTACACTCAGGTTACAGCCCTGTTTCACAGAGACCAGGGGCAACACCTCTCCTCTCCAGACAGATTATTGCCTTTCCAATACCCCAGGAAGCTACAAGTCAGGTTTTGCTGATGCAAAAAAAGCATTAAATGTCTGATGTGCTGTGCAGCTGACCCAGAGCCACGAGCCTGCCCAGGGCTTACAGCTGCTCTGGGACAATAAGATTTCACCTTTGGAGACTGGACTAACAAACCATGGCTTTTATTACTGTATTTTTTCCTTGGCTTCCAGGGAAACACCATCAACACGTTCTCCTTGCATTTGATCTCACCCCTGTATTGCAGGTCTACCCAAGCTTTTAAAGA
Source organism: Phaethornis superciliosus (assembly GCA_023637945.1). Taxonomy (NCBI): domain Eukaryota; kingdom Metazoa; phylum Chordata; class Aves; order Apodiformes; family Trochilidae; genus Phaethornis; species Phaethornis superciliosus. The sequence continues at coordinate 23,502,501 of JAJQWJ010000010.1, forward strand.
CAAAGAGTTGATGTAACCCTTGGGCACTGAGATGACAGGAGTCAGAACCTGCAGGACCCTGCAGCAACAGCAAATCAGAGTTTTAAGGGCTCAGGGCTGCAAAGCAAAGGACTCACAGAGCACCTCTCCTTTGAAAAACACAGTGCAAGCAGGTATGATAAATGTTGGACACAGTTTAAGAGGCTTTAAGGCACTGGGAACTGAATCCCAGTATCCCATTACTAAGTTAATTTTGTATTTTTTGTATTTACAAGACTACCCATAGAGTTTACCCAGCCTTTTGGAAACCTGAAAAAACTTGAAGCAGGCAATAAAGGGAAACAAACTATATTCAGCTCTGGATGCATTACATATTCCTAATGCATTCTCTTTTTTTTTTTTTTTTCCTGTGCAATTTAACAAATTAGTTTACATTGCCTGACAAGTTGTCCTGGAAAACATAAAAGCTCAGATTAATTTTAGCTACGTAGGAATGATAATTCAATATTTGCTTATTTACATCCACCCACACCAGAGCTAAGAGCCATGTCGGATATATCAATACCAACATGTTCACATCTCCTCCTCCTCCTCCTCTTCCTCCTTTCCCACTGCCTGGGGAGCAGCAGTGCCTGCCAGGTGGGGAGGAATTCATAGAATCATCTTTGGGTTTTTTTTTAAATTTTGAATCAAGAGGATGAATTTCTGCCTGCTCCATCCTCAGCCTCAGATGCACTGGTGCTGCCCCTCACAGCAGATTTCTTTCCTTCCCAGGTGGGGTCCCAGCACCTCCTTACTTTGCCCTCCTCTCCCTGCAGAGTTCACCACTTGGATTTATCACCCCACGGAGCCACAGAGAGCTCTGGGGTGATGGGGACAAGGTTTCAGCCCTCTGTTAGTCAGCAGAAGGGACTGAAAAAAAACCAAAAAACCCAAAAAACACCTGGTGGGTGATTTCTGCCCTGTCCTGAGCTGATGTGCAGCTTGGTTTGAGGTGGCAAGCTCAGCTGCTGCTCCTGGGGGAAGCATTGCTGAAGGCAGCCAGGCAGAAATTGCTCTGAAAAACAGAGCTTGGCTGCTACATTCATCCACAGAATGTTACAGCCACCGGTGGGAACGCCAAAAAAAAATCAAAAAATAAAATCAGTCTGAGATGAATTCTATCATTCCTCTCCATGCTGGGAGGCAGGTTTGGTCCTCACAGTGGTTCCAGTGAACCCAGCAAGCTGCCCAAGCTGGGGACAAACTGCTGAACTGGGCAAGGGGCTGGGCTGTGGGAAAGCCTGTGGAAGATCCCAGCTGAAAATAAAAAAACCCCAGGAACGAGAGCTACAGTTTTGTTCCTAATAATTACCGGGAAAAAAAAAAAAAAAAAAAAAAGGCATTTAAAACTAGAGAAATACTGTCATGGCAGCATGACCACTGCTCAGCAGAGCCCTCTGAATCCTCAGGCATCTTTTTTTAGACTGGTTTAAAATTTTTTAAATTAAAAAAAAAATTTTTAGCACATGCAGACCATGCATTCCCTCCTGTCTGAGCACACACCCCAGCACAGCCTGGTATCCTGCTTTTCCTCATAAACTTACTGCAGCTCTGGCTGCACACATTAGGAACTGCAGCTGCTCAGCTCAAACCTCCTCGGCTGAAGGGAGGAAAAAAGTGCTGCTGGGTTTCAGATTCCTGGAGGAAATCTCCCTGCACATCCCTAAAACAAACAGCATCCCCATCCCAGGAGGCATCCACCACCCCCCAGACATCATTTAATTAGTTGTAAAAAAGCCCAGCTACCCAAAAGGTGGCATAAAGCTGCACGAGAGGAACGATTAAGTATTTATTGAGAAAATGAAATACCTTACCAGCCTCATGGTGAAGTTTCTGAGTCACCTGCAGGGGAAAAAAAAAAATCAAATAAACAAGGCAGAAATCCGAGGTTGACACAGTTAAGTCCTGCCCAGGCTGGCTCCTACAAGAGCAGAGAGAGAAGCTGCAAACCTTTGAGTTGAGCTCACTCTATAGGCAACAGGAAAAAAAAAAAAAAAACAAAAAACCTCAAAGGCAGGGGAAAAAAATAAATAAATAAATAAAAGAGGCAGAGCAAGAGCAGCCCACAGACAGTGAGATGAGAAACTTCTGGCAAGGCTCCAGCTCAGGAATGAATCCATCTCTGGTCGGAGATGGATCAGGCTGGAAATGAAGGGAAACTTGAATTTACAGGCGGGTTGGGATCCTGCTCTGATCCTTCTGCAAAGATGGGCAGGTTCCAGCTTTTCCCAAGGCTTGCCTAGGAACAATGCTGGCTGGGAAATGAAATAGCATGGTAGGAATGTATACACACAGAAGTAGCTGTATAGCTATAAATATAGAGATTTAGATCTGAGGCAAGATGCCAGCACAAACTTCAAATGCCTCATTCCATCAGCTACTTATTTGCTGTGAATTTTATTAAGCTCAGCACAAAGGTACAGGGGCACCTCAAATTCCTGTTGTGTATCAAAGGGGATTCGCAGGGTTTTGTTAAGCTCTTCATAAATAAATTTGGTTTAGGGTTGATTTTTTTTTTTTCAAGTATTGCCAGAAAGCTTAAAATACATTTCACAGAGAAAATTCAGATGTTTCCAAGTGTGTGGCAAAAAATGTCAGCACGTCCAGACTAAACTTGTCCAAATATTTATGGATTTCCAGCCCAGAGAAGGAAAATAAAGGAGTCCAGGGTTTAAATAAGAAACAACAAATATTGCTAGCTGCACATTTTTCATCAGTCAAAAGACTCCCTAGGATATAAGCAACCATGATCACTGAGGAAGTGTTTGAATTTGTGGAAAATGCAAAAATTGCAGGTTGTTTGTTTTTTTTTTTTTAAAGGATGGTTAATTTTGGTGCTTCACACTGCAAAGTGAATGTCAACTTAGGCAAAATTTGTAAATAAAACATTTTTTTGGCTTGAAAAGGGAAAAGAGGCTTCACACAGTGTGGGTTCAAGTTCCTAGCTGAATTTATAGCTTCTTTTCTTGCCAGCCCTGATAAGGCTCTCCTTTAAAAGCTGGCTGCAAGTTCAGAGGGTGTCTTGGTAAATACAGCTCCTAATAATTACAGCTCTCCAAAATTAGGGGTAAGGCTCCTGTAGGTTTGGATTGCTTTTAGTTTAGCAAGCAAAGAGGAGCAGGGAGTCAAGCTAAGCTAAGGATCTGGAGGGATTCTTTATTGCTTGTTTTCTTCCTATTAATAAATCAGGCCTCTGTGGGAAGAAAATCAAACAGCAACAAACAAACAAGAATTCATTAGAGACACAGAAGGCAATGCCTGGGGAAGGCAGAAGAGCTCTGTGACAAAGAGAGCAACATTTGCCACCTATTTTTGGATCTATAGAAGCAGAAGCATCTTTAATATCAGCAACTCTTCAATATTTGGTCCAGCTCCAGTGCTGACTTCCAGCCCTGCAGATGGAGCAGCCAAGAGGCAGCAGCTGGGCCAGTGGCAAGGCCAGCAAGCCACTGGGTGGCTGTAGGTAGCCCACGTTGGCCCCTTTGCTCAACACCTCCATCTGCCACCTAAGAGACCACACAAAGGTGTCTGAATTAATCCCATTTCTCTTCTCTGGGTCTCCCCTGACAGCAGGACCTGAGCTCTGGGTAAATCCACCCTGGCTGGAGGGGTCCAGGGTCACCTCCAGCCCCAGCACAGGACACAGATCCTGGGGCTGGCTTCATGTCCTGCTCCAGATCTCCCATCACCTCCTCCCCATGGACACAGATCCCAAAGCCAAGCTGATGGCATGGGGGGGCTGGGAAGGAGGAGGTTTCCTGCTGGTGGCTGAGCAACCCATCCACCACACAGGTCCCAAAGTATAAGCTGAAAATTCTCTCCAAAGTTCACTATTGATCTGGTTTGCATCTGCAGTTCTCATCAGGGAATATGGATTTTTATATCACTGGAGAACCTGGGGTTATTTTTAATAGCATCATTAGTACAACCTAATGGGGGTATTTCTAATGAAACTGGGAAGGTCAGACACTTCATGAAGGAACTGGCCCAGGCACTTTCCCTGTTGAAGGTTCAGTGGGGATTTGGAGACTGCATTTCCCCTCATGTTCAGGTGGATCCTGGAGCTTCTCCAGAGCTGTAACACTTGGGTCTAACTGGTGTCTGTGGGCTCAGGGCAGAGGCACCTGGCTGAGGCTTAATGGACTGAGAGAAAGAAAAGGTCAAACCAGATGATCAATGATCCTTTCCAAGGAGTGAGATTAAAAAGGATCTCCTTCCACCTGCAGGATTTAACCTGATTTTCCTGTAATTGCATCACAGGATTTGTGCCAATCCATCAATTGTAAAGCAACACCCCAGCCCACAGCTCCACACCCAGGGGAGACAAAAGCTGCAGGAACAACTCTGGATTTTGCAAAACTAACTCAAAGTTCCTCCTTTGCACCACAAGACTTTCCCACCTGAGGTCCCTGACACCAGCACAAGCCCCAGCATCACCAGTAAGCAAAATAATAATAATAATAATAATAATAATAATAATAATAATAATAACAACAACAACAACAACAATAACAACAACACCACAAAAAGCCCCAGGGTCTTTGGCAGTGCTGCTGCTGCCCTGACCCCCCTGGGCTTGCACCCCCCTGATGCTCAGCTCAGTTTTACACACCCTGTCAGAAAAGTTCTACATTTAAATAGGTTTTGGAGGTTTTGTTCATAATCCCTTTCCCCCACTCTAAAATAAAAACAATTGCAAAGAGGAAAGAAATAGCAAAGTAAATCACAATCTTGCAACCATCTGCCCACCAAGCATGAGGCATCTCGTGCCCGAATCCAGACCCAGAGAGGGGAAGGGACTTTCCTCTGGCCTTGCCATGAGAAAATTCCTCATGGAAAAGGCTTTCAACCTGGAAATCAGCCTCCAGTTTTTTAATGCAGCTGATGATGCTGGTTTCCTCTTCCTCCAGGCACAGGTTCTGATCTGGGTAACAGCCCAAGGGTCAGCAGGGCTGACAAGTCCTCCCCCTGCTCCCAGGGTGGGATGTTATGACCCCATCACAACTTTTAATAATCTGCCCTAGATAAGATTATGTGAGAAAAGAACTGTGGATTTTCTTTGTGCAGAAAGGAAGCCCTGGGTCTCTCACAATAATTAAAAAGTTGAATTACTCTGTTAGATAATAATGCACCGCTAGAAAAAAAATTCCATTTTTATTACCCAATTTTTATCAGAAATTAAAATTAACTGCAGTTTAATATAATTCAAAGTCAGATAATTATAGACCAGGCAGGGAGGATCTCTTTTCTGTGGCAATATCAGCTCCATGAGCTCCCTTCCCATGCCCTTCTCCTCCTGGAGGTCCCAGGAAGGGTGAGGTGACCACTATCCACACAGGGCACTGATGATTCTCTTTTCCATCTGCAGCAAACACAGTTTTTAGGAGCCTTTTTGATTTCATAATCAATAAATAATCACCTATCCCCTCAATAGGTGATTCCCTTTGCAGCACTGCTGCAAAGATGCTGATTTGTTAACACCAGATTTGTTTAAAGGAAGAATGAACAGAATTATTGAGAAACCTGATGGATTTTCTCTGCCTTGCAGGCACCACAGGGGTGAGACATTGCCCAGATGCTGCAGATGATTCCTTGCAAGAGTCAAACCTGCCACGTTATACTCTGAGTAAAAAAAACCTCAAATATTCCATCCACAAACCTTTTTCAAGAAAGTCTGCAAGTCCCAGCATGGCACCATGACAGACTCCCCAGCAGGCTGCCTCCCACCACACCACAGAAAAGGTCCCTTCATGACTGCTGCCAGCCAGAAAACCTGAATTTTAAGGACAAAACAAAGCTGGAAGGATTGAGGGTTCCTGGGTTGGGCAGTACCTTCCACAATTCATTCCTAAATCCACAGCCAAGAGGACAAAACCAGCCCTTGGTGTTTCTCCATGCCTCCCAAACCCAATTCTCAATGAAGGTATTTGCAGTCCTGTTTTTCAGCCTTTCTCCCTCACCTCTTTGGGCAGAAGAACCCTCTCTGCTCTCCCAGGGGCCAAGGTTGCCCTTCCCCACACTCCCAAGAGCTGAGAACCCAGCAGGATGGTCCCAGTTGGAGTTTGATGGGTGGCCTTGGGACAGGAGATGGGAAGGAGGAAAAACTGGTGCCTGGTTGAGCAGGAAGGGTGCAAACAGCTGAAGCTGCAAAAGGCAAGAGCTCCTGCATCCCTCTGCAGCACCTAGTACTGCCTGTGAATCCTCTTGCACACAGCCTTAAACTCAGGAATTAAATCAGCAAAGCTGAAGGAGTATTTTTCTCACCCAACTAATTAGGCAGAGAGAAGCTATACAATGTGGTCTTAAGGTTGAATTAAAAATATCCAGCCACAGGTGTACATACATATCATCTAACTAGAGACAATGTGGTCCAGTCAGCTTTTTTAGAAGGAACCATTCCCATCTGCTGAAGCTCACTGTATTTCTGCTGTGTTTTCTGAGCTCTGGTGCTTTGGCTCTCACTGCCAAGACAGGGCTGGAATTTGGCTGGAGCAACCTCCTCACCTCTTGGGGAAAGGCTTGGCACATCTCACCCTTCTTTTTCCAGCATGTTCCTGCAGTACAGACAACTGATCCCAAGCCACTGATGGGGCAATCTGTCACCAGTCAGTGAAAGGGGCTTGGTAAGGTCTGTCCTTGGCATCATCAACCACCACGTGCCATACAGGCTGGTTCAATGCATCTTCACAAGTCTGTGAGGCTACATGTTGAATTGTTTCAGCCTGTTGCCCAGCACAGGCCATAACAAGCAGTCTTTGACTGTAATCTGCCTTTATGAGCCTTGCAAGGATGACTAAAACACATTTATTGTATACTGAAGAAACTGTCTCCTATAAATAGTGTATTAATCATTTACGGCGATCAGCTACGGCTTGAGATTTTGAAGCTCTACACTCCCTGAATGCCAATAGAAAAGAAGAGCAAAGCTGGCTCCCTCTGCTCAGAGCATTCCTCTGGGGAGCTAATTAGCACAGAAACACTTCCTGGAAATTTTAAGCAATCTCTTAGTGCTGTGTCTGTTTGGGATTTCACTCCTAGCTACGACAGCCAAACAAAAGCTACTGGACAGCTCTAATGGCCCTCGACAAGTTCCCACAAACAGATTTTAATATATTTAAATATATTTAAGCGGGCAACGATTGAACTGTCTCATTCAAATATTGTACTAAGCAGAAGTTGCCTCACCCCACCTGAGCTCAGTAGCTCCCAGACATGTTTATCCAACAGCAAACAGATCCTGGATGTGGTTCACTGCGGGGTATCACACGGAGGGACCTGCACCCATCACAGACTCCTTTCAAATGAAACTCCTGGTTTCATTTTAATCCTAGGAAGAAAGAAAAAAAAGCTGTTGCCTTGCATCCAGGAAGATGCTGGGGTCACCTTCTGCTTTGCCAGGGGAAGGGGACTGAGGGTGCAGACAAACTCCACCTTTTCTGGTGGGATATGATGTGCCCAGGCTGCAGAGCCCCAGCTCCCCTAGGACCCACCACGTCCCCCACCTCAGGATGAAAACAGAGAATTCACTTTCATGCATGAGGCACAAGAATTTGTGTATCTGAATAAGACTTGCTAATTAAACAATTACTTTGAAATAAAACCAAACCCTGGATTTAGCCTTGAAAGCACCTGGAGATGCCACCATCTACCTCTGCAGGTCACTTTGTCCCCTTGCTTTTTTGGTGGAGTGAAATTCCCACCCCTTCAGTCCTAACTTGGTGAATCATTAAAACAAAAAATCATATTTTCATTTAATTGGGAACTGGTTTGATTTTCTCAGAAGAGACAAAGGGAGGATTTGCTGTCCAGAAGCAGTGGTTTCAGCCATGATTTGTGGCTCCCCACCAGCTCCGTTTGGAAGCTGGGACTGATTGATGTGCATGTAGAGATTTACAATGCAAAGCAAAGAATTGCTGATTAAAGTGGGATCCACAGCATTCCAGGACCTTAATGAGCTGTTGGAGAAAATTAATTTCCATCTCTAATATATGCCGAGACGATGAGGAAATCTTGGAATTCAATTAATCACAGCATAAAAATAGTTATTGGATATAATTGTAAGTAAACACTGCTTAATTATTCTTCTGAATAATTTAGAAGTCACTTCTCCCAGTACTGTTGTGGTTCATTCTGCTATATATTTCTTGGTCGACAACAGTCTCCCCATTTTTGGAAGTAAGGCCACATTTTCACCATCTGCATTCTAAAACAACACATTTGGAGCACAAACCCTGTCTTACAACCCCAGAGCAGAGCCATACAGTGCAAAACAAAGGAAAAAGCAGCAGAAATCATGCAGATTCACAGCCATTTCTCTCTAACCTTGGTGCTCTCCTCCCTACCCTTGGTATTTAGCCATCATCTGTAACTAAGTAGATGCCCCAGACCTGTTGGAGCTACACATCCCCTTCCAGAAGTTATTCCTTCAAACCTGCACAGTGCTGGGTTTTATTTGTCCACTGATGAGGCTTCCCAGAGCAAGGACCAACAGCACTTTGAGTGACTGAGATATTTTATAAGTTTGTTTCTCTCCAAAAGGTTTATTTGGAATTTCTTTGCAGTGTGCAAGACAAGTGGAAGCCCTTGGAAAAGTGTAACCAAAATCTTCCCATGGGCTACCCAGTACCATGCCCTTGCTCTTTGAAAACCCCAATCCTGATGGATTCCCACAGAGCTCAGATCAAATCCAGACATCACATCTGTTACTCCAAAGTAGGAATGAGTGGAAAAACCTCAAAACACCAACTTGTTTTATACTGACACCAATGAACTTCTTGAAAACACCCTTTCCAGCCAGGACCTTTGGGAATACCAGGATTACAGCCAGATGAAACACCAAAGCTTTGCAAGGGGTGGGGAAATTGGGGTGCCATTAACAAGAGGGTTTGGTTGCTGTGGAGAGGCAAAACCAATTGAACACCTGAGCACATGTACATCACTATAGATATGTTAGGGACTGGACTAGATGACCTTTAGAGGTCTCTTCCAACCCAAATTGTTCTGCAATTCTATGTGTAGGCACCTATTGCTGCTTGGGGCAGGTCTGCTCATTGCCTCTCTTGCTTTAGTACAATCAACTGAAGCTCAACATCCTTTCTGAAATGTTGAGACAAAATTCACCTGGAAAAAATAATCCTCTTATTAATATGCTAAACTTTTATGTTGCAGAGCAAACAGTAAAAACAAAAAGGTCATTATGATGCCTATGTCAGCCCTGTTCCCAGCCTGGCCCCTGGGGTACAAGTACTCATCCAGGTGGCTGGGAGCTGCTGTCCTGCTGCCTTGCAGGTTCTCATGGTTTTGCTCCAATTAATTATGGGTTTTAATTAGGAGCTAGCAGTGCCTGGGGAATAAGATAAATGGTCTCCTCTGACTTATAAAATTTAAAAGATTGCATCAGCCTGAACAAAGTAAAAAGTCTAGCTAATCACTAATTGTGATTAGTGACTATCCAAACCACATCAGAAGCCCCTAAAAATAAGGAGGAGTAGGGGAGATTTCTCAGCATCCCCTGGAGCATCTCCCAAGGGACAAAAGGGCAGCCCAGCTCTGGTGTGAGCAGGAATCAGCTCTGCTAACAAATTCTCCTGGGAGCAACATGCAACTGAACCACACAGGGCCACCAGAGGCTGCCAGCAGTCCCTCTGTGGGGCAGGGTGTTGCCATGTTATCTTTTATACATAGATATTTATATAGAGAGACATCAGCATCTGCCAAAGGCAATGGGACACGGTTCACATAAGCCCCTGCTCAATGCCAGCACTTGACACAGGATGGTGACACCAGAAATAAAACCCTTTGGAATAGGAAAAATAAAACCAATCAATGTATTTCTTCAAAATATCAAAGTGAAACTTTTTTGTGTATAGTTTGTTTTGTTTTTTTTTTTCCCCAATGAAAACCATTTAACCAAAGTGCATGGGAATTCATAAAACATTTCCCTTGGGCCACACCTCTTGTTTTTTCTGGGCAAGGAACAGCAGCCAAAACATTTGCTGCAAGTTCTATCAGCTGCCCGAGAGGCTGTGACAAGAGGCACAATTCAAGGATCTCCTCCACAAGAGACCACTCAGGTGACCCTGAAGGACAGGGAGACCCAACAGGACCAGCCTGCATGGAATACAGCATTGGTGCTGTACAATTAGTTTAAATATTTGTATTTACACTTGGCCTTCCCACACGTTTTTAGATTCATGAAATCATTTGGGTTGGAAAAAAACCTTTCAGATCACCCAGTCCAACCATTAAAGCAGCACTGCCAAGGCCACCACTAAACCATGTCCCTCCTTTTTTGTCCTATTATATATTCCAGGACTTGGGCATCACTTCTCACAACTGATGGAACAACTGATGGGAGAGTCTCCTTTCAAGGCTTGGACTTTGTGGGAAGCACATCCATGGGGTGAGGAAGGGACAGAGGTTGATCTGCCCAGCTCCAAGCATCCCCATGACTTCCCAGCAGCTCTGCTCCATCCTCCCCTGGTGACCTTTCCTTCTCATGTGCAGCACACACAGCTTCTGCAGCAAGAAAAAACCCTGAATTTGCAAGTGGTACAGATTGGAGAGCACCTGGCTTTAAATGAGAACTTTGCAAGCAGGTTTGCCAAATTGATAACACAGATGTTGTAGGAAGAAAATTACACTTCATTAACATAAATTGCATATTAATTTGTTTATTTTTTACTAAATTCAATGTAAGCTACTTCAGACAAATTTTTAAAAAAAAAAAATCTGCTCCTTTGAGATCATTTTTTCTGTGCCAAGGACCACCTGAAAAAGTAAGTCTTATTGAGGATGTCCCTTTCTTCTTGCAAACAGGATGGCAACTGCCCTACTATTTCTTTTCTTTACATGTAAAAGACAAATTCCTCTATATTTTAAGCATAATACAGGGCTGCACCTGAGCAATTAGGGCCCAAACACACTGTCCTGGCTCACCTAAGAACAGAGAATTAAGACTATTGGAGTAAATGTGGTTCTTGCAGCACAGGTTGGTTTGGCTCAAGGAGCAGCTTCGGGTTCACGCTGTGATCATTGCACTTAAATCACAGAAAATTAAATTATTGAAGCCTGAAAAGACCAGAATCCAGCTTAAACAGCCACCAGGAAGAAGCCAGGAGAGAAAAGCAAGGTTTTGGGGTTTTTTTCGTCCCAGCACAAAGAAGCAGCTGCAGAGTTCCACTGCTCAGCCAGGAAGAAGAGGAATATTTTAATTGGACTTGCAACTTTTTCCCTCAGACCAAGGTGCCCGCAGAGCAGATGTTCTTCTTATGCATGAAACAGTGCAAAAAAAATCTACAGAGGGCTTTGTGGCTTTTATCCTAGCTGGCTTTTCCACCTACAGCTACCCAGTGCCTGAAGAGAAAGGTGACATTTTGCCACTGTGCTGGTGGGGCTTTTCATCTGGCACCAAAAAGGTCCCTTCAGAGGAGCCAAACAGAGGTCAAGGAGGAGAAGACCCCTGCCTCAGCCCAATATTTTCACCAGCTCAGACATCTTACCCCTAACTGTGGGGTTTCAGAGGGCTACATGAAGCCCCAAATTAAAAGAATTTAAACTTTCAAAGGCTTCAGCCTGCAGCAAAACCATGGGCATCTTTGAACTGAATTTATTTATTTTTGGAAATTAACTTGGTTGAAGGAAGCACTTTTTTTTTTTTTTTTCTTACAGGACTTGTCTGATGAAGGACACCAACCACTCTCTCAATATAAATTGTCTAATTTAAAAGCCTGTCTCTCAGCTCAAAGAAGCTCCATGATGACTGGGTAATTCCCCAAGGTGAGGCTGGGAATGTAATGCACGGGCTGAGATGTAATAGCTGTCTGGCATGTGAGGAGCAAAGAGCCATTTCTGGGATTTTTGCATGCAAGGAAGACTAACATGTCTATTAAAAGAAAAATGTGAACCCTGGGTCTCTCATCAGGGACTCATTTAAATGCAATTTGGCTAAATTAGCTGCACTAAGGAGCCAATGGAGGCAGGCTGACTGTAAAGCCAGATAAAATACTGCTTCATTGGTAACAGTGATTCATTTGAAAGGACACCAGGGGGTAATAAGTCATTAATAGGTAAACATTTTTTTAAGCCAATATATCCTCCAGCAGAACTCAGGCTGTTGCCTGGTAAACTGAGGTTTTCCAGATTCCCCTGCAGAATGCCAGCTGCATCATTTCTGTCCAAGCCATGAAGGGCAAGAGCTGAGGGCCTGCTGGACTGACCTCCAACACCTGCTTTTGGACCACCAGAACAGCCTCCTCCCAATGGGCCCCCAAAATGATGGCTCTGGAGGGAAGGGGTGTGCTGGGAAATGCCCAGCAGTGGGAATATCCCACTCCAGATGATGCCATGGGAAGGGCTCCACATGAGAGAAATCGCTCAAGGAGGAAGGAGCTGGCAGGGGCTGGGAGGTGCTTGAGGGAAATGCAAGTGCTGTGCCCTGCTGCTCACCTGAATGCCATTTATTGGAATTGCTTTACACTCCAGAACATTAGCATCCCATCCATGATGAACAGCAAGCTGGTGGGGGAATTCTTCCTGGGATGCAAGTGGAGGATGGAAAGTCAGAGCCCAAAGGGTGAATGGGGAAATGGAGGATTCCAGAGGGTAGAGCAGCAAGGAAACATTCCCAGAGCACAGAAAGTACCAGCCCCAAATCCCATGGTCTGGAGATCTCTTTATGGGGAAGGACATGCACATTCAAACCCTTCTCTGTGTGTTTTCAATCAGGGCTCTCTAAGCAACCTTTCACTTTTCCTGACTGCTGTGCATTTCAATTGTTTTTATAACATATTGCATTTCACTCCTAAGAGAACATTTCCTCTAATGCTATAAAACATTTCCCTCATTACTGTCTGAAATTTAAAGATGGCAACACTTGGAGACAAAAGCTTTTTTTTTTTTTTTTTGTAAAGCACCAGGCAGTTACTAATGATAATCATAAAAGATTAAATTTCCAACATAATTAGCCAGTGACAGGTCAATACAATCCCTAGGCCAGATGGCTTCTTAATTGAGTTTTCAAAGAAAGTCAGTAATTATAGGAACCACCCTTAGATAAACTTTTCTTTTTCCTGAAGTTGCCAGATTATGCACAAAAATCACATAATGAGTTTGAGTAAAGGGAACAAAAATCTTGAGTCCCCAGCTTCTTGAGACTCTTCATACCCATCACCCTTCAAGAAACTCTTGATCTAAAGCTCAAATCCATACCTGAACCCATCTGGATCAGGCTGGATCAACACCAGGGACTGCTTTCCCATTGCAACCTTGAGTTTTCCCCAGAGGCAATCTGGTTCTCCAGGGATGGGCTGAGAAAAAAGAAACAATCATTGCAGCCCAGTGAAAATTTAAAAAATTATAAAAAAGGGTGGCTTGGTTTGCATACAAACCTATAATAAATGCAGCACCTCTCAGCAGGGGTTCAGCCACAAACATCTCATTTTGAAATCTCCTTCCCAGCAGAGCCTCCTGCCCCAGGGCTGCAGTGTTCCCCTCCTGAAGGTGTTTGTGTGACCCTGGCAACAAGTTCATGACAATAATCACAGCAAAGCCAAACAGGAGCAATGTCCCTTATCTTAGGGAATAACAGATGAGTACACTTTGAATTTATTCTATTTTATGGAAATTAAATGTCACTCGAGGAAACTCGGCAATTTCTGCTCTGATTTAGGGAAATACTGATAAGCCTTTTTTTTTTTTTTTTTTTTTTGAGCTGGGGTAACTTCTTTTCTAATCAAGTCTTGTTCAACAACATGTAATGAGCTCGTGCTGGGATATCCCCCTGAGCTTCTTTGGATTCCTTGAATAAAAATTCTGATCCCAAGTTCTAACCTGCCACTAAGCAGCTCCCAGCAGAGCAGAGGGCTGCAAAACATCCACTCCTGCTCCATCCAACACCAAAACCTTCTGTGTGTCACTGGGACAACACCACCTCTGGTCAGCTGGCCACTGCCTCACACAGCAGATCCAGTGACAGTGACAAGGCTTTCCCCACAGACACAGCTCCCTCCCTGAGAGTCACGGAACAAACACCAGACTGGTTTGGGTGGGAAGGGACCTTAGAGACCACCCAGTTCCAACCCCTGCCATGCCCAGGGACACCTCCCCCAGCCCAGGGTGCTCCCAGCCCCATCCAACCTGGGCTGAGACACTGCCAGGGATGGGGCAGCCACAAATTCCTTGGGCAACCTGGGCCAGGGGCTCAGCACCCTCACCCCAAAGAATTACTCCCCAAAACCTCCTCTCAATCTCCCCTCTTTTCAGCTGGAAACCCTTCCCCCTTCTCCCATCCCTCCAGGCTCTTCTCCCCAGCTTTCCAGGAGCCCCTTCAGGCACTGGAAGGTGCCCTAAGGTCTCCCTGGAGACTTCACTTCTCTGGAACAACAACTTGTTAATGTTTTGCTTCTCTCTCATCCTATCACTAATCCAAAAATTAATTCCTGAGCAGATGGGAAGCTCCAGAGCCCTCCAGCCTGTCCCCCTGCCCCTGGCCTGCCAGGGACCTGCTCCCAGCCAAGCTCCTCAGCATCTCCTCCCACCCCCACCAAGCAACCAAACAGTTAAACCCTGCTTAAAATTAACAACTGGCACATTATCCACTATATCCTTGACTTTCTAACAGCTCCAATATTTACAGTGAGGAATCCCCCTTTCCTCTGTACAACCACTTCTTCTGCAGAGAGCCCTGGATTAATTTTTTTCACTCTTCTTTTCGTTCCAAGGGCTGTTTTGTCATCAGAGCAGCCTGCTGGACCTGGGCTGTTGAGCAGTCCCTCAAAAAATTAAAGATGAAATCATCTGCTCTGAGCGAGGGTTTGGATGAGAGCCATGGACAATGTGACAAATGTCTCCAAAGTCAAGCACAGAAAACCAACATCATCTAACAGCCAGGGGGATATTTAATTGTTCCTATTACTGAATGATTCAAGTACCACAGACTTGTATCACAGGCTGATGAGTAGCTACCAAAGAAAGGGAAATCTATAGCTACACCAGATCCTGATAGGCAGATAGGGAAGATTATATTTTAAAATAAACATCTCATTCTGTAGAAAGATACAGCAGGGGACTGGGTTGCACTATCATGGAACCATGTGGGCTGGAGAAGACCTTTCAGATCACCAAGTGTTCCCCCAGCAGTGCCAAGGCCACCCCTGCCCCATGTCCCTCAGCACCACATCTCCAGGGCTCTGAAACCCCTCCAGGGATGATGGGGACTCCAGCCCTGCCCTGGGCAGCCTGGGACAGGACATCACAACCTTTTCCAGGGAGAAATTGTTCCTCAGCTCCAACCTAAACTCCCCCTGGCACAACTTGAGGCTGTTCCCTCCTGTTCCTTGGGAGCAGAGCCCAACACCTCCTCTCAGGGGGTGTCAGAGAGCCAGGAGGTCTCCCCTCAGCCTCCTCTGCTCCAGGATCCACACCCACACCTCCCTCAGACACTCCTGGGCACACTTCTGCTCACACCCATGGGTGCTGCTGAACAGAAACCATCCCAGCTGATAACATTCCAAAGCAATGTCAAATAACAAATTAATTCATGTACCAAAGAAAATTGTGATAGCTCCTTTACCACCTCTATATCTTATCTCATTAAGAAAACAACCTCTCCTCCTCAGCCAAGCCAGCAGAGGATTTATTGCTGCCAACATTTTGTCAGTGCCAAGGCAAAGGAGAACCCTCCTCAGCTCTGAATGATAAAGACTCCTCCACAAACTGAGAAGTGTCCCAGGCAGAAAAATAAGATCTGTGAGGAGCTGTGCTTTGAACAATAAATCTCTGGCTGGCTGATGCCAGCTTGGCTGCTCTATGTTAAACAGAGCTTCATCAACAGGAATGCAGAAGCCCTGTGACACCAGCACAGATCTCTAATAGATGGAGATGGACTCAAACTGGTTTCTGTTCCCATGATTTGTAAGCCAGTAGTGAAGATCAAGAGAGAGTTATGTTCCTCCTGCTCCAGCCTGTCACATCATTCATTAACCCTTCCCTGCCAAGAGGGACAACCTGTCCCCAGTCTCCTCATTCTCCTGTTCTCAGGGCCACTTACCAATTCCCACAAAACCACCTGCTTTCCAGACACAAAGATGCAAGGAATGAGAGCAAAACATGCAAATGGTCTTTGCTGTCAACCAAAGATGCTGTAACTGCAAATGCCAGGCAGGGCTCCCAGGCCAGCTTGAATCACTCACAGCACTGAAACCTTGGCTAGAAAACCCATTCCCACCCCAAAAGAGTGGCTCCACATGCTCTCTAAGGTCCTTCTGACCCAAACCATAACGTGATTCTACGATTCTAAGCCCAGGTTGGGCTTGCTCCCCCATCAGAGATGAAGCTGAGCTGGACCCTCCCCATCCCTCCCACCAGGGGCTGCCCCAACCAGACCCCTGGGATGGGTGCCCCCCATGCCCACTGCTCACAGACCTTCCCCTCTCCTTCCTCCCCTTCCCATTTTGGTCAGGAATTCCATAGGACAGCACAATTCTGAGAAAATCAACAGGCCCTGCCAGGCTGCTACACAGGCATTGGATTTTTATCACCTACAGGAAGACTTTGTATTCAGGTAAGGCTTCCTCTCCCTGAGTTATTTCCCTGCAGCTTCTCTCCTGGGGAAGGTCCTGACCTGAAAAGTCAAACCCTGGGCAGGAAAGCTTTACCTTTGTTACTGTGCTCCTTGTAGGGGAATAAATTACCTCCTGACACCCCATGCAGGGGACTCAGACTGTCCTCAGCTTTCTCCTGAAACCTCCTTCAGTTTCTGCAGCATTTGAAGGGGCCATTGGAATTGTTCTCTGAATATATTCTGGAGTTTCATGCCAGTTTCTTGGAGAGTTCTTATGCAAAAGAAGATTTCATTTACCAGCTTGAATTTCCCCCTCTCTTGGAGCTCAGCCAAGCCATTCCCATCCCCAGGACTCCCCAAGAGATCTGGGATTTATTTTCTTTTCCTTCTCTGTCCTGCTGGAAAGTTTTGGCCAGACACGAGTTGAATAAGAAGACATTAAAGCCCAGGACTCAGTACCCTTGTCCTGGGGACAGGGAGGGCTCTGACAACCACTTAAACCCCCAGGAGGGGATTTCTTGAAGGATTTCACACTTTTCCTACAAAAACAAGCATTGGTGCCCAGATGCAAGGCTTGGCTTTCAGCTTGCACTTTGCCCAAAGCTGGGAGAGCTCATCTCACACAGCAAGCAGGGCTTTCTTTAAATGTCATTTTTAATATTTAATCACCCTGGATGGCCTCAATATTTACAGCATAAGCCATTTCATTGGGAAGTTAAATATATTGCCCAGATATTTAAGGAAACTGATTCAGAGCCACATAAATGTAATTGCACTTAACATGACCTGGGAATGAAATAGCACTCAGTACCTTTTTTTTTTTTTTTTCCCCTCCAGGATATTTAAATCCCATTTGGAAAAAAATTATGCAAAGGGAGGCTCTTCCAGTGTGTTGCCTGGATAGATTTCACTAATTCTGTGATGTGCAGGAAATCCAAAGCATTAAAAGAGGGACTAATGAAAATACAAATAGTTGACCTTATATATATTGACTGTACTATATATGTAGGTATATAGTGGAGCTTTGGTACGTTGACCCCTGTTTGCTGCAGCAGCCCATTAAAAATGCATTTTCCCCAAAACAAAGCACAGAAAGGAAGGCAATAAGAACAGCAGTAAGTGAAAGAAAGGCAGGAAGGAGTCAGATGTAATTCTATTTTTGCTATGGTGAAGATGCTTAAATATCCTGTGCATAAATCACAGGTTGCCCAGATAAGTGGTTTTCCCACTTATTTGTGCCTCTGCCATCAAACTGGCTGCAGGTAACCCCTGCAGCTCTTCCCCAGGGCTCAGCACTGCTCAACATTATCCCCAGCACAGCAAAAGGAAAAAAAAAATCTTGTCCTGAAACTCCAGAAGGAAGAAACCCACCTGCTTCAACCTCCCAGCCTCTTTGCTTTCCCTCTCCTGGGAGAGCAGGGGGTTGGGGCAGCACCAATGTCCTGCACACCCCCAGCTCCTGCTGCTGGGAGCCCTGGGCTGTGACAAGGACAGGAGGGACACCACAACACTGCCACCACACAATCCTTCCCCATCAGGGTTCTCAGGTTGCCTGCCCCATCCCTGGCAGTGTTCAGTGTCCCTGGGCTGGGGGGACCCTGGGTGTCCCTGCCCATGGCAGGGGTTGGGATTAGGATTTAAGGTCCCTTCCAATCCAAAGCAGTCTGGGATTCTGTGCTGCTCTGTTAAGCAGTGATGAATGGGAGTGCTTTTCTAGTATTTATCTGCAGATCAAATTGTTTCACCCCCAGCTACAAACCCCTCAGACAGAGATTTGGGGTGCCAGGAGCTGGAGCTCCCCAGCTGGGAGCACCCAGCCCCATCCCACACCTGCAGCCTCCACCTTGGTGACAGCACCAAACCAGCTGCTCCACAGGAGCTTTTCCTCCCAGCACCAGGAGAAGCTTTACTGCTCTCCATGGAAGAGTTTCTCCTCCTCAGGAGCAGGGAAGCACACACTTGCATCTTTGATTAATCAAGAACTGAAGTGAATCACCCATCTGTGCCAACGTAGGGGCTGCAGATGGTTCCCTTAATGATTTGGGCCCGTGTCTTCCAACAGCTTTTCTGCACAAGGCAGGAAAAACTGAGCCAAGGGTAGCCCAGAGTGCCTCTTTTATTTTTTTTTTTAAATTTTTTTTTCTTTCCCCTCTCTGAACTCAGTTCCTACAAACAATATCCCAGCTGATGCTGTCCTGAGCCTTCTGCCTCCAAGATGTGGGCTCCTTTTTCTCCTGTAAATATCTCCAAAATGGCAAAGGAGCAGCTGTACCTCCCATTTTGCCAGGAGTGAAGCCATAAGTCACAGCATGCTTTGGGGTTACACCTTGTGATGAATTGAGACCTGAGCAAGGAGAGCAAGGGGGGGCCCTTTCTATCAGTGTAATAAATGACAGCAGAGGGGAATTTTTTTCCTTTCAGGTTGACAACCCAATAACACAGCAACACAGCCACAAATCATCATGCCAAAGCAGGATTTGTAACCCCTGCCAAAGCTCTGTTCTGGCTGGGGAAGCTGAATGGATGAGAGCTCTCGGCATCCACCCCAGAGAGTGATCTTTTTTTTTTTTCAGATCAGAAACCAAAATACCATCACATTTTTGACCCACTACTCAACCACAGTCCAGAGAACACATTTAATGTATTCTTCTCCCTCTCACAGCAAAATTGCTCAAGTAGAGCAGATGATTTCTATTTGCCAGGGCAGAGAGGGAAAGAATTAATGTTTGCAGAGCAGCATCCCACCAGGGCTTGGCCACACCAGGCTTCTCTGAAAAAAAAAAAAAAAAAAAAAAATCACAGCAGGAGGGGCCCATTCCCTTAGGATCCATCACAGCAACCATCCTGCCTTCCAAAACCATCCCTTGTATTTCTGAGAAAGGGAGCAATGCTGCCTGGGGCTGGGAAACACACATTATCACATCTTGGAGAGGTTCAGGCTGAGAAGGCAACATGTTCTGTGCCCAGCCAAGGGATGTTGCTCCCAATGATTCACCATTCCTGGGTTTTATTTAATGGAGATGTGGAAAAACATCAAACATTTTCTCCCCCGTGGTAGTCAGGGCATGATACATGCTGGTATCAGCTGAAGATCATAAGGCAGTATCTGAAGTCTTAGGATGGAAGCTGGAAATGTTGGCAAGTGACCACATCTGCCTTTGGAACAAGTTTCTGGACCAGCAGGGGTGACACTGGACACCAAACCCCACAGATAATTTATCCCTTGTTTAAATACATCCTGGCAACCTCAATCATTATTTTTCAGAACCATTGAGTATAACTTCTAATCAATGTATTCTTGAACAAGAGTTGTCACTTGTGTCCCACACCCCAGGGGAGCAGGGAAACCATGGGGTGAGTGGGAAGAGGCACCCAGCACCCACCAGCACCATCCACAGGGCCACCAGGACCAAAGAGCTGATCCTGGGCCCCCCTCCTCCTCAGGACAGGGATGATCTTGGTCACCCTGTGCCATGCTGGGTGCTTATACTTTCCAATCTGAAGGTAGCAGAGCTCAGCAATCATTACCAAAATCACAGTCATATTCCCCTCAAAATATCTGCTCTAAGGTCTCCCTGAAACCTTCTCTTCTCTGATTTGTCATGATGTGTGTTCCTTGAAAGAGACAAAATGAGTTTGCCTTTCAAAACACCTGTCAAAAACCAGAGAAATGCTTCTTCAACACGGGTTAATTAATGAGAATCACACAGGACCCAGAGACCTTGTGCAAATCCCTGTGGGTGCCTCTGGGCATTAGCACAACACAACTCCAATGCTGTACCCAATATCCAGGAGTAACTTTACTCTCAAGCTTCTCACTTGCCTGTGCATACAACAGCTTTGCTCACAAGTTGTTCAAAGCAAGGACTCTGGCTTTGCCTGTAGCAGCCAGCACAAAGGATGAAGTGCAGTGTGGTGCAAGCAGCAACCACACCAGGAGCTCCTGCACTCCACATGCATCCATGGCACCCACCAGCTTGCAGGAGAAACCACAAACACCTCAAAGCCAAAGGTACAACCTCCACCAGCCTCCAGACATCTTAAAGATGAGAGATGGACAAAAATAAGAAAAAATATTAGCCAGCCCTGGTATTTCGGCGTGGGATAAAAATATAAGGCACGTTATTTTCCCTGCAACGTTACTATGGTGATTTCACTAAGGACAAAATATCCTGGGCTTTAGTTGAGCTGTGGTTATGAACCAAAGCTCACAAGCAAGATAGTAATCTGCCCATTGAACAGTACCAGGGTTGGTGAATAATAATCAAGAGGCAATTACACAACAGACAGCCTGTCAGAGCTCACCCCTCTGGGCGTGAAGGTCAAACGCATCGCATTAACCAGGGATCTGCTGGCTGAAAACCTGCAACTTGGTACACAAAAATCATTACTTCTCGCTGTATTAATAATGAAAAGGGTTGCCAGCACTACTTCATTTACTTAGACCAACATGAAATGCCTGGCATAAATATTGCACTCAATCACATGCAAATTGCCTCTGCCCAGCATATCGAACCACACGGAACTGCTGCACGGCAGAAAATACATATATAAACTTTAAGTGTACTCCCCACACTTGATAAAGATGTGATGAATTTTGCCAACTGTTTAGAGCTCCACATTACCCAGAATTTATGAGCCAAGCATACACATTTTGCCAGTTAATGCTATATTGCAAATCACTCTTTCAAGTCCAAGGCATTTGTTACAGGCGGAGGGGCTGTGACTGCTGCGGTTTTGTAATGGTTTCCCTTTTGGGCTGTTTACAAGTCTTACTTTTGTGCTAGAACCTTCTTTCCCTTGCTTTCAGCCACGGGATAAATATCATTACAAACCTCTCAGAAGAACTCGCAGGTGTCACAAATCCATCTCTCCCCAGGAGCAAGGCACAGAGACAGGGCTGAGGCTGCATCTGGGGCTGCTCAGAGCACTTCGGGTGTATTTTAAAAAATAATAGAAAAAAAGTGTCAAAGCTCTGGCAGAGCAAAGGCTCACCTTGCTGAGCTGGGATGATGTGCTTCTTAATTTTTGAACATGGACCTTTGGTTTATAAACTACTCTTTTCCCACCTCATGGATTCTCTGTTAGCTCCTCACCCGCTGCTGGAAACGGAGAAATGCAAACCAAGAAAAATAAAGAGGAGATTGTGATGGGAGGAGCAAGGAGCAGGCTGTGTTTGGGCACAAAATAGATGAGGATGGTGAGGGAAGAGAAAGGTGCTGCTGACTTTTTCTAATCAAATCCCATCTGATTTACAGGTGATAAGTGCAGAGCATCCCCCTAAGCTGAAGAAGCACTCAGTAAAAGGGACGATCACAGTCAGTGTCACGAAAGGAGCCCAGACAGAGAGAACCCATCAGACACTTGGTTGGAACTACAGCCAGCAGGACAAACAATGACCCACGAGCTCCCTGACTAACAGAGGTGTAACTGCTCTGATACCTTAAAAAATTTCTTTCCCCAGACCTCTGCCCTCCTCCATCTCTCCCCTTAGTTCATTTTTCCTGGGAGATGTGGGCTCGCACTGCCTGGGCTCATCCTGGGGAGGAGGCAACACTGAGCTGCTGGATAAATCCTTCCACAGCAAAAATATATGGAATTTCATTACTTGAGTGACAGAGACCTACTCACTGTTTACAGCAGGAGTGCTATTAAAGCAATTATTTGGGATCAATGCAATCCAGCAGCAGGATTTAAATCTTGCCCAGCAACCAGGCAACAGAATAGCTTCTCCTGACAGGTCAGACTCATAACACTTTGTTCCCTTTGCAGCAAAGGCCAAAGCACAATCTCTTTGCAGCCCTGGGTAATGGATCTGTACAAAAATGCTTTTAAAATCCCCCAGCCAGGTGATGTTTCTGCCACTTAAATCCTTCCAGGTACCACAGCACAGCTTACACACAGCTTTCAGTATGATGCCCTCTAGATGCCAGGTTCACCTGTTGCTGACTCTGCTCAAACCCCCTTTTTTCTGGGAAATAGCCCAAAAGTTCAGCCCATGCCATCGTGAGCCCATGGCTTGGTGGCAGCAGTTGGAGCCAAGCAGTGGCCAAGTTGGTGGCAGTGATGGTTCACACCAACATCCACTGCAGGAACATAAATGCCCAGGACTGATTTTTTGTCCCTGTGACATCAAGCTGCTTCCCTGCACTGTTATAAAAAATGCCCATCAGTCTCCACATTAGCATGGAGGTTAAAAATCTTTTCTTTCTAAATGGAGTTGTTGCTTTTCAGGTATTTCCAGCAAACCCTGGATGGAAACAAGGGATATGTCCCCTTTCCCTGCGAAGGCACCCAGGGAGGGGACACCCATTGGGTCTCAATCCAAAGCTCAGTGTGTGCAGGCCTGGGCTCAGCAGATGCTTGTGCTGATATTTTCCCCATTCTCCACAAATGCAATAGCTACTGGCTGGAGAAACTTATTAAATAAAATGGAAAAAAAAAAAAAAAAAAAAAAAAAGAGGGTTTTTTTCTAGGCTACGGTTGATTTTATGACATCTTCAAATGTCCCTGCCACTTCCATTTCACTCTACCAGGTTCTACCACTTAAACCAAGCTGCAAAACACCATCCCCACATCCCTGGGAGCACAGTGGTTCACATACCCAGTTTCACACAGCACTTTCCCCCAGGAGCATCCCTCCTGCTGGACCAGCATCCCCAACTCCATCCTGGGGTGATACTGCCTCTCCAAACACCCCAACTTCCCTTTCACACTCTGGCATGCAGCAGATTTTCACCAAAACCAAGACCCCAGTGCCTGCTTGTATGGGCAAAATATATTTTCTGGAGCTACAGAGAGAAAAGAGCAGCAGAGGACATCTCCCTTTGGGAGCTCCTCTGCAGAACATCCCTCAGCAGAGCATTTTGCAGAAGATTTGGCCCTCAGAGAAGAGTGATAAGGGAAGGGAAGGGAAGGGAAGGGAAGGGAAGGGAAGGGAAGGGAAGGGAAGGGAAGGGAAGGGAAGGGAAGGATCTGATAACAACAACAGTCCCTGACCCATCCCAGCCAGGAAACAAAACTGAGCATAAAGCACAGTTCTCATCAGAGGTGACAGAGGGGAGAGGTGGTGGGATCTGACTTCAGCTGATGAGGACAACATCCATCTGGGCTCTGTCCAATTTGCTCTCCTTAATACCTCATGCCTTCTCCACACAGATTGATTTTTTATTTTTGCATGGGGTTTATGAGGGGTAATTAATATTCATTCCCAATCAAGCAGAAAAAGATTCCTGCTGCATGAAGATGTTTATTATTTATTCATATTTAAGGCTCGTTAGATTAATCTATCCCAAATCACCACATGCTGCCAGGCACAATTATTATAATTTATTAGGATAATTTCCCCCTGATGCAACCCTGCAGGGGGTGCACATTGCTCCTCCAGTGCTCCCAACAAAGCAGCCACAACCATCCCCTTCTCAGAAGGAAGGGGCCACCCTCCAGGTTAGATGTGTACCCCAAACTGATTTATTTTTAGATATCCCAAGGTACAGAAACCCACTCTCCCATCTGGCCATGGGGTTTGGGATTCATGGGTTGCAGAAAGACACCAAGGGAGAAACAAAAAAAAGGATGGTGACTTCCTCCTGAAGCTGTTAGATGAAGGACTGCACCAGCCAGCTCAGGTTATTCAGGGTTCATATCCCAGCTAAACACCACAAAATGAGGGGCACTGCTTGGTAGCTCCAGAAGCCACCAAAGAATCTCAGACTGCTTTGGGTTGGAAGGGAAGCTTAAAGCTCATCCAGTCCCAGGGACACCTCCCACAGCCCAGGGTGCTCCAAACCCCATCCAGCCTGGGCCTGAACACTGCCAGGGATGGGGCAGCCACAGCTTCTCTGGGTAACCCAGGGGCTCAGCACCCTCACCCCAAACAATTTCTTCCTAAAAATCTCACCTCAATCTCCCTTCTTTCAGTCTGAAACCCTTCCCCCTCATCCCATCCCTCCAGACCCTTGTCCAAAGTCCCTCCCCAACTTTCCTGGAGCCCCTTCAGGGACTGAACATCTTCCTGCCTCTGTTTCTTGGACACAAATGGCACCTCCTGAGACCTAACAGGAGTGGGACTTCATAGTGAGGGGAACATTGATATAAAGTCTTCAGCTCCATGCTGTGCAAAAGGCTTCACTTCATTTCCTTAAAAAAAACCCGCATATTTGCTTAAAAGCTGCAGTTACCATTATTACATTTAATTGCTGCCCTCAGGGGCTCCAAACCAGAGAGCCTTTTATGCAATGTCATTATTGAGGGCTCTCAAGGCAAAGGTGCAATTCCAGCTGCTCCTGGGGCAGAGGGAGGGTCAGTGACCCCTGAGTCATGGAATCACTTGGGCTGGAGAAGACCTTTCAGATCACCAAGTGTTCCCCCAGTAGTGCCCAGGCCACCCCTGCCCCATGTCCCTCAGCACCACATCTCCAGGGTCTGAAACCCCTCCAGGGATGATGGGGACTCCAGCCCTGCCCTGGGCAGCCTGGGACAGGACATCACAACCTTTTCCAGGGAGAAATTGTTCCCACATTCCAATCTAAACCTCCCCTGGCACAACTTGAGGCTGTTCCCTCTTGTTCCTTGGGAGCAGAGCCCAACACCTCCTCTCAGGGGGTGTCAGAGAGCCAGGAGGTCTCCCCTCAGCCTCCTCTGCTCCAGGATCCACACCCACACCTCCCTCAGACACTCCTGGGCACACTTCTGCTCCAGACCCTTTCCCAGTTCCATTGCTTTTCTCTGGACACACAAATTACTCCCTGTAGGAACCTGTCCATCAGTTTTAAGAATATTTTCTCAGCTTTGAACAAAAGGCCCTCATTTTCCCTGATTCCCAGGGAAGAGCATCCAATGTGCTGATGTAGGAGGAATGGAAGAGGAGATCTGGCTTTGAATCTCCCCCCAGCTGAGTGGCTGCAATACCCACAGCATGCCTGATGATTCCCTCCCTGCAAAAATCAAAAAAAAATGACCCTGCAGAGCAAACTCTTTTGAACTGAGCTGCTTAATCAGAACCTCCCGAGAGTAAAGGCAGCCACGAGGAGAAAACGAGCTGACTTTCTAATATAAAAAGAAAAAAAAGACTTCCTTTGAGTAAAACAAATGCTTTTCTAACAAAGAATGTCCTGGGGACAGGAACACAATGTTGTGCTTTTGATGCTACAACTCTCTACTTGAGATTAAATCTCTCACAGATTTTACCCCAATTAGAAATCTCCCATAGCACGTAACAAAATATAATTGTCCTCCTCTCATGACAGACTACATGTTAACTCTTCTTGGCTGGGTTTCATACCCAGACTTTAAGAGCAATCCCAGATAATTATTTCAGCATTCCTTTCTGCAAATGTTTATTGTTTGCACACTGTACTCTTGATATTTAAGGCATCTCCAATCAGCTGTAACCAAAGATTATTAGGGTGTTTACTTTTTTTTTTTTTTTTTTTTTTTTTTTTTTTGCCACTTAGACCTCCAGTTCTTCTACTTTGATGAAGAGTGGGGTGAATCCTGCTGCCACCAGGGAAACAGCTGACTATTAACCTTTGATCCAAACAATACTACCCACTGCAGTTGGAAAAGGAAACATTTCATTTCCATGAAATCAAGGTTATGATTCCCCTTTCATATCAGAGAATCCCAGACTGGTTTGGGTTGGAAGGGACCTTAAAGCTCCCCCAGTGCCACCCCTGCCATGGTCAGGGACACCCAGCCCAGGGTGCTCCAAGCCCCATCCAACCTGGGCTGAGACACTGCCAGGGATGGGGCAGCCACAGATTCCCTGGGAAACCTGGGCCAGGGGCTCAGCACCCTCACCCCAAAGAATTTCCTCCTAAAATCTCAATCTCCTCTCTTCAAGTTTCAAGTCATTCCCCTTTGTCTCATCCCTCCAGGCTCTTGTCCAAAGCCCTTCCCCAGCTTTCCTGGAGTCCCTTCAGGGACTGGAAGGTGCCCTGAGGTCTCCCTGGATCCTCCTCTTCTCTGGGAGCAGAATTTGTTCATGTTTTGCTTCCCCCTCATCCTATCACTTTGCAGGCAACCCAAGGGAGAACCCAAGAGCAGCTGCATCTGCTGCATGCTGAAGCCACAAGTTTAGAGCAAAATGACCCAAAACCAGAAGAACCAAAAGCCACAGCAGTGTAGAGCCAGGGGATTGCATTCCTCCCATTCCTCAGTCTTTGCTTGGGGATCAAATGCCCCACTTGCAACTCACACTTTTTTCCCCTGGGATGTTTGAACAAGCAAACACAAAAGGTATCCAGTATCTGTGACACCTGATGAGCTGTTATTTTAAACACAGTTTCAATAAGCTACAAAAGTTGATGCTGTTAGAAGCTGGAAAATATACGATCTCATTAAAGAAAAAACGCTGGCACTTGGAAAGCTCTCTGGTGGCCAATCACAGCCTGGGGAGGGCTGAAATTTATAACTTTGATCCCCACAGCTAAACCATTTAATCTGATAATAAACATCAATCACTGATTTTTTTATTACACCATTTTGCAGCCTGAGCAGAAAACCTTGCTCTCACCACCAAATTAGGCACCCCAAAGCGACTCTGCAAATAAATACTGACTTCAATATTCAGCACTATAATTCCAGGGGATCAATTTTTTTATTTAAGCACTACTGGGGCTTAGGAAAAAGTTTGTAATTACCCAAAAATACCTACACAAAGACAACCCAGTGCAGCATAACAGCATCTGGTGAGCAGGAGCCAGCACCGTGGGGCTTTACATGTGTCACAGTTGTCACCAGAAAGTGACTGGGGGTGTCCAGATGTTCTGGGGGACAGCCCATAATTCACCAGGAAACGTGACCTGAGGTCCCAGGATGCTCCCAGGCAGCCTCTCGAGGTACCAGCCCACCAGCTCCCACTTGCTGGCAATGGAAATGGAATACTCAGGCTAAATACATCATGCAAGCAGGTAACTGGCAGAAAAAATAAATCAGATGGAGCCCATTAATACATAATGATGGCAAACTGCAATTAAATGAAATACTCTTTCCTCTTTCAGAAGTGACTGAAGTAATTATTATTATTTTTTTCCTTTGGTTGCCTTGAACATCATCGTGGCTTCAAGCTGAATTTCTGCACCCAGGGGAACAAGGCAGTTTGTCAGCAGGCTTTCTGAAATGTCCTCCTGCAAACTAATCTTTTCCAGCAGATACCTGGAAGGCTCAAGCAGGTTGGCTGCAGGGAGAACACAGGAATCTGTTGGCTACACTCCTTCTAGCAGGATTCACTGAGTTTCTGCCCCAAACAAGGCAAGCTACATCTAGATTTTGCTGTCCAGGAATTGACTTTATACAATAATGATCTTTAGGGGGGAAAAAAAAAATAAAATTCAGTTTTGTCTTCACTTCCCATTGCCATTTCTCCCCAGAAAGAATAAGGAGCAGAGCAAGGGATAATTGTCTAGGCAGGACTGAAATGGCCTTTTCTGTCAGGTTTTCAAAACCAACACTCACACAAAAGCCAAAGGGATCTCACGAAATATCAGCTATTCCTCAAGGGAACCCAAGAGTCCTGTGAGACAACTCCAGCAGCAGCAGAGCCAGCCCAAGAACCTGGCCATCAGCCCAAGGCTTGGCCATCACCACCCACGAGCAGCAGATGGGAACTCAGGTCAAACCTCAATCAATTTGTATTCCTTCATCTTCCTTAATTACCTCCCCAGAGCACACTCAACTCCAAAGAGCTTTGCTTACATGAAAAAATGTAATGTCTTTTTTCCATGCAAGGAAAAAAAAATATGTGAAGACATTAAATACCTTAAAATACCTGCCTTTTGGTCTTGCAGCTGCAGGAATACATCTTAGTTACAGCACACAAGTGCTGGAGCTCCTCAAAGTGAACTTTCCAGTTGTCTGAGGCAAAAATCTCCAGTGTGTATGTAAAACAGCTTCAACAGAGACTCACATCAGCAATTTTGTAAGTGTTGCATTAAATCCAGACGGTGGTTTTCATCTCAAGACAGGAAAAAAAAAATGCATATTAATCCCTCAGCAAAGCAATGCATTGAGAATTTTAAACATTTCTGTCGGTATTGGTAAAACCCTAATACATTTTTTTCAGGATGAGCTACTGAATCATTTTGGTTCATTTGGAGGCCATTTGCTAACTTTATTAGGCACTATTCAGATGATGGATATCAAAAGGATATTCACTGTAGAAACAGGCTTTGTTTCTGAAGACAGTAATTAGGTTAACCTCATGAATAAGCCCTTTATATCAGCAGCCTGTACAAAGCAAAAGCAAAAAATAAAAGGCAGGAGAAAATGAGAAATGAAACAAAATCATTTCCTGCAAAGGGAAGAACTTGCACTTCTCTAGAGCCCTCTCTATCTGACACTCTTAAAACAACCCACATGTCATCTGCCTGTCCCCACCATGGGGATGAATCCCACCCAAACCCAAGCTGGACACAAGCTGGGAATGCTGGGATGAAGGCAGGGATCTGCAGAGATGGATTTTCCTCCTGAGGCTGCAGGTGCTCAGCACCTTGAGCTCATCTCAGCTGAGGGACTCAGTGTCACCCACCTGAGGGGCTTTTCTGTACAAGAAGAGCAGGGCCTGGGCAGATCTCCTAGTGTGCCTTGCCTCTGTGCTGCTACACACTTCCACCTGTTAGACACACTCCGAGTAAGTTACTCTGCAAATAAAAAGCAAATAAAAGAAAAGACAAGCACTTTAAATGGAAAAGAAACTTAGCTTTGGTTGGTTCTTGGGTTTTGGTTTGTTTTTTTTTGGTTGAGCCTTATTTTGCTCTGTCTTTGGTTGTTTGTTTTAAACACAGCAAAGAAAGCCAGCAGAGAAGGATGGGGAAGAAGCAGCTCTAACTCAGCAGTGGGCTGGATGATTCCTCCTGGGCCCAAGAGGAGCAGGGCTGGAGAAGGGCAGATCCACTGCAAGGCTGCAGGCTCCATGGGCTTCCAGTGCCTGTGACCAATTAATCAGGTCCTGGAGGTCACACTGCCTCAGTTTCCAGAGATTTGACCTGGAAAATTCAGTGCAGAACGTAAACAGCAGAGGCAGTAAAGAAAAAGAGTGAATCTCCTCTGCATCAGCCTGTTCAATGAACAGATGCTCCTTTTACCCCCAGACATCTAGAGATTCCTCCACCCCTAGCAAGAATAGCCCAAAAACAAGTTAAAAAAAATATTAAAAGCCTCAAAGGAAAGTTCAAACAAGCTCCTTTGGCATCTTTGCTTCAGTTGTGGGCTACAGCACCTTGCCCACTGACCTCTAATCCATCCAACAAGCACAATGCTCAGTCCAAAGCTGTGATGAGCATTAAAAACTTGGGGGCAACTTCATGGCCAATCTACAGGATGTGCTTCTCCTACCTGTAGTCTGCTGTCACCCTGAAAGTCCCTGAGCAATTTCAGGCCATGAAGGGCCCCAGGAGAGATCACCTCTGCTCCTACCCACTCACTGGAAGAGCCATGACAAGGGGCTCTCTCCTTTAGCATTGTATTTCAGCACTAACAGTGAGGGGGTTTTACCTCGAGTCAGCTTTAAAGTGATGTTGACATTATAGCCAATACATTATAGATCACTGTTTTATGTCAGAAGCTATTGGCATAAAAATAAATCAATCTAAATGCATAGCTCTGGTATTTAAATGAAGCCTGGAAATGCCAGACCTTTCCTTCAATTTTCCCTCAGCTTCTCCTGTGTGTGTATCAATCACTTCTGACAGATTTCATACATGGAGATATCACCTCTAGTCTCACTAAAAACTATTTTAAGTGAATTTTATATTCAAGGACTGGAAAAAAGTCTGCTTTGGGGAGCTATTTTTATAAGTAATACAGTTTCTGGTAGCCTAAGAGTCACAAGGGAGGTTTTTACCATCAGCCTTAAATGCAACTAACAGGTTGCCAAGAGATGGGATTGATGCCTTATCCCTGGAAATATTCCAGGAGTCAGGAATGAACCCCATCAGCAGGATGGACAGGGCTCTGAGCAGCCTAGCCTGCTCGAAGATGTCCCTAGATGGCCTGGAGAAGTCCCCTCTCACCCAAAGCAGTCTGTGGTAAGGCAAATGTGAATTGCAGTGACCCAGGGTGACCCCTGCTCCTGTTAAAGCAGTGACAAAGCCAAACAAAAGTGTCTGAAATCCAGGTGATTGCCCCAGAAACACTGACCTGAAGAGATGGCCCATGCAAACCCACCCAGCATGCAGGAGGCCATGAAGGTGTCTGAAGAGACAATTCCCCAACAGATCCCATCTTCACCAGCAGCTCTAAGCTGCTTTGTTCCCACTGCTATGCTACAAAATAAACCCAAAAGAGCTAAAGTCAGAATATTAATAAAAACACCACAATCACCTGGAAGACACCCACTGCCTCTGTGAATAAAGCAGAATTTTATAAAGTCTTTAAGTCTTCCACATTAAGGAGGTAAACTCGTTTTCCATCAGTATTTAGGTGACCTCTGAGATTTTTTTTCTGCCAATCTGCAGCAGGCAGGAGGGATCCATCTCATCCCAGCTGCTCTGAGGCAGTTATTCCACTTACCTTCATTTGAAGTTGTGTTCAGTCATCATTTCAGCTGGCAAGAGAAATGCAGGATGCCAGCTCCAGTGGTTCTGAGGTACTGACATTAACAGCTGCTTTCTCTCTCCAGACCAAGCTTTGTAACCATGTAAACAAGTCAATTAATTAAGGTACTACAACAACAGAGAGTTTAATAATTTGAGGGAGCAGGGTGATGTTTACAGATCCACAGATGCTATACAACAATACCAGACAGAGTAACATTTGCTTGTTGAGGGGAAACAGAACAGGAATGATTCCCTCCCTTGTTTGCTGGCAGGTCCCACATTTAGTTTGAAGGGAAAAAAAAAAAAAAAAAAGAGATTTCAGCCCTAAATTTATGGACACCCTGTGAGAAATGGGCAGGCTTTTCTCCAGAGGCTGGGCCAGTGATGGGATTCAACTGAAGCCTCCCTAAGGGCACCTTTCCAGCCAGATCAGAACAAGCTCCTCCACAACACACACCCCAAAACCCCCCAGTAACACACCAAAAAACATACTGGTCTCCAACACCAACTCTTCCCAGGCCAGCAGCCCAAGCAACCCAGACCAAATTCCTCCCAAGGAAATGGAGAAGACCATGAATTTCCAGCTTGGAAATGTATTTAAGAGAAGCAAGGGTGTGTTGGGTGATGAAGCCACCAGGTTGGACCTAGGCAGCAGAAATCTCTCTCCTGCTGCAGCCCTCCAGGAATGTACCCATGGAATGAGCTTGACAGAAGTGCAGTGACAGAAAACAGGAGGTTGTGTGATGGGAACACCAAGATCTGATCAGGAAAGGGGTCAGCACCTCTGCCCAAGCCTCAACACACATACCCATACCAGAAACCTCTGAGCTCCCAGCACACTCTGCCATGGAGGAAACACAATTTATGTTTTGAACGGCGAAATTTGAGGAATTTTTTTTGGCCCTTTTTCATCCAGTCCAGAGGGTTTGTCAGTCCAGCAGACCGACAGAAATAAATGACAGCAGTCAGAGCCTGGAAATCAGCGTTTGTGTCCTGTTAGAGAACGCGTTTCTCATGGAGTAACGTTGCAGTGCTGACCTCTAGTGCCAGATATCCCAGAAACAGGAGGATTTGTTCCCCTGCCTTCAGAGGAGCACCCAGAGCCGGGGTGCAGAGCTCAGGATGCTGCCCACAAATCCTCCAGCAGCCCCTGCTGCAACCCCTCGGAAAGGAAAGGGGAGAGGGCTTGGAGGGGAGTGACACTGGGAAGTTACTCCATGTGTCTTTAGCAAGATGCCAGAGGGGGCAGAGAATTGAGAGGCTGAAGTTTTACCAGGACATGAAGCTCAGAGTGGCTGTCTCTGCTGTGCCACACACCAAATGCTGACCTCCAGGTAAGAGCACAAGGGTTAGCTGCAACGTGGCAGAATTCAAGGAGACTGAGAGCAACAGAAGAATAGAATTTCCTCCTTCCCCAAGAGAAAAAAAATAAATGCATCAACCCATTTAGTGGGGGAACTGGAGAAAACTTTACCTTGGGATCCTCAGAGACACTCTCAGAAACTCCACGTGTCAGGGAAAAGCAGAGGTCATGCTTGTTTGAAAAGAAATAAAAAGCATCTCTAAGTGCCAACAGCCACAACACATCACTAAACAATCATGTAAGAAAGATACAGGTGCCAGTATCCAGTTAAAGCTTTTATTAAAAAAAGACCCAGAATTCACAAGTCTACAAGGAAAAATAAAACCAAGTTGTATCAATCAGTCTCAGCTGACAGTGTCTGGTTTTCCAAGGGAGCACAGAAAGCACCAATAAAAATTATCACAGGTCACTGACTACTCCCCTTCAGCAGCATGCTCAGCACAGTTCACAACCTCCTCCTTTTATCTTCCTAGATTGCTCTTCAGACTACAGAACTATAAAGCAAAACAACCCTGGCTTAGTCTTTGAGGAAGATGATCTTATCTTTCAGGAACATGAAAGAAATCTCCACTGAAATGTATCTTAAAAAAATCCAAAAAACAAAAAAACAACCTTAAGACCATGAGTTCTAAAAGCTGATTAAAACTACTGTAGGCAAAATTAAAAAAAAAAAGTGTTTGGTACTATTTAGTACAATAGTGCATTCAGCTCTTCATTTTTAATTCCAACTTCTTAAAAATACATCAATTTTCACATTAATCAGGACTTCCACGAGCTTATTGCTAAGCCTGGGACCTGGCATTCAGTTCCAGGTCTGTAACACTGAAATTGCATAGTTCCAGTTCCTCTGAAATATTTCCTTGGACTCAAAGGTAATTCTTCCCTCATATTTTTTTCTATAAGAAAAATGAAATGGGCCATTTCCAACATGGTAACCAAGTTGTCCAACTCCAGAGGCTAAATGACACATCAGGGCTCAGTTCACAGCTATTTGATTACCAAAGCAAAGCTTTTGCATTTCAGCACTGAGATCAATTCTGTGCTACTGACTCAAGCTTCTCACTGAGTATTTTAGGCAGGAGTGTGCAGTACATAGCTCATGAGTCCCAACAAGCAGCCAGATGCTTCTTCATCCACATCTCTGTTATTTACCCACAGTGCAGAGGGGCAGCCTAAGCCAAGGTGTTTTAAAAACATCTTGCAGAAAAGGAGTGTGCATCACTCTGCTCTGTGCTGTCATCAGTACTGGGAACAAAGGTTAGTGCACCAGGAACTTCAGTGTGTTTCTGCTTTTCAAAGTGGGGGAAGCAGTTATTTCAACACACTCCTGTGAACCATTGTTGATAGGTAGGAGGAGTAATTATCTGGGAGCTGCAAAAAAGAAAAAAAATTAAAAAAAAAAACAAACAAACATGCATCATAACAAGCCCTCTTCTCAACTCATTTGGGCTACCAGCCATTGATTCATTTCCATCTTCTTCATTAGATTTTTAATTACCATTTCTGAGGGTATTGTTAGCATTTTATCAGAGTTTGATTTGCTGGCTACTGGACCAGGCAGCCAGGTTCTTACAGTCAACATCTCACTGGTTTATTCCTCATTAGTGAAACCCTTACTTTGTTACTAATACCTGAGCTCCTAGTTTGGAGAGGTATTTATTCCTTAAACTAAAGTCATCAGCTTTGGGCTGTAATTTAGCCAAGTCGTCTTCAGTTTGACGTCTGAGTCTCTCTTGTTCTTCAGCTCTGGAAAAGAAAATTGGTTTCAGGTATTTGGCCAGAGGAGTGCAAACCCAAGCACCTTCACCTTGGGTATGCAGTTGGCTTTTTAAGAACTAGAAAATGCTTGTAATATTACAGCTGAATACTGGGTATCCAACTAAAAGAGACCAGGAGCTGTGTCTGGATTACTCTGACTCAACATAAAGAAAGAGAGAGGCTGTTTTCTGCAGTTTCCTTTTATTTACATTGCAAGACTTCAGGAGAAAGAAAAACCTTTTGGTTTCCACAGATTACAGCATGCTCAGTGAGCCTTTGTAACAATCTTGACCATCACTTTATTAAACAAGCTCTCACTCCTTTAAAATAGAGATTACAATACAAAAATAATCAGTTGTCCAAAAGGCAAATAAAAGGCTGCTCAGCAGCCTTCAGAATGAACAGCAGTGTCCTAGGAAGAGCCAGCATGGGACCAGAGCACTCTCACTCTTTTCCCACCCAAGTTTTGAAGAGGAATTGGACCAAACAAAGCTCTAAACACAGTTTGCTTAAGACAGTGGTTTGCATTCAACAGTGACAAAGGCAGTAACAGACCCATTTCTAAGCTCTGCAAGGCAGAGAGCCTAAATACAGAACAGAAAACATCATCATGTGAAAAAACCTCCACCAAAACCTAGTGCTGCACAGACACTTCACACTGCTCTGTGTCTTAAGGTGAGGATGTTTTTCCTGGGTTGCAGAGTACCCCCTCCAATGACAGAGCTTAAACACAGTGCAACACACTACAAACCCACTCTGTTCAAACAGAGATGAGCTGGCATTAGTTAGAACTGGTTACAAAGCACAAAAATTAGTCATTTCCTGTACAGCTCCCAGCAAGTGAATTCCTTCTCCAAAGAATTACTGGGCAGAGACCAAACTTAACAACACTACAGTTCTTCAAGTTGCCATGATGCTGATCAAATGCTCCCCACTTCTGGATGATATTTGCTATTCAAATTTCTTTTCTGAAAAACACATTGTGATAGAAATTACTGACAATCTTGTCCTATATCCCACAGCAGACACCAATACAAAACCATTTTTCACAGTAAATACTGAAGTGTTACACACATCTCATATGGGCCAGGCAGATTGAAAAGCAGCTCTACTGGGACACAATTTTTGTTCCTGGGTATAAAGTGGGGGTTTTTTTGTTGTTGTATTTGTGTTAAAAACCTGCTGTGACCTTTTGGCTCAGGGATGATTCCCCTCACAACCAAACACTAGTGTGCTCAGGGGGTCTGGTGAGGTTTGAGTTTCTTTGAGCTTTCCTCAGGGCTGATGTGTAACAAAGTCACAAATTTGGACAAGAAACAAAACCACACTGAACTCCCCAAGCCACCTGGCTAAACCCCCTTGGCAGGTATTCTCAGGTTTTTCTCCAAGACCAGCTGAAGCATCATCACATGGCCAGCTCCACACCCCACTGAAAGAAATGACTGCACACCTCACAGCTTGTACATATCTGCAGGTGAAATGTGGTTACCTATGAAAAAGTAAATCATTCCAACAAGGCTACAGGTAAAGGAACTTCAAGATCTGAAGGCACTCACTGAGTTGTTAGGTGAGAACAGAAAGGAGGAGAGGCAAAAAAATTCAGATCAGAGGAGCAGGACCTTAGATTTCTTGAGACCTATTCTACCTTTAAGCAAATTAAACATTTGCTTTAAATGTGTTGAAAAAAATAAAATCAATTAAAAAACCAAGACTTCATCTCCATTGATTTTTGCATTCTTCAAGGCACTCCAGTCCTCAGAGCACTAAGTAGAACCAGGAGCAGGTGACAATACTTGGGTGCTGAGACACTGCTAGGAAGCAGCTTCAACAGGGTCATCAGGACAAACTAAGCTGCCCCAAACTCCAGAAAACAGACTTTATATTATGTCTGCTTCAAAAAGCAATTTTCCTGAACATTTGTGTAGATCATGGAGAAGCTGGAGTGGAAATGGAGGAGCTGAGCATTTTGCCTTTAAGGTGACACTGCTTTGCCATACAGTGTTTTTTGTCTTCTCTCTCCCCAATAGAAGGCAATTATTTTGAAAATCACAAGACTAACCCAGTGTTTGTACAGAATTCCATATCCACTGAAAGCTTCACCCATCATTTATTATCCTCAGAGAGTAAACAAAAAACCTAAACTTTCTGCTGTGCAGAGGGAGTAAAACACTCTTAAAAAACAAGAGTATCCAATTCCAGCTGTTAGGGACCCTTAACATCTCCCCAGTGTTTTGTCAAGACCAAGGAGGAGGATTTTTTAGGTTACTTTCCTTGTTTTCTGTAGAGAGGAAACCAGCACATACAAATCTCCCACAGAATACACTTAGTTGGACTGTCAAAATTTGTCTATTTCAATAATTTCTGCCCCCAGCCCACCCCATTTCCTTTTAAAGGGAGTGGATTCCACTTTATTGAAATACCTCATCCCATTTCCTTCCTAAAACCAGAAACTTTTCACTGTAGTCAGTAACATTTATGACCCCAAACTGAGTTTCAGATCAGAGCTGCAATTGAGACTCAAGCCACAGCTTCCAGAGACAAGTTGAATTAAGACTTCCAAACAGGAAGGAGGAGGAAGCTGAAGCTGAAGGGGAAGTGACTGGGGTGAAGTTTCTTCTGAAGAGAGATCTGGTTTTTAATGACACTTAAAAAACCCCACAGATAATATTTGTTGCTGACTGGGTCAGGTACACACCACATAAATAAAGCACATTTTGGGGCAAGTGATCCAATATTTTTTAAACACACTTTGGTTCCACTCAGTTGGAAGGTCACCAAAATAAAGGAAAAGAAGGAGGAAGAGTGTCAGAAGAGAAGAGCTGGTTATTTGCTACTTCCTCTAATTAGT
Source organism: Phaethornis superciliosus (assembly GCA_023637945.1). Classification (NCBI taxonomy): domain Eukaryota; kingdom Metazoa; phylum Chordata; class Aves; order Apodiformes; family Trochilidae; genus Phaethornis; species Phaethornis superciliosus. The sequence continues at coordinate 23,539,589 of JAJQWJ010000010.1, forward strand.
CATTCATAGAAGGCAGGAATCTGAAACCCTACCACTAATATTAACCCAGAAAATAACATTCAGTACAAATGGCAGAGCTGCAAAAGGGACTGAGTTCAGACAGAAATCTACTTCACTACTTCAGCTCAGCCATTTAAGGACACTGCTCTTCATACTTACTCAGTTGCAGCTACTTTTTGCAGTTTTTTCCTTTTCTTTGCAGACCAGTTGAGATCACCCCCTGCAACAGAATATACACTTTGAAGCACCTTATTATTTTTTAAATTACTGCACCTTTGATTCATACCTCACTACAGAAGTTCTCAGAGCACTTGATAAAAGAACTCAGTGGGATAATCTTACAGAAGTAGGAACCAAGGTAAAGAGGATGAGAAATGTGCTCCCAATCATCTCAGCAAGCAGAACCAGGACCCACACTAAGCTCTCAAGGCTGATTCAGTTTTCTGCTGACTAACAATGAAGTTTCCCCACAACCTGCCATAATACCCCAAAGAGTGGAAGGAAATTTGAAAGAAACAAAATAATATCCCTCCCAGATCCTTCACTAGTTACTGCTTTAAAAAAAGTTGAGAAAAAACACTGCTATTTGAAGGAATGTCTACAGAATTAAGTATTTGTATTTGTAGCTACATGTACATCAAGTTTGTTACGAAGTTTAGAAAAAGCTACAGAATATCCTCCACATTTGTTCAAGTCAGCTGAAGAGACAGGTAGCAGCTGAAAACACTTACCTCTGAGGTGATTCACAAAATACAGCATGACTACAGCTACTAGTGACACTAAAAAAAAAAAAAAAAAAATCAAATAAATAAATTTACCATGAATGAAGAACAGATTTAAGACAGAACCAAGCAACAATTAAGATCTTTTTTCCCTACTGGTTGTAATTGAGGGGAGATTTTTGACAGCAGCATCTATCAATTGCTTCTAAAAATCTCACTCTGCTCCAGGTAGCATGGTAACTCAGAAAAGGTTATTTTAGTTTTAGGTTTATTAATAAATAGCCCTCAAAAATAGCCTTTAAGAGTATATCAGCCAACTACTTTTACTCACTTTTTTTTTTCCCCCCCAACACTGAAACTGCTTTCACTAAAGCACTTCAAGAAAACCACAACCCTCTCCATTAGGTCTGAGTTACTTTCAACACTGACCCAAGCTGAAGTCTCTCCCTATCTGTAAAAAAGGAGTTAGGGAATATTAAGAATAAACCCTTGAAGCCTCTCTTTGACTGTAAGAAAGGAGTAATTATTGCTTTACAGGAAATATTTAGAATAAGCCCTTATCAAGCTTCCTGAATGTACAAAACCCATTTTCAATGTTTTTAATACTTACAACAAACACAAGCACTGAAGAAGACTTCAAGAAATAAGTATCCTCTTGTGTCCAGAATCATCCCAGCTGCTATAGCAATAATTGCCAGACCAAGATTCTGGATAGACTGCATACTAACACAAAAGCAAAAGATTACCACGGTGCAGAAAATTTATTTTTAAAGAAAACAACATTAGCAGCACTGAACAACCAAGGAGGTTAACTTCTCCCTTTTTGTTATGCCATCTGACCACAGATACACATCCTGAGACTACATGAGACTTCCTGCTGGACTGAATTTGGAGGAATTTGTGTCATTCATGTATTAGAACTGCCTGATCTTCAGTGCCTGAGTATCAAGGCAGGGGCAGTGCAGAGCAGCACAGCCTGAAGTACTTACAAGCCATAAGCAGTTCCCAGCTGGTGCTCTGGAACAACAAAGGCAACCATGGGCCACAGGGCACAGGCAAGCAATGAGTAGGCCACCCCTAGCAAACACTGTGGAAAAAAAGAACAAGTCAAGAGATGTCACGTGCTGTAAAGTTCTAATAAACTAACACATCCATTTCCCCCTTCTCCCAGAAGAGAAAAAGAAGAGCCAAAGTAACACCCTGTGCAATACTGTTCTAAGTATGCACATTTAATAGGAGAACTAATTCCAGGAGTGAACCTTAGCTCAAAAGCAATTTCTCAGCAAATCTGCCCTAGGAAGGGGAAAAAACAAGAACAAAGATTTTTCTTGAGGTTTACCACTTTCCAGTAGTGCATGTGAGATGGTTTTAAGCTTCAGAACTACACCAAAAGAACAAGTTTTAGGAGAAAAGTGAGTGCCTAGCACAGCAATCTAGTGATAGGCAATGAGGAATGTCCATGAAGCATGAGCAGATGTCTACAACAGAGCACCACCAAACCACAGGGACTGAGATGAATTAAAACCTTCTCTGCAGGGAGAAGGAACTCCCAACTCCACACAATTCAGCATCAACTCCACTGCTCATTGCATCATATTTAGCTATAAGTCTCAGAGAATTAGTTACCATTGCTATCCAGGGGTTCCAGAAGGTAAAAGCCAACATAATATGAGAAGCAAGTGTAGTTACTACAGCACATAAAACCCAGATGATATTCTTTCCAAGTTTATCCACCAGGAGCCCAAAGACTGGGGACATGGGTGCCGATATGATATACACAATACTACAAAAGAATAAAAATAAGAGAACTGAAGAGCAGCCAGCCATGGGCAGCTTCAGGTGTCACACAAGACAAGTGTCAGCAGACAATACCCCAGATGCCCTTGTCACCTGTGAGGCTGTAAGAAAAAACACACAGAAAAAAGCAAAAACATACAACAGACTCCAGAAGTCAAAATCCCCAAAAGGTCTGAAGACATGAAAAGACTCAACACACAAGGAAATATTGAAATACTTGGAGCTCTGGGAATCATATCCCAGAAAGTATGGTGGTGAGCTTGGTGGGTTTGGGGGTTTTTTTGCCACATCACAAATTCATCTTCAAACTCGGAAAATGAAGTTGATTATTGTTGCTATCAGTCTGCTTCTCTCACTCAGAAGGAAGTCAAATACCAAAACCATGCCCTTCAGACAGAGCTTTTCCTTCCCAATTCCTTAATTTTTATTTAAACATACACCCACACCTCCCAGTTATTCCTTGGCCCACGTGAAATCTATCTACTCACTTCAAGTCACCACCTGCACCAGCAGAACCCAAATCTCCTCCTAGCTGGGGAGAGCCCAAAGCTACCCACACACCCCTTGAGCACAGCAGGAGCTCACTGGCTCAGTAAATCAATCCCAACACACCTGTTAATTGCACTTGCTTCTTGAGATGAGAATTTAAACTTCTCGATAAAGAAAACCCTAAAGAAAAACAAAACAGATTTAGAAAAACACACACTTGTTGGACATGGGACAAAAAATTAAAGACACAAGAACCCAGGAAACTTTTAAATATTGTCCTATATATGGCTTTGACACCAACATCCCAGTGTGCATCTTCATTTCTGATGCACTCAGGAGTTGGTTAGCAGACTTTACACCATTTTGTCTCAGGACTATTCAGATTACACTCCAAAACCAGGTCATCTAATAATCAGACACCAGCAACAAGCATTCTGTTAGAGACCAAAGTGAGAGTTTTTGTGAGGTGTGTTCATTTGTATCTCCACAGAACAGGTGACAAACCACAGCACAGACTTGCTGGGAGCCCCAGTGGCTGTGGCCACCTGGGATTCTTGAATACTAGCCTGCACTTCTCCTTTGTAAGCAGCTAATAAAAACCCTGGCCAAATTCCAGGGGAACAGCCACACCACTGAGAGGCACTTACTTTCCAAGCCCAATGAAGGGAAAAACAGCTGCATAGTAACAGACACAGATGACAAAGATCAGCCACAAGGACAAGGAGAAGTCCTTCACATCTGTGAGTTTAATCACTTCACCTGGAGTGGGGCAAGAGACAACAGTGTTTCAGTCTGAAATTCATCCCCACTGAACAAACACTCAGGTGATGAGAGCTCTGTCTGCTCTCCTGTTTGAGCTTTACACACTGAGAGTCAGCTAAGAACATACAAGTCCTAAATCAACAGTGCCAAAGCCAAGAGCAAATTGTCTCCCCCCCACTATGGACAGACAAGTTCTCCAAAGCCTCTGGAAGTCTTGTGTACCAGAATGCAACACAAACCAGGGTTTCAAGGGAATGTTTAATCAGCTAGCAAAATTCATGTCTCAAACCCCATGCTATCTGCTCTTGCTTGGGGCTCCAATCTAGTTAATTTCTAATCAGTCTGAATTCTCCCACACTGAGGACTCACCACACCACAGTGCCTGAGAAGAGCTGCAGGGTTTTGTACACCTAGTAAAGGAAATCAGACCTATTCCACAAAACCAAGCACCAGTGGCACACGCAAAATTAATTTGATCTGAGAGGCTTTATTTCTAAAGTTGATGGTGGTGCACCTGACTGTAAACTGGGGTTTAAAACTGTAAGACTTGCTACTGATATAAAAATTAACTGAAGTGATGACATTAAAGACATTACTGTGAAAAGGATGTCAAGCAGCAGCCACTGTATTACCCAACAACGCACACCTGCCCAGAGCAGACTCCCAGAATCAGGAAGGTTGGAAAAGCCCTTCAAGATGCCTGAGCCCAACCACAAGTGGAAGGGGCTGTTCCCACCACTCACCTGTTTTCCCTTGCTCTTTACAAAGCAGCTTCTCTGCTCTCCTGTCCAGATAAGCAAGGATTGCTGCACAGGCCAGGGAGAAGAGACAAGTCACACCACCTGCAAGAAGGCAGTGCCACAGCTCCACTCAGCTGCTGGGACCTGGGCTACCCCCCAGCAACCCTAACACCAGCCTGGAGAGTGACAGATCCTCACTGGTATTCCCACTTCCCTTCCTGAGAGGAAGACTTTAAGGCTGAAAAAGCTCAGCAGGTAGATTTAATAGGACTCAACAGCTCCAGGAGTGAGGTGTAAATCCTGAAGCTGCCACAGCAGATACCTGCCTTGATCTGGAATACATTTATTTTATTAAAACATGACCACCACTCCCACTCAGCACAGCCAAGCTCCTTATCTGTAACAGCAGAAACAAAGCCCCAGCCTTGTTATCGACACCAAGGCCTTAAAACTCCTGAAGGACAGGAACACAGGAGCTGAAATTGCATTTTTACTTATCACCTACTGGCAAGCTGTGCCATCCTGAGACCTTTTTGCAAGTCTGCCCTTTACTCAGAGGATGTTAGATGCTTCATCTCTGTGAGATACAAACTCCAGAGGGGCAACCACAAAAAAAAATAAATTTAAAAAATCACACAGCATTTTATCAGCTGCAGCAATCACACACTGCAGAAGAATACTGCACACTGAGGCAAGCAGTATTGGCAGTGCTTGTCCTAGTGCCACATTCATTTGTCCTCCCTTCAAGCTTCTAAGAACTCCCTAGCACCCAGGCAAGCTGGTGATATTCAGAAACCCAAAATAACAAGAATATCAATTCCAAATACTACTGACCTATCATGAGAGTTAACCCCAGAGTGCTGGGACCAGTGTACCCCAGGAGATCTTGGATTCTGGAGTATATCCATCCCATGATGTTCATGTTCACTGTGCTCCCCTAGGCAGAAGAGGCTGAGGTGAAGAAGAATGCATTTCCCAGTTCCCCAGATTCCAAAGCAGAGTGCTAATGGAGCAGTGTTTAAAACAAGATGCCACACAGGGAATATCAACACTGATAACATTCTTCCCTGCTGGTTGGGTCAGGGTTTGTAACAAATTAACCCCTGCAGTAATAACAGAGTCACAACCTGAAGAGTGTTTTGATGGAGACAATAAAAATGCCAGAAAATCCCCATCACACACTCCCAGCTGAGAGGCATCAGGAAAAAACCACATTTTCCCCCCTTTTCTGCCCCTAAAGAAAGGATCCCTGGCTACAATCCCCAGGCTAACAACAACTTCAGCTGAGCTGAAACAGCTGCTAGTTACCAACAGCCTGACCATCACCCCAGCTGCCACCAGCTAACTCTGTCACCCAGGAAAATCCCTCAGTGCTGCAGACATGTCCCCAAACCCAAATGACACAGCTCCTACCACACCCTACAGCACCAGGGCAGGATGGAAGTCCTTCAAGCAGCCACTCCAATCTCTGCTCAGCCAAGCCAAGAATCTTTTGAGACCCCAGGAATTAATTCTTCAGATGAAATGCAGCACTGGGGCTGTCCCACCCAGCAATCTGCACTGCCACCACCACCAAGCTCCTGCAGAAAGTTGGCAGGTCCCAAGAAATCTCATTAAACCCTTTCCTTGTGCATCCTTTGTCTGTTTACCACAAATTCTTGGCATTTTGCATTTAAACTCCACATCCATTTCTAACTGAGAGGCCCTGGGGAGGATCAGAAATGCCATCTGCCCCTGCCAGGACAAGCAGCACCCTTTGAATCCACACAATTTTCACACTTACAATTCTGGCCATGCTCAGTTGTAACCCAAACACGAGGTTTAACTCCTTCCCTTTAAACCAGCTGACTGCATAAGTGTTCTGTGCCACTGCTAAGGACTCTCCCCCTGTACTGAAAGAGAAGGGAGACACAAAAGGAAAAGATTCATGGCAACATGCAGAGCACCAAGGGAGCACCCAGCAGCTGCTGGCAGTGCCCAGGTGACTGTTTCAGGGACATTTGGCTGCTGAGAGGTAAAGCTCTGCCTCTGTGCAAGGCAAGGAAGCCTGAAATGCAACCCCAAAGAATTCAGGAAGAGTGGGAAGCACCTCCAGCAGAGCTGCTCCTTGCCTTTGGGATTTACAGAGATCAGCTCAGGGGCAGCAGCTTCTCATTTATCTTCCACTGAAAAGAACCACCCTGACCCAAATGAAAGCACACAGCAGGCACCTCACCTGGAATCTGGATTTCCCAGAGCTCCTGACCACCCCCCACTGCAGCTGCCTCAGATTTTTTAATGGTTTTATGCTGGGGCACATTCACTGCTGAGGAAGGGATTCACCCTGCTGTTATGTGATGTGGCCACTTACTCTTTTTCCTCAGGGAAGCAAGAACCAAGAGAAAAGGGAAGCCTGGAAATCTTGGCATGTCCCAGCTTTACAGGTGCCTCAACCCCCCCTCAGCTTTGTCCCAGTGTGCAAGCAGGGCAGCAGCTTGCTAGGCCCCAGAAAGCAGATCCTGACCTCAGAGAGCACACCCCACACCCTTCCAGACTTACCCAAAGATGAACCTGCCTGCCTCCATCAGCCAGAAAGCATTAAGTAGAGCTCCCAGAGCAAAAACCACCTGCCAGGTGAACATTGAAGGAAAAATTGTGGGAATTAAAAGAGAAAGATAAAAGTTTTTCTCTGCCCAGACTTGCAGAAACACTTCTCACCCACCTCCTACACCTGGATTTTTGCTCCCTCTGCATCATCCTGCTGGCCCCCCCTGAAATCCCACTCAGAACACCCCTCCAGAGGCTCAAGACACACTTCACCTCCCCCCCCCTTCCCAAATCCACCCCCAAAGCCGTCTGACATCCAACAGATGGGGCACTTGGTTCCTTCACATTATTCCCCTCATCCTTTGATGTCACCCCAATAAAATTCAGGCTCTTTCCACCTGCCCACCCCCATCTAGAACACACACAAACACAAGAGGCTCTTTGGGCTTTTTTCCCCACCCCTCACAGAGAGGCTTCAGCCACATCTCAGCCTTCACCCTCTTGTTTGCACTCACCTGCCCAACACAAACCAAGACACTGAATATCACAGTTCCCAACCTGTAAGAAAAATAAAGTTACTTAATGCCTGGCTGGAGCCTTTTTTTTTTGCTATAAAATACAATGTGTTAGCCTGCAAGCAAGAAAACAAGGGGAAGTTGATATGCAATAAAACCTCTAACAAATGCTACTGCTTAAACAGCTTCATGTTATAAAGGTAATACAGACCTCGGACCTGTTTAAGCCACTTTATTTTAGCCACAAAGGGAAAGAAGACCACCATTTACACCAGTGGGAATCCCTAGAGCACGTGAAAAACACACTGAAAAAGTTTATTACCCTCTGAAACAACTTTACATGCTGAAGGCTGTGAACACGAGGGCCAGCACCCTCCCACTCACCGTATCCCAAACACTCTGTCTATCAGAAAGCCTCCCAAGAAGCAAAGAACCACGTTGGGCCAGGAATACCAAGCATAGAGAGCCATGAACTCTGCCGTGTTCACCTTCATGTCCTACACAAAAGAGGAGAGGGAGGAATTTAACAGAGTAACGACTAATTACACAGAGGGCACTCCGACCTGGGCAAGAGGAGCCTCCCTAACCCCCATTCCCACCTACTCACCCTTTGCACCTGCGTCTGGAGAGCCGCCGGGTTGTCGTAGCAGAAGTAGCTGCCTGCGAGGAGAAAGGGGGAAGCCTCAGAGCTCTGCCCCAGCCCCCCCTGCACCTCCCCCGCCATGGCCGCCCCAGGACCCCCCAGCACCCACCGAACCCCAGGAAACACATGAGGGAGAGGACCAGGAGGCGGTGCGGCAGCCGCCGCGGGTCACAGACAGCGGGTAGAGCCCGGGGGGGACCCGGAGTCCCATCGCCATCCCTGCCCAGCAGTGCCCGCTCCTCTTCCTCCTCCTCCGCCATGGCCGCCATGGCTCCTCACGTGACCCGGCCCGCCATGCACCGCGGCTCGTTGCCATGGCAGCGCGGCCTACCCGCGGCCTGCCCCCTCCCGAAGCCTCCCTTCGCCCCGAAGGCAAAACGGGGGAGTTCGGGGGGTGCGGCGTTAAAGCAGTGAGCAAAGGCCCTGAAAATGCCCCTGAAGGACTCCCCCGAGCTGCCCCCTGAGGGCCTTGGTGGCAGAGAGTGGCGTAGGCACGGGGCTGATCTCAGGTTTCAGCACCTGTAGCCTCCTGTCTTGAAATCAAAAGATTGGTGTTTTCATTCGGGAGGGTTGTAACTCCGCAGGGCAGACCACATCACTCTCTACAGCTTCCTGACAGGAGGGTGTAAAGAGATGGGGATCCTGTTCAGTGAAGTTACAAGTGACAGGAGGAGAGGGAAGGGCCTCACCGTGTGCCGGGGAGGTTGGGGCTGGATGTTGGGGTGAATTTCTTCACCCAGAGGGTGGTCAGGCATGGGAACAGGCAGCCCAGGGCAGTGGTGGAGTCACCATCCCTGGAGGTGTTGTCAGTGTTAGGTTAATGGTTGGACTTGAGGATCTTGAAGGTCTTTTCCAACCAGGGTGATTCCGTGACTTTTAAGGTCCCTTCCAGCCCAAAAACCATTCTGTGAGTGAACCTCTTGATAGCAAACTAATAAATAATAAATAAATAAAAAAAGCTGAGAGGGCAGGCTGCACTAAGCTCTACAAGAAGCACACTGGGAAATTAAAAAAACATTTCTCCATTATCAACCTTTCAGCTGTTGAAATAATTTCACTTGACCTGTTTGTTCCACAAAGGTCTCCCCATCTTGGACAAACCCTGGAAAAAGTTACTTATTCACTGTAAAAATTCTGCCAAACTCCATCTTCTTACACTAAAGTTGACCCAAATCCTGTGTGCATATCATCAGGTGCTTTTTGATTACAAGATGTTCTTAATGAGGGCAGAAATATTTGTAAATGCAGCTAGAGGTTTGAATCACCTTTTCAGGATGACAGAAGGAAAAAGAAAGTGTTGAGGTCCAAACCAAGAGGTCCACCTTCCAGCTGCTCATTAATTTAATCCATAATCATTCAAGAAAGTCAAATTTTCAAACTGCATCTGCTCTGAACCTCTACTGGACATAAAACACTTTTCACTTGGTATGTGTCCTTTTAACAGATGTGCCAGATGAACATTATGCTCTGAAATGCCATTTCCAACCGCCCTAAACTCACCCAGATTCCTTGAAATCAGAACAGCCCTTCCAGTTTGCTGTAGCTGCTCTCAAAAACCTGCTCCTGAGCTGAAAATCTTCCTGGATTTCTTCCCTCCCTTCCTCTCGAGGGTTTCGTGGCCTCTGGAGGGAGCTCGAAGGCAACCCTGGCCCTGCAGCCCACCGTGAGCGTCACAGGGGGCATAATTAAAGGCAAACATTTACATAGTCAGATAAAAGGGAGAATTTCGGTGATAAATGGTTTTTAAAATGTATTTTTCTTTTTTTCTTCCCCTAGCTAACCAGCACACCTATTGTAGGAGAACACCCAATCCTTTTCTAGGTCTCTCTGATCTACAGAAAACATTTTTTGCTCATGCACAACCTCTTGTTTCCCTCCAGGACACAAATATGACCTTGCAAAAGCCTCCAGACTGCCCTCCCACCGTCATCAGCAACAAGAAAAGGATGAGAAACCTCAGGAGACAAGAGGGTCCAGCATCTGTGAGGGTGGAGGAAGCCCCAGCCCTCTCTGATCTTCCAGTGCAGAGCCAGAACCAACAGAGCTGACTCCTCTCTGGCTTTGTGGCTGCTTCCCCAGGACCCTCCTGCTCCATTTCTGCCATCATCTTACCCACAGCAATTTCAGAAAGATAATATTGTGGGTCAAGGAAGAAAACCCTCACCAAGGAGAAATGAACTGCACAGCCTACCCCACAAAACACAGGGAGCCATTCCAGGCTCTGCTACCCAGCAAACTTTAACCTCACACATCTGTGGAGTGCCAGAATATTGCTGTCAAAAAGATTTTTCTTTTTTCTTTTTTTTTTTCTTTTCCCTGTAACTATTTTGAAAGGGACTTTGACAAGGATCCCACAGAAACTGTCCCTTGTCATTTTTAAAATCAATTTTATCAGCAAGATGATTTAAAGGAAGATTTAGAAAAACACAATTTATCTCCCAAGCCTCAAAAAGTCTTTCTGGTCCCATAATCAAAGCAAGTGGCAAAACCACGTAGCAAGTAAACATAAAAAACTGAAATTTCAGATGTGGGAGGATAATATTATAGCCCAGAGCCAGCTGTGTAGGCCAAAGACTGGAAGTGAGCAGCTTTTGGAGGGATATCCTCACCACAGCTCCTGTTTGGCTAACTTCAGTTACTTTAGCTACCACAAAAAATCCTGCTCCCAAGCTGGTTTGTGGGTCAGGATTTCATCCTGTGTACTTTTGCTGCAGTGTTTTGTATGCTAAAGACAAAAAAAATAAAAGAGCACTCTGCAAAAGTATTTTTGAGAGCTTCTGACATTTGTGGCAGATTGTCTGTGCCAAGTACTGTAAAAAACATAAAAAGAAGCATCTCCCTCTTTTTCCTGTAAAATACAGTGAGACAAGGCCTGGTCAGCACTTACCTCCTCAAAGGTTCAATACTATTTAATAACCTCTCAGTTATTTTATTATTCATACTAAAGTATCCTGGACTTCTCTTCCTTACTTAGGTCAGGACCCAAATGTGCTGTGTTGTCCTGACAAGACATGGTTCCATCAGGTGTCTTTTGCTGTTTCTTGTCCCCTCTCTCTGCCTGTTTTTGGGAGACCAGAGACCCACCTGAATTCACCTATTATTCTACAATCTCCTAAAGAATTAGTGTGAGTGTTAAGGTCCCACAGTGCCAGTGAAACAATGTCCTTCATTCCTAATGCTATCAGTGACATTATTGCCTCTCTCCCACACCCCATTACTGTCGTACAAAAATATGCAAAGGTCTAAAGGATTAAGCTATTTAAGCTGGTTTTAAAGCTACCTAAATAATTTAAAAATTATTACCTGATGTTACTTTGAAGCAGGCTGCACTGAGCATAATGAATTCAATACCCAAATAGCAAAGGTAATGGTGGGAGAATCCTTCCCAGGGAGCACATCCATAGCAGGCTCCAGGACAACAAAGGATTCCTGGGCTTTCATTCATCCTTGAGGGACATTTCATTAACCTGAAACACATGCAATTTTATTACATTTCTTTTCAAAGATGTCAGTGGGTTTTTCATGTTAATTTCATGGCTGCCTGTTTAAGTATTTCATACTAACCAAGACTGGATTTGTACTTATCAACAAGATAAAGTACAACACAGGCCTCTTTTGAGCAGAGTAAGAAGTTAGGCATGCACCCACAATATTTAGCAGGAGAAAAAGAGCATTTTACCATTTGCTATTTCAAAATATCTGCTGTGCCATCCCTTTCTCCCCAGTTGCTTCTGTCTTCACCTTGGCCATGACCTTGCTGTGCCTGGAGTTTAATGTGCACTGTGACTCAAGTCTCAGATGATTCCCAAATGCATTGCAGGTGAGTGTTTATGTCACAAATAAATACAGTCGATTGCTCTTAAGCTCATGCTTTAGGATGTTTATTACAGATGCAATTTCTGTCTCAACATAAATCAAAGCACTTAAAGTGCCATATGATACCAAATGCGTAGTTGAGCAGCATAAAATGGAGCAAAAGCTGTGTACAGTACTTTATAGGGGCTATAAAATTCTTCTGCTTGTGGCCTCACCTTTTTTGCATTGCCCAGATCAATCAAGCCCACTGAATGCTCTGGGTAGTAAATACTTGTGTGAAACAACTATTAGCTTTCAGACTTTTAGTTCTTCTAAATTATTGCTCTCTTCAGAGAAGATGCTTCAAAAAAGAGCAAAATTGCAAAGAAGCAAGAACCACATTTAAGCTGATTAAACTGAATTCACCAGCATTAGGCCATTAGCCCTTCTCTGGAAGAACAATCCTGTGCTTTGCCTCCAAGTGCCAGCAAATTAGGAAAGGTCTGTCCTACACAGACATGAAAACTTGTTTTATTAATCACTTGGTGTGGTAAGCAATGTGTTGTTACAAGCCCTCTGTGTCCTCTTCTCTTCCTGCCTCACTCAAATATTGTTGAACATGTTTACAATCTCCTTAAGACACATCTTGTTTCTGTGTACAGCTGGGAGAAGGCTGAGGAAGCATTTTTGCATCAGAAATCCCTCTGAGACCCAAGATCTTGGCCTGAGGAACCTCCTGAGGCTTTGAAAGGACACCCTGCCAAAGCAAACACCTCCTCCCCTCTCAGCTGAGTCAGATAACACACCACAGCACTGAGCCCTGGCACTTTATTGCTCCTTTTTCTGAGTACACTTCAAGCAAGACTGCACTTGGGATTTCCCAGAGTTACTTAAAGCCCTTACTGTTCCCTAAGGCAAGAGGGTGCCAGGCTGTAACTCTAACACCAAACCTGCTCAGGTGATGTATATAAAAAAAATACCTGCAGTGAGAGTGTAAGAGCATCATTAATGATGTTAAGCTTTTCAGCTAAACCAGTACTTTCAAGAGGCTTTTTTTTTTTTAATTATTATTATTATTATTATTTTACTGTCTGGGTACTTTGACCTAGCAGAGATTGCTTCCTGCTTTCCCTCTACATCCCAGCAAGACAGGGGGGAGCAGAGCCATGCAGTTCCAAGCACCCTGCAGGAGGGCATGGTGTGTGTCCTCCAGAGCTTCACTCAGCTCTCTCATCTTCTTCCTTTTCCTACCTGAGAAGTTCAGAGAGTTTTTCCAGTTTAGAAGCAGCTAATACATCTAAAAAGCCCTCTAAGGAGTGTGGGGGGGGGAGGTTTATCAGGGACTGCTTAACATTCATGGATGAATCTAGAGCCAAATCATCAAGCACCTGATATGACAAAAGCATTTACTGGTTCCTCTGGCAGTGAAAATATGAATTCTCACAACGTTTAAAAGTCTGTTGTCCCTTTCAGCAGGATGGACATGAAGCATTTCATAACCAGTTTCAGGAGGAAGCTCTGATTTTGAATGCAAGATGATGCCACCACTCTCTGTCCCTGCCACCTGGGAGAGATGGAAGTTCACACCCCTGACCAGGGCTTGGTTCCCCTCCCTCTGGCTGAAGACCAAGTCAAGGCAGTGCAGAGGAACTCTCTGTCCCCAGGGCTGGGCTCTCCATGCTTTGGGTATGAAAGTGTTTGGAAAGGCAGAAACGGATGGGAGAAAAAAAACAATTCCTGCTGCTCCCTCACAGTACACCCTTAACAACCCTGTAACTACACAGCTCACCCCCCAGACACCATTCTGCCCTCCAGCTGATGGGGACTGTCACCTCCCAGTCACCTTAGCAGGCTGGCAAACATTGGAATTATCCAGCAAGAAACTGCTCTTCCCAACTGCAGCATAAAGCCTCCTGCTGTCCCCACCTCACTCTCTCCAAAGCAGATCTCCTGTCAAAAACTCCTTTTGTTTCCCCCCCTCCCTCAAGACTGAGTATTTTATGCACATTAAGCAGTTCCTCATCAGGCATTTTGTCCACCCTCAAGTTCCTGAGCTTTTCTGGAGAGTTTCCAAGACATGGGTAAGGTGGGTTGTTTTTCTTTCCTTCTCTCTCTAGGCTGCAGCCCTGAGCTGAGCAGAACTTTCCAAGCAAACAGCTTTATTCAGTGGCACTGTTGTTCCCTGCACTTTGGGATTCATTCCTTTGCTGATTGCTCCTTTCCTTTCCTTGCAAATACATCCTCTCACTTTTGTGCCATGTGCTTCTCACCATCCCTCCCTCCAAGGCCCCAGAGCTGAGGAACTGCTTTCCACTTTTGACCCGTACACCTTTTTGCTTGAAAGATCTCTTCCCATGGGTGACCTTCTCTTGGGGTCCTGTTTCTCTGGGTGCACCCTGCTGCAGAGGTCTCCCCTGACAACACCCTGACAGCTACCACTTCACACACAGCCTTACCCTGCAACTGTTAGTCCAGCAGACACCCTGCCAGCAGTTTGCAGTCTCCTGATTTATGGTTCCTTCCCCTTAGCTCCATTGCTCCCACATGTACACACGTCCTTACTCTACCTGCAGCCCTTCTAGCAGGTGGCTCAGCTTGAGCAGGCAGTGCAACCACTGCAGGAGCTCTCAAAATTCAATCCTCCTGCATGACTGTCCTCACAAAGAGCAGCAAATAAGCAGGACAAGCATCATGGAGCTTTACCTATTAGTTTCTTAAACAGATAAAATAAATAAATACTATTCTGTACCTGCAGAATGGCCATGTTGAATATTCTTACTGGCCTGAGAGCTTTCAAACTCAACCCAAGAAATGCAAAATCAGGATCATTACAATAATTCTGAGTTGCTTTCACACATCCAACTTTATCTGTCAGAGTATGAGCTTTTCATGACCTCAAGCAAATGATACCATGGGAAAAAAAAATTTTAAAAAATCACACAGATCTCTCATTTAGAACAAAAAAGAGGAGAGGGGAAGCATAATCCTTTCCTCATTGCCAAAGAACTGGAAACTAGCAGTTTATCTACCTAGAAAGGGAAGGGAAAAAAAATTCACAAACTGATAATCAAAAGTAAAATGAGGACAAAATATTCTGCCTAAACATTTGTTAAAGTGAGGGGCTGGAGAGGGGGATGAAATGCACGGTTTTCTTTTTTTTACTTTCCTTCAAAGACTGAATGAAAAATTATTCTGTACAGCAAGAAAATCACTTGTATTATAATTCAGGGAATATATTGTTTCTTTTAGAAGCATCTTGCTCAACATTTGGTTTCACATTTTCATTCCTTTGAGATTACAATTCTTTGCATTTTTATATCTCAGAGTTCACCACCTTGTGGTTTTGAAGTAAAAACAACTTCATAAATATTATTCATAGCATTAGAAAAAAAAAACCCTCAAGTAGATTCATGTTCTTCCACATAAATGACAAGTGAATAAATACAAGTTATATGGGTGAGTAACTGAAATATTGCATTGATGTTTCCGGGCACTCCAGGCAGGTCCTGCTCACGGTACACAGAGGTGATTGATGCTGAGCAAAGCTGTGTGAAAGTTAACACTCTCCTTGGCCTTGAGATGAAAGGTCAGTCATTAGCCTGGAAAATGTTACCTTCAGACCCTTTGTTTCTCATGAGCCCTGCAGGACTCACCTTCTTCCTGCCAGGCAGGGAGAGGTGGAGAGGATGATTCAGGCAAATGGCAGCTGCCTCTTCCCACCAGCATAGGGCAACACCAGAAGCCAGCCCCAGTGACATGGGAAGGCTGTGACCTTACCTCTCCCTGCTGCCATCAGGGATGAAACTCCCAATAACTATAAATATTTCAAGTATTGTAGTGGAACATTTAAACCATGAGCTCACTTGGCTGAGCAAGGCAAATCTCTGGGCTGGCTGTGGACACCTCCTGCAGGCTCCGTTTTGGTTACACACCATTCAGAACTTCAGAAACCCATCAAGTTATTTGATTTTTTTCTTAAAACAGAGCCAAGACTCTGGAGGAGAAAAAAGAAACCCTCAGAGAAGAGCTCACACCATGCAGGATGATTGCCTCACACAATTCTAGCCCACGGTCTGCGTGATAGCCATTAGGGCAAGTCCTAGGTCAGAGAAACTGAAGTGAAAAAAACATGCAAAATTTTCTTTTTTTCTCTTATCTGGAGATATTTTTTTCCTGGAAACTCAAGCAGTCAGTTCAGGTAACATATCTACAATGAGATCCACAACCACAAAGCATTCCACTTAAAATACAACAAGGCAGCAAGCTGCTGGGACAATTTTATCTCAAATACCTAACACCAAAAGCATTACTGCTTGGTGAAATTACAGGCAACGTAAAACAGAAAACTGAACTCAGGAAGAGATGAAAACTCTGTTTTTAGAATGATGCCAAGTAATAACATCCCAACCTGGCCCCTGTGCAAGATCTGGAGTGTTTGTTTCCCCTGGCAAACCCTGTAAACTCACATTTCTTCCCAGCTTACAGTTATGCTCTAAACAATAAGTCCTTTGGGGGCAGATTTAGGCTCTGAGGTCTCTAAGGAAATTCCCTGCTGTCCCATTTACATGTACCCCACTGCTGAAGAGAATTGACTCTTAATTCCTTTGGGGAATGTGTCCCTTGGCTTGTGCCCAAGGCCTGGTGATGGCCCTGTGGTTCTGGGTGGCTTTTCTGTGCTGCACGGGAGTGTTCACACCACGACAAAAAGAAACAAATGATTAATGCCTTTATAACTCCCTAAAATCTGCTTATTCCAGGGAATTAGAGGCAGTAGATTCATTGGAGGGGAGAGGGGTAGAATGAGGTGCTCTGGCACCCAACCCCTGCTCTGGTACATGCTGTGGAAGGGGGTGGCACCAGCCAGCACAATGTGTCCATGCTTCCCTTGCCAAGCTGCAAGGAATTTTTTTTTTAAAAAAGAAGCATTTTGCAATTCCACCTCCCACAGCCCAGGGTGCTCCAAGCCCCATCCAACCCGGGCCTGAACACTGCCAGGGATGGGGCAGCCACAGCTTCTCTGGGCAACCTGGGACGGGTTACTCAGCACCCCCAAATCAAAGAATTTCCTCCTCATGTCCAACCTAAATCTGCCCTCTTCAAGTTTTAAACCATTTCCCCTTGTCCTCTCCCTACACACCCATGTTAAAAGCCCTAACCCCAGCTTAATAAGATCAAATTTATTAAGAAGCTGCTCACAGTGACACCTGGAAGAGCTCTCAGCACATTCCCAGCCTTTTATTTCCTGGCAACATTTCCCACCGGCAGCCTCGTACCCTGCGTGCCCCTTCGGAAAACTGATTTTCCTGCAGAGCTGAAGGGCTGGGATTTTCAGGGAGATAAAGTGGCGGGCGTTACGCCCAGGAGATCATGTTTCAAGAGGCAGCCCTGGGCCCGGCCAGGGGAAGGTATCCAGCAGCAGCCTGCAGCCCAGCAACCTGCCCCAAACACTGCGTGCTTCCAGGAAATGGGAATGAAACCCAGCGCTCCCTACAGCTCCCAGGGGACTGGGAAGAACTGGGGGATGAATCACTGCTCACGGCACATGTCTTCAAGGAAATCAGAAAAATAAACGAGCTTCAAAATGGTGTAATTGGCTTCCTGAGGTGGGGGGGGTGAGGGGGACACTTTGCTGAAGGCTACAACTCGGTTTCTGCCTACAGCCCTATCACCCCACTCAGAGTTTGGGCAGGGAGGTCTGAGAGAAAAGGAAAGGAAGAGATCTGGCTGTACAGAGCCCTGCTGACACAGCATGATGTGCTCCATCCCTAAAGCCCACCCCTGTGCTCTTGCAATGCTTCCCTCCTTTATGCCTGCACTGGCTACACAGCAACCAGGCATTCCTAAACCAAGATACTCCCCTCCTGCAAGATCTATTTTGTATGCTCACCATTAGTAGCTGCCACAGCAACCCCGACGTTTCTCTGACTTAGCACTAAGTGCTGACACCCCCAGAGGCAACTTACTGATGATGCTGTTGTCTTAGGAGAAACCAGAGAGCCCAACAACAGGTCACCAAAACTCCAGTTCCCAAACAGCTCTGCACTCCCAGGGCTTGCTGGATGCTCCTGCAGCTTGTGACCTCTCAGCAAAGGGATCTGCAAGGAAATAGCAGAGGTAAAACCCAGGAGTTAATGCTTGCAATTATTTTCCTGACCAACAGTTGCAAAGCTGCTTCAGACCCCGGAGCACATGCTGGCTGCATACAGAGCCTGCCTTTGGTTTTGTCTGAGAAAAGTCTGCTGCAGCCTACTGCAGGAAAATGCAAAAGGATCCAGCATCTCTTTCAGCTCTGGGGTTTTATTTAATGAGTCAGACTGATCAGGCAAACCTGAGTGTCAGTGAGAATGTCCTGAGCAAGACTGTCCTAAACTCAAGACTCCCTCTCGGGTGGCAGATGGCAACACAGCAAAAAAATTAGTGGAGGGGAAAAAAAAATAAAATTCCTAACACTTCACAGAACTAGGGGAAAGTCTTATGTGGTAATATTCGAGATGGATTATAAACATCTCCTTAGGATAGATTGTATCTGTGGGCACAACACCAAAGTCACACAAACTGTGGGCCAAGATCAGGTGCTGTATCATGAGTTAAGGTTTTTATATCTTTTACCCTGACAAAATAATGCTTTATGCCATGCTAAACATTGAACTTTATTCTCTGGAGTCACTCAGTGACTTCTCCAGGGATGTTCCCATCCTACTGTCTGTGATTTTTGGTGCTGATCTTCCACTATATCTCATATTCTCTTAACAGCAGACTTCTGTTACCTTCTGCAGCTCATTTAAAACTTTCTTCATTTGCAGTGATGTCACATCATGATACAATCTTCTGTTTTCAGGTACCTTCATGATTTGTATTAGAAAATGTTTTTTTACCACACTTACCACGAGCAGTTTGATCACTCCTGCCAAAAATCTGTTGAAGAGGTGGTGCTTGTGACTCGTTCACTGGGATTGCCAGGCATTTCCTCTCTGCATCAATAGGCTGCCTTCATGGGAGAAATATTAATATCAGGACCTTCTCCATTTTAAGTGTCTTGTTAAGAAACAAGTTCTTATGCCTAAAACAAATTCACTCTGCTAATAAAATGCTGCGTGCCCTGCAAATCTGCAAAGTTACTTGTTAGAATCCAGGAGGCTACAAAAAAATAAATATTTGAACCACAACAGCTGCATATTCTTAGCAAAAGCCTAATCTATTCCAGTAGGCTTTGGTTCTCTTTATAATTGCAAGGTTGCATACAGAAAAATATTTTTATGTGTCTTGTCCAGGCATTGGTAAGGGTGCCTGGTTTGTAACATCAGCTGTGAGAAGCAGTTGGGGCCTTTCCTTCTCTTGTTGCATGCAGCATGCTCCTTTGTGCCTTTCTTTTTTGGTGCCTTTCTCTTCCTAATTCCATGGTAAAATATATGCAGATTGAAGAACTCACCCTATGCCCAGACCCCCCAGCAATGCCAGACTTCACAATGGCTCACTTGCACAACTGAGACTTTTTTTTCTTTTCCACAAGTTCACACCTCACTGATTTAATGCCCCCAACCACATCCTCACCCCAAGCTCTGCCTGAGGAATGGGAGGTTAAACCTGACCTCTGCTGCACTGCCAGATGTTCTGAGGGCAAAATGGGGACTGCACTCACAGCCATCAGGAAATGGAGCTTCAAAGTACCATCCTGCCTGCTCTGGCTCTCTGCAGTGATTGTTACTGGGCAAAACCACTCTGCTGCCAAGCACTGCAGCAACCCCCCTGCCACCTCCTCTCCAGCTATGAGCACAGCTCTCCATGTCTGCACTTCACCCATGCCAGCCCTGCCTCCTGGAAACCCTCAGCTCCTACTGAAGTTCTCTTTCTCCACCTCTGTCTGCAGTTTGTGTATGATGGCAAAGTTGTAACTGTTAAAAACACATATTTAACCTTCCCAGGGAAGCCTCTGGAATGTGGCACAGCAAAACATGCAGAAACCAGAGCAGTAAAGGAGCTTGTATTCAGCTTCTCGATTTAAACCGTGGCTGTGGCACACCAAGTAATTTTGGAAAACACTTTAATTCAGGTCAGTACAAAGGCCCAGTTATTAAAGTTGATCTGTTATTGTATAGAAGCCAGTATGTAGCAGACTTCTTGAAACTAATCTCCTGCTTCCTGAAAAATGTGAAGAAGAAAAATCCAAGTATGTTTTTATTCAAAGTGAGCATTAACAGTATTTACCCAAGCAGTATTTACCAATTTCTAATTAATCTCCTTAATTAGAAATTAAACTGGAAGATGCTGAGAGAAACCTGCTGTTAACATTTAGCCTGTCTCTCCCAAGCAGTGGCTTCTGCATGCACTAAAAAAGTGCATCTTGCTCCTGCTGTGATGAGAGGTTTTTGTGTCCTTACAGTGTCAGCACTGCCCCAGATATGTTTTTGATATTGATAACAATTACCTTGTTGGAGAGGCCAGCAGCAGTGCTGGGGACAAATCCGAGGTCTTGCCAGGGGCAGGAAAAGGACTGGATGGCAATGGGAGGTCATCAGCATTTCCCATTATTGTGCTTGAAATATGCTCAGCATTTGCTCCCCTGCTATTGTTTTCCACGTTCACCCCTAGAAGCAAGGTCAGCCAGGACTATTGAAAAAAAAATCAAAACAAAATGTCAGCCTGGGTTTGAGCTATCTGCATGGAAAACTCTGCAATAACTGTCATTTCTTACACAGAAAAAAAATAAAGTTCTCCCTCTCTTCTCTTGTACTCTTTTACACAGTAATTTCCCTTAATTCTTCCAGATTTGCTTGGACAAGACCAAGAAAGGAATACTACCCTCAATTAAGAATGCTTCCAAAAGGAAAGGGTGAATGTGATCAGGGATGCAGGAAGGAATTCTTAACCACAATATTCACATCAATGCTTCAGTCATTTTACACCTCTGTCAATACAGAGACATACAGGTGCTTCATATACACGTGGCAGTATCTTTTGTTCATGAACACATCACTGATCTGAAGCCCAGACCTACCTTATAGAAGATTATAGCATCAGTGGCAGCAATCTGAGGTGTCAACCCAAATGTTTCAGTACATTGGAGTAACACCTAAGAACACTGACAGGAAGAAGAATAAATTCCATTAACTGTGAATGCATTTTTTTCCTAAAAAAAAAAAAAAAAAAAAAGAGCAAACTCATCCCAGATGTAGTTAAACATGGTAATCCAAACCCCACATCTCATGCTAACACTGATTCAGGAGGGGCAGCCTGGCAAGCTCCCCAAAAGGAGGAAATGGCAGAGTTTTGTCTGCTGCATCCCACACAACTTCTGATCAGAACTTGCCCTACACCACTGTGTAGGCTCTCATTGTGGATGTGTTAGTGCCAGGAAGAGAACCAGAGATCTACAGAACCAGAGACCAACAGAAAATGTCAGATTTGCATCTGTAAAACATAAAACATTAATCTAGTTTCCACCATAAAATGTGTTTTCTTAAAGGCTTGGGAGCCTGGGATCTTGAGAGGGTATGAAATCCTAATCCCTGACATTTGAGTTTGGTTTAGTGAGTCAGCAGAATAATTTCACAGATCCCATTGTATTCCATGTCAGAAGCAGCTTAGCTGATGAGCTAGGTGATGGTTTTTCTGTGGTTAACACAGTGCTGGGAAGGCACCAGGTGAGAAACAGTGGTCAAGAGGTTGCAGGAGAAAGCTGGTGACTACTCAGTGCCCTAAGCCTAGATCTAGATATGGGAAAAAAACAAAAACAACCCCAACCAAGCAAATAAATAAACAATAAAACAACAACAAAAAAACCCTCTAGCCAAACATGTCAGTGGTTTGTGCATAAACATCTCCTGATCTATACTACTAATATGCCAAGCATTTCCAGGGAAAGTGATTTAGTATCACATTCCTCATCAGTAAAGTATCAGTAAAAACCCATAACATTCTTATCTGCTAGTAATGTAAAATTATCTGCTAATGTGTAAGATTATAAGTGTTACTGTATCTAAGAAAAAAATTATCCAATAAAATATATTGAACATTTGACTATAGCAAAGGCTTATTTTGCCAGACCAGCACTGCCCTTCAGACTAGACATGACATTCAACATTTTCTATTTTCATTTGCTCTATTTTGCATAGGCACTCTTAACATAAAAGAAGAATATTAAACAAAAGTGCCCATTTCAGCATTTCTGGCCAGACACATAAGAGCCATTTTTACAAGGATGTGTAGTGAGAGGTCAGCTCACTCCCTGTTGTAGCATCTGGGTCATGCCAGGTTACACAAACTCACTGAAATTTAACAGCAAGGAAAGTTGAAGAACTCTCTCCTCCTAGTCTCTCCAACTGTAATTATCACTGCTGAAAACTACTGTTCAGTGCTTCTCTGCTGCTCTGCACAAAATGTTTTTCCTTGAGCTTTAAGCAGCTGAAAGTCTTTCAGGCAGTCTCATCATGGATCAAAGCTGCTACTGAGATCACAGCTTTTGGCTGTCAGTTGGATTTTTTTCAGTATAAACAGCATTTCCCTGACTATGCTGCTCCTGAAAAGTACCACACTGAGGTCTAAGCTTTGTAAGTGATGTTATTTTTCCATATTTTCTTTAATCCTTAATAAATTTAACCCAGAGATTTTCATGTTGACTCCACCATCCTCCTGCTGATTAAGCCCCAACTATGCAATGGGGAGAAACAAACACAATCCTTCTTCTACATTTGCATGAGGGAACAAGTAGGTATTTGTCAGAACAGTATGACTAAGCAAGAAAAAAAAAGATCATTTTTTTCCAGAAGTTCTGTGAATGGTTATGCAGAAAAGGACAAAGAGGGAATTATTTCTAATCAGAACCAAGAAAGTTAAATTATCATGAGATGCAGCAATGATAAGAAAATGGTTGTTGACCAATCAGAGATGTGCTGAGAAAAAAAACCATTCATTAGAAAAGAAGATTATATATATAGGAATTACTTAAAGAACTCTGGATAGTGGATCAAATGATTTTATTCATTTTTCATCTAATGCTCAGAGTAGTAGTTCCAGATTATTTTTTAAGTCATGTAAGTAATAGCCTTAATAAATCAATATGACCCTCACAATAAAAAAAGCAAAAATAATCAGAATATGGTTTTAAGAGGTCCTGAAGAGTAACCTGCCTTTATTGCTGTCAAAGCAAGAAAAGTGAAATAAGGATCACCTCTTCAGTCTGCCTGCCTGGAATGGTTTGCTCAGGAGCAGGACTGTCTCCAGCTGTGCTTTTCCCAGTGTTTTGCCCATTCTGGGTCTGGATTCAACAAACCAGGGACCTCCCAGCTCAGCATCCACAGCTCCTGGGGGGGCAGACCCCTGGAAGTGGTGGCTGCAAAGGACAGAGAGAACAGCAGTCACAGGAAGGGGCAAACAGGAGGATACAGGGAACAGAACATGGAAAATGTGTTTTCTTCCAATTGTTATTTCTCTTGGATCCCTTCAGACACATCACCTTGCAAGGCAGGTGGTTTGTGAGAGAATGTTGTGGAATTTAGTGTAAGAATTCAGTCATTTGTCCCCACCTTATTTAAAACACCAACTGAGGACGTCATTCTCTTGTTGTACAAATATTTAAGGCCTTGTTTAAACATTGTGCAACTAACACTTTGAAAATTATTGTTGTGTTGTAATAGTTATTTAAGAGTGACATACACTGGAGCTTTATAACCCCACTTTCCAAAAAGGAAAAAAAAAAAAAAAAAAAAAGCCAGTATTTCAAGGGGATTTTTATTGCTATCAGCTCTGAGTAAATGTTAGCTCCAAACAAATTAAAATAGTTTGTGTGTGAAATGAGGGGTTGTGACTTAGCATCCATCTGGAGAAATTTAACATAAATATAAAAGATGGGATCTAAAAATGAAGCCTCTAAAGGCTTCTAATATCTGACTCCTCACTTTTCCTAAGTTTAGGTCATTTCATATATATTCTGATTTTCTCTCAAAACATCATTTCTGATTCCATTATTTATTTCTTAAATGTAGCCATCTCCTATAAGACCATCTCGTGTCTCTAGCCCAGTACCCCTCAAGCAAAGTCTATCCCAAAAAAACACCTTCCAAACCTTTCCTGCTGGCACTTGGAGCAGATTCCAGAGGTTCTGGTACCAAAAAACAGGTGGCATCTGCCCTGCCTGCTTAAAAAAGGCTAAGAAACAAAAATCAGCTGTAAATGTGGTAAGTCTGAGCTCTGTGCCTGTTCCCCAACGTGTGAAATTTTAAATATGATCCTATTATGAAACACACCCTCAAGAAAAAAACAAACAAAAACCCATCATACTGTGACCATTGCTCACCTTTGGCAGAGCACAAGAAAAAATGATCCTCTCAATGCTGATGTGCTGGAGAATTTCCATTCTCTGTTTCACTGGCTTCACAAAAGAGCTTTCAGCACTTAAATGTTTAAAAATGTATAAAGGGTATTGATTTGATACACTAAAGCTGCACTGCATTGCAAGAAATGCCACAGGGATTGAAACACCTGAGGGACAGAGTACAGGTGGTTTACACCCTAACTTCTGAACACCCTAACTACTGAACTGGAGGAGCCTCCAAGGAGCAGGCCCAGAAGTCCTGGTGGATGTAATTCACTGGAAAGGTTTGCCAACAGCACAGGGGCAGGTAAAAGAGAGCTCTGAAAAATGTTAATAGTAAAATAAAAAAGTACAAAATAATGGGCATGGATAGCACCAATCCATCTGGAGGTTTTGGGCCAGAAGGGGTTATTAGACTGACAGATATTACAGTCCCTTCCATGTCACATGTTATTCCTGTACTGACCCAAAGAACCTGTATTTGATGGATGGTTTTAAAGTCCTTTCGCTTTTCTTCATTTCCTGGCTCTAGCAATTCTGGTAAAAAACAATCCTGCAAGTTTAACAGGAGACCAAGTCAAGGTCTTTGAAGTTAATTCATGTCCCAGTGAGTATTTATGAGCTTCAACTCTTTTCATTCTTGTTTATTTTTCTGTTAGTTCCCTTTGGAACTACTACAACTACACAGCAAACGTCCTTGTAGGTCAATCAACACATAGGGTACATAGGTCTTTAGAAAAAACTTCCCCATTGTACACATTCAAAATACAGGGGAATTCATCTTGGCCTTAACATAGCCTGCCCTGCCCTTTTGTAAAAATTCAATGTATCAGTTGAGCACTAACACCTGCAGGAAACTCAGTCTGTGTTGAGTCACATATGCCAAATCCACTGGGAAAATTCTGTTACCTGGGTGTGCAAAACCAGCAGTGGTTGCTGCTGACACCAAACATTTATGTTGATCTTTAAAAAAACCAAACATACAAACAGAAAGTCTGAAAAAAAAAAACCAGAAAGGTTTTAAAACAGTCTGAAGCCTTCAAAAACAAATTTCCCTGGAAAAATGAGCCACGCTAAACCCAACATATTTTTATGCCTGTGCTTAGCCATAGGTAAGGTCAGCCCAGCAATGCATTAAATCACCCATTCAGAGGTTGATTTACCCAGCAAAAGTTCTGGAGACCAATTACACAGAAAATATGGTCTTGTGACTAATTATTGGGAATAAAATCAAGCTATAACTATTTTTTTTGAGGGGAAGCCATAAACAACTCACTTAAAGTCAAGTTGCAGAGCATGTTTTTAACTACAGCAGGATGCTGAAGTTAGAACTGGAAAAATTGCAAAACAAAATAAACTGAAGTTTGTCCAGATTTCATTGTATTATATTACTGTCATCTGGTAGTGATTACGAGCCAGTGAGGTCTGCTGTAAAATGCTTACAAAGGATATAGAAATAGTCTTCAAATATGAAACAAATTAGGAAAAACTGGCCTCTAAACAAGCATTTGCTGTAAGAAAAAAAAAAAAAAAAAGGTAAGAAAATTAAATCCTCAGAATGCATTTTAGAGCAGCTGCCTGACACAGCCCTGATTTCCATTTCTAAAGGGTCTGAGTCAGATGTGACATCAGCATGATGCAAACCACCCAACAATGGTAAGGCTGGGAACCCTGCCCCAACCTACAGTTTGTTAAAGAGAGGAGGGAAGAGTGAGAGAGGCTTATTGACATGCAGCTGACACCAGCACCCTCCTCTTTGAGTCTGGACCAAGTTAACTGGGATGAGAGGTAAAAAGAGACTAGAGAGGACAGAGCCTAGAGACACCTTGTTCTAGCCAAGTAGAATATATAGATGTCACTTCAAGTTAGATCACTTGCTTTGTTTCCTTTTGTTCAGCTGTTACATGCTCTAGAGAGTCATTTCTGGTGCCACCAAAAAGTCTGAGGCAAATGAGCAGAGCCCAGCTTGAGGCCTGGCTGTTAAAGGATGCACTTTCAGCTTTTAAAGAACACATAAAAATAAGGGCTTAAAAATAAACACATTTTCTGATGCAGTGGAAGCAGCAAATGACTGTGTTTGTAGATATTTATGAATAACCCCCCAGCCCTGACCTGGACCTGCTCAGCATTTTACTTCCCCAAGCCAAAATGCTTTGCAAATTCAGAGTCTTTTTTGATCCACAGTAAATTATAGCAATATAATCTCCATGGCAATTTAGGAAATCACCATGGAAATCCCTTCTGGTCCCTGCTTTGTGATATGGGTTCTCTGTCCTTGTCAGACTGACCCTGGGGTCTCGGGTGCTCACAACCTCTTTGTTGTGCTCAGGAGGAAGGAAAACAACCCTATCACTGCCAGCAAAGCTGCCCCAGAAAGCAGGAAAAGGAGGGGAACTTCAGAGGGGAAAGGAAGTACATAGAAAGCTACAGATTGGGTCAAAGCCTCACGCTGGCTCTGGAGACATCAGGGGCTTGCAGGCATTTCCAGCACCAGGGACAAAGAGCCAGATTTACAAGCTCTTACCTCTTTTTAAGCTCCAACCTATTTTACACCTCTCCTTTATGCCTCTGGACTCCCAGAAAACCAAAGGCAGCAGAACTCCGAGTGTGAAACCTCTGTGCAGGCTGGTTTGAACTTCTTCCCTTGAGCAGGGCCCAGGAGGGCACCCAGGTCCCTGGCAGTCCTCACCTCCTCCTTCCCCACCCTCTGCCACACATCCTGCACCCAAACTTTGCTCACCACTCAGCACCTCCCTCCTTGCTCTTCCTCTGTGACATCTTCAGCCTCTCAGCCCTACCTCTGGAGTGCTGCTGTGGGCAGGGAAGCATGTGAAGCCAGCAGGAAACAATCAGAGCTGCTCAGACCCCTCCAGTGTCAGCTGAGGAGAGCCATGCTTTGTGCTTCAGCTGAAAAGGAACATCGGGGCTGTCACCACCACCAGGATAAACGAGGAGAGACTGGGGCCTGGTTTCTTCCAGCTAAACAGTGTTGGAGACAAACACAGCAAGTGTCCCAATAAGGAAAAGAAAAAAAAGAAAAAAATAATAAAAACCCAAACAAAAAACCAAGACCAACCAAAAAAAAAAAACCAAAAAAACCCCAAAAAACACCAACCCCCACAAACCCAAAAAACCCACCCTGTTTCCCTCTGCAAAATTTTATAAACACTTACCCCCAAAATATCTGGAAAATACCATTGCCCTCAATAGGCAGCTGTGTGTCTTCAGATGTGATGTTAAACAGAGCAATTCCACCTGGGAGAGAGGGCAAATTAATCCAAAGTTAACATTTCTGTAGGGGGTATAGCACAGGTGCAGCTGAGGCTTTTGGCCCCTAAATTAGATTAAAGAAAACAACTTAATTTGCTGCATAAGTTGTTGGTAGTGCCCATGAAGACTGAACCAAACTGCAGAGTTGCACACTTTCTCTTGGATGCTGAAATTGTTTGAATTTAGTAAAGCTTTAAAGCTTTACCATCCTCTACTACAATTGATATAAGAAAACAATTTTTTATTTTCACAATTTCCCACTTTCCTGGAGGAAACTGCCACACAGACTTTCTGGGGATGAAGACAGAAAGGTAAATAATGTAAAAGAAAGGGATGAGAAAAGAATGTTGTCTCACATTTTCACCCAAAACATGTCCCATTGCTCTTAAGGAACTTCAGAATTTGTTGCAAAGAATTTGGTAACAAGCAACAAAATGGAATAAAGAAATGTACAGAAAGGACAATGCAAAAAGAGTGTGGGGTTTCTGAGAAAGTAAGAAGGGAGAAACTACCTTTACATCTGCTACCCCAGTGGAAAGAAGGAAAACAGCATACAAGAGCATTTGAGATACAAACTGTTATTTAATGAAAGTACTTCAGGAAGGAAAATCATAATCACCAACAATGTCAGGCCAATTAAATTAGCTGGGTGGCACAGAAAATACTGTAATTAAGAATGTTATTATGCCTTTATTGTAATAATTCCTTCCTTCACTTAGGAAAGCCTCCAGAAATAGTGAATTTTAAGTTCTCAGAAAAAGCATTGCAGTAATAAAGGCAACTTCATGCTCCACAAGAGTCAGGTTAAGCCTTTAACCAGGGTTCTGATTTACTGCTTCCATCCCAGCCCAGAAGCACATCCCAATACACATGCAGAAGCTTAAAAATAGATTCCCAGCTGCACATACTAATACCCACCAGATTGGATGGTAATAGGAGTAGATAATTAAAAAAAAAAACCCAGCATTTTAACCCGACATATCACAGTTATACTACATGTAGTGTCTCCAAAAGAGATTCTTCTAGGAGTAACAAAACAGCAAGCCCACTTGTGTCCTAAAAATCATCTTAAGGGGGGCTCTGGCTGCCAGGCTGCTGCCTCAGTTCATTTTTTTTTCCCCTAAAATTGATGTGACCACACTAGTCCCCCCCAAAAACCTTCACTTAGTGAGGTTTATTTCAAAGAGGAATGCTTCCTTCTGCTTCTTGTGCACCCTTTTTGGAACATTTCAGCAGTGTCTCTGGGAAAACATCTCTCTCTTTAAGTGAGCCTCTTTATAGTTAAGTGTTGTTGTAATGCTGAGAAGATAACTGGGTTGGTTTTCACCATTACCTGCATCCCCTCAGATCCCCCCAAATCTTCTGACTCCCCGCAGATCCCCTCAAACCCTCTGACTCACCTCAGATCCCCCCCAAACTCTCTGATTCCCTTCAGATCCCCCCAAACTCCCTAACTCCCCTCAGATCCCCTCAGACGCTCTGACTCCCCTCAGATCTCCCCCCAAACTCTGACTCCCCTCAGATCCCCCCCAAATCTTCTGACTCCCCTCAGATCCCCCCCCAAACTCTCTGACTCACCTCAGATCCTCCCCAAACTCTCTGATTCCCTTTAGATCCCCCCCAAACTCTGACTCCCATCAGATCCCCCCAAACTCTCTAACTCCCCTCAGATCTCCCCCCAAACTGACTCACCTCAGACCCCCCCCCCCCCCCAAACTCTGACTCACCTCAGATCCCCCCAAATCTTCTGACTCCACTCAGATCCCCCCCAAACTCTCGGACTCCCTTCAGATCCTTCCCAAACTCTCTGACTCCCCTCAGATCCCCCCAAACTCTGACTCCCCTCAGATCCCCCCAAACTCTCTAACTCCCCTCAGATCTCCCCCCAAACTGACTCACCTCAGACCCCCCCCCCCCCCAAACTCTGACTCACCTCAGATCCCCCCAAATCTTCTGACTCCACTCAGATCCCCCCCAAACTCTCGGACTCCCTTCAGATCCTTCCCAAACTCTCTGACTCCCCTCAGATCCCCCCAAACTCTCTGACTCCCCTCAGATCTCACCCCAAACTGACTCCCCTCAGATCCCCCCCAAACTCTGACTCACCTCAGATCCCCCCAAACTCTCTGACTCCCCTCAGATCCCCCCCAAACTCTGATTCCCCTCAGATCCCCCCCCGCTCCCCTCAGCCTCCCCCGGGGCTCCCGCAGCCCCCCGGCCATGCCTGCAGCAGGTGGGGTTGATGCGGAGCGGTACCGCAGGAGTTTCCCGGAGCTCTTCCCGGCACTGACAGCGGGCGGAGGGAGGGCGGGAGGTAGCGGGCCGGGCCCCCCGCTATTAGTACCGTCCCTCAGTGGATCCCGCCTCAGTACGGAGCCCGCCGCGGTCATTCGGCGTCTCTCAGCACCATGCCGGGGCTCAGCGCCGTGCCGCCCGCCGCCTTCTTCTTCCTCCTCCTCCTCCTTCGCCTCAGCGCTTTGCTGCTGCCGGCGGCCGCGGCTCCGGGAGCCGAGCGGGAGCTGAACCCCGGCAGCCGTGTGGCCGCGGGGGCTGCCAGGGCGGCCCTGCATTACCTCAACTACCGAGCGGCTTCCCCCGCAGCCCTGCAGGCGCTGGGACAGCTCCGCAAAGCCACGGTGAAGGTAAGGGGGGAGGCGGGAAGGCTCCGGGGGAACGTGAGGAAGGATGGGGGGTAGCTGCTGCGGCTCCGGAGAGAACGCGGGGCTTCCCGGGAGGGCAGGCGCCGTGTTTCGAATGGCGCTGGGAAGGGTATGGTTTATAATAATTGTTGTAATAATGGTTATGATGAAAGAGGGGGGCAGCGGTGCGGAGATGAGGCGCCCTGAGGCGGGCACCGGGGGCTTCCCGCCTCCCTCAGCGGACTGCTGCCTCACAGAGCCTTCCCTCAGGGGGGTTCGGGGCATTTGGGTCTTCTCAGGGGGTTTTGGGGCATTTGGGTCTCCTCAGGGGATTGGTGCCCCACAAACCCTTCCCTCAGGGGGGTTCGGGGCATTTGGGTCTCCTCAGGGGGTTTTGGGGCATTTGGGTCTCCTCAGGGGATTGCTGCCCCACAGACCCTTCCCTCAGAGGATTTTGGGTCATTTGGGCTTCCTCAGAGAGGAGACCCCACCTCCAGAAGTCAGTAACTTTCTGATGATTTAAATATCCCTCAAATCCAAGCCCCGTGCCCCTGAATGTTGGTTGAGGTGGTTTCTCTGAGTGCCCTGACCTGGAATCAAAAGCAACATAGAGCAGATAAAGAGGAAAACCGAGGCATGTGGTAGGCACATGATGGAAAAAGAAAGGGGTGTGGTGAGGAAACCTTTTCAGCAGGATGGCTTCTGGAGTGATCATCTCCTTCACATGAGCAAGAACAGAAAGGATTTTCTAACTCTGGAGACCAAGAGCTTCAACTGAAGGCAGTGCCACTGTTCCCACCAGAAAATGTGCCTTTATCTTCCACGAAAAGATGCCAAATTGAGGTGGCAGAAAGGGGTGGGAGCCCTAGACAGGAGCTGCTACAGGGGCAGAGATTCGACCTCAGGGAGATCTGAGGGATGCTGGAAGCAGGGTCATGCCTGGTGTACCTGCATCCTGTAGCTGCTGCCCACCAGCTCCATGCCATGCAGCTCTTCTCTTCCTCTGGCCACAGGTTGGTTTGCTGGGCTGGGTTTTTTTTTTTAACTGCTTACTCAGTTTCTGAAAGTCAGAGAACAGGCAAAAACTTCTGGGGAACATTTGTCCAAGGATGTGGATCCTGGAAGGAAAGCACCACTTGTCTGGAGAGCTGAGGAGGGTCCAAGCTCTCACAGTGGATGGATTTAAATCCATCCCTCTCATCCAGTCTTTGCTTCTAGGGCAGTGATGGGCAACTCTCTAAAGCCAGGGCTGGTTGGTTTGGAGTCCCATTCAGAAGTGCCAAGTGGAGCACTGGATTCTTCTAGAACCTTTTCACAGCCTCTGAAAAGGAGATCTTGCAACATTTATTCTTCAGCATCTGCACAGCTTGTTCCATTCAGGGCCACACTCCTGAAATTGAGAACAAGATGGTGCAAAAACTTCCCTTTCAAGAAAGAAGTTCCAAGCCAGAACATTTAGAATGTGCTATTGTGGTCCTAACATTGAACTTGAGCTTCAGTGTTGCACGTATGTCCCAGTTTTACAGGACTTCCATAACAATTTGAAACTGTCTGAGCTGCAAACAAATTTTAACAGAGTAATTTCCATTTGAATTTGACAAGACATGAACTACTGCATAGCGATTCCTACTTGGTGTCTGACTTTGTGTCATGCAGGGTTGAAAAACAGCATTGGTTGGGCCAACCTGACTGGGAATGCAACCATGATGTCCTGCTATAGATTGATCTGAGACCATGCCCTTTAGGTGACTTTCCATTGTCATCATCACACCTAAAAATGTCATTATACAAACTGTGGAATAGGTGCTGAGGATAGATGTGCTACTGTGACATTCAGTTTCCTCTGAAACTGCTACGTGCATCTGTGGCACAAATTGACCATGATATTTGATGCTTCTCTCAAAACTTACAAATGCTCCTTTCTGTATTTACTGGGGAGTGTGCAGATGTATTTATTGACATATGCAAATGCTTGGGCCTCTTTTAAGAAAAGCAGTGTGCCCCTGGGAGCAGAGTGTGCTGCTGGAAGCACTCCACTGCCCTTCTAAAGAGAACAGCAGAAGTAAAAGGTTGGGTGCAGATCCTCTTCCCAGCCCCAGTGTAACTGAGTATTTGCAATGGAGTATTGATTGTGGGGAGGGGAAGAGATTTTTTTCCCCCCACTAGCAGCCACTTGCTTTTTAAGATAGGAGAAAAAAAAAATTGGTTCACTACAGAGAAATGAAGTGCCTTATTATTTCCTCACAGTGCTTAGTGCTCCAGGAGCTTGCTGTTACCCCTTCCTGCAGTTTATTTCCCCTTTTTCTTTGCATCCTCTGTGAAAACATGAGGAGAAATGTACTAGACATGGTCACTTCCTTCTTTCCTGTCCTCTGCTGTAAAAAAATGAAAAGAATTTCCTGGAAGGAATGCATTATATTATGTGAATGAAAGAGAGATTGGAGGGGGTTTGTTTGTTTGTTTGTTTTGGATTTTTCTTTTTAAGAAGGCTGGTTTCCTTTTGGTCAGTATATTACTGGATCTAGTCAAAATAGGATAATTTTATCATGGAATTTAATCACTATATTTAAAAAGTAACATCATTAATCCACTAGTGAGTGAAACTGTGGTAATTAGAAACAGGACTGGAGACAGTCACCAGCATGGTAACCCTGTTAGATGTGAAAGATTTTTCAAGCTCAGGTAAAATTAGACCAGTGTCTTTCTCTTTTAGTAACAAAGAGCAGAGATATGCCCAACACAGAATATTTCCCACCTTGCCATTATTGGCTGCAGTTTTCTTTTTGCTGTCCCTCCTCGCTGATGTGGGATATTTCCTTGAGGGAGAATCTTCTAGGAAACAGCATCTCATGGAACTGTTGACAGCTGCAGTTTAAAATGCATTTTTTGGGAAGAGAAGCCTTAGTGTGTGACAGCTGAAGATCCTAGAATTCCACGAGAGAGCCTTCCAAACACTGGAATTCCAATCTCCCATTCCATGCTGCCCTGGAAATCATAACTGAGCAGTAGGCAGGTGAACCAGGATGTGAAGTCTGAAGGTAAAGCTAGGTAAGCTCTTGGCTAAACCACAACATTTGCTGCAATTAGACTACAAAATACAATTTTTCGGGTGAATATTTCTCTTCAGAAGCTCACCTTGACACAAAAGAGCTGCAGGAACTGAGTCAAGCCCCCAAGGACACCCCTCTTGCTCCTCTCTCAGGAGTGTTGGCCTCTCCATGCTCAGCCCTCTGATCCAGCAACCAAAAAAGGGTCCCAGAGAAGAAATCTTGATGGGGAAACTCACAGAAAAGCTGGGAACCTGCAGCAAGGGGTGAGAGAGCAGCAAAAACCAGTTGTGAAACCACCTCCTTTGGGGCCTGGAATGAAACTGCTCTTAAATTTGCTATTCTGGCCTTTGCAGTACTAAAAATCTGTCATGAAAGTTGCATTAATTTTGATCCCGGAAATAAAATAATCCCGTGACCCAGATATTCAGTGGAAAAATGAATTACTCACTTGTTTTCTTCTCTTTTGGACACTCATATCTTTGGCTGCTTTCAGCCCTCCATCAGTGGGTGATGTCAGATATTCCTCAGCTCTTCTTTAACTCGCACAGTGTGAGAGTTTCACAGGGATGCATTTTGAGTGGAAAAGAACAGCAGAAATAAAGGTGATGCTTTTCTTCAGTGTCAATGTTAGAATCATTTCGTGCCAAATGCACCTTTTTCCCCTCCCTCTGGTAAGAGCAAAGCAGCTCTGCTGTGCCTCCCCTGAGTGAAGGTGTATTTTACCTGTCTTAGCACCACCTGAGGGTTTCCTAAGTGAGAGGGTCTGCTGTGGTGGGGATGTTGCAAATGCAGAGAGAATATCTGCTTCAGAAACCACACAAGCCCAGAATTCTGTTTTCTTTTGCAAGAGAGTATTTACCAAGTCACTGTCACAAAGCTTTTCTGTAGCTTTCTACTGAGAAGACTCAGACTGAATGATGAGTTTATAAAAAGTCCCAGTTGATTTTGTTCTCCTTAGTGCTCAGCATCAGGGAAATGCACTGAATCTCCTGAGATGTTTTCTCAGGACACAGTTACTATTCTCAGAGTTATCACAGTTATAAAAATGGTTTTTGCTTTAGCAAAGAGCACAGGTGACACCCATACAAGAACAAATATTCCTATTTATTCTGATTTATCATTTTGCTCTGCAAAGAGTGTCTCCTCATGTCACAGTCTTTGTTATTTTGAGGACATTTTAGTGAATACATAAAAAAAAAGAACAAGGAGGCAGAGAAGTCTAGAGTTCAATAATATATTCAAAGGCACTCTTGGCTGTGCAAAAATACATCCTTGGGAGCTGCATACTGATTTGTAATTTTATTCTTTTTTAAAGTTACTTAGTACCAACCTTTCCCAAGAAGGACCCTGAGCTGCATTTTTTTTCTTGCATATCTCTGTGAGCAAAGCCTTTAAAACATCCCTAAATATAAAGGTTATTTACTGTTTTTGTTAACCCCCCTTTGCTTTTGCTGCCAGTCCCAGTGTGCCAGGCCATAGTTACACTGATGGCTGAATCCTTTCTTGCAGAACATCCCAGACTTGGGTCACAAGTATTACCTGCAGTTCACCACTGAAGACTACAAGAGTGGGGTGAGTTTATGGTCCACCACAGTTTCTTCTCACAGTGTGCATGACCTGAACTGCCACATCTCCAAAATAAGACATTTACTTGTCCAGAAATGGACTTTTCATGATGGAAACTCTTTACCTTCATGCTCCTACCTGCTTGTCCCACGTGGGGCATAGTTTGCTGTTCACATCACCTGAAAATCCAGTTAGTCCTCTGCCTCTGACGTGGTCCAAGCACTGTGGTCACCTCCTTTGTTCAGTGTCTGAAGCATTGGGCTCCTCAAATTCACATCAGGAAACCAAGTGCCCAAGTGGAACCTTGGCTAGGTCCAAACTCTGGCTGACAGCGTGGACCTCATGAGCCAGCTGTGGTTCCTGCTGTGCCCACACACCAAAAGGAACAGCAGGAGTTGACAGTCATGGGGTCTTTTTAATTCCAGCCCTCCTGCTCATTCAGGCAGACAGCTGTCATTAGCAATTTTCCTGCAAACAGCTGCTTTTCCACTGCACACACATTTTAGGAAATGCAGATTAATTTCAGAACTTAGTGTGAAGCCTTAGCTTGGTTGTTTCAAGGCTAAAGTATCATACAGTGAAATTCCCTGTTATCAGCTAATGTTATCTGTGTCAAAACTCTCAACACTATTTCCAAGAAGACTTAGTGCACTTCTACTACACTTTCAATTAAATCTTTTGTAAACACTTAACCCTTGGGGTTTTAAACTATTTGTTTTCCTGGGAAAAAGGTTGCATCCTTCTAAAGACTTTCTTCACCCTTTTACAGCTTCATATAAAGCATCTCAAAGACATGTAGATACTTCACATGTACACTTCATATGTTAACACCAAGAGATCTTTGAAAGAATGTCTTGCTGGTAAACAAGCTTGGGATTAAAGGGTTTTAAATCCTGCCTTCACAGGAAAATTCTGGGAGCTGCCTTGCTACAGTGTTGTATCCAAAGAACAAGTCCCCACCTGATGTCACAATCAAGTGTGTTCCTGCCAAAGACCAGAAGGAAATCCAAGAAGAGGACAAGAGACTTTACCAAAAAATTAGGCACCAAACCAAACCAATAACTGGAAACAACATTCCAGGTATCCTCCTCCAAATAATCCACTGTATTTCATCTTAGAGATTCTGGGCACTTTTAAGAACACAAGGAAAAATATATATGCATTTGAAAAATTGGAGAAGGACATTCCTAGAAAGAGGTCTCCAGGTCCTTTTTTCCTCCTGGCTGGGGAAGGACCTCCATCATCATCAGTGTGGGTTTCTCACCTCCCTTGGGAGGACCCTTTCACACTTTTCTTGTGACTCCTCCATGGTCAGGATTGTAGCACATCAGAGGGAAGAGTCACTTCCCAGAAAGTGTGTACCAGCAGACAAATAAAGCTCTGTGCTTTATCCTTTTCCTGCTGAACAGACAGAAACAATCATTTGTGTCCTACTCTCTTTCTCCTCTGCAGACAGCTATGGGAATATTGAACCTGCCCTGGAGCCAGTGTGGGCTTTGGCTGTTGCTGGCAGCAGTTCCATCATGTGGGAAAAGTCAAGGGAGAACATGGATTACTTCCTGGCACAGGTCAAGTCCGTGAAGCAGTGGGTAAGCAAGGTGGGGAGGGACACATCTGCCTGACACAAGCTAACAGAGTCCACCAAGCAACCGAGAATAAACCAACCACAACTCTCCCCCAAATCCCCATCACTCCTCCATACAAGTATCTCCATCTCTGGACAAGTATTTTGTTCAGGTTTTCATGATAACATTTTACTTGTCTGGAGAAAATTTGGTTTCCCTTGTTAGCATGAGTGGGTCTGTTGGTTTCTGCAGGTTTCAGAGTGACATTTCAACACAGAGTCCTCTGCAGCCCCTTACCAACCCACTCCAGTGCTCATAGCCCTCCAGCCAAGCTCAAAGGTAGCATCAACCAATCCCTGACCTCTTTGTTTCTCCCTGTCACCTGTGATCCAGAGACAGTATTCAGTTTTCACTCCCAAATTATTTAGAATAAGATTTCTCTGAAGGAGAGATTAACAGGTGAGATTCCCAAACTTACTTGAGGGTTAACTCAGTGAGCATCCCACTCAGCCTAGCATTGTCCCTGAGAGCAGCCACCCTGCAGTGAGCACCTTCCAGGTTTTTATGCAGAGTGCTCCCAATTCCCCATCACTCCAGCCACAAAACCTGCCTCACTCCAGCCAGGGGCCACAGCCATCTCCAACCTTGTTCATCTTCCTTAGCAAGCAAAGTGCAGTTGGGTAGATCAGAGCAGACTCTAAACTTCAGCTATTTAAAACTTGTGTTCCTGATCTTTCTTTTTTCCCTCTTTCCCAGATCAGGAAAGATGATTTTATTGAGTTTGACTACACTGTCCTACTCCATGAAATCCCAACACAGGTAAGAGAGCACCTGCATTCCAATACCTCTTCCATCAACAAAGTGTCAAGATCATGAAAGATGTGTAGCTGTAAATACCTGCTTGTAATCTGTAATCAACTCCTGTTCTCCAGGAAATTATTTCATGTCACATGCGCCTCACATGGCTTCCCAGTCACTCTCTGAAGGTGAAGCACTTCTGTGCTTCAGAGACCCAGGGGCTCAACGATGGATCTGGAATGGGATCGGGATCAGCTGCTGAGATTTTACATGAAAGGGGAGCAAATTTTTAAGAGAGCTTGTCAGCTTTCTGCACATGTATTAAATGAGAAAATCCTTCTGTTAACAGACCCAGAGCTGTGATAATTTTTCTGTACAAGTCACAGAGCAGTGAATTTGAGTGCTTTCACTCATCTGTTTTTGTTCCCAAATTAATTCCTCCAATTCCTTAAACAGCAAGACTCAACATTCTGGAGTTCTGCCTCAAAACTTTGCTATGACATATATGCACACACAGATAAACACACACAACTTGATTTTATGTCACTAACATACTCAGAATTTACTTAGTTACTTACAATAACACAATCTGCAAGCAAAGATAATATATTTGGATAAAAACCCTGAGAAAAGAATCTGTTGCCATCAAATACCTATCTACTGAATCTATTATTTTTTGGGGT
Source organism: Phaethornis superciliosus (assembly GCA_023637945.1). Lineage (NCBI taxonomy): Eukaryota > Metazoa > Chordata > Aves > Apodiformes > Trochilidae > Phaethornis > Phaethornis superciliosus. The sequence continues at coordinate 23,577,459 of JAJQWJ010000010.1, forward strand.
AGACGGATGCTGACATTTTTACCTGGCATCTCCAGTAAAACAGGTTGAGGCTGGGTTTCCTTTCACCATGCTGCTGTTGCACCCCAGCTTTCCATCCTCTCCCAGCACCTGGATGTTTTTCTCTCACATGTCTGAAGGCAGCTCAGAAAACACTGATTTCAGGCATCTCGCTGTCTCCCCACATCTGCCAGTAGTGCCTGCCACGTGGAAATGGAGGGTGTTGTCCCAGGCTGTTTGCAGTGGGACACAGTTCTCCTCCTTGCACACCGAATTCTCCCAGTGGGTTTACAGCAGCTCTGCTGTCCTTCCTTCTCTGGGACTGGGCCAAACTGTTGTGAATTTTGTCATTTTTATTATTTTTTTTTTTCTCTGTTGGCAAGATCCCTGCCAGGTGGAATGAAGTGCCCATTCCCAGCTCTGCCTCCTGACACCCTTCTGGTCTGTCATTCCGGGTATATCGCGCTACTGTTGATCTGTAATCACTAACAATGATTAAAGTGTTCAACACAAAAGCTTTAACTGGGGGATATTTAGGCTGGGTGATCTGTTAACCCCCCGAATTCCAGCATTTTACACAAATGTATCAAGTCTGATCTACTTTGACTGACTGAAGCTTTTTATATCAGCACATAATAGAAATTCCAATAAATTCCGTGACGCAGCATTTCATATGCTTCTGGTGTTTTCTTTTGTGCTGGTAGAAAACATTTCTTGTCATCAAAAGCATGAAATCAGAGCTTTAAATGGCAACACTTCTTAAAGAAACTGGTGAGAATATTTCTTTAAAATGTTGGGGCTCTGTTTTAGCAATGCACTTAACCACAAGGTCAGTTTCCTTACCTGGTTTTGTCACTCCTCTCCAGACCCAGCACAGAGGAGCAGCACTTCCAGCTTACCAGATTGCTGTGACTTTGACTCCAAGTAAGCAACACACAACCTTAGGTCAGTTATAAGTAAGTTCTGGACAAGTAAGCAAACCTGTTGAAATCCAAAGGCAAAATATCCACCAGCATCTCTAGGGCCATTGTTTCAGCCAGTGAATCAGAACCTAAAACCCTGCAGGTTTTTTTACTCAAGCAAAATTCTGGGTTCCATCATGACCCCAGTCGAGGCTCAGTGCCTCTGTCCCTCTCCATCTCTCTGCCTTCCCCTACCCACACAATCTCTCCCTTGCACTGAAGCTTCTAAGCATAATATAAAAAGCAGGAAATACAAGTTAAAAATAACCACTCCATTTATTTCTTGCATTCATACTGCTTTTGAATTCTGGTAAATGCTTAAGAAAATCTCCAAATGTCAGCAAACCTGCAGGGCTTTTCTCAAAACCAGTTTCAGCTGAGGGTTTTCCTAAAAGTAAAGCTCCAAATGTAAGAGAATTAAGGACTTGGCCCCAAGCAACATCATACCCACAGAAAACATTCTGCCTGTGTTTAGCTGGTATTTACATGCCCCTGACAAATCTGACACTGTCATTTTTTCAAGGTTAAAATAATTTTCACTCTTTCTGTGAAGGCTGAGGAGAAGCTGCCCAGCCATCCCAGTTCTGTCTGTGTCTGGTAAACATCAGCCACAATCCTGTGCCTGGAATGTCACTGGGTTTGAACTGGAACTTCATTCTCTGCTTACTGGAAGCCTGCAAACTTGCTGGTAAGCTGAGTAGGTCAGAAAGAGACTGCATGCAAAGAAAATCCAGAGTGGACCTTTTAGTAGGAATTAAAAAAAAATTGATAATATTTTCTCTTCCTCACCTAGTAACATCCTTGGTTTAGCTCTCTCCTATATAACCCGTTCCCAAGCTGAGTACTGCAGCAACACAATTGTGAGATTTTGGTTTTCTAACCAAGACAGCAAGTCCATAAAATAACACCACGTGGTTGATCATTTTGGGAAGAATTTTAACTTCTACATACATTATTATCAAGGGATAAGCAGCCATTGCAACTAGCAGCTTGCACTGACAGAGGAGAGTGCCTGGTTTGTGGAGTCTGGAGGCTCTGAGTGTTGTTTCTAGAGGCTGTGGAGGGAAAACTGATGTTCATTCCTGGACTGGATGGATGCTGAAACATCCATGCATGGGAACCTGTATGTGAAAGCTGCTCAGTACTGGACAACACCAGATCCCCTGTTCCTGTCCAGCAGTTAAGAGTTGGCTGAGTCTCCAAAACTAAGATTTTGAAACTTTCAAAACCAGAGAAACAGTAACCAGTCTATTTACAAAACAAAGATGTATCAAGTAAAAAAATACAATTACTTTAATGCCAACGGATTAAGACAAATTTTAAGACAAACCATCATGTGTTATAACATTTATATATTTTCTTTATGAGCAGCATTTACATGTGAACAATTCTGTTGTAATCTGGTGGCTTTGGAGAACACCACACAGGAGGGATATTAGGATGAAATTACAAACCCAAGTCCTTGCTTCTCTATCTTGGGCAAGTCAGCTTTTAGAGAGGATTGTGAAAAACTGTTCAATGTTCTCAAGAGGAACTGAGTCAGCTCTTGGCTTTGCCCTTTTTTGCAGGAAGGCGTCCTGTTGCTTCGAGGTATTTGTTAATTACTTCTTCTTGCGTGCTGGGTGAACAGGGTTGGTATTTACAGTATTCCATTGTATATTCCCCCTTCCCCTGTAGAGGTGGAAAAGTCAAAGTGAGGATGCTAAACGTGTAATCCTCCTCAGTAGCAGCTGACCTGGCTCTCATCTGAGAAATAATGTGTAATAATCACCTGCAATTAAGTATCCAACACTGAGTACTGTGACACTCAGGGATGGGATGCAAAACCACACCAGCAGAATCTGAAGGTGGTTTCTCCGGATGTATTTATTACATATTTACATTTTTATATATTATTATAAAAGGACAACTCAGTAACGGGAGCACTGCTGTCAAAAATCTCCTCATGATGCAAGGAGTATGCCTCAAAGTTTCCAGCCTGGGAGCTGAATAGCTTTACTCATGCCTAGCACTTTGTATCACAATTCTGAATCTCTTCCCTTCTCAAAGTATGAAATAATTTCTTGGCCAGAAATTACACAGCTCATGAGAGCTATTTTAATTAAAAAGCAGTTGAAGTAACAGTAAAAACTGCAAGGTTCTTCTCCTGTTCTGCATTTGTTTTGATTTTTAGCACTTCTACTGCTGTGTATGCTGTGTACATGATGATGCACACCAGCACACTTGGTTTACAGAAATACACATCTTCTAGCAAAAAGCACCAAGAGTACTCACCTCTGTGCAAGACCTCAGCTCAGTGGCATATCCAAACATATCATTCAGTGGCACCTAAAATCCAAGTATACTATTATTGTAAAACCCAGGTATTTTGCCATCAGCTTTGGGTTATTATCCTACCAATCTCAAAATATAAAGATTCAGTAAAATCTGGTGCTCTTTAACAGTATTGATCTAATTATCTCTTTTCATAAAAGGATAATTTGTAAGTTATTTCACCTAATTTATATTCACAATGTGTTTGCAGCAGGAAAATCCAATAGTCTCAGAGTTTGGAGGCACCAGATCTGGAATGCCTTGAATTCAGCAACCTGTGTCACCCAGCAAGAGATCCTTTGAAATACAACTGTTAGCATTTATTCACTGAAAAACCTGGCTACAAGCTCACACACAGCAGTCAATAAATAAAACAGTGATATAGTGGGGAAAAGGCAGGAAAAGAAAAGGTCAGGAGCAAACAAACCTCAGCATAGAGAGTGAAGTAGCCCTCTAGGCCATCTTGCCCGGTGATCACTCCGTGGCGGCGATTGATTCCAGCGATCACTGCTCCTTGGAATTCTGTGGGTGCCATCACCTCCACTGACATAACAGGTTCAAGTATCCGCACAGTGGCGTTTTCCATGGCTGGGAAAAAACCAAATATAATAATTAAACATCAAAGAACAAGCCTGGTGCAATTCAAGACGCCCCAATGCCGAGCGAAGAGGTGGTCTGTCGTTAATGCAGAAGGTTTCCAACTTCAGCAAGAAAATGCTCTTTTCATGTATGTGTAAGGATGAAGCTGTTGGTGCTTCCCTGTTCTGGGAAAAGAGGATTTCCCTCACATAACTGAAAGAATTACTGTACCTCCCTTCAAAATTCTGTAAATAAAATTCTATAATAAGAGCATTTTTTCTGCCCTACTCAATCGGCCAAAAGTTCAGATGTTTACATGGATCCACCAGGCAACAAACCAGCCTAGAGAAAGGAGGTCATTAAATAAACTCCAGCAAATATAGAGGACTGGGTGTTTAAACAACCACCTTTATACCTTGCCTTAGGGCTCCTTCTCCTGCTCTGATGAAGGAAATTTCATTTGAGTCCACCATGTGATGTGCACCATCTTCCAGGACAAACCGGACTCCCGATATCCTGTGTCCTGACACCAGGCCTTTTTCACATGCTTCTCGGAATCCCTGCCAAATAACATTTCAGTTAGCAGCCTACAGACCACAATGAAACTTCAAAATAAAGACTGGCATTAACAGCCTACAAAAGGCACTGAACTTAACAAACAAACCAACCAATCCCTTTCAAAATTTTCGACAGCAACCCCCTATCTATCCAATGAACTTTCTTGCGTGGAAAGGTAATAGAATAAAGTAAGAACGGGGAAAACTTTTTATTCCCAAGAGTCTGAAAACTTTGTATGGTCATTCTTTGGCACCTCAGTTTGACAGCAACATTTTTAAAAAACAGAAATCATGTAACAAGCAAAGAAAAAGAAATGTACTCAGGATTTTGCTTTGTAGAGGGACTGTAGGATCACTAACCAAAAGAATGCTCCATGTGGCAAGAACTACTCTAACCACTTGACAGAAGAACCTTTTCCAGGATTTGGTAAAAATCTTTTAAGTGCTTAATCACAAAATAATGAATGGAATTATTTTAGGTTGCTCCATTATTATAGGAATGCAAAGATTGTGCTAGGTGATAAATTATATAGGTACAGAGAGACAGACACAGGGAACAGAAAGCAGAGATAAAAAAGAAAGAGTATTTGGTAATTCATGCAGGAAATTTAGCTGAATCCCAGTATCCTACATAACCAGCCTCAGAGAAGTCACCAAAAAAGTTACATATTTTGGGGTTAGAGACATGAATTGTGTGGCCACAATGAAAAGCAGAAGAGGGCCATGAAAAAGCAGACTCAACAGGAGAAGGCTTGTTTGAAAGAAACCTTCTGCACTGCTGTGGAAACAGAGCCAGCACACACCACCAAAGAAAACAAACTGCTGCTCCTAAATCAAGTGCAAAACCTGGGAATGTAAGGTATGGAGCAAAGCCACATGAATTTGAACCTAATTCCACTGAAGTAATGGGAAAAGCTTCCTTGCCCAGGGCAAACCAGTCACAGTAAATGGAGAGTATAGCAGGAAAACAAGAAGAATCAGCATTTCTTATACTGTGCCCACACACCAAAGGCTCTGTGTTACCTTTTCAACAGCAGGTATGAATTGCTTGGGAATATTTGTGCCGATGGTTCTGTCTTCAAACTCCACTTTTGTGAATTCCTCTGGATCCAGGGGCTCAAGGACACCGATAACTTTGCCATACTGGCCCGCTCCGCCCGTCTGCTTCTTGTGTGTGAATTCAAACCTAAAATCCAAACCCCAGAAGAACCCCGGGTTACTCACTCCACACCCCATGCTCTAAGCACCCCTTGCTAAGGAAGCAGCTCCTGTTCTGCATTTTGCTTCATCCCCTTGAGCTGCAGTGCCTGAGGAGCAGCTGGGGGTATCTGACACCCGGAGAGGGAGCACCATGGCTTTCAGGAAGCTGAGGGGTGGTGGGAAGTTCAACCTCCCCAAAAATGACTGTACAGGTGCTCTGACTGCTTACCTTTACTTTTGTTGATGGAATAACAGGATTTATTTTGTTTTTGTTTTGTTTCAGCTCATACCTACAGTTTCCACCCATAAGGCACTTGAAGAGCAGACACTGGATAAGGGGACAATCAGTGGGAAAACTTATGATGTATTCAGCTCTTTTTTTCTCAACTTGTAATATATTCTGCTTTTTTTTTTTCCTTAATTTTTCAAGGTCAGGGGCTTGGAGCACCCTGGGCTGTGGGAGGTGTCCCTGCCCATGGCAGGGGTGGCACTGGGTGAGCTTTAAGGTCCCTTCCAACCCGAACCATTCCGATTCTGTGAACAGGAACCGTTTAAGAATTTTTCAGTGAAACGGGAGGACTTTAAGTGATTTAAGTGAAACCAGAGGGACTGCAGCCCCCCCGAGACCTCGAACCGGGCTGGCTGCGGGGATGTGACAGTGTCCGCGGGTGAGGGATCCCGCAACACGCAGGTGCGGGCAGATCCGGGCGGGACGGGGCAGCCCCAGCCCCGCTTCCCTCTCCGCCCCGTCCCGATCGCTTCCTGCCTGAGGAGGAAGCTCTTCCCGCCGCCATGGAGCTGCCCCTCAGCCACTTCCCCGCCCGCCGTGCCGCAGCGCTGGCTGCCGCCTACATCTGCTACAGGACGGGAGGGCCCGGCCATGGGCTGCGGCTGAGGGACCTGAGAGCCGCCCGGGGAGAGGTGAGGGACGGCGGGGAGAGAGGTGAGGGACGGCGGGGAGAGGACAGAGGGGAGACGTGAGGGGAGACGTGAGGGGAGACGTGAGGGGAGACGTGAGGGGAGACGTGAGGGGAGACGTGAGGGGAGACGTGAGGGGAGACGTGAGGGGAGACAGGAGGGGAGACAGGAGGGGAGACAGGAGGGGAGACAGGAGGGGAGACAGGAGGGGAGACAGGAGGGACGGGGAGAGGAGGGACGGGGAGAGGAGGGACGGGGAGAGGAGGGACGGGGAGGATCGATGAGAGACAGGAGAAGGACAGAGAAGGGCTGGGGGGACAGGTGGTGTACAGGTGAGGGACAGGGGGACAGGTAATGGCTGGGGGGAACGGGGAGAGGACAAGTAAAGGCTGGGGCACAAGGGAGACAAAGGAGGGGACAGGTGAGGGCTGGGGGCAGACGTGAGGAACGGGTGGGGAAGGTGAGGGACAGGGGGGACACAGATGAGAGATGGGGGACACATGGGTGAGGGACAGGGGACACACAGATGAGGGATGGGGGACACACACAGATGAGGGGACAGGGGGTACACACAGATGAGAGATGGGGGACACGTGGGTGAGGGACAGGGGACACAGATGAGGGATGTGGGACACACAGGTGAGGGGACATGGGGGACACACACACAGATGAGGGTCAGGGCACCAGCAGGGCTGTGCCTGGTGATCACCTTCCTGCAGAAGGTGGGCAGAGCTTCACACATGGTGCAATAAAAAGCACAAAATGGACTTTAAGAAGCCAGATAAGGGTCTTGACAGCAATTAGGAACCTCATCACCCTGCAAAGTAACTCAGCATGGTTCAAAATAACAGTTCTTGTTTTCCTTATTTAGGACCTGGATGATGTTGGCCACAAGTACAGTCTAGAGCTGGTGCTGGAAGACATCCTGGACAGAGTGAGTTCTGATTTCTCCCATGAATACACTCTGTGGGCAGAAGCTGGCCCTGCTGGTGTGTAATAAAGAGCCAAAGCTTTATTGCTACTGATCCTAGATAAGGCAAGTGCACACATAGTAACACTGGTGTGCTGATTCAGATTGCTACATACAGCAAATCTGGCACAGGAAAAAAAAAAAAAAAAAAAAAGAGGCTTAACGTTACAAATAGGCAATCCCCACTTAATCTAACTGAAGTTATTTGAGGCTGTTAATAGCACAGGAGACATTCTGCACCACAAATATTGCCCTTTCTACCCCTGCAAAAAAAAAAACAAAAACACCAAAACCTGCCCTTATGCTATGTTCACAGAATTTAACTATGAATTTAACCTTTTCTTAAATAACCACACATGTCTATGGGCCACACTCACAGACAACAGCAGGTACATAATGAAAAACACCCCCCATGTTTGAAGTGCAAATTACCAGTATGTAATCACCATGTAATTAGCCAATTACCATGTATCTAATCAAATATTAATACAAATCATTAACTCCATAACAGGACAGTACTGTTAACTGCACTGCTGAGGTTCTTTATCACCTGGGCAACAAAAAAATTGCTCCAGCTGTGCAATTCACACTGGAAGGAGATCTTAAGAACACAGCTGAAAGAGATAACATGTTCTACAACCAAATCAAGAGCCTGGAAGAAGAACTTGTGGCAGAAAACATACCAGGTACAGAGAAGGGGTCTGGGCAAGAAGTAGTTTTTGAGACAGTGTCCTCCATAGCCAGAAGAAAAGCAGAGCTCAGCTAATGGTGTCCCACAGCCCACATGGGAGCCCCTTTTATAAAGCTGAGAGGTTAAGGCCACCTCTGCTCTGAGCACATGCTGCTTCACTTGCTCTTACTCAGTCACAACACTGCTGAATTTATTCATCACTTCTGAAATCCAGAACTGGTGATTTGCATGGGATTCTCCTTGAAAACCACCTGCCAACTCTGACCTCTCCCTTTACCTCTGCCCTGCTTGCTCTTTGTGGCTGTACAGCACATCAGGCTCTGCTCTTCAGGGCAAGCCCTGCCTTGAAGACCTTCTAGAACATAGATTAATAGAGAGAAGTTGGAGGAAAAGTCATAATAGTGATGTAGCTGCTCTCCAAACATTATCTGGAAGGTTTCAGCAAGGAACTTAAGTGACTTGAGCACCAAACTCTAACTGTTAGGTTCTGCTAATGGCTTCAACTCCATTAATCCTGTTGCTTAATGTGTATTATTTATTTTGTTTGCCAGACAGCCATGGCAACATGCCCCCAGCACTGGAGCCCATCCACCTGCTCGGATGGGTTGCCTCTGGCTACGTGATATGGCAGAACTCAACAGAAAACACCCACTTCCATCTTGCCCAAATCAAACATGTGAAGCAAGTGGTAAGTTCCCACCAATGTCCTGCAAGAAAAATAGGATTTAGGAGCTAAATAGCTGTGCACATACTGGATTGCAGCTGAAGCCAAGTTCTTTAGCAAGAAACCAGACAGGTGTCTGAAATTCTTGGTCCAGTTGGACCAGGTGCTTTGGGTTTTGTTCCACCTACCTCTTTCCTCTAGGAAATTATGAACACTCCTTCTCTTCATAAATTTTGCTAAGAGAAGCTGTGGCTTCTTGGCAACAGCAATATTACAGGTTTATCTAGCTAGGAAAATTGACTGCCACTTGGGAGATCATGTTGATTGCAGTTTTACATTACTTTCCTGTCCTTCACCTCTGGTGGAGGCCCAGCTGACATTATTCTTGCATCTGCATAACATGCACTGGAATATTGCCCTTTATCTCTTCATCTCCAGCATCATCTGGCAGTCAGTCACAGAATACTCAGTGACATGGCAGCAATAGCCCTGTCTAGACAAACAGCAATGGGCTGCACCTCAAATTCAATAAAACACCACCTGCATGCCTTGTGTTTGCAGTACTCCATCCATTTGCTAGGTCACCTCAAAATGCTGACCAAGAAAGTTATTTTTCTGGGGGGTGAGAATACATAAAATTGAGCTCTTAGACTTATATTGGTGTGATGTACATCAGTGAAGTTTTTGATAAGAAAGCTAAATTCAGGAAGACATGTCACAAGACAAGGGAACAAAATACTTCAGGACAAAGTATTTTCTAGTTTTCCTTACTTCTGAGTAGTTACAAGTGATGTGTTTATCTTGTGTTTATCTAATGACCATGACTAGCAAGTTTCTCTGTAACTCTTCAAATTAATTGTGTCATTAGCTATGGTTATCAACAGGCCCTGAAGACTTCTGGTCTAGAAGAGTCTTAAGTGATAAAGCAGCTTGATTTCAGAACAGTTATTAGCAGAGCAAAGCTTTTGGGTTTGTTTTTATATAAATAGAATTCTACAGATTCTCCCAGTTCTCTGTTCTATTTGGAGGAAACACAGTGAGTCAAGAGTAACTCCTAAGGAGATGGCCAACTTTAGATCCAAGGAAAGTTAGTATATAAGCTAGGGTAAAGCAGCAGGACTTGGGATTTAGAAACCCAGACAGATCAGGAGCCTTCAGCTCAGACTTTCAGAGTCCGAATGTCTGGTCCCTCCCAGTGAACTCCCATGAAGTTCTGGCTGTGAAGGGAAGGCAGAAGCTGATTCTGGGAGCAGGATTTGTTATTTTGCTCCCTCTGATGGCTGCCTGAGAGCAGTTCACGTGCTGCAGGGCTGTGAAGGAGCAAGACTCTCAAATCCTCATTAACAAACCAGATGAATTTAAGGATAAGGCAGACAGAAGACTATTGAGCTAAACAAGTGAGCTCCTGAATTTGAGCTGTATTCCTCCCTTCTTTAAGGGAGGAATTAGCACAGTTCAAGTTTCACATTTAGTCTCTCAACTGCAATTTTGGAGTTCCCAGAAATAAATTAAAAAAAAAAAAAAGGTATTGCTTTGGTTTGTTATAGCCACTAAGCTCCATCTGCTTTAATAGTTAACACCAGCTGCCAGTTTCACCTGAAATATACCAGAGAATTTTTATGATAACCAAGGAGAACTGATTCACTTCTTTTACAGTAGGGTGAGAAGCCCAAAATCAGCTCTTTTCATCTTGTCTTTCCAGAAAAGAAGTGATGAATATCTTGAATTTGACTACATGATTCTACTTCACGAAATGGTGTCCCAGGTAAAGTCTTAATTCTAAAAACCCTCTTTATGCCAAGAAATAGTAATTTTCAGCCCCATTTCCAGGCCCTTCATGAGAATGGCAGAGGTTCAATGTATTAGTTATTAGCTTTCTCCTTTTGGGAGATGCTGCTGCCACACTGGCCAGGGATGAAGGGCACTAGAGGAGACCAGTGGTGGGCCAGAGGCAGTGTCCACCTCAGCAGCTCACAGAAGAAGGAAGAAAAACCCTTTTGTTCCTGCAGCAGTGTTTACATTGGGTGCTGTTCTCCATCATGATTTTGCCACCTGACCAACCTTATTTTCCTAAGAAGAACATGTCAGGTTTGAAAGAAAAGTTCCTGATTGTGCAACCTCCTGTAATAAATCATGCAGTGATAACAATCAGAGATCTCAGTCCCAACTCTAGCTCCACTGCTTCCCACCCCACTCTCAGTTAAGTTGGGGCATGAACAGTGGTTGTAGTCCCTAAGATGTCTATGAATAATAATTCCCAAGAAGCAGCAGCCAACTAATTGCAGAACAAAAGCATCTGTCCTTCCCTGTGCTCTGTTTGGAAAAAGCCAGGAGTCCCCAGCTGCCAGCAGCACCAAGAGGAAGAGAGGTAAAGCCAGCACAGACATGATTGAGCTGCAAAACTTCCCTACTGAAGTGGTGTATCCAGCACAACACAGGCTGGAAAAAGCTTGCAGGAAAACTTCCAAACACTGGGAGAGCTGAGCAGGGCTGCACATAACCCTGCCCAGCCTGCACTGCCACTGGGGTTTGAGCAACCTGCTTGTCACCAGCCCAGGCATGGCTGTACTTGAGTGTTCTTCCAAGAAAACACTTCTCTCCTCTCCTCTCCTTCTACAGTGTTATTTTCTGCCCACAGGAGATCATTCCCTGGCAAATGACAGTGCTCTGGCACCCCCAGCACGGTGTTCAAGTGACAGGGGACACACACCAACCTGAGTAACAGCACCTCAGACTGAACTTCTCTACATTCTGCTTTGAGCTGATAACCCAAAAGGCACTTTTTTTGGCTCCGTCATCAAATTCTGCATCAAAATACAGTTTAAAAACTTCTTGTTGCCAGCAAGCAAGAATACTTACGGCACAGGTGCAGAGATGTTCTCCCTGAAGGCAACTTTTGGCTTTCCTATGGTGCAAGGGCAACCGTATTCTCTTTCCATTCTCTGCAGGAAAAGAAAGACAGAACAATGAATTACAGAGTTTGTTCCATTGGAACAATACATTGGAAATTATTTTGTGTACAGGTTTTTCTGAAATAGGAAACTCAATCAGGGTTAACCAGTTTTTTGGTTTGGGGTTGGACTGATTTTTGGGTCTTGGTGGGCTACTTTGTTTTGTTTTTTAATTATTCACTGCTATTCTGCAGTCATCCTTGCTTAGGAGCTATAGCTTTAGATGCAGGAAAAGGGAACAGCATTCATTATTTTACTCAAATGTAACTTTTCCAGGACAAAATCCATCTTTCCTTCAATTCTCTCAACATTTCAGGTACATCTATTGTGTTAGATTAAACTGAAGTATAAACATCAACTTGAAAGAAACAAATAAATGACTGTAAGTAACTATTCTCTCCTGCCTGCCTCAAGTCTTATGGAAGAACACATTTAAAACCACAGAATCTCTCTTTCCTGCAGGAAACGGCTAACAGCAGAATCATTAAAGCTCCTTAAGCAAAGCATAGAACATTTTTTTCTGGATTTGAACCAAAAAGCATTAATATTCCAGCCAGATGTTTCATTCAAATGGTTCACAAGCCCTCAAAATAGAACCACTGGAGAGAAAGGATCTTCAGATGACCAAGAATTTAAACTCTTCCCTCTAAGCAACAAATGCTGTTGACATTAATGCCACAGTGCTTTCTGCTGGGAAGATCTCAAAGGAGTTGTGACATGGTAATGCTGAATTCCAAACCTCCTGTGTCAGCTTGGCACCAGCTGAGACACCCAGCTGCAGCATCAGCCTCACAGCTGGCACCAGTCAGCCCAGCTGCAGGCAGATGTGGGTACAGCAAGGCACTATCTCAGCCAGAAAGGAAAAAACCCCACAGTCAGAGCCCATGGAATGTGCTCCCCAAATTACCTGGGCATAGATTTCCAAGTGCAGCTCCCCCATCCCTGATACAATGGTCTCTTTGCTCTCATCATCAAAATGGACTCTGAAAGTGGGATCTTCCCTGGTGAAGCGGCTCAGGCCTTTGGAGAATTTGTCAAAGTCATTCTGAAAAACAAACACATACATACAGAGAAGAAAACATTAATTCCACATCCAGAAGTTGCACAACAAAAAGGCCTCCCAAGTTTTTCTCTTGACTGCTTATCACTGCTGCTCTCAGGAGGTTATTTTCTGAAAGATAAACTGTACTTATCCCTCCAGTTACTCCCAAGTCCACATTCACCCAGGTCAAACCCATGCATTTTCTTCAAGGCTTTTAAAACACAACTCATCTGAGTCTGTGGTTCCATATTTAACTGCTAACACATAAAGTAAAAAAAGCAGCAGAAGAAAAGGAACTCAGTCAGAAGGTTGCTTTATAGGTTCCTACCTTGTTGGAGGGCTTCATGGCCACTGAAATGACAGGGTCAGGGATGTGAATTGATTCCTGCAATGACCATAAAGGAGAAGATCAGACACCAGAGTTCCACTTCACCTGGTGATGTCATTCCTCCCAGAAAAGCTTGGAAAGAAGGATTCAGGATGACAAGCAGGGATGGCTGCTTCACTTCTCTAGCTTGGATTAACAGAAGTGTGTAGCTCTCCCCAGGATTACTACAAGGGAGGATTATTCCAAGGTTGTTGTTCCCTACTACATGCTGCCCTGCACACCACAGCCTCTCCAACACTGCTTCCAATCTCTGGATTTCACACCAGTTCTAAGACTCTGCTACCTGTCAGATTTTGTAACTGTATTTAAATACATATGCAAATACATAACTTAATATTTTGGGATAACAGCATCCACTTTTGACAGCCCAGAACTGAAGCAATACATGTGATGTCTAGGTAAATAAACAGGAATCTCTTGCACAGACCACACGTTTACACATTCAGGCTCCCCGAACTGTAATAATAACAACAACAAAAAAACCACCCCAGGTATGGCTGCACATACATCAACAAATATTTACACTGAAGAAACCACTACAAACTTTTCCAGCAAACCCCTGGTGAGTTCCAGTGTGAGAGGCAGGCAGATGAGAAGGTGCACTCACCATGGAGATGTCAGTACTGGTTTTATCAGTGAAGGTGTCCCCACTAGCACAGTCAATTCCAAACAGTGCACAGATGTCTCCTGCATAAACTTCATTTACATCCTTAAGAAAGAGAAGTTTACTAGTTAGAACACTGAAAGATATAGTGCAAACTACCCCTGCTTTTAAGAAGATAGATAAATACTGGGTTTAAAAGCATGAAGTCAAGCTGCTTTGAAAATTCCAGCTTTGATAAAATGCTCTGTGCATCTTCCATCTCCCTATTCAAAGCACAAAAAGGAGACCTCAGCTTGGTGCTAACTTCTTTTCATTTCAGGATATGAAGCAAGCAACACACACTGCTTCAGGAAGGCTTGTTCCAGCCATAAGAGTTCCAAAATTTTAAACAAGGATTTGCAGCAGTCTGAAAATCAATTTTTAGTTTAAGAACTGCATTTGATAAACAAAAGTTTTCTTCCACGTGGTTATTTTTGCAATTCTCTTTCCCCTCTCCCCAAAGTCTGGATTATGGTGACAACACCACAGCTCATTTTCCTCACCCATCAGCACAAAGCAATTTCCCAACATTTCTTGGGCAAAGATTCTTCCACTTCAGCAGAAATAAACCACTGGAGATGGCTCCAGTTTCTTGCAGAGCTCCAAGTGCTACAGGCAGGTGTGAGCTAACAACAAAAGCAGGAGTTGAACATCTGACAGCATTCAGAGAGCTGAGAGGAGAGCAGGTTGTTGGCAGGCAATCCAGGGGTTGTACCCCCCCCTCACCTCCATGGTGTCCGAGTGCATCCGCACCAGTCTCTGGACACGCACTTTCTTCCCAGTCCTGGTGTTATAGATGGAATCAGACTTCTTCAGCATCCCCTGATAAACTCTAATGTAGGTTAACTGCCCAAAACGACCAGCCTGGAAATAAAAATCATCACAAATCAGAGATAATACTGCTGAAAGCATCACCTGCAGCAACTGCCTCAAGGGTTCTGGTTTGAATTTACACATTAGGTGTGTACAGGAAACTTCTTAAAACAGTCTCAGCTTTCACTTGGCTCTGGAATGGAATTTCTCATCTGCTGGCAATTTTCTTTACCAATTTTATCAGTCCTGAACCTCCCCAACAGAGGCATATGTGAACTGGCTTATTTGGCCAGCCACCTGCCATATGAAATCTGAACTCTCTAGGCAGCAACAACTTCAGTAAAAATCGTGTACTTTCTCCCCTCCAACTCTCATATTCCATTGTTCTCAAGTTCAAACAAACCAAGATTTTTCTCTGAAACTACTTTATGTCAGCAAACCCCCAGATTTTAACCAAGAAAATCATGAATTTGAGACACATAACCCACATGAAAACATGGTAAATTTGTAGATTTTATGGTTGAAACCATTTTTTTGAAAAAACTTTTATTAAAAAAAGAAATTAAAATTTGCTCCACACGAGTTTTGGTAGTACCATCTATTTGGAGTTGCTGTTTTCTACTCAAATCACAAATAGCAAGTCTGGATTCCTTCCCTTCCCCCTCAGAGTTAAAACAATGTGAATACAACTTTTTCTCTGCAGAGATCAGATGCTGGTAGGACAGGAAACTTGCAAGGAATTGAATAAAGCCAGTGAGGTAATGTTTGTTTTTCTGGCCATCCATTCTCTAGCAACTTTCATTTTAGCTTTACCAAAAAAAGCCATGACATTTACCAACAGATACACTGAAAATACAAATCTTTTCCTCCAAAATCCCAGGCACTTCCCAGGCATCAGTGACAAGCAACAAACAGCTCACTGCAAGCAGGATTTGTGTACCCACCAGCAGCTCTTGCAGGAACTGCCCTGCTCCCCTACTGCATTAGAAAGGAAAACAGCAAGAGCTCACCTCCAGTTTAAAAGCAAGGCCTATAAAAGGTTGGGAATTGTCTCGAGAAGGGTTCAACAGGAACTTTGTGTTGTCCTCAGAATCCCTTGAAAAAAAAAGGATGAAAGGGAATTTATGTGATGAAGGAAACCTGGCAGCTTCCTCTGAATATGAGCCCAGCCTTAGAGAGACCCAAGTGCCTTCAGCTTCACAGGTTTGTAACAGAGACTTAACGATGCTCCCATTTGTAGCTCCTGTGTGCTCTGAAAGTATCTCAAGAGAAACTGCAGCAGATCCCAGAAAGGAGAAAGCAGAAAGGAAAAGAATCCCAGGAAAGGGAAAAATATCCTAGAATCACAGGATGTCAGGTTGGAAGGGATCTCAAGGACCATCTGCTCCAACCCTTCTAATATTATTGCTGATCATCCACTCCAACCCCTCTAATATTATTGTTTATCTGAGATGTCTCTGCACCCCAAGCTGAGACTTCAAACATTCCAGGGTGGGGGAATCCACCCCTTCCCCTGGGAAACCATTCCAGTGTCTGGCTGTCCTCACGGGGAGAAATTTACCTCAGTCAGAACCTCTCCAGAAGCACCTTGTGCCCATTGCCCCTTGTCTTACCCAGCCTTTCCCACCACCCAGCCATTCTGCCATGAAAGCAATTAATCAGACACTGGGACACAACTACTGAGCAAGTCCAGTTTCAGGGTGAAGAAAGAGACATGGGAGTAACTTGTCTGGCAGTGCTCATGAGCCAGGTGAGAAGTTTGATGTATTTTAGCAGGCCTGGGGCTATGAGAAGACAGCAGCAGTGAGGAGTCAGTCAGGTAACTGCTGAGAGAAAAAGTCATGAACTCTATTTATTAGTATCTTTTCTGTTATGATTTTAGTGTGTGAATAACTCAAAAGCATTAAAAGCAGACCAGCCATGACTGGAATGTTAAGGGCTGTTTGCTGGCTCCCATGTTGGGTTTCATGCTGCCTCACTGTGAAGGCAAATCGACTGCAACAGACATGTCCAGAGAATGAAACACTTTTTACACAGTTCAGATGTGTTAAAGAATTGCCTCATAATATTTTTTTTTCTAATTTAGCACCTAGAGCATGTTAAATACAGAAGAACAAACACTAACCCTCAAACAAGAGATGAGAGTTCTCAGTTTTGGAAGTTTGTGCAAAATTACAGTGGTATCATTTAATATGAGTGGTAAATGAGTGTGTATTTTGTTAGTAATGTTGATTACTCACTAATGAATATTCACCAGCACTCCATGAGCTCATGAATGTACTTACCCCTGGTTAAGAATGGCATAATTCTCAACCTCTGAGGGGTTGGGGAGGTATTCCAGGACAGCATCCAGCAATGGCTGCACTCCTTTGTTCTTTAAAGCACTTCCCACCAGTACTGGGGTAAAGGATTTCTTCAGTGTTGCTCTTCTGATTGCAAGCTGGAAAACATCAGTGCATTAATCTCCTACAACAGCCTCAGCAGTCTGGTC
The DNA here is from genome assembly GCA_023637945.1 of Phaethornis superciliosus. Taxonomy (NCBI): domain Eukaryota; kingdom Metazoa; phylum Chordata; class Aves; order Apodiformes; family Trochilidae; genus Phaethornis; species Phaethornis superciliosus. The sequence continues at coordinate 23,594,638 of JAJQWJ010000010.1, forward strand.
ACCTCTGCTCCTGGAGTAACCATTCCTATGGAGTACAGCCCCCTGCACAAGAGCTTCCCAGAAAACCTGCTCACCAGAATTTGAGAGAAGTGTGACATTTTCTTCACCCTCATCTTAAATTCAACGTAAGAAAGAAAATGCAGAAGATAAATACAATGACTGATAGCCCCAAAATACTCAGAAAAAGTGTACTGGTTTTTTGCTGGCTAAGTCAGGATTAATTTCTGTTTAAATATCTCATTGTATTTAGTTATGTTGGGGAACAATATACTTTTAAATTTGTGACAGTAAGATGAGAAGCTTTGGTGTCTTTAAACTATGGAAAACTCTTCAGGAAAAGGCAGGCAGGGAGAGAAGATATTTGGCTGAGTGCCACGCTCAGTGAATCATCATTTTTTTGGATGAAGAATGTTTGAAAAGCCCCACAGAAGAATCTGATCACATTCCTCTACAGCCCTGCTGAAGCTGCACCAACTGCCTGGGGAATCTTTCCAGGACATCCCAGCAAACTGAGCAAGAGGAGCTGACCACACAGGAACCTCACATTTATTCAGTGCCTCTCCCCATGTTGCAGAGCCCCAGTGAGCACCAGCAGCTTCCTGACACAGATCATGAGGGGGCACTGAGCTACTTGCCATCCTCCCCACCTTGCAATTAATTCCTGAAGCCACGAGTGACAGCTCAGTCCCAGCTCTCCCTGCCACTAGAGCATGCCACCTCCCTGCTCAGGCCCTCACTCCAACCAAAAGCAGCTCCTGACTTCTTTGATAAGCTGAAAGATATTAATTCTTGATAAAGCAAGATAAGTTAACCACATCATCTGTCTGGGAGTTGTTTGGAATACCCAGAGACAGGCAGTTAAGCTGTCTTCATAATTAATAGAGAGAACAGTGATTCCTTAAACTTGTTGATGATTGCAGAAACAGAAGGAAAAAAAAAATCCTTCATTGGCAGTGGTGCTCACCCAGCCATGGAATCCCAGCTGAGCTGATGCCTGCTGGTTTTATTGGGCCAGGTGTTTTCCACTGAAGCAACACAGCTGTAATTTATCCTCAGCAACAATTACCTTGGGCAAAAAAATAGTAATTTTATTTTCACATAAAGATTATTGTCACTGAGTAGCTGGGACATCAGTTCATTGAGTGCAGCATTATAGAGAGCAGCAAATTAGGTGATGTTTGAGCAGCTGATCCTCAGCAAACACCATGTGCTACAACTGTGGCATCCAGGAGTGACACTTAGCATCATTTCCACAAAAAGATATTTTCAGTGGAAACTTGGCTGCTGGCCACTGAAAGAAAACCCATCTTCAGGGACATATTAGTACAAATTAACCTGCATCTGCAATCCTATAGCCAGCAGAGCTGTAATTAATTGGCTTTCAGAAGTGGGAAGCAGAGGAATGCTGAATAGACACGTTTAGCTTGGTAGCAGATTTCCCTCCCAACAGGAGTTATCAAAAATAGCTTCCTAAAAACCTCTCCCCTGCTCCAGCAGGGCAGTGTATCCCCAGAACTCTGCCAGGTGAAGCACAGATCCTCACAGCTCTCTCTCAGACTGCTAGGACATTGCTGTCTTTATCAAAGCAAGAAGGGTTGCTTTGGAACAGGAAGAGCTCAGGCTTCATAAAGTAATATTTAATTCCTGGAATACTTGGTTATCAACAAGAGATACATTGAGTTGGTACTTTCAAAAAAACCCCTCCTGCTTTTGTCTCAAGCCAGGCTGGGATATGCAGATTCCTGCAGGCTCTTCCTAGAGCCCTTCACCACCAGGAAATCACACACACAGCTAAACCAGGGGAAAGCAAAATCAAAACCACCTCCAAACCCAAAGTCTGTAACAAAGTTTAAAGCAATCAAAATTTAAAACATTAATAAATCTAGTTGAATAAATAGAAAATAGACCTTGTGGGGGTTTTCAGCATGCAAAAGCTTGGAGGGTCTGCCAGACCTCTGCATCCCAACAGGTAAGAGAGGACAACTTCCAGGGAAGCAGGGACAGGGAAAGGAGCACAGAGGGAACTGCCCAGCTCTGGGAGGTGACACTCAGACCAGAGAAGTCAAGCAAACAGAATTTCTTCAGAATTTCCAAGAAATGTTTTACTGGGGAGCGAGAGGAGGACAGGGACGGAACAGTGAGGTAAGAGTGGTACAGGAAGAGGAACCACAACCAAGTTACCTTCAGCTCTGCAACTGTAGGAATCTTTTCTTCCAGAAACATCTCCCCAAGCTGCTCATCCGAGTCAGCCACACACTCGATCAGCTCCCGGCGCCTCTCTGCAGCCTCAGCTCTGAACTCAGCTGGAATCTCAGCATACCGAAGAGTCTCCCTGCAGACACACAGAGACAGCAATCCCACAACCTGTCAGCCTCTGAGCACTCTGACCACCAGCCTGACCAAGAAGAATTCACTGCTGAGGTGGATTTGGGGAGAAAAATCTCCTGAGAGTATCAGCACGCTGCCTTTGATGCTGAAGCAGAAGAAGGCTTCTCTCTGCCCAGCATGGCAGCAGCTGTTCCACAGCCTCACCCACATCTTATCTCCACCCCAGGAAGCTCACACCAAACACACACTATCAGTGCCTGCTGGCAAGCAAGTCTCCTGCTTCCCAGGGTGGCAAATGTGGCTACCACCCCTTCCCACTCTTGCAGTCAGCAAACATCTCGTGCTGCAGTTGCCCATCAGGAAACCTGAGCCTGCAGAATCATTCTGCTCCAGCTTGGGCAGCTGAAGGGGGACACCTCAGCCCTTCCCAGAAAGCAGACTTTTCATCTCTGAAAAGAAACTACAGGCAGCTTTACTCACGCAAAGTGTGGCTCCAGCTAGGAAATATGCAAGTTTCAAAACTTACCCAAGTGAGCCATCAAAATATATAGCTCTCTCTTCAATAAGATCTATAATTCCTTTAAAGTTTCCCTCCAGGCCAATTGGAATCTGAACAAAAGCTGCATTGTGTTTCAACTTGGATCTGAAAAAGTAAGCAGACAGAAATGAGTTGAAGAAAAAAAGTCATTTCTATATATGTGCTCCAGATGGCCTTTGAACAACATCCCATCCCCACAAAAATCACAGCTTTCCTCCTTTGGACAGTGCCAAAAATCTACCAGTGCTGAGGAAACACCTTGAGCTTCATTTTCACAGGAGTGCCTGCCAAGAGATACAGCAAACACATCCCTGGGAAAGCAGGCTGTGCTAATTGGTTTCAGGTTAATCACTTGATTATAGGAGCTGCTTCTCCCCCAGTGCATGTTAATGCACGGATCTCACGGATGAAATCAGGGAAAAGAAGATTGCAGGCAGGGAGCAAGCAGGGCTTCTGGTACCCAAACCAGAGACTGTCCCTGTGCCACCTCCTGCTGAAAGCTACAGTGTGTTTGCTACCAGGTTCTAGGAAAAATGAAAAAAGCTGTTTTCAAAGTGGCACCACATGTAATTCCACTGACAAAATAAGCATCAAACCCCAAGTTTTGCTCACTGGGCTGCCACTGGCAATTGGTTTTCTTGAGGAAGTGCAGACATGCTATAGGTCAGATAAAGATTTAAGTCAGTCAGGTATTATCCTCCAAACTGCAACTACAGACCCACGAGAGAATGCATTTGGTAACCTCAGTATTAAACTGCTACACAAATAGCTCAGAATTATTTCTCAAATAATTTTAAGTGGTAAATACCTCAGCTGTTGTACTGCTCTGTCTGGACTAGAGCCCAGCCTGTCCAGTTTATTGATGAATGTTAAAAAGGGCACGTTGTAGCGTTTCATTTGCCTGTTGACAGTTACTGTCTGGCACTGAACTCCTCCAACAGCACACAGAACCAGAATAGCTCCATCCAGAACTCTCAAAGACCTCTCCACTTCAATTGTGAAGTCCACGTGTCCTGAGCAACAAGAAAACCCCCATCATTCACAGAGGAAAAAACGTGACCAGAAATTGTTTTCACAGAAGAGTCTCCAGCCACACAGGAAGGGTCACATCACTCAACTGGGTGACAAGTGCACACCAGGGTGGCACCAAGCTCTGTACACAAGGAGCAACCTCCCTGTGGTCAGAGGAGTCACTACCTGGTGTATCTATGATGTTGATGTTGGTGTCTTTCCACATGGTGTACGTTGCTGCAGACTGAATTGTAATCCCACGCTGTCTCTCCAGCTCCATTGAATCCATGACAGCTCCAACTCCATCCTTACCCCTCACCTGAAGAAAAAAAGAAAAAAACTTAGTCCAAGGGAGTTTACTGATAACTCAGCATGTGCAGAAGTGATGCTTTATGTACTGTGCAACATCTTTGATGCGTTGCAGATAAGCAGATGTGGCAGAGTTGCTGCTAATTCTTCTACTACAAAAAAGTTTGGGTTTGGGTTTTTTTTTCAGCTTTAATGTATTTAACTTTCATTCCTGAAAAAAAGGTTATAAAAAATCCAAGGCGAATTATGCTGCACTGTGAGTTTTAACACATGAACACACCTGCTGCTAAAAACAACATCCCTATGTTCTGCTTCTCCCAGGCATCTCTGACTTCACCAAAAGGTTTGTTTCCTCCTGTGTATGTACAGCAGGGAGGGCAAGGGAGAAGGAAGCCCTGAAATAACTGAGTGTTAAATCTGAGCGCTGGGGAAGGGGGGATGCCCACCTCATGCATCTGGGCTATCCGCCCCGTGTAGAAGAGGATTCTCTCCGTCAGCGTCGTCTTCCCGGAGTCGATGTGAGCCGAGATCCCGATGTTTCGGATCCTCTCGTTGGGGAGGACTCCTGAGGAACATTTCCTGCAGGAGCTGCGGAGCAGCTGTTGGGGAGGAGCAGATGGCTGGCAGCTCAGACACCGAACGCCGTCCCGCAGCTTCCACTCCCTCCATGCCGGACAAGAAGCTCCTTGAAAGCCAGAGGGCCTTCCCAACCTCCCGCGGGGTCACCTCAACCTCCCCGCACCCCAATGGAGGACAGGCGGCAACCGCGTCTCTCCCCCTTCAGCTCCTCGCCGTCCCTCCTCTTCCTCTGACCGAACCGCTGCAGCTGACCCGGTGCTTCCCGACCCACGGAGGGCTCAGTGCTCTCCCCCCACGCCGCCCCGGGAACGGGGGAGCCCTGCCCGGCCCCACACGCCCCTGACAGACGCCGACATTTTGTGTGCGGCCTCACCCCCCCCCCTCCTCAGCGCGGCCCCCGCGGTGCCTCCCGCGCTCTCCCCTCACGAAATGGCGGCGGGCGGTACCTGCGGCTGCAGGAGGCAGCGGGGCCCCAGCCCGGCCCGCAGCACCCTCAGCATGGCTCCTTCCCTTCCCTTCCTTCCCTTCCCTCCCGCCCCACGGGTCAACCCGCAGCCGCTTCCGGGCCGCCGCGCATGCGGAGCGGGAGCGGAACCGGGATGCGGGCCGAGCAGAGTCCGTCCCGGAGAGGTGAAGGGCGGTGCGGGAGGGACCCGGGGAAAGGCTCCTGCGGCGGGGGAAGCCGGGGCATCGCTGCTCCCCAAAACCCGAAGCAGCGCGGAACTAATCCGAGCCTTCCCTACCAGATCCCCACTCCATTCCCACCCCCATCTCTCTCCTCCGGGGAAACTCCATTGCGGGAGGAAGATGTGAAAATGTGCGTTTCCCCCCGCAAACCGCCCCTCTGCGCGGGGCTGCTGGGGTCACACCATCAATACTGCAAAACCAGCCCCAAGGTAGCATACAGGTCACTGAGGTGTAAAGCCAAACGATCCGTAAGTAATAAATAACTTTATTAAAGAATTACAGGTTTAGGTGTTTCTACACAGCATCTCTTGTGTATTACACTTTGAAGCACTGGTTTGCGTGACAAAGTCACCTGTAATGAAGATTTCCCTCTTCCCCCTATAGCTGTAAGGCCATAATTATTTTATTCATTACATTTGTGCATATTTTTTTCCTCTCAGTAGAGCACAGACAAAAATAGAAGCTGTAAGCTTAATACTATTTTCTGTAAATAGCAGTGCCTCCAACATTTATTCTGAGGTTATGATGTGAAAAACATTTCTGCTGTTTTATTACTGGAAAACTTCAGTGAACACCCGGGAAACACCTCCACATTCACCCTGACTTGACTGTAAACCTGATGCTGTCTTCAAAGAATGGAAGAACAAGCCCTAAAGCTGTACTTTTATTTTTTAAGGAGTGAAAGCATCAGGAAGGTTCAGGTTCAGGCTGCACTTCAAACTTTTCCCCACTTACCTTTCCCCTGTGGAGAATGATTCCATAGTTTTTGTCTGTGGCAAGGAGGAGACCATTGCATTAAACAAGCCCAGAAACAATTACCTTGCTGAACTCTGACAAGGGGAAAAGTCCTGCTGATTATTTTCAGGCATTAACAAACAGAATTAAATCATCTGGGAAATCTTCAGAAAGATTAAATACGCTTTAAAGGCCAAGTATTAATTTATTAAACTTATTCAATAGTGCCTTCTAGGCTGTTCTAGCCTTGAAAAATACACTACAGAACTGATTTGGGCTACCCAGGAGGCTCAGTTCTGAGCAGCACAGGAAGATACCAGCTTCACACCTAGAATACAGGTGTGTACCTCAGGATACCCTCTGGACACCGCTGGCTTCCCTCTACACCCCCAGACTCCTGAGGCAAAGGAGAGGGGTGAGGGAGATGAGGTGCTGGACTCAGGATCACTCCCCTGGAACACAAATGGATCTCAGCTGAGGGGTAAATGGTTTCCTGGGGCTGTTCAGAACAGCAGTGGAGGCATCGTGCAACCCAGACAAACTGCTGCCTCCTCAGCCAACTCTGCCCACATTTCTGATTAGTGGATGAGAGTTAACCTGAGCTTGAGATCAGTGGTGAGTTTTATTGCAGAAAAACTCACAGCTACTCACGAGAACCTTCAGGAGTGAAAAACAAGAGGCCAGCTCGAGAGGAAACATAACCAAGGGTCAGAAACACAGAAATGACAGAGCCTAGGCACAAAAACTGAGATGGAAGCACAGCTTGTGAACATGAGAACACTGATACACCAACTGCTTGTCATTTCAGTGTTCCTGTCACTTCTCTTCTTGTTAAACCAAGGTGAATCTGGGGATTCTGGAACAATTTACAATACAAGTTTAAAGATTTTATGCATATATATATATATATACACACACACACAGTAGCTATAGTGTATTCAAATTGCTGTATCACCTAGAAAATTAGAATTTATTTCAGCCACACAAAATAAAAGAATTTATTTACTGTGCAAGTTAAAGTGTGGAAAAAATTAGTTTCATTACCAGGCTTAATAAAATGTCTGAGACTGGTGCAGTTGTAATAGAAAAAAAGTCTTGCAAATCTAAGCTTTTTTTTTTAAAAAAAAATTTGTGATAATCCATTAAAGTGCTTTTAAGTAGAAAGTTTTTTTTTAATGTACTGAAACTAGATGGTTTAGCCAAGGATCTGAAGTTTTAAAGACCATTCTTGTCAAAAGATCAGAGTAGCAAGACACATTAATACTTCTTAAAAAAACAGATTGGTCATATGGATATGTATACTTATATGAAAATAAGCAATGCAGCACCATTATCTTCTCTGAAGCAGCTCCACTCAGAGAATGGAGGCAATTTATTTTTTGCTGCTTTTGATGGGAACATGTGTTCCTTTCACACTGAGGTTCTCTTTGGGCTCCCTGGAACCCACAGCTGCAGCTGGTTTCTCTCTGAAAGAAAACAAGAAATTCAGTCAGCATTCAATAAGGGGTGAGGGAACAGACCTTGTGACACTGCCTTATGCAGAGGTGTTGTTACTGGAGTTGTAAAACAGATTTGACTCTCCCACCAGTGTTCCCAGCACTCTGCTGCTGCCAGCTCCTCATTCTGCCAGGAAACTTTTTACCTTCTTGCTCCATCTTCCTTGGGTACGTGATGAATACTTCTGTACTTTGGAGCTTCCAAAGTGCTTCTGGATCTGGATGGCCTGAACTTCATAATCTCTTTCTGCCACTCGTCATCAAAGGTCTGGGCCTCAGCTGAAAAAGAGTTACAAGTGTACTTCTTATTTTCAGTAAGTGCAAACAAGATAGAAAACAAAATTATAATGCAAAATAAAGGGTTTGAAGAGTGTTTTTTCACTTGTCATCCATGACTCTTCACGTGGCCTGAAAACTGTTTCCAGGGGAGCAGTAAAAGCCAACTGAAGGTTACTGCCAGAAGGCTTTTGTTTGGAATATAAAAATAAAACAACCTCAAAGCCATGATGTTGTAAGAGCAGATGCACATTCTAATCACACAGATCTTAAACATCTCTTTCCTGGTAGCCACAAACACAGCAAAAACTTTGTTGGAAACAAACAAACAAAAAATCATTAGAAGTTTAAATATGAGAAACTATTGTACAAGCAAACTGTGCCAACTGCATTGCCACACAACAGGCTGTCAAAATTTCTATGAATTGGGAAATCTGACACTTTCAGACTGTCTGAAAAATTCCCTTTAAGATGACCCGAGCTGGAACCTGACAATTAGTGTGGGAAACAGCAGTGTACACCCAGGAGGGGATGGCCTCACAGGACATACTTTCATCCAGGTTGATGAATTCTTGGTTCATTTCTTCATCCCCAGTCTTGCTGTTCTTTGATTTTTTAATGACATGAGCACGATCATGAATGTGATGACCAATAGCCATTTTCTCCAGCCCACTTTCAGAATCCTTAAGTGCTCTTCTTGTCTCCTTAACCTGTGCAAAGAAGGGATGTAAGTCTCCTTCCAAACAAAACAAAAAGGTTAAAAAAAAGGTTTTTTTAAAAAAAAATATCCAATTGTCTTCCCCAAAGGTTTTACATCTTTCTTTAGAAAAACCAGGGGTTTTTACAGGCTTTTCCAACTGTCTTATTTACTGTGCTGGCTGAAAATACAGCAAAGCACAGAGCACATGTATTTTCTTTTTGTCAACAGAGTAATCAAGAACATTTAAAGCTTTTAAGTCACGTACACACTGGATATTAACTGTTGGGGGGATAAAAAATTAAAAAACCGCCTTATCTATATATACTCCATGCAGACAAATCTTCAACATTCTCCCTGACAACAGGAGTAAGAACCAATGCCAATATTCACACCAGGAAGGGAAAAGGCAGTACAGGGTTGGCACGTTGACTGGCTTGGAACCCAGGCAGCCACTTCTCCCTGTGTCCATAGGAATATTATTAGAACCTGTTTGATAACCGAGTGTCTGCTGGAGCTTGAGCACATCCCCCAGCCCAGCCTGCTCAACAGCCTTTGCCACTCACACATACAGGCTGCCATCAACCTGCCTCCAGGGCTCAAATTCAAATTTCTCAGGAGAATGAGAGGCAACAGCTGCAGGGAAGTCCCTGAGAGGGCAGCTCCAGCTGAAGGGGGGATCTGAGCCTTGTTTTGCTTCAGACTGCCTCTTGCTACCTTGGGTTTTAGACAGAATTCTGAATGTACAAGGGTCTTAATTAGAGCAAAGAGAGAGATTCTGGAGACAGTCTTAAAGAATCAGCTGTTCTGGCACTGTTTTTCCAGGCTGTAATAGGCACCCAATTTATTTAGATGCATACTTAGCATACAAATTACAAGGAGGAAAACAGCACTTCAGCTTCAGAAGCCTCCAGAGCAATATTTAGACATATATTTTTCTAAATTATAAGAGTAGCTGTCTCCAGTACAAAGAACCTGAAGGAAACTGTGGTTTGGTGTAGATGTCCTTAGGTTCTGGTAATTCCATAGCACCTTCCTGCTGCATCCCAGCACTACTTACACCTCCTGGAGCTGTGCGGGTCTGAGCTGAAGCTTGGAAAACTTTTGGGGGTTCATCTCCTACTTTGGAGTATGTCATGACAGAGGAGGAGCTGAATGTGTGTGCATCTGGATGGACAGACAGATCATCCTGCAAGGAACAGAGACAAGAACAGTGAGAACAGTTAAACTTGGGGGTAACAGCGGGGTCTTGTGTTCTGTCATTATCTTAGTATGAAAAAAAACACCCCTCTGAAAAATTAACCCTCAGTCCTGGACCCCAGATGCTTCCCTCTTTCTGGGAAGAAACCTTGGCATGTCCTGACTCTTGTCCCAGGTGTCCCCATGCCAGGAAGATGACAACAAATCACAGCCATGGGCTGCAGTAAGCAACTGCAAAGGTTTGCCCTGGTAGAGCTGAGTTTGGTAGTGAAGCTACAAGGCCCAGCACCAGCCTTGGCACAGCCACTACACACCAAGAGCTGAGCTGAAGGGGGAATCCAGCAAAAATGGTCCCACAGCTTTTCCCAAGGCCAGGAAACAGTAAGGAGACTCAGCAACACCTTACAGAGAGTGGTGTTATCTTCACTGAGAAGAAAACCACAGCACTGACAATAAAAATCAGAGGAAAATCTCTATGCAAGGTGGCACTGAGGTGTTGGCAGCCTGGTTGGTTTAAGTGTCCAGTAACATTTTGCTTCTTCTTCTAAGGTGTCAGCTCTGGCAACAGCCAGAAAGCAGATAACTCCCAGCAGTTCTGCCCCCTGGAGAATCAAGCATGGATTTGAAGTGCTGAGCTTAGCAAATCATCAGTGACACAACAGAGAATTCTTACCATATAGTCAGGAAGAGAAATTAAAAATTAAAATTTCTTACTACCTGCTTGAGACTGGTACCTTTTTTTTTTTTTTTTTTGGCAGGACTTCTCATTAGTATTTTAAGCAATTGTCATTCTCCAATACAATTAATTTTATAATAAATTTTTAAACACTCACGAATTTTTTTTGCATTTCCAGCATGGTGTTTCTCATATTTGCCATCATCCTGTCCATTGCAAAAAAAGGTTCCCCAAAATCTGCATCCTGATAAAAGAAAAGACATTAAAATTAAAACAAATTCTTCTGACTCCTCAAATTCTGAGGCTGTTTTGTTTTTTTTAAACATGCATTTTTAATGCAACTCAGACCATCAAAAAGGCTTTTCACAGCCTGCAATTCAGACATAGACAAGCCAAAAATGCATCTTTTAGAATGAAAAATAGAAAGCTAGCATGGGGAGTTTGTTAAATTGGAAGTACTGGAGAGACAGAAGATTTGACATTCAAATATCAAAACTAAGCTCACATGGTGGCCAATTCACAAGAACTATTTTCACCCAGCTTCTCATCTATCTTCTGCTGGAGGAAAGTCCTATGTGACTCAGAAAAAGTACCATATGAGCCAGAAAAAGCACCATATGGCCCTCCATGCCTCATCAACTACTGAAGAGCAGCTTATTTTTGTGACACAAATCCCTGAGTGCAGCTGGGACCCCACTGAGCACCAGCCCAGGAGTGCAGGAGGCTCAGGGAAGGGCAGTGGGGATACAGCAGAGCACTCTGATTGGGATTTTAATGGCAGCTTAATTACTTGATGCTACAGATATATTCAATACACCATTCACATTACTGTTCCAGGAAAGCAGATGATCCAGTGATAGTAAGGACAGGTTTATGCAGGATGCATCCACCCCACACTCCTCCAACTACTTGGAAACATGTAGAATTTCACTGCATTCACTTCAACAGCTGTTGAAAAACCTGAAGTTTATGCACAAAACTGAGTAAAACTCAAGTACAGAGAAATCTCCAGTTTGCTTCTTCATTACCAAGAAACCTTAAGGGCTACCAAAACCTCGGGGCAATAATTATAGACAATTTAGGGCATCAAATCATTGCAAGGTTAAGTAACTCCAGCCAACTGCCTTCTCCAGTTAAAAGTCTGCAGCCTGAGCAGTGACACTACAGCCACCAGCTGTCCCTCCAGAACCACACACACAGGGAGTGAGGGCATTGCAAGGCTGAGGAGCTGATACACCCTGCACACAGCAAGCTGCCAAGCTGGGCTTCTGCAGAGGAGCATGAACAGCTCATACAGCTGGACCTCAACATTTAAAGATCTTGTGTTTGTTTTTATCTGCTCTGCTCGCTAGGTTCTGGTTTGCAGCCTGAGGACTCCTCAAAGCCAAAGGGGGCAGACTCACAGCTTGCTCTCCCTCAGGTACTTCATACACCTCCCTCATGAGACATTCCACTCCTCCTCCAACAGGCTACAGCTAAAAACCATTCCAAGCCCATCTCCAGTTGGAATTGTGTCTCCAGAACTGGGCTGCCTTGGCTCTGAGCAGTGCTGCAGGTCCTGGCAGCACAACACACGCTCCAGGCTGCTACCTTCACTCTGCTCTCCAAGCTTAGAGTCTTTTTACTCCAGGGGTTAATTTCAGGATTTTTCCTGAAATAATCCCTCTTCTCCAGGGATCATTTCCTTCACATTCATCAGGGATCAAGCACCAACATGGCCAAGCAGAAAAGCAACCTCAAGTAGCAACTTCTCCAATCCTGACATCAGCATATTTAGTCCACCCTCACATTTTCATTCAATGAGGTAAAACAATTATTTTAAAAATCTTTAATCCTGTTGTTCCATCTACCCAAACACCAACACAAGCAGACAAATCAGCTGTTGTCCATGCTTTAGTGAGGCAGACAGTATGCATGTACCAGCTCCTGGGATACTAACCACTCTGCCAAAGCCTGCAAAGGGCATGAGGGAGAAGCTGGATGCCTGGAAGGAAAAGGATCAGCAGCTTTTATTGGATCTGTTATCAGGTACAGCAGGAGTAACTTTTATACACAGCACTTCCATATCCAGCAAGAGATATTAAACATTTCCAATCAAATAAAGACAGGCACTCAAGAGGACCCTCCCCAGGGACTGGCAGGTTACAGTGTTCTCCACCAATAGCATATGAAGCAGTCTGGGTGTTGAAAAGGAATATTTTCCACTAATGTTCCTGGAAAGCAACCACATTTATTAAGACATTCCTTTGGATGGAGGAGAAGCACTTGGAGCTGGAAGCTGAGAAACATTTGCATAGCACAGCAACCTTTGTACTAAAATTATTAAAAATGAGGTGCAGTGTTTCAGAGCTCACCTGCTCCTCTGAAAACACTTCATGCCACAGAACCCTGGAAGGCCATGAAAATCAACAATCAATAGCCCCTTTAGTGCAAGTTTCTGTAATTACAGTTCAGAAGGCTGGCATACAATTTGAGCATTTAAAATTAAGTACCACAGCTAGCTGAGCTGCTCCCAAGCCCTCTTGATGTATTAATAGAGCTTGAAGAAAATGTATTTTCCTCAAAACACCCTTACATCCCTTGTGATAACTAAAATGAAGTCTATCTTGTCAGCAGTTTCAAAGGTCACTGCAAAGAAGTTGTAGGCAAATCTATCATCATACACAGAATTACCCAAAGACAAATCCCCCATGAGCAAATTACCCTCTGCAGTTGTATAAATAGATGTAGCTATAAACACCAGCAAATACAGTTCCTGTTTGCCCAGCTGATACTGAATATCCCTAGAGGACAAGGCAGTGCTGGGAAACACACTGTTGTTTCCAGGAAACCAAGACTGGAGTTACATAAAAACCTACTCACTGAGAGGCTGGTTAGACACAAGTACCAAACCCTTCACAGTGACTCAAGTACAGAAATAAAGAATTACCTGATTCTTTAATACCTTTGAGCTCTTTCAGACTACTGTCCCATTTAAAATTTAGTGCCATAAAAGAATATAATGTGTTCTATGTGTATCAAGTGCAAAAGGCTGCCTTCAGAAATGAGTTGTTAGTCATTAAAACTTTATAAACTGTTTTGTAACATACACTAAAAGCTGTTATGCTGCCTTACCTACAGGACAATCAGATACCCAAACAAAACTACACTATCTCAAGATGCTTCACCCCATTCCTCTTGCTCATATCCTTTCCTCCCCCCTCCAAGAGGCTAAAAACTGACACCACAAACCTGCTTGAGAAAGCAAAAGCAATTTCAGGTTTGAAGACTGTCCTGACACGTGTTGAGTTGATGCAACTTTTAGGCATGCTAGAGTTTACTTCAACAGAGAATTACAACTCTCAGAAATCAGCATGGGGGATTTCAGCAAAGTGTATTTACAGGGCAGTAAAGATAATCCTTTTTTTCATACATAAAAATGTCATTAAGTGTCTGAATCATTTGTGGAGGGAAACCAGTAAAAGCACTTTGAGACTACAAGGCTCAAGTGTAAGTCCTGAGTCTTCTGTGACATCTGACAACTTTCAGGTAAAACATGAGGCACATCAAGAGATACTGGAAATGTTAGCAGGTGTGGAATTCTTTTGTGCTTATCAAAACAGCCCAGTGCTCTTCCATCTTTAACTCCTTCCTGCAGCCACAGATAAACATTCTCTATGCCTCAAATTTCTTCCTCACTGCCAAGAACAAGCACCCAGGATATTTGGGGCAGGTTTAAAACATTTTTTTTTCTCAAGGACACAGAAGTCTGCTCTGTTTGCATGCTGAACCTAGGCCTAAGGATCTGCTCCAGCAGAGGCAAGCTCACCCCCCAGTTAGTTACAGCACCAGCTATATTTGAAACTGACTGGTAAGGTATGAGCACAGAGGAAAGAATCTGGCAGTTGACTTTTGACTTGCAGGTGATGGTCTGTGTTTCAGCTGGGTTTGTTAAGCTCTAACTATCTAGGATTGAACCACCACCACCCAAGCTGGCAGAGTGCCACAAGCCCTTGTAATTGGTTTTGTCTTCTAGCTGCTTTTTAAAATCAAACGCGATTTCTTGCAGAGATCATTCAGCTGCAAAATATTTAGTCTGGTGCAGGGAAAGGAACCAACTTCCAGCTTACATCCTTTCTAAATACAGCAATTAGATAAGGTTTAGCTACATAAGCTTGAAATACAATTGTCCTGCATGTCCAGAGAGTTGAAAAGCTACTTGATAGAAAACACAGATCATTGCCAGCTCAGTTTCAGATGGGCATTTAAGAAATTTTCCTATCAGTTTTCCTGATCTGTAACTCCTGCAGTCTTGTATCTAGAGGAAACACCAGGGATCTGACCAATTAGAGCATGAAACCTTTATCCACAGCTGAAAAGTTGAAGCAGAGTTTAAATATATCTGTGTAGCTACTGTTCAGGTGGCTGCAACACAGGCTTGTGTTCCACAAAGATCAATAACTACACACAAGATACTGAGGTGCAGAGTGAAGGCATCATTAAGGTACCTTTTTAAGTACAGTTAGCATAAAAAGGAAATAAGTGTTCAGAGAAGGTTCTGTCTTTGGATATTTTAAATACCTTTCTGCAATATAAACATTTATATTATTTTTATTTATATTATATAAATAAAATAAATAGCTATATACAAGTTTATATATAAACATTTATACATAAATATTTATTTACATAACATTTATATTATTTAGTAAACACTTGACAAATGTTGTTTTGTTACATTTTGTATATTCAGTGTTGAACAACATAGGAATTTGTTACCAGGCCCAACAGAAACATGGTTGGCAAGGTTTTAATGCTTAAACAACAGGCATTAAGGCATCAAGAGAGGGGTTCTTCCCATTGTAGTCAGCAAGGAAACAATCCAGGCTGCAAGTGCTGAGCCAAACCTCTGCTTCCCCTGGACCAAGTGAACAGAAATGGCAATGTGAAGCCAGCTGTTTTAGCAGTAAATGTAAATTCCATGTAGCAGTCCTTGGAGATGAAGAAAACACTTACTCTGCCATTTCCTCTCCGGGCAACCTGAGAGTCCTGGTGCACCCCCTGCTCTCCTCTTCTCTCCCCACCATCTGTCAGGCTGCGGAATGGATCTCTGCCAAAAGGATCAGAGAAGCTTCTCATCATCTGCCTCATGTGTTCATGGTGTGCAGCAAAAGGATCCCTGGGAGGAGAGTTCACACACAAAGTCAGCAGCTTTTACTCCAACCTACGTAAAACAGCCCCGAAATTTTTAAAATTCCGTTTTGTTTTTTTTTAAATCATTATGCATGGTTCTTCAGGCAAATTCTTTATTTTTAAACAGGACCTAACTGAGCAATCTGCTGCTCCTCACAAGCTCTCCCTTCTTTCACTTCCCTGTCTCTGGTTGGACAGGTGCTTTAGTTCTGTTGTCTTCTCAGCTGCCTTGGTTGCTCTCCTACACTCTTGCCTGTCCATGTTGCTTTTTCCTCCTTCCTCATCTTTAAAAAAAATAAATCCATCTCTGCAGCCATCTTTAACTCCAATCTGTGGTCACTATCTGCCAGGAACTATAAAACTGACCTATATTTTATTTACCACTACTTCCAAAAGATTCTTCCTGGCTTTTTGCTTTTGTGTTACTTTTCCCTTTCTCTTCTCCTCCTTGTAAACACTCAGCCTCCGTTTCCAAGAAGCTGCAGAACTACACCAGTAACCCCAAAGCCTGCAGGTAAAACATTGCTGAAGTTCTTCTCCATTACTCATGACTGAATTCTTTTGCATCCCCTAATTTGTACAAGAACTAAAGACTTCAGACTGAGGCCAGAGGAGGGGCAAAGTACTATTACTTGGTTATAAGCACAATGTATGATCAGTACTGCTGCTTGTGGTGCCAGGCTACAGATTACTTGATACAAAAACCATGCTGCCCTTCCTGTCTTCACCTCCACTCCATTTTCCCCTTTGCTATTCCACTGAAAGCCACTTTATTAACAGTCATTTCCCAGCTATATTTACTTACACTGAAAAGCACTTTATTTTTCTTCCTATTTCCTGGCATTCCCCAGACACCCCAACCTTTCCTGGGACACCTCATGCCTCCCTGAAGAAAAGCTTCAGGCTGTTCATTCCTCAGTCCCCATCCATCTCTTGAAAGTTTCCTGAAGAGCCTTTGTGTTCCCCACCCCTCACCTCCAGTGAGCTTCCACACCCCACAGCCCCTTTCATCTCTTTGTGCCCTCTTCTCCAGTGCCAAATTTGCATTTTTATTACACGAAACAAGCTTACAAACACGATTTTCAAACAAGACCTTTTTTTTAGCACAATATCCCTCTAAGCTATGAGCAGAATTAACTCACTCCAGTGCAAAGCAACCTTCAGAGTCAGGAGGCAGAGTTGTTTGTCAGCAGACCCTAATCTGCCCCACTCACATGGCTGCTGGCTCTGACTCCTGGCCAGACCTGATAAGCAGCTCAGGCACAGCAAGGGTCCCCTCACTTCTCACAGGATGAAGAGCAGATGGAAAAAGGCACTGCAGAAGCCAAGGAGAGGGGAGCAGAGGAGCACTACCTCATCCTGCCATCGAGTCTGCTCTGACACCACCACCTTCAGATTGGGTGGTTATCAAAACACAAACATGAACTGTGTTCTGTCAGTAACTTCTGCTTAACAAAGTTTCTCTCTGGTCCTTTACAGTTCAAAGCAGCAGGACACACAGCAGTTATCTGCAACACAAGACTGCAGAGATTTAGTGTAGAGGCTAAAAAGTGTTGAACTGGGTGTGCTTAATGTGCTGTAGTAAATCTCACCTGACACAAAGTACTGCTTTACACCTTGTGAAATTGTCCTTTTTGCACCAATTTCTCTGGCAACTTCCCTGGGCCATTCACCCTCCACTACAACCATCTGCCACACATACCCACATCTAACACTGGGGTTCTGCTCTTGCTTCTTAAAAAAAAAAAAAAAAAAAAAAAAAAAGTTTATTAATACAGCTTCTCACTATCAGAGATGGGGAAGTCAGATATATGCTGTTCCCACATTTAGAAACAGAAATGGAGTCACCCAGCACCCTAGGGCCATTTTAGGGAGCAATTAATATCTGGTGTTGCCAAACCTCTAAAGAAACACTACAATTTCTGTGGGGAAAAACCAGTGGAAAGCCAAGAGGGAACCAGTCTGGCAGATAAGGGCTTCCAAGGAATGACACCTACCAACCTGACAGCTCTGGTGACTGAAACTCAAAACCATAACTACAAGGGAGTGAGCCACCCTTGAAAAAAACCAAATATATTTAACCAAAGTCTCCCCAGTAAATGATGCAAGATCTTAAGTTCTTTGTCTAAATCCCAGATCTTATAGGAAGGCAACAGGTGGAGTTACCATTCAGTTACCACTGAGCACACCTGACTTCAAATCTGACCTTTTTAAGAGGAAGAGGGGAAAAAAGTACTTCTGATGAGAGAGACATCATTTCTGCAGACTTTGTATTATTCTACCATAAAATTAATGGGGGGAAAGTGGGTTCTGTGAGGGGTTTGTTTAGAGAATTTGTGCCTTTCACCATGTTATTTTCAAAATTAAGTCCTGAGTGTGAATAAGTGATTTGTATATTTGTCATTCCACTATTGTGCAGTTAAATTCTAGTCAGTGGTTAATCTGCCCTTAACCTGACATTGAGGTGTTTGAAGCAAAAAGGTTTAGCCTCCAAAACCAAGATCCAAGCTACAACAGCACACAGGCATTAAGAAGGCTGATGCTGCTAACAACAGAAATCTGATTTGCACCAAGACACAGCTCACTTGGTGAATTCTTGAATGTCTCAGCCTTAAGCTCCAAAGGCTCTACAGTTCAGCTGAAACCTTCCATGGTGTTATACTAAAAGTATAATTTTATTCCTTGCTTCTAGGTATGCTTCTGGTCAGTTGAGAAGCTGAACAGTAAGTTTTTGAAAACTGTACTTCACATTAGATAGGGGTTTTTTTGTGTGTAATTAGGAAGTTATGTAAGCCTGAAGTTGCAGAATCACACTGGTGCTAACACCTGGAACAACAGAACAAAAGCTGGGCTTTAGTAAATTAAAACCAGAGGCCAAGTGCAGCTGGCAGAGAAGCAGCAACTTCTGCACCTGTGCAGGCTCTTTGGGCTGAAACTCAGCTGGGGCTGGGCAGGGATCTGTCTGTCTGACTGACTGGTGGGTCCCTGGGACAGCTGCTCTCAGGCCGAGGCATTTCTTTTAACCCAGGCACTATTTCCAGTTCAGCAGTCAAACCCTCTCCTTGTGAGGCAAGAGTATTACACTATTCTGGAAGCTAATCTTATCTGAAGTAATAAGCTCATTTCCTTAACTATATGCAGAAGAGATTTACAAGGACAGTGCCAAGCACAGGAAGCTCAGTATCCATCTCCCATCTCTTTCACACACTCCCTTCTTCCATCTTCTGCAACTCCCCTCCCATATGGATTTAAAATGAGGTGGGTGGCTACAATGAAGAGGAATAACTGATATTTCAAAAGCACTCTGCAAAATCCAACTAACAAGACATCCTTCCCATTATCAGTTTAATTTCACACAGACGATTTCCACAGTGAAGCCTTCCCCACAGTGTACCCCACAGGTAACTGCTGAGTTGGTACAAGAGTGCACTTATTCCTTGAAACCAAGTGCACAAATCCACCTTGCTCAGCTCCCAGAGCAACCCCCCTGCTAGGAATGTGCTTTTGCAGCTGAGCAGCAGACTCTCCTTTAAGACGCACAAACACAGCCCCAGCTAGAATATCCTGTAACCAAGAGATGCAGTCAACAAACCCACATCACAAGGCCTGGTGTGTTACCCTTCCTCACCCACCCCCCTGCATCACTCCTTCTCTTTGCTTCTAATTAAGCTCCACATAGGTTTTTTTTCTAAAAGACATGGTACCTACTAAAAAAAAAAAAAATCACTCAAGCTCCTCAGAGTTCTCTAATCACTTTCTTACTTGCTACATCTCCCTGTTTCTGTCGAAAGGGAGAAATGTGGCCAGAGTAGCAGCTATTTTGGCCATCCCAGCACTCCTGGGGAGTATTGGTGTAACACACTTAGGTTAAGGTTAGAGGGGCAAACAAAGTTTCCCAGGAGAAATAAAACTCATTTCAGAGCTGAATCCATGCTCTACCCCAAGCATAACCCTTGTCCTTGTGGCAGAGAAATGAAAAAGCTGCACATCTGTGGAGCTAACACATCACCATCCCCTCAGGAAACCTCTACAAAGAGACAAACACTTTGCCTTCAAGATCTCATGTGCACATTTGTAAAGTTTTAGTGCCAGAAAACCCGGTTTATGCACTGCCAAGAGTTAAAGCACAAAAAAAACCCCCAAACAAACCAAAACCACTAGAACAGCTGGAATATTCAGCACCTGCCCACCTTAAGACACTCAAAAAAACCCCACCAAAAAACCCACAAACAAAAAAACCCAACCAACAACAACAAAAATATCCGAACAAAAGCAAACAAACCCCCCCACTAAATTAAGACACTGAAAGCAATGGAGAAGATTTCTTCTCAGTAGACGCCACTAGCACATCACAATTTCCCCACTGCACTAAGAGTACAAACATTGCTGAAGAACGGAGCGAGAGACAAGATTCACGTATTTAAAACCACTGGCAACCATTTACCCCACCACCACAGGGCCCTTCTCCTCAGGGCACCACAGGAGCTTTGCTGGGTCCTACCCCGGCGGGGCAACAACGACCTCGAAGCGTTCGTCTGGGCGAAGCCGGAGAGCACGGTGGCCTCCCCGGCCCCTCAAGACCCCCACGGCGGCCTCCCCGGCCCCTCACACCCTCCTTGTCCCCTCACACCTCCCCTTCGGCCTCCCCGGCCCCTCACACGCACCCCGGCCGCCCCTTCGCAGCCCCCCTGTCTCCCCTACAGCACCGGTGCCGCCCTCCAGCCCTCCCCGCTTCTCAGGAGGCTGCCAGAGCCCTGTGAGCCGCGTCCGCTGCCCTCACCGAAAGAAGGGATCCTCCTCGAAGCAGCGGCCCAGCCCCCCGAACATGGCTGCGGCTGCCGGCGGTGTGAGCGACCCCGGACCCGCCGGACCCTGACGACGGCTCGCGCCTCGCCACGTGACCCCTTCCCCGCGCTGCTATTGGTTGCCGCGGCGGTGACGTACACAGCGGGGCGGGGCTCTTCTCCTTGCCGCCGTTGCCGTGGTAACCGTGGGTTGCGGCCTGGGCCCGGCGGGGAGCGGAGCAGCCCCGGGCCGCCCCTTCCCCTTCCATGCTGCCCCTTCCCCTTCCCCTTCCACGCTGCCCCTCGGTCTGACTCTCCCGAAGCCCCTTTTTTGTCCTCGGGGTACGGCCCGGACCGGCTTGGGGGAGCGCAGACCCCAGCTTGAAGGAGGAGGCCCGGCCCTCACCCCAGCTCCTGTCAGGCTCCTTGTGGGCACGGCTCAGGCCGCTGCCCCCTGCTTGGGAATTTTAAAAATAATTGTTTTATTTTTTTTCCAGTAGGTGGCAGTAAAATAAAGCGACTGTAAAGCGACAGGCTGAGAGGGGAGCCTCTGGAGGAGCAGTGGCACCCAAGTCCTAAGCATCCCCGGCCGGCAATGAAATCAGCTCCAACTCCCTGTTCCAACAAGCCACAGCAATGGGGAAAAACTGAGGCAAAGGAGAAAGGGCTGCAGGGAGCTGGGAGTCAGGATTAGGATTCACAGCAGCTCAGCACAAGGCAGATCCCATTTCTGAGGCCCCATGGCAGTGACCTTGGGGCCAGCAGCCCACTCCATGGTGCTTACTGGTTAAACAGAAAGGGAAAAAGGGCTCTGTCTTCTGGGCTGGAAGAAGCAGCTCCCAGCTCAGCTGTAAAGGATGTAAAGCTTCCTGGAACCAAGGAACATTTCAAGGAACAAATGGGGCAAATATATGGGGAGTGTTCCCTGAGTGTCCTGAAGAGCAGGGTGGTTGTGAACACTGTGTGTGAGAACTGGGATTACATGGATTCCCAGGCTGGTTTGGGATGGAAGGGACCTTAAAGCTCCCCCAGTGCCACCCCTGCCATGGTCAGGGACATCTCCCCCAGCCCAGGGTGCTCCCAGCCCCATCCAACCTGGGCTGAGACACTGCCAGGGATGGGGCAGCCACAGCTTCCCTGGGAAACCTGGGCCAGGGGCTCAGCACCCTCACCCCAAAGGATTTCCCTCTCAGGTCTCATCTCAATCTGCACGTCTTCAGTTTCAAACCATCACTCCTCATCCCATCACTCCAGGCCCTTGCAAAAAGTCCCTCTCTAGCTTTCCTGTAGGCTCCCCACAGGGATTGCAAGGCAGTTTGGAAGAACAAGAGGTGTAGGAATCTCCCCTTCATCGTTTGTAACATGGAGAAAAAATGTGGAGAAAAACATTTACCTGTTTGGAAAAAATTCTCCTGGTCTAGATGGCCAAGTGCCTCAGATCTGTGAACATGGGGGGGTGTTTCTCCTCTTCCATCTCCTGTGGAGAGGCAGGAGAAGCCTCTTCCCTCCTCCTCACTTCTCTTTCAAAATCCCAGAGTTTAGGGGAAAGACAGAAAAGGTGCTGAGGAGCTGGCCAGGTGGGATTAGAGCACACCAGGGTGGTTCAGATGCCAGTCAGGGAAGCAGATCCATCGTTCCCCTAGGATCCATCACGCTATAGAAACAGCTCTGCAGGTATTTTGCCCAAAGTGGAAAACTGACATAAAAGATGAATGAACTGAGCCTGCAATATTTTCGAAAAATATCAGTAATTGGGTGAGCATTGATTTTGCTGTCTCCTGATGTAGACTTCTCTGTAGATCCTGGTGAGTGGTGATACTGCAGCCCTAAGATGCACTCCGGGTTGGAGGAGTTGTTCCAGTGGAAACATTGATGCTGAGTGACTGGTGGGCAGGGAAGCATGACAGAAAAAGGGTTCCCCATTGATTCTGCTGGGGAAGCTGTGAGCTGTGTGTACATTTCTGATGAAAGATCAGCAAATAAATCAGGTGGTGCTCATGGAAGTGAACTCCGACGCTTTGGGGCTCTGGAGAAAAGAAATTTCCTGCCAGTTCTGATGTTAGCAGAGAACTTTGCTGCTGCTCAGAGATGGGATTTGTGCTTTGTTTCAACACAGAAGTATTACAAACATTGTTGTGATGCCATCCTCTGCACTGAAGTTAGACTGCAGGTACTGAAGCTCTTTAAAACTCCTCTGGAAATGCCATCTGCAGGAGCTGCACCAGAATGATCAGGCCATACAGAGTGCTCATTTATTAATTACTCATCATTATATTTTGATGGACAGATGCCCTGTCTCAGTTTGGTTTTTGCTATTACAGTAGTTCATTAATATCCATGATAGTGCATGCTGGATAGAATGTTCACTTACTCCTTGCTACAAAGCAGCAAGGTGAGCTTGCTTTAACAAAACAAACACATCAGACACAAAACCCTGCAAGTTCTTATCTTCCTGAGGCTTTACCTTCTCTAAATGTTTGTTCTGGTGTCGTTAACTTTTTCGCAGTCCCCTACCAAAACCTAACTGAGGATCTTTGTTTTCTTTTTAGAGTATTTATTTACAGTTTCTGAACATGGACACAAAAAAAGTTCAGTTAGTGCAGCAGAACCTTTGTCTGAGTAAGAAGAAACCCATTGCTCCTCCTGTGCATGGACAAAACAGAACTGTGGAGCCTTCCAGCAGCTGCTCAGAGCCCAGCAGATCACCTACACTTTGCTATTTGATTTTATGCAGACTCTGACTCCAAAAGATGAAAGTTCTTCCCCAGTCTGAGCAGATCCAGAGCTGGATTACCAGGCAGATAACCAAGCAATCCGAGTCCTGGATAATTCTGGGGCTGCTGGTGGGAAGCAGAGCCCTGTTAGCAGTGAGCTCATTACAAGAGGCTCACTGAGGGCATCAAGTCAGGACTTTATTTGCACTGAGCAAATCTCTAATTGCTCAGGCCTTCTTCTGGTTTGTGTCTGCTTGAGTTAGACTTCTTTTGTGCAGATAAAAAGACTTCTGTAAGAAATCACCTCGGTGCAACAGCACTGTCAGTCTGGAGGGCATCTCCAATGAGATTAATGATGTCTGCCTTAATATGGGAAAACTTTGCATAAATGAGATTATGGTTTCTGCTGAAACCTGCCAACTCTTATTCATTTGCAGTAAATATTATCTTTAATTAAAAGTTTTAAGGTATCTTGTTCCTGAACTAATGAGATCTACAGTGATTTCCCTTAGGAATTAATTTACCTTCTTAATTCTTATTCATTTTGGTGATATGACTATTTAAATCTGATTCAGACTTCAGAGCTTTGTGGAACATATTCATCTAGAACAAAAGGTCATTTTGCCATATTGACGTTTTGTTGGTATTTATAATTCTCTCCTCTCTCTCAACTGCAAAGACATGTGCTTGGGTTCCTGCCCCAAACATTTTCTACTCACAAGTCTGTTCATCTTAACTCCCCATGCTGAGAGGTTCTTTTCCAGTTATTTCACTTTTGCTTATACTTTCTGCTCCACTCAGAGTGCAAATCAATTGTAGCAAGGCTGAAAAAAAGATTGTGAGCAACTTATTCAGAACAGGAGAGCTATGTATAATACACCAAAATATCTTGCTTGCATATATAAAAAGGACACCAAGAAAAAAATTAACTACTACTTAGTTCATTATCAGGAGACATTTCTAGTGCAAGCTCATCTGAATCTTGAGACATCATCTCAGTCTCCATCAGTGTTCAAAGCTGCCAGGCTGACTCTGATGGAACACCAGCTGGTTTCCAGGGGGGTCATTACCCTAAATGAAGGGTAATGCTCCTAAAAGGGGCAAGACAAAATCATCTCTCAGTGTTGAGCAGAGCTTTTTCTGTCTCTGTGAAATACAGAATGCCTCTTCAGAAGCACACTGCCAGTGTGAAGTAGTTAAGTTGAACTGTACTTTGTCTGAGATGCAGACTGGGCAGGTTGATTCCTGCTTTTTATAGGAAGGGACTTTTGTCTTCTTGCTGTTATTCCAAGATCTTCCATTTTCCCACCCAAGGATTTCTAATGGAAAACTTTTCTGTGTCCACTATGAGACTGTATATAATTAGGAAATATCTTTAAAAGCTCCTGTTCTGTTTTTGAAGTTGATTTTTTTTTTTAAATTGCCTATTATACATAGACTGCAGTAGGAACTCCCAGCTGTGGGAGGTTCCTAACCCTGTACTTTCACCACCAGTGGGTAAGAAACATGTTTTGTGGCCTCAGCAGAGTGTGCACTGGGCTCAGCTATATATAGCATTGTCACCCACTGCTATAAGCTGTTGATAACCTTCCATTTATAACTTCCTTGCAGACCAACTTCCTCCCATCACACACAAATTAGAGGATTATCAATAATGTACGAACTAATAAATAATGCTGCTGGGCTGTTGTCAGGGCAACCAATATCACTGAGGCTGCAAGAGAGATCCTCCAGTTGTGTCTAGGATATTTGAAGCCCTCCTTGTCTGTAAGGCCTCAGCAAAGTAAAAAAAAGAGATTTTTGTGTGTGTGTTTCTTTGGGGCAGCTGAAAGAATTGGTGGCATATATTCTGTTAGAGTCACAGGAAAGTGAGAGATCAGCTCCCTTGTAAAAACTGATACTTTATGTCATCTATTTATTTAAGAACTGTTTACAAAATACCAACATAGGCAATGTAGGAATTCCCAGATTGGATTCCCTGTAAATCCATGTGGTGTCCAGTAACTTATTTACAAGTTACCCAGAATGGATGTTTTGTAAGAAACTGCTGGAAAGTGCCCAAGAGCTGTGTGGGACACAGCCTGCCCTTGGCCTGTTGCATCCTTGTAAAAACTCATTCCCCAGGCTGACAGGATAAGCTTTTAAAAACTATTTGAAAGGCATTTTTCAAATCATCTACACAAGCAATAAATCCATCTTACAGCTCTAGGTTTTGGGCTTCAATGACATCTAATAGCAACGAATCCCTGAGTTGAATTTTATATCAAGTGACACTGGATTTCTTTAAATCAGCCTCAGCTTTGTGAACTTTTCTCTTTTTCTTGTGAAACCTCTTTTTCTTGGGTTTGTTCAGCAGAGTGAAAACTGAGGCATATAAATACAAATAGTGTCATTCTTAAAAAAACCCCAACACCCAGCATAACAAAACAGTCCTGGCCCCACTGGGAGTGTTTGTCATCGATTCCAGGATTTGGTTCAAAAATAGTCTTTGTTTAATGGGCTCTGTTGCCCTCATGTACCATACATTGATTTGTACAAACTGTGGCAGCACTCACCTACATATTAGGGAGCAGGGGAAGGTTTGTTCCTGAGTAACTTCAGTAATTTCTACCTGTCTTGTTTTGCCATTGCCAATTGACCAAAAAATACATGCTGAAGATGCTGAACTCAACCAGCTGTGAGATGACACTGTTGTTTCTTAAATCCTGGACACTGCTCCTTGGCATTGTGAGGAAGAGAGAAAAAAAAAATCCCCTTTTAGTCTCTTCAGGAGCTGCTTGATTTACCCAAAGACCAAGCTTGCCACTGGAAACTAAAGAACAAGTGTCCTGCTGCAGGTGCTTTGCACCAGGTGAAACCCCATTTCTCCTGTTTGAAAGTTGTGACCACATTTTGGACAGTGCTGTGTTTGTTCAGGGAACTGACCTGATTCAAAAAGTCCTGCCTGCTTGAGGCTGCTGGTCTCCAACACTAAAGCTGGCTCTTCCTAGCTGAGCAGATTAAAACCATACTTCAATTGATCCTGTAGAAAACATGCAGCTTAAATGCACAGGTTAGCACAACATCAAGTTTACACAGCTCAGAATAAGACTAGTTTCATGGGTATGGCAAGAATTAATTGTCAGTTTTAATTGCCACACAGAATTTTCACTGTCTACCTAAAGAAAAAAAAAAAATCCCAGCTTTATTACACAGTTACATTTAATTACATTTGCTGCAGCCCCTCACTGCCAAAAGCCTCGGGAAGGTTTAGCTCTGGTTACCTGGCTATCAAGAACCAGGCTGGAATATTAAAAATAGCTCCTTTTCTTAAATTATTTTGGAAAAAAAGTGGTATCAGAGCACTTGGGGGCTCTGAGCAGTCCTGCACCAGGTCTGGCCAGGGAGCAGAGCAATGTCAGGAGCAAGGTTGAAGGTAATTTGAGAGGACTCAGACAATCAGTGCTCAGTCCCCAGCCAGTTCTGTGGGGCTCAGCAGTTACTATTTAAATTGAAAATGTATTGGCATAAATGAGGAACCCTTACTTCTTCCAGTGAAGTTCTTTTGCAGGTGGGTTTAAAGATGCTGTGCCATTTCCAGAGGCTTCAGTGTATGTTGGAGTGGAAGTGGCCCCTGACAGTGTCCTTAGGAAGCTGGTTACATTCCAGCTGTAATGTCAGTATAAATTGTTCCTAAATGTCAGATAAAAGCATCAGGCTACTGCAAGCAACTCGAGGCAGACCTGTAATAACATTTACATTAATATTTTAAATATATGTATTCAATTCACATAGTGGCCCAGCTCTGTAACTTGGATGAACACTGAAAGAAGGCAAAAATTGATAGGAAAAAAACACTCTGCAATTCACCAAAAAGCTATTGAAAATGCAACTGGACATTTTTACAGATGTTAGCTGGATTTCAGTCCCATTAATAATAATTATTGAGATGTGTTTCTGCCTTCCTTTCAGAACTGTAAGGTGGAAACCCAGCAGAGGTGGAGACCCCCTGGGTGCAGAGCTCCTCCCCAAACCACCCTGGATCAGCAATCACTGCAAACTTTTGGGGCTCACCTTTCCCTGCAGCAGTTTTGCATTTGGAAAGAGGTGGGTGGGAAGGCAAGAGAAAGCTCTGAGCCAAACTGCTCTGCTCCATCACCCTCACTCCTGCCCTAATAGGAAGCAGAAGGACAAACAGGGGCTATGTGCACCTCATCTGGGGCCCTTCTAGGTGACACCGAGGTCTGGAGTGACAACTACTCCAAGCTGTCTGGAGGGAATGAGATTTTTACAGCAGATCACAGCCAACCTGACACTTTTTCCAAACAGTCTTGGGAATAAATCAGAATTGCTGCCCAGGGGCTGAAAGGTTTCCCCCATCCTTACCACCCTTGCAACCAGGCAGCCCTGCTCCATATTCTGAAGAAGCAAAATGCTTCCCAAGAAGGGATCTGTGTTTTCACCTGGACTGAAACCCTGGCACAACCATTCCCAGTTCTCTCCTCTCCTCCTGCTTCCTTCCCAAAAGGGGCAGAGGGATCGTGTCACATCTCACCCCTCAGCACCAATTCCAGAGTGACTCAGAGTCTAAGTCTTGCTCCCTGGTGTCACATAATCCATCCCAGCCATTGCTTCTCTTTTTTTTTTTTTTTTTCCTAGGCAAAGGAGGGAAGGAACAGTCGGGAAAAAAAAAAGAAATTAAGTGATGCTGCACTAAGTTAAAATCCCAAATATTTTACATTCAGGAGTACCCTGGCACTGCTTTGTAGTCCTGTTGTGGGCTGGAGTGGCCACAGCCCTGTGCCATCTGTGGATGAAATTGTGAGTTCAAGCTGATCTCTCCTGAACCAGGTTTCTAGAGTTCAAGGCTCTCCACTAAAAATAACTTGCTGCTTGTAACTTGGCAAATGGAAAACTGGAATCACAGAGAGGGCTGGGTTTTTATTGATGGAAAACCAGCCCTCAGCATCATCCAGTCCTGCTTTCTGTTGGAGCAGAAGGAATAAAATTCCAACTCTTGGCTGGCAGAGTTTGCTTAGCTACCCTTTTTTTAGGAGCAAAAATCTTCTTAACATGTTGCAACACTAAGCATGAATTAAACCCAGTTCCTTTGCAAGCAATGATTATTACCCCTCAAAAATCTCATTGTGGAGATGCTGGATGACTCAAGAAAGCAGAAAGGGCTCGTCAACATTTTACCTCAAAGTTATCAAATCCCAATCAGCCTGGTTTGATTTTAATTGGTGGTGGCTGTTCAGCAGGCTAAGTGAAATGAGTTTGCTAATGTAATTTCTAGGGGTAGAGGTCTTTGCTGCCTGCCAGAGCTCTGAGTGGCTCAAGTTACAGCATTATCTTTTCACTCCTACACACCCACAGGCAGATTTAAGGTAGTTTGGCCTCAGGAGGGACTTGGTGTTAGAGCCAAGAGACATCTGGCACGAGTCCTGGATGACAGAACTGTGTCCCTGCTGTCACTCCAGGCTGCACAGCACACCCCACACCCCTCTGGTTTAGTTGGGTAAATAGCACACAGGTCCTTCTTTCCCTTTTTTAAAAGCAGGAATCCATTCCTTTTTACCAGGAGCATGGAAAAAAGTGGAAAATACAGTGAAAAAAACCAAACTTTCAATAGGCTAAAGTCCTAAATGCCAAGTGTCAGAACACTGGGAGACCTCAGAAGCAAAGAAACCAAGAAAGAAGAATTTGTTCCTATGAAATAATCACTGCCAAAGGGTGCTACTCTTTTTTTTTTTTTTTTTTTTTGAGCTGAGAGGTGTGCAGCTTCCCAGGCTGCCAGTGATTATTGTGTATCTGTTGATAAGGGGGTTGGTTCCATGTTACAACACAGTTAATTAAATTTGTACCTGGCTGATGAGGTCATGGGATCTCTTCCTCAAGCAGAAAGGCCCCCCACGTGGCATGCTACATGGCTACATCCCATTTATAATGTGTCCAAAGCCTGGAAAATAATTTTAAGCAACAAGTTTATAAAAATTCCCCTTAGCTGTATGTAACTGGATAGAGAGTGAAGTTTATTTGTGATGGTGCTGCCTTCTTCCATATTTCATTGCTGATACTCAAGGATCTGCCTACCTTTGACAGAAAAATGAGTAATTATCACAGGATGCTCTTCCAGCAAAAGCAAAATAAGGAAAACAATTTACACAACTGGAATCAAGGGTGCTGCAGTCTGAACATTTACACTTTACCATCCTAGCCTGGCCTTACCCAACCTTTAGTCCCACCCTGGAGATGTGCTGGAGCATCCCTGATGTGCTTGAGGCACTTTTAAAAATGGGGACAGCATGAACTGGGGGGTTGTAACACCCAGGATAACATTTGCTGACTTGTAACAGTTGAGATCCAGGTAAAAAACCCATCCTGGCAACTCCTTCCTCTCCCAACACCAATAATTTCACCAATTTCAAGTTTCCATAACAACTGTTCAAAGGAGAAGCTGAGACAGGCTGATGTGTATATATATATTTATATAAAATATAGGGTGACACCCAGAAAACCCCTCTGAAATGCATTGTCTGCACACAGGCACCAAGGCCATGACCAACTTTGGTATTTCATTAACAACTGTGGAGTTCTGAGTCCCTCCCTGGCTATTCTGATCACTCCTCTGCAACTGGAACTACAAAAATCAACTTTACCATGACCTGCACCATGTACTAAACCATGTTTGGCCTATTTCAGTACCTATTTTTATTCAGTTCAGATTACCTATTTCCATTCTCTTTCCAGATCTTGCTCACCATTCCTCTCCAGCATGGAAAAATTTAGTTCTTGACTGAGATGCAATAGTAGGAACTCACCTTAATTAGCACTAAGTCTTAAGTTATTTATACCAGGCCACTTTGTAGAATTCTAAAAAATCCTATAGGGTTACAAATTACATAACATTAATCATTTTGCACCCAATAAAAATACCAGAATAATCCATCAAGAGGTATTAAAAAGAGGAATTTACACCATACCTTACATGGCAATTTTTATTTACTGTGAAGGAAACACAGAAGGAGATTACAAGACAAAACAATGACAAGTATTTACCATTTGAAAAGGATAAAATTAAACAAGAGAAACAATTTTTTCCCCCACTTTTTGCTGCCAACAGCAGAAGCCTTGAAAGACAGATTCCCATTTTAATGCAGGGCCAAGTAAAACTAACACCATTCAGAAAGTAAAAATGTGTTAGTCTGCAAATTTAATACAGATTTCCTTTTTCATCAGTGATCCAAAAAAAATAAGACAACCAAGGGACATTTTCAGAGTTATCCCCCCTTATTCTCCTCACCAAGAACAATGAAAATGGAACACAAAATGAATTTTTTCACTCACATGGGAAAGCTGAGACAGGTAATTTCCAACCAGGTATGTCCAGAGGTGGGGGCTTACCTTATCTTCTACTTACCTAACACTTTCCTCACAGCTTTACTAGACAAAGTAACTCTGTATTTTATTCAGCTGATCTCTCTGGCATTTATACAGATGGTAGACAAGGTTGGGGTTTTTTTTTTTGTAAATTTGAGCTGAATTTCATCCATCCCACCTGGACAAAGAGAAGCTTCACAGCTGCTCCATACAGACCTAGGCTTGGCATTTGTCTTGTTCACCAAAGTCTGCACTATGAAACACAATCATTATTTATATTATTTCCTACTAAGAGTTGACAGAAAGCTGCCTTTTCCAGATCAGGGAACATTTTAATGGCCTTAAAATTACCCTGACAATAGTATGTATTGAAACCTGCTGAAAACATCACAAATTTGTTTCAAAGGAGAACATAACTTTTGCCCAGCACCTACTCCTGAATGCTGACCCCACTGGGTAGATGCTGGAGGAAACAGAATCCTCCTCCAGCTCCAAAAGATGTCATGGCCCAGGGTTGTATCACTTGTACTTTTACAGTCTGAGCACTGGTATAGCTGAACTTTTCTTTGCCTGCCTCATTTTTTCATTTATCTTTAACCCACTGCAGGGTTATATACGTATTTTTATTTATATGTATTTTTTTTCTATTGGGAGGTATAAAATCACGTCTCCTTGGGCTGTCAGATTTTTTGCACCCCAGAGGAATTCAGCACAAAAAAAAGAAAATTACATTGCTCTGATAGCATTCCCAGCTACAGCAACACAGGTCACCCAGCAATGAGCTGGGGAGCAAACCAGGGAACAGAACATTCTCCTTTAGTCAGATGAAAAAATTTCTTCTCTGTGCAACTCATACCGAGTATTAAAATCCCCTCAAAAGAGAAAAACAGAACAATTTCAGGGTAGGATTTCTCAGCATTCCTGGAGAACTGGGCTGTGACGGTCACTGCTGTTTGCTCAGGCCACGGGGCTGCCCATCAGCCTCTCCTGCCGAAGGGCAATCAGCCTCTGAAACCACTTCTCTTCTGCTTCTGCCTTCTCAATAAACAGCTGAGACACACAGGAGGGGAGGAAAAGCAGACACAACTCATTAACTTTCTCCTTAGTACTCATTAGCTTTCTCTTTAGTTGTTATCAGCTGCTGAGATACCTTATCCACTGTGTCAGGGCCCAGAGAAAAAAAGCCCAAAAAAGGGATAAAAACCCAACTGCAGGGGGTGTTAACACAAAGGTGATGTTGGTTCATTAGTAAAGGTAGAGACTACAACAATTGGAAAGATTAATAATTGGAAACACTAACAACTCAGGCCATTCCTCTTTCAGTCTCCTCCTGAAGCAGCACATTTATCAG
This sequence comes from Phaethornis superciliosus, assembly GCA_023637945.1. Lineage (NCBI taxonomy): Eukaryota > Metazoa > Chordata > Aves > Apodiformes > Trochilidae > Phaethornis > Phaethornis superciliosus. The sequence goes on from JAJQWJ010000010.1 coordinate 23,626,550, forward strand.
CACAGGTCTTGATCTTTGTTGGGGATGTTCCTGACACACAACTTGCATTCATTGCTTTATTGCAACTCACTTGAAACTTGCTCATGCTTAAAAACCTCTACTGGAAAAAAATCCCTCTATTCTGCCTCTGTTTCCAATTACAAGTGCTCACCGTGGTGTCTGCAATACTTCAGCCAAATGATCTCACTTTACCTTAAGTTTGTCAGGTATTTGATTTTATGATGTATTTAGCTTTATGATTTGGTAAGGTGGGCAAGTTCTGGCTCTTCTACCAGATCTCCCACTATAGAAACCAAAAGCAAATTTTTTCTTGAACAGGAATTTTTATATGAGCAGGGTCTTAAAACTCTCCTGCATTAAATGAGCATGCAACTTGGGTATGAAATGTGCTTGTAACTCTAAAACTCCCTCACTGACCAACTTCTCTTGGAATTGCTCTGTGTTGGATGAGGCAAGAGTGGGAGCCCTCCTGAGCCAATGAAGGGCCCATCAGTTAATGGTCTTCAGACCCTCTGATGAGCAGCAGAGCCAAACAAGGAGGTGAACCTGCTCTCCTTCAATGGGCTGCCTTGTTCTGAAGAGAAATATCAACAATACTTACATTTGGATGTGCTAGAGAATTATCATCCTGGTATTTGATGGCAGTAGGGATACTGGCAGGTGGTGGCTCTTTCTCAGGGACAGATGCTTCAGCAGTTCCTGCTCCAATAGTTACAGGTTCATACTGGGGCTCAGTAGGCTCTGTGGACTGCAAAGAAAGAAACTCAGCTGAATATTTTATCCTCAGCTTCTAAATGTGGCTCTGTCTCAGCCAAGCATTGATTCTCCCCATGGTAACACATGCCCACAGAAGGTTCCTCATGCAAATACTTCTCATCAGGACACACTGGACATGGACTATGGTCCAACCAAACATCTGGAGTGAAAAAAAAGAATACCAAAGGCAATGAGAGAGGACTCAGAATGGCAGCTCTGGGTTTCTGGATCACTTTCTAAAGAAGCCATGTGAACTTCTGTGAGACTTGTGGAAAAGGAAGAACATGTTTCTGGAGGAAACCAAGAGCCTTAATTCAAAAGGCCTCAGAGTGAGATGGGAAAACTGAGTTGGTCTTCACCTGCCTACTTCCAAAGACAAAAGCATCCAAGTTCCCCAGAAGACCTGGCAGCCAAAAGGCAGGTACAATACTGAACCTGGAGGTCTCATCTCAGGTTTTTCGAAAGCTGAAATCAATGCTGGTTTGTTTCGGGGAGTAAATATGGCCTTGAAGCCTGGCTTCAGTTAATCAGAATTAAAAATGCTGATTTCTACCTTTCACTGTGATGTAAGTGGCTGATTGCTTTTGGAGTTTAAGTCTTCTGCTTTTCCTTAAAAAAAAAATCTTCACTATTTTATGTGATTTTAAAAGAATTTTTAAAACTCAGGGCTGCTCAGCAGATGTAGTACATACTGTCAGAAAGGCTGATTTCACTGACATGCTCACACATTCCAATGTCTCCTTCCTTGAACTCCACACCACGAAGACAGGAGAGTCGGCGGTGGGATTGGGGATTGTCAACATTGATGCTCTTTCATCCCAGGGAACTGTATTCATAGCTCAGCTCCCACCCGACTTTGAAAGGCTTGTGCAGTGAGAAAGGATATTGAAAACTTACCTTTTTGACTTCTTTACTTGATCTGAATGCCTGTGGAACAAAGGAGTCACTTTCAATAGCTTCAATTTCTTTGACGCGTTTCACTTGCTCTACCAGGGTGGCTTGGTCTACAAAGAGAAGGTGTAGTGTCAGTGCACATCAGTGCATGCAGACAAGAAATGCTGTGTCTGAGCACTGCCTTGAATGTATTTTACAACAGCACATCCCAGGAAAAAACTTGTAATGCAGCCTAAAAACCTCTATTACAAAGACAACCTCCCTCCTTCAGTAAAAATAACAACAGCGAGTCGGCCGTCACTGGTCAGCGTTTGATGTCAGCCCAGATGCTGACTTCATGATTAGCTCAGGATGGGCTGGATTTATGGCATGAGGATTTCCTGGAGAAGCTTTGGGGACAGTGCAGAGGAGAACCACCTGGAGGGGAACTGGGTGTCAGGTGCAGATGCTGTGCCCTCCTGTCCTGGCAGCAGCCTGGCAGCCGTGGCTGGGTGACCTGGAACTGAGGAGGGGGGCTCAGGAGGCTCAGGGACAGCATCCCAAGCAACAAAGTACAAAGGAAATTGCCAAAATGGTGAGGAAAAAGCAGCTTTGGATTAACTAGGTTTGATCAAAAATTGTCATGAATACACAAGAACTCTTCAAATTTATCAATGCACTATAAAAATAAAAAACCTCACGCCACTATATAAAGCACAAATCTTAAGAGCAACTGTAATTATGTATTTGTAGTATATTCATACATATGTATAAATGATTAATTTTTTATTGCTCTAAAGAGAACAACATTTCAAAGTGGGAGAAGTGCTTGCAGACCAACAGCTTGCAGACTTATTCAGCAGCTCAGAAGTACCAAATTCTCTCTCTGTATGCAAAATTCTAAATCCAAATTAAGGTAGATATACCCACACACTGCAAAATACAAGACAAAATAACCAGACCTTACACCCTTCTGCAATGGCTGACCCCTGGGAACTCATCTCACTTGATTAATGAGAAGAATACCAATGACCAGCAGCTCAGAAATGTTCTGGAATGGAGATGCCCACACTAAATGAACAATCTTATTTTTTCCTCAACAGGTTGTGCTGCAGAACTGTTTCAGGTTTAGGGCTGGGTAGTAGGGCTTCACCTACTAGGAGCCTACCTAGGAGCTTCACTTTTGGGCAGAAAATGGCATGATTTTTTTCTGGCTAAGCTTAGGGCAAAGAGCAAAGGGCATGAGGACATCTTTAAACCTCATTATTTTGAATTTAGAAGGAAAGGGAAAAAATCGGCTCCAGTGACACTTGTGTTTAAAGGTTCTGTTGCCTTGCTGATCAAGTCTTTAAAAAAGATTCCTGAGGATCCCAAAGGAAGTATCAATCCAATATACTGGTGCCCAGGAAGGCAGAGGGGATCATAATTCATCAAGTTCTTGGGTCCATCTGGGCCTGCAGGTAAAAAAAAGAATGCTAAGTGTAGTCCTGGTGTTAAAAAAAGGTATCTGAAACTGATGAAAAATCAGCTGCTCAACTCTTATTTCACCAGAGCTATGGTCAGCTCCCAGCCTCTTACAGTGTCTTCCCTGAATCTTACACAAACCTATGGGAATGACAAATTATTAAGGGGAAAAAAAAAAAAAAAAAAAGAAAAAAAAAAAAATCACTAAATGTTTCGAATTACATCAGTGACATTAACTTGGGGAAAATGGACTGGAGGAAGCACAAGCCATTAGTGTATGAGTTTTTTGACAAAGGCATTATTGGTAGATAAAATGACTTCCAGATGTTGTTTGTCAGCTGTCAGTAGGAAGGATATGTATTCCGTAGTAAAATCAAAAATAATGGAGTCAGAAAGCTAAAAGGCTACAGACAAGGAGAAAAAAAAAAAAATCAATACTAACTCGTTGCACAGCAAGTCTTTTTACTGTGTTACAGTGAAAAAAAATGAACTAAATCTTGTACTGGGGCTTGTTGAGGCTGTTTTTTATAAAGAGGCAATTCTGGCAGCAGTGACAATTACCAGCCTGTCACCATGTCCCTGCTGCCACCCAGCCCTGGCCATGCCAACAGCAGGGGGGGTACAGATATAGATATATATATATTTAAAAAATATCCATACACACCTATCTTTTGTAGCTGTTTTTTTCCCTGATGAATTAGTCTGTGTTATCAAGAATTCAAACTGCCACTTCAGGACTCCAATGTCCAGCTCAGCTAGATCAGTCCTTTAGATTCCATCTGAAAATTCTATGCACACAATAAGAAATGTCAGAGAGTTGGGGGAAAGAAAAAGTAACCTGCCCACAAGCTCTACAGAAAATATTCCTATTTCTGTGCTTATTTTGAAAGATGAAACTGGTGATGAATGCACTGAAAAAGCACCAAAACAGAAGCAGTTATTGTTGTGACTAATAACAGCTTGTGGATGACCCATAAAATAACAACATGTTGGAAATATTTCCTGTCTAATTAGGTGTAAATATGTATTGTTTACTGGATTCATGGCTAAGCTGTAACCCTGACCACAAAAATGAAGCCATGCCTTTACCTAAAGAGCCTATTTTCACAAAGTTCTTATTTAAGAATCAAAGCACTGATGTAACAAACCTCAAATATTCCGCACAATCAATGTTTCTTCATCTTTTCCTGATAACACAGGGACATAACTAATTAATTTAATCGACCCATTTAATACCTAACACCTTTTAAGTAACGTGCTTTGAAATACTTGCAGGAAAAGTTGCTTTTTTTTTTTTTTGCTGTTTTTTTTTCCCTCCTCCCATCTCCTCTTGCCTGGGTGGAGGTGTTGGGATGGAGCCCACCTCATCCCAGCTTCTCCAGCATCCCGGGGCTTCCCAGAGGATGGGATCAGTCCCTAGGAGGAGGCACCACCACACTCAACCCCTCTGTTTGCCAAGCTGGGAAAATTGTGGATGATGAGCCTGACCAGCCCATCAGCCAGAGGGAAATTCAGGATTTCTTCCCCAGCTCCCTCTTTCCACCTTTAAGTCACAATAAAAACTGCCACCAGCTCTCCCTGCAGCTGAGTTTTGGCCACACTCTTTCCTGGCTGCTGAGATTTCCAAAGTAAGGACTTTTCTTCCAGCCAGAGTGATGGGGAAAATCAAACAAGACTCCAGAAGTGAGCAGAGAAAGTTTTTAGGGTTAATTTGCACACTTTCAACTTCATTGGAAATATTCTGGTATGACAACTGTAATGCATTAAAGCAGCAAGGTGGCAGCACTCTGGAAATCCCTCTGGTAAGTGCTGAGTTCTTACAACTTGCTATGTTAATATATTATAATTATAACCTTGCTTTCATGGTATTTTAAAGTGAGTCTGGATGCTAATACCTTTTTCCTAAAGGCAAAAAACAAAAAAAACCAACCAGAAATTGAATTATTGGGTAAAAAATCAAGCAGACAACAGGGTGAAAAAATTCAGCAGTTCAATTCTGATTTTAAGAACATTTCACTTCAGCAACTGAGGAACATTTCTGCTCCATTTAACCTGCGTGCAGGAGTGTTCCTCACACACCTACTGGTTCCTACTTGCTCAGGTTTTGAGGTCTTTCAGGGTATTTTTGTAAATATTTGGGGGGAAAGACAAACTCAGCTGCAAACGTGGTAGGATCCAGCCCTAATATGCTTAAAATTGCTGGGTATTTGCCTTCTATTAAGCCAAAAAGAGTGGGTGGAGGGGGTTGGGGGGTGGCTGTCCCCTGTCCCCCCCAGCCCTGGGCACACAGGGTTTGTCACTGTGGCTAACATGGGAGCTCCACTCCTCTTTTTTCTCAGCACACAAAAGCAAGAGATGTAATTCAATGCTCAATTTACCCTTGTCTCGTAGGAGATTTTTTTTCCCCCCCGCTAATTGATAGAAATTAAGCCATTAATCAAGCCACCAGCCATCATTCAAACCAGGGAAGATGAATACAAACTTTCATCATAACCACCTTCCCCATTTTAGTGTTCATTAGCATTAATTTTTAATGCAATTATGCTATTCTTTTACGCTGAGCTCATAAATTACTGCTCTTTTGTTGCTCGCTGGCCTTGTAAAATCCAAGGTAATGCTTTGTGCTCTGATCTTAAAGGCAATTACTGGCTGCTTCTATCTTTTATATATCTCTATCCCAAATAACCTCTGTATTGTATCTACAAACTAACGAGTGGATATATTACACAGAAGTATAATATATAACAATTTGTCCACATTCAACCTACACACGGATCTATTAGACACAGGCAGATAAATAAAAGTATTCCTGCACCCAGCAGGGATCCAACTGTAGAGAAACAACAGAACCCAGGTCCTTCCACAGCAAAATATTACTACACTCTGGATGGACAGCAAAAAAAAGCCTGGGGGGGGGGAAACAGAACTATTTTTCCGGGCCCTTTCTTTGTTTACACCTCCCCAGGTGATGGGGGAAATGGAAAGGTGATTACACCCCATGATTTTTTCTTCCCTTTGCCTGTGGTCTCACCCACAGAGTCCTCCCAAGCTGTGGCACTGAGTTTGGGCATTTTCAGAGTTCCCCAGGATCACAGGGTGCCACCCTGATGCTTGGTGTCAATAACAGTAACTTCCATGCTTTTATTCCAGTCCATATATTGATCTGCAGTAACACATCAGGGGAAATGCACACAGGAGCTACAACCACCTCTGGTTGCCCTCAAACACTGAACATAATTTAAGGGGCTACAGGAAAAATGAAATGCAGATCAGAAAATTGCTGTTTGTTTGCTGCTTCGTTATTTTTCTGCTTCTTTCCTTGGCCAGGCCTTTAGCTGGTAGATGAAAAAAATGCCATTCACACCAGTTAAACATCTGTCTAGCACCAATAAAATATGACCCATGTATTTAAAATCCCATTTCCTCTAGGCCTGAGCCAGCACAAAGAAGACAATTCTTGGTTAAGTCTCCTCCTTATCCCATAGATTCCCTCTGCTCTGGCAGATAAATACCCATTTGAGACGTGGTAAGTCCACATGCAATTTTGGCACAGCCACCCAGATCAACAAAACCTCATTTTTTAACAGAAAATAAAAGACCCCTCACAAGGGATTGCAGTTTAAGCAAATGGATGCAATTCCTGTTCCATTTAACCAGAGGAAGGGCATCTCCAAGCTCCACAGGCTCTTTAATTCAGCCCTTTTTTTTTTTTGGAGAACATGGACACAGGCTCCACATCAAGATGCTCCAACTTGCTCTTCCCAGTGCTGCTGGTCAGCAAAGCTTGGGGCTGGAGCAAAAGATTATTCTCAATTTTGACCCTGCTAGGTCATTCCTTAAGACTTCTTTGTTCCTATAGATTTAGATTCTCCATCACCCAGATAACAACACTTGTAGGGAAGATTCCCTACCCCAGCTTGCTCCAAGATCCTGCTTCGAGTTGCTGGGGAGTTTGCTGAAGCTGAAATGTTTGGGGTGAAATTCTTCTGTGCACGTGTCCACCCCAGGCTCCACATTTGCAGATTTCAGCTGGTTCAGCCCTTTCTGGAGCCACAGGGAACCACCATCAATTCACCAATTACAGGCAAACTGGGCTTCTAAAAATTCAGCTCCTGCTTTCCCCCTCCTGCTCCAAATCCCCCTTCATTTAGTCAAGAGTACTTGAAAGTTGTTTGCTCCTGCTGTAACCAGATTTCTTGGTTTTCATCCCTTAAACTCAATATAAAGCAGGGGAGAGGGAGGTTTGAATAGCAACAGTCTAGTCAGGTGCAGATCTGCATACTGAACCATGGGGATATAAAATAATTAATAGTTCCTGTTAAGTAGAGACTTCCCAAAATGAAGCAACACACAGTGACCCTCTGGAAAATCTGCAACCATGCATCATAACTTCAAAGTCATGATTGTTTTTTTCTATCATTTCCTGCACATTTGGCCAACTTTTTCTATTCTTTAAGACTATTTCTCTGACACAAAGTTACCTGATCCCACTCCCCCACTGTGAGGACAGAGGACACAACTCATCTTTTCTTTCATTGTGTCCTTGCTTTGTACCCAGCAGACAGCCCCCCCCCAGCCCAGGTCCTCTGCAGGGTCCCTCCAGCCCACCTGGACTGGGTGTTTGCTCCAGGATGCACCCAAGTGTAACTGGAGCAGCACTGGGAGGGATATTGGCCAACTGGGGTGGGATGGAGACAAATCAGAGACTGAAAAAGAATGGGAAAAAAAAAAGAAAACAACCCAAACAACTTTTCTGACTATTGTTATTGGAGAAAATAATTATAATAAACTCCTGCTCTGGGGAATATGTGCAGTGAAGTCATTTGCTCCCTGGAGGGCCATGGCACTGATGGAGATGGGGCCAAGCATCCCTCCAGCTTTCTGCTGCTGTTGGCATGAGCACTGTAAGCCAGCCTCAGCCCCAGAAAAACCCCAAACCAAAGTGGCTGACTGCACTATTCCAGTTTGGATTTTTTTTTGTTTAGTTTTTTAAAAGTATAAATCTCCAAATAATCTTCATCCACCCTGGTCCCTCCCCAGCCCTTGCCCAGGGATGTCCCAGCATCAGCCACCAACCCCAGCCCTGCAGTTTGGGGCTTTCCATCTCAATTTGCTGAGGAGTTTTGCTTGTTTCTATCCCACCTCTTGGCCTCTTTCATTTTTCACACACATCTCACGTTTCAAAAACAGTGTTCAAGTCATCCTCACTCATGTAAGATTTACCTCCTCTGCATATTAAATATATTTTTTGTTTGTTTGTTTAAATCGAAAAAGAAACCAGTGATTTGAAGACCAATCCAAAGTGGTATTTCATTGCTGGAAGGAGCCTATGCATGATGTGGTTTTCCTGTCAAAATGTAGAGCTGGGAATTTTGCCATGTTAAATTATAGGAACACAGGCTCAGGACTAGGGTAATATCTTAATGCTTCAATGTGAAGGAAAGAAAACATAACTCAATTAAATTATGTACTTGAGGGATTTTTCTGACACTCTATATACTTGGGAAAGCTGCCACCTACCCTGACCTTTCTCTTATAATTATGTATGTCAGCTTAAATATCATTAATTTAGTCTGTATTTCACTCATCCTACATGTTTACTGAGTGTCTGGATTTTTTTTTCTTTGATTTTAATAATCTCTTTCCAGCGGAGGAAAAGACTAAGATAAAATGACTGACACAACTTCCTTGCCATTACTTTGGGGAACAGGAATCTAGACTTTAAAATAATAACTAGGAAATATTTAGATGTTTCATGCTTTGTACATATGGATTCTTTTTAAATCCAGCCTGATGAGTTACAGGTGAACTTAGAGGAATTGAGGGTGCTTGGGGGGGCACTGCAAAATAAAGTAAAAAGCTTTAGATAAGGCTTTTCTGACTGCAAATACTTGAAGTCCACAGAGCCATTTCTCATTTCCAGTGAGCAATGCATTCAGGCACTGCTCTGTGAGCACATTCCAACAGGAAATCAGCCCATGGCTATGGGATCCTCATGGATATCTGGGACTGATTCTGCTTTTCAACTCTAGTTCCTAACGTTTAATTACAAAGCTTGTTCCTCCTGACCAAATGGCTAAACCAGGGGTATGATTTTCAATGATGCCCAACTTTTAGGAAGCACCCCCTTAGCACAGGGATAATTTTCCCAAAGCCTCACAGACTTCAGCAGATGGTTCCCAAGTACTGTTTGGAGCAGAAACCACTTGGATCCCTTTCCATCCCAGACTGCCACACAAAACATCACTTCTTTGGTACAGCTGACAAGCACACGAGCAATTAGACAGCACACACACATTTAAGTTATAATAATAATAAATTTTTCTGCCTGGGTGAGTGCTCATTCCCCGTGCTGGCAGGACAGGACACGTCTGCAGACACCAGCATCTCCTCAAGCCCTCACTTGATCCTTTTCTTATCTCAGAGCCTTAAAATATGGACTCAGAGACCATAATCCTTCCTTTAGAGGTCACAGGGCAACTATTTTCCAAACCTGAGGTTTGCTAATCACACACTGATCCCCAGAATATGGTGTTAGGGACAGATCACACCTGGGGCTGGGGTGAAGTGGGGCACAACAGCAGCTCCACAGGAGAGACAGCTCTGAGAAGAGGAAGAACACACTGAGATTTAAACAAAGCCTTACAAGATTTACCCACATTATTGTTAATACAAGTTATTTATATAAATTATGATTGATGTGAAATGAATATTGATGTAAATCTAGTTACATGGAAGATAAACCCTCTCCCTAAAAAGCCACTCAGCATTCAAAAGGCTGCCTACCTTTTACTTCAAAATGACTCTACATTCTCCCAACCTGCACCCCAAAAAAGCTCCTGTATGATTTAATCATTTGCCAGCTGGTAAATTGTTTTCTGTTTCTTTATTTGCACTGCTCCAGCCTGCAGGTTCTCAATTTGCATCTCAGATTCAAACTCTCCATCTGACACCTCCAAGAAATCACCAGTACTGCTAGAAGCCAAAAAAGCAGAGTCTTTACCTAAAAAAAAACCCCTGTTTGTATCACCCCCTGTAAACCACACCAGGATGCCAGGAGTTGGCTGAGCCTCTGCTATCCCCACCAAAGCTCTCCCCCCTGTCTCTGCCATCATAACTCTACAAGAGACCCCAAAAGAGGATTATTTGGTGTCCAGAGCCACAGGTCAACTCAAACCCCACCAAAACATTATGAAAAGATTCCCGGGGGTGATGGTGTAATAGTTTTTGACTGAATTGATTGTGCCCTGACAATAGGCAACTCAGCCTTGCAAATGCATCAACTCTGTAATGAGGAGCTATTAAGTCTATTGATTTTCTGATTTCAATTGATAGCCAACAGGCCAAAGCTACACATCAATATTTGCGTAACTAATACCCAGGAGCTAACAATTTTGACAAATGAAAACCTCAATAGACCAAACAGTGCAAATTAATGGAAATTTAATGACCAGACCTCAGAATTTACATGAAATATTTAATGAATTTAGAAATACGCCTCCTGTTTCTGGAGACTTCTGGATTTTTATATGGGGAGGGGGGGGAATAATTAAATCAATACAAAAGCCCAGCAGGATGCTCTTTCCCTGGGTCCTAAACCAGGGAATTCTACAATACAGAACAACCCACTTGAGATGTCAGCCCCTAAAAACTGTTTCAAAATGAATAAAATTGAAAACTGAATAATTTTGGAAACATCTGCTAAAATCAGACAACATGCCTGCATAGTGCCATGGTTCAACCACACCTCCAGCTTGCACATTTTTCTATCTAGTTATGATCACAACTGGAAACCAGCATCTCACCATCTCTCCTACCCTTCAGATTTCCTCCAGGTTTGGGGTTTTTTAAATGAAGTTGGGATATCAGAAAAGAAGCAGTAAAAAATGCTTATAGCTTCCTCCCAAGCAGGTTATTTTTTCTTTTTTTCTTCTTTTTAATAAGGAAAATGAATGCCTAAGGTAGAGGAAGAGACACCCATGCACCCCACTATCCTCTTTCCAAGCAGCTGGAAAACTTTTCTCCCCTTCCATTTATCTTTGAAGAAAATAACCCCACCAATTGTTCAAGAGGCTTATGAGAGGACTGAAAATCAGATTTTATTTTTTTTTTCTTACAAAGAGAACTCCCATCCCCTTTGCTGCCTGCCCATTTCAAGCACAGCTCTTGATTTTCCCTTTTGGAAGCAGCTTTTCAATACCTAGCTATAATTTTTTCTTTAAATGACCAAAATCAGATAACTAATTAAGTGATTGCTTTACAATCCCATTACCTTAACTAATGCTTGCCTCAGACTTATCCTTTTGCACAAACAAATGCCATGAAGACAGTAAAATGCACAATGGTAATGAAGTCCAGAAGCCATTTTTGATTTTCATCTGTTTTAAATTTTGAAGATAATTTTAAGACATCTGATTTAAAAAAAAAAAAATCATAAAGTGTCCTGTGAGACTGTAAGTTCATCTGTGTTTTCACTTGTAGAAGTCACTAAAAACTGAGTATCTGATGGGCTGCAACTGGCTTGTATGAGTGTGCCCCACCTCAAACACCTTATCAAAGATAGTGAGGAACCAGAGCTAAAGTGCTAATTTTTCACCAAAAAATAAGTCTCTGAAAGGATTTAAAATCAAGTATTTTTTTAACACAATGTTGATTAAATGCATTGACTTAAAATACATGCCCAGGAAAGGGAAATAACTTTTTATTTGTAACTCGAGGTTGTAGCTTTGAACCTGACTTATCAAGGCAGAACCTGCTCAGTGCTTCACCTGCTGGGATATTTTTACAGATGTGAAAGTAAAACTTTAATTTTATCTGAAATACATTTATTTGAAAATAAAATTACTCAAGTACCATATTCAAAATAATTTTTGTGTCTATGCACCTCTTTTTGATGTTGTGTCTCTCTTAAAGGATCCCACAGATCAATGTGCTTCATTCCAGGAGAAAACTTATCTGATTCTTTTTTTTCACCTTCATAAAAAGTGGAGGAAAACACTCAAATGCTGCCTCAGATTTTAATATAGAGGTAAACCAGATAGAAGGGAAGATACTATTTTTAATCTCCTTTTACCTGCTATTTCCCTGTGACCACCCCCAGGCTTGTGCATTTCTTTTCCCTTCCATGGATTTTCAGCTGCTGTGTGACATAAAGGCACATTTTAGGCAAGCCAGGTGCAAAGGGAGGGTTTAAACCAAAACATCCCTCTTCCCCCATGAGGAAGGCATCATCCTAACCCCAAACAAGAGTGGCAATATTTCAAGCACCATTTGTGTGCTCCACAAAGTAAGTGCAGCTGGCTCCAAGCAGATGCAAGCCCTGCATTAGGACTGGTGAGGACTACAACAGGGCCACCTTCATGATAAAAAAAATGTCATGGTTTCTTGCCATTGTCTCTGCCTTTTCTGTCATCACTGAGGATCAGCTTTTTAAATTGAGAGATCTGAAGTTTAAACATCCAACTGCTGGTCACATCACTTCATATGAATTTAAAATCTAATAAAGGGAAAAATTGATTTTTTTGTTTGATTGTTTGTTTGTTTTAACTATATGAAAAAGTTAGTTCTGCAGAGTGCAAGCAGGCATTAAAAACCTCTCTGGAAGAGCCTGTCTTCTGCCTGCATAAATCACAGCAAGCACTCGGACAGCCTTTCCAGTCAAAGGCTATTTCATATCAACACAACCCTATTTTCTGCTCATGAAACTTCCATTCTGGTTGACATTTTTTACCTAAAGCCAGACAGCAAGTGGATAAAAGGCATCTGAGACATTTTGTGGACAGATTGGCCATCTCATGAAGGAACTCACATAATGTTTCCTAGTGGGAGATGCCGGGGTCTGTTCCTGATCAATAGAGCCCTATATTAGCACACTTCTCATTTTTACAACACCTAAAGTGGGAAATGGCATTTAGTGGCTGCTGGAGGTTTCCTGACAAACGGCCACTCCATCCCATTGTATTTGCTTTATTCCCTTTAGAGCTTCATCTTCCAACCTATATTTTACAGGGACACAAAGCCAGTGAACAAGACGGGAAAAGCACAAGTGGAAGCACAGAGGTGGAGAAGCCCAGGCTTCCTCCAGCACACACATCACTTCTGCATCACTTCCTATTTCAGCTTTTTCCTCCCCACTCACCTCCTCTAAAATCTCCCTGCAAGAAGCTGATGCCTGGGATGAACCACTTGGCTCCCAGTGGTGATTCTCCAGGCACACACCAGAACTGAGTCTTAGAATCCCAGACTGTCAGGGTTAGGGGTAGGGTTAGGGGTTAGGAGTGAGGGTTAGGGTTAGGTGAAGGCACCTCTGGAGCTCACGGAGTCCAACCCAAAAGAGCCTCACCCAGGGCAGGGCACACAGAACACATCCAAGGGGGTTGGAAAGGCTCCAGAGGAGGAGACTCCACAACCTCTCTGGGCAGCCTGGGCCAGGGCTCCCTCACAGCCAAGAAGTTTCTCCTCATCTTGAGCTGGAACTTCCCATGTTCTGCCTTCAACCCATTATTCCTTCTCCTATTCCTGGGCACCCCTGAACAGAGATTGTCCCCTTCCTCTTGCCCCCCACCCCTCAGACATTCAGCACATCCCCTCTCAGCCTTCTCTTCTCCAGGCTGAACAGCCCCAGGGCTCTCACTCTTTCTTCCCAGCAGAGATGCTCAGGTCTCTTCATCATCCTCTCCCTTGGACTCTCTCCAGTAGATCTCTGTCTCTCTTGAACTGGTGAGCCCCAAACTGGATCCAGGATTCCAGGTGTGGTCTCCCCAGGGCAGAGCAGAGGGGGAGGAGACCCTCCCTGGATCTGCTGGACACACTTTCCCTGATGCCCCCTATGATCCCATTTGCCCTCTTGGCCACAAGGACACATTTTTAACCTTAAAGCAGGACAGGGTGCCCAGAGCAAGGCTTCTCATACCTCCTGCAGTGGGGGGGTATGAAAGATGAAGGGACAGAAGGTGCTGGGCAGGCACAAAGCAGTCCAAAATTTCAAGAACACGTTTTGAAGTCATTACTAATTCCAGAAGCTCTATAAAACACCTGGAAATGATTACTCACATTGCCACTATCTGTAGGGGGGTTATCAGTCCCCTTCCTGATGATCAGCTTTGCTGGGGAAGAATTTGGCTTTGGAGAGTGGCCAGCAGAGTTGCCAGGCTTCATGCTGCAATTTCATCCTTCATATTATTATTATTATTATTTCATCATTATTACTGATTTTTGTTATTTATTGTTGTTGCTTCTTATGATTATATGGGTGCTCTTCCTAATACGCTGCATTATACCACTGCAACTGCCCCAAACTTCCCATTTTTATATTATCCTTGAGTAGTTTCTGCTTACTTTTAATTATAGAATGCCAATAAAAAGATTAAACACAGATGAAAAAAGATCACAGCGTGCACCAGCTGCTGCACTGTCCCCTGAGGATGGGCAGCACAACACCAGGTGCTGGTGTCACACTAATGATGCCACATCCCCTCCCCAGGGACACAAAGGGTGGAGCTGCCCCGACTCACACTTTGCTTAAAATCTGCCATTAGGAAGGCAACACTGGAAAGAGCTGAAATTACAATTTTGATGAGAGAGTTAAAAAACAAACAAACAAAAACCCCAAAACACACAAAAAACAAATTAACAAACAAACAAACAAAAACAACTCAAGACAAAACAAAAAACACAAACAAAACAAAACACAAATCTACAGTAAATATATTATTTATCCTTAAGAATCTGTAGACTTGAGAGACTGAGTTCAGGTCACTGTTACAAGAAGGAACTTCAAGAAAATTTACAGAACATAAACTATGACCTAAGGCAATAACTAATGAACTTCAATGGCATCCTCATCTATTTTGGGATCACTGAATGAAGCACTTTAACTTATTACAGATGCACAGATTGACCTCATGCAATCAAATCTTTTTGTAGCGGATTCAACCTGTGGTTTTAATATCAATTACATCACAGTACAGTCCTGTAACTTTTACTAAAGGAAGTGTTAAGCACAATACCTGTTTTGGCTCAGGTAAACCACTGGTTAGTCTCTCCACAGGACAGTACCATCCATACTGGTGTAATGATAACCAAACCCAACCCATCTGCCTTCAAATGCTGCCCATCATGCTTACATAAAAAACATTTCACATTCTTTCCCTCAACTACTTAATGACAGAATCATTCTAGTTGAAAAAGACCTTCAAGATCATTGAGTCCAACAATTAGCTCACCCAGTCCAACCATGAAACCTCTCCCAGTTTCCCTTCTCCTCCATGCCCCGTGGTGAGGCTGTGCTGCACGGCGCTGAGTTCCACAGCAGGAGATGGTTGGGGAAGTGTTGAGATCCTTCCCAAGGTGATCAAAATGATTCCTGAAGTCTGGGCAAGTTATCTTTCTTTTGAAAAATATTTTAAATTTGATACGAAATACAAAGATAGGAGAAAAAGGACTTTAAACCCCCCTACTGTGCACACATATACGCTAAAAATGTATGCTGGCTCACAAGTCCAGTTAGGCTACACTCTATCTGTTGTGCAAGGCATGATTTTCCTGCTCCAATTCAAATTAATCCACATGTTCCCCAAAGTACCATGAAACAGGAAGTGCTTTCCCTCCCAAACCAAATCAAGGAGTTGTTTTATTTTTCTCTTTCAAGGACCATTCCCCCCAGCATTAAGTGCTCTAACGCTGCCCATTTGCAGCCCCTCCTGCCCACGTGGGCTTCATTTCCAAGCCTATTCAAAATGATGTTTTCCAAGCATGTGCCACATGACTTGTTCATATAAATGGAGCAAATTAAACTGTCTCCACATATATCCTATCACATTTGTAGCCCTGATTTCTCTCCTTAACACGTGGCCAAGACACCGTATTATCTGCCTGCAGAGGTTGACCTCAGGATATTAGATTTTGCCACACAAGCTCTCTTGTACTAAACCGAGGGGAAACACTTAATCACCCCTGCCTTTTCAGGGAAAAAATCAACTTTAAATTTGCCACGATGAAAAATCAATAAACCAGTAATTGCTTGGCTTATCATTGCGTGGAGGAACAAATTGGGAAGCGGAGCTTAGCGTCCACCCAGGTTTCAGCCAAACACACTGGGTTTCAGGATCACTAAGCCAGAAAAGGGAAAGGTCTCCAAGTGATAATTAAATCTACTCATGCTGATTTTCTGCCAAATTTATTTCCCCAGAGTATATAAAAATGTTTGCCTGCTTCCCCGGGTAGGCATAACTAATCCATTCAGCACTGGGCCAACACACACACCAGGAAGAAAAAATGCAAATTCCAGGATGAAGCTGTCGGGACAACACTCACCCCAGTGTGAGCACCACCAGCCCATCCATTTACCTACGGATTGATTGTTTGAAAGATCAATTTCATATTTAGCTGCACTCTGAAATAAACTTCTTTTCCTCGTGATGGGATAGAAACCTTCCTAGCTGTGAGTCTTGGAGGTGGCCAGAGCTGGCTGGCAGCCCCATCCCCTCCTGCTCCTCCTCCCCTCACAACTGCACAACATCTGCAAGATCTATTTTCAACTGAATATTTAAAAATATCATTATGGGTGGTACACTAAGAGAAAAGATCCAAAGAGCTCACAAGCAATGCAACCCAAAGCATCGCAGTTTATTCCGCTTGCTGCACATCACGTGCTTTGTTTCTCTATTATTACATTTTTAATTAAATATATTATTATTATATATAATATTACACAATATTGTATGTTTTCATTTATTTCATCTCCTTGGAATTTGACTTCCCAGACCTGGACTGAAAATCAGGTTTGACAGTACACTCCCCTGTGGCTTTTAATGTAATTTTTCAGACAGTCCCAAATGGAAACAAGTAAACAAAACCAAAGTAACAAAAGCTCTCCACTGAAAGCACTCTTGTAAAAGTAGCACATTTTTTATTAATAGACCTAATTTCATGCAGCAAATTAGCATAGCTCCAATGGAAGTGCAAATGTAATCAAACTGAAAAATTCAAATGAGATGGAGGGAGCCTTTTTCTTTCTTGCTTTGCTTTTTTGTCACCAAAAAAAAAAAAAAAAAAAAAAAAAAGATTTTGGTGTGTGTCCTTCAACTGGCTACAGGGACTATGGTAATTAAAACATTTAAAACAGCACAAGCCCCCAGTCTCTAATCTGGGGCTCAGGTCAGCTGTCTGTAGATTTTAATTTGTCCTCGATTTGTATTCATGACAGGGAAATGCTGCATATTTAACAGCAAACCAGCAGGAGGGGCAGTGGTGGGCTTGGAGGTCAAATAATTTGATTTCCGAGCAGATTACATGTAACATCCAACATCTAATCTCACACCTGATTTGGCAATAAAATGACAATAAAAGTAATGTTAGGACAGCGGCGCCATGGGGTGGGTGGGGGTGAGGAACCTGGCTGCCCAAGCTGCTTCCTCTCCAGTGTTGGGTTCTGCTGCCAGGAGGCTCAAACTTCTCCTCAGGAAAGGCTGCTGCAGGCATTTGCTGCCCAGAAATTTATTTTTAAATTTATTTTCTATTTGAAACCATAAGATGGTAAATATTGGAGATTTTTTTTTTTTTCTGAAAATTGGGTATTTCGAATTTTGGGGGAAACATATATATTTAAAAAAACCAAACAAACACAAACCTTTGCAAATTATCTTTTCAACAATGTTGATCAACATAAGAATATTCTAGGCAAACATTCTTGTCTGAAGATGGACAGCCAGAATAAGGTCCATCAGGCAACAACTGCCAAAACAGAGGGCACCTTCCAGATGAACATTCCTTGTGCATGCTACTTGTGCAAATGCCTTACAGAATTTCACTATTAACATTCCAACCAGAGAGGCTTGTGGGACGAGGCAGGGAATCACAATGAACAATTATGCACATAAGAGTTGTGTAAATAATAATAATTTAAAAATCCAGCAGAATTTTCCCTTTTTTTGCCCCTGATTACACAACAGAAGCCAGGCCAGTGAGAATTTAGGGGTCAAAAAGACTGAAAATTGTTTTCTACATCACCAAAAATAAAACACTAAATCAGCTGAAAGTGAGTGAAATAATATTAACACTTTTGGGCTGGGAAAGCTGGGAAGAGGAGAAAACATGATTGTACCATCCACCTGGGTCAAAACTCCAAGCAGCTCCAGGTAAACTGCAAATTACAAAAGAGACGATGAAAAAGAGTTCATAATTGGGTAGAGAGAAGTGAGACCAAAGCCCCAAAGGCTCTTTTTGCAAGGAAAATGTGTGTCCATGGGAGCTGAACTGGATGGAGGCAGGAGGCCTGTGGACATGGATGGGATGTGGAAGCCCAGCTGAGGGTGTGCATCCTGCAGTTCTCTGGGGACCTTGCACAGCCTCAGGATGCCTTCCCACTTGACAGACAACTTAATAAGAGTGCTAATTTTCCAGTGCAAATGAACCATTTTAGTCTTAATTGGTCGCTAACTCCTCAGACAAACTGATGAGCTTCAGCTAACAAGCTTCTCTTCAGGAAACATTTTCTGTTCATTTGAGAGCCCTGTCGCATCCTTACAACTGTTTCAAAGCCACCACAGGACAGTTTTTATGGTGCTTATTAATAAATTGAAAAGAAGTCATCCTCCTGCTTTCACTCATAGTTACCAACGTCTCCAATCCACCAACCAACCCTTTTTTGTCTTCCCCTTTGCATCTCCCCCACTCCCTTTTTACAACCCCTGCATGAAGCAATTGCTCACAACAGGACGGAATGAACAAGTCACACATGGACTTTCCAAACAGATGCTGCAGATCTGTGGAAGCAGAGCACATCAGGCTGGTTTGGTCCCTTTTTCATCCAGAACCACATCCAGAATCTCTTTCCCTTCCTTCCCTGCTCAGACAAAGCCTGCCCAGACTATCCCACTGCTCCACTTGCCTTTGCTTCTTTGGTACCAGAGGTACATTCTTCAAGTACACAAATTTTGAGGACAAATTAATCCCTCTCAGCTTCCCACAGTAAAATAAAATCCCCTGGAGGTGCTGAAGGTCAGATTGGATGGGGTTTGGAGCAACCTGGGCTGGTGGAATGGGTCTCTGCCCATGGCAGGGGGTGGGACTGGGTGAGCTTTAAGGTCCCTTCCAACCCAAACCAGTCTGGGATTCTGTGGTCAGAACATTATGATTTTGAATCATATGATTATGATTATTGCAGCCATGGATTCATAGAATTGTCCTGAGTTGCCCTTTGTAGGTGAGTTCTAAGCTATCATTCTAAGCTATTCATCAATGAAACACTTCCTACCACTTGGAAACCAGTTTCAAATTTTCCTTGTTGATAGATACTATTATTATTCCATCAACTCAATATTTTCAGAACTGCCTTTGAAGCAGTGAGAGCTGAGGGCTTTAAAACATTTTTTTCTCACAGACAGAAAGGCCAACTTGGAGTATTTTAAGATAAACTTATATTTTATCCAGTTGTTTTTCTAGTTCCAAAGAGATTTTACCCCACAGAGTAGGAAGGAGCTCAATGGGAATGTCTGGACCTGAGAAGGATCTTTTATTTTTTCATCTGCCTCTATCTCTAAAAACAACAATTCAGCCATGATGCTGACCACACTTGGGTCAGCAGGTATGACCCAGTTCTGCCAAGGAAATGAGTCTCATGTGAAGTTGTGAAGGACAAGGAAAGTGAAAGAAAGAGGAAAAAAAAAAACCCTGAAGTGATGCTCATCACTTCCAAGCAGCAGCCTGATGCCTGGCCAGTCTTGGAGCAGTGACCATACTGAAGGACAAGTAGAATGGTTACTTAGGAAGAAGTTTGGAGAAGCAAAGAAATCTGCAGGAACTTCTAGCTGAGCCCTTCCCAAGCACTACTGCAGACAAGAGGAGCTCTTCCCTTCACAGTTCATTCAAATGATCAGAAGGGGAATCAAAACCATTTTGAATACCATCTTGCAGACAAGTCAGAAGAGAGATCACTTGAACTTGGAGCCATCCCACTCAGAGACTTCTCCCCCAAGAACACAACAGCACAGGAACAGAACAGAAGTTCTCCCAGATAATGCCATTAGAAAATTAACATAAAAGAAAGTGTTTCCTTCAGACCAATAAGCTTTGAAGTGAAAAAAGAAAAAAAAAAGAAAGCTTAGCATCCATCTCATTGGTTTTTAAGCCTCATTAAACTAAAAGTTTATGAAATGTGGACACCTCCAACCTCTTTCAAACAGCGAAAGAAATGCAATGGATTAGATAAAATTTTTCAAAGATAATTACACAATATTTTTCTTTTTATCAAGCACAGTAGGGGCTTGAATAGAAGATGCTCAGTAAGAGCAGAACATTACACCTAAAACTGCACAGGACCAGCAGCAAGAACCTTGTCAGGAACAAAATAAGCCCCTAATTCCCAGGAACTTGGGATGAGTGCAAGTGGCCTGGCCAGGTTCACCAGGGCTCTGCAGCTGAGCCTCATGGGTGGACAGGGGTCAGCACTGAATAAATGTGTAAAAGTCTGCTAGAACAGAACAGCCAGAGGTAGGAATTTCATCCATCATTAGAGACACAAAACTGGGGACCTCTGGGTTACTTTTTTTTAAGCAGTCAGTACATTTTAGTTTCTTTGGATTAGCCTGACAATGCAAAACCATTTTTCTGGGCATTAAAAACAAAACAACAAACCAAATATCCCAACCTCAAAACCAGATGAAGGGAATCAATGGCATGAATTTTAAATAAAGCTTACATTAGAGTTTTCAAAGACATACTCAGCATCCTTCACTCTTAAGCCCCACAATTTGGAGCTGATTAGAGACATCTAAATCTAAATACAAACAGGGAGGGAAATCATATAAAAACGTATAAATGTTGGAGCACAGCAACCAGCTGAATCCAACCTGCAAAGCTGAATTCATTTTCTCATGAAGACTTGAAGAAACTTGTTTGTATCTGAAGTGCAAATAAGCTTTTAATTGCCTTCAGAAATTCTTGAGGCTGGGGTTCCAGCTAAAGCAAAAATGGGTAAGGAAGAAAACTGGAGATATTTGACAGCAGTTAAAGAAAAAGCACCTGAAGTCAGCACATGGACATGGTGTATTTCTAGAGTGAAACCACGGCAAGGAACTGAAGACTTCCACTGTTACTTTTTTAGGTTTAAGTCAAAGCAAAAAAATAACAGATGTCACAGAGAGTTCAATGAGTCTTTCTAACTTGAACAACTGAGGTATTTTCTCTGAGGCAGGGATGTCTGTCAAGGCTGAAGTGAGCAACTTAGAGGCTCCTTAGATTCTTTGCCCTGGCTCCATCACACTGTTCCAAACATCTCTTCACGTTACTCTCTGCCACACAAGCAAAATGCATTTGTATTAATTATCCTCTACGTTAACTTTCCACCTACTACACTGCAGAGGAAAACAGCTCAGCCCCTGGCAGCTTACAGTGCACCAAATTTCATGGAGAAATGGATTAGCTCACTTGGTGACATCATCCAGACCAAATCCACAGACAAAATTAAAGGCTGCACTCACTGTTTTAATCAAGCATCATATCCAGCACCCAAACCAGCAGTGTTGGCTGGTCATCAAGTCTGAACATCTCATTTTCTCTCAAATTATTAGCTTGCTCTAATGGCAGCCGAGAATGATTTTTACAAACCTGGTTGTATTTTCTGGTGCATTTAGCAGTTCTTGTTTACTCCCCCAGGTGAGGAAGCACAGGAGTGGCAGATTGGCCACCACCACTGTCCTGGGAAGAAAATCTTGCAGCCCCACTGGAACTCAGTCCTTTAAAAATCAGTTTCTGACTTAGGAGATTTTAGTTTTGTTACTGAAATAAAAAAATTCGTCGCTTACCTTCTTCCTTTCTTTTCTTTGCTTCTTCCTCACTTCTCTCTTTAGCCTTTAATGCTTCATCTGCTTTAGCTGCAAAGAAAAGCAACAACAGCAAACTTCAGAATCAGTTCCCTTCTCTTGCCAAACAACATTTCCCACTTCCCTGATTTCAGATTCTGTGATGTGCACAAAGTTACAGAATTTGGTTCTCTTCTTTAAAGAGACTCCAAACAGCTCACATCTGCTGTCAGGGAGGGGAAGTTGCTGCGTGCACTATTGGCTCAATACAAACCTCTGCATTCCTTCTTTTTTTTTTTTTTTTTTTTTTTTTTTTTTTTAAGTAAAACTTTTAATAGTTTTTGTTCCATTTGCTCCCAAACCGAAGTCTAAATACCAAAGGCAGTGCATTTAAAGAAAGATTTGCTACCATAGTGAGTAATCCATCAGACCTCTTTTGAGGATAAGAAAGGAGACAATGTTTTCAGGGATGCAGAGCTGCAGCTAGCATTTAAAATAGGAGTCAAATACCTATTACTTAGTATTAAATTAGGCAGTATACAATTTTCACTGCAAATCATAGCAGCAGTACTTTATTCATGTTATGACAGTATTCTTTAAAAAGAATCTTTCTCCCTCTAGAAACCTCTCCCCTTATTACTTAATTATCTACTAGTTGCTCAACTGCAGGGGTTTTCAAACACTTTACTACAGATGTTAAAGAAGATTAAAAATATACAGCACAGTAACAAGGGACTATCAATATACTCTGTAAATTAATTAAATTTCTGTTCTAGCACATCATTTATTCCAAAGCATTAATGTCTCAAAGGAGCCATTCTCTTTTATTGCCATCTCACTGCCTGATGAGTGAACTATGTGAAAATAAGTCTCTAATAGCATTATACTTGATGAAATATTAAGTTTTAAAAAGTAGCACCATGTCAAAAGGAAAAGGAGCAAAAAGAAACAGAATTCAGAAATTAAACCAGGCTAACTTAGGTCAATAAAGTCCCTGCAAATGCTTTTTCAGTTTTGCAGGTACTTACTCCTACCACTGCCTGCATCAACCAATAATTCATGAAAACAAAAAGCAGCTCAGGAACAGGGTGGGAAGGGGTCTTTCCAACCCCAGGGTCTTTTTTGCAGTCTTCAGCTACACCTCTTTAAAAAATGCAACTGAAATAGTGGTGTTCCAAAATGACACAAGCAATTACACAGACATCTGTTTCCATTTACATGCTATTATACATATTTAGACTACATTTAAAGTCATGAAATATTAAAACTTTTCTGCCAGTGAAGATCATTACAAGAATCTATTAAATAAGATAATAAAAACAAACTGCTAGTAACTCTAAAGACTTTTACTTCATTTACACTTTATTCTCCCTGGTATAAGGACAAGGATAATAGAAATTCCATTTAAATTCAATTTTGGTTATATGTGTAATTGTAGATATACCCCTTGAGTCATGTAAAATGCTCAGCTTATGTTTCTTTCAAATTATCCCGCTCAGATTCACATTCTGCTCCTTACAACTGTCTTCAATATGTATTAGCAGAGCTCATTAGGTTGAAATTTAATAATGCAAACATCAGGTGGATTTCAAGAACCTCCATTATCAACACAAGATGGATGGCTTATATAGCTCTTGGGCCAACTGGGCACAATTTAGATTCAATAAACTACCATGCCTAAATTTGATTTATCTATTCCACTCTGCTACTTTGTTCTTCCTTACCGATTTGTTGCTGCACAGAACAATTCATTGGATAGCTCAGTGGTTATCCA
Source organism: Phaethornis superciliosus (assembly GCA_023637945.1). Taxonomy (NCBI): domain Eukaryota; kingdom Metazoa; phylum Chordata; class Aves; order Apodiformes; family Trochilidae; genus Phaethornis; species Phaethornis superciliosus. Next base: position 23,650,217 of record JAJQWJ010000010.1, read on the forward strand.
AGGCAAAAAAAAAAAATTAAAACACACAAGAAAGATGTTGCAGGTCTGTGACTGAACTTCAGGTTAGCAATTTAACAACTGCAAATTTCCAGCTCTTCTAACTATAGTTCAAACTTCTGCCAGCAGCAACAGAGCTGTCCTTTCAAGTCCTGGTTAATTCCATTGGTGATGGAGCAATGTAGGAAGTATCATGAGAAGAGTTCTCTACACAAAACTGCTCATTAACAGCAATTTCAGGTAGCCCCTAAATCCACAGAGCAGTAAGGTGTAGAGGTTTCAGGGCACCCTCCCTTACAAGCAGCAGAACCCACTGAAGCCCTGTCTTGCTTTAAGAACTTAATGCCAACAATTAATTTTCTTCAAATATTTCAAATTCTCTCTCCTTGTTCACTGGCAAAGCATCATCAAAACCTGAGATTTATTTTGATCAAATCAAGTTGTGATTAAACAATGTTAGAAGTTCCTTACAACTTACTCCAAGGTCAACAGAGCCTCTCTCTTCTGTGGGCCACTACTCTCCCCTTGCTCCTTGTTTCCGAGGGTGCAAGAACACATGCTGGCCACTTAAAATCACTTAAAAGCCCTGATATTTGGAAGAGAAATCCGTTCTCCTGCCAGGCACTTCCCTTAAGCTGGAGGAGGACAGACAGATAGCTGCTTATCACCCCCAGCAGATCAAAGAAGTCACTTCAGCAAAAGTCTGGTTTTAATTGATCCAGGTAGTGGGAGTGCTGAGATTGCTCCTGAAACTGGGCTTCCTGCATGGATAAACAGCTAGCATGGCAAAAGCCTGACTGCTTACAAAGCTTTCTAAAATAGAAAATAAATAAATAAAGAGGTGCTCGAGCTTGCAGCCTTTAAGAGCTCATCCAACCCCAGATAAAATTACAATGCTATTGATTTGATTTCCACCCCCCCTCTCTGAAGGATGGGAAAACGACACACGGAAGATGTTTGAGATGTTTACCTACACAAAAATAATAAAGTTGGGAAATGCAGGTACTTGCTGGTAGCTACTTGACAAAGTCATCCAAGAAAGAAGAAATAAATCCTGTCTTTGCAGTGAGAATCAGCGTCTTTGTAGGGAGAATTAACCATGAGCAAAGGGTAGGTACACGCAAATAAATGTAACTCAGGAGTGGAACAACATTGCTGAATTACACCACAGGCATTAACAATTAAAACAGAGCTACATTAAGCACCTCCTCTTTTATTCAAAATAAAAACCAAACCCAAAACACCCTTCAGCAGAGTTTTAAGTCAGCACAGCCTTACCAGCCATGGTCACAGCCTATCCCACACTCTGTGTTCCTGATATTCACAGCAATTCTCAGCTTTCTGCTCAGACCCTCCCTGCATCCACCCCAAACATCCAGGCTCCTCTTTGTTTTCCCACCCAGGCTTTTCATGCTCACTCAGATTTTCCTTTTTCATTCTTTCTTAGTTAATTCCATTTATTCACAGTCCTCTCCCCTCTAAATTGTTCCTCCCGTATAGAAAAGAAAGTCTCCCAAGAAATATATAAGAAAGTTGATAAAGCATTTCAATAA